>OY728148.1:1913852242-1918852242 GCA_963277665.1 Viscum album | reverse complement strand
TGGATTCATTAAAGTTATTTAGAAACTTTCCATTCACAGTGATGGTTTTCTTGGTTTCATTATTTTGAACCTAAAAAATACTAGATGGAGAGACGTTAGTAATAGTGTATTGTCCGAATTGTTGGGAACAAAGCATACATGGATGAATCTTCATCCTTATATTGAAATGGAGGACCTTCTGCCCAATGTGTAACTAGAGATAAAGGATGAGACTGTCATGGGTATACTTGGTTCACTCCTTATAAATCTTGGAGTTCTTATATGCATCTCTTCACATTTCCTCCAACACTTGAATATGTAAATTCAATAGGGAGCCTGCACCAGAAAGACTAGAATTTCATGTTTAATAGCCCATTAGGCTCGATTCTCAATCTCAATAGGGAGGTGACAAATCATTCCAAACACTAACTGATATGGTAACATGACAATGGGAATTTTGAAATAATTACAGTAATCCCCTAATGAATCATCGAGTATAATACTCCAATCCCTTCTATTGGGTTGAACCATTTTTTCATGATTCTGTTTTACATATCAATTTGACGCCATAGATTTTCCATTGTTCAATGAGTGATAAGAAGTAGACACTCAATTATCAATACCATACTGACACAAAATAGATTTCATTATTCGGTTGCACAAATGGGAACCCTCGTCACTGATGATGAACCGAGTTAAGCCAAACCTACAGAATCATTGGGTTTTCAAAAATTCCACAACTACCATATAATCATCAGTGCTTATAGATTTTGCCACAACCCATATTAAAATATAATCCACTACCAATAGAATTTATTGGTTATCAAATGAATTGTGGAGTGGTCCCATAAATTCATTTCCCCAAACATCAAAGATGTCATGGAGGAAAAAGAGTTTTTGTGGAATCTCATTTCTTTTAGATACATTCCCCATTCTTTGACAGTGAAGATAGGATATAAGAAAGTCATGTGCATCCCAAAACAATGTGGGACAAAAGAGGCCAAAATCGAAGACCTTGTGTGCAGTCTTTTGGGAACCAAAGTGACCCCCAGAAGAAAGAGCTTGGAGGAACCTTTAGACAGAATGAAACTCACTATCTGGAACACAACACCTATGTACATCATCACTATAGGTGCACCAAAGGTATGGATCATCCTAAATTTACCATCAGGGCACATGTTTAAAACAGTTGGCCTTGTTTTTGTTGAAATCAATAGAAATGCAGGATGCTACCAAATAATTTAAAATTTTGTCATACAAAGGAATAAATTATTGCACTCAGTACAATTTATAATCCAAAAACATAAAATTTATTGGAAGATAGGGGGATGAGTCAATGTCCAATGATGGGTGGATCCTAAAAATATGGTCATCCACCACCTTCTCTGCTGCTTTTTTATCTCTAATTTCAAAATTGAATTCCTAAAGTAGGAGTATCCAAAGAATGGGACATGGTTTGGATTCTAGTTTCATAAGGAGATACCGAAGGATTTCATGGTCTAGGAACACAATAACTTTGGTCACCAAGAGGTATCACCCTAATTTATACAAACAAAACACAATGTCAATGAATTATTTTTTAGTTATGGTGTAGTTTTATTGGGCATGGTCCAACGTACTGAGGCATAGCCAAAGACATGTAGAGCTCGATCAACCCTTTGTGATAAGACTACCCCAACTGCTTAGCTAGAGGTGTCACAGATGAGATCAAATGGAAAATAGCACTGAGGTGGTTGGATTACTGGGGGTGACATGGGACACCATTTTAACTTATTAAATGATTCCTAACATTCTTTATAAAAAATTAATTTTTCTTTTTGGAGTGATTGGGATAGGGGGAGTGCAATTTTACTAATGTCAAGAATGAAATGATGGTAAAATCTAGAATGACTAATAAAATAGCACACATACTGTACATTTTTGGGGAATGGTAGGGAAGAAATGACATCAACTTTTGATTTATCTTCATTGTTACAATCCCTAGAAATGACAAGTCCCAAAACTATACCATATCACCCCATGAAATGACATTTCTCATAATTTAATACGAGACTCATTTCAATACAGCAATGTGGACTAAACCAAGATGACTCAAAAATTCATCCAAAGATGATCCATGAATAGTGAAATCATCCATGAATGCTTCCTTCAAATTCTCTATGTAATATGAAAAAAATACTAACCATACATCACTTAATTGTACCCGGAGCATTGCACAAAACAAATGGCATCCACTTATATTAAAATTTTCTAAAGGGGAAAGTGAAGGATGTATTTTCCTATTCCTCATATGCAATATGGATATAAATGTATCCATAATACCCATCTGGGAAGTAGTAGTGGGACTTACCCACTAGCCTCTCCAAAATTTGGTCATGAATGGAAAATGGAAATGGTCATTCCTAGTGTGCTGGTTTAGTTGGCTACAGTCTGTGTAGACATGACAACTATTCTGCACATCAGTTGGAACCTATTCATTGTTTTTAGTTTTTCTTAGAGTAAGGCCAATTGTTTTAGGAACTACTTGAATAGGACTGACCCATTGTATTATAGATATTGGGTAAATGATTACATCATCCAATGATTTCGTTACATCTTTTTTCATAACTTCTAGGAGTTTTGGGTTCAGTCGACGATGTTCCTGCCTCACTGGTTCAACCTCATCATTTATCAATATACAATCTGTACAAATCGATGGGATAATACTAGGAATGTAAGTAAGTGTCCATCCCAAATCATGTTTATACTCCCTCAAAAGTTTACGCAATTGAAATTCATGCTCAAGAGGGAGTGAACTACCAATGATGAAAGACAACTTGTTTCCATTCTCATGATATGGATATTATAAATCTTGAAGTAGTTGTTTCATTTCTAATTCCAGTGGATTTTGGATTGATGGTAGTGTGTGTGGAAGTGAGAGGTCATTGATCTTATCTAAATGTTCAATGGCATTATCCTCAATAGAGAAATGAGCATTTACAATCATAGAAGTATAATTTATGATTAAGTTATCCTCAGTGTTCCAGAAATCATCAATCAATAAACATGCATTGCATTTGTTTAGACCACAACAACAATTATTGCATGAACTATTTCATAGCATTTCAATTAAATATGAAAACATAGAAAGGAGATCGGGGTAATGAAATGAAGTGTTTTTAGAGGAAGTGAGTACATCAATTGAATTTACATAGCGAGAGAAATGTTCATAAGAGGGGTGAATCATGGAACAAAGGATATTGAAAAGGACTATGTCACCACAAAATCCATAGATAATTTACCATTATGGACATTAATTATGGTTTTGGAAGTTTTCAAGAATGTTCTTCCCAATATTATTGGGGCATGCCCATTAATCCAATCATCTTCCAATTTCTGATCATAAAAATAGTCAGGAAAAATTAAAATTGTCACCCTCACAAAAACATTCTCTAACAAACTAGAGGTGTATGTGGTACTTCAGTTGGAAAGTTGAATAATAATTCCAGTGGGATTCAATTCCTCAAACTACAATGTAGATAAAATGGATATCAGAATCACATTTGTAGAAGAACCTAAATCAAGCATTGCATTGGAAAATGAATACTCCCCTATGGGGCAAGGAATCGAGAATTTCCAAGTATTGTTG
Source organism: Viscum album (assembly GCA_963277665.1). Classification (NCBI taxonomy): domain Eukaryota; kingdom Viridiplantae; phylum Streptophyta; class Magnoliopsida; order Santalales; family Viscaceae; genus Viscum; species Viscum album. The sequence goes on along the minus strand of OY728148.1, from coordinate 1,918,848,635 downwards.
CACTTAGTTGGAATTGATGGATCTATTAATATTCATACATTCCCACCAAAGATCATATTTTCATCTCCATGAAGTCTCCTTTGGTGTGTACACATCTTCTTCAAAAACGTGGCATATATTAGAAGTTTTATTCACAACATCATTCAAGGGGATGTTAACATGCACTTTTTTTAAAATCACCAAAAGTTCCTTATCATGATTAGTTTCCTTTTGTTTTCAAGGTTGGGTGGTCCTTTAGGGAAATGGAAGAGGAATGGTTGGGATAGACAACTCATCAACAGAAACACTCTTTCTTTTGAAGGGATTATCTCAGGAAAATGATTTTCTTCTCCAGGACAAATTTGGGAAATGGTTGTGAAGATGGTTTCATCATGAGGGTATGCCTCTATTTGGGGGGGGGGGTCATTTGTCTATAAAGCTGAGTTCCACTCCTAAGGATGATGGAAATAACAATTACTTTATCCTAAGGGTTAGAAACAAGTTGAAAGGGTAGCTTACCTAACCCAAGGCATTAGATTTCTCCCACTGAGTTGACAAGTTGGCTTAATTGACTTTTATAGTCTTTTATGGATGATTGGGTGGTTTTTTGGAATTGGTTATTATTATAAAACATTTGTTTCATCATGTCTTCTAGGCTTGCCTATGGTTTTTCAGGGGGTTGTTGGAAAGGCCTTTGGGTGGTTGAGGATTTTTGGGTGGTGGTGGAAGACTACTCTGACTATACTGGTTCCATTGTTTTTTAGTATGGTTTGAATAACCCCATTTCCTATATTATTGGTTTTCCTTACACCTATTGTTGTATTTATAATAAGGTTCTTTCCTAATGGGTTCGTTATAGGGGCATCCTGGGATCATTTCCTCACAAATCTTAGAAGTTTCTCTCAATTGAGGACACTGGTCAGAGTGGTTGGTATCAGAATAGAATATACCACAATTGATGGGAGGAAGATATTGGGGTTTCCCTTGAGAAAGAGCGAGTTTTCAAAGAAGGGTATATACCTCATCAAACTTTGTGTCTACCGTCTTCTCAAATTTAGTACATTGCACCTCATAGACACCTCGAATGGGTACACTGGACCTTGAACCGAATTATTGAGAGTTATATGCCATGTTCTCAATTAAGGACCCTGATGTGATGGGGGGTCTATCCACTAGTCCACCACCTAAAATTGAATCAATCATATTTCGGTCAATAAGAATTAAACCTTCATGATAATACTGAATTAAAAGTTGATCACTTAATTGTTGGTGTGGATAGCTTGAACATAACCTTTTAATGAGTTCCCAATATTTAGGTAATGTTTCCCCTTTTGATTGCCTTATCCCATAAATTTCATTCTTTATTGTTTCATTTCTAGAGGCTGGGAAATATTTACCATAAAAAGGTGTTTCATGTCTTCCCAGCCTCTTATTGGAAAATTAACATAGTAAAGCCAATCCATTCCAGTGTCTTCTAATGAAATTGTAAATTATCTAATTTTTACATATTACTCATCAATATTTTCATGTTTTAATATTGAACACACAGTATGGAATTATTTTAAATTCTTCTATGGGTCTTCTTTAGATATTCCATGGAATCATGGTAATAAATGAATTAGACTATATTTATGATCAAAATTAGGTTCTTCACATTGTATTTGAATGTATTCGGTTTAGATTTCAACATCTGGTGAGGTTAATTCCTTTAGTGTTCTATTGTTTTCAGCCATGTTATAAAAGTGTATTTCAGTTTTAATTTTTGTTCCAGAAGAAGAAGAAGGGTGAAGAAGAGGTCTAATGTAAGGAGTTCCCTCCTTCATTGTGTTGTCTTGCATGTTTTGGTGATGTTGATGTAGGATCCTCTCTGGTTCAGGTTCGAAAAGTGGTAAATCTCTTGGATTAGAATGTATCATGCACCAAACCTATAGATGAAATTAATCAGAACACAAAATGATGGAAAAGGTAAAATATAATACAAATAAATATTCTTAAAACTTATAAATATCTTATAAAAACACACACAAAAAACCAAAAGCTCCCTGGAAATGATGCCAATATTTGACAGTGTAGTCATGACACATCAAATTGATAGTTATAAAAAGAATATTTTGTAGTCGAGGGCAGACCATTGTATCTCTCTCATGTAGTTTTGGTAGGTTTATAGTATGTTTTTTTAATAAAAGTACTAAAATATGTTTTTGTTTTGAAAATAGTTTTAGGGTGTAATAACTTAATTGAAATCATAAAAGTTGAGAAACCAAATTCATTTTGAAAAATATGTGATAAAAGGGTTCATTGTGAGTTAACTACACACATTTTAAGTTTATTTTTCATAGATATTAATTTATATTGTGAGTATTTATTTGTCTGAAATTAATTGGAATCCCGATTAATTCCTATGATTTTATTCAAATGCTTAAAGAACCAAACCATGACATAACAATCATATAGTTAATGCCTAGAATTTATGCATGGAATAATATCTTCCTAAGTAGATTGAAAAATAAAGAAGGTGGGTATGAAAAATATTCTTGTGATGTCCAATCGGAACAACACAAGTCACACAATCATAACCTCACACCGACCAGTTAGAAATTTGGAGCATAACATTCACAAGTATCAAAACAAGCTTTCAAAAATGAAACCATGTAAGCTACATGTAATGAAATATTTGAACACCCAAATCACTCCAAACCAGCAGCTAATATATGTATAGAAACTCCATTGACATCTGTGTATCTCCCTCACAATGAATTCCCACCATTTAGATCAACATCGGGAGGAGGAGGAAGCTCTGGTGGAACTCCTACTTCATGCTTGATCCCCATATGAAGATAAGGGCCTCCTGAACTTCTCAAATAACGAGATGAATCTTGGGGATCTATAAATTGGCAGAGCATGGCCTCCTGGTTGGACATAAAATTTTGGAGGCCAAGGTGACATTTTATAAGAAAATAGGAAGGTGGTTTGAGGACATAGATGTATTAAAACCACTTGTCACTTGTGTTTCGACCTCCAAACAACCTTATCTCACTTTGGAGAAAATAAAAAAGGGGTATCCGCACCTCTTGGATATCTACAATGAATGTTAGTCACCATTTGGACCACTATATCTTGAGATATGGACAGATCACAACACCCAACTTTTGATATTGTGCAAATTCGGTGTGTTGGACAGATGAGGTAAGATGGGCCACCAGATGGCCGAATGATTCCTGGGTTTCTTCATCTGAAATTTTTCCCAATAAATTTTGGACCGGTCCAAAAAAGTACATCCCATTTGGATTCATGGTTCAATAGTAGTCTGTGGATTAGTCCATTGGTGTTCATGGATCCTATGTAGTTTGGCCCGTTTCTCTTGGACATCATCATTTTCCCTCTAAATCAAATCCTCATGAAATGTAATAATAACAACGATTAACATTTCCATTTTTAATATTGATAAACACAAAATAAATGATTCAAACATGGAATGCAATTTTTTATTATTTTTATAATTTTCAATATAAAACAAGTTTAACACAATGGTGTAAGTGTAAAAATACAATAGTGAATCACAGTGCGATAAAATTATATTATTAAAATTAAATATTAAATAATGGAATATTGATAATCCAAAAATTCTATATGGAAACTTCTTTGGGATAGAACTATTCTCGCTAACTTTTCATTCATCCACCACATTTTGTTTCTCGCTTTTCTCTTTCATCTATATCGATTTCTTGTCCCCTTCACCTATCAAATTATTTATAATTACATTAGAAACATTCATAACACCCAGATATAAAATATTAAAAACTATAAAAACATATTAAAAAGAAAAAAACAACATGATATCACCAAGACTCTTTGATAGAATTAACTATAAGGTCATCCATTGTGCTATGTCCATGTGTTTATAAATTACTAAAGTACCCACCGACCCTCCCACAAGTTCATCACATGTCACCAACATTATTAATTAATATTAGAGTGTTTTCATGATAAAAATTACTCGTATTCATTTTCCATATATCTATTGTATTTTGTGGGTCCTTAAACTCAATCAATAATAAGTTAGTTCAAGGATATCTTAATGTCCACAAATATCTTTTTTAAGTGGGAAGATGATATACCCTTAAAAGGGATTAATATAAAGGCTATGATTAATTTACAGAAGTCTATATCATCACAATATTTGGATTTCCTCACAATATTCTCATGAATGAAGATGCAATCATGCATGCTTCTGATTTGATAATTTTTTATATTCAATGTACATTATATTGTATAATAATTCATCCCACAATAATTAGGAGAATAATAGATAAATAAAGTCCTCCATCAAGACAATATCAAAAATCCCACAAAAGATAGTGGATGGAGATATATAGTGTTGGATTGAAAAACTATTTGATGCTTTATGTTCCTACCATACCACCACACACAATCCTATCCATGAAAAATCATATTTTCTAGTTTATGTGGCCAACATGATGAGGCCTATCATAGTTTAGTTGGATAATTTTTGGACTACTATTTGTAATCACTTGAATGAATATGAATGTTCCATGTATTCAATTGAGTGAGTTGTATGAACTCAATACGAAATGGTTGTGATCTATACATAATCTTGAGGTTAATTTTACACTTTTAACATGAGTAATTTTTTAGAAAAATTATGTCAAATCATTCATTTATGGACAATTTGTGTTTTCATTAAAGATGTCAATGGTACTGGGAAGTAAACCTAGAAAATCATATATAGTATATATTATAACAAATAATACACACCGATTACCATAGATAGAGATCACATCAGGCATCCCACCAATGAAATTTTTCTTAAAAAAATACATTACATAAGAAATTAATGTCAGAATCAAAGGTCCTTATTGCATGTCCCTAAATTTAATGTCATATGGTATTTACTATATGAACTTAACCTATATGGTGCACATTCCATCTTAGATGAGACACTATTACTATTAGTGGTCCATTAAACATGACCTTAAATTTAATGATGTGTTCCATCCTATTTGACATTAAACTATTTTAAACAATTCTATTTTTAACCCGTAATACATTGGAAAATTTTAAAGATTATATTCAAAGCTGACCACTATGTTATTGTAGAAATCCATGTCCCAAAGAGTCTTGGTGCGATGATACTAAAAATATTAAAAATATTATATCACACATGCATAGTTATTTTCAAAGTAATTGAATAACTCATGTACAGTGTATGGGATCAATAATATGAGACTACAATTAAATTTGGAATGTGGGTTTTATCCATGTTCTAGCATAAACTTTTTCATTATTAGTTGTTTGATTAAAAAGTTACAGTGGGTGGATTAGTAAAATAATTAATTATCTCAGACCTGACCCCTAACCATTTAATACCTATTATGGAGATTTCTCTAGGGTTAGTCATATAACCCTTAATGGAATTAGAGGATGGATCTCTGGTGGAAAGGGAACTGGTGGATGACTGCGGGTTTGTGGATCGATGATCAATGTACCATGAGGATCGTCTCCATCAATGGAGTTCTTGGATATTACTAAGTAAAATTGTGTAGAAAAATTCATTAATAGAAATTGATCCAAACTGGAGGTAGGGAGTTTGGTTTTGTGGGTTTATCCCCATTTATGGTTTGAGCTGAATTTGGATTAATTATTTGTTAAATTAATTTGGGGATCAATTTATGTTGGTTTTTCCAACATATGTTTTATCATACCTAATCTAGGAATTATTGTTCTATTAATTGTTGGAATAATTGATTTTTTAACCCCTCTTGTTCATATATTTCGTCAATGTTGGAATAAAACATGACCATCAATTTAGACTCACTTGGAGTTTATGTGACTTTCTCCCTCTATCATTGAAATTTATCACCAGAATTTCATTGACTTGTTGTTCAATTATTCATGAGATAATCGAACAATGTGCGTTCATTTTATGGTAAAATAAATTGATGTCATGGTTTTTGATTCATGTTTTTAGAGACGTGATAGAGTCAAGGCAGCGTAATGGGAACCTGAAATGGGTTTGTGTAATAATGGGGTTTCATTCCAGATGGAGTGGATCTTTATAGGGGTGTTGTGATGGGTTAACATGGGATAATGGTGGTTGGAATCCATCCATTAGTGCCGATGATGATCTGGTGTTGGTGAGGACAAAGGGGTTCCTATTGGATTGGAAACACGTTGCTCCAAGATTTGACGACTATTAATTTTCCAATGATGAACAGACAAAATCTGACTTTTGAATGATAGTGGAGGTTTATCACCTCAGATCTAGATGTTATGGTTGTTAGGTATCGAGACCATATAAGAAGCTAATGGGGTGGGAATTTTAAATTTTAACATTATTGGAGTGACTTAACATCATCTAATCTGGTGATCTCATCCCGGTATGGTCTGATTACCACATGTGGCTGATGAAGAGTTAAAAAAAAGTAAACTTGTACCTCGTTTGAATCTGGTGTGCACATGCTTATTACAAATGGATGATACCCATTGCTTGAATTTTTCAATGTTGAAGCCCTCTAGATCATCCACACATTATACATGAATCAGATCTTGTGAAATTCTTCATAATCCGGGTGCTTGTGGAGAACACCAACGCCCACTACAACATAATGATGATTACCACAATCCACCATATTCAATCCGAGGAGACAGAACTTGAATCACACGCTTGATTGAGGGAGAATCTCTCTAGGAATGACGAGGAAAGAGAGGATCTCTCTTCTGATCGATTAATAGTCATTGAGAGAAGTTCTACACTACACTTATATTATGGAAACATATAATACCCATTTTGGGTTCCCGATCGCCATTTAATTATCATCCATTGTTCAAATATTATAAATAAATATTTACGCCAGACTAAATAATTCCATAAATATTATTTATATTTTTTTCACAAAACTATATTATTTTTTAAATATATTATGCGATAATCATGATCCAATAACTGAACACGCATCACCTAATAATATTAGATGAATTATGGGTATTTCATTAATATTCGTTCGAGTAACATTAATATTTGTATTTACTTAATAACTTTTAAATATATTTCATCAATAAATTAAACCCTGTTATTCCTTGAATAATAATGAATTCATTTATATCTTGGTGATCCGTAAAACATGGATAATACCCGAACCTCATCGTGTGGCCCATAAAGATATAAATTAATATTAAATACAATAGGGAATATTCTCAATGTGATATTTTCAGTGACCCTCTAGGACCTTAGCTCAATAGTAGTGAATAATATCCACAGACCAAGAGCGGGGTCTATAAACCCATTGAGGCCCTTATAGAGATGAAAAAAAGTCAAAGCGATGAGTACCTTCCTAAGAACACAGTATGTGTAATATAATCTCTTCATCACCAATAACTCAAAAAATCACAATTAACACTTGTTTCATAGTAATTTATCTTGTATTATTATTTGTTGATTTTTCTGGACAACCTTACCTACAACTACCATGGACATAGATTTAATAAAGGTTCTTCCAGCCTAAACAACTAGGACCAAGATATATCTTCCTCAACTCGAAAGGGACAAATCCTAACTTGATCATTTAAACAATTTCATGTAACCAATAACTTAACAAAAAAAAACTACCTTGCTAGGACTTCATTTCCATGGCTCTTGCCTTCCATAAATATACACTATCAAATGATATAAACTGATAATTATTTTGTGTCAGGAGACCATTAAAAATTTATATTGATAGGAACAAAAAATGACCCATGGGCATGTGTTCTTCCTATTAACGGTTCTGTCATCATGATCTCAACTACTAGAGATCACCATGTTTGAACATCATGAGAAGATGTCTCAATGCTTATGATCCCTCATCGCCTAATAGTCACACATCATCTGTCTCTTTTCATAATGATGTAATTGAACTGTATGACATTACATTATGATTACTGTCATTGTATCTCTAGGTTCTCATTATAGTCTAGGATATAATATAACCCTTTAATAAAACACATAATCTACGGAAATTTCCACAAACATAGTGTACACAAATAAATATTCACTATTTATAGAAAGATGAAAATACGTACATATAACACATTTTATATAATTATTGTTAATCAATGTACAACTCAAATTGGGTCTAGGGTACCCACTTTCAATAATACCACATTTAAAATAGCCAATTTCTAAGAAGTATCAATCCACTAGCCCTCACATGAGAATATATATTCTGTTGAGATATGAGTTTATTCTGGGGTTGGACACATTGTCCTCTATGGAAACTCTACTATCTAAGACCTCCCCTCTCTGAGTAAAATCTCTCAAGAGATGAAACTTTAGAAACATATTCTTTGTCCTCTAGTGAGACTTGGGCTCCTTGGAAATCACAACTACAACGGTATTATCATAATAAATTGGAACATGTTCTGAACTGCTAGGAAAAACACCAATGTCTGAGACAATGCTGCATATCCAAACTACTTCCTTTTCTTCATCAGAATATGGTATATGCATAGATTCTGCTTTGGAATCAGTGACCAAAGATTCCATCATGATTCTTAGGCTCACTGCACCACCATTCAGGAAAAAGATCATGCCTAACTGCGATTTCAGATCATCATGATAAGTTTGGAAACTAGCATCAATGCATCCAATCACTACTAGTTTGTCATATTCTCCATACACCTGGAGTGTATCCTTTTTATTCCTCATGTACATTAGGATAGTTTTAACAGCTGCCTAGTGCATCTCTCCTAGATTAGCTTCATATCTTCCCACCATGCTTAAAAGAAAGGCAACATCAGACCTAGTTCATAACATGGAAAACATGATTGAACCCCTACTAATGAATAAGGGATTCTTCTCATTCTTTCAATATCTTCATGTGTTTTTTGAAACATTTTCTAAAAGCGATTGATACCATGTGGCATGGCCAACAACCCTCTCTTTGATTGTTCCATATTGTACCTTTTGAGTACCTTTTCAATATTATACTTTGACATAGTTCAAGAAACCTTTTAGATCTATCTCGATAGATCAAGATCACTAGAATGTATGCTGCTTTATTTATGTATTTTATGGAGAAACATTCATATAACCAATTTTTAAATAACTATAATAATTTCACTTCATTTCCCATAATTAATTTTTCATCAACTTATAAAACATGTAAAACAATGGATTTACCATAAACCTTCTTATAAACACAAGGCTCACTTTTGTTATTGATAAAAGAAAATATTATTATGGATTTATCAAAACCAACATTCCCTGATTGAGATCCCTACTTCAAACCATAAATGGATCTCTACATCTTTCACACCTTATTGGAATTATTTGACAAGGAAAAACCATCGGGTTGAGTCATATAAATGTCTTCAACCAAATTTCATTTAGAAAAGAAGTTTGACATCCAATTTCCAAATATAATAATCACAAGAAGCTTATATTTAAATAAATATTCTCATAGATTTCATAATTTCTATAGGTGATAAGGTTTCATCATAGTCGATGCCTTGACATTGTCTAAAACCCTTTGAAACAAGTCTTTATTTATAGGTATTAACCTTAACATCCATGTCCCGCATTTCTTAAATACCCATTTGAATCCAATGGGATTCACATCATCTAGAGAATCTATCAAATAACTACATGATTTTGATAGATGGACTCTATATGGGAATGCACAGAATCTTTCTATTTTCAGATTCATTGCCTTATATTGCTTCCTTCTAGGTTAGAGGATCATCATTATCAAGGAGTAATGTGTAATGTGACTAAGTGATAAGAAAAACATAATTCTCTGATTCTATAACCTCTCCAGTAGACCTATAGAGTATTTGTGTCTCAGGAACTACTTCTTCTTCAACATTATTTTATAGAGATTGTTCTTGTACCAAATCTTGTGCAGCTAAGGCATTAACTTCATTGAATTAAATCATGATCCCATTATATCCATTGGAGATGTTGTCCCTTTCTATAAATGTGGCACGTTTTTTCATATTCAATTTCGATCTGATGGGTTATTACGTTAATATCCTTTGGTTTCTTAATGACAACCTATAAATATGCAATGCATGCTTCCGGATGTAAATTTGTTAACATGAATATTCTTCAAAAAAATCCCCGCAACACCATACAGGTATGTGTGATAGACTGTGTTTCCTTCAATACCATAACTCATATCAAATATCATCTATAGTTTTAGTTGCTACTTGTTTTGGGGTATATTCTTCTCTCTGTAAAGTGTATCCCTAAAAAAATAAAAGAGTTTAAATACACATAATTGATCTCACCATGTCAGGAATTGTCATATTCTTTCTCTCAATAACACCATTACATTGTGGTGTATAAGAAGGAGTATGTTGGGATACTATCCCATGCTCCTTCAACTGATCAATGAAATCATGGTTAAGATATTCTTCACCTTGGTCTGAGTAGAGTGATTTTTTCTACATACCAAGTTGGTTTTCTAATTCATGTTGTCATTCCTTAAAAATCGAAAAGTAATCTTATTTATAAAACATCAAGTAGATATGGATATACCTACGATAGTCACTGGTAAAAGTTATGAAGTATGAAAACCACCCCTTACCTCTACTAAAATAGACCACATAAATCAGTATGTATTATTTATAGTAATGCATTTTTATTTCTCTCTACCTAGAAAAACATGCTTTGTTAATTTTTTCTTATAAACAAGCTTGAAATACATCCGTGGTTTTGATTATACTGAGTCTAAATACCCTTATTGATTCAATTTTATTAATTTATTATTGTTTAAATAATGTAGCCTAATGTTCCATAGGTTGTTGATATATGAGTCTTGCTCTCCGGTTTTGTTATTGATTTCCATTACCGAGTATTTGAGTTCAAGTATATATAAACCATTATTATGATATTCCATACCATAAAAAATTTTATCTTATAAAAGAGACAACATATATTTGTGAAATTGAATTAAAATTTCATTGTGTCCAATCATGACCCATAGATTACGATTCTAGTTTCAGAAGGTACATAATAATAATTATTTAAAACTAGAACCAAGCCCCTAGGCAACATAAGGTTATATTATCTCTTTTCCAAGGATTCCAGACTTACACCATTTGAATCTTAGAGATCTACTTCAACTTTTTCAATCATTATAATCATATGTGGTTCTTGTGTAGGAATAAAAATGTGTGAGCCACATTCCATATCCAATACCCACCTTATAGAAAATGAGTTTTTACATTAAATGATAAAAATAACTGAATTAGAAGAAACATATTTCTTATTCTTCACATATCTGGAATTTTTATTATAGTGGACCTTCCTTCGACATGAAAATAGTAAATTTCATACTCATTTCTCTACCTCTAAATCTTCAGCTTCTTTATAGGAGGATGCATTGGTGTTTTTAGTGTTGATGTAAGGACTTAACCCCAGTTGCCCAGAGCTGGTGCCTTATTTGATTAAGTTGGTGTACAAACAAGGAATATGAATCCTGAACAACATAGTAGTTTAGTATTATTGGAAACAAGATACATACATAAGTTCATCATTACAACTTGAAATGAAAAAAAACATAGAAACTACTTTTACAAGTTCCATAACTCCTAGGTTATCACAGTATGTCATTCATAAAATAATTATTCTTTCCCTGAGAAAATGAAACATAATAAATGGGTGAGATCAAATGCTGAGTAAGAGTAAGAAATACAGTGGAAGGTAATATAAACATTAGACATGGTGAATAATTGAAAACAAATGCCTTTAGTAAATAAAATTGAAGACATTAGGGAAGGAATATGAGCTGAGTAAATAATGCCTTAATAAAACATAATCATTGGTATTATACTAATCGAATAACAACATGAAATATCAATAGACGAACTCATAACGATGGAATGAATAAGGGCAGACATTCTGAAAATAAAATCAAGGCCTCGGCCAAGACGTCTAATGATTAAGGCCTCGACCAAAATCCATATCACATTGGGAAAGGACTCATCCAATTCCACGTCTAGTTGTCTCATGAGACCTAATGATCCATTGAGGGGATATAGCGGGCCCCAACCATCATATAATAAGTCTAATTCATTCCTAATTAGATTGGGGTAAAACATATACAACAAATACATTCATATAGAATCTATCATATGAAATGTAACTATCTTTCCCCAATCATTTAACATAAAACACTAAGCATTCAGAATAATATGGTGAATGGTTTTATGATAGATCATCCCCAATAGAGTTAGTCATAACCATTAAATAAAATATGGTAGATGACATCATAAATTATTAAACCCAATAAAACCATGGAATCAACAAGGGTGTTGAATTAGATGAAATCACTCTTATAAAATCATTAAGCAATTCTGGAGATAAATACTCATTTATTTTGAAAAGAAGAGTTATTTTGTTAAAATATTTGTATAAAACCAAATGTGAATTAATATAGTATTTTCATAATAAAATGAGTGACTTTATAAAGGTAATGATTTCCAAAAATAGCTTATATATTTCCCTTGAAAATAGATATGAATTTGAGAAATTCCCTTATATCGGACTCGTATTTTTGGAAACAGTTTTGAGAGATCCTTTTAAAAAATGTAACTATCCATAAAATAGGGAACGATTAAGGTTGGTGTACATATATAGAATACTCACACAGAATTTATGATGAATACATAATTATACATAATAATTTCATTGAGTAAATTAGACAATAAAAGTAACCCAAATGAAAATGGAAGTTCATGCGGAAAACCCTTACCTTAACTCAAAACATGTTCCGCTCTTGTACTTAAGATTCTGGAATATGAAATTATACTTGTTAATAACTTATTTGAGAACCTATTAGAAATTTTTTAGTTTACCATAATTCTTGTATGTTCATTTATGTCTTTATTGATATGTTATTGTGTTGAATTTCGTCGTTCTAGAGTGTTCGTTTCCATTATTTTCATATTCGGTTCACTTGTTTTTAAGTAATGAAGTTCATGTGGAATGGTTATAAATCTTAAGTATTGGAATTATATATTATTTATGAACATAAAAAATTTTTATTTCTCATTTATATGATTTTTTTACATGTAATGAGGATGAATCATTAGATGATAACCACTTCAATTATTTAGCGGTATTTGGATTATTATGAAATAGTTTTGTGGTATAACTTATTTATATGTACATATTCAGGTTCCTGAATTTTGAATAGGTTATAATACATATATTATATTCTAGTTAAACAATGAATATGGTTTGATGACCATTAATGAATAATAAATTGAAGAACGAAACTTCATCATCCACGAATGTTATAAATCAGAACCTCATGGATATCGATTTCATTTATAAAAATAAAAGGGAGGGAATAAGAATATTTATGATGGTTATTCCATTCACATGATATAAATACAGTGTATAGTTTTTACTTGAATTATCATGGTCATTTGGACAAAGGAGGTGAGGAGAGGATAAAAAAACTAGATAAATTAAAATAAAACCAAATCAGAAAGAATGGTGCTTTACCTCTTAAAATAACATCCTTGAGAAACTCCTTAAGGGAAGGGGTTATGGTCATTTGGGGGGACCAAAAGCTTCTCGGACGTGGGTAGACACTAGGTAGGGGTAATTTGGAATATCAGTTAGGAGAAACAAGGATCAGAGGAGTGAAGAGAAGAGGTAGTGGTGGGGGGGTTTTATAGTGGAGGAGAGGGGTAATTTTTTGAATATTTTATTTCATTATTTTATTATTTCCATCATTAAAACCAATAGTATTGTTTCATGTGACCCCTAAAAGTAATAAGATCATGTGAGTTCGAATCAAGTGGCCTTACATCACTTATAATGTCATAAATATTGTATTTAACTGATAAATTGAATACACGGTATTTTACGGTATTTCACTATTCATCAAAAAATTCAAGAATTTCAGAAAAGTCCCAAAATTTCACTCCTAAATTTTTTTGATGTGTATAATTAAAAAGTAAAATCCATTTTTCAAAAAAAAAAATCTCAAAATACTATTAATTTAATTTATAAATAAGGTCATAGTTAATTCAAAAAATTACAATCTTGAAGTGTAATTAGATTTATGTGACATTGAAAAATTTATTAAGATCCCATTATCATATTACCTTAAGAAAATAAAATATTATTATTATTTACTATTCATAAGGGTCGTATAACTATTCATATTACTCTTCATAGGGGTATTTTACTATTCACCAAAAACCATGTTTGTTCTATCAGACTCCAAATGACTTACTGAACCCAGCTCTAGATGACCATTTCATGAAATTCAAAACATAGAAGATAAAAAGTTGTATTTAAAGGATATATTATAAAATTGCATTCTATATTTATTTTCAAAACATTGGGGTGTTACATTCTCCCCTCCTTAAAAAAAATATTTCCTCTAAATTCAAATAATATTACCTAAAAATATTAGGGTATGTCTTTTACAAAAGCTCCTCAGGCTCCCATGTTTCTTCCTCCATCTTGTGGTTCATCCATAGAACCTTCACCAGAAGTGTCGTCAGATATCTCAATACTTGTTCTCTAGTGTCAAGACTCTTGGCAGGCTCTTCATAGTAAGATAAAATGGGCTCAAGTTTCACTTCTTCAAAAGTTAGTATATGTGTTGGGTCTGGCATGTAGGTTCTTAACATTGACACATGGAACACATTGTGAACCATGGAGAGACATGGTAGCATTACCAAACGTTAAGCTACGACTCCAATTTGGTCCAGAATTTCAAAAGTTCCAATGTACCTGGGACTTAATTTTCCCTTATTACTGAATCTTATAATACCCTTCCATGGTGATACCTTTAAGAAAGCGTGATTACCTTCTTGAAATTCCAAATCCTTCATTCAGTTATAAGCATAGCTCTTTTGCCTACTTTTTTTTTTTCTATTTTCATATGGTTATGGATAATCATCAACTTTTCCATTGTTTCTTCAATAAGTTCTGGGCCCACGAGATTTCTTTCACAAACATCATCCCATCAAGTTTTTGTACAACATCGCCTCCCATATAATTCTTCATAGGGTGCCATTTGTATACTTGAATGGAAGCTATTGTTGTAGGAAAATTCAACGAGAGGTAAATACAGATCCCACATGCCTTGAAAATAATGTGAACAAGACCTCATCATGTCTTCCAATGTTTGAATTGTCCATTCTGATTGTCCATCAGTTTTTGGGTAGTAGGCAGTTCTCAAATGAAGATCAGTATCTAGGGCCTTCTAATTAATTTTCCACAATCTTGATATAAAATGTGGATCACGATCAGAAACAATCAATAGGGGCACTCCATGAAGTCTCACAACTTCATTAACATATTGTATTGCTAGATGATCAAGTGGTAGATCTTCTATTATAGAAAGAAAAAGTTCTAAATTGGTATGATGATCAACAATGACCCATATTTCACCGTTCCTTCTAGGGGTCCTTGGTTGTCCCATGAAAAAGCCCATTGTGATATTATACTATTTCCACTCAGGTATGGGAAGAGATTGTAATACTCCTCTAGGTTGTTGCCTTCTATCATTCACTTGTTGAAAAACCATAAATCTTGATAGAAAATAATCAATCTCCCTCTTCATGTTTTCCCACCAAAAAAGTTCCATCATATCTCTATATATCTTAGTGCTACCATGTTTTATAGAGAAATTGGAAATATGAGCTTCATACAAAAATTACATTTTTAGTTTAGGTATATCGGGAACACAAAGTCTCTTCCCAAATTTCAAAATTCCATCTTCATATATGAAGTCACTCAATCTCCCATCATTCACAGCATTAATCTTCTTTTGAATCTCTTCATTATCAGCCTGAGAACTTTTTATCCTTTTTAGTAAACATGGTTTGGAAACCATTTCAGAATGCTATGAAGTTTCCCCTGTCAAAATTATTCCCATATCCATCTTTACTAGATCCATGAAAATAGGATACCTTTCACCTCTCATCTTGTTCAAAATTCCATGATCCTTTCTGCTCAAAGAATCTGACACATTATTTGCCTTCCCCAGGTGGTAGTGTATCATGAAATCATAATCCTTGAGTAGTTCAAGCCATCTATTTTTACGCATGTTGAGTACGTTCTGTGAGAAAATATAATTCAAACTCTTGTGATCAGTAAAAAATCACACATTTTCACCTTATAGATAATGTCTCCGTATATTCAAAGCAAATATTACAGAATCTAACTAAATATCACGAGTATGATAGTTTTACTCATGAATTTTTAGTTTTTGTGATTCATAAGCAATAACCCTATAATTTTTCATATGGACACAACCAATTCCTTTTTTTGAACCATCACAATAAATAACAAACCCATCATTCTCCGATGGTAGTGTCAATATAAAATAATTTACTATTATTCTCATCAGTTATTCAAAACATTCTTCACAATCTTTTGTCCAAAAAAATTTAAACCCTTTACGTGTGAGCTTCATTAGTGGGTTAGCTAGTCGGGAAACATTCATCACGAAATGCTGATAATAACCTACTAAGCCAATAAAAATGCGTAGCTCAATGATTTTTGCTGGCGTGGGCCAAACATGGAATGCCTTTGCCTTCGTAGGATCAACTAGGATTCCATCCTTAGAGAAAATATGTCCAAGAAAACAAATCTCCAGTAGCCAGAATTATCCCTTGCTAAACATCTCGTACAATTCAAGTCTTCTAAGAGTCTTCAGGATAATGTGCAAGTTATTTTCCTGATCATTATAACTTTTGGAATACACCAATATATCATAAATAAATACCACTACAAAATCATTGAGATATTCCTTGAAAAAACTTTTCATTATATCCATGAATACATAGGGTGCATTAATCAATTCAAAAGGCATCATTGTAAACTTGTAATGCCCCTACCTGGTTCGAAATGCTGTTTTTGGAATGTCTTCCTTCTTCACACTCAACTGATGATATCCAGATCAATTTTCATTCATTGAAAATTATTGAGCTCCATGCATTTGGTTAAATAAATCATCAATGCGTGGAAGGGGATAATTTTTCTTTATTGATATAGTATTGATCTTCCTATAGTCGATACATAACCTCAATGATCTATCTTTATTCATAACAAAAAGGATAGGGGATCCCCATGGAGAAACACTTGGGTGAATAAATCCATTATTACTCAATTCCTCTAGTTGTTTATTTAGTTACACTAATTCAACAGTGGCCATTCTATAAGGGGTCTTCGATATGGGCCTTGAACCAAGAATTAAAATAATGGAAAATTCAATTTTTCGTTCATGAGGATGTCCAGGTAAATCTTCTAGAAAAACATCAACATATTCTCTCACAATAGGTGCATCCTATATTTGAACATTCATTTCATCACCCACAGTTATTTCATTCTCTTCCTCCCCAATAATTGAATTTATTTGAGCTACTGGGGGTGGATCTAGATAAGAATCAGTTGATGACTATTCTACTCTAAAGATAAGGTGTTCTTTATCATCATCATAAAAAATAGTAACCCCTTTCTCTAACAATAAATTTGTGCATCATGGTCCAAAATCCAATCCATACCTAGGATTATATCAAATTAAATCATGAGTACGATGATGAGATCAACAGATAATGAACATTTATATGCTCTAATGGGAACTGATTCATAGAACCTTGTAGCAATGATACTTCCCTTAAGAGGTTTGACTTACAACTCCCTTGTTAAATCAAATTGGAAATATATAATTAACTTAGAAAAATGGGAAGATATGAAACAATGTGATGATCCAGAATCAAATAAAGCATTAGCTAAACATGAGCAAACAATTACAGTACCTTCCACCATGTCACTAGGAACTTCATCCTCTGTAGTTGTGATTTCATAAGATTTTCCCTGATCCCTTGTCTTTCTCTGTTGCATATTTCCTTGACGTTTTGGACAATCATTAGCATAGTGTCCCATCTCCCGACAATTATAGCATTGAACATCATTGGATTCCTTCTTTCCTTTGCTATCACCAGCTATATGGCCTTTCTAACCACATTTGTATCATACTCGTTTTCATTTTAATCAAGCAATATGGTGTTTCCTTCAAAAATTATCACATGGTGGAAATTCAACTATTCCCTTCTTCCCCATTTCCTTATTTACTTTCCCATGGATTTCCGAAGCCCTATTCTTTCCTTAATTTACCGAAATGTCATAAGACTTAGTGAATTATTTTTTTGTCTTGATGGTACATGAATCTATATTCTCATATGATGAAAAACATTGGGAGACCAGTGCCCGCCAGAGAAACGGATTTATGCCATCGAAGAATAGATTAATTTTGCTCCATGGATTTCATATGTAGTCTACAACATGTCTTACTGATATTGTGAATTTAGATTTGTACCTTGCAATATTATCATCTTCCCTCTGCCTCTGATTCAAGAATTGTCTCTCCATATCTGCTCGCTGCTCACGAGGGAAATACTTTTCTAAAAAGATTTCCTTAAAATCCCTCTATTCCATCTCTTCTATATCTTCCTCCTCCTTTGTGTTTGGGATTAAGTTCCACCACTAATCCGCATATCCCGATAGATGATAGACTTCAATGACAACCTTATCTATTTCATTACATACCAAAGCGAGAAATATCACCTCAAGGGAACATATCCATTGCTCTGCTATAAACTGGATTGTAGTCTTGTTGAATGATGGAGGCTATTGTCACATAAAGCGATCTAGCATGGCTCCTCCACATTGTGGATCTAGATGCTTCATATGAGTAAGGTTATTATTCAGAACCTGAGTATGTTGTCCCAGTATAGTTATGAGCTAATCAGCACCAGTCATAGCACCAGAGTCAATATCATTATCTTGCGATGGAGGAAAATCCCTACAGGGGACACGTGCATTCGTACGATTTCCATTCCGTCCACTAGGCACCATATTAAGATAATGGCATACACTACATTAGGTTATGAATCATAATGTATAATCTTAACATAATAATACTCAGAAAAATTGAGATCATATTCATGGCTAATCCCATATTCACAAAAATGGATTCTTTGAGAAATATTTACATTAAACTCCTTCATAATGGATTGTAAAGAAAATGTGAATTATCCTAAGCTTATCCACCGGGAGTGTCATAACCAAGAGTGCAGAAGTTCCTGTTGTCATGCACCAGTTCCTGATTGAGTCTAGCTTAAAGTGTTGATTTCGAGTTTTAACCCTAGATACATCTGTGCCAGAGCCACCTCTACCTGATCATATCCAGATAGGGATGTATTTCATGAATGATCCATAAAATCTAATCCTCACAAAAATTCACCCCTACTATTTTAAGATTTGTGTGTGTCATCCTGGCCCAATAGGTACCGCCAGTTTCCCCATAGACACATGGGCCCCACCCCAGGATCCACCCACATGACTGAACGAGACATTTGACTAATAACATTCCCCACATGCCAACACATTTCCTTTCTAGTGTGTTTGATCCTCACTCACAAAAACCCTTGTAATCTTCCAAGAAAGTCACCCATCCTCATCACTAATTTAGGACATGCATGCTTAACAATGGAGTTCTAATCAGACAGGCTCACAAAAAGGAAGGTTCACCTTGTGAACATGAGTCATATCATTTTTAATTTACCCCATTATCATTAGCGGGCATTAAAATAAACCCCCTTTAGAGAAAAATTACCTCATTGTTGGACCTACATATCAACCAAGGCAGTGCACCACACTTCAGGCTGGGTACCACCTTTGATACCAAATGTCCCAACTGGGTCCCGATGACTGCACAGCCACCCCGCCAGAACATGGTCGTCTGGTCCGGGCCCACCAGGTACCACCAGTTGCCCCGCAGACACATGGGGCCCAAACCAGGGTCCTCCCATATGCCTAAAAGGGTCATTTAACTAATGGCATTCCCCATAGGTACCACCAGTTTCCCTGCAGACACGGGGGCCCATCCTAAGGTCCACCAACATGCCTGAACAGGTCATCTGACTAAATAGATTCCCCACATGCCCACACACGTCCTTTCCAGTGTGTTTTTTCCTCACTCATACACACCCTAGGAAACTTCCAAGAAGGTCACCCATCCTGATCACTACCCCAGGCCAGTCACACTTAACCTGTGGAGTTCTAATCAGATGGGATCCCGAAAAGGAAGGTTCACCTTGTTGACATGAGTCATATCATTTAGTCATTTAACCCTTTATCATTTGGGGGTGTTACAGTTGACTTGACATTATACCCCTTTTCCTTAACATTATTTATCTTATTCACATTAAGGATAGATGAAATGGTATTTTTCATATCCTTGAAAGCTTGGAGAACTAAAGACAAAAGGCCTAAGAGTGATTTTTTCATAAAATGTATTTTATAATTTGCAATAAATGTCAAAATTAATTGTGGTAAATAGGAAAGTATGAGATCAGTTGCTAGTGTTTGGTTCAATTTGAACCCATGGATATCAAGCCTCTCAATGTACCCAATCATCATATGTACATGATGACCTCCTTGGTTCCCTTATGAATACCTATACCAATAAATGGAACTATATATTTTATACCTTTCCAATCTTTCCCTCTCATTTTTAAGTCAATAAGGTTCCATTATGACTTCTATATTTATTAATGTTTTATGTTTTGAAAATCAAAAACAATTTTTCATAAATTAAATTGTACTTACAAAATTGTCATTCTATTTTACTTAAGAATTTTTCATTATATTTTACTTAGAAAATTGTCATTCTGTTTAACATACAAAAATCATTCTGTTTTACTTAAAAAAAATTCATTCTGTTTTACATACAACCTTTTCATTAAATTTTACTTAAAATTATGTCATAACATTTTACATAATCCTATGACATACTGATTCAGTGATACCACTGAATCTGTGATATATTCTTTGTAATAATGTTTTTACATGAAAATATATGATACTGTTTTTCATGATTCTGATACCAATAAGATTTTCATACTAATTTTGTGATATCAGTTCCCAAAAATAGTGATACTGTTTTCTCAATACAATTTGAATTTCTTTAAGAATCTGTTTTCTTGATAATGTTAGGGTTGTTTAATGAATCATTCCAATATTATCAGATTCTTTGTTTTCGTATACCTAAAATTTTTCATAAAAATAATAGCATTTCACATGATTTCTTATATAAAACTATTCCATATAATATGTTATAATCTAACTGTTATCTATTAGACATGTGTCCAGGTCCCTCCGAAATTTATGGAAAATATGACTGTTGGAGTGGAGCTAACCATTGAGACGTTTTTCCTATAAATAAGAGTTCTTTTGAATGAGCTAATGGCATGTTGATGAATATGATATATGTGAAAAAGCTCTAAAGTGATATCTAGAGAGATAGAGGATCTTGCAACCCTCAGGGCTTCATGCAGATGTCTTGAACACCTTGTTTAGACTTTCTTTGTGCAGACTTTGATTCTGTTGATCATAGGATTCTGGGATAGGAAGACCGGGGTACTTATTTCTTCTTAAGTCTTGGACTTGTAGGGATTGAAAGAAATATACTGATCTTCAGGATGGGGGCTCACCATAGTTAGGGTAAGAAACACTATTTTGAAAGTATAAATCAAGAATTATTTATCCATGTTTTTTGGATACCCTTCTCTTTTGGTTAAAGGAATCTTATTGTTAATTGTTCTCTATTGCTAGTTGTTTTTTATTCCACTACAATTTTATCATTGTTAAGTTAGACAGTATAACCCTTTTATACATTCTATTTCTGTTACTCTAATTTTATTAAAGATTTTATTCACATTATGGTAGAATCTTTAATTTCAGAAAATCTTCCATATGTTTTTATCTTAATAATGTAATGTTTATGAGAAGGTTTCATTAAGTGGGTTTGTGAATTTTTGTTTTACTTTGTTAAAATATGTTTCCTTAAAGATAAAACCAAACTTTAAGAAATATATTCCCTAAGGCTAAGATTCATTGTAAAACCCCGAGCTTCCACGATACGCCTCTCTTTCAATAATGCAATAGCTTGCATTGTACGTAAGTTCGAGTTCTAATACACCACGTCTAATCAAAGTAGCCGTTATGAATAGTAATAACCACTTTTTAAAATTATAGAAATTTTATATTTCAAAATGGACTTCATTTTTGTATTCGTAATATCGAAATTACCCTAAGTTGAATTTTTTGTAATTTTCTGAGAACTTCCAATTTTTTATGAATAGTGAAAAATACTTAAAACAACTTTTTTAATTAAAATAATTTACTGAGATAAATTATAATATTTAGTAGTTTTAAAGTATAATTAGAATATTTTTTTTACCATTTTATCCAATGGTGGTCATTAGAATTAATTTAACATTGAAATTGGACATAAACAATTGCCAATCTGTTTATATAAATCGTTTCTTAAAAACACGCTATTTGTTGTGATGGTGGGAATTAATTATAAAATTAATTAATGAAACTTATATGTTTGGAATTTTTTAAAATAGACATCATTTTTGAATTCGGAATATCAATTATAGCTTAGGGTGAAATTTTGGCATTGTTCTGAAAAACTTCAATTTTTGATGAATAGTGAATCCACTAAGCGGTAGTTAAATAACTGATTTTTCGTTTAAATGAAATATTACCACTTCTGTGTTTTGATTTTTAAATATCCGACATACATGGTTTTCCTTAAGAAGTAAAATTTGGTTCAATGAGATTAAAATAATTTTTGGTGAATAGTAACTTTTAAGTTCTTAATCGCGATTAGAGGTAATTAGTGTAGTTTAAGGTAAAAATAATGTTTTAATAATATGAGATGAGCATGACACATGTCCTAACCTCATTTGATGTGCCATGTCCGACCAAGAAAATCCATGGGTCAACTTGGGGACCCCATGGAGCCACTTTAGTTGGAAAATGACATAAATACCTTTTATTTAATGTTAAAGACACAAACATGAAATGTTTTACTAAAACAATTTTTACATGGGGTTATACAAGTCATATTTTTGACTATAAATAGTCATTTGAAATCTAAAAATATTTCCTACATCATAGTATTTTTTTATAATTTTTAGACATTAAATAAGTTAAATTATTTATGACATCATGATGATGCAGCGATGACCTCATTATTTAACGATTTAAATAAAATAAAGAGATAATGTAAAATCCAAGTCTTACACTTGTCAAAAACATATTGGATGAGTATATTTAGAACCCTTATCACCTTAGCCTCGAATTATATAAGTGTGGGAGCTCTAAAATCTGAAACTCATTTTATAATAACGTGACTTTTCTTTACTTTCCAAGAGTGCCCCTCCTCTCCACTTATAAAAGGCATCGACCTCTACCACCTCATTCACACTTTCAAGCATTTTGGCTCGTCTAACATTTGCCCAAATACTCTCCCAACTTCCCCCTATTACTCTTAGAAGACTCACTTTGGGCATTACTTTTCCCAAGGAAGCCTTTGGCTCAAATCAAAAAGAGTTACCCGATTTTGAGGTAATGTCTTTTCTAATGTTGTTTTGTTTTATTTTTCTACTCCAACCCCCTAAACTCTTTTTATTTATTTATTTTGTAACAACAACAGTATCCTCAATATAATAGTATATTGTTATAAGAGGGATTCGAGCTACACTTACACACACCTACATCTAATGGTTAAAGAACATAATGTTTCTGTGGATGGCGAATTTTTGCCTCACGAAACGATGATTGTTCAACACTCATATAACACCTTCAAAGGTGGCCATTAAGATGTAACTATATTTATATTTGATATATAATATGTTTATGTTTTCCTTATGCTTCTTTATTTCTCATTTATGGCATACTTTATGATTTCCATTATGGTTAAATGTGATAATTTCATTTTAGGAAGTGCGGACTACCGCCCCCTCAAAGTGATGTGAATCGTTAATGCCATATGTGGGATGTATAAAGGATGGAGTAAATGATATTATATATGATATTATACTGGAACTATATTATAACTTTATATAATTATTATTTCATTCCATTAAATATGAAATCGAAATGAAAGTAGCGTTCATGCGTACGTACGGCTTACCGTCTCCATGAACGGTGCATTTCATTTCTTACCTCTAAATGTTACGTAATATTATGAATGAATGTATATAATGGATATATATGAAATATATGAAATCTAAATCATGAATATAATTCTGGTGATAATGGATATTCTACCACATAAACAACTTGTAATTATAAGAAGTTTATTGTTGACTCAAGTACCAAAAAGCGACAAAACGACCGTTATTTTCTTAAATAATTACATAATGTTCATAAAATTGTAATAAGTGATATAAAAAGGATAATGAAATTGAAAATGGTAGATATTAACTATAGTTTATTATTCAGGAGGTTAAAGAATGGTCGAATCAATTCGGACAGAAGGTAAGGGAACTTCTTAACCCAACATCCATTCTTTGGGTTAATCTCCTACTTTCAAATTATGTCATGATATTATTATGTATTATTTTGTATTTTTACTTTCTTTATGTGTACCTATAGTGAATACACATAATAGATCTATTTTATTTTAAAAATGATCTTTTTAAGGACTTCTTCTCAACATCCTTTCATTGAGGCATATTTGGTTTTATACACAACTTTCTTTTATATGGTATATAAACCCCTTTGACTTTTACGTATATTCAAAAGGAATATTTTTTATATGAAGCATTTACTAAAAGAAAAAAGGGAATGTTTTTGTCGTACGTATGTGGCGACAATGACTTCTCCGCCACCGTGACCACTATTTGAGTTTCGGCTTCCTCTACAAGCCATACCTTTTTTTAATGAAAAATAAATATCATGTTATACTTTTCTTTTATTTTGGTATTGAAAATAGTTTTGAAAGCGTTTTTATTATATCAATGTGTTGTATTGATATCTTGTGATTGAAATGTGGAAATGTTTTGTTTCCTTTATGCATGTTTTATGTGATACAATTATGTTATGGTTTATGATATGTTTAAACCTATTCATATGAGGGATGCATTGGACTTAATAAGTGACGGGTGGAGCCCGCTATAGCTCGTCGATGCATCGATAGGTCTCATGAGACAACTAGACATGGAATTGGCTGAGGCCCTTTCCCAATTTGATTTGTGATTTTGGCCTAGGCCTTAATCATTTTAGACGTCTTGGCCGAGGCCTTGACAAAATGTTTCAGAATGTCTGGCATTATGCATTCCATCATTATGAAAGTGGTTATTGATATTGCATGTGATTATTCGACCAGTAGAATATCCATGTGAATAAGTAAATGGCATTATCTCATTTTACTTTTTCCATATTATGTTTAAGTTCATGTTTAAAAGGCTTTTGTTTTAGTTATACATTCCCTTAAATGTTAATGTTTATTTATGAAAGCTTCCGCAATATTGTTATCCTTACTAAGTATCTGAGCTCACCCCTTTCAATGTTTTAATATTTTCCAGGATGTGAAGAAGTATTTTAGGAATGACCTGCAGGGATAGTCAGAAGAGGATATGAGTGTGGACTATGGAGACTTTGTTATTGTAGTTTTTCACTTTATGATGTAATGTAACATTTATGAATGTATCTAGTGTTTCCAAGGCTACTAAACTAATCGGTCTTTCGAGACATGATCTTTTACGATCATGATAATGTTACGAAGAAATGCACCGACTCTAGGTAGCTGGGGTTGGGGCGTTACATTCATTACTTTAAAAAAAAATTATACCATCTTTAATGATTCCAATGGAACTTTTATAGTATATAATTCAACCCTGCTTGTGTTTGAGAATCTCATTATACTATTCGATCATAAAGTTGACATCCGAGCCAGTATTTTAGATATACCGATAAATTAGATTTGGTTCCAAAGGGTTGTTTCTAAGATACTCATACTCAAATTTATGTATTTTTCTTAACATTGTAATGTTTTTATTTTACTTTATATTTTTTTATGAATTTACATCACTGATATTTTGGAAGGAAAATGTTATTTTTGCGTTAGGTGATAGAGAAAATATTTTCAACTAATTTATATTTAATATCATTGTTTTAAACCCACAAAATTGTTCCTCTAAGATGAATTGTTTCATTTTTTTGATAATGGTGTTATTTTGAGCTGAATAGTAAATATTGGCCATTTTGGATTTTTAACAATTTTAAATTATTTCGGTAGTTTGGCCATAACATTATCTACACTGATTCAAATTGAAAATTTCTTTCTCTTCCAGATTCTACACGTCCAGGGCTTCATTTAATATATTTGGACTAAAATCTGAATCGGCCATATGGAAGCTTAAAAGAATCTCACAAGTTGGCTCAAGAAAACTGTTTTCAGTTCTGCCTAGTTTTGATGTTGGATCCCTAACTCATCCACTGTGGGCCCAAAGCTTGTGCAATTAGGTGGGTGGACGCGAAAGGGATTTTGGAGCATATTTTTTGAAGGATGATCCGAGTTAATTGGCCGTTTATGGGGACATTAAAGCACCCTAATCCGGAGGATTTCGTTTTGGAGAGTCTGACTGGATAGAATAAACTCTCATAGTAAAACGGTCATAACTCTCGAAATACATGTCACAATCCGCTGAAATTTTGAGGGGACACGGAAAAGGGAATTATGAACAACATTCAAGAAGGGTTATACGCGTGAAGATGTCATTTATTGGGCCTAAAACGCGTCGACATTCGGGGTAAGCATTCTGACTATAAAAGGAGGAGAGCTCCACCCTCTCAAAGCATCAATTCTCCACCCCATTCCTTCCGGGACACCAAGAAGGAGAACATTTAATCTTTCTCTTTTATTTATTATCTTTTTCATAGTTTGTTAATGCCTTCTTCTTCCCCATTCAACTCAATTACCCATACCATGGTGGGGTAAACTTTTGGAGTGATTGGGGAAGGGTTGGTTTTCTACATTGTAATGCTTGAGTTCTTGGACTCAATTGAATAAATTTCTTTCTTCTTCAAAGTTGTCTTCAATTTATTATAGCAGATTTTATAATCAAGTGCGATTGTTCTTGAATATTAATTCCGTTATTTATTTTTTCCTTGGTAAAATAATCATAATCTCCCTCCACTAATTTTTGGTTTATATACGATGGAATAAACCAGGAATTAGTGGTGAAGTACTCGACGATCGTCAGTACGTGTAAAAGGTGTAGTGAATGTTCATGATTGTTTGAGATAAAAAAAACCCGATCGGGTATTGCCCATTTCAATTAAGGATATTCAATACAACTATTTTACACATGGAAGGAGAATTGAACAAACCGAGATCTTGGTAAGGTTTTCTCTCACAATAACAATTTCACCATGGAAGTGAGAGGAAACGATTGTGAAAACTCACTTTAATCAACTAAGAAGAAGTGGTTTAAATTAAATGGAACAAGGATAGAATTATAATTAGTAAACCAACCCCGACCTAATCACACTTTTAATTTCATAGTTTTTCAATCATTTGAATTTCAAATTTCCTTTCACAACATTTTCCCCCCGTTTTAAAGTGACAAACCGTTTTGTGTGCACTCCTCTTCAGGAGACATCCTAGTTCAACCACATTACTAAATTTTAACTTATGAAATAATTGTTTTTCCACACCCTATGACAGGCGTGCATCAAACTTGGCGCCGTTTCCGGGGAGGTAGTGCCACAAACTAATTGTAAATATTTGACTTTTTCAATTAAAAAAAACTTTTTCCATGTTGTTTTCAAATGATTATTTCTTTAATTCATAGAACAATTACCCACCAGTGAGAGAGCCAATTATTGAATCACCTTGGTCTATAGAGTATAAAGTTTCTTTCTTGGCTAAACAAATTCGGGGAGCTTGAATCCAAATCGTAACCGAGGATGAATTCCAGGATCTCATTGAAAACCTTAAAGAGAACCTCGAATACCCAGTGTTGGAGGGATTGGGCAAAGATTTAATTGAACTTCAGGAGTATTTTCCATAA
Organism: Viscum album; assembly: GCA_963277665.1. Taxonomy (NCBI): domain Eukaryota; kingdom Viridiplantae; phylum Streptophyta; class Magnoliopsida; order Santalales; family Viscaceae; genus Viscum; species Viscum album. Next base: position 1,918,820,744 of record OY728148.1, on the reverse strand, counting down.
TTTTATCAAGACATAATCAAAGTACAACACCATGAAGAAGAAGTTCACAAAGATATTGAATCCCAATATGAAAGAATTAGTCAAACAGTTCAGAACCTAGAGACCTCAATACAGTGGATTGCGGAACAAGTGCATGCATCCCAGGATCAACAAAAAATAGAGCCCGAACAAGAACCAAAACCTGAAAAATTGATGGAAGATGTATCCCCACAAATCCTTCAAGTTGAAGAACCCATGGAACCATTGATGAAATTAAAAGAATATCCATTGAACCCATCTCAATCAATGTTGGATGAGATTGATGAAGAAGATTTAGCAATTGAAATACATATGGGAGATCAAAAGGAGGTGGATAACTTCTTGAATGAGTGTGAGGAACTTCTTGAGCCAACTATTCCTGATAATGTAGATGATTCAGAAACATTGAAGGAAGAAACCAACCAAGTAGTGGTATTTGAAGAGAAGATAGAGGAGTCTGACTACCTACCATTATCTACGGAAATTAAACTCCAAGAGAACCCTCCTTTTGAAGAAGAAATTGAATCCAAACAAGCTCAGGGAGTTAATCTTTTTATAAACTCATTATCTTTTGATTTTGTTGAAACTAAATTGAGTATTATCTCCCCTTGTTTTAATTTTTCAGATTCATCCAACACTTGTATTTCCTTGGAGGGAGAATATGGATCTGAAGAGGAACATCTAGAGCTCCCCAAACCTGTTGAACATTTAATGGAGGGAGTACAAGAGAATATCAAAGTGGATTTTCTGGTGGAAAATGATACACAAGATACTTACTTTGAAAGGGAAGAATTTGATATTGATTCTTCAGGCTTTAATTTTTTTCAAATAGAATTAAACTCTGACATTCCCTTTGATTTTCCCCAGATGTATCATACCTTCATCAACCACTAGAGAATAAAGATGATGTTGTTCATGCGGAACCCAAGAAGGAGGAGGCTCTGTACTTCATCCTACCCCCACCATGCACGGTGTACCACATTGATAAGGGGGTGGATCTGGTGTACCTATCTATGGAGTCCTCCTCAACAAGAAAAATGAAAAGAAAGTTGGGAAGAGCCACATGTGGTGGTTCAAATCAAAGAAACCTCATCCACCATCAGATTGGGGATAACCGATTAGAACTGCCCCACTGGAGGCAGTCAAAACCCAGGGCCCACTTAGGGGATTAAACCAAGTTTTATCCTTCTATTCTCATCCTCTTTCTATTTTTATTTCTTTCAATAAATATCTTGTGTTTTATTTTGTTCTTTTATTTGTAGGTTTTCAGAGTTCAACACATGGAAGCTTAACTCAATGTTGCACTATGAATAAATCAGGTTGTACCTCTCTTTCACACTTTCTTGATGTTGTGATTAATTTGAAAATTGGCTTACATGTTAAATCCACTTGAATGCATCGAGGACACTGAATCATTTAAGTGTGAGGGAGGGAACCATTGTAGTATAGGATTTTTATTTGATGTTTGTTTTCAAAAATAAAAATTTTTGTTTTCAAAAATAAAAAAAATAAAAAAAATGTGTGTTTTCAAATTTTTGTGTGTTTATTTTTCAATTTTTGGTGTAACTTTTGAGCTAAAATGATAATCAATACCATTTTCGAAACCCATGTCAATGAGTGAACCCGTCTATTTCATGAAACTGATCTTAAATGAATGATGAAATAACTTTGTTTCAAGTTCAAATCTTTTGGAAATTCATGAAAAGTACACTGATTTTTGAATCTCATGCCATATTTCACTATCTATATCTTTGAAATAACTTTCCTATGAGGCTTCTGAACCATTTTCGTCATATTCTTTTCATTCACCTCATTTCTTGAGAGAACCAGACTATGCTTGCTTTAACCAGAATTTGATTTATTCCTTTCAAAACTTGAGGGTTTGGGTACGTGTGTTTTAAATGATTGAGGTATTTATTTTGTTTGAAGCCCCCTTTTCAAAATAATCCTTTTCATTATGGCCCACATTTACATTTATCCTTCATTGTAGCCCCTAGTAGCCATGAATTTCCTGTTAGGTTAGCCACATTACAAGCCAATTTTCCCTATCATACCTGCTCTTGAAGTAAAATTGCATGATCTTATTGAACTTAAGTGTGGGGGAAGATGTCTTGTGGTGTACTACCAGATTTGGTTATACTTTGGGTGGAATATAAATTGTGGAAGAGATGTGTGTGATGCTGAAAAATAATTCTGTTGAAAGCTGTTCCTTTTCTGGAGCTTTTATGAAAAGAGAAGCTGTGCCTTTCTGGAGATTCCAATATAAAAAGAAAGATGTTCCTATCTGTTGCTTTAAAAAAATTATGTTTGAAAAGATTGAAATGTTTACTGCTGAGCTGATTGAATGATTATGGAGCCTATTTTCAACAAAGGGGAAGTGAAGGAGACCATATTTGAGTGAAAACTAGAATCTGGCAATTTTGCTTCAATAAGAGCCAAGCCTTCCTTTTTCGGCCTCAGAACTTTTAACATCTAAATCCTACCAATCGGAAGCCACAGAACAACCCTGAAAAGTCCTCATGAGAAACACATGTTCTTGACTCACATCGGGTGGAGAAGTAGGAAATTATCAAACCTATGGTGACTCTTGTGTGAGTTTGGATGAGAAAAGCCTTGTTCAGTCTTTTCATTTGTGAGATGAAAGAAAATTAATGTGAGGTAGGTGTTTTGTGTGCATGGGATAAGAAATGAAGTGGAAATATATTAAAATCTTAAATGGAGAACTTGAAATAATAGTTTTTTTATGAGGCATGATATCTTTTTGTTTCTTGAAATTGATTTGATTGATCTCATAGATATGTGTTTTGGATTTGATTTGATTTGATTTTTACTTGTCCAGGAGTCCAAGTGATAAGTGTGGGGAAATTTATTGAGAAAATATTTTCAATTAATTTATATTTAATATCATTGTTTTTAACCCACAAAATTTTTCTTCTAAAATTAAATGTTTCATTTTTTTGATAATGGTGTTATTTTGAGCTGAATAGTAAAAATTGGCCATTTTGGATTTTTAACCAATTTAAATTATTTCAGTAGTTTGGCCATAACATTATCTACACTGATTCAAATTGCAAATTTCTTTCTTTTTCGGATTCTACACATCCAGGGATTCATTTAATATATTTGGACTAAAATCTGAATCAGCCATATGGAAGCTCAATAGAATCTCACAAGTTGGCTCAAGAAAACTGTTTTCAGTTCTGCCTAGTTTTGATGTGGATCCATAACTCATCCACTGTGGGCCCAAATCTTGTGAAATTCGGTGGGTGGACGAGCAAGGCGTTTTGGCGCATCTTTTATAAAGGAAGAACCGAGTTAATTGGACGTTTATAGGGACATTAAAGCACCATAATCTGGAGGATTTCTTTTTGGAGAGTCTGACTGGACAGAATAAATGCTCATAGTAAAACGGTCATAACTCTCGGAATACATGTCCAAATCCGCTGCACTTTTGAGGGGACACGGCCAAGGGAATTATGAAAAACATTAAAGAAGGGCTCAATGCGTGAAGATGTCATTTAATGGGGCTAAAACGCTTCGACATTCGGGGGAAGCATTCTGGATATAAAAGGAGGTGAGCTCCACCCTCTCAAAGCATCAATTCTCCACCCCATTCCTTCCGGGACACCAAGAAGGATAACATTTCATCTTTATCTTTTATTTATTTTCTTTTTTATAGTTTGTTAATGCCTTCTTCTTCCCCATTCAACTCGATTACCCTTACCATGGTGGGTTAAACTTTTGGAGTGATTGGGGAAGGGTTGGTTTTCTACATTGTAATGCTTGAGTTCTTGGACACAATTGAATAAATTTCTTTCTTCTTCAAAATTGTTTTCAATTTATTATAGAGGATTTTATAATCAAGTGCGATTGTTCTTAATATTAATTCCGTTGTTTATTTTTTCCTTGGTAAAATAATCATAATCTCCCTCCACTAATTTTTGGTTTATATACGATGGAATAAACCAGGAATTAGTGGTGAAGTACTCGACGATCGTCAGTACGTGTAAAAGGTGTAGTGAATGTTCATGATTGTTTGGGATAAACAAAACCCGATCGGGTATTGCCCATTTCAATTAAGGATATTCAATACAACTATTTTACACATGGAAGGAGAATTGACCAAACCGAGATCTTGGTATGGTTTTCTCTCACAATTACAATTTCACCAAGGAAGTGAGAGGAAACGATCGTGGAAACTCACTTTAATCAACTAAGAAGAAGAGGTTTGAATTAAATTGAACAAGGATAGCATTATAATTAGTAAACCGACCCCGACCTAATCACGCTTTTAATTTTATACTTTTTCAATCATTTGAATTACAAATTTCCATTCACAAACATTTTTCCCCCGTTTTAAAGGGACAAACTGTTTTGTGTGTACTCCTTTTCGAGAGACATCCTAGGTCAACCACATTACTACATTTTAACTTAGGAAATAATTGTTTTTCCATGCCCTACGACAGGCGTGCGTCAGTAGGCATTCATGATGGATCTATAGACAATCTCAATCCTACTAGATAACTGATTATTGGTTGAAATTATTATGAGTACAAGAGAGACAAAATGAATACCTTTGTGATAAATACATGTGTAGAAATGTACATTATGTTAACCAGAAATTATAAGATTATTGATAAGGAACTTAGAAAATTCAATAATCTAGAAAATGTGGAATACTAGATAAACATTAAGGTATGAAATACTTTTCTTCATTCCATGACTAGAATAATATATATCCATATTTGATCTTGTGAAGCTATTAATAGTATTTGGAAGAATCATTATGTAACTCACGTTGGAACTTCCAAATTCATTGAAACTAGAAGAGCCATGCCAAGGGATGAGTATCACGGTTTATGTTTTCCTTATGGAGAACCCATATGTAAGGTACAAAAAAGATTCATGACTATCATCGACAACTTAAAATCAATGTGTGAGAACGGTTTAGATGATGAGTTTCTTGTAGACAATATTATAGACATCATGCCTAATGAATGAGAATCGAAGAGGACATCTATAGATGAGAATAACATAGTAACTTATATTTCTCTTGATGAGTTTTTTGGAACTCTTCTCCAACATGGAACCAGAATGAAGAGAAATGATAATAATATTAATAAGAAGAATAGAAATGGAGGTGTTTCTTTTAAAACTACTACTAATCATATGAAATCCAAGACTCCTAATAGAGTTAAAAGATCTTAATCTAATATGGTTTTTATTCAATCTAATCTAGTGAAAGTGATTCTTTAGAAAATGAGCTATCCAATCTTACTAAAAGGATGAAAAATATTATTGGTGATAATAAATTTCAATATAGATACAAGAAGAAATATGGAAAAGAAAAATAATACAGAGAGGTGACATGTTATGAATGCTAAAGAACCGATCATATTAGACCTGATTTTCCATTTTTTAATAAAAGAGACAAGAAGGACATGAATTTTGAAAGGAATTAGAGGACGTATTATAGATCAAAAAATAATAAAGTCTGGAAAACCATTGAAACAGGGAGTGCTAGTGGCGGAGACACTTCTGATGACTCTTTAAAATATGAATCTTCTGAGAAAAATAATATTTTCCTAATAACCAGAGATCCATTTCAAAATCTCTGTTTTTTGGGAAAGGTATGATCTACTGAATCCTTAACCAGTTTGTATTTAAATAGAAATTTTCCCGATGATGATTTTTCTTCAGATGAAGATACCTCTTAATCAGACAATAATAATGATTTACCTTCCTATGGGGAAGTTTCTAGATATTTTATGCTACTCGAAATGTAAAATTATAATGTTTCTAAGAAACTTGAAAATTAAATTTCTAAAGAAGTTATTCTAATAATAGGAATTTTTGATCTTACAAAATATCATGATAAGAGAAATCATGATTTAGAAAATCATTCTACGAAACTTAAAGAAGTTAATTCTGCGAAGGATAAACTTTCTATGGATTTTAAGATTTTGAATTTAGAAAAATATACTTTAGAGGATAAATTTAACTATAAATATATTATTCTAGTAGATAATAATTTATTTTTGAGACTAAATATTGAAATATTTTCCTTGGGGAAACATCTTGGAAATTGTACTTCTGGTAAGGAAACTTTTTACAATATGTAATATCAGATCCGAAATCATGGTAATACTCAAAGAGTGGTTTATTCTCATGAAAAACTAGTTTTTAGAAACAATTATTTTTTTCCTTAAAGGGATCCCTTTTGCACTAAATGTAAAATTTGTGGGAATTTGAAGAAGAAATTTTCTTTAAATAAATTTCAATCCCTTGGGTTTCCTAATGATTGCTTTTCTAAACAAATGAAGATATCCCCGATTTTATTATCTTACACTTCTGGATCCAAACATGATTGGATTCCGAAAACAAAACCCATTGATTTTCAGGATAATGAAATTAATACCAACAAAATATGTTACATGGATAGTGTATTTTCCTAGAACATGACTGTTAAGAAAGACTATTTCAAAAAGATTTTAATGAATAAAGTTAGAAAATTTACCTTTGGAGATAACTCTTAAGGAGAAATTGTCTGTATATGTAACATTATTCTTCTCAGAAAATCTATTATTTCAAATGTTATTTTTCTAAAAGGACTCAATAAAAACCACATTAGCATAATTAAATTAGGTGATGAAGGTTACCTTGTAAATTTTGGGAATGATAAATGCTTAGTTCAAAATTCCAAGGATGAGTATATTCTCTCTTCCCTTCGGCATGAGAATGGGCACACCTTAAACATAGAAGACCTTAAGAGTCAAGATCTACCTAGAATTATTGAAATTGAAGATAAATCATGGCTTTGGAAAATAAGACTATGACACTGGAACTTAAGGTATCTTAGTAAACATTCTAAGAAAGGACTTTTTAAGATTATACCAGATCTTAGGTTTGATACATCAATAATTTGTGGTCTTTGTCAATATGGCCTAAAACATAAATATAGAATTAAATATATATGTGAAGTTTCAACATCTAATTCATTACTATTGGTGAACATGGAATTATTTGGTCCAACACGAACTGGAAGTACTAGAGACAAATATTATGTGTTTCTCTTAGATGATGACTACAGTAGATTTACTTGGGGTCTATTTTCATGCAAATAAATCTGAAGCTTTTTCTTATTTAAAAAACATTAGATGTCATGTTAAAAATTATAAAAACATACCATTGAAAACTATTCATAGTGATCATGGTACAGAAGTTAAAAATTCATACATTGATACTTTTTTAGTAAGAAAGACATCACTCACAACTTGTCATCTCAATGAAATCTTCAAGTAAATGGTGTTGTCGAAAGAAGAAATCATATTCTTAAAGAGATGACTATAACAATGGTGATTGAATATTCTATAGGTAATGTTTTGGGTTGATGCTTTATGTACACCATGTTATACTATAAATCTAGTTTTAATAAGACATTTTCTTAATAAAATAACTTCTGAGTTATGGACTGGTCAATTTTTTTTTCTTAATTCAATGTTTCCAGTTGAAAATTATTTAGCTTGAATACTAAAGATAAATTAAATACATTTTCACCCAAATAAGATGAGGTAGTTTTCATAGGTTATTCTGCTAACTCTAATTCATATAGAGTTTTTAATAAAAACACTTGTACTATTGAAGAAACAATACTTGTAATATTTGATTAAACTAATCAGTTTGTTTTCAATCAACCTGAAATTATTTATATTATATTTTATATAACCAATCAAAAACCATTTGTAACACCCCAATATTTCATAGTACGTTATTTCTTCAAAGTAATTAAATAACTTTCACTACACGCAACACCAAGTTCTAGCACACCATGACTTAGAAAACACGTTGTTCAAATGCGGTTATGAATAGTATTAACTGAATTTTTCACATTATATAATACTTATAATTTAAGAATCCATATTATGAGTTTATGAGACATAATGTAAGTCCAAATACATTTTTTTCAGATAAAAGAAGTAATTTTTAAAAAATTCAATTTTACCACCTTTTAATGGAAAATCCTTTTTAAATACAATTTTTGAAACTTTTATATATTAAATTTGACCTAATAAACTTCTTCTTTAGAATTGGGACATAATAATTTATTTTAAATAATGTTTTTTTTGTTTTTCTAATAACTTTCATATTTGGGTGAATAGTGAAGAATACTCTATTTTAACTGAAAAGGAAGGTTTTAATCAAAATAATTTATATTGATAAATTATACATTTTAATGGTATGGAAGTATAAATAGATTATATTTTTACCATTTATTCCAATTAACATTATTTTATGTAATTTCACTTTGAAATTGGACATAAACAAGTGTCAATCATTTCATAGTTATTATTTCGTAAAAATACGCCTTGTGATTTTAATAGCTGGAATTAATTTCAATTAATAAATGAAACTTTTATGTTTCTAATTGGGTGAAATAGAATTTATTTTTGGATTCGTAATATCAAAATTATCTTTAGGTGAAATTATCGTACTTTTCTGATACCTTTCATATTTTGATGAATTGTGAAAATTACTAAATTTTAATAAAAAACAACTTTTTTAATCGAAATAATTAATATTGATAAATTATGAATTTGAGTGATTTTAATGTATAATTAGATTATAATTTTACCATTTAATCCAATTTTGGACATTGGACATTATTTCATACTTAAACCGGAAATAAGAAAGTGTCAATCTTTTGGTAGTTATTATTTGTTAAAAACACGCTTTTTTGTTTCGACAATGGGAATTAATATTAAAATAATTTTTTTCCACTTATGTATTTTGAATTTAAAAAAATGTATTACATATTTATAATCAGTAGGTCCAAATTTTGTAAATAGGTAACTATTTTTATACATTTTGAATAATTACTTCAGTAAATATTATATTTTCCACGGTTAAAGGGTAAATCCGGTAAATAAGGGTAAAAATTAATATTATAATAATACTAAATTACCCTAAAATGTGTCCTAAACATATTGGATGATACATTTCTGACCATGGGAATCTTTGGGTCGATTTTGGGGTCCCATGGATCCACTTGTAAGTGATAATGAAACTTTATATTAATTAAGTTAAAGTAAATGCAAAAATGACATAAGCATATATATCTTTTAGATAAACAATTTTTACATATGATTATATATGTTGGATTTTTGAATATAAATTTTCATTAGAAATATAAAAAGATTTAATACATAATGGTATTTTATTTATAATTTTTAGACATTTAATAATTAAATTTATGCATGACCCAAGAATGATGCAGTATTTTTCTTATTAATACAAGAATCAAAAAATTGGTATTATAAATGTTAAAATATATATAATTTGAAAGTTTAAATGACATAAATGAATTTAATTGGTTAATAAGAAATTATATTATTTCTTAAATTAATTTAATTCGAATTAATAATGTTTTTAGGGCTTTAAAAAAATAAATTATTAAATAGTGTCAAAATTGACATAAAAGCGTTTTTAAAACAAATATTATATTATTAATTAATATTCTATTTCTAAAAATATATGGTTCGTCCAAAGGACTTATATAATGTTATTTTTATCATTAATAGACCACTTGTGGGTTTATTGGATGTATATTGTATTATTATTGACTATATAATATAAAAATACAAAGTGACATGGTAAATGTCAAAATATTTAACTAAGAGTTAAATATAAATGATAAGGTTAATATAGTGACACAAACCTGTATAAAATCTATTTGATGAAAGGATTTCGACCCATCCCCACCTTATAATTTTAATAATACACTTTTTAGCAATTATAAACCAAATATTATTTTATTATAAATTACTACTTTAAGTTTTTCCTGAATAGCCCCTCCTCCCCCTTATAAAAGGACACCATTTCTATCCAATTCTTCATACCTTAAAAACCTTTTGGATCAGACATACTCTTCTAAAATACCCTATAAAATATACTCCATTAATCCTATAAGCCTTAATTTAGTCAGAAAGAGAACCTACGGATCCCTTGTGATAAAATCAAAAGAAAGAACCCGAAGAAGAGGTAGTGTTTCCACCACCTGTTTTCAAGTTCCTTTCTTCTTCAACATCTACTTTCATTTTTGTTTCCATTAGAAAATAATAACTCCAGTATATTTTATATACAATTATGTTATTATAAATATGGTACAACTATATTCTGTTTTCTAGCCATCCTTTGAATGACATGTCATCATACGTGTGTACGTATGACCTACCGTCTCCACGTCACGGTGTAATTGTTATTCAATACATTATTATTTGGATTGGTATAATAATGATGTTTAATTAATGTGAATAATAAATATAAAATAATTATAATAATTTATATATTATATACCAACCAATTATATTTTATTTTAATATCAAAATAATGATATTTTCGTTCGTGCGTACATACGGACTACCGTCTCCACGAACGTGATTAGATTCATTCCCCATCGTATCTATTCAAGACTAATTTTCATTTCATGATTAAAAATAATTTTTAAGGAATTTATATAAATCTGGACATGAATAAGATAAAACCTATCCATAACAAAAACAACTTATGTAACAAAACATATAAAAGAAAACAAGTAAGTTAATTCCTGAAACGAAGCAAATACTAAGATATTATTAACAAAGCAATGTTAAAATATCATATATGATATCATATTAATGTATAAGATTCTTGTATAATTTAATAAAAAATATTTCACCATTATACAGGAGGTTAACCTACCCTCAAACAAGGAAATAGTACAAGGTATGGTTTTATTTCACAATCTCTTCATTAACTGAGGTTGTTTATATATAATTATCTAATGGGACCTCTTTATCATCCACATCCATGTTTCTTAAAAATCTATTTTAAAACATTTTTACAATTTTACAGAATATGGGTTAAATTCATTTATTCTATTGTTTCAATTTTTATAAGATTTTTATAAAGGAATCCTTCCATCGTTTACCAAACAAGGTCCTTTTTAACCTTTTTGATAAAATTAATGTAAGAATGTCTCTTTTAACTTATACGGCGGGTGCAACAATTTTCTACCGTTATAAACTCATTTAAGCATCCCTTACAAGCTTATAAGAATATTTTCAATGTAAAGGTCTTATTTTATATTTATATGACACTTAAATTATTTCAAAATAGAACGATATATTTCTCTAAAAAGAGTTTTTATTTCATCTATGTCAACATCCTTTGATGGATTTTATATTTTTTTAGAGTTGAATTATTATGATACAAAACATCCATATTGTGTTGATGGTTTTGTGATATGTTTGACTGTGGATGTGCTATTTTTATACCATTCAAGATTTATGTTTAATGTATTTAAATTTTGTATCATAGTTTTAATATGAATGTGTATGATATGTTTAAACCTTATCATATGAGGAATGTATTGGACTTAGTAAGTGACGGGGGAGCCCACTATAGCTCATTGATGCATCGGTAGGTCTCATGATACTACTAGATGTGGAATTGGATGAGGCCCTTTCCCAATTTGATTTATGGTTTTGGTCGAGGACTTTCATTTTTAGACGTCTTGGCCGAGGCCTTGACAAAATGTTTCAGAATATCCAGCATTATATATTCCCTCATTATGTAAATAATGTTAATGGTTCATGTGGTCATTATACTAGTAGAATATCCATGATTATGTTTTATTGTGGCATTATTTACTCATCTCATATTATTTACATAAAATTATTCTTGTTTATAAATGGTAAAGGAATGTGGTTTCAATTATTTACCATGCTTAATATTTATGTCATTTTCCGCTATATTACTTACCCATACTAAGTGTTTGTGTTAACCCCTTTTCTTATGTTTCATTTTCCCAGGATATGAAGAAGTTTTTTATGAGTGACTTGAGGTATAATCTTAGAGTCTTGGATGTTTCTAATGTAATATATTTGTGTTTTATTTTTCTTCAAGCTGTAAAGTTGAACTTATGTGTGAATCTTGATTCCAAGGCTACTAAAATGATCGGTCTTTCGAGAATTGATCTTTTGTTTTCATGCTAATGTTATGTTATAATGCACTGAATATGGTTAACAATGGTTGGGGCGTTACAGTTTGTATCAGATGAAGTTTAGTTCCAACCATGGAATCTAGATTTAGAAATACTCTGATTAGAGCACATAGACCTAAGATGGACTTTAAGGATTATTATAGAAGAACTTCCTATAATTTTGGTATTATAGAGATTTTGTGAGTTTTACATAAAATACAACCCTATCTGGATACGAGCAGGTAGATGCGGATCTGGGATAGATGTATATTGGGGTAAAACCCAAAAACACTGCTTTGAGCTAGACTCGAACGGGAACTGCTGCACGAAAATAGGCCTTGATTGACTCTTGGTTACGACACTCTTGGGGGATATGATTAGGATGATTCTCATCTTCTTTTAAACCATTATGATGGGAGTATGAGTATATACATACTAAAAGAAAACATTTTTATGATTATGGATTATATCCAAACCTGTTCAATTTAAGTTAGGTATTTTACATGTTTGGAATTATTCATTGCAATTCATAAACTGGCCTAATTTAGGCTATTGTATAGAAATGGCACCTAGTAGAAGGAATGTGAACTCCAGCAATACATATGATCAAAAGAGTAAGAAGGATCATATCATTTATGGTATTAAGCCAACATTTAGAAGGGAAATAGACACCCATGTATTCTCAACATATGAAGAAACAGTATCATGTGTTAATAAGATAAGTAAAGAATTATCCGAGTCCTATGGCTTTGAAGGGAAGAAAGAGAAGAAAATGCTGGAATAGGGAAAGATAGATAAAAGGAAGGGGAAAATGAAGAATTTTCCCATATGTGATAACTATGGTAAGAAACACCCTTGAACTTTACTGAAAGGAATGGGAGTTTGTTATAAGTTTGGAGAAAAAGGACACCATGTACCTGCCTGCAAGGGTGAGAAAAAGGTTTTAAATGTACAATGCTTCATCTGCAAAGAGTTGGGACACTACGCGAAGAAATTTACAAATCATCGGAGTATGCAAAAAATGATGCTATTGGATAATAATCATGTTATGAATCTACCATAGATGAGGAGGAATGATTAGATTTCAAATGATGATATTAGAGAATTATGGAATTTGAGTGTTGTATCAACAATGTACTGGTCGTAATAATTATGGAGTATATAAAGATTGTACTGTAGTAATATTTCATTAAGGACCTGAGATTGTGTGGAAAAAAGAAATGTGACTGAATAGCAGGTTAAATTTTTGGAAAATATATGGTTGAGATAAATATAAACAATAATATGGTTATGATACCGAGGTAGTAATTTTGGTATAATACATGATTGATATGGATAAATTATATTGGATATTCTTGACTACCTTGAAACTGATTAATGATTTGTATATTCCATCATTTTTGGAGTTTAAAACATTTTTCTATAGAAGGAGTATATCTAGTATTCTATATGTAATAAGGGATCATGAATGTAATCAATAAGGTTTTATGGTATTTTAGGATGTTGCAGTGTTTTAAAATAATACATGATTAAGGTGTTCAATTGCTGTTACATGGAAAAAAGGATCTTCATCGTGTTTACCTACCTTATAAATTTTTTATAGTTAGTTCAGATAGATTTATTTTGGATAATTATAGTTTGATATTAATTTTGGATTTCCATAAAAAGGGTCACCCGGAGGTCGGGCGACAACCCGTCATGTCCGGCAAGGCTGCAAGACTTGAACCCACAACCGAAGGGTGACAGGGGTGTATAACCTACCACTGACCCACGTGATGTCCTGGATTGAATAATGTAGTTTTTTTATGGTTCTTCTAGATGAATTATAAATTCATTTTTTTATCCCTATACGAATTGGATAAATAGAATATTATTTTTAAGTTCTATTATCTTTTAGAGTGAAAGATGAGTATGTGGTAGAACATAGATGAAGGATGAGACTATACTTGTCAAGTATATATTTCTCTTCTTCTCTTATTCAATGAAGAAATTAATTCATATACTTTAGTGGAGGGATCTTAAAACAAAAAATGTGTAATCCTCATACGATATGTTTTGATGAACTGATGGTATTTTAAATCATTATAGATTGATGAATTTAAGGCCCTCAATTTTACACTTGTTCGTGATTCATGACTTCAATCACTACCTATAATTATTTACGTTTTATTTCAAATTATATGTCTCTATTTTCCACCAATTTTCTCCTAATCGAAATCATAATTTGGTGGTGACCCTTTCATTTCCCTTTTCCTCTTATTAAGAGTAAATTTTATTAACCTAATTTCTGATGTGGGTTTTCCCAAAGGTATTTTCTATTTTCAACCTTTTATTTTCAAAAAATAATTTCAAATCTTGAAGACGCAATTTATTGATTGTGTGAATAATGTAAGACCCCATGATTTCATAGTACGTTATTTCTTTAAAGTAATTCAATACCTTTCACTACACGCAACACCGAGTTCAAGCACACCATGACATACCAAAAAAGCCGTTAAAAAGAGGTTATGAATAGTATTAACTGAATTTTAAAAATTATATAATCCTTATAATTTTAGAATCCATATTATGAGTTTCATAGACAAAATGTAAGAACAAATATATGTTTTTCAGATAAAAGAAGTATTTTTCAAAAAATTCAATTTTACCACCTTTTAATGGCAAAGCCTTTTTAAATCAAATTTTTTAAACTTTTATATATTCAATTTGACAAAATAAAATTCATCTTCAGAATAGGGACATAAGAATTTAGTTTCAATAAAGTTTTGGTGTGTTTCTAATAACTTTCATATTTGGGTGAATAGTGAAAAATACTATATTTTAACTGAAAACATCTTTTTTAATCGAAATAATTTATATTGTTAAATTATACATTTTAATGATATGGAAGTATAAATAGATTAAATTTTTACTATTTAATCCAATTATGGTCATTGTAGGTAATTTCACTTTGAAATTGGACATAAACAAGTGTCATACTTTTGATAGTTATTATTTCTTAAAAATACGCCTTTTGGTTTTAATAGTGGAAATTAATTTTAAATTAATAACTGAAACTCTTATTTTTTGAATTTGGTAAAATAGACTTTATTTTTTGATTTGGAATATCTAAATTAGCTTAGGATGAATTTTTGGTACTTTTCTGATAACTTTCATATTTTGATGAATAATGAAAATTACTAAATTTTAATAAAAATAATCTTTTCTAATCGTAATAATTAGTAGAGATAAATTATGAATTTGAGTGATTTTAAAGTTTAATTAGATTATAATTTTACCATTTAATCCAATTTTGGTCATTGGACATAATTTCATATTTAAACAAGAACTAAGAAAGTGTCAATCTTTTGATAGTTATTATTTGTTAAAAACACGCCTTGTATTTCGACAACGGGAATTAATTTTAAATTAATTTCTGCCACTTATGTTTTTTGAATTTAGAAAAATAGAATCCATATTTATAATCTGGAGGTGCAAATTGTGTAAATAGGTTTCTTTTATTTTTAGACATTTTGAATAATTACTTCAGTAAATATTTTATTTACCATGGTTAAAGGGTAAATCCGGTAAATAAATGTAAAAAATAATATAATAATAACACTAAATTACACTAAAACGTGTCATAACCCTATTTTAAGATACATGTCCAACCATGGGAATATTTGGGGCAATTATGGGACCCCATGGAGCCACTTGTCACTGATAATGACAATTTATATTAATTAAGTTAAAGTTAATGCATATATGACAAAAGCATATATCTTTTAGGAAAAACAATTTTTTACATAGGGCTATATATGTTGTATTTTATACAATAAATTTTCATTATAAAGATAAAAATCTTTCATACATCATGGTATTTTATTTATAATTTTTATACATTGAATAATAAAATTTATGTATGACCCAATAATGATACATTATTTTCTTTATTAATGCAATAATCAAATAATTGGTATTATAAATGTTATAATAAATATAATCTGAAATTTTTGATGACATACATGAATTTAATAGGTTAATATGAAATTATATTATTGATTAAAGGAATTTGGTTCGAATTAATAAAGTTGTTAAGAGTTTAACAAAAATCAATTATTAAATAGTGTCAAAATTGACATAAAAGAGTTTTTTAAAACAAATATTAAAGCTCAGCCAAATGACTTATATAATGATAGGTTTATCATTAATTGACCACATGGGGGTATATTGTATGTATATAGTAAGTTTATTAACTATATAATATAAAAATACAAAGTGACATGGTAAATGCCAAACTATTTAAGTAAGAGTTAAATATAAGTGATAATGTTAATATA
Organism: Viscum album; assembly: GCA_963277665.1. Classification (NCBI taxonomy): domain Eukaryota; kingdom Viridiplantae; phylum Streptophyta; class Magnoliopsida; order Santalales; family Viscaceae; genus Viscum; species Viscum album. The sequence goes on along the minus strand of OY728148.1, from coordinate 1,918,804,388 downwards.
GTGACCCAAACCTATCTTAAATCTACTGGATGAAAGGATTTAGACTCATCCCCACCTTATAGTTCGAATAATCCACTTTGGATACATTATAAACCGAATATGAATTTATTATTAATTAATACTTTAAGTTTTTTCTAAAGAGCCCCTCCTCCCCTATATAAAAGGACACCACTTCCATCCAATTTTTCATACCTTCAAAACCTTCTGGTTCGGCCAAACTCTACCCAAATACCCTATCTACTATCCCTCCAAAATCCTATAAGCCTTCCTTTAGTCAGAAATCCATCCTAAATATCCCTTTTGATCAAATAAAAAGGAATAACCCAAAGAAGAGGTAATGTTTTCACCACCCTTTTTCAAGTTCCTTTCTTCTTCAACTTTTTCTTTCTTTCTTGTTTCCATTCTAAAATAATAAATCTAGTATATTTTATATATTGTGATGTTATTATAAATATTTTACAACTATATTCAGTATTATATACATCCTTTTAATGACATTTCACCATACGTTCGTACGCACGACCTACCGTCTCCACATCGTGGTGTAATTATTATTCAATACATTACTATTTGGATGGGTATAATAATGATGTGAAATTCATTTAAATAATTAATAAAACATCTTAATGATTCTTTATATATGATATACCATCCAATTATATATTATTTTAATATCAAAATATTGATATGGTTCCTCGTGCATATGTACGGACTACCGTCTCCACCAACGCGATGAGATTCATTCCCCATCATATCTATTCAAGAATAATTTTTATTTGATGATTAAAAATATTTTTTAAGGACTTGATATAATTATGGATATGAATAATATAAAACTTATCCATAACAAACATGGCTTATGTAACAAAACATATAAAAGAAAATGAGTAAGCTAACACCCGAAACGACAATAATACTAAGAAATTATTAACAAAGCAATGTTAAATGATCATATATGATATCATATTAATGTATATAATTATTGTATAATTTAATAACTATTATTTCACCATTATACAGGAGGTTAACCTACCCTCAACCAAAGAAAATTAAAAGGTAATGGTTTATTTCACAATCTTTTCATTATCTGAGGATGTTTATACATAATTATCTACTAGAATCTCTTTATCATCCACATCAATGTTTCTTAAAAATGTATTTCAAAACATTTTTACTATTTTATAGAATATGGGTGAAAGTAATTTATAACCTTGTTTGAATTTTTATTAGATGTTTATAAAGTAATCTTTTCATCATTTTCCGAGGAAGGTCCTTTTTAACCTTTTCGACAAAATTAAGGTAAGAATGTCTTTTTTAACTTATATGGAAGGTGCAGCTATTTTCTACCGTTATATACTCGTTGAAGCTTCCCATACAAGAATATAAGAATATTTTCAATTTAAATGTTTTATTTTATAATTATATTACTCTTAAATGATTTCAAAATAGAATGATATATTTCTCTAAAAAGAGTTTTGATTTCATCTATGTCAACATCCTTTGATGGATTTTAAGTTTATTTGGAGTTGATTTTTTATGGTACAAAACTTCCATATTGTATTGAAGGTTTTCTGATATGTTTGACTATAGATGTACTATTATTATACAATTCATGATTTATGGTTAATGTATTGACATTTTTTATGCTAGTTTTAATACGAATGTTTATGATATGTTTAATCCTTTTTATATGAGGAATGTATTGGACTTAGTAAGTGATGGGTGGTGCCCGCTATAGATCCTCGATGCATCGGTAGGTCTCATGAGACAAATAGACGTTGAATTGGATGAGGCACTTTCCCAATTTGATTTATGGTTTTGGTCGGGGTTTTAATCATTTTTAGATGTCTTGGCCGCGACCTTGACAAAATGTTTTAAAATGCCTGGCGTTATACATTCCCTCATTATGGAAATAATATTGATGGTTCATGTGGTCATTCGACTAGTAGAATACCCATGATTATGTTTTATTATGGCATTATTTACTCAGTTCATATTCTTTCCATAAAACTATTCTTGTTTATTATTGGTAAAGGCATGTGGTTTCAATTTTTTATCATGCTTAATATTTATGTCATTTTCTGTTTTATTACTTACCCTTACTGAGCATTTGAGCTCAACCCTATCCTTATGTTTCATTTTCCCAGGATATGAAGAAGTTAGTTATGAGTGACCTGTAGGCATAATCTAAGAGGCATGAATGCTTCTAATGAAATATATTTTTGTTGTATTTCACATCAAGCTGTAAAGTTGAACTTATGTATGAATCTTGATTCCAAGGCTACTAAATTAATCAGTCTATTGACACTTGATCTTTTGTGATCTTGCCAATGTTATGTAATGATGCAACGAATCTGGGTAATTGGGGCCAGGGCGTTACACCATTGATAGACTATCCTTCTGAAAAGGAAAATATTAACATATTTTCATTGAGACATGTACCTTGAATTATTTTCTACCCTATGTTGATGAACACGTTTAACAATACCCAAGTAAGTTTTTACTTAGAAATAATCCGAGTAATAATATCAATGGTAATGTTAATCAACTAGTAAGAACTAGAAGTTCCTTAAGGAATAAAGTTGAACATGTTTCTTTCCTTTCACAATTTGAACCAAAGAATCCCGATGATGCCTTGGGTGATGAAAATTGGATAAAGTAAATTCAAGATGAACTAAATGAATTAGTAAGGAATCATGTTTGGAACTTGGTTGAAAACCCAAAGGAAACATCTGTTATTGTTGTAAAATGGGTTTTTAGAAAAAATACGATGAAAATGGAATTATTGTTAGAAATAAGGAAATATTAGTTGTTAAAGGCTATAAACAACAAGAAGGTATAGAATATGAGGAAACCTATGCTCCTGTAGCAAGACTTGAATCTATAAGTATTCTTCAATCCTTTGCAGCATTATTTAATTTCAAACTTTGTTGAATAGATGTGAAGTGTTCTTTCCTCAGTGGTTATGTATAGGAGGAGGTCTATATAGACCCACCCCTTGGTTTTGAAGTTAAAAAATATCATAATCTTGTATAAAAATTTACCAAATCTTTATATGGACTTAAACAATCCCCTAGAGCATGGTATGATATACTTGCATGATTTTTTCTGCAAAAGAACTATGTTAAGGGAACCAATAATCCATCCATTTTAATTATGATAGAAAATATAGATGTTTGTATTGTACAAATTTTTTTTGATGACATTATCTTCAGATCAACTCTCCAATCCGTAACCAATTTCTTTTCGAATCTAATGAAATCTGAGTTGGAGATGATTATAACATGGGAGTTAACTTTTTTACTAGGTTTGAATTTTTCTCAAAAACTAGAAAAAACCTACATATCTCAACATAAGTATATCAAATAACATATTAAAATGTTTGCGTATGAGAACACTAAGAGTATAAGTACTCAAATGAGAACCAATAACACTCTTGATATTAATGAAGAAGGGAAACCTATGGATAAAACATCATATAGAGGAATGTTAGAATGTTTACTTTACATAACAGCCAGTCGACCTAACATAATATTTTCAGTGTTATTATGGGCAAGATAGTAAGAAAATCATAAAAAATACGATTTAAAGGCTACGAAAATAATTTTTTTGGTATTTAAGGGGAAATTTTGATTTGGGATTATTTTATTCTTCTGGAAATGTTTTTGAACATATATTTTTTCATATTCTTACTTTTGTGGTTGAATAATGGATAGGAAAATTACATCTGGAACCTTTCATTTCATAAGAGATTCCTTATTTTCATTGTACTACAAGACACAAGATTATATAGCAATTTCCACTTGTGAAGCTGAATATGTAGTAGATAGAAGTGGTTGTACTCTAGTGTTGGGGATGAAACACACACTAATAGACTATGTTATGAGTTTTACTAAAACTCAAATAATGTTTGATAACATAAGTACCATTTTCGTATGTAAAAAAAATACACATCACTCCAATGTAATTCACAATGATATTAGACATAACTTTCTTAGGGATCACACAATTAAAAGAGATATTATTCTTCAATTAATCGGAATGAAAGAACAACATGTAAATATTTTCACCAAACCTTTACCATCCAATATTTTTGAATACATTAAACATAATCTAGGAATGATCACTATACGTAATCATTCATATTAACTTACTGTTTAAATCATCTCCTAACATTAAGATACTCTTTATTTGAAGGGGAGTATGTATTATTTTTCATTTTTATTCATTATTTAATTATTTTCCTTCAAGAAAATTTAACTTTCTTTAAGAAGTTTTTTTAACTTAATGAATGGAAATTCAGGGAATAGAAATTCACAAAATATAAATTCATGGAATGGAAATTCAGGGAATGGAAATTCACAAAATTAAAATTCCCTGAATGGAAATTCAAAGAATGGTAATTCACAGAATAAAAATTCATGGAAAGGAAATTCACAGAATCTATATCTTACAAAAAAATATTATAATAACAAAAAATTCTTTAGAGAATCCAATAAGGTACAGTTTCATATTCTTCATTTTTTTAAAACTTAAATTGTTTTTATTTTAAATATTTTTTTAATTCATTATTAACCTTACCTAAAATGATCAGAATTCATATTTCCTATAATCTTCCTCAACCATCAAATCCTATTATTTTAATTTTAGTATTTTTATTATCTAACTGAAGTTGAAAGGTCACTATTATGTCTATATAAGGTGTGCTTCGTTTATGTGTGCAATATCATCTTCTTTTCTTTCTATGAATTTTTTTTTGTTGCATTCAAAGTCTATGTTTATAATCCCCAGTTTCAAACACTCTGAATGACCCCTAAGTCCACAGATGATCATATGAAGATTAGCATGGAAATAATGGATTGGTCAATCATTTTAGAAATACAGGTATACTCTATTTTAATTGCAACACATGAATCTCTCATTTCTAAGGTCATAAGAACAAACATAAGAAATAGTGTTTATGTGTCTAAGAAGAAATGTAAACATCTAATTTACTGTGAACAAGTCAAACAATTATATGAAACTATTATTTTTATTGAAAGGGATGGAAAGGACATGTTTAAGTTAAAATGTTATGATAAGACTTACACATTTCCTGAAAAGAAGGCAAAAAATGATATCAATATAACTTATGAAGTAGAGGATATTCTATGCGCTCACAAACAGCCCACGAAGGAAGGTTATTTTAAGAAAAACAAGCCTCTAGATTACCTCAGTCCTAAGGATATTATGAATCGTAAGTTTACAAACCTTATAAGAAATCACAAGTCAGTAGCCCTCTGGATGCATGGATTTCTTATTCAAAGGAAGGGGGACAAGGACTCATGTTGATCATGGAATTATGGTCTTGGAAAACAAAGGTTCTAGTTTCGTTCTAAATCCAGGGCTTGTAGGGATATCTGGATAGATACTGATCTTCAGATTGAGGGAATACCTAGGTTTGGGTAAGAAAACATTTCTTGAAATTACAAATCAACATATCATTATCCAAGGTTGTTGGATAACCTTCTCTTTGGGTTGAGAGATTCTTATGGTTAGTTTTTCCTTTTATATGTTGTTTTTTTTATTCCACTACAATTTTAACATTATTATGTTAGACTGTATTACGTTCTTATATATTCTAATTCAGTTACTCTGATTTTATTAATGATTCTATTCAATTTTAGGGAGAGTATTTCTTTTATAAAAATATTCCATATGATATTATCTTATGGTTGCAATTTTTAAGAAAATCCTTCATTAAGAGGGTTTTGGAATTTTTTTTAACATTGTTAAAATAAGTTTCCTTAAAGTCAAAATCTAACTTTAAGAAACAGATTCCCTAAGCTTAAGAAACATTCCTTGATAATGTTTTTATACCAACTTTAAAGGTTCATAATGAATTTTTAAAGTATACAATTCACCCCCATTGTATTTGAGCATCTCATTATACTATTAGATCCTACAATTGGAATCAGAGCCAATATCTCTGCTATAATGATACACAACACTCCTAATATATTTCCTGGTGATGAGAATAATCTTGTAGGAATCAACATCATATTGAATTTTATATAATTGGGTGGACATGGATGACAAAATGATGCACATTACTTCTTTTTCAATATCTGTATAATTTTTCAATTTATCTTTTTCCACCTTACTTACACCAAGAGGAGGTTCAGTTGGAACTGAATATTCCATCACATATAGATTCCTTTCGTGGTGTATTACAATGCACAAGTAACTTTACAACTCCTGGATGATATTTCCTATTTTGATATTTTCTTTATCCAAAATTTATCATAATGACAATGTATTTGTGGTGTTTGTGATTTTCATTTATAATATAGAACATTTAAATATTAGTAGTTATTACTTTATATTGATTACCTTTTAGACATTTAATTAATTAATTTTTTTAATGTATCCCACTATATTATCAAATATCAATAGTCCTCAATATTAGAATTGGAATGCTCAGTCTCTTGAGTATTATAGCTGATAGGATCCATGAAACCACCCGTATAGTCTACAAGCTATGGAGATTCCACTACTTATACAGTTTCAATTATGGTGGTAGGCTAGCCAACTGATTATAATGGCGGTTCATTGTTATGCTGAGTAAAGTCCCATGTTATTCGAATCATAATGTGATTCCTTCAACTACCTTGGTCTAAATTTATAACAAGTTACCTATGGATAATCCATCACTACTCACTATAGTGATGTCGACCCAATAATCTCATGATATCTCTATACTAGTAAGAGGCACTTTCAACAATGGTTTCCAGACACCTCGAACACCCAGTTTTGTTCAAATTTTAGTAATAGAAAGGCAATAAGACTTAATATATCTTAGATGGATTTTATTATTTTCTTACGAATATAACCCCTTTCTATATAATATGATCAATCTATGTTTTCATGAACACAACATTATATTAAAAGGAAAAATATTCATCACATATTTGTACATTTTATATTGTTTACTGTTTTATTTGATCGAGAAAATATCATGAACTTTCATAAAAAATAAAAAATGCATAATGGGAAAAACATATTCAATCAGTACTTTAATATTTCATTATGATCAATCCATAATGGATCAGTCATGACAGAAGGGATTCTATATATGAGTAGAATCCTGACTCATTTCACAACTCTCCCCCCATGCGATGTTTTTGACTCTTTTCTGTATTACTACCATTACATGGTGGGGTGTGTATCTGAGATCGCCATCGTGTAATTACAAATGTACTCTCACGTAGGTGACAAGGTTAAGGAGTGAAATGTACAATAGGTTCATTACCCGTAAATTCCCTTATACACATTTGAATTATAAATAAGACGTTACACATACTATCAATTATCTAATAAATTATTACAATTAGCATCTGTAATAAATAAATACATAAATAATTAATTCCAGATATACAAAGGTCAGTCACTAGCTCAAGACCAGTTAATATAAAAAATGCACTCTAAAAATTAAAATATAATAAATTTAAATATTACAAGAGGGAATAATTAATTTAAATTATTTTAGTAAATAAAAATAGATTATTTATCAGTTCTAATTGTTTGAATGATTTTTTTTAAATATAAAAAATAAATTAAACCATTAATTTAATTTAAAGCTCATATTAAATTAAAAATTCAGATTCTTTTAAATTTTAAAAACAAAAAATAAATTTTAATGGATATAATTTAAAAACTAAATTAAATTAATATAATTAATTAATTTAATTTAATTCTAATTTAAATGGGCCTGAAAACCTCGAGCATGGATTTTACGGGTCGGCCTAAACTCGTACATGCAAATTTCAGGCTGTGATGACCCAGTGTGGGGGAATATTGTGCCAAACAGGTCCTCCCAAGAATATTACTAGCTGGGTATAGCTACCCAGGCTCGACTCGGGGTGATCCTAATCCATACAGAAGGTTACCTCTCCTGCGGTAGTGGCAACCAGAGGAGGAAGCCTGCTCGGAGGGGAATATCACTGATGCCCATTACAACAGCATTGGTAAGTGGGTTTCTCAGATACTGAAGAGAGTCAAGGGGACTGATGTGGGATTAAAGAGGGTGTCAGATTGGCGTCGGTTCATTAGGTTTGCAGCAGCGTCCAGTTGGGATGGCGTTGTGGATTATGGTGAAGACACTGGTGAGCTCGAGACAATGTGCACAAAAGCATGGAAGTGAAATTCTGGGTGAGGGTGGAAGAGGAGCCCAGTTGGTTGGATATATTTGGAGGGTAGTGGCAGCCTCTAGATAGCGTGGTGGTTGGGATGGAACAACATTTTTGTGCAGCTCTGACAAGGTGGAATGATGGCATAATGGCAGGGCGACTGAGAGTGGGTGAGGAAGATACAACCGGTGAGCTCGAGAAGGGGGTATGTGTGCCCCAGTTTGACCAAGGAAATGAGAGGAGGGGTTTTTTCAGGGGCTGTGATGTGGTTTTATAGAACCCAGTCGAAGAGGAAGAGAGGATACTATAGGTCGTAGTCCTTCTTAGATTTGTTTTATTTGTGTCCCAATCGCATGACCAATCCATCAGTATCCCACTACGGAAAACCCAACCAAAAGAAAAAAAATTATTCCAATAGGGGAAAGAAAAAATATAAAAGCACTCCAATAATGATAAGATTAATAAAATTGAATAAAATTATATATTATTTTACTTTTATCAATCATTGGGTCACCACCAAAGAACACTCTGGTGACAGGATTCTACCCGATCCTAGGAAAAATTCTTGTAATTACTATAAAATTATTATTTATATTTTTTTATTATTTCATAACTATTTCTTATATAAAATTTTAGGGTTCTATAAATTATGACAAGGGAAGAATACACTCCCACAATCACTTTGAAAAAGGCAAAAAGTACTCATACAAGTATAACAATGTTAATTGACTCAAAGTGATTTACAAATTTCATAAGAAACTCGATGGAATTTAAGTTTTCAAATGATTTTAAGTGACCCATGTACAAACACCAGGAATGGTTCTCAGGATACCTAGAATGATAATCACATATACACAGATTGATCTGTGAGGCGCTGGACACCAGAGTGATGGACAACAAACCCAGTGGACCGTGAACCATGTCCATGAAGGAATCATGCATGTGAAAGCCTTCCACATATCATCTTGCGAACTCAACTATTTTTAGATGATGCAAACCCCCAGGATTCCGGGAACATTGATCTTGAAATGCAACCTCTGTAATCCATAGTTGACTAAGTCTTCCATAGGTTAGGATATCTCTTTATGGGCCTCCAAATATTGTGCAGCATGCCTATAGATATGATTGCTCCAGTGATCTTTAAGACATGAACAGAAGGAATTGAGAAGAGGATGAAAGATTAAATATTGAAGGGGAGACCATAAAACTATGAACATAATAGTAATAATAGATCAACAAACCTGATTGGTGAAACTTTGAACCACATATTTCCCACGGATGAACTCCCTGCGAATGATAGTCCTATGGACCCTCCATTAATACAGTGTTCTGCGTAGTGTATCACTACGCGACTATAACTGTGCACCACGAATTGCATCATTATGCAGAGGGATCCCAAAATGTTGTGATGAACTATGTACCACTGTGGTGAACGATGGTCTATAACCATGCCCTCATACCACATCGATACGTGGACGCCCCCTCTACCCAATACCTCTACAGTATACCGAGATTCCCCCATCCTGCATAAGGAATCAGTACTTGGAATGGGGTGTTTTAAGGTATTCTTTCCTCTGGTTAGAATATCCATCCTCTATTACCATCTAGTCCTTTATAGTCCCTCCACAAACCAATCCTCAGAAATCAGTTCAAAGCCTCCTCCAAATCAAATAGACCTGTACGATCTGGCCATCCGGTGCATTAGCGTGCCCCATTAAGTCTACATATCAATGGTAATATGAGGCACAAAGGCTCTCCCCATAATGGTTCGGGATTCAGAAATTTTTAGGGGTCTACATTCCCATGGTAACCCGGAGTCCATCAGTGGGATTCCAATGTGAACCTCCCTATTTCAGGGATTGAAGGTGATCACATACTTTTCAATTTAATGAAGAATGGTGATCAGTCAAAAGGGTTTTGTTTTCTTCCCCTTTTGAAAAGGATGACATTCCTCCCCTCCCTAGAATGTGTTATAGGTCACTCCCACTGATTTAAGTACCCAATATAACAACACCGAGACACATTAATGTTAATGTAATTTCTCTTTAAAATGCTTATCACATTTCACCCTTATCCACCGTCGTCCCGACATCTTCCGTCGTTGGCTCACCCTCTGCCACCAGTAGGAGAGGAAGCATGTGGTTGTTTGTATCTCTCCCATTATCTTGTTGCACATACCATTCATGAATCATGTGGGCTTGGTGATTTTTGATGATTACAAAATCCACACAATTATGAACTATAAGAACTTTGATTGCAGGTCAAACCATGATATGTAAGACACCTACTTGAATTCCTGATCTCAAAAGGGTTACATTCCTTAAAGAATCACCTAATCATGTTCCCCTCAAATGAGGATCCTCCACTCATAATCCCCCACACAATTCTAAACTACATGGATTCTGATTCCTCTCCCAATGATATGTAGAAACGCATCTTATGGGTCATATCCCAACATGAAGTCACATTCCATCCCCCCTAGATGGCGATAAACTCTAGGGTGCCTTATTGTATGGATCATGTTAGAATTACCTCCATAGAATCAAATCCATGTGTGCTTATAACAATCCTAAAATCCATGGGTAGCCCGTGGACACACTCGATGGGATGAACTAAGGATTTTTCATACATATGAACATGAATTAAATCTATAAGAGATTCTTGGAATAGGCATTAATTCCCTACAAAAAGGAGCGACATGAGCCTGACTTCCTATCCTCTTGACAAATAGAGTCCTTAAGTGTCGTTGTCCAAACCATTGTCTGAAGAGCACTTAACATTGGAAATTAGCTTCATGAATCATGGATACTAGGGAAGTTTACTGTTTTTGGGTCCACGAATAAACTCATTGGATACCATCTGTTGATGTTATATCATAGGAGGATCGATTTCATAAGTACTTGACCCCATACATTATCCCACTGGGACCATCTGACTGTGGAATCTCTTTTAAAATGAGGAAGGGGTTAATTACCTAGTACCCTCAGGGTTATTCCAATCATCCTTTAAAGGATAATGATGTAGAATTTGTTGAAATAAAAGAAATGGTGAATCTGACATGAAATTGTCTATATAAAAAAGTGGGGTGATGATTCTCATTATACCATTTCATCATCACCCAATCACTCAACCTTAAAGGTGAAAAAAATAGTGAACCTGACATGATTCTTTCACTACGGTGGTGGTATTACCCCACTCAAGCCCCTTCACCACACAACAAAAAAGAGATAGGGGAAGGAGGCCAAGATGAATCGTCAGATATGTCTTTGTTTAAAAGAATTCTACATTGAAAAGGTTCTGTGTTATATAAGTTATATATTTATTTTTCAGTTTCCCATAGATAAACCATTTATCCAAATAAAATCACAATGAACAATGCAGACATGTGAAACAGAAATTCCACAGGCAGCTGGGGCCCCAACGAAGAGTAAGACCACCTCGCCTACCCAACATCTCCAATGTTGCGTATCCAACACACTGATTAATGAGTACCACTACAATGTTACTATCCCCATTGAAGATGCCATGAGATAGGACCTCCAGTCTCTGATGACTTTCCAGCTACCTTTTCAGCCATGGTCGGCACCTGAGAACAAGGAGACCCTATTGGTTGTCTCAAAATGTTTTCGGAGCATGTCCCTAGAACATGAAAAGGTGTACCTCACTTATCTTTGAGTGGAAGATGATGTAAATGTTGAAAATATTATCTCAACTGCATAAGGGTCCTACTTATAGGCCCCTTCGAGAGAGCATTCCTTCTGACACTAGACAACCAGACCCCCTCCCACCGAAGAGGTCCTTATGTCGAGGGCACCAACTGAAGGCCAAAAGACACAGGCCCCTTGGGCTTCCCTTCAAGGGTAGTGAATATATAATCATGAACATGCTATCACCATGGTTCCTGAGAAGAATCTTCTTTGTACTAATACACCAATATTCAACGAGAATAAATTTGACTCCCCCCCCAATCAAGCCTACCATATAAATAGGGTGGCATGATAAGAGCACATGAACTTTCCTGCTAGTTATCGTAGGTCCCTCTGTGTAGAAACATAGGCAAACTATACGGATATGTAGATATCCTCTAATGCACAACAAGTCTTTCAACCAAATAGGATAGCATCCAACTATATGATGGCACATATACCTCCTGATGAATATCAAACCTTCCATCCAAATATGGTCTAAGAAAATATGAATTTATTCAAATTTTTACATATGCATTCAATGCTCGTTAAAAAAATATTGTGGAAAATGAGTGGATGAAAATCCCTACTCATGAATATAGAGACCATCAGTCAAATACGGTGGATACAAGAGAAGATAACTAGTGGAATACTCATTCCCCTATCCAACCAGAGGATAATTTCCCAAATTTACTAGCAACTCATGGAGGACTGAAGTAGAAAAAACCCCTACTCCGATATCGTAATGGGCCTTCGTACCATTTACAACCAATGATGTATCTCAACACATCCTGGAAATGATGGAAGATCAAACATAGATCACAGACCATATCATAAAAATATGCCATGACATTATTTCATCGGTGGAATGGTGAGAAATAGGGCCCACAAACTAGTTTCCTCGAATAGAATAAATTACAAAAAAAATGGGTTAGCCACTCCGGTGTAGTCATGCATTCTAGCTGTAGTCCAGGAGGGTCGAAAGAAATATCATGTGATACGCGGTCAACTGGATCAGGACCAAACAATTGTTCCATCTAGGGGACACCGGTCCATTATGGGGGCCACTCTAGGGTAAGCATATATCCCAGCCAAAATTTAATATGTTAATCGGTGTATCCCAGTGGCATATCGGGACCCAAAAAATAGGGACCCATGTATGAGGGTCTTTACCAATAGCAGATGGCCCCAATTACCTGCAAGAGAGTGCTCAAAAATTTAATGCGCCAAAGAAAATAGGAAAATGAAGAGCACATACAAGATCCTACTCTACTAGAAGATTGTGTTATGGATTCCCTCAAACATATATAAATAAAGGATCATGATCCTTTTAGTCCATTACGAAATTATGGAAGTGGTAGTAGTTGTTGTGAAGGCCCTCCTCACAATGTCTCTACCAGAAAATATAAAGGTCCTCCGTATAGCACCCACAGGGGCTCACATCGTGGGACTGGAATGATCGATCATGAGAGACAACCACCTGATGCGTGTCTGGGTTGCCCTCCCCTAGACATGAAGATCATACAACAAGAAGGTCCTCCCCTTACAGTGTTCTACCATGAGAGTCCTCCCTAGGGTATACACTGCAGATATGATACTCCCTATAGTTGTAAATCAAGTCATGATGGAAATCCTCTCCATGATGACTTTAATTTTGAAGGCCCTCCCTACAATAACGGTTTCTTTGAAGTCCCTCCCCATAGTAACATCAAGCAATGATATGGTTCTCCCCTCATTTTCGTACATCCTAGTGTCCCTCCCCCAAATGTGCACTAAAAAAAATTCTCCTTGTAGCCTGGTATGAATTCAGGATGATATTCTTCTCCATAATAGTAGTTATCAAGAATTCCCTCCTCTCAGTGACATCAAGTATCAAGAAGGTCCTCCCCTCACTATATCCCACCTTGAATGTGGTCCCCAGGTTATACACCATATAGACATTTCCCACGGTCATGAATCAAGTTGAAATAATATCCCTCACCATTACAACACCAATTGCGATGGTCACCCCCCCACAACCTAATGTCATACTAGAAAGAAGGTCCCCTCTGGTATAACAATGATGAAAGATCCCTCATATGTAGAGGAACTTGGAAAGATGAATTCAGAAACATTGGGCAATATTTGTATAATGTGTGATCTTTCATATCAACCATAGGACAGCTCAGGTCCACACTCATCATCTAAGCCACCACTGTGCCATCCTAATTTCATTGAGGCTCTCACCATCCCAACTTCTTGAAACTAAATAATTCAGAAGCATTCGAGCATGGCATATCATGTAGAGGATCCCCTGGAAGAGCAACAAAAGAATATATTTCTTTTGATAAGAAAAATAGCTAAGGATAATATACTAGTGATTTATTACCCTACATTCACATCTCACTTCGACATACAAGAGGATTTTTCCGAGGTATGTAAACATGAATTTTTTTTCAATATATGAATGACACTTCATCATTTGAAAGAAAAATTACCACCCTATGAAGGTTATGCAGACCACGTCAACACTTTAGGGGAGCTTGTTTATCTAATGGATCTGTATTCCCTCCCATCTGCATGGTATCCACAATCATAATGGTGAGAAAAACCTGAATTGACTTGCCTCTATGCACTACACAAGTTGGGTCGCCTCATTGGCGACACCCTGACTGGAGTTCACATTCATGGTTGGGGAGAACATGGAGCTCTACACTTCACCTAGTGTCCCATACAACAAACACCTTTTGAAATGTAATCTTGCAATGTCATCACCCAATGATAGAAATAAAATAAAACCCTTCCTCAGGAAAGATGGGATACACAATTGAAACCTTCCCGGAGAAAGTCTCAAATGCGTTTTGACTGAAGAGATAATGCCATGTAAAAGATTCTGATTCAGGAAACCAAGAACATAAAGCTGGCATCCTACCTATGGGAAACCAACTGATAATAAGTTTTATTTTCACTAAAAGACCATAGACTCTGTGAAATCCCAGTTCCTTACTCAGCTCACACCCGTGTGGGAGTACGTGAAATTGAAAAGGTGGAAATAACAATGGATACCACCGAGATGTCAGAACAATCCCCGCCCACATGGTTGGGGGAATTTTTTTTAAATTAAAATGACCCCATAAGAACAATAAATCTAGGCTGTAGCACATCAATGGATGAATAGGAACAACCCCGACCCATAGGGTTGGTGGTATTTTATCTCATGTCCCCGCATAGAGGATTTATGTCCTATCCCATCTAGGAACAATTATGGGAAAGGGAGTTACCCATTCTACCCATTCTCTTGAATCACACCCTCTTTGACAAAGGCGCATTACATGGTCGTCCCGGGGCTCCCTTTGGGTCAACCTTCACCAAGAAATCTGGTGCATACCCTATAATGAAAGGGGTAAGTCCAAAAAAGTACCCAGAAATACGTCATACCTTTTTTCACAAGGTAAACCACCCCAAATATAGTATGTATCAGTGAAAATGAAAAATTACAACACCATGGGTCTCACA
Source organism: Viscum album (assembly GCA_963277665.1). Lineage (NCBI taxonomy): Eukaryota > Viridiplantae > Streptophyta > Magnoliopsida > Santalales > Viscaceae > Viscum > Viscum album. The sequence continues at coordinate 1,918,789,039 of OY728148.1, read as the reverse complement.
AGATATGGAATAGAGGGATTGGAATCAAGGGAACACGGTTCCCACCCAGATGCATCCCAAATCGAGCATGATGGTGTGCATACCTAGAACTATAGAGAGGTCCTAAAATGGGATCCCCTCAGTTAATCTGTCAATACCTCCCTCATGAAACCCCCAAAAAGATAAGAATAAATCCAAGGTTGTCTATGACCTATCTCCTCCTCAACCCTGAGAATGTGTCCCTCACCCTTGAGGAAATGTTCACCAAGTAAGATTAAGAAATGAAAGAGATCACGAAAAATAATGCTAAGCTATGTCGAGGTTTCTACATTACTATATGTGTTCCCCCGACAGAATTTGTGTATTTGTTCCCTGATGTGGTTCCCCTTCCACAAGAACTCATCCCAGTGAATGACTTCAAGATCATAGGCACATTCATTTCAGCACCGGGATAGTTAAATTACATAAACCCATGCTTGTAATGACATCAAGACTTCTCCCATTATGAAGGAATTTATATAATATAAAGGTAAACCCACAAAGGATACCCCCGATTGGGTATCCACCCCAAATTCTAGAGGCACCAACATGCCTAGTTCTATGCACAACCACACCAGCACATGCTGATTCCTGACAGGATATGCATCAAGGGTTCTTGAACATCGTCGAGAAACTAACGGCTTGACAGGAATCCATGTATGAGCAGCATGATTCTATACAAGAAGAGCAAAAAACACAATTCAGATTGGTTATGCAACATTCTGCAACTGTCAAACTTCATAAACCTTGTATTCCTGATTTTCAATGGCTCATGGGACATGTAACAACATTTAATGCACAATTCCTCTTACTTTAACCCCATGAGGGGCACTTTAGAGTTTAAAGAAGCAGTAAAACTCAGGTTCATCATGTGAATCCTATCAGGATTGTCCTCCGTATTGTATAAACGTTTTCCATCAAATTTAATCAAAGGTTAGGAGGACCTATGGAAATAGTTTCTCTTCCAATTTTGTTCAATGCTTCCTAAGACAATGGTCAGTGATCTCATGAACTGGAAGAAGTAAGAGAACAAAATATTCTCATACCTCATAGCCAGATAAAAAAACATGACTTATTCTCTGAACCAGCCTCTCCACCAGGATGAAATGCTCTCCATGTGCATCGATAACCTTCATGATGAATTGCGAACAATGATCATACTGGTGAAGTACAAATTATGGTTCAAATATTTCATTTCAGTTTCCAAATGAATAGAAAAATCCTTAAGACAAACCAATATCAAGTCCTAGGTGGCCCCATCAGCCCAAGGGAAAAGAGAAAGAAAAGATAAATCATCCTCTATCACTCTCAAGCCACCCTCGTAACCAAATACAGTTGTGAGGCCCCCACAAAACCATTCAAGGCCCCCTAGACATTGAAAAAAACCACCACCATGGAAATATGACAAATAGGGTGCTAAAAGAAGTCATTTCAAAGAACAATTAAATAACTATTACTCGTTCTGAGATGATCTAGTCCACGACTATTTCATTAAATCCAAGAATTGCAACTTGCTCTGGATACCAGAGCCAAAGAGAGCTGATGATGTGGGCCTTGACAACCATCTAACGTATTGTCCCTATTACCCAAAACTAGGACACACCATCAAGGAGTTCTTCATATTCATGGATCTATTACAAAAGATGGTGGATTCAATAAAAGTCATGTGGGGCCTACCACCAACACAAGGGGGGGTATGTTTCCACCTCAGACCTAAGATAATAAGAGGAATAGAAAATTTTTTCCAGTAAGAGGGAGAAAAAATTGAAAATTGGATCACTCAGAAGATAGTCAACCGACTCCATGGCATCCTCCAGTCTTAGCTGAAACAACCAAATATTCCCCAAAATGTTTCTTATACAACACAATTATCCTCCATGGCCCCATAGTACTCTAATTGATATAAGGGAAGAAAATAGGAGAAAGAATATGGTATGACACCCATGTCGATGTTAGTATTGAAACTTTTAGACTTCATACCATTAAACATGGTACAACAGGAACTGACCTGTGAAACGGTACAAAATGAACTAACCCAAAAAATGTATCCAGAGGAAGGATATAGTAAGATAGAAACATTGATGGTTCAAGTGCTAGTCTTTGTCTCCATTAATGTCAATCACTTAGTGGACCCCTTCTAGGATAGCGACTATGTCCACAAACCCGGATTCTATGGGCCCAACCAGCGAGACAAAAGAAGAGGCTACAAAAGACAGAGGGTTCCAAGAAAGCATGATCATGGCACGAGTCATGTTTCTGACAACACCATAACTATATCCATTAACTTCATGAAAACTCACGGAAGGAACCTCTATCTGAAACAACATGAACCAGAATGCTCATCCACCCCACCGTAGTAAATACAATCTTAGTTATCATGGATTACCCATTGGAGAATGAGAAAAATACCAAATTCACCAAGGCATATAGGTGGAATAGTTCTGCCAAACCCACAAAAGATCACAGTGCCACCAGCTCTTATCATAGTGGTCAAACCTCCCACGTCCAAAGCCCCTTCCCCTAATGTTTCTATGGAAGAGAAACCCTGATCCATAAATATTCGATCATTAGAGCATAAATATGATATTCTAATGTATATGGCTTCTGTAGTAGATTATGAATTGTATCGAACAGAGGCCAGTCCAAAATAATTTCACTTGATTATCTCTTTCATATATAGGGATGAATATTCCATCATACAAGGGCACATAAAACCCTTATATATGTCCATAAATATAAATGGGATTGGATTCTAGATTATCTTCATCGACCTTAGCTCTGGGGTCAATCTCCTCCCACTGTGAATGCTTCGTCGGCTGGGCTATGATAAAGATATCTTGAAAACCTACACAAAACATTTGCTGGGATATGACAAAAAATAATAGAAACCATTGGAAGAAACCATTCATAAAACTCATCTTGTTGACCTCACATCGGATTCTGAGTTCTCGGTAGTGTGGAAAAGTACGGCCTCAATGTCTTATTGTGGACCCTTGGTTGCATCAGCATATTTCAATTCCATCATCATACCATTAGTGCATAAAATATTGCAATAATTGGAAAAACAAGAAATTTCTCCTCGATAATTCCATGTTTGAGTCCTACGAGTGGGATTATATCAACAATATGTTATACGAATCAGAAGAAAAATATCCTTTGTCTGATGAAATTAATTGGATTAGAATCCTTAATGGATCGGAAATCGCTCCTGCAGATCCCCTCTAGTAGCTTGGGGAAGGGTATGTATTACCCATCATCCACGTTAAATGAATTAGTGAAATTCCAAATAGAGACTCTTTTTTTGCATGGTCTTTATTAGGGCCGCCAAGTCCAAAGATGTGGGAGAATGGTATGAATTCTATGATGACTGAAAAATTCCTACCAACGATGCGTCTGACCCGTCCTCAGGACCCCAAACTGCCCTCACCTGACTCACTAAGAAAAAAAAATACTATTTCTAACACAACATTGGAGAGGTATTCTCAAGAATCCTTTCTCAATCATAGGTGTAAGAAGATGAAGATTATGAAGAAGAATAAGAAGAAGAAGACCACAAAGATTCCCACCCTCCATTTAAAGAAGGTGTCTCCACCACAATCAGTGAACTTAAATAGATAAATATGGGAATCAAATACGAACCATGACCTACTCTAATCAGTATTGATATACCTATCATGGTGTAGAAGGAATATTCCTCCTTAATAAAGAATAATTCATATGTGTTTTTTTTGAAACTACATAAAAATTCCGGGACATGATCCTGAGGTCACCACTCATCATCTAGGATTACTAGAAGACCACTGGGGCTATAAGCAGGAAGCCAGATGGACCCAACCGACACATGATGCCATAATAGAGGTAGAATTTGAAAATCTCATTAGAGAAAAATTCATACATGATGTTCAATATCTAATCTGACTGGAAAATGTAGTCCCTATAAAAATGAAGAACATATAAATTAGAATCAGCATTGAATTCAGAGACCTTAAGCGACATTTCCAGAATGATGATTTCTCATCCCTAATCGTAGAATTGTTGATTGGTGAAAACTCATGATATGAGGCTATTTATTTCATGGATGACTATTCTAGATACAACTAGATCTTGTTGGATTTAGGAGATAAAGAAGCTACTTCTTTTTGGGCCCCTTAGAGAGTTTTCTTTTATAAGGTGGTTCCCTTTGGAATAAAAATATGGGTTCCACATATCAGTGCGCCAAGCATCACATCTTTGATTCATTTAAGGAAAAATGCATTGAGTTCTATATTAATGATCTTGTGGTTAAATGAAGACATCACTCAAATATCCTGGCCAATCATGAAACTGTATTAAAAAAATTGTGGCCTCACCCATTAAAGAGGAATCCCCTAAAATTAGTTGTTGGAATTAACTCTAAAAAATTTCATTGAATCGTCATACAACATCATGGTATCAAAGTTGACTTTAGAAGAAAAATTACATCCTTGTCTTGTCCCACCTTGCAATCTCACTGAGTTGAGAGGTCTCCAGGTGCACCTGGACTACATCCGGCGCTTCATATCCAACCTAGTGAGTAAATATTTATCATTAATGAGGCTAACGAATAAAGGGGTTACATATGAGTGGGAAAATTATTTTCAAGAATCATTCAAAAATCTCAAAAGATATCTCCTGAGCCCAATGGTGAAAATGCCTATAGTTGTGGTGAGACCACTTATTTTGTACGTAACCTCCTTATAGAAATCATTAGGTGCGTTCCTCACGCAGAAGAATGATTTTAGTGGTGAGAAAAACCTCTATTTTCACAACTGAACAATGATTTATGCTGAAACTCAGTACTCAAAAATTAAAAAGAACTACATTTCCATAATCATTGAGATTAAAAAAAGCAGGCATTACCTACAAGACACTGAGTTCCACATGGTCTCCCACCGCAACCCACAAAATTATATCCTCAATCGTCCAATGCTAAATGGATGCCTATCACGATTTGATGTAATCCTACAACAGTTTCACATATGGTACATACCCCAAAATTCCATCAAAGTCCATAAATTAGTAGAATTCATGGTAGAGAACCCCTCATAATAACTAACACATTTGGATGCCGAATGTTTTGATAAAGAAGTGTTCTCCATCCATGAGTGCTCCCAGACATGGGAAATGTACTTTTATGGTGCTTTCAAAACCCCAAAATGGAAAAGGATGGAAAATTACATGAAAAAAAATGTAGAGAGGGAAGTTATACATGTATCCCCTAAAAAGTTATTCCTAACTTATTCATTCTTGATTTTGGAAGGGATTACAAATAATGAATCAGAATTTATTTCCATCATTGTGGTCCTTGAATTGGAACTTACCGTGAAATCCAAACACCCAAAGATAAATGGTGATTTTGATCTAGTCGTCAAATAGGTCTATGATTACTATTCCATTAAGAATTAATTATTTTCCCCCTTGTTGAACCATGTTTGAGAACTGATGGAAGAATTCTGATCAGAACCAATGTTGACCTATGTCCCCCCGGTCTCAAAATGCTCTAGCCAATGCTTTGGAAAATGCATCCACGACCATTGTTGATCTAGACTGGGATTAATGGTCATTATAATTGCTCATATCTAGATGGTATTTATATTTATCTAGAAATATACTGTGAAAATCGAGGAAATATGCCCCATTGCTGAGCCTTATGGTCACACCATCTACAGGATGACTCCCATTAGAAATTTCTTTCAGAAGGGGGAACTCCCACCAAAATGGTTTATAAGGGAACATGTCCAAAGATGTACAATCATCTTTTTCTTGTACAATGGGGTATACCAAAAAACGAATATCTACAAATGAGGCCTTGATGGAGTCTTTATGAGGTGAATTGATAGAGAAGAGAGTCTTGTTGTAATGAATAAAGTGCATGCCAGAGCCTGTGGGGCACAACAATCAGAAACTAAGATCTCTCACCAAATCCGAAGTCTTGGGTATTATTGGCACACTGTGATACATGATTGTGACATATTAACCAAGAAGTGACATTCGTTCCATGTTCATTCCACTTTTATACACCAATAGTCATATTTACTTCATACAGCTAGGTATTCATGACCATTCACTGCTTGGGGGATGGATGTTGGGGGACTGTATCTTCCCACCATAGCCAGAAAATTCAAGTTCATACTCACAACGGCCTACTTCTTTTCCAAAAATCTGAAACCAAACCACTTAAAGATGTAGGGGACAAAAAAAATTTAGCATTTTGAAAGCCATCATCATTACTATATTTGGTGTCCCTCGTAAAATATTGACGAAAAATGGAACAAACTTCTGCTCTGCTGAGTTGGACTAGTAAAACTAGGAATACAGAGTCAAAGCCAACCATCCATTCTAGTACCATGTATTGGGCAATGGGAAGATAGAGGATTTCAACAAGACTTTGTCCAACATACTCCAAAATATGATTGATAATGATAATAAATTGTGTCCAAGGAATATCCTTTAGGCCTGGTTGGCTTATCGGTGCATGACCTGCACTGCCACCAAGGCGACCCCGTACTCACTAATATATGCGGAAGAGGTGGTTTTACCTATCTAAATCCTAGTCCCATCACATAATGTGTAGATATTAAATAAAATTTTCAGGTATGATAAATCCTAGAGATGGTTTTTTGAGTTGTGGTAGCTGGATGAAAAAGAATGCACACATTTCACCATTTAAAAATCTACCAAAATCAGATCACATGAGTCTTTAAAAAGAATGTTCTCCTTTGATCTTTCCTCAAAGGAGAAATGGTGTTAGTTCTCAAGAACCCCAATGATACTTGGAAAGAAGCCCCCAATTATTTATCCAAAGTGGGAAGGACCATATTTCATACATAGGGTCTATTCCAATGGAGTGTACCCCCTAATATCAATTAAAGGACAACTCATCACGGCTCCGACAAATGTAAAATTTCTGAATATTTTTTTTTCATGTAATAGTAATGCAATGTCACGATCCAATATCTATAAACCTAAACTATAATTTGTAGCAATGAAATGTCACAGTCCAAACTTTATAACCCAAAACTTATATTTCTAGAAATGCAATGTCATGGTCCAAAGTCTATGACCCTATACTATGAGTTGTAGCAAAACTATGTCATGGTCCAATCTCTATGACACTAAACTATATGTTTTAGTACTATAATGTCATGTTCCAAACTAAATGACCTAAAAATATGATTAATAGCCGTATCCACATGAAATTAATCTATAGGGAGATCATCACTGAAACATGACCTTAAACAAGGACTCTTGTCCTCCTTGTAACATTTTATATCGCATGGAATAATGCATCCTAATCAGATGATGATAAAATTCATGATCCCACATAGAAGAATGTATGGATTGATTCATTCCCTTGTATGATACGTAGTAATGACTCAATCCTTTATCTTGGCCCAATCCCCACAAAAATGCCTCTATCATATCCTCTATTTCCTCACACCAACATGGGAAACCCCTGTCACTCCTTGTTTCTAATGTCGAGTATAACTCACATAAGCTTAGGAACAATGGTAAGGATTACTTTACACAAAAATGTTAAAAAGAGTATGGTAGACACATTACCCATAGAGAATGAAACAATAATGTTCCTACCCCCATTTCTCAGCCAGATCGGTACATGGAATGTTTCATAACTACGTATCAGTTGATTCCTTCCCTCACATGATATGTAGTGATGCCTAGATTTGGAATCCCAGACCAGCCACATAAAAAATACCTTCACATATCCCTACACATGGACCTAGCTACATCGGTATAGGGAACATTCAGAAATATGTTTGTCTTGGTTCCTACTCATGTAAGATACAAAGTGACGCATGGATTTGGAATCCCAACCCAACTACCATAAAAATGGACCTTTCCACGTGTGTAGGTCAGAATTGTATGAGGATTCCATGAAAGGTCACAACCACATGACAATAAAATGTGAAATTATTCAGAAGTTACGCGTGGCCCAGTTATCATTTTTACGATATCACGTACAGGCCCCCAATCATGGGAAGTCAAAGGATCCTACTTCACACCAATACATATGAGTCAGACCTATATGGAAGCTCCAGTAGTTTATGGTTAATAATATTCTTGGTATTCTTTACATTCCCAAGCACATATTTCCCATTTTTCAAACTCCATATTCAATGAAAACCAAGATACCCATAATCAATCATGGACATCTGATATGAAAGGACAGTGCCCTATGGACACCTTCGTTTGACTACGAACATCATTCCATAGTGTCTCTACATATATCACCTCGAAAACAACTGTTAGTAAAAGGAAATTTCATCCCCAAGATATTCCTTTCCTAGCTCGGCATGACCAATAGGCCTACAAGCCATGTTCCACCCCTCCAATTCAATGTTTCTCCCTGAGACTATGGTTTACACCTTCCATAATCACTCATTTCTAAGGAATTAAAGAACAACCATATTGTTATTAAATTAAAGCTGTTAAAGATCTTCAGGAAAGTGTAATAGTCCTTATTGCATGAATCTAAACTGAAAAACATCCTCTCCTCACCACCAAAAAATTAAATTGTATTTCAAAAGTTTCCTTGTTGTACAATGTTAAACTGTATAGTAATGCTTTAAGCCTAATATTCTCCCTGATGATGATTTTTTCATTTTTATACGGTTGTCAGGAACTCTCATAATCCCTTATTTGTCACACTGAGCATAGCTCAAGTGAGATTATAGATCTCACCGAGAGATTCACCATGACATTATGGTAAGACATTCCAGGAATTTCATCCTATTAGTATGAACCTAAAAGGCATGTCACGGTTCCCTTCCCCTATAGGAACCCCAAGTCTTTTCCATACGACATTAAATGAAAAGGTACCCCAAAGATGGGATCAATGCCTCACCCTCCATGTGAGTCTGAACTATGTAAGGGAAACCTAATTCCATGAGTAAAATGCTGCCCAAACGATTCAAATATGTCTTGATAGACTCCTTCCATACCAAAAACTCCATGATCTAGGAAATATTGAATCCCCATAACCTTCCATGGCCATATGATATGAAAGGCCAGTGTCATGCATACACCTTTTTTTCAATGAACATCACACCCTGAGGGCTCTGCATTTGTTACCCACAAAAACTGTAGTCAATCAATGGAAAACTTTACCCTAGAAGATTCCTATCCAATATCAATATGCCCAATATCATTCAGGCCTTGTAACATCCCTCCTAATTTCAGGGCCATCAATATCATGGTTTACATTTTCCTCCCTACATACATCATGGATATATCAAAAATTGTTAGAACAATTAATCACTTGTCTCTTTTAAGGTATATAAAGATACCCCATCCATATGTGTGAAGTTTATTTTCATACAAAAGAAGAATTACCCCACTCATTTCCAGGTTCCCTTGAAGAATTTCTGTTAAAATGTAAATTTTTGTGTTCCGGCTCACCCCTTGTCAACGGCCACATACCGTATTCAGAAATTTCCCAATATTCATAATCCTTCATAGCCATTGCTGATGGAAGGCCAATATCATGAATACAACATTATTTGACTATGCACATCATTAACTTGAGGCTCTATATATACCACCTACAAAACAGCTGTCAATCAAAGGAAAATTCATTCTTAGGAGAGTGCATTCTTATTTATGTATGATTCGATGAAATGTATGTCCTATCACACGTTCAATATTGAAAAAACCATGGATAATGGATTACATACCTTACTCTTTCCAAATACCCCTAACATAAAATATATTTTTAACTTAACTGACCATTCACGAGATCTCTCTTATGCATGTAAGAATTGTGCAGGACCAATTTCCCACTCAAAGTTGATATGAATGTCCCTAATATTTTTAGACACCATTACTCAGACCGTCCACCCACTATGGATGAAAAAATCAAAATAAATTGTATGTGTGGATAACCATACTAGTCCATTGGAGATGGAATGTTAGTGTCCTGTAAACACATTTGTTTGATGGTTCACATCATGCCCTGGTGGCTCTGTATATGTCGCATACAAAACGGCCATCAATCAAAGGAAAATTCATACCCATGAGAGTCCATTCAAACCTTATTAAACCTAAAATATTTCCAAGATTTATTCATGTCAAAAATATAAAAAATTAGGTCATGTAAAATCCCTAATCCACATATGAAGGATATTAGAAGATTCTCAGTTGACGAATCCTGAATTGAGGCCCATGCCCCATTATTTTTGGCCAATGATGTTCGACCTAAAACATTAGTAATAAGTGTGATTGGAATGACTATGAAATACCAACATAAGAAAAGATATAATTTCCATATAGAATGTATGCAATTGGATCATCTGGATAAAAGTCAAGTATTAGTTATTTAAAACTACCCCATGTATGGTTTAGAAAAAAAATGTGTTGAGCCATCAAAAAATATATAAAGCTTGTTAGGTCGAATTCTTTCAAATGGAAGCCTAAGAAATTTTCATGTTATGATTGATAAGCCCGTGAATAACAGGAATAGGAAAATGTTCGGGTAATAATGAAAAAATACAGGAATGTTTGTGAGGCTTTCTATAAAACCTCAACAATAGTCTAACTACGCTCACTAAGTCATGCAGCTCAGAAAAAAATAGTGCCTGAGTTGATTATTTAAGTTTAATATTTTAAAATAATGGTTTAAAATTAATACCCGATCAGAATGATGCTTACATGATTTAATTATGATCAATTAAAATTATAGGAAAATACTGAGAAGATTTATTTGATGGAAAATCAGTTTCATTGAGTTCAGAAAAAAATGGAGGAACAAACCTAGTTCAGAGTCTCTCAAAAGTAGGAAAAAGAATATAAATATTACATATCGTGATTTGGGATATATCTAAAATATGGCTAGGCTCTCCATTTCTAGAAATATAGAAAGTGATTTCTGTGGTCCTTTAAGAGTTTTCTCTAAAGAATATTTCTCCTATACTTCATCCCTAACAGTTGGATGAACCTACTCCATAATGTCATTAATGTTCCACCCTTTCTTCTAGATTTCTTCATTGTTGTCCTGCAAAGAGGCCAGTTGATACATCAACCTTGCTGCGTAGGGCTCTCAATCCCTCAACTCTTTCTATTTAATGACCAATAAATCATGAGCCTTTACCTCTTCTGTTTTTATGTGATCGACTTCCCTTGAAACATCTCATAAGGTCATCATCTGATGAAGGGAAGGATTGATATTGGCAATAATTATCTCACAAGAAGAAAGTTCACATTGTGCTATGATTATTTAGTATATGATGAGGTTTATGTTCAAATAATTGAAGATGATAGAACCTAGATTGGTTAATAATCGCCGAAAATGGTCAGCCTCGTCAGTAAAATTGACCATATGTCTCTTCATGGAAAGAGAACATAACTGGTTCCATGCTTGTTTTTGCTCTAACTGGTTCCTCCCCATAGCACCAGTACAATGATCATCCCCCACCTCTGTGGGTCTATAAGTAGGAAGTGTCGTTATAGGAGTGGTAAGGGACCTAATATAGGTTACCTAAAGAGGCTCTATTTTCCCTCAGATGGTTCCAAAGGCGGAGTTAGGTGTAGAGGAATAGATGTGGCTTCCAGGGTGGCCGATTATACTCTACTGGGGCTAGAATCATTTAGTTCATGGGAATTATCTATAGGATGGGAGCACTCTAAATCACTCCCCACAGAGATAGGTTGTACTAATGAAGCCTCTTCTAGATGCTTCTGGCAGTGAACCGATCATCTTCTTACCACAAGGGATAGAATAGGTGGTGTATCCATCATAGTTTTCATAGGGATAGGAATTGAAGATTTAGATTTTACGCTCATCACAGAAGAAGAAATGTGTGGCATGGTTGTTTGGGTAAGGACAAGGTGGATAATGGTGAGAGGATTCTGCACCTGCCGAATTGGTTTTATCATCACCCTATCAGGGTAATAGTCCTCCCACTGTTAGGCACATTCCAATGACAGAAAAGAGGATCTTGTTATTTTGGGGATGATAACTTCCGTAGTTTCACCTTCTCGCATCACCATAAGACACAATTGGAGTAGAATTATTTAACGCCCTGACCCTAGAAGCCAAGAGTTGGTGCATTATTATGTATCATTTTCATGATCACGAAAGATCACATCTTAAAAGGCCGATTAGCTTAGTATCCATGGAAGTACTTGATACATTCATAAGGATTACATTACATCATAAAATGGAAAACTACAACAACATTGATTCCATAGAAAACAATGAGATCCCATAGACTCTCCATGTAGTTCAGTCCTAATATACTTCTTCGCATCCTTGGAAAAATAAAACATAGAAATCGGTGAGCTCAGATTCTCAGTAACGATAACAATATAGCAGAAGTTTTCATAAATAAGCATAAACATTTAAAGAAATGTATAAAACTAAAAAAATATCATTTTAAACATAACATTCATCATAATATGGAAAATATAAATCAATATAATGTTATTTAATTACCAACACAGATATTCTACTTGTCTAATAATCACAATAAATATCAATAGCCACTTTCATAATGATGGAATGAATAATGTCATACTTTCATAACCACATAGTCAATGCCTTGTGGCAAGACTAAAAATAAGATTTTGTCAAGGCCTTGTTCTAAGACACTAGTTTGTCTAATGAGACCTAACAATGCATCAAGGATCTATAGCGGGCTCCATCGGTCACTTACTAAGTCCAATGTGTTCCTCATATGAAAAGGTTTCAACATAACATAAAAATTCGTTTTAAAACTGGGATACAAAATGTAACTACATTATCTATAAACCATTAATGGTATGAAATAAGACATCCATAGTCAATAATATCACAAAACCATCAATACATCAACTTCAAACAAACATAAAATCCATCAAAGGATATTGACATAGATAAAATCAAAACCTGATTATAAAAATAAATATTTCTATTTTGAAATATTTTAAAAGTCACGTAATTATAAAAGAAAACATTTATATTTGAAAATATTCTTATAAGATTTTATGGGATGCTTCAACGATGTTACAATGTTGAAAAATAGACGCACCCACCGTATAAGTTAAAAAACATTCTTAACTTAATTTCGTCAAAAGGTCATAATGTACCTTGTTTAGAAAACGATAGAGAGATTCCTCTATAAACATCTTATAAAAGTCAAACAAGGATATAAATGAATTTAACCCATAGTCTATAAAATAGTAATAATGTTTTGAAATACATTTTCATGGAACATGGATATTGATGATAATGAGGTCCCAGTAGATAATTAAATATAAACAACCTCGGATAATGAAGAGATTGTAGAATTAACTTTACCATGTACTTTTCATTGGTCAAGGGTAGATTAAGCTCTTTTATAATGGTGAAATAATTGTTATTAAATTATACAAGAATCATATAAATTAATATGATATCATATATGATCTTTCAACATTGCTTTGTTAATAATATCATCGTATTATCGTCTATTCGGTTGTTAACTAATTCATTTTCCTTTATATGATTTTATAAGAGAGTAATATTTGGTATGGATGGGATGCATCTTATTCTTATCCAGAATTATATCAAGTCTTTAAACATAATTTTTAATCATAAAATGAAAAATAATCTTGAATGGATACGATTGGGAATGAATCTCATCGCGTTCGTGGAGGCAGTAATCTGTAGGTACGCACAATTGACAATATCATTTTATTTATATTAAAATAATATATAATTGGATGTTATATCATATATAAAAAATCATTATAATGATATATTTATTATTTACATAAATTATACATCATTATTTTACCCATCCAGATAATAATGTATTGAATAACAATTACACCACGATGTGGAGATGGTAAGTTGCACGTACGCATGTATGGTGATATGTTATTTAAAGGATGGATAGAATAATGAATATGTTTGTAAAATATTTATAACAAAATCACATTATATAGATGATACTGGACTTATTATTTTATAATGGAAGCAACAAAGAAAGAGGAAGTTGAAGAGGAAAGGAACTTGAAAGAGGTGATGAAATATTTACCTCTTCTTCGAGTTCTTCCTTTTGATTTGATCAAAAGGGATCATTATGTTTTCATTATTACTAAAGTAAGGACTCTATGATGAAGTTTGGGAATTTGAGAGGGTATTTGGGTAGGGGATGGCCGATCCAAATTTGTTTGATGGTGTGAATGTTAGAGAATGGTAAGTACCCTTTTATAAGAGGGGTGATGGGCACCTTAAGAAACGCTTAAAATATTGTTTTATAATGAAATAATTTTCGGTTTTTAAGGGTTCCAAAGTTGATTATTTAAAGGATAAGGTGGGGATGGGTCGAAAAACACTCAACCAGTAGTTTTTAGACAGGTTTCGGTCACTATATTAACCTTATCTTTTAGATTTAACTCTTAGGTAAATAGTTTTACATTTACCATGTCTCTTTGTATTTTTATATTATATGGTTAATAAACATACTATATACTTCCATGCGAACCCCAAGTGGTTCATTAGTGATAAAAATATCATTATATATGTCTTTTGGACGAACCTTATATTTTTAGGAATATAATATCAATTAATAATATAATATTTGTTTTAAAAACACTTTTATTTCAATTTTGACACTATTTGGTATTTTGATTTTTCTAAATACATAACAGCATTATTAAATCGAATAAAATAATATATCTAACCTTAATATGTAATATTAACCTAGAAAATTAGTTTAATTCATACAAAGTCTCACATTTAATTTATTTGGATATTTATAATATAAATTATTTTAATATTTCATTAATTAGGTAATTACTGTATCATAATTGTGTCATAAATAAATTAAATTATATAATTACTAAAAAATATAAATAAAATACGATTATGTAGTATATATTTTTATTTTTCTAATTAATATTTATAGTGTAATTTATCTTATGTGTATCTCTATATTAAAAATGATTTTTGTTATTAAACTTTGATTTTAATACTTTTAAGTCTTCATTGAATTCAATAATAATAAATGTCTTAATCTAATCTATGTGGAACTAAAAATCATATTTTATTCCTAAGGTTTGTTTTGGTCGAATTACACTTATCCAATAGAATTTGGGCTTGTGTTAGGGTAATAGTAATATCATTTTTACCCTTAATTACCCTATTTACTTTTAACAGTGGTAAATAAATATAAAAAGATATTATTCACCAAAAAGTATTTTCATCTTATTGACCACATTTTACATACTAATATCTACTGTCACTCTTTGTTTTTTTAAATTAAACTCACAGAAGTGGTAAAATTATGTTTAATATAAATTTGCAAATTCTCCTATGAGGTGGGAAAAAGACTGTAAAAAGTTCAATATAATTTTTATATATTTAAATTATTATAAACTGACTCCAATGAATTATACTGAACAAATATAAGGATAAATAATCTATTTTTACATAAAATATATTTAAATAAAATAAATAATTATTTAAATAAATATTCGGTTTTAAACTATAACTTAGTGTTCTTCACTATTCATAAAAAATTGATTGATTTCAGAAAAAATACCCAAAACTCACCCTAAGCTAATTTCCATATTACAAATCCAAAAATGAAGTCCGTTTTGAAAGATAAAATTTATAAAATTTCAAAAAGTGTGTATTACTATTCATAACGGCTAGTTTGATTAGTTTTGGCGTGTTAAAACTCGAAGTTTCGCACCACACGCACTATGGTATTATTCAAAGAGAAGTGTACCATTGACGCTTGTGGTGTTACATTCTCCCCTCCTTCAAATAATTTCATCCTCGAAATTTTTAGTGTACTACTACATAAAAATACATGGGTGGTTCTTCATCATAAGTTGCTCAGGTTCCCACATTGCCTCTTCCATCTTATGGTTTCTCCATAGAACCTTTACCAGACGATTCGACCGGTTTCTCAACACTTGTTCTCTTGTGTCAAGAACCTTGACAGGCTCTTCAAAATAAGACAGATCAGGTTGCAGTTCTAATTAATCATAGGTGAGTACATGAGTTGGGTCAGGAATGTATTTTCTCAACAGTGATACGTGGAATACATCGTGATATCATCCAACTTCCAATCAGGTATGGGAAGAGGATGCATGACTCCTCTAGGCTCTGGAATTCCAACTTTCACTTGTTGACAAACCATACATCTTAACACAAACCCAGCAATCTCCCTATTCATGTTGTCCGACCAAAAATGTTCCTTAAAATATTTATTCATTTGGTGCTCCCAGGGTTTATAGAGAAATTGGAGCTATGAGCATCATCGAACAATTTTCTTTTTATATTAGGTATATCGGGAACACAATTTCTATTCCCAAATTTCAAGATTCCATTTTCATATATGAAGTCACTCAATATCCTATCATTCACAACATTAATCTTCTTTTGAATCTCTTCATCATTGGTCTTAGAACTCTCTATCCTTTCTAGTAAATATGGTTTGTCATACATTTGAAAAATCATTGATGTTTAACCTTATATGGTTAGTCCCATATCCAAAATTTTTAGATCAATGAAAATAGGACCCCTTTCAACTCTCATCTTGTTCAATACTCTGTGATCGTTTCTGCTCATAGAATCTTCCTCCTTATTTTCCTTCCCAAGGTGGTAGTTAATGGTTCAATCATAATCCTTGAGTAGTTTATGCCATTTCTTTTTCCTCATGTTGAGTTATTTCTGTGAGAAAATATAATTCAAACTCTTGTGATCGATATATATATCACATTTTTCACCAAATAGATAGTGTATCCAAATCATCAAAGAATAGATTATAGCATCTAACTCAAGATCTTGAGTAATATTGTTTTTCTCATGGATTTTTAGTTGTTGATATGAATAGGCAACAACCATATCATTTTTCATAAGAACACAACCAAGTTCATTCTTTGATGCATCACTATAAATAACAAACCCGTTATTCCCCGATGGTAGAGTCAATATGGGAGCACTGACTAATCTTCTATTAAATTCTTCTAAACATTATTCACAATATTTTTTCCAAACAAATTTAACCCCTTTACGTGTGATCTTGGTTAAAGGGTTATCCAATCGGGCAAAATTATAGATGAAACGCCGATAATAACCTGCTAAACCAATAAAACTTCGTACCTCAGTTATACTCGTTGGTGCAGTCCATTCATGGATTGCACTTGTCTTAGAAGGATCAACAATGATTCCATCCTTAGATACAATAAGTCCAAGAAAAGAAATCTCCTGAAGCCAAAATTCAAACATTCTAAGCTTCCCATATAATTCATGTCTTCTAAGTGTATTCATGATAATTTTCCAGTGATTTTCAAGATCTTTGTAGCTTTTACAGTATACCAAGATATCATCAATAAATACCACTACAAAGTCATCAAGATATTGCTTGAAAACGTTATTCATTAGATCCATGAAGATAGAGGGTTTATTAGTCAATCTAAAAGGCATTACTGTAAACTCGTAATGCCCGTACCTGGTTTGAAATGCTGTTTTCGGAATGTATTCCTTCTTCACACACAACTGATGATATCCAAATCGAAGCTCAATCATAGAAATGTATTTTTCTCCATGATGTTGGTCAAATAAATCATCAATTTGAGATAAGGGATACTTGTTCATTATTTTTATAGCATTGATCTCCCTATATACAATGCTCAACCTCATAGATCCATGTTTCTTCTTAACAAAAAAGTCAGTGGCTCCCCATTGAGAAACACTAGAGAGAATAAATCCATTATTACTCAGTTCCTCTAGCTGTTTCTTTAGTTCCACTAATTCCACAGTGGCCATTCAATAAGGGGTCTTTGATATGGTCCTTGATCAAGGAATTAAATCAACAGAAAACTCAATTTCTCATTCTGGAGGATGTCTAGGTAAATATTCTGGAAAAACATAAAAATATTATTTCACAATAGATGCATCCTCTATTTGAACACTCTTTTCCTCACCCATAGTTATTTCATTTTATTCCTCCCCAATAATTGAATTTAGTTGACCTACTAAGCATGGATCTAGATAAGAATTAGTTGGTGATGATTCTGCTCTAAAGATAAGGTGTTCTTTATTGTCGTCATAAAAATAGTAACCTCTTTATTATTACAATAATTTTTTGCATCATGGTCTAAAAGACAATATATATTGAGGATTATATCAAATTCAATCATGGGTATTATGATGATATCAGTAGATAAAGAACATTTATATACCCTAATGTGGACTGATTCACAAAACATTGTTGCAATGATACTTCCCTTTGATGTTTTTACTTATAACTACCTTGTTAAATAAAATTATATGTATCTAATTTTCTTAGAAAACTAGGAAGATATTAAACAATGAGATGATCCAGAATCAAATAAATCATTTTCTAAACATGAGGAAACCATTAAATTACATAAAACTATGTCTTTCGGAACTTAAACCTTAGTAGTAGTGATAGAATAAGCATGGAATTGATCCCTTGTAATTTTCTGAGGTAAGTTCAGCTGACACTTAGGGAATTCATTTTCTTAATTCCCCCTTTCTCTACAATTGTAGCATTCAACATCAACAACATTTTTCTACCCCTTGAAGTCACAATCTTGGTGGCCTATTTCACCACATTGGTAACAGACTCTCATTCCCTTCAGTCAAGTACCAGGGTGTTTCTTCGCACATTTACTATAGGGAGGATATTCCACTTTTCCCTTCGTCCCCTTATTTCCATTTCCAAAGTGTTCGAAAGATCTCTTCATCTCTTGATTTTCTTTAAAGTCGTAAGACTTAGAGAATTAATTTTCTGTCATGATAGCACATGAGACAATATCTTCCTAGGAGAAGAAGGATTGTGAGACTAATGATCGATAGAGAAATTGTTTTAACCCATCACAGAAATGATCAATCATACTTCTTGGGTTACATATATAAACTGCAACATGCCTTGCTAACCTTGTAATGTTAGCATCATACTTTGCAACAATATCATACTCCTTTTTCCTCAGACTCATAAATGGCCTTTCCATATCCTTTTAATGGTCACGAGGAAAGTATTTTTCTATGTAAAACTCTTTAGACTCCCTCCATTCCATATTTTATATTTCATCATCTTCCTTTGTGTTTTGAATCACTGACCACCATTGATCAGCATCTCCAGTGAGGTGGTAAACTTCCATGAAAACTTTTTCCCTTTCACTAATCCCCATGTCATTGAATATTTTCTTTTTGGAATTTATCCATTTCTCAGCTACTAATGTATTTTTAGTCCCATTTAATATTGGCGGTTTTTTCCTCATGAAGTGATTTAACATTGATACTCCACGTTGTGGATCAGGGTGCTCTATATGGGTAATGTTATTATTCATAACCTGAGTGAGTTGTCCCAGTATTGTGATAAGATGATTAGCACCAGTTGTATCACCAGCTCCACTATAATTATCTTGAACAGGAATGAAATCCCTACATGGAGTGAATTCATTTATACGGATTCCATTCCTTCCACTATGCACCATTTAAAAACAATGGCATAGACTAGATTAGTTTATGAATGGAAACACATAATTCCAAACTTTCAAGACACTTAACATAAATTGAATAGTTTCTGTATATAATCCATAATCATAAAAATCTTTTCTTTGAGGATGGATATACTCATAAACCCTTAATAATGGTTTGTAAATAAAATTAGAATTAACCTAAGAATATCCCTCGGGAGTGTTGTAACCAAGAGTGCAGCAAAACCTGTTGACGTGCACTAGTTCTCGTTCGAGTCTAGCTCAAAGCGGTTATTTCAGGTTTTACCCCTTGGTACATCTGTGCCAAATCCGCCTCTATCTACTCGTATCCACACAGGGATGTATTTCTAGGTTTTACCCCTAGGTACATCTTAGGGCTATATGCTCTAATCAAAGTTTATCTGAATCTAGTTTCCATGGTTTGTAATAAACTTTCTCTGATACCAACTATAACACCCTTACCCTTGAAGTCCAGAGTCGGTGTGATATTACATAACATTTCTATTATCACAAAAGATCATGTCTTGAAATACCGATTAGTTTAGTAGCCTTGGAAGTACAAAATACATTTATAAGGTTTACAGTACATTATAAAATTGAAAACTACAACAACATTGTTTCCATAGACAACACTCAGATCCCATATAACATCCCTGCAGTTCAGTCATAATATACTTCTTCACATCCTGGGAATAATAAAACATAGAAAGGGTGAGCTCAGATGCTTAGTAAAGATAAAAATATAAAGGAAGCTTTCATAAATAAGCATAAACATTAAAAGAAATGTATAAAACTAAAACAAAATCCATTTAAACATAAAAATCATCATAATATAGAAAATATAAATAAAAATAATTACATTTACTTACTCACATGGATATTGTACCCATCTAATAATAACATGAAATATCAATAAACACTTTCATAATGATGGAATGCATAATGCCGGACTTTAATAACCATGTAGTCAAGGCTTTATGCCAAGACAAAATAAAAGATTTGGTCAAGGCCCAGTTCTAAGAAACTAGTTTTTCTCATGAGACCTACTGATGCATCGAAGAGCTATAGCGGGCTCCACTCTTCACTTACTATGTCTTTTACGTTCCTCATATGAAAATGTGTAAACATATCATAATCATTCGTATTAAAAAATGGCATACAAAATGTCAATACATTATCTATAAACCATGAATGGTATGAAATAACATATCCATAGTCAATCATATCCCAAAACCATCAATAAAATATGGATGTTTTGTATCATAATAAATCAACTTCAAACAAACTTAAAATTGATCAAAGGATGTTGACATAGATTAAATCAAATCCTTTTTAGAGAAATATCTATTTCTATTTTTAAATCATTTAAAATTCACGTAATTATAAAAGAAAACATTTATATTTGAAAATATTATTATATGATTATAAGGGAAGATTCGACGATGTTATAATGAAGAAAAATAGTTTCACCCGTTGTATAAGCTATAAAATACATTCTTACCTTAATTTTGTCGAAAAGGTCATAAAGTACCTTTTTTGGAAAATGAAAGAAAGATTACTTTATAAAAATATTATAAAAGTCAAAAAAAGGTATAAATTACTTTAACCCATAGTCTATAAAATAGTATGAATGTTTTGAAATACATTTTTTATGAAACAAGGATGTGGATGATAAAGAGGTCGCAGTAGATAATTACGTATAAATAACCTCGGATAATGAAGAGATTGTAGAATTAACCCTTACCCTGTATATTACTTTGGTTGGGGATGGGTCAACCTCCTGTATAATGGTGAAATAATAGTTTTTAAATTATACAAGAATCATATACATTAATATGATATCATATATAACCTTTCAAATTTTCTTTGGTAATAATATCATAGAATTATCATTGTTTCTGGTGTTAACTGATTCATTTTCCTTTACATGATTTGTTACGTAAGTCATATTTGTTATTAATTGGATTTATATTATTCATATCCAGAATTATATAATGTCTTTACATATTATTTTTAATCATAAAATGAAATTTATTCTTGAATTGTTACGATGGGGAATGAATCTCATCGCGTTCGTGGAGACGGTAATTTGTACGTACACACGAGCGAGAATATCATTATTTTGAATTTAAAATAATATATAATTGTATGGTATATCATATATAAATAATCATTATAACATTATATTTATTATTTACATCAATTTTACATCATTATTATACCCAACCAAATAATATTGTATTGAATAACAATTACACCACGACGTGGAGACGGTAAGTCGTACGTACACACGTATGGTGACATGTCATTAAAAGGATGGATTGAATAATGAATATGGTTGTACCATATCTATAATAACATCAAATTATATATAATATACTGGAGTTATTATTTTATAATGGAAAAAACAAAGAAAGAGGAAGTGGAAGAAGAAAGGAACTTGAAAGAGGAGATGAAATATTTTCCTCTTCTTCGGCTTATTCATTTTGACTTGATCAAAATGTCTCAATAGGTTGGATTTAATACTAAAGGAAGGAATCTATGATTATTGGAGGAAGGATTAGAGGGTATTTGTTCAGGGTTTGTCCGAGACAAATGGCTTTTAAGGTGTGAAATTGAGAGAAGGGGAAGTGCCCTTTTATAATTTGGGCGAGGGGCACCTTAGGAAAAGTTAGAAAAGTAATTTTATAATAAAATAATTTTCGGTTTATATTTCCTCCAAATTAGATTATTTAAAGTCTAAAGTGTGTATTGGTTGAAAACCACTCAACCAATAAGATATATACAGGTTTGGGTCACTATATTAACATTATCTTTTAGATTTACCTCTTTGTTAAATAGTTAGACATTTACCATGCCTCTTTGTATTTCTATTTTAAATGGTTAATAAAAAACTATATACTTCTAAGAGAACCCCAAGTGGTTCATTAATGATAAAAATATCATTATATAAGTCTTTTGGCTGAATCTTAGATTTTTAGGAATATAATTTCACTAAATAATATAATATTTTTTAAAAACACTTTTATGTCAATTTTGACACTATTTGGCATTTTGTTTTTGCTAAATTCATTACAACATTAATAATTCTAAAAAAATAATATAAGAAACCATAATATGTCATTTTAACCTAGAAAATTTGTGGAATTCATAAATAGTCTAAATTTATATTTATTGGTATATTTATAATATCAATTAATTTAATATTTCATTAATTAGGTAATTACTGCATCATCATTCTGTCATAAATAAATTAAATAATTTAATGTTTAAAAAATATAATTAAAATACCATTATTTAGGAAATATTTTTTTTCTTTCTAATGAATATTTATTGTGAAATTTATCCTTTGTGTAACATGATATTAAAAATGTTTTAGTTATTAAATATTGATTGTAACTCTTTTAACTCTTCTTTGAATTAAATAACAATAAAAGTACTAATCTAATCCATGTGGACATAAAAGATCATATATTTTTCCTAAGGTTGTGTTTGGTCGAAATGCACTTAAAAAATAGAATTAGGACATGTTTTAGTGTAATAATAATAATATCATTTTGACCCTTAAATACCCTATTTACTTTTAACCGTGGTAAATAAAAGTAAAAAGTTACTATTAACCAAAAAAATTATTTTAATCTTATTGGACCAAATTTTACTAACTGATATCTACTGTGTCTATCATATTTTTTTAAATTCATCTAACATAAGAGGTAATATTATGTTTAATGTAAATTTGGAAATGCTTCTAGGAGGTGGGTAGAAGACGGTAAAAAGTTCAACAAAATTATTATATATCTAAAATTATTATAAAATGACTACAATGAATTACATTGAACATATATAGGGATTATGAATCTATTTTTACCTAAAATAAATTTAAATAAAATAAATAGTTATTTAAATAAAAATTCATTTTTAAACCATACCCCAGTGTTTTTCACTATTCATCAAAAAAATAAATGTTTTCAGAAAAATAAAGAAAATTCACCCTAAGATAATTCCGATATTCTGAATCCAAAAAAAAGTCCATTTGGAATGATAAAATTTATAAAATTTTAGAATGTGGGTTCTACTATTCATAAGAACTAATTTTATTTGTTGTGGTGTGTTAGAACTCAAAGTTGCATACAACACACGCTATTGTATTAGTCAAAGAAAATTGTACTGCAGAATCTTGGGGTGTTAAAAATTACGGGATGAGGCTCTCCCATTACATGAGTAGTAGTAATAAGTTCATATTGTTCAAGGAACACATATTGCTTGGAAAACAGGTAGTTTAGGTATGGATCGAAAATGGAAACTCCATCAATACGAGAAGTGAGCATCTCGTCCCGAAGCACAATGATATATGTGTGGTATTCTAATGAACCGCCCATGTCACCACTTAACGACCCATGAGGGGTATTATGCGGTGAAGACGAGAAGTGAGAAGCATCATTCAGTAGGCCAACCACATGAATAACACTTAGAGTCCTAGGATGAACAACAGAAATGTTGGGAAGGATGGGATAAAAGTTAGAATGTAGAACCTTTGTAGTAATTCGATATTCATAATAGGGGGATTGTTCTTCTATCCAACCATACAAGAATTGAAATGGTCGGCTGAGATGATGTGGGGGCATACCTTCCTTTATTTGTCCCAACAACTCATAATGCCGTTTAAGAGTAAGAAGGGCCAAATTAATTAGTCGACCCTCTTCCATCATGGCCTCCATCATCAAAGTACTGTCCGGAACCCTAGTATTTACATCATAGGATGTGAAAATAAATCCACTAAAAACCAGGAAAATAAAATTTCTCATACAAACGCAAGTGATACATCATGTTGAATCTCATATCCTCATGTGGTATATCTTCTCGCTTCATGTGTAGCACAATATGACCCTCGAGACTCTCCGAACTGACAGGATGGATGAGTTTGACTATGAAAATCCATCATTTTGGGTTCATTCCCCTAAACGAATAATCCTACCCATACCTAGAATGCGATAAGAGAGAATGTATGGAGGGAATGATCACGTAATCCCTCAATCATAACTAGTAAACTCCATTCAAGGGGACACATGGCCAATATCATTCCAAGTGGAGGATACTGTGGGAATCTCGTCATACATCTCTCCATGTATGTGGAGTCCTCCATACTGTTAGATAACCCATTAGATGATTCCCACATCCCCATGCGATACAATGAAGATTTTGTTTCTTGTACAGTAGTGGCTCAACAGCTTAGGAAGGATTTCTCCTGGGGAGATGGTGGAAAATTGAGAAACCCATGGTGCCTGATATATTTCCCCTACCTTCTTATAGTCAATGGAGTCTAAATAGGTTAGATGTACATAGAATTCCTAGGCCCATTCATTGGAGAAACATCCTTCGTTTTGAAAATCCTACATGGTGCTCCACATGAATTTAGGGTTTTCTTGGGAGATGTAGATAATGGATGGGTACACATGGGCGCTCAGTATCGGGACAACATTGTGACACCCACAATTTCCCTGAATCCACACTGATCCCCTTTATTTAAATATTTTCTCCGGAATCTGAGTAGATATGAAATCTCCTACTAGGAAAATTATGGCTCGATCATGCCCTTACGGTGATCATAATAGGATGAAAAGGTTATTGGGGTTAGCCAAAGGAAGAGTAACATCATTAGGGAGACCAAATCCATAAAGTGGAAACTATATGAATAATGTGTAGGCTAATATCACTAGTGTCTAGGTATCTTTTAAGAATCATTCATGAGGAATAATGTAGGATACTTGATGATCCTCACTATCCCTCACCATGGTTACCCATGTCTTCACCAATTTTATCAATGATTGTTATGAAGCTAGTGTAACCTGCATGAAATGAACCAAATGGTGATAAAAATTTGTAAGATAAAAGAAATAAAGGAATGTATAATGGAATAAAAAATATGTCCACATTGGGCTCTGTGTACTATTCCTAGAAACAGTATGTGTAAGGCATGTCTTGTGTACTACATAATGTGAAGAATAAACTACCACACAGGGATATGATATGCGGAAGCGCTCCATCACATATACCCATGGGGAACAAAACAACAATGATGTTATAGCCTAGATAGCATTGGTCCGTGAATGGAGGGGTTCACGAAAGGAGGATACTGCAAACCTATGCCTCATTATGTTCATTTTCAAATATTGAGGATTATAAGTTTATGTTCTTATTGTTAATTATTAATGGTCAGTCCACCGGTTCAATCATGGTATGAGGACGCACAAGTTGCATAGCGGTCTCCTAGATGGAATCCAGATTGTGATTTTAGAATTCCACAATGTCATTTGTGAAATTAAAAAATTTGGTTTGCAGATAGAAATATGTCGTAATGTTTGGTTCGCAGAACATATGATGCGGTTCACGGTACATACAAAGTGGTTCGCGAAATTAATTTTCACAAGAGGCACGGTATGCAAATAAATTGGATGTCTGGTGAGTCGAGAGAACTTTTCATCATGAGAAATGGTAAAATAAAAATGACATGGTCACATTTATATTTGTGTGATCCCCTCTAACTGGACCTATTAATTCTACCAAGAACCATTTTAGTTCAATACCACTTATACAATGCAATATTCCCCTTTTCATTTCGAACATTCCCCTTTCTAATTATAAAATTTGTAGGGTCCTGAAAATTATTCCAAGGGAAGAATATACTCCAAAAAACAATTTGTAGAAAGAAGTTAGTACTCTTACAATTCTAGAAAGTTTTATGGACTCAAATTTAGTTACAAATTAAAGAATAAACTTTAAGGAATTAATGTTTTCAAATAATTATAAGTGGCATGCATACCAGCACCGGGAAGGGTTCGCAGACTGCTTGGATCATGAATCACCAGATCACGAAACGATCGGTGAAGAACTAGCCCACAGAGAAATGGCCAGTGAACCCTACGGACCGTGAACCACATCATTGAATGAATAATGTGTGTGAAATTCTTCCATATATCATCTTGAGAAGTCAACAGTTTGTGGGAGAAGAAAATGGGTAGGGTTCGGCGAACCATGATCGTGTCCTATTTCCTCCATAAACCGTGGTTGACCGAGTCTTCAACGAGTTATGATATCTCTTCCTGGGCCTCCGCAAATGGTTCCCCAAGCCAATAGACATGAATTAACCAATACTCTATAAAAGGATAATAGAAGGAATTGAGATGAGGAAGGATGAATAAATCATAATGGGGACCCCAGAGGTTGGAAGATAGAATTTGGAGAAGATTCTAGCATCACTATTAAAAAATTGGAGAATCCAAAATTGTTAATCGTGCTCTCCACAAGTACAGCCAGCCATGTACCATAAAATAAGGGAACTTAACAATAATAATAGAACATATAACCTTATATGTGAAACCACAAACGGCATATTTCTCGTGGAGGAACTCCCTGTGAACGATACTCCCATGGAACCTCCTTCAATATGGTGTTATGTGTAGTGTATCGCTACACAGATTCAACTCGACGCAACATACTGCATCAGTCTCTGGATGGAACCCAAAGAGGGGTGACATACCACGTACCAGTGTGGTGCACAATTTTCTATACCCATATCTATGTACTCCTTGGTATGTGGATTATCCATCTTCCCACATTCCACTATGGTATGCAGAGCTTCCCCCCATCCTGTATAAGGAATTAGTAAGTGAAATGGAGTGTTTTTTGGTATTCTTTCCTTCGGTCCCAATCTCCCCCCTCCATTACCATCCAGTCTGCTATAGTCCCACAACAAACTAGTCCCCCAACATAAGGCCAAAAACTCCTCAAAAACCATTAGACTCGTATGATCAGACCATTAGGTGCATCAACATTCACCTTTGAGTCAATATTCCAATGGTAAACAGAGTCACAAAGTCTCTCCCCTCAAAGGTTTGGGATTTCAAAATATATGTGGGTCTACATTCCCATGGTAACCCCGAGTCTAACCTTGGTATACCAACATGAACTTCCCCATTCTAGGGATTAAGGATGATCACATACTTTTCCATTCAATGAGGAATGGTGATCAGTTAATGTGGTTTTGTTCCCTTCCCCTTTTGACAAGGACGGCACTCCTCCCCTCTCTAGAACGCATTCCTGGGCACTCCCACTGAGGTAAGTCCCCAATCTTCCATGGCCAGGTCACATGACCTTTAATATCATTTCACATTAAATGGTTTAGAACTCCACGCCCACTCCCACTTCCACCCTGTACTCTTCAACTATAGGCTCTCCCTCTCCCACAAGTAGGAGAGGAATAATGTGGTTCGTTGGATATCTCAAATCACCATGTTTCTCACACCAAGGATTTATCAAGTGTGTGTAGAGATTTATGATGATTAAAACATCCACAAAATTCTAAACTATGAGAACTATGGTCCCTAATAAAACTATGATACATATGATTCATACCTGATGGCTTGATCTCAAAAGGGTGACCTCCCATAAGGGATCACCAAATCATGTTCCCCTCAAATTGGAAGCCTCCATGGGTAATTCCCACAAAAATATGAAAAATGTGGGATCTGATTCCTATCACAAGGATACATAGGAAACCCATCATATAGGTTTTATCCCAACATTGAGTCACCTTCCACCCCCTGGATGAAGATAAACTGCATAGATCCTTAATTCCTGGCTTAAGCCAACATTACCTCTGTAGAATTAAATCCATGTATGATGATGAAGATCCTTAAAACTAGGGGTAGCTTGTGGAACCACTATTCATGAATGAACCAAGGAGTCAATAACATATTAACATGACTTAAATCAATAAGATATTCCCTGAATAAAAAATAATCCCCCCCCTAAAGGGGGTGTGGTGATCCCAACATCCCATCCTCTAGACCAATGGAGTCCTTAAGTGTCGTTGGTGAAACTACTGTCCAATATGACCCTACCATTTGAAAAAAATTTCATGAATCATGGAGACCAGGTCCTTTGGTTTTTTTAGATCCACAAAAAAAGCTATTGTAGACCATCTGAGGAAGCTATATCCGATGAGGAATAATTTCACAAGTACTTAACCCCATGAAATTTCACACTGGGACCATCTAACTGTGGAATCTCCTTGGCAATGTGAAAGGGGTGAATTACCCAGTTCCCATAGGGTTCATATAAACTTCCCTTAAAGGATAATGCTGCAGAGTGGGTCGAAATAATAGAACTGTTTAATTTCACATGAAACTGTCTCTATGAAAAAAGACGGGTGTTGAATCTCATCGTACCATTTCATGATCACCCAAACATGCCACCGCTGAGGCAAGAAAACTATACCCCTTTATTAATTTACCTACCCAGGAATTTTATTTAAATATTCAAGGTAAAAAATGTAACTTTAGTGCATTCAAGAGACCCAAAAAGTGAATCCAAATGACCAGAGTTCAACACAAGGTGGAATCATATTTTGAAGATATTGTCGCAATGATGTAGCAAGCACTGTAGCGGGTACTGTTCAGTACTATAGCAACCTGAACTATACATCCATTTGAGATTTTGGTCCATTGGTATTTTCCCTAGGTCCTTCAAGGCCTTCGGGCAACCTAAGGCCTTCAAGCTAGTAAGGCTTTTGGGACACCTAAAGGCCTTCAGGCCAACCTAAGGCCTTCCGTCCACCACAAGGATTTTAGTCCACCTAAAACCAGGTTTAGTGGACCAGGTAGAACCTACAAGGAACAAAATTCAGATAAATATTCATAGTAAGTGTATTAACAAGAGCAGAAGGTA
The DNA here is from genome assembly GCA_963277665.1 of Viscum album. Taxonomy (NCBI): domain Eukaryota; kingdom Viridiplantae; phylum Streptophyta; class Magnoliopsida; order Santalales; family Viscaceae; genus Viscum; species Viscum album. The sequence goes on along the minus strand of OY728148.1, from coordinate 1,918,759,816 downwards.
ACAAATGTTGAATAATGAGAGGGAATTTCATTACCCTTGGGACCAGCCTGTTCATGTACGATAATTCTAGTAGAACAAAAATGCAAATGTAAAGAGCTAATATCGTGATGAAGATGCTGGGGGGAGCTATTACATGTAGTTATATTATAGATATTTCATCTATGACCTATGATTCAGGTAATCGCTAAGCCTATGGGCCTTCTAAGGGTTCCCCCGCATACCTTGAAATGGGGGATACCAACAAGCAATGAAAAAAAGGCCTTCGGTCCAATAGGGATAATTGTAGTTATGCTTATACCATGAATAAATGTTCCTAACCACATGATTGCATTGGTTCTATCATTTCCACTTTTAAAATACAAATACAACATCAATCATGAGGGATTCAACAAAAAGGTTCAAATGAATATGAGGCTAAGGGTAGGTGGGTAGAAATTGAAATAAATGATCAAAATGTGGGTAAGAACTAAATTATAATGCAAGAACGTGATGAAAATTAAATGAAACAACTTCTCCAAGATCAAATAATTTTCTTTCTCCAAACAGCTCATGTAGACCCATGAGTATATAAAGTATGTATAATAAATTTACCATGATCTTTAATATTTAATTTTTATTTTAATTATTTTTTTAAATTCACATTTAGGCCTTATATAACATCTATCCCCTATCAACAAATGATCCATTAAAGGATTCAACAGTCAAGAAATAATTATTTTGTACCTTCCTAGTAAACACCCAAAATATTTTTACTTTACATTATTTTATTTTTATAAATTTTTCAATGGAATGGGTACACATAAAATTAAAGGAGTAATCATAGATCCTATCATATTAGTCTAGTTCTAATTCCAAAATACAACTCTTCAATAATAATATCATTTGTACATCAGTTAAAAATCCCCCTCCCCCCACACTTGTTCAATGAATAATCATTCATAATACCATTATTAAGGTATGAAGGGATAATTTAAATCAACGACAACTTAAACATGTCAATCCTGAATACTATGGTCTGATGAAGGAAATATGTATGGTAGGTATCTAGAAATGGTTTTCGCAAAAGGGATTAATAAAATCATATTAAAATTACATTTTCTCAGTGATAGCCTTAATAAGACTTGAATTCAATTAATTATAGGTTTACATGATCAAGGTGACTCTCAAAAAATATCCTCATATAAGAATATGAGATTTTGGGTCTAGAATAATCTTAGGAATGGGAGTATACAAAAATAATATGGGCAATTAATTAGGGTTTAAAATCAATTAATAATTTAATCAAAATTCATTACAAATATTTTGAATTTTGAAATAAAATACCCAACACAACAGTTAATTTAAACAAATAATCATAATTAATACATGGATTTGAAAAATTTAAACCCTAAATTGTTATTTTATTTCAATACGTATAATTATTTCTTATGATTAAAGCCTAATTTTAGTAAAAATTGTCTCCTAGAATGATAAAGAAATAATCCAAGTGTGTAAATAGTAAATCTCTAGAAAGACTCATCCACACATAAAATGAGATAGTTTCCACAATGTATTGTATGGTTTTATAGGAATGATATCAAGGGAATAACATAGATAAATATAAATGGAATCTTTGAAAATGAATTAAGGTAATCGAGAACTCCTAATGATGAGTTTTGTGCCATGGAGAAACTTGGTGGATTATGATCTCAAATTGGACAGCCTACATAATTTGTTACATAGATAAATCCTACAAAAGATTAAACATCTGTCTATTGAGTTTAAATATGATGAAAGGATTGAAATGGGAAGGTTCATATAGTAAATAGTTATTAAAAATATACTAAACACATGATTATATGTGGATACAATTTAGTTTAATTTTTATTATTATAAAAATGACACTAAATATAAAAAAACAGTTCTTATGTATCATGTTGGAATAAAAAAGAAGGCTATGAGTAGCCCACATGATGTTCATTAAAATACCAACAGTTTCTAGTTTGAGAGGGGACTTCCACGAGTGATAAAAGATGGTTGTTGATGTAGTTCATGCTGATGGGGACTCCTATAGAATTGGTTCATATCTAATAGAGATATTTTTCTCTACTATCAATTTAAATGATGTTTGTGTTTTTCAAGATGTAGACTGTGGGTTAGATTTGTGTGATCCAGTAGACTTCTGTGTGGGATTTTTTCATTAAAGATGGCATGTTGGTGGTTTATGTAAGGTTTATGCTACTTCTATATGGCTAGTGGAGGGGGATTATAGGGGGGATGTTTGTTTCTACTCCTTACATTATTTTTAATATATAGAATATTTAAATATAATTTTAATTTTAATTTTTTAATACACATAAAACATATTCCAAAATTTTCTACATCTAATACACCACATCAAATCCACCGTTATCTCAAGCCGAACAAAAATACCATTCCCTAACATCAACACTAGAACTCTAGAATATTCTAATTCCACCCAAAAGATAATTCCCCCTAAAATTCAAGGAACCAACCCACATAACATAAAATATCTCATCACCCAACATCATACCAACCCCCATATAAACCAGAAAGACCCTATGAACATCAAAGACAGACAATCCCACAGTCTTTCAACAAATATTGGGTCAGATAAACAAAGTGTTTTTTGGTGGAATTTTATTGAAGTGATTGCAATAGAGAATATATGAGGCTACACCTAGAGTTCCATGTACCTAAATCACCCTCTATAAATTTGGTGTACATTCGTTTATAAAAACTAATTCTCCCCCAGTGGGGAAGTTCTCCATTTTTCACATATTTTTTTTCTTCTCACCGATCAACCACTCTATGGAATTTTTTTCTAATCCTTTTATGTGGTAATATCTTCTTAAATTCACACAACTAGGTTTTTTCTAGTGTATAATTATTCATTTCTCCAATGTATAATCCACGTTTTTTTCAATGTGTATTGGGTTACCCACCTCAATTTTATGTGTGTTAGCTTTCCCTCATGGTTTTTAAAGTCATTTTATATTATCTTTTATATTGTGAACTGAAATATCCTTAATTAATATATATATCAGTTTCATTGAACAAGGGAGCAATTCTATATGTTTTTGAGTTAAAAAATAATTTTTCATCTATTTCATTCTAAATTTGGGATTTTGGGATGTTGGTCGAAGGGGTGATAAGTGAGGAGAAAAACACATTTTTCCCAACCAAAATATCTTCATATTCAATTTATATTCATTAACATAATTCTCTAATAACCTATATTGATAGATTGAATTGTGAACTAAATGATTAAAGTTGTATTTTAAGATATTCAGAATATTCCACATACCTTAGAGGAAAAGATACCACTTTGATAAAAGAAATTTTATCCAGGATTTGTCACTTTTCATTAAATTGATAATGGTTGACTGATGCAGGACATATCTCATACAAATTAATTTTTTTGTTAAAAATTAATAGAAAATAATATAATATTGATAAACCAACAATTTTTATTAGAAACTTATTTAGACAAGAACTATTCTCACCATCTTTTCATTCATACACCAAATCCTACATGTCACTCTTCTCTTGAATCATTGTTTTTTTCATATCCCCTTCACCTATATCATTATCTCTCATTGCTTTAAAAATATTCAAATCCCCAAAATATCAAATGTTGAAAAAAATTAAAACCTATTTAAAATAAAAGAACAATATTAATGACAGCTAGCATCCTTGAGAGAATGATCCCTATGATCATCCAATATGATAGGTCTAAGTTGTTATAAAATTCTAATGTACCCAGTGACCCTTAAACATGGTTGTCACAAATAATAAATTTATTAATAAATCTTAGAGTTTTTTATGGTACAAAGTACTCATAGTAATTTTCTATATATGGGTTGTGTGTTTAAGTTCCTTAACCATTAGAAATAATTTGGAATTTCAAGTTAATCTTTAATTCCACTGATATGTTTTCTAAGTGGTAATATGATATAACCATAAATGGGATTAAAATAATGGCGATTATTAATTAACTAACATTTCTATCAAAACCAGATTTGGAGTTCCTCAAACTATTGTCAAAAATTGAAATAAAAACTTCTATTCTTTTTTGTTTAATAATTTATATTAAAATTATAATATCTAGTTTAATTATTCAATCCAAAACAATTTGATGAAAATTATATAAATAGATTCCTTTAGGAATGCATTATTGAATATCCCACGGAATATTTCGGATGGAGATAGGTAGTATTGTCCTTCAAAACAACTCAATGCTCTATGGTACTACCCTACTACCACAAAAACTCGTATAAAAGTGACCTCAAATTCACTAGTTTATGAGGATGAAGTTATATTTCTTATTTCGGTTTATTTACCTTCAATTTGGACTGATATTTGTTATCCAATTAAAGAATATAAATACACACATATTCAATTAATCGAGCTATTAGGAACACTTGGTGTATGATGATTTTATTTTTTGTCAATGGGGGTCAATTGATGTCAATGATGATCAACATAAAGAATGGAACTCTCCTATGTAAAATGGATAATGGAATTTTGATGATTGATGAACTGATCCTAAGTGTCCATTGGAAGAAGTAAAAGAAAAAGAGGAGAAGAGGGTGTGCGGAGGCTTGGAATTTCAAGATGTACATTAACAGGTTTAGATATTGAAGGATTCCTTGAATTTAAATGCATACATAGATTTCTACTATGTATTTTAATTATCCTTACCTAAAAATATAGGGCCATCCCACTAGCCAGCTAGACTACCCCTACCTGAGACTCATGTGGGACCGCACCCACATAGAAGCCATCTCGTCCAGCACACAAGAGGCACATAGTGGTCATGTATAATCCCAAGGGTATGCATATTTGGTGTTATGAGTGTTACAGAAGAGGTGGAGTGGGCGATATGTGCATGCCTGAGGAGAACCAATGTGGGGTGGCAGCTAAGGGGGGAGATAAGTAATCTGGTGCTGCGGCCGCATGAATTAAATGATAAAATGTGGCTCTTTCATGTGTGTTTTTTGATGTTGTAAAAATTTTATAATGAACAATCTAATCTAAGATTTCCATCTAATCCGACGCGTGATCTCAGTTGTACATCACATCTCATCTTTATCAATACAATCTGAGAAATTGATTATCCTCGTGCCGCGTATGATTCATCCAGCGTCGTCCGATCTCCTCCATCGAGGTTTTCTTCAACCTCCAGACAACTATTAGAACTTGTGAACCAGTGCTCAATATGAATGCTGATCTCACTGTTCCAGACATCAATTGAGTTCAGTTCAATACCACAATGATTGTATGGATTCTATGAACACATGCGTGAAATTAAATTTTCATTCAAACGAATGAAACGATGAAAAACTGATTGGCCGAGAAAAATGATGTTTCCAAGGACACATGGATTTGTGTAGGGAATCAAAAAAATGAAACATGACATCTTGAATACATGAACGATCTGCAATAAGGCTGCGAGTTTGAAAAAGAATCATCCAATACATGTGACATATTTCAATGTGGGTTTGAATATATTAATGAACTGAAGATTTTGATTATTCAGGAAAGAATCATTAAAGGCATATCATGTGTATTCTGTACATGGAAAACATATGATATGTACTTATAAAAAGCATCCCACCAATTTGAGAAGAGGTTGTTTCTTCCAAACCTTTCAAGATCTCATATTCTGAGAAATGAAGTTTCTTTAATATTTAATTTTCAAGAAGGGACTTTCATGATCCACAAACTATTCTAGGTTTGGGATGAGTATTCCACATCCCAAACTGTTTCGCAAATATGTGAACTACATACCACTCTAGTTTTTGAGGAATAATATCCATGAAAAACTTATGGTTTCTGAAGAGAAGATCTTGCGTTCCGTTTTGGGTTCGTAAAGAAATGTTCCCACATACCACATGGATTGACTACATACTACTCTAGTTCATGGTGAAGAGTGTCCCTCTTGTGGAAGTCCCATGCACTGTCAATTTATTGGAGGATAACCATGTGTCATAGGGTATGTGATGGAAGACTGCACATCCCTAGAAAAAGGAGGGGTGGCGAATCATCCTGGTTCATGGAGGAGACAAGCACACTTGTGAATAAAAGAAATCTATAATCTTGGACTATAAAATCTAAACAAGAACACCATGTCATACCGAAATTCAGACATTTATGTTTGAATATAATCACATACTTATAAAAATAAACACGTAAAAATAATAGTGTGGGTTGAGGAAGGGAGAAGGATAATTGTTCATGGTTATGAGAAGTGCATGTATATATTCTTATGCATGGTTTGAAGCTGTGGACACATAAGGTGTAAGCACATCTGAACCAAGTGTTAAGAATAGAAAAGAAGGACAAGGGGAAAGGAAGTTTCATGTGTTCTTAATATAACCATATCCATTTGGGTATTCACACTAGAACATAGAATACGAAGTGCCTGAATTAATGCATTCACATGAATTCATGAATACTTTGAATAGAATAATCCTAAACTGAGGGTGCTTGTGTGTATATAATTGAATAGGAAGATCATATCTAAATTATCACATACATGGTAGAATGCACACAATGAAGAAGAAGGGATAATTCTACTGATTCCTCGTGATATGTTTTTCAATGTTTGAATAATCACAAAAGAATTTTTTATTCTTTCGAAGAAGAATAAAAACTATTATTGCATCTCATTTTTTAACTAGGGAAGAATATTGTACATTAAAGAGCATCAAATCCGGACCGTGATTCAGGCAATGTCTCAAGATGAAAAGTAGACAAAGACTTCTGAGTTTCTCTGTTAAGAAACCTTCATGTAGATAAATGGAGTGAAGACCTCTCCAAGGTAGTAAGCCAGGGGGAGTCTACGGAAGTGATCCGAGAGAAAGATTTATCTATCCATAAACCTTTGTAAAGTAAGTGATCCTCGGACAGAGTGACTGTACTCAAACCTTGTAATCCACAGCTAGTGAAGTATAGTCGAATTAGGTACGAACTTTAACCTGTCTATGTATGATCCTTGGATGTATCCCTATTGGTGAACCAAGTAGAAGTGTTGTGTTGTCCTTCTGCATGTGAATGTTTTAATTTATGGACATATCCATAATACTAGTTTAATTATGTTCCCAACAACGTGGGAACCATATCAAATAAATGGGATAAAATGTTAACACCGGGATTCAACCCACCCCCCGTCATAGGTTTACCTAGGGTCCTTCAATTGTTATCAGAGTGAAATGGTTTATGTATGTTGGATACTCCGTATTAATTTTATTCAGAAGAGGATTTGAGTTTTCTTTCCTGATTCAATAATGAAGTAAAATCTTGTTTATAGCTTAGTAATCTTTGAATAGAAGTCTATACCCAGCATGACCATGAAGAACATAAAAAAAGAGAATAAGCAGTTTAATAAGTTCCTCATACCTAAAAAAGGTGCAATATCTTTTTTTCCATGAAATATTAATAATGAGGAATTAGTAGTCTTCGAATTTAAGGATCATGTGGTTGACTTTTCTACAAAAATAAAGGATTCCAACACAATTGGTGATGATGATCAAAAATTTACATCACATGAGATGAAAATGGAGAAATTTAGAACCTATCTGTAATATTTTCCTGAAGAAAGAATTGCCAGTGTTCGTAGAATATTTCAATGTATGCAGGTTGAGATCACCTAACTGGATAGAGAGGATGATAATGTGGAATAGGGAATGGAATCAAACATTCATGAATGTTTAGTGGCCTCCATATGGATCGAAGTCTTTGAAGGGAAAGAGGGAGTCAATAATCCTCTAGAAGAAAAGATGAATTCATTTAAAGATGATCTGAACAAGGTCACTAAAGACAAGGTTCTAAATTGTGAAGAAACATCAAGGAAGAAAAAAGATCTTGACTCTTTGTTACAAAGAAAAATTATGATGTATGAAGATGATGTTGAGAGTTTCAAAAAGTGTTGTGATGAAAAGAAGATAATGATTGAAACTCAAAACACCATCCTCAATATGGTATTTATTAAAATTGGAATACCAATTGAAAAATCTTGAGTAGAAACATATTGAGACTTCACAAAAGAATGAAAAAGTTATTGCTAGTACTCAATGCTCACTGGAGGATTCTAAAGCAAAAATATCACCAACATGTGGTAAGATGATCATGATGTCACTCATTGATATATATCAAGAAACTGATAAAGTGAAGGTACCATCCATACCAACATGTACTATTTTTTCTAAATATGTGTCGACTAAAATTTAAGGTTGGAAGAAAAGTAATAAAAATGTATGGACAAGGAAAGGTGAGGAGAAGAAACCTACCACCATGTGTAGGATGGATAGAATGAAGAAGCAGGATGATGGTTCACTGGATAGAGAAAAATACATTAAAACAACGTTCCAACAACCTTATACAGAAGATATAAATGAGATAATATGTGTGGGTCAATGTTGGTGCTGCAACAGACTTGGGAATTGTGTAGTGGATTGTCGGTACAATCCATTAAATGAAAAATCACAGAGAGAGTCAATGTCAAAATGGAGAAAAGTATAGAAGAAAAAGAAACATCAACAAATCTATAAGAATCTGTATACCGCAAATAGGTTTTTAATTCTAGAAAATGTCTATGATGTATGAAATGGGAGTGGTCACATGAATAGAGCGTGCATATCTCACAATATGTCCATATATGATAAGAACATAAGATCACAGATGTCAGCTATGAAAGAAGAAGCTACCTTTGGAAGAAACAAGAAGAATGTTTCAAAATAAAATTCTCCAAAGAAGACTCCAAGAAGAAAAGGTTAGAAGCCCTTGGATTCCAAATATAGGAAGTTAATGAGTTGTACATCCAAAATAATTCATAAAAATGATGACACTCTGAAGAGTCCATGTAGAAAATCCGAACTTTCCACCATTGTTCCAAGAGACATGCCGTTTTTTTCTGGAATGAATATTTGGAAATAATGATAATGAATGTAGATGAGTAGGCTAAGGATAGAGAAATAGGAAATAAAAAGATTCCAAATGAAGAATAAGAATTCATGTGTCTGAGGTGCAAAAAGGAAGGTCACACTTTTAAGAATTGCACTTCATTTATTCCATCCCAAGATGAATTACTCAAAAATATGAATGTCGCACTAGGATATCCTTCTGATTTGAAATCTCTTGAACAATGAAGACTCACACACAAAGACATGGAATAAATACTGAGATCCAAACAACCATAGTTTGAATTAATGATAAAATTTTCATGTGTGAGGAGTAGAGAAAACAGAGAACCATGGTCGGGAAAATCTTCTCAGCCTTCTAGCTAAAATTGAAGAAGCAAGGAGGATCCACCTTATTCCATTAAAACTTTATTTGTTTTACTAATTTTACAGTGAATTAAACGTGAAGAAAGTTATCAAGGGGAGAACCCGAGAAGTGTTCCATTAAGGGGGAGAAAATAATGAAGCTACCATAGTTATTATTTCAATTAGTATCAACATCAGTTGGTATCAAATTCAATTACACTGAAGATTGTCTGAAGATCATTCCATTGTAAAAGATATTTCACTTCTCAATATATCATCCTAGGTTACTCAAAATAAAAAATATTTTACAAAGAAGGAGTAACTAATTCAATCAGTGACATAAGAAAATTGGAAAGTCCCTTGATGGAAAGTACATGAGTTCTCATCCCAATGAGGTATCATGATCAGTGGATAATGGATAGATTTGTTTTCTAGATCAAATCCTCTTGTATTATACATATAGAATATCTCAAGTAAACATAGAGGGAAATGATTGATGAAAAAATTTCATAAGTATGGAATGCTTTACTCTCTACCATAAATGATGTATTTCATTTCAATAAGGTGGAGTGAACGTGAAATGGAAGTTAAAAATTGTAAGGGAGAGATCAGATAGAGGAATCTCATTTTGAAATTGACTTTATCATTTTAGAGAACAATGATGTATTGGAAACCAACAAAAATAGGAATAATTTTGGGACCACTTTGGGTATGTAGATTGTATTTTTTTCAATTGGTGTCAATGGATTTCCATGATGATTAACATGAAGAAAGGAACTCTCCTATGTTAAATGGAGAATGAAATTCCGATTATTAATGCATTGATCATAAGTGTTCTTTGGAAGAAGTAAACGAAATGTTGAATATGAGGGTGTGAGGAGGATTGGAATTTCATGGTGGCCATGCATGAGGCTTGAGATACAAATTTCCCATGTATTTAAATCCATAAATATTTTTCTAATACGTATTTTTATAAGACTTACCTATAAATATGTAGTCAGCCCTCTAGCCAGCCAGCTAACCTCAACCTGAGGCTCATGTTGGACCATAGGGGTCGACCGCGACCATGGAGAAGCCAACCTGGTCAGCCCACAGGAGGAGCACGGGGTCATGTATAAGCCTTAATCTATGCATAGTGGGTCCTAGGAGATAATATAATGAGGAAAAGTCAGCGCTATGAGCACACCTGAGGAGAACCAATGCGAGTTGGAACTAGAGGTAGAGAGGAGTCATCCATCGCTAAGGTCGTGCAGATTAATTGATAAATTAAAGCTATTCTGTGTCCCCATTTCGATGTGGTAAAAATAGTTTAATGAAAAATATAATCTAAGCAATCCATCTGATCCCACACGTGATCTCAACAGCACATCGCATCCCATGACCAACGATATAATCTGAGTCGTCTATTATCCATGCACCACTTATGATTCATCCAGCTCCATCAGATCTCCTCCACCAAGGTTGTATTCAACCTCCGAAAACCTACATGCACCCACAAACCAGTGTTTAAGTCAAACGATGATCACAGCACTCTGGGCATCAATTGAGCTATGTTCAATCCCATAGTGATCATATAGGTGCTATGAAGAACTGCATGCAGTTACATTTTCATGCATACTAATGAAATGAAGAAAAGAGATTGGATGATGAAAACAGAGATTCCAAGGCCATGTTGATTCAATCAGGGATTAAAAAAAAGTATACATTCCATCTATAATACATGAACGGTCATCGAGAAGGCCACAAGTTTAAAAAAGGAAATATCCAAGATATGCATCATATCTCCATGCGTGTTTGAAGAAATTAATGAACTGAAGATCTCAGTTATTCAAGGAAGAATCATGAAAAGAGTATCGTGTGGATTTTGGACATGGAAATATCTGATCACTACTTAAAAAAATATACCCACCGATTTGAGAATAGGATGCTTCTTCCAAACCGTTCGAGAACTCCTGTTATAAGAAATAGAGTTTCTTCGATATTTAAATTTCAAGAAGAGGTATGCATGATCCACTGTAACATCATAGTTCCGGATGCCTCCCAGAGGTTCCCTGTACCTGGTTGGGCACATAAACTCATGTGAATTTCCCTAAATGTTAGAGGTTGTAGACTAGCAGTGAGGGCCTTGGGTGTGATAGGGGGAAACTATGCCCTAATTGGTAGAGAAATACAACAGAAGTGAAACAGATAAAAATAACAGAAGTAGTAATAATAACACGCAATAGAAAATAGTGGAATACTGTAGGTAATAACAACTGAGCACACACGAACACACACACACACACAGACAGATATATATATATAAGATGCACGATACAAATGTCTAGGAAAGCATCCAAACATGTCAAAATGTTGGAATAAAATAATAAACAAAAGTAAAAAGAATTGAATGTAAAAAACTCCATATAATAACAAGCCTCAGCTTAGTCCCATGTTCCCCATCTCCACAATAATCAAGTTCCTAATGTAGAAGGGTTCTTTCCCTTATCAATACATGCAATAATGTAATCTGCTTGGGCCCAAAATCATGACCCAAATAGTGTGTGAGATTAATCTCAGTAAGAAACCAACCAAATATTTGTTCCTAATAGTCATTGAATATATATGGAAGGCAATAAACAAAACAAAGAAGTAAACAAGGAAGTTCACATAGTAACAATCCTAAAAATTCAATTGTATTCATTTTCATATAACAAGTATGCAGCTAATCAAAAGAATGTATCCCACTGAGAAGAACTCACGACTTAACCACTGTAGTTAAACCAAACCAACAGAAGTAACATTTTGGAAAGTACTCACAATTTAACAACTCTGGTTCAGCTTAACAAAGACACTTTGAGGAAGCACTCACCCTCAATTCCCCCTGTGGTCTCGTATCAGTAACTAATAGGAACTCTGAGGTAGCACTCAATGCCAAATTCCCCATGTGGACAATATCGAGAAAACTAATGACTCTTTGAGGGAGAACTTATATCCATCGCCCCTATAGTCTCGCAATGAAAAAGTAAATAGACACTTTAGAGAGGCCCTCAACATCAATTCTACCTATTGTCTACTACACTAGGTTCCCACAGCCCTGTGTAAGTCAATAGTGCACTAACGATACAGGGAAAACAAAGTAAACCTCAAGAAATACTTGTCTAAACAAACTACAGCATTCCAGAACATGCAAGATAAAATCACATCATCCTACAATACTAGTCAAGGAAATCAAAGAAACCTAACATTCATGCTAGACCAAATGGAAAAAATAAGAAAATGTGGGAAAAACATACATATCTTGGCATGTTTAACCCTATTCACAATCAATTTACATATATCTAAACAAACAAGGCATAATAGGTAATAACAGTGCTAAAAATCATAAACACGCAACACCCCAAATGAGGGTATTGTGCACTTTTGCATATAAAAAATCAATTTCTATCTATGTAAAGACACAAACGACCTACCTCGGCATTGCGATATCAATATAAGTGATTTTCAGGCCTTTAATCACCTTATAATAAAGTTGATCTAACAAAATGTTGAAAACATTCAACCACTAACAACTCATGAAATAGTATAAATCAGCAGATGAGGTTCAATAAGAAAGGAGAACTGAACGATGCGATTCCAATGCAACCGAAGGATATCATATCAAAGAATGGAAGGTGAGTCAGGGGATCAGCAAAGGTCTAGTGCTCTTGTTCACTCATGGATGAGATAGGTTGAGAAGATGATGGTTCGATTCATCAGACGTGACCCCGTTCCGTTTAATCAAATTAAAATAATGTACACGGGGGGTTCTATTAATGTACGCGACATATACTTTCCTTTTCTTGCCTCCTCTCTAGACGATCTCTAGTTCACCACACACAGTCATGTACTAGGCTGCTACACGGACTGTACACGATCACCAATGGCAATTAGTTACACAACATAATCGTATAAGTACATGGTGAGTACTCATGAAATTTCCATAAACTCCTCTATTTCTAAGAAACAAAAAGAAAATGAAAAGGTACCTAAAAAGAAGATTTGGGTTCTTAAAAAATTCCCCTGTAAAAAAAATTGGTCTTAGAATTTCCCTAGCAAGGTGGTGCAGAATAGAACCCTCATATAGCTCCATCCACCATGATCGTACATCAACTTCCCTCTCCCAGGTCTCATTCTGTACTCGCTCATGCTGCCATTGCACTCATACAAGAGGAACAGACCAACAAAAGAGAACCTTCTCAGATCGATCAACAATCCAGATAGGATACTCCTTGAACAAGGTGTCAACTTCAAGATCATCCTCCTTCGGTTGGAAAACATGTGACGGGTCTCAGATGTGATGCCAAAGATGAGAAATGTGAAATATGTCATGCATACCCTGGTACCTTCGAGGTAACTGAAACCGATTAACAACCGGCCCAACTCTCTCAAAAACCACAAATTGCCTGATGTATCTTGGAAAAAGGATACATTCTCTTAAAATTATTTTGTGTCCCAACCTTGGTGTGACATGTAGAAAAACTTGATATCTGACCTCAAACTCTAGAGGTCCTCTCTGTCGATCAACATAATACTTATGTCATGACTGTGCAGTATCCATCCGCTTCTGAATCAACTCTATCTACTCTGAGCTCTCCTAGATAGGAGAAATTCCCAGCATAGCTGCCATTCCAACCTCTCACCATCATAAGGTTGATCGTCATATCCTACCTTAAAAATCCTTATAAGGTTCCTTTTGAATAGTTCCTTAAAAACAATTATTGTTGGAAAACTATACAATATGTATGTGCTTCTCCCAAGAACGAACAAAATTAAGGATGCATGCTTGAAGCATGTATTCATGCACCTGAATCGTATGCTGGGACTGTCCATTTGTTTGGGTGTGGTATGTTGTACATAGAGGTACCAATGTACCCAAATCCCTATGGAGTCCCTACCATACCCGATAAGTAAAATGGGAAACCCTATATGATGAAATGGTGTGTGTAACTCTCTATAAACTTACAATATCTTGGCTGTTCAACCTTCCCAGCTCATCAAATACCGAAGGTCTCTTTCAATGGAAATAAGTGAGAATCCTTCATGAGTCTATCAATGTAAACATATAAAACATCATTCCCTAGAGGTGACCGCAGAAACCCTGTCACAAATTCTATCGCAACATCATAACACTTCCACTCGAGAATGGGTAACTGCTGTAAATGACCTCTTGGTCGCTGATGCTCCACCTTCACATGCTGATAGGTGGAACACCTCATGAAAAAACTATAAACATATCCCTTCATACATGGACAGTAATTCTAACGGTTCATATCTCGATACATCTTGGTGGAAATAGGATGAACTGTCGAAACATAGGAATGAACGTCCCGCATTAACTCTTCACGTATGTAAGCTGACACCCACACATGCCCCTAAACATGAAATATGTCATCATAACCTATTTTCCATCTAGGAATAGGTTCCTATCCTAACACACTTTCCCTTAGGGCTAGGCCATTAAAATCTGATAGTTTCCTCATTCGCACTCGATCAACTAGAGTAAAGGTAACATCTACAGAAGATAGAAATGTATTCCCTGTCTATCGTACACCAACAAATGCATCTCAGAGAATAGATCCATATGCTACCACAAACCACTGGCATCCTAAATTCTGGTATCCGAGTCCTCTTACTCAACAAATCATCTACTGTGTTTCCTTTCCCAAGCGTTTAGGTAAGATCAAAATCGAAGGACTGAAGGTACAAAACCCACCTTCTCTATCTCAAATTTAGATTGTGCTCAGAAAAAATATACTTAATGATTTTTTGGTCAGTGAAAACCACGAAAATCTATCATAGAAAATAATTTCTCTAATAGCGTAAATCATGAACAACTATAGCCAGCTCGAGGTCATGCGTCAGGTAATTCCCCTCATGTGGCCTCAACGGATAAGACCTGTAAGCAATGACTCCTTCCCCCCTGCAAAAGTACTACTCCTAGTTTGATACCTGATAAATCATAGTAAAGTGTATAGCTCTTTCTCGGCTCTAGAAATACTAGTATCAGCACTGAAGTCATCCTTCCTTTTAGCTCCTGAAAGGCTGACTCACAAGAATCTGACCACACGTACCTCACACCCTTCAAAGTCAGACCCATCAGTGGTGTGAATATATTTAAAAATTCATGTATCAAACGTCTATAGTAACCTGAACAGTCCTATAAAATTCTACACATCAAATACATTTTTTGGTTGCTCTTAGGAAACTACTGCACTCAGATTCTCTGGGTCTACTGATACTTCAATATTTGAGATAACATGACCAAAGAAGCGAATTTGGCCCATCCAAAATTTGAATTTTGAGAACGTATCATATAACTAAAGCTCTATTTTTGTACTCAAGATGATCTAAATATGGGAAGCATGGTCCTGTTGATTGTGAGAGTACACCAAGATATCATCCACGAAGTCCATCACAAAAGAATCCATGAATGGATGGAACAGTCGATTTAGCAGTTCAATGAAAAACGCATGCACATTTGTGAGACCGAATGGCATAACCACATACTCATAAAGATGATACATACTCAGAAAGGCTGTAAAAGATATATCTGGTGGTCAAATATAGAACTGATGGTAAACGGACCTCATGTAAATCTTCAAGAACACCTGTGCTCCATGAATCTGATCAAATAGATCATTAATCCTTTGGCAAGGGATACCGGTTCTTGACCATAAACTAGATAAAATTTGGATAATACACATAAATTATGAGGGTACCATCTTCCTTCTTCGCAAATAGGTTAGGGAAACCCCAATGAGAATTACTAGGTCGGATAAAACCCTTTTCCTACAACTCCTCCAACTGCTTCTTGAGCTCCTGCAACTCTGGTGTAGCCATCCTATTGGGAGGAATTGACACTTGTTATTCTCCTAGAACTAGATCAATATAAAATTCCGCCTCCCGTTCTGGTGGAAAACCAAACAATTCATCTGGAATGACATCCCTGAAATGGTTCACCATTGGAGGAAAGTCCATCGGTGATGTCCCCTGATCATCCAGATATAGAAAAGCTTTACGGTTTATAACTCCTCTAAACCCCTGATGCTCAAGTCCTGCTCTGCTCGCCCAGACATTCCACTCACCCATATTAAGAAATGATATTCCATCTAGTGATGTGAAACTCACCCTACGGAGATAGCAATGACAACTTCTTGGAACGGGACTAAACCGTCCATTTCAAGAATAATGTCATACCCTGTCATCTCTAAGATGTAGAAGTACCATAAGAAGTGGAACCCACCAAAATCAAGAGGAAAATCCTTGAACTGACATACACATTCCATTCTAGTCCCCAACAGAGTGCCTAAAATTAATATATTAGCAGCAGAAAAGACACATAGCCCAAGACTCTCGACAACAAAAATAGATATAATGATATGGGAAGCCCTGTATAGAAAAGAGAAAAATATAATACTGAGGCAACATGGATCATATCGTGTACTATAGAGGGTTCAGGATCCTACTCATATTAGTTCTACTCCACTGTTAATGTCTGACCTGCACTGCGGACCTAAAACCCTACCCGACCACCCTGAGCTGATCCACCCTATTGTCGCTGAATGCCTGGTGACTGGCTACGATGGACGCAACCTCTGCCTCAGCCTAAATGACCGAAAGAACTCCAGTTCCCAGACTGATGAGAAACTGGTTGTGCTTCTCCTGAATGCGGAGTCATGGAATAACTCTGTCACCAACTGGTGGTGAGAAGAACTAACCGAAACACTAATGATGGACCATCCTGCCACATGATCGGTACTTCACATGGTCTCTCGGGAAATGTTTCCTCGTATACCTGCTCTTCCCACACCAGAATCACACCAGCTGGCTACCATAAGACGTGTCTCATCTCCTCAGACCTATGTGTGATGACTCCCTGCGGCACTTCCTGCTATCCTTAGGAGGGATACCAACTCTGAATGTTGACCCACCCTTTCCCACCGCTCCGAAATCCCTCAGGTTGTGCTTCGTGATTAGTTTTGATTGACTATTGAAGTGATGCATGTCAACCTGATGATTTTCACCAAATATTGGATGTCGTTATTGAGACCATCCTCAAAATTCCTTACTAGAAATAACACATAACTTATTGGAATGGGTGTGATGCACTAAAACTCTGTGAAGTAAGAAGAGTAATCCATAACAGAAAGAGTACCGTGCTCTGGACTCATGAAACCTCAGTCTCGGTCGTCCCTCAATGTATTCCGGTAGAATTAGTCATATTAGGGACACTAGAAGTCATCCCATGCCATAAAATTCTAGAGTCCTGCCTATGAGATCGCATCACACCTACTCTTGGAAGATTCCCGAAGCATATATGTATAATGCTTCACCCTCATCTCTAGAGGCATCTCCAGATCTCACGGATAGATAGCATGGATTATAACCATTACTCTGCATCCTGTGGTCCTTTGTCCCCTATGAAGGTGGGAGGATTCTGTTGCTGGAAAACCCACGTCAATTCTTTCATTGACAGGGCAGGAGGCGGAACTCCTCGGAAGGTCTACATGAACCTCATAAAGACCTATTGGAACTGTGTGTCATCACCTATATCGGGAAGAACATCTGGTGACAAGACTGGAACATCATAAAGAACTACTAGTTGTCCCTGATAATCCATATTTGGTGTTTGGTCACTACCCTATAAATAGCATACAACTGGAGGACGTCTCAGTGGCATAACTCTGCAAGGTCATGTGCACGCCTTAGATCAATATTTTGAAGAACTAAAACATAGAAGTGAAATAAGGGAACAATTGAAAGAAAAAATACAAGTATTTCAAAACATGAGTACACGACATGTATAATACCTACATGGAGTGTTCACTTATGCCTTCACATGGGTGTGTCATTTCGCCAACCCAGATCATGTAACACCCCATACACACAGCGTGTTTTCCTAATACATGATATGTACTTGAATCCTCTTCCTCTGCCCGAGTTTATTTACACGGCTATGCCACACAGTTTTCCAAGAACAAGACTACATGGCATGTTAGTACCAGACAAGGCATGTTCTAGACAAACTTCACCAAGCCGTGTTGTTAGTCACACGGTACGTTAGATGGCTCACTCTACATAGCGTCTTCCATATTGACACAACATGTACTTGAATTATTTCATCGACCCATGTTGTTAGTTACATGGTCGTATTCTAGGGTTTCAATACACAACATGTTCATACTTGACACGGCGTGTATAACCTAAGTGTTATCCATCCATGTCATTAGTCACACAGGTCGACACATGGTCTACAAAACACGACATGTACAACTGGTACATGACATGTTCCCCCATATATTTTCCATCACGTGTCTCTTTATACACATATAGTGACAAAGTTAGAGACTACACTTTGTGTACATACAGTAAACTATGTGTACTCAAGAAAAACAGTTTATTCCCAAAAATATGGACACAATGCATGTATTTATAATTACATGCCGTGTATTCTGGGTTTTTCCGGGCCATAAGCCTTAGAAACTACTCTGGAAACCTAGAATAACACTGAAACAAACATTAATGTGCCCAATTATGATCCTTAAGGGCCCATACTCCTCACGAATCATAGCTTGGCTTATTATACATGTTATATATAAACATAGAAAAATAATGATCCACGGAATCCCTATCCATGAGGGCCCATAACACCTTTTGAACCAATGATTGATATCCATTCAAGAAAAACATTACACTATCCAATACTCTATCAAAAATTAGGTAACCTATCAAGGCATAATTCACAATAGCATGAATATCTAACAAAACATCTATCAAAACAACATGAAGTCATTAATGCACCCTAAAGGGAATGGAAATAATGCATGACATGTGATCTCTATAAAATGCCTATATAATGCATGAGATGGAATACCCTCATCTCATCAGGGTGCACCAGAATTTGAACCTCAATAATATCAACGATAACAACACAAAACATTTGAATCACCCAATGGTGAAGTCAAATCAATTGTAATAAATTAAAAACACTAAAAATTTCAATAACGAGGTAAATTGGCATTACCCTATACACGAGTAATCTACTCCTAGGCACAACATATTTCCAAGAACCCATTACTTCTTATCATATTCTATAGGCTCCAAACATTAAGTCAAGAGGAAATGAGTTCCTTTTATTCCACTTTGTAATTTCTTGGTTCCGGATGCCACCCAGAGGTGCCCCGTACCAAGTTGGTCATATGGCGTCATGCACATTTCCCCGAATGCCAGAGGCTGCTGACTAGAAGCGAGGTCCATGGGTGTGATATTTGGGAAACTATGCTCTCATTAGAAGAGTAAGACAGTAGAAGTAAAATAGATAGAAATATAGGAAGTAGTAATAAAACCACACAACAGAAAACAACATAAGTCTGGAGGTAATAACAACTAAGCACGCACGCACACACACACACACACACACACATATATATATGTGTGTGTGATACAAGATACACATGTCTAGGAAAGCATCCAAACATGTCACAGTGTAGAAATAAAATAAAATACCATAGTACAAAAAAACACATAAACAGCTCAATAGCATCGCAAGACTCGGCTTGGTTCCATGATCCCCATCTTCACAACAATAAAGTACCTGAAGTAGAAGGGTGCTTTCCCTTATCTATACCTATTGAAATATAATCTCTTTGGGGAAAAAACATGACCCAAACAGGGTGTGAGACTAATCCCAGTGGGCAACCACCCAATGATATTTGCACTACAGTCATTAAATATATATGGCAGGAAATATGTAAGGACCCGACCCCAGTTTCTTAGAGCCAGTGCCTTATTTGATTTCATTTTCATACAAACAAGGAATAAGAATCCTAAAGTACTGATTAGTTTAGTATTATTGGAAACAAGATACCTATATATGTTCATCATTAGAACATGAAATGGAAAACAACATAGATACTCCTTAGACAACTTCCATAACTCCTAGGTTATTTAATCAGGTCATTCATTATAGAATTATTCATTCCATGTGAAAATGAAACATAATAAAGGGGTGAGATCAGATGCTCAATAAGAGTAAGAAATACAGTAGAAGATTATATAAACATTAGACATGATCAATAATTGAAAACATATGCCTTTAATAATAAACTTGAACACATTATGGCCGAAATATGAGCTGAGTAAACAATGACATAATAAAACATAATAATGGGTATTCTAATAATCGACATACCACATGAAATATCAATAGCTTAACTCATAATGATGGAATGCATAATAACGGATATTCTGAAACATTTTTTCAAGGCCTCGGCAAAGATTTCTAATGATTAAGGCCTCGGCTAAATTCCATATCACATTGGGAAAGGCCTCGTCCAATTCTCATCTAGTTGTCTCATGAGAACTACCGATGCATCAAGGGGCTATAGTGGGCCCCAACCATCACATAATAAGTCAAATTCATTTCTCATATGAGGAGGGATAAACATAAACATAAAATACATTGAAATTGAAACTATCAAATGAAATGTAACTATCTTTCCCCAATCATAAAACATAAAACAGTAACCATTTGGAATAATATGGTGAATGGTTTTAGGATAGATCATCCACAATAGAGTTAGTCATAAACATTCAATCAAATATGGTAGATGAATTCATAAATGATTAAACCCAATAATATCATGGAATCAACAAGAGTGTTGAATTAGATGAAAACACTCTTATAAAATCATTGAGCAATTCTTGAGATAAATACTATTTAATTTAAAAAAGAATAGTTCTTTTGTAAAAATATTTTTATAAAACCAGAAGTAAAGTAAGATAGTACATAATGATAAAATGAGTTTTTTTTAAGGATAATGGTTTCCAAAAATATGTTATAGCTTGCCCTTGAAAATAGATATGAATTTGAGATATTCCCTTGTATCAGGCTCGTATTTTTGGAAAGAGTTTTGAGATCTCCTTTTAAAACATGTAACTATCCAGAAAATAGAGAAGGGTTATGGTTTGTGTGAATATATTCAATACTAGCACAGAATTTATGAGGAGTTCATATCAAAACATAAGAATTTAATCGTGAAAATTAGTCAATAAAAGTAACCCGAATGAAAATGGAAGTTCGAGTGGAAAACCCTTACCTTAACTCCAAATGTGTTCCACTATTGTACTTAATATCCTTGAATATGAAATTATAATTGTTAATAAATTATTGAAGAACCTATTATACAAGTATTTAGTTTACCATAATTATGGTTAGTTCATTAATGTCTTTATTGATAATTTATTGTATTGAATTTCGTCGTTCTAGAGTGTTCGTTTCCATTATTTTCATATTCGGTTCACTTGTTTTTTAAGTAAAGAATTTCCTATGGAATGGTTATAAATCTCAAAAATTGGGATTATATATTATTTATGAACATATATAATTGTTAATTTTCATTTATATCATTTTGTTACTTGGAATGAAGATGAATCATTAGATGACAACCACTTCGATTATTTGGTGGTATTTGGATTATTATGAACTAGTTTTGTCATATGACATAATTATATGTACATATTTTGGTTCCGGAATATCAAATACGTTATAACTCATCTATTAAAGTCTGGTGAAACCATGAATATAGTGTCATGACCAGTAATGAAGAATAAATTGAAGAATGAAACTTCTTCGTCCATGAAGGTTATAAATCAGAACCTCATGGACGTCGATTTCGTTTATAAAAATAAAGGGAGGGAGTAAGAATATTTATGATCTTTATTCCATTAACATGATATAAATATAGTATAAAGATTTTAGCGGAGTTATCATGGAAATTTGGATTGATGAGGTGAGGAGAGGATAACAAAAGTAGATAAATTGGAATAAAACCAAATGAGGAAGAAGGGTGTTTTACCTCTTGAAGTATCCTCTTTGAGAAACTCTTTAAGGGAAGGGGTTTTGGAATTTTTTCAAGACTAAGAGCTTACTGGTCGTGGGGAGTGACTAGGGAATGGTAATTGGTAAGAACATTGGGGAGCTTCAAGGCTTAGAGGAGTGAAGAGAAGAGGTAGTGGTGGGGGTTTCTATAGTGGAGGAGAGGGGTTAATTTTGAATATTTAATTTCATTATTTTTTCTTATTTCCATCAGTACAAACAATAGTATTATTTAATGTGACCCCTAATTGTAATAAGGTCATGTGAGTTCGATTAATGTGGCCTTAAAACACTTATTATGTCATAAATAGTGTATTTAACTGATAAATTGAATATACGGTATTTTACCGCATTTCACTATTCATAAAAAAATCTTGAATTTCCCATATATCCCAAAAATTCCCCCTACCATTTTTCAACGTGTAGAATTAAAAAGTGAAATCCATTTTTTGAAAATAATTTTCTAAATATTATTAATTTAATTTTAAAATAAGGTCATAGTTATTTCGAAAAATAACAATCTTGAAGTGCAGTTAGTTTTATGTGACATTGAAAAATTAATTAAGATCCCGTTATTATATTGCCTTAAGAAAATAAAATAATATAATTATTTACTATTGAAGGGTCGTATTAATATTCATATAACTATTCATAAGGGTATGTTAATATTCACCAAAAATCATGTTTGTTCTATCAGACTCCAAATGACTTATTGAACAGAACTCTAGATGACCATTTTTTGAAATTCAAAGCATAAAAGAGTTAAAGTTGTGTTAAATGGATAGATTATAATATTTAATTCTATATTTATTTTCAAATCATTTGGGTTTTACATTCTCCTCTCCATAGAAAAATTTCATCCTCGATATTCACAGAATATTAACTAAAATGATTCGGGTATGTCTTTAAAATAATCTCCTCAAGCTCCCATGTTTTTTCCTCGATTTTATTGTTCCTGCATAGAACCTTTACCAGATGAGTCATCCGATTTCTCAATACATGTTCTCTAGTATCAAGAATCTTAATAGGCTCTTCACATTATGGTAGATCGGTCCCATGTTCCACTTCATTATAAGTGAGTACATGGGTTTGGTCTGGCATTTATTTTCATAACATTGACACGTGGAACACATTGTGAACCTTGGAGAGACATGGTAACATTGCCAAATGGTAATCTAAGGCTCCAATTTGGTCTAGAATTTCAATAGGACTGATGTACGTGGGAATTAATTTTATCTTCTTACTGAATCGTACAATACCCTTCCATGGAGATACCTTTAAGAAAACTTGGTCACCTTCTTGAAATTCCAAATCCTTCTTTCAGTTATCAGCATAGATATTTTTCCTACATTGAGCTATTTTGATATTGTTATCGATAATCATCACCCTTCCCATTGTTTCTTCAACATGTTCTGGGCCCACAATCTTTTTTTCACCAACATCATCCCAGCAAGTTGGTGTACGACATCTCCTCCCATATAATTCTTCATAGTGTTCCATATGAATACTTGAATGCATGTTATTGTTGTATGAAAATTCAACGAGAGGTAAATACTGATCCCACATGCCTTGAAAATCTAGTGAACAAGACCTCAACATGTCTTCCAATGTTTGAATAGTCCTTTCTGATGTCCATCAGTTTGTGGGTGGTTGGAAGTGCTCAAAAAAAGATCAGTATCTAGGTCCTTCTGAATATTTTTCCAGAATCATGATATAAAACGTGGTTCACGATCAGATACAATTGATAGGGGTACTCCATGAAGTCTCACAACATCATTAATATATAGTCTTTCTAGACATTCAAGTGGTAGATCTTCCTTTATAGCAATAAAATGTTCTGATTTGGTAAGACAATCAACAATGACCCATATTGCATCCTTCCTTAAAGGAGTCTTTGGTAATCCCATGACAATGCCCATCGTGATATTATCCCACTTCCACTCAGGTATGGGAAAAGGTTGCAATACTCTTCTAGGCTATTTCCTTCCATCTTTCACTTATTGAGAAACCATACATCTTGACACAAAACCAGCAATCTCCCTCTTCATGTTGTCCCACCAAAAATGTTCCATCAAATCACTATACATCTTCGTGCTACGAGGGTGTATAATGAAATTGGAACTATGAGAATCATCCCAATTCGAGAAATATTTTCTCAAGGGAACATATCCACTGATCTACCACAAATGGTTTTGTAGTCCCATTGAATGATGGAGGTTGTTGTCGCCTAAAGTGATCTATAATAGCTTCTCCCAATTGTAAATCTGGTTTCTCCATATGGGTATGTTTATTATTCATAACCTGAGTAAGTTTCCCTATTATAGTTATGAGTTTCTTACCACCAGTCACAGCACCAGAGCCAACATCATTATCTTGATCGGAGGAAAATCCCTACCTGGGACACGTGCATTCGTACAATTTCCATTCCATCCACTAGGTGCCATATCTAGATAATGGCATACACTATATTAGGTTATGAATCATAATGTATAATCTTAACTTAAAAATACTCAAAAATATTGAGATCCTACGCATGGATAATACCATATTCAAAAATATGGTTTCATTGAAGAATATTTTATATTTAAATCCATCATAATGGATTCTAAAGAAAAGGTGAATTATCAGAAGTATATCCCTCGGGTGTGTCATAACCAAGAGTGCAAGAAGCCCTGTTTTCGTGAACCAGTTTCCATTTGAGTCTAGCTCAAAATGGTGTTTTCGGGTTTTACCCCTAGATACATCTGTGCCAGAGCCACCTCTACCTGCTCGTATCCAGATAGAGATGTATTAGTTTAAAGATTCACATAATTTATTCCTTACCAACATACCGGGAGTATATCCTCAAATGCTAACAAAAGGACTCTTCCCTAATTCTATGTTTTATTAACATTGTTTCCAAGTATTCTACTAAATGTCCTCTGATACCAATTGTAAGGACCCGACCACAATTGCTCGGAGCCAGTACCTTATTTTATTTCATTGGCATACAGAAAAGGAATATGAATCCTAAAGGACCGAGTAGTTTGGTGTTTTTGGAAACAAGGTACATACCTAAGTTCATCATTAAAACATGAAATTAAAAACAACATAGAAACTCCTTAGATAACTTCCATAACTCATAGGTTATTTTAGCATGGCATTCATAATAGAATTATTCTTGCCCTATGAAAATGAAACATAATAAAGGGGTGAGATGAGATGCTTAGTAAGAGTAAGAAATACAACAGAAGATTATATAAACATTTGACGTGCTGAAAAATTAAAAACACATGCCTTTAATAATAAACATGAACACATTATGGTAGGAATATGAGCTAAGTAAATAATGCCTTAATAAAACATAATCATGGCTATTATACTAATTGAATAAACACATGAAATATCAATAGACGAACTCATAATTATGGAATGAAGAATACTGGACATTCTGAAACATTTTTTCAAGAACTCGGCCAAGACTTCTAATGATTAAGGCCTCGGACAAATTCCATATCACATTGGGAAAGGCCTCGGCCAATTCCTCGTCTAGTTGTCTCAGGAGACCTTCGAATGAATCGAGGGGCTATAGAAGGTCCCACCCATCACATAATAAGTCCAATTCATTACTCATATGAAAGGGGATAAACATAAACAACCAAATCTTTCATTTTGAAACTATCATATGAAATGTAACTATCTTTCCCCAATCATCAAACATAAAACACTAACCATTCGAAATAATATGGTGAATTGTTTTAGGATAGATCAACCACAATAGAGTTAGTCACAACCATTAAATAAAATATGGTATATGACTTCATAAATTATTAAACCCAATAATACCATGTAATCAACAAGTGTGTTGAATTAGATGAAAACACTCTTATAAAATCATTAAGTAATTCTAGAGATAAATACACTTTTATTTCGAAAAGAAGAGTTCTTTTGAAAAAATCTATTTATAAAACCAGAAGTGAATTAAGATAGTACTTTAGGATAAAATTAGTTTTCTTATAAGGATAATGGTTTACAAAAATATATTATAGATTTTCCATGAATGTAGATCTGAATTTGAGATATTCGCTTGTATCAGGCTCATATTTTTGGAAACAGTTTTGAGAGGTCCTTTTAATACATGTAACTATCGAGAAAATAGGGAAGGATTCTGGTTTGTTTACATATTTAGAATACTCACACAAAAATTAAGAGGAGTACATCACAATACATAATAATTTCATCGAGGAAATTAGACAATAAAAGTAACCCGATTGAAAATATATGTTCGGGTGGAAAACCCTTACCTTAACTCCAAACCTGTTCCGCTCTTGTACATAAGCTCCTGGAATATGAAATTATAATTGCAAATAGATTATTTCAGATCCTAATAGTCATAAATTTATTTTACCATAATTATGGTTAGTTCATTTATGCCTTTATTGGTAAGTTATTGTATTGAATTTCGCCGTTATGGAGTGTTCGTTTCCTTTATTTTCATATTCGGTTCACTTGTTTTTTATTTAATGAAGTTCATGTGGAATGGTTATAAATATCCAGGATTGGAATTATATGTTATTAATGAACATAAATAATTGTTAATGGTCATTTATATCAATTTTTTACATGGAATGATGACGAATCATTAGATGACAACCACTTCGATTATTTGGCGGTATTTGGATTATTATGAACTAGTTTTGTCATATAACTTAATTATATGTACATATTCTGGTTCCTGAACATTAATTAGGTTATAAAACATATATTATAGTCCGACTAAACCATGAATATGGTTTCATGACATGTAATGGAGAATAAATTTAACAACGAAACATCGTTGTCCATGAAGGTTATTAAACGGAACCTCATGGACGTCCATTTTGGTTATAAAAATTAAAGGGAGGGAGCAAAAATATTTATGATGAATAATCCATTAACATGATATAAATCCAGTATATAGATGTTACTAGAGTTATCATGGTCATTTGGGCAGATGAGTTGAGGAAAGGATAACAAAATTTGATATATTGAAATAAAACCAAATGAGAATGAAGGGTGCTTTACCTCTTGAAATAACCTCCTTGAGAAACTCCTTAAGGGAAAGGGGTTTTGGTCATTTGGAAGGACTAAGAGATTCCTGGTCGTGGGGATTTACTAGGTAAGGGTAATTGGGTAGAACGTTGAGGAGATTCAAGACATAGAGGAGTGAAGAGAAGAGGTAGTGGTGGGGGGGGGGGGTTATAGTGGAGGAGAGGGGTAAAATTGGAATATTTAATTTCATTATTTTATTATTTCCATCAATACAACCAATAGTATTGTTTCATGTGACCCCTAATAGTAATAATATAATTTTAGTTCTAATAAAGGGGCCTTATATCACTTTTTATGTCATAAATAGTTTATTTAACTGGTAAATTGAATATTAGGTATTTTAGCGTATTTCACTATTCATCAAAAATTCAAGAATTTCAGAAAAATCCCAAAACTTCACCCCTACCATTTTTTGATGTGTATAATTCAAAAGTGAAATCCATTTTTCAAAAATAATTTTCTAAATATAATTAATTTAATTTTTAAATAAGGTCATAGTTAATTCGAAAAATAACAATCTCGAAGTGCAGTTAGTTTTCTATGACATTGAAGAATTAATTAAGATACCATTATCATATTTCCTTAAGAAAATAAAATAATATCATTATTTACTATTCAAGGGTAATGTTACTATTCATATTACTATTGATAAGGTTATGTTACTATTCACAAAAATCAAGTTTGTTATATCTGACTCCAAATGACTTACTGAACACAACTCTAGATGACCATTTCTTGAAATTAAAAACATAGAAGAGGAAAATTTTTGTTTAATGGATAGATTATAAAATTGAATTCTATATTTATTTTCAAAACCTTTGGGTGCTACACAATAAAAAAAATTAAGTATTAAACACGTACTTTCACATAGTAACAAACCAAAAAATTCAATGGTGTTCATTTTCATATACCATGTAAGTAACTAATCAAAATCAGTTAACCCTTTGGGATGTACTCATAGCCTAAAACCTCTGGTTCAACCAAAACAACACAAGAAACCCTAGAGGAAGTACTCACAGTCTAACCCCACTGGTTCAGCTTTAACAAAGACACTCTAAGGAAGCACTCACCATCAATTCCCTATGTGGTCTCGTATGGGTAACAAATAGGCACATTGAGAAAGCACTCAAAACCCAATTCCCCCTGTGGCTCGTATCGAGGAAACTACACACACTCTAAGGGAGAACTTACATCTATCCCCATATGGTCCCACAACGTATAAGTAAACATAAACTCTGGAGAAGCCCTCAACTTCAATTGTCCCTATGGCCTACTTCACCAGGTTCCCACAACCTTGTGTATGTGAATCATGCAAAAATGATACATGGAAGACAACGTAAACCTCAAGAACCACTTGGATAAAATACTACGGCATATAAAAACATTCAAGATAAAATCACTCTATCCTAAAATTCTAGTTATATAAAGAAAGGTAGCCTAACAAGAAAGCTAGATCAAACAGTCAAAACAAGAAAACATGGGGAAAATATCCATATCATGGAATGGATAACCCTATTCAAAAACAATTAACAACTATCTAAACAAACAGGGCACAGTAGGTAATAATACGTCTAAAAAAAGAAACACACAATACACCGAATGAGGGAATTGGGAACTTTTTCACACAAAAAATCAAAGACAAACTACGGAAAGGCAGAAACCACCAAACTAAGTGTTGTGAGATCAATATACATGATTCTCAGGACTATAATTTCCTCAGAATTCTATATATATACAAAAACATTAAAAACATTCAATCGAGAATAACACGTGAAAGATGATAAATCAAGAGATGAGGTTCAAGAAGAAATTAGAACTTACTGAAACAATTCCAACAAAACTGACAGAGATCATATGAGAGAACCGAAAACGATTTAGGGGCTTGGTGAAAATACGGTGGTCTCGTTCACTCCTGGATGAGATAGGTCAAGAAAAAGATGGTTCTGTCCATCAGACGCAACCCCATTCCATTTAATGAAACAAAAAAAGTACATGATATGTTCTTTTAAAGTAAACAACGTGTACTTGAATTTTCTATCCTCCACTTTAGGTGGTCTTTAGGTCACCACACACAACCATGTAAATAGCTATTACACGACCAATACACAGTCACCCATAGAAACTGGGTACATGGTGTGCACTTATAAGTACACAGCGTGTAATCATAAAATTTCATGAGACACCACTTTTTTTAAAAGTCTACTAGAAAAGAAAAACGTAACTGAAAAGAAGAACTGGGTTCTTACATCCCTGAACCATTCTAGTTTTGTAAAGAGTATTCTGTGTACTGATCTGGTTCATGAAGGGGTGAACCGTGTACCAGTCAGGTTCGTGAGGAAGTGGAGTTGCGAACCACTTCTTGTTCATGAAGATAAGAGAACGCGTACTCGTTTCGGTTTTTGGAGAAAATTTCCCTTGTACATCGATGGTGTACCGCTGTAGTTAATGGTGAATAGTTTCCCATGAGGGGATGTCCTGCATACCACGTAGTTTGTGGAGGATAACCTCATGTCATCATGTGTGCGAAGGAATCCCATTCATCCCTTGATCAATGAGGGGACACGAATCATCTTGGTTTGCAGAGGGATAAAAGCACACGTGGGCATATTAGAAATCTATACCTGTGGTGTGTAAAAGGAAAACAAAAACACCATTCCATAATGAAATAAAAAATATGATGTTTGAATAAAATACCATACTTATAAATATAAAAAACTCAATGTAAACAATGTGTGTTGAGGAATGGAGGAGGAATATTGTGTATGGTGATGGTAAGTGCATGTATATATTATTATTCATGATTTGTATAAGTACACACATAAGGTGTAATCAAATCTAAACAAATTTTTATGAAATGAAAATAATGTGGATGGGAAAAGAATCCACATGTGTTCTTAACAGAACCATATTCATTTGGGGATTCACATAATAAAGTAGAATGGGAAGTGCATGTATTCATGCATGCACATGCATATGAGAATACTTTTAAGTGAATCATCCTAAACCAATGGTACACATGTTTAATGTAGTTAATAGAAATATAATATATAAATTGTTACACACATGGCTACATGCACACAAGGTATAAAAAGGGCTAATTCTGATGGTGCCTAGTGATGTATTTTTTAGTGTTTGAATAATCTAAAATGAATTTTTAATTATGGCCTAGAATAATAATTACTCTTAGTTCATCTAGTTGTTGAGCTGGAGAAGAATATTTAACATTAAAGATCATCAACTCTTGGCCTTGATGTAAGAAAATTTTCATGTAGAAAAGGAGATAAAAGATTCCATGCATATCTGTTGAAGTGACCCAATGTCGATAAATAGATTGAAGACCTCTCATATGCAGTATTCCAGGGGGAGTCTATAGAAGTTATCCAAGGTAAGCAGTGATTTATCCCTGAAACATTGTAAAGGATGTGTTCCTAGGATAGATTGACATGACTCGAAAATTCTAATCCATATAATGTGAATAATTGTGGAATTAGGTTCGACAGAAAACCTGTCGGGATATTTTCTATGGAAGTAGCCCTCAGTTGTGAACCATGTAAATGTATTGTGTTGTCCTTTTTCATGTGAATGATTTAATTACAGCACATATCCATCATACATGTTTCATTATGTTCCTACCAACGTGGGAACAAGATCCGATAAATGGGGGGAAAGTTGATAGCCTAATTCTTTTCCCCCCCTCTCAGGGTGACTTAGGGTCCTTCACGAGTTGGATGAACATGATAAGAAAATATTGCGAGGATTACATAATGTCAAGGTTCATTATAGCCTTTTATCATGATTAATCAATATTAAATTTCAGGATATCTCATTCATTTAATGAGAAATGGTGTTTTCATTAAGTACCCCAATGATACCGGGAAGTAAACCTACAAACATCAAATATATAAAGTATAATAATAGTGATTAATCATAGAATACCTTTGATAGAGAGACTAAAACACCTCCCACTGATGTAGGGTTTCTTAAAAATACTTTGCACAAGATATTATTGTACGAATCCTAGGTCCTTATTGAATGTCTTTGGACTACTTTATGTAAGTTCATTACTATATGAACTTTAATAATATGGTTCACATTCTATATTATATGAAATTATGCTAATTATATTGTTTTATTCCATATAACCATAAATATATGAAGTTCCCCATTCCATATTACAATAAAATAGTAGGTCACTCTTTCCATACCAACCTATATTTTCATTTTTTTGAAATATCCTTTTAAATTGTAGTTCATTGAGAAGATGATACCTCAGAAGCAGTAATTTTATTTTTAAATATATACAATAGACCGAAAAGGAACATATAGAATTTATAGGCTCTATATCCCAACTTGGTACACATTTTACATAAGACAATGACCATATTATTTTCTATAGACACTTAAATTTATTAATCTTAATAATGTTTTTAATCTTTATCCAAATGTTTAGCCAATTTAAATTAATTTGGAAAAAAAATTAGGCACCCTTTCTAGACATCTTCTATCTTCTAGAAATATTAACATGAATTACATCCATTTTTAGGTTGTATCCTATTCCCTTTTCATAGAATAAAGAACATCTCAGGGAAGTCATTTATTGCAATTCTTAGTAGTGTGACCCTTCTAGTTACAGCTTCCACAAACATTTTCTAAGCATTCATAGCTATTTTGAATTGGAATCTTTGAATATATTCTGGTGAAACTGTTATAACTAAAAGACCTTATTCTCATATATTCCAATTCATGATTTTTTAATGGAATAAATATTTTATACTAGAAATAGTTGTATTTGCGCCCATACCATTCATAGAACTATTAAAAACTATAGAACCTGAATCTTCCACCTTGATCTGTATTCTATACAGATACTTGTTATCAATATACTTCTTCAAAAAGTTCATTAATTTTTCCTAAGGAGATTTTATTTTCTTAACATAAATCTTCGTCTCTTTGATGTAAGATATTATCTCTCAACTTTAATATATTTTATTCATTATTTATCTATTCACTTACTTGATTTTGTATTTCTATGATTTTCATGATTTTATAAATTATTCAAACATTCTTGGAATTTCTGTACAAATATCTAGAAACACCATCAATATAATATGGATATCTTTCTTTTATTCTCTAGTGTTGTCGATTCATATTTCATAGATTGTGAAACATTCTTTTTTTAAGTTGAAGAACCACATCTTGGACACATCCTGGAGAATATATCTTCCTAAATATTTTTTAATCAACCCTTAATGTTGTTGGATGATTAGTAATTTTCACTATCCACTCTTTCCCAGAGTTTGGTTTGAAACTTGTACTAGTACTTCATAAAAAATTGTAAACAATATATTTTCTAGTTTATGTGATACCTTATTCTTATAGGATATTTCCATTTTATTATAGGATGGTTTCATCCTCTTCTTGGTTTCATAAATCTCAATTAAAACATTTTTGGTAATATCAATTTTTATAGATGTATGGTATTTTTATCCTTGTGGTGATTCCTAATTTTTTATTTTCACCTTAAACTCTAAATACCTCATTTTGTATGAATTTTTTTCATCCTCATTTATTCTTAGATTATATTCCCAATATTCATTTATCCAGTTAACTTGTTCGTCATGAATTTTCCTTGTTTACTCTAAAGAATTTTCAATTTCCTTTACCTTGTTTATTTTATCCACTAATTTAGTAGTTATGAGAACCATTGAAACATGTTTCAATTTTTCATGTACATGGAAATACTCCAAAAACACTATCATAGTAACAAATATATCATAGTAATACCTTTTTAATTATTATTTATTATCAATAAGGGATTTATCCCTTGATTTAACAAGGAATGTGAGAGTGATACAATTTCTAAACATGTGACTTAGTGAATCCTCCAGTTCTTCAACATCGTCATCTAGCTATACTTTATAGAAAACTGATACCTTGATACCCTCAACAATGTTATTTATAACTTATTTGGGTTATTTTTTAGATTTTATTTGAATTCAAAATGATTATCCCCAAGTGATTCATCATCATAACAGCTTGAGAAAGATTCATTAGAATAGTCAAATTAGAAATAATTTTTTCCATTTATATCACATTTATTACCTTTTGATAGTGGTGTCTCTACCTTTAATAATATATTTCTTTAGATTCCTTGTATATATTTCCATTATATTATTTTAATTATAATCATAAAGCTCTATGTTAGTATCCTCATGACTAATATAGTTTGTATCAATATGTGGTGGCTCACTCATTTCATGAATTCTTCACATTATAATAACTCATTTGAGTCATTACAGAGAAGCTACACCATGATTCCACTTTTAAAGCCCTAGGACAATTTTACCACAAAGTGGGGGTGGTGGTTAATTGGTGGTTTAATTTTACAGATTATTTTATTTCGAATTCAACCTCTTGAACTTGTTATGATTTTCTATCTACTAAGTGATTCCCACAGTATCACCATGTATACGAAAATGATCAAAGAGAGCACATCGAACAATATTTACAATGTTCAGTACTAAGACCTAGCCCTTGAGATGTTGATTATAGCAGCCAACATGTATTCTACAATATAATATTATTATCAATTATAATGGATGAGAGAGAGTCACACCATACTTAACTCATTAATCAACATAGGATGATCATTATACAACATCACATTGTTTTACCAGAATCCACAGTAGCCAACTCCAGAGTCCTACTAGAGAATTATCCTGCTCCCTTCTCCAACTGAATGACGTTGTCCATATCTAGAACCAACCATGAGAGTTTTCCTTATCCTAGATCCATATTATATAATTATTGTACATTCATATCAAATATAAATACATATTCCATTATTCAAGGATTTATCCACAATAGGATAATATTTTAATATTTCCTTATGATCTTGATTAATTTCACATTCTCACATATTCTTTAAGTACATTCAATATACACTAAATGAGTTTATCCGTCTTGATCAATTAAATATGATCACCTGTGTATGATCAGTTTCCTAAATGTATGAAATGATGAGAAAATCATTCCTTCTGATGTTGAATTCCCAACCACTTTTATACATGTGAATGTCGTTCACACAAATTCTACATTATTATTTAACTCATGATAAGACATGCACTATCTCAAATAACCCTCTTGTGTAATTATAAAAATGAATCAATATAATATAATATATTATTTATGTATTATGTAATTTTAATTTATTCGCTATATATAAACTACAACCATCCTTGCACTGAACAATATTTGGGTATATCTAGGGGTTCAATATTCATGTGTGGATTCAATCATTCATTCACTCTTAAATTTCTACTCTATTTTTTCACACACATTGATATATGTACACACTATCTCGTTATTTTCACTACCTCCTAGTTCTTCTATTTCAATAAATTTAATTTATTCTTGTAATCTCTTGTAGGATTTACTAGGTATAGAATATTTCAGGGGATATGTCATCTCTAAGTTCATAGTGCCTTTACAAAGGTGTATGTGATGTCTCCAAAAATATCATATAAGAGTATAATAAAAAATAGGTGTATTTTATATTTTTTTAATGCACGTGTGATTTGGGGAACCAGTGCTTCATGAAGAACCTCTACGTTTCATGGTACAAGTCAAATTCCAAAGGAGTTTCTACTGTTTCTCATGCAATCATTCTCTTCACGATACATTATACCCTTAATAATGTGGAAGCACATGGAGATGATATATTTATTGAGATATCATAAAATAAAAAATAGTATAATATTTGTCCTCCATAATTAATCTGTATTTATAGTGGTTTTACAAACATTCCGTCTATATAATTCAGTAACATAGAGCTCATAAATAATTCCATGTCAATCAAAGCATTGAATACCTAAAGATCATAGTGTTTTATACCATCTCACATGGGTTTCCTTTTATTTTCCTTGCAAAAAATTACATCAATTTTTATGAAATGTATTATTATTCGATAATGCCTCACATTCATATGAAAACAATATCATTATCCTCTTAGACAAAAAGCACAAATTCATCTACACGCACGAAAAAATGTTATGAAAATACTTTTGCATTCTGTCAAAATTTTTTCCTAGAGTTATCATGTAAATGAAAGATGTAGATTTCATACATGGAGGTTCATGGTCTCATTTCCTCAGTTTCTTTGACATATAAAAATAATATAAACTGATTCCTTGATTATTTAATGTTTTTCCATGAACTCTGGCAGATAGATTCCTTTGAGTGACTAGTGGATGAAGGTGATAGCATCATATGATTATATAGTCGAGATCAATCCCATTTAATCTGAATAATAATGTACATGTTTTTTTTAAATATATAGGAACATTAACACATGTTCTAAATCCCACATGGGAGTTAAATTCTACCATGTAGTTCATAATATGTATTTGTATTACATAGACTGTTAAAGACAATGACAAATTTCAACACCCGCAACACTCACACACATCACACATACACCTCCATAACTCACTACATGATGTATTACAACCTCCTTGAGAACCCCATATGTGCTCCACCTACACATGAATGTGATCACCTAGGGAAATACTTATAAGTACTATCCCATTTTATCCTCACACCTTCCACCCATGGATGGAGAGGTAAATTCTCTCTCATCTGGATGACTGTTGAGTCCCAAATAAATGGTTAATGGAATCATTTTTTATCCAAGGGATGAAAATATTTTTTTAAGGACCATTAATATAATACTAATAAATTTTAGTATAAAATATATTTCCAATCTTTCCTCAAATATTCTTCATGTAAAATAAAAATTCATTTTACATGGTCTTCTTTTAATTCATATTATTCTACAAAAAGGTTTATAAAAATTTCTTCATACATTGAATCATTTCATTACCATGCAATGCAAAATTTTTATTTCCAAACACTTTTAAGGGGAGGTGAGAAACCTAACACATTACCTGTTTCGACAGTACAAGATATAATGAAATCGTTCAAGAAAAATTTGAGTTGTTTGGAATCAACCTCCCTAAACAAAATCCAAGGGATAGATTGTAACTGGGAGTCCAGACAGTCCTTTAATATTCCTTCATAATGATTTTCCATGTTGTCCCATGCTTGTCTGCATTCCTCCTTGCTAATATTCCTCGTCTTGAGTCCTCTAACCAAGATGTTGGTCTTCTTATCAATCCACTCACCTTGCTCTGTAGAAGTAGACACCCTAAGCAGTCTCACCTTCATCGATTCCTTAAAAACTAGTGCATCCTCAATCTTTTCAATTGAGTTCAAAAGAGGATCCATATGTTCCAACACCGATGCTACCCGTTTCTGAGGGTCCTCAGGAGAGCCTGCCTCATGAAGTTTCCCAGGGTCAAACTATAGAGACCCAAATCTTGATGTACATGGACATTACATTACATTTGAGGAATACTTAATACATGAAAAAAACAGAAGCCCAATGACCGTATTAGTTAAGTGTCTTTGGAAAATCAAAAAATAATCTTCTAATCATGGTGAAAGATCTTCAACATCTCCTATTAAGATCCTCCCCTTTTGTTTTCTTACCTAAAACCATTCTTTAAATCCTGGGGAAAAGAAAACATATAAAGGGTGAGCTCAAATACTCAGTAAGGGTAAGGATGGATAAAATAAAACTAATCATATACAATTGAACATAAAAAAATGAAAATAATGTTTAAA
Source organism: Viscum album (assembly GCA_963277665.1). Classification (NCBI taxonomy): domain Eukaryota; kingdom Viridiplantae; phylum Streptophyta; class Magnoliopsida; order Santalales; family Viscaceae; genus Viscum; species Viscum album. The sequence continues at coordinate 1,918,722,895 of OY728148.1, read as the reverse complement.
CATCAAAACCTTGAGCAATGACATAAAACATGGTAGTACATAAGTCATAGATCATAAAAAACATTAATCACAATAAAATAGTAGGAGAATAAAACATGTTATTCTGGAAACCACTAAGCACATGATATGGTTTCCATAGTAGTCAAGGCATTACTGCCAAGACCATCTTAGTGGACAAAGTCCCTTTCTGAATTTAGTTCACTCCTCGTTCTTGTCCTGTAACAGTGAACCGAATTAACTTATTGTTCCATCCATGTCTATCTAATGAGATATAAATATTTACCCAATGCATTGGAGGGAGATATAGGTCCCACCCAACTCATATTTAAATCAATATTACATGTGGAGAAAAACAATAATAAATCATTCATCATAACCCAAATAATAAATTGGGTTTCATAATCGTCATTCCATCATAACATAATCCATATAAAACAAATGGATATCATTTCATCATAAGAAAAGTGAAACTGTATAAAAAATTTACATTATACTTAAAACATACACATATGAAATAATGTCATCTTAGATGGAAAATGGTTTTGATAAAGCACTTGAAATGAATTCTTGAGGAAAATATCCTTTGTTCTTGAAAATCATTTTCTTTTCACAAAATGCAATTAAATTTTAAATGAAAAGGAATTTTCTGAAAATAGTCATTAAATCTTGTGTATAAAACTTTATGAAAATAAGGCATTAGAAAACCGTAATTTTTTTTATTCTATATAGGTTAAAAAACATTCTTCTCATACTTTTGTCGGAAAAGTCAAAGAGTACTTTATAACGTATAAAAAAGAAATATTCCTTACAAACAATGTAGTAAAAGTAAAAATGGGTAAAAGGGAAACAAAAAAACATTTAAAAAACATGGACATGGATGATAATAGTAACCCCTGTAAATACTTATGTATAAGAAATCTCGGATAAAAATGAGATTTGAAAAATTATCCCTTACCATATGTCTGATATGCCTCATATGTATCCAAACCTCCTGTATAATTATTTAAATAATGTTATTGACTTTTTACATAATCATATTCATTGTTATGATATCATATATAGTTTACTTATTACTTTATATTATCCGTTTTTTGTAAATTTGATGTAAAAGTAGCGATTTGGGTAAAATCGTTTCATTTAATGTATGTGTTTCAACTTTTTATTCTGGATATTATTACATATATCCTGATTTAATTAATTATAATATATAAAACATGATTTATATATAATATATATTCATCATATTAATATATATATGATAGATTGATAAAGGGAATGAAATACACTGTTCATAGAGACGGTAGGCCGTACGTACGCATGAACGCTGTTTTCGTTTCCTTATTGAATTAAATGGAATTAAGTAGATGAAATATATATATATATATATATACATAAATCCAGTATCAATATTAGGTAATATATATAATTATTATTTATTATATATACATTATAATCATTAATGAATGGTTAACATGAAGAATGAATCTCATCGCGTCGTCGAGACGGTAGTCCGTACGTACGCACGAGCGATGATATCATTCCCATGATCGTGGAATTGTATTGAAGCATATTTATAATATTTCAGAATCAACATCACTTTACAATAATCATATATAGTTATTTATTTACACCATTATACCCATCCGAGTAAGGTGGTGGTCAACAACAGATTACACCATGGCGTGGAGATGGTATTCCTTACGTACACACGTGCGGTGATTTTGTTTTCCATAGAATGGATAGAAGGTGAAATAGGGTTATTTCATATTTATAATAAAATATCAGTATATGAGTGATAAGTATGTTATTACTTCATAATGAAACAACTAAATAAGAATAAGTAGAAGAATAAATAATGTTGAAAGAATCGGTAACAGACATTACCTCTTCTTTGAAGCGCCTCTTCTTAACCTCCTATTTGGGCACTAAATATGGTCTTTGAAGAAGACCAGAACCTCTAGGATGTTTCTAGGGAAGTTGAGAAGAGAAATTGGTATGGGTTTTCCGAGCATAAAGGCTCAATGTGGGGTGAGGAGGAGAGGGAGGAGGTGCCCTTTTATAAGGGAGGAGAGGGGAACCTTAGGAAAAACTACAAATATTATTTTATTATAAAGTCATATTCGGTTTTTCATAGCTCCAAATTGATTTATTTCGAATATGAGGTAGGTATGGTATAAATCCTCTCATCCAATAGAATTTAGAAAATTTTAGGTTTCTATTTTAACCTTATAATTTAGATTTAAATTTAAGTAAGATAATTTAACTTTTACTGCGTCTTCTTGTTTTCTTACACTATAATGTTAAGAAACATACTATAACAAACCAAACGAACCCCAATTTATTTATTATTAATATATATAACCTTATCTTAGTCATTTTCCGAATCTTATATTTTTATAAATAAAATAACAATTAATAATATAATATTTTTTTAAAACTATTTCTTGTCAATTTTGACACAATTTGATAATTGATTTTTGCGAAAATCATAACAGAATGATTAGTTCGAAAAAAGTTAATTAAATAAATACTAACATAACATATTAACCTAGAAAATTAGTGTAATTCATAAAAAGTCCAAAATTAAATTTATTTTAGTATTTATAACATCAATTATGTTAATATTTCATTAATAAGATAATTACTACATCATCATTGTGTCATAAATAAATTAAATTATTTAATGTCTAAAAATTATAAATAAAATACCATTATGTCTGAAATATTTTTATCTTTATAATTAATATTTATAGTCTAATTTACCTTATGAACAACCCTATATGAAAAATGTATAGTTATTAAACCGTGATTTTAACTATTTTAACTATTCTTTAAATAAAATAATATTAAATGACCTAATATAATCCATGTGGGTCTATATGGTCATATTTTATTCATAAGGTTGTTTTTGGTCGAATTAAACTTATCCAATAGAATTAGACAATGTGTTACGGTTATAATAATATCATTTTTACCCTTAATTACACTATTTACTTTTAGCCGTGGTAAAAAAAGTAAAAAGTTACTATCCACCAAAAATTATTTTCATCTCATTGAACCACATTTTAGTCCTTGATATTAACCGTGTCTCTAAGATTTTTGAAATTCCACTTACAGAAGCGGTAAAATTATCTTTTATGTGAATTTGCAAATTTTTCTAGGAGGTGGGTAAAAGACGGTGAAAAGTTAAACAAAATTTTTATATATCTAAAATTATATTAAAATGACTCCAATAAATTAATTTGAACTTATATAGGTATTATTTATCAATTTTGAATTAAAATAACTTTAAATAAAATAAATAATTATTTAAATAAAAAGTCGGTTTTTAGATAGTAACCCATTGCTTTCATTATTCATCAAAAAATGAAAGATTTCAAAAAAATACAAAAATTTCACCCTAGGCTAATTTTGATATTCCGAATCCAAAAATGAAGTCCATTTTGAAAGGTAAAGTTTATAAAAATTCAAAAAGTGGGTATTACTATTAATAAGGGCATGTTCATAATAATATTATAATAATATCTTGTTTAGTAAAACTCAGTATTGCGTATTACACACGCTATCATGGAAGGTCGTGATTGCGTGTAATGTAAGCCACATCAGGGTTGCCTGTAGTGAAATACTTATTTGTTATTTCATATAACATAATCCAACAATATTTAATTTATACATTGAAAACATATATATATATACTCAATTTTGCGTAGAATAACTACTATCAAACGAACTTGAAATTGTGTGGAACACGATCCAAGAATAGTGTTGCGTATACTAAAAGCTAATACGGTCTTGCATATAGTACAAGATAAACATGGTGTAGTGTATAATAGAAGGCATCAATGAAATTAAAAGAATATTTTTCATAAAATCTTGGGGTATTAAATTCAACCCCCCTTAAAATGAATTTCTCCCTCAAAATTCGTCGGGGTTATAAATGGTTTATTACATGAAAGTTTCTTTCATAGAAACCCACATCATAAAAAGGAATTCTAAATCTCCATTTTAGAAAGGGAAGTTATAATCATAACAGTCACCCAAAGTAACTCAACACCGAGATTCCACATAGGACAAAATTGGTGAAAATATGGACATGGAAGAGAAATGTAATAATCAACTTCTGATGATGAGTGGTAGAGTACATGGATATGAGAAAGACAACAATCACAAAGCCATAAATTTGTGATTATCTGAGGTACCATCTGATTCAACAGATATAAGAGTTCTAGGACAACATTTTTGGTTTTCAAGATCATTTCCCTAAAGTTGAATAATTTTTGAATAAAAAAAATACTTACTTGATTTTGGTACAATCTCAACGTTGCTCGTTCCTTGAACATTTTCCAATTCAACTATTAAAGAAATGAAGTTGAATTTGTCTTTCATGAAGTTTTAGCTGATCATGCGATAGAATGATAGGTCATTCCATCTGTCTCAAACATAGGCTTAGAAAAAGTTATATACATAAGTCCATCTATGGTAAGATTAATCGGATATGGTTCCAAAATGGACTTATACTTCATCTATCATCCTGATAAATAAAATAAAACTGGTATCTACTAACCAGGGACGTCTTGTAGGCTAGTGGTAGGTGGTAAAGGCCTGTCACACTTCGGTTGTTGGTTCGATTCCCACAACCTTGTCTGAAACGATGGGTTGTCGTCCGTCCTATGGGTTATGCTTTTTCTAAAACTATACTATCATAACATAAAAAGTTATATCTTTGACCAACACTACATGATGTACATTCAAACCTATAGGCTTATCGAAAATACTTCAGTCTGATTACTAGTAATTTCATCTATCGAACATGTGAATTCCTTCATTTTTCCCCCATATATGATAAGATATATCTTGTTGGTCACATTCCAAACATGTGAATACCTTAATCATGTATTCTATTGAAAAGTGAATACCCATTAAACCATAGTAAAAACATGAATGTTTTCAAAAGTTAACTCATTCTACATACAAAAAATCCCAAAAATTCTCTATACTCACCCCATGATATCACTTAGTACTTATATCAATCATGGTCTCATGAATACTATCATACATATTATTTTATCCTTACCCTTTCATTATGCGAATATCATATTTTTTCCAAAAATATCTGAATAACCTTTCATGGTTACCTGTACCATTCAACATATAATTTCAAATACTTTAGGAAAAATAGTAGTGAAACAATCTTTTCATGCATCTTTAATCCATAGTACCATAAATTATTCTTGATAATCATACAATCATTCCACTAACTTCTTCAACCACTGATTGAGCTTCATCATTTCTTTCACCTCATATTTGATTTGGAGTCTCTTCATCATCATCCACATAAATACTACCCATATGACAATGTTGATTCTCTTCTTGAGATTTTCCCTTTTGGAATTGGTTTTCATATTGCCTATACATTCCACATTTAAAACATCTAATCAATGTTGATGTCGAGCAATACCATTATCCTTCTCCATGGTGTTAACTGAACCTTTTCCATTGCACTTACTGGATTTGTGTCCTTCTTTTCCACACCCAAAGAATCTTCCTATTCATTTGAAACAATCTCCCAGATGCCTCTTCCCACATGATTTATATGTGGGAAATTGAACTTTCTTTCCTCTATGATAATCATGAAACACCATCTTTCTCTTATTATCTGAGTCGGGAAACTTACCAAAGTTGAGATTATTGATCATATTATGAGATTTTTTATTAGTCATAATAACGATGTTTGGATTTCCAAATCCTTTTTCAGTTAGTTTCTCATGAAGAATACCATTCCATTGTCTATCATATCCTCCATTATCGTGATTCTTGCTATTTCTAGCCATTTTCTAAAACACAAAGGAATAGTGTGAGAGGCCAAAATCATAATCAAGGGGGAGTAACTTCAATATCAAACATCTTAGGATTAATTCTAATATCGTTACCATAATTATAGGACTATAAATTATACTTATACTTAACCTTAGGGACATCCCTAGACATACCTTAGAAATATCTATAGGGATCTCACTAATGTTTTTGCATCTTAGTTTCCAAGGGTTACTAAGCCTTTCCTCCGATACCAACTGCAGAGACCCAAATATTGACGTATATGGACTTTACATTACATTTTATGAATACTTAATACATGACAAAAACATAGGCCCAAAGATCGTATTAGTTTAGTGTCTTTGGAAACATGGAAAATAATCTTCTAATCGTGCTGAAAGATCTTCAACATCTCCCATAAAGATCTTCCCCTTATGTTTTCTTACCTAAAAACATTCTTTAAATATTGGGGAAAATAAAACATATAAAGGGTGAGCTCAAATGCACAGTAAGGGTATGCATGGATAAAATAAAACAAATCATGTACAATTGAACATAAAAACATGAACATAATGTTTAAACATCAAAACCATGAGCAATGATATAAGACATGGAAGTACATAAGGCATAGATAATAAAGAAACATTAATCATGATAAATTTTAATGGGAATAAAACATGTTATTGTGGAAACCATTAAGAACATGATATGATTTCCATAGTATCCAAGGCATTGTTGCCAAGACCATCTTAGTAGACAAAGTCCCTTTCTGAATCGAGTTCACTCCTCATTCCAGTCCTGTTACAATGAACCAGATTAACATACCATTTTAGACATGTCTATCTCATGAGATATAAATCTAAACTCAATGCATTGGAGGGAGATATAGGTCCCACCCATCTCAAATTTAAATCATTCTCACATGTTCCACAAAACAATCATAAATCATTCATTATAACATAAAGAATAAATTGGGTTTCATAAACATCATTCCATCATAACATAATCCATCTAAAACAAATGGATATCATTTCATCATAAGAAAAGTGAAACCATATAAAACAATGTGACATTATACTTAAAACATACACATATTAAATATTATCATATTATATGGAAAATGGTTTTGATAAAGCACTTGAAATGAATTCTTGAGGAAAATATCCTTTCTTCTTAAAAATAATTTTATTTTAACAAAATTCCATTCAATTTTAAATGAAAAGTATTTTTCTGAAAATAGTCATAAAATCTTGTGGCTGAATATTTATGAAAATAAGGCTTTATGAAACCGTAAAAATTCGTTCATGCTGTATAAGTTAAAAAAACGTTCTCCTTGTACTTTTGTCGGAAAAGTCAAAATGTACCTCATAACGTAAACAAAAGAAATACTCCTTACATACACTGTAGTAAAAGTCAAAATGGGTAAAAAGGACATAAAAAAACTTTTAGAAAACATGGACATGGAAGATAACAATAACCCCAGTAAATACTTACGTATAATCAATCTCGGATAAAAATGAAATTTGAAAAATTATCCCTTCCTTTATGTCTGATATGCCTCGTATGTATCCAAACCTATTGTATAATGATTTAAATAATGTTATTGACTTATTATAGAATCATATAAGTTGTTATGATATCATATATAGTTTAATCATGACTTTATATTACCCGTTATTTTGTAAATTCAATGTAAAAGCAGTGATTTGGGTAAAATCGTTTCATTTATTAGACGTGTTTTGACTTATTGTTATTGATATTATTAACTATATCCTGATTTACATAATTCCAGAATGTAAAAAATGATTTATATATAATATATATTCATCATATACATATATATATGATAGATCGATAAATGGAATGAAATACACCATTCATGGAGACGGTATGCCGTACGTACGCATGAAAGCTGTTTTCGTTTCCTTATTGAATTGAATGGAATTAAGTAGATGAAATACATATATATATACATAAATACAGTATCATTATTATGTCATATATTTCATTATTATTATTTATATATACTTTATAATCATTCATGAATGGTTAACATGGAGAATGAAACTCATCGCGTCGTGGAGACGGTAGTCTGTACGTACGCACAAGAGATGATATCATTACCATGATCGTGGAATTGTATTGAAGAATATTTATAATATTTAAGAAAAAATATCACTTTACAATAATCATATATAGTTATTTATTTACATCATTATACCCATCCAAGTAAGGTGTTGGTCGAAAATAGATTACACCACGGCGTGGAGATGGTATTCCGTACCTACGCACGCGCGGTGATTTTGTTTTCCATAGGATGGATAGAAGGTGAAATAGGGTTGTTTAATATTTATGGTAACATATCAGTATATGAGTGATAGTGATGTTATTAGTTCATAATGAAACAAATAATGAAGAAGAAGTAAAAGAAGAAATAAATTTGAAAGAATCGGTAACATACATTACCTCTTCTTTGAAGCGCCTCTTCTTAACATCCTCTTTGGTAACTAAAGATGGACTTTCAAGAATACCAGAACCTATAGGATGTTTCTAGGGAAGTGGAGAAAAGAAATTGTCAGGGTTTGTCCGAGCATGAAGGCTCAATGTGGTGTGAGAAGTAGAGGGAGTAGGTGCCCTTTTATAAGGTAGGAGAGGGACACCATAGGAAAAACTAAAAATATTATTTTATTATAAAGTCATATTCAGTTTTTAATATCTCCAAATTTATTTATTTAGAAGCTAAGGTGGGGATGGGTCGCAAACCTCTCATCCTATATAATTTATAATAGTTTATGTTTATATTTTAACCATGTCATTTAGATTTAACATTAAGTTAGATAATTTAACTTTTACTGTGTCTTCTAGTTTTCTTACACTATAAGGTTAATAAAATTACTATAAAAATCCAAAAGAACCATAAGTTGTTTATGATTAATATATATAACCATATCTATGTTATTTTTCAGAACCATATATTTTTAGGAAAAAAATAACAATTAAAAATATAATATTTTTTTAATAACTATTTTGTGACAATTTGGACACAATTTGGTAATTGATTTTTGTGAAAATCATAACAGAATGATTATTTAGAAAAAATATAATTAAATCAATACTAACATGTCATATTAACCAAGAAAATTAGTGGAATTCATAAAAAGTCTCAAATTAAATTTATTGGAGTATTTATAACATCAATTATGTTAATATTTCATTAATAAGACAATTACTGCATCATTATTGTGTCATAAATAAATTTAACTATTTAATGTATAAAAATTATAAATAAAATACAATTATTTAGGAAATCTTTTTATATTTCTAATTAATATTTCTAGTCGAATGTATCTTATGTATAATCCTATATTGAAAATGTTTTAGTTATTAAACATTGATTTTAACTATTTTAACTATTCTTTAAATAAAATAATATAAAATGTCCTAATCTAACCCAAGTGGGTATAAAAGGTCATATTTTATTCCTATGGTTGTTTTTGGTCGAATTAGAACTATCCAATAGAATTAGGACATGTGTTAGTGTAATAATAATATCATTTTTACCCTTAATTACCCTAATAACTTTTAACCGTGGGAAAAAAGTAAAAAGTTACTATTCACCAAAAAAATATTTTCATCTCATTGAACCACATATTAGTCCTTAATTTTAACCATGTCTCTAGGATTTTTGATATTCCACTCACAGAAGTGGTAAATTATGTTTTATGTGAATTTGCAAATTTTCCTTGGAGGTGGGTAAAAGACAGTGAGAATTTCAATAAAATTTTTATATATCTAAAATTATTATAAAATGACTCAAATGAATTACTTTGAACTTATATTGTTATTATGTATCAATTTTGACCTAAAATAAATTTAAATAAAATGTCGGTTTTTAAATAGTAACCCAGTGTTTTCACTATTCATCAAAAATTGAAAGTTTTCAGAAAAATATCAAAATTTCACCATAGGCTAATTTCGATATTCTGAATCCAAAAATGAATTCCAATTTGATTGATAAAATTTATAAAATTTCAAAAGGTGGGTATTACTATTCATAATGGATTGTTTATGATAATATTAGAATAATATCTCATTTAGTGATACTCGGTATTGTGTACTACACACGCTATCGTGGAAGGTCGCGATTGCGTGTAATGTAAGTCAAGTCAGGGTTGAGTGTAGTGCAAGACTCTTTTGTTGTTGCGTATAACAGAATCCATCCATATTTAATTTATACATTTAATACTTATATATATATATATACCCTCAATGTTGCGTAGAATAACTACTATGAAACAATCTTGAAATTGTGTGTAACACAATCCATGAGTATTGTTGCGTATTCTGCAAGCTAATACAGTCTTTCATATAGTACAAGCTAAACTCGGTGTAGTGTATAATAGAAGTCATCAATGAAATTAAAATAATATTTTTAATAAAATCTCGGGGTGTTACACAAACAGTCCCGTAACCCCTATGGGAAAGACAGGGAACACGGCCTCATAATCTGCATCCACCAGGTCCATGGGGATATTATCCTCCACATGCTGCCTATTCAAGATGGAATTACCTTCCAGCGTAGGAGTCATCAGAGACACCTTACTCTTAAAAGAAACTCTAGTAATTTGAGGAATAGGTAGATATGATTAATCCTTTATACGTCAAGCCCTCCTATTATTCTTAATGAAGCCATCTGAATCAATAAATTTGGTCATTCCCTTCCGTGAGGAGGATCTAATGTAGTCATCCTCTATATCCAATTCCTTGGACTCAGCAGAATCTGAGGTCTCATCCAATTCATCTGGAGCACCTTCCTCATCCACCAGCGGATACTCTCTATTATCCATTCCTCCCACTCCTTCATTAGCATGCCCATCCTCTTCCCCTAACACTGCAAATCAGTTTTGAGAATACACATACGATCCCCCCGATTTAAGATTCATAGCATAGGAACTTCTATCCTACTTGACCTGTATTTGATTATCTGAAGCTCCTATCTAATCAAGCCCTCGACCCATAAATTTGAAACCTGCTTGGATGCCCTCCTGAGGCAATAGCTGAGAAGCCACACTAGTGGCTTTAGCCGTGCATGCATCCTATGTCAACACCACATCATTTTTAGTAGTTGAAGGTGCTAGTTGCAATGCCTTAGAAGCATCTAGAAAGCCTCCCCTCACTTCCAGAGGATCCAAAGTTTGCACCCGAGGAGTAGAATGGTCCTCTCCATTCCATTGGTCACTCTCATGATGCAACCCAGCCTCCGGCCAAGGGTCAGCACAGTCTGGAGAAATCAAGGAAGAAACTGGGGTGTGAGATACGCGGCAAGCAGTTTGCAGATGACCAAAATGATGACAGTGCAGGAAAAATCGAACCAATTATCAAAAACAACCGATTGAAGATAATGCATTTCATTGCAAACCTCAATCCTGACGCTTTCAACTAGAGGCTTCGAGATGTCCACCTCCACGCATATTTTGGGAGCAATGGGATGGAATAAAGATCTTGAGAGTTTGTCAAATGATAAGAATCTGCCAACGAGATTACCTAACATCTGGAAAATTGATGGGTTTTGGAAAGGAAGAAGGAGACCCGGGAAACTGACCCAAATCACTATAAGGGGATGATCCCATGTCCAGTTAAATTCATAGCTTCATCTGTGATTAGGTTTTAACTAGTTTTAATGTTTAAAGAGGGATTTTTGGCTCCACACTTAGTAAGAATATGGAGTACTACTGACCATTCCAAATTATAAGGTGATCATGTTCGATAGAGAAAAATATAAGATGTATAATTCTAGTAGATAAGAACTACTCATGGAGGCTAGATTATTGGTCAGGGTCATGGTTTTATACAATTACATATAGAAAACAATACACTCGAGGAGTAGAACAATGGGCCACATATAGTATGGTGTATGATCATATTATCCTGAAATTTGTTATCCACTTTTTATGAAATGATTGATAGAAATCATTCATATTTTCTACATTAATAAAAATTCTTGGTATCGATATTGAATACTTCTATGGGGAAACGAATCGTAACACTCCACTAGGAATATGATTTGAGAGTGTTCACTAATGAAAAGGTTGTCTTCTTAAAAATGAATAATTCCATTTTTTATAGAACCCTTTAGTCCTAAGGATGACATGTTTCGATATAATCCTTACGATGGAAATGATGGTACCACTTGAAGACAATATTTATTTTTATCACTTATTGGTATATTTTGCATCACACTAGGATTTTTATTATGTTTATAGGGGAAAATGGGTTTTTATCGAACATCGAATTGGACCTGTTCATCATATGTTTGGTGATGTTTCAGCCCATATTTCCATAATTTTTCTAAATGATTGATATTAAAATATATTCCATAATTTTACTTTCAATTTCAATATTTTTAATCTCACATAAGTGTTATTTGAAGGCAAATTGGCACATTTGATGATTTTAGTGGTATTTTTAACTTTATTGGAAAAGGGATATTTTTTATTCTAAATATATTATATTATTTCTATATTGTGGAAATAAAATAATCTATACTGATCCAAATCATGAAATTAATTCTTTTTTGGATTCTATACATCCAGGGATTAATTTAATGCGTCTGGACCAAAAGATAATTCCATAATTTTGAATCCCAAAACAGCTCACCAGTAGGGCCTTGAAAACTATAAATAGATCTGGAGATTGTTTATGTTAGGACCAAAACAATGCATGGAAATTTGAAGGGGAGGTGTGAAATAAATTTCTGAAAAAATTTGATGAATGAATCCTTGTGTGAATTGGCCATTTTCAAGGCCATTAATGCAAGGGAAATTAGAGACATGGAATATGATGAGTTTTTCTAAGAAGAATAAATTTTCGAAGTAAAATAGACATAAATCTCTCTACAAATTTCAAAATACGGTGAAATAAGGAGGAGATAAGCACAAATTTGTGGGAAAATTATATTAAGACACCATTTCTCAATTAAAAAATTTAATATAGATAACACGATGAAACATTAAAAAGAAACTTTTAGCCTATAAACGGAGGAGGGTCCCACCTTCCCAAATCATTCCAATACATCAAATTCCATTAGTCGACCACCGAGGAGGAGATCTCCCCGAAGGTTCCACATGACACCATATTCTTCCTCACCCATTTCTTCTTCTTCTTCATTTTATATTTTTATTTATTTTGTTTTTTTCAGTTATAATTTAAATTCCAAACAAAATCATGCGTTTTTTACTTTTTTACACCAATTTAATCCACTTCTATAATTATTATTTTGTAATATTTATTAGCACTATTATAGTTTATATAATTGGTAATAATAATAATAATTATTATAATAATAATAATATTATTATTATATTTATTGTAATATTCATATTTTGAAATTTATTTTTCTTTTCTCAATTTCTTCATCCCTTGTTTTTTGGAAAAATATTATCTTAATAATAATAATAATTATTATAATTAATAATAATATTATTATTATTTTAACATTACATATTAATTATTATTTTTTTCTTCATTTATTTTATTTTATTCTATTATCTCTCTCACCTGAATTATATTTTCATTTTATTATTTCATATTCTCAATCCAATTATTTTTAAATGTGTTCTTTCTTTTATTCTATTTATCTTATTTTTTTCTTCATCCCACTTTCACTATTGTAATCTCATACTCTAAAAAATGAGATGCTGACCTTAATGCTTGGACTGGGGGGGGGGGGGGTCAATGTGCTCTAGAATATTCCTAAATGTAAATTTTAAGTATGTAGTCTATTTGAGAATCATACATGGGTGATACGAATGTCCTTGATTTGGTGGATATCCCCCAATGACATGAAACTCTAAATATTTCTTTTATTTTATTTAAATAAATTTTGAATCTCTTTTTTTGTTAGTTTATCATATGATGGAGTTTATATAATAATTGGATGAAACAATATAGATAGAGACATGTATTTGAAGATAAACCCTCATAGACTATGGAGTGTCATCAACAATGATTAATGGTTGAGGTGGAATTAACTGTGCTTAGGAATTCAATGATATTGCACAATTTTTAAATCAAGAATATTAGTTCGAACAAGATACTTCATGTTTGGATTATCAAACTAAAATAAAATAGAAAAAGGATAATAATTATCAAATCTTAAACCAATTCCAAAAATCATGTTCTCTCTTCCTTACATCATTCTCTTTAGAATTTCATGATAGTTTAGAATTCCATATTTCATTTCATTTGATAAATAATAATAAAAAAATATAAATTTATTCATATTCTGTAGGAAATAAAAAAATTAATTAAAATAAGTATAATATGAGATCTAGATAATTTTGGTCAATAAATTCAAATTCTCCATAAGTGAGATGGCTTGGGGTAGCAACTATGTTGTACTAAGGAAAACAATTTCCCTTCTAACCAGGACCAATGACATGAATGCATATAAACTAGCACCATTTCTGAGGAGCCAATAATAAATTTTCTTAACATTTATATTTTCACACATTAGATAAATTTTATTTCGTTTATAAAAATAAAAACTAAAAAAAGTCTATGTTCTCTTCATATGATCATTTATTCAATTCATGGAACAATTACTCATAGATGAAAGCGGATATAGGTGAATCACCCTGGTTTGTAGAATATAATGTTTCTTTATGGGATATATATCAGGGGGCGGAGAGTCAAATATTCCAAGAGGTGGAATTCAAGGACCCCATCAAGGATCTCTAGGAGATCCTTGAGAAACTAGTGGTTGAAGGATTTTCTAGATAACTTACAAAATTCAAGGAGTAATTCAAATAATTGAAACTAGAAGTGGACACAACACAATTAGAGTAACCCCCATTTCCTCTCAACACATTGGAATATGTATCCTAAAAAGAATTATAATAGAATGTAGAAAAACAAAAACTCAAGTATGATATTCAATATCTTGATGAAAAGGTGAAAAATATCCAAGAAAAAATGGATTAGTTAACTACATACATCAAAGAACTATTAGATGAACCCAAACCTATGTCTGAACATGAACAATGAGATGAGACACTTTTCTAAACTAAATAAGAAAATGGGAAAAACTTTAATGCTGAGAAACATGTGGGAGATGATGAAGAAATAATGACCTTTCAAATGGATGTGAGGAATATATTTATCCCCCAAACTATGTAAAGAATACAATCCAGAATTAGTGAAGGAAAACACCACCAAAGTTTTGGAATTTATAGTAATGATAAAGGAGCCGAATTACTTGACTCCATCCACACAGATTATACTTAATTTGGCAGTTACTAATGAGGCATCTATTGAATATAAACCAATCTAGGGCATAAATATTTTTACATACTCTATCTATTATAATTTTATTGAAAAACAATTATCCATCACTCCCTCTTGTTTTAATTTTTTTTATTTAGAAAAAATTTTCTAAGAATTAGAGGAGGAAGAACGTATTCACGAATGTATGGAAGAACACATGGTCATTTGTGATTTAAATGAACATACATTTGTGGGGACCCATCAATATATCCATGTAGCTAAGCCTGAGGAAATAAGACAAGAGAATTCCCATTTTGAAAGGGAGAAAAAAGTATTAAAACATAAAATTTAAATTTTATTCAAGTGGAATTACATGAATATCATCTCTGTAATCATGAAATATATGAATTCCCTATGAATCCAGAATAAGAATAAAATAATGAGGTTTCACATGTAGAAACCAATAAAGTGGATGATTCATAATACATCCCACCCCCATGTAACATCCCTATTCCAGAATCCACCCAGAGGTGCCCCATAACCAGTTGGTCAAATAGCGTCAAGCACATTTCCCTGAATTCCACAGGATACCTACTCGTAGGAAGGGCCCTGGGTGTGATTATGGGGAATCTATGCCATCATTCACAGAGTAATATAGTATAAATAAATAGATAACAATAGAGGAATTAGTAATAATACAATTAAAAAGTAAACAGCAGGTTACAAGAAGCAATAACAACTGAGTAAACATAAATGTATATGATGCATGATACATATGTCTAGTAAAGAATACAAACAAGTCAAAATGTTGAAAAACTATAATAAACCCAAATACAAAGAAATTCTTGTAAACAAATCCACTACATCACAAGCCTCAGCTTGGTCCCATACTGCCCAGCTCCACAGTAATCAAGTTCTAGAAGTAGAAAGGATCATGCCCTTATATATACCTAAAACAATATAATCTATTTGCGACCAAAAGAAAGACATAAACAGGGTGTGAAACAAATCCCAGTAGCCATCCACCCAATGATTTGTGCCTAACAGTCAGTGAATATATATGGAAGGAAACAAAAAAATTAAACAGTAAACAAGGAAGTACACATTGCAATAAACCTAAAAATTCAAATATATTCAATTTCATATACCATTTAACTAGATAAAAAAAGTAGGTATCCCTTTGGGAAGTACTCACAGCCTAACCCCTCTGGTTTAACCAAAAAAACACAAACAACCCTCTGGTAAGTACTCACAGCCAAACCCCTCTTGATTAGCTTTTGAAAAGACACTCTGAGGAAGCACTCACCATCTATTTCCTCTGTGGTATCATATTTCTAACTAATAGGCACTCCGAGGAAGCACTCAATGTCCAATTTCCCTCTGTATCCCATATCCAGGAAACTATAGACACTCTGAGGGAGCAAAATATCCATCCCCCTATGGTATCTCAATGTAAAATTAAACGCGCACTCTGGGAAATCCCTGAGCATCCATTCCACCTATGTTCTAATACACCAGGTTCCCACAACCATTTTTATTTCAATCATGCACAAACCATTCATGGAATCCAAAGTAAATCTCAATAACTAATTGGATAAATAATCTACAACATGTTATATCCTGACAGATAATAATCAATCCATCCTAACAATACTAGGAATGAAATCCAAAGCAGCCAAATAGGCAATCTAGAAGAAATGTTAAAAATAAGAAACATGGTAAAAACCTCTATATTATGGTAAAGTTAACCCTGTTCATAAAAAAATAACATTTATCCCAACAAACTAGGCATAACAGGAAATAATAGGGTTAGAAACCATAAACACACAATAACCTGTTACAGGGTATTGGGGACTTTTGTTCATAAAATTCAGATACTGTCTACAAAAAGGCACAAACAACCTAACTCTGCATCGCGAGATCGATAGAAGTGAATCTATGGCCTTGAATCACCCTATAATTTCCAAAATCTACAAAAATATTAAAAACATTCAGCCAAGAATAACTCATGAAAAAGGATAAATAAAGAGATGTGATTCAAGAAGAAAGAAGAACTAACTAATGTGATTCTAACACAACCAATGGTGGTCGATTTTGTGAATGAAAGGTGAGTTGGGGGGATCAGAGAAGATATGTGGCCATCTGAATGTTCTTATATGACATAGGTCGAGAAGAAGTGCGTCATGTCCACTAAATGTGTTCCTGACCCATTTATTGAAAAAAAGAAAGTACACTGCATGTTCTTTTAAAGGAAACAACATGTACTTGCCTTTTCCTTCCACAGCTTTAGGAAGTCTCCATGTCACCACACACGACCAAGTATTCAGCTATTACATGGACAATACACAGTCACCCACGACAGCTGGGTTCAAAATGTGTACTTATAAGTCCATGGTGTGTAACACTAAAATTTATACAAACTCCTCATTTTCTAAATAACAACTAGAAGAGAAAAATGTACCTGAAATGAAGTCCCGAGTTCTTACAAACTTCACCCTTAAATAAATTCTTCCCAAAATTTCCTTAGCAAGGAGGCATAGAAGTGAAACCCTCGAATAGTTCTATCCACTATGATCGTACATCGTCTTCCCTCTACTAGGTCTCATCCTAAACTCGCCCATGCTGCCATAGCACTCATACTAGAGGAACAAACTTGCCCCAGAGAACGTTAACACTATGATAAAAAATCTGGATATTATGCTTTATAAAAGATGCATCCACTTCTACATCAACCTACTGAAGTTAAAAAACATGAGATTGGTCTGATAAGTAATATCGGAGCTGAGAATCGGGGAATAAATCATGCATAGCTTGATACCTATGAGGTAACAACAACTGATTGGTAACCGTCCCAACTCTCTCTAACACCTCAAATGGCACGACGTACCTCTATGAAAGATTACCCTATTTCCTAATCCTCTTGTGTCCCAGCCTCAGTGTGACATGTCGAAAAATATGATCTCCGACCTCGAACTCCATAGGTCATCTCCGTCAATAATCATAAGACTTATTCCTTGACTGTGTCGTAAACATACTCTTCTGATCAGTATGATAGATATAGAGATCATAAACGAACATAATAAAAAGGAACTGGAAAGACTTGACATGAAAGTAAAACTTGAAAATAAGAAAGGTGAAAGAACCACTTAAAAATTCGGGAGCCTAACGGCACCACTTAAAACGTCAAAATACTGAATTGAAGAGATCAAATGGGGTCTCTTGTCATATGATCATAATAGATCAGTATGATAGATATAAATATCATACCCCAACATCATAAAAATGAACTTGAAAGACTTGACATGAAATTAGAACTTGAAAACGATAAAGGTGAAAGAATCCCTTAAACATTCGGCAGCCTAACGACTCCACGTAAACTTTCATAAAAAGAAATGATGAGACCAAGGGGGGTCTCATCATACGAACATTAAAATGGAAGTAATATGATTATAAAAGAACATCCTTAAACATAAGATCATGGATCACAAAAGAAATTACATAAAAGAGATTACTTGAAAAGAAAGAGAGAGGTCGGATCCCTTACCTTAAAACATAACTCTTAAAACTCAATGGTTGGGATCTTGATGGCTTGGGGGAAACTTGGGAGGACTCTTTGGGAGGTAATGAGACCATAGCTTCGTTTGGGGAGAGTTGGGAGTCGAAAGGATGAAAGGATGTCTTGGTATTTATAGGGAATGTGAGGGGACAAGGCATTAATGGCCAAGGGACACCTCATTGGTGGTTTTGGAAATACCATGGGCTTGTCCATGGTATTTTCCCATTGTATTGGCCACTTGGGACACCTCATAAAATAATTCATCCCCTTTAGTCAACCATCCCTTAAAATATCTCACTGAATCATCATGACACAGTTATGATGTCATTAAACATACCGAAACCCTAAAACTGTATTTTTTTTTACTATTCACTGAAAATTCAACTTACTCAGAAAAATCCCAAAACTTCACATTAACCAAATATCAATGCTCTGATTTTAAAAATGAACTCTATTTTATAAAAAAAATTTTATAAATATTTTTAATTTAATTTTTAAATAAATACACTATTCACCAAAAATTCATTTTTTCAGAAAAAACCCCAAAAATTACCGTAACATAATATCGATGCTCTAAGTTCAAAAATGAAATCCATTTTATAAAAATAATTTTCTAAATATTTTTAATTAAATTTTTTAATTAAGAAACACTATTCACCTGAAAAAACTAATACTTGAATAACAATTTATGAAACTGTTATTTAACCATTTTATTGAATCACATTACTTAATCAAGGAGCCCAGATTATATTAATACTTTCTTTAAGAGAGATTACTAATCCATTTGGATGCATTACTAATCCTAATCATAAAATCACTATTCATAATTTACTATTCATCAAAAATCAATTTGATCTTATTAGACTCTAAATTTCGTACTGAACATAATTGTAGAAGGCCATTTTTTGAAAATCCGTAGACATTATTAATTATTTAAGGTTTACCTAAACATTTTTAAAATATCCTTTTTCTAAAATTCATAAAAAATATGCATACTACATTTATCTGGACATTTGAAAATTCATAAACTTCATCATAAGAAGAAATCGAAATTTTTATTTAAAACAAAGGGTTACACAAGGCAGTTACGGTCTCTTTACATAGCCCCTTATCACACTAGCATAGAACCTAAGAGTAAGTTGTGCTAAGGTGAAAGAATCCGAGGGACGCTCGACCAACATCACATGAGTAGTAATTTCTATCAGTTTGAACTTCTCACGAAGTCGATTCCGTTCTAGCTTAACACGATGAAGTTCAGCTTGGGTTTGGTCCAGAGCAAAGCCCAGTGGTGCTACCTCCTTCCCAAGTTATGTTAGATGGGCTTAGATCAGTCCAAGACTACTGGGTGAGGCCATCAAATCTTTTTTCTATATTAATTAACCAAGATTACTTTTATTTAAAGACAATAACCAAAACGTTTAGTTTTTGGTCGTCATATTGTCCAATGGCCATATAACAGTCAAAAATCAATGGTCTCATTTTAATTATACTCATATTATCAAATGAAACAGTTTTGTTGAGTTTCAAAAATAAAATAACACAAAAAATTAGGAATCAAGATTTATTCAAATTTTTGGGTCGTTACAATCTTCCACCCTTAAGAAATTGCGTCCTCGCAATTTTTAAAATTGGGTTTTGAAATATCATTGAAAGTCCCACATCGGAAAAAGTGTCAGTAACACTATTACTTTAAAAGAAATAAAGGAAAGTACAAATGTCACCCAAGTTAACCCATACTAGGATTCCATGGAGAAAAACATGGATATGGAAGAAATAACAAATGGTCAAGTTCTGGGAAAGAGTGATAGAAAAGATGACTAGGAGAAAGTTGACCATGAAAAAATCACAAACATATGATATGTGTAAACGATTTTTGATTACCTAGTAGGAAACATAAACCAACAACATTTTTGTTTTACGTTTTTTTCATAATTTTTAGTAATTCATTTAATACATAGAACAAAAACATAAGGAAATATACCTACCTTCATGTAGATTTTCATCCTTTAATAAGTTTCTACCAAAACTAATCTTTTCTCAAAACGATGAGCATTCAAAACTACTTGGTCTCATCAAAACACAAGAATCATCTTCTAGAGAATCACATAATCCACAAATGATTAACTATCTATTTCTTCTATCTTTAAACATTATCCCAAAAATAGAAAGGGTAAGGTAAAACAACTCTTCAAAAAGAAAGAATACCATAGGAATGGAAACTACCTTTAAATCTTCAAAGTTCCATGGTACTACCCAAATTTCATTAGAGACCATTCCATAAATAAAGGTCCTTAAAATTACTCAAAATAAACCAAACTAAGATTGAAACCCAAATACAAGAATGATTATATAACATAGTCGTCCAAAATAAACTTCATTGTTCATCTCCAAACAACATCAACCACTCCTATCATCTTATAACAAAAGCAGCTAACCTAAACATATTTTACCCAAGATAGGTTAATACTTCCCATAAGTATCCTAAATTACTATAATTCCGCCTTAAATTCATCGATTCTTCAAAATATAAGTCAACCTTACTCCTCAATGAAAAGACCATAGTAGTCTATTTACCTCGATCATATAGGGTCCCCAAAATAGTGAACGTCTTCCAAAATTATATTCATCTTTTAATCCACTAATCATCTATGTCATATTAATACGACAATTGTCGCATTTCCTATCGCATTCGTTGTTGGACATGTTCTTCCATTTCCCACCATTAACTAAGAAGAGAAATTATAATTAGGGGATTAAATACTTATCCAATAATCATGAAAAGTAACTTAAAGCATATAAGGATAACTTGTAGAAGAAAACATTACCCTAACTTGTGATCCCCTAGGTTCCCATCTAGGTTATCCATGATCATATATTCTTATGTGAATCATTATTTTATTTTATCTTTGTTCCTTTGACATTGGTTTATACTAAGCTTATGAATTTACCAAAGCATATCCCCTGAGAGTGTCGTAACCAAGAGTGCAGCATGGCCTATTGTCGTGTACCAGTTCCCGTTTGAGTCCAGCTCAAAGTGGTGTCTTCGGGTTTTACCCCTATGAACATCTGTGCCAGAGCCACCTCTACCTACTCGTATCCAAACATGGATGTATTTTCTTGGAAACCCATTACTCAGTACTCACCAAATACCAGGAAGATTTATTATAAATAAACTTTTCTATAGGCTTCTTTCTGAGTTTTTAATTTCCTAACTTCCACAAATAACTAAACCATCCTTTCATACCAAATATAGCATCCATCCTTTTTCACATAAACTTTCTTTGCATTTTACAAAACCAAGGATCTCTATGGTTTAGTGTCTTGAAAACCAGGAACTTAAAACATGAAAACAAAAAACATTCTTCTTAAACACTGGAAAGGATTCTCCTCATGTTCATCCTAGGTTCATTACTGTATCTAATAACCTGGGGACATACATCAAAATAAACGGTGAGCATAAGGCCCAGTAAGGGAAATAAGAGAAAATTTTACATGTGAACTTGAGATACATCAATAAGGTCATGAAAACAACTTTAAGGCATGAGAAAGGAATCATGAGATATATCATAATAAAAATAACATTTTTCATAACTTGAAGATGTTGATTCAACATTTAATATTGAAAATCATTTCATTTCACCAAGGTCCATCCCCATGGTGTCATTAAAAATTACCATGGTTATTCACCAAGGTATCAGTCTAAATGGTGATCTCTAGATATTAAGTCTTTACCCAATGAATTGGAGCGCTATCTGGGCGCACCATTGACATGACTTTATTATTATGTGATCCACATATATCATCATCAATAATTTCATAAACAACTCATATAGTATAAAATAAGTGGGTTTCATTTCATAATCATAACGTTTTAAAAACTGCTTTAATGACATGATATTTATGTCACTTTAAACCCACAAAAGGGGAAAGTGGGTTTCATGTATGTAAATACCAGAATTAAAAAATAGAAAATTTTGATATATATGTGAATAATCCTATATAAATAGGAGCTTTGAGTATTAACTTGATAACATAAAGTAATTTTGAGAAAAATAGAGAGGCATTTTGAGATGAAAATTCTGCAGCACAACAGCTACGTTACAGGGTTTTAGAAAACATTGAAAAGAGAGGGGACATGGGTCAAAAATTCATAAATGACCCATAAAATAGTAGAGGGACAGAATATAAGGGATTTAAGAACATGGTAATGAAATTTGAAAATATACCAAAGGAAATGAAGAACATGAAAAGAAGAAAAAATAAGATTTCTCTTATGAAAATTCGGCAGCCTAACAGTGTCACTTAAACTTGAAAAAAATGAATTGAAGAGATCAACTAGGGTCTCTCATCATATGAACATAAAAGATCAGTATGATAGATATAGAGATAATACCCCAACATAATAAAAAGTAACTTGCAAGACTTGACATGGAATTAGAACTTTGAAAAATGAGAAAGGTGAAAGAACCACTTAAACATTCGACAGCCTAACGGCGCCACTTAAAACATCAAAATACTAAATTGAAGAGATAAAATGGGGAATCTCATTATATGATAATAAAATATCAGCATTATAGATATAGATATAATAACCCAACATAATAAAAACTATCTTTAAAGACTTTACATGAAAGTAGAACTTGAAAATGAGAAAGGTGAAAGAACCACTTAAAAATTCGGCAACCTAACGGCGCCACTTAAAACATCAAAATACAAAATTGAAGAGATCAAATGGGGTCTCTCATCATATGATCATAAAATATCAGCATGATAGATATAGAGATCATACCCCAGCATAATAAAAATGAACTTGAAATACTTGACATGAAAGTAGAACTTGAAAAAGAGAAAGGTGAAAGAATCCCTTAAAACTTTGGCAGCCTTTTGACGCCACTTAAACATTCTTAAAATTAAATTATGAGAGGAAGAGGGTGTCTATCATCATATGAACATGAAAAGAGAAGTAAGATGAATATAAAAGAACATACTTCAACATAATATCATGGAGCATAAAATAAATGACATAAAAGAGATTACTTGAAAAGAAAGAGAGAGGTCGGATCCCTTACCTTAAAACGTAGCTCTTAAAACTCAATGTTTGGGACCTTGAGGGATTGGGGGCACATTGGGAGGACTCCTTAAGAGGTAATGAGACCACAGCTTCGTTGGGGGACAGTTGGGAGTCGAAAGTATGAGAGGATTGCATGGTATTTATAGGGAATGTGAGGGGACAAGGCATTAATGGCCAAGGGACACCTCATTGGTGGTTTTGAAAAAACAATGGGCTTGCCCATGGTATTTTCCCATGGTATTGGCAACTTGGGACACCTCATACAATAATTCACCCCCTTTAGTCGACCATCACTTAAAATATCTCATTGAATCATCATGACATAGTTATTATGTCATTAAACATACCGAAACCCTAAAACTGTAGTTTTTACTATTCACTGAATATTCAACTTTCTCAGAAAAATCCCAAAATTTCACATTAACCAAATATCAATGCTCTGATTTAAAAAATGAACTCCATTTTATGAAAATAATTTTCTAAATATTTTTAATTTAATTTTTAAATAAATACACTATTCACCGAAAATTCATTTTTTCAGAAAAACCCCCAAAAATTACCTTAAAAAATATCGATGCTTTGAGTTCAAAAATGAAATACATTTTATAAAAATAATTGTATAAATAATTTTAATTTATTTTTTATTTAAAAAAAATATTCACCCGAAAAAACTAATACTTGAATAATAATTTATGAAACCTTTATTTAACCATTTTATGGAATCACATTACTTAACCAAGCTGCCTAGATTATATTAATACTTTTTAAGTGAGATTACTAATCCATTTGGACACATTACTAATCCTAATCATACAATCATTATTCATAATTTACTATTCATAAAAAATCATGTTGATCTTATTAGACTCTAAATTTTGTACTGAACATAATTGTAGAAGACCATTTTTTGAAAATCATTACACATTTTTAATTATTTAAGGTTTACCTAAATACTTTTAAAATATCCTTTTTCTAAAATTCATCAAAAATATGCATACTATATTTATCCGGACATTTGAAAATTCTTAAACTTCATCATAAGAAGAAACCAAATTTTTTATTTAAAATAAAGGGTTACACAAGGTAGTTACGGTCTCCTTACATAGCCGCTTATCACACCAGCATAGGACCTAAGTGTAAGGTGTACTAAGGTGAGAGAATCCGAGGGAGGCTCGACCAACATCGCATGAGTAGTAATTTCTATCAGTTTGATCTTCTCGCGAAGGAGATTCCGTTCTAGCTTCACACAATGATGTTCGGCCTAGGTTTGGTCCAGAGGAAATCCCAGTGGGGCTACCTCCTTCCCAAGTTCTGTTAGATGGGCTTCGATCGGTCCAAGAATACTGGGTGAGGCCATCGAATCTTCTTTATATATTAATTAACCAAGATTACTTGTATTTAGAGACAATAATCAAAATGTTCAGTTTACAGTGGTCATATTGACCAATGGTCATATAACAATCAAAACCCAAGGGTCTCATTTTAATTATACTCAGGTTATCAAATGAAACAGTTTTGTTGAGTATCAAAAATAAAATAGCACACAAAATTACGGAACAAGATTTATTCAAAATTTTGGGTCGTTACACATTTAGTTGTTAATATCTATGAATAAATCCATTTAAATAATGGTAAAGGAATAATAATCAAATTCTCAATGTTCATCTCTTTGAACATATAATTCATAATCCTTAACTTCACAACATCTAATGTTATGATATAAATAACACATGTTGTATATTTGAAAAATATCTATGTTTATCATCATCATAATTATTCTTAAAACCCATCCCACAAAATATTTGCTTTTGAGATCTATTGGTAATTAATTATAGTTTTTACATTAATATTTACAAACAAACACTAAAGCATTTAGGATACTAAGTGACATTTATTTTTTGTTATAAATGATATAATGCTTTATTTGTCAACTTTGAACTTCTCAGAGTCCAAAAATACCCTATATTCCATCTTAGAGATTTTACAGTCAACATAATTTCATTCTTTGATATAGAAACACAATTGTGTTAGTAAATACACATTATTTCATTTTTTGGGGTACAATAAAAAAGTAAATCATTTTATCTATATAATACCTAATATTAAATATGTTTATTGTTTTTTTTCAACAAAAAATCATTATTCAATAAAATATCCCACTGAAGAGTGCTGGAGTCATTTCACTTATACTTTAATAAACATTTTGATAAACTCTATTATCTAATATAAATTTTTTTTATCGTTTTCTATTTTTCAAACATATTAGAGAATTTGTGGAATCATAAATCATGTATATTAATACCATAATTGATTATTTTTTATAAAAATATTTGTTAATAAATAAATTCACTTATCTCATATGAGAAATAAGATGGAAATATAGAAACATTATTTATATCCATATGAGATTTATATACTCCTTTGTATTCAACTGGATGATTCAATTACTCTTTTTTCATCATTTGAATACAAAATATAGGCTTGATTAATTATTTTCTTGATTTCAGTCTATTTATATAAGAAATTTAAAAAATATATATTTTGAATCATATATTATTAAAAATAATATAATTGATTTCTTTCACACTAATACATGACATGGAATCTTTATAGAGTTTCTCAAACGCCATAAAGTATTTTGGAAAATTCCATCAAGGATACAAACCTAAATCCTCCTTATTAACACCCATATAGGATTTAATGACCTTATCCGACTATTAAAATAAATATTATTGGATTTTTCTTTTAACACCCAATAATTGTAGGATTTATTTTCCTAAAATAATATTTTCTAAAGTGTGTGATATACACAAAACTGAGTTTTAAAGGAATTGTGATATACTATATAAATATTATTATTAAAATATGACCATTATGAAATAATCATTAGTTTAGATAGTATGAATAGGAATAACTATATTATAAAATATATTTTTAATGTTTTTCCTTAATAAAATGAATAATTAATAATTTTTTTTATTAATTGGTTGTAAATTATGAAATAGACTTCTAAATGTAAAAAATATATTTGCCACACTTTCTCTATATGTGTGATATATATTACTCATTATAGATAAATTAAATAACTATTTATCATTGATTATAATAAAACAAGTATTTTATATATAAACAATTAATTAATTAAATTTAATTTAACTATGTTTGTTGGAAAAGTAATGATAATAAAGTCATTTTATGATTCAAAAATACATTTTCTAAAAATATGGGTATTATTTCCTTTTATGTATGGAAATTATTATTAATTTATTCTACTTTTATATTATATATTATATAATATGGACATAATTTGGGAAAAAATAATTTTTTAATAGTATTATGATGAAATGTTTCGGTTTGTTTAGAAAATAATGATTTTTGAGTTAATAGAGAAAACCGTAAATTATTTTAAAATAATAAATTTCTTTTATATAAATGGAGTTATTTAAAAGTTACATTATATTTTTTATTTATATTTAAAGTAACATAAAATGTATTTTATTGAACATATTTTAATTACTTTCAAAGGAAGCATCATTATACTTGGTTTGGTATAAATTTGTTTTAATGCTTAAAAAACATTTCTGTAAAAGAAGTTTTAGATTTCAATTTTAGCACTCATATTAAAATTTATTTCTTCCACTTATAAATAAAAAATATTCGAAAATGAATTTTATATCTTGAATCTGGTGATTCAAATTTGTTAAATAGTTCATTTTTATTTTTAGGCATAAGGAATAATAACCATGGTAATAGTCTATCACCACTATAATGATACAAATGGGTAAATCTGGGCTAGAACTTTGAGATAATGTCTCAAAATAAAAAAATGAATTTATTTATTTTTATGTGTTTAATTTGACATTAACTTTCATACCATTGAAAATATGTCATTTTTTTCAACTAAAAATTTATTATAACCTTGAGATTATTTTAAGATATAAAATATGTTAAATTGTCACTAACTCTCTTTTAATACATCTAATACGTAATCATATGGATAAAAACTGATATGAGTGAATATAATTATTTATTGTTAATATTAATTAATTAATTTTATTATATTAATTTATTTTTATTTTTTTAGATATATTATAATATACTTTAACACTTACACAACAACAAAAACATTACTTTAAAAGTAGTAGAAAAATAAAATAAATGATTTTTAAAACATTAATAGTAATATATTTTTGAGGAATTATTGATTCCAAATAAATTCATAGAAAATTATAATTTTCAATTGATAGATAAAGAGTTTATATGAGGATTATTTTTTATCATTATGCCTTTAATGTTAATATATATATAGTCTTGAAACTGGCAAAAAATGGTATTCAATCATTAATTTTAATTAAATAATTTGAAATGTATAAAAATAATATTTTAACTCAAGAGGAAGAAAATTTTGTAGAATATAAATAATGGTTCATTTAAGGTCCAGATAACATTTTTTAAATTACCATCATGTCCCTAAAGGTGTGAAAAATCTGTTACAATGGTAAAGTTTAAGTGAGTTTAATGGGGGGTTAAACCAAAAAATAAGGTTAAAAATTACACCTATACCTATATAAAATATTTATTTTTATTATATTCTGATTGTATCCTCTACATATTAAAATTTAAGCCATTTTAGAGTCAGTCTTCCTCAGTTAGACACAAATTATATATTAATAATTCATGTATTTACAGGTATTTAACCCACATAAATTATAAACGGTAATCTCCTCTCCCACCTTAATCACACATATTGAGCCGTTTATTTCAAAACATAAATTTTAAAATACATTACCAAACCTTATTACTATGTAATATATGTCATTGTATAACAAAAGGACCAATCCTAGAATGATTAAGGTGTATCATGAATGTGTTTTTCAAAGAACATGCATAAATATGAACCATGTTCTTCCTTTTTATTTCTTCTTGCACCTTCTACATATATTATAAAACTATAATGATATAATAACATAATTATCTTCCATATACTATAATGTTATTATGTTTATTATAAAAACCATTTTCGTCTTCTTTTCCATCCTGTAGGAAGTGAAAACACCGCCCTTGCCTACTTGTGGACTACCACCTCTACAAAGTGATGAAATTTATTTCTCAATATAGTCTCACATGGATAGCCATAATTATGGATCTAATGAACAGATATTACATGTATAAAATATTTATTATTTTTTAAAAAATATATATTATCTAATTCACTTTTCTTCTGCTATGGGAAAAATGAAAATGTCATTCAAGAGTACATAGTGACTACGCTCTCAATGAAGTGATGTAATTCATTTTTGAAAAACAATTTACATGGATGATTATAAAATTTGATTTAATGTATAAAAATTATATTTAATTCATGATTAATATTTTGGAGATGATAGAATAATGAACCCTTAGACATTTTTCAACATATTGAATTTGTTTTAGGATTACAAATCACACATATCCACAATGTTATAAATTAATTTAATCAATTTAATAAATATATAATAAAAAATCAAATAAAATGTATCTATATAAGTGAATAAATTTGAAATAATTTCCAAAGAAAGTAAATGATTATTATAATATTATTATACATGAGTTAAATAATTTTCATGGTGAATTGAAATAGAGGTATGAGATTTATCATAACAATTTCATTTCATTGATATTTATTCTATTTTCACCACTTGTTTTATTTTATGTAGCGCATAAAATTTAATATGAATTACATTTATGACTAATTATTCCTAATTGAAGTTTTTTTAAAATCCATTTCAAATACACTTATTCAATTCCTTTTGATTTAAAATCTTTAAAAGCCTTATGTGCTTTTATTTAAAAACATGTTTAAAAGTTCATCTTTCTAAATCATTCTCTACCATATCCATATTTTGTAATATTCTTCGAGAATTTTCTTATTATAAAATAATTAGCTTTTAAGTCCATTTAAATATATCCTTTACTTTTCCAAAAAAATGTTTTTGAATGTATTATTTTAAACATTTTCCATATGTGTATCTTTTCTCACTTTTTCCTAAAGTTAAAATGAATGTTTTTTATTACTTATACAATATGAATGAATTTTTCCACCATAATTTAATTTAATTATTTTCAATATTAATCTATAATTTTATATCGTTTTTTAGAAAAGATTCCAATCCTCCTAGTTTATGATGTTTTTTCTCATCAACCTTTTCATTAAAAAGGAATATTTCATATAAATTTTTTGAGAGAACTCCAAATGGGTTTGTTTATGTGGAGAAATTCCAATTTTATATAGTTTATAAGGTAAAATTAATGCTACTAAATGTTCTTATTTTAATTATAGTATTTGGGGATTAATAATGAAATTTTTAATGAGGAGTGATCCCAAATGCTTATAGAAATCTACCTCATATGTGACAGTTGGGTATGTTTAATCTCTGTAATGAATTGTGTAAATTGATGGAATTAATTTATGTATTTTACTCCTAAGCTAATTTGGATTGAGTTAGTTAATCCTATGAAGGGATATTGTCGTCTGATTTATGTTTCTCCTATGATAATTTTGGAATAATCTTATTAGCTGATTCTAGGATTAAATTACAATGCCCCATGTTTCCTATATGTTTTCCCAATACATTCAACAGGATTTTCATGGAAATATTATTATTTGAAAATTTAAACACTATGTTTATAATTTAAATGTATGTTTATGGTCATCTGAATGTGAAAGGTTTGTTATCATGGTATATATTTGATGAATTACTATTATTCCTTCTTGTTTTCTTATAAAATATTCAAAGAAAACTTTGGGCTTCAAAGTATATTTCATGGGTAGTTAAATGATTATATGGATCTCAAATTTATATAATGTAAAAAATAAAGCTTCCTCATGATTTTTCCGGAATTTCAAATGGATTATCTAGTTTCCCTTGTTTTTCTATATCCCTTGATGATATTTTTTTTCGCATTCCATGTTTTTAAGTGTTTTTCATAGAGCTTAATGATGAGTATAAACTTTTATGAGGTATATATATGAATAATGGAAATTGATGTTGAATGAAATAAGCGTTTAATTAATAAATCAGTGTTTGAACTTATGAATCCCTTTTTTCTGGAAAAGAAAATTTTAAATTTGTTAAAGTGTCACATTCAAATGTAAGAGATTTTACTAAATATATAAAATTAAAAACCCAAAATATCTTAGAAATAATAAAACAATTAAAACCCATATTATAAGTAATGTAATAATGGGTTTTTTATGTAATGAGAATTTATAGTGGGCATTCAAGGAATTTATTAGATAACATTAGACGTTAGAATGATACAGATAAAGATATTTTTTAGAATTATTGAAACCATTATTATAATATCCTATTACATTATTTCAGGTACTTCTTAACACTTATTTTGATGGTACTTTATTTGGGGCTTGTGTTGGGTTGTTTTGAGTGACCATTAGGAATGTTTGGAAGCCAACAAGGTTTTAAATAGTTAATTCATTGTTAAGAAATAACATGAAGATTGTTCTTGAATGTTGTTCACATTATTGAGTGGTTCTAAAGGGTAGTGCGTGATTGGGTCAATATTTTTCAAAACTATGCATCCACCCCACCAATCTATCAACCCATTGATAGTTAGGGTTTCAATGGTTGGATCATGGTTAAAATAACCATTTATCCCAACCATTTAACATATACAGAATTCCAATATGGGTACATGGTTAATGTTTATCATTACCACTAACCATGATGCCCAACCAATCAAACCATACACATGAGTTTTTATCCCAATGAAAATTTATTTAAATATATTAAAAACCCCAATTATTATTCTTAACACCTCCATTCCACCCTAATAACTTTTTCTTTTTTAGTGTATCGAGATGTTTACTAGGATCTCCAAACATTTTGTTCCAATGAATTGAAGTACTAGTAGAAGATTTGAACCCTTTCTAGTATGTGTATCTCCATTAATTTAATTTCTCCTGATCTTCTCATCTATCCTTTTAAGAGAGTGATAGATCATAATTTTATTTGATCAATTTAATATTTTATTTAATAGATATTTATTATAGTTTTTATTCCTTGATTTTCGATCCCTTCATAACTTATTATTGGGTCCTGTTATGGGTGTTGTGTTGAATTGATCATGTAATTAAAGGTATATGGTTCTATAATGATTTTCCCAAAAATAAAATCCTTGATTTAATTTCTTGATTTCTACTCAGTATTTAAATTATTTAATGACCTAAATTTGATCTGATTTGATGTGTGATTTAAAACGGTTATTAAAATTTTAAATAACTCTAATTTCAAGGAAATTGAATTTTTTTTTTAGATTTTTATAAAAACAATGTATTTTTTTGAAAATTTTATTTATGAAATTATTGATTAATTAATATTGAGAAAACTAGATTAAATTGAAATATGATATGAGAGGGAGTGAATTTGATTAAAAGCAGTGATTTGGTTTTTAAATTAAAAGTCGTGTTGAAATCTAAATTTGGTAAATTGAATTGTGAATAATGAGTTGATTTAAAAAAATGATTTTACTATGATTGTTTGATTTATTATTTGAAGACATTTTGAGCATGGGTAGTTAGTGGGTGATTAGGACACACTTTATAGGACCCTAACTCCCTGGAAAAGTAATAATGATGGGAATAATAACTAAGACAAGTATAGAATGATTTCATATTATGGGCCCCCTAATAGGTTTCTTTCTTATTATTCCCATAGCATGAGATTTTGGGAGTCAGAACACTTAACTCAAGCCATAATGATTAATGAGAACTATAAAGACCCTATATCCAAAAAACATATATAGATCATGGATTATTAGTATGGTGGTTTTCATTGTTGTTTTGACTTGGTTATATATTCCATTTTTTATAATAATTATTTATTCATGAAAAATATTTTATATAATTTTTTTAGAAAATTTTCTTTTAATCCTATTTTGATAAAATTCCATATTTTTTATTTGAATTTTTTCATTTGAAATTATGAAAATGTATTTCAATGCATTTTTTAATTTAAATTGAAATCATAAATGGATTATTTTTGTGGAATGGCTTATGTAAACATTGACTGTATCCTACCGGTTTCTTTTTTTCACACCCTAACTTTTCCTTCGGTCATTTTTAGATTATCTTATTAATTTTCGAATAAAAGTTAAAGAAATAATTGGAGGTGGTAGGTGTGCATTATTCATGGGACCTAGAGTAATAGATGTAACTGATGGATGTGTGATCCACCTATTATAAATGTTTTTGATCACTGATTTGATAGATGTTGTGTCTTATAATGATGTACTAATTGGGATTTGTTTTTCCTATTTGATTGTAGTAATATCTCCTTGAGGAGTGTTGTAATACCAAATTGTATCATTTATCATACACTATTCTATGGAAAAATCATTCCCTCATTGTTCTTGTCTTATTCCGAGTGATAGTCACCAACACATAGGGATCTTGAATTCCCTTCGGGATATTTCAGGACAAAATCATGTATCAGAGTAATAGTGAATTTGGGATGGTTTATGAAAATTGGTATCCAAGAGTAACATTGTGAATATTTCCATGATGTTGGTATATAGTCGGTATGTCTTAGTAGATATGAGGTTGTATTGTTGGGACATATGAGGTAGTTGTGAGTGATTTCATGGACATGTCTCTTTATAAATAGCCTTATTTAACAGTGGGCGTTTGGAAAAAGTATATTTGACGAATAATTTGATCAAATTATAGTCTTTTAAATATGTTTGTTTTGTGTTTTTTTAAATCCTAATATTGATTTTTGATGAAGGAATTGATTTCCCTATAAATCCCAATTCAGTTGATTATCTATATACCCACACTTGTATTTTAGTGTT
Organism: Viscum album; assembly: GCA_963277665.1. Taxonomy (NCBI): domain Eukaryota; kingdom Viridiplantae; phylum Streptophyta; class Magnoliopsida; order Santalales; family Viscaceae; genus Viscum; species Viscum album. The sequence goes on along the minus strand of OY728148.1, from coordinate 1,918,689,341 downwards.
TCCCTTTGATTTTGTATGACATCATTACCCCAGAAAGATGTTTTAATAGGCTATAGGAAGAAGTTGTGGGTGAACCACAATAGTATAATCCTATAGTGGACTAGAATCTTATTTAGATAGTGTCACATCCTATCCATGACCTAGGTCATTTACTTGCAACCATTCTCATTTAGTATGCAGTAGTGAAACCTCCAAGGGAAGAATATTAAAAATAATATCAACTGTTAAATTTTTAGAATCCAAATGATTTATAAGATTCTAATGATCCTAAAGAGACTGAGGATTGGTAAAAAAAGAATGAGTTACTTTTTGAGTTCCTGGAAATGCATGATTCAATAAAAGTGAAATGTGTTAGCTTCATGCTTGAGGGACCTAACAGGAGTTGGTTGTATCGAATGGAGATAGTGAAGAGAAATGATGTTTTATAGTATAAACACTTAAAATAAATATCTATATACCATTTACATCCAAACTCAATGATATTAAGGAAATCTACGGAGTTTCTCATCCTCTTGTATGGTGGTAATCACTTTAAATAGTATGTAAAACATTTTTATATGTTTATTCAATTGTCTCTTAAGGTAGTGATGAATGTGAAACTGATGTCTCAAAAATTTTATACGTTTATTCAATTAGATGTTCAATATCAATTCTTTATGTTGAAGCTCACTTCTTATAATGACATACTGGACAGAGAATTGATGTATAATCTTGACCTTGCATGTAATTTATAATTTATGAAAGTTCCCTTTTCCCTGAGTTGTAGTTTTTTAGTTCCTTTAATGAAAAGAGGAAGTGTAATGAGTCTCATGGTGGGTCTTTACATTAATAATCATCAAGACCTATACAGATCCTGGAATAGACCCTATGACTTTATTTCAATGTGGTAAGGTTAGGCATTCAAAATGGGTAAACACTAAGGAACCCATGATCTATAGTTCATGTTGATGCTTTGGTTATATTTAGTTGTTCTGTAACATATGTTATACTCTTCATAGTGTTGTTAGTTCAAAATCTCCTAAAAATATAATGTTTCAATCATATGCATCAAGAACTATTGGGTTAGGTCCACAAGAATCTGGAATTAAGAATATTTATGTAGTAGAAGAGTCTATAGATAATGATGGCACATTTTCAATAACTATGAGATGTACCATCCTGATTGATTCATCATTAGTGATTTATGTATTTGATACCAGTTCATCTCAAACATTCCTATCAACTTTTACTGCGAACTTGATAAATCAACCAGTGGATATTTTTCTTATGTGATGGATATTACTACACTCTTTAGAATGAATAGATAACTAGGTTTATATTGTCTCTCTTGTGTTTTATATTTAAGATAAATTGATCTTACATTGAATTTTATTGTTCATGACATGATACCTCTTGATGATATTCTCAAGATGGATTTGATAATGTTCATAAGGATCATATTTACTATCATTTTCATCAGGTGACCTTTACATCAGTCGATGGGGTGTTCCATATTTTTTTCTTATAGAATGAGATGAGAGTTTGAGTATGGACATACCTAATTTTCTATAGTTATATAGGGAAATATAATTTTTTTTTCAATCTCATGTGATAATATATTATATAAGTCTCCCCTCTTGTTTTCATTGAATTTCTTGATGTATTTTCATCAAGTTAAAATGGTTTTCCTTAAATAAGATAATTGGATATTCCTATTGATTTAATACCTAATTGTCATCCAGATTCTATTTCTTGTTACCAAATAAGACCACCTACACTGAGAGAGTTAAAATCATAGCTAGAAGATCAACTTGAGAATGAATTTATATAGATGAGTGTTTCCCCTTTGGTGGTGCATATTCTATTTTCAAAGAAAACTAATGGTACTCTTCACCTATGTGTTGAGGACTAAAAACTCAAATGATTCATAGTAAATAATAATTATCTATTTCCTTAGAAATATTTTTTGTTTAAAAAGTTGAAATGGGTGAAGTGGTTCTCAATGATTGATCTTCGATAGGTTATCATCAGCTAAGAAAAAAGGAATCATACTTCTAGAAGACCACTATTAGGAGTAGGTATGACGATTATGAGTATCTAAATTGATGAAAAAGATGATCCATGCGTATCTCAACCCATTTTTGTAGTCTTTATGGATATGAACTTCATTTACTACAAAAATTAGGAGGATCATGTGTTTTTTAGATAATTTAAGAATATTTTTTATAAATCATCACGTTTATGTGAAGATATTGAAATCTAATTTTTGGATTCGAGAAGTGATGTTATTGGGACATTTGGTATCATAACATAGTATTTTATTCAACCTTGATAAAGTTAATGATTTATAATGTGGGGGAAACTGCCGAAAGTTTTTTCATAAAAATATCTTATTTGGTTTTGCGAGACATAATTGAAGGTTCGTTAAAGATTTCTCGAAGCTGGATTTTTTAATGAAGATTATCACTCGGAAAGGCATGAATTTCTTGTGGGATTTAAAATTTCATAATTATTTTTATGATTTGAAACATCTCTGTACTTTTTACACCAATTTCAATTCTTCTAGATATTAGACAAGGTTTTTTGATCTTTTGTGATGAATTCGGTTTGGGATTGGGTTTTTTCCTTATGTATGGTGACCATGTGGTAGCCTATTTTTCAAGATAGCTTAGGAAACATGAGAACAACTACCCGAACCATGATATTGAACTCAAAATTGTGATTCATTGTCTTAAGTGTTTGTAGAATCACTTTTTCAAGTAATGTTTTAATATTTATTATAGAAAAAGAGTACTGAGATATATCTTATCTCAAAAAGATCTAAATCTATGATAGAGAGTTTTGGTGGGGTAAATATTGTCTTTTTATTTCAACATTTCCTACGCCCCTAGTAATGGTAATTTTGTAGATGATTTTTTGAGAATTAAAATTACAACACAATTTATGAATTAAGAATTATAAGAGTGCAATCTGATGGCTCATTTTGGTCAGTTTCATTTTGGAGTCCAAGAGGATAACATAGATATTATTCTAAAAAAATTTCAGTTGACCTCCTCTCTTCTTGAGATTACAATATAGAATCGTCAACTTGATAAATAATTTCATGGAATGTGGGACTCTCATTATAGTGAGGATTCCATTGGTGAGTGGTCATTCTATTCAGAAGGAGTCCTTTATTTCCACAACCAGTATGATGAACCTTTTATTGAGAGAAATGATCTAATTGGAAATTTCCATTATTCCTAGTTGTTGCTGAACCTCAAAATCTCAAAGGTGATCTATGATATGATTCAATGATTTTATTGTCCAATTATGAGATACGATATTGTTATCATTGTTTCTCATTGTATAACTTCCAACAATTCAAAACTGAGCATCAGAGACTTTTGGGTTTTCTTCAACCACAACTACTGATGTCATGTATGTGGGATTAGAACAATATATAATTTTTTGGGTTTCTATATACCCCTTTATGGAAGAATGTGATATGGGTAGAAATCTATAGACTCGCAAATTGGCTCAATTTATAACCATAAAAGATGCAACCAAAGTTAAGGTTTATTGAAATCTCTATGTAAAATGGATTGCATGTTTGCATTGAATTCCTTCTACTATAGTATCTGATAGAAATCTTCATTTTACATCTCATTTATGGATGCCAATCTAGGAGGAAATGTGATCTTCGGTTCATTTTATCATGTAATATCTTCCACCAATCTATGACAAAATATAATGAGGTATATAAATTCTTGATAACCTCATACATGATTTGATTCTTGACATTGGAACAACCTGAGATTTCTATTTGAGACATGATGAGTTTTACTACAACAATACTTCTTATTTCAATATCATAATGGATTTTTTTGAGGCATTGTATTCTTAAATATTTAAATCTATATTGTGTTGGCTATAGAGTGTTAAAACGTCGTTTGTTCGATTGAGTTTGGTCTATGAGATGAAAATTAAGATGTAATTTATTCATTATGGAGTGGTGATTGCATAGAGTGGGAATAGATCATATGATTAACATCATCAATTGAAATTATATTTTTTATTTAGTGACCCGGTGATCAAGATAATTTCACCTTAGTGGGGTCACTGATGTCTTGGAAAATAGAGAAATCTTTTGTTGAGGTTTTTTGGTCCTTTTGATATTGTTGAATAGGTGGGTAAAGTGGCTTACTTTCATGAAATTCTATTGTAGTGGACTTCAATCCACAACCTGATTCATGTATAAAATCTCAAGATGTATCTTTTTATCAATTTTCATGTCAAAATATTAGAATATCTTCATTTTGAAACTATTTTATCAGTTATTGGGCATCCAATGGGTATTGTTGATTTTAAGACAAAAGGGTCTTTGTGGGAATATAATACCTTTGGTTTGTTGAATAGGGAAACATGGTTGTGACATTACATTACCTTATATTTGGTACTTATTAACCATGTTTTTGTTCATACATTTTTTGGGGACCATCTCATATTGTTTTGGGTGATGTTTGAGACATTTTGGAATCCCATGTAGTTGTGCACGGTTGGCAAACAGTTAATAAAAAACATGTTGTTAGTCCTAATAAATCACACACCAAATTAAGAGGGTCTAGATAGTGGTTAATGGTTAGTGAATAGTTATTAAAAACTATACATCCACCACTCCAAACTATGTACCATTGTATAGTGAGGGTTTTCATGGTTAGTTGAATGTTAAAATAAATATCTGGGAAAACCATGAACTCTATCTTGGAGCACAATAGGGGAATATAATTAGGGTTCATGATTACTATGAACCATGCATCCCTATCCAAAAAACATCGTTTGGGTGTTTTTAACACCTAAAATATGTAATTAAAAATCTCAAGACACCTGTTTATGATTCCTAACAACCCCCATTAGACCACATTCAATTTATTTATCTTTTTGGGGATCTCTAAGTGTTTACATGGATATACAATCCCCTTTTATTCTAAATTGAGGTTCTAATATGATATTAAATCGCATTCGGGTAAGTGGATCTCTTTGAGATTAATTTCACCCGATATTCTTATCTCTCCTTTTACGAGAGTCATATATCAACATTTTATTGATGGATCTGATCTTTTTTTGAGGTATCCTGATTCTATGATTGATACCTTGATTTCCTATGGATTTATTCTTCATTATAGGATCTCGTTGTTGGTGTTTTATTTAACTAATCACATAATTAATGTTTGGTTATTCTATAAGTATTTGATGTACAATTAAAACCTTGATTTTATTGATTTATTTTAAATGAGTCTTAAATTAATTATAAAACAATATTTTTTATTATTTGATGTATGATTTAAAATGGAAATGGAAGTTGTGTAAAAATAAAATTTCAATCAAAATGATATTATTAAGTATATTTTTATAAAAATGAAGTATTGATTTGAAAAGTGATTTAATGGAATGATTTATTGATTATTATTGAGAAATTTTCATAAAATATAATATGACTTAAGAGGGAATTAGTGTGATGAAAATATATGATTTAGTGTTGAGATTAAAATGCATGTTTAAAACTAAATTTGTTTAAATAAATTCTGAATAATGAAATGAACAATTTTTCCCTTATTATATGATTGATTTTTTGATGCAATTGTGAGCCAATGTAGTTAGTGGGTGATTTGGACAAACACACTAGGATGATGACTCTCTAGAAAAAAATTATGATGAAAACACTAATTAATCCATGTTCGACATGATTTTTCAGTATGGTTCCCCTAACGGGTTGTTAATTGATTATTCCAATGGAATGATCCTTAGATAGAATGCTCAAGTATCTTGATTCATGATGATGATTGAGAAGTGTGAGGATCCTATTTAAAAAACAAACATACTATAGGTATTATTCTCATGGTGATTATCATTGTGGTTTTGACTTAATAAAACATTCCATCGATTATAGAACTTCTATATTCAAGAAAATTGTTTTATTAAATATGTTTAATGTAAAATTTTCTATTAATAATTCTTAAATATATCTGCCATATTTGTTATTTTAAAATATGTTATTTCTAAAAACATATTAAAGCATTTCATGACTTTTTTTATTTAAATTGAAACCATAAATGGTTTTTTCTTATAGAATTGATCATGGAATGTTTCATTGTATCTTACTGGGATCCTTTTCTAACACCCTTTCTTTTCCATTAGTTGTTTTTAGAAGATCTTATGTGAGGTCTATGAAAATAGAACATGACACTTGGAGGTAGTTGGGGTGATTGAATCAAGGGACTTGGAGTGATGGAGGTTACTAGAGGAGACATGATCCACATGTGACATGGGTTTTTAAGTCATTATTTGACAGATGATGTGCCTTATGATGATGTATTGTATTGGATTTTTTAACTATTAATTTTTTATGTTATCCTTTTTTAGTGTTGGAATACCAATTTGAACAATTTATATTCTATTATTTTTTGAATAAATGTATGTTCATTATTCTTGTATGATTCTGGGTGCTAGTCACTAACCAATGCGAATCGAGAACACGCTTCATGCTATGTCTGGACCAGATTGGGTATTAGAGTACCCGGGTAATCATGGTGGTTCTTATAAATAATGGGATAATTGGTCTACAAGTTTCTAGTTTTTAAATACATTGATACCCATTTTACGGTTTTATGTGATGCGATCACTTTAGGTGACATTTCTTTCATTTTAATAAATTTTAAATGTATTAGTATCCATTTATTTTAAAATGTGAAATGTTATTTTAGAGGGAATGATTTTATATTTTATGGACATAATTTGAAATTATTGATAACTATTAGGGTTGATATGATCTCTAATATTTAGATAATTGTGTTTCGTTGGAAAAAAAGGGTAAATAAATTTTGGGAACATAAAGTGTGTCATATAAATAACCATGGGAGTGAAAATTTATTTTCTATTTATGTGATTAATGTTATTTTTAAATAATTTCACTATATAAGTAATATTATATGATTAAGGTAAAGTGAACTATTTTTTCCAGTCTGTGAGTTTATTGGAGGAATAATGGTTGATTTATATTTTGTGGGAATATATGATTTTATTATGTCTTTATGGTGATTTAGGTTATTTATGGAAACGATTACCATATTTTTGATTTTATATGGTTATAAAATATAGATATTTTGAATAATACTTTAGGATTTATTTTTTCTATTTGATGATAAATTTTATGTTTATCTTGGAAGAATATGTGATCATTCCATTCTAATATTTTGGATTTAGTTCTAGTTTGAAATATTTCAAATAGATTTAAGGTTTGTTATTTATAGAATGTTTTAATAGAAACATTGGGTGTTATTATTGAGGGATTAGTGATTAATTTTTTATTTCCTTATATAAAGGGTTATTCGTATTGGATATTATCTTTTTTTACGATAACCAATTCCTATTTATAATTAATCCATATAAGCTATAACATTAAATTTATATCCCTTTATGGATCTTTAGATCCATTAAATGTTAATTTAGTTCATAATTCATGAAAAATTAATATTTAATATTCATTTAAAGGATTAATTTATGAAATAGAGATATAAATTGATTCATTCACAACAAAACGATGAAATTAATCTTATTCAATAGAATTAAATCAATTATGTATATTTTATCATGTTCTCTATCATTAGAGTGAATGAATCCCGAAAATCTAGGAAAATGATTTTGAACTTAAATTTTTATAATTTTATATTCATTTCTGAAGAAATTAAAGTCTTCATTACCCCTTACTGATTTATGGTTTTACGATCACTGACATTCTCATGTAAAGTTCTTCATCAATATCAATTATTTCAAGTTTTTTATTTTTCTTCAATATGTCCATATTTTAAATTCATGTAACTATTTTAGTTATATGGGAAACTGATTGTGTGATATTCAAGGTTACCTTCATATTTCCCTTATAACACTCTAATTTTAATAATAATAAACTTTTCTTCAAATTGATAACCCCTTTTAGTTTTACTTTTTTTATTTTAATAAAATATTTAATAGTTTATACGTTTATATTTTATTCTTACATATGCCCAAGGTCTTATGTAAAGGTAATATATTCTACATATATATTGGAAGGATCTATAGTACTTTATAAGGGTAAAATGTACTTTTAAAGGGTTTCATATGGGTAACCATGGTGCACTTCGTAAAGGTAACCTTACTTTTGTAATGGTCACGTAAGGGTAAACCACCACCATATAAGAGTATCTATGAGTTTTCAAAGGCTGTGTAAGGGTTCTAGGGGCACTATGTAAGGGTACGGAGAGTTTTTTAGGATAACATCTCATTTCCAAAGGATGCACAAGGGTACCAGGGGTGGTGCTTAAATGTAGGGAGAAGAGGGTAAGGGTAATCCATGTCTAAGTAAGGATAGTTAAGAGGATTTTAAGGGTAATTTTTTTCATTAAATGGTTGTGAATTTGTAACTAGGTACCCTTATGCAACATATATGAACTTCATAATGGAAAACCATGTTACCCTTACACTATTCTATTTTTTGTTAGATTAATAAATAAAAACACAATTCATCATTTATTCTTCTCTATTAAAAAAATTATAAGTATATTTAGAAAATTTAATGATTATAAATCACATTAAATTATAATTTTAGAATAATTAAAGATTATAAATCCATTATAAGAGTTTCAAAAGCCTAAAATTCAATAATTGATTAAAATAATAAATTAAATGGTGTATTTAATTTTGAAATTTTAGTGACGTGATCCAAAATCCTTGTGTATTTATTTAAAAATAACCAAGTCTTATAGAACATTATTTTTATTAACCTATTGAGAATATTTTTGGGTTTATTTCTTACCAATGTAAAAATCCTATTCATTTGGATATTTTCCTTTTATTCATTGATACAAAACCATCATAAGGGTGCTGAAGGCTACTCTCTTCTGGACGTTGAGCATGGAAAATATAATTATTGTAGATTTATCTCACTAAAAAATTTGTGGGTCCCATGGAAATATATTTTTTAATCTTGTTGGTGTTATTGTTTTATATACATTTGTGCAAAATAATGAATTATTGGTTATTGTTGAGAAATTATAATGCTTGATTTATTATTTTTTGCGAGGGTAGTTTCTGAAATCCCATATAAGGGTGTTGAAAAATGTACTTATGTGGGGTTCTCTTCAGAAAAAATTTATGAAAATGTGTGTTTGATGAAAAACCTAAATAATGGATTTTTTCTAGAATGTATTTTTAAGGCATGTGATTAGTGATGCATATCTTGTAAATATTTTTTCAATAAAATGTTTTAATATAAAATGTATTTTTGAAGAAAGGGATTGATGATACATAACTTGTGAAAATATTTTAATGATTATGACAATTATTATTGAATTATATTTTAAAAACATGGCACTTGTAAGCATTTGAGAACCTTATATATGAATATAAGTTTGATATCAATAGACTGTGCCATGACAAGATATTTCATGATCCAGTTATCATCTTAACGTACTACTCTATTTTCCTAGATATGTATTCTATAGGATAAAGCCCAATGATGTTTCATGAATAATGTTTTTAACTTTTTTATCATGTTTATTATATTTAAAAATATATCTTATTATTTTTTGTCATGTTGATATGGAACTCTTAAACCAGATTACATTGTCTTGGTTACACTTCTTTACATTGTTTTATATGCACACCATGTAATAGTTTGGGATATGATTCATTTTAAGACTTTATTATATTTACCAGTCATACTTATATTCATATTATATTGGATTTGAATAAGGAATGATTTGAAAGGACACTCATGTATGTTTTAAAAGATTGATTTTCATATGAAAATAGATTTATAAACTAGTTTTTTTAAAATTCATGAACTAATTATTTAATGGTGATAGAATTTTTATAGATTACGTAGAGGTAACATAATAGTATTATTTGTCATACCCAACTATTTTCTTTTGGGTGATCATATCCTTGGTAATTAAGGTTACATTTAAAAGGAAGTGTGTCATGTGTAAAGGTGGATTCTCCAGTGTGTGTTTGAATTTTAGGTGGTTTGGGATGGTGGTGATGAATTTTCACATAAAGACTTCTTCTCATGAATAGTTTGTTTTACTTTTAGGTTTAACTATTTTGTCTATTCTTTTTATGTCTCCTGGATGTGTACTATTTTTCATTGTTGTAATCTGATTGTTTATCTTATTTTATGTATAGATGTTACATGTTGTGTTATCTTTAAAGGTAAAATGATTTCCAAGGCTCTAATTTTTGAAACCTAGGTGTTTTTCAATAGCATATTAATGCATGTATTATTGTTTCCAATCCTCCATTCGAGGTTCTGGTGCTATGATAATGTGTATAGCGGCACTCGGGTCGAATCATCAGCGATGATAATTTTATTAGTCAATCATTTCTTGTGATTTCCCTTTTTAATGGGGGGGGGGGTTCATTAATAGAGATAAAATTAAATGATTAAATGATTTATATTAATTTAAAAATTTTATAAAAATTTAGGTGAATTATTTATTTGGGTTTTAATATTATTATATCATTGATCATTGATTTATATTATGTTAAATCAATACTCACTTCACAAGATATTTTTATCAGAATAACCAAGTTTTAAGGCATTAATCCAAGCCTTATCATAAATAGGGTTCTACTATAAATTAAACATTGTTCATGATATGGTAATTATGGTTCCAATAATCCATAAAAACAACTTTCCAAACAAATCAATTCATTATTCCATGAAATTTTATGTTCAACATACACAATGGTAATTAAATGAATTTTCATCGAGCAAAAACTCACAATCACATAATACCACAAAATTATGAATCACCCAAATGATAGATTTACTCAAACATTGAGATCTTTATTATTAATACTATAATTATTATATTAATGTGTTTAAATACAATAATAATAAGGGGGAATGAAAAGAGTGGTGAGCCGAATAGACACATAAAAGGGGAATAGAGGTAAAATTAAACTTTATATTGGACAAGAAAACTAAATATGGGAATTTATTTAAAATTATATTAAATTATATTAAGAGAATTAATATTTAATAATATATGTTGGTTGATTAAAAGTGAACATGAAGAATAAACATTCAATTAAATTGAAATGAGATAGAAAACAATTTACGTGAATACAATTGAAAACAAACACAAAGGAACCCAAAAATTAAAGTGGTGGAGAGACATATCTTGTTGAAATAAGATTAAGGAATTTCCTCCCATTACATTGAAATATATATAGTCATGAAAAATTACCTACTTAGGTGTTGGAATTCCAACTCCTTGTAAAGAGAGTAGGTGAATGTATTTATAACCTAAGGAGTTAGACTATTTGCATTGCAAATGAGTCACTCCAACTAGATAAAATATTTGGACATTCAGATAGACGAATCTTGGGATATAATCTTACTCAAAGTTGTATATATACATGGGTGATATCTACTATGAAACTTTTTTGGCCATTGGACTTAAGGAGAAAATTTTATGATGATTTGAATAAACAATTATAATATGTCAATTTTTATCACCACCATTTAAACGGTAGAAATGTTAATGGATTATTGAATAGTAATATTCCTTCATATCTTAAAACATTATTCTAAAAATACTAATGACAATAACTTCTCTTTCACACTAAAAAATATAAGAACTAATGGATTTCTATATTTGGAGAAAAATCAATAATGATGTGCATATTTCAATTCACAGACATAATGGTGGGATGTACATTAAAACTTAAGTCGGGCCCTTTTTGTGCATTTGGGCCATGAAAGTTTAATCCAATAGGAATTGTATCTTCCCATGACATTTGGTTGAGATTCAATGATTTTGGGCTTCGGTATTGATCCCATTAATTCAATATTTATGTTTGGTCTAGTTTCATCACAAATTCATTGGGCCTTCTTGTCTGGTCTATATGTCCCTTCAAAGAGAATAATTGGCCAATAATTCCTTATAATTATATGTTTAATATTAAACACGGAACCCAAAAAAATATCACACAATTAGGATTAGTAGGATAAGATTTCTGTTTAAAACATCAAACTGGCTTGAATCTGGATTAATTCAAACAGTGCCCAAAAATTATATTCAATATTAAAACGTGAATATTTCACACAAATTATGAACTTTTCAGAGATAAAAAGTAAATGGTGTATACAAAATGTTATTAAAAAATTAATATCATCACTTGTAGCAATTGGTAACACGCTTCATGTCTTGTGGCGATACAACTCAGGTGGCACGTTAGGTAAACCAAGGACAGTTAGTTACTAAATGATATTAGAGGAATACCGTAAGGGATGTTTTATGACTCTAAAGAGGTTTCATAGATTGGATATAGGAATATTAATAGCTCAATTTATACATAGATAGTTGTTTTTTGATCATAACCATTTTGTATGACACTTTATTTACCATGGGTAGTGTGGATTTATGTTTTATTTGATGTTTTCTATAAGTTATTGTTTGATGTGATGGTCATAATTGTCACAAGTTCATTTCCTTGAGGGTTATCATAGATTTGGGGTGTTAATTTGTTGAGGAATCATGTTGTGAATACCATATGGATGGGATGATAAACCATTCATTGACTAGGTATTTGGTTTTGAATGTGTTAATATGGTTGTGGAATGCATAACACATGGCTTTCAATCACACTGATGTATCAAGAAAAAATATATATCCCCTTTTATTACTTATAACCTACGATTTTTTGATTTATTATGTTAATCTCATTGAGGAAAAAATAATGAAGCTGGTTCCAAGGATATATTAATAGTAGGAATATGTTGGAATAATAATTATTTTATTCTTTTCTTGTGCTTAGATGGCATAATGTGTTTATTGTGTGAGATTATTTTTCATGAAAATACTTTTTTTGACGCTCTATTGCATGCATGTGAAATAATGTAAATTTTATTGGTCAATTTTTCATAAATGGTATTTTATTCACGAAAACATGGAAAATTTTTTATTTTTGAAATTAGATAATAGTTTTTCAAAAAATTGTTTAAAACCCTTGAATAATTATTTCAAGAAGACATAAATAGTTTTTTGAAATTGGATTGATGAATTTATGACTTCCTGGAAAACCCATTTTTAGTAATTTTAATGGTTCCTTTATGAAGAACTTCAATCATGGATAATGTAATTCATAATGGAAAATTATCATATTTAATTTTTTGGATTGAAAGTGTGTAAGGATTAATCCTATGACAGTGGAATTTTGAAATGTTTCTCTTTTTTTCATTTCTAAATTAATGATGGATGTGCAATTTTTAAATTATTTCTCTATATAAATCCTTTTAAAATGATGTTTGGAGTTTTCTTAATGAACGTCTTCTGAAAGATGTATCTTCCCCCTAAGTGGGTTCATTTTATAATCTCTATATGTATTTACTTAAATTGATGACATATATGTTAATATTGAACCTTTTTGAGTATAAAGGTTATTTAATGTGCTCCTGAGGATGAGATTATATGGATTTCACCTCTTGTGTGGTTTGAGTTTGACTTACAGGATGTTCTTGAGTTATAGTGTGATTTTTTCCATGAGAGTGGTTGTAACACCCAAGAAATTTATGATAAATATTTTGTTTTTATGTTATATAAATCATCAAAGGAATATTTCACTACACACAACACTAGTTTGGCTTGCATTACATGCAACCGCGGCCTTCCTCGATAGCTTGCGTTGTACGCAATACCGAGTTTCACTAAACAACGATATATTATTATAATATTATAAACTAGCCGTTATGAATAGTATTAACTGAATTTTAAATTTTACAACATTATTATTCATCTTACACATTTTCTAGAACATGGTAAGAGAACAAAATAATTTTTTTGGGTAAAATAAGTATTTATCAAAAAATACAGTTTTGCCGCCTTTTGATGGCGCACCCACATTAAATCTAGTTTTTGACACATTTATAAGTTCAATTTGACAAAATTAAATTCTTCTTTTGGATCAGGATATAAAAAGTTACTTTGGATAAATTTTTGATATTTTTCTGATAACTTTCATATTTTGATGAATAGTAAAAATACGCTAATTTTTAATTAAAAACAACTTTTTTCATTGAGATAATTTATATGATTAAATTATAATATTGAATGGTTTTAAAGTATATATATAATATATTTTTACCATTTAATATAATGTATTTCATTAGCATTAATTTCACATTGAATTCATAGGTAAAAACATTTCAATCTTTGGAAATGTTTTAACGTCTAAAACTCGTTTTCTTAACAACAGGATTTATTTTAAATTAATTACTGCAACTTATATGTTTTGAATTTTGAAAAATGGTTTCCATATTTAGAATCAGTGGGTAAAAATTATGTTAATAGGCTACTTTTTATTTTTGGGCATTATGAATAGTGACTACGGTAAATTTTATTTACCATAGTTAAAGGTTAATCGCGTAATTAAGGGTAAATATAAGATTATAAAATTACCCTAACACCTGACAAAATCATATTGGATGACTAAATGTCGACCCATATCACCTAAGTGTCGGATCAGATTCATTTAATAGACTTTTGTCCATGAAAATAATTTAATTATTATTAAAACCAATGAATGTGACAACATGTCACTTTCTTAAATCTTATAAGTATAATAATTTTAATTTTGTTATAAAATTAATGAAACTTCGAACATGAATAGTCTACAGAAAGCTAATACAATTATATACATCATAGGAATATATTTAGAATTTTTAGGATTAAATAAATATCATTATTTATGACACAATATTGATGTTGAAATTATTTTATTAATTGAAATATCAAATAAATGGTTTTAAAATATTAAAATGATTATTATATGCACTATTTAATGTACTCTACTAATTTACTAGATACATATGAAATTTTATTAATCTATTAAAGCTTTTAGTTCGAACATATCCTCTGTATATATTTTATTTAAATTCCAATAAATGAATAGTGTCAAAATTGACACTATTGTTATTTTATAAAAATAACATATTATAAAATTGTTTAAAAATCAGAAAAAAATATACAAATTATAAATTAATATTTATATGATCGAAAATGTCATAAATTGTTATATTATGGAAAATTCACAACACATATGTAATTATTAATAATAATTTAAAATTTAGAATATTATTACCACAAATAAAATTAAATTGATAAATAAGGATAAATCAGGTTGGTAATGTTTAAAATAAATTCCTAACATGTATAAATTTTATTGGTTGATGAGATTACAACCCTATCTCATCTAATCTTAGGATATGAGTCATTTTGGAAGTTTTATGTGGGGTTTAGATTTAATAAAAACTTATATTTCTTATATTTCCAAAGGTGCCCCTCTCCTCCCTTATAAAAGGGAACCTCCTCCCTCTCCTCCTCACACCAATTTGAGCCTTCAAGCTCGGCCAAACCCAGACCATTTTACTTCCCCACTTCCTTATAATCATCCTAGAGGTTCTGGTCTTCTTCAAAAACCAACCCTAGTGCCCTAAGAGGAGGTTAAGAAGAGGCACGTCAAAAAGAGGTAATATCCATTACCGATCCTTTCCTAAATTCTTTCCTATTCAACATATTCTTATTTAGTTGTTTCATTATGAAGTAATAACATCAGTATCACTCATATACATATATGTTATTATAAGTATGAAACAACCCTATTTCAATATCTATCCATCCTATGGAAAACGAAATCACCGCGCGTGCGTACGTATGGAATACCGTCTCCACGTCGTGGTGTAATATATTTTCCCCCACCACCTTACTTGTATGGGTATAATGGTGTAAATAATTACTATATATGATTATTTTAAAGTGATATTGATTCTTAAATAGTATTCATACACCTCAATACAATTCCACGATCAGGGGAACGATATCATCGCTCGTGCATATGTACGGAATACCGTCTCCACGATGTGATGCGATTCGTTCTACATGATCTTCAATTCATAATGATTATATAAATGAATTGAATGAATAAATATGATATATAGTACATTAATACCATTCTGGAAAAGATTCATCTATAACCTAAATAGAAGAATAAGAATTTATTCGACAAAACATGCATAAGAAAAAAAAGTTATAAGCACTCGAATAACAAGTTGCAATGAAATATTACTACTAAAAAGCTAAGAATATGACTATATATGATATCATAAAAATAATTATGATTTTGGAATAATCCAATAACATTATTTAAATCATTATATAGGAGGTTCAGACAATTACAAGGAAAATCGGACCTAAGGTAAGGGAAATATCACAATCTCATTTTTATCCGAGATTGTTTATACTTTAGTATTTACTGGGGTGTATTTTATCATCCACATCCATGTTTCGTCAATATGTAATAGTAATTCCATCCACCTACAATTGTTTAAATACAATTTTACCCTTTTGTGAGTTTTTAGTAAAGGATACGAAAGGAATCTTTTGTCATTTTTCGTACGAGGTACTTTTTGACTTTTTCGACAAAAGTACAAAGAATGTTTTTTAACTTATATGGAATGAATGGATTTTTAAATCATTATTTCCAAGAATCTTACTTTACAAGTTTTCAAGTTTATTTTTAATCAACTTCTTTTAGTTTAGAATTTTACGACATGTTAAGAAAGGAAAAGTGTTTTTTTCGAACCAGAAAGGATATTTTCCTCAAGAATTGAGTTCAAGTGTTTTATCAAAATTATTTTCCTTCTAAGATAATATAGGGTTATGTTTCTATCCCTATTATTACATTGATTTTATTTTGTTGTGATGGAATTATTTTTATGAATTTCTTTATCTTATATGAATTGATTTATGATGTCATGATGTTTAAGAATCCCATTTTTATTACATGGGTTATGCAATGATGTATGATTTATGATTTTGTGGCTCACATAAGAATAGTATCATTATGAGATGGGTGGGACCTATATCTCCCTCCAATGTATTGGGTAATGATTTTATATCTCATGAGATAGACATGGCTGGAACGGCAGGTTAAACCGGTTCAGTGAAACAGGACTGAAACGAGGAGTGAACTCGGTTCAGAAATGGACTTTGTCAACTAAGATAGTTTTGGCATGATTCTTGACTAAAAAGAAATGATTCTCTATGATTATGTGTGTATAACACAAAGTTCCATGTTTTATGTTATGATTATTGGGATTACATTTCACTACTATGATTTATCCCATGTTATGAAATTATGATCTCTTTTGCAGGTTAAGATTTCCAAAAGTTATGTTCTTATGTATATGATGTGATTGATATTTCTTTTTTTTACCCTTACTGAGCATTTGAGCTCACCCTTTTTATGTTTTATTTCCCCAGGTCGGGAAGAAAGTTATTAAATAGGATATTCCAAAAAGGGACTCTAGATATGATGAGATGAATGTGAGGAAAAGTAGATTCTTTATGAACCAGTTATTTATGTTTCCCAGTTTCTAAAGACACTATACCTATACGGTCCATTCATGGTTTTGTTATATGTTCTAATAAGTGTGATTCAATTTTGATATATTAACAATGTATGTAAAGTATGGGTCATTATACTTGGTATCAGAGGAAAGGTATAGTCAACCTTTGGAAACTAGGATATGAAAGCCTTAGTAAGAACCCTAAGGATAAGTCTAAGCATAGAACACTATCTTAGTGTTTTAGAAATGGCCATGAATAACCTAGGATAAGACCATATGTGTGAAATATTATTCTTTATTATGTGGTTTTCCTATTATAATTAGTGTTTCTCACACTATTATTCTTGGTTTTAGTCAATGGATGGAACCCGAAGGAACCGTGTTAATGCGGAATGCGACGGGCAATGAAATGATTGTCCCCCTGAGCAACAAAACGTTATGGGAGATGGAATGAAAAATATTTTAGCCATGCTCACACAACATTCTCAAGATATGAATCATGCAGGACTTCCAAATGAGCAAAGGAAGGAGAAACATTCTGTTAAATACTTCATGAGGCAGCGTCCGCCTTCTTTCAGCAGGTCTACTGATCCATTAGTTTTTGAACAATGGATTAGTACTACTGAAAAGATATTTTCAGTTCATCAATGTTCTGGACATGATAATGTCATCTTTGCAATGTATCGTTTGGAAGTTTATGCTGATCAATGGTGGAATCTTATCAAAAATACAAGGAAAAGAGATGAAATTGAGTCCATGGAATGGGACGAGTTCAAGAACTTATTTTTCAATATGTACTTCCCTCGTATTCTCTGAACAAAGATGGAGAAATAGTTTCTTGAACTGAAGTAAAAGGATGATGAATTTTTTGGTACATATGAAGAATATTTTACAAGACTTGCAAGGTACGCTTCTGGTATTATTATCCAACCTGAGATTAAGATCGATAGATTATTTAGTGGCTTAAAACCAAGTCTTTGAAGGGAGTTATCCATAAGGGACTTCAATAGCTATGAGGAAATCGTTCGATGTGCTCTCAAAGTCGAGATGGAGATTGGAGTAACCCATCAGTCATATGGGTTTGATAAGAAGAGGAAAATGGAATTCAAAGGAAAATCTAAAGAGCACACTGAAAAGAAGATGAGCTTTCCCTTATGCTCAAAGTGTGGAAAGAAACATGAGGGGAGTTGTCTTAAAGGGACAAGTAAATGTTTCAAATGTGGAAAGGAAGGTCATCGGGCATTTGAATTCCGCAATGATGGGAAGAAGATGTCTAATGGTGCAAACAAAGGAAGGGACACACAGAATGAACCTACTACACTTCAATGTTTCAAGTGCAAGGAGATGGGGAATTATGCCAATAAATGCCCAAATCCAAGGGTTGATGATGATGGTCGACGTCAATAAACTCTTAAGGATAAAGACAAATGAAAGTCAATGCAATTTCTATCAGCGATGTGGAGTACAATAACGATGTGGTGAAAGGTACACTTACCATCCACTCTAAAGTAGAAAATGTTTTATTTGATTCTGGATCCACCCACTCCATTATTTCTGATGAATTTTCTAAGTGTATCACCGTATTACCTCAACAATTAGATATTGAGTGTAACACCCCGAGCTTCCACGATACGCTTCTCATTCAATAATGCAATAGCTTGCATTGTACGCAACATCGAGTTCTAAAACACCGCAACTAATCAAAGTAGCCATTATGAATAGTAATAACCACTTTTTAAAATTATAGAAATTTTATATTTCAAAATGGACTTCATTTTTGGATTCGGAATATCGAAATTAGCCTTTGTTGAATTTTTGGTATTTTTCTGAGAACTTCTAATTATTTATGAATAGTGAAAAATACTTAAAAACAACTTTTTTAATCAAAATAATTTAAAGTGATAAATTATACTATTTAGTGGTTTTAAAGTATAATTAGAATATATTTTTACCATTTTATCCAATGGTGTTCATTAGAATTAGTTTCACTTTGAAATTGGACATAAACAATTGTTAATCTTTTGATATATATTGTTTCTTAAAAACACGCTATTTGTTGTGACGGCGGGAATTAATTATAAAATTAATTAATGAAACTTATATGTTTGGAATTTTTTAAAATAGACATCATTTTTGAATTCGGAATATCAATTATATCTTAGGGTGAAATTTTGGCATTGTTCTGAAAAACTTCAATTTTTGATGAATAGTGAAACCACTAAGTGATAGTTAAATAACTGATTTTTTGTTTAAATGAAATATTACCACTTCTGTATTTTGATTTTCAAAAATCCTACATACATGGTTGTCATTAAGAATTAAAATGTGGTTCAATGAGATTAAAATAATTTTTGGTGAATAGTAACTTTTAAGTACTTAATCGCGAATAGAGGTAATTAGTGTAGTTTAAGGTAAAAATAATGTTTTAATAATATGAGATGAGCTTGAAACATGTCCTACCCTCATTGGATGTGCCATGGCCGACCAAGACAATCCATGGGTCAACTTGGGGACCCCATGGAGCCACTTTTGTTGGAAAATGACATAAATACCTTTTATTTAATGTTAATGTAAAAAATGACACAAACATGAATTGTTTTACTAAAACAATTTTTACATAGGGCTATACAAGTAATATTTTTCACTATAAATAGTCATTTGAAATCTAAAAATATTTCCTACATCATAGTATTTTTTATATAATTTTTAGACATTAAATAAATTAAATTATTTATGACATCATTATGATGCAGCGATGACCTCATTATTTAACTATTTTAATAAAATGAAAAGATAATATACAATCTAAGGCTTACACTTGTCCAAAGACTATTGGGTGGTAGCTTTCGAACTCGTATCACATTAAACACGAATTATATAAGTTTGGGGCCTTTGAATCCGAAAATCGTTGTATAATAATGTAAAATTCCCTTACTTTCCAAGAGTGCCCCTCCTCTCCTGTTATAAAAGGCCCCCACCTCTACCACATCATTCACACTTTAAAGCCATTTGGCTCGGCCAACCGCTTCCCAAATACCCTCCCAACTTACCTCCCTTACTCCTAGAAGCCTCACTTTGGGCAGAACTCTTCCCAAGGAAGCCTTTGTCTCAAATCAAAAAGAGTTACCCGATTTTGAGGTAATGTCTTCTCTAATGTTGTTTTGTTTTATTTTTCTTCTCCAACCCCCTAAAATCATTTTATGCATTTCCTTTGTAACAACACAAGTATAATCAATATACTAGGATGTTGTTATAATAAGTATTAGAGCTACACTTACACACACCTACATCTAATGGTTAAAGAACATACGGTTTCTGTGGATGGTGAATTTTTGCCTCATGAAACGATGATTGTTCAACACTCATATAACACCTTAAAAGGTGGCCATTAAGATGTCACTATATTTATATAGGATATATAATATGTTTATGTTTTACTTATTCTTCTGTATTTCTCATTTATGGCATACTTTATGATTCCCATTATGGGTAAACACGATAATTTCATTTTTGGAAGTGCGGAATATCGCCCCCTCAAAGTGATTTGAATAGTTAATGCCATATGTGGGATGTATGAAGGATGTAGTATATGATATTATATATTATTTCATACTGGAATTATAATATCCCTTTATATCATTATGATTTCATTAAATATTTAATATAAATGAAAGTAGCGTTCATGCGTACGTACGACTTACCGTCTCCATGAACGGTGCATTTCATTTCTTACCTCTAAACGTTATGGAATATTATAAATGCATGTATATACTGGATATATATGAGATATATGATATCTATATCATTAATATAATTCTGGATATAATGGATATATCACCACATGAACAACTTCTAATTATAAGAATTTTATTTTTGACTCAAGTACCTAAGATCGACAAAATGTCCATTATAAACTTAAATAATTACATAATGTTCATAAAATGGTAATAAGGGATATAAAAGGAATAATGAACATGAAAAAGGTTCTTAGGTAAATAGAAATTAACTCTAGTTTATTATTCAGGAGGTTAAATAACGGTCGAGTCAGGACAGGACGCAAGGTAAGGGAACTTCTTAACCCAATTTCCATTCATTGGGTTAATCTCCTACTTTCAAATTATGCCATGATATTATTACGTCTTATTTTGTATTTTTACTTTATTTATGTGTACCTATAGTGAATACCCAAAATATATCTATTTTATTTTAAAAATGATCTTTTTGAGGACTTCGTCTCATTCTCCTTTCATTGAGGCATATTTGGTTTTATACAAAACTTTCTTTTATATAGTGTATAAACCCCTTTTACTTTTACGTTTATTCAAAAAAAATCTTTTTTTATACGAAGAATTTTACTAAATGACAAAAAGGGAATGTTTTTCTTTCCGTACATATGCGGCGACAACGACTTCTCCACCGCCGTTACCATTATTTGAGTTTCAGCTTCCTCTACAAGCCATCACTTTTTTAATGAAAAATAAATAAAATGTTTTAACTTTCTTTTATTTTGGTATTGAAAATGGTTTTGAAAGCGTTTTTATTATATCAATGTGTTGTATTGTTATTTTGTGATTGAAATTTGGAAATGTTATGTTTCCTTTATGCATGTTTTATGTGATACGATTATGTTATGGTTTATGATATGTTTAATCCTGTTCATATGAGGATTGCATTGGACTTAATAAGTGACGGGTGGAGCCCGCTATAGCTCCTCGATGCATCGGTATGTCTCATGAGACAAACTAGTGTCTTGGCACGAGGCCTTGACAAAATCTTATTTGTGGTCTTGGCACGAGGCCTCGACTACGTGGTTATGATAGTCTGTCATTATGCATTCCATCATTATAGAAGTGGTTATCGATATTGCATGTGATTATTCGACCAGTAGAATATCAATGTGAAGAAGTAAATGGAATTATCTCATTTTACTTTTGCCATATTATGTTGATGTTCAAGTTTAAAAGGATTTTGTTTTAGTTATACATTGCCTTAAATGTTTATGTTTATTTATGAATGCTTCCGCAATATTGTTATCCTTACTGAGCATCTGAGCTCACCCCTTTCAATGTTTTAATATTTTCCAAGATGTGAAGAAGTATTTTAGGAACGACCTGCAGGGATAGTCAGAAGAGGATATGAGTGTGGAATATGGAGACTTTGTTATTGTATATTTTCAATTTATGATGTAATGTAACATTTAAGAATGTATCTAGTGTTTCCAAGGCTACTAAACTAATCGGTCTTTCGAGACTTGATCTTCTGTGATCATGCCAATGTTACGAAGTAATGCACCGACTATGGGTTACTGGGGTCGGGCCATTATAGTTGGTATCAGAGGCAGTTTAGTACTAACCTTGGAAGCTAGATTTAGATAAACTCTGATTAGAGCACATAGTCTGAAGATAGACTTTGAGGATTAGTGTAGAAGAACTTCTTAGAATTTTGGTATTATAGAGATTTTGTGAGTTTTCCGAGCAATACATCCATGTATGGATACAAGCAGGTAGAGGTTGCTCTGGAACAGATGTATCTAGGGGTAAAACACGAAAACACCTCTTTGAGCTAGACTCGAACAGGAACTGGTGCACGACAACGGGCCTTACTGCACTCTTGGTTACGACACTCCTGGGGGATATGGTTAGGATAATTCTCATTTTCTTTACAAACCACTATGAAGGGTTATGAGTATATACTTTATCAAAGAAAACATTTCTTTTTATGATTATGCATTATATCCTTAAATAGTTCAATTTATGTAAAGTTTTTTACAAATATGGAATTATGTATTTTAATTCATAAACTAATCTAGTTTATGCCATTATTTAGAAATGGCGCCTAGTGGAAGGAATGGAAACCGTAACAATGCACGCACTCTGTGTATGGATTTCCATCCTGCTCAAGATAATTATTGTGGATCTAGAGATACAACTGGTGATGATCAACTTATTACCATACTGGGACAACTCACTCAGGTTTTGAATAATAACCTTACTCGTATGGAGCACCCTGATCCGCAACATGGAGGATCAATGTTAGACCGCTTCATGAGGCAACAACCACCAACATTTAATGGGGGTACAAATCCATTAGTAGCTGAGCAATGGATAAACTCCTTAGAGAAAATATTCCATGCCTTAGGGAGTAGCGAAAGGGAGAAGGATGTCATGGCGGTTTACCGCCTCACTGGAGATGCCGATCAGTGGTGGTCGCTGATTCAAAACACAAAAGAAGATGATGACGTATCAAATATGGAATGGAGGGAGTTCAAATATCTTTTCTTAGAAAAATACTTTCCTCGTGACCATAGAGAAGATATGGAAAGGCAATTTCTGAGTCTGAGACAAAAGGAGGATGAGAATGTCGCAAAGTATGAGTCCAACTTTAGAAGGTTAGCAAGGTATGCTTCAGATTATATACGTAACCCAAGAGATAACATTGATCGTTTCTTTGATGGGTTAAAACCATTTCTCCGTCGAGCTTTAGTATCACAATCGTTCTCCACATACGAAGATATTGTCTCATTTGCTATCAAGACAGAAAAAGAATTCTCTAAGTCTTATGACAACAATTTAAAGCAAGAGAAGAAGAGAATGGTGGAACAAGAGACAGATAAAGGGAAAAAGGGAAAGAAGGATTTTCCATTATGTGATAATTGTGGGAAGAATCACCCTGGTACTTGCCAAAAAGGAATGAGAGTTTGTTATAAATGTGGAGAAAAAGGTCACCAGGCGCGTGATTGCAAGGGAAAGAAAGAGGCTATCAATGTTGAATGCTACAATTGTAGGGAAATGGGGCATTATGAAAATTAATGTCCTAAGCATCAGGGAAACTTACCTCAGAAAAGGCCAAGGGATCAAGGAAAATCTTATGTTGTTACTACAGTTGAAGCAGAATAATTAATTTATTGGTGCTTTTGGACTCATGGATTATATTCTGGTTATTATAATAATGTGATATATATATAATGATTGTACTTCAGTACTTGTTGATTTCAGTAAGGTTTTAATATGATGAAGGTAATCATATTTTTAGTATGTGACAAAAAGAGAAACATTAATTTGTTTGGGGAATCTGATAAATTGATTTTGGAATTAAGAGACCTTTTAGAGAAAGTCTGGACATAGGTATTTTGGATAACTATAAAGGTTGGAGTGGATTAAGTTGATCTTCGGATAGTATTGTTTATGGTTAAAAAATTTATGAAGATTATTTTTGGAATATTATAATACTATAGTTTTAGGAAAAGGACAACCTGCAGGGTGGGGCATAATCCGTCGTGTCAGACAAAGTTGTAGGAATCGAACCCACAACCATAGTGCGACATGCCTTTATCACCTACCACTAGACTACATGAAGTCCCTGGTTATTACAAAATAATTTTACTAATCTAAATGGTATGTGTTAACATTTGGAACCTTATACAATTAGGATAAGTATAATATTTTTGAGTTTTATTATCTTTTTGAGTGAAAGATGAGTTGAAGGTTGAAACTCTAATTTTCAAGAATAAATATATATACCTATCTATTATTCAATGAATAAATTAATTCTTAAACTTTAGTAAAGGTATATTAAAAGAAAAAATGTGTTATCCTAATACCTTATGTCTTGTTGAACTGATGATATTTTAAATCAACATAGATTGAAGGCTTTGAGGCCCTCAATTTGACAGTTGATTGTGATTGATGACCTCAATCACTCCCTACAAATATTTACGTTTTTACTCCAATTATATGTCTCTAATTTCCACCAATGTTCTCTTAATCGAGATCATAATTGGGTGGTGACTTTTTCATTTCCCTTTCCCTCTTATTAAGGCTAAATTTTATTAATCGTATTTCTGATGTGGGTTTTCCACAAAGGTATTTTCTCTTTTAAACCTTTTATTTTCAAAGAAAAATTTCAAACTGCGAGGACGCAATTTATTGAAGGAGGGGAGAATGTATCACCCCGAGCTTCCATGATACGCTTCTCATTCAATAATGCAATAGCTTGCATTGTAAGCAACTTCGAGTTCTAAAACACCGCGACTAATCAAAGTAGTTGTTATGAATAGTAATACCACTTTTTAAAATTATAGCAATTTTATATTTTAAAATGGACTTCATTTTTGGATTCGGAATATCGAAATTAGCCTATGTTGAATTTTTTGTATTTTTTTGAGAACTTCAAATATTTTATGAATAGTGAAAAATACTTAAAACAACTTTTTTAGTCAAAATAATATATAGTGATAAATTATACTATTTGGTGGTTTTAAAGTATAATTAGAATATATTTTTACCATTTTATACAATGGTGTTCATTAGAATTAATTTCACTTTGAAATTGGACATAAACAATTGTTAATCTTTTGATATATATTGTTTCTTAAAAACACACTATTTGTTGTGACGGCAGGAATTAATTATAAAATTAATTAATGAAACTTATATGTTTGGAATTTTGTAAAATAGAAATCATTTTTGAATTCGGAATATCAATTATAGCTTAGGGTGAAATTTTGGCATTGTTCTGAAAAACTTCAATTTTTGATGAATAGTGAAATCACTAAGTGGTAGTTAAATAACTGATTTTTTGTTTAAATGAAATATTACCACTTATGTGTTTTGATTTTAAAAAATCCGACATACATGGTTGTCATTAATAAGTAAAAGGTTGTTCAATGAGATTAAAATAATTTTTGGTGAATAGTAACTTTTAAGTTCTTAATCGCGATTAGAGGTAATTAGTGTAGTTTAAGGTAAAAATAATGTTTTAATAATATGAGATGAGCTTGACACATGTCCTGCCCTCATTGGATGTGCCATGTCCGACCAATACAATCCATGGGTAAACTTGGGGACCCCATGGAGCCACTTTAGTTGGAAAATGACATAAATACCTTTTATTTAATGTTAAAGTAAAAAATGACACAAACATGAAATGTTTTACTAAAACAATTTTTTCATGGGGTTAGACAAGTCATCTTTTTGACTATAAATATTCATATTAAAGATAAAAATATTTCCTACATCATAGTATTTTTTATAATTTTTATACATTAAATAAATTAATTTATTTATGACATCAATATGATGCAGCGATGACCTTATTATTTAACGATTTTAATAAAATGAAAAGATAATGTACAATCCAAGGCTTAAACATGTCCAAAGACTATTGTAGGGGTAGATTTCGATCCCTTATCACCTTATCCACGAATTATATAAGTGTGGGACCTTTAGAATCCGAAAAGCATTGTATAATAATGTATAATTCCATTACTTTCCAAGAGTGCCCCTCCTCTCCTCTTATAAAAGGCCCCCACCTCTACCACCTCATTCACAATTTCATGCCATCTTGCTCGGACAAAATCTGCCCAAATACCCTCCCAACTTAACTCCCTTACTCCTAGAATCCTCACTTTGGGCAGAACTCTTCCCAAGGAAACCTTTGGCTCAAATCAAAAAGAGTTACCCGATTTTGAGGTAATGTCTTCTCTAATGTTGTTTTGTTTTATTTTTCTTCTCCAACCCCCTAAAATCTTTTTATTAATTTATTTTGTAACAAAACCAGTATACTCAATATACTAGGATGTTGTTATAAGAAGTATTCGAGCTACACTTACACACACCTACATCTAAGGGTTAAAGAACATACGGTTTCTGTGGATGGCGAATTTCTGCCTCACGAAACGATGATTGTTCAACACTCATATAACACCTTCAAAGGTGGCCATTAATATGTCACTATATTTATATAGTATATATAATATGTTTATGTTTTACTTATGCTTCTGTATTTCTCATTTATTTCATACTTTATGATTTCCATTATGGGTAAACACGATAATTTCATTTTAGGAAGTGCGGACAACCGCCCCCTCAAAGTGATTTGAATCGTTAATGCCATATGTGGGATGTATAAAGGATGGTTTAAATGATATTATATATGATGTTATACTTGAATTATAATATACCTTTATATCATTTATGATTTCACTAAATATGAAATATAAATGAAAGTAGCATTCATGCGTACATACGACTTACCGTCTCCATGAACGGTGCATTTCATTTCAAACCTCTAAAAGTTATGGAATATTATAAATGCATGTATATACTGTATATATATGAGATATATGATATCTATATCATGAATATAATTCTGGATATAATGGATATATCACCACATGAACAAATTGTAATTATAAGAATTTTATTTTTGACTCAAGTACCTAAGATCGACCAAATGACCGTTATAAACTTAAATAATTACATAATGTTCATAACATGGTAATAAGGGATATAAAAGGAATAATTAACATGAAAAAGGTTATTAAGTAAATAGAAATTAACTCTAGTTTATTATTCAGGAGGTTAAAGAACGGCCGAGTCAGGACAGGACGCAAGGTAAGGGAACTTCTTAACACAATTTCCATTCTTTGGGTTAATCTCCTACTTTCAAAATATGCCATGATATTATTATGTCTTATTTTTTATTTTTACTTTCTTTATGTGTACCTATAGTGAATACACATAATAGATCTATTTTATTTTAAAAATTATCTTTTTAAGGACTTCGTCTCAATCTCCTTTCATTGAGGCATATTTGGTTTTATACACAACTTTCATTTATACGGTTTATAAACCCCTTTGACTTTTACGTTTATTAAAAAGGAATATTTTTTTATATGAAGCATATTACTAAACGACAAAAAGGGAAAGTTTTTCTTTCCGTACATATGCGGCGAGAATGAATTCTCTACCGCCGTGACCATTATTTGAGTTTCGACATCCTCTACAATCCATCACATTTTTAAATGAAAAATAAATACAATGTTTTAACATTCATTTATTTTGATATTGAAAATGGTTTTGTAAGCATTTTTATTATATCAATGTGTTGTATTATTATTTTGTGATTGAAATGTGGAAATGTTATGTTTCCTTTATGCATGTTTTATGTGATACGATTATGTTATGGTTTATGATATGTTTAATCCTGTTCATATGAGGAATGCATTGGACTTAATAAGTGACAGGTGGAGCCCGCTATAGATCCTTGATGCATCGGTAGGTCTCATGAGACAAACTAGTGTCTTGGCACGAGGCCTTGACAAAATATTATTTGTGGTCTTGGCACGAGGCCTCGACTACCTGGTTATGATAGTCTGGCATTATGCATTCCATCATTATGAAAGTGGTTATCGATATTGAATGTGATTATTTGACGAGTAGAATATCCATGTGAAGAAGTAAATGGCATTATCTCATTTTACTTTTTCCATATTATGTTGATGTTCAAGTTTAAAAGGCTTTTGTTTTAGTTATACATTTCCTTAAATGTTTATGTTTATTTATGAAAGCTTCCGCAATATTGTTATCCTTACTGAGCATCTGAGCTCACCCCTTTCAATGTTTTAATATTTTCCAGGATGTGAAGAAGTATTTTATGAATGACCTGCAGGGATAGTCAGAAGAGGATATGATTGTGGACTATGGAGACTTTGTTATTGTAGATTTTCAATTTATGATGTAATGTAACATTTATGAATGTATCTAGTGTTTCCAAGGCTACTAAACTAATCGGTCTTCCGAGACTTGATCTTTTGTGATCATGCCAATGTTACGAAGTAATGCACCGACTATGGGTAACTGGGGTCGGGGTGTTACATTGAGTCAGCTGTGACAACCCCTGATGGAACAACAGTCGCATCAATAGTTTATAATTCTTCTCCGATTGAAGTTTGTGGGAAAGTGCTTCCTGAAAATCTTGTGATCCTTCCTATAGTGGAATTTGATGTGATTCTTGGAATGGATTGGCGTTCTCTACATGGATCGCATATCAATTGCCAACGAAGGGAAGTCACGTTTCATATTCCAGATCAATCTATGATCGTCTATCGAAGCACGGATAAACATAACCTTATAGTGGAATTTTCTTTCTATCTTATGGGTCTTGATTCCACTAAATGAAGGTTATTTATCTCAAATGGTTTGTGAGAAACTCACGATTAAGAATATGCCCATTGTGCAGTATTTTGATGATGTCTTTCCAGAGGAATTACCGGGTGTCCCACCAAATCGTGAAGTTGAGTTTTCAATAGAACTCGTACCAGGTGCTTTTCCTATTTCAAAGACACCTTATAGAATAGCCTCAATTGAGTTGCAGGAATTGAAGAAGAAACTCCAAGAAAATATTGATAAGGGATTCATACGCCCTAGTTCATCACCTTGGGGAGCACCTGTTCTGTTTGTTAAGAAGAAATATGGATCAATGAGACTCTACATTGATTATCTAGAACTTAACAAGATCACTATCAAGAACAAATATCCTCCCCCACGCATTGATGACTTATTTTACCAACTACTCGGATCTCAATACTTTTCCAAGATTGATCTTCGTTCAGGGTATCATCAATTAAGGTTCAAAAAGGAGGATATACCAATGATGGATTTCCGTACAAGGTATGGATACTATGAATTTAGAGTGATGCCATTTGGTCTTACTAATTCCCCTGCTATCTTTATGGATCTGATGAATAGAGTCTTTAGAGAATGTCTTGATCATTTTGTGGTAGTCTTTATAGACAATATTATTGTCTATTCAAAGGGCAAGGAAGAACAAGAAGATCACTTGAGAATTATATTGAAGACCCGGAGAAAGGATAAGCTTCATGCCAAATTTACCAAGTGTGAATTTTGGCTTCAAAATGTTTCATTTTTGGGTCACATAATCTCAAAAGAGGGGATATCTATGGATCCAGCAAAAACAGAGGTTATCGAAATATGGTTGAGACCAACAATAGTAAATGAGATCCGAAGTTTTCTTGGTTTGGCGGGATATTATCGACGTTTTGTGAATGATTTTTCATGATTATCTAATCCACTCACCAAGATGACTCGGAAAGGAGTTAAGTTTTTCTGGACGGAGGAATGTGAAGAGAATTTCAAGGAGTTGAAAAGAATGTTATCTAGTGCACCTGTGCTCACACTTCCTTGTAGTGGAGAAAGGTTTGTGATCTATAGTGATGCATCCAAGAAGTCATTGGGGTGTGTTCTTATGCAAAATGATATGGTGATAGATTATGCCTCACGACAGTTGAAAATACATGAGCAAAATTACCCAACTCATGATTTGGAGTTAGCTGCGGTAATCTTTGCATTAAAGATGTGGAGGCATTATCTTTATGGAGAAAGGTGTGATATTTATACTTATCATAAAAGTTTAATGTATATTTTCACACAAAAGGAGCTGAATATTCACTAAAGAAGATGGATGGAGCTTATTAAGGATTACGAATGCTCAATTCATTACCACCCTAGGAAATCAAACAAGGTTACAGATGCATTAAGTTGACAAGACCATGCCAGTTTATCCATGATGAGGATCACAAAAGATCCAATATTTATGGATTTACAAAAGATGGATCTTGTAATTAAAATAAAAGGGGAAAATCGTATCTTTCTCAAATGAATGTTCAACCATCTATACATGTGAAGATTAGAGAGGCACATAAATAAGATGTCGAGTTACAAAAGAAGGTGAGAAATGTTCATGAGTTCAACCTTGATTGTGATGAGATAATAAAGTTCAGGAATCGGGTTTGTGTTCCTCCCATCCCCGAATTAAAGAAGGAGCTGCTGGATGAGGCTCATAGTTCTTCATTCTCTATTTATCCTGGAAGCATGAAGATGTATAGGGACTTGAATGAGTACTTCTGGTGGGATGGCATAAAAAGAGATGTTGCTGAATATGTCTCTCGATGCTTGGTTTGTCAGCAAGTTAAAGCTGAGAGACAGAAGTCTAAGGGGATGTTACAACCATTACCCATACCTGAATGGAAATGGGAAAACATCACTATGGACTTTGTCACAAGACTTCCTAAAACATCCAAAGGAAGTAATGCTATCTGGGTCATAGTTGATCATCTTACAAAGTCTAAAAACTTCATCACTATTAGAGAGGATTTCTCTCTAGATCAGCTTGCCAAGATATATGTGAAGGAAGTGGTAAGATTGCATGGAGTACCAGTTTCTATTATATCTGATCGGGATCCGAGGTTTACCTCAAAGTTTCAGAAAATTCTTCAGCATACTCTGGATACAGAGTTGAGTTTCAGCACTGCTTATCATCCTCAGACAGACGGTCAGTCTGAGAGAACAATTCAAACTCTAGAAGATATGTTGAGGGCTTGCTCTATGGATTTCAAAGGTGGTTGGGATCAACACCTACCTTTGGTGTATTTTTCTTATAATAATATCTTTCACTGCAGCATTCAGATGGCTCCTTATGAAGCACTTTATGGAAAGAAATGAAGGACTCCAACTTGCTGGGATGAATTTTGGGAAAGAAAGCTATTAGGACCTGATCTTGTTGATGAGATGGCAGAAAAGGTCCGATCTATTCAACAACACATAGGAGCAGCTCAGAGTCGACAGAAAAGTTATGCCGACAACCGAAGAAAAGACTTAGATTTTGAAGTGGGTGATAAAGTGTTCTTATGAATATCTCCTTGGAAGGGAGTAATGAGATTTGGAAAGAAAGGAAAGTTGAGCCCTAGGTATATCGGTCCTTTCGAAATACTGAATCGTGTTGGGAAGGTAGCTTACCGATTGGTGCTTCCACCGAATCTCTCTCAAGTTCACGATGTGTTCCATGTATCTCTCCTGAGAAAGTACATACCTGATCCTTCACATGTACTCAGCTTAGAAGTTGCACCGCTGGAGCAAGATCATTCTTATGAAGAACAGGCGATAGAGATTCTAGATCGTATCAAAAAAGTCCTAGGAAACAAGACCACTCTCTTGGTGAAAGTTTTATGGAGGAACCACCAATTAGAAGAAGCTACATGGGAGCTTGAGGATATGATGAGGGAGAGATATCCTTATCTGTTTGTTACAAAGTGACGAATTTCAAGGGCGAAATTCATTTTAAGGGGGGTAGAATGTAACGCCCGAGACTTTTATGAGAAATATTTTGTTTTTATGCTATATAAATCATCAATGGAATCTTTCACTACACACAACACTATCTTGGCTTTCTTTACACGCAACCACGTCCTTTCTCGATAGTTTGCATCGTACGCAATACCGAGTTTCACTAAACAACGATATATTATTATAATATTATAAACTAGCCGTTATGAATAGTATTAAATGAATTTTAAATTTTACAACATTATTATTCATCTTACACATTTTCTAGAACATGGTAAGAGAACAAAATAATTTTTTTGGGTAAAATAAGTATTTATAAAAAAATGTAGTGTTGCCGCCTTTTGATGGCGTACCCACATTAAATCTAGTTTTTGAAACATTTATAAGTTCAATATGACAAAATAAAATTCTTCCTTTGAATCGTGATATAAAAATTCACTTTGGATAAATTTTTGATATTTTTCTGATAACTTTCATATTTTGATGAATAGTAAAAATACGCTAATTTTTAATTAAAAACAATTTTTTTCATTGAGATAATTAATATGGTTAAATTATAATATTTAATGGTTTTAAAGTATGTATATAATATATTTCTAACATTTAATATAATGTATGTCATTAGCATTAATTCCACATTGAATTCATAGGTAAAAACATTTCAATCTTTGGCAATGTTTTAACTTCTAAAACCCGTTTTCTTAACAACGTGATTTATTTTAAATTAGTTACTGTAACTTATATGTTTTGAATTTTGAAAAATGGATTCCATATTTAGAATCATTGTGTCCAAATTATGTTAATAGGATACTTTTTTTTGGGCATTATGAATAGTAACTACGGTAAATTTTATTTACCATAGTTAAAGGTAAATCGGTTAATTAAGGGTAAATATAAGATTATTAAATTACCCTAACACCTGACAAAATACTATTTTATGACTAAAAGTAGACCCATATCACCTAAGGGTCGTATTAGATTCATTTAATAGACTTTTGTCCATGAAAATAATTTAATTATTACTACAACCAAAGAATGTGACAACATGTCACTTTCTTAAATCCTATAAGTATAATAATTTTAATTTTGTGATAAACTTGATGCAACTTCAAACATGAATAGTCTACAAAAATCTAATACAATTATCTACATCATAGGAATTTGTTTAGAATTTTTAGGATTAAATAATTATCATTAAATATGACACAATAGTGATGTTGAAATTATTTTATCAATTAAAATATCAAATAAATGGTTTTAAAATATTAAAATAATTATTATTTGCACTATTTAATGTACTCCACTAATTTTCTGGATACATATGACATTTTATTAATCTATTAAATCTCATAGTTCTAAAATATCTTCTGTATATATTTTATTTAAATTCAAATAAATGAATAGTGTCAAAATTGACACTATTGTTGTCTTATAAAAATAACATATTATAAAATTGTTTAAAAATCACAAAAATATTTAAAAATTATAAATTAAAATTTATATGATCTAAAATATCATAAAGTGTCAAATTATTGAAAATTCAAAACACATATGTAATTATTAATAATAATTTAAAATTTAGAATATTATTACCGCAAATAAAATTAAATTGATAAATAAGGATAAATCAAGTTGGTAATGTTTAAAATAAATTACTAACATGTCTAAATTTTATTGGTTGATGAGATTACAACCTTATCTCATCTAATATTTTGATATGATCCATTTTGATAGTTTTTATGTGTGATTGAGATTTAATATAAACTAATATTTCTTATATTTCCAAAGGTGCCCCTCTCCTACCTTATAAAAGGGCACCTCCTCCCTCTCCTCCTCACACCAATTTGATCCTTCAAGCTCGGACAAACCCTGACCATTTTACTTCCCCACTTCCCTAGAATCATCCTAGAGGTTCTGGACTTCTTCAAAAACCAACCCTAGTGCCCTAAGAAGAGGTTAAGAAGAGGCACGTCAAAAAGAGGTAATATCCATTACCGATCCTTTCCAAATTCTTTTTCTTCAACAGATTCTTCTTTAGTTGTTTCATTATGAAGTAATAAAATCAGTATCACTCATATACTGATATGTCATTATAAGTATGAAACAAACCTATTTCAACATCTATCCATCCTATGAAAAACGAAATCACCGCACGTGCGTACGTACGGAATACCGTCTCCACGCCGTGGTGTAATCTATTTTCCCCCACCACCATACTTGGATGGGTATAATGGTGTAAATAATTACTATATATGATTATTGTAAAGTGATATTGATTCTGAAATATTATACATACACTCCAATACAATTCCACGATCAGGGGAACGATATCATCGCTCGTGCGTACGTACGGAATACCGTCTCCACGATGTGATGCGATTCATTCTACATGATATTAATTTCATAATGATTATATAAATTAATTGAATGAATAAATATGATATATAGTACATTAATACCATTCTGGAAATGATGTATCTATAACCTAAAGATAAGAATGAGAATTTATTCGACAAAACACGCATAAGAACAAAAAGTTATAAACACCAGAATTACAAGTAGAATGAAATATTACTACTAAGAAGCCAAGAATATGACCACATATGATATAATAACAATAATTATGATTCTGGAATAAGCCAATAACATTATTTAAATTATTTTCCATCAAAGATAATATAGGGTTCTGTTTCTATCCCTATTATTACATTGATTTGATAATTTTGTGATGGAATTATTTTTATGAATTTATTTATCTTATATGAATTGTTTTATGATGTCATGATATTTAAGAATCCCATTTTTATTACATGGGTTATGCAATGATGTATGATTTATGATTTCATGGAACACATAAGAATGGTATAATTATGAGTTGTGTGGGACCTATATCTCCCTCCAATGCATTGGGTAAAGATTTTATATCTAATGAGATAGACATGGCTAGAACGGCAGGTTAAACCGGTTTAGTGAAACAGGACTGAAACGAGGAGTGAACTTGGTTCAGAAATGGACTTTGTCCACTAAGACAGTCTTGGAAATGAGTATTGACAAAAAAGAAATGATTCTCTATGATTATGTGTTTATGCCACAAAGTTTCATGTTTTTAAGTTATGATTATTTGGATTACATTTCACTACTATGATTTATCCCATGTTATGAAATTGTGATCTATTTTGTAGGTTAAGATTTCTAAAAGTTATGTTCTTATGTATATGATGTGATTGATATTTATTTTGTTTACCCTTACTGAGCATTTGAACTCACCCTTTTGTATGTTTTATTTACCTAGGTCAAGAAGAAGGTTATTAAGTATGATATTCCAAAAAGAGACTCTAGATATGATGAAATGAATGGGAGGAAAAGTAGATGCTTTATGAACCATTTGTTTATGTTTCCCAGTTTCTAAAGACACTATACCTATATGGTCCTTTCATGGTTTTGTTATATGTTGTAATAAGTGTGCTTCAATTTTGAAGTATTAACAATGTATGTAATGTATGGGTCGTTATAGTGGTATTCCCCTAATTTGTTTAGTCTTTACCAAAATCCAAATGGGGTTGAAGTAGTTTTTTCCTATTGAAGTTATAATTATGGATGGGTTTCAGGTAAATCAAGATTATGTCCTTTTATAGTCTGAACAAATTAAATTATAAGTTTGGTTGTGTAGATGGGTATTTAAGGGCATGTTTTTATAGTTTTATTATATTCCTTGAGAAGATTGGAATATCAAGTGTATTATTTGGATTGGGTGTCTATTATATTTAGTTATCACACTATTTTTTCAAAGTGGTTGTGGTTTTTTGATAGCCTTATTTAGTTGTGATCTTCAATATCTTCCTTGAGATTATTCATTGAGAGAATTTTCCATTATGAGTTTCTTCATTCCTTATCGATATGTTTTGCGTGGTAAAAAATGTCCCATGGGATAAATTTGGGTAAAACGTTATTCCATGGGTTTATTCCTAATTCCATAGATTTGGTGAACATTGGGTATGGTCAATTGTAACATGATTTAATTTCAAGACTGGTTTAGAAACATATAAATTAGTGATAGTTATTATTGTTTGGATAGTGGGGAGAACCAAGATAAAATTTATAATCCCTTGTAACCATTAATTTTGTTTCATAACCTATGAATAAATCCATATCATTTCTTTTGGAGACTTGTTTTTTGAAAAGTCACCTAGTTATGCGAGATATGGTGGATTTAGTGGTCTAGCTTGTCCATTCCTAATGATCTTCAAGGTCAATTTGTTTGTTGTTTATTGGGGATGGTTCCTTTTTATAGGCTTGAAATATTTTTCCACTGGTTTTTTGTGATTATGATAGTAGGTTAATTAAAGGTGGTTATGTGTAGATATCTTAGGGGTTTCCTTTTTTGTTATATAAAACCACAATTTTCTTATTAATACTCTATTATATCATTGTAATAACATGTTTTTCACCATATTATATTAAATATATGTGTAGGGGAGACATATTCTATGTCTCTGTCTTTCAATATGGACTTATGTTTAATGATCTTGAACCTATAAGTCCTTAGAATGGTTGAAAGTGAGGTCAATATCAGCTCAAATGTTGTGTCTTGCTAAATCTAGTTGGGTCCTGACTGTGTAATTGTGAATTTATAGGATTGGAATTGAGATATGCTGAGAGCATAAGTATTTTTTTTTCATTTATTCATTTATTTAATGAGTATATATCACTATTATATTGAGTTGATAATAGTTGTATATTAACTCAATGCATTGTGAAAGCAATCTCTTAGATAGAATTTTGTGATATATTTAGATCAATGGTGTCTGAAGTATACTTTTACCTATAAGAACCTCTTAATACATGGTTAATTAATTATAGATATTTGATTTTGATATTTGGAAAACTCATAGGGAATGAATTTAGTGAACAAACATATAAATATGGGTATTACTAATCTAGTTTATGGTGAATCAATGGTGGGGGAATCGTTAGGTAATATTTTTTTTGAGAAATTACAATGGTTGTGATTGAGGCTCTGATGTGCTTGTGCGGTCAGCTTGTGAGGAAGATATTTCTTCTTTATACAATTAGATTCAAACTATGTAGAATATACTAATTTTAGGTATTGTATCAAATATCCTATTAATATAGGGATACCTCTGGTGTATACTTTTGGTTCATCGATGGTTCCTTGTGTCTTTATAGGTAGTTTATTGTTTTGAATATTCAAATAAAATGAGTTTAAAAATTATGAAATTATGTTTAGATTTTACGTGAACTGTAGGGTTATCTTGATGGGTCAAGATTTTATACATCCGGGATAACTGGTATAGTGATCTAATCAATTATAGACATTATGTCACTCTATCAAGCCTCTTATAAAATTTTAGAAAAACACATTATACCTACCAGTATGGAATATCCTTATACATTTAGATTTTGAAGATTGATTAAGAAACCATGGATTACATAATTAGACCACAAAACATTCATAGTGGGATGGAGGAGGAATTCATGTAATCAAAATTTTATTCGAGAAATTGAAACGTGTATTTCCTACCAAGGAGATATTTATGATAGTAAATCTTGAATGTTATGTTTAATGGGGTTTGAAGGTCCATGGTATGTTGATTTTTTTATAATTTTGGTTTCATATCAACCTTTCCCCATGATTAATTATATACACTCTAAAGTGTCATGTGATTAGAATTTTTAATATTATTGATGTAGATAAAGGGTAAGTGAACAGTCTTTGATAGTCCCTTGTCTTGTTCAGGGGTGACGGGGATTGTTTTTTTATCTCAGAATAAGGTTGTTTGTAGTTCTGAGCCAACATATATGTCATGAAAACTACCATCATTGATTATTAGAGGCTGAAGTGAGTAATCAGTACCCTCTCACTGAATCTATTTTCATTTGGTATATCATTATTGAGTGATATAGACAAGATGTAATCATGATTTTGTGTTCCCATTAATTATTGTTAAACATATTGAAAATGTGGCAAATTTGTTGGACTTTCTATTTAACTTTACAATGGTTAACAATGTGTTGCTTATTTACATACTGAATATGGATGGACCTGACCATTTCCATGAGTTTAAATTAGATTATATTGACTGTTAAACCATAGTTTTTTATAGCTGGTTCAAATTATGAATCTCCCAAATATGGTACTGTATAGAAAAATAGTTTGTTTTATATGTGTATTGTGGTTGTGTAGATGGTATACCCACATGATATGGCAATAGAAATCATTTTTTATATGGTAGTAGCCTTATTTTCTTATGAGTTCGAAATATTAACAACATTCTATGCATATATATAATATATATAGGGTAGAATAGTAACACCCTAATTTTTATAATAATCACATTTTTTATAACTTTAAATCCCTTTTACTATTCATTTTTAGTCCTTTTAATGTAAATTGAATAATATTTTATGTTTAATTTTTACCCTAAACTATGGTCCAGGGCACACGTAATGGTAAATACTTCTACGTATATATATAGGGGGGATTTATAGTGATACATAATGGTAAAGGGTAGTTTTAAAGGTTTGTTCAAGGGTAAACCTAGCGCACCGTGTAAATGGATCAAATATTTTCTAAAGGTTATTTAAAGGAAAACTCGCCACATTGTAAGGTTATAAATTAGTTTCAAAAGGCTTTATATGGGTACTAGTTGACCTGAATAATGTTAGAGAGAATTTTATAAGGGTAACAAATCTTTTCTAATGGATGTGTAAGAGTTCTAACAGTGTCACCTAAATGTAGGGAGGGGATTGTAAGGGTCACCTCGCATTTTCAAAATTTACATACGGTTAATATAGGGAATAGAAACGGTAATTCAGAGTTTCCTTAGGGTAAGGTGTTTCTTTCAATGGTTATTTTAGATTAACCATTTATAATTACATGAAATATACAATTTTTGTAAGGGTGACACAATCCTACACTTACATAACTCTATTTTTAGGAGAAAATAATATAAATGTGGTTTATCATTTCTTATTCTCTAGAATACCCCAATAACACCTTTTAGAAATATTAAAATATAAATCATTGGAACATAATTCATTTAGCTAGATGAAATATTTTAAATCATTTATGAGTGTTTTAACATTCATTGAATTCAATATTTGAATAAAATATTAAATTAAATAGTCTATTTAATATTGAGGTTTTAATGTTGTACACCAAAACTCCTAGTGCATTTATTTTAATTTACCCAAGAAAAACAACCCATTATTTTTTTACCATATGAAGAATCTATTTAGGTGTTCATTTACTAAATAAAAATATCTAGTTTATTCAGCTCACTTACTTTTATTTATTCTATAAAAACCAATAGAAGGGCATGAGAGATTATTCTCATGTGGATGTTGTTCATGGACCATATTGTTGTTATAACATTCTCTCCAATATTGTTTTGTGGGTTAACTTATAAGATATTAATAGTTTTGTTTTAGCCAGGTGTTTATATACATTTGTGATAAACTATTAATTACTTTGTGTACTTGAGAAATCTATTTGTATTATTTCGTATTTAATGTGAGAAATGTTTATAAAATCCCTTCTATGGTGGTAAATAAATGTTTTTAAGGGGGGTTTATTTTGAACATTTCTATGTAAATATTAATTTTATGAAAACACAAAATAGTGTATCTATATCTAAATTAAATTTTAAACACATGGGAGAGGTTATGCTTCATTTGTGAAAATTATATCAATAATTTTTAATTTTAATAAAATCAATTTTCAAAGCATGTGAGTGATGATTCTTCACATGTTATTTTCATTAATATTTTTTTAGAAACATTTATGTTTTATTTTTTGAAAACATAGAACATGGGAACAAATGGGAACCTTGGGTAAAGATATAAGTTTTATATTTATAGATTGTGCATGGAATTGATATAATAATATTCACTTTCTATCATAGTTTCCTATATATTGTTCTAGTTATGTCTTCCATTAGTTGGATCCCAATTATATTTTATGCATTATGTTTTCACTTATATATCCTTTTTATCATGCTAAAATTTCAGTCTTATTATTTTTACTGATGGACATGGGACTTCCAAACCAAATTGCATTATCTTTGTTACACATGTGTAATATTCTTTATATGCAAACCATGTAATATTTTTTGATATGATTTTTTGGACTACTAATAAATGTTTTTTAGTCTTAATTATATTTATATTATGGTTGATTTGAATATGTAATGTCTTGATTAGAATCCTAAGTATATTTTAAAAAATATTATTCACATGGAAATGGATTTATAAACTGTTTTTATTTTAAATATTTAATTAATGATTTCATAATGATAGAATTTGTAATGATTCCTTGGTGGTATCCAACTTTTCTTAGTGATGACACCATAATTTTTATTTTTGGTGTTTTTAGCATTGATTTTTTAGGATACAGTAAAAGGGAAGGGAATTATGTCGCATAGATTATTCTATTAGTTGTTTTATCCTTCATAGTGGTTTTGGATGGTGGTGAAATTTTTTCACATGGAGACTTGGTGTCACGCTTGTTAGTATTTGATTTTAGGTTCATCATTTTTTCCTAGTATTTGAATATATCTTGGAAATGTACATTTCTCCCATGTTTTACATTGATTGATTTTATTATTTCCATTTTACATGAAACATGTTGTGTTATATTTTACGGTACAATTATTCCTATGGTTTTACTTATTGAAACCTTGATGTTTCCCACTATCTTGTAGCGATCAGGAATTCACTTTAAGTATTTTATTGATAAAGCTTATATGACCTATAAGGTTACCCTAGGTTGTTTTATTGTGTCACTTCTACTATTTTCAAAAGGATGTTTTATTATCCATTTTTATGATTTGAGTTATCAATAAAGGTATATTTTGAAAATATCACTTTCATGTTTTTATGTTTTAACTTCGAATCCCCCGAATTGATTGAAAAACTAAAATGTTTTGAACCAATTTTATGAGAATCCATATAAAAAGGATAGGATCAAATTTCATTAAGGGGGTTAGAATATAAATCCCCAATATTCTAGAATTACTTTTCATTAAATAATACATTTAATTGCATGTGTAATATGTACACCGAGTTTACGAAAACTAAAATATACTATAAAAATATTTTTATTTAAATATGACCATTATGATAAAGAAATTGGTTTGGAGGGTATGGATAAGAATAAATGCATTATGAAATATATGTAAAACAATTTCCTTAGTAAAATTAAATATTATTCATACATTGATAATTAATTTATTGATAATTATAATAAAACATTTAAAAGGTAAAATAGATATATATCATAAAACATGATACATTTATATATAAATTGATTAAATTAATCACAATTTATAAATTATTATAAATAATTAATTAGACATTATATATAATTTAATTAATTATCAATATGAAAATTATGTTTCTTTTACAAGTAATGATAATAAGGTCATTTTATTCTTAAGAAATGTATTTGTTCTAAAATTGGGTTTATTTATTTATTTGTGCATATATTAAAATTAATTTATAACACCTTTATAAATTCTATTTAAAAAGGATATATTTTTCTAAATCATCATTTTTTGATAGGATTAGTTTAAATTTTTTATATTTTTCAACAATATTTATTTTAAAATGAAGAGTGAAAATGCCATTTTTTTGATAACATGTCAATTATATTCATAAAATCAATAAATCGATATAATAAAATATATTTTATATTGTGATTTATAGAAAAATAATATCTATTTGATTATAAATTATCAAATTAATTTCATAGGAACTAGTACTATACTTTATTTGTCATAAAATCATTCTTATGCTTAAAACATATTTTTTTAAATGGTATTTCATTTAATCTTGAACACTTACATTAAAAATGATTTATTAAACATATAAAAAATCAGTCTCAAAAAAATTGATTTCATATCTAGAATTTTGAGGTTCAGATTTAATATATATGTTAATTTAATTTTTTAAATATTTAATATTAACAGTGGTAAATGGTTATTACAACATTAATGAGTAAAACATGTTAATTAATATTAAAAATATTGGATATCATCTCAAAAACTAACCAAATCATAATTTCTATCAATTTAAGGGATTAATAATACCATAATAATAATTACTACTATAATGTAGTATTTTTGTGTCATTTTACTTTGATTATGAAATTTATATTATTTTATGTTTTGAAAAATTAAAAAATACCACTCTATTTCTTTTAATTTCATTAATATGTTTCCATTGTGAAATTAATAGATTAAAATGATTATAATTTTATATATTTATGATGAATAAATTAATTTTATGATATTAATATATTATTAACTTTTATAGGTAGTAAAATATTTCTAAACACTGGCACAACACCGATGAAGCGCTTTTACAACCAATAGAAAAACTAAAAATTGATTTTAAAAACATCATAAGTAATATATTTTTGATTAATTTTGGATTATCATTAATTTAATGGATAATTATAACATATAATTTATTTTTAAAGAGTTTATATAATAATTACATTTTTATATTGATGCCTTTAATGTCAAGATATATGTATAGTCCCAAAATTACCTTTAATGGTATTTAATGTTTAAATGTTGTTTTCAAATAAATTGAAAATTATAAAAAACTTATGTTAAATAAATTTGATGGAAAACTTTTTATAACCTCAATAATGATTAATAAATGTGAAACATTAACTTTTTCAAATAAATTTCAGGTTCTTTAATGAGTGAAAATGTGTTGTAATGAGTAATGTTAAACATAGTTAATGAGCAGGGTCAAACAAAAATATTAGGTTTAAAATTTACCATATACCTTTATAATATAGATTTATTGGTAATATTTATAACTTATACTCCTTAAACTAGAATTTAATGTAGTGTGAAGACTTTTATTTAGTTATAAACATATTAGATATTAATATTTCAAGTATTTACATGTTTTCCACTCCCCACACTTACAAAAGGGAATATTCTACCTTATATTAATCACACTTCTAGAGCAATTTACCTTGAAACATACATACCAAAAGACATTCCCTGATTTAATCCCCATGTCTTATACATCACAGTATCACCATAGGTCAATCATAGAGGGCTTATAGTGTAAAACAAAGTAGGGTTCTCAAAGACGAGGCATAATTATTAACTAGGTTATTTCATTTTATTTCTTCTTCAAAATTCATAAAATATTCTATAAAAATTATTATATAATAACATCAATATATTCCATATAGTAAATTATTATTATTATTTTCCCTGATTTCTTTTCATTTCATTTTCCATCAGAAATGAAATGAAAATACCACTCGTGCATACGTGTAGACTACCAAAACCAAGATGCAATTTATCTCTATTTCCACCAACACATCACACAAATGGTTATAAATATATAATTAATGAATATGTTAAATTTTTATTACATTATTATTATTTTATAAATATTACATACCTTTTTACCCTTCCCTTCTATTGGGAAATAATTACGTCTCTCGTGCATCCATGTGGAATATCACCTCCA
Organism: Viscum album; assembly: GCA_963277665.1. Lineage (NCBI taxonomy): Eukaryota > Viridiplantae > Streptophyta > Magnoliopsida > Santalales > Viscaceae > Viscum > Viscum album. Next base: position 1,918,645,487 of record OY728148.1, on the reverse strand, counting down.
TGAAGCGATGCGATTTTTTCTTCATTACTTTCTCATATGATTAGTAACATGGATGGAAATAATAATAAATATTATATTTATATTACATTTTTGATTCTATAAGGAAATATATTATCTAATTTATTTCATTTATACCAATTAAAAAAATTAAAATTTCATTTATGCGTAAGTATGGACTACCGTCTCCGTGAAACAGAGTAATTTAATTTTCATGAACACCTTATATTTATGTATATAAAATTATATTTAGTCAATAAAAATTATTATTATTTAATTATTAATATTCTGGATATTATGGAAGAATATCACTATTTAACTTGATCAACTTATCAATTTTATTTAGGGATAATGAACCAAAATTCCTCAAAATGTCATGTACTTAATAGATTTAGTAACTATATGATATATAATGAATAATGAAATAAAATATATTATAATAAGTGAAAAAACATGTGAAACTTTATTAATACATTAAAAATTTATTATACGTTTATTATATAAGATTTAATGAATGTACGTGGTGAGTCGAACTCGAGGTAAAAGATTTCTAATCTCAATTTTTTTTCCTTGAGAATAATGTTATTTTCAACACATATTTTATTTTTTATTATGTATGATGTAACATATATATTTATTTAACCAATAATTATTCAATATTAAATTGGATTAAATATATAATCCATGTTATATTCTTAAATGTCATTTTGATTTAAATGTATGAAATTTCTTAAGAGATTTTATTTAAAACCTTGTTTTATTGTTATCTATACAAATTCATTCTCTAACATATCCATGTTCTTTGAAATTAATCAAGAACTTTCTTATATTCATGTAATTTTTTATAGTAATTTTATTCATCATTTTTTTACAAAAGTTTTTAAAATTTTCCTTAAACATTTTCAGTATTACTAAATTTTGACACATTTTACCATTGTGAAATAGAATAGTTTTAAATTAATATATAAAACATGAATGGATTTTCAAATTTTCATGTCATATATTCATTATTAATATTCATATATATGTTTATATGATATTTTATGTAATATTCTAATCTTTTTGTTTTTTAAATTTTGTATAATTTTATGTTTTAAAAAGAAAAATATATTTCGTTCCATTTTTATGAGAAAGAAAAGAATGATTTTGTTTTTGGGACAACCTGACAATATTATATAGTTTCTTATTAAAATTTTAAGTTGTTGAATGTTTTTATTTTATGCATTGTAATTAGGAATTAAGGATGAAAGTGTAAATGGCGAGTAAACCAAAACCTTATATGACTACGTCTAATATGTGTCAAGCGAGTCTATTAAATCCCTTCAATTCATTTAGTAATGTGACAAAGTTAACTTATGTAAGTTACTCATAATGGAATTTGAATGTATTTAATTACTCTTAGGAGGTTATGGGGTTAACTCATATAAATTAATCATATGGGAATGTTGGATTTATCATATTAGGTGATTATATGATGAATTTATAATGCCCAATGTTTCCTACATGTTTTCTTTGTGATTATAGATGGGTTTTCAAGGAATTTTTTTCATCAAAATTTAAATAATTAATTTTTGATTTAAAGTAATTATTATGATATAATATAGTTTAAAGGTTTATTTTATTAATATTATATTCCCTGAATTATGATTTTACCATTATTTGTTCTTAAAAAATATTTTATGAAAACATTGGGCTATAAAGTGTAAATTATGATGAGGAAAAATGCTTATTTTGATAGCAACACATTTTTATATAAAATGGAAAACTACCTTATAGATTTTCATTAATTTGAAAACGGTGAATTGGTTTAAATTATTTTTATATCTCACAATGATATTTTTTTGATAATCTTATGTTTTCAAAAACAATTCACAGGGCTTAAGGATGATTTTGAACTATTCTGATGTCTAGTTTTGAAAAAATGGAATTTTCATGGAACAAAGTATGTCCTTAAGGAATAAAAATGATATTTTAATATATGAATAATTTTTTTTTATGGAAATGAAAATTATAATTGGGTGGAAGTTTAAAATTTATCATGTAAGAGGTTTCCATAATTTTCTGTTACTTTAAACTAAAAATAATCTCAAAATGTAATAAATTATAACCCTTCTTATTAATAATATAATTATGGATTGTTAATGTTGTGGGTTATTATAGTTGGTATTATAGGAAATATTTAGATAACATTAGTGTTTAGGATAATTAAAATGATAATAAATTAAGAGTTTTAGATACCTTTATGAGTTCGTAAGTATAATATGATCATAGGTTTGAAGACATAGATACCCCTTTTGAGATTTTATATATTGGGATTATTTTGGGTGACATTTATTGAGTTTTAATAGACTTTTGAAATATAGGAAACCCTTAATTTTAATATGTTAAGAAATTATTTGATAAAAAATAATTTCATATTTCATATACATTAGTATAAATGGATTAATAACCTTTAAGCATGATATAATCTTTTATATTGAGGTAATAAGGGTTAATTAGGATTAGAAGTTTATTATTTTTGGTAACATTTGTTTTATTAAATAGATGATAATTGGACTGAGAAGTGATTTTTCGACTAGGTGGTAAAATTTATTTCTAAATAACATAACTATATTTGGAATATTATATAATTAAGGTAAAGCGATGTATTATTTGGATAAGATATGGGTTTATTTGAGTAAAAAATGTTCTAATTTTTTTGTTTCTGATATTATTTTATTATGGATTTATATTGATTCATATTATTTATAGAAAAGATTAGATTATTTTATAGAATATAGAATTGTGGAATAGTTATTTTGGTATGATACATTAAGAGTGATTGATATTACTTGAGGATAAATGTTAATATTATCTTAGAAGAATAGGTGATCAAACTATTATACTATATAGGTTTCATTTTTGGTCTGGAAACATTTAATGGGTTTTATTATTAGTTATTTATTTGATTATTTAAGATGAACATTGGTTGGTATTGTTGTGTATTGGGAGATTAATTTTGAATTTATTCATCAGATGGTTTAATACTATTGGATACAATCTTAATCTATATTAACCAATTTATTTTATTAATTTATAAGATATAGAGAAATTACATGGTATCCCCTTAGATATAAGTGATAATTGTCGAATAACAAAAAAAGGATGATATTTTTTAATGAAAAGGAAACAAATCAAGTAAGTATATTTTTTCATGTTCTTTATCTCAATAGTATTGTATTCCTTTCACTCAAAATAATATTACATTGAACTAAAAATATTGTCCTTTTACATTCATTATTGATAAATTTATGGTCTTATTTATCCCATAAACATTTATGGTTTTGTGGTTATTAACTATCACAAGACCATATTCCCTATCACCCTATATTATTCATTAGATATTATTTTTATCCTTCATGTCCATATTTTCCATTCCACCAATGTTCTTGTTATGTGGGAACATGATTATGTATTATTCTTAATGACCTTAAAATTTCCATTATGCCCTTTTTAAATTAAGGTTTCACTCCCTCTTTCTATTATGTGGATGAATAATGGATATATTTTTTTAAAATATTTTTTTCTTCATCATATGATTTATCTTCCACCCCCCTGAATTGATTTTAAAAAATTATTTAAAAACCATTTTATCTGAAATGACAAAAATAAATTATGATGAGATTTCTTTAAAGGTTTATAATATAATAGAAAAATATTTCAAAAAATATTTATTTATATAATATATTTTATAGTGTGTAGTTTTTAAGCAATAATCTTAAATTAACATCAATATACTGTAGAAATGTTATTATATAAATATGAATTTTATAACTTGGGTGTTAGTTTTATATGTTTTAATAATAAAAACTATATTATAAAAAATATATATAATTTTGAACTTAATAAAGTTAATAATCAATCATAAATTTAATATTAATATGTTGTAAATGTAGATAAAATCTTATAGAGGTAAAAAATTATATTTTTCATAAAACTGTTTTTATTTGCCAAATTTAATTTTTTCTTATAATAGATTAAACTAATCAATTTCATAAAATTATTATAATAAAATTATTAGATTACATATATATAATTTAATTTAATAACTTAATTTAATTATGTTTAATAAAAAATTAATGATAAAAATTTCAATTTATATTCAAAATATATTTTCATAAAAAATTATTTTTATTTCATTTTGTGCACAAATATGATAATTATCTTCTTCCAATTTGTTGAATTTAATTTTAAAAAATCTATTTAATTTTTTAAATAATAATTTCATATTATTAAAATTATATATTTTAGGGAATTTTTGAAAAAGATTTTTTTAGTGAATATTAAAAAATTTTGATTTTTGCATAATCGCCATTTCATTTCATTAAATTAAGTTATATAATTTTACCATTATATTTTAGATTTAGTTTTATATTAAATTAATTGAAATTTTATCAAAAATTATATATTTCTTTCTTTTTTAATTTATATTAAAATATCATTGGTATGAAATCATTTTTATGCTTGAAAACAAATTTGTCAAAAAACAGTTTTTCATAATGTTTTTCACATTTTTGTTAAAATTAATTTCCTAAAAAATTTTAAATTGAATTTTGAAAAAAAAATTAATATTTTGAATTATATCCTTAAAAGATTTTAAATAGTTCAATTTCATTTATAGTCAAAATGTACAGTACCAATGGTAAATGTTTGTCCACATAGTAATGGGTTAAACATGTTAATTGTGGTTAAAACTTTGTGATTTGGTCCCAAAATCAACCTAATGATTTAATTTATTTAATTGGATGTGCTTAATTCTAACAAAATAAAATATCTTATAAAATAAATTTTTTTTCCATTTTAATTTTATTTTTTACTTTAAATTATTTTTTATTCGAAAAATTACAAAATATCACACACTATCTTTTAATATTTGTAATATATATTTTTCATAGGTACAAAAAAAAATTTAAATGGTTTTTTAGTATAATATAATTATTTTATGATATTATTTAATTTTAAATTTTTTAGATATAGTATAATTTTTTTGAAAGCATACATAATGACGACAAAATACATAAGAAAGCGATAAATAATATTTAATTAATGTTTATAAAAAAATAAAAACAAATATTTTGGATGAAATATGTTTTTCAATTATATTAATGTATAATTATAATTTATATGTTATGGATAAATAGTTTATATTGTTATTAAATTGTTACCATGCTGCCTTTAAAGTCAAGATATATGAATAGACCAAGAAATGGCCTAAAATAGTATTTAATGTGTAAAATTAATTATTAAATAACTATAAATTCATAAAATTTATATATTTATTCAATTTTTTGGTAAAATTAATACAAAAAAGTTCATTGATAATTTATTGGACAATGTACATTTTTAAAATTACTTTCATGTCCCTTAAATTTTGAAATATTTGTTACAATAGTTAAAGTTTAATAGGGTTAAACATGGTTTAAACTAAAATATATGGTTTAAAATGAAAACTAGGCCTATCTAAAACAGATTGGATGATTTTATTGAGACCTTATACTCCTTAAATGTTTTTATATGGTAGTTTTAATCCATATATAATGATTTAGATAGATATTCTATATTAATATTTCAAGAATTTGCATGTTTTCCAACAACCTCACTTATTAAAGGGAATCTCATATACTCTCTTAATAATGTATATTGAGCGATTATAATCAAACAATAGTTTTGAAAATTCGATCCCCAACATCATATGCACGTTATAGAGTATTTTTCCTTCATAATTACTGAATCCAAGAAATCTAAATGTTTAAACCAAATGAGGTTTTTTAAAGAATAGGTATAACTATTAACTGAGTTCCTTAATTTTATATATTCATAACCTTACATAAATTTCTTAATAACCGTGTTTATATAATAACATTATTATCATTAATATAGATAAATTTTATCATGTTAATGGAAAAACACTTATTTCATCTCATTAATTATCTATGAGATATAAAAATATCACTCGTGTGTATGCATGGACTTCCACCTCCACAAAAGATTTTTTTTCCTTTCCTTCACCACCTCACATGGTAGGTTATAAATATTAAATTAATAAATATGTAAGATTATTATGAAATTATTATGATTCTGATAAAATAAAATAATACTTACCATCTTACCCATTTCGCCTCTTGGGAAAAGAAAATGTCTCTCAAGCATCCATGTGTAATACCACCTCTACAATGTGATGTAATTAATTTATCATTAAAATATCATATGTATGATAATTAATATTAATATAATTAATAAATATGAAAATTTTAACATATTTATGGTATTTAAAAATAAAAACATTATCAAATTTATTTATTTTCCAACTAGTAGAAAAATGAAAATCTATTTCATGTGTATATATGAACTACCATCTCCATGAAATGATGAAATTATTTTTCCATTTCCTACACAGATGAATGATTATGAAATTATATTTAGTTAATAAAAAATAAAATTATGATATGATTAATATTTTCTAAATTATCAGATAATTGTACTTTTTTACCTTAGTTAACACACCATAGTTTTTTTGGGATTATGAAACAATCATCCTCAAAATGTAAGACATGAACTTAATGAATTTATAGACTAAATAAGACTTGGTGATAAATGAAATAAAATGGATTCTTCTAAGGTAAAAGATCTGAAATGGTCTCTTAATTAATTAAATTATTAATATATTTTTAATTTACATGATATAATAAATATATGAACGACTTGGACTTGAGTTAATATATTTAACATCTCAAATTCCTTTCATTGAGACTTATGATATTTTCACAACATGTTTTATTTTTTATGGTTTATACAATACAATATTAATTTATTTTATCACTAATTATTCAAAATTAAATTGTTTTAAAATTCCATTTCATGTATCATCTTAAATATCATTTCATTTAACACTTAAAAAAGTTTTAATCGATTTTTATTAAATCCTTTTCAATGTTCTCCTTTCAAAATATTTCACCTTCAAATCCACGTTCTTTAAAAAAATTCATGAATTTTAAAATTATAACATCAAATATTATTTTTATATATCCTTGAATTTTATTTATTTTCAAATGAATCTTCTAATTTTTTGTACGGGTGACTTTTTACACTTTTACCAAAGTGAAAAAGAATGATGTTACAAACATATACAATTTGACTAAACATTCCTACCATCATGTATTTATTTATTAACAATATTCCTACATGAGTTTATAATTTATATCATTAAAAATTATAATATATTTGTTTTAATAATTTTATAAATTTTTTTAAAAAAATGATATTTCTTATATTTTTTATGAAAAAACTGAAAATGGTTTTATTTATGGAGGAAAATACCAATTCTATATAGATTATGATGAAAAATTATATCTCTTGATATTTATATTTTAATAATATCACTTCATAATTAGTTATGAAATTGGGATTGATGAGTAAACCCAAAACCATATAGGACTTTTTCCAATATATGACAGGTGAGTCCATTAAATCCTTATATTATTTTGGGTAAGTTGATAAATTTAACTGATTAATGTCATTCCTTAGAGAATGTGGACTAAGGTAATTTATCATATAAATTTATTTAGTTAACTCTAATATGTTACTCCTAAGATATTTCTATAATTATCATTTTAGGTGATTCATTGATGAAAGTACGATGACCCATGTTTCCTATATGTTTTCCCTATACCTTGAAATTGGGTTTCAAGGAAATATTTTTATTTTAGAAGGTAGAAATTTTTTTATGATCTGAAGTAATGTTAATGATATTATAAAGTTGAAAGGTTTGTTTTCATGTTAAATTTTTTCTGATTTTACCTTTATGATTTCGTATATATTTTTAATGAAAACATTTATATTTGATGTTTATTTCATATATAGGAAAATGATTATTTTGAGCACAAAATTTTATAATGTAAAATATAAAACATCATTATGATTTTTCTTAAATTAATAATGTATTGCTGATTTGAGATTATTTTTTATATCTTATATATATATATATTATCCTTGTTGGGAAAAAATCCCTCAAGGTAAAATTGAAGTATTTTTGGGTTGATTGTGTTTGTTGACAAAGAAGGTTTCCATGAAGGAATTGTTGAGTTCCCAAGAAGTTGTTGACAATCCGTGTGGACAATGAACGATGACAAAAGAAAGGACAATCTAGTGGTGGTACAAAATAGTAGTATAAGGTGGCGTCGTTTCCCAGTGTTTTCCAAATTTTTGGGGTCCAAAATTTGGAGTTTGGTGAGCATCGTGAAAATAGGATTTCCATGAAGATCATAATTAAATATGGAAATGACATAAATTTTGTGAAAAGAGGCCTAATGGTTTGGATTTCGCGAAGACCTGTAGAATGGAGGCGGTGATGATTCTTGATTACGTCAAAACTTCGTGAATGGCAGAGTTGAAGCACATCGCAGCGGTGAAGGGCTTTGCGAGGGAGCTTTGCCATCAAGGCGCGATGGAATGTTGACAGTGATGCTTCGTGATTACGACGAGCTCCACGAATGGAAAATTGACGTGGTGCTTCGTGATTTGGATAGAATTCTAGCGGAAACTTTGGAGCTTCACGATTTGAGATGGATTGGTGTTGAATTCGCGTGAAATGTTTGAGGGCCGGTGGAATCGCCTACAAATAGAGGCCGACCCCCTCGAGAGAAGTAGAGAGAATTTTCAGAGAAGATCATTTTATCTCATTTTGCGAAGGTGGTTCGCGGAGCCAGTGTGCTTCTCCAAAGTGGAGCTTCGTGGAGGCTATTGTAGCTCCGCGAAACCTGCAAGCTCCGCGTTGATATAGAAAGCTTTGTGAGGGACGTTTCATTGCGACGGATTGAGCTTCACGAAAGTTCTTCACGAAAGTGATTCGTGAAAAGGCAGGAGCTTCATGAAGACTTGTTTGAGCATCGCAAAATTGGGAGCCTCGCGAAGTAGGGTGCTTTGCGAAGGTGTTTCCAAAGGAGTTGCCTAGTTGTTAAGAGGCAAATTGGTATTCATCAGTGGATAAAAGTTGGACTTTAACAGAGCATCTATCAACAGTGGAGGATGCGTGCATTCATGAAAGTGAAGAGACCTACAGGTCTATAAACTATGAGTGGATCCCTTCCAAGTGCAGTGAGCATAGGAAGAGGAAAAAGGTGATCCTCTCCACCAGCAGTGAGCTAGAGAGAGAGAAACAGGGAGTGACCCTTGGGAAAGCATTGATCTAACCCTAAACCTCGTAAAGGCAGTGAGCCTGGGCATAGAAGTGATTTAGCCCGAACATTATAATCCACATCTAGTGAATAATAGTGGAATATGGTGCGACTGACAACTTTTCGGCATATGCCCCTTGGACGTAGCCCAGTGAGGGTGAACCAAGTAAAAATCTTTATGTCTACATGTTTGCTTCCCTGCATTACATTAAAAGTATCATTATCAGATAAAGAAGAAAAAAAGTGGTCATAATAATCACACGAGTGAAAATAAAGTGACCATTGTAATAAAGAGGTCAAGATCCAGTGGGGCAGGAAGAACATTGTGAAAGAATATCCATACCCTGATTCACCCCTCCCCCTCTCAGGGTATATAGGCCCCTATTGGTCCTAAAAATTGGTATCATAGGGATGGTTTATTTTATCAGATTGTTTTTCTTCGACTTGGTGTAGTCGATCTGTGTAGTTGAGGATACAGTTTTCTCTTATCTCAGTCTTCCCTGGGAAAGGGAAAAGCATCAAAGAAGAATCAGAAGTCGGGTAATTTCCCTCAGTGTGGATATGTGTATGGAAAACGTGTGATTCAGTTAAAAGAATCAAACAACTTACAGAAAGAAGGCTTGGATGAATCAGAGAGGGAAAAGCTAGATTTTCTCAATAATGATGTTGTAATGAGTGAATTACTTAAAATTGAAAGTGATGCTGAAACTACTGATGATGAAGCAGTTTTAAGGAGGCCACTAGTAGATACTGTCCACATGAAAAAGGAATTGGATTAGAAATTGGATGAAGAGATGAAATATAAAGACATCCAGATCCAAGTACTAGAAATTGATGCCAAAAAGCTAAGAGGCCTCAATAAAAGGCTTATTGATGTGGTTACTGAACTAATAGAGATGAATGATTCTCATGCCGAAGAACTACAAAAGATGGATAAAATGAAAGGAAAACAGAAGGATGGTGATTTTGAAGAGAATCAAAAGTCAGATGAAGTTTGGAATCTGAAAGCTAGAAATGATTATCTAATAACACAGTTGTCTGAAGAAGTTCATAAGAATCAAAGACTACAACAATAGAATGCCTGTTGTTATGATTCTATTGAAGATGAAAAATTGAAAGAGAAAGAGAAAAGTGACATGGTGGAAAAGCTGACATGTGAATTAGAAGATGAGATGAGTAGAGGTCAGCTTCTCAAGAGAGAACTTGATATGCAACTTGAATCAAGGGAGATTGACATTCAAAAGTTGGAAGAAGAGCTAGAATTGGTAAAGAAGGAATTAGAGAGTTCCAATGCTAATGGAAAGCCTAAAATGAAGGATGCCTTGAATTTACTATTTGATTATCCTTCTTCATGTGATGATGAAGTGAAAAGAAAATTTTATATTTCAGAAAAGAGGCAAGAAAAAATTTTCTCAGCCCAAAGACCATATAGTTCGGGAAAAACTGGTATTGGATTCGATGAATCCCCTCCTGTGCATGACAGAAAGAGAGCTATGAACAATTCTAGAAATGGAAAAGATCTTGGAGGTGCTGGAGATAGGCCTAAAAGGACAATTACAAAAATAAGTGATGACATGTGCTATTTCTGTGGGATTCATGGCCACACATCAAGCTTCTGTTCAGAGGCTCTGGAATACATTTCAGGTTGTGAAAATAGAAACCTTGAAAGATCTAAGAATAAAAATATATGTCATGAGAAATCAGAGATAAGAGTCTCTCAGAAGAAAAAATTCATCAGATTCTATTATTGTGGAAGAATGAGACATACAATGAGTATGTTCCAGGAAGCTCATGAGATCTATGTCAGAGGAAGAACTCAATCTGCATCAACATTGTGATATATGAATGATGAAATGAAGTATGTCTTTGATGGAAAATGTTTCATATGTTCTAATCATGGGAATTTGTCCAGACAGTGCAGCAGGAAGAAAGCAGGGAAGGAAAAGGAACCCAAAAAGTGAATTTTGACTATAGTGATTCATAATGAAAAATTATACACCGGAAGAAAAAGTGGTAAGGTGAATAATAGGCTTAGAGTCTCAGGGGAATCACATGGAGCTGAACGATAGGTGTATCTGTCACCTCCTCTGTCACACTCATAACCGCCCTCTATGAAAGAACATGAAAATTTCTGGAAGAAAAAGGGAGGAAACACAATAGTCGTGAGTAAGAAGAATGTATGTTCAGTGGAGGACCCACCACCAATGAAAAATAGGGTAGAGACTCATAAATCTGATAAAAGGCAGATAAATAAAGAATGCGTTGAAAAATTCACAAGTCATGTTCCATGGAGAGGACTGGAAGAAAATGGAAAATCCCTACAATGGTGGATGAATCATGGGATGATGACAAGCAAGGAGATTCCTGCTCAAAGAAATAATCAAGCAAAATGGAATTTTGGAAGAACCTAAAAGAAGGAAATTTGTACTAGTGGGTTATACCCCAAGTGATGAGAAAGGTCGGGCCTAAAGAATCTACATATCAGAAAAAGGCTCAGCATGTGGGTAATGAATGCTTAGTCATATGGCCAGAGTAGTTGAAGTTGGCCAGGCAGCTGGAGGAAGCAAGAAAGAAGTGTGATGCACTCCATGAAACAATCAAAGGGTTAACTCATCAGGATCAACAAATACCCTCATATTGAGGATTCGAGAAAGACCCCTCTCCCTATGTATATAAATGCTATTAACTGATGATTCATGTGTTTTAGGTTCTAGGGAGATACGATCCAAGGAGAAGTGGAATTTAAGGATGTGATGTGGAGATGTTATATGCTCTATAATTTCAATTGATTTAAATTAGGTACTAGAGTTGAAGAAGAAAGGGAGCAACATAGCACAATAGAATGTGATTGTGTTGTTAACTTTGTCTCATGTTTCCTACACCGAGTTCCAACTCAATAGGATTATAGATTTCGTTAATGGCTCAATTCCAAGTGGAATATGAGAATAAAAGATTATAGAGGAGAAGAATGGTTATGAGTCTAAACATTGGGACTAACCCCAGGAAGTGTTTCAAATTATAGGGGGAGCATTCAATAACAAAATAAGATGCAAGAGAAATCAATGCAATAATTCGATGGCTCAGCTCAGGTTTTGCCTATAGGGGGAAGAAATAAGAATACGGAGAAGTAGCAATAACCTTGCATTTCATGATTATTTACATTGGTCTAACAATGTGGTATCAGCCGACTGCTTTCAGGATACAAAGAAGATGCGAGAGAAAATCAAAGGTGCTTCAACAAAAATCTGAGAGAATACATTCAAAGAAATTAATTCATTAAATAGTGACATAGAGATAAGTATCTCAATGAAAATGAAATCACTACAGCATGCATCTTTTCTATCTCAGGTTGAGCTGAAACGCTTTGCTGATGCAGCTGAAGATGAAAACTGGGTTCAGGAAATGAATGAAGAGCTTGACCAGATTGAGAAGAACCAAACATGTGAGAATTGTTTTGAGGCCAGCAGATAAGAACGTCATCGGGACTAAATGGGTCTTTCGTAACAAGATGAATGAAGATGGCGCAGTGATTCGAAACAAAGAACAACTAGTGTGCAAAGGATACTCCCAGATAGAGGGAATTGATGTTGAAGAGACATTTGCACTGGTTTCAAGGTAGGAGGCAATCAGATTATTCCAAGCCATTGTAGTGTAAAGAAAGTTCATATTATTCTAAATGGACATCAAATAAGAATTCTTGAATGGGATTCTAGAGGAAGAAGTGCATATCGAGCAGCCAAATGTTTTTCTCATTCATGAGGATGAGAATAAAGTTTTCTGGCTGAAGAAGGGGTTGTATGGGATGAAACAAGCACCAAGGGCATGGTACTCAAGGCCTTGCCAGTAGTTGAAGAAACATGGTTTCCAACATGGAGGAGTTCATTAAAATCATTATTTCATCCATGACAGTATTCAAAGGATGATGGTGCTTGTGTATGTCAATGACATAATTTTTGGCAGATCAGATGAAGCTCACTACAGAAAGTTTTCTGAATTCCTGAAAAATGAGTTTGAAATGTCAATGATTGGAGAGATAACATTGTTCCTTGGTCTACAGGTTACACATGGAAGGAATGGAACATTCATTTCTCAATAAAAATATAACAAGGAGGTACTAAGATGGTTTGGAATGGATAATTCCAAGGAGATGAAGACTCCAGTTTCTACCCGGATGAAATTATCAAAAGATGATGAAGGCAAGGAAGTTAATATCACAGAATACAGGAAAATTACTGCAAGTTTGTTGTACATGACTACAACAAGGCCTGATATTGTTTTTTCCACATTCCAAGCAGCGAGATATCAGAAAAATCCCAAGGAAATCCACATGCTTAAAGTGAAAAGAATACTTCGGTATATCCAAGGCAAAGTGGATTTTTTCTTGACATATTTGATAAATCTCAGATAGAGTTATTGCGATATACTGATGTAGACTGGGCCGGTTCAACGGATGATAGTAAATCAACGTCAGGTGGTGCTTTATATCTTGGTGGATTGTGTATATCTTGGCTAATCACGAAGCAAGATTGCATTTCATTGAGCACCGCAGAAGCTGAGTATATTGCGGCCACTCAAGCATGCACACAGTTATTGTGGGTGAAGCAGCAGCTTGAAGATATGGGAGTTGAAGTGAAGTGTCCGATTAGAATCCAGTGTGATAACTCAAGTGCTATCAATCTTAGGAAAAATCCAGTTCATCACTCAAGGACAAAGAACATTGAGATAAAGTATCATTATATCCTGGAGAAGGTTTAGTAGGGAATCATGTAGTTGGATTATGTGCCTATAGAGCTACAGGTTGCAGACATTCTGACAAAGGCCCTTGCCCAAGGAAGCATTCTAAAGGCATCGACTGGCTCTGGGAGTTCAGTCGATTCCCCGCACTTGAAAAAGTGTGGATGTGGGACCCCCCTCTCCCCGAGGTATGATGTATATTTCCCTAATGTGCTGATATGTGTTCTCTACTATGTTACAGATTACAAAGGAGTGTCCTTTGGGTTCGTTGACAAAAGGGGAGAAAAAAGTGATTGTTCCAGGGGGAGACAATGTAGAGATTTGATAAATCATGAATGATATGGGGAGAAGCTGACAGGTGGAGCAGCCAGATAGGGGGAGTTGACGCTATTTGAATGTGCTTAGCCAGAGCTTATCTTGGACAACACAGGAAATAGGGCTAAAGAGGTTTTGAAGTTTACAAGGGATGAAGCTGTGAATAGAAAGGGGGAGCGTATTAAATCTGACGATGCTAGAAGTGATCGATCAAAGCATAGAAATCACGTCAGCTGGGGATCGTGATAAAAGAATAATAGTGATGTTGGAATATTGTGAGAAGGTGTCCAGCTATCACGAATTAGTATCAGTGTGGTTCAACAATTGGTATCAATTTAAGAATTAGTATCAGGTTGGAATCGACAATTGGTGTTTGACATGAAGTGGTTCATTGATGAACTTTTCATACTAATCTTGTTTCTCACGCTGATCATTTCTCATGTGGGCTTAGATTACGTGTTAAGTGAGTCCTTGAATGCTATCAAAATCGCAAGAGGAAAATGGTGGTAGTGGATGGAAGAAGACTCAATAAGGTATTAAAGTGTAGAAAATTAAGCTGAGCAGAGTTCTGAAGAGTTTTCAACAAACCCAAAGGGGGAGATTTTTGGGAAAAAATCCCTCAAGGTAACATTGAAGTATTTTTGGGTTGATTGTGTTTGTTGACAAATCAGGTTTCCATGAAGGGATTGTCGAGTTCCCAAGAAGTTGTTGACAATCCATGTTGATAAAGAATGATGTCAAAGGAAAGGACGATCTGGTGGGAGTACAAAAGAGCAGTACAAGGTGACGCCGTTTCCCAGTGTTTGCCAAATTTTTGGGGTCCAAATTTTGGACTTTGGTGAGCATCGCGAAAATTGGATTTCCATAAAGATCATAATTAAATATGGAAATGAATTGAATTTCGTGAAGAGATGCTTCATGGTTTGGATTTCGCGAAGACCAGAAGAATGGAGGCGGTGATGCTTCGCGATTACGTCAAAGCATCGCGAATGGCAGAGTTGAAGCGCAATGCGGCGGTGAAGGGCTTTGCGAGGGAGCTTCACGGCGAAGGCGCAAAGGAATGTTGACAGTGATGCTTCGCGATTACGATGAGCTCCGCGAATGGAAAATTGCCGTAGTGCTTCACGATTTGGACAGAATTCCTGAAGAATCTTTAGAGCTTCATGATTTGAGAGGACGTGGCGTTGACTTCGCGTGAGAAGTTCAAGGGTCGGTGGAATCGCCTATAAATAGAGGCCGACCCCCTCGAGAGAAGTAGAGATAATTTTCAGAGAATATCATTTGCTCTCATTTTGAGAAGGTGGTTCACGGGGCGAGTGTGCTTCGAAAAAGAGGAGCTTCGCAGAGGCTATTGTAGCTCCACGAAACCTACGATCTCTGTGTTGGCTTAGTAAGCTTCGCAAGGGACGTTGATTTGTGACGAATTGAGCTTCGCGAAAGTGCTTTGCGAAAATGTATGAGCTTCACGAAGGCTTGTTTGAGCTTCGTGAAATTGGGAGCCTCACAAAGTAGGGTGCTTTGCGAAGGTGTTTTCGAAGGAATTGCCCAGTGGTTAAGAGGCAAATGGGTATTCATCAATGGATGAAAGTTGGACATTAACAGAGCATCTATCAACATTTGAGGATGTGTGCATTCATGTAAGTGAAGAGACCTACAGGTCTATAAACTGTGAGTGGATCCCTTCCAAGTGTAGTGAGCATAGGAAGAGGAAAAACGTGATCCTCTCCACTGGCAGTGAGCCAAAGAGAGAGAGAAATAGGGAGTGACCCTTGGGAAAGTAGTGATCTAACCCTAAACCTTGTAAAGGCAGTGACCCTGGGCATAGAAGTGATCTAGCCCAAACATTATAATCCAGATCTAGTGAAGAATAGTGGAATTTGGTACGACCGACAACTTGTCGGCGTATGCTCCATGGACATAGCCCAGTGAGGGTGAACCAAGTAAAAATATTTAAGTCTTCCTGTTTGCTTACCTGCATTACATTCAAAGTATCATCATCAGATGAAGAAGAAAGTATGTGGTCATAATAATCACACTAGTGAAATCAAAGTGACCCTTTTAACAAAGAGGTCAAGATCCAGTGGGGTAGGAAGAACATTGCGAAAGAATATCCATACCCTGATTCACCCCCCTCTCAGGGTATATAGGCCCCTATTGGTTCTAACAGTCCTCATTATATGTTTTCAAATGAAATTTATAGGGCCTAAGGATGAGTATGATCCATTTTGAATTATATCTCCAAAAAAATGAAATAGGTGTTCAATGAAGAAACTGTTTCAAGAATGAAATATGATTATAAACATAAGAATAATTTTTTTATGGAGAAAAAATAGATATTGAGTTGGAGTTTATAGTTTTTTATAAAATAGTTAATATTAATTCTCTATAACTCTAATAAAAAAATATCCTCAAAATTTATGAATGTAAACCCATTATTATAAATCATGAAATTATGGTATTTTTACATTATATGTCATTATAGTTGGTATCATAGAAAAATTATAGATAATTCTAGTGGTTAATATGATTCATATGAGGATATTTAAAGATTTTTAGGTACCATAATGGGTTAGTAATTATAAGGATGATCAAGAGTTTAGATATATAAATACACATTTTTAGGTATTATGGGATGGAGTACATTGAGATACGTCTATTTATTTTTAATAAAATACTGAAGTATATGTAACCCTTATATTTAACATTTTAAAAGTTTATTTTAAGAATAAAACATTTTAATTGTATTTCCATAAGATAAAAGGTATTAATAACTTTTATGGTTGATATGATCTTTAATGTTGAGGTAATTATTGTTAATTAGGATAAAAACGTTGTTACAATTTGGGAAAATATATTTTTTCAATTAGATAACTAAGGGATTGAAAATTTATATGGTGACTAATTGATTGATTCTATATTTAAAGAGTTTCACTATATTATAATCATTATATAATTATGGTAATGATAATTTTTTTTGTCTATGATGAGATTTTATTTTACGAATAATGGTTGAAATATCTTTTGTAAGTATTTATGTTTATACAATTTTTGATAGTCATTTTAATAAATGAAGGGAAAAATATTGTGAAGAGTAAATTATATATATTCGGTATCATGGAATCTGAAGAGATGCTGAGAGGGCCCACACCAAAGTGTTATACTTATACAACCTACACACCGCTAGGCTAGCACAACTATTTCTAGTACAACCATGAAGGTGTATCCCCCCCATGGTTGAGGACTTATGCAGGATAGCTAGGTTGAGGACCTATACAGGGCTAGATATCCTTTACACATATACAGGATAGCTACGTCGAGGTCCTACACAGTGGACATACGCTGACCACTTTCTTTGACTAATTCCCATCATTGCATGTAAATAGGACCCTTGGGCTCCTTATATAATTTAAATAAAACTTTGAAGACTCCTCAGAGATCTCATTTCACAACACCTTTACCCATGTCCCCCAAACATTCTCACATAGATCTCTAAAATATGAGATAAGGGTGAATTAAAGGGGAAAAGTATGATCAAGGTCTCTTCAGGGTATAAAATACATGACACATGTTTGAGGAACCTTATTTCATAAGAATAATTCTCCTACATGAGGTCCCTATCCTTATCTAGGGACCTGTGTGAGACAATTTCAAGGACCCAGAAGAAGATAGATGGTGTGTCGAATAAGTCCTTAACCAAGTGTTGTCCTCCTGTAGTCCATTTCTGAAGGCCTATTTAGCCATTGGAACCCTTTTTACCCTACAATAACCCCATTAAGTTCCTCATATGACCTACACATTACACCTATACGACACCCATATGATGCGAACCTATTCCAAAGACCTTAGTGAGCCACCCTTGAAGCCCTATTCATAGCCACCCATTATAGGTCCACTCCTTCCATGGCTCCCTTTTCTGAAAGAGAACGTGTTGAATCCTCCAAT
Organism: Viscum album; assembly: GCA_963277665.1. Lineage (NCBI taxonomy): Eukaryota > Viridiplantae > Streptophyta > Magnoliopsida > Santalales > Viscaceae > Viscum > Viscum album. Next base: position 1,918,627,287 of record OY728148.1, on the reverse strand, counting down.
AAGGCTTCCTAATTTACAAATCCCTAGGGAAAAAAAGTTCAATGTGCCTCCCATTTGTATTTGGAATTCTAAGGATCAGTTTTTTCCCACAATTGTTCTAATAGAGGGAAAGGATCCTCTAGTTGTCTATAGATTTTGATAACTACAGTCACATAGACCCTTTCCCTAAGGGAAATGATGATGAGTTCTTGGGCTCATATTATAGCTATAGGTCTATATCCATCACTTCTCGTCTCTGATACCCAGATCCTCCATTCTGTAACAAGGAATGTAAGGTTTAATATTTTATTTCATATTTTACATTGAATAACATCTTCTAACCTCACTACACGACCAATTTTATGGAAATTATCAAGGTGTGGGCCCCTAAAATTTCATTTAGGAGGTTTCAGTCTTGATCCTCTCTATATACTTCACCTTAATTCCTTCCTTACATTGGATTCACATCCAATAAAATGTGACGAGAGGGAAGTGTCATATTGATTACCACATTCACCATAGCCTTGACCTATTCTATGGTCACCTTAGCCTCTTCCACCATCTTCCTCGTCATCTATCTACAAAGGAAGAAAATTGTGTTTTTTGTTGAATATTTCACATCCTATTGTACCTCACATCAATAATGGATAACATGATCTTAGAAATATTTCATAATCAAAATATCCAAAAAACACACTTGAAGTAATAACTACGAGAACTATAATTCCCACCATAACTGGGATACATAAGAAGCCTTCTAAAGGCCAGAGATCTATATCATATCATCCATGAATTGAGAAATCATAACCCCACAATTGGGAATCCTCATAGTTGTAAGACACACATCAAATTGAACTGTGATAAATCTGATTCCTTCTTTACATAGGATACGTATGAATCCCACATATGGCATAAGCTCAAGGGACATCCTCTTCAGGATTGAACCCAAATTGTAGTTCCCTTAATCCGGGCATCATCATAAGGAGTAAGCCCTAAATTAACCCCCCAAACCATCATGAGTCAATACATCACTCATGGTTCTTTTCATTGGGTTTTATCTTCTGAAATAATCCCAAACTTATTTCCCTGAAAGGACCATACACCCCTACGAGATGTACTAAACTATTACGGATTTGATTCCCATCCAAATGGGATATGTAATAATCCTCCATGAGGTTTAAACCGAACACTCCAAATCATCCTAGTTCTATGTGGACTATATATACAAGTAGGGTATAATCCAACTTAGAAGCTCATATCCCTTCCATGTTCCTTGGGATACTCTGGTATTTTCACACACCAAACACAGACTATGTACCTTTTTCTTGGATGTCCTTGACACATGAAAGTAAATTATAACGTGATGTCCTTATCACATGACAATAAAATGTATGATCATTCCCATTAAGTGGCATAGAACTACGTGGTTTCTAATTCCTTTCACAAAGATATGTATGAAGGCTGTTTATATCTTCGATCCCAACATCAAAAAAACGTTCATCTCCCTGTAAGTAGATAAACTCTAGACTAACCTCCATTTACCTGGATGACAAAAAACTCGAGACTAACTTTTTTCTTCCTAGATGACCATAATATCAAGAGTTCCCCACTGAGTGGCTTTTAAACTATCAACATTTTAATAAAACAATAAAGAAAATCCATGTAGTATATGAGAGAATACAATATATTGATAACATTGAATACCTAAAGATACCTCAGTCAATGAATAACCGCAGATACATATATATGATTCTAAATTTTACATATGCTAATAATTGATTATTATACTTGGGTAAGTATATATTATACTTGGTAATTTATTAAGGATTAATGAACATATCTTAAATATGTAAGAGAGTCCTGAAGTAGGATATAATTCCCCTTAAAACGGTGCATTGATCATGATCTCCCATCCACTTGACCAATTCTAGTTCATAATCATCATAGGATCAAACGCCTAACAAATTCCCTACATTGAAAAAAAGGTACCTATGTATATAAACCATTTGGAGTTTGTAGTTCATATAATAGACCCTTTGGAAACCATTTGTAAATAATGGTTTCATTTCTCCAAAATGTCACATTTCTGAGGGAAACAAAAAATAGTGAAGTAGATGTGAATCCCTAATGATGATAATAGTTTCACCCACCTATTAGGCCCCTTCTACTCTCAAAATAATAGAGGGATAGACAAGGAAATAAATCTCCCATGTTTTTATCAAGAAATATGACACATTAATAGGGTTTTCTTTTTTGTGTTTGCCATATACACAGGAAACTTTTTTAGAACTCCCTTTAATCAAATAGAATCTTTCATGTTTTCACCTATGAATTCCCCAAGTGATGCTCAGGATGGATCCTCATCCTCATGAAATATTCTAACAATATCTCATTTTATTCAAATATGGGTTTCTATTCCATTGGTTCAATAGTATCACAAACACGGTACCATCCTGACCTTGGAGTTAACCAGAAAGGCCATCTAGATTGACAATCCCCCCTAATTGTCTGGTCAGTGATGTCCAGTGGCCTTGAAGAAGAAGAAATCGACAACCATCTTCAAACATTTTTAGAGATTATCCTCAAGAATAAATAACTAGTCCCTCGCATATTTTAGGTAGGCGGATCAGGAGGCCACATCAGGCCTCATCCCAAAGATATTGGGGTCCTTCCTAATGGCTCCAACCAACAATATCCACCTTAAATGCCTAACATCAAAAAGTCCATAACATAATAAAGTTTCACCTTCAACTATCTGGCCCATTTCCCTTAGACTGAGGCATGAAATTCAGCCCACTGAGGACGAAAGATGAATAATAAGGATAATGTAAACACTGTTTCCCCCTCCATAGAAGGCCACCAAAATATATTAGTAGAAAGTAGTGAGTGGGAACATACACCCATCCGCCTTCACCCCTTCAAGAAGAAGAATCATCTGTTGGTTTTAAGACAACCCCACCATTCAAATATAGTTGAGATCAATCAGTAGGAACATACACATTCTTATAGTCATCAGTCCTAACATTAGACTCATCTAGAAAAACTCAAATAATCCTTCCAGCATAGTTCAACAACAACCCTCAAGCAAGAACATACACCTACCTGCACCCACAAAGCATGCCACTAGACTCATCTAAAAGCACTCAAATATGTCTGTTATCCATTCATGGAGGCATAAAATGGGCAGGTATAAACAAAATCCAACATTCATCAAACCTACCAACAGCCGCATTTGGATACACCTGAAGAGTTCCTTCAGAATGTCTAAATGATAATAAGAGGGTAGGCTCAATTTTCCTCCCACACACATGAGTACAATATGTATCCAATAATAAGAAATGGATGATGGGAGTAGTCACCTAAACATACTATAGACATATAATGGACATATATTCCCATTCTAGTTATTGAATTCACAAAAAATATCTTGCAAATGGGGTTGGGAAAGAAAAAAATTATTTCCCATATCTGAGAATCATTCCATTATATCATAATAATATAAATAGCAGTACCTGAGTGATGGAGACATAACATTGTCCTAATAAGTGGGGTGTAACATCATCATGTAACACTAGAAAATATGCATACATATATTCCCAGCTTGGAGGGTCATGGGGAAAACTCCCACATATCATATTTGCAACTGGATTTGGGGAATACACCCATTACAGTTGTATATAATTGACTTATTTTGATGAACACTTCAAGGAAGACACATAAAACTACCAATGAAAACAACTTCTCGAATAAATTGGAACAAACATCTTCAAATGATGCATCCAAGAAGAATGTTATCAAACATATTTGGAGGATCAAGTGAAAATATGAGATATAGATGCACTAAATACGGGAGTTCATGAAGTCCTTAAAAATTCATCTATTCCATCTTAATATCCTACCATACCATTACACAATTAATTTAGTAGTATTTTTATATATGAAGGTCCTAATTAGAAACTTCCTCATAAAGGAATACTACATGACAATATGGTCGATCTTAAGAGATTATCTCAAGATGAGGTTTTTGACAACTATTTTTGGCTGAATGACCAAGATGCATGATAGTATTCCCCTTACTATAATCCACTATGATGGTCCTCCATATGATGGAATTAACTAAAAATGTTATATCTATAGTAATGATTCGCATTTTTAATAGAATTATCTAATTGGAAATGTAGTGACGAGAAAGACCTCTTATATTGGGGCACTTGGGAATACAAGGCTCGTAATGTCTGATGCCTTGTTAGTTCTGGGTGAAATCCTTTCTCAATCAGAAGACAACCCAAGGAAAAATACAATCTTCAAACTACGCTTAGGTCATTTACCATCAAGTGAAGTAGAGGAACTCCCTATTGATCTTGTTGATTCTAATAAAATGGCAAGAAAATCACAAAATCGGTCGGATCAAGTTGAAGATCCTCTTGAAAAATATGAGGAGGATATGTTGATCAGGAGGAAAAAACTGTTTAAAGATGAAATACCAGTCATGTTTTGGTATTTATCCACTCCTCAATACATCATTACAGAGATTTTGGTGGAATATTTTATGCATGAAATCAAGCTCAAAATATAGAAATATATTCATCATCTAAACAAAAAGGTTTTACCCTATGATGACTGCCTAACTCATGCAAGGGTAATAGAAGGGTTAAATTTCCAAATTGACATGGAATACGTCCTAGCTATCCGACATATAAATATCGAGAAACAATAGGGATACCTTCAATTTTCAAGCCTCGATGCATTAATGGGGTTGTGAAAGATGATCATAAATACCACATCTGATGTTCAAATTAGAGTATGGGGTGCACATAGATCATTGCTTTACACTATACACCAATGCCAAAAAAATCCTGACAAAGGTGGTATCATGAAATCTAATTGACCATGTATGACTACAATAAATATATTCTATTCATGAAAAAATATATGATCAACATGAATAGGACTCAAACGACCCTTAATGAAATTAGGCCAAAAGAGAGTAATCTATTAAGATATATTTGCATCAATTGAAAGAGAACATCAAGCATGCCTTGCATTTAGAGGATTTCATCTATTAAATTGTATAGATGTATTAAATATCATAATGGTCTTATGAAATGTATGATTTTAGTGAGATGTAGATAATGTACCCAACCAATGTTCAGACCAGAATTCATAACAGCAGAAGAAAAATTTTGGTAATATCTTCCATAACAGTTTAAGAGCCACCCCAGCTATAGGGGTGGGGAATGTTTTAACCTAACTCTCACAGAAAACAAAAAGGACCTGGAGGGTTGATAAATAAGAATAAGAATATCCTTATCCCTTTGGACTAGGGGTTCATTCACATATTAAATTTTTTAAAAATCAACTTTTTCCAATTAGAGAAGAAACCAATAAATGAATTCTCCCAGTTCATTCTATCCCATGATTCAGTAAACTCACATGGAATGCACAAAAAAAATTTCAAATGATTATCTTGAAGTAACTGTCTTCCAAATAGTTCATCGGGAACAAACAAAAATGAGGCCAATGTCTCATGGAGAGCACCGAAGAATAAAATCTCATAGAAATTGAAAAACAATGTCATTAATTAATTATGTGTTTTTAAACACAATTAATTATATCATTGAATACCCTCTAGAATGAAATAATGATTCAATGGATTCTGAAGAAGAAGTTCATGTTCATGAGATGGTCTACACCAAATCTTATGAATTAGGTTTGTGTACCCAAAACAAGAGACATAACCTGTATTTGGGAGTTCCCATGAATAATCAACATATACTTATTGGAAATGAATCTAATTGGGGAAAATGAAAGGGTCATGCTCTGTCTCATCTTCCTCTAAGATAGGGTCAATTCCATTAACAACATGAATTTTATGCTCAACAAGTAGAGGAGTTAGAGGTGTTAAAAAGGCTCAATGCATTGTTTCTCTATGGTAAAATGTTTATTAGATGTGCTATAAAAGATGATCGTAAACATGCACTTCTAGAGGGATAACCTCAATTTTTTTCAAAACCACTGACGTAGACCATGAATAATCCCCAATAAATTAACAACAATATATGTGTGATGTGCATCCTTACATGACTGTCCCTATGGTATATCAATGATAGATAGCATAAATTCCCCCACCAGTGGTCTTTCCAGTTGCCACACCCATTCAGGCTCTATCCGCCGCACCTATTCCGATCAAAACTCATCTAGATGTTTCCTTAGTTTTTAAGAATATTTTTGAGTCGTTAATGAATCTAATGGAAGCTATATAAGTACTATCCATATCAATACAACCATAAAATAAGGCTTACCCGGTATGGGTTGATCTGAATCCTCACCCGCCAAACATTGGTAATCTCGCTTTTCTAATATTCAACGGTTGGGGAGATCCGGAGCAGCACATGAGGAATTTATTCTCTATCTATGATCCCATGATAGAAACTATAGAACAACAAGATGTATTGAAAATAATATGCTTCATGTAATCATTGCATTGACCAGCATATGTATGGTACATTATATTTCAGTATCGATCAATAAATGTATGGGAAGAACTCTATTATATGTTCCTTTCTCAATTTTGATCAAAACTGCCAAAAACAATTGTCTTAAATATCTCAATATATAAGTAAAGGGAGAAGGAAAGTGTTAAATATTTCATTGCTCAGTGGAAAGGATAAACATATTCCTTAAATGTAACACTCCCTCTAGAAGAGTTGTTAACAATTCTCTTAGTGAAGCTTCGTGATGAATTTCACACACCATGGATCCATGTGAAATATATTTGAGGTTTTCAAGGCATTTCATAATAATCTAAACATGCTGATAATTACATCACATCGGCCAAACCGATGTCCCGAGTAATTCCATCATCTCTGGGAAGATGAGTAAGAAAAGAAAAGGCCACTACAGTTTCCCTTAATAAGGCATCTGTATCCACTCCAACATTGAATCCCTTATTATACAATAGGTCTCTGTCTCCTGAGTGTCAACAAAAAATGGCCACCTCATCAAGATGATCAAAGAGATCAGAGGCAGTTATCGTTTTATGAGATTATAATCATGTTTTATTCTCTTTGAAATGACCATGTCTCAGGCTATGTCATCTCATCTTTGGAATGAAACATAGTGTATCATACAAATCCCAGGAATCCTCACAATGAGGGTTAAGAGTACCTAACAAACTATTTACCCTTCAATCAAATGTTGGTTCACCGCATTCGTGATTGTTTTGTTTTCAATGTCATCCTATAATATATGGTAGACTCTAGGAATGTAAAACAGATGAATTCTCCAGTCTAGGTAGCATGTGTTACTAATAGCAATACTATGGAGGATGGTGAGTTGCAAGAAATCAAAAGAAATTTTTTTCAAAATTTTAGTGACTGGTTGGTTAGGAATTTAATCATCATAACTCCTTCAATTCTAACAAAATAGTTTAAATTAGAGATTGTGTCTCTTGATGCTTCCGCTATAGCGAATCTAGATTCATTAGAAGCCCAACCATCTGAAGGAAAATCCTCAATGACGTGACATGGATTGAAGGTAAAGAGAAATAGAAGAATCTGATTTTGTGTCAAGTCTAATGTTGTCAATGACATTAGTAGATTTCATGCCAACCATATCAAAAGCATATGCACTTCCCTGCCTAATGGCACAATAAGAGTCGATATCCCTGGTAGAATCTTCATCAGATAAAGAGTTGATTTTTGGTTTAGTTAATGTTATTCACTTAACATACGCCAATGCAGATGATGTTTTTAATTATGAACCTAATTTACCTACACCTGATCGTTGAATTGAAGGATAATGTCATTGAGGATGAGTATACAAGAGAACATGTGGACATATCGAGAGCCACTACTTCAACCAAACACCTTATTGAACCGTTTATGTGGCTGAAACTCATGTTAGAGCCCTCAAGTGAGATTATTATTTATAAGGTAACTCCTCTATACATGACATGGTTTAACCCTACATGATTATCTTGTATAACCAATTAGAGGATATTAGACTACCCTCTTTTAAGATAGGATGAACTAGCTAGCCTAATCTACCAAGAGTAGGAGAATTTACAAATTATGTGCCAAAGGACGGTCCATCCACATCAGGTACGTCATCTCCTAGAGCACCTTTGAATGAACACATCCATTTTTGGAAACAAATATATCTATATCAAATGTATGATGTTTGAAGCAATTAGACCATGTATCAGCCAAGCTAGAAATCAGGAATTTTATAAATCTATCAAAGTACATTTAGAATACACTCATAGAGTCATTGTCATGCACTCAATAATTTTATGTTGAGGTTTCTACCATATAGGATTACTGTATAGAGAATGATCTGGTAGAATTAATTGCAATATTATCATTCCTAGTAAAAGATAAGGATTCAATCATACAAGGACACATTAGGACCCTTTTCCAATCTATTAGGATTTATGACACTGATGTCTGATGAGCCTTCTATGACAATGGATCAGGGGTCATTCTCATTTCCGTATGGAAAAATTCCCATCTGGGTCTCACTAAATCCCACTTGTCTCCCTCCCCTACGATGTTACAGGGTTATGAAAAGAAAGAGCAATAACCTCTCACAGTGATTATACTCAGAACTCAATTTAGGGTCTTCTATATGATTTAGAGTTAATGTTTTTTATGGAAGGACACATCATTCAATAATATACTTGGAATACCATGCCTACAACATCATGAAACCATTCCTTCTACATACAAGCAATGTCTCAAATATTGAATCAAAAGTCAAATCGGGATATTACATGGTAACAAATCTCCATTAAAACCCTATGAATTCCAAAAATTTGATTATAGAGTTCTACCACAGGGTGGGAATACAGTCCATGGAAGATTATGTCACAAGAATAAATACCCTAAATGGCTTGGAGAAGATCCCAGTTTACCCATTCAAGCATCTCATTGAATATTTTTTATTGTCCATTAGTATAATTGAAACGGTAAATCCAAATTTTTGCACTCTTTTAGTGGAATCTATAACTTCTATTTTTGAAACTGAATCTGATATCATAGAAGGATTCATTAACTCTCCAAGTGGAAATGAAAGCCTGGATGAAAATACAGTAATTATGTTCTCTAATATTCAGAAAATACCATCTTTACCATATAGGCTGGATGTTGTTGTCAAACTAATGGAAAAAACTTGGATACTGATTCTCAAGCCTTCAGGTTCCCTCTAGATCATTTAGAATACTATTCATCATTTGTTAAAAATAGTTTCCTCCTCTTCTATATGTCTAAATATTGAATCCTCCTATAACTATGATATTATTGCTTCATAACCTACCCTCCAAGAAGAGCCTAAAGTGGCACAAAATGGGACAGAGGAAGAAGATGAAGAACTCAATGATTCCCCTACAACATTTGATGAAGGTGTATCCACCACTATAGATGAACTCCGAGAAGTAAATCTCATTATAGAAGAATATCTATACCCCAATATAATTAGAGTGTACATGACTCTTTAATAATAGGGAATACATACCTCCTTCCTAAAGAAACATTATTATGTGTTTTCATTGAATTACACAAATATTTTGGGCCTTGATCTTGTGGTGGCCTCCCATCATTTGTGTTTTCCAAAAGAGTAACAGGGATACAAGAATGCAGCAAGAAGAATAAAACCAACTCATGCCTCTAAAATTAAATCTCACGTTGACAATCACATCAAGGACGACATAATTTGAGAGATATAATGACCAAAATATCTAACCAATATTGTCCCTATAAAAAAATAAAAAATTGGATAATAAAATTTGTCATTGATTTTATAGATCTTTACTGGAATTGTCTTAATGATTACATCTGTGTTCCAATTAGATAACTATGGAATAATATGACAGCCAAATAAAAATACCTCTCCTTCATGGATGGTTACTCTATGTATTAAAAAATCTATATGGCCTCAGCAGATAAAGAATCCATAGACATTAGAGCCTCCTAATGAATATTATACTATCAGGTAATTCCCATAACCTTTATTAATGATGGTGGTACATATTAAAGTGTTATGCATCATATCTTCAAACCCTTCATGGGAAATTTTTTTGAATGTTACATTGAGGATCAGGTGGTAAAATCATGGAAAATATTTAATCACATGGATGGAATAAAAACCATTTTCAACAAGTTTTGAAATCAAAATCCTAATATGATCCCCTTGAAATTCCCTTTCATGGAAACGTTAGGAATATTTATTTGATTCATTGTACTCCATCATGACATCAATGTTGATCCCGAGATGACTAGTGTTATCCTTGGATTGTATCCTCCTAGAAACATGAAATAGTTGAGTGGAAATCAAGAAAAATTAGCCTATATCCAATAGTTCATATGCAATATGATAGGTAATTCATTTTCCTTCCCCAAAATAATGAATAAAGGTATCACATATTAATGGACCAATGACTACCAAGAAAAATTTGATACCCTAAAGGAATAACTCATGAGCTGACTAGTATTAAAACCATATATTGATATAAAACCACTAATTATTTATGTGATAGCCTTGGAATAATCACATGGTTACTTCATTTCATAGAGGAATGATACAGAGAATAAAAACAAACAGTAATATCTCAGTCCAACCATTCTTGATGTAGAGACTCAATATTTATACTTTGAAAAGTGCTATATGGCATTAATATTTTATGTTCAGAAGCCAAGAAACTATTTATAGCAGAACGAGGTCCACTTGGTCTCTCACAATATCCCAATAATGTTTATCCTCAAATTTCCAATGATAATAGGATATCAGGCATTGTGGGAAGTTATTCGAGAGTCGTTTTATATATAGTTTATGCCTGTTTTGGATGCCTTTTCACCGGGGAAAGTGCGCATCTGTCACACTGGGGGAGGACGCACAACTTGTTACCCCGCATTCCCACTTTACAAAGGCGGTCAGCATCCATTCATTGTTCAAGGATGTTTTATGCTTGATCAAAACCGGGATGATGGGATGTCGGTTCTTCCTTCCGTGGATTCCTCCTCGGAGCTCGTTACCTAGTCCAAGTCTCCCTTATAGATTTAAGACGAGTTTGTGAAGCTCGTTCCCGGCACCATATCTGCATGGACGCCAGTCAATTATGCTGCTTCCGTCGAGATGCTCCAAGGGGTCTGGTTTGGGCAGCAACCTTCGGTGAGGAGAATGGTCATGCTGGGGTGTCGTTGGCTCATCTTGACACTGGGGATTGGAATGTCTATCATCTGTCCCTTATTATAGGGCTTCTCGAGGTCTCAGAATCCCTAGGAATCCCACATCGAATGCATTGAATTGATTTCCCTCTGAGGTTTTCCTCAGCTTCCCATGTTTTACATGGGGTATGCCGTGAGTTTAACGTCTTGCAGAGACGGATCAGACTCATCAGAACACTAAGAGTGGATCAGATTGAAGGACCTCCTAGGGGGAACACCAATATTGGGGCTAGCACGTGGGTGGATTCCTGGATACTATGGAGTGGAATGGGGTGGCATGATCCCACCAGGATGTGGTGGACCGGGTAAGGATTAGGATGGGTAATGGAGTGAAGAGGGTCTTGGACCTCATGGAGGCTTCCTACGTATCCCTAAGGAAGGGAATCAATGTCCGCATAGTTCAGTGATACGGTGGGACACCTGAAGTGGTGTACCATGAGAATGAATGCATGGGTTGGATCCTGGAGGAAGTAAGATCTCCGGGATAGGGTATGAGCTTCCCGAGGCACGTGGGCTCGAGGGAGAGGTCAAGATGAGATGTGGGTGTGAGGTATGGGGCTTACACTCTGAGATAGACAATGATGGTGGTTTTGAACTAGCAGGGAGGGGTAAGAACAACTTAGTGATGGGATTGAACCTCGTGGAGGCTTCTTACATACCATGTGTTTGCAGGGATCAAAGTCTACGTTGTTCGGTGCATACAATTTATTGTCATGTGAGACGAGGGCATACAATTTAATGTCATGTGGGAAGAGATACAGTTTAACATCATGCGGGATGGGATACATTTTAACATAATGTGGGGCGAGATACAGTTTAACATCTTGCGGGACAAGGGCATACAGTTTAACATCATTCGGGACAAGCAATTTGGGTATTACACTATGAGGCGTCCCAAAGTGTTGGTGAACCGACGTGGAGAAGTCGGAGTGACTGGATGGTGGGATTGAACCTTGTGGAGGCTTCCTATGTACCACGCCTTAGCACAGATAAATGTCCCCGTAGTTCTCTAGGATGGGGCTTACAATCAAAGGCATCCCATAGGAAGATTTCATGGATGATGCTCACTCTAAGACCACATGAGTCATGCTTGGTGTGAGAAACAAGAGGCAGCAGGGACCAGATGATCACATCGCGAAGGGTGCATCCATGAGAAGCGGAATGGGGATTACGCGTTGAGCATCCCAAAGAGGAAACATGGGATTATATGTGGTTAGAAGACATTAGTGTCGGGGCTTACTCCAGGATGGAGGCCCGTGGTGCGACAAGGCACAGTGGGAGAGGGACTCTGCTGGCCTTGCCAGTGGGGAAGTACGAAGGTGCATGGGTGCAGCCTTCTTCAAGAGAGGCTAGGGTCTTATGATCTAAGGAATCCCTTACCCCATGGACAAACGCCACTCCTAATGGAGGATATAATTCTATGCGAGGAAGATCCCATTCCCATGGAGACGAGAGGCGTAAAGAATGTACGATTCGGGAGGACCCTACGTGCGAGGCACTGGGTTGGATCACATTTTAACATCATGTGTTGATGACGATGTGCTTAGAAGTTTAACGTCCTGAAGCTCGGACGATGTGGGTTCGATCCACACCCATAGGTCTTACATGCCCAATACTCTCTACATCTTGTGGGAGGGAAGGCGTCGGCAAGGACGTAGTGAAGGGGGGCCACAGGGCGAACCATCGCGGGGTCCACGTTAGCATGGCTATGCGAAGAAGCAATAGTCGTTAGCGTTCATATGTGAAGAAGCATAAGACAAATCAAGGAAACGGGAAACACCATCCAAGGGACGTTGAGGTTACTTCATACGAGCTTGGAAGGCCGTGTGGTAAAACAATGCATGGTGTGCATGCCTGGTATGGAAGACATTGGGCGCTGACGCAGAGAGGAACCTGGGGGTGTCAAGGTGAGGGGTCCTGTGTTTTGTGCACAATGAGAAGGTTTGCGCGCAAAATACCAGGATGGAACACAATTGGGTCAGAGGATTGCGCATGGATAGGGGATTGCGCACAAAAAGCTTTTATTGCACGCGTGGGGCACGGGCCAATCCCTAAGGTATGGGAAAACCTAACAGTGGGATTGTATGCAATATAGAAGGGATTACACGCTATTGGAGGGGACTGCACGCAAGGGGCAATGATTGCGTGCAAAGGAAGAACCCGAAGGAGTTAAAAATTCACTTAAGCCAGTGGGGTTACATGCAAAAGGCGAACCCCGGGGAAAGGATGCATGAAAAGGAGGAATTACCTTGAAGTCATATTTCACGAGTGAGAGTCTGAATTTGGTGCACGAGAGTTGTTCTGAATTCTTCAACCTCGAAACGGTTGGGGTCACCTTCTATTGATAGGCATTCGCTGGTGTGGTATCCAGACGGTGCGTAAAATCTTCCGTGCCAGGACCAGTTGGCACCCAAAGCCTCACGGCACGGAACCGAGGGCGCAAATTTACGCTCCACGCTGGTTATTTTTCGTGAAACTCGGGAGTCCTTCGCGTGAACATAATTTTTAGCGCAAGTCCTCCTTAATTTCATGCACCACTCCCGGGTCCTCCGGACCGGGCCTCTGAGTCCGAATATGACATCGCTTCGTCAGTTCAAAACTTTCTCTAGGAGTTACAGACATTTTCAGCGTCTACAAATGCCCCCCCTCAGAATTCGATCGGCGAGAGGTCGCAACGATCAGATTCTGAGGGAAACGCCAAAATGCCGAAGTGGTGGGTCTCCTAGGCACCTTGCGTACAAAATTCCAATGGGGTGTGAAAAATGTCAAATCAGCACGGAATGCGCTTTACGCGCGGCACGGAACCCTGGCCGTGCCTATAAAAAGGGGCTCTAGGTCCCAAGTTCTTTACTCAAGATTTTACGTGTGATAGGCATACCGCTCTCGTGCGCAAAAATGCTTCCTCGGCTGTGCGTAAAAATGCTTTGGCAACGCGCAATTCCTTCCAAATTTCAGCCTCATTTGCGCGCCTACTCAGGATATTCCGCACCTAGTGTGCTGATTGTGCGCCCAAATCCTGGATTTCACACCGTAGCTTCAGATTTCGCACAACCCTCTCCGATTCCGCGCACTTCATCCTGATTTCGTGCAACTCCCGAAATATTTGAGATGGCTGCAAACCAAGTTGATGAGGGGGAAGCCTCCGCTCATAGAGCCGAAATGGCAGTGAATGAGGAGTTTTCTAGCACCATGGTGGTCATTTACAACAACCTAACCTTGTTCAACCTACTAACCCCATCCCAACAAGAGTATCCTCTATCTGACAACCTACTGCTCTGGATGTTTGGCATCCCGGAGGAGGTTCCACTGCCGGGCTTCGAGGTCGACACACCACAGTCAAGGGTGACTCGGGAGGACAAGCTTCCCGGTTACAACATCACCAACAATGGCCATACTACTAGGGAAACCAGAAATATGGACGTATATGTCTTGAACCCAAGGACCAGAACCATTATCGGGGATGAGCCTACCACAGAGAATTATTCGGGCCTCTACACAATCATGTTCCATCAGAGCGTCAGGGATGACACTAAGGGCTGGCTAAAATATTGGGACCTGTGGTCCGGGGGAAACTTTACTAGTGATTGGTCCTGGGTGTTATGGGTTCGCCATACATGCAACCAATTTGGGGTCGAGCTGTAGCATATTGGCATGTTGGAGGCACTATGGACATCACAGTTCCACTTCCACCATCAACCTGAGCTTGGTCCAGAGCTATTCACCCGTTGGTCCCCTGATACCAACACATTCCACCTTCACCATGGGGAAGTTGGCATCAGCCTCTGGGACGTCCAATACATCGGAGGTATCCCACTGGAGGGAAACCAATACGACGAGTTTGTTCCTCCAATGAACAACTAGGAGGACAGGTCACAGACCCCCCATGCTGATGTGGCA
Source organism: Viscum album (assembly GCA_963277665.1). Classification (NCBI taxonomy): domain Eukaryota; kingdom Viridiplantae; phylum Streptophyta; class Magnoliopsida; order Santalales; family Viscaceae; genus Viscum; species Viscum album. The sequence continues at coordinate 1,918,612,189 of OY728148.1, read as the reverse complement.
TCTGCTGGAGCTGGCCAAAAAGAGGTAGGGAAACAAGAACTTCCTAAAGGGAACTATCTACAAGGGCTGGTTCAGCCAGTTCCTAGAGAAGCACCTGACAAGAATGATGTTGGGACGGGGAAAACGGTGCCCAATCACAGCCCAGAAGAGCAGGGATGATTCATACTTGAGGACCTTGGAGGCGGGGCAATACCAATCGTGGGGCTGCAGCGTCATTGTGGCCCGGGACCCGAACGTCCGGTACACCGGGTTCCTTGATGCCTTCTTGAGCAGGTGGATCCTGCCAGTGCGAGACGCGAGGATGGGTTGCCGTCCAGAAACACTGGTGATGGCTGGTACCATGGCCGCCAATAAAAGGTTCAACATAGGGGTCCCCGTTCTGGCCAAGCTATAATCCATTCCGGGACGCATCTCATGAGGGGGGTCGCCTCAGAGGGTATGTGGCCCTTTCCAGATCTTTCATGGCTGGGTGGTAGCTCATCTCAGCAGGTACACTTTCCTCAATGCCATCTGTCCTCCGGGCAATGGACTACGACCATCTCTGCTGAACATTGCTGGGGTGGCGCTGATGACGCTCAATGAGGATGGGTTAAGGATCAAAATTGGTAACCACGCCAATTTTAACTTCATTCCATTCCCCACCCTTGTTGTCCAGATAGTGGAAAATGGGAGAGGCTCCCTAGAGCAGCAGGAATATTGTTAGAGAATCAGGGGTGGGGTGCTCGTGGAACGGATCGATGGGAAGGTGATCTACGAGCCTTACGTGCATTCCCGATTCGCCAAGCAATTAAGGTGCCTCCAACAAATTCCAACGAAGGTATTCATGACTATCTGGGATGTGAAGAATCCATGCGTCTTGCTATAGATGTGTTTGATGTTTAAAAATTTCGGCTCTAGCGACGTCATCACCCTTCATCCCACCAGGGTCGACGCTGGCCTAGAAACCGAGTAATCCGAGTATTAGACCACTGCATACCCTAGGGGCTTTTACGCAAGCGAGTTTGGAAACTCGAGACCACCTATGTGGAAACCAGGCGACGGTAAAGCAGACAAGGTGCTGCTAGATGGGGGGAACTAGGGGTGCGCCAGGAATCGAGGCCTACGTAGGCCGGGACTTATGTGGCGTGGACATCATACATTGTCTCTGAAACCACATCGCACTGAGGGGGGTCACACAAGGCGGCCAGAGAGCTGCTTGGGAAGTAGATAAGATACCTGCTCGAACCTTCCCAAGATGCATTTTTCCCAACACTATGGTCGGCCTGGACTACCCTACGACAATCACTGAGCATTGAAGCTATCTGGTAGAAGATAATGCAGAATGGGATCCAGCTGCTGGAGGTCTGTCTCATTCGAGTTACTGACTGAGTAAACTTCCATTGACGAAATGCCTATCTGACAGCCATGGACACATACACGAGCTAAAGGGGGAGTCTAGCGGAGCCACCTTTCATAGTGAATGTAATGCTCATCCAAGAGCATGATTCGGAAGTGATGCTACCAGGAGAAGGCAACGGTGATGATGAGTTGGATGGAGAAGAGGAAATAGGAGAAGACAAAGGCGAAGGAGAAGATGAAGGAGAAGGAGAACCTGAAGGTGAGGGGTCGTAGGGGACAACCTACCAAGGGAGTCTCCGGGAGAGCAGCGAGATTGTCGTCCCTAATATCGATATAACTGAGATAATCGAGGTCTATCTCTATCTTCATTCATTTTCCTTCTTCATCCATTCTCCTCTACAATTTCTAATTCATCTCTCTATCTCGGCCTGGAGCACCTAGGTGCTAATCATGCATCCCTAATAGTGAGAGGAGGGGAACCGGTGGGACATGATGGGGCTTCGATTCCCATCATTAAATTGACAAGCTCAGAGGGATCTCCCATCAAGGAAGCTCCTATAGAGGCCAGAACACTAGAGGCCAACGCTCTGGGTTACTGTAAGTCCCATGCTTCACTAGTGGAACTTTCTATCCAAAGATCAAAACTATTTAGGGTATTCCTTGCGCAGTGATATCAACATTGGAGGCTCGTCAGGATACTAAGCCCGGGCCATCTGTGAGCGGACCAGTGGCGGACATACCACCTCGTCCAGAACGTACTTCCCACACTGAGTCGGCCCCAACAATTGGTGAGAAGGGGGCGGTGGACATCTGCGGAACTGTCCTTGAGGTGAGGCCGAATGCTGATGGAAGCACCATCGCTATTGGGACGATAGATGAAGGTCACCCAGACATCGATGATCCTACTCCTCATGAAGAAATCCCTAAGGCAGATCCTACTGCTGACCTATTGGCTACCTTTCCTACGTATTGACCCGCTGATCCTGAGGAGATAGATGACTCAGGCTCAGATGCAACCGAGGAGAGTCAGATGAAACGGCGAAAAGGGTGGAAGTGTATGTAGTTCTTTCTCAAGAAGCCCCAGTCAGATTGGCTGAGGAAAATGGGATCACTACAGACCTGACTATGCTTCCTATGCGTTGGAGGGGCTGACGCTTAGCGCCTTCATCTGACAGTCCATGATTACATTACCAAGAAGATATGTGAGAGTAGCCGGTGCACCAACGTTTCCCAGTCTCGGGAAATATCGGCAAGCACCTGAGAGTTTCTGAGGGTGCAACAGGAGGTACAGCCCCTCAAACGGCAGGTGGAAGAGAAGGAGGCCTTCATTGCAACGCGCACTTAGTTCGTGGAACAACTTCCAGCCCAGCTGGCTGACGCCCAAGAGCAACTGATTGAGGCAAGTCACTAGATGACCATACATCAAACCGACCGGGAACAGGCATGAGCTAGGGTTGCAGAGCTACGCACTATGGCTGTTGATGAAGAGAGAGTCTTCAAGGAGTGAGAAGCATTCTTGGAGGCTACCAGCCAAAGGGTAATAGCGTTGGAATGATCGATCCAGCACGCTGATCCCAACAGGATTTGTTTTGGCCATCTCATGAACTTTTTGCTTGTACTGCTCATTATTTTTACCCAATGTATGGAACAATATATTTAGCTATATATTTGGAATAATATGCTCAACCATGATCTATCACTTCGAGGGAGCGTCAACCAAGATTCAGGCGTCCAAAATCGGGTTGGGATTTCTGAAGAGAAGAGGGAGGTCCAGCCGAAGGGAGGGGACCGCAGACCGATCGATGTATCGTCTCCTCCACATGCCCTAACAAACAAGAGGGGAAATGCCGAGGGAATTGAAATCCATTCGAACATAGGGAGATGAAAAAGGTGAATCACATTACCCAAATCTGGAACACTATAGGGGCGCGGCGATGGAGGATAACTGTTAACTGTGGTGGAAATGCATCATCCATATCACACTGGCCTGAAATGGGGACAACAAATGAGGGCTAACCGCTAACCATGTTCGCAACACGGGGCGTAACTCAAATATCACTGATCAGTCTTACGAAATGTTGGGCTAGGATAGTAGGCAGACTATAGGTCTATCATCCATATTTCTACAATAGGAGGACCAAAGGTCTATCATCCATATTGCTACAATAGGTTGACCAAAGTATATCATCCATACTATTAGGTGGTCCCATCTAACATGACCAGTCCTCCGGGACGTTGGCCCAGGACAGTAGGCGGACCATGGGTCAATCATCCTTACTTTTACAATAGGCGGACCAAAGGACTATCATCCATATTGTGACAGAAGGTGGACCAAGGTCTATCATCCATACTATTAGGGGGTCCCATCTAACATGAAATAGGATGAGTATCTATATAAAGGGGAACAAAAATCGTGGAAATTGGAGTGGTGGTTTGATCGAACAGAGTCCAACACTCCCAAAATTGCACCACCGTGGCAGAGGTGCCTTATGCGGACATATAAACCTATTCACAGATCATATCAATTTTCAGACAGGACCTCTCTGGTTAGATAACTGTCACTTCCCAACATTACTATGGGGCATCTCGAACTTATTCAGGGTAGATGTCGCAAATACACCACTACCCAAGAAGTCAGGCCGAGCGGCCGACAGTAAGGAGGGATGGAATTTGGTAATCCTTTGGGATGGACCCAAGACGAAATTTCTAGGCATCCCTACGTATCTCATAAGGATGAGAATCAAGCCACACGTAGTTCAAGAAGCACAGTTTAACGTCGTGAAGAATGATAAGATGAGACGGATAATTCTTAGATCAGGGTGCGTAGAGTCCAGTAATCGCAAAACGGACGTGAATGAGGACAAGACCCCGCACTACGCCATGCAATCCTTTGGTTGGTGTCCCGAAGGTGGGATTGAATAGACAAACTGGCTGAACTCGAGATGGACCCAAGGACAGGAGGTCTGGGTGTTCTTACATATCCTATTAAGATGGGAATCAAGCAAGATGCAGTTCTTGAAGTGATCTTAGTTTATGGTCTTAGAGCTCGGACCCCAGATCAGTATGAATGGAAGGAGACGCATAGTAATGTAACCAAAGAAACCCAATGTGAATGAGGATGGGGTCCAGCTTACAATGTGTTCCATGGAAAGGTGTTTAGGCCGTGGGACTATACACGGAAGTTAGGTTGGGCCTGCAGGGAAGTACCCAGGTGCTCCTACGTATCTCATAAGGATTAGAATCAATCCATACTTAGTTCTTTAGAGGTGTCATGGCACAACATGGTGCTTGTACAAAAGACGAGGGAGACGTACGGGTCTAGCCCTCACACCAAAAGAAGTGGAATTTGATGTATCTTGTTTGTCCTTGAATGTGAATGATTTTTTCTTTTTTGGAGAGACCGTCCTGGGGAAGGAATTACCGGCATCGTCAAAATAATCAAGCTATAATAGTCATTGAAAAATGGTATGGAAATTGACCAATACCTAACGCGATGTCCCCTATGGAGAGTTCACCACAATGCATTACCGTTTCTCGTCGTACAGCCAGGATGATATCATCATAGTTTATGGTCATGTGGTGGGACCAAGCAACACAGTTTAAAGTCATATGGCTTAGACCTGGGGAATACACACGATGTGGTGAGGCATACCCGGTGTGGATGAGGGCATGTCCTCATATAGTCACGGCGGGTGATTCTGGGAGAGGGGTCTTGGGCCAAGGGGCCTACGAGGGTCCAAAAATCATAGGGGGAAGGAGATGCTAGCTCCCAGCTACGCTGGGCCCAAAACGCAATGTCTGGGGGACTCCACATATCTCGTGAGGATGAGGTTCAAGTTGTTCATGTCTCCTAGAGAATACCCAAGCCCCTAATCATAGAGCTCGGATCGCGGGAGCCCCATGAGACGACGTAACACAGAATTATCCATCTGACGTGTGGGGGTGTACTAAGGGTTAGTGCAAGGAGTGTCGAGATTCCACATTGACACGGTGGGGTGGAACACAATGTGAATCATGCAACCAACATTCAGGGCCTGAAGAAGCCGACGTGACGACTAAGGATTACTGCTGACCATGTTCGCAACACAACATCCTGTCACGTTAGCCTAAAGATAAGGGCAATCAAATGAGCATCAACCACTAACAATATTCTCAATGCAGGATTTTTATCAATTTATTGCTTAAAACCCATGGGGGAATTGTCCCATGATGGTAAGAGATCCCTAAGGTGTTGTATCCAGACCATTCTTGGGGGTCCCTCTGGGTGTGAAAGATAATGGGGGCCCGAATGAAGGGGATAACGAAGCATGACAAGTGGATGAAAACTTGCCTAAATCGAATCTGACACTCTAGGTCCTAGACCAGAGTACTCTGAACACATTAGAAGACCACTGGAAAGGGTCTAATATCTCAGTCTGAGAGGGTCCAAAAGATGGCGGATTACCGGGGGAAGGGAGATTATGGCCAAAAACCCTGTAACACACCTATATATCCCCCCCGTGGGGGGGGGGGGGCAGGCCAAGAGGCCGAGGTGACCAGGAGATCATGGGATCTCTTAAGAGATGGTGCTGGACCTGAAATATAGGTGTTTAGGTGGTCCTATGTATCCCATAAGGATGGGAATCAAGTTGCGCGTAGTTCTAGAAGCGCAATTTAACGTCATGTAGGATGATAAGGGGATCTTCTTCCTGGTAGTGTGCAGGGCGCAGTGGATAATCCATCGCTAAGGAGGACCTAATCCTACACTACACCACATGCTCTAGGTGAACGCTGGGGATGAGAGGACCGAGAAGGCCAAGGGGCCTGAGGCTGGGCCATGGTCAGGGATGCCTAACCAGCTTGTAGTTTAACGTCTTGCAGTGAGGAAGGGTACACAGATTAAGGTCACAGTAGACCATAAGGGTCTTAGTTTAATGTCTTATATCTTGGACCGGAGGGGCCCAAATGTAGGGGAAAATGTAGTTTATGTTCATGGTGAGCAGGGTGCAGTTTAAGGTCATGCAGGACCGCACAAGGATTTTAGTTTTAGGTCATAGAACTCAGACCCATGGGGCCCAGATTTAGGGGAAAATGTAGTTTAAGGTCATGCTAGACTGTGTTCTATTTAAGGTCATGCTAGACCACGTAAGGATCTTAGTTTTATGTCTTCGAACATGGACCCATGGGGCCTAGATGTAGGGAAAAATGTAGTTTAAGGTCATGCTGGATAGTGTGCAGTTTACGACCATGCTAGACCATGTAAGGATCTTAGTTTTAGGTATTATAACTCAAAACCATGAGGCTCAGGCAATGTACCTTTCTAGGAACCTGGCATTGGTGGAAGGAGTGACACGCTCACCATCCATAGTCACCAAGGAATATGCGCCATTGGGATAGACCTTATGGACAATGAAAGGTCCCTCCCATTTGGGCTCAAACATTGGTGGTTTCTTGCCGAGAATCATTGGAGATTTGAGAGCCAGTACCAGGTCACCTTGCAGGAAAGAGAAGAGGAAAACCACCTTGTTGAATGCTCGAGAAATCCGGCTTTGATGCCTTTCCATGTTATGTAAATCACGAAGCCTATTCTCGTCCAGCGATTAAAATTCATCCAGACGGATTTCGGCAACTCTACACGGAGCTTTCTAGTCTTAGACCACTATTCCCAATGAGGGAAATTGATTGTTGATGGGAAGGATAGCCTCAGCTCCGTACACAAGGGAATACGGAGTCACCTGGGTGGAGTTACGAGTCGTCGTCCGATATTCCCAGAGAGCGTTGGGGAGCTTGTCCGGCCAACTTCTCTTGTTCTCACCAACCATTTTTTGTATAATTATAGATAGGGTTTTATTAAATGCCTAGATATATCCATTCACATGTGCGTGATAGTGGAGGTGTGGTTAGAGATAATGTTTTACTTAGCATACAATTTCTTCAGCTCTGCTACTTGGAAGTTGGTTCTATTATCCATGAGTATAGTGTGAGGTACTCCAAATCGATAAATGATGTTGGAGCTCACAAAGTCAGTGATAGAACAGGCTTTGACCTACTTAAGCAGAATTTCCTCTACCCACTTTGGAAAAGAAATCTGTAGTGGTCAGAATGAACTGGCACTAGTGGGTCGTCACCGGTGGGTAAGGTCCTACAACATCCAACACCCAAACTGCAATGGGCAAAGAATACTTGGTAGTGTGGAGAGGCTCTGGTGGCTAATGCATGAAGTTGGAATGAAAATGGAACGCATGAAACCTCTTGGAAAACTCAATGCTGTCATGGATCATGGAGGGCCAAAATTACCCCAACCTCCGAATTTGGTGGGACAACATTGACCCGTCCTGATGGGCACCACAAGAACCAGCATGCACTTCATGCATGACCTGTGGGATCTCGACTACTTTAAGGCAATAGAGGATAACACCATCAAATCCACATCTTTAAAGGAGCAGCTCACGGCTGGGACCTCTCTAAAGGGTAATCTACAGCGCTCAGCATCATATTCGCTCGCACTCGGCTCGGTCCGATGGAAGATCGCCATGTTGGAGATATTAAACCAAGGGCGTCCTCCTGTCAAGAACTATTTCGATTACCGCATCTGAAGTCCCCATGGATCCTGACGTTGGGGCACGAGCAGTGAGATGGTTCACCCACAGGCCATGATCATCCTCCAGAATAACGAGAGAAATGACTCTCCGGTGTGCCACATGGATAATTAGGTTGTCCTGTTCGGGATCTGGGAGTGATGCGGCCAATCTTGCCAAAGCATCTGCTCAACTGTTCTGCGACAAGGGGATATGAACGACCTCTGGCCGAGAAGGGAACTTAGCCATTAGTCAGAGGGTGCACTCCAGCAATGGCATGAGTTCTAGATTTCTGACAACATAGTCACCATTGACCTGCTTGATTACTAGCTCGGGGTCCCCTTTCACATACAGATGGGCCACATCAATCTCGAGAGCCAAGTTGAGGCCAGTGATGAGGGAATGATATTATTCCTCATTGTTGGTGATGCCTTCTGAAAACAAGAATTAATACGACAAAATGGCCTGCTCTGGTGTGATAAAGATGACACCCAGCCCCACTCCATTGAGCCTAGGATTATTGAGCCTTCTACCAATGGGGATCCATGAGGCACCGTCAAAGTGCATCTTCCAGCATGGGGTGGCTTGATCTACTGAGAGGATTACCTCATCAAGAAAGCCTAGATCCAGTGGCTGATCCGCAGAGGTTGGGTGGGCATCTATGAAGTCTGCCAACGCCTGTCCTTTCATAGCCTTGTGAGGTACGAACCTCATGTCAAACTGCTGGAGGATCACCGCCCAGCGCGCTAGTCGGCCAGTAAACATACGTCTATTTAGGATGTATTTAAACGTATCTACCCAAGATACCAGTTGTACCTCGTGGTGCTGCAAGTATTTCTGCAATTTCTTCATGGAATATATGTGAGCCAGGAAGCTCTCTCGATGGGAGAATATCTAATTTCTATATCAAGAAGCATGCAACTGAGGTAGTAGGGGCTATTCTATGTTCCCTCATTGTTCATCTTGGTGAGAAGTGCGCCAAGGGATCATTCCAGGGTGGTCATGTAAAGTTCCATAAGCTTTCTGGAAATTGGAGGCATCAAGACCGGAGGATGGAGCAGATACTGCTTGATTTCCTCAAAGGCGATCTCACACTCTTCGTCCCATTCATAGGTGGCACCTTTCTTTATGAGCCGGGAAAAGGGCTTACACTTTCCAGCTAGATTCACAATGAATCATCGTATATAGGCTAAGTGTCCTTGGATGCCTCTGAGCTCCCGAATATTACTCAGGGGAGGCATCTGGCTGATGGCCTTGATCTTCTCTGGGCCGATCTCTATGCCTCGGTTTCTGACAACGAAGCCAAGAATCATTCCAGAGGTGACCACGAAGCCGCATTTCAACAGGTTCATCTTCAGGTGGTGAGAACGAAGGAAGACGAACACATTCTCAATGTCTTTGAGATGGTCCTAGCACTGAAGATATTTAACCATCAGGTTGTCCACGTAGCATTCCACTAGTGTCATGAGAATCGTCTTGAATATGCGAAGCATGGCTAGTTGATAGGTGGTGCCCACATTCTTCAGGCCGAAGGGCATAACCTGGTAGCAGAAAATACCCTGGGGAGCCCTGAAGGCAGTGAACTCTTCACCCTCGGTGGCCATCTGGATCTGGTTGTACCCGGAATACCCATCAATGAAGGAGAGGTCTTGGAACCCGGCCGTGGCATCGATCAACAACTCTGTCACTGGAAGGGGAAAACTCATCCTTCGGACAGTGGCGATTGAGATTGCGGAAGTCAATACAGTCCCTGATCTACCCGTTCTTCTTCTTGACTGGCATAATGTTGGCTAGCCACCTGGGGTACTAAACTTCTTTGAGGAAGTTGGATTTGAGGAGCATATCAACTTTGGCCTCAACCAGGGCACCGTGAGAGGGGTGCATCTTTCTTGGAGGCTGTTTGAACCCGTGATGGTTCTCCGGAAGGCCAAGGCGGTGGACGGCTACATGAGGATCTAGTCCTAGAATATCTTCCTAACTCCAAGGGAACACATCATGATATTATCTAAGAAAGTCTACGTATTATTTACACTCCTCAGGGGGCATAGAAGTGCTGACCAATGTGGGTCTTGAGTCTGCCTCGCTGCCGAGGTTCACTTGCACTAACTCGTCGACTGTGGTGGAGACCCCCCTCCTCAAAGGCAGGGGTGAATCTTCCATGTCATCCTCCCCATTTGTGGCAAGATCATCCATGGGGGGAGCTACTTTGGGGCTACCAGACCCCGATGGGATGTTGGTGCCAGCCTGGATGGCAGTGGTCATCACCTAAGGAGACTCATGCACTATGGAGACCATGGTGAAAATGGCGGTTGATCCAATCCCATCTGGCCTTCAGCCCAAGCGGCCATGATTTATGACATCAATGCAGTAGTGGCGCGTCGGCTTGAACCGGTCAATTCCAGCCCGACAGAAGAGAAACGTATGACGTACTGCCGTTTCCATGATCCTAACGTCCCGATATTTTAGAGGGGTAGGTGGCTCGGGGATCACCTGAGCCCTGTTGGTGTAGGAGTACGAGGTGATTACCCACCGCCGCTTGGACCCAGATGTATGCCTTCCTCTAGTAACCGAAACAACAAATCACTACACCATGTCGGGGGCTGTGACCTCCAACTGATGGATTGGGAAGACATAAGCGTCATCTAAACCTATGCAGGGATCACTTGTGACAGTGGCAGGCTTGACCTCACCTTCCAGGATCTACTTGTCCTTGCTCTTGTAATAGTCGGCGTCCAGATAACGGGCTTTAAAAGAAGAAAAAGGAGATGCATCTCCTTGGAGCACACCTACTCGACCCTTAAGTGGGTAATTGAGGCACTGGTGATACTATGAGGGGACTACTATGTGATAGTGGAGCCACAGCCTTCCCATTAATGCGTTGTAGGCAGTGTCATGAGAGACAACCATGAATTCAGTATTGGCAATTAGGCTGCCGAACGGGGTCTTCAAGAGAATCTTGCAGAGTGGAGTTTGTTCGGTCCTATCACACCTCAGGATCCTGAGGTCGGAGGGAGTTAAATCATTCTTCGACAACCCCATGTTATGCAGTGTCTGAGTTCAGATTATGTTAACCCCGGAACTTGTGTCGACAAGATAGTGTCAAACATCCACACCATTGAACTGGCTGGCGATGTACAGTGGGTGAATGTGCCCATGTATGGGAGGGTCTTCATATTCACCAGAGAATGAGATAACATCCTGACATTTAGTGTTCTCAATCACCTCGCCGTGGAAGGCTTCTACAGCTGCTACCTCCGTCTCAAACTGGAGGGGGATATTTAGGGACTTTGCGAGTGCCTCACACATTTCGGATGACAGGCGAAGTTCCTCAAAGATAGAAATCCTTGCTGGAATGTCAGCCAGGTGCTTCAGAACATCATACTTTCGGGCCAAATGCGAGCTTCTGCTTACAGGAGGCCACTCTGTGATTGGAGGCATGACAGGACCTACTGGCTGGACCGGTGGATTACTGGTACTAGGCACGTCTGGCTGTTCACTAGTCAAAGCCTGGAGAGTGGCTGCTGGATTAGGACCGGAAGGCTGGGGTCGGCTGGCAGCAGGGCAGAGCTGGTTGCAGCACGTCCGAGGCGGTTCTGCCTGATCCAGCAACACAAACGGTGGTGGAGGCGAACATGTCGACACCAGATGAAGGGACCGCGTGTGGTGAGCTCTGTATTGGGCCTGCTACCTAGTCTCTGTGGCGTGCATGGCCTGACTAGAGGTGTCGACTACCGTTCCCTAGCGATTCATGTAGCCACGGCTCCGCTGACGTTGGCAATGGCTAGGGACATTGGGAAGGTCCACCTTGTGTTCTTCATCGTCAGGAGTCAAAAAGGGATTTACCAACTCTATAGTGTTAAACGAAGCATACCTGAAACATTCGCTCGAGGAGTCATCCACTACCTGAAAGAGTCTCAGAGGGATCCCCATTTCCGGGGGCACAAAATTTCCAAGAGTGCGGGATAATGACGACATTGGCAGGGAAAACTCTTTCTTCTAGCACAATAGCTTGCCCTTTTGAGAAGAGGTAGTCTGGGACGACGATGCCGAGGTAGAACTCATAGATTATAAGGGCTCTGGCTGATTCAGCCATGCACGGATGATGCCATGGACGTGGGTGACCATCTTGCTGGCTATCCAGTCACTGTACTTCCGGGACACATGGTCTGAAACCTGCTGCCACTCACTCTCATTGCCACTACTGCCCTATGATATCACAAAGACACCTGCTACTTATGACAGGGCTGGGACAAACCTGAATATATTGTTTTCAATATGGATATGGAGCTACTCCATGAACACGTAGCATAACTGGATGGTGTTCCCCAGGGTCCGGTGATAAGGAAGAAGTTGGGGTGATCAGTGAGATGTGCCTCTTCCGACTTCCGGCACTCGGGCATCCGCACGCTTCTCTACTCTAAGGCACTACGGAAATAACCATGAACGTGTGCCTCATCGAACGAGTAAGTATGATTCCTTCTGTCCGGGAAGGGTTCTCTTATAGGCTGGCCCTGACGAGGGGATAGATGAGCATGACGAGAAGGTAGATCCTGATCATCTCCCCTAGGTGGTGGCAGTGCATTACGTGGAGGCGCCTGTCGATTTTGAGGCGGTCGATGTTGGGCCGGAGGATGTGCCCGTGGGGTGGACCCCTATGGGGCTACGGAGCTGGCCTCACTAGTAGAAACTCTAGCTGCCTGGGGACCTCTATTTGGGCCGCAGTAGCAGGATTCGCTCTAGTGGCTCTCCTTTCATGGATTACAAGAGGTAGCAGGCGTGCCTGACTGGCCTGTTGTAGGGATTCTTTGTGGTGCTGAGCCTTGTCTGAGAAGTCTTGGAACCCTCTGGGGCAATTCTGAGTGATCAGTGAAGGAACCATCTATACCTTGACATTCCCTATGCACATTGTCACTAATTTCTCCTGAGTTAGTGGCATTTCAAGGGAGTACGTCATCCCCGTCCACCGGGCGGCGAAGTCCGCGACTCGCTCATCGGGCCTTTGTTTGCACCTGAAGAGTTCTGCGATGTTCGTCTTCCGGGGTTGTGGAACTGAACTGGTAGAGGAATTGCCTGTGAAGGTACTCCCAGCTAGTCACAGATCTAATAGAGAGCTGGCTGTACTAGACGAACGCTGGTCCTTCCAGTGTCTGAACACTGCAACGGGGCTTGGAGGCCTCCTGTTGCGCTGGAGTCTCTAACATAGGCCCGCACCTCAAGTAGAAGTGGGCCAGGTGCTGTGGCAGGTCTCCGGTCCCGTTAAAGGGGGCGAAAGTGGGGTTCCCAAATCCCGACAGGGCCGACATGTCATCCACCCATGTTGGGTATGGCTTATCGTCCAATGGTATTGCCACCTATTAAGTTTCCAAAGCCTCTATGTGGGCGGTGCGTTCTTCCATTGGATTGTATGGATGTGGGTTCCTATCCTAATGAGGATATCTAAACACAAGCGCATTATCGGGCTCTTCAATCTGGTAATCAAGCTCAGCAACTTGCGGGGCGGCAGGCAGAGCGACTCTCAGGGCAGCGAGAGGAAACCGAGCAGGGTCTCTTGGGTGATCATGCCACTCAGGAGGGTTCATAGAAGTGTATCGTGCCCTCTTTCCATTAGCCACAACCTCTCCTCTGTCAACAAACACGACATGATCGCGGTTTCCTGGCAGAATCTCATCATGGGGTAGTTGCTCCCACCCCTGCTGTCCTGACCTAGGATTACCGTAGTCAGGCCGCCGCTCTATAATGTGTTCGAGCAAGATCTCAACAACCAACCTCTTCTTCTCAGCATGATGTTGGCAGAGCGAGGCCTTCTATGGATCTTCCTCTGCCTTCTGTATCGAGGTAGATGGGTCAGCGAGCTTGACAACCCCGACGTGCGCTTTACCCTTGCCGATGTTTCGATTCGGTGTTAATGCCTCAGTGGGTGTGGGGAGACCCAGGAGGTTCCTATGTTGTCGAGTAATTCTCCCAGATGGGTCCAGTAGCGGCCTATCCTAAAGGGGTTAGTCCCCATAGAGACATTCCACACTATTTCCCTCTCCCGAAAGGTCGACCATGTTGACCGCCACTGGCCTTGGTGGCATTCCTTCAGAGCTGCCCAGTGAGTTGGGCTGTTGGAGAATCATTCTAAAAGTAAGGGCATTGTACTGCCCCCATCCATGGACGTGCACATGGGGGGGGGGGGTGGCCTCCTCGATAACTTTGCGGAGTACATGAAAACTTTGGATGCACTATTGCTGGAGGGCCCTATGGTGGCTAAGTGACTTAGGGTGCCGAACCGCGGGGAGCGCGGCTAGGTCGACCCGACAGCATTGCTCGCCGATATCCTCGAGATGTGCATGACTCTCGGGATAAGGCGCTAGCTGATGGAGAAGAAGGGAGTGAGTCACCCGGAGAGTCTCGCAGAAACATTCAAAATCTCCCTGGGTGAGAGACTCTGGAATATTGAAATATGATCCTGCGACAGGCCAATACTTCTCGGGGAAGTGGCCTGCGACGAGGATGGTCCAGAAGCTCCACGACTCTCGTTCGAGATCTGGACCTTGCTTCCCCTACTCATCAATCAGGAATGGCCGCGGAACTGGCAATGGTGCTGAGGAAAACCGCTGGGACAGTGGGCTAGCCGGTAGAGAACAGAGCTTGTAGGCCGATTGGCCGCTGATCCCTAAGTCGTCCTCCAAGGGCTGTAGTGTCTTGGCAGCCACGTCGCTATAGGATGGACTGGAGAACAAGCCTCCTATCACAGTGTCGGTAAATGCCGAGGGTGTTTCACATAACGACTCTTCCATCGGTCCCAAAAAAAGTTCCCCACCCACTCTGACTAAGGTGGAAGGTGCTTCCGGGGAGGCCTGTGGTAACTGTGGGTTTGACCCCTAGGGGTACGCCAAGTCCTTGATCTCCTGAATATACCTTCTGAGGGAGGCGGGAATCATGCGAATCTTGAATTCGCAGAGTATGAGACTGACACGCCACGTCCCCATCCCGTACTTTGACATATAGGACCAGGGGGAGGGCTTTGTCGACGAGTCGTACTCCACCTTAGTGTCTAAAAAACGGACTGGATGGATTTCCATCCAGACTCCCCTGACATTCCTCTTACGGTGATGAAATCCCACCTTCCTTCCCTGGGTTGGCTCCCCGGGGAAAGGATGATTTTCATAATGGATTCCTCTTTCAGCAATAATGCTGGGGCCGAGAGGACTAAAGGCCGGGGTGCGAGGAGAACCGGGGCAGATGTGTAAAGACCCGTAAAATTCAAGGGAAATTTTTTCTTAATTTTCTTTAGAATTTTACAAGAGCGTGGTTTCAGACGGCACCTGATTCCGAGGCCCGGAGTGCCCGGAATTAATTTCTGAAGTTTGGCTCGGGTACGTTCAGTGAACGAACGAGTGGGATTTCCTAACTTTTGATTCGGTGCTCGGAATTGAAATCCGAGGGCACCGATGAACTCGCAGCACCGATATACGCTTAAAGAGACCTTTTCGGAAGTTGCGTTTGTTGCGGGTTGAAAGTTAGTTTTGGGGATTAAAAGATAAGTAAAATAAAATTGTGTTTGAATTTTATTTTATTCGTGGTGGTTAGACTCTCTCATGTGAAGTTGTTGGTGGGGCCCACAACCACCCAACTTCCCATGTGTGGTTATGAGGGAGGTGGGGCCCACACAAGCCCCCACCTTTTCAAACTCCCTAACCCCTCTAGACCCCCTCTTAAATTATGTGACTCTCCCCTACATTAATTCTTTCCAACTTATCTCTTCATTTAATTTTTGACAACTCTAGATTTAATTAATGTAATGAATTCAACTTTTGAATTTTGAAAGGTTGGCAAAGTGAAAATAAAATAAGGTGTAGCTTATTTTATTTTGGGGAGTTGCTGTGTTGTGTGGAGATTTGAGAGGAGAAGAGTTCTACGCTTTGAAGAACTTCATCTTCCTCCTTGAAGAACGCGAAGAACACCGACACGCCGTTCTATCTTCTCTTCACGTCAAAGAAAGGGAGACACCGCTTCCTCCTCGGTTTTCCTTCGTCGACTTGAGAAGTTTCGCCAACGACGTATCGCATCGGACGCATCCCTTCGTCAACGGATTTGACGAACGACAACCGCGACGCCCGACCTCCGCGACGTCGTCTTCCGCGGAACGTAGACAATCTTCGAACCTTATACCAAGGTAGGGGTTGTTGATTTCTTTTTGGTTTAATTATTTTTGATCGTGAATTTAGCAAGTCTAACGTGTGACTTTGATTTATTTAAAGTTGCGTTATTATCTTAACGTGAGGGGGCCGGACCGCACGAACACGGCCGAACCCCCCTCCATCGTTCTTGTTTATTCTTGCGGGTGGAAGCAAAGTGGCGTGGTGCCGTCGCACCACGCGGATAATCGTGCAATTATTTTACGCGGCACCGTCGCGCCACGCCGAGGAAGAATCTTCAAGAACGCGACGCTGTCGCGCCGCGTTGAAAGGAATCAAGGCACGACGAAGGGGCGCGGTGCCGTCGCACCGCGCCGGACGACGCACACCGCGGCCGGTTCCGGGCCGCGGCGGGACGAGGAGACCGCGGCCGGTTCCGGGCCGCGGCGGGAAGAGAAGACCAGCGGCCGGGCCGCCGGCGTCAGAAGCCGAAGGGGGGACCGGAATTTCCGGTCCCGTTGGAGAAAACCGGCCGGCCAGCTGGCCGGCCGGAAGGCATTAAACCGGGGGAATTAATCCCCCGGCCAACACATAAAACCCCCCTCTTTATGAGGGGGGCGGTTCTTTAAAGGAGGGGGGGGGGGGCAGCAGCCCCCTGGTTTTTACTTCAACCGGCCCCCACGTGGGGGCAGTTTTCAATCAAGGGGCGCGACAATTGCCGCGCCGACTTTCCAGGAAGCGGGGGCTTAGCCCCCGCGTGCAGCCACCTCGCGGCGACAAGCCGCCGCGGCCCCCCGCGCCGCCGCGCCGCCGCACCGCCGGCCGGCCGTCCGGCCGGGCCGCCCCAAGGGGGGGGGTCGGGCCGGGTCGGCCTGGACCCGGACCCCCCCCCGTTTCGAACCAATTCCGGTCTTTTGGCCTTATCTTGAGCCTCGGACCTCCGAATGACGAACCGTCTGTGGCAACGCGATCCTTGGATCGAGACGGTCGTTTCGGTATATCGCACTCAAGGTTTCGGTTTACTTTGAGTTCGGCCGGGTTGGTTCGTTCACGAAACCAACCGGGCCTTCGGAGCGGAAACGCTCATATCTTGAGCTACGAACGTCCGATTGACGCGCCGTCAGTCGCGTTGTGTTCCTCTTAGTGAGACGGATCTTTTGGCATACTCCGCCCGAGGTTTGGACGCAGGTGGAGTATGGTCGGGTTGGTTTTGCCTTAAAAACCAACCGGGCCCCGGAGACGAAAATGCCAATAACTCTCAGACCGGGCGTCCGATCGACGCGCCGTCTGTTGCGTTGAGTTCCTGTTGACAATACAGAACTTTTGGATACATCAACTCTGGTCTTTGTGACAGTTGATGTATCAGCCTCTCGGCTCGTGGAGCGGACCCTCCGAACGAGCTTGCTGTGTGCGGGAACCCTAGTGCTGGCTGCGACTGTTACTGCTACTACTACTGCTATGACAGCTACTGTGACTGTGACGACGACAGTACAGAGATCCTGTGTGTATTTGACGACGACGACTACAGCACTCAGCGATCCTACGTGGATCAGTGCTACAGGTCCTGTGTGGGCCCGATCCTGTGTGGGTCCGATCCTGTGTGGGTCTCTGCGCTCAGCGGTCCTGTGTGAACCAGCGCCTACAGGTCCTCTGTGGGCCCGATCCTGTGTGGGTCTTTGCGGGGGTTAGTTACCTATCGATCCTTCGTGGGTCCGACGACTTAGATAGATCAGTGATCATCTTTATCGTCATTTGAAGAAGTATACCTGTGTGAGCTGAATCCTATTGCTTTCCTGTGTGGATTGTGTTGTGCAATCCTGTGTGGATTTCGTTTTGCTTTCCTGTGTGGAATACGTTTACTTTCCTGTGTGGACTGAGTTGTACTTGGGCTCGGAGGTTAGAGCGTATTTGAATTGATAACTTAGGTATATGTATGGGCATATACCTAAGCAATGTCGGTTATTACTTCGTGATTGTTACTTTTCTTCGTGGTTTATCCTTTGTGGATTTGAGAGACCTTCAGGGGTCTCGGGGTCCCTACTGAGTAGCTTATACTCACCCCTGCACGTGCTTTGCCCGCACTACGTTGTGTTGGTTGCAGACAACGGACAGCGTTGACCTTAGCTGAGGCTTGCAGAGCGGGACGGTACCCGGAGGTGGACCACTGGGCGGAACGTGCACGGAGCGGACGGCGGGACCCGTGGAGCAGAGGAGCTATCTGTACCCACCCTTCAGGTGGGATTTCTAGTGGACAGCTCAGTATAGCGGCTTTTACTTTTCAGTTTCTGTTTTCCCCTTTTTCGAGTTGTACATTACTTTCAGTTTGGGTTTGTATTCTGGCCCATTTACTTTTCCTCACTTTCAGTTGTACTCTGCTTTGTTTAGTGTTTACTTTCCGCTTGCTTACTCTGTGGTGTTTGTTTACTTTTCAAAGGAAATGCCTTCCCTTTTTACCGGGATTTACGCCTTGGTGCTAGTCGCCAGCCCCTGGCCTATGGAAGGCGGGCTTGGGGTAGTCACGGCACGGACCCCGAGGGCGGGTTGTGACAAATTGGTATCAGAGGAGTTCGGTTCTACCGCGAACTCTGATCTTTTCTATGTGAAGCAATAATGTTTAGCGTATTGAGTGTGGTTATCAGTCCAGGGAGTCCAGTGTTGGTGCGGCGGCCGACGTATCCGTACACCAGGACCCTGACTTCTGATTTCCGACTTAATGCACGAAAACATTGATTGCGTGTGTGTTTGAAAGTTTTCTTTGTGACTACTTATATCAGCTCACCAGGTATACTGTTCTAACCGTGGCGCACCTGTTTCCTTTTCAGGATGGCCCCACGACGGCAGCCAGCTAGGGTTCTGAGAGTCGAGCGAGACGACAGCCCACCGAGCAACGAGGCCTCGGTACAGGGCCCTTTGCCAGTAGTGGCACCGGCGGTAGCTCTATCCGCCGAGCCCCCGATGCCTCCAGCAGCAGCCACTGACGATGCACATCACCTCAGCGCACTGCATGAGTTTCAGCGCCAGCGACCGCCCAGGTTTCGCGGGGAGACGGATCCCCAGGCAGCAGAGGACTGGCTGGAGGCAGTGGTTCGAGTGTTTAGGCTAGTGTGGACACCAGCAGACCTCATGGTGATCCTCGCTGCGAGCCTACTACACGCAGCAGCAGGACGATGGTGGAGCTTGATGCTCCAGGTGCACGATGAGGCATCTCTTCTTTGGACGGACTTTGAGAGCCTCTTCCGCTCGGAGTTCGTCCCAGCCACCCTTCGTGCGGTGCGTATCCAGGAGCTTCTACAGCTGCGGCAGGGCAGCATGACGGTCGCTCAGTACTCGGCGAGATTTACCGATCTCTCGCGCTACTCGACCGACATGGTACGAGACCCATTCTTCCGGGCCCGGACCTTCGAGCAGGGTTTGAGACACGAGATCAGGGCATCGCTGATCTCCCTCAGCATACCGACTCAGACAGGAGTACTGGAGCGGGCCCTTCTGATCAAGAGCTTCCTTGCTGAGTCTACACCATCACAGAGACCCACCGCGGGGCGGCACGTGGCAGAGTCATCTGCAGCAGGCAGTCGACGGATGACTCAGGGGTCCAGACAGACCAGACCTTCGGGCAGACGACCTCAGGATACTGGCTCAGCAGTGCGGGGCACACAGCGCGGAGCCAGTCTTACGAGAGGCAGACAGTGCTACTCGTGCGGCGGGCAGGGCCACATGGCTCGTGACTGCCCGACCCGCCGTGCCGAGGAGCAGCAGACGGTTGAGGGACCACCGAGGCAGAGGCAGAGGGTCGACCGTGGTGGTCCGCAGGGAGGAGGCGGACGAGGCAGAGGAGCTGGACGAGCAGCCGGTGGAGGGCGACGCTTTGAGGCTCTTCCCCCACCACCACCAGGAGGTCCACCCCGACCACAGGGAGCTGGCGGGCAGCGACAGGCACAGCTCCAGGCAGCAGAGGCCTACGACCACGGCGCACCCGAGATGATTCGAGGTACTATCTGTGTCTATTCCACCCTTGCTGCAGTTCTTATAGACACAGGAGCGAGTCACTCTTTCATAGCCGCTGCCCTTGTTCGGAGCTCGGAGATTCCGACAGAGCCGTTGGCTCGATCCTTACGGCTAGAGACTCCTACGGGAGCAGACTCGACGATTACGCACTGGTGCCGGCAGTGTGAGCTTACTCTAGGAGGCGAGAGCTTCGGCTGGGATCTTCTTGTAGCAGCGTCGAGGCCTTACGACGTCATCTTGGGCATAGATTGGCTATCTACGGTCCATGCACAGATTGACTGTTTTAGGCGCAAGGTGCGATGTGTACGCACCGACGGGAGCAGGTTCACCTTTACCGGTGAGAAGGGAGCCTTAGAAGCACAGGATGGACTTCCGCGGAGGAGAGGACATCCCATTACTCATCAGTTGGCTAGCCTTATCCTTGGAGCAGTTGATGTGCAGAGTCCTGGTTTTCCTGCAGTGGTGGATCAGTTTGCGGACGTTTTTCCCGACGACGTCCCAGGGCTACCTCCTCGCAGAGAGGTAGAATTTTATATTGACTTGTACCCCGGGACAGCCCCGATATCTACTCCAGCATATCGGATGGCCCCCGCCGAGCTTCGGGAGCTACGGGTACAGTTGGAGGACTTGCAGGGCAAGGGATTCATCTGACCCAGTGTTTCACCCTGGGCTTCTCCGATATTGTTCGCCAAGAAGGCGGACGGGAGTTTGCGACTTTGTGTTGACTATCGACGCCTGAACCAGGTGACAGTGAGGAACAAGTATCCACTACCGAGGATTGATGACCTTTTTGACCAGGTCAATGGAGCACGGTGGTTCTCGAAGATAGACCTCAGGTCAGGCTATCATCAGCTCAGAGTCAGGGACGAGGATGTGCAGAAGACGGCCTTCAGATGTCGGTATGGCCACTATGAGTTCTTGGTTATGCCTTTCGGTGTAACCAATGCTCCAGCAGTGTTCATGGCTCTCGTGAACAGGATCTTTCAGCCATACCTCGATCGGTTTGTCGTGGTCTTCATCGACGACATTCTGATTTACTCTACGACAGAGGAGGAGCACGCCTATCACTTGCGAGTTGTTCTGGACACACTCCGAGAGCACCAGCTTTATGGTAAGCTCTCGAAGTGCCAGTTCTAGATACGTGAGGTCCACTTTTTGGGACATGTTATCTCTGAGGCGGGAGTTGCAGTGGATCCCGCGAAGATTGAGGCTGTGTTAGCATTGGAGCCACCCAGGAGCGTGACTGAGGTTCGGAGTTTCTTGGGACTAGCTGGATACTATCGGAGATTCGTACCAGACTTCTCTAGAGTTGCGGCATCACTCACAGCTTTGACGAAGAAGGGGAAACCCTTCGTATGGACAGACAGATGTCAGCAGAGCTTCCAGGAGCTGAGACAGAGATTGACTAGTGCACCTATCTTGAGGTTGCCTGAAGAGGGAGTAGGGTACGTAGTCTACTGCGATGCATCAAGGACCGGACTCGGATGTGTTCTGATGCAGGAGCGGGCCGTGATCGCCTATGGATCACGTCAGTTGAGGCCGCATGAGCAGAACTACGCTACCCATGACCTGGAGTTAGCAGTAGTGGTCTTCGCTCTGAAGACATGGCGACATTATCTGATGGGCGAGCGCTTTACAGTCTTTTCCGATCATCAGAGTCTCAGGTATATCTTCTCGCAGAAGGACCTGAACCTGAGACAGCGGCGATGGCTCGAGTTCCTCCAGGACTATGACTTTGAGATAGTCTATACTCCTGGGAAGGGGAACGTAGTAGCCGATGCCCTCAGCAGGAGGACGGGCATTCAGCTACTTGAGGAGGCGACAGAGCAGCTAGCCTCTTTGCAGATATCCTTCGTGGATAGAGATGGAGCAGCCTTCCTCCAGTCTCTCACAGTCACCCCTGCACTACTGCAGCGAGTCAGGGAGGCACAACATGGGGATGTTGACTGTGAGACGCGACGTGCACAGATATCCTCGGGACAGGCACCTGATGGTTTCTCCCTTGGAGCAGAGTACGACATCCTTTTCAGAGGACGTACCATGGTACCAGTCGCTTTACGATAGGAAGTGCTGAGGTAGTTTCACACTTCTCCTTTGGCGGTACATCCTAGAGTAGCGAAGATGTACCAGGACTCAGACGACAGCACTGGTGGCCGGGCATGAAGAAGGCAGTAGCAGAGTTCGTTTCTCGATGCCTCACCTGCCAGCAGGTGAAGGCTGAGCATCAGGTACCAGCAGGCTTGGTACAGCCCTTGGAGGTTCCAGAGTGGAAGTGGGACGGCATATCTATGGATTTCGTGACTGGACTTCCACGCACATCCAGAGGTCACGACTCCATCTGGGTGATTGTTGACCGACTCACCAAGTCGGCACACTTCTTACCCATCAGAGAGTAGGGCTCAGTGGAGAGCTTGGGACGTCTCTACGTTCAGGAGATTGTGCGGCTCCACGGCGTGCCATCATCTATCGTCTCCGATCGAGATACCCGCTTTACTTCCCGACTTTGGAAGGGGTTACAGGAAGCGTTCGGGACACAGCTACGTCTGAGCACAGCCTTTCACCCTCAGACGGATGGTCAGACGGAGAGGACCATTCAGACTCTCGAGGACATGCTCCGCGCATGTGTCCTCGACTTTGGTCGTAGCTGGGAGGACCACTTACCCTTGGTGGAGTTCGCGTACAAAAACAGCTACCACTCCACCATCGGGATGGCACCGTACGAGGCGTTGTACGGCCGACCATGTAGATCTCCTTTTTGCTGGACAGACCCTGGGGAGTCAGCACTGGTGGGACCGGAGATGGTCCAGGCCACGACAGAGAAGGCCCAGGTCATCCAGGAGCGGATGAGGACAGCTCAGAGCCGGCAGAAGTCATATGCTGACAGGAGGCGGAGGCCACTGGAGTTCGAGGATGGCGACCACGTCTTCTTGCGGGTCTCACCTCGACGTGGTATTTGGAGATTTGGCCGAGGCGGCAAGTTATCTCCGCGCTTCATCGGACCCTTCCAGATTCTCAGCAGGATTGGTGAGGTGGCTTATCGCCTGGCTCTACCACCTCAGTTGCACCGGGTGCACGACGTCTTCCACGTATCCCAGCTGAGGAGATACGTGCACGACCCGACGCACATCATTGACCATGGGGAGCTTGACGTTGACGATGGGGCGACTTTTACGGAGGTCCCGGTGGAGATAGAGGATCGACAGGAGTGGGTCCTGTGTGGGCGATCGATTCCTCTTGTGCGCATCAGATGGCAGCACGGGAATCTCCAGGAGAGCACATGGGAGCGGGAGGCTCAGATGCGTGCTCAGTACCCTCATTTGTTTCCCTAGTTTTTGATGTAACTTTACGGGGACGTAATGCCCTGAGGTGGGAGTAATGTAAAGACCCGTAAAATTCAAGGGAAATTTTTTCTTAATTTTCTTTAGAATTTTACAAGAGCGCGGTTTCAGACGGCACCTGATTCCGAGGCCCGGAGTGCCCGGAATTAATTTCTGAAGTTTGGCTCGGGTACGTTCAGTGAATGAACGAGTGGGATTTCCTAACTTTTGATTCGGTGCTCGGAATTGAAATCCGAGGGCACCGATGTACTCGCAGCACCGATATTCGCTTAAAGAGACCTTTTCGGAAGTTGCGTTTGTTGCGGGTTTAAAGTTAGTTTTGGGGATTAAAAGATAAGTAAAATAAAATTGTGTTTGAATTTTATTTTATTCGTGGTGGTTAGACTCTCTCATGGGAAGTTGTTGGTGGGGCCCACAACCACCCAACTTCCCATGTGTGGTTATGAGGGAGGTGGGGCCCACACGAGCCCCCACCTTTTCAAATTCCCTAACCCCTCTAAACCCCCTCTTAAATTATGTGACTCTCCCCTACATTAATTCTTGCCAACTTATCTCTTCATTTAATTTTTGACAACTCTAGATTTAATTAATGTAATGAATTCAACTTTTGAATTTTGAAAGGTTGGCAAAGTGAAAATAAAATAAGGTGTAGCTTATTTTATTTTGGGGAGTTGCTGTGTTGTGTGGAGATTTGAGAGGAGAAGAGTTCTACGCTTTGAAGAACTCCATCTTCCTCCTTGAAGAACGCAAAGAACACCGACACGCCGTTCTATCTTCTCTTCACGTCAAAGAAAGGGAGACACCGCTTCCTCCTCGGTTTTCCTTCATCGACTTGAGAAGTTTCGCCAACGACGTATCGCATCGGACGCATCCCTTCGTCAACGGATTTGACGAACGACGACCGCGACGCCCGACCTCCGCGACGTCGTCTTCCGTGGAACGTAGACAAATCTTCGAACCTTATACCAAGGTAGGGGTTGTTGATTTCTTTTTGGTTTAATTATTTTTGATCGTGAATTTAGCAAGTCTAACGTGTGGCTTTGATTTATTTAAAGTTGCGTTATTATCTTAACGTGAGGGGGCCGGACCGCACGAACACGGCCGAACCCCCCTCCATCGTTCTTGTTTATTCTTGCGGGTGGAAGCAAAGTGGCGTGGTGCCGTCGCTCCACGCGGATAATCGTGCAATTATTTTACGCGGCGCCGTCGCGCCACGCCGAGGAAGAATCTTCAAGAACGCGACGCCGTCGCGCCGCGTTGAAAGGAATCAAGGCACGACGAAGGGGCGCGGTGCCGTCGCACCGCGCCGGACGACGCACACCACGGCTGGTTCCGGGCCGCGGCGGGACGAGGAGACCGCGGCTGGTTCCGGGCCGCGGCGGGAAGAGAAGACCGGCGGCCGGGCCGCCGGCGTCGGAAGCCGAAGGGGGGACCAGAATTTCCGGTCCGGTTGGAGAAAACCGGCCGGCCAGCTGGCCGGCCGGAAGGCATTAAACCGGGGGAATTAATCCCCCGGCCAACACATAAAAACCCCCCTCTTTATGAGGGGGGGCGGTTCTTTAAAGGAGGGGGGGGGGGCAGAAGCCCCCCGGTTTTTACTTCAACCGGCCCCCACGTGGGGGCGGTTTTCAATCAAGGGGCGCGGCAATTGCCGCGCCGACTTTCCAGGAAGCGGGGGCTTAGCCCCCGCGTGCAGCCACCTCGCGGCGACAAGCCGCCGCGGCCCCCTGCGCCGCCGCGCCGCCGCGCCGCCGCACCGCCGGCCGGCCGTCCGGCCGGGCCTCCCCAGGGGGGGTCGGGCCGGGTCGGCCCGGACCCGGACCCCCCCGTTTCGAACCAATTCCGGTCTTTTGGCCTTATCTTGAGCCTCGGACCTCCGAATGACGAACCATCTGCGGCAATGCGATCCTTGGATCGAGACGGTCGTTTCGGTATATCGCACTCAAGGTTTCGGTTTACTTTGAGTTCGGCCGGGTTGGTTCGTTCACGAAACCAACCGGGCCTTCGGAGCGGAAACGCTCATATCTTGAGCTACGAACGTCCGATTGACGCGCCGTCAGTCGCGTTGTGTTCCTCTTAGTGAGACGGATCTTTTGGCATACTCCGCCCAAGGTTTGGACGCAGGTGGAGTATGGTCGGGTTGGTTTTGCCCTAAAAACCAACCGGGCCCCGGAGACGAAAATGCCAATAACTCTCAGACCGGGCGTCCGATCGACGCGCCGTCTGTTGCGTTGAGTTCCTGTTGACGATACGGAACTTTTGGATACATCAACTCTGGTCTTTGTGACAGTTGATGTATCAGCCTCTCGGCTCGTGGAGCGGACCCTCCGAACGAGCTTGCTGTGTGCGGGAACCCTAGTGCTGGTTGCGACTGTTACTGCTACTACTACTGCTACGACAGCTACTGTGACTGTGACGACGACAGTACTGAGATCCTGTGTGGATTCGACGACGACGACTACAGCACTCAGCGATCCTACGTGGATCAGTGCTACAGGTCCTGTGTGGGCCCGATCCTGTGTGGGTCCGATCCTGTGTGGGTCTCTGCGCTCAGCGGTCCTGTGTGAACCAGCGCCTACAGGTCCTGTGTGGGCCCGATCCTGTGTGGGTCTTTGCGGGGGTTAGTTACCTATCGATCCTTCGTGGGTCCGACGACTTAGATGGATCAGTGATCATCTTTATCGTCCTTTGAAGAAGTATACCTGTGTGAGCTGAATCCTATTGCTTTCCTGTGTGGATTGTGTTGTGCAATCCTGTGTGGATTTCGTTTTGCTTTCCTGTGTGGAATACGTTTACTTTCTTATGTGGACTGAGTTGTACTTGGGCTCGGAGGTTAGAGCGTATTTGAATTGATAACTTAGGTATATGTATGGGCATATACCTAAGCAATGTCGGTTATTACTTCGTGATTGTTACTTTTCTTCGTGGTTTATACTTTGTGGATTTGAGAGACCTTCAGGGGTCTCGGGGTCCTTACTGAGTAGCTTATACTCACCCCTGCACGGGCTTTGCCCGCACTACGTTGTGTTGGTTGCAGACGATGGACAACGTTGACCTTAGCAGAGGCTTGCAGAGCGGGACGGTACCCGGAGGTGGACCACCGGGCGGAACGTGCACGGAGCGGACGGCGGGACCCGTGGAGCAGAGGAGCTATCTGTACCCACCCTTCAGGTGGGATTTCCAGTGGACAGCTCGGTATAGCGGCTTTTACTTTTCAGTTGCTATTTTCCCCTTTTTCGAGTTGTACTTTACTTTCAGTTTGGGTTTGTATTCTGGCCCATTTACTTTTCCGCACTTTCAGTTTTACTCTTCTTTGTTTAGTGTTTACTTTCTGCTTGCTTACTCTGTGGTGTTTGTTTACTTTTCAAAGGCAATGCCTTCCCTTTTTACCGGGATTTACGCCTTGGTGCTAGTCGCCAGCCCCTGGCCTATGGAAGGCGGGCTTGGGGTAGTCACGACACGGACCCCGAGGGCGGGTTGTGGCAAGATGTTTAAAGGGACATGGGGATAAACTCCATGTGGGAGTGTGCCTAGATATGCAACACTCCATACATGTGGTCATCGATAGGGGAAGTAACCTCGTACCTTGTGCAATGGGTGCCGGAAGGAGCCATACACGGAGCATAGCTGTCACGGGAAAGTCTTTTTCATACCAGATCAGTGGCATAGAGTGGGCCTTTACGCTCGATGGCACTACCGCGAATTGGTCCACGGTGGCCGTTACCTATGCCAGTGACCAGGAGAGTCGACCCGACCTGCCTGTAGGGTGGTCGGGGCCTCAATCTAGGTCGGGCATGTAACTGCCCCTATTCAGCCTATACGGGGGTCTGATAATCGGAGTCAGCAGTGGCTTGGGCCACAACGGTTTCTAATGTTGGTGCCCCAGGGCGGGCATTCTTTTCCGCTCGTGCCTGACGCTGGAGCCGAGTCAGGTAGGTTGGAGCCGGTGGTGCGGGCACGGAGTTTTCCTGCTCCTTAGCCTGGGGAGTTGGGCAGCAGTGTTGATGCAGCCTAGCGGGGGCTCTTGTCGTGAACCCTTGTGACGGGTCTCCGATCGGGCGAACCTAGAAACCCCCCACCTCATTGGCATAGGGGAGGGAGGTGTCAAGGTGTTACGGGGATAGGCTCCCGAAACGGTTGAACTTCAGAGTGGGGAGTGACGGCTCCCTGCGCAGCCCTCGGGGGCAGTGATGGTGGTCAGGCCTTGCTGCCTCTAGATCCAAACGGGCCATGTCCCTGGTGGGGGTGACCCCTTCCTCCTCATAACTACAAAACAGGTCATTGATATCCCTTTGTTGGATGATTTCTGACGGGGAGAGGGGGCATGAGTGCCCGACAGTTACGGAGTTCGGAGTCAGAGCAGCTATGGAAAAGGTGGGACCACGCGGGGTGGCCGCATCGGTACTTCCCCTACCCCTACGCCAGTGGGATGGTGGTGATCGAGCTCCAGATGTTGCAATCTGATTCCTAGAAGTAGGGAGATGAACCCATTAATACTAACAGGAAAAGAAATCGACAATCAATATCCCAGAGTCATTCAGTCTTTTGTGGTCAGTGAGAGGGATCCACGCTGATGGCGTCACGGAATGGAGTGCTCAACATCCTGACTGCCTCAACCATTGGTGGGTTTCACGTCCCGGTACTAGGTGCCTGGACCTAGTGACATGCTAATCTTCCGACACCCTGAACCCTACAATCTCTGTATTGAGGAGAAGAAATTCACGTCGGGCTCAACAATTTCTGTTTCTGACGCTTTTACGTCAGGGCACGCATGCATCCGTCACATAGGGGGAGGACGCGTGGCTTGTTTCACCACATTCCCACTTTCCAATGTCGGGTGGCATCCATTCCATGATTAGGGACGTTTTCTCCTTGATCGAAACCGGGATGTTGGGATGTCAGTTCTTCTTTCCGTGGATTCCTCCACAGAGCACATTACCTAGTTCGGGTCTCCCTTATAGAATTAAGACGGGTTCATGAATCTCTTTCTCAGTGCCATATCTACATGGACACTAGTTAATTACGCTGCTTCTGTCGAGATACTCCAAGGGGTCTGGTCGAGTCCGCAACCTTCGATGAGGAGAATGGTCATGCTCGGGTGTCGTTGGCTCGCCTTGACACTGAGGATTGGCATGTATGTCTTTTGTCCCTTATTATAGGGGTTCTAAAGGGCGCGATAGCCCGAGGCATCCCACATCAAACGCGGGGAATCATGTGAAATCTTAGGATTTCCTCAGCTTCCCATGTTTAACACGGTGTATGCCACAAGTTTAATGTCTTACGAAGACGGATTAGACTGATCAGAACACTGAGAGTGGATCAGATTGAAGGACCCACTAGGGGGAACACTGATATTGGGGCCATCATGTGGGAGGATTCCTGGATACTATGGAGTGGAATGGGGTGGCATGATCCACGGGGATCTGGCGGCCCGAGTAAGGATCAGGATGGGTAATAGAGAGAAGAGGGGCTTGAACCTCATTGAGGCTTCCTACGTATCCCCAAGGTAGGGAATCAAAGTCAGTGTAGTTCGGTGATGTGGTGGGACACCTGAAGAGGCATCCAATGGGGATGAACACATGGGTTGAAGCCTAGAGGAATTAAGATCACCGGGCCAGGGCATGAGCTTCATGAGGCATGTGGGATCGAGGGAGAGGTCCGGATGAGACGTGGGTGTGAGGTATGGGGCTTACGCTATGAGACAGACCATGATGGTGGTTATGAGCCGACACAGAGGGGTCGGAACAACTGAGTGATGGGATTGAACCTCATGGAGGCTTCCTACATACCATGCGTTAGCACGGTTCAAAGATTGCATAGTTCGGTGCATACATTTTATCGTCATGTGGGATGAGGGCATACATTTTAATGTCATGCGGGATGAGATACAGTTTAACGTCATGCAGGACATGATACAGTTTAACATCATGTTATATGGAATAAAGTTTAATGTCATGTGAGACAAGGGCATACAGTTTAACGTCATGCAGGATGAGCAATTTGGGGCTTACGCTCTGAGGCAGCCCAAAGTGTTGGTGAACTAATGGGAGGAAGTCGGAACGACCAGGTGGTGGGCTTGAACCTCGTGGAGGCTTCCTACGTACCGCGCGTTAGCACGGATCAAAGTCCCCGTAGTTTGCTGGGATGGATCTTACGCTCTAAGGCGGCCCATAGGAGGGTTTCATGGTCTATGCTCTCTCTAAACCCATGTGAGTCATGCTCGGTGTGAGAAACAAGAGGCAGCAGGGACCAGGCGATCACGTCGCGAAGGGCGCGTCCATGAGAAGCGGAAAGGGGCTTACGCGTTGAGCGGCCCAAAGAGGAAATAGTGGCTTACGCATGGTTATCAGCCATTAGTGATGGGGCTTACTTCAGGATGGAGGCCCATGGTGCGACAAGGCATAGTGGGAGAGGGAGTCCACTGGCCTTGCCAGTGGGGAAGTACAGAGGTGCATGGGTGAATCCTTCCGCAAGAGAGGCTAGGGGATTACGCTATGAGGCAGCCCTTCCCCAATGGAAAATTCCACTACAATAGGAGTATATCATTCCTTTCTAGGAAGATTCCATTCCCGTGGAGATTATATGCATAAAGAATGTCCGAGCTGGGGGGACCCTGAGTGCGAGGCACAACATCAGATCACAGTTTTACGTCATGTGTTGAGGACGAGGTTCTTGGCAGTTTAATGTCTTGCAGCTCAGAAGAGGTGGGTTCGCTCCACTCCCCAAGTGATTACCTGCCCAACACCCTCTACCCCTTATGGGAGGTAAGGCATCGGCAAGGCCTTAGTGAAGGGGGGCTGCAGGGCGAACCATCGAGGGGTCCACGTTAGCGTGGCTATGCGAAGAAGCAATAGATGTTAGCTTTCCTATGTGAAGAAGCATGAGGAAAAGCACCACAATGGGAAACACCACCCAAGGGACCTTGAGGTTACATCGTACGTGTAACACCCCGAGCTTCCATGATACGCTTCTCATTCAATAATGAAATAGCTTGCATTGTACCCAACTTCAAGTTCTAACACACCGCAACTAAACAAAGTAGTCGTTATGAATAGTAATAACACTTTTTTAATTTATAGAAATATTATATTTCAAAATGGACTTCATTTTTGTATTCGTAATATCGAAATTAGCCTATGTTGAATTTTTTGTAATTTTCTGAGAACTTCCAATTTTTTATGAATAGTGAAAAATACTTAAAAACAACATTTAAAATAAAAATAATTTATAGTGATAAATTATAATATTGGGTGGTTTTAAAGTATAATTAGAATATATTTTTACAATTTTATCCTATGGTGGTCATTAGAATTTATTTAACATTGAAATTGGACATAAAGAATTGCAAATCTTTTGATATAAATTGTTTCTAAAAAACACGCTGTTTGTTGTGATAGCGGGAATTAATTATAAAATTAATTAATGAAACTTATATGTTGGGAATTTTATAAAATAGACATCTTTTTTGAATTTGTAATATCAATTATAGCTTAGGGTGAAATTTTGGCATTGTTCTAAAAAACTTCAATTTTTGATGAATAGTGAAACCACTAAGTGGTAGTTAAATAACTGATTTTTCATTTAAATGAAATATTACCACTTCTGTGATTTGATTTTCAAAAATCCGACATACATGGTTGTCATTAAGAAGTAAAATTTGGTTCAATGAGATTAAAATAATTTTTGGTGAATAGTAACTTTTAGGTTCTTAATCGCGATTAGAGGTAATTAGTGTAGTTTATGGTAAAAATAATGTTTTAATAATATGAGATGCACTTGACACATGTCCTAACCACATTTGATGTGCCATGGCCGACCAAGAAAATCCATGGGTCAACTTGGGGACCCCATGGAGCCACATTAGTTGGAAAATGACATAAATACCTTTTATTTAATGTTAAAGTAAAAAATGACACAAACATGAAATGTTTTACTAAAACAATTTTTACATGGGGTTATACAAGTCATATTTTTTACTATAAATAGTCATTGGAAATCTAAAACGATTTCCTACATCATAGTATTTTTTTTATAATTTTTAGACATTAAATAAATTAAATTATTTATGACATCATTATGATGCAGCGATGACCTCATTATTTAACGATTTTAATCAAATGAAAAGATAATGTACAATCCATGGCTTAAACTTGTCCAAATACTATTGGATGGGTAGATTTCGAACTCTTATCACCATATCCACGAATTATATAAGTGTGGGACTTTTATAATCCGAAAAGCATTGTACAATAATGTAAAATTTCCTTACGTTCCAAGAGTGCCCCTCCTCTCCTCTTATAAAAGGCCCCCACCTCTACCACCTCATTCACACTTTAAAGCCATTTGGCTCGGCCAAACTCTGCCTAAATACTCTCCCAACTTTCCCCTCTTACTCCTAGAAGCCTCACTTTGGGCAGAACTCTTCCCAAGGAAGCCTTTGGCTCAAATCAAAAAGAGTTACCCGATTTTGAGGTAATGTCTTCTCTAATGTTGTTTTGTTTTATTTTTCTTCTCCAACCCCCTAAAATCTTTTTATTAATTTCTTTTGTAACAACACCAATATCCTCAATATACTAGGATGTTGTTATAAGAAGGATTCGAGCTACACTTACACACACCTACATCTAATGGTTAAAGAACATACGGTTTCTGTGGATGGCGAATTTCTGCCTCACGAAACGATGATTGTTCAACACTCATATAACACCTTCAAAGGTGGACATTAAGATGTCAATATATTTATATATGATATATAATATGTTTATGTTTTACTTATGCTTCTGTATTTCTCATTTATGGCATACTTTATGATTTCCATTATGGGTAAAACGCGATAATTTCATTTTAGGAAGTGCGGACTACCGCCCCCTCAAAGTGATTTGAATCGTTAATGCCATATGTGGGATATATAAAGGATGGAGTAAATGGTATTATACACCATATTATACTGGAATTATATTATACATTTATATCATTATGATTTCATTCCATTAAATATGAAATATAAATGAAAGTAGCGTTCATGCGTACGTACGGCTTACCGTCTCCATGAACGGTGCATTTCATTTCTTACCTCTGAATGTTACGTAATATTATAAATGAATTTATATACTGTATATATATGATATATATTATATCTACATCATTAATATAATTCTGGATATAATGGATATTTCACCACATGAACAACTTGTAATTATAAGAAGTTTATTTTTGACTCAAGTACCAAAGATCGACAAAACGACCGTTATTAACTTAAATAATTACATAATGTTCATAACATGGTAATAAGGGATATAAAAGGAATAATGAACATGAAAAAGGTTCTTAAGTAAATTGGAATTAACTCTAGTTTATTATTCAGGAGGTGAAAGAACGGTCGAGTCAGGACAGGACGCAAGGTAAGGGAACTTCTTAACCCAACTTCCATTCTTTGGGTTAATCTCCTACATTCAAATTATGTCATGATATTATTATGTTATATTTTTTATTTTTACGTTCTTTATGTTTACCTATAGTGAATACACATAATAGATCTATTTTATTTTAAAAATGATCTTTTTAAGGACTTCGTCTCAATCTCCTTTCATTGAGGCATATTTGGTTTTATACTCAAATTTCTTTTATACGGTGTATAAACCCCTTTGACTTTTAGGTATATTCAAAAGGAATCTTTTTTACATGAAGCATTTACTAAACAACAAAAGGGAATGCTTTTGTCGTAAGTATGCAGCGACAACGACTTCTCCGCCGCCGTGACCACTATTTGAGTTTTGGTTTCCTCTACAAGCCATACCTTTTTTTAATGAAAAATAAATACCATGTTATAATTTTCATTTATTTTGGTATTGAAAATTCATTTGAAAGCGTTTTTATTATATCAATGTGTTGTATTGATATCTTGCGATTGAAATGTGGAAATGTTATGTTTCCTTTATGCATGTTTTATGTGATACAATTATGTTATGGTTTATGATATGATTAAACCTATTCATATGAGGAATGTATTGGACTTAATAAGTGACGGGTGGAGCCCGCTATAGCTCCTCGATGCATCGGTAGGTCTCATGAGACAACTAGACGTGGAATTGGCAGAGGCCCTTTCCCAATTTGATTTATGGTTTTGGCCAAGGCCTTAATAATTTTAGACGTCTTGGCCGAGGCCTTGACAATATGTTTCAGAATGTCTGGCATTATACATTCCCTCATTATGAAAGTGGTTATTGATATTGCATGTTATTATTCGACCAGTAGAATATCCATGTGAATAAGTGAATGGCATTATCTCATTTTACTCTTTCCATATTATGTTGAAGTTCAAGTTTAAAAGGCTTTTGTTTTAGTTAGATATTGCCATAAATGTTTATGTTTATTGATGAAAGCTTCCGCTATGTTGTTATCCTTACTCAGCATCTGAGCTCACCCCTTTCAATGTTTTAATATTTTTCCAGGATGTGAAGAAGCATTTTATGAATGACATGCAGGGGTAGTCAGAAAGAGATATGAGTGTGGGCTATGAAGACCATGTTATTGTAGTTTTTTTACTTTTTGATGTAATGAAAGACTTATGAATGTATCTAGTGTTTCCAAGGCTACTAAACTAATCAGTCTTTCGAGACTTGATTTTTTGTGATCATGCCAATGTTACGAAGTAATACACTGACTCTAGGTAGCTGGGGTCGGGGCGTTATAGTTGGTATCAGAGGCAGTTTAGTACTAACCTTGGAAGCTAGATTTAGATAAACTCTGATGAGAGAACATAGCCCAAAGATAGACATTGAGGATTAGTATAGAAGAACTTCCTAGAATTTTGTTATTGTAGAGATTTTGTGAGTTTTCCGAGCAATACATCCCTTTCTGGATACGAGAAGGTAGAGGCGGCTCTGGCACAGATGTACCTAGGGGTAAAACCCGAAAAAACCGCTTTGATCTATACTCGAAAGGGAACTGGTTCACGACAATGGGCCTTGCTGCACTATTGGTTACGACACTCCCAGGGGATATACTTCGGATAATTTTCATTTTCATTACGAACCACTATGAACGGTTATGAGTATATACTTCCCCAAATAAAACCTTTTTATGATTATGGATTATATCCATAAATAGTTCAATTTATGTTAAGTATTTTACAAGTATGGAATTATGTATTTTGATTCATAAACTAATCTAGTTTATGAAATTGTTTAGAAATGGTTCCTAGTGGAAGGAATGGAAACCGTATCAATGCACGCACTCCGTGTAGGGATTTCCATCCTGCTCAAGATAATTATTGTGGATCTGGAGATACAACTGGTGCTGATCAACTTATTACCATACTAAGACAACTCACTCAAGTTATGAATAATAACCTTACTCGTATGGATCACCCTGATCCACAACGTGGAGGATCAATGTTAGACCGCTTCATGAGGCAACAACCACCAACATTTAATGGAGGTAAAAATCCGTTTGTAGCTGGGCAATGGATAAACTCCTTAGAGAAAATATTCCATGCCTTGGGGAGTAGCGAGAGGGAGAAGGTTGTCATGGCAGTATACCGCCTCACTGGAGATGCTGATCAGTGGTAGTCGCTGATTCAAAACACAAAGGAAGATGATGACGTATTGAATATGGAATGGATGGAGTTCAAAGAGATTTTCTTAGAAAACTAATTTCCTCGTGACCATCCAGGAGATATGGAAAGGCAATTTCTGAGTCTGAGGCAGAAAGAGGATGAGAATGTCGCAAAGTATGAGGCCAACTTTACAAGGTTAGCGAGGCATGCTGC
Source organism: Viscum album (assembly GCA_963277665.1). Lineage (NCBI taxonomy): Eukaryota > Viridiplantae > Streptophyta > Magnoliopsida > Santalales > Viscaceae > Viscum > Viscum album. The sequence continues at coordinate 1,918,577,058 of OY728148.1, read as the reverse complement.
CGATTATATACATAACCCAAGGAGTAAGATTGATTGTTTATTTGATGGGTTAAAACCATTTATCCGTCAAGATTTAGTATCATAATCCTTCTCATCATACGAAGATATTGTCTCGTGTGCTATCAAGACAGAAAAGGAATTCTCTATGTCTTATGACAACAAAGTAAAGCAAGAGAAGAAGAGAACGGTGGAACAAGAAACAGATAAAGGGAAAAAGGGAAAGAAGGATTTTCCATTATGTGATAATTGTGGGAAGAATCTGTAGAGACCCGAAGCTTAATGTACATAGACATTACATTACTTTTGCGGAATACTTGGTACATAACAAAAACACACACACAAGGATCGTAATAGTTTAGTGTCTTTGGAAACTCGGAACACAATCTTCTAATCGTGGTGAAAGATCTTCAATATCTCCCATAAAGATCTTCCCCTTTTTTTTACCTAGAACCTTTCTTTATATCATGGGGAAAAGAAAACATAAAAGGGTGAGCTCAAATGCTCAGTAAGGGTAAACAAAAGAAAAATCAATCACATCATATTCATAAGAACATAACTTTTCGAAATCTTAACCTGCAAAAGAGAGCATAATTTCATAACATGGGATAAATCATAGTAGTGAAATGAAATCACAATAATCATAACATAAAACATGAAACATTGTGGCATTCACACATAATCATAGAGAATCATTTCTTATTAGTCAAGACTCATTTCCAAGACTATCTTAGTGGACAAAGTCCCTTTCTGAATCGAGTAACCCTCGTTTCAGTCCTGTTTCACTGAACCGGTATAACCTACCATTCCAGCCATGTCTATCTCATGAGATATAAAATCTTTACCCAATGCATTGGAGGGAGATATAGGTCCCACCCATCTCATAATGATACCATTCTTATGTGTGCCACAAAATCATAAATCATACATCATTGCATAACCCATGTAATACAAATGGGAATCTTAAACATCATGACATCATAAAACAATTCATACAAGATAAAGGAATTCATAAAATTAATTCAATCACAACATGATCAAATCAATGTAATAATAGGGATAAAAACAGAACCCTTCATTATCTTAGATGGAAAATAATTTTGATAAAACACTTGAAATGAATTCTTGAGGAAAATATCCTTTCTTCTTCAAAATCAAATTCTTTTCACAAAACATCATGCAATTTTAAAAGAAAGAGATTTTATTAAAAATAGTCATGAAATCTTTTGGAGGAAGCTTCATGAAAATAAGGCTTTATAAAACCGTAAAAATCCGTTCGTTCCGTTTAAGTTAAAAAAACATTCTTCGTACTTTTGTCGGAAAAGTCAAAAAGTACCTCATACAAAAACGAAAAAGATTCCTTTCATATCCTTTACTAAATACTCGTCTAAGGGTAAAATTTGATTTAAAAAATTGTAGGTGGATAGAAATAATATTACATATTGAGGGAACATGGATGTGGATGATAAAATACACCCCAATAAATACTTACGAATAAACAATCTCGGATAAAAATGAGATTGTGATATTTCCCTTACCTTAGGTCCGATTTGCTTCGTAAGTGTCCGAACCTCCTGTATAATGATTTAAATAATGTCATTGACTTATTCCAGAATCATACAAATTGTTATGATATCATATATGGTTCACTTATGACATTATATTACCCGTTCTTTTTTAAATTCCATGTTAAAGAAGCGTTTTGGGCAAAATCGTTTCATTTATCGTAGGTGTTTTGAGTTGTTGTTCTTTACATTATTATTACTTATATCATGATTTACTTACTTCCAGAATATAAAATATGATTTATATATCATATATATTCAGTATATATATATATATAATAGATAGATAAATAAAATGAAAAACACCGTTCATGGAGACGGTAGTCCGTACGTACGCATGAACGCTGTTTTTCTTTCCTTATTGTCTTGAATGGAAGTAAGTAGATGACATACATATATATATATATACATAAATACAGTATCATTATTATGTCATATATTTCATTGGTACTTATTATATATACTTTATAATCATTCATGAATGGTTAATCATTAAGAATGAATCTCATCGCGTCGTGGAGACGGTAGTCCGTACGTACGCACGAGCGATGATATCATTTCCATAAATATTGAATTGAATTGGAGTGGATTATACAATATATCAGAATCAATATGATGTTGTAATAACTATGTATAGTTATTCTTTACACCATTATACCCATCCATGTAAGGTGGTGGTGGAAAATAGATTACACCACGGCGTGGAGACGGTATTCCGTATGTACGCACGCGTGGTGATTTCTTTTTCCGTAGGATGGATAGATGGTGAAATAGGGTTGTTTCATACTTATAATAACATATCAGTATATGAGTGATACTGATTTTATTACTTCATAATGAAACAACATAAGAAGAAGAAGTGGAAGAAGAAATAAAGATGAAAGAATTGGTAACGGTAATTACCTCTTCTTTGAAGCGCCTCTTTGAGACCTCCTCTTAGGGCACTAAAATTGGTCTTTGAGGAAGACCAGAACCTCTAAGATGTTGCTAGGTAAGTGGAGAGGAGAAAATGGCAGGGGTTGGCCGAGCTTGAGTGCTCAAATTGGTTTGAGGAGGAGGGGGAGGAGGTGTCCTTTTATAAGGGAGGAGAGGGGCACCTTAGGAATTCTTAAAAATATTAATTTATAATAAATCTAACCCCACTTAAAAACCTCCAAAAATGACTCATATTCGAAGATTAGATGAGATAGGGTTGTAATATCATCAACCAATCAAATTTAGACATGTTTGGATCTTATTTTAAACCTTATCATTTTGATTTATCCTTATTTAATCTATTTAAGTTTATTTGTGGTAATAAAATTCTAAATTTTAAATTATAACAAATAATTACTTATTTGTTGTGAATTTTCAATAATTGTTTACTTTATAACATTATAGACCATATAAATATAGATTTATAATTTTTAAATATTTTTGTGATTTTTAAACAATTTTATAATATGTTATTTTTGTAAAATAACAATAGTGTCAATTTTGACACTATTCATTTATTTGAATTTAAATAAATACAGAAGATATGTTCGAACTAAAAGTTTTAATAGATTCATAAAATGTCATGTATCTTAAAAATTATTGGAGCACATTAAATAGTTCATATAATATTTATTTTATTATTTTTGAAACCATTTATTTGGTTTATCTCTTAATAAAATAAATACTACAACATTTTTGTATAATTTTTTAATATACTTATTTGTTGCATAAAAATTAAAAATAAAATCCTATGATGAAAATAAATCTATTACCTTTTACAATAATACTTTTACTCGAATTTATCATCTTAAAATCACAATATTTAAATTGTTATATTTATTAAATTATGAAGGTGACAACTTTGGCATCATTTAAAATAAAATAATATAAGTGTCATAATCGCTTTTATAAGGCTCCGAATGGTCAAATATTCGACCATTGGATGCTTATGGTTTACCTTTACATGGAAAATAAGTTTTGGTTAGGTATTTGTGCATTTTATGGTCACTATTAGTTTAATAAAAACAATATTCTTGATTTTTCACTAGATAAACAATTTCTGCATCACTATTGTGTCATAATTAATGATAATTATTTAATCCCTAAAAATTATAAATAAATTTATATGATGTAGATAATTTCATTAGATTTTTGGAGACTATTCATGTTAGAAGTTTCATGAAGTTTATCACTAAATTAAAATTAATATACTTATAAAATTTAAGAGAGTGACATGTTGTCACTTTCTTTGGTTTTAATAATAATTAAGTTATTTTCATGAAAAAATGTTCATTAAATGATTCTAATCCGACCCTTAGGTGATATGGGTCTACTTTTAGTCATCCAATAGGATTTTGACATTTGTTAGGGTAATTTTAAAATATTATATTTACCCTTAATTACCCGATTTACCTTTAACTATGGTAAATAAATTTACCGTAGTTACTATTCATAATTCCCAAAAATAAAAAGTAGCTTATTAAAATAATTTGGACCCACTGATTCCAAATATGGAATCCATTTTTCCAAATTCAATACACAAAAGATGCATAAATTAAATTAAAATTAATCCTGTTGTCGAAAGAAAACGGGTTTTTCTTTAAAACATTGCAAAAGATTGAATTGATTTAACCTACGAATTCAAGGTAAAATCAATGCTAATGACATACATTATATTAAATGGTAAAAATATATTCTATTTATACTTTAAAACCATTCAATATTATATTTTAACCACATAAGATATTACGATGAAAAAAGTTGTTTTTAATTAAAATATAGCGTGTTTTTACTATTCATTAAAATATGAAAGTTATCGGAAAAATATCAAAACTTTATGTAATGTAAATTTTTATATCCTGATTCAAATGAAGAATATTATTTTGTAAAATTGAACATATAAACATGTCAAAAACCAGATTTAAAGTGGGTGCGCCATCCAAAGGTGGCAAAACTGCATTTTTTGAAAAATACTTATTTTACCCGAAAAAGTTATTTTGTTCTTATACCATGTTCTAGAAATGTGTAAGATGAATAATAATGTTATAAAATTCAAAATTTAGTTAATACTATTCATAACGGCTAGTTCATGACAATAATAATATAACATTGTTTATTAAAATCCAGTATTGCGTACAACACACGCTATCGAGGAAGGTCGCGATTGCGTGTAATACAAGCCAAGTCAGGGTTGCGTGTTGTGAAAGAATCCTTCGTTGTTTCGTATAACATAATCCAACCATATTTCATTTATACATTTAATATATATATATATATACTCAATGTTGCGTAGAATAACTATTATCAAAATTGTATGTAACACGATCCAAGAATAGTGTTGTGTATACTGCAAGCTAATACGGTGTTGCGTATATCACAAGGTAATCTTGGTGTAGAATACAACACAAGACATTAATGAAATTAAAATAATATTTTTCATAAAATCTCGGGCTGTTACATTCTACCCCCCTTAAAATGAATTTCGCCCTCGAAATTCGTCGGGGTTATAAATGGTTTACTATTTGAAAGTTTCTTTGATAGAAACCCACATCGTAAAAAGGAATACCAAAACTTATCTTTAAAAACAAAAGTATGAAACGTAACGGTTACCCAAATAAACTAATCACTGGGTTTCCACATAGGTGAAAATATGGATATGGAAGAGAAATCTAACCATCATGTTCTGATGGAGAGTGGTAGAGGACATGGCTATGGAAAAGCCAGTAATCACAAATCCATAGATTTGTGATGATATAAGGTACAATCCGATTCATCAGGTATAAGATCACTAGGACAACATTTTTGGTTTTCATGATCATTTCCCCAAAGTTGAAAATTTGAATTAGAATAAATACTTACTTCATTTTGGTACAATCTCACTGTTGTTCGTGCCTTGAACAATTTCCACTTCAACTCTTAAATAAATGAAGTTGAATTTGTTATTCATGAAGTGTTAGCAGATCATGTGATAGAATGACGGGTCATTCCATTTGTCTCAAACAAAAGGTTAGCAAAAATTATATACATAAGTCGATCTATAGTGAGATTAATCATATATGGTTCCTAAAATAGACTTATACTTCATATATCATACTGCTTAATATAATAAAACTAGTTTCCACTAAACAGGGACTTCATGTAGGCCAGTGGTAGGAGATAAAGGCCAGTCGCACATCGGTTGTGGGTTCGATTCCTACAGCCTTGTCCGACGCGATGGGCTGTCGCCCGTCCTGCAGGTTGTCCTTTTTCTAACATCCAATCAATAATATCGAAAAAACTTCTATCCTTAAACAATACTAACTTATGTCCAACATAATCCATTCCAATCTTTAGGCTTATCCATAATACTGCAGTCCACTCTCATAGTGAAAACGATTACCAGAGATTTAACACCATCGTTGATCCCCATATATCATAAGATATGTTTTGTTGGTCACATTCCTAACATTCAAAGTCCTTAATCATGTATTCTCTTGAATACCTTAGTGAAAACATGAATGTAGTTAAAACATAACACCTTCCATATACCAAAATCCTCAAAATTCTATATACTCAAACCATGATATCACTTAGTCCTTATATCAATCATGAGCTCATGAATACTCTCAAACATTTCATTTTCTCCTTATCCCTTCATTATGGGCATATTATCTACTTTCCAAAATATTTTAATCACTTTTCATGGTTACCAGTACCTTAAAATTATTGAAGACCGCAATAGACCAATACATAAATATTTCAATACACCATAAAAGTACCACAACAACATTATTCTTGAATACCAATACATAAACACTTCAGTCCATCCACTTCAATGATTGTCCTGGAAGAAGTCCTTCCTTAATTTAGAAGTATATTTTTAGGTCAGGGCATTGAGTTGGGTAATGCCCATGTTCTCCACAAATAAGACATTGAACTCCATAACAGTCTGTCACTCTATGACCCTTTTCTCCACACAGATAACATCGGTCCCTCCATTTGAGGTATTCCTCAAGGTTATTCTTCCCTTCTTTAGAAATCTCAATCTTCCTTTCTTTATGCTCCTCAACATGCGAACATGCATAATAGTTTATCTTCCTCTTCTTTGATGGATTAGTCATACCACTAAATTTCACCTTGTTAATCATATATCGCGATGACTGATTTGGCATAATCACAAGATCTTTCTCTCTAGGAATTACACAATTTGTTTTCTCATAGTCACCAATTTGTCCATTGGATTCAATGTTAACCGAATTCCTTCTGGTTCCCTCCATTAACTAAAACACAAAAAGAATCTTGTGAGAGGAAAAAATCATGCTAGGGAAAACAACATAGTAAAGGGGGAGTACCCTCAATATCTAACATCTTAGGTTAAATTCTAAGATTGTTAGCGCAATTCTAGCACTATAACCTATACGTATACTTAACCTTAGAGACATCCCTAGACATACCTTAGAAATATCTCTAGGGATCTCACTAAAGTTCTCGCATCCTAGTTTCCAAAGGTTGATTAAACTTTTCCTCTGATACCAACTATAGAGACCCGAAGCTTAACGTACATGGACAATACATTACTTTTGCAGAATACTTGGTACATAACAAAAACACACACACAAGGATCGTAATAGTTTAGTGTCTTTGGAAACTCGGAACACAATCATCTAATCGTGGTGAAAGATCTTCAATATCTCCCATAAAGATCTTCCCCTTTTTTTTTACCTAGAACCTTTCTTTATATCCTGGGGAAAAGAAAACATAAAAGGGTGAGCTCAAATGCTCAGTAAGGGTAAACAAAAGAAAAATCAATCACATCATATTCATAAGAACATTACTTTTGGAAATCTTAACCTGCAAAAGAGAGCATAATTTCATAACATGGGATAAATCATAGTAGTGAAATGAAATCACAATAATCATAACATAAAACATGAATCTTTGTGGCATTCACACATAATCATAGAGAATCATTTCTTGTTAGTCAAGACTCATTGCCAAGACTATCTTAGTGGACAAAGTCCCTTTCTGAATCGAGTAACCCTCGTTTCAGTCCTGTTTCACTGAACCGGTAAAACCTACCATTCCAGCCATGTCTATCTCATGAGATATAAAATCTTTACCCAATGCATTGGAGGGAGATATATGTCCCACCCATCTCATAATGATACCATTCTTATGTGTTCCACAAAATCATAAATCATACATCATTGCATAACCCATGTAATACAAATGGGAATCTTAAACATCATGACATCATAAAACAATTCATACAAGATAAAGGAATTCATAAAATTAATTCAATCACAACATGATCAAATCAATGTAATAATAGGGATAAAAACAGAACCCTTCATTATCTTAGATGGAAAATAATTTTGATAAAACACTTGAAATGAATTCTTGAGGAAAATATCCTTTCTTCTTCAAAATCAATTTCTTTTCACAAAACATCATGCAATTCTAAAAGAAAGATATTTTATTAAAAATAGTCACGAAATCTTTTGGAGGAAGCTTAATGAAAATAAGGCTTTCTAAAACCGTAAAGATCCATTCGTGCCGTTTAAGTTAAAAAAACATTCTTCGTACTTTTGTCGGAAAAGTCAAAAAGTACCTCGTATAAAAACGAAAAAGATTCCTTTCATATCCTTTACTAAAAACTCATCGAAGGGTAAAATTTGATTTAAAAAATTGTAGGTGGATAGAAATAATATTACATATTGAGGGAACATGGATGTGGATGATAAAATACACCCCAATAAATACTTACGAATAAACAATCTCAGATAAAAATGAGATTGTGATATTTCCCATACCTTAGGTCCGATTTGCTTCGTAAGTGTCCGAACCTCCTGTATAATGATTTAAATAATGTCATTGACTTATTCCAGAATCATAATAATTGTTATTATATCATATATGGTTCACTTATGACATTATATTACCCGTTCTTTTGTAAATTCCATGTTAAAGAAGCGTTTTGGGTAAAATCGTTTCATTTATCGTAGGTGTTTCGAGTTGTTGTTCTTGACATTATTATTACTTATATCATGATTTACTTACTTCCAGAATATAAAATATGATTTATATATCATATATATTCAGTATATATATATATAATAGATAGATAAATAAAATGAAAAACGACGTTCATGGAGACGGTAGTCCGTACGTACGCATGAACGCTGTTTTTCTTTCCTTATTGTCTTGAATGGAAGTAAGTAGATGACATACATATATATATATATATATACATAAATCCAGTATCATTATTGTAACACCCGAGACTTTTATGTTATATAAATCATCAAAGGAATCTTTTTCTACACAACACTTGCTTGGCTTGCTTTACACGCAATCACGACCTTCCTCGATAGCTTGCGTCGTACGCAATACCGAGTTTCACTAAACAACAATATACTATTAAAACTAGTCGTTATGAATAGTAATAACCACTTTTTGAAAATTTATAAATTTTATTTTTCAAAATGGACTTCATTTTTGGACTCAGAATATCGAAATTAGCCTAGGGTGAAATTTTGGTATTTTTCTGAAAACTTTCAATTTTTGATGAATAGTGAAACCACTAAGTGGTAGGTCAAAAACTGAATTTTGCATAAAACTTAATTTTACCGCTTCTGTGAATGGAATTTCGAAAATCCGAGAGACACGGTTAATATCAAGGACTAAAATGTGGTTCAATGAGATGAAAATAATTTTTTGGTGAATAGTAACTTTTTACTATTTTTACCACGGTTAATAGTAAATAGGGTAACTAAGGGTAAATATGATATTAATATTACCCTAACACATGTCCTAATTCTATTGGACAAGTGTAATTCGACCAAAAACAAACTTAGGAATAAAATATGACCATTTAGGCCCACTTGGATTAGATTAGGACATTTATTATTAATTTATTTAAAGAAGGGTTAAAATAGTTAAAATCAAAGTTTAATAGGTAAATCATTTTTAATATAGGGTTATACATAAGATAAATTCGATTTTAAATATTCATTATAAAGCTAAAAATATTTCCTACATGATGGTATTTTATTTTTAATTTTTAGACATCAAATAATTTAATTTATTTATGACACAAAGATGATGCAATAATTATCTTATTAATGGAATATTGACAAAATTGATAATATAAATACCAAATTAAATGTAATTTGAGACTTTTTATGAATTAAACTAATTTTCTAGGTTACTATGATATATTATTGTTGATTTAATCAACTTGGTTCGAACATATAATTCTGTTATGACTTTCACAAAAATCATATATCAAATAGTGTCAAAATTGACACAAAATAGTTTTTAAATAAAATATTATATTATTAATTGTTATTTTATTCCTAAAAATCTAAGGTTCGGCCAAATGACTTAGATAAGGATATATATATTAATAATAAACAATTTGGGGTTCGTTTGGCATGTTATAGTAAGTGTATTAAACATATAGTGAAAGAAAACAAAAAGACACGGTAAAAGTTAAATTAATTAACTTAGAGTTAAATCTAATTGATAAGATTAAAATAATACCCTAAACTTGTCTAAATCCTATTAGTTGATAGGATTTCGACCCATCCCCACTTTAGCTTCGAAATAAGACCCTTTGGAACCATTATAAACCGATTTTGACTCTAATATAAAATAATATTTTGAGATATTCCTAAGGTGCCCCTCTCCTCCCTTATAAAAGGGAACCTCCTCCCCCTCCTCCTCACACCAAATTGAGCACTCAAGCTCGGCCAACCCCTGCCATTTTCTCCTCTCCACTTCCCTAGAATAATCCTAGAGGTCCTGGTCTTCTCCAAAGACCAATCTTAGTTCCTTAAGTGGAGGATTCAAAGAGGCGTTCCAAAGAAGAGGTAATATCCATTACCGATCTTTTCAATTTCTTTCTTCTTCAACTTCTTCTTCTTTAGTTGTTTCATGATAAAGTAATAACATCAGTATTACATACATACTGATATGTTATTATAAATATGAAACAACCCTAATTCACCTTCTATCCATCCTACGGAAAAATGAAATCACCGCGCGTGCGTACGTACGGAATACCGTCTCCACGCCGTGGTGTAATCTATTTTCCACCATCACCTTACAAGGATGGGTATAATGGTGTAATGAGTAACTATATATGATTATTATTAAGTAATATTGATACTGAAATAATATATATATATATACTCCAATACAATTCCACGATCATAGGAACGATATCATCACTCGTGCGTACGTACGGAATACCGTCTCCACGATGTGATGCGACTCGTTCTACATGATCTTCATTTCATAATGATTATATAAATGAATTGAATGAATGAATATGGTATATAATACACTAATACCATTCTGGAAATGAATTATCTATAACCTAAAGATAAGAATAAGAATTTATTCAACAAAACACGCATAAGAACAAAAAGTTATAAAGACCCGAGTAACAAGTAACAATGAAATATTACTAAAAAGAAGCTAATAATATGACCATATATGATATCATATCAATATGTATGATTCTGGAATAAGTCAATAACATTATTTAAACCATTATACAGGAGCTTCGGACACGAAAAAAGCAAATCGGACCTAAGGTAAGGGAAATATCACAATCTCATTTTTATCCGAGATTGTTTATTCGTAAGTATTTACTGGGGTGTATTTTATCATCCAAATCCATGTTCCCTCAATATGTAATATTGTTTCCATCCACTTGAAATAGTTTAAATCCAATTTTACCCTTAGGTGAGTTTTTGGTAAAGAATATGAAAGGAATCTTTTGTCGTTTTTCCGTACGAGGTACTTTTTGACTTTTCCGACAATAGTACGAAGAATGTTTTTTTTAACTTATACGGCATGAATGGATTTTTAAAACATTACTTCAAAGAAGCTTCCTTTACAAGTTTTCAAGTTTATTTTTAATCAACTTCTTTTATTTTAAAGTTGTATGACATGTTATGAAAGGAAAAATGTTTTTGAAGAAGAAAGGATATTTTCCTCAAGAATTCAATTCAAGTGTTTTATCAAAATTATTTTCCATCTAAGATAATAAAGGGTTCCGTTTCTATCCATATTTTTACATTGGTTTGACTATGTTGTGATGGAATTATGTTTATGAATTCCTTTATCATATATGAATTGATTTATGATGTCATGATGTTTCAAGAATCCCATTTTTGTTATATGTGTTATGCGATGATGTATGTTTTATGATTATGTGGCACACATAAGAAAGGATTCATTATAAGATGGGTGGGACCTAAATCTCCCTCCAATGCATTGGGTAATGATTTTATATCTCATGAGATAGACATGGCTGGAACGGAAGGTTATTTCGGTTCAGTGATACAGGACTGAAACGAGGAGTGAACTCGGTTCAGAAAGGGACTTTGTCCACTAAGATAGTCTTGGCAATGAGTCATGACTAACAAGAAATGATTTCCATGATTATGTGTGCATGCCACAAAGTTTCAAGTTTTGTGTTATGATTATGGGGATCTCATTTTCACTTCTATGATTTATTCCATGTTAAGATATTATGATTTCTTTTGCAGGTTTTTATTTTCATAAAGATATGATATGATTTTTATTTCCTTTATTTGCCCTTGCTGAGCATTTGAGCTCACCCTTTTATGTTTTCTTTTCCCCAGGTCAGGAAGATGGATATTAAGTAGAATATGCTAAAAGGGACCCTAGATATGATGAAATAAATGGGAGACACTGTAGAAGATTTATGAACCAGTTGTTTATGTTTCCCAGTTTCTAAAGACACTATACCTATACGGTCCTTTGTGGTTTTGTCATATGTTGTAATAAGTGTGCTTAAATTTTGAAGTAGTAACAATGTATGTAAAGTATGGGTCGTTATAGTTGGTATCAGAGGCAAAGGAGGTAGGAATGTATCCGATCCTTGGGAACTCTCACATGTGAGCGTTGGACGAAGCATGGCTCTCCGCCCAAGGGCTTCATGCGGAAATGGCTGCCACTGGGGATGGTGGTGTGTCCCGCCCAGGGGGTGTAGCCGCCCATGGAGTTCCCTGATAGGTATCAATTGTAGTCCACTGGAAGTAATTCTAGACCGCTATAGTTGGTATCAGAGGAAAGGTATAGTCAACCTTTGGAAACTAGGATGTGAAAGCCTTAGTAAGAACCCTAAGGATAAGTCTAAGCATAGAACACAATCTTAGTGTTTTAGAAATGGCCTTGAATAACCTAGGATAAGACCTTAAGCATGAAAATTTTATTCTTGAATTATGTGGTTTCCTATTATAATTAGTGTTGCTCACACTATTCTTCTTGGTTTTAGTCAATGGCTGGAACCCGAAGGAACCGTGTTAATGCGGAATGCGATGGGCAATGCAATGATTGTCCCCCTGAGCAACCAAACGATATGGGAGCTGGAATGAAAAATCTTGTAGCCATGCTCACACAACTTTCTCAAGCTATGAATCATGCAGGATTTCCAAACGAACAAAGGAGGGAGCAACATTCTGTTGAATCCTTCATGAGGCAGCGTCCACCTTCTTTCAGCGGGTCTACTAATCCATTAGTTGCTGAACAATGGATTAGTACTACTGAAAAGATATTTTCAGTTCTTCAATGTTCTGAGCATGATAAAGTCATCCTAGCAGTGTATCGTTTGGAAGGAGATGCGGATCAATGGTGGAATCTTGTTAAGAATACGAGGCAAAGGGATGAAATTGAGTCTATGGAATGGGACGAGTTCAAGAACTTATTTTTCAATAAGTACTTCCCTCGTATTCTCCGAACAAAGATGGAGAAAGAGTTCCTTGAACTGAAGTAAAGGGATGATGAATCTGTTAGTACCTATGAAGCAAATTTTACAAGACTTGCAAGGTACGCTTCTGGTATTATTATCCAACCTGAGAGTAAGATCGATCGATTCTTTAGTGGCTTAAAACCAAGTCTTCGAAGGGCGTTAGCCATAAGGGACTTAAATAGCTACGAGGAAATCGTTCGATGTGCTCTCAAAGTCGAGATGGAGATTGGAGTAACCCATCAGTCACATGGGTTTGATAAGAAGAGGAAGATGGAATTCAAAGAAAAATCTAAAGAGCACACGGAAAAGAAGATGAACTTTCCCTTATGCTCAAAGTGTGGAAAGAAACATGGAGGGAGTTGTCTTAAAGGGACAAGTAAATGTTTTAAATGTGGAAAGGAAGGTCATCGGGCATTTGAATGCCGTGATAATGGGAAGAAGATGTCTAATGATGCAAACAAAGGAAGGGATACACAGAATGAACCTGCTACACTTCAATGTTTCAAGTGCAAGGAGATGGGGCATTATGCCAATCAATGCCCAAATCCAAGGGTTGATGATGATGGTCGACGTCAACAAACTCTTAAGGCTAAAGACAAAGGAAAGTCACATGCAATTTCTATCAGCGAGGTGGAGTACGATAACGATGTGGTGAAAGGTACACTTACCATCCACTCTAAAGTAGCAAATGTTTTATTTGATTCTGGATCCACCCACTCTTTTATTTCTGAAAACTTTTCTAAGGGTATCACCGTATTACCTCAACAATTAGATGTTGAGTTAGCTGTGACAACACCTAATGGCACATCAATCACATCAGAAGTTTATAATTCTTCTCCGATCGAAGTTTGTGGGAAAGTGCTTCCTGCAAATCTTGTGATCCTTCCTTTAGTGGAATTTGATGTGATTCTTGGCATGGATTGGCTTTCTCTACATGGAGCTCATATCAATTTCCAAAGAAGGGAAGTCACATTTCATATTCCAGATCAATCTACGATCGTATACCAATGCAAGGATGAACATAACCTTCCAGTGGAAATTTATTCCATCTTATGGGTATTGATTCCACTAAATGAAGGTTATTTATCTCAAATGGTTGGTGAGAAACTCACGATTAAGAATATTCCCATTGTACGGGAGTTTGATGATGTCTTTCCGGAGGAATTGCCGGGTCTTCCACCAAATCGTGAAGTTGAGTTTTCAATAGAACTCGTACCGGGTGCTTTGCCTATTTCAAAGACACCTTATAGAATGGCCCCAATTGAGTTGCAGGAATTGAAGAAGCAACTCCAAGAGAATCTTGATAAGGGATTCATACGCCCTAGTGCGTCACCTTGGGGAGCACCTGTTCTATTTGTTAAGAAGAAAGATGGATCAATGAGACTCTGCATTGATTATCGAGAACTTAACAAGATCACTATCAAGAACAAATATCCTCTCCCACGCATTGATGACTTATTTGACCAACTACGCGGAGCTCAATACTTTTCCAAGATTGATCTTCGTTCAGGGTATCATCAATTAAGGGTCAAAAGGGAGGATATACCAAAGACGGCTTTCCGTACAAGGTATGGACACTATGAATTTATAGTGATGCCATTTGGTCTTACTAATGCCCCTGCTATCTTCATGGATCTAATGAATAGAGTCTTTAGAGACTATCTTGATCAATTTGTGGTAGTCTTTATAGATGATATTCTTGTCTATTCAAAGAGCAAGGAAGAGCATAAAGATCACTTGAGAATTATATTGAAGACCCTGAGAAAGGAGAAGCTTTATGCCAAATTTACCAAGTGTGAATTTTGGCTTCAAAAAGTTGCATTTTTGGGTCATATAATCTCAAAAGAGGGGATATCTGTGGATCCAGCAAAAACAGAGGTTATCGAAAGATGATCAAGACCAACAATAGTAAATGAGATCCTAAGTTTTCTTGGTTTGGCTGGATATTATCGACGTTTTGTAAAAGATTTTTCACGATTATCTAATCCAATCACCAAGTTGACTCGGAAGGGAGTTAAGTTTGTCTGGACAGAGGAATGTGAAGAGAATTTCAAGGAGTTGAAAAGAAGGTTATCCAGTGCACCTGTGCTCACACTGCCTTGTAGTGGAGAAAGGATTGTGATCTACAGTGATGCATCCAAGAAGGGATTGGGGTGTGTTCTTATGCAAAATGATATGGTGATAGCTTATGCCTCACGACAGTTGAAAATCCATGAGAAAAATTACCCAACACATGATTTGGAGTTGGCTGCGGTAATCTTTGCATTAATGATTTGGAGGCATTACCTTTATGGTGAAAGGTGTGATATTTATACTGATCATAAAAGTTTAAAGTATATTTTCACACAAAAGGAGTTGAATATGCGTCAAAGAAGATGGTTGGAGCTGATTAAGGATTATGACTGCTCAATCCATTACCACCCTGGGAAAGCAAACAAGGTGGCAGATGCATTAAGTCGACAAGACCATGCTAGTTTATCCATGATGAGGATCACAAAAGATCCAATATTTATGGATTTACAAAGGATGGATCTTGGAATTATAATGGAAGGGGAAAAATCTTATCTTTCTCAAATGAATGTTCAACCATCTATACATGTGAAGATTAAAGAGGCACAGAAAGAAGATGTCGAGTTACAAAAGAAGGCGAGAAATGTTCCTGAATTCAACCTTGATTGTGATGGGATAATAAAGTTCAGGAATCGGGTTTGTGTTCCTCCCATCCCCGAATTAAAGAAAGAGCTGCTGGATGAGGCTCATAGTTCTTCATTCTCTATTCATCCTGGAAGCACGAAGATGTATAGGGACCTGAAAGAGTACTTCTGGTGGGATGGCATGAAAAGAGATGTTGCTGAATATGTCTCTCGATGCTTGGTTTGTCAACAAGTAAAAGCTGAGAGACAGAAGTCTAAGGGGATGTTACAACCATTACCCATACCCGAATGGAAATGGGAAAACATCACTATGGACTTTGTCACAGGACTTCCTAAAACATCCAAAGGCAATAATGCTATCTGGGTCATAGTTGATCGTCTTACAAAGTCTGCACACTTCATTGCTATTAGAGAGGATTTCTCTCTAGATCAGCTTGCCAGGATATATGTAAAGGAAGTGGTAAGATTGCATGGAGTACCACTTTCTATTATATCTGATCGAGATCCGAGATTTACCTCGAAGTTCTGGCGAAGTCTTCAGCATACTCTGGATACAGAGTTGAGTTTCAGCACTGCTTATCATCCCCAGACAGACGGTCAGTCTGAGAGAACAATTCAAACCCTAGAAGATATGTTGAGAGCTTTCTCTATGGATTTCAAAGGAGGTTGGGATCAACACCTACCTTTGGTAGAATTTTCTTATAATAATAGCTTTCACTCCAGTATTCAGATGGCTCCTTATGAAGCTCTCTATGGAAAGAAATGCAGGACTCCAACTTGCTGGGATGAAGTTGGGGAAAGAAAGCTATTAGGACCTGATCTCGTTGATGAAATGGCAGAAAAGGTTAGATCTATTCAACAACACATAAGAGCAGCTCAGAGTCGATAGAAAAGTTATGCCGACAACCGAAGAAAAGACCTAGAGTTTGAAGTGGGTGATAAAGTGTTCTTACGAATATCTCCCTGGAAGAGGGTTATGAGATTTGGAAAGAAGGGGAAGTTGAGCCCTAGATATATCGGTCCTTTCGAAATACTGGATCGTGTTGGGAAGGTAGCTTACCGATTGGCGCTTCCACCGAATCTCTCTCAAGTTCACGATGTGTTCCATGTATCTCTCCTGAGAAAGTACATACCAGATCCTTCACATGTACTCATCTCAGAAGTTGTACCGCTGGAGCAAGATCTTTCTTATGAAGAACAGCCGATAGATATACTGGATCGTAGCGAAAAAGTCCTACGAAACAAGACCACTCGCTTGGTGAAAGTTTTATGGAGAAACCACCAACTTGAAGAAGCTACATGGGAGCTTGAGGATATGATGAGGGAGAAGTATCCTCATTTGTTTGTTGCAAAGTGACGAATTTCGAGGTCGAAATTCTTTTTAAGGGGGGTAGAATGTAACACCCGAGACTTTTATGTTATATAAATCATCAAAGGAATCTTTTTCTACACAACACTTGCTTGGCTTGCTTTACACGCAATCGCGACCTTCCTCGATAGCTTGCGTCGTACGCAATACCGAGTTTCACTAAACAACAATATACTATTAAAACTAGCCGTTATGAATAGTAATAACCACTTTTTGAAAATTTATAAATTTTATTTTTCAAAATGGACTTCATTTTTGGACTCAGAATATCGAAATTAGCCTAGGGTGAAATTTTGGTATTTTTCTGAAAACTTTCAATTTTTGATGAATAGTGAAACCACTAAGTGGTAGGTTAAAAACTGAATTTTGCATAAAACTTAATTTTACCGCTTCTGTGAATGGAATTTCGAAAATCCGAGAGACACGGTTAATATCAAGGACTAAAATGTGGTTCAATGAGATGAAAATAATTTTTTGGTGAATAGTAACTTTTTACTATTTTTACAACGGTTAATAGTAAATAGGGTAACTAAGGGTAAATATGATATTAATATTACCCTAACACATGTCCTAATTCTATTGGACAAGTGTAATTCGACCAAAAACAAACTTAGGAATAAAATATGACCATTTAGGCCCACTTGGATTAGATTAGAACATTTATTATTAATTTATTTAAAGAAGGGTTAAAATAGTTAAAATCAAAGTTTAATAAGTAAATCATTTTTAATATAGGGTTATACATAAGATAAATTCTATTTTAAATATTCATTAGAAAGCTAAAAAGATTTCCTACATGATGGTATTTTATTTGTAATTTTTAGACATCAAATAATTTAATTTATTTATGACACAAAGATGATGCAATAATTATCTTATTAATGAAATATTGACAAAATTGATAATATAAATACCAAAATAAATGTAATTTGAGACTTTTTATGAATTACACTAATTTTCTAGGTTACTATGATATATTATTGTTGATTTAATCAACTTGGTTCGAACATATAATTCTGTTATGACTTTCACAAAAATCATATATCAAATAGTGTCAAAATTGACACAAAATAGTTTTTAAATAAAATATTATATTATTAATTGTTATTTTATTCCTAAAAATCTAAGGTTCGGCCAAATGACTTATATAAGGATATATATATTAATAATAAACAATTTGGGGTTCGTTTGGCATGTTATAGTAAGTGTATTAACCATATAGTGAAAGAAAACAAAAAGACACGGTAAAAGTTAAATTAATTAACTTAGAGTTAAATCTAATTGATAAGGTTAAAATAATACCCTAAACTTGTCTAAATCCTATTGGTTGATAGGATTTCGACCCATCCCCACTTTAGCTTCGAAATAAGACCCTTTGGAACCATTATAAACCGATTTTGACTTTAATATAAAATAATATTTTGAGATATTCCTAAGGTGCCCCTCTCCTCCCTTATAAAAGGGCACCTCCTCCCCCTCCTCCTCACACCAAATTGAGCACTCAAGCTCGGCCAACCCCTGACATTTTCTCCTCTCCACTTCCCTAGAATATTCCTAGAGGTCCTGGTCTTCTCCAAAGACCAATCTTAGTTCCTTAAGTGGAGGATTCAAAGAGGCGTTCCAAAGAAGAGGTAATATCCATTACCGATCTTTTCAATTTCTTTCTTCTTCAACTTCTTCTTCTTTAGTTGTTTCATGATAAAGTAATAACATCAGTATTACTTACATACTGATATGTTATTATAAATATGAAACAACCCTAATTCACCTTCTATCCATCCTACGGAAAAATGAAATCACCGCGCGTGCGTACGTACGGAATACCGTCTCCACGCCGTGGTGTAATCTATTTTCCACCATCACCTTACAAGGATGGGTATAATGGTGTAATGAGTAACTATATATGATTATTATTAAGTAATATTGATACTGAAATAATATATATATATACTCCAATACAATTCCACGATCATAGGAACGATATCATCACTCGTGCGTACGTACGGAATACCGTCTCCACGATGTGATGCGACTCGTTCTACATGATCTTCATTTCATAATGATTATATAAATGAATTGAATGAATGAATATGGTATATAATACACTAATACCATTCTGGAAATGAATTATCTATAACCTAAAGATAAGAATAAGAATTTATTCAACAAAACACGCATAAGAACAAAAAGTTATAAAGACCCGAGTAACAAGTAACAATGAAATATTACTAACAAGAAGCTAATAATATGACCATATATGATATCATATCAATATGTATGATTCTGGAATAAGTCAATAACATTATTTAAACCATTATACAGGAGCTTCGGACACGAACAAAGCAAATCGGACCTAAGGTAAGGGAAATATCACAATCTCATTTTTATCCGAGATTGTTTATTCGTAAGTATTTACTGGGGTGTATTTTATCATCCACATCCATGTTCCCTCAATATGTAATATTGTTTCCATCCACTTGAAATAGTTTAAATCCAATTTTACCCTTAGGTGAGTTTTTGGTAAAGAATATGAAATGAATCTTTTGTCGTTTTTCCGTACGAGGTACTTTTTGACTGTTCCGACAAAAGTACGAAGAATGTTTTTTTTAACTTATACGACATGAATGGATTTTTAAAACATTACTTCAAAGAAGCTTCCTTTACAAGTTTTCAAGTTTATTTTTAATCAACTTCTTTTATTTTAAAGTTGTATGACATGTTATGAAAGGAAAAATGTTTTTGAAGAAGAAAGGATATTTTCCTCAAGAATTCAATTCAAGTGTTTTATCAAAATTATTTTCCATCTAAGATAATAAAGGGTTCTGTTTCTATCCATATTTTTACATTGGTTTGACTATGTTGTGATGGAATTATGTTTATGAATTCCTTTATCATATATGAATTGATTTATGATGTCATGATGTTTCAAGAATCCCATTTTTGTTATATGTGTTATGCGATGATGTATGTTTTATGATTATGTGGCACACATAAGAAAGGATTCATTATAAGATGGGTGGGACCTATATCTCCCTCAAATGCATTGGGTAATGATTTTATATCTCATTAGATAGACATGGCTGGAACGGAAGGTTATTTCGGTTCAGTGATACAGGACTGAAACGAGGAGTGAACTCGGTTCAGAAAGGGACTTTGTCCACTAAGATAGTCTTGGCAATGAGTCATGACTAACAAGAAATGATTTCCATGATTATGTGTGCATGCCACAAAGTTTCAAGTTTTATGTTATGATTATGGGGATCTCATTTTCACTTCTATGATTTATTTCATGTTAAGATATTATGATCTCTTTTGCAGGTTTTGATTTTCATAAAGATATGATATGATTTTTATTTCCTTTATTTGCCCTTGCTGAGCATTTGAGCTCACCCTTTTATGTTTTCTTTTCCCCAGGTCAGGAAGATGGATATTAAGTATAATATGCTAAAAGGGACCCTAGATATGATGAAATAAATGGGAGACACTGTAGAAGATTTATGAACCAGTTGTTTATGTTTCCCAGTTTCTAAAGACACTATACCTATACGGTCCTTTGTGGTTTTGTCATATGTTGTAATAAGTGTGCTTAAATTTTGAAGTAGTAACAATGTATGTAAAGTATGGGTCGTTATAATTATTATGTCATATATTTCATTAGTACTTATTATATATACTTTATAATCATTCATGAATGGTTAATCATTAAGAATGAATCTCATCGCGTCGTGGAGACGATAGTCCGTACGTATGCACGAGCGATGATATCATTTCCATAAATATTGAATTGAATTGGAGTGGATTATACAATATATCAGAATCAATATGATGTTGTAATAACTATGTATAGTTATTCTTTACACCATTATACCTATCCATGTAAGGTGGTGGTGGAAAATAGATTACACCACGGCGTGGAGACGGTATTCCGTACGTACGCACGCGTGGTGATTTCTTTTTCCGTAGGATGGATAGATGGTGAAATAGGGTTGTTTCATACTTATAATAACAAATCAGTATATGAGTGATACTGATGTTATTACTTCATAATGAAACAACCTAAGAAGAAGAAGTGGAAGAAGAAATAAAGATGAAAGAATTGGTAACGGTAATTACCTCTTCTTTGAAGCGCCTCTTTGAGACCTCCTCTTAGGGCATTAAAATTGGTCTTTGAGGAAGACCAGAACCTCTAAGATGTTGCTAGGGAAGTGGAGAGGAGAAAATGGCAGGGGTTGGCCGAGCTTGAGTGCTCAAATTGGTTTGAGGAGGAGGGGGAGGAGGTGTCCTTTTATAAGGGAGGAGAGGGGCACCTTAGGAATTCTTAAAAATATTAATTTATAATAAATCTAACCCCACTTAAAAACCTCCAAAAATGACTCATATTCGAAGATTAGATGAGATAGGGTTGTAATATCATCAACCAATCAAATTTAGACATGTTTGGATCTTATTTTAAACCTTATCATTTTGATTTATCCTTATTTAATCTATTTAATTTTATTTGTGGTAATAAAATTCTAAATTTTAAATTATAACAAATAATTACTTATTTGTTGTGAATTTTCAATAATTGTTTACTTTATAACATTATAGACCATATAAATATAAATTTATAATTTTTAAATATTTTTGTGATTTTTAAACAATTTTATAATATGTTATTTTTGTAAAATAACAATAGTGTCAATTTTGACACTATTCATTTATTTGAATTTAAATAAATACAGAAGATATGTTCGAACTAAAAGTTTTAATAGATTCATAAAATGTAATGTATCTTAAAAATTATTGGAGCACATTAAATAGTTCATATAATATTTATTTTATTATTTTTGAAACCATTTATTTGGTTTATCTCTTAATAAAATAAATACTACAACATTTTTGTATAATTTTTTAATATACTTATTTGTTGCATAAAAATTAAAAATAAAATCCTATGATGAAAATAAATCTATTACCTTTTTCAATAATACTTTTACTCGAATTTATCATCTTAAAATAACAATATTTAAATTTTTATATTTATTAAATTATGAAGGTGACAACTTTGGCATCATTTAAAATAAAATAATATAAGTGTCATAATCGCTTTTATAAGGCTCCAAATGGTCAAATATTCGACCATTGGATGCTTATGGTTTACATTTACATGGACAATAAGTTTTGGTTAGGTATTTGTGCATTTTATGGTCACTATTAGTTTAATAAAAACAATATTCTTGATTTTTCACTAGATAAACAATTTATGCATCACTATTGTGTCATAATTAATGATAATTATTTAATCCCTAAAAATTATAAATAAATTTATATGATGTATATAATTTCATTATATTTCTGGAGACTATTCATGTTCTAAGTTTCATGAAGGTTATAACTAAATTAAAATTAATATACTTATAAAATTTAAGAGAGTGACATGTTGTCACTTTCTTTGGTTTTAATAATAATTAAGTTATTTTCATGAAACAATGTTCATTAAATGATTCTAATCCGACCCTTAGGTGATATGGGTCTACTTTTAGTCATCCAATAGGATTTTGATATTTGTTAGGGTAATTTTAAAATATTATATTTACCCTTAATTACCTGATTTACCTTTAACTATGGTAAATAAAATTTACCGTAGTTACTATTCATAATTCCCAAAAATAAAAAGTAGCTTATTAACATAATTTGGACCCACTGATTCCAAAGATGGAATCCATTTTTCCAAATTCAATACACAAAATATGCAGAAATTAAATTAAAATTAATCCTGTTGTCGAAAGAAAACGGGTTTTTCTTTAAAACATTGCAAAAGATTGAATTGATTTAACCTACGAATTCAAGGTAAAATCAATGATAATGACATACATTATATTAAATGGTAAAAATATATTCTATTTATACTTTAAAACCATTCAATATTATAATTTAACCACATAAGATATTACGATGAAAAAAGTTGTTTTTAATTAAAATATAGCGTGTTTTTACTATTCATTAAAATATGAAAGTTATCGGAAAAATATCAAAACTTTATGTAATGTAAATTTTTATACCCTGATTCAAAATAAGAATATTATTTTGTCAAATTGAACATATAAACATGTCAAAAACCAGATTTAAAGTGGGTGCGCCATCCAAAGGCGGCAAAACTGCATTTTTTGAAAAATACTTATTTTACCCGAAAAAGTTATTTTGTTCTTATACCATGTTCTAGAAATGTGTAAGATGAATAATAATGTTATAAAATTCAAAATTTAGTTAATACTATTCATAACGGCTAGTTCATGACAATAATAATATAACATTGTTTATTAAAACCCGGTATTGCGTACAACACACGCTATCGAGGAAGGTCGCGATTGCGTGTAATACAAGCCAAGTCAGGGTTGCGTGTTGTGAAAGAATCCTTCGTTGTTTCGTATAACAGAATCCAACCATATTTCATTTATACATTTAATATATATATATATATACTCAATGTTGCGTAGAATAACTATTATCAAAATTGTATGTAACACGATCCAAGAATAGTGTTGCGTATACTGCAAGCTAATACGGTGTTGCGTATAGCGCAAGGTAATCTAGGTGTAGAATACAACACAAGACATTAATGAAATTAAAATAATATTTTTCATAAAATCTCGGGCTGTTACAGAATCACCCTGGTACTTGCCTAAAAGGAATGAGAGTTTGTTATAAATGTGGAGAAAAGGGTCACTAGGCTCGTGAATGCAAGGGAAAGAAAGAAGCTATCAATGTTGAATACTAAAATTGTAGAGAAATGGGTCATTATGCAAATTAATGTCCTAAGCGTCAATGAATCTTACCTCAGAAAAGGCTAAGGGATCAAGGACAATCTTATGCTGTTACTACAGTTGAAGCAGAATAACTAATGTATTGGTGCTTTTGGACTCATGGATTATATTCTGGTTATTAGAATAATGTGATATATATATAAGAATTGTACTGTAGTACTTGTTGATTTCAGTAATGTTTTAATATGATGAAGGTAATTATATTTTTTAGTATGTGACAATAAGAGAAACTTTACTTTGTTTGGGGAATATGATAAATTGATTTTGGAATTAAGAGACCTTTTAGAGAAAGTCTGGACAGAGGTATTTTGGATAACTATAAAGGTTGGAGTGGCTTAAGTTGACCTTTGGATAGTATTGTTTAAGGTTAAAAAATTTATGAAGATTATTTTTGGAATATTATAATACTATAGTTTTAGGAAAAGGACAACCTGCGGGGTGGGGCATAACCCGTCGCGTCGGACAAAGCTGCAGGAATCGAACCCACAACCATAGTGCGAAAAGCCTTTATTTCCTACCACTAGCCTACAGGAAGTCCCTGGTTATTACAAAATAATTTTACTAATCTAAATAGTATGTTTTAACATTTGGAACCTTATACAATTAGGATAAGTATAATATTTTTGAGTTCTATTATCTTTTTGAGTGAAAGATGAGTTGAAGGTTGAAACTCTAATTGTCAAGAATAAATATATATATACCTAACTCTTATTCAATGAATAAATTAATTCTTAAACTTTAGTAAAGGGTTATTAAAACAAAAAAATGTGTTATCCTAATACCTTATGTCTTGTTGAACTGATGATATTTTAAATCAACATAGATTGAAGACTTTGAGGCCCTCAATTTGACAGTTGATTGTGATTGATGAACTCAATCACTCTCTACAAATATTTACATTTTTCCTCTAATTATATGTCTCTAATTGTCACCAATGTTCTCCTAATCGAGATCATAATTGGGTGGTGACTTTTTCATTTCCCTTTCCCTCTTATTATTGCTAAATTTTATTAATCTTATTTCTGATGTGGGTTTTCCTCAAAGGTATTTACTCTTTTCAACCTTTTATTTTCAAAGAAAAATTTCAAATTGTGAGGACGCAATTTATTGAAGGAGGGTAGAATGTAAGACCCCGAGCTTCCATGATATGCCTCTCATTCAATAATCCAATAGCTTGTATTGTACGCAACTTCGAGTTCTAACACACCGCAACTAAACAAAGTAGTCGTTATGAATATTAATAACCACTTTTTAAATTTATAGAAATTTTATATTTCAAAATGGACTTCATTTTTGTATTCGTAATATCGAAATTAGCCTATGTTGATTTTTTTTGTAATTTTCTGAGAACTTTTAATTTTTTATGAATAGTGAAAAATAATTAAAAACAACATTTTTAATCAAAATAATTTGTAGTGATAAATTATAATATTGGGTGGTATTAAATTATATTTAGAATATATTTTTACCATTTTATCCAATGGTGGTCATTAGAATTAATTTAACATTGAAATTGGACATAAACAATTGCCAATCTTTTGATATAAATTGTTTCTTAAAAACACGCTATTTGTTGTGACAGCGGGAATTAATTATAAAATTTATTAATGCAACTTATATGTTTGGAATTTTTTAAAATAGACATCATTTTTGAATTTGGAATATCAATTATAGCTTAGGGTGAAATTTTTGCATTGTTCTGAAAAACATCAATTTTTGATGAATAGTGAAACCACTAAGTGGTAGTTAAATAACTGATTTTTCGTTTAAATGAAATATACCACTTCTGTGATTTGATTTTCAAAAATCCGACATACATGGTTGTCATTAAGAAGTAAAATGTGGTTCAATGAGATTAAAATAATTTTTGGTGAATAGTAACTTTTAAGTTCTTAATCGAGATTAGAGGTAATTAGTGTAGTTTAAGGTAAAAATAATGTTTTAATAATATGAGATGAGCTTGACACATTTTCTAACCTCATTGGATGTGCCATGGCCGACCAAGACAATCCATGAGTCAACTTGGGGACCCCATGGAGCCACTTTAGTTAGAAAATGACATAAATACCTTTTATTTAATGTTAAAGTAAAAAATGACACAAACATGAAATGTTTTACTAAAACAATTTTTACATGGGGTTATACAAGTCATATTTTTGACTATAAATAGTAATTTGAAATATAAAAAGATTTCCTACATCATAGTATTTTTTTATAATTTTTAGACATTAAAGAAATTAAATTATTTATGACATCATTATGATGCAGCGATGACCTCATTATTTAACGATTTTAATAAAATGAAAAGATAATGTTCAATCCAAGGCTTACACTTGTCCAAAGAATATTGGATGGGTATATTTCGAACCCTTATCACCTTATCCAAGAATTATCTAAGTGTGGGATTTTTAGAATCCGAAAAGCATTGTATAATAATGTAAAATTTCCTTACTTTCCAAGAGTGCCCCTCCTCTCCTCTTATAAAAGGCCCCCACCTCTACCACCTCATTCACACATTAAAGCCATTTGGCTCAGACAAAATCTGCCCAAATACTCTCCCAACTTCCCCCTCTTACTCCTAGAAGCCTCACTTTGGGCAGAACCCTTCCCAAGGAAGCCTTTGGCTCAAATCAAAAAGAGTTACCCGATTTTGAGGTAATGTCTTCTCTAATATTGTTTTGTTTTATTTTTCTTCTCCAACCCCCTAAACTCTTTTTATTAATTTCTTTTGTAACAACACATATATCCTAAATATACTAGTATTTTCTTATAAGAAGGATTCGAGCTACACTTACACACACCTACATCTAATGGTTGAAGAACATACGGTTTCTGTGGATGACGAATTTCTGCCTCACAAAACGATGATTGGTCAACAATCATATAACACATTCAAAGGTGGCCATTAAGATGTCACTATATTTTTATATGATATATAATATGTTTATGTTTTACTTATGCTTCTGTATTTCTAATTTATGGAATACTTTATTATTTCCATTATGGGTAAAACACGATAATGTTATTTTAGGAAGTGCGGACTACCGCCCCCTCAAAGGGATTTGAATCGTTAATGCCATATGTGGAATGTATAAAGGATGGAGTAAATGCTATTATACACCATATTATACTGAAATTATATTATACATTTATATCATTATGATTTCATTCCATTAAATATGAAATATAAATGAAAGTAGCGTTCATGCGTACGTACGGCTTACCGTCTCCCTGAACGGTGCATTTCATTTCTTACCTCTAAATGTTACGTAATATTATAAATGAATTTATATACTGTATATATATGATATATATGATATCTATATCATTAATACAATTCTGGATATAATGGATATTTCACCACATGAACAACTTGTAATTATAAGAAGTTTATTTTTGACTCAAGTACCAAAGATCGACAAAACGATCGTTATTAACTTAAATAATTACATAATGTTCATAACATGGTAATAAGGGATATAAAAGTAATAATGAACATGAAAAAGGTTCTAAAGTGAATAGGAATTAACTCTAGTTTATTATTCAGGCGGTTAAAGAACGGTCGAGTCAGGACAGGACGCAAGGTAAGGTATCTTCTTAACCCAACTTCCATTCTTTGGGTTAATCTCCTACATTCAAATTATGTCATGATATTATTATGTCCTATTTTGTGTTTTTACGTTCTTTATGTGTACCTATAGTGAATACACATAATAGATCTATTTTATTTTAAAAATGATCTTTTTAAGGACTTCGTCTCAATCTCCTTTCATTGAGGCATATTTGGTTTTATACACAAATTTCTTTTATATGGTGTATAAACCCCTTTGACTTTTACGTATATTCAAAAGAAATATGTTTTATACGAAGAGTTTACTAAACAACAAAAGGGAATGTTTTTGTCATAAGTATGCAGCGACAACGACTTCTCTGCCGACGTGACCACTATTTGAGTTTCGGTTTCCTCTACAAGCCATACCTTTTTTTTAATGAAAAATAAATACCATGTTATAATTTTCTTTTATTTTGGTACTGA
This sequence comes from Viscum album, assembly GCA_963277665.1. Classification (NCBI taxonomy): domain Eukaryota; kingdom Viridiplantae; phylum Streptophyta; class Magnoliopsida; order Santalales; family Viscaceae; genus Viscum; species Viscum album. Next base: position 1,918,548,888 of record OY728148.1, on the reverse strand, counting down.
AAATGGATTTTAAAGTTTTTTTATTATATCAATGTGTTGTATTGATATCTTGTGATTGAAATGTGGAAATGTTATGTTTCCTTTATGCATGTTTTATGTGATACGATTATGTTATGGTTTATGATATGTTTAAAACTATTCATATGAGGAATGTATTGGACTTAATAAGTGACGGGTGGAGCCTGCTATAGCTCCTCGATGCATCGGTAGGTCTCCTGAGACAACTAGACATGGAATTGGCTGAGGCCCTTTCCCAATTTGATTTATGGTTTTGGCCGATGCCTCAATCATTTTAGACGTCTTGGCCGAGGCCTTGACAAAATGTTTCAGAATTTCTGGCATTATACATTCCCTCATTATGAAAGTTGTTATTGATATTGCATGTGATTATTCGACCAGTAGAATATCCATGTGAATAAGTGAATAGAATTATCTCATTTTACTCTTTCCATATTATGTTGAAGTTCAAGTTTAAAAGGCTTTTGTTTTAGTTAGACATTGCCTTAAATGTTTATGTTTATTGATGAAAGATTCCACTATATTGTTATCCTTACTGAGCATCTGAGCTCACCCCTTTTAATGTTTTAATATTTTTCCAGGATGTGAAGAAGCATTTTATGAATGACCTGCAGGGGTAGTCAGAAAGGGATATGAGTGTGGACTATGAAGACCATGTTATTGTAGTTTGTTTACTTTTTGATGTAATGAAAGACTTATGAATGTATCTACTGTTTCCAAGGCTACTAAACTGATCCTTCTTTCGAGACTTGATCTTTTGTGATCATGCCAATGTTAAAAAGTAATGCACCGACTCTGGGTAGCTGGGGTCGGGGCGTTACAGTACGAGCCTGGAAGGTTGTACGGGAAAACAACGCATGGCATGCATGCCCGGTATGGAAGACATCAGGCGCTGACGCAGAGAGGCACCCGGGGGAATCAAGGTGAGGGGTCCAAGGTTTTGCGCGCAAAGAGAAGGTTTGCGTACAAAACACCAGGATGGAGCGTAATTGGGTCAGAGGATTGCGCACGAATAGGGGATTTCATGTAAAAATCTTGGATTGCGTGCAGGGGGCATAGGTCGATCTCTAAGGTATGGAAAAACTTAATAGCGGTATTGCACGCAATATGGAAGGTATTGAGCACAATTGGAGGGTACTGCGTGGAAGGGGCAAGGACTGCACGCAATGGATGATGACAGAGGATTTAGAAAATTCACTTAAGCTAGTGGGGTTGTGTGCAAAAGGTGAATCCCGATGCAAGGATGCACAAAATGGCGAAATTACCTGGAAGTCATCTTGCGCGCGCGGGAGTCCGAATTGCATTCATGGGAGCTACTCCGAATTCCTCAACCTCAAAATCATTGATGTCACCTTCTATTTATAGGAATTTTCCAGTGCATAATCTAGGCGGCGCGTGAAATCCTCCGCGCCAGAACCAGTCGGCGTGCAAAGCCTCACCACACAGAACTAGGCGTGCAAATTTGCGTTCCATATAGTTTCTTTTTCTCGAAACTAGGGAGTCCTTCGTACGAGCATCATTTTTCATGAATGTCCTCCTTAATTTCATTCACCACTCTCGGGTCCTCTGGACCAAGCCTCTGAGTCCGAATATATCTTCTCTTCATCAGTTCAAAGCTTCCTCTTGGAGTTATGGACTTTTTTGACATCTACAATGCCTCAGAAAGAATTAAAAGGCTAGGCTGTGTAAGATTTCTTTACTGATCACCCATCTATAAAAGAGATGCAATTTAATATTGAGCTACCTTATGGTTAAATCTTATATATTCATGACATCCCTAAAAATTGGGAAATTATTTTTTACAGTTCCTCTAGGAGTCCAATAGGAATGATAATAGAACACCCTAAGATTAAAAATGTTTTGCTGAGAATTGTACATATCTCCCCAAGGAAGGAAATATTTCCATATTCAAACATGTTATTAGAAGGTGGTTGTAATAGTGAGGTAGAATATCGGGCTCCCATTGAAGTCCACGAATTGGAACTTCACGTACCGGTAAACTACCTAGAGGTAAAGGGTTATTCAGAAATGGTAGTCAAACAGTTCAATAGGGATTATTCCATCAGAAACATATAGCTAATCCCCCTTTGTCATTTTTTAGGGATAATGGAAGAATATCACGTAGAGAAAACATTTTATTATGTCCCATGATCAAAATATTCCCATGAAGACACATTGGAAATTGTAGCCACATCCCTGGAAGATCCAATCTGGGATGAAAAATTCATCCTCATTACCTATCTTTTTTTGGTTGTACCTTTTGTTCTAACCCTAATGGAGGAAATAACTGAATCACCTCTATTCCAATGCCTTATGGTAAAACCATGGTTTTGGTGAAACAAATCATGGAATACCTCCATGAAAAATTACTTCCACACAATAGAGCTGAAAGAAGGATAATATAGTGATGAGCTACTAATATGACTCTTTCTGATGGCCTGAATCATCATAAGATCCTCAATAAATTATTATTTTATGGAATCTTCCTCAAACTCATAGATGGGGATGAAACTACAGTTTTCATGAATGAAGTACATGTAAGATCATGTGGTGACCACAAGTATCGGTACATGATTTTAGATCATATTCGAAGTCATGGGCATTATTGACCTTTAATGATGCTGGTTGCACATAATTCACTAAGAAGTGTCATCCCTACCATGTTCAATCCAATTTCATCCACAAACCTCCATAGTTTCTAAATATATATAAATACGCTTCTCCATTTTCTCTATGGGGAATTAATGTATTGGGGCCTTATACATTTTCTATGGATAAACAATTCAAGTACATCATTATTGCAACCAATGTTTCTCTAAATGGGATGTGGAAATACTAATAAAATTAGTTTAGCAAAAAAATCATAGTATGTTTTGTAAAATATGAAATAATTATCATGTTTAGTGTCCCTCATATCATATTGACGGGCAATAGTAACAATTTTTTTTCTATTGAGGTAGAGAAACTATATCTGGAACACCATATCAAATCTAACAATTCATCCCGCTGTCATATAGTGGCCAGTGGAAAAATATTTGTGTTCAATAAAACATTGTAAAACATACTCCAAAAGATGGTGGATAAGGATATGAAATCCTTTCTTGATATTCTCTTGAAATCCTTACGGGATTATCGGGCTGCAACCCATACTGCAACAAGTGAAACTCGTACTCATTGGTATAAGGGAATGAAGCATTCCTTACAATTGAGGTTTAGTTTCCTTCACTTTGAATATACATCTATGAAATGTTATCCACAGATGAGAAATACTATAAATGGTTGGATGAGTTGGATGGATTGGATGAAAATATATTAAATACCTTTCATCACTTGGAATTAATTCAGAATTGGATAGCATGAGATTTCAACAAGATAGTTCGAAACAATTCATTCCCCCAAGGGGAATTGGTATTAGTATTTAGGACACCAATGATAATAGGAAATAATCCTCCAAAGCATGAGACAATGTGGGATGAACCATTCTCTATACACTGGGTCTATTCTAGTGGATCTTATTAATCAATCCCAATGGATGGATAACTCACTACAACTCTAACCAATGCAGTTTTCCTGAAGAACTAATTTTTGTAATCATACAACGTATTTATAAGATGTACAATGTTAATATACATTGCACCATATATCTCCATATTATTGGATGTTAAATTGAATGACATGAGGTCCTAGCTGCATGATGTTAAACAACATATTACAATTGTCCTTACCACATGAAATTAAACGATATGGTTAACATATCATTATCATACATTATGAAATATCCCAAAATACCAAGAGTTCGTTTTCCAAGTGGTCCCTTAAAAATGGTTATATTACATGTGTATTTATCACTCACCAATGTTCTACTCTATAGTGCCACTTGATCCCCATTTCTCTCTGGGTTTGGATTAGACCTACATGGGGAATAATTATCAAGTACTGTGGTTTTATTAATTCTCTCTGTAGAAAGATATGTAGTGACACATGTTTTTTATTCCTTGGTCCAACCATAATGTTTCCATCACATCATGTCAGCCACATCCTCAACACTTGATGATAAACTACAAGAATATTTAAGAACTACATGTGTCTTGATTCTCATTCAAACAAGATATATAGAGATTCCTATATCTCTAATATCAATCCCATACATGAAAATAAAATAAACAATTTCCCCATTCCATGTATATGAACCAATTCAATAATGGGAACTATTCCAAAACATATGTCTTGATTATAATAACATTTATTATCATGGTCCAAACCATTATTCTAGAAATTATTAAAGCCCCTATATCTCACATCAATATTCAATCAGTGCGGGGGACCATCTTCAAGAACTATATGTGGCTTGACTATCATTCTTATGAGATGCGTAGTGATTCCTAGATCCCTAATCTTGGGTCCAACTGTGACAAAAAATAATCCATATCACTCCATGTGTGTATGGATAAAACATACACAAGGAATCATTTTTATAGTACTATGTGTCGCTTGATTCTCATCCCAATGAGTTACGTCGTGACCCATGGGTTTTCTGACATGTTCTGGCCAAAATATTTCAAACATTCAAAATCAGTTCATTTTCATCCTCACCAAATGATGTTAAACAGTATGGAACTCCAAGAAATATGTGTCTCATGATTATCATAATAATGAGATAAATAGTGACACTCAATTCTCCTATATAGGGCACATATGTAATTTGAAAACAACCCATTTCTATTCCCCATGCATGAATCAAATTTTCACAGGGAACCCTTTTAAGACATATGGATTGATTATAATTATAATAAGGAACATCAACCATAATTATTGAAATTATCAAAATACCCCTTTCCTCACATGAAAACCCATTTGATGTGTGGAATTTTCCAAGAACTACATGTGGCTTTATTCTTTACCCTGAAATATTTGTTTGGACACCTATGTCATATCCCATAGTTTCCCAAAATATTCCTTTTCACATTTGAATCTTTCACATACCCACCACATGAAGATAAACTTCAAGGTTCATTATGAACTATGTGTGGCTTGACTCTCACTCATATGATATATGCAGTGTTTCTCAAACATTAAATCATGATACCAGTCGCAACATGATGAAAATAATTCAAATATTTTCCCATGTATGAGTCATATCTATGTGAGGAGGTTAAATATATGTTTTTATCTTATTTATGGACCCGTATTCAGTGAAAACCCCATTATCCTCCACATATAAGTTCAATTATGGTGGGGGAATTTTATTTAGAACTATGAATGGTGTGATTCTCACCCCTATGAGACACATAGTGATGTCCAGATCTTCAATCTTAGACCCATCCACATCAGTACATGAAAAGAAATATATTATCCCATATATGAATCACATATTCCAGATGATATCTAATATGAGTTATTATTTTATGCATGATCCCATATTTTTTAGAACTGTGTATGTCTTTGTTCTCATCTCATTGATATATTTAGTGAATAGTAGGCCTTAAATCCTAGTCCCAACCACAGGGATAAGAAAATGTCACTTTGTCCTACATATAGTAAAAAATATCAACATGACACTTTAATTTTGGTCCACTCCTTATAGATCCCAACAATGAAACAAGAGAGGTCCCCATTATACATATGACATTGATCTATACAAGAGAAGCTAATATCATAGATAATATTGATCCAAATACATCCATTGTGGATTGGACATTTCCCCTTTCACATGTCATTCTCATAATCCTAAATAATTTCATGTCTTCATAATCACTCTTCAGCATATAGTGGAATAAGGTTTGATACATAATTTCTCTTTTTCCTGACTATAATGTACATGCCTTAGTTGGAATTGCATAATTCTCATACATAATTAGTCGTTCAGCCAAATGATGCCACTATTTGACTATATAGTACACACCCTAGTTTTCCTTGGATAAAATTGCCTCTATAATGGGTTTTTTCAACCAGTGATAACTTTGTTAATGGGAGAAGCCTCTTATGCTCCTTTATGATTTTAATATGGTATACAAGGTCCCATAATCCAACATTCATCCCTTATATATGTTTTTTATATCCTTTATCCCGGTTTGAAGGTCTCAAAATGCCATGGTTTACCCTTTTCCCCTTAATTATTTAAAAGCATACAGGAACAAAATTATACCATTTGACCATATATCATTCATTATATCCATAATATCATGGTCATATACCTATGACCTAAAACTACAGGTTCCAAAATTTCTATGTTTGGGTCAGACCTTCATAGATCTTTATTTTTTTTAAAATCATGACTTTAAATACCCCTTATGATATAGAACATTTTTTCAATAATCTAAACACTATGCTTGGGAATATCTGAATCACTATAAAAACACATCATATTTTAGAAATAGAATATCATAATTATTGATAGATCCTTTGCTTGACCATGTAGTACATTCCCAAGTTGGCCTTGCCTATGTCTTCCCCATAACGGGCCTGCCATCCTAAGGATGATACTATTGACTATGTAATATGTTCCCTAGTTAGCCTTACAAAAAACAACCCCAGTGATAGGTTTTTAAATCTTTGGAAACGTTTTTATCAAAAGATACCTCCCTTATTGCCACTATCCCTTTTTCACATATAACTATTCGGATCTAGGAATCCCAAAATCACAGATTTCAATTCTCCTTCTATAAGGCCCCAGCCTTAAACCTTACTTAATCTTGAGTTATTACAAGATTACACATTGAGGATCTTTTCGGGTTTAGAGTTTTAGAGAATTAGATCATAAAACATGCATTACATTCCACATATAAACAAAGTGGTTACATAAAGATAGTATTCTTCATTCCCATCAATGGAAACACATTTAAAATAAAACACGGATTATTTCTTGACACATCCTTGACTCTATCATCTTATCATGTACCTTTCCCTTGACCTGTGAAAAACATTTCAAAAACTTGGGATGAGCATAAAAACTCAGTATGGGTTATAAAAACATGGAAAGGAAACATGGGTACATACATACATAAGAGTGAAATCATACTTTACCCATAAAACATAATCACTTTAAAATACCTCATCAAATCATGAATAAATCATAGGAATCATAATACGTAAAGGTAACTTGAGGCATTCATAACATTCTTACGTAGGGAGTAACCCTCTTGGTTACGTTTGGAATACCCATCACAGTATATTCCCTAAAAATCTCTTCAGAGAAACCTTAACGTTTCACTCCTTCGCGTTACCCAATGCATTGGAGAGCTATAACGGGCTCACCCGCCCTTAGTTTATTCACGGAACCACCCGTCTTCATAATAATGCCCAAGAACCATAACATAATCATATCACATAAAACATGCATAAAGGAAACATAAAATTTCCACATTTCAATCATAGGATATCAATACAACACATTGATATAAAAACATTATGAAAACCATTTTCAATACCAAAATAAAAGAAAAGTAAAACATGGTATTTATTTTATTCTTTTAAAAAGAAGGTATGGCTTGTAGGGGAAACCGAAACTCAAATAACGGTTACGACGGCGGAGAAGTCGTTGTCGCTGCATACGTACGACAAAAACATTCCCTTTTGTAGTTTAGTAAACGCTTCGTATAAAAAAGATTCCTTTTGAATAAACGTAAAAGTCAAAGGGGTTTATACACTGTATAAAAGAATGTTGTGTATAAAATAAAATATGCCTCAACGAAAGGGGATTGAGACGAAGTCCCATACCTCGTATCCGACTTGACCCGACCGTTCTTTAATCTCCTTAATAATAAACTTGAGTTAATCTATACTTGCTTATGAATCTTTTTCAAGTTCATTATTCCTTTTATACCATGTTATGAGCATCATGTAATCAGTTAAGTTAATAATGTTCATTTTGTTGGTATTTGGTTCATAAGTCAAAAATAGACTTCTTACACTTACATGTTGTTAATTTGGTCAAAGGTTCATTATATCAAGAATTGTATTCATGATGTAGATATCAAATATGTCATATATATCCATTACATACATGCATTTATAATATTACATCACATTTAGAGGTAAGAAATGAAATGCACCGTTCATGGAGACGGTAAGCCGTACGTACGCATGAACGCTACTTCAATTTCTATTTCATATTTTCTGGAATGGAATCATAATGATATAAGAGTATATTATAATTCCAGTATAATAACATATATAATATCATTAACTTTATCCTTTACACATCCCACATATGGTATTAACGAATCAAATCACTTTTAGGGGGCGGTAGTCCGCACTTCCTAAAATGAAGATATCGTGTTTTACCCATAATGGAAGCCATAAAGGTATGCCCAAAATGAAAAAAACAGAAGCTTAAGGAAAACATAAAAATATTATATATCATATATAAAACTAGTGACATCATAATGGCCACCTTTGAAGGTGTTAAATGAGTGTTGAACAATCATCGTTTCGGGAGGCGGAATTTCGCCATCCACGGAAACCGTATGTTCTTTAACCATTTGATGTAGTTGTGTGAGAGTGTAGCTCAAATAAATCTTATAACAACATCCTAGTATATTGATGATACTGTAGTTGTTAGAAAATAAGTATATAAAAAGAGTTTAGGGGGTTGGAGAAGCAAAATAAAACAAATGAACAAGAGAGAATGAATTACCTTTAAAAGTGTAACTCCTTTATGATTTGAGCCTAAAGGCTTCCTTTGAATGGATTATTCCCAAAGGGAATACTCTAGGATGAGGAGAGGGATGTGGAGAGAGTAATTGGGCAGGGTTTGGCCGACCCAAAGGCTTGAGATGTGTGTGAAATGAGGTAGAGGCGGGGGCCTTTTATAAGAGGAGAGGAGGGGCACTTTTGGAAAGTAAAGAAATATTACTTTATTTGAAAATGTGTTTCGATTTTAAAAGGTCCCACATTGATAGAATTAGTGGATAAGGTGATACGGGTTCGAAATCAACTCATCCAATGGGTTTTGGACATGTGTAGTTCATAGATTTTACATTATCTTTCTATTTTATTTAAATCGTCAAATAATGATGTCATCGCTGCATCATTATTATGTCATAAATAATTAAATTTATTTAATGTCTAAAAATTATAAAAAAAATACTATGATATAGGAAATATTTAGCTTTCCAATGACTATTTATAATCAAAATTTGGACTTGTATAACCCCACTTAAAAATTGTTTTCGTAAAACATATTATGTTTGTGTCATTTTCACTTTAACATTAAATAAAAAGTAATTTATGTCATTTCCCAACAAAAGTGGATCCATGGGGTCCCCAAGTTGCCCCATGGCATGTCATGGTCGGACATGACACAACCAATGAGGTTGGGACATGTGTCTAGGTCATTTAATTTTATTAAAGTATTATTTATACCTTAAACTACCCTAATTACCACTAATCGTGATTAAGAACTTAATAAGTTACTATTCACCAAAAAAATATTATAATCTCGTTGAACCATATTTTACATACTAATGACAACCATGTATGTCAGATTTTCAAAATTCAATACACATTAGTGGTAAACTTTCATTTAACTGAAAAATCAGTTTGCTTGATTACCACTTAGTGGTTTCACTATTCATCAAAAATTGAAGTTTTTCAGAAAATTACCAAAAATTCACCCTAAGCTATATTTGATATTCCGAATTCAAAAATGAAGTATATTTTACAAAATTAAAATCATATAAGTCACATTAATTAATTTAATAATTAATTCCCGCTGCCAGAGCAAATAGCGTGTTTTTACAAGACAATAAGTATCAAAAGATTGACACCAGTTTAAGTCTAATTTCAAAGTGAAATTGATTCCAATGACCACTATTGGATTTAATGGTAAAAATATTTTCTAATTTCACTTTAAAACCAATTCAAAATATAATCTAATCATATAAATAAATTAGATTAAAAAGTGGTTTTGAATTAAAATACAACATTTTACACTATTCATTAAAAACAATGAACTTTATCGGAAAGATACCAAAAATTTACACAAAGTAAATTTTGATGTCCCGATTCTTAATAAGAGTTTTATTTGGTCCAAAAGAATGTTTAAGAGTGAACAAAACTATATTTAATGACGGTTCTCCATCAAAAGGTGATAAGTGAACCTTTAGTGAAAACTAGGGCATATACGCCTAAAATTGAATTCTTTCCATATTTTAAGCCTTTATCTTTTATTGTATAAATGTAAAAATATTTAAGAACATATATAATCATATTTTAGTTATTTCTATCCATTCCCGCCAGTATAACGGCTACTTGTTAACTAACATTTAAAATAATATTATTTTATTATTAGAGTGCAACGTAAGATTTCAATGAAACTCTTTGTTGTGTATCGGGTACGCTATCGAACATAGAAACCCTTTAAATTAATATTAATACTTTATTCAAAAATATGGGTAAATATGAAAAGGTCTATTCTTCATTTACCTGGGGTGTTACACCTTCCTTAATCGAAATCAACACATTTCCAAAAAAAATTATCAAAAATGGGGAAACCATCACACCTATAATATTCATATTGTATGAATTTAAACATCCTTGCATAATGTCTACATTTCATGAATTTAAACAACACAGATCCCATAATGTCCTTGTCTCGTGAATTTAAAGTGTACAACCTAATGTCCTTGCTGCATGAATTTATACTTCAAAACTCCCATAATGTCCTTGTTGAATGAAATTATGTTGCACAAAATAATATCCATGCTGAATGTCATTAAACTGAAAATATCCCATGTATCCTTCTTATATTAATTTAAACTACACAAAATAATGTCTTTGATACATGAACTTAAATTGCACATCATAATGTCATTACTGCATGGGGTTAAACTGCACATTGAAGTTACCCAGTCAGGATCCATGTAACACTGAGAGGGGGAGAATTAAATCAGCGATGCCTTTTCTTTTTTTATGTTTCCTTTCAAATGAAAGAGCCTCTATCTCCAATTAAGGATCTCCTTCACTACTAAAAAATAGTAAGAAGAATCTATGGAAGCAAATGAAATTAAATGGTTCCCTACTCAACGAGAGTAGCTAGACCTTGGTATGGTTTGGGGATAATCGTATACCACACAATCCACTAAAGAGATAATACATTATTATGTAATAGAAAGAGTAGTATATTACCGTTCACTCGTTCAGTACCTAGAAAATATTTCTCAAGTATGTGTTCACCCTATTAGCTTGAATAGGGTGATGTAATAACATTATGATTCTTTAAAACCCTTCAAAAATCTGATCGTTGGAAACAAATATTATCATTCCTATCTAAAACATGATAGGAACTACTTGGAATTCATAATAATACATAGCCTTTTACAATAGTCATAACTTGATCCACTTGAAATACCTCTCACTTAATTTGGGTATATAAATGTTCAGCTCACAAAACTCCTTCATGAAGATCCCTACTTCTCAAAGCAATCTAGTTTTCATAGCTCTCTAGTTTGTAGATCTCACTAGATCGTAGAGCTCACTATTTTAGGGATCACAGATTGGTAATTACGAAGTTCACTTCATTCTCAAATCTAGAAGACTCACCGCGAAGCTCCTTTCCTTCACGGAGCTTACTTCCTTCATAGATATAACTCTCTTCATGAACATTCTTCACAGTTCGAGTGCTCTAAAATTTATGTTAATTCAATCTCTACATTACTCAAGGGGGTAGGGGAAATTTAAAGGAATTTCCCACCAACTCTAGAAACTTTCAACCAACTGAGCACCACGTCATCACTAAATCCAAGAGATCTGAAATTTCCTCCGAAATTCACTCTGTTTCATGATGCACCGTGGCTACTTTATATATTATAAACTTCCATCATAATTGCGATGAATTCCACCAAATCGTTTTCATTTTTATTATGTTTATTCTTCCTTTTCACTACCATAATTCTCCGCACCTTCACTTTTAAAATGCTCACCCGCAGTACACCTTCCCTCATCTATTTTTAAATATCATTGTAATAGTGAAGAACACCATCAACATTCTTCATGTATTCGAAAAATATTCTTTGTGATACCCATATTCATGAAATTCCTTCCTTTTCTATACATTAATGAGATTTTCAAGGAAATACACTTTTCGAAAAGCTATCCCAACTCCAAATTTCAGACCCCTAAAATTTGCAAAAAAACTGTAAAATTACGCCACATTAGGAATGAGCTTCTGTAAGGACAACCACACTGATTGACCACATCGTTTCTCCCAGTTTCCTTCATAATTCATGCATCACAAGTTCTCTAAACATCTTATTATCTTTGTAAAATAATGATCAGCACAGTATCCTCAGATTTTCAGTGGAATGTATTGTAACTTCCATGTCTTCAATCATCCCCATAAATAATGTGATGTGATCCTCTATCTTCTCAAACATCACTTTCAATAAAAGAAAATGCATAAAAAATATGTTCTACATAATTATATTGGTCCTAACACACTTCTCCCTTAATTTCCTTGCTACACAACTTTATACATCACTACATCGTGTCAGAAATTCCCTTTCTGAAAAAATGCACCCCTCTTCACACATAAAATACATGTAAGAGTGGATTCCAATTCATTGCCTAAGTTGGAACATATGATCCTTTTATTTTTTGACATATTTCATTGGAAAATCCACCCACTGTGGTCTTATGTCATACAAATTATATACTTTATTTGTTTATTAGTAATAGAATGTCGGAATTATTGAATATTTGTTACCTAACTATAATGTACATTCCCCAAATAGCCTTGAATATTATTCCCACATAACATACTGATCTAACTATGAGTGGTGATATTTCACTATGCAGTATGTTCCCCAATTATCCTTCAATAAATAGCCCTCATAATGGGGGTTTTAAACATTGGTAACTACATTATCATCTGATAACTTCTCTATTATCAAATACCATGTTTTGGAAATCAAAATATTGTCTCAAGATTACCCTGGGAAGTATATGAGGAATATCAGTGCATTCCTAACCTTTAAGCCTTGTTTGTGTTGTAATTTCAAAATATATGTGAGACTCTATTTAACCAAAAACACTATCTTTATCTATCCGACATTCATGAAATTAGACTGCTCACAAAAAAGTCATTGCACTCAACAGGTTGAAAACCCACAAATGGAAATCTAGAAAAACGATGTGTATCATCTCTCTAAACATACAATTTGTATGGTTTAGGAAATATTGAATTATAAAAGTTAAAATCCACAAAACCTGTTAGACTGAAAACATGGAAAGATAGACTATGAAAAATCCAAGCCTCACCCACTAATTATATCTCATATTGAGCTTAAGAAATCTATGGTTATGGTACAAGAGGTTCAAATTTATAGGATTGTCCATAAGACTCTAGTAATAGTTGAACTACGCTCACTATCCCCTTGTACTCAGAACATTTTTTTAAGAGCCACACATCCATATAATTATAATTATGATTATAATGATTGAAGATGTAATATTATGAAAATCAGATTTAATTTTATGATTACAGGAATAAGGAATGGGTGAAGAAATATATGATCTGAGAAAAAATCAATTTCATTTTTGTATAAAAATCATATGAACAACCAAAAAATGGAGTCTCTACATCATATATTTCTAAATTACTTCAATATGACTCCTCATCATTTGAAAAACTTCTTGATCCCAATGAAACACATGTTGAAGGTCATCCAGTCAACCAACATTTGTCTCCTCAGCCTCTTGAAGTGCTTCCATGAAAACCGCAATGGTAGTTACCCCATTTAATTGGGATCGTGTTAATAATTTAGAGAGGTCTTAGAGTATATTTTTAGTAGAATCCAATTATTTTTAAAAGAACCACAATTCAAATCGATTATATTTAATTTAACATTTGAACTTTTCTAACTTTTGGATATAAATGACCTCCTCTTGGGATACTACACCTCAAAAACCATCAACATTGTTGAGTAATTTGGCCTTTATAATGCCATTCAAAAGGTTATTCTCTTATTTCCACCATTGAATGGACTCCATTAAAATAGTGTTTATTTGAAAATAATCAAATCCACCAAATATCAGTATGCTAAAAAATTCTTGACAATGACCAAAATATAAAGGCAGTTTTTCAAGATGTGTCTCAAAGAACATCTTGCAGATGATCCTCCAACACCTTCAGTGGGTAATTCTAAGAGCAGCCAGAATATCTAGGTCTAAATTAGATATACTCTTGTACAGATGAATTCATTCTTGTATCATTGCACTCAATGCAGTGCCTTTATCTACTCCCCTCGATGAATCAAATACTGCACCATTTGTTGCTGGTCAAGAAAATGTAAAAACCTAACCTTATGACATAACTATAGAATTTGATAATCCTAAATGATGAATAAAAATCATTATTAGATTCAAAAGAGTAGAAGGAATGTATCTTGATCAAGATAGATGATGAAATTCACCTAGAAATAAGTCAACAACATGAGTTGATTCGTCATGAATATTCCAATATTTGGAAGAATGAACAAGTTCTTCATGGGGAGGCAAAGTTGTCTGATTAAGTTCAATCACTATTATCTAATTCACTATATCATCTCCTTGTTCTGGATTCTCATTATATATTTTATTATTGCCAGTTGAGGTAGGGTGGAGTTGAAATCATCACTCTTGAAGGGCCTTTTAAATGTACTATATTGACAAAGCTGAATGAGTTGAACATTGATGCAAAATATCAGATAATGGAGTAACTATGTATGGAAAAAAAGAACTGGAAAAATCATATCCTCTCAATTCCTCCTGAAATTCTAGAAAATTGATGATGGAACCTAGAATAACAATGTATGGATTATAAAATTCAATAATTTCATCGTATACAACTCTATATATTGTAGAATTATGATCATTTATGATATCCTTGAAATATGCATCAGGACTTGTATTAGATCTGTTGATGTTCTCCACTTTCATATATTTTACTAACATGATGTTGTAAGGCCTTTATAAGTTACGATCAATAATGATACCTTCCTCAAACAACTGAGGATCCTCGTCTATCCCTCTTGGAGAAACATGAATATTAGCATTGACTATCATAGAATCCTATGATACATGAAACAAATATGAGATATTATATAGAGAATAATGTTAGAAATATTATATGATACTCAATGTAAGTTCATATGATATTTCTTTGACACTCTTATATATCTATAGAAGTTGGAGAAGATTCATCTGCACCCCTTTATATTTCATCTGTCAAAAAAATGGATTCATCATCCCAAATGATTACATCCCCTAGGGTGTCCTTATCAATCCTTGAAGGAACAATATTGGATCCATTAAGGGATGAAAACAATATGGGTTTTTCAAAACAATGATCATAGTCAAAAAAGAGTGTCAAGCATGTTGTGATACCAAATGAAAGCCCAAATAATCACTATTGTGTACGCATCAGACCAAATTTAATTCCCTCTTACACTACATTTAATAAGATATCAAAGAGAATATATTAATCTTATTAGAAATATAGAAATGAGTAACATATGATGTATTTATATCACCATCACCTCCATCATAGTTCTACTACCTATAAAGAGTTCTTGGAATCTGATGGCCTCATTCAATATCTCAATAGTGGCACCCATAGGCCCATATTTCGATGACTCGATCGCAATTTCCTTCACTTCTCCATCTCTTGTTTCAAAAAGAAAAATAAAATCTTTTTAAGATTAGTGATGGTGGATTAAGTGTATAATAGAGAAAGAAGAAAATATAAATACACTATCAGTTTTTACATTTGTGTCTCATTCCTCCCTGGGGTGAAAAACTACTCGTTCAAGGACTCCTCGATATAGCATGATGGATACTCACATTGATACTATAGATTGATTATCAGTTGCATATATTAAATATTATAGATCCATGATATACACATTTACCTCATCCAAATTATTATCCAAATGACAATCAGAGGGTTCCTTAATATCATCCAACTCTAGAATTTCAAGGCTATCCTGAAATAACTCTCATGAATATTTAAGACTACGAGTAATGCATTAAAAATAATTTATTTCTATGGGACACACATAGTTTAACATTGATATAGCTAGCTATGGGTAAAATTCAACACCTTAATATTGTAAATCCAATTCATGCTGCGTTTTTTCATCATAAGAATGAGTGGAAGAGAAATCAATTTCATCTCAAATATATCCAATAGACTTCCATGGCATTGAAGGTGTTATATCCTTAACCTTAGCATGCATGGTGGACTTTCTATGAGATATTTTTGATTGTTATAGATCCACAACATCATCTTTGATTTTGGAATTCTTTACACACATTCCATGACTAGAAGTAGTATTGGAATGTACTCGATATGTGCCGTAGGTCAATTACCCTTGAGGGTATAAAGAAATCAAAGCATTGGAATATCCATCATCTAGTCTAATTACATCCTTTATTGGTATAAACCTGATTGAAATTTGGGATTCTTCTAGATCCCTCAGGATACAAAATTTTTGGAATACCATTTTATTCTTCTCTTTCCTAATATAGGAAGAAGAGATGTTGCTTAATTGTTGAAGACATTTAAAGTGATAAGGAAACTAATAAGAGTTTTAAGCCTCATAGATAATGTAACTGTCAATAAAGGATACCAGAACACTATCCCTGAATACCATCATGTATGCCCTCATCTCATAAATATTTTAGATACCATCATCGAAAATTGTTATGGTTGGTGGGTTACCGTATGGAAAGAATCAGAAGACTCCAGATACATTTAGTGACTTCAGCACCTTATCTGGCTTCAGACATAGAGGGTGAATCCCAAAAACATTCTAAAAAAATTGTGTAAATCCACAATTTGCTATCCAAACAGAATTCAGAACAGAATATGAATAAAACTTTATTGAAATACATCTCTAAAGAACTTGGAATAGTCCTAAAAGTCTAAATATATCATTCCCATTTTATAAATTCAATATACAATGATATATTCTTGCTAACATAGAGGAATCCAAACTAATATACGTCACTTATACTAACTTTTCAACAATAAAAAAAGTCACTCGACTCACACTATCACTAGACTCACATACTGTGAGTAAATAAATTCTTAGCAACATGGAAAATATGCCAGCCAAGCATAACTTTGTCTTAATTTGGGTATTATCATTGTAACAACAAAATTTTGACTCACCCTTATTCAATGTAGGATAAAACATGCCCGAATCACCTCGACTATTTGTAATGGGTGAAGATGTTTGGACACCTGCAAGAAGGACCCTTCTATTTTAATGGCTCTATGAAATCCCCCATTCACACATCACTTAGGGAATTTTCCATGAGATGAGGATACTTTATATTCTACAACTTTTTCAATATTTTGAATAGCTCGTAGACTAATGATGTTGTACAATCAGTATCATCCCACATTGTTGTTAGAATAAAATATTTATCATACATTTCAGCAAGAATGGGATCCCAAAAGATTTGGTAGACATCCCTCAAACTAATGTCGACCTCGTCATGCGTCAAATAAAAATATTTTGTTTTCACACTCTATCTACTGAATAAATTGGGAATGATGTCTAGATTATTTTAAACTAAGGATTGTCCTACAAAAATAGCCTTATATATGTGAACATCTTTCAGATCATTTTTGTACTCTGATAAAGTTTGGAATACCCAAAATGCTCACATCTATATATGCATGAATACCCCTCATAGATCCTAGTATTCATTCCATCCATGATATTGATCTGTCTTTGAATCTTGAAATGTCAAATCATATCAATGAGTCCCTGGCTCCCTGACATGATTCTTCATATCTGAATTACATCCACTAGGATTCAGGATGCATCTCATAGGGAATGTCCCATATGTTAGTCAGAGTGGTTTACTCAAGTGGGGGTGAATTGAGTTCCAATTAAAATTTCTGTTAAAAATATTTCATTTAAAATTCCTCCAATTATAATACTTAGTTAAGCTATAGTGAATTTTTATAATAGTAAAGAATCAGTTATATTCTCAAGAGATTGATTAGTTCTCAGTTAATTCAACCTGATGATTAATTAACTCTTGAACCTAACCTAATGATTTATAGTACATACAAACACTTTCTAGTTTAACTATCAATGTGGCATTAATATAGATTTTTATTTCAATGTAAATAGCATCTGAATATAAAATATATAGTATACTTTAGACTTAATCTAAGATGCACTGCAGATATAAATCAAGTGGTTTAGTCTCAAGTCGAGACCTAATCAACTTCACTTGGTAATCACCTGCCAACAAGCAGTTTATATAAATAAACTCTGATCCACACCCTAGATCAGGGTAACAATAGTACATAGAAAGTTGAGGCCACACAGGGACCTCTTCCACAGTTTTTGTGTGTAAACCAAAGTAATGACCAGGCCACACAAGGACCTCTTCCACAGTTGTCATGGAAAAACAAGAGTAAAGAGTTTGGTGTAAGGATTTTGAAATCCTTCAGTTCGGCGTATGATTCAGTGTGTGTGTAACATATACAAAGTACACACACTTCTTGAAAGTAAATAAAATAATCACTAAGAGAGAGTAGAAGTGAGTTTAAAATGATCTATTGATTAGCGCTGCATCATTAGACTCGTTGGATAACACAGAAATGCTTCTCAGTCCTTCTCTTGTTTTTTTGTTGAAAAACAGAGTGTCGTGGTTCAACTTCTGTTCATCACAAGTGAAGATGTTCTCTTGATCCCAGTGTACTTCATGTGTTCTTTAGTAGACTCAGATTGCACGCATGAGACAATTATTTATTTGAAGATCTTGCAATCTCTTCTTCGTCATCAAGCTCAAGATTGGTGTTCTGTTCAGTACAGTGCACTCACGTTTCTTGTGTTGTTGTGTTGTCTTGTGTCTCTTCTTCATCTTGGGAATACTTCTCTTTATCATAAAATGTATGAGGTTTATCCGATAGGATCCATGTATTTCATACCTCATACCTCATACTATGTCTACAAATAAACATTAAATATGTCAGTGCATTAAAGACGTCAAATATGACCGTAAAAAAGATAAATAGAAAAATGAAAAAATATTTTAAGAAAGGGTGTCACAGTAGTTATAAAAACAATGTCTCTTCCATGGTATCTCTTTCATGGTGTCTCCATCATGGTGTCTCCTTCACGGTTTCTTCTTCATGGTGTCTCCTTGTCACGGTGTCTTGCTCACAGTGTCTGAGTCACATTGTCTGACTTACAGTTTCTGGCTTTCAGTGCCTTTCTCATAGTTTCTAGATTCACGTTGCCTTGATAACCATGTCTTTCTAACTATGTCTGGAACATAGGAAAACAAATTGCCTTGCATATAGTGTCTGTTCTTAGTGTCTTGCTTCACGGTGTTAGGCATACTCTATCATGGTGTCTCATGGCCATGGTGGCTCATGGTCACAGTGTCTGTGTCTTGTACTTAGGCAAATAACTATATTTAGACATAAAAAGTAATATGAATAAAATGAATTGAGCAAAACCATTATAAAGATAGAGATAACTTGAAACATAAATACACATTATTAATAAGATTTTTGAGATTTTAGATCATTAATAATATTCATAATTATTATTGAGATTTGTGATCATTAAAACATGATTAATGTATGAGGAGTAAAACAATCTCCCCCTTTTCGATGATCACAAATCATGTACAGTAATAGTGTAAATTAGATGCAACTATATAGAATATAACATAGAATATAACTTTCTCCTCCTTTTGGGATTATCAAAAAGTTAAAATAAGAGAGGTTATGCATTTCAGATTGCATTAAAATTAGTCAAGGTATATTACAACATAAAGTATAAATACAAAAAAAAAATCAATGACACCCTCATAAAAAACAGTCACTAGTCTTCATCAGGGATTGGCCTTCTCTTTGCCTTTTTTAGCAGCATAAAAAGAATCCATAGGGGCTGTTGCTGATTTAGAAGAAGGAGTAGAAGTGGTTGTCATAGAAGGTAAATGAAGACCTTAGAATATTGAGAGATCCAAAGTTGGAGCAGTAGAAGATCAAGGAAGTTGCTGGTCAAGGATGACAAGCTTGATCTAAATAAGAGGGAGGCCAATAGACATGGATGTTGAAGCTAAAGAAGAAGTGAATGTAGGTAATCTAGGTCTGAGAGGAGCATCCAATGGAGTACCAATTGTGGTAATTTTAACATGAAGATATGGTCTCAGAAGTTCAATGATGTCTACAATAATCTCTTCTCCATACTGCATGGAATTTTCAAAATCATCATTATTTTCCATGAACTTGTCAAACAATATGGTAAACTCTGTGAGCTTCTATACTTGGTTTTTGAAGTATTGGGTTATAGGATGAATTCTTAGATTCTCTAAAAGGTATTTTAAGTGATAGGTCAAAATAGTCTTGGATAAAATCTGGTTTAAATTGAAGTCCACTTTATTAGAGATCTACCCCGGAGCATCATTGGATATATTTGTATGGATTTGCACAAGGTCAAGAACTCTATCACTATTCTTAACAACTTAAAATAGAGGAGCCATATCAAATACACTAAAGGAATTATAAATATATTCCTTAACTATATATCTGAGAAAATTACTATCCATGGAAGGAGTGGAGGTCTGAAAAGAAGAATGAGAAGCTTTGACAGGAGTGGTCATAGATTAAAGCTGATTCAGAACCTTTTGACGATAGCCAATATATTTATATGTGTGATTATTTAGGGTCTCCAAAAGATCTCTCATGTGTGGAAACATGTGTTTGTGACGTTATCCATTTTTTTCATCAAAGGATAGCAGGTATGGGTGAATCTAGGACACAATGTCTCAAGATATGTTTGAAACAGAAGGTTCAAGAGAAGGACGAGTAGGCTCTGATCTTGAATGCAATTCTTTCTGTAGGTTTCAACCATACTTTTTAGAGTTGCAACTATAGTACTGAGAAACTTATTCTTAACTCTTACTTCATGAATTTCATTGATCATCTTGGATTTAATGTTCCAAATAATCATTTCTAAAATCAGTGAGGCATCTTCCTGACTTAGTTTGATCAACGGATGTGGTTTAGAGGACATAAGTTTATCAACTCTATCTAAGATAGTGTCTCCAAATACTTTCATGTCATCCTTACAGAAAAATGACTGCAGATCAGGTAATGGTGCAGGAGTAGGAAGCAGTAAAGGGGAAGGATCAGGTTCAGGTTTAGGTTGAGGCACAGGTTCAGGTGCAATGTATGTTGCAGATTTTAGTTGAAACAATGAAGAAAGGCCAATCCTAGTTGCAGTAACCTACTGATATTCACTCAAATCATAGAAGCTAGAGAATATATACTGAGTGTACAAATAATATGAATCATTTGGTTGAAATGATTCAAAAGACTCAGCTTCACCAGTTTCAAAATTTTTAGGTTCCTCCCCCGCAACATGTGCTTCCTTTTCAGGACCTAGAGGCTCAGGTACTTATTCTAAATACATTGGTTTATCTCTAATTTCCTCATCCATTTCATTCCTAGCCAACCTAAAGGCTATATCCATCCTCTCTTTAGCAGTGGTTATTATCTCAAGAATAGATTGTTTAACAGGAAGGTCTTCCAGATTAGCTTCTTGGATAGCAAGGAGTTCTTTTTGAGTTTCTTCTTGAACAGTTGGAAGTTCTCCCACTTCAGCCTCTTCCATGGCTTGATGCCCAAATTATTGGATAATTAATTCTCTTACATCCTCATGTTGTATTTCCAGATTGATATCAACTCTATGGGTAGGAGGTTATTCTACAAGAACAATAGGAGGAACCACAATCCTTTCTTTCACAATAACAACTTCTTCCCTATGTGCTATATCAGCCTCTTCTCTATATGTTACTTCAGCTACCTCTTCCACTTATTCTTTATCTTTTGAATATTCCAAAACATTATCTGGTTCAAAACCAGGATCCTAAAAGCCCATCGACCTTGTTGGATAATCTACAGGATTGAACTTCTCATAGAACTTATCATTATCTTCATCCCACTTTTTCTTCCAGGGGTTCTAGTTTATTTTCATCCTGTTAATGGTCGGTTTAGATAAACAATATTCATTGTCCATAAGTACATCTTCATTGGGTCCAACTAATCCTTTTGCAACAAGCATTGCTGAAATCAGCCTCGAGTAGAACAGAGATGTGGATTTGGATGTGACCTTGATCAATTCCCACATATGATGAATGATGTACATGCACAGATTGATTTTGTGTCCATTCTTCATCAGATGGATCAAGAACACATCTTGATATTTCAAGGTAGTAGAGTCACATTTCCTCGGACTGTTCATATTTTTATCAAATTTGAACAAAAGCCTTGTCTCCCCAACAAGTTCAGGAGCTATGGACCCTCTCTTAGTGTCATTTCTAGTTAGGGTTTCCAGTGCATTTTCCAGGTCAAAGAAATCGATTGTAGGTGGTGTATCTCTCTGATAATCATCACATATCCCTTCATGAGGAAACCTAAGGCATGCAACCCATAAAATCGATGAGAATGAGAAGCTTTGTCCATTAATCCATCTTCTCACAACAAAAATTTCACCAGCATCAAAATAAAACTGTACATTCTAGTAGAATATAACTAAAAACCTCAAAAAAAATGGGTATATCCTTCCTTGAGAACCATTTGAGCCAGCTTTGTTCTCATAAAACTTTTAAAACCAGAGATTTTCTAGACAATTTCCACTCAGGGAAATTTTTTTTTCTGGTACAACAATACGGTTCACGAGATTTGGATTTAAGGGTCCTTCAGGTGTATGTTTTGGTGCTATTTTCTTCTTCTTTGAGCTACACTTCTCAGGAGTAGATGAAGATATATGCTTTATCCTTGGAATTCACGGAAGGTTCGATAAGGAGAGAAAGAGAAAGGTTGCAAGGTTGAGAGGGTTCAAGAGGAGGTTTGAGTGAAGAACCGAGTGAAACACTTTTGTTTTATCATTTTGTAATGTCAAATGTCACAAAAGAAAAAATGCGGGAAAATAAAAAGTGATGAAAGAAGAATTGCCACGAAATGGGTTAAAAGAAAACAAAAAATATTTTCCACGGTGAGACTGTGAATATTCATTATGGTGTGATGGTAAATGGTCATTACGGTGAGACAATAAGTGGTCGTCACAGTGAGACAGTGAATGGTATGTTCATTCCTAGTGAGACAGTAAGTAAACTGTTCAGTCACAGTGAGATAGTTAGTGACAGACCGTGAACCCTAGTTGCTATCTCTGAGACCGCAATCATGAGATAGTAACCGAGAAACTGTGAACATGAAACAGTAAATTAAAATATTAAATATTAAGACTAGTAAGATATATATTTGTGATTGATCATGCCATGATCATGTATGATGTAATATATTCTCTCAGAATTTAATGGTTTAGTGAATATATCACCAAGTTGATATTCAGTACCAATGAATTCCAAGGTTATATCACCTGTTAGATATTGATACATCAAGAAGTGATGTCTTAGATCAATATGATTTTTCATAGAATGTGAAACAGGTTTTTTTGAAATGTTAATAGCACTTGTGTTGTCAAAATTTATTAGTACATTTCTGAATTAATATCCATAATCTAGTAAAGTGTGTATCATCCATAACATTTGTGAGCAACAACTGCCAGCAGCTATGTATTTAGCTTCTACAGAAGATAATGCAACAAAATTTTGTTTCTTACTACACCATGATACTAGTGAATTTCCTAAAAAGTTACATGTTCCATAGGTTCTCTCTCTATCTAACTTACACCTTCTAAAGTCAACATTAAAATAACTAACTAGTTCAAAATATTTTCCTTTAGGATAAAACAGTCCTAAATTTTTTGTATGCTTGAGGTACTTGAAAATTATATTTACAAAATTTAAATGTGATTCTTTAGGGTTTTCTTGAAAATGAGCACACACACACACACTAAAAATAATGTCAAGATGGCTAGTAGTTAAGTAGAAGAGAATTCCAATCATTCCTCTATAAGTGATTTGATCAACTAATTTTCCATCTTCATCCAGATCCACCTTACATTTGGTACTCATGGGAGTGTCACTACAATGAGTGATATCTAATCCAAAACATTTTAAAAGATCTGTAGTGTATTTAATTTGAGTGAAAACTATTCCATCACTATTGTGAAAGATTTGAAATCCATGAAAGAATTTTTGTTCACCCATTAATTTCATTTCAAATTCGTTTTGCATCATTTTAGAAAAATCAATACATTATGATGTTTTTGAAGATCCAAAAATAATATCATCTACATATATTTTAACAACTAAAACATCATTATAAATACCTTTTATAAATATGGCAGGATCAGCTATCCCTTTTGTAAAACCTTTTGAAATAATAAAAGTACTTAATATATCATTCCAAGATTTTTGATTTTGTTTTAAACCATATAAATCTTTTGATAATTTAAAAATATGATTTGTAAAATGTGGGTTTGTAAATCCAGGGGGTTGTTCAACAAAAACATCCTCATCTATATACCCATTTATGAGCGTACTCTAAACATACATTTGATTTAGTTTGAAATTCAGATGTGAAGCATAAGAAAGTATCATTCTAATGGCTTCAAGTCTAGATACTTGAAAAAAGGTCTCCTCATAGTCAATTCCTTCTTATTGACTATATCCTTGTGCAACTAATCTAGTATTATTCCTTTCTATATTTCCAGGTTCATCTACCTTATTTCAAAACACTGATATAGTGCCTATGACAAAAGTTTACTTAAGACTTTCAACAAGTTTCCAAACATTATTTCATTCAAACTGATTGAGTTCTTCTTTCCTAGACCTTACACAAAATTCATCTTTGATGGAGTCATCAATGTTTTTAGGTTCAAGCTATGACTAAAAGGCTTGATGTTCAACCTGATTTCTAAGTGATGGTCTAGTTGGTGTTCTATTCATTACATCTTCTACAACATCATCTAAGGGATGGTTTCTAAGTGTTATAATATTTCTATAAAAATAGGGACTAGATATTTCAGGTTCATCAACAAATTCAATTACATTATGACTTGATTGAATATAATTTCCAGAATTGGATGTTTTCACAGATTCTTTCATAGAGGTATTTGAGGATTTTTAGTTGATGTTCAGATTTGATACATCATCCTCCAGATTTTCTAGGATGGTTCTAGGATCATGTGTATCTATTTCATAAACCTTTTTATGGATAGATTCATCCACACATTTAGTTCTCTTATTGAATACTCTATAAGCTTTACTTGATATTGAATAACCTAGGAATATTCCTTCATCTGTTATGAATGAAATTTTTTCAAGATTATCCTTAGGTTTGAGAATAAAGACTTTCCAGCCAAAAACT
Source organism: Viscum album (assembly GCA_963277665.1). Taxonomy (NCBI): domain Eukaryota; kingdom Viridiplantae; phylum Streptophyta; class Magnoliopsida; order Santalales; family Viscaceae; genus Viscum; species Viscum album. Next base: position 1,918,523,576 of record OY728148.1, on the reverse strand, counting down.
CTAATGTAATTATCCTTAGGCTTCCTATTATTCCATATTTCATATAGGGTCTTTTTGAGAATTGGTCTAATCAAAACTCTATTGATTATGTAGCATGTTGTGTTAAAAACTTCAGCCCAAAAGTAAATAGCTAGGTCATATTCACTAATCATTGTTCTAGCAATTTATTGCAGGGTTCTATTTCATCTTTTTACAACACCATTCTGTTGAGGGTTTCTAGGGGAAGATAAATTGTGATTATAACCATTTTTTGAGAAAAAGGATTCAAACTCCTGATTTTCAGACTCACGGCCATGATCAATTCTCAAAGTATTAATCTTATGTCCACTAAGGTTCTCAACAGACATGGAATATTTATTAAAGTAAGAACAAACGTCAATTTTGTGAGCTAAAAAGTATACCCAAGTATATCTAGAAAAGTCATCTACTAAGACATTAACACAGTGCATCCCATTTAAGCTAGAAACTCTAGATGGTCCAAACAAATCCATGTGAACCAATTTGAGAGGTTGAGAAGTAGAAACTACATTATTTGGTTTGAATGAGATTTTGTGTTGTTTTCCCTTTTGACAAGGATTACAAAATTTGTCATTTGAAACTCAGGTTTGGGTAAGTATTTATCTAGTACTATTATTGTTATCTTTCTAAGGGAGTGAACACTACAGTGTCATAGTCTCCTATACCAAAGCGACGAATCATTATGAAAATTATTTAAACAAGTAATATTTTGTTCGGCTCAAGAATACAAATCAACTATATAAATATTTTCATTTCTCAAGGCAAAAAATACAAAAATATTTTTAGAAATAAAAACTTTACAAGAATAATTTTCAAACATAACATTAAAGCCATTATCACATAACTAAGAAATACTTAACAAGTTTTATTTTAATCTATCAAAAAATAAAACTTTATAAGTTAAAACTGAGTTAGTGTTACCAATTTGGCATAGGCCGATGATATTTCCTTTATAATTATCACAAAAGGTGACATAACGTCCATAAACTTTTATTAAACTTTTAAAACATGATAAGTATCATGTCATGTGTCTTGAACATCCACTTTCCACATACCATGTCTTTCTACCAGAACACATTAAGCATGTTTCTTAAAAAACAGTTTTAGATAGAAAATGATTTTGGTTCCCAAATTCTCTTAGGTCCAGATAGGTTAGAAAGAAAAGATTTAGGTACCCGAATTTTTCTTATGGTCCCATATAATTCTCATAATCAATGGATTTTTAAAGATAGACATTACATGGTCTATAAAAATGTAAATAACATTTTGATGCATATTTATTCCCAGAAATAGAACTAGCTGTATTCTCACATGATTTAGGAAAAAAATTTAGTTTTAGTGATCTGTCTATTTCCAGGCTGATAGCCTATTCCAGTGGTATATTTTGGTGCCACATGTTTACTAAAAATTTGAGTTAGTGTGTCCTTTCCATTTGTGAACTTTTCTATGTCCTTTCTCAGTTTCTCATTGGACATTTTCAGTTCATTATTTTCCTGAAGCAATTGAGAATTATTTTCTTTTTCTACATCAAGGGAATAATTATCAGAACTGGTCAAAGCATGCTGTTTCCTCATGGTCTTATATTTTCCCTTAAGCTCATTATAGTTTTCTTCCAGAATGTTATAGTATTCAAATAGTTCCTCACTAGACATATTTTAAGATTCAGAATCAGAATCAATTTCAGAATAATATTAATTAAAAGCATGAGTGTCCAGTGTTACCTCTGATGTATTTGTCATAAAACACACGATTTCTTTATGCGAGTATTCATCCTTAGTAGAATCAGAATCACTTGAAGTGTCTTCTGAAGCACTTTATGTTTCATCCATTGGCTTCTTATAATTATTGTCCTTTAGTCATATTTATTCTTGAAATTTGAGTTTGGATAGTCAGCTTTTATGTGACCTTTTCTTTTTCATTCATAGTAGAAAAATTCATCAATCTTATCAGATTTATTCCATTATTTCATCTAGTGTATTTTATTGTCATATTTACCTTTATATTTTGATTTTCTGAATAATTTATTCTTCTTATAGAACTTCTTAAATCTCCTAGCTACTTGAGCCATCTCAGCATCACTATAAGATGAAGTCTCCCCACTACATGAGCTTTCAATAGGTATGTGAACATTATCCTTTTCCTTCCTCTTTGAGGTAGTAGACGTAAATTCTATAGACTTCCTCTTTGTTTCATTATCTTCTTCCTTGTTTACCTTCAGTTCTTCTTCATACATCATTAACTTACAAATTAATTCCTTCACAGGTAATGTAAAAATATCACAAGATTCACAAATCAAGAAAAATGTGCCTCTCCATCAGTCTGGAAGACATCTCAGTATGCTCATGTTTTGTTCCTTTGCTGGAACAACCTTTCCTAGGGAGCTCATAGTGTTTACAATTTCATTTATCATGAGATACATGTCAGAAATAGGTTCATCAGGCTTTATTTTAAAATTATCATATTTAATAGTATACGTGTTAAGTCTCATTTATTTAACATTGGTTGTTCCCTCATGAGAAACACCCAAATTATCCCATATTTCCTAAGTAGTTTTTAAGCAGATATTCGATTAAATTCCTCATCTCTTAATGCACAATACTAGGCATTCATAGATTTAAAATTATTATTATAAGCTATTTTAGTAGGTACATCCCCACTTGTTCTTTCCGTTTCTGGAATCTTATGATGAGTCTCTATAGCAGTCCAGATGTCAAATCCCATACTCTCTAAGTGAATTTTCATTTTATGTTCCCACTGGGCATAATTTGTACCATTACAGAAGGGTGTCCTATTGGTGGCAGCACCTTCCAGTCTATTGTCCATAATTAGATGTTAGAAAATATATTTAAACAGATAAAATTTAGAACTAACATAAATTGAAGATCATTAATGATGCAACTAAAATCAAAGTTGAAAAATAGAGTATATAAAAAAACTCCATTTGATACCAAATGTTGGCCTGAGTGGTTTACTCAAGAGGGGGTGAATTGAGTTCCAATTAAAATTTTTGATAAATATATTTGTTTTAAAATTCCTCCAATTATAGTACTTAGTTAAACTGTAGTGAATTTATATTACTGTAAAGGTTCAGTTAGATTCTTAGAAGATTGATTATTTATCAGTTGATTCAATCTGACGATTAATTAACATTTTAACCTAACCTAATGCTATACAGTACATACAAACACTTGCTAGTTTAACTATCAAAGTGGCTTTAAAACAGATTTTTATTTTAATGTAAATAGCAGCGGAATATAAAATACATAGTATAATATAGATTTAATCTAAGATGCATAGAAGATATAAAACAAGTGGTTCAGTCTCAAACCAAGACCTAATCCACTCAACTTGGTTATCACCTGCCACCAAGAAGATTATATAAATATACTCTGATCCACACCCTAGATCGGGGTAACAACAGTACATAGACTGTCCAGGCCATGCATGGACCTCTTCCACAGTTTCTGTGGGTAAAACAAAGTAATGACCAAGCCACACAGGGACCTCTTCCATAGTTTTTGTGGGTAAACAAGTGTAAAGCGTTTGGTGTACGGATTTTTAAATCCTTCAATTCAGCGCATGAGTCAGTGTGTGTAAAATATACAGAGTATACACAATACTCTAAAGTAAATAAATGAATCACTAAGAGAGATTAAATTTGAGATTAGAATGCTCTATTTATTAGTAGTGCATATCTGGACTTGTTGGATAACACAGAAATTCTTCTGAGTCCTTCTCTTGTTATTCTGTTGAAAAACAGAGTGTCGTGGTTCATCTTGTGTTCTTCAAGAGTGAAGATGTTCTCTTGATCCCAGTGTACTTTTTGTGTTCTTTAGTAGAGTCATATTGCACACATGAGATAATTCTTTCTTTAAAGATCTTGCAATCTCTTCTTCATGGTTGTTCTCAAGATTGGTGTTCTATTCAGTACAATGCACTCACATTTCTTGCGTTGTTGTGTTGTTTCGTGTATCTTCTTCCTCTTGGTCATAATTCTCTCTATATTCGAATGTCTGAGGTTTAGCTGATAGTTTCCACGTATTTCTTTCCTTGTACCTCATACTATGCCTAAAATAAACATTAAATATGTCAGTGCATTAAATACATCAAATATGACCGCTAAAAAGTGAAATAGAAAAATGACCAAATAGTTTTAAAAACAGTGTCACAATAGTTATGCAAATGGTTTCTCCTTCATGGTATCTCCTTCATGGTTTCTCATTAACGGTGTCTCCTTCATGGTGTCTCCTTCACGGTGTCTCCATGTCACGGTGTCTCGCTCACGGTGTCTGATTCATGGTGTCTGACTTACAGTTTCTAGCTTCTGGTGCCTTGTTCATAGTTTCTGGATTCACGGTGCCTTGATGACTGTGTCTTGCTAACTATGTCTGGCACTTAGGCAAATCGATTGTCTAGCTTACGGTGACTTTTCGTAATGTCTTGCTTCATGGTGTCAAGCTTACTGTATCACAGTATCTCGTGGTCACGGTGTCTGTGTCTTGTACTTAGGCAAATAACTGTATTCAGACATAAATAGTAATATGCATAAAATGAATTGATCTTAACCATTATAAAGTATGAGATAACATGAAACATAAATAAAAATTATTAATAAGAGTATTAGATTTTTGATCATTAATAAGATTTTTAATTATTAATGAGATTTGTGATCATTAAAACATGATTAATACACGAGGAGTCCAACACCTTCTTTAATGGGAATACACTTCACTGCGATATTATCACATGGAGCATTGATGTGTTTCATAAAAAAAGAAAAATGAACTATTTCTTGAACGTAGGAATATGAGAATCCTTGATAAGTTGATGCCCATAAAAATGAAAGTAGTTGCTTCCCGAATATTCTTTTTGATATGGAATAAAATACTAATCCCCTTTTTTAATTGTTATACCAAAAACATCATTATACTTTAGTCTAATGGATTGCATCATTTTTGTATTATGCATAATAGATTCCTTAGGTGTGGTCATCAATGGATCCATTTGGAAACCTACCATAAGGAAAAAAATTCATTAAGTCGATATATTGAATTATGAAAGATCAAATTTTAACATAGATAAAATCATGAACATAGAAAATGAAAATCCCCATTGAGGTCCTTCGATTAGGTTCTTTAAAAAGGATCCCCACACTGGTGCTTCAATAAGGTTCCCCATACATGTTTTTTGAAAAAGGTAGTAACCAAGGTCCTTATATGAAATTATATAGAATAATATGACTCCATTAATACATGTTTCTCAATTTTATATAAAATGGGAAAAAATTTGGAGGACCTTCACAGTTTCACAATGCAATGTAGCTGGATGAAGGATCTATCCTATGAGAGAAAAAAAATAAGAAAATGAAGATGATGAAGTAAAAAATGAAAGGGGGTAACTATAGGAACCACCGGCCTATTCCACTATCCAATGCTACTCACCTACATCATTGACCTATTCCTAACAACCTACATTGATGACATCCATGAGAATTATAAATGGAGTAGCAATGCGATCTAGTGATGATCCTTCATAATCATTTTCCCCATGGCATTTACATCAGTAATAGAACACCATCCTTCATTTGGATCCAATCCTGAGGGGGAAGGAGGATTTTTTAAACTCTATTTTAATACAAGAATTTAAAATTTATATGAAGATTACAATGAATATATTTAGAATCAAGGAATCTTAATAGAATCTAGGAGGACATACAACAACAAACTACATGCATACAACCACACAACACTAGGCTAGCACAACTCCTACCAGTATAACCCAGAATTTGAAGCCCACATATGATGAGGACCTATAGAGGATAAATATGCTGAGGACCTACACGACCCAAATATATTTCCTCCCCTATGTGGTATATCCATACCGATGACCTATGTCGTGTACCCACACCAACCACTTCATTCAACAAGGTCCCCTACTTACCTATAAATAAGACCCTTATGATTCTAATTTGAATGTCTAAAAACAAGGAAGACCCCATAGAGATCTTATTTCACAACACCATCACCCAGGTCCCCTAAACGTTCTCAGATAATTATGTAAAACAATAGAGATGATAGAATTAATGGGGAATGTAGGATCGTGGTCCCTTTGGGGTCTGAAATACAAGACACCTGTTTGAGAATCCTTCTTCTATAAGAAGAAGTCACCAGTGCGAGGTACCAATACCAAATAAATAAATTGCATGATACACTTTCAAGGACTCCATAAGAGACCCATGATGTGTATCTTAAGTCGATACCCATGTTTTGTCCCCCGGTAGTCAATTTCGAAAGGCATATTCTTCCAGTGCATCCCCCATTACCTTATGTGAAGCCCTTTAAGTTCCTATTAGGACACATGCAATACACATGGGGGCATACCTATACTAGTAACCTATGATCAGGACCTATGTGATCCACCATTTAATCCATCTTCAAATCACTCAAGGAAGGGCCTCTACTTCCTTGGCTCCCATGTCAGAAAAGGACTATGTTAAAACCTCCACCAAGAACTCCTGATTTACAAAACCTTAGGGAAAAGCACATTAGCGTTTATCCCATTTGGATTTGGATTTCTACTGTTAGTGGGTTCACACACTTGTCCATACAGTGGATACAGATACTAATGGAATTTGTAGATTTAGATATCTACGGTCACGTGGGCCCTTATCCCAAGGACATAGTTGGGGAGTTCCCTATATCAAATTCTAGGGATATGACTCTATTAGTACCTTCTCATCTCTATGAACTGAAGCCCTTGAGTAATAGCAGGGAATATGAGGATTTCACTTGAATTTATTTTTGAATTGAAAAAACATCCTCCACACTCCCTACATGACAAATTTTAGGGCATCCATCCTAGTGTAATTTCCTATCCTTTTATGTAGTAGGTTACAGTCCTTCACCACTCTACATATTTCTCCTCCATTCCTTCCATACATTGGATTCACATACAATTTAATGTGAAGGGAATGATGTGATGTATCCCCTTCCTCTTCGGTCGTAGACCCGACCACTTCTACAATCACTTCATCTTCTTCCAGTGTCATTCTCCTCCTATTCCATCAGCGAAGGATGGAATGTCTTTGGTTTGTTGAATCTTTCACATACACTTGTTTCTCACACCAAGAACGACCCATGTGAGATTATATGTTTGTAATGATGAAAAAATTTACAAAATAAACTAAAGGAATGAAATAAAAGTACTTAGATCTCCATCATCAATCGGATACGTAGGATTCTTTTTCGAAGAATGAGATCTATATCATCACATACATGAAATGGAAAATCATGCCCCCTAAAATATGCATCCTCATTGGTGTAATAAACAAATAATATTAAACCATGAGAACATTGATTCCTTCTTGAACCATTATATGTTGTAAGCCCACATATGGTCAAAGATCAATGGATATCCTCCTCAATATTGAACCCTAATCATAATTCCCTTAATCCTGGCATCCTCCTTATGAGTAAGCCTAGAATTAAACCCCCAAACCATCATGAGTAAAAACATAACTCATGGTCGATTTTATATGGAATACTCTTTACTAATAAACCCATAATTATTTCTATAAAATGACTATACTACCATATGAGATGTACTAAACAACCCAAGATTTGATTCCCATCCAAATGGGATACATAGGAAGCCTCCCTAAGGTTAAAACCTAACACCCAAAACAAACATTTTATCTATGTACTATATATCCAAAAAGTTTATAATCCAACATGGAAGATCATATTCCATCTAGGTTCCTTAATATTATCTGGTATAAGTCCCACAACAAAAATTGACTAGGAACCTTCCACTTAGACGTCCTTCCCACATGACATTAATCTGTATGGTCCGGTATTTTCACATAACCCTAAAAGGTGTCATGTGTCCTATTAACTGACATCTAACTACATAGGTTCAACTTAATTTAACAATAATATGTAGGAAGCATATTTTTGGTATTGATCCTAACATCAAAACAACTTTCATCTCACTGGACAATAATAAAATCTATAGTGACCTCTAACTACAAAGATGACAATAAACTGTAGAGAGACCCTCATATACTTAGATGACCGTAAACTACATAGTGCCCCCAATATGTTTCTTAGAAACCAACATTTTTTAGTAAAAAAAGAATCTCAATGTCGTATATGGGAGGATAACATTTATGGAGAACATCAAATAAATACATATACCTCTTTCAATGAAGAACCTCAAATACAGACAGAAGATTCTGAATTCCACACTTGCTAAAAATTGATTGTTAGCTTTGGATTGTTCTATATCATACATTTTAATTAATGAAGGATTCATTAACACATATTAAATATATAAGAGAGTCATGGGGTGGGTAATAATTCCCCCCAATAGGGTGAAATAAGACTGACTTCCCATCCTTTTGACCAGTGTGAGTTCTTAAGCTTCTTAGGTTAAAATACCTTATGAACTCTAGACATTTAAAGGAAGGTCCCAATGGATACAGAACCATTGGGTGTTCCTAGTTCCATTAACAAACCCATTGGAAACCGTATGGAAATAATGGTTTCATTTCCCTAATGAAGTCACATTTCTGAGGGGAACAATTATGGACTCATAGTTATTTGGTTTTTTTATGGAAAATATTAGCATATTTTTGTGATTATATTATTATGAAATATACATTTTTGGTATGAAATTTGATGATTTTTTGATATTATTGTAATATAAATGTTATTTTTATCTTAGAATAATAGGTTATCACAATATTCTAATATTTTGGATTCAATTTTTCTCTGGAATGTTTTGGATATTTATATGCTTACTTATTTATTTGATGATTTAAGGTAGACATTAAGTTTTTTAGGATTTGGATATTAATAGTGAATTTATTCATATTAAAGTCCATTCATATTAGATATTATATTAAATTGTTATAACCTTTTTTGATTTGGATTAATGGATATAAGCTAGAGAAATAAATTATTATCCCATTTGGGATCATTTGTTCCATTAAAAGTTAATTTTACTTTTTTATCCATGAAACAATCATCATTAATATTCATTTTATGTCGCAATAGACAAAATTAAAGTAGAAATTGATTTAATAACAACCAAATGATGAAATATTTCTTATGAGATTAAAGGAAATAAAATAAAAATATTTTTTAGGTTCTCTATCTACATAATAAAATAATCCCTCTAGTACAGTTAAAGTATTTCAAACAAAAAATGTTTTCAATTTTCAATCATATTTTATGAATTTATTATCTTATTTGTCCCTAACCAATTTAAAATTTTTTGGTAATTAAATTTCACATGATAATGTCCCATATCACACTATGTAATTCCTTTGATGTTATTTTTATCTTCTAAGTCAATATTTTCACATCCTATTAATGTTTTCTTAATGTGGATACCTAATAATGAGTTATTTTTATTTACCTTATATATTTTTGAAATAATGACTTATTATCACTATTTAAATGTTGGTTCTCAAAAATGGTATTTTGTAAATGCATTTTCCTTTCATGATTATATGTTTTATCTTCTACTCCCTAGAAAAAATTTTAAAAAATGCTTTCAGTCCTTTTTATCAAATACAAGATAAAATTTCTAGGATGAAATTTTATTAAGGTGTAGAATGTATCGCCCCAAATATTTATAATTTATTTTATTTAAATAATATATTTTATATCATCTGATATATGAAACACTGAATTTTAACTAACAAAGATATACTATAGAAATATTTTTATTTTAATATGGATGTAATGATGTACTCATTGGTTTGGCATGTATGAATAGTAATAACCATATAATGAAGTATTTGTGTAAATTTTATCCTTAATAAAATTATTATGAAATCATAAATTGATTATTCATTGGTTGGTAATGATGATAAAATCTATTTATGGTTACAAATATATTTTTCAGTACACATTTTTATGTGTGCAATGTATTTTGATCTTACTACATCAAAATAATATTATATAGAAATGATTATAATTAAATAAATATCTTATATATAAATATAATATATAATTAATTAACATCCCTTAATTAATTTTTATCAGTTATGAAATGGGAATAACATTATTTGTGCTTAAAAATTACATTTTTATCAAAAATACTTTTTATTGTATTTTGTGTGTGAATATTATAATTAAATTATGATTATTTTGTAAATTACATTTGAAAATGATGAAATTATTTTTTAAACATTCATATAATAATAGGTATAGAAATAATATTTTTTTAAAGGAATTATTTTTTTGTGAATTGTTAAAAATACAATTTTTTGCAAAAAATGTCAATTTTCTGCCATAAATAACATTATTTAAAAGTTCCATTATATATTGGATTTGGTTTTATAATAAAATAATATATATTTTATTATATATAATATAATTAATTCAATAGGAGTCAATATTATATTGTTTTCATAAACAATCATTTGTATACTGGTAACACATTTTTTAAAAACAGATTTTGTTGACTTCTGCGCACTTCTTTTTGAGTTTTTTTCTTCAACTTATAAAACATTAAAATTGAAAAATACATTTCATTTTTGTAAATAGTAGGTTAAAATATTTTAAATAGACCATTTTCATTTATATTCATGTGGAACTGTTACCATGGTAAATGTTTATCACCACAGTTATGGAAAAAGTCAGTTAATTATGGTTAAAACAATGATATAGGGCCTCCAAATGATCCGAAAACATTATTTTATTTCATTGGATGGGTTTAATTCCCCTTTTAAAATCATAGTTATTAATATATTTCATTTTTCCTCCACTTGAATTTCATTATGACCATAACAATAATTTAAGTAATGAAAAGCTAAAAAAGTTTAATCTATCTCTTGTAATATATGTAATATGTTGTCATTGGGGTAAAAATAATATATCCACAACTATAAATGTTTATTTTTTATTGTAATAAATTATTTTTATGACATAATATTTAATATTATATTTATAGAAAGTATAATTTCTTTGAATTCTTATGCCATGCCAACACAATAATTGTGCAAGCTGTAGTAAAAATTAAAAAGTGATTTAAAAAAAATAAAATTAAAATATTTGTGATGAAATATGGTGTCCCATTAATATAATAGATAATTATTATATATATTTAATGGTAAATTTTCATATTGAAGTTTAATTTTTATGTTGAGGTATTTAATGTTAAGATACATGAAAAATCCTGAAAATGATGTTAAATGGTATTTATTGTTTAATAATTATTTTTAAATCATTATAAAATTTGAAAAATAATTTATTAACTCAAGTTAATGAAAAAAATTCTATATTATCTCGCAAGGTTAATTTTCAGGCTACATGGAATTTTAAAAATTACTTTCATGTACGTTAAACTGTGATAAATTCATTACTCTAATTAAGGTAAAATATGTTTAATAAGGGAAATTAAACCAAAATAGATGGTTAAAATGGAATCCTAGAACAATATAAAATGTATTGGATGATTATAGTTCTACCTTAGACTCATTATCATATAATATATGGCAGTTTGGAGTCATTTTTCATGAGTTAGCCGCATATTATATATTAATATTTCATGTATTTACATGTTTTCCACCCACCTCAATTTTAAATGGTTTTAGTGAATCCTTATTTTATTTCTAAAAAACAATCTTATTTTGGTTCTAATGATATTAATAATATATTATATAATTTTATCTTATATGTATATTTGATTAAAATTTGGCTAAGAGTTGGAACGAGTCACCGTTAGACATGTCACACTGCCGAAATGTCTTATCTCCAGAATTAATCACCACAAGAATGTCTCGCTATGAGAATATAATAACACCAAAGGTGAATTTGTCTAAAAAATGAATCACCTTTAGACTTATTTCACCATTAGTTTAAATAACTCATCACCATAATGACCTACCACTATACATGAGTCACTACTAGATATGAGACACTGCTCAACTCAATCACTCCTAGATATGAGTCACCATAAGGCCTGACACACCACCATGACTAATATTATTTATATTTTGTGTGATTTGAACTAAATGCATCAATGACTATTTTATTGAAGTGAAAAAGGATTATTTAAGGACTATTGATTAAATTATCACACAGATATATTGATGAAGGAGATAAAGATCCATTTGTGGATCTAAAAGTAATTGATGATGATTATTATTAGGTACTCCTCGCTGTTTTGATTTATATTTCAAAGGATATCCATGATGCGTGATGTTTTGAGATCATATAAGTGCATGAGAGTTACTAAATCCTATAGTGATCATTCCCTCAAGAACATACATGTTACATTCCTACAGACTTCCAACTGTGAAAGAGTGTAACTCATATTAAATATCTATTTAAGTTCATACAGATATAAAAGAGAACCTTTTGATGCTATATTTTGGAAACATTCATAGAAACAATTCGATCTTTGTACCATGAAAAAACTGATGATACATTAACATATTGAGAATTACAAATCATGTAACCCATTATTTCATCATCTCTATTTATTTTATTGATTTTTTTTATTTTACTTTAACATAGTGTGTTGCTTACTCTGCATTTTAACACACCCTATGTCATGCACCATAACTGGAGAATAAAAATATTTACTTCTATCTCTTTTCTAATGATTACACACAGTTATTGAAGAATAGGTACATATGTGTTCTGAGTTGTTTTTAGACCCATGTATAATTTTGGAAGAGGCCTTTGATCCGATAAATCATGTAAGATATTTCTTGTATACCTAATCCATGATATGTATCATATTATAGTTATATAATCTACTTAGTAGTTGATGATTCCAAAGGGGAGGGGATTGCTTCTTGGATTTAAAATGAATAACATGTTTATTCTACTATTTGATTTATTTTTGTTTCCTTAAATAAAATAATTTAATTGTATTTGGAAATAATTTATAAAAAACAGGCAATTTTATATTTAGAATTAACTAGTGTTTATATAATGTTTTTTTAGTTTATTGATTTCAAAAGTTAAATTATTTCCCAATATTGTTTGAACTGAGAATTAATCAAGCTTTGATAAATCTTTTAAAAGATAGAACTTATATCAAAATAATACTTTGATTAACTTGGTGATATATTTTATAATTGGTAGATTTTATTTTTTAAAAATAATGGGGTAGAAACCACTTTTTATTTTTAATTCTTTTAATAAATTTTTTTTGGGTACTCAAGTCACCCCCTCTTGATATTCTCACTGTGTAAGAAATTTAGTATCTAGGGATTCAATTATCTTTAAACTATCATTCTAATTTTAATTTAAAGAAATCAAACATCTATTAGTTCCAAATATAATTCTTTATAGATAATTTAGAAGAGGGTTATGGTTCTAACAAACCTTGTTATTTTAATACAACTAATTATGGTAAGTGTAAATTTAAAATTAAAATTCATCTGGAAAGCTTGGGTTTTGATATCTTAATAGTTGTAGAAGATTAATATGAATTGAATCAAACTGATAGAGTTTAATGGAGTGATTCTACTACATTATATAATAATAATAATTATAAAGCTATGAATTCCAATCATTAGGATTTTAGTGATGAGGAGTTTAATAGAATATCATCAAGTAAAAATTCTTTTGATGTTTGGGACACTATAGTTGTTTCTCATGATGGAACATCTAATTTTAATGAAACAAGACTAAATACATACACTATAAACTATGATTGTTTTAAAATTAATCTTTATGAGCCTATTTATGACATGATTCTTAGTTTTAATGAGATATATAAAAAAAATTAAATCATTATGAATACATGTTTCTTACAATGAAAATGTGATGAAACTATTGGGGTGTCTTCCAGATAGATGGATAGGAACATCAATCTCAGTCAGAGACTTTTTTGATGTTTCTAAGTTACCTATTGAAGAGTTCATTAGAAATTAGATGATATGTGAGGATGCAATCAAGGTAAACAAAAAATTGGTGGATGGAAACAAGAGAAAATACATAACCATCAATTCAACTATCATAAAATAGTAGAAGAAATTAAAACATGAATGTTCTAGTGATGAGAAATCATCTACTGAAAGTGATGAAGAGATATCCCATTTGGACATAAGATTTAAGAGGTTTTATAAAAATAATATTAACTTTAGGAAACTAATCTATAAATGTAAATATGATAATATAGGAAACCATAGGAACAATTGGAAGAAATAAAATGATTCAAATGAAATCATCTTTTATGAGTGTAAATGGAAAAAATATCAACTATGACAGTCTTAAGATTAAATAAAAAAATAAATATATTGAAAAGTATAAGATATACAATAAATCCATGAAATGAACATGGAGTGCTTTAGAATACATCTTAACTAATTCAGACACAAATCAAGAGGATACAAATGAAAGTGCTAACATGTGTTTTATGGAAAAAACAAATGAGGTGTCCAATGATTCTCACGTTTCTCTTAAAAATATTACTCTAGAGATGAATATAGTGATGAGAACATGTGAACGGAATATATGTTTTAGTATTTTAATATGCTAGAAGATAAATTCAATGAGAATAAGGAGAAAAAAAATTCGAAAAAAACAACTTGTTTTAACTGCCATTTTTATGTTTCACCATGATGTTGAAAAAGGGAAAATGCTAAAATATTAAATGATAACAGTGGATTAAAATATATAAATGATTAATTTAATAAGTATTAATAATTATTTACTAATGGGAGAAATAACATCATAAAAAATTAATGTGAAGAGAAAAACATATAAAAATTGTACTGGTATTTGATATCATCCTAGATAGTAGATAATACTAAAAAATATTTTCATCCATAGTTCATGTTATGAAACAATTTTTTACTCTTCTAAACCCAACAATGTATTTATTTTGAATATTTTTAAAACTACATATCAGAAGCCAATTAACAAAATATGGGTTTTTAAAGCCTTAATTAGAAACATTTATAGACCCATGAAGAATTGTGTACCAAAATAAATTTAGGGTGTAAAATTTGTTTTGTTGGTAATCTAATTGAAAATATCCAAGAAGAAACTATTATAAATGGAGAGTAGTTATTCACCCAAATTATTCAGTAGTTTTCAAACATAATGAATATGATAAAAGTGTATGGTGTACAGGTCCCTTTTGGTGATAATTCAAAAGGAAAAAATCTTATACTTATCCTAATTAGTAATTTTAATATTGTTTTTATTTCTAAATTATTATTTTTAGATGGTTTAAATTACAATATGCATATAATCTCACAGTTTTGTGATTATGGGTTTTATGTGAAATTTGAAAATTATTATTTCAATGTTTTTAATTCTAAAAATGATCTAGTTTTTACCTCTTTAAGAAATAAACATGTTTATGATGTTAATTTTGATTATTGTTTTCTCAAAATATTTCTTATTTAAGTTCATTTAATATGGTATATTAGATTTTTTATAGGATACTAGGACGTTTCAGTATTCTGTAACATAGAAATCTTACATGGAATGGTTTATTCTATGATCTACCTAAACAATAATTCCCAAATGATAAATTCCATAACCCATGTCAAAATGGGAAACAACAAAAGATATATTTAAAATAAAGAAAATAGTTCTAAATTATCAACCATTAAAGTTGGTTTACATAGGCTTGTTTTGACCATCAAGAGCTTATAGTCTTAATGGGATTCACTATGTTTATTCCTATATAGATTACTTTTGAAGGTATTATTTGGTATTATTTATAGTTCAAAAAAGTGAAGCATACTCTTATATTAATAAGTTTACTAAATATTTAGAAAGTCATAGTTGACATATGATTTATACCATATGAAGTGATCATGTATTTGATCATGAAACTCATGAAATTGAATCTTTTTTCTCACAAAATTGTTGTAATCATAATTCTTTTTCTCTGAGTACCCCAATATAGAATGGTTTTGTAGAAAGAAAAAAAGAACACTTCAAGAAATTTTTGAAACATTAATTAATGAATGTGGACTTCATTTTTATTTTTTTGGTATATTCTAGGAAAACAACCTATTATATAATCAATGTATCTTTAATTAAAACTCTCTTAAACAAAACACCTTATGAACTATAGAATATTATAAATCCAAAGATTAATTAATTTATAATTTTTGGTTGAAAATTGTTTATTCTTAAAACTAAGGAAAATCATAAAAAATCGGATTCCAAGAGTGATAAAGGAATGTTTTTTAGTTATTAAAATTCTAGTAAATCAAATATACAATTTATAAAAAGAACCAAAACTGTGGAAGAATATATTCATATAATTGTTTTTAAAAAATATTCACATAACCTAATAAATTTATAGAAAATAATAACAATTATTTTTCAATTATAAATATTAATGCCAAAATTTTTTATAACTCCACAAAACAAGAATATAAATCATATTGTTATGTGGAACATTATCAACAAAATCCGGAACCTATTGAAGACCATGAGATGTCCAACCCTTATTTTCTAAGTGATGTTCTAATTATAAAATAACATCCTCTAGATGATATAATTAGAGAAAAAAATAGAGGAATTGAAACTAGATATTCTCATAGAAATCAGGTTAAAAACCAAGAATGTTTATCAAATATTTATCCTAGTAACATCAATGATGTAGTTAATGATGAAGTTTGGGTGATGGTAATGCAAGGGAAACCTAATAAGTTTAAAAGGAATACTGTTTGGTAACATATAGTTATAAATAAAGAAAATGAAACTATTGGTAGTTAGTGTATTTTTATAAACATGGTTGATGAATATGGAACTGTATTAAGAAATAAATCTATACTGATTGCACAAGGATATAGTTAGGAAAAGGGAATTAAATATGATGAAAACTTTGCACCATTTGCTTGACCTGAACCATAAGAATACTTATTTCTTAAGATGAACTATTATAATTAATACTATATCAAATGGACTTCAAAAGTGAATTATTAAATTGTTATATAGTTGAAGATGTTTTTGTTGAAGAACCTACTAGATATCAAAATCATCATTTCCAAATCATGTTTTAAAAAATACAAAATCCTTTTATGGTTTAAAATAGGCCTGTAGAGCTTGGTATGATATGGTTATCTATTTTTTAATTTATAAAGTTTTTACAAAAGGTATATCTAGTCATACTCTTTTTATAAAAATTATTTCAAAAGACACTTTAGTAGTTAACATTTCGGATTCTGATATTAGATTTGGATCATTAAAAAATAATTTGTGTACTGATATTTCTAAAATGATAAAAAATGGAATTGAAATTATTTTAATTGGGGAAATTAAATCCTTTTATCATTTAAAATATTTTCCAAAGAAATATTGAAATATTTTAAATCAATGTATATGCAATATATTTCATTTAAATATTTTTAGAATGGATAACACTAAATTTAGTGAAACTCTCACGAATATTATGTGTAAGGTTGACATTGATGAAGATGGAATACTAGTGGATGAAACCAGTTATAGAAGTGTGATTGGATGTTTGATTTACATAAATACTATCTCACCAGATATTATGTTTAGTGTGTATATGTGTTCCAATGTTCATGTAAACCATATAGAATATTATTTACTTACTATTAATAGATTTTCAAATACCTAAAAAATGAAAAAAAAAATTAGTACTATTCGATCCTAGAGGAAATGAATTTTAATTACGACATAATTATGACAATGATTTTGGTGGTTTCATGTTTGAGATAAAAAAACCTTTGGAACTTGTCATCTTTAGTGAAGTCTCTAGTATATTATTGTAGTAAAATAAAAAATTATGCTGCACTGTTTACTACTATAGTTGAGTACATAAAAGGAGGGAGTTCCTTTGCACAAATATTGTTGATGAAACACACATTAAAATATTATGGGTATCAAATAATATATATCTTTATTAATTATGACATTACAAGTGCAATACAAAAAATCTAAAACTCATGTTCCTCATTCTAGGATAAATAATACCGATGTCAGATATCATCATGATGATATTTTCAAAAAACCATTGAAATATGAGAGGTTAGGTTATATCAAACTTGAATTAGGAACGATAAATATTGGTTAGTCTTTAATCTTGGATGATTCACCATTGTCAATTCATTTTTGGTGAGTCACTATTGGACGAGTCAAAGTTAGATGAGTCAGCATTGGATTGTAATTATTGGTGATTCACTATTGGTGAGTCACTATTGGCGAATCACCATTGAAGAGTGACTATTAACAAATCACCATTAGATGAGTCACCATTGGCTGAGTTACCATTGGTGAGTCACTATTGGCGAGTCATCATTGGGGTGTCACCATCGGCGAGTTACCATTATTCTATAACCTGTCTCAATTTCATGTGTTTCTACCATTTATTATTTTCTATATCAAATTTTTTTATGTATTAATTTTATACTTTATTATATTCTCTAACTTTCAAACCCTAGAGGATATATTACGATTAATTTTTCTATTCAAGTCACTCTCACTCATTCTTTCCTCCTTTGAGTTGTCTCACCTTACCTTTCTCATCTGACCTTCAAACCTCTCATGCCATTGCATACAAATTCTTTTTGTTGTAATCGATAGATTAAAGCTCCCATATGAGTCATATACGTAGGAAACAAGGAATATAATACAGTTAAAAGGAATGTCAAGATGAGGAGTTATTGTTAAGAGGAATTTTAATTCATGTGGTGGTTTTAGAAAAAGGAGTAGATGTCGAATGTATTTTTCTAGAAAGTTGTTGGTGCAATGGGTGAACCATGTACATGTATGGGTTGAATGGTTCTATAGAAATTAAAAACCATTATATCCTAGGTTAGTTCATCAATTATATTAGTATTCCGAGTTCAATCTGGAAAGAAGACATACCTGATTTGAAGCATGATAAATGGTAATGAGGTTAATTTTTCTTCAATAGAATGGTAAAAGTGTTTAAATGTTCCTCAATGAGGAATTTTTTGAATATTATCAATGTAAAATACAGATTTATAGTGAATCATTTAGTTATGATAATGCTTTTTTAGAGATTATTGGAGATGGATCTTTGAGAATTTCAACTACTACTTATTTGGATGGTCAAGTAAACTTCTTTTCATGTTTATTCAGAATTTGTTATGTCTTAGAAAAGGGACATAAACACTATGAGATATCAGGATGTGTACCCTCTATTCCTTATGAAACATGGAGATTCAATTATCATTTGAATATACCTCATGGTACACATGATGCTAATATTTAAGTAATCATCCAAATATAATTCCTTGATTATTATATGTTAATTTCATCCAAGTTGGAAACCATGTTTTAGATAAATGAAGAAGAGGGAGAATAATTGTAGTGTGGTAGTTTCTTCCCATCGTAGTATATCTTTTGATGGATGAGGATGAGATGCAACTATTGGATGAGAAACTTGTTTATAAATAATGATAATATCTATGTCTACATTAATCATATAGATCAAATTTCTATACCCAAGAACCTTATTGATCCTAGCTTGGATCTAGATAAGATAGTGGAGTGTTCTAACAAAGAAGAAGAAGGAACTATAACTATTGTTTATGAGGTGGATACCTACGATGAGGAGGGAAATGACCATGAAATCTGTAAGGCTCATGTAATGAATTTTGGACTAGAATGTCCCCCTATTTCTCTACCAGCCATTGAGATTCACTTAATTGAATGAGATCCTGATGATAGAGAGACTGAGGTATCTGGAGATGAAAAGATAATGTGTTCTTCAAAAACTAGTATTGAATTAGTAGAGGTATAAAATGGTTTTAATGATGATAGTAATGGAGGAGGACCGGATCATAATGATGGAAATAAAGGAAATGATGAGAATTAAAATATTGATTGACCTGATCACGATGATGGTAATGTTTTTATAGAATAATCACAACATTCATACCATACTTGTTCTGTTGGCATAGTCAAATCTATGGAGACACATGGACTTCCTTGACCTGTAATTGTTAAGAGACTTTGGTTGGCCATATCTGAATCCTTAGAGAGATCAGCTCGAGAGAAACCTATTGGTGTTAAAATGTCTTCTATAATAGACACCAAATTACATATTAAGGGGGAGAAATATCAAAGTTCTAACATTGTTTTTTCAGATAATTTGTATCCTATTAGAATAGAAGTGGCTACCCATGATTAGTGGGTGAAATCCAACGTTATGTATAGCAAGGTTATAAATTTTTAGTATTAAATTATGTTAAGGATGATGTTGGAGGGGATAGAAATGGTCAAGGTGATTCTTTTATTAGAATAGGATAATGTATCCTCTGAGGGGGTACCATTCCCAGGTTCTAAACTTCTAATACTTCCATATGATGACTCTAATGATGATGGTAGTTTTACAACAAAGGATATTGGACCTAATATCATAGGTATAGTTGGGATAGATCCTATGTGATATTTATTTTAAAATATTTAACATGATGTTTTGCTTCATGACATTCCTTTAGATTGATCTGTTACTAGATCTGAGCTAGAAAAGGATACAATGCCTAGTTTTGAGAAACCTACATCTCTAGTTCCATGAGATGATTTTTCTAGAGAATAATTAGAATCTTTCAGAGGGATAATCCATACTATATTTAGTTATATTTTGAGTTCATAGAAACTTTTGATCACTTTTCTCATTGAAGTTGATGCCAGACACCTATTGGAGCTAGTTGTATTCCATATCCAATTGAAGCTGAATTTTCACATTCCTAAAGTAGAAATTGATAACTAATGGTTGGATAGTGATATGAAGACCATGATATCAGTTAGGTAATAGATTATAACCCAAATTTCTACAAATCAGTATACTATGATTTAGAGGTTTGAGTGTTTTCCTACAGTGGATTATAAATATTTTTATCTACCTCTCTCATCCTATATTGATTTCGAGTTGATCTGATCTATATTTCAAGAGGGAATCCATGTTGTAATAGGAAATATATATTTTTATGATTATGAGGACTTGAGGAAGAGTCATTAACACAATTAAAAACATATACGAACTAGAAATAGTGAGTTTAAATAAAGAAAAGAGTGATCAGAAAATGATCACAAAATCATTCAAATAACATATTTCATGGTTATATAACAAAAATGAGTATAATTAACATTTCAATTTTTTTTGGTAATATAAGGATTCCACATATTACGAGGGAATTAATGTTTCCGGTAGGCCAACTCATGGTTTTGGATCCTTTGCTCAAATTGTTCATGGAGGAGAAGAATGATTTATTTACTATTATAGAGAGAGGGGAAAATTTATCATATATTTTGTGAACCTAATAAAGCTTTTAATGTATGTATTTAGTATTATTTTAGTTTCCTAGAAATCATTCACACACATACTTTTATAGCTTCCCATTTCTCAAATTCATTTCCTTCTCAGTACCATCAGTTCAGAATGTCTCCTAGGAAAGCAGTCCATTATCTCAAATATGTGGTCATCAGAGAGTTGTCTCACACTTTTTTAGTATCTTTTGTCCCTCCCACCACACCCTCAGATACTACATTACTACCTCTTGCCTCTGGCAAGGATAATGAATCTACCGTTTCTACCTCCCAGGAAGAGAGTGACTCTGGATATCCATTTTCATTGATATATATTGTTTTTAATTTTCCCTATATATAGTTTGGCCTATAATATCATGAATTTTTTCCTTAATGAAATGCATCTCTGTAACGACCCAAAATTTCATTAATGGAAAATCCCTCTTGATCCAGTTAAATGTTTCTTTATGAAAAATGTTTTTATAAGATATCATCTTTTTTAGTTTTACTTTAAGATTTGTGACCGTTACTTTTATAGCCGTTAAACAGTGATCATCTGGGTAGTTTAAATATAAGGCTTTAACGAACCAATTTTTCTACTCAGACAAAGGAAGAGATGGCCTCATCCAGTAGAATTGCCCCTTACGAAGCCCATTTGTCGGTGCTCGGAAAGGAGGTGGCGTCTTTGGGCTTTGCCCTTGACCAATCCCAAGCTGAGCTTCATCAAGTCAAGCTCGAACGTGATCGTCTACGGGAAAAATGGAAGTTGATAGAGATTACCACTCGAGCAATGTTATCCGAGCAACCCCAAGAGTCTGTTACCATCGCACACCTTACCCTTAGGTCTTATGCGGCTATTTTAAGGGGTTATGTAACAAATAAGTAGCACCATGTTCATATACATTATTTTTTGTATATAATAATGAATATAATTTCTAGTCATTTTTGATGCATTGTAATTAGTTTTTAAAGTACAAATGATGTTTTTAGTTATTATTTAATTAAGAATTATATTTTATTAAATTAAAGGATTTTTGAATTAAATAATATTTTAATAAAATATTATTATTAATATTAAATTAATTTTTATTAAATATAAATGATCTTATAATTTTATGAATGCAATTAAAATTTTTATTAAGGTTTGAAAGCCATTTCTGTCAAAACCCGTGAATTTTTTTTATAAATGTCGGTTTTTATTTTAAAAGTGAAAATTCACATATTTAGAAAATTATTTAGATAAAATAAATATTATTTTTGGAATCAGGACGTCGAAATTATCCAACAGTTAATTTTTCATAATTTTCTGAGACAGTCAAATTTTTGGGTAAAAATTAAATACCATTTAAATATATATTGTGTTTTATGACATCATAATGACCCAATGGTGATGTAATAAAATACCATAATCCTTATGTTCGGCCAATATGTGTTTTATCATTAAAATAATGAGGTTTTGGGTTTGTTTGACTCACTTTTCAAAGCATTAATGGAGCCCTCAAGACTTATTCAACACTTTGCCTTTTTAAATTAATTTCCATGGGAGTGTGACTCACCTCCACATAAGCAACCTTAATTTTTTAATAAGTTCGGACCTTGGCCTTGTAAAATATTGTTTTCCTCTTTCCTTTTCCAGAAACCATGGGCAAATACAATGGGATTGTTTGTGGTTTGGATTATTTTAATATAAGGGGTCCCAAACCTAAATAATAAAGAATTCTCTCACCTTTCCTATATAAACCCACCCATGCTCCCACTTCCTCCTCACTCAAAGCCTTTGAAGTTCGTCCAACCTCTGCCCTACTCCCTCTAGAATCCTCTCAAGGTGCCCCAAGCTCCCAAGAAGCCTCTCACAAGCCTCTCTCTAGCCTTTGGAAGCACACTTCCAAGTAAGGGTTTTTCATCCTTTCTCATTTTTGTCAATTTTCTTTAAGTTGTATTGCCCTTTTAATTTCATTTATGAATGTTGGGGTATGGTTTCTCACCTCTCCCATACTTCCCTCTTATTGTTTGAATGATGGGAGACCCCTTTCTCTCTCATTAAATGCCTCCCATGTACACCCGTTACTATGCCGAAATTCCGAAAGGAACCTTTTTCTCCTCTTTTATATTCAAGCAATACTTTTGTATCATGAATCTAAATTCCTTTTCAATTGTTGGTACATGTATCTATATGACCTTCTTACTGTACATTACATGTAAATATGATGAGGAACCCCTTTCTCTCTCATCAGACTTTTTTTATGAATTCTTATGTCACGCCGTTACGCTGCCGAAATCACACCGATTTTCTAAGCCAATATCATTGTGTAGTGAATACCATGCCCATTTCTCCATCAAGGGTATTCACCTTTATGCACATTTACTTATTGATTGTAAAGTTTCATGTATGAATTCCACATTCCTTTATCGTGGAATAAATGATTATGTTTTATGAATCCATGTTTTATGATCCATGTGGCACACTTATGCATGAAATGAAATGTTTAAGAAGGGTGCGCCCTGATAGCGCTCCAATGCATTGGGTAAAGTATAGTATCATGATACGTCATGTGCAATGAGTGTTGACTCATTCTAATTCAAGTGCAACGAGGGTTTACTCATGCTTCAATTGCAATGAGGGTTTACTCATGCTCCATGTGCAATGAGCCTTGGCTCATGCTAATTCAATGTTAAGTGTTGTTGCCACATTTCCATGTTATGATTATCATGCTTTATCATGCCTTTATGTTCATGTATCTCTTATTCTCTATTGATATGACTATTGCCTAACATGTATTGTACTCCTCATGTTATTCATTGTGTACTCCCTTACTGGGCTTTATAGATCACCCTTTTCTTATGCATGTCCTCAGGTTATCCCATGCAATGCTAAGTACGAAGGAATGTAGTGGTCATGTAAAGGAAGTTTTCAATAAGGATGTTGTATTTCAAGTTTAAAGTTTTTATGTAATGATCCTATGCCCCAAAGACACTAAACCTCTCGATCTTCTTTGTTGTATCAAGTGAAGTTTTATGT
The DNA here is from genome assembly GCA_963277665.1 of Viscum album. Classification (NCBI taxonomy): domain Eukaryota; kingdom Viridiplantae; phylum Streptophyta; class Magnoliopsida; order Santalales; family Viscaceae; genus Viscum; species Viscum album. The sequence continues at coordinate 1,918,499,300 of OY728148.1, read as the reverse complement.
AATAAAGCATGTTTAAGTTGTAATAAAATGCTGGGTTGTCATAGTTGGTATCAGAGGATAGGTTTAGTTATTTTTGGGATTAGGAAACCCTAGTAAAGCCTTAGATACAAGACTAAGCATAATAAAAACATCCCTAAGTTTTGGTAAATACTAAGTAAGTGTTTTATCAAACAAATACATCCCTGTCTGGATACGAGCAGGTAGAGGCGGCTCTGGCACAGATGTATCCTAGGGGTAAAACCCGAAAACACCGCTTTGAGCTAGACTCGAACGGGAACTGGTGCACGAAAACGGGCCTTGCTGCACTCTTGGTTACGACACTCCCATGGGATATGTTTTGATAAATTCACAATCTTAGTATAAACCCTTATTAAGGGAAAAATGCCCCTAAGAATATATGTTAGAAGGAAGATCATGAAAAGCCTGGATTGAATCCTATAGACTCATGAGTTGAGGAGATTAAAGTTTATTTATAAGTCATCAACTTTTGTCTTTGGATTACCCTTTATGTGTTACCCCTAACTTTCTTTTTATTCCAGCCAATGGCCGGTAATAGGAGAACTCGGGCTAACAACCATTGTGAAGATCAGTGTGATGATTGTACTTATGAGATGCCCAATCCAATGGGAGCGGGAATCGCGAACTTTGTCACGCTTCTCTCTCAGCTAACTCAAGTTTTGAATAGAAACACTGGTCAAGAGGAACGTTCAACCCCCCCTAAGAAAGAACAAGTCGCTATTGAGAGCTTCATGAGACAAATGCCTCCTAATTTTAGTGGATCATCCGATCCCACGATTGCTGAACAATGGATCAACTCCATTGAAAAGATATTCTCCATCCTCCAATGCTCTGAAAAAGAGAAGGTTCTCCTAGCGGCTTATTGTATGGAGGGTGAAGCTGATCAATGGTGGACATTGATCAAAAATATGAAGCCTGAGGAGGAGATCGAGGCTTTGGAATGGAAGGTATTCCGGAAGATGTTTTTCGATAAATATTTTCCATGCACCCTCCGTCTTAAGATGGAAAGGGACTTCCTTTCCCTCAAGCAGAAAGATGAGGAATCTGTGGGAGCGTACGAGGAAAACTTCACAAGGCTTGTACGATACGCTTCCGGCTTTGTCGTTACCCCCGAATGCAAGGTTGACCGCTTCTTTGGTGGGCTGAAGCCTAGCTTGCGGAAAGCATTAGCGATCTGTGACTTCGACAGCTATGAGGAAATTGTCCGATGTGCCCTCAAGGTTGAAATGGAGATAGGAGAATCACAGGGGTATCATGGGGACAAGAAGCGGAAGGTGGACTTCAATGCTGGTGGTCCGATGGATAAATCCAACGACGCTAAGAAATTCCAGCACCCCACTTTCCAAAAGTGTGGAAAGAAGCACCCTGGAAATTGCCTTAGGGGGACAAGAAAATGCTTTAAGTGTGGTAGAGAAGGGCACCTAGCTGTTAACTGTCAGCAAGAAGGACCCGCGGCTGCGACGGAGGGGAGGAACGCTCCGTTCGAACCTCAACGCGTTGTTCAATGCTTCAAATGCAAAGAACCGGGTCATTTTGCGAATCAGTGCCCTAATCCAAGGGTTATCGGAGGCAATCAACAACCTCCAAGACAGCAAAGAAGAGATTTTGCCATCACTTCTTCCGAAGTGAACCCCGACAACGAAGTGGTGACAGGTACACTAGTTATTCATTCAAGAATAGCGAACGTACTTTTTGATTCAGGTTCTACGCATTCTTTTATATCTCAAAAGTTTAGTAGAACAATCCCTGCACCACCACAAATCATGGAAGTAAAGATGTCGGTGAGTACGGCAAATGGGGCAATCATTGCATCCCATGAGTATATGTCCTCCCCTGTTATAATCTGTGGATTGAATTTCCCGGCGAACCTCGTCATACTCCCTTTGGTGGAATTTGATGCAATTCTTGGCATGGATTGGCTTTCCTTATATAGAGCCAACATAAATTGTCGGGAGAGGGAAATCACACTCCATATGGAGAATCGACCCCCGATTCTTTACAAGTGTCAGGAGGAAGATGAATCTCCTTTAGCTCCATCATCTCAAGCATGGATATTACTACCTTATGAGCACGCATATCTGGCTCAGTTGATTGAGTCCAAGGAAGAAACCACCCTTGAAGAAATGCCTATTGTGAGGGAATTCGCTGAAGTATTTCCCGAGGAACTTCCTGGTCTTCCTCCAAGAAGAGATGTTGAGTTCTCAATTGAACTTATACCTGGGGCGCTACCAATATCCAAGACTCCATATAGAATGGCTTTAGTTGAGCTTGAAGAACTGAAGAAACAAATACGGGAGAATCTGGATAAAGGGTTTATACGCCCAAGTGCATCACCATGGGGTGCACCAGTCCTCTTCGTCAAGAAGAAGGATGGGTCAATGCAGCTTTGCATCGATTATCGTGAACTTAACAAAATCACGATAAAGAACAAGTATCCTCTCCCAAGAATCGGTGACTTTTTTGATCAGCTACGTGGAGCACAATACTTCTACAAGGTCGACTTGCGGTCGGGATATTATCAAGTAAGGGTGAAGAAGGAAGATATCCCCAAGACTGCTTTTCGTACAAGGTACGGGCACTATGAATTCATAGTAATGCCTTTTGGACTCACCAATGCTCCAGCAATATTCATGGACTTGATGAATAAAGTCTTTAGAGATTACCTAGATAAATTTGTGGTAGTCTTTATAGATGATATTCTAATATACTCCAAAACCAAGGAGGACCATGAGAAGAATTTAAGAACTGTACTGGAGACTTTGTGCAAGGAGAAGCTCTATGCCAAGTACAACAAGTGTGAGTTTTGGTTGAAGGAGGTCTCATTCTTGGGCCATATCATCACAAGCAATGGGATATCTGTGGACCCCTCCAAAACAGATGCAATTGAGGGATGGCCGAGGCCAACATCGGTAACTGATATCCGTAGCTTCTTGGGGTTAGCTGGATATTATCGACGATTTGTGAGAAACTTCTCACGATTGTCCAACCCTCTTACCAAGATAACTCGAAAGGGAGTAAAGTTTGCTTGGAGTGATGAATGCGAAGAAAGCTTCAAGGAGTTTAAAAGGAGGCTTATCACTGCACCTGTGCTCACTTTACCCACAAGTGGGGAGCTTTTTGTGGTATTCAGTGATGCTTCGAAGAAGGGCATAGGATGTGTGCTGATGCAGAATGATAAAGTGATATCGTATGCCTCAAGACAGTTGAAAATCCATGAGCGAAACTATCCAACGCATGATCTGGAGTTGGCTGCGGTGATCTTTGCCTTGAAAATCTGGCGGAATTATCTCTATGGAGAGAAATGTGAGATATATACTGACCACAAGAGTCTTAAATATATATTCACACAGAAAGAGCTTAATATGAGCCAGAGAAGATGGATAGATCTTATAAAGAATTATGACTGTTCAATACATTACCACCCTGGGAAGGCAAACAAGGTGGCGGATGCCCTAAGTAGAAAGGATCCAGCAATTCTATCAATGATGAGAATTGAGAATGATCCAATCTTCTTAGACTTGATGAAGATGGACGTGGGAATCATAAAGAAGGGAACATCATCAATCCTTTCACAAATGATTGCTCAACCATCTCTTTTGGAAAGGTTAAAGGATGCTCAAAAGGATGATGCGAGAATCCAAGAAAAAGTGGAAGCTATCAAAAATGGAAAATCCTCAGAGTTTAATGCTAATGAAGAAGGAATTGTGCGGTTTGGGAAAAGACTATGTGTCCCATCAAGTTCAGAGCTGAAGAAAGAACTTTTGGATGATGCACATAGTTCAAATTTCTCTATTCACCCAGGGAGCACAAAGATGTATCGAGATCTCCGAGAAAACTTTTGGTGGGATAATATGAAGAAGGAGATCGCTGAATATACATCAAAGTGCCTGGTGTGTTTGCAAGTGAAGGCAGAGAGGCAGAAGTCTAAGGGGATGATGCAACCATTGACCATACCAGAATGGAAATGGGAGAACATCACCATGGACTTCGTCACTGGACTTCCAAGGACATCCAAAAGCAACAATGCAATTTGGGTTATTGTGGATCGTCTTACAAAGACTACACACTTCATTGCTATTCGAGAGGATTTCTCTTTGGATCAACTGGCACGGATATATATCAGGGAAGTGGTATGGTTGCATGGAGTACCACTATCTATTGTGTCTGACCGAGATCCAAGATTTACCTCTAAGTTTTGGAAGAGTCTTCAACATGCTCTGAATACTGAACTGAAGTTCAGTACGGCCTATCATCCTCAAACTGATGGCCAATCCGAGCGGACTATCCAAACACTTGAGGATATGTTGAGAGCGTGCTCAATGGACTTTAAAGGAGGATGGGATCAACATCTTCCTCTAGTTGAGTTCTCTTATAATAATAGTTTCCACTCGAGCATCCAAATGGCACCATATGAAGCCCTGTATGGGAAAAGGTGTAGAACACCGGCATGTTGGGATGAGGTCGGTGAACGTAAGCTGCTTGGACCAGAAATGGTCGAAGAAATGGTGGAGAAGGTGAAAACCATTCAACAGCATATCAAGGCAGCCCAAAGTCGACAGAAGAGTTATGCAGATAATCGTCGACGAGACCTTGAGTTTAAAGTCGGAGACATGGTGTTTTTACGCATATCTCCGTGGAAGAAGGTCATGAGGTTTGGAAAGAAAGGGAAGTTAAGTCCAAGGTACATCGGCCCCTTCGAGATTCTTGATCATTTTGGGGCTGTGGCCTATCGACTAGCACTTCCACCTACTATGGCCAAGGTGCATGATGTCTTCAATGTATCCCTCTTAAGGAAGTACATACCAGACCCTTCACATGTACTCTCTTCTGTGGTGGTACAATTAGAAGACGATCTTTCTTATGAGGAGCAACCAGTGAAGATCTTAGATCGTAGAGAAAAAGTTCTACGAAATAAGACAATGCCCCTCGTCAAGGTGTTGTGGAGAAACCACAAGTTTGAAGAAGAAACTTGGGAGTTGGAGGATATGATGAAGCTAAGTTACCCACATTTGTTTTAGTGTGGGAAAAGGAAAATTTCGAGGGCGAAATTTCTTAAGGGGGGAATGTTGTAACGACCCAAAATTTCATTAATGGAAAATACCTCTTGATCCAGTTAAATGTTTCTTTATGAAAAATGTTTTTATAAGATATCAAATTTTTTAGTTTTACTTTAAGATTTGTGACCGTTACTTTTATAGCCGTTAAACAGTGATCATCTGGGTAGTTTAAATATAAGGCTTTAACGAACCAATTTTTCTACTCAGACAAAGGAAGCGATGGCCTCATCCAGTAGAATTGCCCCTTACGAAGCCCATTTGCCGGAGCTCGGAAAGGAGGTGGCGTCTTTGGGCTTTGCCCTTGACCAAGCCCAAGCTGAGCTTCATCAAGTCAAGCTCGAACGTGATCGTCTACGGGAAAAATGGAAGTTGATAGAGATTACCACTCGAGCAATGTTATCCGAGCAACCCCAAGAGTCTGTCACCATCGCACACCTTACCCTTAGGTCTTATGCGGCTATTTTAAGGGGTTATGTAACAAATAAGTAGCACCATGTTCATATACATTATTTTTTGTATATAATAATGAATATAATTTCTAGTCATTTTTGATGCATTGTAATTAGTTTTTAAAGTACAAATGATGTTTTTAGTTATTATTTAATTAAGAATTATATTTTATTAAATTAAAGGATTTTTGAATTAAATAATATTTTAATAAAATATTATTATTAATATTAAATTAATTTTTAATAAATATAAATGATCTTATAATTTTATGAATGCAATTAAAATTTTTATTAAGGTTTGAAAGCCATTTCTGTCAAAACCCGTGAATTTTTTTATAAATGTCGGTTTTTATTTTAAAAGCGAAAATTCACATATTTAGAAAATTATTTAGATAAAATAAATATTATTTTTGGAATCAGGACGTCGAAATTATCCAACGGTTAATTTTTCATAATTTTCTGAGACAGTCAAATTTTTGGGTAAAAATTAAATATCATTTAAATATATATTGTGTTTTATGACATCATAATGACCCAATGGTGATGTAATAAAATACCATAATCCTTATGTTCGGCCAATATGTGTTTTATCATTAAAATAATGAGGTTTTGGGTTTGTTTGACTCACTTTTCAAAGCATTAATGGAGCCCTCAAGACTTATTCAACACTTTGCCTTTTTAAATTAATTTCCATGGGAGTGTGACTCACCTCCACATAAGAAACCTTAATTTTATAATAAGTTCGGACCTTGGCCTTGTAAAATATTGTTTTACTCTTTCCTTTTCCAGAAACCATGGGCAAATACCATGGGATGGTTTGTGGTTTGGATTATTTTAATATAAGGGGTCCCAAACCTAAATAATAAAGAATTCTCTCACCTTTCCTATATAAACCCACCCAAGCTCCCACTTCCTCCTCACTCAAAGCCTTTGAAGTTCGTCCAACCTCTGCTCTACTCTCTCTAGAATCCTCTCAAGGTGCCCCAAGCTCCCAAGAAGCCTCTCACAAGCCTCTCTCTAGCCTTTGGAAGCACACTTCCAAGTAAGGGTTTTTCATCCTTTCTCATTTTTGTCAATTTTCTTTAAGTTGTATTGCCCTTTTAATTTCATTTATGAATGTTGGGGTATGGTTTTGCACCTCTCCCATACTGCCCTCTTATTGTTTGAATGATGGGAGACCCCTTTCTCTCTCATTAAATGCCTCCCATGTACACCCGTTACTATGCCGAAATTCCGAAAGGAACCTTTTTCTCCTCTTTTATATTCAAGCAATACTTTTGTATCATGAATCTAAATTCCTTTTCAATTGTTGGGACATGTATCTATATGACCTTCTTACTGTAAATTACATTTAAATATGATGAGGAACCCCTTTCTCTCTCATCAGACCTTTTTTATGAATTCTCATGTCACGCCGTTACGCTGCCGAAATCACGCCGATTTTCTAAGCCAATATCATTGTGTAGTGAATACCATGCCCATTTCTCCATCAAGGGTATTCACCTTTATACACATTTACTTATTGATTGTAAAGTTTCATGTATGAATTCCACATTCCTTTATCGTGGAATAAATGATTATGTTTTATGAATCCATGTTTTATGATCCATGTGGCACACTTATGCATGAAATGAAATGTTTAAGAAGGGTGCGCCCTGATAGCGCTCCAATGCATTGGGTAAAGTATAGTATCATGATACGTCATGTGCAATGAGTGTTGACTCATGCTAATTCAAGTGCAACGAGGGTTTACTCGTGCTTCAAGTGCAATGAGGGTTTACTCATGCTCCATGTGCAATGAGCCTTGGCTCATGCTAATTCAATGTTAAGTGTTGTTGCCACATTTCCATGTTATGATTATCATGCTTTATCATGCCTTTATGTTCATGTCTCTCTTATGATTTATTGATATGAATATTGCCTAACATGTATTGTACTCATCATGTAATTCATTGTGTACTCCCTTACTGGGCTTTATAGCTCACCCTTTTCTTATGCATGTCCTCAGGTTATCCCATGCAATGCAAAGTACGAAGGAATATAGTGGTCATGTAATGGAAGTTTTCAATAAGGATGTTGTATTTCAAGTTTAAAGTTTTTATGTAATGATCCTAAGCCCCAAAGAAACTAAACCTATCGATCTTCTTTGTTGTATCAAGTGAAGTTTTATGTAATAAAGCATGTTTAAGTTGTAATAAAAAGCTGGGTTGTCATAATCTCTATTATTATTCCTATCGTTGTATTTATAATTTATTGTTTTACATTTTTGACAATCCCAAAATGGGAAGAATAGTTATTTAACTATAATAGAATTATTTAATACCCCTTCTCCTTTATTTATCCTTCAATACCATACATTTTATATTTTTGAAATGTTAACTTTAATTTTATATATTAATGATACATATTCATTGATACCAATTTCTCTTTTTATGTTCTAATAATTTAAGTGATTTTTTGTATTTATGTTTCACATCTTAATTTCTAGGAATTATACATTGATACCATATTTATTTGAACTCTAATTTTTATTATGGTGTGATTTAATTTACATTTTACAACCTAAAATAATATTATCATTGATACTAGGTTTAATTATATCTCACAGTAGAAATTTGAAAGGTTAAGGAAACTTTTATCCTTTAAATTCATCTCTCTATACCTATGTTTATTTTATATGTGATTTATATACATTCCATTAATTGTGAACCAAAAATAGGAGAATATTATAAAAACATATTCTTGTTATAATGCTTAGAAATCATGTTTTTTATGATTATAATGATATTAATATTTTAGGATATTATTTTATTTTGTAGGGAAATTTGATGAAAATTTGTATATGTGTTTTAATGAGTCACAGTTAGACATGTCTTACCACCAAAATTTTTGGCCACTATAATGTCTCACTGCCAAAATGTCTTACCTCAAGACATAACTTACCCTAGAAATGACTAACAATAATACATGAGTCAACATTAATTTAAATAACCCTCAACCAGACTGACCTACCCCCATATATGAGTCACCACCATAAATGAGTCACTACTACCATAAATCACAACAAGATATGAGTCACCAAAATCCATTACTGAATTCACAGTGTCATGAATCAAGTTGGGTCATCATCCAAACTGACACCAAACCAGGTCCATGACAAGAACTGAAGGGCGTTACTGATCCCCAAATGCTGAAAACTAGTGCGAGACATCAAAATAATGAATTTGGGAAGGATTTGTCCTAGAAAAGATAGATATGAAAATAAAAAAACAAATCAACTGCCAGTGTAAATGAAATAAATGAAGAAACGAATCATACCTCATGCGATCTCAAGGTCCCCTCCAAAACAATAAACACACTCTCTCCAAGATTTATTCGAAGTAGAGAAACCTAAAACTGAGAAATAGAGTAGGCATGAGCACCGAGATGCTCAGTAGGAATACCACGGATACACAACGACCTATTCCCCAACACTTAAAAGGAATCCCAATCATGTTAGTTTGAAAATAAGACATATACAAATAATAATTTATTATTATTTTCAAAATCATGTAACAATATTTCATTTCTAAAGAATTCATATCACATCCACTGTATTTTCAAAATAGATTTCAAGAATAAATAAACATTTCAAAATGAAAGGGATAAAATTTAAATTAAAATATGATTATCATTTTTTAAGAAATAATTCATCTACTATTATATTATCAAAATATATTTCAAGCATGAATTTACTTTTCAAAATTAAAGGAAAATAATTGAAATTAAAAAAAGGTTTCAAAAAATGAGGGAATAATAAAGAAACAATAGAAATGAAAATTCCATCAAAATCATCATGTCATAAATATGAACCATGGGAAATAACTATAGGAAACTAGCATAATTGGGATCCTAGAGACTCACTTCTCCATTAAAAGTGGTATAGGAACCACACCAACTTATGTTCTCATGCACATGCCAATAGTAGGGGACATCCACATAACCCTAGTGGTATCCAATCATCTTCCAAATATTTAGTTAGTGTTTTTGTCATCAATCCTCCTAAGTGATATAGGGCCAAATCCACCATGAATCGCTTGAACACTAGTTCGAGACTACCCACCTAGATACCCTGGGCTTCCCATGTGTTATATTTCATGTGGTGGTGAGCTTTCATCAAACATACATACATGAACATTCTATTCTCTTTATTCATAGACACATTCATCCTATCACCACCAATCTCCCCCACGAGCACATTCACCCTTTTTTCCATCAAACAATAATTTGCAAGGTTATTTACAAGGCACATATCACTATTACCACATTAAATAGACATCATTTTCTAAAACAATGTTTCATCCCTTAAGATGGTTTTCTATATTCTCAGTCCATTCTCAATGTTCCAAAAGGGCGTCATGATTTTACAATAAATAACTTTTGCTTGGAAAACAATATTACCAAACACATTTATGTTCTAAAAAAATTTTAAATTATAATTAAACAATTACGGAATCACACATTTTAGAAAAACTTGAAAACCGTGCTTAAATCAATGAATCTATTTAAATAAATACAAGACATTGCATAGCCTTGAATTCACATTAATATGTGTACATCATTCCAAACGTACCATATCATGGAATTTCCCATTTTGAAAGAAAATAAAACACCAACCCATCAATATTTAAAAATAACCTTTCACAAAATACACGAAAATCATTTAGGTAATACACTTTTAAGGATTTAACATTTTAAAAAACATTTATCATTAGAAAGGAATTACATTTTCTAATCAAGTTCAATAGTATATATCAATAGGAAAATCACCCATTGGCAACTTATATAAATTATGTAAAACAATTCATTAATATTTATAACAATTAGAACTAGATTTATAACTTTATACATATACAACATTAATATTATATATATTTTAAAACCATAAAGAAATTATGATATTAAAATTAAATTGTTAGACATGGGTGACCAACCTCAAAACATTATACTTTTGATGAAGGCAACCTGAAACCGATTCACCTTACACGAATATACATTTTTACATACACACATATATATATTTTGACCTAAAGTACATATTTCCTATTTCATGAGGTAATATGTACATTTATGATACATATATATATATACATAATTACATGTGTATTTACATGTAGTCCTATACAGATGATGACTCGATTCCACTCCACAATAACCAAAACATGCTAGAAAAAATAAAAGGTGTCTAATAATCACCAATGGATTCAAATAAAAATAAAATAAATAGGAAAATAAGTGAATCCCCACATCAAACTATAAAAAATGAATTGAAACAGACCAAAACAGCATGGATCAATTTATAAAACACTACTAAATGATCCAGTATCAGTTTATACCAAAAATACACCCAAATTCATAAAAATAAGATACCTAAAATAAAAAACATATTAAACTCTTCTAAAAACTAATTTCTCACCATTTAATAATCCAATGAATCATTCAAACTATTTATTAAATAATTTTTTGAAAAACCAAAAAAGGATTTATACTAGAATACACACTAAATATTACATTAAAATGAAAAAACTCACTGAAATAATTTCAAATTATAATTTTCATCATTTACATAATTTGATTAATTATTCAAAAACATTGTAAATGAATCCCATGAATCACAAAAAGTATTTGAACCAAAAACAACACTCAGACCCTCTTTCAAAATCATATTCACACCAAAACACTTTCAAAACATAATTCAATGCACTTGCAAAATTTAATAATCCAATTTCACAATTTATAAAAAATTAACATTTGAATCAAAATGGTGTTTAACTAAAAACACCCACCATATCATATAAAAATGCTTCAAAATTAAATAAAATCATATTTAACTCCCTTAAAAAATAATTTTTCAGAAAAAATATTAATTAAAAAACAAGATAAATTAATTAAACAAGAATAATAATTCATTAAATAATAATTATACATGAAAGTACATATCATTGGTATAGAAACAACAAAAAATGGTGAGAAAATTGAATCACACCCAATACAAACCACAAACAATCTCAATTGAACCCTAAAACAAGATACTAAACCGAAAACCCAATATTAAATTCTAATAATGAAAGCCTAAGGATCTAAAATACACGAAATGAGGAAGAAAGGATTAGTAGAGTGGAATGCAAATGCATTGGAGGGAGAGGGGCATTGGTGTGAGGTTGAAAGAGGGGTGAGGAGCTAACTAGAGTCTTTGTATAAGGTGGTATAGCTAAGGGGTGCCAGATAGAAGAGTGGAAAATGGAGGGAGGTGTGCTGGGCTTCGACACATGGTGGTCGTGTAGTGTGAGGTGTCAATAGAGAGTTGCACTAAAAGGGAGTTGGGGTGCCGCCCAGTACGTATAAGTGGAGACTAAGTAGAGTGATGGGGTTAGGGAGTGGACTGCTGCACGATTCCAATTAGGGGCGTTAAATTGGAGTGGGATAGGAAGTGGAAAAGAGGGAACGAAAAGAGAGTAATGGAAAAAAGAAAAAGAATAAAGAAAAATTGAAAGAAGAAGTAAAAAAAACTAAATACAAAAATAATCATAATATTAATAATAGTATTAATAAGTGATAATAATGATATTACTAATAATAATTGTAACAATAATACTATTATTAATATTAATAATAATAAAATAATGATACTAATGTTATTATTATTATTATTAAACCTTCTTTTAATTCATATATTATTTTATTATTTATCTAAATTTTATTTTATTGAAAACAAAGGAATTCCACCTGGTTACCCGAGGTAAATCCATAGGGCTCCCAAACCACACTTTTCATTTCTCCCAGATGTTACCAAGCCCAAAATGCCCATTTCAAAATCAAATCAAAAAATCCAAACAAGGAAACAACCCACACCGAAATAAATAAGACCAATGTTAGATAAAATAATTAAAAAAATAGTATTGTTGGGATGGGGTGTGACAATTCTACCCACTATGACATGCCCCCAGAAAGTCTCAGATGATTCAGTTAGTCAAATAATGGATCACAACACAACACTTTTAATAACAATACCTTGATCATTTATGGACTAATGTCTAGGAACTCAGTCTATAAACAAAGGGAAAGTCAATGATATACTTGAACCACATAAATGATAGGAACTATGGTAGGAAATCCTCATCTAAAAAACAAAAAAACAACATGGAATACCCCAAACCCAAACATTGAAATTACCTAATCTTGGTGGAACTTTTACAAGAATTAATCAAGAGACCCATTACCCGAATAAATAATTAACCTATTTTGGGTCAGGTTGAGCAAGAATAAAGGATTTCCCCCATGATGATATCTTTAAAGACTGAGTTTACCACGGGTTTATTTCATGAAGATCTCTCCATATTATTTCGATTTGGGCCAACAATAACCCTTCCTAATAGAAACCACATAAAAAAATATACCCAAATACTCACACATGCGAGACTGATAATGGGTCTCCACACCATATTAAGAACAATATAGTAAAACAGGGTTCAAAACATCCATCATAAACCCATGAAAATAGACTGACTCCAATAAAAATAGGGGTGTGGGGAGGAAGGTCCATATGTAAGGAAACCGAAATGAACACCGATTTTTGACTCATCTCTTCACCATGACACGACCATACCCAACATGTAACACCCAAAACCCAAAACTATCAAATGGATGAATAATTAGTCAACATTTTTTACATTAAGAAAAAACCATGAAAAAATCAGAAAAGTGGCTACCAGAACGTTTAATTAAAAATGGACCGAAACAAAAAACAATGAAAAAGGAAAATTCAATCAGTTTCATCTCCTACATTAGGGGAAATTGGTTGAATTATTTTTCCCCTCACACCTAGAGACAACTCAAATACACAATAATATTCACTCTAGTTCCAATGACTTGAGTACTAATGTCTTTTAGTATATGGTTCACTACAATCAGTAACTAAAAACCTCAAACCGAGGATTCATTCATTGATAACACAACTTAAAAGAATTTGTTAGCCACCACAACCACAATAATACATCAAAGGATTAGGAAAATGGGGATTAGAGTTCCAAACTGACAGTGTTGGGAGAAACGATCATGGGTTTCTTAGATTGAGAAATAGAGTGTGATGTGGGAGACCCACTAGGATCATATTCCTATGGTTCACACTTCATATCGGATGGGGAAACATTCACGAGCACCTCAGGAAACTGAAATTCCTTTTTTCACAGTCCACCCGTTATGACTCAATACTACAAAAAGAAAAGGGAATGTACTCCTCACCAACTAAAAAACGATTATTTCTGTAGAAATAGAATGACTAACACCCTCAAAACATCTGGAATTCTAGAATACCCAAATACGCATCCAACATTCTCAAGTTAAACTACAACCACTATCAAACCTCGACTAGCATTGAGAAAAAAAAATATACAAAAAGGACTCTACCCCTACAATCCCTTAAGATTGTGGGTAAAACCATGAACATAAAATGATTTTTTAGAGGCTATTTGACATTTTTTGTGGCATACTCTAAATAAGAAACATGAATCCAACTCAATTCACATCACAAAAGAATCCAAAACATAAAATCATAAATCAAATCTCAACTCGAATATCATTTCATCCTAGGAATACTAATTCAAAAAACATGTTAAAAACAATAAAACCAACACTACCTTTATAAAATCACCACCTTCAGTAGAACAATCATCAATTTTGAATCTCGCTAAAATCCCCAAAACCAACTAAAACTCACACCAAGAGAATCCCAATATAACAAATTCATTCAAAAAATATAAATTCCAAATTATCAAAAAAATAACTGCTAGACATGGCTTGGTCACATGGTTTGGTAGGTTGTGAATCGACTGAGTGACCACATAGGAATTCATCATGGGAAATTGCATGGTCATCACATGGCTTTTGAGTTCACGAAAAACCACCATTCACCCCTCCAAAATGACCACAAAATATCATGACCATCAAAATACATGCAAATAATAAAATGGCCCTCAAGAAAAACTGAGATCCTAGCATACACATTGAGTAAATACCATCATGGACCACCCTAGTAATTCAAGTGTCATTACGAAGAGGTGGATATCAATCACCTAACCGTAATAGACCACATAGAATTTGACAAACCTATAACCTAACTATGGAACATCCTCAAAGTAAATGGTTTAAACCTTCTTTGATACCATTTTTTCATGAACAAAGTTGGTTCATCGTCTGAAATGATGCCTTGCCCAGTTTGTAGAAGGACTCGAAGGGCGTTCTCAATCCCCACAGGCTAGAAACTAGTGCCGAGAATCAAAATAAAGTAGTAGGGAACAAGTTAGACTTGAAAAGATAGATAAGTAATTAAAAAAAAATAATTGTCATCCTAAGATAAATAGACTAAGAAATGAAACATACCTCAAGTGATATCAAATGTCACTACAGAACATAAAACAAACTCACTCAAAAAAAGATCTAATCTAGATGAAACATAAACTGAGAAATATAGTAGGTGTGAGAACTGAGATGTTTAGTTAGAATTAAAAGTATAAAAAACACCAGGTTCCTTTTCTGTGAAAAATAATCCTAATCATTCAATTTTGAAAATAATACATATTAAAATTATATATTTAATTCTTTAAAAAATCATGAATTTTTTTTCGTTTTTAACGAAATCATTTCTCTTCCATTATATATTCAAAATATATTACAATCATGCATTAACATTTAAAAATGGAAGGGATTCAAGTTTAATTAAAATATAGTATTCATTTTTTAGGAATGTATTTATCATGCATTATATTTTATAACAGATTCCAATCATGTATTATGATTTCCATATGACAGGAAAAATTTTTTATTAAAATATGGTTTTCACGAAAGAGGGAACAAACATGAAATGAAGGAAATTATAATTGCATCATAAGTATCATTTTGCAAACGACCACCATGGGAAATACCTATAGGTAACTAGAACAAGTTGGACCCTAGAACCTCACATCTTGTTGAAATGTTATATAGGAACCACAAAAAACTATGTTCTTGTGCATGAGACAGTAGTAGGGGATATCCCCATAACCCTAGTGGTCTACAATCAACATCCATATATTTAGTTAGTGTTTTATCTATCAATCTTAAAATGTGATACTAAGATAAAGCTGCCTCAAATCACTAGCACAATAGTCCTATTCAACCAACCTAGGTTCCTCAGGATTCCCATGTATTTTATTTCCTGTGACTGTGACTTTCAGTCAATCTAAAATATATAAAAACATCATTTTATTTACTCAAAAAAAAATTGACCTCTCACCATGAATCTCCACCTCAAGCATATTAACTTTTTCCCATCAAACAATAATGAACAAGCCTATTTACTAGTTAGATATCACATTTCCCACATTCAACACACTTCATTTTATAAAACAATGGATCATGCCTCAAGAAGTGTTTTCAACCTTCTCAACCAATTCTATATGTGTCAAACGATCTTTATTATTTAATAAAGAAGAACTTTTCTTCAGAAAACAAGTTCACCCAAAACTTTTATGTTCTAAAAAAATTTGAAATCCAAATTAAAAAATAGAATCAATTGTTATTAACTAGTTGAAAACCATGATGAAATCAAAGAAAATCATTTAAAAAATTAATGACACAAATTAATCTTTAATTCACATAAACGTATATTCATATTTCCAAACTTATCTAATTAAGGAATTTACCCTTTTAAAAGAAAATCACACACCAACCCACCTTCATTCAAAATCAACAATCAATATATAATTGCAATCATTTAGGGAATCTACGTTAAAAGATTTAACATTTTAAATCCATGTGATAAATAGAAAGTTATTACATTTACTAAACATGTTCTGAAGAATATTTCAATAGGAAAAATTCCCCTTAGGAACGTTGATAATTATTTAAAAAAAATACGGAACTATTTCTAATGATTAAAAATAGATTGAAAAGATTATTCATATACTACAGAAATATAAAATATATTTTTTAAACCATAAATGAGTTATGAAATTCAAAAGAAAGGGTTAGGCATAAGGGACGTACAACAAAACATGAACCTTTTGACAAAGGCATCCAAATATCACTTCACCTTACAAGTATATAAATTTTGACACACACACACACAAATATATATATATATATATATATATATATATCCATTGAAAAAAAGTACATATTCTATATCACATGATGGAATATGTACAAGGAGGATACATCTATATATATTCTTACATATTTATATCCATGTAGGCCTTTGCTGTGGATGACTCAAGACCAGACTGTGATGACAAAAACATGCTTCAACAAATAAATGGAGTCTAATAATCACAAAAGGATTCAAATAATAATAAATTAAATAGGGAAACATGAGAAACACTACCTCAAACAATGGATGACAAATTTAAATGCACTAAAACATCACGATACAGTTTATAAAACACTACTAAGTGACACAATGTGGGTTTATACAAAAAACATGCCTCATTTCATATAAACATGCTACTAAAAATAAATATCATATTAAAATCTCCCAAAAACTACTTTCTCACTATCTAAATAATTCAATAAGTCATTTAAACTATTAATTAAATCATTTTACAAAATACCAAAAAGGATTTACACCAAAATACATCCAAAATGCCTTGTTTAAAAAGAAAACACACATCATCACCATTTCAAATTATAGTTCGATTCACTTACATAATTAATGATATTATATAAAAACATTGTAAATCCAATCCATGAAGCGCCACAAGTATCTTCCCAAAAAACACAGTGAGACCCTCTTTTAAAATCATATGGACACAAAAACCACTTAAAAACATAATTCGCACCACTTGCATTAATTATTAAATTAAAATAATAATTTATAAAACCCTAACAATTACTCAATTGGTTTTTCACTAAAACTTCAATCCATATCATACAAAATTGATGAAAAATAATTAAAATGCATTTTGATCTCCCTCAAAAACTATGTTCACACCAAAAAACAAAATTAAATAAAATGAGAAATTTATTAAACATGAATAATAATTCAAAAAATAATTATGTTATAAAAAACCACCTATCTTTGGTGTCAAAACATAAAAATTGGGTGTGGATCTCCATTCTCATCAACTCAAAACCACAACAAAAACACAATTGAACACTAAAACAAGAGACCAAACAAAAAACTCGAAATTAAATCTTTTTACCAAAACCATAAGGAATAAAAACATAATAAAGGTGGATGAAAGGATTACTAGAGTTGAATGCTCCTACAATAAAGGGAGTAGGGAGTTGGTGTGAGGTCACTAGAGGGATGAGGCAGTGACCAGAGTCTTTCTGTAATGGGTGTGTGGCCATGGGGTGCCATCTAGGAGAGCAGTAATGGGAGGGAGGTGTGTTGGGGATCGACGTAAGGTGGTTGGGTAATGTGAGGCATCATTAGAGTGGTGCACCTATAGGGAGTGGGGGAACTGACTAAAAGTTTAAAGGGAAACCAAGGAGAGAACCAGGGTTAGGGGGTGCAATGTGACACTATGTAAGGGGGTGCGATGAGAGAGGGAGATAAAGGGAGAAAAGAGGGAGAGAATAAAAGTAAATGATAAGGAAAAATAGTAAAGAAAAAGAATATGGAATAAGTAAACAGAACTAAAATAGAATTCATAAAAATAATAGTATTAATAATTGATAATAATAATATTTCTAATTATTAAAATAATATTATTCATATTAATAATAATCAAATAATAATAATATGATTCATTATATAATTACAAATCATTGTTTTAATTAATATTATTATTTATTTATTTTTTATTTTATTTAAAACACAGATAGACCACACGGTTACTTGGTGTGAAGTTGTATAGTTCCCAAACTATGATTCTCCTATGTATGAGATGTTACAAGTCCCATAATTCCCATTTCCAAATCAAACTAAAAAAATAAAATTAAGACTCAACCCACTACAAAAAAACCTCAAATAATACCATGGATGAATGAAATAATTAAAACAAAATTGCAGTGTCAGGTCGGGGTGTGGCATCAGTAGTGTGGGCATTGATGTTTTTTCATATTTGAATTAAATACTTCAATTTTTATTTTATTGATGTCAACACAAAAGGTTATTTAATTATTATTCATGAAAATATAACATAGATTCATTGAAAAAGTTTCCAGAGCTCTGTAAGAGGGTTCATAGTATATTTATGATTATTCTTCAATGGATACTCCTCCCTTAACTAGTTTATATTTCAAAGGATCTCCCAGAAGCATGGTGGGATGGTATTACACAAGTGCATGAAAATTGGTGAATCCTATAGTGATAATTCATTTTAGAACATAGATTTTTCATTCCTAATAAATTTAAATTATGAAATAGTGGATCTCACATGGAATATCCTGATCTTTCCATATAGTATGAAAAGAGAACCTTTTGAGACTCAGTTGTACTATAATTTTCTGGTAAACTGTTTGTGCTCCTCACTAAGACAAACCTAAGGACACTCAAGAATATACATAATTAAAAATCGAGATAAAAATAATTGATTTATCTTTTTTATATTTTATCTATTTTTTTCATTTACATTCATGTAGTTTGTTTCATACTCTTATACACACTAAAATCTTACACCATAACTTGTGAATACTTGATAT
This sequence comes from Viscum album, assembly GCA_963277665.1. Lineage (NCBI taxonomy): Eukaryota > Viridiplantae > Streptophyta > Magnoliopsida > Santalales > Viscaceae > Viscum > Viscum album. The sequence continues at coordinate 1,918,480,114 of OY728148.1, read as the reverse complement.
TCTCTTCTATCTCTTTTCATTTCCATTTTGTCGATTATTGTGGAAGTGGTCCCTATGTGGCCTCAGTTGATTTTATTCCAACATATTAATATGGAAGTGGAATTTTAGCCTATGAATGTATTAATATGTTTCTTTTATACCCAATCTAGGTTGTGGATCAGATTAGTGTTATATGATTTTCTTAGCAGCAGGTGATTTTCATGCAGAGGAAATTGGGTCTCGACTTGCGATGGAATCCCATGTTTATTAAAATGTGTAATTTAGATTGGTTTTCTTAATTTCAAATAATTAAAATATATTTGGATTTAATATAAAAAAAATTTTGAACATTGATAATTAGAATTATATTGTGTTTATATATGTATTTGACTGAGTAAATTCATTCCAAAAGATTAAGTAATTTAAAATATTTTTTTTTAAATGAGTAGTTAACAAGATTTGAAAAATATTTTAAAAGATAAAACTTATATCCAAATAATATTATGATTAACCGGGTTATTTTTATTAATTTAAGTATTTTATTTGAACAGGTTCTTATGTGAAATATTTATTAGCTACTCAATTAACCCCTCTAGAGTTAGCCACTCCAACCAATAAAAGAAAATCACTTATCATTTATTCATCACCAATTTTGATCCTTTTATCTAAACCAAGATCATCCTAAATATCTTACCAAAAATTCTATAATTCCATAGAGATTCTTTTCTCAAGAAAGGAATAATCCCATAATGATTAAGGTTTAAGCCAATTTTGTTTTTTCAAATAAGAGGTATAACTCTTAACTGCATTATTTATTTTTATTTACTTTTCCACATCATTGAAATATTCTATAACCATGATGATATAATAACATAAATATATTAATTAGACTTACATTTTTTATCTAATCTCCTTTTTTATCCTATGGTAAATGAAAACATCACCTATGTGTAGATGATGAGTACCACCTCTATGAAACGATGTGTATCATTTTCCATCAAAACGCCACATGTAAGGTTATAAATATGGAATTAATTTAAATATAAAATTTTTATGAAAATATTATAATTATTTATAGATAAAATATTACATACATTATTACCCTTTCTATTGGTTGGTTAATGAAAATACCTCTTGTGCGTCCATGTGGAATACCACTTCCACGAAGCAATGCAATTTTTTTTTTCATTTTCACCCTTCATAGATTGTCAAAAAGATGGAAATAATGATTAAATATGACTTTAATAACATATTTATGATTTTAGAAAAATATATATGATATAATGTTTTTCTTGTCCACCCATTAGAAAAATAATAATATCATTCATGCATAGGTACAAACAATTATCGCCAAGAAATGATATAATTTATTTCTTTCATCGCCAAATTAATTGCATAGTGGTAAACTTTTATTTAATATTTAAAATGATCATTATTTAATGATAAATATTCTATATATATTGTGATAATAACCCCTTTGATCATTTAAAACCAACAAATGTTGTTTTTGGATTATAAACCAAACATCCTCCAAATGATGGACTAGAAATTAATCAATTTAATAACTATATAAGATTTGTTGATAAGTAAAATTAAAGTAATTATGTTAATGTAAAACAATATAAAGAGTTATTAATAAAAGTATATAATTAAAATATTTTTATTATATTGGATATAAATAATTAAAATGGTGAGTATGGCTATAGGTAAGGGATTTATTGTCTCAATATCCATTTTAGAAACTTATAATATTGTTACCTCATGTATCGTTTTGTGTAGTTGGTGAATTTCCAATTAAATGTAATATATTATTAATTGTTAAAAATTAATGTGGTTTAAAAACCCATCTCATTTTCCCTTTTTCAATTTCCTTTTTATTTAATTGATACAAAAGTTATGATCGATTTTATTCAAAATATTGTTTAAAATTTCCCCTTTACAAATATTCCTATTCCATATCTATGATCATTAAAATGTTAAGATAGTGTTCTAATTTTCAATTTAAAGATTTTTATATTTCATTTTTATGTAGACTTTACTTTTCAAAATTAATTTATAATGGAATATTTTAAACATTTTCCATATGGGTCACTTTTGACTCAATATACAGATGTGGAAAAGATTGTTCTTTATATTTATCATGAATGAATTATGTACCCATCTTGTATTTTATTAATTATTAAGCTTCATCTAGTGTATTAAATGGTTTTTTGAGAGAATATTATAATCCATATTTGTAGGAATTTATTTATTTTCAAAGGTTTTTAAAATAAATGGAACATTCTTGTCATTTTTATTAGAAAATGTAAAATGGTTTAATTTATTTGATGAAATTGAATTTATATATAGTTTAGGATGAAACATTTATGTTGTTGAGTGTTTTGATTTTAACATAGTACATGGGAATTAATGATGAAATATGGAATTGAGAGTGAACCCAAAACCTTATAGTACAATTTCCAATATGTGATGGGTGGGTATGTTAAATCCATCTAATTAATTGTGAAAATAAATGATGTTAACTAATGTTCATTTCTTCTTAGAGAATGTGGAAAAATTTAATAATTGATACAACATAATAAAGATAGCTGATATATGTTACCCCATATATTTTATTATAATTATACTATTAGATGATTACCAGATGTATGTATGATGACCCATGTTTCATATATGTTTCCATATTCTCATAAATGGGGTTTCATAGAAATATTTTGACTTAAAAAGTTAAAAAACGTGTTTAAGATTTACATAAATGTTTATGATCATATAAAGTTTAATGGTTCTTTTTCATGGTCAATATTTCCTGAATTAACAATTTCCCTCTATTCTTTATTAGAAAATATATTCTGAAAATTTTGTTAATTCAATTTTATTTCATTAGTAGGTAAAATATTATATTTAGATCAAAAGTATATTATGTAAATAGGGACAACATCCTTATTTGTTATCAATAATTTCAGATGGACTATATTTTTTGATTTTTTATAATAATTACTGTTAAATTTATTCAAATATAATGTTTTAAAATGTTTTTCCCATGGCATAAGGATGAGTATGAACTATTATGACGTCTAGCTATAAATAAAGTAAATTGGAATCTAATGAAGTTATTGTGTCAGGAATGAAACATGACTATAAAAATATGAATCCATTTTTATTGAAAGAACAATTAGTGGATCTTTCTACTTTTTTATATATGATTTTTTATTAACTCCTTTAAACTAAAAATCATAATGATCATAAAAAGGTATGAAAGTAAATAACATGTTTAAATCATGAATTTATAGGGTGATTAAGTTAAAATACACTATGGTTTGTATTATGAAAAAGTTTTACACAAATTCAGAGGCTAGGATGATTCATATGAGGATATATTTTTAGTTTTAGATACCATAATCAGTAAATAAGTTAAATGATGAATATAAAATTAACGTAATGTATTCCCCCTTTGAGGTTTTATGTGATAAGGGTACATTGGGAGTCATTTATAGTTTTTAATTTAATTTTGATGTATATTTTACTCTAAAGTTTAATATATGAAACTGTTATTTTTTTAGGATTGATTTTATATTTTAGGGAAATTAATTTAAACATATTACTTACTTTTAGGGTTTATATTATCTTTATGTTGAAGAAATTATGGTCAATTAGGAAAAAATAGTAATAAAATTTTGGTATCAAATGTTTTGCAATAATGATAACTATGGAAAAGGAAAATGATTCGGTGAATAAATTATTAATGTTCATTTTAATACATTTCAATATATTTATAAAATGATATTATTAATGTAAATGGAAATATTTTTGGCTGATATGTTAGTTTATTTGAGCAATGAAGATTGAATTATCTTTTGGAGGCATAGAAGATTTTATTTTGGATATATAGTGATTCTGGTTATTTATGAGAAAAATTAACATATTTTTATGATTATATGATTATGGAATAAAAAGTTTTAGTATGTGAATTTTAGAGTGACTTAATTTATTTGGAGATAAATTTTAGGATTTTTTGGGAAGAATATGTGATCACGCCATTCTAATATTTGGGATTCATTTTTCAATATGGTATAAGTTAAAGAGTTTTTTGTTTAATAAATTATAGAATTATTTATGTAAAAATAAGGTGTTTATATAGAGGCCATATATAGTAATTTTATATTTCCCAATGTGAATATTTATTCATATTTGGTATTATCATAACTTATTCCAGACATTTTTTAGTTCTGATTAATGGATATAGGCTAGATAAATAACTTGTTACCCCTTTATAGATCTTTTGATGTGTTAAAATTAAATTTTAGAGATATAAGGGTGAAATATTATTATTTAATATTCATTTTTTGAGTAATTGACAAAATATATGTTGAAATTTTTTGAAGCATAAAAAATAATGAAATAATTATTATAAAATGTAAATAAATCATGTAATTATATTTTCTCATGTTTTTTATCTTTAGAGTAAAACAATCTATCAATTATAGGAAAATTATTTTGAACTAAAAATGATATCATTTTACCTTCATTTATGACGAATCGATTCCATTATTATTCCCTTAATGATTTATGGTTTTTTGTTCATAATATTTATCATGGTTATGTTGTCTATAACTCTCTGTTATTTTCATTACATTATTTTTCTCCTTAGTGTCCATACGTTAACATCTCGCCATTGTTATCCGCATATGAGAACTTAATTATTTGTTAATCTAGGTTGCCATCATAGTTACCTTCTCATATTTTCAATGGGATGTTTTATTATCCCTTTTTATTATGTTTTTTTATCAAAAATATATTTTTTAAAGCATTTTCCTTTATTGATCATATGTTTTATCTTACAATCCTTTGAATTAATTTTTTTTAAATTTATTTACAACCTTTTTATTAGACACACAATAAAATTGAGAGGATAATATTTAATTAGGGGCATATACTGTAACATTATAATAGTTTAGAATTTATTTTATTTCAATAATATATTTTTAATATAGGGTGAAAAAACCTAACCCTTAGAATAAACAAAGTAAGATATAATATAGACCATGATGTAGGTTTGGGCGGTATGAATAATTATAAATGTAAAATAAAATTTATTCAGAAATTTTTTCCTTAATAAAATGTATAATAAATCATATATTGATTTTAAATTGGTTGGAATTGAAGATATAATATTCTATAGGTAAAAGAAATATTTTTCATAAATTTTCTTTTATATGTGCAATGTATTTTGATAAAAATAAATAAAAATAATTACTATTGGTAAATTATTTTTATGAATGAAGTAGAATATATTTATATTCAATTTAAAAACAAATATTAATTTAATTATTTTTCTTAGACAAATATTGAGAGTATAGTCATTTTATGCTTCAAAAATACAATTTGTTCCAAAATAGGGTTTATTACATTTTTTGAATTAATATAACAATTAATATTTTAGAAATTTAAATATATAATTAATAAAATTTTAATAATTTTTTAAATAAAAACGTTACAATATTCTTAGGATGATCTTTTTGTATTTTTTTATTTTATAGTGAGTCATGAAAAATGATGATATTTTTTTTCAAAACTACAATTTAATTTCTTTAAATAATATTATTTAAAAATAATATTATATTTTGGAATTTTCATTAATGTAAAATAATATCTATTTTATTTTAAAAAATAATATTAATTTCTTAGGAAGCAGTATTATACTTGATTAGGTATTAAACAATTTTAATGCTTAAAATATATTTTACTAAAAACTATTTTAGTTTCATTCTTCACAATTATATTATAATTTAATTCTTCTAATTAAAAAAATGAATCATAAAAAAATTAATTGAAAATTTTAATTTTAAGGATTAAATTTTATAAATAGTTACATTTCATTTTGGGTGCTGATGAATAGTAACCATGTTAATGGTTTATCACCACTATTATGGAGAAAACAACTTAATTATGTCTAAAACAATAGGAAAAGAACACCAAATCAAACCAAAAATTGAATTTATTTATTTTTTGTGTGTAATTATAATATAATTTTCTTACTTTAATTTTGTTTTCAATTTTTATTCCACTTGACTTTGGCTATTACGTTTATTTTATTTTATGTTAGGAAAAAATACAAAATGTCACTCTCTCTCTTTTAATATCTGTAATATGTTTTCATAGGGATAAAAATATATAAAAATATATAAATTTTTATTTTTAATATGAACTAATTAGGTTTCTGATAATAATTTATATTTAAGTTCGAGAGATTTTATAATTTCTTTGATTACTTACACAACACGTGCGCAATGTTTGTGCAAGAAGTAGAAAAATTAAATATTTTTTTAAACCATAAAAATAATATATTTTTGGATTACTTATAGTGTCCCATGAATTTAATGAATAATTAAAATTTATAATTTATATTTTAATTAAAATTTTATCTTGATACCTTTGAAGTCAAGATATATCAATATCCTAGAAAATGACAATAAATGGTATTTAATGTGTAATTATATTTCTAATAAAAAAATAGCTATAATAATCATATATTGACTCAATTGGATGGAAAATTTTCAATACTATTATTAATGTTTCATTATTAGTGCACTTTAAATTTTTAAAATTACTCTCATTTTCCTTAAATAGTAAAAATGGTGTTTCAACCTTAATGGTTAAACAGGGATAATAGGGGGAGTTAAACAAAAATATATGTTTAAATTGAAATCTATAATTGTCATAATTTTTTTAATTATATGATTACTTTATAATCCTTATAATTGAATATGAGGTAGTTTGGTTCCTTGTTTCATGAGTTAGGCACATATTATTTATTAATATTTCATAAATTTACAAGTGTTCAACCCACCTCATTTAAAAAAGGGTATCTCCTATATACTATTACTCGAAACTTATGATCCATTTATATAAACCTAGATCTAGAAAAATAACTTCCTAAAATTCCACTCCATGTCCTATAGGTCTTGGTTTCACTAAAAACCCAATATTTTACGGATTAAGGTGTAACCTAAGTGAGGTTTTCTGACGCACTGAAATAAGTCTGAACCGAGTTCTTTCACCATTTTTTATATACATACCAAGGTTTTACTACGCAGTATTTGAAGATCAATAGATATTAATTTCATTATATAACGTTTTTTAATATTTTATTTGTGTTCTTTTTTCATGTTTTTAATTTATCTATCTAATTTCCCCAAGATACTAAGCCTCTCAATCTTCTCGGATTTTATTATGTGTAACAAATCATGAAATAAATTGTATAAAGGATATAGGTTTTCATAGTTGGTATTAGAGTAAGGTCTATTTATTTTTAAGATTATAATTACAAAACATTATTGAAAACCATATATATAAGACTAAATATAGTAAAAAAATCCCTAAATTTTGGTGAAGTTTATAGTATTTGGTTTTTTGGGAAAATACATCCCACTCTAGATACTAACAAGTGGGTACACCTATTGAAGATATGTATCTAGGGGTAACAACTAATAATATTATAATTGTGTATTAACTCGATATATAATTGAATATTAAAAAAGGGAGAAAATACTTCACACCCATCTGGACAGTCATTGTGGATATTATTTGGAAAATCACATTCTTTTTACAAACCACCATGAAGGGAATAACAATGCATGTTAAATTTAATGTTAGGAAATTGGTCATGGATAACATAGATTAAATTCTATAAATTCATTGGATAAGGATTACATGTTATATGTGGGATATCCCCTAAAGTACATAGTTTCCTTATTATACGATTAATACTTTAAAAAAAGTCACATCCTTAGTTTTTCCATTATTTTACTAAATAGATAGAAATGTGAACAATCATGTCAACAAGAAATGTGATTGGCAATGTGATGGTTACATAAATGTGAATCTCGATATAATGGTAGGAGAGTAGTAATATAATGAAATAAATACTCGATTAACTTAATTTTTTAAAAGAAACTTGGATCAGGAGGAACAACCTTATCACCATAAATAAGATATAGTTTTAATTAAGACATCAATGTGTTAAAGTCCTTCGAATTTTATTGGCCTTTCTAATATATGAATAACAGATTACTTGTTTATCTCAATTGAAATGATCTTATTTATCCTTCTGTATTCTAAGGAAGAGAAGTTCATGCTAGTTATTTTTCACTTTTATGGATAATATGATCAATGGTGGATGTTAATCATGAATATAAAACCCATGTATGAAACAAATGTGATGAAGTGTAAATAATTCAGAATTTGTTTCCTTTATTATTTTCCTCCCACTCTCAAACATTAAATTGAGAGTGATTTTTTTTGCGTCAATAAAAAAAGGGATGAATGAATTAAATAATATGAAGAAAATTTCACAATATATTCATGATATTCTTATATAATTTTCATTAATCATGAAAGTGTTGTTAGGAACTTATTTTATTTTTTAAAGTTGCATCTATGTTTGTTTTTGGAAATTCAAGACTTTGATAGTTATAAAGAAATTATCTAATGTTCATTAGAATTCAAAATGGAGATCTGTGAATATAAATGGTGTTATGAGTCTAGAGATAGGAGAAGGATAATTAAATTTAATTCATGTTTCCGGATGGAGAAATATCATAGTGGTAAATAAGTCTAACTTCCCACTTATCAATAATATGGGAAGAAACATCCCAAAAATTTCATGAAGGGGACAAGTAAATGATTAATGTGTTGTATGGAAGGGAATCAAGAAAGATAATGATTTTAGGATAGACCCACCAAAGCAATGGATGAAAGAAATATACCTATCAACAAACAATATATTTTCCAATGTTTCAATTATAATGGAGGACACTACGAAAACCAATGCACAAAGCCAAGGGTTGTTGAAGAGAACCGACTAAAACAACCTCTAAGGGATTATTATCAATGGAAAGAATATTCCATCACAATTGCTGAGGTATATTCTAATAATAAATTCATGGTAGAATTTATATTTATTTATTCATGAATATAGCACATACTATTTGATTCTAATTCAAAAATTATTTCATATCATGCAAGTTTAGTAGAACTATTCAAACACCACTTCATATCATGGAAGTGATGTTATTGGTGAAAATTTTAAATGTGGGTATTATTAAATACTAAGAATATAATTTCTCACATATCTATATTTGTGATCATAATTCCCTAGTGAACATTATGATACTTCCTTTATCATAAATGTATGTTATTACTATTATGTATTACATTTCATTATATATATCCAACATAAATTACTGGGATAAAAAAATCACCATCCATATGAGAAATCATACTATGATTATATAAAATTGTACGAAGTGTGGATATAATATTGGATCATTATATAAAGAATGTATATTAATGGAATTTGGGAAACTATATCTTCCTCAAATAATTGAAAATATGGAATAGATATTCATTGATGTCATGATCATTGTAAGAGAATTTATTTATTTATTCCCTGATGAATTTGTTGGTCTTCCTCCCAACCTATAGGTTGAGTTATGAATCAAACATGTATTTAAAATCTTATAACATTCAACTCTTCATATAGATTAGATATTGTTAAACCTAAATTTTTAAAGAAGAGACATTAATAGAATCTGGATAAAGGGTTTATAGGCCCATGTACTTTATCATGGGGTTTTCACTCCTTTTAGTCAAACTGAAGGATGATTCAATGAGACTATATATTTATTAGGGTTATCTCAACAAGATCATGATAAGGGACAATTATTTTATACCATGTAATGATTAATTTTACAATTAGCTACATGGAGACAATTACTTTTACATGACGGATATTCATTCGGGATATTATCATGTAAAGGAGAAGGAGGAGCATATCCCAAAGACTTATTTTTACATAAAAATTATATGAACTATGTGTTCATAGTGATTCAATTTGGACCCACTAATGATTCAATTATATTTATTTAATTAATAAATATACTATTTAGGGATTACCTCACATAAAATTTATGGTCGTTATAAACGATATTCATATCAACTCCAAAAGAAAGGAAGAACTTGAGGATAATTTGAATACCAGAATGAAGACTGTTTCAAAGGAAAAGCAATATTAATGGTATAATAAATGAATTTTTTAAGAATAATATAATATTCCTAGGTAATTTTATAATGAAAAGGGATATCTACGGATCATTTACAAACATATTTAATTGATAAATAGTCCAGTATAACATCTATGATGGAGATCGGTAGTTTCCATGGACAAGCCCTGCACAATATTATATTTTCAAGAAACTTATCACAACCATAAAACCCACTAACTATGATAACATGGAAGGGAGTATTTTATTTCTAAGTTAATTAGTAAAAGGAGAGATATAATGATTTATTTAAGGTGCTAATAACTACACCAATTCTTACATTATCTTATACTGGGGATGTATTTTTGATCTACAAGGATGCATTCCAAAGATTCTTGGCTTGTTTACACATGAAATATTACAAAGATATAGCCTATACCCACTACCAATTAATGATCCATGAGTAGAACTGCTCAATAATGATCTGGAATTCTCTATAGATATCTTTATATTGACTATTTTGTTACGTTATCTATATGGGGATAAGTGTGAAATATATACAGATAATAAGTTCCACAAGAATATATTCAAACAAAAACAGATCAATATATTCCAATTAAATTTGATAGAGATTATCATGGGTTATGAATATTCAATATATTTCCATACTGTGATGGAGAGAAATGCGGCTGATGATCAAATTATAAATGATCTCACCATAATATCCAGGATGAGAATGGAAAGGGATCTAGTCTTTATATACAAAAAGGAATGGACATGGGAATCATAAAAGAAATTACATCATATGTTTCTCAAATAATTTCACAATAATAAGTTATTTATAAGATAAATTAGGTATAATTAGAAGATATATTCTATACATAATGCTATTAATTATTTTAGAGTTCAACTTTTCTACATATGGATTTATAAGTTCTGGAATATAGATATGAATTAAATGAAAACTAGAACTAAAGAGGTAACATCTGGATGATATAAACATCTCATCATTATATATCCATCCATCAATAACTAATATTTATAGATATCCAAGGTAAAATTTTTGGTTAGATAAGATGAAGAGGTAGACTATAGAATTTCAATCCAAATTCTTGGCATAAAAAAATGAAAGGCTAAATTGTAGATGTTTAATGGTTTGATTAAACCATTTCCCACTAATGTATAGAAATTAGAAAACATAATTATGGATTTCATATATGGAATCCCTAGGATATCAAATAGAATGAATTCCATTTTGGTGGTATTATATTACCTTACTGATTCATCTCATTTTATTGCTATCAAGGAAGTTTTATCTCTTGATCAACTAACTAATATATACATTAGAGAAGTAGAATGAAAACATGTTGTTATAATCTATATTATATGTTATAAATATATGAGTTTTCCCTCAAGGTTGTGTATTATACTTAAACAATAATTGGTTACAATGTTGATATTCATTACTAATTATCATCCTTAGATGGATAGTCAATTTGAGAGAACCATTCAAACATGAAAGGATTTAATGATTTCATGTTCAATGGATTTCCAATGATATTGTGACTAGTTCCTTACCATATTGGAGTTCTCATATAAAAATAATTTCTAGTATATCATTAAAATAACACTTTATAAGGATCTATATGGGAAGAAGTATCAGTCTCAAATATAATGGGTTGATGTTTGACAGTGGATGATGATAGTACATGATATTATCCATGAGATGAAATAGAAAATTAAAACCATTCAAATATATATTTAATTCATGAAATGTAAACAAAAAATCAACACACACAATCATATATGAGATATAGCTTTTGAGTAAAGAGATAAGGTGTTCATTTATATATAGCCATGGAAGAACATCATTGAGTTTGGGAAGAAGGAAAAGATCAGTCCTAGATACTTCCTCCCCTTTGAGTTCCTCGATCCCATTAGATCTATTCTATATCGACCAACACTCACACAAATCCTAGAACATGTAAATGATGTGTTCCATGTATCCATATTATGTAAGTACATACCATACACCTAAAAAGTAATAAACCAAATGTGGAACCATTAGAGAATTATATTTTATATGAGGAGTAGATGGTGAAGATATTATATCATATAGAAAATATATATGAAATAGGACAACTCACCTAGTCAAGGTAATGTGGTGGAACCACCAGATTGAGGATGAAAAATGGGAAACAAAAGTGTAAATGAAAAATGTGTACCCACATTTTTTTGATTTATGAAACAAAATCTTGTGGGTGGTTGTTTTAAAGGAAGAATAATGAAACGACCCAAAAATTTATAAAAAAAATTCCCATCTAAATATAAAAATTCTTTAACAGGTAATGTAGTTTTAGAAAACCCATGTAATATATTTCAATTTTATTTGGGCCATTATAAAATATAGCCATAATTTTTATATTGGGATTAAATGGAATTTAATCATCATAACCATTATTAATATATCAATTATACAATTATTTTTAAGATCAGTATATATTATGTTTTATAATAAAATATAATTGATATTGATGGAAGAAGCTTTGACCTTGATCAGTTGAATCATACCCAATGAAGCCCATTTCATTGAGTTTGAATGGTATATTAAATAAAATGTATTTTCTATTGACCAATCCCTTGTAAATATTAAAATATTGAGACTTCAGTGAAACTATTTATTAGATATGAAAAATATTATATAGGTCACCACCCAAACTATGTTCAATGAACCACCGTAAGAAACTACTACTATCAAATAACTATCCAGTAGGGAACATATTAGTGATATAATAGGATATGTTTGTAGAACATAGAAATATATTTTTTATATTTTTTTAATAAATTAAGGATTATATTAACACCTTTACATTAATACGTTATATATATACACCTAATTAATGAGTTTGATAAAAATTAAATTTTGATTTGAAGAAACCTAAATTTTTATTTTTCAAAAAAATATTGATTCTATTAAAAGACACAATATGATAAATCAAAGAGTTTTGAAATAAATTTTATTTCATGAAATAATCCTATAGGAATATTATTTATTTAAATATAAATTCTCTTGTAACTTATTGAAGGCCCGTTTAATTTTTATAAGGGTCAACATGTTTTTGTCACGTAAAAAGTAGTATTTTGATAAAAAAAATTGGTTAATTTTGGAAATAACTATTTTTAGAAAATTATATTAGTAAAATAAATATCATTTTTGGAATCAACACATCAAAATTATTCAATGTTGAAATTTATATAATTTTCTGGGTTAGTGGAATTTTGGGTAAAAATAAAATAAAATATAAATATATGATATGTATTATGAAAAAATAATAGCACAAAAATGTTGTAATAAATCCTATAGAAGGGATAAATAAAATTGTATTTTAATTTTAGTTTAGTAATTTTACAAACCGATAATTAATATTTAAAACCTATATTTTACTTTAGTGTTTTAAATACTATTCTTTATGAACATGATTCTCTTCGAAATGATGGATTCTATTTTTTAAATATTATTTTATTTTCTGAATAAAATATTGGATGTAACTACTCATTTATATAAGCCATGTGTATAAACCATGGGAAGGTTTTTGATATTGATTATTTTATTACTCTGAGTCTGTATGATATATATAGAAATTAATAATTAAGTCCCCAATAATTTTCTATAAATAATCACCGAACCTACCTTTCCTCTTCTCTTTAAAACCATTGATCATGACAATACACTAACTATCCACATATAAATACAAAATTATGTATTGTAATGATTTTAAGAAACTCTTAACAGGCTTTTTGATTCACCCCCACTAGATAAATATTTTTTTTCATCTTCTTCTTTATCGATGTAGTTTATTTTTATTAATTCATTTTATTTTTTAATGTAATGACTATATTTTTTCATTATAAGAATTTGGAATAGATTAAAAAGTATTTCTAGATCTATATACATATTCAATATTGGATTCTAGGATTTGTGTGCATCAGTATTGGTATAATTAAACTATTAGATTTATTATATCACACATACGTAGTTATCTAGAAATAATGGAAACACTCTTGAATAGTGTCTCGGATGGGAAAAATGAGTATTGTTAAATCTAGAATGTGATTTTTACCATATTAATTAAATTATTTTTTTCATTCATTAAGATATGGTTTTAATAGTTATAGTGGGGGACTAATAATATAAATAAACAAATAAATTTATTATTTATTATATAAAAACCCCAATTCCTCTTTTATATACTCCCATTTATAAAACAACATAGGGTTGGAAAGATAAAACATGATATTTGAGAGGTAAAGAGAATGATAGCCTTGAATAATTTCAATATCATGAGTTAGCAATCACTGTCCCAAGTATTTTGTCTTCAACAAAGTTGTTCATGAATATCGCCAATGATAAATATATAGAAACATTCATCCTTATTGATCAATCCATACCCGAGGTAGAGAATTTTATTTGATTATATTAATCCTATATTAGGATTATATCAATTTTATGTAGAATTAATTTATTAAATAATTAATTAATGATTCGATTATTTATTTATAGTTTATGTATTTAGTCTTTATAATTATGTTTTATTGGTTCTTATTAATTATTCTTCATTTGTTTTTTTCAATTACAATGGATTGAGGCTAACCAAAATGGTTGATGTTCATTCTTTATATTTGTGTTCCTTTATTTCATTCCTCATTATTAGTTCATTTTATTTTTTTTATTATATTTGGATAATGGTTTGATAAAAACCTGGAAAGCAATCACTATGCAGTTAACCGTTGGAAAGAAATAATTTTTGCGGGTGAAGATTCATGATCAAGGGAAATCCTGTGGTGAAACTATAACAAAAAAGGATCTGATGAAGGATTTAGGGATTATTTTTCATGAGTGTATTTTTTTCCAATGGGGTATAATCAGATATGATTTCCAAGTGGATGGGTGGTCAGAATCCGAACAATGGTTATGGATGGAGATCGATGAACCATAGATCTAAGATATATTGGATGATTTTTTGAGGATCCATAGGAGATGGTATCATGAGTTATAAATGTGTTCGTTTTTAGGTTTTTTGTAAAATAATAATATAAATGATGTGTACACTAGAACACGTGCCATGTGGTCTCCTTTAGTCGTGGATTGGGTTTCTATATGGAAAAAAATATCACACATTGTGTGACCCAAAACCAACACCCAAGAGAGTTCAGAAGGCGTACATGGGAATGAGAACATTTAGGTACAAACACGTGGATAGGTACACGAACATGGAGTGTTACATATTCATGTACACATGAAGAGTACTGATTCATTCTTAAAGAACACGGGCATTCCAAAAGTACATGGGTACTAACTAGAGTACTTGTCCATATGCTGGAATTTCCAAAAATTCGTATGATAGAGAAGACATGGTGTGCACTCCCCTTACACTTTGTGTACTTCCACAGGAATGGTTGAGGATCTAATTATCATTATTATAGGAAACAACAAATTAGGTTTCTTCACTCTTTACAAACTAATGTAATGGAGTTTACTTGTTCCTTGATGTGTTTTTTAGACTACATCAATGAGAGTTTTGTATGAAATCTATCCAAGAGTATAGGTTATATGATCCCCTCGGTGGATTAGAGTCAGAATCGCTCAAAAAGTCCCATGTTTATATCCTCATTCCCATATTTGTACCTTAACAGGGTTAGGTATCACCGAAACTACACACACAAGCATTTAATAATGTATCTAATGGGTTAATCCAATTAGGTTCAGGTATCCCCCATAGAACTTGTGTTTGATCCCTTATCTATGTATTGGGATATTCTCGGTTCCAACATGTACATATCCTGGGAGAGGCTCGATGATAATGAACACTGAGAAGATATCCATCAGTGTTAGTGAGACATAAGGAGTGAGTTCGCCTAGATGAATATTTCCTTGAATCCTCGAGAAGAATCATAAGTTGTATGTATGATTATAACTTAATGTGGGATAGAGTTTCAATGTTGAAAATATCTGGTTTATTATTACTATTTTATCATATGCTCATTTACATACCTTCATGATGATGAGTTGAACTATCCTTTTTTCTTTATGATTAGTGATTTACTATTGTCTATGGTTGTGTTTGTAATCACCCATATATGGGATCTTCACACACATGTTGTTTCTTATACAGATGAAATTTCATTATTATAGTGTCCTCAGAAGGCGAATAGTAGGTTGAGTACAGTTGTACTAGAAATAATGTGATTATTTATTGGTGTTTAATTTGACATTAGTCCCTTCATTTCTAGTAGGTTGGAATCCTTTATAGTTTTAGTGGGCATTTATTTGACCCTTTTCATTCTTGTGCTTGTGTCATAATATAATTTGTGATTTAGTTTTATAAAAACATATTAGTATTAGTTGTATCTTACCTTTATGAAATATATTAGTACATAGAGATTTTTTCTTGTATACAAGTAATTTAGGCTAAGGTGTCCTATGTATCTGATATTCCAACCCATTGATAGCTTCCAGTCCTTGGTCTATTAGAGGTGTGATTTGGGCATCATTATCAACTTATTTCTGACCAGGGAGATCCAGATAGGATAGAATGTGATAGAGTGGAAAGGTTGATTGTTTATATTAAGAACATATTTTAGATATTCTCTCGGTATAAGGATTTGTCTAGGAACTAGGATTTTTTAAAAGTATTTCATGTTTTGATTTTTGGTCGAGGAATCCATTGATGGTTTGGAATTTGTCATATATATTCATCAGGAATATAATAACCTACTTGTTGACCTGGTACATGTAGGAACTAGTTATAAAGAAAATATTGGTACATGAATTGTGTAAGGATGTGTTGTGGTTTCCATGACAACCATGATTCAACTCCCAATATAGAATATTTAAATATGGTATGTATTTTCTACTTCTTAATTCCTCCAAAATACCATCCAACTAGGATTTTAAAAAAAATATCATGATGATAATTTTCATAGTGATGAGGCTTCTATTTAGGGGAAGATCTAGGTTGTGGTACCTCCAGGTGGTTTCAGGATATTTCCTACCCTTATTGAGTATCCAGTTGTCCTATTATTATTTGATGATGACATATTCTATCTTAGTGCACACTATGTATTTTAGATATAGAATAACCTTAAGTTTATTGTTATACAAAAACTCAATAATTTTAGTAATAGATCAAGTTATTTGGGTATGTTTTATTCCTTGTTAAGAATCCTCTTGATCAGATGGTGTTTCTAAAGGAGATATTTAAAAGATGGATTTATAGAGATATTGTGGGTCTTGGTGACGCAGAAACATAATGAGGCGACACTCACATGGTCAATGTTCATTATGCTCTTCAGAGTGATGTTTTACCAAAAGACATTGTGATACATATGTTTCAAAGATATCCTAGAGCTAAATTTGGGTATCATGTTAGTTTTATAGTACATATTTTGTTGTAATAAACTGTCAAGAAACAATATAGATGTTGTATTTTATGAGTAATCTCAATATCCTACCATGAATCATGGTCATGACTAAGATATCTATGCTAGAGTAGTATCTTTTTTAATTCAAAATAACATTTGATTTTTCGATAAATCCTTAGTGGTGGAGTGGTTCATTGTTTCCCAATCACCATTAGTTTGTGATTTTTGTGGGAAACATAGATATGAGACTTTTGTAACTGGTTGTAGGTCATAAAAATATGGTTATATTTGTTTTAGGTTCTTCAAAGACTGTGTCAGGATAGAGTGGTTAAAGATCAGTTCTCACATTATGGTTTGAAACGTCAAAGGGAGAGAAAATGCTACCCTTTATTATGGGTGATGAATTATCAAATGCAATTTTCCGACCCATCATATTTTAGATAGGGATACTATTAATAGGTCACATAGAAATATGAAGTTTTTTTATTAGGGAGGTCTATAGGGAAGAATATGTGAAACAAGAGATTGAATAATAGTATGAGGTAGTTTATGTTTTGGTCTATTACCAACACCTCCCCTAGGTGGTCCATGCCAATTTCAAGGATTTAGTGGTCCGGTACATGGGATGTTAAAGGACCTAGAGTCAGCAATGATTATTTTACATTTGAACAGTGTCTTCTCTACATTAGTTTTAGATTCATTTTCACAAGAATGAGTCATTATTTTCTTTCCACTTCCATTTTTTGAGATCTAAATATTTTTAAGAGAATGTTTCTCGAACTTTTGAATTATAGACTCCTACCAGAGGAGATTAAATGATCACACACATCTAACAATATTGTGTCATTATTTGTAGAGGAGGGAACACTTTATGGGATCCCTTCATTGTTATGATGAAGACTAATGAAATCATTATATTAATGAACTAGTTTTTCATTATTAATTACCATCAAAAATATTTTCACAAATCATGTGGTGCATATGAGTTGATAGGATGAGGTTTTCATTCCCTAGAGAAAAAGAAGTGCATGTTGAGAAGGGTGAGCCCATATATAGGATGATACAACTGATTACTCACATGATGGATTGTATTACCCTTTGAGTGACATATATTAATATCAAATAGTTTCCTTCAGTAGTGGTGGAGTATGCAGATGTTTTCTCTAAGGATATACTAGGAATACCTCCCCACTAAGAGATTGATTTATGTATAGAAATTCATCTTGGACTACCCTGAAACATACACAAAAATATTAGGTAGATCCCATAAGCACTCATTATCTAATGTTTTAGTTGGATGTCTTATAGAGGAAGGGACTTATCAGAATCAGTGTCTCCCCCTGGGAAACAACAATAGGTATACCAAGATTGTGGATGAGATTTTTGGTTGTGTGTGGATTACTATTTCCTAAATTAGGTGACCATCATGAATAAGTAACCATTCCTATGAATTGATGAAATATTAAACCAGTTGAATGCAGAGAAGAATTTAATTAATATTGACCATTGGAGAAGATACTATTATATCTATCTTTGAGATGAGATTTTACTGAGTATGAAATTTCTATCTCTATAGATATTATGAGTACTTGGTGATTCCTTTCAACAAGATGAGAATCCCTAAAGTTTTCATGATAGTCATGAAATATACAATTCATTCCTTATTAGATAGGTTTATGGTAGTCTGATAGATGAAATCCGAGCATACTCAGAGTTAGAGAAGGATATCATGAGGAACCTGAGAATGATCCTAGATGTACTCTGAGAGAAGCAAATTTATAGGAACATACTAAAGTTTCAGTTATAGATTCCAGAGTTCCACTTCAAGGAACATGTAACCTCAGAATAGTGATTATCAGTGGTACTATAGATGGTTAAGTTATTTCTAGATAGGGATCCATCGATGTTCTTGATTGAGGTGTTATCTTCCTTGGGTTGGAAGGATACTGTTAACAATTCATTCCAAATTTCTTTAGGATATCAGGAACCTTAAATTAATCATCTATAATAGGGAATCCTTTCATATGTTCATAGAATTTTCAAGGGGAATTCTATGTTGTGTTTAATAGGTCTATAAAAACCCTTCATATTGAGACTTCTAAAGGAGGGTGTGGAGTAAGTGGTGTTCTGTGATTCCATTAGGACAAGGTTTATATTTATTATGATTGGTAGTTAGGCTATTATTTCTTATGAGCCTCGATATTTGATGCCCCATGTGTATAACTATGAGACCCATGATCAAGAGGTAGATTCAATGTTCTTTTCCCTATATAAGTGCATATAATTACATATTGGTAAGCAGATTATCATCTATTTCGACCAAAAAAAGACTCAAGTATATCTTTTTTCAATAGGATAATAACATAAGATTTGACCGATTGATACAGATTAAATAGAATTATGACCTTGAGATATTATATACTCTTATAAATGGAATCATAGTAAAAGATTCACATAGAAAGAGATATTTTTTGCTGTTTATGAGTGACACATTAGAGTAGTAAAACTCATTACAGTTGTCCATAGTAGAGAGGATGGTGTAGATTACCTCTATTAGATGGTTTTAACCCTATGATTCTTTAAAATGATAGGAATTATATTATTGGATATATCGATTTTGAGACCCTTTGTGGGTAGATATCCATTGGATATACCCATGATGAATTTTTTATAGGAGGGGTGCACATAATTATTTTTCGAGGATAGAAAATGGTAGCCGTTATATTGGGAGAGGAGGTGCCAAGGGTGCTTCATACATCTCTTTTAGTGGTAAATACTGTATTGGTAATGATGTATCATATTCTTTAATTTATGTTCTAGTGGATGAGAATATAGAAGTGTGTTACTGTGTATGAATCTCAATGTCTTAATTTTTAGAATGTGATTGTTGAGAACTGGGTTCTAGTGGGTTTGACAAAAACACATGGTTTGCAATACTTGAAGTGGTATGGTATCACAATAGACTTCTTGGTGAGACATCCAAGATAAATTAAAATTCATGAATCTATGTGGGTGACCATAGAATGGCTCCCCATGTTGGCCCACATCCTATCCATTTGATATCAGAGATCATCAAATAATTTTTGACACCATTATGTAAATATTATTCAGCTTCATGAAGTTCCCATGATGATCATTTTAGATCATGATGCTTTTATCACATATTTACTTTAGGAAGGACTATAGGTTTCCTTTAGGACATGGTTTCATTTTTGAATAATGTTACACCCCCATATAAATATCCATAATGAGTACACCATTTATGTTTTAGAGGACATGTTTTGGGCTTGCATGTTAGACATTGGTTGTAGTTGTATGTATAACATACCCCTAGTGGTGTTTTTTTATAAAAATATTTACTAATCCTCCATCATTATGGAACCATTCAAGGCCATTAATGAGAGACCATGTAGGTCACCATTATGCTATAATGATCTAGGAGAGTCAGTAATCATGGGCCCATAGTCAGTGCGAGTAATGACAAAGAATGTTTAGATAATCCAAGAAAGGATTAAGACTTATCAAATCCATCATAAATATCATATAGACCAATTATTGAGGCCTTTAAATTTTATGGGAAGGACCATTTATTCTGTAAGGTCATACCTAGATGATGATTTTTGATATTTCTCCTATGTGAAAAGTTATCTTCTAGGTTCATTGGACATTTCTTGATATTGTATTGGGTTAAAGAGTTGATGTATCTCTTATCCCTACCACCGTAGTTAGAATTGTTTCATGATTTCATCTACACATCACAATTGAGGAGGTATGTGCATGAATCATCCCATGTTATCGAATGGGGAGTGATGGATTTCAAGGACGGAGATACCATCATGTCCCACCTACTAAAGATATGGGATCGATAAGATAATATCATATGTGGGAGAGGGATTTCCTTGGTTCGTGTTTGATGAATGTATGTGAATATTCCAGAGAGAACCTTATAATGGTATAACTAGATTTAGGATCAGTATACTAAGATTATTTAGTGGTATTTTCCTTTTTGGTTCAAAAAATATCTCAGGTGTGGAGAGTATAACAACTAAATTTCCCCTTATAAAACTTTTTTTGAGTAATACTTGCATAGCCATGTGTTCAGTCACCATGGGATTCATGGGCCCTAAGAACCAACATATTTATATACTAAAATTATTAAATGTATTGTATCATGAAAATATGGTTTTTTGAAATAATATTATAACTCCTAAAAGAATTATTATATGGTAAAACATATAAAGTTGTTAATTAAAATATGTAGGTTTTACCCTAGAAGTGATAAAACCTTTGTGTATGATAAGTGGTTGTCTTAAGAGTGGTCGTGGGAATATTAATAAAATAAATAAATAATTTTTTTATTTATTAAATGGCCTGACCTAATTTATCCTCTATATAATCACAGTTATGAAAAAACCATAGGTATATCCACATAACACCATGAATTTGAGAGGGATCGTGGATTAGATCCTTGAAGTATATTGAGATCCTATACTGATGATCAATGTTTCATTGAGTTTTTCTTTAATAAAAGTGTTCATAGATCATTGGAATAAAAATGACATAGATCTATTCTTTATTAGAGATCAATCCTAACTTGAGGTTTGTCATTTATTTTGATGATTTCAACCCCGTATTTTGAATCTCCCAAGATGAGCTCAAATTTTTTCCTTGACAAATTAATTCATATGTTTATTAAAGAATTTGGGGTGATTGATTTTTTCCATAGAATTATGTTTTTTGGTTCTTTTCAATTTATATTTATTTTTTCTTTATTGACAATGGATCAAGGCAATCCCAAATAATGTTCAGGGTTTATTTTTTATTTATTTCTTTATTTCTTTATCATTTCACTCCATAATCTCTGTTAATTAACAATCAATATTCCATTTTGATGAAAGTTTTAAAAATACCAAGAAAATAATAATTGCATCGATGAACTTTGATAAAATGGATCATTTCTGTTGATAATAGATTCGGGGTTTGGGGAATGTATGTGGATGAATGGGGAAGATTGATGATGTTGTGATGGGTCACATGATTCTGATTCATGAGTGTTAGTTTTCACTGGCATGGTTTGAATGGATTTAATCCCTGAGTAGAAGTGTATCCTGAATATTACCCATGGTGATAGATAGAGCTCAAAAAATCATAGATCTAGGATCTATGATTGAACATTGTAGTGGATACATAATAGAAAACATAATAGGAAAGGATTGTAGTGATTTATGGAATATATTGAAAATTTATATATTCATGATGTATACTCTATAAGAACACATACCGTGTGGCCCCCTCTGGTGGAAAATTTGTTTTAAACATGGAGAAAAATATTATAGGTAGTGTGAAATCTAACACAACATATAACCTAAAACTAGTAGTCCTATATATACCCTAGGGTTACATGGGCATAGGCATGACCAATTATAAAGTTATTACCTGATGCATAGGCATAACCCGGTACAATAGCATGGACATGGACAGATTACATTGGAATTCCCTGAGTATATATTTATGGCCATAGTACCTGGACACAAGAAACAATACATGGTCACTAACCAAAATAAATGGGAATATCTAGAATAGAAAATATACACCATGTACTTCCATGAAATGACATGTACTTCCCCTAGGGAAGGTTGGGGGACTCATTATCTTTAGCATAGAATATTTTTAGTTGGGTGTGTTCCATATTTCTGGATTATTTATGGAGACTTACCTTGTTTAGGGCGGTTTTTCCTATTTGGTTCCATGAAGGTTTAGTTGGACTTTTATTCCTATGTATTGTACGTAAGATCTAATTTATGGATTAGAGAAGGTATCTTTTCATGAGGCTTATAGTTGGATCATCATTCCCATATTTATGAATTGGTGGGGTCTCTTATCTTGTGTCCTATATATGTGGTCCTTTAATCCCCTATCTAGATGTTTAATTTAGTTAGTGTCAAGTATCACCCATAGGCCCTGAGTTTGATCCCATATATATGTATTGAAATATTATTAGTTCCATTATGTACTACATCATGGATAGGAATTATGAGATGAACCTCCCAAATGATTTCTAAGTATGTTAGTAATACCCCGGGTGTTATTTCTTGTACCCAAATGTTTTGTCGAATCCTCCATTGGGATTTTTGGCTAGTTGTATGGTTTTGACCAACATTAAAACTAATCACTACCTTTATTATATTTGTTTCATTATTAAAATTTTCTCAAATCCTTATCTATATTCATTTTTATGATGAGAAGAAATCTCTTTACTGATTTATGTTTAGTGATTTTAGGATGTCCTACTGGATTTTATATACTCACCACTGCATTAGGTCTTCCCACATGCATCTTGTCTTATTATCATTAATGGGAATTCTATGATGTTCAAGGAGGACTTGGAGCTTATGGATCATAGTTATTCAAAAAAACCATGGTCGGTTCTAGGTGTTGTATTTTATAGCAGTACCATCCTTTCTTGCATGCTGGAATCTTATACAATTTTCATGGGATTGTATTTGGACATTTTTCTTTCATATAGTTATTTCATAATATGATGTAGGATTTAGTTGTATGAATGAATCTTAGTAATAATAGTATCTTCCATTTTATCATTACATTTGTACTAGGTTATGTGTGTGTTTTTATATGTACCTTAGGATAATTACACCAATGTGTGTGATATGTCTACTCGGGAGCAGTCACTAGACCATCATCTATTTGAGGTAGACTTGGGGTGTCATATTTTGTATACCACCATCCAGGAGGCCACTGATGGGTCATTTCATGACAACCAATTTTCTATTTTTACATGTTTTTTTACACATACATTTACAATACTTATAATCACCTCATAATGAGATACCACAATTCACAATCATAAATCCCTTAGATGACCCTTCATACACTACTATTATGATTTTAATATTATTACATGAATTTATAAGAAAAACTTTTGTGTTGTAAACACCATTCCAATTTATAATCAGTGTGAAAGTCCGAGTGGAATGTCCAGAGGTGGGGGTGAGTTGAATTCCCACTTAAAATTTCTATTAAACATTTTATATTAAAGATCCCCCAAATTTTGAAAATAGATCACTTAAATAAGGAAACAGAGATATAGATTTCTAACATGTCATTAGTTTTCTCAAAGGGTGATTAGTCCTCAGTTGAATTAGTGTAAAACACTTCTTCAACTATTGAAACAATTTTACTAAATTAAACACAAACACACACTTACAAAAAATAACTATCAAAGTGAATGGAAAAGAGTTTATTGTTTTAGCAGTAAGTAGTAGAAAATAGATAAAATATTTTATAACAAAATATATTGCACAGAAAGGTTAAATAAGAGGTTCAGTATCATGAAGACATAATCCTCCCCACTTGGTGATCACCTACCACCAAGTGGTTTAAATTATTAAACCTGATACACAGCCTGTATCAGGATTTATAACAATTTTCAAAAACTTTCTAGAGTTTACACCCTATACCATAGTTCATCATGGGAATGAAAAAAACCGGGACCACACAGTGTCTCATCCAATATTATACATGGGAAAACAAGGAGAAAGAAATGTTTTATGTGAGGATTTTGGTATCCTCTAGTTCAAGCACAAGTGACTATGTGTATGACACTAATACACACTTCTCAGAAATTTAAATTGAAAGAACACAATAGTGAAAATATGATGAGAATGAGTTTAGAAGGCTATATATGTTTGAAATTCAACTCTTGACTCATTTAAGTGAATAATTTGATGTTCACGTCATTCTCATAATGTTGTCTCCAAAACATAGGGTCGAAAATCTAGGTTCGGGCTTTTAGAAATTGAGTGTTCTGCTTCTTTATGATGATCGAGAGACGATGGAGTACATAATGTAGGAGTGTTTTTACTCAAATGATCTTTGTGGGGCTTTTGGGTTCTCAGTGTAAGTGATGAATGGTTCTTAATTGATCTAGCGAGTATGTTTCTTCGTATTTTTAGACGTTATTTTATTCCTCTGTACTTACTCACACCCAAATCTTTTTCTTCTTTTATATTTGAGGCCTAAAAACAGGTATAAGTACGTCACATGTGTTCTTTCTCATACCTCGTACTATCCTAAGATACATTATCTCGATATATCTACATTAAGAATTAATTAATATCAGAATCATTAAAGTTAGAAAATATGACTGTTAGAATAATATTAACAATTTGACAATGTATGAAGTAGAGGAGTATGGTAGACCGGTAATGGTACCCTTCACAATGGTAGGATTCAAGAGAAAGTTCACATCAGTAGCATTCATCAGTAACCTCTCCAATGGTCCATCCATAACTCTCCATCAGTAACCTTGAATTAATAATTCTCCATCGACATCCTTCTCAACAATATCCTTGCATCGATGACCTTTTCATTGGTAACCTTTGCATCGGTGAAATTTGCATCGGTGACCCTTTCATCGGTGACCTTGCATCAGGGAACTTGGAATCAGTGACCTTTGAATCAATGACCTTTGCATCAGTGACCTTTTCATCAGTGACTTTTGCATCGGTGACATTTTCATTGGAGAAATTGTGCATTGTGGGCTTTAAATAAGAGAGCAGTGAGATTAAACGTACATAGTTATCACTTTGATATAAACATGATTTTCACATAATTTATTATCATGTAAGAGAAACATAATTACCATATAAATAAAACATGATTAGTAATTATCAAAACATGATTTTGGATTATCAAAACATGATTTGGGATTATCAAAACATGATTTGAGATTATCAATACATGATTTGGGATTATCAAAATAGGTGAGTCCAACAATCTCCCCCTTTCTGATCATCAGAAATTATGTCACTATTTTCTGAATTAGGGTTAATTACATTTTCTAACATCTTCAAAGGTGTGTCTAAGAACATTTTATCCTTGTTTTTTAAAGAAAATTATATATAGTATATATATGAAAAATGGTCAGTCAACTTGACAAAAATCTCCACCTTTATATTTAGGCAACTTAAAACTTAAACTTCACTTATTTAGTTTCTCCCCCTTTGTGTGACATTGAGATGTAAATTCGAGATTCAAGTTTAAATATTTATCCTCCTTTGTGATTAACAAAATGGCATGAGTATAAAAAGATAAAAAAATTATTTTCTAGTAATGAATCATAAGTATAATATATAATTTTTTTTACAAAAATCATATCAACGAAGATATCCCACATTCAATCCACATTAGAGATGTCCAAAGGAGATTTGTCATTGAAAGTGGAGGAAGAAGGTTATAAAGATAGATGGATAGGCTATGGGATATTAGGAAATAGGGTTGGAGGAGCTTCGATAGAAGAATTAGTAGACCGGCAGTGAGTGGATCTCTGAGGAATGGTGGGGGTCAAGCTTCTGATAGTCTGCTCATAAGTCATTAAAGGCGCAACACTGGAAGATCCTAAGGCACCTAGGGTAGAAGACATGGCTAGAAGAACAATGATGGGAGTTCAGTCCACATGGAGGAAGGGAAAAAAAGATTTCTAAAATCCATAATAATAATTCCCCCTCTCTCAATGGCTGAAATAAATCATCCTTATTCTCCATAAATTTCTCCAAGGTAGGAGTCTACACTCGAAGGTTGATAACCTAATCTTTAAAGGCATGAGTGACAGTTGGAATACTCATGTTCTCCAATAACATCATAATGTGAATATCCATCTTATGCTTAGTGTATATCCTTTTTTAGTTGAAATAAACTTTGTTCTTTGATGGCCATCTGATCTTGAGCAGCCTCCCTTAGATAATTTCCCTCAAGATTATGAATTTATATTATAGTGTAAATAACTTGATTCATAGACTGAGTATCTGATGCACTGGTACTAGATAACTTCTCAACATCTTCTCTAACAACAAACCTAAAGGATTCTAGATCAATAGGAGGAGAGGTTGAAGATAAAGCAGATGCACATAGAGGTGCTACATTGAAAACTATTATCTCCATAAAAACATTTTTCAACCCATTGTTCAATCTCTTCACATCATCATCTTGGCAATCACATGTGTCCCCATGGAATTATTAAATTCCTCAAACATAGTGACCATTTTTGGAACCAGACTTTTAATATATCAAATATCATTTTCCACCTTTACCATTGAAACCATATCAGAGTCTAGTATAGTAAAAGGCTGCTTCACAGATTCCATAGAATCTACCAGGGTTCCGATCTGATTCTTACAGTACTTTACATCCTCTAGAAGGATAGAGTGAGATATAGAGACTATCCTCTATACTTCGGAAGTGATAAATTCATGATGTGAGTCATAGTCCTCTCTAACACAACAAATTTCTCATCAATGTGGCTATTCATATCTAATTTCATTGATTCCAAAACATCCTTCTTCACATAATCACGAGGAAAAATGAACCACTAGCGACAAAATAGTGGTTTCTAAAACAGTATGAATGGGAGAAAATCTGATTGGAGGGTCATCATTATATTCTCCATAATCTAAGCCTAAGACAAAAAATCCAATGTCTTCTAACTATTATTATATTCCATGAGCTTCAACAACTGATCCTATGGAAATAGGTTCCTCCCCCTCACATGGAGCTTTCACATGATCATAAATTTCCATCACTGTCATACCTCCATGAGAAACCTCATCAACAGGAGGGTCCACTGCCACTTCTTCTACTAAATCTTTGACTACATCAAGAGAAATTCTAGCTTCAACTGAATTAGAAACTTATTCATCTACACCTAAAACCATTTCTATATACCCGATGAAGGGACTCAGACTAATACACTCTTATCCACTTACTTCAACAGATGTCTCAATGTCACCATGAATATATTTAGTGTCCTCATCCTCTTCTAAGTTCCCTATAATATCTCATAGGTCATTTTATGCCCCTTCTTCTTCACAGGTCTCTTCATCATCCCTATCTCATAGAATAGTCTCCCTACTAGGCAATCTATTTGGTGTGTTAGGCTTACCAAAGGATACATTATTATCACGGGGATTGGAGGGAAGGACTATATCACTCTGGTCATCTATAGGAGAGTCCTCTTTTTCTGTCATAGTAGTAACTTCTCCTTCTTCATCCAAATATGAAATCTCTACTTCACTGGGCTTTAGATTAGGATCTCTCTTATCCGTAGGCCTAGTAGTATGAGTGATAGAATTGAATTCATCAAATAACATACCTTAATCATGTACCCATTTTTCTTCTAGGGGTTCCAATTTATCTTTATAAACTTGAAAATTACCTTTGTAATGAAGAAAATGTCTCTTACTACCACTATTTCCTAATTTTCTTTAGTAACTCCTTTCAACTTAAGCATTAATGATATCAATCTGGGATGAAATAAGTTATTGGATTTAGAAATGGGATTTATCATATCCTCTAATTGAATCATCAACATCCTACATAAATTTATCTTATTTCCATGTTTCAATAGATACAAAAAAATACATCCTTAAATTTCAATGTAGCAAAGTCCCCTCTTTTGGGACTCAGGACATGCTGAAAAAATTTAAACAGTAGCTTTTCGTCTCCTTCCATCTTAGTAGCAATGACATTCCTAAGAATCCAAATCTATGTCAGTTCAACTAAGGATTCTTCGTAACAGTAGAGCTCAGTAGCAGGAGGCACCACTCTTGAATAGTAGTCATAAATCCCTTCATGTGGTACTCTAAGACACTCAACCCATTCAATAGAGGATAAGCTTGAACTTATTCCAATTAACCTTGAAGACATTTTTCCCTCATCCGATGTCTGTTCAAATTGAAAACAACTCATAAATCTCCTTAACTAAATTTAGAAAATAATTTCCATTATTGATTGTAAAGAATCCAACCCAATCTTGAGCTAAAAGTGCCATTGGCACTAAAGATATTCTCGTCTGCAACCATTTATAATTGAACTATTTTTCAACTACAATTTCCCTTTTACACTGATGAGGTTTGATCTGCTTTTCCATAGCCTTGCTTCCATTACTCGACTCAAATAATGGTCTCTCTGGATTTTGAACACCCCCTTCATCACTGACCAACGGTCTCTTCACTTATTCCATGTGATCCGAAGGAGTTCAAGGGCTTCATAAGATGGTTAAGTTGTGATTTTAGGGATAAGGAGATTCCGGAGAGAGTTTTAGGTTGATTTAAATGTGGTATGGTATTTTAATTTTATCATTTAGGGATCAAAAATTAGATCAATTAAAATAATAAAAAAACATTTCAACTTCTAGTAGAAAGAAAACGTGAAGTATAGGAAAAGATTAACTATCGGTATGGTGCCATCAATGAGGTTCTAATGGTTAGGTTTCATTCAGTGAGGTTCCTATCAGTGAGGTTATTAATGGTAAGGTCTCTAATGGTGAGTTTACGAATGGTGAGGTTTCTATTGGTGATGTTGAAAATGGGGAGGTTTCTATCAATGAGGTTCCTAATAGTGAGGACTCTATTAGTGAGGTTCATAACGGTGGGGTCTCTATCAGTATGGCCTCTAATGGTGAGATCCAATAGTGAGGTTTCTAATATATCATTTTATAATGCATAAATCAATCTTGACGTAAGTTAACCTCTAAGAATTCAATGTCTTTGTGAATATATCATCCAATTGGTGTTCAATACTAATTAATTCAAGAGTGATATAACCTCTTTCATAATTATCTCTCAAGAAGTGATGACTTATATTAATGTGATTTGTATTAGCATGAGATACTGTATTTTTAGAGATGTTAATATCACTTTTATTATAACACTTTATAGAGACATGTTTGAATTGATATCCAATGTCCTGTAAAGTTTTTTTGATCCACAGAATTTGAGGACAACAACTCCCAGCAGCTTTATATTAATCCTCGGTGGTAAATAATCCAACCGAATTTATTTCTTAATTCACCATGATACTACTGACTTGCCTAAAATTTGACATGTTCTAGAGGTTATCTTTCTATCGAACTTGAATCATGAAAAATCATCATCCGAATAACTTATTAAAGAAAAAGATTGTCCTCTTGGATTAAATAGTCATATTTTTTAGTAAACATGATATTTTTAAAAATCCTTTTAATAGTAGACAAATGAGACTCTTTAGGAATGGATTGAAAGAGAGCACACATGCATACATTGAACATAATATCAGGTCTACAAGCAGTATTATATAGCAGACCTCCAATCATACCTATGTAATTGGTTTGATCCACTGGTTTACTGGTTTCATCAGCATCCACCTTATTGGTGGTACTAAAAGTTGTATCACTACATTTATTGTAGTCCAAAATTTTTTTTTTCAAAATATCTTTTTTATATTTTTTTTGATTTAAAACAATACCATTTTTAATTAAAAAAATTTGAAATCCAAGGAATATTTTACATTCCCCCATTAAACTCATTTCAAATTCATCTTGCATCATTTTGGAAAAATCAATACATAATAATTTTTTAGAGGATCCAAACATAATTTCATCTACATAAATCTGTATGATTAAAAAATATTAGGAAATCCTTTTAATTAAAAGAGTAGGATCCAATATTCTCTTATTAAAACCTTTTGAAATAACGAAATAACTAAGTTTGTCGGACTAAGATCTTGGAAAATGATTCAGTCCTTATAAAGATTTAAATTTTTTTAAAACATTATTTGAAAAAAATGGGGATTTGTAAAACTAGGGGTTGTTCATAATATGCATCTTCAACTTTGTACCCATTTAAAAATAAACTTTTTTTACATCCATTTGATAATGTTTGAAATTTAGATGAGTTGGATAAGCAAGTATTATCCGAATGGATTCTAGTCTAGCTACAGGTGAAAAAGTTTCCTCATAGTATATTTCTTCTTCTTGAATATATCCTTGTGAAACTAGTCTAGCCTTATTTCTAACAATTTTTGTAGATTCATAAAATTTATTTCTAAACAACCAATAAGTGCATATGGTCAATGTGTCTTTAGGACATTCTAATAATTCCCAAACATTTTTTATTTCAAACTGATTGAATTTTTCAGGCATATCTATCAACAAAAATTCACCATTGATTACATCATAAATATTTTTAGGTTCATGTTTTGAAAGAAAGGCTTGATGTTCAACCTGGTTTCCCATAGAACCTCTAGTTTGTGTTCCATTATTAAAATCACCTACTACAACATCTGAAGAATGATTATTGAGAGTTATAATACCTTCAGAATGAGTTAAAATCGAATTCTCATGAATGCCTATAGGTTTAGATTCATCATGCATAGATTCTGGAGGATTTCCCAAATTCGTTGTTTACACTATGGTCCCACTGTCTTTATCATTATGGTCCTGAATTGACATATCTTCATCAAGGAGTTCAACAGAGGATTTGGGTTCATTTGGATCTGTCTCATAAAATTTGACTTTAACTAGTTCTTCCACAACCTTGTTTATATTATTAATTAATTTATAGGATTTACTAGATATTGAGTAACCTAAGAAAATTCCTTCATCACTTTTGGAAGAAAACTTGTCAAGATTGTTCATAGTGTTAAGGATGAAGACTTTGAATCCAAAATCTCTGATGTAATTAACCTTTGGGTTTCTATTATTTCAGAGTTCATCAAGGGTATTCTTAAGAATAGGTCTAATTAAGACTATATTGATAATGGAACAAGATATATTAACAAATTCAGTCCAAAAATAGATAGGTAGATTATACTATTTAAGCATATTCTGCGAAACTTCTTGATGTGTCCTATTTCTTCTTTCAAAAATTCCATTTTTGGGGTGTTTTAAGAGTATATAAATTCTATGTATATCCATTTTTGAGCTAAAAGATTCATATTCCTGATTTTCAAACTCACATCCATGATCACTTTTCAAGATCTTATTTCTAATTCAACTAATAGTTTCTACAGACTTGGAATCTTTAATGAAGTAAGAACATGCATCAATTTTGGTAGCTAGAAAGTATACACAAGTATATCTATAAAAATAATCTATAAGAACATAAATATAGTTCTTTCAGTTAAAACATGAAATTCTAGATGGTCCAAACAAATCCGCGTGAACTAACTCAAGAAGTTGAGAAGTAGAAATATCATTCTTTGGTTTGAAAGAAACTTTATGTTGTTTTACCTTTTCACAAGGATTGCAAGCATAGTTAAGTGGGAAATCTAATTTTGGTAAATCCCTAACAAGACTTTTCCTAGTTAGATACCTAAGTGAGTGTACATTGAAGTGTATTAATATTTTGTGTCATAACCAGGATTCTTTATGAAATTCATTTAAAAATGAATCATTTTTCTTAGCTACATAATTTAAATCATCATTATATACATTTTTATTTCTATGAGCAGTGAATATTAAGTAATTTTTAGAATTAAAAACATTGTATGAATCATTTTCAAATTTAACATTAAAACCATCATCACATAATTGAGAGATACATAGTAAATTGCACTTTACCCCATCAATAAAAAGTTCTTTTGAAATTAATATAGTATTAGGGTTACCAAATTGGCATAAGCCAATGATATTCCATTTTTCATTATAACCAAACATAGCATCTCCACCATTAACATTAATTAGGCTCTTGTAGAATGAGTATTCTCACGTCATGTGTCTTTAATATCCATTGTCCAAGTACTATAGTGTTTTACATGAGCTCTTCAAACATTTTTCTCGAAAAATAGATTTATGTGTAGGGTAACTTTGGTACCTTGATTTTATTGGGTCCAGAGAGGATAACAAGTAAATCTTTGGGAACCCATACTTGTCTCACATATTTCCTATAATCAAAAGATATGTTTTGAGACATAAACATATTGTTTGGTACATTAGAGAATTGTTTTTCAAAAGATAGTCCAGAACAAGAACTAGTAATCATCTATCTAGATTTTGGGACAAATTTATTCATAATATTTCTTCTCTGTCATATCTAATATCCTAGATCTATTATATATTTTAGATCAATCTGGTTTCCTAGTAACTGATTCATGGTATCTATACCTATAGTAAAATTCTCGAGGTCTCTTTTTAATTTCTCATTAGATAATTTATGTTTAGTATTTTATTTTAACAACTGAGCGCATCTTTCTTTCTCATTATCTAGATTCGATTTATAATTAGAATTTAAAGCATGTTGTATTTTCAATAATTAATATTTATCCTTCAGTTCATTAAAGGTGTCTTCAAGAATCCCATAGTACTCAAATAGTTCATCCTTAGTCATATTTTCATCATTGTTTGATTGACTTTCATTCCCAGAATAGTAAGCATTTTGTATAGGGTAATTGGGTTTTACCTCGGATGTTTCTGTCATGAAACACATGTTTTCATGTTTTTTCTTTTCAATGTCAGAAGTGTCAGATCCACTTGAGCTACCTTCTGAGGCACTCCAAATAGCTTTCATAGCCATTTATATCTTTTCCATAGTCTTCATACTATTTTTTAAATATCATCTTGGGGAAATGAAAATTCACATGACCTTTTAGTATACACTCATAATGGACTATCTCATTGGAGTTATCATTCCATTTTCTATACTTTTTCCACTTTCCTTTATTATCATACATTCCTTTATATTTTTTACTTTCTAAATAACTTTTTCGTATGGTATAACTTATTAAATATCCTAGAAAGATGAGAAATATCAACATCACTGTCAGAATCAGAGTCTTCACTAGTGGAACTGTCTATAAGAACATGAACCTTTTCACTGTCCTTTTTTATTTGAGGTAGAAGTCATGATTGTTGCATATTTCATTCACAGTTATACATCTGCTTCTTGATTTACCTTAAGCTCTTCTATATACATCATAGACTTTCCAATTGTTTCCTTCACTAGTATCTTGAATATGTCATAAGATTCTTGAATATAAAATGAAGTTCCTCTCTATTTTTCAGGTAGTCATTGAAGCAATATCATAATCTGATCCATGTTGTCAACTGATTTTCTAAGCAGACTCGTGGTATTCACTATTTCATTAATCCTGAGATACATTTCAGATATAGGTTCATTAGGATTCATCTTAAAATAAGAATATTTAATATTATAAGTATTTAATATCATTTCATTAACATTGGTTGATCCCTCATGAGAAACAACTAAAGTATCCCAAATATTATATGCAGTTTTTCAGGAAGATATTCTGTTGAATTTTTCATCACACCAGAGAATAATACAATACATTCATTGTTTTACAATTATTTTTATATGTATCTTTAGTCATATGAGACAATGTGTTAGAAGTAGTAACTGGTAATATATGTTTTTCTTCAATAGTGTCCTATATTTTAGGTCTCATTCTCTTTAGATACATGTTCATTTTTAATTTCCACTGAGCATAGTTATTTCCATCAATGAATGGTGGAATGTTAGTAGTTGCATCCTTAACATAGTTATCCAATGTTAACAATAATTGTAAAGAACTTCAAATTTAGATATGAATGAAATTTTAATATCTTTATGATACAACTAAAATCACAGTTATAGAATTTCACAATTTTCCCAACATTTCAGGTAATAGTAATAAAAACTAAACTAACATCCATCTAATACCAAATGTTGGTCATATTGGAATCTCAATTGGGGGTGGTGAATTGAGTTCCTCCTTAAAATTTTAGTTAATTATTTTATATTAATGATCCCCGTAATTTTGAAAATGTCCCATTTAATTAAGGAAATAGAGATATAGATGTCTAATTTTTCAACATGTTTCTCAAATATTTATTTGTGCTCAGTTAAATTAGTGTAAAAAACTTCATCAAATTTTGAAACAAGTTTACTGAATTAAACACATACACACACATAACAAAACTATATATCAATGTTAATTCAAAACAATTTAATGTTTTATTAATAAGAATTGAAAAATAAACAAAATAGAGTATAAAAAAATATAGGTCATGGAATGATTAAACAAGAGGATCAGTCTCAAGTTGAGACATAATCCTCTCCACTTGGTGATAACCATCCATGAAGTAGCTTAAATTAATAAACATGATGCACAATCTGTATCGGGATTTATAACAGTTTTCACAAACATTCTAGGGATTAAACCCTCTACAAAAGTTCTTTAAGGGAATGAAAAACAACACATAACAAAAATGGACACTTCCATAGTTTTACTTGGGAAAATATTTAGAAAGAGAAGTTTCATGTGATGAATTTTGTGTCCTCGAGTTCAAGAACTAGAGATTGTGGGTATGACCCAAATACACACTTCTCAGAAATGTAAAACAAAAGAACACAATATAGTAAATATGATGAAATTGAATTTAGAAGGCTCTATGTGTTTTCAGTTATGCTCTTGACTCATTGAAGAGAATATTTTTATGTTCGAGTCTTTCTCTAGAAGTTTTCTCCACAACATAGTGTAACAACTCTAGGTTTTGGCTTTCAAAAATTTAGTTTTATACTTCTTATGTTGATTGATACTTGATGATGTACAGAATGTAGAATAGACTTTTTCATCAAATGATATTTGTGGGGCTTGTGGGTTCTCAGTGTAAGTGCTGAATGGTTCATCTTTTATCTAGAGAATACGTTTCTTCATTGGATCAGACATGATTCTATTCATATTTCTCTACTCACACCCGCAACTTTTTCTCTTTTATACTTGAGGTCCGACAATATGTATATGTACATCACATGCAATATTTCTCATACCTTATACTATATCCAGATACAGTCTCTTGATATGTCTACAATAAGAAATAATTAATTTCAGAAGCATTAAAGTTATCAAATATGTCTGTTAGAATAATCTTAAGAATTTGAAAACATAAGGAGTATAATTGTATGGTAAACTGGTAATGGTAGTCTTTACCATGGTAGGCTTCAACAATAAGTTCACATCTATTGCATTCATGAGTAACCTCTCCAATGGTCATTCAATATCTCTCCATTAGTAACCTTCAATTGATAATTCTTCATTGGTAACCTTCAATTGATAATTCTTCATTGGTAACCTTCAATTGATAATTCTCCCTCAGTAGCCTTATCAATAGTTACCTTGAATCGGTGAACATTGCAACAGTGACCATTGCATCAGTGACCTTTGCATCGGTGACCTTGGCATTAGTGACCTTTGCATCGGTGACCTTTTCATCGGTGACCTTTTCATTAGTGACCTTTACAGCAGTGAGCTTTGCATCAGTGACCTTTGCATCAGTGACCTTTGAATCGGGGACCTTTTCATCAGTGAACTTTGCATCAGAGAAATATTTCGTTGTGAGCTTTGAATATGATAGTAGTGACATTAAACGAACATAGTTATCACTTGGATATAAACATGATTTTCACATAAATTATTATCATATAAGAGAAACATAATTACCATATAAAAAACATGATTTAGAATTAACAAAACATGATTTGAGATTATCAGAACATGATTTTGGATTATAAAAACATGATTTGGAATTATCAAAACATGATTTGGTATTATCAAAACAGGTGGGTCCAACAAAATGGTACATACTGAAATCTAACTACAATTCATTTATTAGGGAATTATAATTACAAAACCTAGACCCCATAATCATTGGATTAAAATTCATTAATTAATTTATTATTATATATTATATATGTGGCCCTAAAAGTAATGTACATGATATGATTTCAATTCCTATGACTATAATTATATATCCTTCTCATGCATTTGGTATTGTTTTTTATCTCATGAGAAACCACGTATTGTGAATGGGAAGTATTCTTGAGAACAATATATTATGATGTCTCAATTGTTATACTTAACACACACTTATGTTTTCATGTTTTATATTGATTTTAGATTGCTATGATGAATTGATGTTATCATATATTTTCATTATTTCATATTCTTAATTATGGTTCTTAACTTTATATTTTGTCATGTTATGCTTCTTAAATTACATGTAAAAATTTACATTATATCTTACCGTGAATTTTTTATTACTATGATTTATAGCTAACCCCTTTCTTATGCATGTCCCTATGTTATACTGTGTAGTATTAGAAGATCATTATAATTTAAGGTGATGTTACAGAGTTTTAAAATATTATCTTTGAATCCATGTTACATGGTATTTCATTATGAATCTAATTTTCCAAATACACTATGTCTCTCAATCTGTTATTATTGCCTTTAATATAGTAATTCATGAAATATAGTGTATAAAATATATGGGTTGTCATATATTTTCAAACCCATATTCCTTAGAACATATAATTGAACACATAATATGAACATGGTTAACTTTGGAGAGGTATAAACTTCAGATCGCATATGAGAAGAATAAACTTACCAGACTTGAACTTAGGGCACAATTGATAAATAAGATAGGTTTGGGTTGTCATTTACATTAAAACCCCATAAAATACTTAATGTATTTTCAAAATATATTTTTATATAAATCATTGAATATAATATTTCAATTTTATTTGAATTAACACACATATTCATAAATATCTTATCCCATTAATAATTATTTTTATTCTATGAATATTCATATAAAATACAATATAAAATATTAATTAAATTATATATACATAATGAATGAATAAGTAAATTTATAAAAATATTGTGATTGAATTATCAGTATGATAACCCAATAAATAAATTAGCCATGTTATAGTTAAGAATTTGAATTTGAATATTAAATATTCTGACAGGACAAAACATAAATTTGTGCCCTTAATCATTTATATATTTATTTAAAGATATGGTAATGGACCCATTATTCAAATAAGTTCATCATTTAACCTTGAATAATTGTTATTATTGAATGTTTTGGGGAAGAACATAAGTTGATAGGCATGTTCCCAATAATTTTTTTGTCTATTATAATAGATAAACCTACAAAAATAGTTGAATGAAAACCCATAATATACATTAAAAGTATATTTTTATGATTTAATGTATAATTAATTTAAAATAATATTTACCTTTTATTGATAATTGTGTTTTATGTTGATTAATTTATTATCCACTATCGTAGTTGAATCTTCATTGATGTGGAGGAATGTAACCTAGAATTCCTATAGTGGTATTCACATATGTTCCATGAATCCTAAAATATTACCATTGGTATACTAGGTGCTAGAGTAGAATAACCAAAAAACTTATTTTGTTTTTTTTGGATTTTAAAAAATAATATATCGATCTTGAAAGATTTATCTCTTGTTCTCTCATTCTTGAGATGGTGGGGGATGATTATCTCTCATTCATGAGAGAGTTCCTACGAGATTAAATTAATCTTGATAGAATTATTTTGATAAAATTCATTGTGTACAATAATTGTCGTCACAAAATAAATTATATAAACTAAAATATATCTACATTGGCTTAAACTATTAGTAGTCGTATAAATTCATTCTACTTAATTGTTTATTCAATTCCATGACATGAACTAAATCATAGATATTGAAAATTATTTCTATAAGAACCTTAACTCTTCCCTCCAGCAATTGAAATTTATAAAATATTGAATAAGAAATATTTATGTAAATAAAAAAAATATGTTTTATTCAATGAATAATTAAATATTAAATTTAATAGACACACGAATGAATATTTATTTAAATATTTTTATATCAACATTTAAATGCATATTAAACTATACAATATTTTTGTGGATAAATAAATATTTATTTAGTGTCATATGAATGATAAAAAAGAGATAAATAGTTAATATATTTTCTCACATGAAAATAATAATGAGTAAATATGAAACTCACATGTATTCTAAACACAAATAACCAATGGTTAGTATTTTACAAATAACTAAACCATATTAATTATTATTCAATAAATTGATAATAATATTTATTATTATTATTAAATACAAATAGTATTTAATTGAAATTTCATAAACACTCTTTTTGTGGTCCTCTTTGCCTCTTTCCTAATGGAATTGGTTGAATTTCCATAAAGTCCATGATCAATGATTATTACTATGTCACGGAAGACATAGATAAAGAAGTAAATGATGAATTGAAAAAAACTCATTCAGATTAGTATTTAAAAATAAAATCTTTTTTCTTGATATCTCAGGAAGAATATTTAATAATTATTTCATTAATCTATAATATTGGTTTATCTTTCTTTGATTACCTGAAATTAATTTGTTGATAAACTACCATGAACATGGAATTAATAAAAAATGATATTCCAATTAAGGGTTCTATGATATCTTATTTCATTAACTCAAAAGGTAAAAATATTTTTCTGGAATTATTTAATTAATTAATATCACCGATGACACATTAGAAAAATATAACTTCATCACCAACAGATGATGAAACAATTTTAATTAATACATCAATGAACATGTTTTATGATGTACATTAATAATAATCTCATGTATAAGGAACAATACACATGTTAGTAGATTAAAAAATCCAAAGTCACAAATAACATGTAGAATTCATATTAGATGTTATATCCTCATAATTCTATCTTTTAGAAATTATCAAGTATGAATCATCATATATAATAGCATCGTCCCCTTATGATAATTCCACACATGATAGTAAAATCATCATCTGTGTCTATTTATAATAATTTCTTCAATTACATATGATATATATTTAAATAATATTGTCAAAACATTTCAAGGATATCATTATATTATAGAATTTATATAGCCTTTTTTTGATATAGATACTCTAAGGACATTATCACATTAATGATACAAAGAAGAAAAATCATCAAGTGATAATATATTTACCAAGAATTTGAGTGTAAAGATATTCAAGATTAAAAATTCAGTTGGTTTGAGGGATCAAATTCTAACAAACCCAAACTTTCACTACATACTAAAACTAACAAACATACTATCTCTAAAATGATAAACATGTTTCTACTAAGGTATGGATATAGAATCAAGACATTCCACATTCTCTTGGGGATATTATTCTGGCTATGAATTTAATTGATTGAGAAAATCCCTCAACACGAAATATCACTAATTGTATAAATTTTTCCTCTATCATTAACATGATATCATGAATAATACCATAGTCATAATATTATCATAACATGATAATATTTTAATAGTTTTGTAAAACCAAAAAATAAAAAATAAATAATTTCTAAACTGATTCTTTTATTGCATCAGAATCTATAATGTAATCGATCTATGTAGATATGACTACAATTATCTGTGATCAAATTTCCATTCTTATTATCATATCCTTACTAGGAAATTACGTCAAACTGATCTAAAGGATGAATAGATTTTCATCCCCTCAAAAAATTGCATTCTAATTTCTCTAACAACTAGGTACTCAACTATTTTACATTTTCCTGTACCATTGGATACTTTTTAATGCAACCCTTTGTTGTTTTTGAGTTCTTTTTAATGTTTACCCACTTTTCTTTTCAAATAATAAATATAAAACCTTATTAAATATCATAGACTAATTTATTAAATTTGAGATTATAATAATATGGAATTTTATTCATTATAATAATCACTTCTCATGGATTTACACATCATATATGTGAGACTTCATTCCATATGACATGGGAAATATTCAGTAATTAATTGATCCATATTTTATATTTCAATATATATCAAAGTATGTACTCTAACGTGATCTAATAAACCTCATAGATCCATTTCAAAAGATATTATTCCTTGGTAACTTGGGTAATTACATTAATCCATTTCTGATGGTATATTTTTATTTTATTTATAAAAGACTATTATACTAAACACCTATTTTCCATATACTATTAAAATATTCTCCATTAACAAAATAAATCTCCCATAAACCTCTTGAAGAAACATAGAACACTATCAAAACAAATAAAACATTAATCAGTTATGGAATTATCAAAATGATTATTCTATGATCATTATGATTACTTTAATATATAAATGATTCTTTAAAACATTCATGCCTTATTTGGTTTCTTCAGAGCCCCCATCCCTTTTTGTTGTGTTTTTAGTAATTTTTATTTTGATTTTCTT
Organism: Viscum album; assembly: GCA_963277665.1. Classification (NCBI taxonomy): domain Eukaryota; kingdom Viridiplantae; phylum Streptophyta; class Magnoliopsida; order Santalales; family Viscaceae; genus Viscum; species Viscum album. The sequence goes on along the minus strand of OY728148.1, from coordinate 1,918,438,783 downwards.
TCAAGTAAAGTGGTCATTACAACTAATAGAACAATATAATGAATACATAATATTTATATGAAAAATTAATATTTTGATGGATTTTATCATGATGACTGGTGAAAATATTTAATTATAGAATATGTGTAGACATAAATTGAATCCTTCAGTAACCAATCAAGCCTTATGGTAAACATTTTTATAATGACTTTTTATTTTATTCTTGAATACACATATATGACTCTATATCAATTGGAGAAACTAAAAAAAAATATGAAATTGGCATTGGTTATATGGAATCAATTTCATGATTCATATGAAATTGATAATCATAGCATGTTTCCATTTACTAATTCCACACATGTTTCAATATTCTTATTGAGTAATATATAACATAATTTGATTCATATAAAAAATCCTATTTTGTTTCAATTTTCATATGTAGTATGTGTCTATGGAATAATTATTTCCACTAAGACTTCTGGAGTGTTTGTTTTGATGCCAACTCATGCGCATCTAGAGCATTAGCCTCAATGAAGACAATTCATCGCCCACTTTCTAAAAAGAGAACTTCCTCTCCCTTATAGAAATATAGTTAATATTGGATAATATCTTTCTATATTTGTAAAATTAATATATTTATTTGATTTATGATAATAAAATAAGAAGACCATAGTGTTTTCTTTGATGCATGTTTCTATAAAAAGATAGTTTTAATCAAATAGTTCTCATCAAACACAGGATGTTATGACATAATTGAATCCCATAATATAGATTCAAAAATGATATCCTTTAGTTAACCATGTTAGAGTATGGTTAGTTATTATAATGATATTTTTGAAAAATTTCTTTAAAATAATTATGTAAGACTATCGATACATATAAGCCTTATTATTAACCCCTCTTTATACATAAATTTCATCTTTGATATGTGCGAAGTAATGCTTGTTCATTAGTAGATCCATTCTAATTTTAAATGATAAATTAATACATGGTTTTGATTTTCATTAAAAAGTACATATTGGGAACATATATCATTTACTAAGGGTATTCATTACATAAATTCTATATTCTTAAAATTTCTTAAAGAAATCTCATTAAGTATATGAATTTACCTATAACCAATCCTTAGAATAGTTCTCATGGTCTTACTCAATTAAATCTAGAATATTTATACCTACACTATTAATCTCAAATTTTTATTTACCTATAACATAATAAGTAAGAACATAAAATACATCTAAAGATTCTAAAAATTAATCCATTTATATTCTTGATATCCACTTTCAGTTTTACTTGAAAAATAGTTATATTAATATAATTTAGAAAACGTTATATTTTTTATATTCAATATTCATTGATGATATTGGATATCTATGATTAAATTACTGCATAACTTTTTATTTATGTTTTAAATAACATAAAAACATTCATTTAAAATATTAAAATGTGTCTTTTTATATTTATAACTAGACATTGAGATATATTTTTTATTAATAATCAATAAAAATATTTTAACTATCATAAAACTTCTGGGAAATATGAGGACATGTTATTTTATTTTTATAATTATGAAAAAAATGTTCTAAGCCACGTTGATTGTTCACCTTACTTGTTATAATAATTTTTAATATCATTCATTCTATTATTAAAATAAAAATATATCTAATGCATATTATATTTAATACTTAATAAATAATGTAGAGATATTTTATACAATGATGAATATACCTAAATAAGAATCTTATATTTTCTTATACTTCTTCAATTCTTTAATTTTTCTCTTACAATAACCTTTGTAGACACGTGTGAAGGGTATAACCTCTTGTTCATCACTCTACATCAAAATATTTTGTCTCTTTGAAGCATTTTGTGAAGTCTCCATCACCATTGAACTAATTTTAGGATTATTATTTTTTTCATTTAACTTCATTAACCAAAATTGGTGAGTTTCCATGTTTCAAAAATCCTTATATACATGTATAAGTTTAGTTAAAATAGTACTCAGTGGCTTCTCTATACTATTCATCCTACAATTCATGATGAATTTGGTGAATCTGGGTGGTAGGTGAAATTGTTTGATATTAAATAAAAATTTCATATCCATATAGAATCCCAAATTTATTTAATTAATGTAATATCTTTATCCAGGTACCCATATTCCATTTTAAATTTGTATTGTGTGTTGAAAACATTATTTATCATTAGCCTCTCTTTCTCATTTTAATATACATTGAGATGAGTTATCAAAATGTATATATCCATGTATATATATTGAATATTTAGTTATTTATATGTATCATATAACATGATCTAATATTGTTTAATATTTCCATCCATGTATCTACTATAGGAAACCATATTAGCCTTTCTCGCCTGCTGGGGTAGCAGAACATGAATAGGGGATTCTAGCACAAAATACAATTTTTCATATAGTAGTGTAGTGTTTAAATAAATATACCACTAATATGATTTTGTGTTATTGAGAACAATTTGATTATATCAGAATTTTATCATGGGTTTTATTTTCATTTTCTATAATAAAAGAAATAATTTTGTTCTTTATCTTGATTAGAACATTTGATGAAATAAATAAATTTTATTAGTCTCTTCATTTTACTCAAATGTCAATGCATATCACCATTAAAATTTTAATATCATATAGTGTGGATGTTATTTTAAATATTATTATCATAATTTTAGTAAATTATACTATGGTTATGAAAATTACTATAATATATTTAGGCAGTCTACCATACCAACTGTATTAATTCATAATTTCTTAATCCATTGAATAGTCTCCCATATCCTAAAATCATATACCCAGAGTTCCTCAAAATATTCCTCCAAACTATACTAGATATCCCTTTTCTATAACCCTTAATACCAATTAGGTTAATTTAATATAATATCATTATTAAGAATCCCCAATAAATGAAAAAGCATTCATCTCTAGCCTAACAAAAAATTTAAATGTGGCTGTATCATAACACATATGATGGAAGGATTTATCTGATTCCATATATATTTAAAATATTTTTTAAATTATGAATAAGTATTATTTATATTATTATTTAATTTAAAGGCATGTAACTTATGATGTGTATGGTCTGTTTAATGTATTGTGTACTTACACAACATGTATTCATACACAACATTTAATGATGTCACACAATGTTTTGTTCTATAGGTCATGTTGTGTCATGTACATGTCAGGTAATACTAAATTACATGGCATGAATACATGTGATGTATACTATTGGAAATTACCATAATGTACATGGTGTGTATGTTAATTGTAAATATCACATATGTTTTCAAAAAAAATGAAAAATAATTATTAAATCAGTTAATTTCAGATGACTTGTTCAAAATACATCTTTTTTAATTAATCAAGAAGACCCTATAACATAGCTTGTACATCTATTTACATGAAATTTAGTTTATTATAACTTTTAATAGTTAATTTTTTACATTTATATCACTTAGTTGATATATTTGTATAGTTTTGTATCTTTTATGTGTTTTCTTAAGCTACATGTTGTGTACAAGAAGTCACATCATGTGTAATTCATTATAGGACCACTGAACTAACTTCCTAGAGATTTGGAATGTACCTCACATGAATTATCAAGTGTTACTTGTTATGTATAAACTAATACAATATACTTATGCCATGTGATTCTATTTTTTCTATTATTAGTCATTACATGGTGTGTGTATTAATTGAACACCATATAATTTGACCACACAATGTTAAAACTATATTGTGGTACGTGACGCGTACACTGTCTACACATTGTGTACATCCTATCCCACCATGTCCCAATTGGTGATCAATATGTGGAAAATAATTACACATCATAACAAATCTCAAATTAAATTACATTATTTACATGGTGATAAATTACATGATTGACCATGAGTACATGACATATAATTCCCCATTATACATTGTGTACACTAGCTTCATGTTGTGCGCAATGACCACACATCATGCACTTCTCCTTGTCACGTGCCAACTAGAGGGTCATTATTTTGTGTGAAATTATGTCTTGTACTGACCCCACACTACATACTATTAAATATAAGACATTCCATTATGTTGTTGACAATGGGTATTTGATATGTACTTTATAGTTATACTCTAATTATCTATGTCATGTAGCAAGAATCCTTGGCACCTCTGGATGAGGAAATTGAGAATTTTTCATCGTTTCTTATCCAATGTTTTGTTTTATTATACTATAAAATCATGTTATCTCGACTTTTTTATTAATGAACAAAAATCATGAAAATAGAAATTTCCATCAAAAATAGATTCGATCACCCAAATAATATATATTTTTCAATTTTTATGTGACCTATTTAATACCACTTGAATGTTATAGATTATTGTAGAAGTATTTGTGTCTTTACCTACTAATTTATTTAATTATTTTTAATAGATAAATCCAAAAAATGATGGAAAAAACCTCAACATATTCATAAAAGGTATATTTTTATAGTTAAATTTTAATTAATTTTAAAAAATAATTACATTTTGATGAAAACTATTTATTTTATGTAGATCAATTCGGTAGTAGCTCTCTTATTCAAATAATTGTTTTAGTGGAAGAATCCAAAATATAATTCCTTTCATGTTATATAGACATGTATTAAGAATCTAATAACCTCATAATTGGTTTTCCATGTGCCGACATGAAGGAACTAGACTTCTTGATTTATCAAAATTGATCAAAATAAATAATGTACTAGTATAGAAATATTTTTCACTTATTTCTTCATTATTTTGAGGGTGGGGGTGGATAATATCTCATTCCCGAGTGTGTTCTTGAGAGTTTTTCTCGATTATGAGAAAATTTAATTTATATAATTCATTATGAAAAATAAATCTCATCACTAAGAAATTATAAAATTAAGAATATATATTCTTATGGGTAAACTGAAATGAATTATGAAAATTACATTTACATAATTGTTTTTATATGTAAAAATCTCATCAAATAATAATCCACCCCAACCCAATTTTCAAATAATAATAATAATAATATATTAAATGACTTGTACTAACTTGTGGCTATTAAAATCATTTTCCTAACTCCAAATATCAATTCAACATAAAATTTATTGGTAATTAAATAAAATATATTTATTTAAACAATTAAATAAATTTCATTTTATTATTTTCTCAATAAATAAATAAATATTTTATTCACAAAACTTGTGAATAGATAAATGTTTTAGTATTCACCTAAATAAATAAATATTTGTATCAACATATTAGAAAAAATGGGGAATAAATAAATATCCATTTATTGCATAAATAATAATAATAAATAAATAAATAAATATTATATTTTATTACTTGAATATAATATTTATTTATTACATAACTCACATATATTCTAAACAGGAATAACTAGTGATTTAATGTATATGATCAACAAAACATTAATAATTATCATTTTATACATTAATAATAATATTTATTATTAATATTAAAATCAAAGAGTGTTTTACTGCGATTATTGATACACATAGTGTATGGCCCTCTAGACAACATTTTTAGCAGCATTAGGTGAAATATACAAAATTCCCATGATTGGTTTCAAACAATATATCAACAAATAGATAATTAAATTTGTAAATGTCACAATTACAACAAATTAATAATAAATCTTATAGTGTAATATAATACATTGGTCCAGAGATATCATAAAATATGTTTTCTATGATCTATGAACATGATTTATCTTTACTTGACTTCCTAAAATAGACTCATTGAGGAAGTACAATTCCCATCGATTTAATCATAAAATTCCATTCCAATCAATGGGTATTATATATATTATTCCATTAAAATAGAAGGGAAAATTAATTTCATAACTTATTAACTTAATTTCATATCACTTATAAAACACTCAATTTATGATACCTCATAATAATTAGAGCTGATCATATATTACATCAATACATCCAAGTATATAATTATGATTTAAGTTTATAATAGTATGATGTATATGGACCAATAAACACATCCACCAAACATAATATCTATTTTCACTAACATGTAGAATTAATATTGGTGGGTTTTTTCTCATAAAATCATATCATTAATAATATCATGTTTAAAACATCATGAGTAGAACCTCATTATCATATAATCATGTAGAAATTGATAGTGAGAACACCATTTTTGTCTGTATTAGACAAATGTAATATTGAATAAATGATATTTGTTTAAATAATTATGTTATTGAAATTCATGGTTATCTTTATATATGGTAGTTTCTATAACCTTCCTATTAAGTTCATACTCAAATGAACCAAACTATCCAGTGCTCACACATAAACTAACACCCCACCTCGCCTGTCATTGACCCGAGGGGTTTTCTTGGACCCTCAGGAGGATACAAGTCATCATCAGAATAAAAATAAACATTTAGGGATACGTTTTCCAAGATAAATCATATTAAAACATTATTGTAAGTTTATTGAAATTTATATCATAACATGTTCATAATTTGGACATCTACACCAAAATAAAATCAGCAATTTTAAGATCATAAAAAAAATTTAAACTTGTAGAGGATATCTTAGATAAAAAATAAATCCTTCACTTCACCCTCTAATAATCTCTCATATAACCAAAAAATTATAACAGTAATTCCTCCATGGATATAATTCACAAACAATAAACATAAATAAAATTGGAAAAATGACCTATGTGGATAAACCTACTGAAGCACTACAAATAAATACTCTCATACTTGGTCATGCTTTTCCATTCGAACTGATGTAACTCTATATCCCCACTCAATTCCCATTATAAGAATAAAATCTAAAACTTTAAATTATATGAGTCTATAAAAACCAACTTTTTGGAGTTGGGTGTGATATTTATAGCCTAGTGAGTAAAAAATGATTTTATTTTCTAAAATTAACAAAAACTTATAGTCTGAAAGACATTTAAGAAACATATTTTTTAAATGATCACTATAAAACCAAATATCTCTAACTATTTTTTATAAAATATTCACTTAATTTTTAATAACTAAAAAATCAGTTAATGCCTATTTCAGAAGCATAAGACTCTTTTATCAAAATAAACATTTATAAATCCTTTTTAAATGAAAATGATACCACGTAAAACATTCCTTGAATTTTAATTTTTGGTTACCTTAAAATTTTCACTAAAAATGAAACCCCGAGGTGTTAAAATAAATAAAAAATAAAAAATAAAATAAAATTGGGATAAATAAAAACATAGGTGTAGTAGAGGTAATAAATAAATATAATAATAAATAATAATAATAAATAAAAGAATCATTTGTTAAAGTTATTGTGGGTAATAAATAGAATGATAAATTAGGTAACCTAACGAATAATATAACCCATGACTCTTGACGACACAAGAAATGGACTATATAAAGGGAACCATCCCTATCATGATAAACACCCATCCTATTACCATCCCATATTGTGTCTCCCGTGTTTTGATAATATAATAATCAAAATAATCATCATCATGTCTATAAAGAATAATTTTACATATTCAAGAAAATATTTTGAAGAATTTCCTCCGTCAAAAAACTTATTTTTAGAGATCACTTAAAATTCATCCATTTTTTGGTGCTAAATATAATAATTAAAAAATTTCATTGTTTTATTTTTGTAAAAAAAAATATCATCCAAAAAATAATATAAGAATTTCAAAACATCAATCAAATTTTAATCACATAAGGATGTGAAAATAAACGTAACAAAAATCATAAACTATATGAATTCAAAAAAAAAACACTTTAACTCACACATAAATTAATATAATTTAAAATACTATTAAAATAATTTAAAGATAGACGATTAATTAATAAAAAACATCATAAATACTTTACAAGATAGAAATATAATTTACTACTGGAATTATGGTAAAAAGAAGATCAAATTCCATACGAAAGCAATTGGGAATCAATTTCAGTCTGTTAATTCCCTTAATCGACATTATTAATATAATTATATTTTCCCATAACTGAATTTATAAATTAAATGAATCCTTTTTAGAACACCCAATAACATTAGATAAATTATGGAAACACAAAATGTTAGAAACACCTACCTCAATTGATGTGGAATCCCTTTTCATCAAGCTGAAAAATTGTTCCCTAAATGGAATACACATAAAAAATGAAGTGGAGGATCCAACGAACCCATCAAAAACTCTATTAAAACCAAACCTTGATAAATTAAAACCAAAACCCTAGGCGTTTTTCTTGGCCCAACGTTATAATGGGGGAAATACAAACCTAGGAGAATATATAGGAATAATAAATTGAAGTAAATAGATCCTTACGAAATGTAGAATCCATTTTTAATTAAATGATGTGAAAAAAGGGGAGGAAGGATGGTATGCACATTTTCGGGTGGGGGATTTGGTCATGGGTGTTTAAATGTGGAGAGTGTGGTAAAGGGGGTGAAATTTGAAGTAATTAAAATGCGGTAAATTTTTTATAATTATTTTTTATATTATGTGTAAATTTAAAAGCTATCGTATATTTTACCAAATATTTATGCTAATCATGTTAAATAGAAAATTCCAATTAAAACATAAAAAAGGATGCATGATTTTCACTAACAATACTCTAACCACAAGTAATGAAAAAATTCATAATCATTTTAAAAATTAATATGGAAATAGATTTTAAAATCCTATGAAAAAATGATAACCAATAAATACATATATACATTTATGAACTGAAAATTACAATCTCACAATATTTACTACCATACTTATTTCTATACCATGAAATCACTGATCATGATAAGGATACTCTAATAATTATCTAAAAAAAGTAATACATAACAATACAACTTATTCTCTCTAAATGTGATTTCAAATCAAAATACTTGAATGAAACTCTATGTGACCCAATAATTTATAATCCAGAAAAGAAATAACTCACACTCAACTGATAATGGGTAAATAAAGAAATAAATATTTATATTGGGTATGGCCACTATTTAATAATATACTATAATGGTTGATCAAAAGGAAAAAAGTGACACCCCAAAATAACAATATAAACTATGCCCAAAACACAATTGAAAAAAACTGAGGAAAAATCATTAACAAAAAATGCATCCATAATTTCCATAAAACTATAAGCAGCACTAAAAATATCTACAACACAGAACATCCCAAATACAATAAATTGATCATTGATATGGAAATGTAGAGGTTAAAGGCTACCTGAAAATCTATATCAAACCAATCTCAAAGGATTAAACAATCTAAAAAAACTCCGAAAATTCTGAAACAAACGTCTTAAACAGATTAATATTTGAGAAATTGAAGAAGCCAGAAACCATTAATATGCCTTCTCAAAGAAATGGGTCAAAACCAAAGGTTAAAGAAGGAATAAATGGATACCGATGACCCCGAACCTAGGACACCCATCATGTTTCTCCCAAAAATTTATAATTTATACTAGTCAATGAATAATATAAAGTGGTCACACATGTATCCTAGGTATCTGAAGCACACCCATTGTCTTCCCCCAAAAACCAATAATTATTATGATCTTGATGGGAAGTAAATTCTAAAAAACATAGAGAAATACATGAATTCATTGATCAAATATTAAAAAAACAACATCTATTATCCATAATCATTTTCTAATTTGAAATAAAAATTTCAATACCATTATACATGGACTACACCAATATGTATCAAAACATTAAAAAATCAGAATCCCCTTTTAACAATGTCAAAAATCGCAACCCTATGTGTTAAAATATAAAACCTCACATCAAAATAAATTTTATACTCCACACTTTCTATATTGAATATTTTTCAAAATTCCAAATTTTGAAACAATTTTTAATTTTTTAGAAAACATGTATAATAGTTTCAAAACAAAGTTTCCTATTTAAAACCAAGTTTTCTAGCAGAAATGACCAACATTGGATATCCATTAAACCTTTTCTGAAGAACCCCTACTAGAAAATTTTAAAATCAATCATCACCTTCAAAACCCACATTTTCTACTTTAAATCTATTTTGAATGAATTTTTTATATCCTCCTTTTTCCAAACCATTAAAAAAATTATTTTCTCATTTTAAAACTTTTAAAATAAATTAAGATTAATTTTAAGCCCACACTCCTTTTTTGAAATAATTAAACATCACTTTGGAAAAGTTTCTTTAGACGTCTTCCTCAAACATCAACCAAAAATTATTTACCAATGTCATAGGACATAAAGTAATTCCACATGAGACTTGTGATTTTTCATGAATTGGATACATGTATTGGTGGACCATGTGTCAATGACACGGCCATAAATAAGAGGAATTGAAAACTAAGTGCAGGAGATCTACCCATGTTACTCAGTCTTATGAAGTTGTTATATACTACGAGCTCAAATTCTATTTTATCCAAAAACATCAATGATATTCTAAATACAATTAATATAAATAAAAATATTAAAAAACATATAAAAAGAAACAAAAACCAACTTCCCATGGTGATTTAAGGATCATAATGAGTACGACCTAGAGTAAATCTTCTATATCGTACCTTCAAAGTCTTTATATTCATATTTCCATATACCAGACACGCAAAATAAAAAAGGGATCTTTCAAACCATTTTAAAATGAAGAGTGTAGGCTCTTATACCATTTATAATGAACCATTCTTAGATTCTACCTATACTAACATCCAAACAAGACAAGGTTAATGACAAGTTTCATAAGCATCAAATGAAATAATTGGTGATGATTTTTCATAGAAAAATACTACAAAATAGAAGTAGGATAATTTATTAATTTCCTAATGACTTCTATGATAGTCAAACATCCCTGAAAAAAATAAAATTAGTAGTTCTAAAAAAGATAAACAATTTTAAACAATAAACAATAATCATAGATTAAAAATAAGTCCCTTGATATTCCCGTTAATTCCCAAACCCATTACAAGATCCTTATACCTCTGTGGCTTACATTGATATTATGCGCTAAAATAAATATAACTAAAAATGGAGAAATGTACTATTTCGATGTGGATACTAAAAAATAAATTCTAAAAACTAACATACCTAATCAAGGTATCCCCTATGAACCAAGCCCACTCTCCATCCAATATTTAGTGCTATTATGTGACTCAAACCATAACCTTAAAAACACACCGTTAATATAAAGAATGTATGTGAGTATAGTGTGACCTCCACAACCCACTAGGTAAGAACCACAGAATCTATACTTTTATTTTACAAATTAAACAAAAAAATTATTGGTTAAAATAAATTTTTTAAAAAGATATTATAAATTATCACGTAAAATCTTAGAATTGGTACAAAAAATATTTATAAAACATTTGTTAATTTTTATTTAAATAAAAAAATTACTCAAAAGAGTTTCTACATATAAAAACTCATTTATCAAAACATGCACCTAAAAGTTATTTTGTATTGAAAACCAACCCATGTAAAATATTCCATCAAATCCCCATTTTTCCTTCTTTTAAAAATAATTATAAATTGAAAATCGTGAGTTGAAAAATGAAGCAAAAATGGAGGAAATAAACATGGATTTATAAAAAAATTTGTTTAGTAGAGGTAAGTAATATATATAAATAAGTTTAGTAATCAAGATTCACAATGTCATCGATAAAATCGAGAGTAGAAAGTAAATAAAAAGCTACATAACAATAATTAACCATTGAGAATAACTAGAGCTATTATATATTGGATCTAAAGGAAATTAACTCACTGGTAGACCACTAGATGGATAAGTAACCTAACAAATAATTTTACTTCAGCCTATAGATCACCCTAAAAATGGTCCCTTTCATGTGGATCTTGACTAACTACAACACAACATATCCAATTAGTTACCTACCTAAGGCCTCCATTGTTCCAAACATATAAAAATCCTTATTTTATCCCTTATTTATAGTAAAATTAACATTACACACTAAATAATTTTTAAAATATTCCTCATTAAAAATGGCCATTTTAAATCATACATAAAAACTTAAAAAATTTCTTAAGAAAAAACAAAGTCATTTAAAAACACAAATTTGATAACATTTTGGAATAATAAAATAAAAAATATGACGAAATACCTTAGATAATATTCCAAACCATAACCATAGATGAATCACATAAGGTTCAAAAAATAAACATTATAAAATTCCTAAAATAAATGAATGCAAAAACATTATACCACTTTAACTCACACATCTATAATTTATTCTTTGAAATATGCTAATAGTTTGACCCAAATCCATAGGAACCCAATTATTAATAAAGTTCAACCCTTTATAAAAAAAGTAAGTGACTTTTGTAATATAATTCAATTGATCACAATTAGATTTTATAAATTTAAATAAACAAATTTGGAAGACCCAAGAATAGATGGTAATTTACGTAAAAAAATCGTGAAAACGAAAACTTTAAAAGAAGTGAAATACATTCATATGAAACTGGTACATATAGATTTCAATAATAGTCACCCGAAAATGAATAGGAGGACCGATAGAACCCATCAAACACCCAAGAAAACATAAACTATAAGAAAATATAACTGAAACCATCCTAGGGTTCAAACATGGTGTGGGAAGAAAAGAAAATTTTAAAATCTGTGGAGAAAATAGAATATGAAGGAGGAGGAGGAGAAGGAACCTTACTTGGAATGTAATCCATTTGAAATCAGAAGAAGATACACCAATGGTAGGATGATATAGAATACGATAACTCTAGGGAAGGGGCTTAAACCATGGAAATCATGAGGTGATATTGAGAGATAGGTGAGTGTTATTTATGATAAACTATGAGGTTTAATTTTTTGAAATTTTATTTTTAAAAAAATCTATGTGTTTCAAAATTTTTATATATTGTTTTCTAAAAAATTCTATCAACTATGCACCATCAACTAGGCACATAGGGAACCCACATAATTTTCTTACCTGATTTGTAAAAATACATTCCCATCAAGTGAAAAATAAATATATTATTATAGAAATGCCACACATAGTCATCGTAGGGTTTTTAGAAACATTGAATTAACTATATGGCATGCCAAATTTCATAAGACATTTAAAAATTTAAAAGTTAACAGCCTAAAAACTCCATAGAAAAAATATTATTAATGAATTGAAAATTAACGTCTCACATCTATGGAAATTTTATTATCAATGATTTACTGAATAAAACTCACTATATGATAACATATTTTTGCATTTTACTTTATTTGAATATACTAATAATCCAAAATTTACTGTCATTTTGTTATGAAGAACTATCTACAAAAATTATTCTATCATACCTGATTAAACTATTTTGATCTATGATTGACATTCTCAAAAACCACTATGTTCATGGAATCAAAAATATCACTGGTTCTTATGACTTCATGGACCTTTATATTCTCCCTTTACCAAAACCAAGGATTCATTCACTAAAATTAAATTCATTATTCGTATTTGATCACCAACTATATGGTTGGAACAGTATCCACCACAGTTATAGGTCAAATTATGAGAACTAAAATTACAAGACACCCTCTCATCAATGTTGTATAACCTTAAACATTAATCACATGATCATTGTATAAATATTTGGACCATAAACCATAACTATAATGTTCCAAACAATTTTGAGGTATAAAACTCGTAGAGGGAGACCTGAGGAAAATTTATTTATTAACTCTCTAATACTTATCATTTCATGGATTAGTAGAAACATAGAGAGTGCATTGGACACAAAACAACACATCGTATTGGACATTGGTCCTTGAAAATGTTGAGTAATTACTTTTATAACTGTATTTCTTAGGAAAAGATAGATCCATTTATGAAAAAGTGTTCTCCCTTCACCATCTATGCCAGGTCCTGGTTTTTTCCTTTTGTTTTTTATTTCTATGTCAGATAAATTTATTAATGATTTTTTTAAGAATGAAACCCCATTTGGGTTTGTAATATATGACCATGAAATAAAATATATATTTAACAAATAATTATTTGACATTAATTATTATAAACATTTTATCAAATATTTCAAAATTGCAACTCAAGAAACCAATTTTTAGCCTATATAACTGACCATGAACTATAAAATATAAATACAAAAATCTGTGCCAGTTTGATAACCCATAAATTTAATCCTTATATAATGTCAATTATACACTCTCTAAGCCAATATATTTCCGATATTAGGATAAAAGTTAAGAATAAAATAAAAAAATTGTAGAAATAATTCTAGTCATGTTCAATAGATATATGTGAATAAGAAATATAAAGACCCACTTTCTATTATTTTTGTACATTTTCCCTAATAATTTTTATAGTAAACAAACTGATCGGATTTGGGGGTACTTAAATCCTTGTAGAATAATTTTTTACAAATATAAATTATTCTATCATCGGCCTATAGTGATGGTAAAAGTGATATATGTATGTGTATATATATATAGATAGCCCGACTATAACCATTAGAGTTCCCATTCTATGAAAGATAATTACTAAATTTCATTCCATTGTTAATAAATCAGGGTCTTTTAAATCATAAATTTTTAATTCATGATTTTTTGAATCCATTACTATTTCACATCCAGGTTTTTTAATTAATTTGATATTACCCTTTTGTGTCCCTATACACGTCACTAAGGAAATGTTTTTACTTGGAGGGATAGAAAATTAAAGTTATATAAATGATAAATTGTGGAAAATTTGACATATTATCTTTAATATCACAATTTATAATAGAGAAAATTAAAAATATATATTTTATATAAGACTTTTTCATTTATTGTCTATAAATTAAGGATTAAATGAGATTTGGATTATTTCTTCAATGAATACAAAAAATAGGGGAAACTTTGCTTGGTGTTAAAAATATAATGAAGCATGATAAATTGTTCCATAAATATAGATCATTGATTTCTTTAAATTCTCAAATGATTATCAATGTATAGTCGATCTGGTAGTTTCAGTCTTTATATTTGGAATAGTTCCCCTATACTTAGCACAACATATTTCTCTGTTTTCCTATGATCTTTTGTTAAGGTTATATATATGAAAAATTCTTCTTCATCCATAGATAATTATTAATGAATAGGTCTTATGAGGTAAATCCTTTTGTTAAAATAATCTAGATAGTATTCTTCTTTTAATGAAAGAGAAGATTATTCCTAAAGTGATAAATCACGATGCACTATGAAACACGCCACCAACATTAACACTATAAATTCTAATTTCAATGTCTCTACAAGATGTTATTCATTGAATAAATCATTTAAGTCCAAGTGGATATTGTGGTAATTAAATTCACTATATTCTAAGGTAATGAAGAGGTATTGGGGCTCTTATAACTATATAATACAATCATCAATATGTATTTGTGAAATCATATTCTATGTACTCTAACAAACTAATTATCAAATTTATAAAAAACAGTAGGCTCTATGTCTGAATTAAAATATACTATAAGAATTGTTATATATTTTGGGAGTAAATAACTTTTTTGTACTAAAATTTTGTCATATTTTAAAGAAATAGATTTTTATAAAACCTATGATATAGTAGGAAATTCATTTTATTCTCTAAATTTTATGATGATGGAATGAAAATTTTAGTTTTATTCCACTTAGTCATTCGCGATGCCTTTTCATGCAGCAAAAATTAATGTTATATATCATGAAATAAATGAAATTATATATATAGGATACCATATACACTCACAATCTATCATTTCAATTCTCTCCAATTCAATATTATTGTCACATGGTTTATTCAAAACATCTTCAGAATATTGCTCTCTCTTCGGATTATGGAAGACCACTTTTTGTAAATTTGGTAATATTTCTTCTAATTCATGATCCTATGGGATGTAAAACATTACATATAGAGTTATAGAATTATAACCTCTAGACTAGGAATAATACTACTTATTTTCTGTTTTTAAAATGTGTGATAAGGATGTTTTATAGACTAGAACATTTTGGGTCAAAATACAACAATCATATCTCTATTTCCAAAAAATACAATAAAATGTATATAAATATGATTTTACTTTAAGTGTTTGTTTTTTTTGATGTTTTTCATGGTTGAATTATTATAACCTTAAAATCAATTGATTTAAGTATTTTATAAAGTGTTCATAAATCTGAATAATTCTGAGTTTTAATATATTATTTTTTAAATATTTATTAGAATTATTGTTCAATAAATTTATGGACAATGTAAGATTTAGGATGATGCTGAGTACAGTAATGGATGATGGTTTTTACTTATAATTCCATTAAAGCTGATCCTGGATTTTTGGAAACGATCTATTATATCATCATATATAAATAGAGTTACTATATCATGGATCATGAGTTACATAGTATTTATAAAATTTTGTAAAATTTATTATTTTTATTTTAATCTTGAAACATATTGTTCGTTATTGTTCTTATTATTGTAGTAGTTTTTCATTTTAATTTTTCTTCTTATATAATCTATTTTTGATGATTTAATTGTATGTTCTCTAAGTTCTCCAATTGAAATTTTTGTGTGTCAAATTATCGTGTCATGAGATTCTATATGGAATAGAATATTTTTCCAATAATTTTTTTGAGGGTTATTTTAGAATGACAGAGCTTGTACAAAACCATTTGATCATGTGATTCTGTATGTAATAAAAATGTTATACTGATAATGTTGATCTAAGGATTCTGATTTAGAAATAAAGTAACTTTTTACAAGTCTACAGTGGAAGGATTGTATTCCTAGGGAGAAAAAGTACCCTTTAATCAGAATAAATCATGGGATTTTCAAGATAGAAGTATGATACCTGAATAATATTTTTTATCCTTATTTTTTATAGGATCATTGAAATGATATCCATTTATTTTTAGGTGTTTTTATTATTGCACATTTATATTGGAAGTATTATAATCCATACTCTAAAAATATGTTTAAACTTTTATATACCTTTATATTTCTTAGGTGTTTGTACTTTTTTGTAATATTGAAAACATTATTTTCTAATTTACTAATTTTTTTTGATATTGGTAACTTACTATTATATTTGATTACATTTTACGCTGATATATTTTGATTTTATTAGAGGTTATTATTTCTAATCAACTAACACATTGAGGTGGCATGAAATTATAATTCAAATGTTTTAATATTATTAACCCCCTCTTGTAGTTTTCATGACATATTTATTTGAGTGAACATTTTATATCAGAGTAGGTATTTTCATTTGAGATTGAGATTGGTACTATTTCCCCTTTAATGTACATTAGTACTTCATAATTTTGAATTAAAATTTCTTTGTGAAAACAATATTATATCGAAAAGATAATTTTTATGACTGTTGTAATATAAGCGGGATCTATTGATAATCTAAATCCAAATAGGTCAGTAATATTTGATGGTGGATTTTAGTAATATGTTAATGATATAATGAAGATATTTTTTATTATTACTTGAGTGGAAAGTTTCTTTTTATTTTTCTAAAAAAAACATCCAATGAATGAAATCAAAACATTTACTAGAAATGAACAAGAGGAATATCAACTAAATATATTTTTAAAGAATAAATTTTTATGTTATATTTAACAAAAATATATATTCATGTGTCTTAATGTATAACATTATGATATATATGTAAAAATATAGAGGTTACACACTTTATAACATGGAATGTTTTTGAAACTAAATGGACTATGTAAATAAATGAGTATCAATCTATTGATTTTCTTAAATAGAGAGAATGTTTCCCAAATGCATCAATATATAAATATATTTAAAATAATTTATATTATTTTTTAAAATGAACTATCAAATGATCAGTTTTTCCATACTAATTATTGATTTACTTTCAAAGGATTAAAAATCAAAAAGATAAATTGTAGTTGATACAAAACACGTCACTAAACCAAGTATTGATGATATCATAATAATTTTAATTCAGTATGAGAGTAGATTAAAAAGAGATGTAAAAAGGTAAAAATGGTATGATATCTTTATATAATTATAGAGGTTTAAATTATAAAGAATATAATAATAATCCATGTATATTTAGATGTTGTATCCATGAAAAAATATATTAAAGAAAAAAATGGTAAATTTTTCTTAAAGGGTGAATCATTATATGATAAAAATGAATTTCAAATTTAGATGAAATAAAAAGTATGAAAACAATTCATTGAAACTATATTATATGAATGTGAAATACCTGGTAATGCTATACCAAACAACTATAATATCAAGATAAAAGAAATAAATAATTATAATAATTAATCCAAGAATAAATGTGAGAAAATATTATATACTATAGACACATAATGTGATAGTGATGAGAGATGAATGGATATTGGTTTTTTGATAATTTTATTAAGAATTAAAAAATTATCTTGGGGTAGTCAATATAAAAATATATTATGAGTCTAACTCAATATTAAAAATTAGAATTTTATTTTGATAATGAGTTTAATGAAAAAGATTATGATCAAACAATTAATGAAATTTATTTTTACATGACTACTCTTGAGAAATGAGTGAAGAGAATAAAATATAAATTTGAGAAAGATATATCTATTTTTTATACTTTTAAACAAGTCTGATGAACCTAACAGTCAGTTTTCAAAAAAAAATATGATTATAATAAATCCATATGTGAATTCCTTATTTTTAAAAATAAAAATGGAATATTAAATCATGAGTTATAATAACATAAGTTTAAATATTTAATGACTATTACTGATAGAGTGGGTAAATGATGGATTATTTAATTATTAGATCATGTAAATGTAGATGATCAAAATAAGAATAATTTTTAGAAGAAATAATAGTATCTATGTTTTACATAACATAAGAATAAGTTTAATAAGCTAATGTGTGTGGACATAGTTTAATAAACTTTAAATCTAACTTTACTACTTCTTAACATGAAATTAAAACCATTGGAATATCAACATATCGGTCATATTACATTGTTCTATGTAAAACAAATTTGCACACCACGTTTTAGTGAGAAGTAAATTAAGTGAAATGTTTTTCTCTAAATATAGTTCAATAAATTAGAATACCATGGGCATTTATTTTAATAGAACATTATTCTAATGAAAACATAGAATCTAACAAAAATTGGGTACTAAATGTTATAGTTTCCCAAGCATATAGAGCTAAAATTTATATCTTCCAAAAAATTAATTTTGAGGATTTTAAGATACAAATTTCCAATAGCCTAATACATGTCACTATTACTTAATAAAAATTTATTTTTAACGGTTTGCTTTATTTATATATTTTATTTTTGTTTTATTATTGATTATTACTTAAATAGATCTATTGGGGGGTTGATCCTATTTTATGGTATCTTTTTAAGAATGAAAGATTTTAATTTAATATGTTTTTATAAATGTTTAGTATATAATTTATATGGAACCATTTTACATAGAAGAAGTTTAAGAAAACTTATTATAATATACATTATGATGATTATGTATTTCTTAAATCTTATCATATTTTTAATTGATCTGTTTATTTTTTAGAATGTAATTTCAATTATAATTTTTTAATGAGTTATCGTACTCATAAGAAATTAATATAAAAAATCTATAAAATTTAAAATTTAATTATTTTTACAATTTATTACATAATATTCATTTAGAAGGATTTATTTTGGACTGTTTAATCTATGAATTTTAATGAAACCGGAAGAGTCTATATAAATGGATGGGGGACCATGAGTTGGTGGGATTAATTAATTTATTTGGTACTACAATTGAATTCTAAGAATTTATTTTTCCATGTTATCATCATATTTATGCGATGAAAACTTGCAATGATATTGAAACTAGGGAAATTATTTGGGAAATAATTCATGATTGAGAGTTGTTTTTGAATATTGAATTTAAAATGAAAGAAGCTGATGAATTTTATGGTTGGGATAACATTCCCTACCTAATAAGTAATATTAGATTTTCTATCCTCTTATCATCCATGTGTTCCTCGGAAGTGGTATGTTTTTTGAATTAGGTGGTGAGAAAATAGTTTCATTTACTATTTTTTGAGAATTATGTAAGTATTTATATAGATAATTTGGTATATTTAATATAATTTCCCATAGAATTTGAGTCTACATTTATGTCTCATTGTTTAGTGGATGTTTCCAAAAAAAATCAAGGGATAAATAGAGGAATATATGTTTTCTATAAAAGAGAGAGTTAACTAGGGTAATCATATGTAACCAAATGCATGAATAATATTCAAATGGATTTAATTTTTATTCCTAATTAGAAATGGAGATAAAGATACAGTAAACATTTCTGATTCATATCATTTTGTATTCTTGAAAAACCTGAGAACATTGGTGATATTCATGTGGAATTAATATGAAGTGATTTAAATCAATACGTTGAAGCTGAAAAACATTATATACTTCTAAATATTGAATCTTATAATTTTTCTTATTGTAGAGGATAAAGTATTTAAAAAATGAACATTAAAGGAGGGTAATGGAAAATTCAATAAAAATTAATAGCATCTCAAAAAATATATTATTTTATGACATTAATGCAAATTATTTCGGTGAAAATTCATCTAATTTAGTCTAAAGATATATTCCTAAATCCAATATGACGAAATTTATTAGATATATAAAAGCATCATAATAAATGTTAGTTTAAAATTTACTAGGCCAAAAGAAGATGAAATATAAAATCGGTTATATTCTATCGAAAACAATTACATTTATGAGTTTCTTATGATGATTGGTTTTAGAAGTTGGTTGATATTTAAATTGATTCATAGAAAGTGATAATAAAGGATGATTGGAAAATAAATAAGATATACGGGAAAAACTTATTTTGTTAAGAAAAATCTGCAGCTAAATATTTTATGATATATTTTCATCATATATTGGATGAAGATAAGAATAAGCAGAGGTATTCTCAGAAGATTAATGTTTGTAAAATTATAAGAACAATCCCACCTTCTATCACTATCTATGAACATATTATTGAGCATCATTCAATCAAAGAAATATTTATGCCTACCAAAAATGAAATGGAAATAGTGGTAAATGAACCTCAAAAAAATTCCTCATTTTACTCTTTGCTTTATAAAAAACGAAAATTGCCTAATCCAACTAATAACTTAATTCTAGTATAGGAATTTAATGTTGAAATACATTGGAATAATTTTTTTTCTTCCACTAAGGAGGTTAATAAATTATATGTTATTTTTAAGATAAAAGAAGTAGAGAAATATGTTTATATTAATCATTTTTAGATGATTCCTCAGTTTAAAACATTGAATATGTTACTCCACCTCCCTTTAAGAGTCATTTGAAATAAGTTACTTTATCAAAATATGAAGAAGAATTTGGATTGAGTTTATGCATATCTGGTTCATAAAAAGAGAATAACGGTTAACCGAATTTAAGGTTCTAGAATAAAAAAGATGTTAAAAAAATTTATTAGCCTATTAATATAATATCTTAAATTTTTTAAGACAATAAAAATAATCTTTTTAAAAATTAATATTTTTTATTATGTTAAAATGAAATTTTTCAATAAAAATCACTTAATAAATGTTTTAAAGGATTTCTGTATGGGTAATATCCCAATTAGTATCTACATATGTTATATGGAATACTTTTAGACTTAGAGATTGAGTTAGTGAGAGATTACAAGACGCATTGATCCAAGGTTAAAAAAATGAAAATATTAAATAGATTATAAAACACATGCGTGATTTATCAAAATAATTTAATATGTATGAAATGGTGTGTCTTATGAGAAATATGAGATCACCTTTAGATCCATTACATGGTTCTTACCATAAAAGTGGTATGACATTTTTGAGAATCAAGTGTTTTGTCAGATCAGACATGAGGAAAATTTATTTAACTTTTTTATTAACTTATTTTTCCATAAATTAATATCTTCAAAATAGTGCATCATATGAGAAATTAAAGACCACAGTTAGGTTCAGGATATTGGGTTTTCATTATATGGGTTATAACTAGTGTGTGAATTGGTTGTTTGACTATAACATATATAAGAAAAAGTTATTTAATATTTTTATTATAATATGTTTCCAAATAATTTAATTTCATACAAATTGTGTGAGGTATGAGAAATATGGGACCACTATTAGTTCAAGAATGTGATTTAAAAACTAGGTGTGACATAAGATTTATGAACAAGAGGTGTTTCGAAACCTCACACGTGAAAATAATGTTAAAATATTTAATAATATTATTATTCTAATTTTAATTAATTAAAATCACATATTTTAAAATTAAGTCATCTCCTTCAATGTTTCAATTTGAAGACCACCGTTGATGATGCTATATCAATCTTGAAGCTTCAAAATATGATGTTTTTGATTGTTTTAAAATATGAAATGCCATTAATTGATGAATTTAGACACTCTGTAATTATATTAAAGATGAATCATAGATTACATAGTTGTTTTAAATTTTTAGAATTTAATGAAATCCATTGATGAAATATTTTATGGTGGTGGATTATTTTTAATATATGTTAAATAGTAGATTTAATATTTTTAAAAGGTGTTTTTAATTTAGAAAATAAAAAAATTATTAAATGAGATATGAGTGTTGCATGAATTATGAGTGACGATAAAAAATAATATCAAATGTTATAGTGAATTATTGAAGAAATAAATTAAAAAATAATAATGTTGTATGGGGAGGCACCTAAATCATGGTACAAGAGAATTTTTTGAACCCCTCCTGTATCTCCGATTTCTATCCTTATCATATATATATATATATATATAATTTTATTATTTATTTTAATCTTTAACCCTCAAAAAATTCTTTTCTATTGACATGAATTTCACACCATCAATTCATATAGATTCGTATCAATGTGAAGAAATGTAATCCCATGTTTTTGTTAGATAGGGGAATGGAATGTATTGTAGAGTAAAATTAATAATTTTTTTACCTTGATATAAATTTCATGATTAATAAAAGATTTTATCAAATGATAATAATCAAGAATTATCATGAGCTAATTGAACTACTTATTAATGGATTATTTTATATAAAAAACCATTAAAAGATAATTTCACCTTTTATCAAAAGATAATTTTTATGAAATTACCATTTGGAAATTATATGGTTATCATGGATAATAATATGGTTTAATTAAAAAATAATTATATGCCATATAACACGTGTTCATTAATTTATTCATTAATATAAATAATCAAATATGGTTTTTAAATTATTCATGAAGGAAATATTACGAGCACAATCATTGGCCTGAAACTTTAAATCATTAATTATACAGAACATTGAATGAATCATTGAATGTGATATTTTCAATATTTGTAAACTAAAATAACTGGTTTTGGTTATTGGAACCCAGGATTATCCCTAGATAATTAAATGTCAACATTTATGATAATAAATCCATGAAGTGGCATTCTTGACTGTTGAGGTTTGCACACATGCTATAAACCACTTAGGGTGGTTTATCCTTATCTTTAACATCAACGAAAATGAGGAATTAAGTTACTTACATTCTTAGGATCTCTTTATAATTTTTTTCATAGTATAATTATCATGTTGGAGTATTTGATATCCATGATTGAGTTGTGATTTCATATTGATGTGTCAATAGCCTTTGACACCGTATGACCATAATCCATGAGAAGTTTTGAGATATCTTGATTCCATGTTGATGTATTATTCTCATCATGTATTTATGATGATGCTATATTTTCACATAATGTATGTCTTAACATGTGTGCCTTGAAATGCTTCTTTGATGATGTATTTCTGGTTTATGTTAGGTTGTTTTTTCTTGAGCATTGTACCTATGAGGAATGTGGACCCTTCATGGATCTATTTCCCTAGTGGAGGAGTGTGTTTCGACTCTACAAGTGATTTTATGATGAGACTATGATGGATAATGGAGAGTGATGCCTTAATGTGGCATAACCTAGAGTAATGATGTTCATGAGTGATTAGAACCATATGTGATGACCACCAGACAAGATGATAGTGAGTAATTAGACCTGCGTGAAAATAGTGGGGCATGATAGTCTATGTAACCTGGCCTTAGCATAGTTATATGGAATGATGGACTAGAATGGTCAAAAATTTTGGCCTAAGGAATGTATGACTATCAAATAGATTGATTCTGGATATGATGTTGAAACTTTACCATGATTGTTCATAGGTTTTCCAACATGAAGCCAAAGTAGGTATATCTGGGGGTCTGTGGCATCTAGGTTATCACACAACCACTTAGTTCTGGATTTTATGTTTATTATTACAACAAATGGATCATTATTATTAAATAAACTATTATACATTAGATAATTAGGATAATGATTCAATGGTAGTCTCCTGTAGAGTCATGTACTCACACCATAATCATGAATTTTGATGCTCTGGTAGATTTCATGAGGGATCAAGAGATTGGAAAGGGACCTATGGTGTACAAATTATTAGAGGATAATGGAGCTATTATTAGATGTTTATGAACTCTAGAGTACCCATTGTTTATTTATTTAAATTTTATACTACTTATTATAACGTTTTTTCCACTTTGGGAGCTTTTTTCATTATATGACATGTACTCCATATTTATATTATTCATGTTTTACACTAATTATTTAATATATTTTTTATAATATATTATTGGTCCTTTGACATGATATTGAGGTTGTAGTCTCCCCACTAATAGAATCATTCCCTCTTTTCTATTCATAAACCTATTTTGTATGGGGAGGCGCACATGTGGTCATGTGGAATTCCAGCTCATACATGGTGGTTTGGGTCAAGATGTTAAAAAATGGAATCAGATGAAGATTCACTAAATTGTTATTATATTTAGATTTATTTATGAAAGGTAAATTGGAGACAAGAATATTTAAACTTAGTTAGGGAAGCTATGACAATTTTATCCCAATACTATATGGTAGACCTCCATGTTTTCCAGAAACTGAAAATTATGATATACTATTTTAATTGATTGAATTAACCGTTGGTGATAAACATGATGTTGATATGTGATTTATAATATATATTTTTTCACTATGCATCACGACTAAGTATATAGGTTCACATGTCATATATATTTATACCTATTATTGTGTCATGTAGTAGTTATTTTATTAAATTCTTGATTTGTGCTATCTATTCAGAGTAGTTTCTCCTTGTTTGATATATTTCATTCCATACTATTGTGATATATCATTACTACAAATAATTTTTTTAATTGATCAAATTGTTGAGTTGGTATATATATGATTATTGTGACTAATGTGTAGGGACAAAAACATGGTTTAGTACTAGGAGGGTATATCTTTCGCCAATGATGGACTACAAGTAAAACTTTGTAAAATACAATATAATGATTAATATTTATTTATGTTCATAATGTTCCTTCTTGATAAAAAATAAGTCATCTCGGCATAGTGTTATGGTACTACTTGGGAAGCAGTCTGAAGTTCTTCTATAAGGTAGAAGGTTTCCACATCACCACTAGATGTGTAAGAGAATTCATTTGAGATTACTCTGGCACCAACTATGTGGATAGGGAAGTGGGTCTTCCTCATTGAGAAATATTTTTATTAGTGCTTCTCCATGGCATAATATTCCATATATATGGTTAAACATTTTGTGACATTCAATTTTAGAAATCTCTTAGGAAAAAAAGGCCCTCATGATACTAAGGAATGGATTTAAACCATTGATACAATCTTTGACATGGTATAAATTGGAAGGATAAACAAGTAATGTAGAGATAAATCACATAAAATATGGAACCAAATAATTTGATGTATATCCAGGTACAACTCAATTACATGGAGCTCGAATCTATTGTTCAAAATCTAAAGTGCTGGTGACATTACCTCTTTGGAAGGAGATTTCTTATCTAAACCAACAACAAGACCATTTGATATATCATTTAAAAGAGGGACCTACATCTAAGAAATATGTGATGGGTTGAGTACATTTAGAAATTTTAAATTTATATGGTGTATAAAACATGGAAAGATAACCACATTCCAAATACTCTTAATCATAAGACACAAGAAAATATAATAATGGTGAGAAGTGTAGTGTCACATGATGAGATTATTGTATTGTTGAAGGAATAATGAATCATAGGACATGAGTTCTTTGAATTTTTCCATTTTTATGATCACATCCTAACTTGTGGGTCAGGTGAAGACTACTTAGGAGCTTGACCAAAAAAGTGATGTGTTGATGGAACAACTAAAAATAGGTCACTTCATATTTGGATGGTTGATGGAAAATGATGATTTGATCATGGTCCCTAGTATAATAGTTCTACCTAAATCCCTCAGAGTGGATATGATCTGGGATTACCATACATCTAGGTGGGCAGTATATCCTTGTGGACCGATATATATCTTGACATCAGGTAGTAGTTCTAAAGGCCATGGATGAAGAGAGACACTGATGATTTTAACTGTTTATACCTATTTGGAAGTGGGAGGATATCACAATGAACCTTTTTAATGGGTTACCCAGTATATTGAAAATTTGAGATGTAGTGTGAGTGATTTTGGGTTAGTTAACAAAGAATTCTGACTTCTTATCAATTAGAGAGACTCACTTAGTGGTGGAGATGGGAAAGATCTATGTATGAGATATCATTAACCTTCATGGAGTTCCCTTGAGATTTTTTTCTAATATATATACATGTTTTATATATATCTTTTGGGAGGTATTTCAGAAATACCTAGGTAATCTACTGATATTATTCTTAATGTAGAATCCTCAGATTGATGGATAGTCCACGAAGACTATAATCATATTTGAGTATATTCTATGAGCTTTTGTGCTAGTGTTTTATAGTTCATGGGATGATCACCTCTCCTCTAATGACTTCAATTTAAATTTAAATTAAACAAATTTTATTTTTAAGTAATGTTACAAGACACATTATGATAAACCATTCTGATAACCACTTTTTGGAATGATATTAGTTAGGTTGAATTTATGGTCCCAATTTGGTTTAGTAGGTCTCTGAGAGAGATAATCTGATTGAGAGGAGGTTAATCAATGATTATAGTAGAAAAATATTATAAACTAACCATATGTGGATACCATTTGAATTCACTGTGAGAGATTAGGTTTTCTTTAGAGTGACTTCTTGGTTAAGGCAAAAACATCTAGGGATGTCAGGTAAGCTTGAATATTGTATTGTCAGACCCTTTTAAATCACCAAATGAGTGGGGATAATGTCATACCACTAGTACCATCATCCATATTGCTGAGGATTGCATGATGTGTTTCATGTTTCTTAGCTTAATCGGTACATGCTTGATCCTGTACATGGTATTGATTATGAGGATGTTGATTTGGAACTTGATTCATCTTATAAGAAGGATATGATGAATATCATAGACCGATTTAAGAAGGTGCTTCAAGGAAATAAAATATCACTAGCCTAGATTCATTAGTTTCATGGACGTGTCTAGCAGAAAATGTTTAAGCATGAGACTGATGTTTGAGCTCTGTGGAATGAGATTTTCATGTAAGACCTATCAAGATACTTCTCAAAAATGATATGTTTATAATGTAGTATAATTGTAATTTTCTAAATTTTAAAATATAATAATAACCATCTTGTTACTAAATAATAATTATTTTAGTTGAGAATGTAATGTTTCAATAAAAATAAATTAATAAATTTTTAATGGTTTTCATATGTGTAAAAGCCTAGTTAGAATCATGCAATATTCTATGGATGTTTTTTGAATTTAGGTGACGAGTTAATGTGATATAATGAGACCCATAGAGCGTCAACATAGAACAAATAAAATTATTAAATATATTATATTACAGGTGAATGATTTATCAAAAAAATTGATTAACTATTGAAAAATGATCATATGAGAAATATGATACTACTATTTAGTCTAATATGCAGTGTTTACCCAAGGATGGGTATAAATTTTTTATGATACATACGTTTGGTAAAATTGGAAGTGAGGTTAATTTGTTTAATATTTTTATTTTATATTTATAAATATAATAAAATTTTTCTATAATGGTCCATTGTTTAAGAAATTGGAGATCATTGTTAGGTCAGGGATATGGGTTTTTCCATAGGTGGGATAAATCAAATTTAGGAATCCAAAATTTGATTTGATCAGACGTGAGGATAAGTTACTTAATACATTTATTATATTTCCTCCAAAAATAAATTAATTTATCTAAAATTATTTATTTTGGAGAAATATAATACCACCACTAGGTCTAAAATACATGGTTTAAACTATGAGGGGTATAAATTTCATGTTCATCAAGTGTTGTGAAACATCCCACCCAATAATGCATTTTTAATATATAATTTTATTATTATTCATATTCAAAATAATTTAAATTAATTTATTATGGAATTTAGTCATCGTATTTAATGTTTCAATATGTATACCACCATTGATGATACTACATTGACTCGAAAGCTTCAATGTAAAATGGTTTTGAATGATTAAAAATATGAAATGCCATTAATGGATGGTTTTAGACACTCTGTCATTAAATTTAATTAAAATCATGGATTAAATGAGAATTTTCAATGTTTGATATTTAATAGATGTTATTGATGAAATATTTTTATGGTGGTGGATGACTATTTAAAATATATTAAATGGGCTATTTAATATATTAAAAAATGGTTTAATTTTATAAAATAAAAAATACTATTAGATGGGATATGAGTAAAGCATGATGTATGAAGGAGTAAAAATAATAATAATTAATGGTGTATTTAATAAATGAAATAATTAATAAAAAAATTAAAGTGGTATGTGGAGGAACCTAAATCAAGGTACAAGGAAATTGATTCCTACCCCTCATGCCTCTCTCATATCTCTATTCCACTTTTTGTAAATATATATTATTTTATTTTTTTCAAAATTATCTATTCAATATCCCCATTGATATTATTTGTAATTACCTATCATCAGTACGGTTGTATTTGTTTTGATTAGTATAAATTTATTCCCATGTATTTTTTTCAGAAGCATGAAAGGTATTTTTTTCATATTTAATGTAATAATTATTTTGCCATGTTTTAAATATTAAGGATAATATGATTATTATTGAATGATAATAATAAAGATTTATCAAGAGATAATTACTTGTAATTATCAAAAGATAATTTATAAGAAAAATTATTAAATGATAACCACACCTTTTATCAAACGATAATTTTTAAGAAGTTGTCAGTGGATAATTATGCAACTGTCAAGCATAATAATATGGTTAAATTAATGAATAATTAAAATTTATATCACATGATTTATAGAATTAATTAAGACATATAAATTATGGAATATGGTTTTATAATTATTTTTAGGAGAATAGTGTGAGGACATGCATTGACCTAGAATAATAATTCTAATATTGTATAAGAGGGAGAATGAATCATCCCATTCGATATTGTATTTATTTTTGTAATTAAGTAATTGGTTTTGGTTCTATGAAACCTTGAGGATCATATATATTTTAGTTGTGTTCATTTACGATAATAAGGTTGTAAGGAGGTGTTCTTGATTGTTGAGGTTTGAACTATAACTATAAATTATAGGGTGGTTTATCTGTGCCTTTAACATAAACAATTTGAGGTAGGAACTCCCTCACCTTACTAGGATCTCATTATACACATTTTCACTATTTTATTATCTTTTATACATATTTGATATCCATTCTTGATTGTGTTTGCATGCAGATTTTTGAGTAGCTCGTGACACTAGAAGAACTTTCCCGATGATAATTATTGTGATAGCTAGATTCCAGGTTGATGTTTGATTCACATGTTGAATTTATGATTATTCAATATTTTCTCATGATGTGTGACTTGATATGATGCAACTATTTCCCTAAGATTTGGCTAGTATATGTTGTGTTTTTTTCTTGTGTATGGTACTTATAAGACAAGGTATAATTACTCGTCATTCCCCTTGTCTAGAATTTATTCATATGAACAAATGGGTCTCATGTAATACCATGGTTTCCTTCCAAACAAACCATAAGTTATTACTCACTAGGGAAAGATATCAGACCAATAACAGTCCCCCAAGGCCAAGACATGTTCTTTCAGTGTGTTTTTTCATCACTCACACACACCATGGGAAACATCCCAGAAGGTCACCCATTCAAATCACAGCTCCAGGAAAGAATGCTTAATAATTTATTTCTAATTATGCGGGATTATAAAAATAATGGTACAATTTATTGAAATAAGAAGTAATTTTTCTCCATTTTAATTCAATCTTTTCCAATGGCATTAAACGCTCCACCCATTTAATAAAAAAACACTCATTATAGACCACTAGCCTCAAACCCTGACATTGCCTCTAAACGTCCATATGATTATTGGTTATGATTCTATTTTTCATGACCTGGAATTCCCCATGCCATCAACCTAGTCATATGAACACAGGGGTCTCTTTTAATATATTGGATTCCTTCACAGCACACCACATGTTATTACTCATTGAGGCCTCTTATCATACAAATGACTTTTCCACATACCAACACATGTTCTTTCTGTGTGTCTTTCCCTCATTCACACACTCCATGGGAAACATCCCAGAATGTCACCATCCAAATCACATTATTAGGAAAAATATTCTTAAAATTTGATTTCTAATTAATCAGGTTCTTAAAATAAAGGGTACACCATATTGAAATGAGAAGTAACATTTATCCTTTATGTGTCTAAATTTTCTATGGTTGTTAAAATCACCACCCATTTAAATAAAAACACCCACATTATTGACCACAAGAGTCAACCCCAAGAAGTTCTTATACACTTCAATCTGTGTATTAGCACTGATACAATTTTTCATGAAGTGGAATTCCTTAGGCCATGAACCTAGTCATCTAAACACATGGATCTTTTATAATACATTTTTTCCTTCCTAATACACCATAATCTGTTACCCACTGGGGACAAATATCATACTAATGACAATCCCAAAATTCCAATACATGTTTATTTTATATTTTTTTTTCATCACTCAAACAGACCCTGGAAGATTTTCCAGATGTTCACCCATCCCAAACACTACTCAAGGACAAGCAATGTTAATACTGGAGTTCTAATCAAGAATTATTTTTACTGTAAATGTGAACCTTGTGGAAATGGGTAGTAACATTTGTAATTTTTTATATCTCACTTTTCTAGGGTTGTTTTATAAGTGGATCAGTTGTGGTGTTGTATACCTAGTGGGGGATCATGTTCATAAGCTACATGTGACTTGATGATGATATCTAGATTGATGAAAAAGGATTATGTAATAGTGTTGCATGACCTGGGGGTAAGATGATTATGTGTGATCAGACACATATATGATGAATGTGGGTCATGGAGATCATGAGTTATTAGACCTGCGTGACAATAGTGGGGGATGATAGTCTTATGTGACATGACCAAGAGATATCACTGGGGAATGATGACCTAGTTTGTTCTGGCATAGAGACATTGGACCAATACGACTATTGATCAGCATAAGGCTAGCTATGACATTGAGATTTTTTCCATTATTGTTCTAATGTTTTCTAGTATGGAGCCAAAGATGGTATAACCCGGGGATTGAGGCTTATTTCATTGAACACAATCTCTCATTTTTGTATATTATGTTTTTAGTTGTTAATCATGGATCATTAATATGGAATACACTATTATTATTGGACATGTTAGATTAAAGACATATTTCTAGTTTCTGAAAGACTCTTTTACTCACACCATGCCTAGGAATTTTGATGCTCTTATAGATTTCATTAGGGGTCCAATTATGTAAAAGAACCCTATGTTGAATAAATAAGTAGAAGATTTTTGAGTTACTACCATATTGAGTTAGAATCAAGAGGACCAACTGTTTATTTATTTCTTTTTTATAAAACTTATTATACAATTTTTTTCTTACCACTTTGGGATCTTATTTTATTTATAACATATGTTACATCCTTACCTTTCTATATGTTTTAATATTATTATTTATTATATTATTTTTGTTGATTATTGATAATATGACACGATACGAGGGAATAGTATCACCAGAGACCAAATTAGGCCCTCACTACTAGTCAGTAACAGCATGTATTTGTGTAGGTGCTCATAAGGTCATGCGACATTACAGCTCAGACCCATGCTTTGGGTAGTGATGTTACAAATAATGTGTTAGAAATCACTCATATGAAGAAGTAAAATAAGTATGTTCAATATAATGAAGCTATTTTTTAGAATGAATGATCTAATAGTTCACCAGAATCATCTTCTAATAATATATTCATAAGGATTTAATATAATTATTTTTTTAGAAAATCATGATGAAGATGTTTTATAGTTTATCTAAAAGTATAATCTATATGAATTCTTGGGTTAATATGATGTAGTATAATCTAATTAGTTTTCAAAAATAAAAATGGATTAATAAAATGATTGACCATGTCTATGAAGGGAAAGGGTGTTTGAAAAATATAAAGGAGGAATGTGATTTTCATTCTTAAAGTATCATATATTATTTTTGAAATATTTTAACTCTCAAGGTTATGATATCCAAATTATTGATATGTATAATGCATTTTTTCATAATTATTTTTAGGAGATAAGTAAAAAAGAATAAATAATATAGAAAATCTATTAATGAAAAAGGTTAATAATTTGATAAACATGACCATTCAATCAATGTGTTAAAGATTTTTTTTGTTCTTTTAAATGAATGGTTGGATTCTTAACAACAGACAATCAATTCATTGTATGTGATATTGGAGTAATATCTGATTTTATTAATTAAAATTAAGTATATTATTGATAAAAAACATACGAGTAATTAATTTTTTAATTTCATACATTTTGAACTTCATATTATTATAATTGTTGATGATGCAATACAAAACTAGGTTATGACTATTTTTATATGGGGAGACATTATTAAATTTATTTAATGAATTTTATAATTTATTTTTTAATGTTTTTTGAATAGTTTTAATTATATTTTGTCTCATATTTATATTTTCTTAACTCTTTCTATTCTTCTTCGAAATTAAAAATGGGGAGAAAATTTATAAATTATAAGTGTTTTACTTGAATGGGTAACTTTATTCTATGGAAATTTCTCAAAAATTTATCGATGTAACTAATGAGTTTGATATTGTGTTTTTGCATACATTAAGATGAGATATATTATATTTCATTGTAATTAAATGATATAATTATTTTTATGTTTTAAGTTGAACTGGTCATTCTCTATGTGTCTTGTGATTTTAATAAAGGTGAGATTAGTGGGTCAAATTAACAATTACTTATCTTTATTTGGAATGTCACAATACGATTTATATAAAAATAATTTAACACAAAATGTATTATTTAGTTCCCTGTGATGTAAAGGATGAAAATTTGGTAACTATAAATATAAAGAATTTCAGTTTCTTTTAAATATTATGTAAATATAGAGAACTAGGATGTCATAATAGAGTTTATTTACCAAATATATAAACATTTTAGTCGCATAGAATTAATTTCATCAGAAGATGTGCTTTGAGACTGATTCACTTACAATATTGAGGTTATAACTTCTAATTTAGATAAAACTAAACTTAACATTTATAAAAACTGATCAATGGAATATATTCTATAAAACTTACCACCCCTTTTGGGGTTAGAAATTATGATTTATGTATTTTATTTCTCTAAAAGATATGATCATTGGTATTAATCACTGAATATACTTTTAGAGAGCGTACTATTAATTATTGATTTTTTAATTATAATATTTTTTATAGAATAAATATTATTGTATTTAATTATATTTTTTTGATTATATATATTTTTTTAACTATCATGTCTATGGATTTTGTAATGATGATAGATATATTTCTAATCATTTTTATTTAGGAATTCCATGAGGTAGGACAATTTTAGTTTTCATCATTGTATTTCCTAAGGAATATAGATTTAATTCAAAACATGATTACCATGTGATTCTAGTGTGGAAGATAATGTACATTCCTATAGATCAATAGTCAAGGGTTCTATGGATTTGAAGACATAGCACCTTTAAAGACATATACAGTTTAGGGGCTTCCAAATTTAAAGTATGATAAAAACATTTGACTTTTGATCCATCTTCATATTATTAAAGAAATGGACTTACATTGATTATAAAGAGTTGTTAGTAATTTCTTATTGGATTTTATGTATTTTAATTCTAATTTAAATCTTTATTTTTATAATTTACTATTTATTTATATTTCTCTTACTTCTATTACTTTTTTCAAATATTGTGAATTAATTCCAAAAAATATTTCATTCTGAATAGTATTATAGAACTATATTAGTAATTATTAATATATATGTACATTTAAACTCATATATATTTTGATTTTATCAATATATTATATTTTTGATCAATTTACACCCTTAGGTGGAAAATAATTCATGTTCTTAACAACACTTCACTCCCCTTTTGTTGTTTCCATGCATAGTTCATCAATGATTACAGAATATAAAATGTTTACAGATAAAAGGGAATAAATTCCTAGAGAGAAATCATGTCTTTTTAACACAATGTAAAAATTATAGGTTTAATCACCCACTCATTCTCAATTCATAAATTTCAGTGTAAATTTGGAAATTTTAATTAGGAGAAAGTCAATTTTATGAAATTATGGTTGATATGAATTATTTAAGAGATGTTTAATCCCGTGGTTATTTATTTATATTTGGAGGGAGATTTAGGAGAGTTTCTTCAAGTACTCATGTGAGTCTATAGAGATATAGGTTGATTTTTACATTGTTTGAAAGGGTTTTTCCATGAAATTGGTTGGTACACTATTAAGAGAAACCATTCAGGGAAACCATGCGGGTTGAGTTTGTTTAGAGGAGTGGCTCATAGTTTTTAAATAACTACAGAAAAACCATGTGGACATTGAAATTTTTTTATAAGTATTTGGAATGTTTGGTACATGTTTTGGATAACTTTTTAACTAAACTAGGTGAATAAATATTTTTTGACAGTTCAATCCGCTCGATGAGAGCACAATTTAAAAAAATGTGTGGCCTAACTATTTGGCCTTTTGAATTTCATTCATAGGGGAAATTTACTTAATAATCCATCAAGATTTTATAAATCAGCCTCCCTTTCCACTTACCTTTTTTATGTGACTAGGGTGTCCTTTAACCCTCTCATACCTTCATCCCCCATGTATTTTGAGGGGTTTGATGCGATTTATCATCCTTTTATGGTGATATAATACCCTTTCTCTAATAATTTTTATTTATTTGGGTTCTTCTCTAACGTTGGGATAATCCATTTTAGGTTTCATGCTTATTTTTACTAGATCGTGGTAAAAATCATCTTGCTTCTTAGGGGATTATTATTTGTCTTATATATGTAGTTCTCGGAAGATGTAATCAAGCATCCCAACATTGTTCATCTCATGTTACGTTGCACCACAAATAAATTTATGGTACTTTATTACAATAAAATAATTTTCCTATTTTATCTATAATTATTAATAGGTATTTTTCCCAATTTTGTGTTGGGAGAAAGTTGAGGACCTTCCATGTGTTATTGGTTGATGTTTTGGTGCGATGAGGGTTCCTAGTGAGTATGAAATTGATTATAACAATGGATGATTGTTATTTTAAATGATTATTTTATTAATTTGATAATTTTTATTAATGATATAGGTTCTCATTGACTAATTGATGGTCGATATGACTATGTGATGATTTATGGATCATTATTTGGGAGTAGGCGACCCTAATTTTACATAGTATCTTGATAAATTGCTAATTTTATGTTTTTTTTCATCATTAATTATATCCTAAATTATTAAATGACTTGTGTGATTCCACCATAGATTGGTATGGAATCTCATTGGTACAATAGTCATCATGAACTAAATATCATGATAAATGGATTGATGGTTGATCATTGGTATATAGATTATTGATTTCCCTATTTATTTATTATTTGGATACATGATGTAGATTATGAAATTAAAATGGAAATTTAATTTTTAAACATTATTTTTTAAAAGATATTCCCCTAATGTTTATATTCAAATGAAGAAATATATTTCATTATATGGGATTGAAATATTATTTCAAAGGGTAATATAATTTTCTAAATAATTTTTTTCAATATTACTCCCAAGGGATATTCATGAGTATAAGATAACACGTGATTCACATTCTAAATGTTTTTAAAGTGTATTTGGACAAGATTAATAATGAGAAACTGGAAGGTCTTTATTTGGCTCTTTTTTTCCTATTTGACCTCTTTAGGGAAGTTCCCTATGTTGTAATGTATGAGTAATTAAATATATACACTATTATTGTGTTTCCCTATGGTATTGTTGAATGATATTACATATTATGTGTGTTTTTTAATGATTTTTTCAATGGGGTATAGAAGTGGTGGGTTGGTATTGGTAGATTTGAAAGATACACTAGAAGGTATAGATGGGCCCAGAGGTCCCCAATGACCAATGAAGGAAATTATGGTTGGAATGAAGTGTTAGGATGAGGAGATGGAAATATGATCATGGAATCCATATAGGGTTACTTTTATGTGTTTTTATCTTGGATACCCTTGGAATGTTCCTTGATATTATATTTCCCACAGTGAGAGTGATTGTAAGATACGGGTATTGTTTATTACTGGTGTTTCCTTCAACATAAATTTTTAGTGTTAGGCTAGTATAGATGCCATAGTGATGATAGTTCATTCCCTGGAAAGGTTGACCTTATGTGTTCAAGATAGTTTTAATAAGATGGATATCCATTGTGATAGATGCTACTATGTGATTATATGGATGGGATACACTTCACATATAGATTAATGTAGATACATGGGATTCCTTGGACATGCACCTTGGATTCAAAATTCAGACATAATATCAATTTGGAATATCTGGGATGAGATCGTTATATTTTTATGTTATAAGTTTGGAATTCGATGAATAAGTTCCTTAGACTTGGAATGAATATTTTTTTTAATTCATTATATGAGATCCTTGGATTTTTTATGCTATCATATTATAATTCCCTAGATGGAATTTACAGATTTAGATTGGCTATTGGTTTAGAATTATTTGAATGTGATCATTGGATTCATTATCATATTACAAAATAATCCCTGGATGATTTTGTTGGATTAAAATTGAATATATTTTTGGAATGCTTTGAGAACAATCATTTTGTTTGTTATACTATTTGATTATAAAACATTGGATGATATCCTTGGATTTATATTGACTATCACACAACTACATGAATTGAATAATTTACAATTCTAATTACTCAACAAGTGTATCTATGTTATTGGTATGAATTAGAAACAGTAAAATTCCACAAAATCCACTAGAAACAATCCTTTTTTGTGAATACCACAAGTATAACATTACCCTATTCTTATATAACACTATGATCACTAAAAAAGTGCATGTGCATAAACTAGCCTGAAATTATGTAATACATGTTTTTGTTTATAGTTATGAAACATTCAATAATTTTTAAAAACTTTTGATTGTGTTGCCTTTTCAAATTTCTCAAATATGATCTTAAAAACAATTCTTCACTTTCCTAAATGTATTTGTGTGCATTTATGATAATAAGGATGCAAGGAGATGATATTAATTGTTGAGGTTTCCACTCCATCTATAAATTACAAAGGATGGTTTATCCTTTCCATTAACATAAAATATTAGAGGTTGGAACTCCCTCTCCTTACATGGATCTAATTATACATATTTTCATTATATGATTATCTTGTTGACAGATATGATATCTATTCTTGATTATGACTGCATGTGGATTTGTGAGTAGCTCATAACACTATATGCCATTTCCCCATGATAATTATTGTTACACATAGATTACAGTTTGATGTGTGATTAATATGTTCAATTTATGATGATACTATATTTTCTCATGATGTGTGACTTGATATGATGAAACTATTTCCTTGATATATGTTTGGTATATGCTGTGTTTTTGTTTCTTGTGCATGGTACTTATAAGACAAGATAAAATTACCCAGCATTCCCCTGGTATTGAAACTATCCATATGAACCCATGGGAATATTTTAATAACTTTGTTTCCATACCAACAAACCATAAGTTATTACTCACTAGGGACACATATCAGACTAATGAAAGTCCCCAAAGGACAAAACATTTTATTTTAGTGTTTTTTATCCTCACTCACACACATCATGGGAATTATCCCAGAAATTCAACCATTCATATCACAACTCTTGGAAAGAATGGTTAATAGAGGATTTCTAATAAAGTGTTTTTCTAAAAATAAAGGTACACCTTATTGAAATTTTTATTATCAATTATCCATTTTAAGTCTATCTTTTCTAGGGGAATTAAACTCATGACCAATTTAATGAAAAAACCCCTCATTGTAGACCACAAATCCAATCACTGACAGTTCCTCCGCACTTCCAACTGATTTTTGGTTCTGGTTCTATTTTTCAGGACCTATAAATCCCCAATCCATTAACCTAGTAATATGACGGCAAGGGTATCTTATAATAAATTGGATTTCTTCATAGCACACCGCAATTTATTACTCATTGAGGCCTCTTATAATAGAAATTACTTTCCCAACATGCCAACACATGTTCTTTCTGCGTGTTTTGTCTTCACTCACACACACCCTATGAAACTTCCCAAAAAGACTCTATCCGAATCACAACGTTAGGAAGAGGACACTTAAAAGTATATTTCCAATTATGTAGGTTCGAAAAAACAAAGGAACAAAGTATTGAACTGAGTACAAACATTTATTTTTTATTTCTAACTTTTCATGAGGTGTTAAAATCACCACCCATTTATAGAATAACACCCTCATTTTTTACAATAATCCTCAGTCCCATGATGTTCCTCTACAATTCCAAAGGCATATTAGCTCAGATTCAATTTTTCATGACCTAGAATTACATAGTCCATATACCTAGTCATCTGAACACTTGGGTCTCTTATAATAACTCAATTTCCTTCCCAGAACACCATAATTTGTTACTCACTGGGGAGACATATCAAACTAATTACTATCAAAAAAGTCTAATATATGTCATTTTACAGTGTTCTTTTATCTCTGAAACACACCTTGAAAACATTCTATAAGTTCACCCATCCCAAGCACTACTCCAGGACAAGCATGCTTAATAGTGGTGTTTTAATCATGAATTCTCTTCAAATTAAAACATTACCTATTTTAATGCGTAGTAACATTTATCATTATTTTATTTTTCACATTTCAAGGTTCATATTGTAAGTGGATCCGTTGTGGATTGGTATATCTAGGGGGATCGTTTTTAGAAACAAAATTTTACTTGATGATGATATCTAGATGGACGAAAAATCATGATGTCCTGGTATTGCATGATTTGTGGGTATGATGATTATATACGATCAGACTCATATATGATGATTGTGGGGAATAAAGATCATGCTTTATCAGACTTGGGTGACAACAATGGGCCATGATAGTCTATCTGAAAAGACCTAGGTATATCAGTCAATATTGATGGCCTATTTTCATTTGACCTAGAGGCCTAGGAGCAATAATAATATTGATTAGATTTAGGATATTTTGGGAATTTAGATGTTCAAATGATTGTTATGATGTTTTCTATTATGGATCCAAAGAAGGTGTAACCATGGGATTGTGGCATCTTTCTTTGAACATAGCTACTAGATTTTTTATTTTATTTTTATACTTATTACAAATTGATGATTAACATGGAATACATTATTATAATTGGTCATGTAAGGTTATGGACATATTGGTCATGTCTTAAAGAGTCTTTTACTCACACCTTGCTCAGGAATTTTGATTCGCTTATAGATTTCATGAGGGATCCAATGAAGCGAAAGAACCCTATGGTGAATAATTAAGTAGATGGGTTTGGAGTTAGTAACATAGAGTGCTGGAATCTAGAGGACCAATAGTTTATTTATTTCCTTTTTATAAAACATATTATAGTGGATTTTCTTGCCACTTTGGGATCTTATTTTATTTATGAATTTTGTGTGATCTTTACATTTCATTATGTTTTACTATGAATATTTATTACATTATTTATTTTTGATTATTGATAATATGACATGATATAGAGTGATAGTCTCACCACAGACTGAATCTAACCCTCACTTCTATTTAGCAACATCATGTATATGTGAATGTTCTCACAAGGTCATGAGACATTCTAGCTCAGACTTGATGGTTTGGTTTGGAACATTAAAATTAGTGTGTTTCACATCAGTCATATGAAGAATAAAAATATGGGTGTTCAACCTAAAGAAGATATTAATTAGAATGAATGATCCATTAGTTCACCATAATCAACTTTTAATAATAGGTTCCAAAGTATTTAATAGAAATAATTTTTTGAGAAAATTATGATGAATTAGTTTTATAGTTTATCTAAAATTAGACTGTAGTTGAATTCATTGTAAAATATGTTTTAATGTAATATAATTATATTTAGAAAATAAAAATTGATGAATAAAATGATTCATCATGTCTATGCTGTTAATGGGAGTCTGAAAAATATAAATGAGGAATGCGATTTTCAGTCTTAAAAGATCATAGATTTTGTTGATATATTTGAAGTCTCATGGTAAAGATATCCAAATTATTGATTTTTATAATTATTTTATTTCATGATTATTTAGAGAAGATATGTTAAATGAAAAAATAATATAGAGAATCTGTTAATGGGAATGGTTAATAATTGGATCAACATGACCATTCAATCAAAGTGTTAAATATTCTTTTTGTGCTTCTGAATGAATGGTTAGATTCTTAACAATAGATGTTCAATTTCTTGTAAGTGATATTGGTGGAATATCTGAATATATTCATTAAAATTAATATATCATTGGTAAAACATTAAGATTAATTAATTTTATAATTTCCTACATTTTGATCTTCTAATTATTATAATTGTTGATGATGATATACAAAACTAGGTTATGACTATTTTTATATGGGGAGAATTTGTTAAATCTATTGAATGCATATTATAAATTAATTTTAAATGTTTTTATGAATAGTTTTACATATATTTAGTTTAATATTGATATTTTCATAACTATTTATATTATTCTTGGAAATAAAAAATGGGGATAAAATTTGGAAATTATAAGTGTTGTACTTGTATGGGTTACATTATTCTATAGAAA
Source organism: Viscum album (assembly GCA_963277665.1). NCBI lineage: Eukaryota > Viridiplantae > Streptophyta > Magnoliopsida > Santalales > Viscaceae > Viscum > Viscum album. The sequence goes on along the minus strand of OY728148.1, from coordinate 1,918,397,562 downwards.
GTTATCAAAACTTTATTTATGTAAATGAAGAGTTTGATATTGAATTTTTCTATATATTAGGATGTGATATATTATATTTCATTTTAACTAAATGATATAATTATTTTTATGTTTTATGTTGAACTGACATTTCTTAATGTGTTTTGTGATTTTGGAAAAGGGTGAGATCAGTGGGTCAAATTAACAGTTTCATATCTCTATTTAGAATGTCACAATAAAAATTATATAAAAATAGTTTAACTTAAAATGTTTTTTTAGTAGTCTATGTTTTAACAGATAGAAAATTAGTAACTATGAATATGAATTTATTTAATTTTTTCTAATGATTATGTAAATATGGAGAATTGGGATGTTGTAATTGAGTTTATTTACCAGATGTATATGCATTGTAGAGGCATATAATTAATGTCATCACAAGATGTACATTGATACTAATTACCTTGCAATGTAGAGGTTATATCTTTTAATTTATTTGATACTAAAATTAAGGTTTTTAAAAACTGACCAATGAAATATATTCTATAAATAGAACCACTCTTTTTGGGGTTAGCAATTATTATTTTTGTATGTGTTTACTCTAAAAGATATGATTGTTGTTTTTAATATTTGAATGTATTTTTACTAAGTGAAATAATAATTATTGAGTTTTTCATTCTTATTTTTTTACAGAATAAATTTTAGAGGATTTAATTACATATTCTTTATTTATATATATTTTTATTTTTATTTTTATGACTATTGTGTCGATGGCTTTTTTAATGATGATAGATCTATTTATAATCATTTTTATTAAGGGATTCCATGATGTAGGAAAATATTTTTTTTTGATTAATGTATTTCTTAAGGAATGTAGATTTATTTACAAACATGATAACCATGTGATTCTAGTGTGGAAGATAGAGTGCCTTCATATATATCTATATTTAAGGGCTTCAATGTCTTTAAAGACATAGTACCTTAAAAATGTATAAAGTTTAGGGACTTCCAAATTTAAAGTATGACAACTACATTAGGTTTTTTATCCTTCACCATCTTATGATTTAAAAATACTTAAATTGATTTGTAGGAGTTGGTTGTAATATCCAAATGGAGTTTATGTATTGTAATCTTTATTCAAATCATTATTTTTAAACATTACTATTTATTAATATTTCTATTATTTTTATAATTTTTTTCATTTATCATGAATTAATTACAATAATATTTTCCCTTGTGAATTCTATTTCATAAATATATTATTAAATAATAAAACTATATACATTTACATTTACACTCATATATATAGTTATTTTATCAATATATTATATTTTCGATCAATTTACACATTTATGTGGAAAAAAATCATGTTATTAACTATAATTCACTTTGTTTTTGTTGTTTCCATTTGTAGTTTATCTATGATTATATAATATAAAATTTTAAGAGATAAAATGGATTCATTCCTTGTGAAAAATCATGTCTTTTTATCACATTGTAAAAATAATAGATATAAACACCAACTCTTTCCCATTTTAGAAATTTTAGTGTAAATATGGAATTTATAATTAGGATAGAGTAAATTTTTTAAAATTATGGTTCATCTAAATTATTCAAGAGATGTATAATCTTTTGGTTATTTATTTAGATTTGTAGAGAGAGTTAGGAGAGATTCTTCAGGTTCTCATGTGAGTCTATAGTAATATAGGTAAAATTTAACAATGATTGAAAGTTTTTTTCCATGAAAATGATTTATAAACTATTAAGTGAAACCATTTAGTGAAACCATGTGGGTTGAGTTTTTTTACAGGTGGGGATCATAGTATTTACATAGTTAAATAAGAACCATTTGAAAATTGAAATTTTTTAGAGGTATTTGGAATATTTGGTATTGGTAAAATGTTTAACTAAACTATGTGAATAATTATTTTTTGACAGTTCCATCCACTCGAAAAGAGCATAGTTTTGAAAAATGTGTGGCCTAACTATTTTTCCTATTTAATTTCATTCATAGGGGAAATTAACATAATAATCCCACATTCATTTATGAATCAACCACCCTTTCCTCTTAACTTTTTTTCATCTCACTAGGGTGTCCTTTCACCCTCTCCTACCTTCAACTGCCCATCGATTTGGATTGGATTGGTGTGAGTTTTCATCATTTTAAGGTGATATAATCTCATTTCACCCATAATTTTTATTTATTTTTCTTCTTCTCTAATGTCGGGGTACTCTATTTTAGGTTCCATGATTATTTTTACTAGATCATAATTCAAATCATCACGCTTCTTGGGGATTATTTTTGGTCTTATAGATGAGGATCATGGAGGATATAATCAAGCCACCCATCATTGTTCAACTCATGTTATGTTTCACCACAAATAAATATATGGTTCTTTCTTACATTAAATCAGTTTTCCAATTTTATCTAAAATTATTAATAAGGATTTTTCCCAGTTTTTTGTTGGGAGCATGTTGAGGACCTTCCGTGTTTGATTGGTTGTTATTTCTATGCGATGAGGGTTCCAAATTAGATTGAAATTGATTAAAATAATTGGATAATTTTATTTTACATGTTTTTTTATTTATTTGATAATTTTATTGATGATATAGATTCTCATTGACTCATATATGGTCTATATGACAATGTGATGATTTATAGATCATTAGGTGGGAGTAGGAGACCTTAATTTTACATAATATCTTGTTAAATTTCTAATTTTTTTCCATCATTAATTATCTTCAAAATTACTATATGACTTTTGTGATAACACTATAGATTGGGATGTACTCTCAATGGCCTAATAGTCATCATGTATTACATATCACTAAAAATGGTTTGATAGTTGAACATTGGTATATAGAGTATTGATTTACCTATTTATAGATTGTTTGGGGACATTATGTAGATTAGGAAATTAAATTGGAAATTCCATTTTTAACCATTATATTTAAAAATGGATTCCTCTAAAGTGTAATTTCAAAGGAAAATAATATTTTTAATAGGGGTTTAAAATTCTATTTCAAATAGAAATATAGTTTTCTAAATAATGATTTGGAATTATTTTTTCCTAGGGATATTCATGAGTACAAGGTGAAATTAGATTCATATTATAAATAGTTTTAAAGGGTATTTTTGAATAGATTTAAAAGGGTAAGTTGAATGTATGTTATTTGGATCATTTTGGTCTATTTGACCTCTTTAGGGAAATTATCTATCTTATAATGTATGAGAAATTCAATATATACCCCACTGTTGTATTTTGCCTATTTGTTTTGTTGAATAATATTTCATATTTTCTGTGTTTTTTAGTGATGGTAGGTTTGGGTTATTGAAGTGTTGGGTTGAAATAGGTGGATGTAAAAATAACTTAGAATTTATAGATGGGATTGAAGGAATTCAATGACTATTGAGGGAAATTATCGATGGAATAAAGAGTTAGGTTTAGAGGATTGAAATGTGATCCAAGAACCCATATAGGGGTGAATGTGATGTGGATTTATATATGGGACCCTTGTATTATTCCTTGATATTAAATAGATTCCAATGAGAGTTATTGTAAGATATGGGTATTCATTATTACATGTGTTTCCATAGACAAAATTTTTTGTTGCAATGCTATTATAGATGTCATAGTGATGATAGTTCACTCTCATTAGAGATTGTCCATAGGTGTTTAAGATAGCTTCAACAAGATGGATTACCCTATTCATAGATTCTACTATGTGATTATTTTTCTGGGATACAATTCCCATATAGATTTATGTAGATAAATGGGATTCCTTGGACTTGCACCTTGGATTAAAATTTCATGCATTTTTTCATTTTGTAATATCTTGGAAGGGCTCCTTAGATTTTTATGTTATCTGTTTGGAGTTCCTTGAATAATTTCTTTAAATTTGAATTGACTATTGGTTTTTAATTCCTTAGGTTAGCTCCTTAGATTTTCTAGGATATTAATTTATAATTCCCTGACTGACTTTGATGGATTCAGATTAGCTATTGGTTTAGAATTAATTGAATCTAATCATTGTATTCATTGTGATATAAGTTTGTAAATCCTTGGATGAGTTTGTTGGATTCAAAATGACTACTTATTTGGAATTCATAGGAAATGATCCTTGAAATTGTTACACTATATGATTAAAAAACCATGGATAGTCTCCTTGAATTTATTTTGACCATCATACATCTACAAGAATAGAAGAATTCACAACTCTATCTAATAAACAAGTCTTTCTTTGATCTAGGTATGATTTAGAAACAATCCAATACCACACAATACACTAGAACACAATCCTTTTTTGTGAATACAATGAGTATAACATTCCCTTATTCTTCTATATAACTATGATCAATACAAAATATTATGTGCTTAGTCTAGAATGAAATTATGTAATTCATGTTTTTGTTTATAGTTGTGAAACACTCTGTAATTTTAAAAAACTTTTCAGTGGTCAACCTTATCAAATTTCACAAATATGATCTTAAAAACAATTCATCACTTTCCTACTTTGTAGCAGTTATAATTTATTATACATCGTAATGATACTCAGTCCTATTCTGTAGTAAAATTGCTTATTCTACAAACGAATGTTCTTCTAGATTATTTCCGAAATAATTAAGAACTGATTTTACCTTAGTATTGAAATCCCAATCTGATTACTCAGTTCGATTTGATAACTACTGAGTATGATATTCATTCTTTCTTCCTCATCTATCTAAAAAACATCATCATGAATTATCATTCTGAAAACTTATTCTGTATAGGAAAGTTCAATTCTCAACCTTCTCTATTCCCTTATGAATATCTCAATAGTAAGAAAGTAAACATAAAATCCTCCTTTTATAAGTGCGCCAAATGTAGTTTCAGAGGGATTCTGAAAATAATTCTTTCCTAACCAAATTTCACATATCATCAATCTCCACTACATTTCCAAAACATAATTGACATATCAAAAAATATATACTCTTCATGATACTTAAAAAACTTTCTTGAATCTTCTCTCAATAACTGTGCTCTTTAAAGATTCTAAGAATTCATTAGTTCGGTTCTGATTGTCACTTCGATTTCAACATTATGAAGAAAAAATATGTACAATTATTTTTCTCATTACATTGCACTGCAACAATTGAAAGATATGAATAAATTTTTTTTATCATTACGATTCTCAAAACCAAATAAAAAAAATTTATTCTGATGCTCCATACAAACATGTAGATAAAACATATTCAAACCATCATTCTATAATCATTTTTTATTCCATAAACTTGAGTTTCCTTTCTTTTTCCATAACCATAGTCGAAATATATAAAGATTTAAGTACTCCATGGTTTCACATCAATATGTCATGAAAACCTATTTGACAAAAGATTTATATAAACTCTTCAAACATTTTTCTCCACATGATTGTTCTTATAATATCATTAAGGTAGTTATACTTTACTTCTTTTCCTCAAACTTATGATCCTTTGTCTGATGAAGCCAGGTGACAGATTATTTTTTTCAGTGCCAGTCTATGTATGATTCATCGGTCTTTGCATCTCTCGTATAATCTATGATAGAACCAGTCCGATGACTATGGTCCCAAATGATAAAAATATATCAAATTCCCTTCATTATTGAAAAAATAAATTAAAAATCATCGCAATTAAAAATGGAAGACTATATTATTGATAGATCTCTGATCAAATTTTTCATCAGTCCAAAAATATCCTAACACAAATGATTCTGTCTTCGATTGACCGATGCCTCACCATGTTTGATGGAACAGAATCAATATATTTGGATTCAAATACATCTTTACATTTCTAATTATGGTAGAATACAACCTCATTCTATGAAGATTAATATATTGTGGCTTATTGGTCTTAATAAAAGCCAACACCTTCATCTTATCATATTTCACAAACAAACATCACATCCTTCAAATAATTCATCATACGGTGATATCACACCGATGAAGTGAGACTGAAAAGATTCGCTTCAGAAAAGTTCTTATTGTAAAATGATCATATTTTATCTTGACTTACTATTGAATTTTAGTATTTTTAATATCAGCATAGAATCACATGACTTTCATTTGTATGTATTGTAACTTTCCATACTTAAATCATCTTCTTTTCTACAAGTCAAACTTTAATTGGATTTTAATCACCTTTTATCCCCTTTCCTTTATAATGATTTCATCCTCAATATTTCCTAGAAAAATTATGATTTTTAAATATTTCAAAATACAAAATCATCATCATATTTCCAATGGATCGATGAAGACTCTGAAACAACTTCTCATTGTGATTGAAACATTCAATCTAGACCCTTGGTCAATATAATGAAACTTTTCTCCTAGAAAACATATTTCTAATCTGATGAAATTTCTTAATAATTTTATGTTAGATCTTGTAAATATGATATTGAGTCTGATAACTATTTTTAACAATGTGAGGTGATTTATTTTCATTGATAATTTTTTTCCTATAAAATGTACACTGGAAAATTATCGAAGGAATAGGTACCTATATATGTGTATTATTTTCCTTATAAAAGAAAATAAGGTTATGTTCTCCTAGACTCATGGATCACATAAGCCTCAAAGATACACAAAATTATATTTACATCATAATTTCATGTGAAGTAACCATCTAAAGCTCATAGATTTCAAGAGATCCTATCAATTATATTTGACAAGTACTTCTTCTATCATGAATGTAGCCGCAGACAACTAGTGGTCTCATGGAGGAAATTGAATGAGCTCCACTAGGTCTTGTGAATTTTCACCTAGAAATCAATTTTTAAATCCTTAAAAAATAATAGGCAAATATCCAAAAAGGAATATAACAATTGTGGTCATAAAACTCATGAGATTGGGATGGATCGTCGACGGGTAGAATGATTGTCATTGACAACATTCAAATAAACATGCAGCACCCCTGAGGTGAGGTAAACTAAAACAAAAGAAAAAAATTGAAGAATGAAGGATATAATATTTTACATAAACATCATGAAACCTACCCTTGGAGATCAGTAAGACACTATGCGACCTCAGGGGCATGTTCCCCTCATCTCGTGAAAGACAATTGGCATTTCATTTGCATCACGTGAAGAGCCTCATGTATGTCTAAGTGACCTCCACCCCTGGCTCCCAGAGGAAAAACAGATGTAATTATCCATCAAATTATCATGCATATTCATAGAACCATTATTGGTCATTAAACACATCACCAATATGCAGAGTATTTATCTTTGACATTACTCATGAAATCTTACATGACACTCAATCATTATTAAATAAAAATGTAAATAATAAAAAATAGTTGGTGGAAGCCTCTTACGGTCATAAAAAACTATAGATGTGCTAAGGAAGTTTATAGTACAAGTAAGTATGATCTTATAATATCCCCCTATAAGGTATAATTTTCTTATGGAAAGGCCAAATAAAGCCACTTGAGAATAAGTGAATGCCTTTCAATTGGCTCTATGATCCTGTGAAGGAACTCAGAGAAGTACAATATGACAATAAAGAGGTCCTCATACATTCCTTCATGACTAAAAAATTCCCCATAATTAGTGATAATCCAATAAATGGGGTATTTATGTGATTGTCTCAGAGTCACGGAAAATTAGGAGATGTGCTCAGATAAATCCATGAAAGAGACTTGAAAATTTGAGTTTTGTGAAATACCTTCACAAATTCCATCCCCTACTCATGTAAAATGAATCATGAAAAGTAAAGATAATCCTGGATGAAGAGTACTTAAATTACCCACCCCATCATGAAAAATAATTGAAAACCCATATGGGAAGGCAACTTCTCTCCCAATGAGAATATTTCCTTGTATCCAAGAACTAGAGAGGATTTAATTGAATGGTGGATCTCACAACCATAATGTTCTTAATCATGTGTGATACTGGTGAATAGATGAAGTAACCAAGAATAATTCATAATAACATCACATTATCACATATAGATCACAGGATGGACTTTAGGACATAGATTTGAAGAACATCCCATGACATTTATAGATCATTCATGTTTTAAAATAATATAACATTGAATAAATCTGAGATCTTCAAAATATAAAGGCTAAGAAAAAATATAAAGGTGGAAGAATTATGTAGGAAACATATACACTAACCCTCATACACTTCGTGTGAACAACAAAAGACATGAGAAAACACCCGAAAATGTTTTCTAAATATCGCGATGCTCTTTCGGTATGCAATTTTGGTCTTGAAAATCCCTTGGAGATGGTCAAATTAATTCCCACAATTACCTGCAAACATACCACCCACGTCTAATGAAAACCACTAGGATATCTATTCAACACTCATAATTTCTATCATACGTGGGACCTAATTCATATGTAAGCACCAATTCATGAATGAAAAGTATCCCAGGAAGCACCTGGGAATGTCGATCGGTTCTTATGATGCTTTTCGGGGACACCAGCTATGTCTCGCAATGCCCTTCAGATATATCATCATGGATATGCACCACCCTTTTAGACATGTCAGAGTAACCTTCGTGATTCCCTCCAAATGTGTCAGCCAGCTATTGAGATAAAACTAAAGTAAGTCAGCCAGATAATGTGACACACATAAGGAAATCAATCCATTTTCAGGTGATGGATTGCGAGATCAACATGTTATGTCACACAATGTATTATGTACAAGAAATCCTTGATCATGAGAAAACCCTCAGACATACCATCCAGGATATATAAATTTCTTTAAACAAGTCAAACTAATCAAAAAACTATCTTTGGAAATATCAGACAAGAACACTTTGGTATAATATAAAGACAATCAAGGCATCTTGAGTGGAAAACCAACACATTTTAGGCATACAATATGGACAAATCATTGAAAATCCTAGGAATTTATGGGCTTGTCCATCCTCAGTGTGTAAGCCTCTATTATAGTGGATACGTTAGTGTGTAAGTACCAACCAACTGAAATATGATGACTCTTATTCCTACTATAACTATGATAGAGAGAATGCATCTCCTTTTCTTGAGCTCTATATTAACATCTGATGGGTTTTCCCAATACAAAAGTCCCACACCCATTTAGTGAGGATGATAATTTTCTATCACTTATTTCTCACATCATGCGTATCTCATGTGCGATTAGGGAGTCAAAATCCTAAAATAATTTTCACCATAATTCTCTGTTATTAACAGGAATCCTAGGATTTGATGACCATGTCAATCCATGAGGTTTAAGCCCCAAATATTTAGAGAACGTCAGTGTGTATTCCTTGATTAATGAAACTTTGAAGATGTTGATTCCTCATATATCTATGATATCTAGGAAAACCTCCTTGAGGTTCGACCTCTATATTAATATTCAATGATTCTTCGTAGTGAATAAGTCCCACATCTGTAATAAATTAAATTGATTATTATGTAATCCCATTATTCTCACACAGATCATAGCTCACATGAGTTTAGGGAGTTGAAATAATCCTATCATCTTCACCATAAACCTCTATAAGGATAACTGAAACATCAGTGTGTGATCCCTGATTGATTGAACTATGAGGAATATAATTCCAATAATAACTAGGATATATAGGATGCCTTCATAAGACCTGATACCGAACTCAAATGTGCATCCACCTCTATACGGGTCCCATCATGCCCATGAAATTTCAACCATCATGATCCAAAAATTCCTACCGACTGATCACTCTTTCCCATCCCTCAATGGACTGATAATCCAAATGAACTATGATAAATATTTTTCTATCGATAATTAGGATATGTTGTACATCTCTTCTAGACCCATGATAGAATACCCAATGCATGAGAGAACACCTATATGACTTTTTTGTATGATGTTCAACTACATGGATTTAACGAACTACTCGGCTTTTGATTCGTAAAATTACAAAGAAATGTTGGATGCATAAAAATAGACCAAACCCCTACTCGAAATATTAACAACCTCCCTACATAAGAACCAAATTCCAATGCCCTTGGTTATACCTATATAATACATATGAAGTTAAAAGGTACATGGAAAATGGATGTAGAAGCTCATTTACATAAAGATAAATTCACTACTAATATCCCAATCTTTTATCACAAAAAATGTAATTAACATATTAATCATTCTTAGGGTATTTGGTCATGTATTAAGATTAATAATATATTCATGAAAATATAATAAATCTATAATAGAGTATCGGAGAAGGAAATAATTCCCCTAAATAGGGGTGCGATGATCCCGATCTCCCATCCTCTTGAACAATGTATGTCAAAAGGGTTGTTGGGTCTGAAACCCTAATCGACACTAGGACTATTGGATGCAGGCATGTAACTAATTATGGATGAGGGAATCATTGGGTGTTTGTACCAAAATAGAAATATTGAACACAATCTGAAACTCTCAAATAATAGAATGACCAATTTATCACACACAGAGAGACTTTTTATTGCATTTCCTAAAAAAATCAAATGAACCAGAATAGAATCTTACAACTAATCCTATGTAATTAGGGTCCCCATAAATAATTTTATTATTTCATTGATAATTCCAAGTGATCAGAATGGCCATATCGACAATAAATGGAAAATAAGTTAACCATTGATATTTGATTTAGAAATTCATTTCTATGATATTAAAGTAATTAGTAACCATGTTCCTTATTGTCTACTAGACTACAAATAATACTCTCATCAACATCAACGAAATATGAGACAATTAATTCATCATCCATCTATCACTCTAGTAAATCACCTATGACCACAGTCAACAAGGGTTAAAAAATGATCCCACCTTATCATAGACATAAATTTTATGTGTAGAACATGGTGGTCTTTCAGTACCACCAACATGGTTAAATACTAACCATAAAATTTACCCATGAGGTTCTTTCATGTACATGAATTAGAATGTCTGTATTACCTAGGGAAAGCATCACAAAAGCTAGTGGCCCTTATCCCCATAGTTAACCACTTCAAAAAAAATCCTCAGATCATGAAAACTACCACATCTAGTATCTGATGAAGGTGGAATGGGGAGTCAAATATGGATCCCATCTAGTTTAGGTTCCACATAGGAGGTAACCTATCAACCATTGTCTCCAACACAACACCACTAGTACACATGAGTCAATTTCTTGGGGTACTACCCTACAAACTTTCACATCTGATGTTTATGCAATGGAAGTAAGGAATACACATTGGGAAAGTAAGGATCTCTATATATGTGAGTGAGGTAATATACCAACTCCCCATGATGATGTCTTCTGGCATAATTAGGTAGTATTTTGTGGTCATACATATATTCCTACTCAATCGGAACAAGTCTTTGGGAAGACTAATATAATAGGCATGGGAGAGGTGCATATCCCTACCCCATGCATGAATCCAATCGACATATTCAAATGGCAGAAGAAGGAAAAAAGTGGGAACATACCATAGCTTCAATCAATTCTGTATTCCAGTATATAGTGGAGATGGAATTTTTTTTGACTTATATTCCTTCAAGAACTTTTCTAAAATGAAATTATATTTTAGAAATATCTCACAAACTCAACCAGAATATTATGAAACTTTTATAGATAAAAGGATATGTTCATAATTCTATCCCTATAGCTAGGATATCTAAAGAATCTAATCATTATTAATCTGCGACTGCTCTAGAGAAAGAACACATTCATTCTCTCATCCTAGATGATTATCAGATTATTTTGGTAAAGGATGGGGTATAAGACCATGACTATACTCTCGTTCCAAATAGGGATCACTAGGTGAGAGAGGAATATTCCTTCGGAAAATGTAATATTCCAGTTAAAAATGTGTAGTGGCATATTATAATGGCCTGCGATCAGGAACATATCCATGTTCTGGATGGGGATCACCATGTGAGTAGGGAACATGCCTCTTGACCAACTCATATTCCTCTCCAATAACTCCATCAGATTACTCCAAAGTCCTAGAATCAATCATATATGCGCATTTATTTCAGGACTAACCAAGTGATATTGGAACATGCATTAGGACATGCTCAAATTCCATTCAGTAAAACTGCATGTCATTTTTTAATCGACCAAAGAACCATGTGAATATTCTTACTTCCACTGATGAACAACTCAACAAGAATATTTACAATGAAATATAGGAGGATGATCATATCCCTTATCAAATTATATAGGTTCATTGAAATATTCTAATAGGGAAATCATATTAGGATTTGGCTCATAGAACTGTTCCAACCGGAGATCACCATGTGAGAGTGGAACATGCCTCAGGGCATGCTCACATCTCTACCAATAAAGGAAAGTGGCATATTACCAAGGCCCAGGATTGGGATCATAATATCGTACTAACTAAGGCTCCCCAAGTGAAAAAGAAACATGCCGCTAGACAGGATCATATTCCTGTTAATTATGGGAAAACATATTGGAATATTCTGAGAGATTCAGAACATGTGGCTCATATCCCCATGAGACTAGAATGTTATAAGTGTTGGAGTTTGTGCCCTAGAACCAACATCATTGTACTTTATGATAAACATTTATTCAATTTTTTAAACATTAATAAACTACTTATAACATAATTATTATTCGTCTGCAAGACATTGAATGTGATAATGTCTTAAGTGTAGATCCCATACTAAATGGTTATAGTTGTTCCATGATATGTTGAGAACTAGGATGCCCTATGAGACTACTTTTAATAAATTTTAAATATCTGGATTATATCATTTTAGGGACAAAAATTATATAGTCTATCGGGGTGGGGATTCATTGGAATTATAGGCACCTTCTCTTGGTGTATTCCCTTTGTAATATCTGATAAGACGTTATTAGAATGAGACCCCCATTTGGAAATACACATTTATATGTGTAATTTTATATTCCTATCCATTGTTGTATGTGTTATTTCGTAGAATTTAATGTTATTATTAATGAGTATTATGATCACACACATTGATGTATTCAAAAAAATTATTATTATAGATATTCGTGGTAATGTTTGATATGTGGGGTGCTTCATGAGTAGTATTACACTAATGAATAATGTGAGAAAGGATTTGTTTGTTCTGTTTATCAATGGAAGCTGATATGTTAGGACCTTTTATTGAAATGATATAGCCTATATTAATCCAATAAAATGGTGTTCTAAAGGAAAGTTCATTTTCTGAGTATTCAATGAATGATAAATCTATCACATAGGATGATGGCACAAACATGAACCCAGTTTCATTAGAGATATTTATATAAAGGGATTATATTATAGAATAAGGAACTGTATGATGTGTAATGTCATTGAAATTTTTTCCTCTTTCTCTATGGGTACCTTTTCATATTTCCATACACTAAACATGGACTTTAGGCTACATCACCTAATGCCAGTGAGAAAGAAGTTAAGAGGGTCACACACGAAGTGTATCCAGAATCTTAGTTAAATCATATATATTATTATTATTTATTTAACAGGTTGAGTAAATATTTTTATCATAAATTGATTAATAAATATGATTGTATTATTTGTGACATATAAATAATTGTTTTCTATTTTTTAAATATAATATTTATTTATTTTTTGGAAAATAATGAAGTGATATTTATTTGTTAGATAAATAGTCATTATTCAATGGTTGATTAATATTATGCAGGAATGGTGGACCATGTTTTTCGGTCTGATGAGAAATAAAAAATATTGAATATTATTTTATTAAATAATATTTAATTATAATTTGAATGTTATGAACATGTCGAGAAATAATGATATTATTATTATTATTATTTGTCATGGGATTTCACTGTGATTAAATAAATAACTAATGGAACTTGTGAAATTATTTTATTTCAAACCTTATTATATATAAACCATGTTCTTTTATTTTCTAATTATGAGAATTCACACTTCTTGGGTGTGAAGAATTGATTTGGAGAATCCTCGCATGTCTTAAGAGCTCCCTTCAACAAGAAAACTCCATGAACAAAGAGAAATCACACTCCACCAGATCAGGGAGAACTCTTTGGAAGAACATCACAATGTGATCAATGTTAGAAGATGCAAAAACAAGGATATTTTGTGATAGCACCTAGATATTCCATAATTCTTTGTGATTCATGGAACACGTTTGGATCACCACTAGGGGAAATATACACTTGGTTGATGGTGCATCGTTGATCTTTAACTGATCCACTAATGAAGAAATAACTCCAAAGTAAATTATTTAGTTAATTAAATTAATTATAATTAATATGTGATGATCCTCTCTATATTTCTGGTGTGATCATTCAAGGTTATTTTCGTATACTCAATTCTATAGACCTTGAATTATATCATCACATGGATCTCAGATTGATCATCGATCATGACGAATGTAACATTGGGTACTTCCCACCACACACTTCTTCTCTGACTAGATCCTACATGTTGTATCAAAGTGCTCATATTAATCTTTATAATTATTTATAAATATTTTATGGTTTACATATTTTAATTTAATTTTTTTCAATTCACAATTGATCATTAGTTCAATATGAATCATGATATCTAATTATTCCACGTTTATTTTTTATAGATCTAATCAAGATGGTTAATTTTAGTATTAAAATAAAATCAAGGAAATAATTTGGAGGTACCAAGTTTTCTGGTCAAACAACACCAGATTTCATACCATGTTACCAGAGTTATATGCCATGCTGTCATCTTAAATGCCTCCAAATTGATTCAGATATCAATTTAATATTATTAATTGATTATTTAATTAATTACACACTTAATGATCCACGTATTGACCTGAATTAATGATGCATGGTCAGACAGAAAACTTGCCATGTAGCCTATGTACAAAGTGTGTATTCCAATTATGTCATAGAAGGGTCATGTATTCCATAGACATCGTACCTGAATATTGACCATGTAACTCAGAGTTCACACAACATGTGTCCCATTGGACATGGTGCTTACTCTAATTTGTTTGAGGCACATATTACACACTGATTCCCTAAAAATGTGTCTTAGATAGTCGGTGATAGGTTTACATGCCGTGTAGATCAGTTCTACATCACATGTAGTTATACCATGTTATGAAAATTTATAATTGATTTATTTTACTATGTAAACCTCGAGACATGTACATACACGTGGTCATAAATATATGACACTCCGTGTGAGGGGTTTTAATATATAAAAATATTTAATTGTTCAATTATTATTTTTGTAATGTTCAAATCTTCATTTGATGTATGAGTTGTATTTTAACTTGTTACTCTATATAAATTTAAGCGTAACACATGACAAAAAATCATGTAATTTGTGTAATCATCAATGATGTACATGTTGTGAAAGTACGAAATAATTCATGTAATACACATGTCAATATAGTAAAATAGTATATGACTATAATACGTGTTGGGAAGAATCAGAAGGTTATTCACCATATTTCCTCCAAGGTACATTTATGAAGAAAATTAAATTTAAATGAATTTATTTAATTTGTATAAAATTATAATAGATGAGAATATCTAGAAAATTCAATGGAGAATTAATATAAAAGCACTAATTAGTTAAGGATAATAATTAATTGATTTGAGTGCAATTTATCTTAAATAAGAATGATTAAGAACTGAATGGTAGTTTTATTAAATGTGTAATGTTTTTCATTCTTGTGGATGATCATGATAATGTACCCAAAAATTTTATGATATTGGTTTCAATTTAAATTATTATTAAATTAAATTGGGGCTTTGTGTGCCTTATATCAACTTATTATGTAGGGCATGCATGACCATGGTTTGTTTTATGTAAATACCTTTTCACCCTCAAAAGCATGTGAGTTAAATGGAATATGTAATGGATGGATCTCCTAATAAAGTGTATGTGGTATAAGTTTAGATATAAGGAGAAACCAATCCAAGGAGATACTTGGGAGGACATGTGGAAATCAGTAACATGAACCTTAATCGGTTCGAGGCATTTTACCCTAATTCAACGTTTAGTTTATCAAACAGAAGATAAAATGACCATTAGTGTAAGCTCATGACCATTCCCATTATTATATTATTTAAATAAATTTGGAATTTTTCCCCATTTGGGATGTATTTTCAAGATCCGATAATTAATTAATTAATGAGCATGAAAGATAAAACTATCCTAAACTGGATTGTAAAAAAATATAATCTATCAAATGGTTAATCACATATGTTAAACCACTTAATACTAATGATCATGTGATTAAAATTGAAATTTTAAACTCATGCATAAAAAAGATAAAATACATCAATAAAATATTTTGTCGGTATAGATTTCCAATACTATGGTTAAATTCGAACCATATTTCAAAGTTCTTGTCCATCCCAAGTTCGCATTCATTCAACTATAGAGGAATTTTAACATGATATTTTGGGTAGAAATAAATTAGTTCACAAAAAGGGTTTACTTCCCAAGAAAGAAATTTTGTAACTAAGAGTCAAAGCTTGAAGAAATCAAATTAAGTATTTTAGGATTGGGGAGTTGATCGCACAATGATTCACTATTTAATTTTCACCCTTACACCACTGTGTTAAAATAGTTTTATATCAAAAATTATAAAAATAATAACAAATTTCACACCAATATTGATTCCATTATTTTTTACCACTATTAAAAATTTAAATGTTACTTTTTTTATAATTTCATTGAAGGTGGAGGTGATTTTGAGGTCCAGTGATGAAGTCTAAGAAAAATTGTCCAAGGTGTACGGGATCCAAACAAACTAGTTTACTAAACCTCCCACTGATACTTAATTGTGCATCCAAAAGGGTTGAAATTGTTTTTCCATAATTTGTTGGGATAGATTTCATATGACAACACCCAAGTTTCATTTGGCCATCTAGTGTCCCCACTGACCCGATCAGTCCAGAACACCGATTCTGCATGAAGTCAAAAGTAGTGTACCGTGATCTGTCCATATCTCTGGCACTAGTTGTTCAAATGGTTCCAAACATTCAGTGGAGACATTAATGAGGTGATGAAACATGTTTCTATTTTATTCCATGTTGATATTCGAATTTCTAGTGGTTTAAATGCATGGGCCAATTGGTTTTAAACAATCTGAGTTCTAGAAACCACCATCCACATTGCCTATAAAATGGAAACATGGACACCTCATTTTCATGTTCATCCAATGAGTAAAGTTCTTAAAATTTAGAGTTCTTTAGGAGTCCTATCCTCATCCTAGATGTTCTGGAGGACCCTATCCTCATTGTGGGATCATGTATGATGGAAAATTTCCACATGAGCCCCCTCCTCCTCTCGATGGTGATCTAAACGAAGTAACATAAATTTGAAGTAGCTACACACACTTGGGGGGAAAGTTACAACACTAGTTATTATTATTGTTTTTCAAAATTTGTGTGTTAAATATTTAACTTAATTATTATCTTGAAATTATTCTCCCCTAAATTCATTTCTTTTTATATAATTATGTGAAACACTATTTATTTTTTCACTAATTGGGATGAAATTTAAAGTGGGATTATTGGGATGTTTGGATTAGAAAACACACACATTCTTTCAGTATCATATATATATATATATATATATATATATGAGATTTCATTATTCGTAGGAATCCCTTTTTTATAATTGAGAACCAAACCATGACACCATGATCGTTGTGTCAAGGGTTGCTTCTTTGTGCATCATTTTAAGGGGTAAGAGAGTAGTGAAGAACATGAAAACCATCAACCAAAGAATTAAACAAAACCATGTGATATTTTTTGAAGAATGACATTTACAATATGTGTAGTGAACATGATATTTTTCCTTTTAAAATAATTCATAAAAAATCATATTTATCTATCAACTATTAAGATCATTAAATTAAGATATTTTCTTATAATTAAATTCAAAATCACCTCCTTTTATTTAATTTTTTTAAAAAACACATACTCTAAAACTATCAAAGATTGTTTAGAGATGACCTAGGGTCTACCCAATACTAAAAATTCACCTTCAAATCTTAATCAATTTCACATTTCATTATAGAATGGTCAAATTTTGGCGTCATTACAGAGGAGCGCTTTGGTTTTTAGTGCATTTTTATTATGTTTTTCATAACTATTTTGAATATTTAATTTTTATAATCCTACACCTCTACCAATGATTTTGTATTCGGATTTATTTAATTTGTAGGTTTTGTGCATGAGGAATTAAACTAATGGAGATTAACCAACTTTTGAACCCAAACCGGAGGGGATCCTATATTGGCGACACTGAGATGCACAAGAGAACCCTTAGAAAAAGGACACACAAAAATTATAAACACTTCTTGATCCATCCTCTTCTTCTTATGGAACGAATATAAAAACTGAAATAAATATGAATAAAATAGAATTAAACAACCAAGCATTAAAATAACTAACCATAACTGATGTTGATATCCATCCTACCTATATTAAAATTCAAGGTAAGGTACCCAACATTGAACTAAAATCAGGTTTAATTCATTTATTACTAATATTCCATGGACTTCTTGAAGAAGATCTACAAAATCATCCAAAAAAATTTCATACCGTGTGTTCTACATTAAAACATAAAAATGGGGATGAAGAATTAGTAAATCTTATAGGATTCACATTTTTATTGGAAGACACTGAAATAGGATGGAATTACTATGTTAATTCCCCAATTAGAGGCTGGGAAGACATGAAAGGACTTTTTCTTGATAAATACGTCCCAACATCTCGAAGTGAAACTATAAGGAAATAAATTTGTGTTATAAGGATATCACAAGAAGAAACATGAAATGTATATTGGGAACTTTTTAAAAGTTTATGTTAAAGTTACAAACACCACCAAATAATTGATCAACATTTAATTCAATAGTTCTTTGGAGGAATAATTCCTATTAATCTAAATATGATTGATGTTGTTTCAGTTGGTGCACTAGTGGATAAGACCCAAATTGATAGAAGAACCCTAATTGAGAAGATGTCACAAAATACTCAACAATTTGGTACAAGTTCTAATGTGCCCATTCGAGGTGTCCATGAGGTTCAATCTACCGAATTCAAGATAAATGTGGACACAATATTCGAGGACATATTTCCCTTCATCCAAAACATTCTCTTTACCAAGGAAAAATCCAATCTCCTCCACCAATCCATTTTGATATATGTTTTTCTGACACCCACTACTCTGAGCACTACCCCAATTGAGAGAAACATCTAAGATTTGTGATGCAATTCTTCTAGGCCACCCCTATAACCAACCCTTTTGGAAAGAACCTTAACATCCATCCAAACCCATGTGGAAACAATACCAAGCCTATTGGAATGGGGTTATTCAATCCAACCTATAAAACAATGAAACCAATAAGGTCAGAATAGTCATCCACCACCACCACCCTGAAATCCTCAACCACCCCAATGGCCTTTCCAACAAACCCCTCCAAAACCTGAGCCTAGTGTAGAATATATGATGAAACAAATAGTTTCCAACAATCACCAATTCCGAAAAACCACTCAGGCAGTCATACAAAACATAATAACCCAATTAGGCCAACTATCTAACTCATTGGTGGAAGTCTAAAGTCATGGGTCAGGTAAACTACCATCATAACCATTAGTCAACCCTAGAGAAAATTGAAATGTTTATTATATTTCCCTTATGAGTGGATAACAACTATAAATTCAAATTAATCTCCTATTTGAGTCATCCCATATAGAGGAATCCTCCATCCCAACCATTATAAATGTTATAAATGTGTAAAAACGAATTCTTGAGAGAATACCTTCCATAGGAAAGAGTGTGTATATCGATGAGTCTCCTGACCAACAAATTTCTCCTCCATTTCCAAAAATGGCCACCAAACCTAGAAATAAAATGGAAAATAATCTCAATAAATAATTTTTAGAGACTGTAAAAAAATTGTAGGTAAACACCCCATTGATTGATGTCATAAAGAAAATTCCATGAAATCCCATGTTTCTAAAGGAAATGTGTACACACTGAAGGAAACTTCGTAGAGATGAAAAGGTGATCCTTGGGAGGAACATCTCAACATTGATAGAGGCATCACTTACCACTATGTGCAATGATCTTGAAACATTCTAAAATATGTGAACCATTAGAGAGTATTCTTTTTCTAATGATATTCATGATTTGGGAGCCTCTATTAATGTGATACCTCACTCCATTTTCACATCATTGTAGTTCAATGAACTGAAATCCACTAGAATAGTCGTCCAAAAAGAAAATCAGAGTACATCACACCCTTTTTGTGTGTTAGAGGATGTTCTTGTGAGAGTGAACAATTTAATTTTTCCTTTATATTTTAATGTGATAAAAATGGAAGATGATGGGATGAATGGACATTCCCCAATTATATTAGATTGATCATTCCTGAAAACCAAAAAAAACATAATTAATGTCCAAAATGGTACATTATCTATGGAATCTTGTGGTGAAATAGATCTACAAAAATACCACATGAATTAAAATATTCATATATTGATAATGGAAATAAGATTCTAGTCATCATTACTCATTTACTCCCTCTTGAGCATGAATTGCGACTTCTTCAACTTTTGATGGAGTATAAACAATATTTGGGATGGAAACTTGCAGGAAACTATTTATTATGCCATCAATTTGTATACATCATATATTGTAAAATGGTGAGGCTAAACCAATGGGTTTGCCACAACACAGTCTAAACGCAAACTTCCTATAATTTGGGAAAACATAGGTAAAAACAATGTGGATACTATAATCATTTACCCAATCACTGAGAGCTAATGGGTTAGTCTCGTTCAAGTTGATCCTAATAAAAATGGCCTTATAGTAATTAAACAATGAAAATAATTAATTGGTTAGAAATCATGTGCAGAATTGTTGGTGTGTCTGTATAGACTATCTCCCACTAAACCAACACACTAGGAAGGACCATTTCACTTCTCCACTCATTGACCAAATTCTAGAGAGGCTAGCGGGTGAGTCCTACAACAGTTTCCTTGATGGGTATTCTCGATACTTTCAAATCCATATTTCCCATGTGGACTAGGAAAAGATGACCTCAACATTCCCCATTGGAACATTTGCATATATGATGATTCCATTTGGACTATCAAATGCTCTGGGTACATTCCAGCGATGCATGTTTATTATATTTTCGGATTTTTTGGAGAATTTCATGGATGTTTTCTTGGACGACTTCACTGTTTATGGCTCCTCTTTTTATGAATGTGTTGGTAGTATTTCTTCTATCCAAAGTCACTGTATTGAAAATAATATCATATTAAATTATGAGAAATTCCATTTCATGTTGTTACAAGTTATAGTTTTTGGACATTTCATTTCTGGGGATGGTATCCATGTAGATAAATCAAAAGTGGTTGTCAGTTATTCCTTACAATTCCCCACTAATGTATGTGATGTGTGGTCCTTCCTAGGTCATGCTAAATTTTGTTTTCATTTCATTCGTGACTTTAGACAGATTACACACCCCATCTCCCAGTTACTCCAAAAAGAAAAATATTTTTTTGATAAATAATGTGAGGAAGCATTTAATAAGTTAAAATGTAGTCTCCTGTCACCCTTGGGAATCAAAAAACCTTTGTGGGATTTACCATTTGAGCTCATGTGTGATGCCTCTAACTATGTTGTTGGGGTAGTCTTATCACAAAGGGTATTTCGAGCTCCACATGTCATTGCCAATGCCTCACATACTTTGGACCCTGCACAAGAAAATTATAGGACAATTGAAAAATAATTCATTTCTATAGTTTTTTCCTTGGATAAATTTAGGTCATATCTTTTATGGTCCAAATTCATTGTGTTATCCGACCATGAAGCCCTACGGTATCTCTTTATGAAACTAGAAGCCTACCCACGTCACATTCAATGAAGTCTCCCCCTTCAAGAATTCAATTTAAAAATTAGAGATGAAAAAGGAGTAAATAATGTTGTGGATGACCATATCATTAGGATACACCCATCCTCATACATTTACTCATCCCCCAGTATTCCCATAAACGTCATATTTCTTGATTGATAACTATACCGAGTTCAATATGATATTCCTTAGTATTCTGAAATTGTGAATTATTTGGTAGCATCTTCTAATCCTACTAATTTCAACAAATAACTAGTCTGATCATCTAGAACAAGAGTCCCATTGGTACATTTTGGAGGAACACTACCTTTAGAAAATATTTAGTAATAAATTTCTCAAGAGTTGTGTTCCTGATAGCGAGTTTCAGTCCATCCTTAGGTTCTGCAATAGACTTGGTTGTGGGGGACACTTTGGTCCCCAATGGATTCCTCTCTATGTCCTCGATTCTAGTATCTTTTGGTCCACTTTGTTTTGGAATGCCGATGAATTTTGTAAATCTTTTCCTCACTATCAACGAATTTGGAATTTCTCTAAATGAAATGATATTACACTACAACCCTTTCTCATCCATTCCATTTTTTATGTTTGGGGAATTTAATTTATGGGGCCATTCTATAATTCATTTGGGAAATTGTACATTCTTCTGGTAGTGGATTATGTTTCAAAATTCATATAGGCATGCACCACAAGGACTGATGATTCCATGATAGTTGTGGAGATTTTGAGAACCCAAATATTCTTTAGGTTTGGATTTTCATGGATCATCATTAGTAACCAGGTTTCTCATTTCTTTAACTATACAATGCACTCTCTTTGCACCGGTGTGGGGTCAGGTATTGAGTGTCTACTTTTTATCACCCACAAACCAATGGTCAAGCCGAGGTTTCAAGTAGGGAAGTAAAATAAATTCATGATAAAATAGTTCAACCCAATAGAAATGATTGGAGTCTTAGACTCTATGATTCATTATGGGATTACCATACTTATTTCAAAAAAACCCAATGTAATTTCACTATATCGGCTAGTGATTGGAATGATTTGTCACTTCCCTATTGATATTGAGCAGTAGGCATACGGGGACAGAAGACAATGAAATTATAATAATTCTGGTGTAGGTTCTCAAAGGAAGTTTCAAATTTAAGATATGGAGGAAATGAGAAGAGATTCATATGAGAACTCTAGGATTTATAATGAGTGAAGTAATTCTGCCCACGATCCTATCGGTTACACATTGGGCAGAATGTCCTCTTCTATATTGCTAGTTTGGAGTTTCATCTAGGTAAGATTCATTGCTACTGGTATTGAACATACACTATTATTAACACCTCTCTATTTGGTGTTTTCCAAGTTCAAAATAATGAATCCAAGAAAACCGTCCCTGTGGAAGGGATGTGGTTGAAGCACTTACATGAATCCATTCTGGAGTCCCCGATAGTGATACTACATGTTCAAGAAGCATTACATGAATGAAACTCATTAGGATTTATCCTTTATTACCACATTCCTATTTATTACAATGAAGTAACTGCATACTTTAGTCATGGTGGATTGGTATATTCCTCATTTAGTTATGATTTTTCATTATATTTCTTATATTTCTCCTTTTAGCTTACTAAATAATTTTTTTAACTATCCCCCTTTCCCAATCACTCCCCATTGTGACTAAATATTATTCTTATGCCAACATTTTCATGGAAAATTATTCCCTTTAAATCATGGATTTTATTGAATATGCATGGGGAATTTCTGTATTTCATGTTGTTTAAGATTTTAATTTTCTGACGAAATTTTCATTTCAGAAATAATTTAATACTATCATGTGACTTTCTATCAAAATATAGTTCTTTTTCAATGATATAGATAGTTGTATCATTTTGAAACATTTATGAAGAATGGTTCCCCTTCGTTAATAGTTTAAAGGAAATTTGTGTCACTTAATTTCACTACACAACTTTTCACCCAACTATGAAGTGTGAAAGTTTAAACATAATAAAACATAAATATATGTTAGGTTGATTTTTCACTACTTTCCAAAAATCATTTTTCCAAAGGTTGTTCCTTATCTGATCTATTTTATTAATGTACCTGATTTAACTTTCTGTGTTTACCAGTTATCTGACTGTTGTATGGCCTCATAAAAAATGAAATAAAATAAAAAAGCATGTTGTATATTGGGAAGGTAAAAAACCACCCATACTCTACATATTATCTTGTTTTAGATACTACAATAAGTGTCCCAAGGAGATCAAACATGTGTTGGGTGAAGTGTGTGAGATTTGTTCCAAGTGAAACATTTAAAAAAAACAAAAAATCATGGGAGTGATGAAATGTGCATCATATGGGGATATGTAGGTCGGAATATTATGGTTTAAATTCTAGGAATTCTTATGTGAGAATGTATTGGAATTTTTTTAGAGATGATATAGGGAACATTCGGTGGAAAGTATCATATAAGTAGACAATTTTTAAAATAACTTATATTTACTTGATAGAAAGTGGATGGAATATCATGAAATGGTTGTCACACACACATGTATAGAATCAGTGAAATGGTTGTATTTTAACTATTTTCTCAAATTTGTATGATTAATCTCCAAGAATTTCATGTTGATACAATTTTTGAGACATCTTTTAGTTTTATCAATGAGAATAACTCATCAGTGTGATTTTTTCATTGATCAAATTCCTATCTGGAATTTATTTTTCATTGAATGGTAAATCTTAATGAAGATGGAAATATATACAAGCATAATTTTAGGAAATATGACTTTTCCCAAGGGTGAAAATTTTAAGGTGTGGGGGTGTGATCGTAGTGTGATTCATTGTTTCATTTTCACACTTGCACTACTTTGTTAAACAAGTTTTGTATTAAAAATTATAAAAACAATAACAAATTTCACATCATTTTTTATTCCAATATATTGAGTTTATAACTGTTAATAATGGAAATGTTACTTTTTTTGTTATTTTCAGAAGTGGTGGATGTGATTTGGACGGCCCATGATGAAGTCCAAGAAAAATCGGCCATGCTGCACTAGATCTAAGCACACCAGTTTACTAAACTGCATACTGATAAATAACCATGAATCTAAATGTGTTTACATTTTGGGTTATGTTCTAAAATTTATTATGATACATTTCATATCGAAAAATCCAAGCCTCAATCAGCCATCTGGTGGCCCCACCGAACTGATATATCCGGAACACCAATTCTGTACGAAGTCAAAAGTAGGGTACCTTGATATGTCCATATCGTTGTCTCTAGTTGTTCAAATGGTGCCAAAATTTCGATGGATAAATTCAAGAGGAGTGGAAACATGTTTCCAGATTTCTCCATGTCAATATAATACTATATAGAGGTTGCAATGCATGGTCCAAGTGGTTTTACCACTATGTGTGACCAAAACCACCTTAAACATTGCTTATAAAATGGAAGCTTGGGCTCCTCATTTGCAAGTTCGTCCGAGGAGTGATGTTCAACCAAATTGGAGTTATAGAGGATTTCTATAATCATACTATAAGTTCTTGATACCGTTATCCCTATTGTGGGATCAAGTATGAAGGTGAAGATCCAGTCGAGCCTCCTCCCCCTCTCCATAGCGTGCTAAATGATGGACGATCATTTCAAGGGAGCTACACACATGTTGGAGGGAGTTACAAAAATAGTTATTCTAATATATTTTCATAATAGTTTTTTTAAATATTTCACTGATTTCATATCTGGGAATTCTTTACCCCTTTATGCTTTTCTTTTGATATAATTATTTAAAACACTATTTATTTTATCACCGATTGGGTTGATATTTCAAGTGGGAATCATTGTTCGTTCTGATTGGACAATACAAGAATCCTTTATCTCTCACACATATATGAGATTTCAGTATACCTTTCTATCCCTTTTTCTATAATTGAGAACCAATCCTAGATAGTCGGATCGTTGGGTCAAGGGTCGCTTCCTTATGCATCGTTTTAAGAGGTAAGAGGGAAGTAAAGATCTCTAAAACCTTCAACAAACGAATTGGAAAAAAACATGTGAAATTTTCATAAGAATAAAATATAAAAGATGTGTAATAAACTAGAAATGATATCCTTCTCTCATAATTCACAAATCATAACCTATATCTATCAACTATTAATCTCTTTAAATCATGTTATTTTCAAAAAATTATTCTCAATATCACCTCCCTTTTAGAACTTTTTATTAAAAACTGTAACACCCCAAGATTTTATGAGATATATTATTTTTAATTTCTTTGATCTTCTATTATACACTACACCAAGATTATCTTGTACTATACGCAACACCACATTAGCTTGTAGTGTACGTAACACTATTCTTGGATCGTGTTACACACAATTTCAAGTTCACAACAATGAGTGAATATATATATATGTATATATATATATATATTCAATGTATAAATGAAATATGATTGGATTCTATTATACAAAACAACAAAGAAGTCTTTCACTACACGCAACACTGACTTGGCTTGCATTACACACAATCACGTCCTTCCTCGATAGCATGTGTTGTACGCAATATCGTGTTTCACTAAACAAAGATATATGGTTATAATATTATCAAGAACTAGCCGTTATGAATATTATTAACTACATATTGAATTTTATAACTTTTTTATTCATCGTACATATTTTCATGAACATGGTATGAGAAAAAAATAATTTTTTTGGGTAAATTAAGTATTTTTCAAAATATGCAGTTTTGTCGCCTTTTGATGGCACACCCACATTAAATCTAGTTTTTGACATGTTATAAGTTCAATTTTACAAAATAAAATTATAATTCTGAAATAGGATATAAAAATTTACATTTGATAATGTTTTGAAATTTTTCTGATAACTTTCATATTTAAATGATTAGTAAAAACACGCTATATTTTAATTAAAAACAAATTTTTTCATCGTAATAACTTATATAGTTAAATTATAATATTGAATGGTTTTAAAGTATAAATAGAATATATTTTTACAATTTAATATAATGTTTTCCATTAGCATTAATTTCACATTGAATTCATAGGTAAAAACATTTCAATCTTTGGCAATGTTTTAACTTATAAAACCCATTTTCTTAACAACAGGATTAATTTTAAATTAATTACAGCAACTTATGTGTTTAGAGTTTTGAAAAATTGATTCCATATTTGGAATCAGTGGGTCCAAATTATGTTAGTAGGCTACTTGTATTTTTGGGCATTATGAATAGTAACTACAGTAAATTTTATTTACCATAGTTAAAGGTAAATCTGGTAATTAAGGGTAAATATAATATTATAAAATTACCCTAACACCTACCAAAATACTATTGGATGACTAAATGTCAACCCATATTACCTAAGTGTCGGATTATATTGATTTAATTGACTTTTTTCAATGAAAAACATTTAAATATTATTATAACCCAAGAAAGTGACAACATGTCACATTCTTAAATATTATAAGTATAATAATTATAGTTTAGTGATAACATTCATTTAAAATAGAATATAAATAGTCTCTAGATATCTAATAAACTTATATACAACATATGAATTTATTTAGAATTTTTAGGGATTAAATAATTATCATTAAAGGTGACATAATAGTGATGTTGATATTATTTTATTAAGAGAAATATCAAATAAATGGTTTAAAAAATATTAAAATAAATATTATATGAACTATTTAATGTGCTAAACTAATTTTCTAGATAAATATTACATGTTATGAATCTAGTAAAACTTTTAGTTAAAACATTTCTTCTGTATATTGTTTATTAAAATTCAAATAAATGAATAATTTCAAAATTGACACTATTGTTATTTTATAAAAATAACATATTATAAAATTGTTTAAAAATCACAATTTTTTTTAAAATTTATAAATTAAACTTTATATGGTATACAATTTCATAAAGTGTAAATTTATATAAAATTCATAACACATATGTAATTATTTATAATAATTTAAAATTTAGAATATTATTACCACAAATAAAAATAAATTGATAAATATGGATTAATCAAGTTGATAATGATTAAAATAAATTCCTAACATGTATAAATTTTATTGGTTGATGCGAATACAACCCTATCTCATCTAATATTTGGATATGAGTCATTTTGGAAGTTCTTATGTGGGGTTGGGATTTAATATAAACTAATATTTCTTATATTTCCAAAGGTGCCCCTCTCCTCCCTTATAAAAGGGAACCTCCTCCCTATCTTACTCACAACACATTGAGCCTTCATGCTCAGCCAAACCCTACAAAATTCTCTTCTACACTTACATAGAAACATCCTAGAGGTCTTGTTATTCTTCAAAGAACAATTTTAGTGCCCTAAGAGAAAGTTTAAAGGAGGCACTTCGAGAAAGAGGTAATACCTTCTACCTTTTTCTTCACGTTCCATTCTTCTTCTACTCCCTCTTATTTTGTTATTTAATTATGAAGTAATAAAATAAGTATCCCTCATATACTCATATGTTATTATAAATATGGAACAACCCTATTTCACATTCTATCCATCCTAAAGAAAATGAAATCACCACGCGTGCGTACGTACGGAATACCGTCTCCACGCCGTGGTGTAATCTGTTTTTCCACCACCAACATACATGAATGGTTGAAATGGTGTAAAGAATAAATACATATTATTATAATAATATCATACTGAGTATAAGATATTATATCACTCACTCTAATTTGATTCAATAAATGTGGTAATGATATCATCGCTCGTGCGTACGTACGGATTACCGTCTCCAAGACGCAATGAAATTCATTTTCAATATTAACAATTAAAGAATGATTATAAAGTATATATAATGAGAAATCATGAAATATATGACATAATAATTCTACTGGATTTATGTATATATATATATATGTATGTCATACACTTATTTCCATTCAATTCAATAAGGAAACGAAAACAAGGTTCATGCTTACGTACGGGCTATCGTCTCCATGAACGGTGTATTTCTTTCCATTTATTGATCGATTATATATATGTATATTATGAATATATATTATATATAAATCATGTTATATATTCTAGAATAAATTAATCATGATCTAAGTAGTCATATGAATTATTACAATCAAAACACGGACGACATATGAAATGATTTTACCCAAAAATCTTTTTATCATGGAATTTACAAAAGAACGGGTAATATAAAATCATAAGTGAACCATATATAATATCATAACAATGAATATGACTATTTAATAAGTCAATGGAATTATATAAATCATTATACAGGAGGTTCGGATCCATATGAAGTATATCAGACCTATGGTAAGGGATAATTTTTCAAATCTCATTTTTATCCGAGATTGCTTATTCGTAAGTATTTATATCATCGATGTCCTTGTTTTATAAAATTGTTTTCATGTATGTTTTAAGTAATTTTTACACATTTTTGACTTTTACTACATGGTATGTGTGGAATATTTCTTTAAGGAGGTACTTTTTGACTTTTCCAGCAAAAGTATGAGAAGAATGTTTTTTAACTTATACAACACGAACTGATTTTTATGGTTTTATAAAGCCTTATTTTCATGAAGATTCTTCAACAAGATTTCATGACTATTTTAAACAAAATATATTTCTTTTAAAATTTCATGTCGTTTTGTGAAAAGAAATTTGTTTTGAAGAAGAAAGGTTATTTTCCTCAAGAATTCATTTCAAGTGTTTTATCAAAACCATTTTTCCATCTAAGATGACATTATTTTATATTTGTATGTTTCAAGTATCAGGTATCTATGATTTACATGTATTTTCTTTCCTTATTATGAAATGATATCCATTTCTTTTATATGGATTATGTGATGATGGGATGATGTTTTTGAAACCCATTTTATTCGTTAGGTTATTATGAATGATGTATGTTTATTTTGTGGAACTAGTAAGAATGATTTAATTATGAGATGGGTGGGACCTATATCTCCCTACAATTCATTGGGTAATGATTTATATCTAATTAGATAGACATGAATGGAACAGTAAGTTAATCCGGTTCAGTGTTACAGGACTGAAACGAGGAGTGAAATCGATTCAGAAAGGGACTTTGTCCACTAAGATGGTCTTGGAAGCAATGCCTTGGCTACTATGTAAATCATAACAAGTACGGAATGGTTGCCACAATTACATGTTTTATTCCCACGATATTTATCATGATTGATGTTCCTTTATGATAAATGCCTTACGTACTTCCACTATTTATGTCTTTGCTCAAGGTTTTAATGTTTAGATTTCATGTTCAAGTTTGTGCTTTAAAATGTTTATGGATTGTTCTATGTTCTCTATATTTTTCCCTTACTGAGCATTTGACCTCACCCTTCATTTGTTTTATTTTCCCCAAGAAAGAAAGAAAGGTTTTTGGTAAGGAATAAAAAATGGGAAGATCGTTATGGGAGATGTTGAAGATCTTTCAACATGATTAGATGTTTATATATAGTGTTTCCAAAGAAACTAAACTATTACGGTCCTTGTGTGTATGTTTTTGTTAGGTATTAAATATTCCTCAAAAGTAATGTAATGTCCATGTACGACATGTTTCGGGTCTCTACAGTTGGTATCAGAGGAAAGGTTTAGTTAACCTTTGGAAACTAGGATGTGAAAATGTTAGTGATATCCCTAGAGTTATTTCTTAGGTATGTCTAGGGATGTCCTTAAGGATAAGTATACATATAGGATATAGTCCTAGAACTACGGTAACGATATTAGAATTTAACCTATGATTTTAGATATTGAGGGTACTCCCCCTTTATTATGTTGTTTTCCCTAGCATGATTTTTTCCTCTCACACTATTCTTTTTGGGTTTTAGAAAATGGATGGAAACAGGAAGATTCACGATAATAGAGGATTTAACAGACAATGGAATGATATTCTTCATGAGCATCCAAATGAAACGGGATTTT
This sequence comes from Viscum album, assembly GCA_963277665.1. Classification (NCBI taxonomy): domain Eukaryota; kingdom Viridiplantae; phylum Streptophyta; class Magnoliopsida; order Santalales; family Viscaceae; genus Viscum; species Viscum album. Next base: position 1,918,366,808 of record OY728148.1, on the reverse strand, counting down.
GAAGTCGAAACATCGTTATTATTCCTAATCAGCAGTTTCATAATATGATCAATAATCTAAACTTTGGTATGTTTCACGAATCAGATAATAAGAGAAATATGGAGTTTGATGATGATCATAGAGGAAAGAAACTTCAATTTCACTCTTGTAAATCATGTGGGAAGAGGCATTAGGGAGAATGTTTCAAAGGAAATGGAAGCTTTTTGGGTGTGGAAGAAAGGACACAAAGCCAGTAAGTGCAATGGAAAAGGTTCAGTTAACAACATGGACAAGGATAATGTTATTGCTTCGACATCAACAATGATTAGAAGTTTTAAATGTGGAATGTATGGGAATTATGCAATCCAATGCCATAAGGGAAAATCTAATGAAGAAAATCAGCATGGTAATATAAGTAGTATTTTTTTGGATGATGATGAAAATACTACAAAGGAAATATGAGATGAAAGAAATGATGAAGCTCAGTCTGTGGTTAAAGAAGTTAGTGGAATGATTGTATGTTTATAAATAATAATGTATGATAATATGGAATAAATAATCATCTAAGGATTATTACACTATTGTTTTTCCTAAAGTATATTAAAGCATATTTTGAATGGTACCGGTAACCATGGAAGGTTATTCATATATTTTTGGAAAGTAGATGATATGCGCATAATGAAGGGATAAGAAGATAATGAGATGTTTGATTGTATTCATGAGCTCATGACTGATATAAGGACTAAGTGATATTGTGGTTTGATTATATAGAATTTTTTGGATTTTTGTATGAGGAAAGAGTTACCTTTTGATAGTAATCAAGTTTTCACTAATGTTCTATGGTAATTTATGTTTCAAGGTAATATATTACTAAGGTATTCATGTGTTTGGAATGAAACCAACAAGATATATCTTATGATATATGTAAGCTAAATGCTTGTATTCACATTCTTGGTAGATAACCTTTCTAGTAATTGTTTTCTTTATATTATGATATTGGTCCGAAGTATTTTAGATAAGCCTGAAGATTGGAATGGATTATGTTGTAAATATGTTATTATTGTTTAAGGATAGAACATTTTTCGATATTATTGATGGGATGTTATAGTAATGTAGTTTTATAAAAAGGAAAACCTGCAGGACGTGCGACAACCCATCATGTCGGACAAGTCTATGGGAATAAAACCCACAACTGAAGTGCGACTGGCCTTTATCGCCTACCACTGGCCTACAAGAAGTCCCTGGTTAGTAGAAACTAGTTTTATTTTATTAAGCGGTATGATATATGAAGTATAAGTTCATTTTTGGAATCGTATATGTTTAAACTCACCATAGATGGACTTATGTATATTTGATTACTTTTGCTAATATTTTTTTTGAAACAGATGGAATGGCCCATCATTCTATCACTTGATTTGTTAACACTTCACAAATAGAAAATTCAACTTCATTTCATTAAGAGATGAAGTGGAAATTGTTTAAAGCACGAAAAATAGGGAGATTGTACCAAAATAAAGCTTGTATTTCTTCTAATCAAAAATTTTAAACTTTAGGGAAATGATATTGAAAACAAAAAATGTTGTATTAGTGATCTTATATCCGATTAATCAGATGGTACCTTAGATCATCACAAATTTATAACTTTGTGATTGATGGTTTTTTCATAGCCATGTTCTCTACCACTCTCTATCAGAACATGATGGTTATATTTTTCTTCCATATGCATATTTTCACCTATGTTCTCCTATATGAAATCCCAATGATGAGCTAATTTGGGTAATCATTACATTTCTTACATTATTTTTTAAAATTATGTTTTAGAATTCTTTTTTACGATGTGGGTTTCTATGAATAGTAATCGATTTATAAGCCCGACGAATTTCGAGGATGAAATTATTTTTAAGGGGGGAAGAATGTAACACCCAAATATTTTATGAGATATATTATTTTTAATTTCTTTGATCTTATATTATACACTACACCAATATTAACTTGTACTATACGCAACACCGCATTAGCTTGTAGTGTATGTAACATTATTCTTGGAGCGTGTTACACACAATTTCAAGTTCACAACATTGAGTGAATATATATATATATATATATATATATATATGTATATATATATATATTAAATGTATAAATGAAATATGGTTGGATTCTATTATATAAAACAACAGAGAAGTCTTTCACTACACGCAACCCTGACATGGCTTGCATTACACACAATCGCGACCTTCCTCGATAGCGTGTGTTGTACGCAATATTGGGTTTCACTAATCAACGATATATGGTTATAATATTATCACGAACTAGATGTTATGAATATTATTAACTAAATTTTTAATTTTATAACATTTTTATTCATCTTACATATTTTCTAGAACATGGTATGAGAACAAAATAAATTTTTCGGGTAAAATAAGTATTTTTAAAAAAATGCAGTTTTGTCACCTTTTGATGGAGAACCCACTTTAAATCTAGTTTTTGACATGTTATAAGTTCAATTTTACAAAATAAAATTATAATTATGAATCAAGATTTAAAAATTTACATTAGATAAAGTTTTGATATTTTTCTGATAACTTTCATATTTAAATGAATAGTAAAAACACGATATATTTTAATTAAAAAGAAAATTTTTCATCATAATAATTTATATAGTTAAATTATAATATTGAATGGTTTTAAAGTATAAATAGAATTTATTTTTACCATTTAATATAATTTATGTCATTAGCATTAATTTCACATTGAATTCATAGGTAAAAACATTTCAATCTTTGGCAATGTTTTAACTTCTAAAACCCGTTTTCCTAACATGATTAATTTTAAATTAATTACTGCAACTTATGTGTTTTGAATTTTGAAAAACGGATTCCATATTTGGAATCAGTGGGTACAAGTTATGTTAATAGGGTACTTTTTATTTTTGGGCATTATGAATAGTAACTACGGTAAATTTTATTTACTATAGTTAAAGATAAATCGGGTAATTAAGGGTAAATATAAGATTATAAAATTACACTAACACCGGCCAAAATCCTATTGGATGACTAAATGTCGACCCATATCACCTAAGGGTCGGAATAGATTAATTTAATGGGCTTTTTTCCATGAAAATAATATAAATATTATTAAAACCAATGAAAGTGACAACATGTCACTTTCTTAAATCTTATAAGAATAATAATTTTAGATTAGTGATAAACATCACACAAAATTGTATATAAATAGTCTCCATAAAGATAATTAAAATATCTACATCATATGAAGTTATTTATAATTTTTAGGGATTAAATAATTATCATTAATGGTAACATAATAGTGATGTTGAAATTATTTTATTAAGATAAATATCAAATAAATGGTTCAAAAAATATTAAAATAAATATTATATGAACTATTTAATGTTCTCCACTAATTTTATAGATACATATGACATGTTATAAATCTATTTAAACTATTAGTTCGAACATATAATCTGTATATTGTTTATTTAAATTCAAATAAATGAATAATGTCAAAATTGACACTATTGTTATTTTATAAAAATAACATATTATAAAATTGTTTAAAAATCACAAAAATATTTAAAAAATTTAAATTAAAATTTATATGGTCTACAATTTCATAAAGTGTCAAATTATGTAATATTCACAACACATATGTAATTATTTATTATAATTTAAAATTTATAATATTATTACCACAAATATAATTAAATTGATAAATAAGGATAAATCAAGTTGACAATGTTTAAAATAAATTCTTAACATGTATAAATTTTATTGGGTGATTATATTACAACCCTATCTCATCTAATATTTTTATTTGAGTCATTTTTTATGTTTTTATGTGGGTTTGGGATTTAATATAAACTAATATTTCTTATATTTCCAAAGGTGCCCCTCTCCTCCCTTATAAAAGGGCACCTCCTCCCTCTCTTCCTCACACCACATTGAGCCTTCAAGATCAGCCAAACCCTGCCAAATTCTCTTCTCCACTTCCCTAGATACATCCTATAGGTCCTAGTCTTCTTCATATACCGGGTTTAGTGCCCTAAGAGAAAGTTTAAATGAGGCACTTCGAGAAAGAGGTAATACCATCTATCATTTTCTTCAAGTTCCATTCTTCTTCAACTCCCTATTATTTAGTTATTTCATTATGAAGTAATAAAATAAGTATCCCTCATATACTGATATGTTATTATAAATATTAAACAACCCAATTTCACCTTCTATCCATCCTAAGGAAAATGAAATCACCGCGCGTGCGTACGTACGGAATATCGTCTCCACGCCGTGGTGTAATCTGTTTTTCCACCACCACCTTACTTGGACGGGTAAAATGGTGTAAATAATAAATACATATTTTTAATGTAATATCATACTGATTATCAGATATTATATGATTCACTCCAACTCAATTCAATAAATATGAGAACGATATCATCGCTCGTACGTACGTACAGATTACCGTCTCCACGACACGATGAGATTCATTTTCCATGTTAACAATTAAAGAATGATTATAAAGTATATATAATAAGTAATAATGAAATATATGACATAATTATTCTATTGTATTTATGTATATATATATTTATTCCATATACTTATTTCCATTCAATTCAATAAGGAAACGAAAACAGCGTTAATGCGTACGTACGACCTACCGTCTCCATGAATGGTATATTTCTTTCCATTTATTGATCTATTATATATATACTTATATTTTGAATATATAATATATATAAATCATGTTTTATATTATATAATAATTTAATCATGATCTAAGTAATCATATGAATAATTACAAGTCAAAACATGGACGACATATGAAATGATTTTACCCAAAACGCTCTTTAACATGGAACATACAAAACAAAGTGTAATATAAAGTCATAAGTGAACCATATATGATATCATAACAATGAATATGATTATTTAATAATTCAATAACATTATTTAAATCATTATAAAGGAGGTTTGGATCCATACAGATCATATCAGAACAAAGGTAAGGGATAATTTTTCAAATCTCATTTTTATCCGAGATTGCTTACTCGTAAGTATTTATATCATCCATGTCTATGTTTTATAAAATTGTTTTCATGTATTTTTAAAGTCCATTTTGCATATTTTTGACTTTTACTACATCGTATGTATGGAATATTTCTTTTACGATGTACTTTTTGACTTTCTACAAAAGTACGAGAATAATGTTTTTTTAACTTATACGACACGAACGGATTTTTACGGTTTATAAAGACTTATTTTCATGAAGCTTACTAAAAAAGATTTCATCACTATTTTCGACAAAATATCTTTATTTTAAAATTTCATGACGTTTTTTGAAAGGAAATTGGTTTTGAAGAGTAAAGGATATTTTCCTCAAGAATTCATTTCAAGTGTTTTATCAAAATCAATTTTCCATCTAAGATGACATTATTTTATATGGGTATGTTTCAAGTATCATGTCTCTATGATTTACATGGTTTTACTTTCCATATTATGAAATGATATCCATTTCTTTTATATGGATTATGTGATGATGGTATGATGTTTATGAAACCCATTTTATTCGGTGGGTTATTATGAATGATGTATGTTTATTTTGTGGCACAAGTAAGAATGATTTCATTATGATATGGGTGGGACCTATATCTCCCTCCAATGCATTGGGTAAGGATTTATATCTCATGAGATAGACATGGCTGGAACGGTAAGTTAATCCAGTTTAGTGTTACAGGACTGAAACGAGGAGTGAACTTGATTCAGAAAGTTACTTTTCTTCTAAGATGGTCTTGGCAGCAATGACTTGGCTACTATGGAAATCATAACAAGTTCTGAATAGTTACAACAATTACATGTTTTATTCCCATGATATTTTATCTTGATTGATGTTCCTTTATGATAAATCCCTTACTTACTTCCAAGATTTATGTCTTTGCTCAGGGTTTTAATGTTTAGATTTCATGATCAAGTTTTTTCTTTCAAATTTTTATGGATTGTTCTATATTCTCTATGTTTTCCCTTACTGAGCATTTGAGCTCACCCTTTTTATGTTTTATTTTCCCCAGAAAATAAGGAAAGGTTTTAGGTAAGGAAGAAAAAAGGGTAAGATGATTATGGGAGATGTTGAAGATCATTCAACCTGATTAGATGTTTATATACAGTGTTTCCAATGACACTAAACTATTACGGTCCTTGTGTGTCAGTTTTTGTTATGTACTAAGTATTCCGCAAAAGTAATGTAATGTCCATGTACATCATGTTTCGGGTCTCTACAAAAACACATACTCTATCCCTATCTATGCTCCTTGAGAGACGACCAATGATCTTCCCTAAACATAAAATCAACCATAAAATCATAATCAATATTATATGTCAGGACAACACGGTCAGGAGTCCACACAGTAGATCATGGAACTGTGAGTTAACCAAGTTGGAATTTGAAATTCTGACCAAAATCCATTCATGTTTCTTAACAAACACATGTTGGGGTAATGAGAAATGGAATGTGGATCATTTACACTAGAATTTCATGAAATCTGATATTTTGAATCCAATTTTTTGTGATATTATGTTTGAATAAAATATTAGGAGACTAATAATTAAAAAATTTATTTGTTTAAATTTTATCAGATAAGGTACTAAAATTCTGCTTATCTTATTTTGTATAAAAAATATTAAAATTAAATGAACATATCATATCAATACATTTATGAGAAAAAACTTTCAGTGGAACACAGTTCAAATAGTGTCAAAAGAGCATATTTTTTGTCCTTCTTAATTAAAGGAAATTATATATAATAGAAGAAACTATTCAAATTTCACCTGTTAATGAGGCAAGTGATATAGAATTTTCTCTCGATGATAGAAATATAAATTATTTTAAAAATGATAGTGTTATAGGTTATCATCCCTATCGAACGATCATTTGAAGAAACATAAGGATATGTTTGCTTATAGCATGTTGTATTACCTTTAGGATCTCGGTCAATAAAATGTACTTCATGATAGGTACAAGATATCTAATGAATTGTTTATAACAATTCTTCAATATTCTAAGAAATATGGGCCGCATTTAATCACGATTATTAGATACATTAAATTCTTAGAGATTATAGGGAGTAATTTCCCCGATTATTTTCATTCAGATCACATACCATCATCACATCCCAAAGCCTTTCCGTTCTTTATTATTAAGTAAAACATTAGAATTAATGATTATAGTCTTTCAGAACTTCATACATTGATTGTCCAAGTTGATAAGGACATAGGTATTGACAAAATGTTTTCCCTTATGGTGAATAATAAAAAGAAATAACAATGAAATGGAACCCAGGACATATAAATAGTCTAAATCTCCCAATCACAATCCTTCCCAGAAAAACATGATCTAGAGGCTAGGAATGGAAAGGGAGGCAGTATGTTTTCCATGTGATAAGTCAGGAAACATGAAGAGGAACTTCTCTCAAATTCAAGGGAATCTAAATGTTCATTTATTATAGAATTTAATTATTTAATATCTACACATTGGTATTAGATATATCTTATGGGGATCACTTCTATATACAAAAGATGGAACCAAGTGGATTCTAAAATATTTCTAGAGGGGTGGATATGAGAGCTGATAATGGTGGGATGTTGGCTACTCTTCTAATTGATGACTACCACATCTCATTTCCAACAAGAAGGATTTTGGTTTTGAATGATTTTAATTATGTACCTACAGTTACCAAAATCATAATTTCTATATCATGCCTAGATAAAGATGGTTTTATTTTAATGTTTGGAACTAATAGTTGTTTCTTTTACAAGTACATCATATGTTATTATATGCCACATTTTAATAATGGTCATTATGTATTAAATCATGAAAACCAAGTGTTGGAAATTGATAACAAGTCATGTTCAAATGACTTATACAAAACCCAGCTTGGACATCACCTTCCTGATCATGTAAAGGATAAGCCAATTATGTTATTTTCTAATTAAGACAATTCATTTTTATTGGTTATGAATAACCCATTTGGATAATTCTCTCATGACTATAGGGACCCCTTCTCTAAGAGTGATCCAAAAAAATGGGGAGAAGTCTTCCTCTATCAAATCAGGGAGAATGCTTTGGAAGCAGTTATCATGGTGAACAAAGGATGATGATGAAATTGAAAGGGTATTCCATGCTTTCTCCTAGATATTACTTTAGCGATGACTACAGATTCATAGTACACATGTGGATCAAATCTAGAAACAATATTCATATTGTTTCAACAACACACCAATAGTGCACCAGAGACATGTCACAAGATCCATTAATAAATAAAAAATTCCAACAAAGGTAATTCTTTATTTAATTAAAATAATTATAAATAATATGTGATGATCCTCCCACTTTTGCTTTGACTTTCCTTGTCTATTTACTTTGACGAAATTCCATAAACCTCATCATTTATTATCATTTAGATCTCATATTTATCATCAATCATTACCAAATAATTTTTAGGAAACATCCATCATGCAACACCACTACGCCCATAACCTAAAATAAGATGTTTTTGAAAAACATCATAACATAGGGTGATATCCATAAACAATTATAAAAGGCAGGCTGGTATAATCTGGCCATGACATAGGGTGTGACACGTATTTCCAATATACTCAATGCCATTGTCCTTGAGGTTGTTTGATATATACTCTCAACACCCCAATGGTCAATCAAATCTTTAATCGATGTAAAATATAATCATTACCATGATATTCCTCATCATGGTACTATGAAGATGGATAATAGGTACTCTAATCTGGGCATCCACCATATATAACATCCCTATAGAGATATCTCCAATGGACAAAGAAATCGGCCACATTACGAGACACCTCAATATAGAGAGGATTTAAATACTCTAAAACCTTCGTTTATAGAGGAAATAAAAACTTCAGGGTCACATTTACATGGTCCCCACATCAACATCCAGCACCACTCAACTCCAATTAGTAGGAGACCCTCGGAAGCATCTTCTATGGTCTGGCCAAATGGAGGCATGAAAGTATAAAGAAGAAGAGGTCAAAATTATCATATAGAGATAGTTATCTAGAGAAAACATCCCCATCATGTTTTTTACCCTCACCACTTCATACAATGAGATCCTTGATGTGATAAAAGTGGATTGGGTGCTTATATATGAAAAAAATATGTGGGATTCCCATCAGTGACTGAAGGATCGATATCTCACGTATATAGGATATGGGTTTCAAATTCAGACAATCAATATACTCTACTATTATCTAGAACTAGTTGTTATCTCGAGGGACTGAGATACAAAATAAGAAAATAATTTTGATAATTTATAATATTCTATCAAAAATTTTATCGTAACTGTTTGGACTCATGCATCCATATTTGACGATGTGTAATGTATGATGCATTAAACTTTTTCACACCCCAAGAATAGAATATCCCCTTGGATTATACGTCCTTCAATGTCATTGTCTCTCAAAAATTTAGGGGACAGGGTAAAACTCGAGCCAGTTATTCGCCGCTACATATTTTCCCCACTTCAATGATCCCCATACATCAAAATGAAGGGATAATGTTGCAAACAAGTCTTCAAACTAGGCCTGTCATTGAAATAGGAATTCATTTTGGACATGGAGGCCAATGCGTTGATAATCAAGTCAAATTACATTAATGAATGGTTCTCATTGTGGGATGTCATCATAACCATCTCCTAGACAAGTGCAATTTCACTACATTAAAAGAGCTATAATATTAGTTCTATATCATCCATCCAAAAGTGGATGTAGATCAATGGTCCAATGTAATATCAACCACTAACTCCACCTCTTAGATTATAAATTCTTGGGAGAATTCAAGGCATACTATTAGTATCTGCAAATAATAGCAAGCCCACTAGGATATGGAAATTTATATCTCAATAACCATCACCATGTTCATCACCCCTTTAGAGGTTAATGGGGATATCAATGGAATGTCTAGATAAACCCTATACCACTAGATTGGGGGAATTTATATTTCATGCACATCCCAAGAATTATCAAACCCCCAACAGGAATCATTGGATCCTAAACTACAAGACAAATCAATTCCAATTTTTGACACAAAACACCCATCCCACAAGACTAGGGGAATTTTAATTACAATCACCCCCATATAGGGAATTAGAATTCTTTAGTTAGGGATTGAAAGATCAAAGGTCAACATCCCACATGTTTTGACCACTATAACAAAAAACATCTACTTGTCGGGGCTTGTTCAAACAAATTAGCAAAAGGGTTGAAAGCCAAAATAGACTGATATAGACTGAGGTTTAAATAAAAGACATTATGAATATAGTATAGAATCAACATATTGCATCAAAATTATTGGTAAAACCACCATTTTCGGGTATTCTTCTTGGAATGCCATCGTAATTAACAAAATAGACATTTTGGATCAAGACAAACATTTAGAGGGCCACAACAAGGAAAAAAACCTTTAGAGGATGGTGATATGGATTCACCAACTGAGGTTTCACATTCCCAAAACTAAAGAAGTATCCAAAATCAAGCACATCTAAATACCGAGTTTCCACCTGTATATAGCATCACAACAAAATATTATGAAATAGGTGTGGCTACATCCAAATCACCACCCAATAGAGTTGAGGTTCCACCCATAGAGGAAAAGATATCAAAATAAAATAGTGAAATAAAAACTCTTAGACAACTCAATAAGGAGTCACTCATGGTAAATAGCCCCATTGGGTATCATCTTTAGGCTAAGGAAATATACTTCTTCCCATTGGATCCAATCTACTAGAAAAATAATCATATGATCATCATACTAACTCTGGATCAAGGCATCCAATCTACATATAATAATAAGTCTAAAATTATCATGATATACCTCTATTGTAGTGGAAACCTATGACTCTCTAGGGTAATCATTCAATCTTAGGATGAATTGAGGTTTAGATGAAGATAATGGTGTAACCACATCATCGAGCCCCACCAACTCCCTGTACATGTGATATGGATTCTACAGAAGTTCCCTTATAGCTTCTTAATCTCATCATATATAGTAATACTCTAATGGAAGGAGTCTAAGGGTGATTTGTTCATATATATCTTGTGAAGAATCCATATCCCTAGTTGGGGGATGAAAATTTTCCTCCACCCAATTTTGGGCATCTTACCTTCTCTACCATTGAAGGTGCATGAGACCATGAATAACATCTCACACACTTATTATCCTAATGTGTGCTAATGATGTTCCCTTTAGATCAATATGTGGCAAAAAAGTTGTGGTATTGTTTCCAGACTATAATAGTGTCAGCCATTGTTTTGTACAATAGTCTTTTAGTAGGATCTGTTGAAGGATGGGAAGACCTTCATCATTAGTTCCCTTTATAAATTCAGCTCCATACTGAGGAAAATCACTATTTTCGACCTAAAAACTACAAGAAATGAAAAGATGCGATTTTTTATGACGTAATATCTAGATGGAATGGATTAAGCTATTCAGTCATCATCTCTCTATCGCAGGGGAAACTACAACAACTCTATACTGAAAATCTTCTAGATGAGTTACAGATGCCTCTGATCCCAATGAAATATCTTGGTGGGTTTTATGAGTATTCAAAAAAGGAAAAATGTATCAAAGACACCATTCAGAACAACTGATCGAAATCTTGTCTTATACACTCAGTACAAGGGAAGAGGATAAGAAAATAGATGCTACTATCGTCACACTCAAGCCAGTGTGGGTGACTATCCAATCACATTGGAAAGTCCTAAACTTCCCAACACCTACTGTTGAGTGGATATTACCACAAAATCACCCTTTTATATAAGCATAGATAAATTAGGGTTTCCGTGGATTTGAGTAATGGATGAATAATGCATATTCCTGGAAAAATGAACAAGTCCCCAGTTAATTTGTGGAAACCATGGTTAATAACATACTCAGGACACCACTACCTAGAAAGAGTAATGATTTTTACCTCACCACCATCTTGGCTACTGACCATTCCATAGACGATTGTTTCATAATATCTAATAATTATTTGTCTTCAAAGATGTCATTAAACGCATGGTCGATTCTTGAGAGGTGGTGTTAGATAGCTCCTTAGAGCTAGTGTATTACGCAACCATTTCTAAGTCCAAATAATTTTTTGGTTTGAATAATTTACCAACTAGGCGTATGTGGAAGTTTTACAATTGGATATCTTGGAAAACATGGCGTGAACACTGACAGAAGGACGAAATAGATGAGGAAGTGTCATATTCTCCTACAAAAGAAGCTCTAAATCTTGAAAATATCTTTCCTTAAATATTCTATGAATGGTAACCACCACAAAATATGGAATTATCATTAGATTAGGATCCATATTTGGTTATGTCAACATGATACAATTGAAACACCCCTTCTACGATGATGTATAGAACTTATAATATGATTTTCATATGCATAACCAGGGAATTGAAGGCCACATGAATCAGAAAAAAGGATACTGGAAACAATACAGATGTGGTTAGACCCAATATTTATGTCATTTCCCCATGGAAAATATATATGTCACGGGGAATCATGGTAATGTGATCCAACAGGCTAACAATAGACCTAGAGGAGTCTGTGTACCCTCTAATAGTAATCTAAAACATATTGTCTTGCATGACTACCTAGAAGGTGTTTGATTATCCAATCAAGCTAATTAATGGGGAAGACCAACATGACCCACACTATGTGAAGAATAATGTCCCATTCCCTTTATAGAGGAATAAAATTCATATACATCATGTTCCTCAGTTATTGAGCCACATGTCCATGAGAAACCCCTTATTAGGAAATGATGACCTATAGAATAAAAGTACGATACTCTATACAAGATGGGGTATTTTCCCATTTAAGATAATTACCATTTATTTTCATCATATTTCCAATGATCCTAGGGAAGAACTCATTAAATCCATCTAAATCCCACAAGAATTTGAGACATCAGTCACTTTAATTGTGGTTTATTGAATGGAGAACATGTTTGTTAAGTTCCATGTCACCATCTCATTCATAGATCATGATTCAAAGGAGGTCATTAAGGGAAAATCATACCATTATATGTTTTGGGAAGACGTGATAATGTTAATATCTGAAGGGATGTAATTGGAAATGACTACAAGATCAATCTCACCCCGATTCAAACCATTCTATGATTGGGATATAGTAATGGGGATTGTTATTCAATAAGGATGAACATTCATGGGTATGATATGAATGAGAAAATTACTTTCTATATGATCAATCATAAAACTATGTTTTGGGAGCGCACATTTGAAGATTAATTTATAGTTATCAAGGAAGAAACCGCATAAAATGTTTTTCTCACATGTACCTTTCTCCATAGCAACATGGGTGTATCTTCAACATTCATTTACTGTTTGAAGCACTCCATATATGGAAAGGTACGAATACAACATGGTGATAGTTCCCCCTTCAATACAGGTTGAGCCACATATACTTAAGTATATTTCTTAAAAGGGAAGCCATGAAACAAATAATGGATGATGATACATAGATTTATGCACCTAAAAGCTTAGGGACAGACCCTACAAACCCCTTATACATGTTCAAAAAAGAATATGTGTTCCCCATAAATTTCATTTAGTTGGTTGACCTAGTCCCATAAATCCAATATCCTCTTTTCCATAGTAAAATTCTAAAAACATCTTGACTAATAATCTCTCTATATTGAATCAGGAGGTAGGGGATGATAATGCCCCTTCTCATGGCCTTCATCATCCTGATAATGATAGAGATTCACCCTTATTCACATATTCATTTTAAAATGTCTCCACATAATCATAATTAATGAAAGATCATGACAACCTCAGAAAAATCCCTCTCACATTCAAGGAAGGTGTCTCCACCACCATTGATGAGATCAGATAAATATATTTGGGAACATAAGAAGACATGTGACCTACTCTTATTAGTTCCACCATTCCCCTAAAAGAGAAAGGGATTTATATTTAATTTCTAAATAAGATCCAATACGTGTTCACATAGAACTAGAAAGAAATTATTCGACTGAATCAATATGTGGCTACACACTATCTCAACTTACTCAGTGAGCATTGAGGAATAAATCATGAAGCTAGGAGGAAACACCCATATCATGAAACAACTATCGAGGTGGAAGTTAAAAAATTTATCAAATCCATGTTTTCATGAGAAGTTGAATACCAAAGACGGCTTGCCAACATCATCATTTTCAAGAAAAAATGGATAGATTACGGTCTTTATCAACTTCGAATACATTAATCCTAATTTTCCAAAGGATTGATTTCCCATTTCCACTTATAGAATACATTATCGATGAAAATGATGGCTTCTATACCCTTTCTATTATTGATGGGTATTCCAGGAACAACCATATAAAGATGGACCTCAATGATGAAGAAGCCACAACCTTTAGAGCACCATAGGGGATCTTTTTCTATTAGGTAATGCCCTATGTATTATAAAACAATGGATCCACATATCAACATTCAATGAGTCTTATATTTAATACATTCATGGGGACAATACATAAAGATTATATCGATGCCCTCAGGGTTAAATCGTGATAGCGACGTCATCATTTAATAAACATTCAAAATGTCTTTATCAAGCTATAGAAGCATAATCTAATGATAAATCTGCTGAAATGGACATTTAGGATAACATTAGGGTTGTTCCTTGGATATTTTGTATTCCTTTTCTACATTGATGTCATCCAAGAGAAGACTAGTTCTATTTTTTAAATTTCCCCTCTAAAAATCTCACTGAACTAATGGGGATATATGATAACTTCACATATCTTTAGTTATTCATATCCAACTTGTCCAATAATTCTCTCACCTTCACCTATATAATTATGAATGAATCAACCATTAATGTGATCATGACTACTTGGAATCCTTTAAATATATCTAGAAGTACCTACTTCACCAACTACTTCTGATTCCTACAGTGGAGGGGAGGCCACACATATTATATGTGGCCAATATGAAATGATTAACGTGTAACCTCCTCACATAGAAAATTTATTCAGATTTTGAGAATAGTCTCTACTACCTCTCACAATGTTTTTTGGTACTAAGACCAGATAATCTGATGTCAATAATAATTTTCTTTCACTCAAGTTAACAAGGAAAAATATGAGGCATTACTTAAATCACCTAAAGAACATTTGGTCTCTCATTTTGACCTACCCAAGTACATCCCTAGCCTCTTTATGTCAACTGTGTTCTTAGACCGATAGGTTGTCATTCAGTGTAAATACAACATTCATTTTGTATTTAGAAGTTTGTTAAAGGGAAATCCCTGGATGGTTTCCTCATAGAACATCTCACCATAGATAATACACCAATAGACATCGAGAATATAGATGAGTATGTTTTCTATACCCATGAAACTTCCCTGACATGGGATTTTTATTTTGTTGGATGATTTCACCATGAATCAATTTTTTATTTCACACTTACTCCACTGTATTAAATTACTTTTGTATTAAAAATTCAATATATAATAAAAAATTGATGTTCATTTTTTGTTCACAAAATTAATGTTTATCACTATTAGAATGGATAATTTCAATTGTTTTGTTTTTTTCATTATAGGTGGATTTTATTTGGTGGGCCCAAGATGTTGCTAAAGTAAAATATGTTAAACTACATACAAATCCAGGCATACCTGTGGAATTAACCACACACGGCAGCTAATTTGTGTATCCAATTGTGATGATGTTTTTTGTATGTTCCAAAATTTTGTGTTTTAAAACACTTATAATGACACCCAAGACTAATTTATATATTAAGAGTCCCATACAATCCTATCTATCATGGAAAACTAATCTATATAAAGTCGAGGATTTGGTTATGTATTTTTTAAATATATCATATTTTATAAATTATATAGCTACAAAATTTGACATTGAGATATAGAGGAAGTAGGTAAACAATGTTTTTTTCAATTTTTAATAAGGCAATTTACTAGACCAAATCCATGGGAATATTGTTATCATAAATTTTATCTTCCCAAAACAACCACCCATTTTGGTTATAAAAAGGATCCATAGGAATCTCATTTTAGAGAAGAAATAAGAAATAATGATTTTCCATTTTTGAGATCTAATGGTGTCTTAGCATAATTCATATAAGTTTTTGAGTATGTGAGAAGTGATAATTAAACATATATGGCTTCTACCCTTACCATTTAGTTCTAAACTAATTGTGATCCTCCAGGGAGGGACGTGATCTGAATCACATGCTATATGTTTGCAATAACTAAATGATATTTTTAATTCCTAGTATTTATGATATATTTATTCATAATATATTCCTATTTAATTGTTTTATGTATTTATATAACATACTAAACTAATAGTTTCATGTTAGTTAGTACCCATTGATGTTATGTTTCACACATTGTTTACCTTCTTTTCCCTTTCAATTACGGTGTTTTTGTAGTTAATATTGGAAAATTTAACTCTCAAAAAAATTACATGTCCATGTAAATCCATTAAATGGTAAAAAACATAAATTATATAAATCACTAGACATTTCATATAGATTATCATGGGTTTCCTTGGAACGTTTTGGATATGATGTCTCACACAAATCATCCAATCATCAGTTGAAACCAGTGAATGATTATGTGTTTCCAAATAAAACGTAGATTGTATCCTAGTATAAACAGAGTAAAATTATTTTTCTAGATGTTACAATAAAAGTATTAGAAGATATATTCTATTGATGTGATGAAATATGAGTGAAAGTCTATTCCATGGTCACCATCAAATGATTAGATGTTTTTGGGTACTTAGGTGCAGTAGAGTTGCTGACCAAGGTCGTCTCTCAAGGATGAAATAAATTAAAAAAACATCTTAAAGGTAGTCTAAAAATAAAATAGAATTTAATTACAAAACTACTTGAATGGATGGGGTTTTTTTTTATCATTTATAAAACGTGAAGAAGTTTTATGGAAGAAGATTTCATTTTTTTTGTTTTTAATATTGAAATGAAGTTTGATTAAAAAGACCCAACAAGAAGATGTTTTTTAGAAAATATTTTAAAAGGCACAATCAATCTGACTCCACCTCGTCATTTAATTATTAATCATTATCATTTAAGTAAATATCCACTTAATTATGATCCCCTAATTTCTTAACCCTCGAACTCTACGAGAGTTATATTAACGACAAATATGTATTTACTTAAACCCTAGGCTAGCTTTGGAATACACTATCATATCACACTGCTTTGATTGTTTTTATAAGATTAGATTATGTTCAGTGGTTAATTAAAGCACATATTTATTCTGTAAATGAGGATGAATTGTTTTGAGGGATGTTGACACTCCTTTTCATCACATTGCCTAAAATAATTGAAAGGGAAATGACTTAGCACAAAATGATTCATCCTTTAAGGAATACATCAAAAATCAACAAAGGAATGAACAAGGGATCAAAAGCACATGTGCCGCGCAAGTTCTATCACTGTTGCGGAAGTCCCCTTGCGCGCCGCCTAGTGGTCACGCAAGTGACTTGCACGGCCTAAAGGATAACCGCCCGGGTATTCTTCCGCCTATAAATAGACCCTATGGGCCCCCCATTAGAAGAGGTTTTTTTTTCCAGAAACTCAGATTTGAGCTCTCAGCGCCCTAGTCTCTTCTCCAAGCTTCTGAAACACTTCTAAGGTAATTTCATACATAGAACAGTAGAGATAAAGAGGGGGAGGAAGGCATAAGTATTGAAACTCATCAACACATGCGTTCCTGAGTGGCAAGCCCTTAATGGACAAGGCCACACTTGCATTCCGCCTTACTCCATCAATAGAACTTGCACGCCCCTCTTCTGGAAGAACCTCAAGAGGATTCTAAAGGCTTTAATCAAGAGTCTCTCAAGTATTACCCGGCTGGTTAATCATCGCTCAAGTACCCATGTGTCGCGTAGGTATACCTGCTCGACCAGGACTTGCGCGCCCACGCAGTACCTGTGCGCCTGCCAGGACATGCGCGCCCCTGCCTTTTTGGGTGCTCTTTTTGCCCATTTCACCCCTCTTAAGCCATTCCACCTCTCCTATTCAAGATTCAATATTCAAGAAACTCTTCAAAGCCATTTATGGCATGATTTCTTGATTTGGATTCCTTATCTGAAAGGAACTATGAGGAATATCTATCAAAAACTAGTGATTTACACATCTTTATGTCACTAAAAAATTGAGATTTCATTCATTCAACCTCATCCTTTAATATGAGAGAACCCCTTAACCTGGGCCTCCTTTTCAGTAATAATCTCCAGTCATAATTCTCAAATCTGGGCATCCTACTTAGGAGTAATCCCCAACCATAATTCTCTTAACCTGGGCCTCCTTTTTAGGAGTAAGCCCCAGTCTCAAATATGGGCATCCTCTTCAGGAGTATGCCCCAAGTCCCTTAATTATTCAAATATCTTAACCCGGGCCTCCTTTTCAAGAGTAATCCCCAGTCTTAATTTCTCTTAACCAATCCTAATTTACCTTTGATCTGGGATTCATTTTCAGGAGTAAAACTCAATCATAAGTCCTCTCCTAATGCGGGCCTCCTTTTCAGGAGTAAGCCCCAAGTTAGAGTATTCAAAATCTCCATGAAGCACATATACCATTATGGACCCTAATCCTGGATTTCTTCCCTAAAGTAAATCCTAACCATCATTTATTTGGGCAGTCATACATACATAAGCCCCACATTATTTCTTATTATTGCATCTTTCGTGGAACAATTGTCAAATTTTTACCAATACCTCTTGTTTCTCATACCGAGCATGACCCATGTGAGCTTAGGGTGTAAAAGTAACTATGACATCCTTCTGTGAGCCATCAATCATAAAAATCATACTCCCTTA
The DNA here is from genome assembly GCA_963277665.1 of Viscum album. Classification (NCBI taxonomy): domain Eukaryota; kingdom Viridiplantae; phylum Streptophyta; class Magnoliopsida; order Santalales; family Viscaceae; genus Viscum; species Viscum album. The sequence goes on along the minus strand of OY728148.1, from coordinate 1,918,347,898 downwards.
CTCGAACTACGTGGGTTCTGATTCCTTTTTTAAACAAAGGATACGTAGGTAGCCCATCTGCGGGTTTGATCCCAACTCTGAAATAATTCATGTCCTTCTAAATGAAAATAAACTTCAAGTGCCCCACTGAGTGGCTTTAAAACCAGTATGGTCATCACAAGGACCAAGAGACTTTTATTTATCAAAGGATACCATTGACTAAGAATCTATAACAAATACAGATGATTCTTTATCATTAAAGATCCTCGAATACATATAAAATATTCTCTAAATTTCCTACATATTGATCATTGATTGTCAGATCTAAGGGAAAACTCATTATATATTTGTTAATGTAATAAGGATTCACGAACATAACATAAATCTATAAAGAGAGTCCCGGAGTAGACAATAGTTCCCCTAAAAAAGGTGTGATGAGTCCGACCTCCCATCCTCTCGACCAATGAAAATTCCTAAACCTAATTAGTCCATAAACTAATGAGAACCTACCTTTGGAAAGTAGGCTTGAATGGATGTGGAATCATTGGATGTTTAGGGTTCTACGAACAATCCCGTTAGAAACTGATCGGAATGTTTGAACCTCCCATCAAGGAGGTCATCCCCGGATTCCGAGGGAAACAAAAAATGGTGAACCCGACATGAATCCTTAACCAAGTTAAAATGATGTTTTACCTATTTTTTAGGCCCCTATTTAATACTCAATAAGAGGGAGAACAAAAGAATTACTGACATATGTGCTCCTCCAAAAGATGTAGTGGCTGAATTTATCTTGATTACTTCTGTTATATCAAACATGCACTCTTTTCCAAGATCATCTGCATTTCTAGAATGGTTTCTCTCAAGTTCACAACTGTTAATACTACTACTACAAATGCCACTGCTGCTACTCCTGCTGGATCATTGGCCACTCTAAGGATGATATCACCTACTCAGTATCTTCAACGCTAGGTATCAAACACGTTGGTTAAGGAGTATCGTCAACATGTTACCATCCCAACTCTGGAGGCTGCCCGACAAGCCCTCTAAGTAAACAACTCACATCGGTCGTCCGGACAACGACGACCAGTGATCAAGAAGCTGGCGGTGCTGACTACCGTCTCCAACCGGTTCGGGTCGCTATCCCCAGAACGCAATCACCATTTGCTCCCTTATTATGGGGAGGTGAATGACTAGGTCCCTCAGGGCCTTAATTCAAACAGACAGGAGTCCTTCTTGAGGTCTCCCACCAATAATCGCCGCCAGAATCGTGCGACAATGCACCCTCTACATGATGAGGGTACCGACTCCAGGCGTTCGGCTCAGGTTCCTCGAACCCGAGCAGGCAAGATGAATCGCCAAAGGTGAAGTCTAGTTAACAGTGAGCAGGTTCTCATCTCTTACATCTCCGGAGAAGTCCACAAACCTAACATGGTGGAAAGAAACGAGATGGAACACACACCTACCAGTTTTAATTCCACTATCCAGTAGACTCATCTGGCAGCATCACGCCAATCCCACCAGGAAATTCTGGCGGAGTACTTTAGGCAGAAACATACACCAGTTTATACATCATCACTTAATCAGTAGGCTTTTATGACTACATATGATGGATCTCGTCAACTATGTTCGGCGAAGTGTAATCAGTAGGCACATACACCTGCTATTAATAATCAAGCCTACCAACAGTCTCACTTGGTATCATTCGGAGAAGTTAGTCGGAACGCCCCGACAACAAATAAGAGGCTGACTCAACTCTCTGCCCCCACACTTGAGTGCTGTCAGGATTCAATGACAGGAAAAGGAGGATAGGATCAGGCACATAAACCTACTCCCAGCCTGGAATGGACATATATTCCCATTCCAGCAGCTGAAGTCACCAAGCATACTCTATCAATGGTGAAAGAGTAGAAGAAAATCTCTGCTCATATTCTGGAGGCCTTCCAGGATATTATAACAACTTCAGGGTCATCTCAGAGAAAGACACAAAAATCTATCCCTACCAATGGAGTGACACATCAACAATTCACTCCAGAACAGACACACACACATCTATTCTAGTTCAAGAGGGTTGTGGGGCATACTCCCCCATATCACACGGATAGCCAAGTCAGGAACATACACCTAATTTGAGTGGAGATCGTCAGCCTAACCTGGCCATCTTTCCTGATCAGGCATATATGCCTACTCAGAGAAGCCACTTTCATCAACAAGTTGTTTCAAAGTAGATTAAGAAGGCGTCTAAGAAGAAGACCCTCCCAACACAATCAGGAGATCAAGAGCCAATCTGTAACAAGGCCTTGATCGATGCTGGAGTTCTTGAAGCCCTTAGACAATTATCTGTTGAAAATCAAGATTATACTCCCCCATTTCCCAATAGTGGGAACATTAATTCTGAATGTCTTCAATAGACACTTCCTCATGAAGGCTTGATTCAGGACATTTCGGTCGATCTCGAAGATTCATATTTAGATGAGAGCCAAAGGAACCCTCTGTGTGGTCAGAAGACCAAGGGGCAAGAGATCTCATATTTTGATGTAACCCATTATGGTGGTCCTCCCCATGATGATGATTTTTTCTACGAAAGTCCTCTCCGCAGTAGAGATGCACATTGCCCGGAAAATGCTTCAGTGGAAAATGTAGTGCTGAGAAAGCCCTCTTATCTTGAGGCACTTGCAAATGCGAAACCAGTCATGTCTAAAGCTTCATCGCTAGCGGTGAAATACTTTCTCAATCAGAAGATAGCCTAGGGTGTAGGTCATTCTCCAAACCACCCCTAAGTCATGCATCTTCTAGTTTGATCAATGATTTCTCTACCAATCCTATTGAATCCAATGAAGAAACAAGGAAACGCTAACTCTGGTCAAATCAGGTAGAAGAATATTCATCAAATGATAATGAGGAAATAGTAAACATGAGAAAACAACTGGAGAAAGGTGAAGTGACAGTCATGTTTTGGCCTCTGGATGACTCTCAATATGACATTCCAGAAATGTTTACCAAAGATGATATTCATGATATTCATCTCAACATATGGAAAACTGTTTGTCAGTTGAAAAATAAAGTATTATCTTATGATGAATATGAAAATCATCTTAATATAATAAAAGGGTTACAACGTCAGATTGATTTGACATCTCTATCAATCTCTCGATATCTGAAGGCTAAAAAGTAGCAGAGGGTCCTTCAACGTTCATGATTTGGCGCATTAAGAAGATTGCGTCAGTTAATTGCCAATGCCCCATCTGGTATTCATGTTAGAGGATGGGGTGTTCATGGAGCACTGTATTTCACTGTGCTCTCTAGTCAGTAATGGCCGTCAAAAATGGTATCATGCAATGTTATTTCCCATGGCTAGCCACAGTCAATGGGATTTGTTTGTAATCAAAATCTTTCCCAAGAACAGGCTTCAACTAGTTCCTCTCAAAATAAAGAATACAGAGAACAAGTTGTTGAATTACACTTGAATCAAGCAAACGAGAATATTGAACAGGCCTCTCGTTTTGAGAATGAACGTCACCAAGTGACAAATGTTTCAAAAAGCATCCAACGGTCTTTTGAACAAGGTAATAAAAGTGGATACAGGTTAATGCATCCAGCTAATTTCCAGACTAAGGTTCGCAAGATCAGGAGAGATTTTAAGAAAGGCTCAGACATGGCATGTCAAGAGCCACCCCTGCTCGCCAGACTGGGGACTCCTTTAATCCAACCCTCGGAATCAACAAATAAGATTCAAGGAGTTGAGAAGGAACAACCCTAGTCCACTGGACTGGAGACTTTTTCAAATCATCAATCCCCTCCTCAGAGAAAGTCGATTTTTTATTGATTGTGGAAGAATCATCAAGAGGAACGAAGAGCCAAAATATCAAGAGATTCCCACCAAATTACGGTTCGTCAAGATGTTCATGAGGGATCGAATCAAGAAAAGGAAATGTATCATCAAAGACATGGAAGAAGGAAATATCACATAAATGCTGATAAAAGGGATGCGATGATTTATGCATCAATCAATGTCATCAATTTCTTTGTTTCTGATCCACCAGATGAGGCTCACTCAGGGGACTCAGAAGAAGAGATTCCTACTTAATATGATTTACGCACCAACACAAATAAAGAAGGTGTGCGTACACGAAGTCAAAATATTACTCAAAACCTAGGTAATCTTTCAAGTAACCCACTTCCCCCTCTCCAAAATGGATCCAACAAAGGAAAGGGAAAGAACCAGGTTACATATCCTTCTTTTGGAGAAGGTCAATTTCTCTCACTAGAAAAAAGGTTTGCACAACAGGAGGAAGAAATGAAGGAATTAAGAAGGTTGAATGTAGAACTACTTCAGAGTAGTCTTTTCCTTAAGAATGCTGGAGTTAGTCAGCCGAAGGAATTTGTTGCAACTACTGAGATGGATCAAGAATATCTTCCTTTATCAGTACACCCTCACAAGTCTAATCCTATGGGTCAAGTGAAACGACAGTTGGCAGTGCTACCATCAGTTGCAGCACCAATCACCACATCTGTCCAAGCTCCAGTCATGGCACCTACCCAAGTCCAAGTTCAACCAGATGTTTCTCAAAAGTTAATAACTACTATTGAGTCATTAACCGCTCGGTTAGAAACTATAGAAGGGAAACGTGTGAAAGTTCAACCAGAAAAGAATGTTTAACCTGAATGGGTTGGTTTAATCTTTCCTCCATCCATTTTTGGGAACCCTGTATTCCCTATTTTCAATGGATCAGGCGATCCTGAACAGCATTTTACGCATTACTTTTCTTGTTGCAATCCTATGATGGGAACTACAGAGCAGTAAGAAGAAGTGAAACTCAGATGCTTTGTGCGAACCTTGCAAGGACCATCTTTTTTCTGGTATACAAGCTTGCAATCCTGATCAATTACTGGATGGGAGGATCTTCGCCAAAAATTCCTCCTTTAGTTCAGCTCAACTTTGCCAAAGACAAAAGTTTTCGATCTTATAAACTGTATGAAAAGGGAGAATGAAAGGGTCTCTGAATTCATTGCTCGATGGAAGGGATTAACATATTTATTAAGTTTAGCAATACCTCAAGAATAATTGTTTCTAACCTGTGTGGCATATCTTCGTGACGAATTACGCATGTCGTCAATCCCTGTGAAATATACAGGATAGATTCGAGACCATACATCAATCGCTCATCAGATTGATGATTCCCTTATATTGGCTAAGGCTAATTCTCATTTAATTCCATCAGCTCTAGGAAGGAGAATGGGTAAAGCAGAAACTGCTACTGTTATTCTTAAACAAGAACCTATACATGTTTCTACCTCAAAACCTTCATCTTCTCGAAGGGCTCCTCCTTGTGAGTGCCACCAACAAAGGCTGTTTCATCCAGATGATCAAAGAGATAAAAGAAGGAAACAATTTGAGGATTTGAAGAGCAAAACATACTCTTTACGAAATGAACAAGTTCCTAGTTATTTCATTTCGTCTCTCGAAAACAATTTGGTTCAATTGCCAATGCCCAAGAGGCCAAAAAAGAAAGGAGATGAAGACCGTCCCAATTATTTCCCTTTTCATCAAATGTTGGGGCATCCCATCCAGGAGTATATTGTCTTCAAAGACCTCCTGCGAAATATGGTAGACTCGAGACAAGTCAAAATGAATGGTTCTTTAGCTTAGGTAGCATGTGTTATTGCTAAAGTTCTAGGGGAGAAAGCCGAATGGCAAGTGGCCAAAAGCAAAAATGCACAGAAGTATTATGATTGGATGGTTAGAAAGACAATCAATCGAACTCATGATATTTTCTGAACACAATTAAAAAAACCAATTGTTTCCTTTTCCATGAATGTTGCTGAAAAACCCTCTTTGTCAGAGGGAAAGTCCTCAATGAAATGACATGATTCAAAGAAAGAAAAAGAATCCGATGAAGATGAGTATGTGTGAAAGCCTAAGTTGTCTTTGAGTTTGGCAGACTTCATTCCATCTACTTCAAAGCCACGGGCACCGCCCCACCAAACGGAACAGCCTAAATAGGATAATCATGCAGAGTCTTCATCAGACAAAGAGTTAATCTTTGGTTCTATTAATATGATTCAATTAACAGATCCATATACCAGTTGCAGTTTCAATTTCAATGATTCTGAATTCCCTACATCAAATAGGGGAATCAGAGGAAGTTTCAGGGGCTCAGGATACATGGGAAGACTTGGATCTTTCATAAGCCAGTATTCCAATTCTACCCCTGCTAGAATAGTGTACGCAACAGAAACTCATGGTAGAGCCCTTCAGCAAGCTCAGCAAGAACAAGCAAGTTCATCTAACAATAGCAAATTCAGTCCTAGAACAATTATTTTGGAAGACCGTTTGAAGGTTCCATCTTCTTCCTCTCATCAATTAAATGGATCTAATCAGTCTAATCTTCCAAAACCAAGAATACTGCCAACTCTTATCCCAATACAAGATGCATCAACTTCCAAATCATCTTCTTCCAAGGTACCGGCTAAACCGCATATTCCTATTGGGAAACGTAGACCTCTGGATCAAAATTATGATATATTGAAACCCTTGGACCATGTACCAGCCAAGTTATCAATTCTGGATGCTCTGAATCTATCAAAAGATCTTCAGGAAGCACTCATCGAGGCTTTGTCAAGTCCTTAGGAGTTTGAAACTGAAATTGCTGCAGCTGAAGTCTATCACATAGAGAATAATCCTACAGAATGCCATGCAATAATATCTTTTACTGATGAAGATGAAGATGATGTTGTGAATGGATATATTAGACCATTGTACTTGTCTGGAAAGGTCAATGGATTAGACGTACGAAGATCTTTCATTGATAATGGTTCAGGAGTCAACCTCATACCCATTCGTAAACTTCATCGATTGGGCCTCACAGAATCTGATTTATCTCCTTCTACCATGACATTACAAGGATATGATAAAAATAAACAAGAACCACTGGGGGAAGTTACACTCAGAACACAGTTTGGAGATCTTGTATCTAATTCAGATTTCATGGTTGTTGATCGAGACTCAGCCTTCAACATCTTTCTTGGAAGACCCTGGCTACATCAGCATGCGGATATCCCTTCATCATACCATCAATGTCTCAAATATTGTTTTGATAGTCATTCTGGGACATTGTTTGGTGATAAGGCCCCGTTCAAGACATGTGAGTCTCAATACATTGAGGCGGAATTCTATCACATGAAGGGAAGGGAGAAATCCATAACAAATGAGATTACCAAAGTTAATGCTCCATATGGTTTGGAGCAAATTCCAGTAAATCCATTTACACATGTGAGTACAAACTATGTGTTTCCTATCAGTAAAATTGACAAGATAGACCCAAATAAAAATAATCTTATGGAAATATCCATAATGTCAATTACGACAATCGGGCCAGACAACATGGGAGAAATTGGTAATCTACAAAGTAGTGACGAAAGAACAAATGGTCATGTATTCATTTCATCTGCTGAAATCCAACAAGTCTATAAATTTCCAATTAGTAAAGAAGACATTATAGCAACATCGGAGGTGAAAAATGAGGTCGATTCTCAATCCGTCTTCTCCTCTTTATTACCCAAAGAAAACCCTTCATCATCAATTGAGTCGGAAATGGTAGCATCTTCTTCAAGATAAGAAAATTTTGAAATCTCTTTAGATCATGAAAATTATACTTTATCATATACAATGCAAGTAGAAACAGAAGAAACAATACATGATGAAGAAGAAGAGGAAAATCATAGAGATGCTCCTCCAACATTTTAAGAGGGTATCTCTACCACTGTGGATGAACTCAGAGAAATAAATCTGGGCACAAAAGAAGATCCACGCACCACTTTAATCAGTGCAGCCCTGAATCTTGAAGAGCAAGAGATGTATATTTATTTTCTAAAGAAAAAATGAGATATATTTGCCTGGAACTATACAGAAATGCCCAGGCTTGATCTTGATGTTGCTACTCATCATCTGGGGTTACCAGAAGAACATCAAGGATTTAAGCAAGCCGCGGGAAGAACACACCCAACTTATGATTCCAAAATTGATGCTGAAGTGGATAATCTTATCAAAGCTAACTTCATCAGAGAAGTTCAATATCCTAAATGGTTGGCTAATATTGTCTCTATAATGAAAAAGAACGGACAAATTAGAGTTTTCATCGATTTCAGAAATCTTAATCGGCATTGTCCTAAGGATGATTTCCCAGTTCCGATTATAGAACTTCTAATTTGTGCAACAGATGATTGTGAAGCACTTTATTTCATGGATAGATATTCCAGATATAATCAGATCCGAATGGCCCCAGAATACGAGGAATCTACAGCTTTCGGAGCCCCTCAGGGTGTGTTTTGCTACCGGGTAATGCCCTTTGGCGTAAAGAATGGAGGTGCAACTTATCAGCGTTCCATGCATCGTATCTTCAAAACCTTCATATGGATGTTTTTTGAATTCTATGTAGAATATTTGGTAGTTAAATCCAAACAACGTTCTAATAAATTGGATGATTTGGAAGTCATATTCCGCAAGCTTCGACAACATATTTTGAAGATGAACCCCGTAAAATGTGCTTTTGGTGTAACCTCAGGAAAATTTCTCGGCTTTGTTGTATGCCATCGTGGTATTGAAGTCGATCCTGAGAAAGCCAAGTCAAACCTTGGTATGTCACATCCTCGAAATTTGAATAAATTAAGAGGACATCAAGGGAACTTAGCCTATATTCGGCATTTCATCGCCAATTTAGTTGGAAAACGTTTACCCTTCACCAAATTGATTAAGAAGGGAGACACTTACCAGTGGATTGAAGAATGTCAAGAAACATTCGATATTCTCAAGAAATACCTCTTGAGTCAACCGGTACTCATGCCACCTATTGAAGGAATACCACTTATCCTCTACGTGACATCTCTAGAGCAATCATTGGGTGCCTTTATTCCTCAAAAGAATGATGTTTGGAATGAAAACAACCTCTACTATCTCTGTCAAACCATGCTTGAAGCAGAAACCCGGTATTTAAGTATTGAGAAGTGCTGCCTGGAATTAATCATTGTAGTTCAGAAGTTGAGACACTACCTGCAACATCACAAGGCCCAATTGGTATCTCGTAATATCCCGCTCAAAATTATCCATAGTCGTCCAATGGTTACAGGATGTCTGGCAAGGTGGGCAGTTATTTTGCAGCAATTTGACATTCAGTATATGTCTCAAAAGGCGATAAAGGGCCATGATCTGGCTAATTTCATTGCTGAACACCCTTCTGTGGAAGACACATCTTCAGATATTGAACTCCCTGATGAGGAAGTCTTCCCTATTCATGAAAGTCCTCGGGCATGGGAAATGTATTTTGATGGTGCTTCCAGAAGTCCAATAGGGAGGAAAATAAAAAATCCTAAATTCAACAAAGTTGGCTTAGGAATTTTTCTCATTGCTCCAGAAAAGGCAGTTTTACCTTTTTTCCTTCTTATTGTGGAAAGGTGGTACCAATAATGAAGAAGAATACCAAGCTCTCACCATAGGCTTGGAATTAGCACTTCAAGCACAAGTGAATCACTTAATGGTGATAGGTGATTCAGACCTGGTAATCAACCAAGTCAATGGGGATTATGCCATCAGAAAAGAAGAACTAATCCATTTGTATGATTACGTTAGAGAGTTAATGGCAAAATTCCCTTTGGAACCAACATTTTCTTATGTCCCATGATCACAAAATGCTCAAGCTGATGCACTGGCTAATATAGCCACAGCTCTGGTAGATCCAAATCGGGACGAGACAACCATCAGTATTGCCCACCATCGTGAAATTTCACCTTATGCTCGAATCAGAATAGAGGAAATTAATGAAATTTGTGCCATTCCGGAACCGTATTGTCATACTACAGGATGGATGTCACCTATCAGGGAATACCTTCAAAATGGAACACTTCCACCTAATAGAGCTGAGAAAGAACAAATCTAGCGACGTGTGGTCAATTTTACTCATTATGATAGCCCAGATCACCTAGAGAAAATTCTCTACAAAAATGGTTTTGATGGAGTTCTCTTCAGATGCATTGATGGTGAAGAGACAATGGCTGTCATGAAATAAGTGCATGTAGGAGTCTGTGGTGCCCACCAGTCTAGACATAGACTCTCTGATCAGATTTGAAGGCTTAGATACTTTTGGCCTTCAATGATACGAGATTGTGTCAATTTCATAAAGAAGTGTCATTCATTCCATGTACATGAAAACTTCATTCATCAACCTCCAGAGTTGCTTCATACAGCTAAATACTCATGGCTATTTTCCACATGGGGAATGGATGTGGTGGGACCTTACCCTTCGGCTACAGCCAAGCAGTTTAAGTACATTCATACTGCTACTGACTTCTTTTCTAAATGGGAAGAGACAATACCTCTCAAGGAAGTCAGTTCTAAATGCATTGTTAGCTTCATCAAGTCTAACATAATTACCATATTTGGTGTCCCTCATACCATATTGATGGACAATGGCACCAATTTCTGGTCATCCGAGGTGAAGAAGTTGTATCAAGAATACAACATCAAATCCAACCATTCATCTCGGTATCATGCAGCGGCCAATGGCCAGATAGAAGCCTTTAACAAGACTCTTTCAAATATACTGCAAAAGATGGTGGATAAATATAAGAGGTCATGTCCTGATAAACTCTTTCATGCTTTATGGGATATCAGACTAACACCTACACTGCAACTCTCTCAACTCCATATTCATTGGTATATGGGACGGAAGACATCTTTTCCATTGAAGTTCAACTACCCTTGATCGGAGTATCCATTTTTGATCAATCATCTATATATGAACAATCTCAAAAGAGATTGAATGAATTGAACGGTTAGATGAGAAAAGATTGTGCACTTTGCACCACTTGGAAGTCTATCAGAATCGAATAGCATGAGCTTCTAACAAAAAATTTCTTCTTCATTCATTCACTCAGGGAGAATTGGTATTGGTTATCAGAACTCTAATGATTGCAGGAAAGAAACCTCCCATGGTTGAGGCAAAATGGGAAGGACCTTAATCAACACATAGGGTCAACTCCAATGGAGCTTATTCATTAATCTCGATGGATGGAGAACTCATCACTACTCCAACCAATGCCAAATTTTTGAAGAAGTATTTTGTATAAAACACAAAACATCTTTCATCTTTTCTATATGGCGTTAAAATATACAGCAAAAATCCATACATATGAACTTAAACTATTTGTATTAATTTCATCCCACACAATGTTAAACTGTGAAAAAGTTCCTTAAAAGGTCCAGTATGACCTTAAAATTCAACTAGGTCCTGTATGACCTTAAACTGCATCATCAACGGTCCATGCATATGACCATATACTATTTGCAAGTCCCTTATGTCAACAAAGACATTAAACTGTGACGTCTTAACTACATGATGCTAAACTATATAAAAGTCCCTTAGAACCAGCAAGACGTTAAACTGTGATGTCCTAACTACAAGACGCTAAACTGTATAAATGTTCCTTACGTCTGGAAAGACTTTAAACTACATAATCATCAAAGGTCTTATATAACCTTAAACTACATTTTTGTCTAGCATGACATTAAACTGAACTATCCACAGTCCATGCATATGACCTTAAAGTATTCGCACTTTCGTCCAACATGACGCTAAACTATGGAAAAAATCCCAAATGCATTCAACATGACGTTAAATGGTGTACTCTTTTGTCCTACCTGCATGACATTAAACTACACAGTCCCCCTTTCGTCCATCATGATGTTAAACACTATTGTCCCCATCGTCCTAACTACATGACGCTAAACTGTACAGAAAGTCCATGATACGTCCTACATGACATTAAACTGTACTTTGTCCCTGCTACATGAAACTAAACTGTGCAGCACCAATAGTCCTAACTACAAGACTTTAAACTGCATAGTCCATTTATATGTCCTACAAACATTAAAATATGCATCGTTAAGGTTGTTGTTACCTCTTGATTCTCACACCGAGTATGACTCACGTGATCTTAGAGAAACCCTCAACCATAACACTCTATTTGGGCCACTAACCATGTGTAAGTCCCAACAACATCATTTTTTAGGTCATTGTCCCAAAGGACAACTTGATCATTAATTCATTTTTAATTGAACTACACGGACTCTGATCCTTGCCTTCTAGGCTAGGTATGTAGGCAACCTCCCAAGGTTCAATCCCAAAACCAATCTCATCACATTGGTTCACCTCCATCTCATACCATGTTGATTCGTGAAACTGCCCCTAGAATCAATATCTTTACATTGGTTCACTTTCGTCCTTGTTATACGACGTTAAAATATACAACACTTTTGACCAGTATGACAATACACAACAATATTCTTTGATACCCTCACCAGAGAGGTAACCATTCGTTACATTGATTTTTCAATCATGTTTCATTTCAAATACTACGTGCATACAAGGACACACCCAAACCTTTTATCATGGGTTAAACCATCATTGTACTAAAGTCCCCATTCAACCTTCACATGTACGAACCAAATTTGTACAAAGGGTATTTCTAGAACTATTTGGGCTTGATTCCCATCCTTATGGGATATGTAATAACATTCGACTGTCCGTCAAATCTAGCCCCAAGTCTTTGGGACTAACCCCAAATTCCACTTTCAGTCCCTTGGCTGAAAAGTCCCCATGAAAACACATGTTGTGTATTTATTGAAATGGTCCAAGATCGATGACCCTAAACTAAGATCTCTAATATTTTTTTCCCACATGACGTTAAGATGTAGTTTAAGAACTACGTATGGCTTGATTCTCATCCTTATGGGATACGTAGTGAAGTCCAACATTTCAATTCAGGACCCAGCCACAACATGATTACGGTTAGCATTGATCTGTGTATCTCTGTATAAATTGAACAATACCCATATTTATGTGTCATAATCCTAACCTTATATATTTTAAGATCTTCATAACACTTTTCATGACTTCTAGTCTCAAAAATGTCAAACTTATGAGAGTTATTTTGCCTGACTATGCAGCATGTTCCCATAGGCGGCCTTGCATAAATAGTCTACATAACAAACTTGTTAGCCAAAAGATACTTTTATTTGACTATGCAGCCAATTCCCTTAGGTGGCGCTGGATAATTCAACCCCTTAACGGGTTTGTCGGATAGTGGTAACTTCATTCATGGGAAGAATGTCTCTTTTGTCCTTATTTTTCTTAAATGATAGTATATAGGGATCCGAAAAAATATCCCTCCTTAACATATTTTTTCCATATCCTTTTTCATGATCTGAAAAGTATTCAAGTCTGTGGTTTAAATTATCCTTCCCAAAATTTTTGTCAGACCTTTGTAGGAGTGATATCTATTCATTTCTTCGATAATCTTGTTTGGAAAGATATTATCCATATTCAAGTACCTCTTTCTATACAGAAAACTCTATAATTTGGAAGATTTGAATCTCCATAAACATTCACTGGCTTTTAGCACTAGGAATGTATGTTTCTGAGAGTTCTTTTTCCTAACTATGCAGCATGTGCCAATAGGAGGCCTTAATAAACAGTCTACATAACAGACTTGTTAGCCAAAAGATACTACTTTATTTAACTATGCACCCAATTACCTTAGGTGACCCTGCAAAATTCAACCGCCTAATGGGTTTGTTAAATAATGGTAACTTCATTCTTGGAAACTATATCTTCTAATTCCTTTTAGCTCTTTTTCATGTCATTCCTCAGATTAAAATATTCTTAAGTCATAACTTATATATTTTCCCTCATACATGAGTATGGTAATATGTTTCCAGGTGAATTTTCAAGGAATTGAGTCAATTATAATCCTTTTTGGTCAAAGCTATTTCAACCTTAAACATTATCCTTTTTATGTTTGACGTGCATGACTTTAAACTGCTCACAAAATACAAAGGAACTCTGAATAAAAGTCATGTTCCAAGCTCACTGAACATACTTTTTGTATGATTTAGGAAATATTGTGCAATTAAAAGGTTCAAATTTCGTAGGGTTATTTACATTAATCCTAGTAAAAATAAAACTATTCTTACTAGGCCCATTGGCTTAGGTAAAATATAAAGCATGTAGAAAAAGAGAATGCAGGTACAAATGAGTGAAGGTGAAAGTGTTTTTTATTGATACATAGGAGATAGAAGGAAATCCATAGACTGTAGTCTCTTCTCTTTTTCAAGAATTACAAGATGATTTCAACATAACTCATCATTTGATTTACGACATCCTGAGCTTCATCAGCAACCACCTGGAATTCATTCATTCAACTGGATACAATAAGAGATGTACTGATACTAGCTATTCTTGGAACTGTTGTAAAAGGATGTTCATGAGTGTGGTTTTAGGAATTTTTTTTTCTGATCAAACAGTGACTCTGTTTCTATCCAAGAGACTTTCAAGATGGATACATGTATTTGAGAATGGAGCATTGGAAGTAAAGATCCATTTGTAGGGAGTACTCTTTTCAGATATTTCTATAATTCCATGTTTGTATTCTCTCCACCAACTGACAATGGAAAACATTTCAGCCCATGGGTTTTCCATTTTCATATCTGCAAGGAAATGGCATGGAAGGAAAATTTGAAATTTCACAGAACTTTTTTTGCTCTTAATGCACAACATAACCGAAATAGATGAGTAGTAGTGCAGCTGCATTTTAGGTGTATTGTTCTTTGCATTTGGAATATTGACTCCTTGAAGATGACCATGACCATACAGGAACAGGTAGATTCTCTGTGAGAAATTAAGATGATATTTCTTCAATATCTTAGCCAAATCTGGGAAAGTGATATCACAGATATCATAGTAATCATGGCCAAAAATGTTCATCATGTCATCAATCCGCTTGCTAGCCAGTTCATTAGCCGTTCTGATTCTCCTGGGAGCCATTGAATCTACACAAAAGTTGAATAAACTAACTCTTAAATGGGTTTATTTTTCATAAAATTTGTGAAAGAATTCAGAAAAATGGCAAAGGCCTTAAGGCGCGCAAGTATGGATGTTCCGCGAAAGTATTTGACGTGAAAGTATCACTGTGCAGGCCCAAATACCATGACAGCAGCGCGACATCAAGGAAACTATGGGAAATAGAGCAACTTGTGCGACAAATAAAACTTTCACGATGAGAGCTCGAGAGTTTCAAATCCATGTGCTTGTACGGAAGTGAGGCCCTCTTTTTATAGACATGGCCGTAACCCTGCATGACCAAAGGCCCTACCCAGCATGCCAGATCCTGTGCGCCCGAAGCTCATTTGTGTGCCTTAACTTGCGCGTCGCCTTTCCATTGGTTTTCTTCTTTTCCTCAGAGTCAAATCATCTTTTCTCTCCGGATCCAACTCTGAGGGGGGACATTTGTTGACACTCCTTTTCATCACATTGTCTAAAAGAATGGAATGGGAAATGACTTAGCACAAATTTATTCATCCTTTGAAGAAAACATCAAAAATCCACAAAGGCATGAACAAGGGATCAAAAGCACATGTGTCGCGCAAGTTCTATCACTGTTGCACAAGTCCCCTTGCGCGCCACCTATTGGTCGTGCAAGTGACTTGAAAAACATAAACGATAACTATCCGGGTCTTCTTCAGCCTATAAATAGACCATGTGGGCCCCCATTAGAAGAGGATTTTTTTCTTTAGAAACTCAGATTTGAGCTCCCTGCGCCCTAGTCTCTTCTCAAAGCTTTAGAAACACTTCTAAGGTAATTTATTACCTATAACGGAAGATCTAAAGACGTGGAGGAAGGCCTAAGTGTTGAAACTCATCAACACATGCATGCCTGAGTGGCCAGCCCTAAAGGGACAAGGCCACACATGTGCTCCACCTTACTCCTTCAATAGAACATGCACACCCCTCTTTGGAAGAACATCAAGAGGATTCTAAAGGCTTTAATCAAGAGTCGCTCAAGTATTACCCTGCTGGTTAACCATTGTGCTAGAACCCATGTGTCACGCAGGTATACCTGCGCGACCAGGACTTGCGCGCCCACGCAGTACCTACGCGCCTTCCAGGACTTGCACGCCCATACCTTTTTGGGTGCCCTTCTTGCCCATTTCACCCCTCTTAAGCCATTACACCTCTCATATTCAAGATTTAATCTTCAAGACACTCTTCAAATCCATTTATGGCATGATTTCTTTATTTGGATTCCTTATATGAAAGGAACTTTGTGAAATATCTCTCAAAACCTAGTTATTTACACATATTTATGTCACTAAAAAATTGAGATTTCATTCATTCAACCTCATCCTTTAAGATGAGAGAATGCCTTTACCTGGGCCTCCTTTTCAAGAATAATCCCTAGTCATAAGTATAAAATCTGGGCATCCTCCTTAGGAGAAATCCCCAACCATAATTCTATTAACCTAGGACTCCTTTTCAGGAGTATGCCCCAGTCTCAAATATGGGCATTATCTTCAGGAGTAAGCCCCAAGTCCCTTAATTTTTCAAATCTATTAACCTGGGCCTCCTTTTCAAGAGTAATCCCCAGTCTTAATTTCTCTTAACAAGTCCTAATTTACCTTTGATCTGGGATTCCTCTTCAAGAGTAAAACCCAATCATAAGTCCTCTCCTAATTTGGGCCTCCTTTTCAAGAGTTAGCCCCAAGTTAGAGTAAACAAAATCTCTATGAAGCACGTATACCTTTATGGACCCTGCTCCTGGATTTTTTCTCTAAAGTAAATCATAACCTTCATTTATCTGGGAAGTCATACATACATAATCCCCACATAATTTCTTATGATTTCATCTTTCATGGCACAATTGTCTAATTTTTATGAATACCTCTTGTTTCTCACACCGATCATGACTCACGTGAGCTGAGGGTGTAAAAGTAATTATGACATCCTTCTTTGAGCCATCAATCATAAACATCATACTCCCTTACTCGAACTACGTGGGTTCTAATTCCTTTTTTAAACAAAGGATACGTAGGTAGCCCATCTACAGGTTCGATCCCAACTCTGAAATAATTCATGTCCTCCTAAATGACAATAAACATTAAGTTCCCCACTGAGTGTCATTAAAACTAGTATGGTCATCATAAGGACCAAGAGACTTTTACGTATCAAAGGATACCATTGACTAAAAATCTCTAACAAATACATATGATTATTTATCAGTGAAGAATCTCAAATACATATAAAAGATTCTTTAAATTTCCTACATATCGATCATTGATTGTCAGATCTAACGAAATACACATTTTATATTTGGTAATGTAATAAGGATTCATGAACATAACTTAAATCAATTAAGAGAGTCCCGGAGTAGACAACAGTTCCCCTCAAAAAGGTGTGATGAGTCCGACCTTCCATCCTCTCGACAAATGAAAATTCATAAACCTCATCAGTCCATAAACTAATGAGCACCTATCTTTGGAAAGTAGGTCCGAATGGATGTGGAATCATTGGATGTTTCTGATTCTATGAACAGACCTGTTAGAAACCAATCGGAATGGTTGAACCAACCATCAAGGTGGTCATCCCCAGATTCCAAGGGAAAAAAGGGATTATATTTGATCTTTACAAATTTATCATGTGTGGTCTTGTATGACCGATTAAGATCGTGCTCTCACAATTTAGACAAAATATCGACCATGCGAGTTTTTGTGTTAATTGTTCAATTTATTTATTAGTTACTTATAACTTAAAAAAATTCAAGGATAATATTAATTGATTTAAAGTAGATAAAAGATTCAAAATTATTAAATAAATATGGTAGAATATTGATTGATCACTAATAAAACTACTCTTCCATGGGCGGTGTGGTCATCGTGGAGACATTTTGCATGAGCAAGGATTGAAACGGTAGAACAAAATGTCATATCTACTCTTGAGTCCATCCAAATTTGGATGATTAAGATAAGAATAAAAATAAGGAATACAAAATATTAATTGAAGAAAAATTCAAGATACAAACATGAAAGAAATGAAATAAAAAGTGGAGGTGGGAGAGGAGAGCCTTTTTGAAGAGAGGTTTTCACAAGACTTACTTCTCCCAAGAGTTGTGTGGGGCTCCCATGAGACACCCTTTCAGCCTAAAATTCCTAAATCCTCGACAATCCCTCCAAAAGAGTGAAAACGCCCTTCAAATAGAGTTGGGGAGGGCAAGGGTTACCAAATATTATTTAATGTGAAACAGAAAGTTAGCCAAATATTTTAATCCCAATTGAACTGCACAGTTGACCTTAAAAACCAATGAATTGGCCAGAATTCTAGAATGATTATTTGTGCATAACCATGTCCCTGAGATTCTATTAAAATTTGGGCTCCATCCAAGCACAGATGAAGAATATATGACCCAAATGTTAACGTGATGCCCAATTTGGATAGTTCAGTCCATCTTTGTCTTCATGGCCCATTTACTCCACACAAATGCAAAATCTAGCTCACATGTCATTACTAGAATTTGTATCCCATTATGTCAGCAACACATTTACAAAATGTTAATTAAAAAAAATTTTACAGAAAATTTTTATGCTAGAAATACCACAGTGAATTTTAAAAGGGTAAAACTAGAATATTCATAAAATTTTAAAACGAATGATCTAATCCCAAATATTTCATAATTGAACATATTTAGCATAATATGAAGAAATTATGTCATGTATTATCAAAAAACGATTCAACAAAATAGTGTTTTATCAACTCCCCCACACTTACCCTTTTGCACTCTAGGGAAAAACCTCGTATGTAGTAAATATAAATATCAAATCAAAAAGAATTTTAAAACACATATCCTTGAGATCCAATAACTACACACAAAAATAGAGATATCATGCCTCATTAAAAACCATTATTTCAAGTTATTCATTTATATAATTAAATATATTTCCACATCATTTATCCTACCATGAAAAAAACACTTACGTCACTTTAATTTTATCTTATTACACAAATGTCAATTTTTAGCAATGTATTTATCATCCAAACTCATACAAGGGTCACCATAGGCTTGATAAATTCCCACATCTCCACCCGATATGAGTCAAGGACATATGTTTATCATGAGGACTTTTCAGGGTTTTTCTGTGGCTCTAAGTTAGTATAATTTAGATGTGAAAAAATCTGAGGCTGAATAAGGAGGGCTTGACTCTTTTTCAATCAAAATTGAATTAATGTAATTATCACTTAAATATGGTCTCCTCATTAATCCCCTAATAATCAATTCAGATCCATCATCACGAAAATTCATGGAATTTTTATACCATTTATAATTTTAGAAATGAAAATTACAATATTCTATAAAATAGTATTTCATCATATCTCTAGTAGGCACAACATTTTTTCTTTTTATAAGCTCTAGAAAGTCACATCCTCAATTTTCATGAAATATCCAAAAAAGGAATAGATTAACTTGTCATGAAAGCTCTAGAAAAGGTAAAGCTTTTAATAGAATTATTTTTTAGAAACAAACACTTCTCTTTAGAATTTAAATTTTCGGCCAAGGTATCAAATAATGACGTAGCACAACACAAGATAGCTTCCCCCACACTTAATAACAACTAGATTATGGAATTTCACTTCAAAAGTTGGTTGTATAGGGAGAATTGGCTTGTAATGTGGTAAACCTAACATGATTGATCATGGCTTCTAAGGGATACAAGGATTAAATGTTCAAGGTAGGTAATTAAAAAAATGATTCTTTGAAATAGGGTCTTTAATACCAAACAAATTCCTCAATCATTTAAACATAATTACCTCAAAACCCTCAAGTTCTAACAGGAATAATTCAATTTTTTTATTAAATCAAGCATGGATTGGTTCTCTCAAAAAGTGTGGTGAATGTGAATAATATTAAAATAATGATTCAAAAGCCTCACAAGAAAGTGAAAAAGATAGTGAGATGTGGCATGAGATTCAAAATTCAAAGCAGTTTTCGTGAAATTACTAAATATTTGAAGATGAAATAAAGTTATTTTCAGCATTCATTTATGCTCGGTTTCATGGGATAAATTGTTTCACTTATTGAGATGGATTTTAAAATTGTGATGAGAATTATTTAATCTCAAAAGTTCCAAAAAAACGCAAAAAACTGAAAAATAATTTTTGTATGATTTTTTTTTTGTTTTGTTGGTTTTAAAAAAATGGAAAACAATTGAAATTATTAAATTAAAAGTTTACCTCCCCCACACTTAAAATATTGAATTTTCATCAATGTGAACCCATGAGATGATATATGCAAATGATGGGTGCAATGTTAAATAAGAAAAATAATATAGAAGTGAAAGGGTTAGTAATAGCCTAATATGATCAAGTATTGACGGTGTCATGCAGTGTGATGTAATCCACTACATCAGTATGAAGTCCCTCAATGTATTTCTTCAAACGTTTCCCATTGATTGTAAATCTACTTCCTGTGTCCTATTGTGTGATCTCCACTACACCTTAAAGAAAAATATTAGTCACAACATATAGAACTGACCATCTGGAACACAACATACCAGGCATCATCTTTAGTCATGAGCTATAGTTAAAGACTTTCTCTCCAACTTGAAATTCACTTTTATAGATTAGTTTGTCATGAGCTACTTTTTATCTTTCCTTATAGTCCCTTGAGTTATCATAATAAGATAATAAAATCTCCTCAAGCACCTGAATTTGTAGCTTCCTTTGGATTATAGCATGGGCCAAATCCATGTCACATTTCTTTGTATCCCAATAATCTCGATGCTTAACTTCCACCGAGAGAAGGAACGCTTTCACAAAAACAATCCGAAATGGGAAAATACATATTTGAGTTTTCTATGTTGTCTTATATGACCATAGTGCATCATCCAAGAGCTTTCTCAAATCCTTTTTATTTGGTTGCATGGTTTTTTCGAAAATCTAGTTCAACTCACGATTTGAAACCTCATCCCGGACATTTATTTGGGGATGGTATGGTGTTGATGTTTTCTGTGTCACCCCATACTTTCGAAGGAGGGAAACCAAATTGAAATTGTTTAAGTGTGTCCCTTGGTCACTCATGATGGCCATTGGTACTCCAAACCAAAAAAAAATTTCCATTTGAAAATGTCTAAAACAACATGACAATCATCAGTCCTGATGGCCTTAGCCTCCACACATTTACTCACATAATCAAAATCAACCAAAATGTACAAAAAACGAAATGAACTAGAAAAAGATCCCATAAAATCGAGGCCCCATACATCAAGAATCTCATAGAATAGTATGGTTTTTGGGGCATCTCATGTCTCCTAGAAATGTTCCCAGTGTGTTGGGAATTAGAGAATGGCTTACGAAACACATGAGAATCATGGAATAAGCTAGGCCAATATAATCCATAGTCTAAAACATTCCAAGCTTTCTGTTGGGGTCCAAAATGTCCACCATAAGAAAGGGTATGTAATAAATGTATAACAGACTAAAACTCATGATCGAGAACACACCTCCTATTAACTTTCTCACTACACATGCGCTATAAAGAGAGATCATCCCACACATAAAATCTATACTCACTCTTTAACTTTTGGACCTGATGTTTCGTTAAATTTTCAGGGATTTTAGATGCAACAAGGTAGTTCACTAAATCCTCATACCAAGGATGCATAACTGAAATGGTATAAAGATTCTCATTAGGGAAAGTGTCCCGAAGTGGTACCTAATCCAAGGTTTCATCCTCTAGTATGTGAGTAAGCCTACTCATGTGGTTTTCCACTAGTTTTTCCAAACAGTTTTTTTACCTTTATCTCAATGTAAAATTCATGATGAAGGAGCATCTATCAGATTATCCTGGGCTTTGCATCTGGAAACTTCAAGAGGTACCTCAGAGCTGCATGTTCAGAAAAAAACTACTTTAGAGCCCAATAAATATGAATGGAATTTATCTAAAGTGAATATTACCACAAGAAACTCCTTTTATGTGGTTTTTTAGTTTAATTGGGTGGATTCCTGGGTCCTCAATGCATAGGCAATCACATGTGAACTCCCCTCCACCCTCTGAGATAAGACAACTCCAATTGTGATATAAGAGGCATCACAAAAAACTCAAAATGAATATCCCACTATGGGGGATGAATGATCGGTGGAGTGGTCATACACTTCTTTAGCTCATAAATGGAAGTCCTATAAAAATCATTAAACACAAAATCAGAATCCTTTTGATGTAATCATGACATAGGAAGTGCAATCTTACTAAAACTTTTGATAAAGAACAAATAAATTTCTGCATGCCCTAGGAAATATCTAACATCACGCACACATGAAGGATATGGTAAGGATGTAATAATTTCTATCATAGATCTATCAACCTATATCCCATGTTCTGACACTACATGCACTAAGACAATTCCATGCTCTACCTTGAAATGACACTTTTCAAAGTTCATGACCATATTATTCTATATACAATGATTAAAAAAATTTATCATACTAATTAGAAATTCATAAAATGAAGACCCATACACTATAAAATCATTCATGAATACCTCCATTCAGGTTTCAATAAAATCCGAAAAATTACTCACCATGCATCAATGGAAGTTACCTGGGCATTGCAAAGTCCAAATGGCATCCTTCCATAGAAAACATGTCAAAGGGATAGGTGAATGTACTATTCTCCTAATCCTCTAGATCTATAGGAACCTAAACCTATCCAGAAAATCCATCCAAAAAACTACAGTTTGACTTCCCAGCTAGTCTCTCAACCATCTGATCAATAAATGGGAGGAGGAGATGGACTTTGCAAGTGGAATGGATTAGTTTCCTATAATCAAAACACACACGCCAACTGTTTTGTACCCTAATCATAACTAAATCCACTTTATCATTTTTCTAAATGGTAACACCACTTTTCGTAGGCACAACCTAAATAGGACTCACCCACTGGGAATTTGAAATGGGATAGATTATACCTTGCTCAGAAATTTTTCAACCTGTTTTTTAACAAACTCCAAATGTGTTGGATTGAGTCACTTTTGTGGATTCCTAACTGATTTAGCCCCATCCTCTAATATAATCCTATGCATGCAATTGGAGGGGTTAATAAATGATATGTCAGCCAAGTTCCACCCAATTTCATTGATGTTCTCCTCAAAAGATTCAAAAGTTTTTCTTCATGTTCAAAAGAGATATTGTTATCAAAGATCACAGGAAATTTCTCACCAATTAACAAGAATGAGTATTTGGGATTGGTGGTAATGGATTGAGTTCCTGCGTAGAGGGGTGGTGTATGGATGGAGACATAGAAGGAACTGAAATATTTGCACAAAGAGCATCAATATCAGAATATACATCATCAAAATCAATGAATAAAGCATCAAATCCATCAACATACTCAACAGTCATGTCATAATTAGTATTCACATGATCAAAATCAGAATATTATTCCATTTCAACATCGAATATAAGAGAGCCATGTGCATTAGAAATAGGTGTGGAAGTACTCTTAGACATCAAACTAGAACCAATACTCATAATATACCTAACCATATATCAATAAAATTCCATGGGTTTTTTATTTAGTGGTTCCAAATGGGAGACAACAAATGCATAATGATCCTCTGAGGGGTACATCAGGGAATCAATTACAATAAATATCAAAACATCATCTCCAAAATTCCATGAAAATTGTACCATCATAAAAATTTATGATTTTTTTTAGTTTTGAGGAAGGGTCTACCTTAGATAATGGGAGCATGAGAACTTACTTGATCATCCTCCGTGTTAAGAATGTAGAAATATGTTGGAAAGATCATGTATCTTACCCCAACAAGTACATCCTCAAGGACTCCCACTGGATATGATGTATCTATATTTTCCAACTACACCACTACTCTCATCGATTTTAGCTCACCAACCTACAAAGAAGAGAATACAAAGTGAGGAATCACATTTATGGAAGCTCCCAAATCACAAAGTGCATCGGAAACGTGCAACTCCCTTATGGTCCAAGGGATGGTGAATCTCCCTGGATCCTTGCACATTTTCAGAATTTCTAGAGTTTGTGTAATGAGTACTGAAAAATTCATTCCAATATATATCCTCTCATTTCCCTTGATCCCTCTTCAATTGGTACGCCGATCTTTTAATAATTTTTCTTACTATGGGATTTTCTTGATGGATTCAAGTAAAGGGATATTGATACCCACACACTTGAATGTATCCAAAAATTATTTTTTCATCACCTTATTAGCCATATTATTTGTTTGTAAAACCCTATTTGGAAATGGAAGGGGTTTAAGAGAAACATCATAAATCTTTTTATTACCTTTTTCTTTCTTCTTGGATTTATCATCAGTTGGAATGGAATGAGGATTCTCCAGATTTGAGGAGAATCTCATTGGAACGATAGGTGCAGATGTATCTTTTTTTCTTCCCATTTCTCAATGTGATGGAATTTATATTCCCCTTGGGATTTGGAGTATGTTGGGATGGTAGATTTCCATAATTCTTACTTACTAGTTCATGGAGGGCAGTGGAAATCTGGCTCATTTGAGTCTTCAACTCCCTCAGCTCCGAACCACGACTCTTCTGCTCATTATATTGATTAAGAACAATTTTATTAAAAATTTCATTAGTGTTAGAATATACCTTGGGAGGGGGATTCCATTGTTTCTGGCTTGTTTATGCTTGGGATTCAAATCTCCTTTGGGGTTGCTGGAAACCATGCCGGTAAAGAGAAGGCTGGTGGAAGTTTTGTCGAAAAGGGGGCCTTTGTTGTTGTCCAGAGCCATACCTCATGTCTGATTGATCCTTCCACACTTGGTTGTATGTCGGAGAAAATGAATCAATCTTCTTTTGGGGGTATGTATAGTGTTTTTGCTGATATGGTCTCCCTAAGAATACTTTTGTGCAATCCTCTGTCTCTTTTAGTTGTGGGCAATTTTCAGTTGGGTGGCTCGTCTCGGTGGAAATGCCACAAATCCTTGAAGGATGGGGTTAGGATATCTTTTGTGCCAAAGCAATATGCCTCATAATAGTTTTCAATTCATCTAACTTGGTATCAATCAAATGAAACTCAAGAGAAGAAGGACTTACTTGATGTACTCTCCTGACAAGTGGTGTACCTCAATTTCCAAATTGTTGGGATTTTTGGGAGATTTTGACGATCAACGCATGTGAAGCTACTACTGTCGTGTCCACTAATGCTCCTCTAGCTGCAAAAACCACAATTCTCCTATCCATAAGTGTGAGTCCTTCATAAAAGTATTGGATGAGGAGATGCTCACTGATTTGGTGATGTTGGAAACTTACACACAACTTCTTGAATCGCTCCCAGTACACATACATTGAATCCCCTTGGTCTTACTTGATTTTTTAGATCGCTTTTTGAATATATGTGTTCCTTGATTCTGGATAAAAGCTCTTTAGGAAAATACATTTCAAATCTTTTCAACAAGTTACATATTCAGGTTATAAATAATACATCCAATCTTTCACAGCTCCATCAAGTGAAAATATGAATGCTCTCAGTTTTATTTGATCTTTAGAAACATTTATGGGTTTTAAGGTTGAGGAAACCACATTAAATTGATTAATATGTTTATTTTGATCCTCAATAGATAATACATGAAATTTTGGAAGAATGTGAATTAATCCAGATTTCAGTTCAAAGTCTTATTCGAGATTCGGGTATGCAATACAATTTGGTAGATAGTTAATATCTGGTGCAACCAATTCTTGAATAGTTCATTTGAGTTCATTTCCATTATTTTCAGCCACTGGTTCTTTCATTATTTTGTAATTAGAAGTGTTTCCAATTTCAATGTTCTTGGAGTGGAGATATTCTCCAACGGTTTAAATGTTGAAACTTCACATAGACTAAGAATGTCTCATTCGAGCTCTAAGGTTGCGTTCAATCTCAGGGTCAAGATCTGAGAGATTTTTAGTATTAGTTCATGTCATAAATCAAATAAAAATGAAACTATGGAAAGTGGACCATAGAAAAATAAAAATTACACATTTGAGTTGATGGTTCAAAAAGAAGTAGAGGAAAATAAAAGAAGAAGAATAAAATCAGATTAGGTAAAGAAGGAAAAAAGAAGAGAGGAAGAGAATAAAATGTAAAATAAAATAAATACCTAAAATTGGTTGAAATAATTACTTGCTTCCCTAGAAATGTCTCTAATATGAAAGGTACTATCGTAGGTTCCCTCAAATTAATAATGTTTTTTGGGTACATAGGTGTAGCAGAGTCGCTGACCAAGGTAGTAACTTAAAAAGGAAGTAAATTAAAATTACTTATTAAAGTTATTATAAAAATAAAATAGAATATAATTAAAACACTACATGAAAGGATGAGGTGTTTTATATCGTTTATAAAACATAAAAGAAGTTTGTTGGATGAAGATTTCATTTTTTTGTTTTTAATTTTGAAATGAATTTTGATTAAAAAGACACAACAAGAAGATGTTTTTTAGAAAATATTTTAAAAAGTGTAATCGATCTAACTATACCTCTTCATATAATTATTAATCATTATAATTTAAATAAATATCCACTTAATTATGATCCGCAAATTTGTTAACACTCTATCCTTATGAGAGTTAACTTAACCATAAAAATGAAATTACGTAAACCCTAGGCTAGCTTCGGAACTCGTAATCGCAGTACCCAGCTTTGATTATTGTTCTAACGATAGATTATGGTCAGTGGTTAATTAGTGCACATATATATTCTCTAAATTAGGTTGTATTGTGTTTAGGGATTATATTTGAACTCTACAAATTTATCTTGTGTGGTCTCGTATTACCGATTATGATAGCGATCTCACAATTTAAAAAAAATCTCGACCTTGTGTGTTTTTGTGTTAATTGTTCAATTTCATTCATAGTTTCTTATAACATAAAAACACATTTCATGGATCATATTAATTGAATTATTGTATCTCAATGATTAAAAGTAATTAAACGAATAGGTTAGAAGATAGATCAATCACTAAGAAAACTACTCTTCCTTGGGGGGTGTGGTAATCGTGGAGACGTTTTGCATGAGCAAGGATTGAAAGGGTAGAACTAAATATTGACTCCAAATTTGATTCCCACCCAATTATGTAGATTAATAGAATAATAAAAGGTAATAGAACAGAATATTAATTGACGAAAAATTAAAGATACAATCATGAATGGAAAGAAATACAAAGAGGAGGTGCGAGAGGAGGTTCACTTTGGAAGGGAGGATTGCACAAGCATTACATCTTCCAAGAGTTATGAGGGGCTCCCAATAGACACCATTTCTCCCACACCTTCCCAAATCATCAACCAGACCTTCCAAATAGTTAAACCCTTCTTTTAAATAGAGTGCATGATTTCTAGGTTTAAAGAATTTATTAAACCTGAAAGAGAAATTTGTCCAAATATTTTAATCCCACTTTTGATGTATAGTTGACCTCAAAAACACATGCATTGGCCAGCCTTATAGATGTATTATCTATTCCTAATACTGTTCCTGAGCTTATCTTAAAATTTGGGATCACTACACGCCCGGATGAAGAAGCAATGGTCCGAATGGTGAATTGATGTCCAATCTGGATAGTTCAGTCCATCTTTGTGTTCATCACCCATTTACTCCACTCAAATGCATGATCCAACTCCCATGTCCTAAATAGAATTTGTATCCGATTATGTTTGTAAAATATTTAAAATGTTTTAAGTAAAAATAATTTACCTAAATATATTTATGCCCAAAATACCATAGTAAATTGTAAAAGGGTAAAACTGAAATTTTCATCAAATTTGAAAATGAATGATCTAATCCAAAATATTTCATAATTGAACATATTTAGCATAATGTGAAGAACTTTTATCATCTATTATCTATAAGATATTCAATAAAATTGTGTTTTATCATTGATCTTTATTATAATTTCCCATGTTGATCACGCATAATTGATTTTGTTAGTTTGAACTTTATTTTATCACTTTTCATTTTTATATGGGATTCTTAAGTCGATGAACTCTATGTCTTCCAAAAATCCCATTCTCAATTATTTCTCATAATCAATAAAATATATTTAATTAATGATCTAATAATAATTTATGATATGACCTATGATTCCTTCCATATTGTAGAAATTCTAGTAAATCTAATAACCTAATTTGATGAGATCAACATTGCGATCTAATTTTGGAACCATTTCTATGGAGACAAGACCATTTTATTATTTATTTAATTTTATTTTTTTGTTTTAATTTTTATTTAATAACCCTTTCAGTATTTCCCCCTTCCCTTTTTATTTTTTTGGTTTTATTTGTTCTTGAGTGTTACCTAGCTCTCTATATCTCTCAAATCTATCACTCTACCACTTTCTAATCTATCACACTCTCTCTATCTATATAATTCAATAGTATAAAATGATCATTTCATTTATAATTTCATTCTTCTTAGGTGATTTTATTTTGTCCACATTCAATCATAAATGGATTAAAAAGAATAAAAAACAAACATCACATCATATTTTCATGAACTGATAAGAAAACAAAGAACTAGTTTAATTTTACCTACATACTGAAAAGAAAATTCACTAAAACATTTGGACATAAATAGAAGGCTAGTAAAGTAATATTTAGAAACCCATTTTAAAACCTCATTTTTTTCCCAATCCAATCAAAAATTTACCCCAATCAATCCCAAATAAACATGGTTGTAATAATCAAACTCTAAAAGAACATACCAACCCAAATGTAGAGTACCTACCCATGTACATCCAATATCCTAAGGAAGTAGACAACATTGAGATGATACTAATCCTCATATAATTACTTACTAATTTCAATGGTCTTCCCAGTGAGTGCCATCACAAACACCTCAACATGTTTAATAATGTTATATTCCCCATGAAACCCCAAAATGTTTTTGTAGATCTCATTATGTTTAGAGACTTCTATTTCTGCATTGATGTTGTAGAAAAATACTAGATATACTATCTTCTTACCTCAATTAGCTTGTACAATTAACATAAAAGACTCGTTTTATAGAATATTATCCCCTTATGCTGAACTACATCAATTAGAAATGATTTTTTTTGAATTATTCAATCATAAAGGGAAAGTGTTCATTAATATTGGGAGAGACTCAAAATACATTTATCAAGATTACCCCACCACCAAATAAGTTAAAAAAATTCATATTCAATAGTTCTATGAGGGACTTATATAAATATATTTTATTATGATAGATGCTATAAGTGGTGGTAACCTGGTGGATAAAACTTATGTTGTCACTCATGACTTAAAATGGCTCAAAAAACACTATAATTCAATAAATGAGCAATTCCACCAACTAAAGGAGTTTACGAGGTAATTCATTTGTCTCTATTAAAATAGTTATATAATAAAATAGATATGATTCATACCATTGTATTACAATTAGATCAAGCTAAAGTAAATACAAACTATCACCCAATTCATTTACATTGTTGTATTTTTCTAATAACATTCATTTGTTTACCACTTCAGAAAATTCCGGATTCATTCGAGTCCTTAATAGAAATATTTCTAGGGAGTCCATTTCAACAAGCACCACACTTCATTAAATAATAATATAGTCCATATCTAAACTCTGAGTTCCAAATAACACCACATCATCGACAAAAAGAAAGATCAATATACACTAAATAATATTTGTACTAATAAGGCCAAGGTATGAAACCATCTTATCCTTCACCTTCATGAAAAAATCATACACCGCAAAAATCAAAAAATTCATTGAGAACAAGGTGAATAAAAGAGCATACTAGAAGCTCCAATTCCAATAGACGACACAAATATCTATTCATTACCGACAAACTCATGTGGGAAAATTGAAAAACACCCTCTATGTGATAAATATGGAAGGTTCATTACAACTACCATCTCATCATGTTTCTAATGCAAAGGAAAAAAATTTAAATGTATTTCCAATTACACATTATAGTGGTAAAGAAGTTTCTTCTTATTTTGATTCTATAAAATATGTAAATCCTGCACATGAAAAATATATTTTCTTTACCCTCTATTGGATCATGTAATAAAAGACATGACACAAAGTGTAGAGAAATTATCATTGAGGATTTCCCTGAACAATAATTTCCATTTATATTCCACAAAAGTCTCTCTAAATCTAGGAAAAATTTTGATAATGATATTGAAAACAAATCAATGGATATATTTGAAAAGGTACAAGTTAAAATTTTATTATTGGATATTGTTAAAAAAATTCATCACTATGCATAAGTTTATAATGAGATTTTCACACATAGATGATGACTGAAGGTGAATGAGAGTGTCAGCATGGGAAGGAATGTATCAAATATGATATAACCAGTACTTCCAACCAAATTCAAGGATTGGAGAACTTTTACAATACTTTTCCCCATATGAGAGAGCATCTTTTTTGATTCAATGCATGATTTTTTTCTTCAATTAATCCAATGACTTGTTCCACGAACACTTCATTAAAGGTTGGAGTGATTCAATCAATGGGTATCATAGTGAAAACTTACAACTGAAGCACAACACATCCATCTAGAATGATCAAGGATGTCCTTGTTGGAGTTCCAAATCAAATCTTCCTACAGACTTCTACATTCTTGATATTTAAGACACTCAAGCCCACAGTCATGCTACTATCATAAATGGGAGGCCTTCCCCCAAAATAGTAAATATGATCATAAACATTCGCAATGGTATGTTTTACATATCATTAGGTGGAGAAAATTTATGATTTAATATCCTTTATTCCATGAAACACCTCATTGATGATGACTCGACTATTCCTATCTATACGGTGGACATTCGCTCTAATGACTGACACACATAATTAACTCTTCAACCCATACATTGATTCCTTTTCCTCTTATACAACCATCGATGATTTTTTGTATGATTAATTTCTTGAGTGTTTTTTGGTTTAAAAGATATAAATTTTTGCACTTTAATTAATGATTGTGTTCATTCTGAGAAACCCATGACCATTGGTGATTCTGGAAATCTCATTTCAATTTATTCTCATTCATTAGATAATAAACATGAGTTGATATATAGGTTCATGTAACTCACAACCCTAAATACCCTCCCTCGAAAAAAAACCATTTTTTTAATTGTAACCACTTCCATTTAATTTAATATATTACATTCTTGAGGGTATTAACCAATTTACGATCATTGTATCCGAAACCTATCCCCATAGTAGGAATAAAAGTTACTATAACTATTGAAAGAGTGTAAAAAATGATAGGATGTACATTTTCTAATATTCCAAGTTTTATCCCAATTTTGTTTTTCATAATATTCTTTACATAAAATTACTAAACATGTAATGAAAGTTTATTTTCAGTCAAATCCCACTCTTTTTGAAATGGTAAAATAGAAATTTAGTAAATTAATTCTTTTTGGAATCATATATATATATATATATATCTAAAAATAATGTGGTTATAATGATGTAAATAAATAAAAAAAACTAGAATAATGGTTGTTTCAAATGAAAGGAATGAGTCGGTACCAACATGAGTGAAAAATTTAGCGATTTTGTATTGACTAACTTCAATTGAATTAAGCCCCCTAAAAAGACCATGTTTTTTTACCATTCATTTACCTAATATTAGAAATATTGGTTGGTAAGCCCCATTATCATTTCCCTAATGGCTATTCATGTTATTTTTAAATCCATATTGACCCTTAGGATGATGAAATGACAAAATTAATGTATCCATTTGAAATATATTCATATATATGGATGCCTTTTGAATTTATGTAATTCTTCAAGTACGTTTCAACGATGTCTGTTGAGTATTTTTGAGTACCTTGAGAGCTATATGTATGTTTTATGGATGATTTAATGTTTTATGATACTTATTTTAATTACTATTTTGCTTGAATAGGTTCTATCCTACACTATTTGATTGAAAAATATCTTACAATAAATAATCAGAATTGACATTTCATTATTGAGTGATGGTATTTCTTCATCAAGTTATTTAAAATGAGGGAATTCATGTAAATAAATATAAAATTTAATTAATTACACCCATTCCATATCTGAAATGTGTTCATGATGTGTTATATTTAATGTGTCTTGCTGGTTTTTGGAACTGATTCATTAATAACATTAGAAAGATGACCCTTCCCTTGTATCAATTATTACAAAAGGATTTGGTTATTTTTTTATAAAAGTTGTTATGATTCTTTAATCTCATTGAAAATGAGACTGACATCACATCCCATCATCCAACCCTAAGGTGGTATATCACATTCAAAATTATGTGTTATGTCTCTAACATTGTAGTTGTGGAATTTTTATCATAAATTCTTGAAAATGATTCTCATGTCATTGTGTATTCCTCCCATACCCCTGACCCATATATAGGAAAAATACATGACCACTTAAAAAGAACTAATTTTTATTGTGTTTTCCTTAGAAAAATTACATTCATATATTCTTTCATAAAAAATAATTTTGTTTTCTAATCATGATTCCCTTTGTTTTCTCCTTATGAAACCTGAAACTAATCCCCACGTTGTTTGGTTGATGCTTCTCCACCATGAGTATAACCTTGATAATGGATATTAGAGTGGAGAAAAAAGGTTTTTGCTAACTATATTGTAAGATTTACCCAGAATTGGACCACTATGTTTACTCATCCATATCCATTAGGTAATTCTTCCCCCATAAGAACCTTTGTGATGTCATAGACCGTAAAATGTGGTATGCATACGTTGTGAGTATTCTAGAAGTATCTATAGTCCCCACGAATTTCATAACGTCATAGTCTAGAGACTTAATCATGATTCAAGATGGTACATTTGGGATGACTAATACATGTTGAGAATTTATAGAGACTCTGTTATTCGTAGGTGTGTCCCAGTTAATGAGTTCACCTATGTTCTAAGCTTCTACCACGCATTAGATTATGGGGGAGAAATTCGATCTCAACACATATCATAAGAAGTCCTTTACATGGGATATTATTGGGAAACATTATATAGGCATTCCCTTTAGTTTTTTAATTCCTAAACATGATGTCAATTCATAGGTAATATCTCCACGGGGAATGAAATAACCCAACAACCCATGTTATATTATGAGATATTCGATGCATTAAGAATTGAATTCCTAGTTCCTATACCAAATTAATTTGGCTTTGTGTATATATAATTGTATATGGACTGCTTCATTAAATTGGTGGAAGAAAATTCCAAGAGGACTAATGACTCTCGAGTGGTTGTTCATCTTCTCTGGCCCTATATTTTTAGTTGGTTTTATTTACCAAGAATCAGCATTAGTGATCATGGTTCACAATTTTGAAATTATATCATGAAACATGCTTTATATATATACGGTTTTCATAAAGTATCAACTCTATATCATCCCCAAACAAACAGATAAGTAGAAATATCTAATATTGCGGAAAATAGTACAACCAAATAGGAAATATTGGAGTTTATGATTGGATGATTCACATTAGGTGTATGATACAGCTTTAGAAACGCCAACAAAAATATAACCATTACATATTGTGATTTGACCGAATTTTCACCTCCTAGTAGAGGTTAAGAACCATTCATACTGGGCGGTTAAATAAATTAATATGAATATTTTTTATGCAGGTGATCATAAGATGTTTTAGATTCATGATATCAATGGAATTCGGTGTGATACAAATGAGAACTCATGAATTAATAAATATAATACAAAGGCTGACCATGATGGTATGATTCATTAATGGATGATTCCTATTGGTGAGAAGATCCCCATGTAAAATTCTGTTATGAAGCTCTACCTAGGTATGCTTCACACTAGATGGATCAGTCCTTATACTATTAATAATGTTTTCCCTTTTGGTGCCATATAGATTTTGTATAATAAGAGTTGATAATGTATTACTATAATTGGTTATATACATATACACTTTTACAAGGATTTTACAAATAATCTGGTGTAGTAAAACCACCTTCATGAAGGAACATACCAATGAATCCCATCAGATTTTTTCATTTTCATCCACATTATCTTGTATTAGAGTGATAAAACTACACACTTTTGGTGTGTGGGGGGGGGGGGGGGGAGGGGGGGGGGTACAGTCATGGGATTGTTTGGATTTTCAATGTCCCTCATCTTCTTTTTATATTTTCCTTTTTCTTATTGAATTGTATTTTTATCATTTTCCCACATTTTTGAGTTCAATAGTATTTCTATCATCCTTATTCTTTTTTATCATTTTCTCTTACTAAATAATATTTTAATTTTCCCCCACTCTTTGACCATAAAAATATCCAAAATCATTTTTCATTATAGAGTATATTGTGTGAAAAATTTATTCCCTTTTAGAAAATGGATTTTCAAATTAATGTTGATATATAATATTTTTCTAAAATATTTTTTTAAAATGATTCATATGAGTTTAACTGATTTTCAAAACCCCTGCCTCAATAGCACTGAACGGTATTTTAATCCCATACATGTGATATATTCTATTCACTTTATTGAACATTATTCCATTTAATAACATTCAATAGAGTCATCATTCATGTGGATAAACTATTACTTTAACTAATTTTATATGAATCTATAACATTTGAGTGCGCTATATTCTTTATTGAGGCCATCATTCATTGAAAATCTATTTTAAAATTATCCTATATTTTTTCCACTGTGACATTTTACCATTATTATTCTAGAGACCATGAAATTCATGTTAGTTAGCCACATTATAAGCCAATTTATCCCTAAATACACATCTATTATGTATATTATTACTTTTTTTATGAAGGTGTGAGGGATATGGTTTTTCAATGAAAATTATAGGGAACTATTTGTTGTAATAGGGTGAGTGAAAGGTTGCCTAAATTTTTATAGGTAGTGGGTCAAAAAGCCATATTATATAATTTTGTTGTACATGTTTCCCTATTTATCCCCAAAAGAATTTATATAAAATAAATATATATATAAAAACACATCAAAAGAAAAAAAATGGAGAAAAGAGGTTGTTTACTCATCACTATTCCTTGATTGGTTTTGAACCACACAAAATGAAAAGGGGGAGAGTGTGTTGGATGTGATACACTCTGTGAGGGGTTAAGTGATTAATGTAATTGTTACGACTAGTTTTTTTACATGATTTTTACTTAATAGATTAAAAACTCCTCTTCAGACTCAAATTTTTAAACATCAACCCCTGCCAACCCATTAACCTCAGAACAACATGTTGGATGTCCTCTTGAGTAACACACTAGTTTCTATTGGTAGAGAATATAGAATCATAGAATGAATATATTCATATTAAATAAACAATAGGAAATGATAATAACTCAACAAATATATATTCCTGGAGTTAATAGGGAAAATTTCTAGGTGAGGTAGGTTGCGACGTATTGCATGGGTGAACACATGCAATTGATCAAAAATGAATGTGAGAAATGAAAAATAATTGGATGATTGATATAATAAATGAGACATTTTAAATTTAATTAAAAATAATTTTGTACATTTCATTACATTTTTATTTATGAATTTTGATTTATTATGATATGTAACTTTTACAAGAAGTAAAAATGTTTAGGTGTTGGGGTGTGATCTCACAACAATTCACTCTTTAATTTAACACATACACCATTGTGTTAAACTGGTTTTGTAGAAAAAATTAAGAATATAATAAAAACCATCAATTTAGTTTTAGTTCAATAATTAAATTTTTATCACTATTAAAAGGTTAAAATTACTTTTTTTGATGTTTTCATTTTATTTGGAGATGATTTGGAGGTCCCATTATGAATTTGATGAAAAATGGTCCGAACTGTGCAGGAATCCAAACATATTAGTGGACTTAACAACAAACATCAGCTAAAATGTGAATCAAGTTGGGTTGATTTTTATTAATGTTTCCAAATTATTTTTTCTATAACTCTCTTGGAGACATATAATCACAATTAATCCATGAAGAGGACCATATGAACCAATATATATTGGAAAAAGAATCTACACAAAGTCTATAATTTGGTTCAATATTTTGAAAATATCACCCATTTTATACATTATATGGCATCGAAATTTCACACTAATATATAGGGGTCGGTTTTAAAAAATATTTTTATTTTTTAAATTTTATGAAAATTCAGTTTACTATCCTAAAATCATGGTACGATTGGTTTCTCGAATTCTGTGTGCACGAAACCACCTCACATTGTGGTTATAAATGCGCACATTAGGTTTATCACTTGAGAGTTTGTCTAAGAAGAAAAGATATGTAAATTCTGATAGCCAACGAATTCATATCATTATTTTTATATGTTTGGGAGGCTATGTGAATTTCTAATTCAACATATATGGCTTTCTTTCATTCCATGGGTTTCTAAACATCATATGATGGCTCAAGGAGGGACTTGATGTAAATCCGAAGCTATATATTTGTAATATCTGAATAAATTTTTAATTCCATGTTTTTATGTTTTTTTCCTAATACTATATTATTATTTGATTTATTAATGTATTGTTATATCATACTCAAATCATAAGATCAGGTTTGGGGGTACCAATTCATGCGATATTTCACAAACCATTCACCACTCATTCCTTCCACTTTCAATTGTGGTGTTTTTGTGGTTTATATTGGTCAACTAATATCTCATAAACAGTTAAATATACATAAACATTCATGTCATGGTAACACATTTAAATAATATACAATACTAGAAAACTCGTCGAGTTTTTCATGTGTTGAGTTGATGAGTTTTGGTTATGAAGTTGAACACAAATAACCCCATCACCTGTGATAACAAGTGATGATTATGTGTTTTTTAATGCACCCTAGGAGGTATCTTAGAAAAAACTCATTAACATTATAGATCAAGGTTTTAAAATAGTCATATTAATGGATCTATACCTTCTATCGTGATGTTATGAAAGATAAACAACACGAGAATTCCTCAGGCTGATCACCCTTAATTAATTTTGTTAATTTTAGCCTTTATTATATCTATTTCATATTTATATATGGCTTATTAAATCATCAAACCTCAAATTTTTAAAAATCCCATTTTACTTTTATTTTCATAACAAAAAACTTCTTTTTGAATTAATGATCTAATGCTCTATTGAGAGACATCCTAGTGTTCTTTCTATAATGTAGAAATTATAGTAAAACTAAACAACTAATTTGATGTTCCAGACAACACAATCAATGATGAATCTTGGAGTATTTTCTAAAAAAGGTTGTAATACCCAAGGCTTAGGCATACATGTCCTAAAAAGGGTATTTAAACCACATGATATCCCTCATCTTGACCACATGGTGATAAACTGTACGAAGATCATCCAGAAAACATAATGATAAACTATATGATGATTGTCCTGACCATATAATGATAAAATGTACAAATAATTTCATGAACAAATGATGATAAATTATACACACATTTCCCTAGTATCCAGAAAATAAATTTTACAACACCCCCAAGTCCTAACAGTTAGTGTTTAAACTAAAAGGTATATCACTTCCTTACCAAATGACATAAAACGGCACCCATGAAGTCATTACCGCATGAGGTTAAACTGCATATTACAAAAAGAACTACATATGTCTTAATTCATGCCATTTCTGGATATGTTGTGATTCCTAAACCTCTTTCATGGGTTATAACCACAACCTCTCTTTTCCATCACACTAGGTGATCTATGTCCTTATCGCAAGATGTTTAACCTCAATAATAATATTCTTTCCACATGAAATGAAACTAAATAGGTTTTCTATAACTACATACGTTATGATTATTATTTTCAATGAGATATATAGGAACACATATATCCTATATGTTGTTCCATACACAATATTATGAAAAATACCCCTATCATATACTTAATTTCAATTGTACAGTGAGAGATACCATTTTCATTCCTTGTTTCTCACAACGAGCAATGGTCAAGTGAGTATAAGAATTATGGTAACGGAGTATCCACTCAATAAATGAATTAAAGACCATGATAAGCTCAACATGGTCCAGAAATAAAGAATATAAAATGCATACAATGAGTCCTTGCCTCGTGAATTTAAACTATATCGTTAATAGAACACCCTGATGTTTTATGAAATATTTTCATTAAATATTTTTTTATACTTTATTAGGTTTCTTTGCCTATAATCATGAGTATAATTGAACTGTGAGACACCCTAATAATTAAATTATTCAAATAGCCTAGTCATCAAGTTAGTGAGAATAATTATAAATAATTTATGAAAATTCAATCTGTATTGTTTGGAAATCAATTCATTATGAAAATAGAAATCATTTAGATTTTTTTATTTGTTAGTGAATTACTTTTGGTCATGAAATTAAATATATATATATATAAGTTTTATATACATAATAAAATATTATTTATATTCATCCAATGGATATTTTAGTTATATGGTTTGAACAAAGAACTATTTGATGTATAAAATCTTAATTTTTTTAAAAGATTAATTTTTCAACATTGAATGGAGAACCCATTTTAAATTAAGATTGTGAAACATAAAAAAACTTTATATGACCACATATTCATGTTATTTTTAGGGAGGATATAAAAATTGACTTTGTATGAATTTATTATATATTTTTTAATACCATTCTTGTTTTTATAATAGAAAAAATGCTCTAAACATTTATTGAAAAAAATATTACTTCATTGAAATAATTTATATGGTTATATTATATTATTGAATAGGATAAATATAAATTTTAATATATTTTTACCATCTAATATAATGTAGTTCATTGGAATTTATTTTACAATAAATTCATATGTACAAACACTTTTATCTTTTACAATATTTTTAATTTAGAAAACACATATTCTCATCTCAACAATGGGATTACTTTTAAATTAGTTTCTGAAACTAATGTATTTTGAATTTTGAAAAATGGAATCAATATTTGGAATCTGTATGTCCAAACTATGTAAATAGATTTTTTTTATTTTTGGTAAATATTAATAGTAAATGTGGTAATTATATTTGTTACCATGGTTGAAGGTAAAACGTGTAATTAATGGAAAAAATAATATTTTTAAATTAACAAAACACTTGAAAAAATCATATTGGATGACTAAATTTGACCTTTATCATCAATTTTTTGAAATGTAATCACTTAATAGAAACTTAACTATGAAGTAACAAGAATATAATAAAAACTAATAAATGTGACAAAATGCCAGAATCTAAATTTATATATGTATATTAATTTTAATATATGCATAAATAGGAGATAATATCGACTAAATATAGTATCTAGAATTTTAATAGTATTACCTACATCATAGAAATTTATTTATAATTTTTTACATTTTTAATAATTATAATTAATGATGACATAGTTGTGATGTAAAAATTATTTTACTTAAATAAATATCAAATAAATGGTTCTAAAAATATTAAAATAGACATCATATTAACTGATTAATGTGATACAAAAATTCTCAAGGTGACTATGAGAATTAGTTATGTCTTAAATATTTTATTTTGAATTTATTCTCTTTTTGGTTTTTATTTAAATTCAAATAAATTAATAGTTTCAAAATTGCCACTATTGATATTTATAAAAATAACATATTATTAAATTATATAAAAATCATAAAAATATTTTAAATATTTAAAACTGATTATTATAAGGTTTAAAATGACATAAGATATCCATTTATGTTCAATTAACACCATATACGTAAATATTTTTGACCATTAAACATTTATAATGTTATTAACATTTTTAAAAATAAATAGAATAACTAAGTGTCAACTAAAAAGATATGGTATAAATTCACAAACTAACTTTTCCAAAATTTATTGGTTTATGATATTAAAACCCTATCTCATATCATCATCTAAACTGGGAAATGTTTTGTTGTTTTTGGTAAGGTTTTTATTTTATAATAAATTATTATATATAGAGATTCCAAAAGTACCCCTCACCTCAATTATAAAGGGGACCCTCTTACCTCACCTCTTCACTTAATTTTGATCCTTCAAGATCAACCATACACCACCCAATTTTCCTTTTCAACGTCCCTATATTCATTATATAGGTTCTAATAATCATCAATAACAAACTCTAGTGCTCAAAGAAATGATTTAGAGGAAGCACGTCGAGGAAGAGGTAATCACTTCAATCGATTCATTCATACTTTATTCTAATTCTACATCATATTAATTATTTATTTAATTATAAAGTAATAACAATAGTACAAATAATATACAGATATGTTATTCTAAATATTAAAAAACTATATTTTCCATTATATCAATCCTTTGATAAATGAATTCATCACGTGTGCACATTTACGGCTTACCGTATCTACGTCGTGGTGTAATATTTGTTTCACCACCACCCTATATTGATGATTATTTTGATGGAAATAATAACTCTATATGATTATTATAACATGATACTAATTCTTAAATAATATACACCATCCAAATAATTTATAACTAACAATGTTGGGAATGATATCATTGCCCGTGCGTACGTACGGCCTACCGTCTCCCCAATGTGATGCAATTCATTCTACAATGATTATATAACTGAATTGAATTAATGAAAATGATATATATAATACAAATATAATTTTATAAATATCTCAACTATATCTTAATAATTGAAAATTGATCTTATTAAAAAAATCTTGCATAAAAACATAAAGCAGTTAATATCTGAATAACGAGTGACAATGAAATCTTAGAAACAAAATGATGATAATATAATCATATGTGATGTAATAAAAATGATTATGATTATTTAAAAAGTCAATTACATTATTTAAATCATTATACAAGATTTTTTGATACATACAAAGGTTATCATACCTAAGGTGTTGTATAATTTTGGAATCTTATTTGTATTTGAGATTGTTTATATATGAGTATTTACTGGGGATATTTTTATTGTCCCTATCTATATTTTCTAAAAATGTTTTCATTAAATGATTACTATTTTCCATGCATTTTTAAAGTAATTTTTACTCTCATTTTTTACTTTTACTACATGGTATGAAAGGAATCTGTCTTTTTTTCACCATATGAGTTACTTTTTGACTTTTCCAGTAAATGTATGAGAATAGTGTTTTTTAACTTTTACATCATAAATGGATATTTACGCTTTCCTAATTCCTTGTTTTCATGAAGCTTACCCCACAATATTACAAGGTTATTTTCACATAAATTTAGTTATTCTAAAATTGTGTTCCATTTTGAGGAAGGAAATCATTTTTGAATATGGAATGATGTATTCCTTAAGAATTAATTTCAAGTGTTTTCTCGAAATTACATTCCATCTAAGATGACACATTTTAAAAGTGGATATATTTCAAAACCTACTATTTCAATGGTTTTATTGCATTTCAGATTGAATTTAATTTAATAATTCAATTTTTATTTTATTGATTATGATGGAATGATATTTAAGAAACCCATTTTATTATAATAGGTTATTCTATAATGAAAGTTTTTATGTTTTTGTGGTACACATAAGAATGATTTAATTATGATATAGGAGGGAAAAATATCTCATTCCAATGCATTGGGTAATGATTTTCTATCTCATGAGATAGACATGACTTGAAAACACGTTAATTAAGTTTAGTAATACAGGTCTGGAATGTGGAGTGAACTCAGATCAGTAATGGATTTTGTTCCAAATTATAGTCTTGGAAATGATAATTGACTACATGAAATAATATTCTATGATTATGTGTGTATGAAACAAAATTTCGTTTCATTTAATAAGACTATTGGGATTACATATCACTTTTATGATTAACCCCATGACATGATATTTTGATCACTTATATGCGTGATAATATTTTCAAAAGTTTTATTCTTATGATTATGATATGATTGATATTTTGCATTTTTACCCTTACTAATAATTTGAGCTCATTCTTTCATATGTTTATTTTCCATTGGTCATGAATAAGGGTATAAAATATAATATGTCAAAAAGGAGTCTAGTAATGAAGAAATTAGTGGGAGACAAGGTAGATGATTTATGATCTAGTTGTTTAGGTTTACTAATATCTAAAGTCACTAAAACTATACAATCCTATCATGGTTTTTGTTATGTTATGTAATAAATATTATTTAATGTTGTAGTAATATTTACATGTAATGTATTGTTCATTATAGTTGATATCATAGAAAATTTATATTTATCCTTTGGATACATGGACAAGATAAAATTAGTAAGAACCCTAAGGATGTGTCAATGTATATATTACAATTTTGTCCTAGTTTTTTTGAGATGTACGTGAATATCCTTGGATAAAAACAAAGGTGGCCTAAATTGATATTTTATTATTGAAATATGTGGTTTTTAAATTATGATTAGTGTTTCTCACAGTATTCTTCTTGGTTTTAGTCAATGGATAGAACCTAAAGGGACTGTGTTAATGTTGAATGTGATGGGAAATTCAATGATTATCCCCATGAGAAACCAAATGTTTTGGGAGATGGAATGAAAAATGGTTTATCTATTCCCAAAAAAAATCAAAATATATGAATCATGTCAGAAATTAAATGAAAAAAATGAGGGAATGACAATCGGTTGAATCCTTAAGGAGGAGGTGTACACCTTCATGTAGCGGGTCTTCTGATCCTTTAGTGGCTGAACAATGGATCAGTACCACTAAAATGATATTTTCAGTTCTATAATATTATAAACATGATAAATTCAGCTTAGCAATATATCATTTGAATGGTGATGCTAAACAATGGTGGAATCTTTTCAACACTATGATGAAAGGAGATGAAATTGATTCCATGGAATTGGATGAGTAAAAGAACCCATTTTTCAATAAGTACAATCCTCGCATTCTTCTAAATATGTTATATAAGGAGTTACTTAAACTTAATAAAAAGGATTATTAATCAATTGGAACATACGATGAAAATTTTAAAAGACATTCTAGGTATGATTCTGGAATTATTATCTAACCTGAGAGTAAAATTGATCGATTATTTAGTAGATTATAACCATTTATCCAATGGGAATTAGCCATAAGGGACTTCAATAGATACTAGGAAATTTTTCCATGTTCACTCAAGGTTGATATGGATATTGGTGTAACCCATCAATCATATGGGTTTGATTACAAGATAAAAATGAAATACAAGGATAATCCAATGACCACACTAAAAAGAAGATGATCTTTCCATTAATATCAATATTTGGAATGAAACATATAGGGAATTGTCTTAAAAAGAAATTTTAAATATTTTATGTGTTAAAAAGAAGGCCATCGGTCATTATTTTGATGAAATGATGGGAAATAGATGTCTGCTAATGCAAATAATGAAAAGGAAGCACATAATGCACCTCCAGCACTTGAATGCTACAAGGAAAGGTAATGCGGAATTATTCTAATATGTGCCATAATCCAAGGGCTATTAATGATGATCGATGTCAAAAAAACTCTTAAGTCCAATGAAAAAGGAAGGTCACATGAAATCACTATCATCGATGTGGTGTATGATAATAAAGTTGTGAAATATACACTTACTATCCACTCTAATTCAGAGAATGATTTATTTAATTTTGGAACCAACCACTATTTTATATCTGAAAAATTTTCTAAGGGTATCTTCATAATAAATCAACAATTAGATTTTGAGTTATTGGTGACAACTTCTAATGGCACAACAGTCACATCAAATGTTTATAATTATTTTCTGGTAGAATTTTGTGGGAAAGTGCATCCTATAAATCTTGCAGTCCTTCCTATAGTAAAATTTTAGGTGATTATTGGAATGTATTTTATATCTATAAGTAGATATCATATCTATTTCCATTGAAGGGAAGTCACATTACATATCCTAGATCAATATATGATCATATATCGATGAAAATATGAATATAACCATCTAGAAGATTGTTCTTGAATCATATGGGTCTTGATTTCTATAAATGAAGGTTATTAATCTTAAATGTTTGGGTAGAATCTCATGATTGAGAATACACACATTGAATGAGATTTTGATGATATATTTCTAGAGAAATTTATAGATCTTCCACCGAACCTTGAAATTGAGTTTTCAATAGAACTCATACCAGGTTCTATGCCTATTTCAAATAAAACTTATAGAATGGCCTAAATTGAGTTGTGGTAATTGATGAAGAAACTCCAATATAATATTGATAAGGGATTAATATGTCCTAGTTCTCACCTTGGGGAGAACTTGTTCATTTTTTACGATGATAGATGGCTTAGTCAGACTCTATGTTGATTGTAGATAACACAAAATGATCACTATCATGAAAAATATCTTATTCCCCACATTGATGCCTTTTTTCACCCACTTTGTAGAGATCAATACTTTTCAACAAATGGTCTTTGTTTAAGATATCGTCAGTTATGGGTCAAAATGAGGATATACCAATGACGACATTCCATACATGGTATGTACAATGAGAATTTATTTTGATTCCTTTTGGTGTTACCAATGCCCCTACTATCTCCATAGATTTAATGAATCGTATATTTATAGAATATCTTGATAAGTTTGTGGTAGTCTTTAAAGAGAATATTATTTTCTGTTCAATGATTATTGAATAACATGAATATCAGTTGAGAATTGTACTAAAGACCCTAACAAAGGATAATATTTCATCCAAATTTACCAAGTGTAAATTTTGGTTTCAAGAAGATTAATTTTTAGGTCACATAATATCAAGAGAGGGGAAATCTGTTGATCTAGAGAAAAACATAGATTTTTGAAAGATGGTTATGACCAACAATGGTAACATAGATCCAAAGTATTCTATTTTTGGTTGGATATTATCAATGACTGGTGAATGTTTTTTCATTATTATCTAATCCACTCACCATGTTAACTAAAAAATGAGTTTAGTTATTTTGGATGAAGGAATTTGAACAGAATTTCAAAGAATGAAAAAGAAGGTTATCTAGTGCACTAGTGCTCACAATGCCTTATAGTAGAGGAAGAATTGTGATCTATAGTGATGTATCTAAG
Organism: Viscum album; assembly: GCA_963277665.1. Taxonomy (NCBI): domain Eukaryota; kingdom Viridiplantae; phylum Streptophyta; class Magnoliopsida; order Santalales; family Viscaceae; genus Viscum; species Viscum album. Next base: position 1,918,303,021 of record OY728148.1, on the reverse strand, counting down.
AAGTGTCTAAGATGAGTTTTCAAGAACAAAGATACAGTCATATATTATTCCTCAAAGCAGTTGGAAGTCAATGATCCAAATTAACCAACACATGATTTGGAGTTATCTACAGTAATCGCTTCATTGATGTTATAGGGAAAATATCTTTATGGTGAATGGTGTTATATTTATATTGATCATAAAAGTATAATCTATTTTTTCACACAAAATATGATGAATATGATTCACAGAAGATGGTTATAGTTTATTAATGATTATGACTGCTCAATACATTACCACCCTAGGAAAGCAAACAAAGTGGGAGCTGCATTAAGTCGACAAGATAGTGCTATCATATCCATGATAAGGATCACAAAATATCCAATATTTTCGGATTTTTAATAGATGGATCGTGAAATTTTAATGGAATGGGGAAATATTATCTTTCATAAATATATTTTAAACCATCAATACAAGTTAAGACTATGGAGGTGCAGAAGAAAGATGTAGATGTATAAAAAATGTGGAGAAATGATCATGAATTCAGCCATGATTATGATGAAATTATGAGGTTCAGGAATCAGTTTTTTAATCCTCCCAGACCAGAATTAATGAAGAATCTATTGTAGGAGGCTCATAGTTCTTCATTATATATTCACCATGGAAGCACAAATGTGTACATGGAATTGAAAGAGTACTTCGAGTGGGATGGCATGGAAAGGGTTGTTGCTTAATATGTCTCTCAATGCTTGGTTTGTCAGCATGTTAAGGCGGAGAGATAGATGTCTAAGGGGATGTTACAACCCTTACCCATAACATAATAAAAATGGGAAAACTCACTATGGACTTTTTCATCAAACAACAAGAAATCCCAAAGGTAATAATGTGATAACGGTTTTAGTTGATTGACTTACAATATCAGAACACTTCATTGCAATGAGAAAGGATTTATCTCTTGATTATCTTGACAGGATATATATAAAGGAAGTGGTAATATTTCTTGGAGTACCAATTTCATTTATTTCTAATCGGTATTTGAGGTTTACATCAATGTTCTGGAAAAGTATTCATCAATTTCTAGATACAATGTAATGTTTCATCTCCCCTCATCATCCTCAAATAGACAGTTAGTCTGAGAGGAAAATTCAAACTCCCTAAGACATTTTGGGAGCTTTCTCTATGTATTTCAGAGGTGATTGGGATCAACACCTACCATTGGTTGAATTTTATTAAAATAATAGCTTTCACTCTTATCCTTGGATAACTCCTAATGAATCCCTCTTTGAAAAAAGGGGAGAACACCAACTTTCTAGGATGAAGTTGTGGAATGAAAGCTATTAGGACTTGATCTTGTTGATGAAATGGAAGAAAATGTCAAATCTATTCAACAACACATAAGATTATCATAGTGTTGAAATAATGTTATAATAAAAACTGAGGAAAATACCTAGAGTTTGAAGTGGGTGATAAGGTCTTTCTATGAATATCTCCATGGAAGAGATTAATGAGATTTGGAAAGAATGGAAATCTATGACCCAGTTATATCTGTACTTTGAAATTTTGGATCATGTTGGGAAGGTAGATTATCAATTGGCACTTCCACTGAATTTCTCCATATATCATCATGTATTACATGTATATCTCTTGAGAATTCACATACTCGTTCCATCACATGTATTGTGATTAGAAGTCATACAGAAAGAACAATATCGTTCTTATGAAGAAAAACTGATATAGATTCTGGGTCGTAGAAAAAAAGTTCAACGAAACAAGACCAATCTCTTGGTTAATATTTTATGGAGGAACAACCAATTTTAAGAAAATACATGGTATCTTTAAGATATGACGAGGGAGAGGTATAGTCATATTTGTTTCCATGGGATGAATTTCAAGGGATAAATTTATCTTATGCGTGGTAGAATGTGATTCCCCGATGTATTTATGAATTTTTTTGAAAAAATATTTTATTCTTCTATATCATGAATTGCATGTAATTGTGAGTTCAAATGAACCCTGAGATTCCAGGATATTAAAATTTCCACAATATCCTATCAGTTAGTTTAGCGGGAATAATTATTACTAAATTATGAATTTTCATTGTGAATTCTTTATCTATCAATTATTTGTGAAAAAAGTTAAATCAATTAGATATTTTTATTTTTGAGTGAATTACTTTTTTAATGAAATTAATGAGATATATATGAGTAATATACTTAATAACATATCTTTTATATTTATAAAATGGATATTTTTGTCATTGGGTATTAATAAAACCCCATTTTATGTATAAAAACATATTTTTTAAAGTTAAATTGTACAAATTTGAATGAGAACCCCCTTTAAATTATGATTTTTAAACATTAATAATTTTTATATGAAAACATAGATATTTTATTTTGATGAAGGATATAAAAACTTATTTTGGAATATTTTTTGCTATTTTTATGATAACATTCATGTTTTGGTGAATAAAAAAAATATGTTAAATTCTAATTGTAAATAACTTTTTTTCATAGAAATAATTTATCTGCATAAATTATATTATTTAATTGGTTAAAAAATAAATATAATATTATTTACCATCTAATATAATATCAGTCATTTGAATTAAATTTAAGTTAAATTCTGATGTAAAAATATTTCAATCTTTTGCAGTATTTTAATTTTAAGAAATATGTTTTATAATTTCAACAATAGGATTAATTTTAAATTAATAACAGTATCTTATGTGTTGTTAAATTTTTCCATATTTTGAACCATTAGGTCCAAATTTTGTAAATATATTTATTTTATTTTTGGGATATATGAATTTAACTCTGGTAATTATTATTTTTACCATGGTTGAAGTTAAATCATATAATTAATAGTAAAACTAATATTATAAAATTATTTTAACACCTATAAAAATACTATTGTATGACTAAATTAGACCATTTACATCTATGTTTCTAAATTTAATCACTTAATGGTCATTTACCTATGAATATGACATGAATATAATAGAAACTAATGAATGTGACAAAATAGTGCAATCTAATTTTACATTAGTATATTAATTTTAGTATATATATAATTAGGATTTAATATAGAGTATATATATTCTATGGAAAGACAAAACAATTACCTACATCATATAAATTTATTTATAATTTTTAGAGTTTAAATAATTACCAATAATAATAACCCAATAGTGATTTAAAATAGTTTTATTTATAGAAATATTGAACAAATGGTTTTAAAAATATTAAATGAAATATCATATGAAATAAATAATGTGATCCACGAATTTTTTTAGGTTAATATGAAATGTTTTTAGTGTTTTAAATATTTTGGATCTAACTAATATTCTATGTGTATTATATTTAAATTTGAATTAATTAAAATTTTCCAAATTGACACTATTGATATTGTAACACCCCAAGATTTTATGAAAAATATTCTTTTTAATTTCATTAATATCTTCTGTTGTATGCTACACCAAAAGGAACTTGCACAACACACATCCTTTACTTGCCTTTCATTACCCGCAATCACGACCTTTCTCGATAGCGTGTGTAGTACGCAATAACGAGTTTCACTAAACAACAAAATGCTATTAAATTATTATTAAAACTATCCGTTATGAATAGTAATAACAACTTTTTGAAATTTTGTAAATAATATTTTTCAAAATGGAGTTCATTTTTGTATTCGGAATATCAAAATTAGCTTAGGGTGAAATTTTGGTACTTTTCGGATAACTTTCATTTTCTGATGAATGGTGAAAATTACTAAACTTTAATTAAAAACAACCTTTTTAATCAAAATAATAAATAGTGATAAATTATTAATTTGAGTTTTTTTAAAGTATATTTAGAATATATTTTTACAATTAAATACAATGTTGGTCATTCGATGTAATTTTACTTTTAAATCAGACATAAACAAGTGTCAATCTTTTGATAGTTATTATCTCCTAAAAATACAATATTTGTTTTGACGATGGGAATTAATTTTTAAATTAATTAATGCAAATTATATGTTTTAAATTTGGTAAAATATACATCATTTTCGAGTTCATAATATCAAATATAGATTTGGACTAATTTTTGGTATTTTTCTGGAAACATTAATTTTTTTGATGAATAGTTAAACTAGTAAGTGGTAGTTAAAAAATGAATTTTTCATAAAACATAATTTTACCACTTCTGTGAGTGAAATTTCAAAAATCCGAGAGACACGGTTGATGTCAGTAAGTAAAATGTGGTTAAATGAGATGAAAATAATTTTTGGTGAATTGTAACTTTTTACTTTTTTTACCACGGTTAAAAGTAAATAGTGTAATTATGGGTAAAAATGATATTATCATTACCCTAACACATGTCCTAATTCTATTGGATAAGTGTGATTCGTCCAAAAACAACTTTAGAAATAAAATATGACCATTTAGGCCCACTTGGATTAGATTAGGACATTTATTATTAAATTATTTAAAGAAGGGTTAAAATAGTTAAAATCAATGTTTAATAAGTAAATAATTTTTAATATATGGTTATACATAACTTAAATTAGACTATAAATATTCATTAGAAAGATAAAAATATTTCCTACATAATGGTATTTTATTTGTAATTTTTAGACATTAAATCATTTATGACACAAAGATGATGCAGTAATTATCGTATTAATGAAATATTGACATAATTCATGTTATAAATACCCAAATAAATGTAATTTGAGACTTTTTATGAAATAAACTAATTTTATAGGTTAATATGACATGTTATTATTGATTTAATTAACTTCTTTCAATCTAATAATTCTGTTATTATTTTCACAAAAATCAATTACAAAATAGTGTCAAAATTGACATAAAATAGTTTTTAAAACAAATTTTATATTATTAATTGTTATTTTATTCCTAAAAATCTAAGGATCGGGAAACTGGCTTAGATAAGGTTATATATATTAATAATAAACAACTTGGGGTTATTTTGGCTTTTTATAGTAAGTTTATTAACCTTATAGTGTAAGAAAACAAGAAGACACGGTAAAAGTAAAATTATTTTACTTAATGTTAAATCTAAATGACAAGGTTAAAATATGAACCTAAACTTTTCAAAATTCTATTGGATGAGAGGATTTCGAGCCATACCCACCTTATCTTAGAAATAAATATATTTGGAGCTATTTAAAACCGAACATGACTTTATAATAAAATAATATTTTTAGTTTTTCCAAAGGAGCCCCTCTCCTCCCTTATAAAAGGGCAACTCCTCCCCCTCTTCCTCACACCACTTTGAGCCTTCAGGCTCATCAAAACCCTGCCAACGTTTCTTCTCCACTTCCTTAGAAACATAATAGAGGTCCTGGGCTTCTTCAAAGGTCATTATTAGTTCCCTAATTAGAGGCCTCAAAGAGGCGTTTCAAAGAAGAGGTAATGTCAGTTACCGATTCTTTCAACTTTATTTCTTCTTCAACTTATTATTATTACGTTGTTTCATTATGAAGTAATAACATCAGTATCACTCATATACTAATATTTTATTATAAGTATGAAACAACCCTATTTCACCATTTATCCATCCTACGGAAAACGAAATCACCGCACGTGCGTACGTACGGAATACCGTCTCCACGCCGTGGTGTAATCTATTTTCTACCACCACCTTACATGGATGGGTATAATGGTGTACATAATAACTATATATGATTATTGTAATGATATATTGATTCTGAAATAGTATACATAAACTCCTATACAATCCCACGATCATGAGAATGATAACATCGCTCGTGCGTACGTACGGACTACCGTCTCCACGACGCGATGAGATTCATTCTCCACGTTAACCATTCATGAATGATTATAAAGTATATATATTAAGTAATCATGAAATATATGACATAATAATGATACTGGATTTATGTTTATATATATGTATGTCATCTACTTAATTCCATTCAACTAAATAAGGAAACAGAAACAACGTTCATGCATACGTACGGCCTACCGTCTCCATGAACAGTGTATTTATTTCCATTTATTGATCTATTATATAGATATGTATATTCTGAATATATATTATATATAAATTATGTTTTATATTCTGGAACTATGTAATCATTATCTATGTAATCATATGAATAATTACAAGTCAAAACACGAACAACAAATGAAACGATGTTATCCAAAACGCTCTTTAACATTGAATTTACAAATGAACGGGTAAAATAAAGTCATAAGTGAATCATATATGATATCATAATAATGAGTATGATTCTGGAATAAGTCAATGACATTATTTAAATCATTATACAAGAGTTTCGGACACTTACGAAGCAAATCAGACCTATGGTAAGGTAAAATATCACAGTCACTATTTTATCCGAGATTTTTTATACTTTGGTATTTACTGGGGTGTATTTTATCATCCACATCCATGTTTTCTCAATATGTAATTTTATTTCCATACACCTACAATTGTTTAAATCCAATTTTACCCTTTGGTGAGTTTTTAGTAAAATATCTGAAAGGAATCTTTTGTCATTTTTTGTATGAGGTACTTTTTGACTTTTCCGACAAAAGTACGAGAAGAATGTTATTTTTAACTTATAGGGCATGAATGGATTTTTAAAACATTATTTCCAAGAAGCTTACTTTACAAGTTTTCAAGTTTATTCTTAATAAACTTCTTTTAGTTTAGAATTGTACGACATGTTAAGACATGAATAGTGGTTTGGAGAAGAAAGGATAGTTTCCTCAAGAATGGAGTTCAAGTGTTTTATCTAAATTATTTTCCATCTAAGATAATATATGGTTCTGTTTCTATCCCTATTATTACATGGATTTTATTATGTTGTCATGGAAATATTTTTTATGAATTCTTTTATCTTATATGAATTGTTTTATGATGTCACGATGTTTATGATTCCCATTTTTATTACATGGGTTATGCTACGATGTATGGTTTATGATTTTGTGCCAAAAATAAGAATGGTATAATTATGAGATGGGTGGGACCTATATCTCCCTCCAATTCATTGGGTAATGATTTTATATCTCATGAGATAGAGATGGCTGGAATGGCAGGTTAAACCGGTTCAGTAAAACAGGACTGAAACGAGGAGTGGACTCAGTTTAGAAAGGGACTTTGTCCACTAAGATATTCCTGGAAATGAGTCTTGACTAATAAGAAATGATTCTCTATGATTATGTGTGTATTCCACAATGTTTCATGTTTTTTGTTATGATTATTTGGATTACATTTCACTACTATGACTTATCCCGTGTTATGATATTATGATCTCTTTTGCAGGTTAAGATTTCCAAAATGCTATGTTCTTATGAATATGATGTGATTGATATTTCTTTTGTTTACCCTTACTGAGCATTTGAGCTCAACCTTTTATGTTTTATTTTCCCCAGGATATAAAGAAATATTTTAGGTAAAAAAAATGGAATAACTTTATGGGAGATGTTGATGATCTTTTACCATGATTAAAAGATTATATTCCGAGTTTCCAAAGACACTAAACTATTACGGTCCTTGTGTGTGTTTTTGTTATGTACTAAGTATTCTGCAAAAGTTATGTAATGTCTATGTACGTCAATATTTGGGTCTCTAACGTTGGTATCAGAGGAAAGGTTTAGTCAACCTTTGGAAACTAGGATGCGAAAATGTTAGTGAGATCCCTAGATATATTTCTAAGGTATGTCTAGGGATGTCCCTAAGGTAAGTATACGTATAGGATATATTCCTAGAACTACGGTAACAATATTATAATTTAACCTAAGATGTTAGATATTGAGGGTGCTCTCCCATTACTCTATTGTTTTCTATAGCATGACTTTTGCCTCTCACAGAATTCTTTTTGTGTTTTAGTTAATGGATGGAACCAGAAGGAATTCGGTTAACATTGAATCCAATGGACAAATTGGTGACTATGAGAAACAAAAATTTATAATTCCTAGAGAGAATGATATTGTGGTTATGTCGAATCAGTCATCGCGATATATGATTGACAAGGTGAAATTTAGTGGAATTCCTAATTCACCAAATAAGAGGAAGATAAACTATTATGCATGTTCACATGATGAGGAGCATAAAAAAATGAAGATTGAGATTTCTAAATAAGGGAAGAAGAACCTTGAGGAATACCTCAAATGGAGGGACCGATGTAATCTGTGTGGAGAAAAGGGTCATAGAGTGACAGACAGTTATGGAGTTCAATGTATTATTTTTGGAGAACATGGGCATTTCCCAACTCAATTCCCTCACCTAAAAAAGTTACTTCTAAATCATGGGAGGACTTATTCCAGGTCAATAATTGAAGAGGATGGATTGATGTGTTTATGTATTGGTATTCAAGAATAATGTTGTTGAGGTACTTTTATTTTGTATTAGAATATTTTATTATTATTCTATTATGGTTTTAAATAATTTTAAGGTACCGGTAACCATGAAAAGTGATTCAAATATTCAGGAAAGCAGATGATATGCGCATCATGAAGGGATAAGGAGAAAATGAAATGTTTGACAGTATTCATGAGCTCATGATTGATATATGTACTAAGTGATATCATGGTTTGAGTATAAAGAATTTTGAGGAATTTGGTTTGTGGAAAGTGTAAAATTTTAACAACATTCATCTTTTCACTAAGGTTCAATGTGTATTCATTCATTAAGAGAATACATGATTAAGGTATTCACATGTTTGTAATTTGACCAAAAAGATATATCTTATGATATATGGGGGATAAATTATGGAATTCACGTGACTATTTTCTGACATTTCAAATAATCATTTTCTTTATACTATGAGCTTGGACCGAAGTATTTTATATAAGCCTAAAGGTTGGAATGGATTATGTTGTACATAAGTTAGGATAGAACTTTTTTCGATATTATTGATGGGATTTTATAGTAATATAGATTTAGAAAAAGGACAACCTACAGGACTGGCGATAGCCAATCGCGTCGGACAAGGCTGTGGGAATCGAACCCACAACCGAAGTGCCACTGGCCTTTATCGCCTACCACTGGCCTACAGGAAGTCCCTGGTTAGTAGAAACTAGTTTTATTTTATTACGCGGTATGATATATGAAGTATAAGTTCATTTTTGGAATCGTATACAATTAACCTCACCATAGATGGACTTATGTATATTTGATAACTTTTGCTAACCTTTTGTTTGAAACAGATGGAATGACCCATCATTTTATCACATGATCTGCTAACACATCATGAATGACAAATTCAACTTCATTTCTTTAAGAGATGAAGTAGAAATTGTCCAAAGAACGACCAATGGTGAGACTATACCAAAATCACGAAAGTATTTCTTCTAATTTCAATTTCATCAACTTTGGGGAAATGATCTTGAAAACCAAAAATGTTTTCCTAGTGATCTTATATCTGATGAATCAGATGGTACCTTAGATCATCACAAATTTATGGCTTTGTGATTTCTGGATTTTCCATAGCCATGTTCTCTACCACTCTCTATTAGAACATGATGGTTAGATTTCTGTTCCATATCCATATTTGCACCTATGTGGAAACCCAATGATTAGTTTATTTGGGTAACTGTTATGTTTCATACTTTTGTTTTTAAAGATTGGTTTTGGTATTCCTTTTTACGATGCGGGTTTCTATTAATGAAACTTTCGAGTAGTAAACCATTTATAACCCCGACGAATTTCGAGGGCGAAATTCATTTTAAGGGGGGTAGAGTGTAACACCCCGAGATTTTATGAAAAATATATTTTTTAATTTCATTAATGTCTTGTGTTGTACGCTACACCAAAAGGAGCTTGCACAACACGCATTCTTAACTTGCCTTTCATTACATGCAATCGAGACCTTCCTTGATAGCGTGTGTAGTACGCAATAACAAGTTCAACTAAACAACAATGTGCTATTAAAATATTACTAAAACTAGCCGTTATGAATAGTAATAACAAGTTTTTGAAATTTTTTAAATTATATTTTTCAAAATGGACTTCATTTTTGGATTCGGAATATCAAAATTAGCTTCGGGTGAAATTTTGGTACTTTTCGGATAACTTTCATTTTCTCATGAATGGTGAAAATTACTAAATTTTAATTAAAAACAACCTTTTTAATAGAAATAATTAAGAGTGATAAATTTTTAATTTGGGGTGTTTTAAAGTATATTTAGAATATATTTTTACAATTTAATACAATGTTGGTCATTGGATGTAATTTCACATTTAAACCAGACATAAACAAGTGTCATTCTTTTGATAGTTATTATCTCTTAAAAACATGCTATTTGTTTTGACGACGAAAATTATTTTTTAATTTAATTAATGAAACTAATATGTTGTGAATTTGGTAAAATATACATCATTTTTGAGTTCAAAATATCAAATATATATTAGGCCTAATGTTTGGTATTTTTATGGAAACATTCATTTTTTTGATGAATAGTGAAACCACTAAGTGGTAGTTAAAAAAATGAATTTTTCATAAAACTTAATTTTACCGCTTCTGTGAGTGGAATTTCACAAATCCGAGAGAGACGGTTGATGTTAGTAAGTATATTGTGGTTCAATGAGATGAAAATCATTTTTGGCGAATAGTAACTTTTTACTTTTTTACCCCGGTTAAAAGTAAATAGTGTAATTAAGGGTACAAATGATATTATTATTACCGTAACACATGTCCCAATTCTATTGGATAAGTTTTATTTGACCAAAAACAAACTTTGGAATAAAATATGTCCATTTAGGCCCACTTTGATTAGATTAGGACATTTATTATTAATTTATTTAAAGAAGTGTTAAAATAGTAAAAATCAAAGTTTAAAGTAAATAATTTTTAATATAGGGTTATACAAAAGATAAATTCGACTATAAATATTCATTATAAAGATACAAAGATTTCCTACATAATGGTATCTTATTTCTAATTTTTAGACATTAAATAAGTTAATTTATTTATGACACAAAGATGATGCAGTAATTATCTTATTAATGAAATATTGACATAATTGATGTTATAAATACCCAAATAAATATAATTTGAGACTTTTTATGAAATAAAATAATTTTATTGATTCATATGGCATGTTATTATTGATTTAATTAACTCTTTTCGAACTAATCATTCTGTTATGAGTATCACAAAAATCAATTACAAAATAGTGTCAAAATTGATATAAAATAGTTTTTTAAAATATTATATTATTAATTGTTAGTTTATTCCTAAAAATCTAAGGTTCGGCCACATTACTTATATAAGGTTATATATATTAATAATAAACATCTTGGGGTTCTTTTGGCTTCATATAGTATGTTTATTAACCTTATAGTGTAAGAACACAAGAAGACACGGTAAAAGTAAAATTATTTTACTTAATGTTAAATCAAAATGATATGGTTAAAATAGGAACCTAAACTTGTCTAAATTCTATTTAATGAGAGGATTGCGACCCATCCCCACCTTATCTTTGAAATAAATCAATTTGGAGCTATTTAAAACCGAAATTTACTTTATAATAAATAATATATTTAGTTTTTCCAAAGGAGCCCCTCTCCTCCCTTATAAAAGGGAACCTCCTCCCCCTCTTCCTCACACCACTTTGAGCCTTCAATATCGGCCAAACAATGAAATATTATCTTATCCACTTCCCTAGAAACATCATAGAGGTACTGGGATTCTTCAAAGGCCATTATTAGTGCCCTATGTGGAGGACTCAAAGAGGAAATTCAAAGAAGAGGTAATGTCTGTTACTGATTATTTCAACTTTATTTCTTCTTCCACATATTCTTCTTAGGTTGTTTCATTATAAAGTAATAACATAAGTATCAATAATATACTGATATGTTATTATAAGTATGAAATAACCCTATTTCACCATTTATCCATCCTACAGAAAATGAAATCACCGTGCGTGCGTACGTACAGAATACCGTCTCCACGCCGTGGTGTAATCTATTTTCCACCACCACCTTACTTGGATGGGTATAATGGTGTAAATAATAACTATATATGATTATTGTAAAGTGATATTGATTCTGAACTAGTATACATACACTCCAATAAAATCCCACGATCATGAGGATGATATCATCGCTCATGCGTACGTACGGACTACCCTCTCCACGACGCGATGAGATTCATTCTCCATGTAAACCATTCATGAATGATTATAAAGTATATATAATAAGTAATCTTGAAATATATGACATAATAATGATACTGGATTTATGTGTATATATATGTATGTCATCTACTTAATTCCATTCAACTCAATAAGGAAACGGAAACAACGTTGATGCGCACGTACGACCTACCGTCTCCATGAACGGTGTATTTCATTCCATTTATTGATCTATTATATATATGTATATTATGAATATATATTATATATAAATCATGTTATATATTCTGGAATTATGTAATCATGATCTAAGTAATCATATGAATAATTACAAGTTAAAACACGGACGACAAATGAATCTATTTTACCCAAAATGATCTTTAACATTGAATTTACAAAAGAATGGGTAAAATAAAGTCATAAGTGAACCATATATGATATCATAACAATGAGTATGATTCTGGAATTAGTCAATGACATTATTTAAATCATTATATAGGAGTTTTGGACACTTACAAAGCAAATCAGACTTCAAGTAAGGGAAAATATCACAATCTCATTTTTATCTGAGATTGTTTATACTTTGGTATTTACTGGGGTGTATTTTATCATCAACATCCATGTTTTCTCAATGTGTAATTTTATTTCCATACACCTAAAATTTTTTAAATCCAATTTTACCGTTCGGTGAGTTTTTAGTAAAATATATGAAAGGAATCTTTTGTCATTTTTCGTACGAGGTACTTTTTGACTTTTCCGACAAAAGTATGAGAAGAATTTTTTTTAACATATATGGAATAAATTGATATTTAAAACATTATTTACAAGAAGCTTAATTTACAAGTTTTCAAGTTTATTTTTAATCAACTTCTTTCATTTTAGAATTGTATGACATGTTAAGAAAGGAAAATTGGTTTTGAAGAAGAAAGGATATTTTCCGCAAGAATGGAGTTCAAGTGTTTTATCAAAATTATTTTCCATCTAAGATAATATAGGGTTCCGTTTCTATCTATATTATCACATGAATTTGATTATGCTGTCATGGAAATATTTTTTATGAATTCCTTTATCTTATATGAATTGTTTTATGATGTCACGATGTTTATGATTCCCATTTTTATTACATGGGTTATGCTATGATGTATGGTTTATGATTTTGTGGCACAGATAAGAATGGTATCATTATGAGATGGGTGGGACCTATATCTACCTCCAATGCATTGGGTAAAGATTTTATATCTCATGAGATAGACATGGCTGGAACGGCAGGTTAAACCAGTTCAGTGAAACATGACTGAAACGAGGAGTGAACTCGGTTCAGAAAGGGACTTTGTCCACTAAGATATTCTTGGAAATGAGTCTTGACTAATAAGAAATGATTCTCTATGATTATGTGTGTATTCCAAAATGTTTCAGGTTTTATGTTATGATTTATGGGATTACATTTCACTACTATGACTTATCCCATGTTATGATATTACGATCTCTTTTACAGGTTAAGATTTCCAAAATGTTATGTTCTTATGAATATGATGTGACTGATATTTCTTTTGTTTACCCTTACTGAGCATTTGAGCTCCCCCTTTTATGTTTTCTTTTCCCCAGGATATAAAGAAAAATTTTATGTAATAAAAAGGTAAGATCTTTATGGGAGATGTTGAAGATCTTTTACAATGATTAAAAGATTATATTCTATGTTTCCAAAGACACTAAACTATTACGGTCCTTGTGTTTGTGTTTTTGTTATGTACTATGTATTCTGCAAATGTAATGTAATGTCCATGTACGTCAAGCTTCGGGTCTCTATAGATATTTTTCAAAATTAAAATTTTATTACGTTTTTTAAAAATCATAATTTTTTTTATAAAAATTAAATTTATGATTATAATGACTAAAATTTATTAAAATATTCATTTATTTTCAATTATAACCATATAAGTAAATATTGAAAACAATTATATATTAAGAATGTTATTACGACAATTATAATTAAGTTTAATTGCTAATTTTCAATTAAATATATATGGTTTAAATTAACAAACATACACGTAAAAAATTTATTGGATGACGAGATTACAATCATATATTATCTCATATTCAAAATTGGGAAATTATGGAGGTTATGGGTAGGTTTTGAATTTATTATAAATTATTATTTATGGAGTTTCCAAAAGTGACCCTCAACTCAAATTATAAAAGGGAACCTCCTCCCTCACCACTTCACATCATTTAAATCATTAAATATCGTCCATTAACATCCTTTTTCCATCTGAACATCAATATTTTACTTTTAGAGGGGCTGGTCATCTTCAAATACCAACTTTGGTACTCTAAGAAGAGATGTACAGGAAGCACATCGAGAAAGAGGTAATATCTTCTACCGATTCATTCAAAATTATTTCTTTTTAGACCTCATATTCATTTGTTGTTTCAATATAAAGTAATAACATAAGTATCAATAATATAATGAAATTTTGTTTTAAAAATTAAACAATAATATTTCACCTTTTATACATCATAGGAAAAATAAAATCATCATGTGTGCATAAGTACGACATACCGTCTCCACGTCGTGGTGTACTATATTTTTCACAACTACCTTACATAGATTGGTATAAAGATGAAAATAATACCTATATTTTATTATTATTAAATATTATTGATTGATAAATATTATACACCATCCACTTCAATACCATTCTAAAATTTTGGGAATGATATCATCGCTCATGCATACGTATGGATTACCTTCTCCACATTGCGATGTGATTCATTTGAAAATTATTATATACATGAACCGAATGAATAAATATGATATATATTATACTGATATAATTTTTTAAATGATTTAACTATAACCTAAGAATTGGTACACTAACTTATCTGACAAATCATTCACAAGAACATAAACTAGTCTATATCTGAAAACATCTGATAAGGAAATGTTACTAACAAGAACATGATAATATAATCATATATGATATCATCAAAATGTCTATGATTATGAAATAATTCACAAACATTATTTAAATAATTATACTAGAGGTTCTAATACATACAAAGGAGATCAGACCTATGGTAATAGATAATTATGAAATCTCATTTTTATCCACGATTGTTTATACGTAAGTATTTACTGGGGATATATTTATCATTCATGTCCATGTTTTCTAATAATGTTTTCAAAAAATGTTTACTATTGTTATATTCATGTTTAAAGTCATTTTTACCCATTTATGTCATTTACTACATGGTATAGAAGAAATATTTTCTTTTGTTTTCCATATGAGGTACTTTTTGACTTTATTAGAAAACGTACAAGAAGAATACTTTTGTTAACATGTACAACATGAATGGATTTTTGTGCATTCATAAAACCTTAATTCCTTGAATATTACTCTAAATCATACAAGTGTATTTTCACAGAAAATGATTTCTTCTACAATAGTGTGGAATTTTGAGGAAGAATGTTTTTTTGGAAGATGTTATGATATTTTATTTAGGAATTAATTTAAAGTGTTATACCAAAATTAAATTCAATCTAATATGTCACTATTTAAAATGGGAGATATTTATAAAACTATTATTACTATGATTTTCATTCAATTATAATGAAATTTTATTAAATAAATCCAATTTTTTTAAATAAATTATGATGGAATGATGTTTAAGAAACCCATTTTATTTCAAGGGTTATGATACAATAAATGTTTTTATGCTGTTGTGGCACATGTAAAAATATTTTCCTTATGATATGTGTTGGACTTATGTATCCCTCTAATGAATTGGGTAAATATCTATATATCTTGAAAATGAAATGACTAGAATGGTATGTAAATATGGTTCATTAATATAGTGCAGGAACAGTGAGTGAACTCAGATCATTAATGGACTTTTTCAACTATTATGGTTTTGGACATGAACCTTGACTAATATGAAATTATTTTACATGCCTATGTGTTTATTCCAAGAATCATACTATCTTTTATTATGAGTATTGGGATTACATTTCTCTTTGTTTATTTA
This sequence comes from Viscum album, assembly GCA_963277665.1. Lineage (NCBI taxonomy): Eukaryota > Viridiplantae > Streptophyta > Magnoliopsida > Santalales > Viscaceae > Viscum > Viscum album. The sequence continues at coordinate 1,918,286,904 of OY728148.1, read as the reverse complement.
TCCCATGACATGATATTATGATATTCTATAAGAGGATGAGATTTTTAAATTCTAAGTTCTTATGATTATGAAATGATTGATATTTATCTTACTTACCCTTACTGAGAGTTTGAGCTCACATATTCATACTTTTCTTTTCCAAATGCCATGAATAAGGTTATTATGTATTATATGTCCAAAAGAATACTTGTTTTGAAGATATAAAAGGGAGACAATACAGATGTTTAATGAACCAGTTGCTAATGTTTCGTAATTTCGTAAGAAAATAAACATATATTGTCCTACAAAGGTTTTTGTTATGTAATTTAATAAATATTCATCAATTATAATGTAATATATACATGTAATTTATGTGCCTTTATAGTTAATGTTCCTTGCATGACATAAAACTGTTCATTCATGTGAACTTCACCTATGTGGACCATCTTTATCAGTGTTCTCCTCCTACCACACCTCTGTTGAAGAACTATGTGTGAATTGATTCTTATCATCATAGGATATGTAGTGAAGCCCAACTCTTCAATCATAGTTCTATTCATGAAAAACATAACATCTCTCCCCCCTTTGGGTATAGGTGAAAAAACCATATGAATGTAACCTTCTAAGAACTATGTATGGATCGATTCTCATTATCATGAGATACATATTGATTCTCAGACTTCTACTCTCAGGTCTAAGATTAAAGTTTTCATTTCATTAGGTTAGGACATCTTTATCCTCACTACATGATGTTAAAATACAATTTCTTCTAAGAACTACATATGGATTGATTATGATTCCCATGAGATACATAGAAACACTCAAATTTCCATCCTTGGGTTCAGCCACATTTCCCATTTTCACATCAAGAATACAACATCCTTTCCATATGAAATTAACCTACATGATTCCTTAATAAATACATGTGTATTGATTTATGTTGTCACGTGATACGAATTGTCATCTAGATCTCCAATATTGGGCCTAGAAACTACAATCAAGGGAAAAAATCCCAACCACTACCCACAAGATAGACCTGTAGATTTTTTCTCATTAAAGAATAACATGTATCTTGATTACTTCTGCATAAGATACATTGTTATGTTCATATCTACAATCCATGGACCTACTGCAACAACTGATAAAAAAAATTCGAATGCAAAGGATATGAGTCACACAAATTTATTTTCCATTGGTATGATCCATATTTATGTATGGATTTCTTGCATAGATAATATATCATGCACAAATATTTCACACTAATTCTCTTGTCCTTACAACATGACATTAATCTAAAAGGAAATCACAACTTTCATATGATATTAAATCATCAAAAAGATAATTTCCTCACCACATGATGATAAACGGAACGATGTATGTTCTTACCACACGATGTTAAACTGAATAGAAAATTTCCCCACTTAATAATGATAATCGATGTTTTCCATCACCCATTTTCATCCCTTATCAACGAACCACCAGAGTGTTTCCTTGTCTTGCCATAGTACATGGTTCATCCACTGTATTTTAAAGAAACTCGATCAATAAGCTGCTCTTCATGCCTAAAGTTCTATGAATCTCTGCAACATTATAAGGCCCCTATAAAGGATACATGACTTCCAGAACCCTATTATTGGATATTCATGTATGATTATGGATCATGAATATGTGTATATGGTTTTCAAATAGATGTTTCACTCTGCAAAATTGGATTTCAGATCCTTTTGAGACCAAAAATCATCCTGGATGAACACAACAACCCATATTTATAAGAAATACACCCAATATGATTATCCCATATCATTATTCATGATATTATGCCCCAACCCATGATTTAGAACATTTTTATCTCTCTGTTAGAAGGATTTTGGTGTAATCATGACTCTTGGTAACCTAATTGGAAGATTCTGTTTCATACCCCATATTAGGCCCACTTGTGTCATGAACCTAAACTGCATGCACTATTAGACAAAGATGTTAAACCTTAAAATATAGCCTATAATGATCCAAATCGCAATACCTTAAACTACTATAGAAATAGAGACAAAAAATTTCAGGTGAAAAACTCAAAAATTGTAATCTATGAAAAATCCAGTAATTTTCATTCAAACACATCATCAAAGAGTTTATTAAAAAAATTAGGTCCAAATGAATAAGACATAATCCTAATTGGTTCAAATTTTTTTCCCCAGAAATTTCCAATATTTGATCGTGGGACATCTTGATTTAGAAAAAAAGGTAGAGTAATAATTTTTCAAATCTCCTCACCAAGAGAATATGTTCTCTAGGAGATGAAACCACATTTAGGGAACTCAAAAACATATCAGATGTTACAATTTGCACAAGGAAATCTTCACAATTTGAGTTCCTTAGATCACCACAACCTTACAAGGCCCCTGAGAAATAAACCTACTTTATAGAATGTTTTATTGACTATTCCTGTATGCCTATGGGTCTTTCTTATGCACTTATGGTCATCAACCAAATGCATCACTCTGAAAAAATGGATTTCCAAACCTTTTGAGCCCTAAAATAATTATGGAAGAACCAAACACCCTAGTGTATTTTGGGACAATATCAGTACTATATTCTCATATCTTTCTCCAAAACCAAGCATAGTAAATAATGATTTACAGAATCTAATGAAAAATATCAAAGCAGATTTGATATCTATGATGCTATATCACTCTATTTTTTTAACCTTTATTAATGCTAGAATGTGACACTAAATTCACAAACCATTGAAATCCCCAACCTCATGACTCAAAACCACAGTGCATACAGATCAATCTTTACAATATAAGATCCAATTTTACCTAGGGTTCTAGAATTCTTCCTCAATAGTTGTCCTCTCATACCCGACCTCGTCATCTAGAAGTTTGATTCTTCACAAATATTTTATAGACCTCAGAAATAAGTGGATACCACATTTTTTATTATACTATCAAAGCATAAGGGACATGACCCACCAACTAAACGAATATACTCTTTTCACGAAAAAAGTTTTAATCCTTTTCGGCCCTAGAAACACCGCGGTAGAACCCGACACCTCAGAAAATTAAGGTTCATCTCCAACATGTATTACTCGTCTCATTTTCCTAGACACAAACTTTGGGGTTATTAATTACATCATCCATACTTAAACTATCCAGGTGGACATACTATCCCGAGTATTTTCCCCTTAACTGATATTACCTCTATATGTCTTCCATGTCCCCATGAAAAGATACCATGCTTCAAGAGATCTTTTTCATGACTATTAATGTATTCTTATGGATCCTACATGTTCACCAATGGTCTTTAATTGAATGTGTCACTTAAAAAAGGTATTTTTAATCATTTTGATCCCTTACTACACTATAAAATAATAAAAAACCTACTATGATTGAGTCATTCTTGGCATGTCTTCGCTATATTCCATGATTGTTGATCATGTCAAAGCTAAAATAAACTAAACTAATGCAATATAAAGAACCATCTAGAAGTCCCTATAATAGAGATATATAAAGTCTGAGCTAAATGTCCCTAAACTAAAGATATAGATTCCTAACCTTAATGTCCCTAAACTAAAGCACTATAAGGTCCAATTTAGAAGACCCTTAACTAAAGAAATAGAAGGTATGAGTTAAAATAACCTAAACTAAGGTGATATAATGTCTAAGATAAAAGACCCTAAACTAAATTAATAGAAGTACGAAGCTAAATGACCCTACTCTAATGATGTATATGTTATGATATAAAAGAACCTAAACTACAACAAAAGAAAGTCCTGAGGTAAATGACCCAAAATAATGGCTTAACAACAATTCATTATTCTATATCTTATAAGGAAAATATATGGAATGAAAAAAATTGTGCAACTCTTTACAATCCTACTATGTTCTAAAAATGAAAGGGAACCCTTCTTATGGGAAATATATATCTTCTACTTAACCAATCCTTCATCAAATATGGTAATTTCAGGATAGCTAGAACATATTATCAATGAATAATCTTGTGTTGGTGGGAAATCATGAAAATTTATCAATAAGTAATATATTATACTTTCAGAAATAAATTACATAAATTCATGTTCACATGATATTATGAAATGGAATATTATCATTTGTGTTTCATATCAGAGTAGTGAAATTGCATGCATATCATAAATTGGAGAAGTACTAGACAAAAACATAAAAGGTTCTGGTAAATTCATTCTTTGATAAATGTATAATGATTGAGAAATCTCTACATTTTAGAGTCTCTCCTAGAAAATCAATATAAATACATCACATCAAATTATAGTAATATTTGTTTTTCTAAATAGGTTATATCATTGATAGTCTGACGTGAAGAATCGATTAAATGCTATAGTTACACTCTCCCCTCACATAATGCTTATTCCCTATGATAGAGAGTCTCGATCAAATTTTCCATGACCATGAATATCTTATAAGAAGTTTCCAATCAGGATGATGATGTTGAAATGTCATACCACAGATGAGAAATGATTTCCTTATGCCATAATATTTGTGCAGTTCAGACATCCATCAAAGATTATAGTTTAGATATCAATTAGTGACCATACACAAATTTCTCTGACATCTCCTTCATCTTCCCATAAAGTGGATCCTCACATGAATTACTGTGAATATACCTTTCATTAGTGTGCAAGTATTTTCCAATGATAACAAATTGCTTAATTATTTTGTACAGTGTTTGTTGGTCAAAACCCCATGCCCCCAAGACGTAAAATAGTTAATTAAGGAATTCCCCTAAGTCATGGAACACATCCAAATAAGTATCATTAATCAAGGAATGAATATTTTTATAAAAAATACTATATTGTGTCTAAGAATCTTTTATTGATTGAGTTTATGATGAAGGACAAGGAATAACCAGTATAGCCTCTAAAGAAGAAGGAGAGGAGGAATCATATTATCTTATCTTGACAGTTGCATCATCTATAGCCTATACTGGAGGACTAATATCATCTACTAAATCTATCTAACTACCAAGGAAGCTATCATTGGAACGATGTTTCATCTTTAACATCTCTCTAATTTATTCAATAATTTCAATAATCACCCCTTACATGGGTATTGGTGAGGCAAAATTCATATGCCCATGACAAATTATTTTCCTTATCAGACTATCTGAATAATATACTAACCAATAATTGGAAAAAACCTTTGTTTTCATGGTGGGGGAATTAGTAGGTGATTGTATAATCTCATCTTAAGTATTACCATGTGTCAGCAACTTCCAAAACTAATGTATGGCCCTTGGATATAGCTATACTCATACACCAGCCAATGGAAGAGAGGATACCCTTTTGGTGTGGCTAAACTGACAACAGAATAAATATGGTGTATACAGAATGCATATGATTATCTTTTCTACACTAGATGAAAGAACCCCATCATTATGTGAAATAATATATTACCTTTCATATTGGTCACCACTTCCCCTACCAATAATCTGCCCACTTAGTGCATAGTATGGTTTAAAATCAAAGCAATTAAATTGGATCAACACATCCCTAACCACAATAGGGATTAGAGAAATTGATTCAAACCCAAATATGTTTTGGATTCGAGGATGGGATAACCAAACTATTATACATTTGTTAGTGTAGTATTCCTAATAATGTAAATGCACCCCTAGCAGGAAAAATAACATATGGAGAGGACCACATATGCTATACGGGTGCCTTCATGTTGAATATTTCCAAAGGAGTTGGTAAAGCCATGAAAGGAATAAAACATCCAAATCGAGGAATTTTACTTCTATAAGATGCACGGCAATCACCAACATGTTGACGCAGATCTCTAAGCATGCATCCCATACTGAGAAAAGATAAACATTCAAAATATTTTCCATAAAACCAACCAGCCTAAGGACCAAATATATATTTGAGTTCACTTGGTATCTCCATGAGGTATATTCCCTAGCTTTCATGGTGGCCCAATACAATCCTACACTGTCTTGAACTTACTGGGATGGGAACTGATTAGGGAATTTAATATTTGGCCTAACCCCACCATATCAATGAAAATTATTGATCTATTCATTGAAAGAAAAGAGAGACTGCATTATCTGATCCTTCCTCAATTTATCCATTATAATGGAAATATTTTCCTTCAGAAAATTCGGATTTTTCATGGGATCATCCCCAACATCCACAATAGGGAGTAAATAATCATACATCTCTCTAAGAGGGGAGATCCAATAAAATTGGTAGGATGTGTCATAGGCTGATGCACAATTCACCATGGGGATAATGGAATGTGTTGTTTCCATTCCACCAATGACTATTCATTTACCAAAGGAGACAGGGATAATGGTAGATTATAAATTTGGAAATCAACATGATTTAATAATTATAATCCCCATATAAGTGATCAGAAAATACTATACAGCTTTTGCTAACCTAGGGGGGCTTTTCCCATTCATTAGAAAAATTATCATGTGGATGTCGATTCCATTTCAATCTTTATATAATTCATGGATTTATCAGAGAGGAAAAAAATATACATGAATAATTCTAGGAAATATGCTAATGAGTGAAATCATATAATTCTGGAACCAAATGAGATTAATCATATAATTCAAACCCTAGGGTTGAACTAGAACCATCTTGTCTTCCTAAAAAATTGTCATATGAATGTACTAAGAAGAATTTGACACCCAACAATGTGTCAAATTAATTTTTGATAGAGGGATGACATCATCATCTATCAAATCAAACCCATATAGAGGTAATTGATTAGATATGGGATATTATTTATGAATGTATGAGAGTAACCTATTTAAAATATAGTTATCATAATACGCGAGATATCAGGAGTTGATGCTGCAATTTCTGGAAATCATGGCACTTTGACCCGACACAGTTGAGAAACCATGGCAAGAACTAAAATCCATCTAATCGAATGTATGTGGAATATGTTATACTGATCAAATAAAATCTTGTTATAGAAAATACATAATAAACATGGAAGCGTCATGCACATTTCATGAATCCTAATGGGACAAAAAATCACATAAGGAATTCCTTAATCACCTAACTCATAATGATATCGCGGGTAAAATAAACTCTATGGGCATTGCACAGAAACATGAACTCTTAGAGAATCATGGTATTGTGACATTGAAATGGTCATGGAATCCACCTAATTGGAAATGGATCAAACTATTAGGACAACAGTCCCCACTTAACCCTCAAGAAAATCTCAATCCTCATGATTGATGTTCTAATAGTTATTGATATATAGTTTGTTGTTGGTTTAGACGAGAACATATGAAAATGAGTTCATGTAGAATAGTCTTCATGAAAGTAGGCTCATGGTGAAGTCCCATGATAGGGTCATGTTTAATTGTCTTCAGAGTGGGACATGTGACAGAAATGGGGTGAGAGTGCACTAGATAACTAGTATGCTAGGGAATTAATATCTCTCCAATCCCTTATTTATCGAGCATCACACGGAATACAAAGTTCTTCCTAATAGACCATGAATCTCCTAAGACACTGATTTGTGACAACACTAATACTCAGAAGGGTATTTAATATCCTCAAAATTGAGTCCTTTTCACCACAAATGACTCTCTTGCTGGGGAATTTGTTGATGCCCTCCAAATCAGAATCAATAAATTTATAATGGAAGAAGTACCTAGATATGGGGATATATTTCCCAGAAAAAGAAATTATATGATATGGTTTCCAAGATTAATGGATTTTATAAGACTCTAAGATTCATGTGGTCATGTTACCATCATATGTTCACGCGAAGGGAACATGTATAATGCGTAGCCTATAAGGGATAATGTGATGTCCCTTGGAAAAGTCATTTTTCTTTCATTAAAGGAGCTACATATGTCTAGTGATCATGCAGAGGATGCTTGATAATCTCCCCTAGGACATGCGGATTTTCATCCATTAGATACTTGACAACCCATCCAAAAATCCAATAAAAATGGGAGGGAAATATCCAAAGGGTGGAGACACCTTCCAGTTGGAAAACTAAAGTGATATATCACCTATGGATTGAATGGTTATCCTTGAAAAAAATCAATTAAATGCACAAGACCCCTGAGCCATTATAAATCAAAACAACAAAAATAAAAGGGGAGGAGACAAGATCCACTCACTGTCATAAACCTGATTAGATTTTCCCCTAGAGATCTAAAAGTCACCATCAGCCCCTTGATGAAATATCTTCCTCATCTCATGAATGGACACTGACATGTCATCTTCATCATGTGAAGAGCCTCGGGTATGTTATGGTGACCTCCAACCCCCCTTTTGGATCCTAATGAAAAAATAGATGAAATTGTCTATGAAATGCTTTTGTATCATCATAGATCGTTTATTGAACATGAGAGACATAAAAAAGGGGTAATATATTTGTGTTTGAAAATTCTCATGTAATTTCGTATAACTCAAAAATTTTGAAAAAAAACAATGGAAATAACAAAATAGTAAAATTCTAGAGCCTTTCACATTTGTCAAACCCTTGTTATTCACTATGGTCATTCATAGCACAAGTTTTACTAATATGATAATGGACCCCTAAAAATCCATCATTGTCTTGGGGAAAGTCTCAAATGAGTTATCTGAGGACATGTAAGCACATTTTAATAGGCTAAATGACCTCATGAAGGAACTATGTCATGTCAAGTAATTTAAATATTGAGGTCCTCTGGCATGACCAAATGACTCCAAATTTATCCATAATTGGAGATAATCCAATAATGTTGAAATTGATGGGATGAGATCACAGTCATTGAATAGCCAGGGATTCCCTTGGATATATTCATTAAAGATATTCAAAAATATGTGATTGCATTGTCGTTCACATCAAATTAGATGTTTAGTTTGACTGGAATTTCTATAGTATTGCAGTAACCCTAGGTAATCTCTCGGTGAAGAATTAGATAATTATTTTAGAAATATGGTTCTAATTATGAAAATAAAGTGGGAATGGGGTTATTTTAAACCTGGGTTCTATTGATTTAAAAATGTAATTTGAAACATTATTAAAAATTGAGATAAATTGGTTGGATAAATCATGATCAACCCAGGTAAGTTTCCTTTGATGCTCAATCCATTATCTCTCTCAATGAAATGCGAAATATCATTGATAAAAAACACCAACTACACGATGAGATGACAATATTTGTGTTAATGATAAAAAAATTTATAAGAAAAAACACATGTATTATTATGGGTTCAATATTTCTTGGGGTTTCTCACATTTTCCATAAAAGTGTTTCTAGTTAATAAAAAAATTAATTGAATTTATGTGTTAAATATCCTGAAATTTATCAACCGATGTAATCCATTTTCACACTCATGAAATGGAAGGGGTGAGAAAAAAGTAAGACACGCTCAAATCCTCAAAAGATCTGGGTTATGGATAGAAGTAGTGGATTCATGTTACATTGATTTGTATTTGATCATACCAGAATAAAAAATAAAATGAATAAATGAATAAAAATAGACTACAGACCTGGAATATCAATTATCTACCAATGATTATTGGTGTTGTGCTTATGATTACAACAAGGAACACCCCCAAAAATCCATCACTATGAATATTTACAGTACATGAACCATAAAAGGACTAAAATGGGTAATGATTGATCTAATAATTCACTCACCCTTAACCCTAGACCTAAAACATTAAATAATTAGTGTTATGGGAGATTTTATTTTTCAGATACATCACAATTTCCCCTAAATAAGTCAAGTGCCTAAGGGACTAGGTCACTATTCATATTAGTTTTTTATTCTTTTATCTAGATGGTTTGCTGACAAAAAACGTTAAATAATCATAAAATTCAGTGGATATGTGGTCTATTGAGTTATATATCCTATAATGGTCCAATTAGTTCAATTAGAGGTCTGAGTCCTATGTTATGGCCCAAATACAGAAGGTTGGTCCCATTTCACCTGCCCATAATTACTTCACATTAGGCCCCCTTTTTGAACTCTAAATGGATGAATTGGGATCCATGATAATCTAGAAAAATTTATATAACATGTTTTTTCATTAGACCACCAATTTTCAGCCTCATTTAATGAATGGATGATCTATAGTACATATCTATTGCCACATGTGTGCTTGGGCACTTGCGCGGATGTGCTCGTTCTACTTGAAAGCCATTGTGGGCTCTCTGAATCACCTTCTCTTCAATTTAGTCATGTATATAAGCAAAATTACACAATTTAACAGTGAAAAATATTAAATAATTTAAACATTCATGTAGTTCAATTTATTATTATATTTGGAGTATTCAAAACAAGACCATTTTAAAAAAGTGATGTATGGTTGGAAATGAACAGTTAATTGCTATGTGATCACACCCACACACCAGAATATTTTCACTCATGGGAAAAGTTTATTATCCTGATAAAGTCCCATTCCCATATCAATTGTGATAAAACTTATATGATTATTGAAATTAAATCCATTATGTTTCGTTTATGAAATCAATTTTCCTATCATTTTTCTTCTCTCTTATTTTTTTCATCTTCACTCAAGGAATATATGAAACTGAAGTTATTCAATTTTCCCATAGTAAGTATTAAATTACCATATTCATGATATGATAATATTTTATCTATTCTATGAAACTACTATGATACTCATGAGGGAATCCAATAGGTTGTTCTGGGGTTTAAGGGTTGATAGGATTTAATGATTAAAAATATGAGGAAGAAGAGGAGGGTTTATTCTCTTATATACAAAACAAGTTAAAATTAGAAAAATAATCACAATAAGTTTACTCACTAATCCCCTCATAGTGTTTATCACACTAAAATCACTATACAATTTATTCATTTTTTGTGGGCCACAACCCAACACTGAATAATAATGAGCAAACATTGTATTTTCTCTATTTTCTCTTTTTTTTCTATTTGTTCAATATACAGAACAATAAATTTTTATATATTATTTACTTGAGACTAAGAGGTAAACATTTATAACACAATGGTATAATATTAATCTAGACCCAATTCTCCAAATAGATTATTAACACCCATTTTATCAACCCATAATAATGATTATTTTTCAAGAATACCCTTGGAAACACCCTCTCCCCCATACTTGTTGAAAAGAAAACCATAATTTACCTAAGATAAGGGTATGTAGGGATACATTGGCTTGTAATTTAGCTAAATAAGATGAATTTAATGGTTCGTAAGGTATAAGAAGGTTAAAATGTCAAGGTGGCCAAAAAATAGAGGTTAATTATGCCTGTGTATTTTCAATGAATGATTACCTCTATCATGAATATGGCATAATCGAATATTATAGATTCAAATAGAATCAAAGAAATATCAAGTTTATATAAACGAACCGAGAATCTAGGGAGAGTGATTAGATGATATAATATTAAAAAATGGTATTATAATGTCTATTAAGGGATTAAAATATTGGTTAGTGCTAATGGGGCATGTGTTTCAAAAATCCATTAAACAACAAAGAATGATTTGAAAATATGAATTCTAGAAAAATGATTCAATAATAACCTTCATTTGAAAAAAAATGTTCTATAAATAATGGAATTTTCCAAACAATTAACTCAGGCATGAAAAATCATTATGGGTATTCCTTTAAAGATCAATATTTTTCTGAAAACACAAAATAATGAAACAGAAATCATAAATAAAACAAACAAATGTTTTCTTTTTTTTGTTTTGTTTTTTAATAATAACTATGATTTTCACCCTCCCCCATATATAAAATTTAAAATTTCCTAAATATAATTGTTTTATATAAATATAGAAGTAAATAAGTGTAAGGAGAACAAAAATCCTACTAATTTGTGTCATATGTGGAATCAATCAGTTCTATTTCCTCCATGTGATTCTTTTGAAAATTATAATATAAGTGTTTGAGCCTATTTCCATTAACAGTAAATCAATATCCACTCTCCTCATGAAAAAAATTTATCCCCCCAAAAGGGTAAATATCATTAAAAATATAAGTACCGAGTCATTAGGAATGAAACTTACATGGGTGGAGCTTTTGCATGAAATTATACATGAGGACATTGTCACCAATATAAAACTTATGCTATTGAATCATCCCATCAGGATTTTTTTTCTCCTTATAGATTTGTAATTTCACATATGCGTCATTCTGAATTTCTTCTAACCCCTAAATATGTAACTTTCCATTCACACCTGCATATGAGGGATTCATATTATGTTGTTTCACAACCCTGTATGCATTGTGTTATACCTCCACCAGGACATGATAAACCTTTCCAAAAACAATCATGTATGGAGAAATACCGATTAGAGTTTTAAAAGGTGTATGTTACAACCAAAGTGCATCAACCATGTGAAAAAACCAATCATTCCTATTGAATTATACCATTTTACATTATTTTCTTAAAATTGTTATTTGGTATTTACGATTATATATTAGTTTACAGGAGATATGTAGTGGTGACTTTATGAAAAAACCAATACATATGTATCACGTTTTTCATGTTATGATTTAAAAAATGTGAACCCTGATCACTAATGTTGAATCCTGGAAAACTGAACCTGCTGAAAGTGTGGGACATCATAAAATAAGCTACCACACAAGACTAATCGTTCTTGGTATCCTTTGTCTCAGACTGTTTAGAGACATATTAAAAAAAGAATAATATGAAAAAAAATCCAAATGAATTTTGATAAAGACCCATGATATCAATGCCCCTTGCATATAAGATCTCAAAACATTACATGGGATGTTGGGGAATTTCATTCATGTTGGAAATATTCCCTGTGAATTGACTATGAGTAGATGAATTTCAAGGATAGATGGGAATATGTATACAATGTTGTCCAAACAATTCCTAATTCATAGACCATTCAAGCTATATGTTAAGAGCCAAAGTGGCCCCCTCAATCCTATGTGTGCAAGAATGTCAAAAATATGTGGGACTCATGGTCTGGGACACACTGACAAACAACTTGGTCCCTAAAAATTCTACACAAGTATGGTTCATCCAAAATGTACCATCATTAATCACAATTATATATCTGGGAATGAGGAGTTCTGAAATCAATTGGGATCATAGATGTTGATAGAAAATTTACAATGTCTGCATAGCGGGGGTAATGTTCTCATTATAAAAGAATGATCTAATTGGAAGGGGTGAGTAAACATGATGGTCTATTTGTGTGGAAATACTACAAATGTGGTAAGCTACCACATTTTATAGAAATAACTTATCTCTGATCTTAATGTGAAACACCTAAAGGATGAGCATACAACGAACGAGGTGGGGCATAGATTTAGGTTTCATTAGGATAAAAGGAAGGGAACCATGATAAAAACACAATGATTTTGACCCGATTTTATATGTGCATAATTTTTTCTTGGAAAACACATTAAAAAGATGTTATTTTTCAGAGGTAATATTGGTTTCTTGGGTAGGGTCAAGGGTACATGATGTATGCACAATGATATATGGTGACTTCTCAACCCTATTTGATAAGCCTACCCCAACTGCAAAGTTTGAGGCATCACACATAAGTTCAAAAGAGAGATTCCACCTTTGTGGACTGATAATGGGAGGTGATGTGGGACTCATTCTAAGTGAATTGAAATCATCCTCACTTTTATTATAAAAATATCAGATTCATTTTCCTATCATCAAGACAAGGTAAGTGATATATTACCAAATTACTTAATGAATCAGTAGTAAAGACCACCATAACCTAAGAAATATCACACATGATGAACAGATTTTGGATATAAAAAGGTTTAAATTAATAAAAAAAATTATTTATCCAATTGAATTTCCACTTTTGGAAAAACATTCCCAAGAACAATCCCACACATAACCATGAAATGGAATTTATAATAATTTAATTCGATATCTTTTTCAATGCAACAACAGAGGATAGAACCAAGGTGTTCTACATAGTCATTTAAGAAAGTTCCATAAACCATGAAATCATCCATAAATATAACCTTTCAATTCTAAAGGTACTCCAGAAAATACACACCATACATAATTTAAAATTACCAGGAGCATTACATAGACAAAAATTCATCCTTCTATATGAAAATTTTCCAAATATATAGGTAAATGTTGTCATTTCATGATTCCTAGGGGCTATATTGATTTGAAAATAACTGAAATATCCATCATGGAAACAATAATGAGACTTACCAGATAGTGTTTCTAGAAATTTTCCAATGAAAGGTAATGGAAATTGGTCCTTTAGGGTGGGTTGATTCAGTCGATTGTAGTAAATATATACTATCTAATGTTTTTGCACACGTATTGTAACAAAATCAATCCATTCATTTGACACTGCTATTATTCAGGTTTTTATGCCAAAATTCACTAGGAATCCGCATTTAATATCAAATATATACTAAATTATCCCAATAGTAAGTAATTTACTAACACCAAATATTACCACTTCAATGAATGTGGGATTCAACTGAATTGGATATTTCCTTATAGGTTAACCACATCATCTAATGGTTTATGGTTCACAAAAATAAATAGGATAATAAAAGGAATATCAACCAATGTCCATAATATTACGTTTTTACAATCTCTTAAAAGGTTGAGTAGTTTTTATTCTTTATTTTAAGAGAGGTTATTCAAAATAATTATTGGAAATTGGTCAATAATCTCAAGATGTGAATATTTTAAATTAGATGGAAGTGCTTTTAATTTCAACACCAAGGGTTTTTGGATTGAGGGAGGAGATTTAGGTGGATTATTGTCCATGAAAATGCCTATTTTTCCATGATTATTCTCTAAGCAAATATAATCAATCGAAATGTGATTTCTAGAATCCTCGATAGTCAAGGGAACTGAATAATAAACATATTCATCAAATAAATTAAAAAATATACCCACTACTGAGCTCCAAATACCCTCAAAACATGAATCAAATCTAAAAACATCCAAAGGTGAAGAATATGAAAATGAATAAGAGTATGGTTTGAGGTGTGAATTGTGTGTGTATGTGTATAATTTTAGAGAAATTCCATTGAATATACATTAAGAGTGGAGTGCTCTTAAATTTGGTGTTTGATAGCCTCGTGGATGTTATAACATACCCATTCCCCACCGAACTCCAATGACATCATACTATTGTGAATGATTATGATAATATTTCCTATTTTAATGAATCAAATTCCAAATATGAGAGTGTAATGTTCATGGGTTTGGGTATCTTCCATCTCAAGAATGTATAATTTTACACGAAATATTAGATTCTTCTCTTTTGTGAGGACATCCTTGACCACTCCATATGTGTGTGTTTTTCTCCAGTTAGAAAATTTCACTATGATGAACATCAATTTATTCTCTCCAACTTGCAAAGAAGTGTACACAATGTAAGGAAATACATGAATTTAAGCACTTATATCTAGAATAGCATCTGAAAAGAATGTCTCCCCTATGGTGACAGGTATCTCTAATGTTCTCATATCCTTGAATTTCGTTGGAATTTTGATTTGAATCAATGCAGAGATATTCCACCCCATGTTGACTCTCTAATTTCTATTTTTCCTTCGTATATAGTTGAAAATATCTCTATAAATTGTAAAAATGCTGAATTTTAAAAATTGCATCCAATAAAGGAAAAATAAATAAAGAAAATTAAGGTATCCAGTATTTTATTATCAATCTCATTATCAGAATTTTTCTTATTCTTATAGAGTCATTGGAGGAAAGGAAGCAAAATGGATTATTTGTGGGAATCCTCAATTGTAATATATATATACTTTTTGTTTGGTTTTTCTTTATTGGAGTTTTTATGGGTGTATATAGAGTGTTTTCAAGAGGGGGATATACATGTTGGGTAGAATCATTGGATAAAGGAACTTATTTACCACTATGTAGTGTTTTTGAACAAATATTACCTTTTTATTTTGGATTAGAAATCGGTGGGGAAGGTAGTTTTCCATAACAATACATATTTATCTCATTGATGGTGTCGTCCAATTGTAACAAATGAGTTTATAGGTATAGTATAAGAAATTGTGTTGTGTTTTGGAACTAGAGGATCTGGGATTCCATTTTCTTCACTATCTCCTCGAGGCACGATTAATATTTTGGAGGTGGATGAGTACTGTTCGGAGAAGATGGGGGAAAAATGTTTCATACCTTGTCCTTGTTGATTCCAATTCTTCTGAGGGTAGATTAAGATTCCTCTTTTATGGAATCGTGGTTGTACTTTCCACACAGTGTTAAATTTTTCTTAGAATGGTTTTGGATTGAATGGAGAGGCTTGTTAGAATGGGTTCTCAGGGAATAATACTACACAAGACGTAGATGAATCCTAATGTTACAGAAATTGTTCATAAAAATGAGTGTAATCAGTACAAATAACACAATTTAATTGAATAGAAGAAGAGTTTGAGTAACCTAGTGCTTGAGATAATTGACTTGGAAGGGTGTGAATCTGATCTATTTTATTATCATGCTTTTTTTATAGATATTAATGACTTACCTCATGAACTCTTTGGGTTAGTGTGATATCTCATGTACCAAATTATTGTGTATTTTTAGCCATGTTGGCTATTATGTCACAATATAAGGAAGAAGTAGTATAAACTAGGTAACCGCCCACTCTAGAATATATCATTACATGATACATGGGGATAATTCCCTCAAAGAAGTGTTTAATTAGACATTTTTATATAAATTTATTTTGGGGGAAGCTTAATCAAAGCCTTTTGAATCTCTCCCAATAATCATAAAGTGTCTCTCATTACAACTTCCTAATGAAACATATTTATTTTCTAATTGATTTAGATTAAGAGGAATGGAAAAGAAATTCTATAGAAATATTTGGTTAATGTCATTTTAGCCCAAAATTAAGTGAGGATATAAGTATATACAATCTTTTGATACACAATATTTGTTGAAATGTAAGACCCTAAACACGAGGAGATCCAAAGAATCATTTTTGGGTTTTGTAGTAGAGCACACTCTAGGAATCTCATTAAAATTTATACTAGGTTCCTCCCCAAGTAGGCCATTGAATTTAAGAATAATTTGGATAAGGCGTGATTTGATCTCAAATTTTTTTGCTTCCACGTTATATTGGATGTACAATGGTTGGTATTCCCCATCCGGTGAGGTTAGTACTTTTGGGATTCAATTATTTTCTACCAATATTGACAAGGTTTTAATTGGTTCAATATTTTATTGGTTTGGAAAATATTATTGATCCAACATTGTTTCCAACATGATAATTCATTTTCCAACTCTAGATGACATAATTTTTCAGTCCATTGTCTTTTCAATTTCTAGGTCAAATTCATGTAGTTTATCATTTGTAGGGCAGGGCATATATAAAGGTTGTCATGTTCTTTTTGTAATTTTTTCATTCAATGATTTAATATGGGTAATATAAAATAACATAATAAGGTTGAAGTAGAAAAAATATAATTTTATACTATATTAGATAAAGAGGAATAGAGAGGTAGAGAAGAAGAAACACACAAAATAGGAAAAAGAAAAAACAAAAACAAAAATAATAAAAAGGGAATGGGGGATTTTGAAATGAGTAATTAATAAGAAGTAAAATAAATATAAAAAGGAATGATATAGGAAAAAAATTATTTTCTCCCAGAAAATGGTGAAAAACATTGATCTCACTGTCAAGCACATCAAATTTGATGTTTAGTTTTACCGGAATTTCTATAGTATAAAAGTGACCCTAGGTCATATCTCGATAGAGCCTTAGATAATTAATTTAAAATGAAGGTTTTTATTATAAAAATAAAAGGTTAATGGGTTTATTTAAATATTTTGTTTTCTTATTTAAATATATAATTTGAAACTAAACTACTATGTGATAGAAACTGGTTGGAGAATGGGTGATCAGCAAAAGTGTGTATCCCTTGATGCACAATCAGTGATCGAACTCAAGGGAATGGGAATATCATCGATTACATGATTTAAACGTAATAAAACAAGTATGTTATGTGTGTTTTTAGTAGATTACTAACTATGATTTGATATATCAATGATATTGATTACTAGTGACAACACCAAATTGAAAAACATGAATCGATTTAAAAATTAATGTCAATCCAGGAAACACATAAACCACATTATGAGATGACTAGATTTGTGTGAATTAATAAATTTTCCAAATGAAAAGAACATCAATATTAATGGGTTAAATAAATTTTAATTTATCAATTAACTTAATCCATTCACACATACCTGAATGGGATGGGGCGAGAAAAGAGACAATCACACTCAAATCATCACAATATCCTAGTTATGCATGGAAGCTTGAGATTCTTATTAATTTGATTTATATTTGATCATACCAGACTAAAGAAATTAAAATGATATAAATGAATAAAAATAGTCTAAAAACCATGAAATTTCATTATCCACCATGGATTACACACATGGATCTGGGGATAACAACAAGGAACACCCCCTAAACCGAGTAGTAAAAATTTTAGAAGTACACGAAGAAGAAGAGTAATTAAATGTGTTAAAAGAGATTTAAACATAATGTCTCCCTTACCCATGGTTTTGAAAATTAGATAATTAGGGTGAGGTGAGATTTTATGGAAAATAAATAACAGTTTCCACAATGGAAATATAGTGTTTAAAGGTCTAGGTCTCTATTCATGAAATAAATTTACACCTTTTTTCCAGTTTTTAACTAATCTAAACCTGTTCAATTGTCATTAAATTCAGTTGAGAGTTGGGAACACTAGTTAGATATAAAATAAGGATGGATTCATCCTAATTTTAGGTATAAGGCCCATGGTATGGCAAAAATACATATGTTTCATCCAATTTGGATCACCCATAATTTCATCACATTATGGGTCAATTGTTTGCCTCCAAAAGGTTGAATTGGGCTCTAAGATACTCTTGAGAATTGTTACCCACACAAAATTTCATGATCCCACCAATTTTCAGTCCCACTGAATTCATATATCATCTATAGTGCATATTTGATTCCACATGTCTTCTTGGAAACATGCGTAGTATGACCTATTATACTTGAAATCCATCGCTGGCTCTCCAAATCACCTATACCTACAATATTAGCCATTAAAAAAAGTAAGATTAATCAATTTAATAGTAATATAACATAAATAACATAATCAAACATATATTTCAATTTACTATTCTATTTTTAATATTCAATAAAACCCAGTTTAAAATAGTGGGGTATGGTTAGAAATAAATAGTGAAACCGTATGTGATCAATATGTGTGACATTGAATCCCATCATAGACTGCATCCTCGACTCTTACAAAATGAACCAATAAAATCAGTGAACATCTTATGTGGGGGAGGCCTAAAAATCCCCCAATCTAGCATGATAAATAATAGATGACCATTGAAGGTAATAATTCTACTTTCTAGACAAGAAGTTGGCCCCCTTGTATTTCAGTGTCAGATAGGATTTCATAGAGGAGTGGATCTCATGACCGATAGGTTTTCCATCATGTAATATAGCAATGAAAAACAAGAGAAACAATGCTACATGCACAATCACATTATGTGATAACTCATATATCATATAAAGGTCTTCGAATAGGACATTTGAAGAATATCCCAATCCCCTAATAGATCACATGAAAAATAAAATAAGCTAACACTGAACAAATATAAGTCATTTAAAATATAAATTCCAGATCAAAGATAAAGGCAGGATAAATTTGTAAAGACATATACATTTACCCTCATGTGTTTCATGTGAACCACCCATGACACACAATAACAGCAGGATATGACGCCCTGATCTCACAACCCTCCTTCAGTATACTGTTTTGGTCATGTAAAGTCGTGTGGTCTTGCCAAAGCAAGTAACATGTTGCCCCTTGGGCATACCACCCAAGTCTCATGAAACCCTCTAGGATCTCTGTTCAAGCCTCATGATGTCCTTGAATCATGTATCCAAATTCATATGGTTTGACCAATTCATGTTTGTTGAGACCCACAGGCCGCACTTAGGCATGTTCAATATCTCTCGCAATTCCAGCTAGGCACGCTATCCAGGTCTTACATTTCCCTCCAGACATGCCATCTAGGACATGATCTACTATCTAAGACATGTCACGTTGAACATTATTTTTCCCTCTCAATGTTCTAGCTAGATATTATGATGACACTAGGGAAATTTAGTAGGATTATGTGACACACTCTAAAAAATCCAACCAAGGTAATGTGATGGATTCCAGGATCAACATGGAAGGTATAATGATTATCTCAAGGAAATTATACCTTGATCATGATAAAAATCTCAAGAATTCCATCTAGGTTATGTGAAGTCCTATAGAGAATTATAATGGATCATTAATTTCTATTTGGACATGTTATATAGACACTCACTGACATGTCTAGAAGACAATCAATGCATGTCAATTTGATAATTAGCTCATGTAAGGTAGGAAAAAAACAAATTATTGTACATCCTTGTAATTGATGACCTTGTCTATCCTTGGTGGGTATCCCCCAATTATAAGGTCAAAATGAGGGTGTAATACCCAATAAATTGAACTAATATGACTATTATA
Source organism: Viscum album (assembly GCA_963277665.1). Taxonomy (NCBI): domain Eukaryota; kingdom Viridiplantae; phylum Streptophyta; class Magnoliopsida; order Santalales; family Viscaceae; genus Viscum; species Viscum album. The sequence goes on along the minus strand of OY728148.1, from coordinate 1,918,266,400 downwards.
TCCAAAATAATTAGTATACATTAGTTTCCGTTATATGGAATAAGCTATATATTAAGCTATGGTGGGTGGTCCTGTTATACAACTCACGCACCCATGAGAAATGAGGATGATCATTTTCAATCCCTTATTTCTCACACCAAATGTAGCTAAAATGGGATTATAGACTCATAATTATCATATCATTTTCACTATAAGCCTCTATCAAGCAAGGGAATCCTTGGATTTTATGACCTTTTCCATATCTAGTTGTAAGCCCCAAATACATGTGTAATGGTAGTTTGTATGGCCATATTAATGGAACTACAATGACTCACATTCCTTCTATAACTAGGATACACATGACACCTTCCAGAGCTTCAAGATCTATATTAATCTTATAAGGAATGTCCCATTGCATATGTACAACATCCACAAGAGATGAAATTGATTATATTTTATCCTTAATTTCTCACACTGAGCATAGATCACATGGGATTGAGGATTTTCAATAATCAAATCATGTACACAATAAATATCTACAAAGACAAGGGAATAAATAATGTGTAATCCAAAATGATTTGAATTATGGGGATTATGATTCCTATCATAGTGAGGATTCATAGGATGCCTTCATAATACCTAATCCCTAACTCAAATAGGTACCCACCGTAGTGTGGGTCCCATCATGTCTACACCAGTTTAAGCATCAGTATCAAAACAATCATATGGCATGAGCACTCTACCTCACCACCATTGAAATGAATGACCAAATAAACTACTAAAACATTGACTCACACCAAAATCAGGATATATAATATGTTACTCTAATACCAGAGCTTGAATACCTAGTTCCTCATATCACCCATATGTGTCATTTATTTATAGTGTTAAATTGCACAGGATTAATGAACTACATTTGTTTTGATTCCTATAATAACTATGGAATGTAAGATGACTCATAATGGATCAACCCACTCCTTGGAATATTAACCACCTCACTACATAGTATAATATTCTAATATTTATGGTTATATGTATTATACACATAAGAAGCTACCCATTATAGGTAAAATGTATGAAAAACCTTAGATACATATAAATAAATTCACTAATGATATCCCCATCTTCTGCACAGAAAAAAGTCATAACCTATAAATCATTTTGTAATAGTAAGAGAGTCATGAACATATATTAAATATATATGAGAGTCCTATAGTAGGAAACAATTCCCCACTAAAAATAGTGTGATGATCCCAACCTCACATCCTATTAACCAATGCATATCCCCTAGAATCGTTGGGTCTGAAACACCGATCAACCATTGGCCATTAGAGAGAAGGTTTGTACCTACTAATGGATGAGGGAACCATTGGGAGTTTCTATAAAAATAGACTAAAAAATTACAATACCTTCAGCATATACTTATTTCATCTTCAAAAAACACATTACAACATACTTAGTCCCAATAATCCCCCCTTTGGATTTTTTTTCAACGAAGGATCATAAATCATTGAATATTTTTCATGAATGAATGGATTAATATGGAATAATTATAATCCTAGTTGTGATAACTCATTGTAGGAAACATTAATTATTAATAAAAAATCATGATGTTCAAAAGTAGTGAGTTGTGAAATATCTCGAACCATTCTGCACATCATTGTTCACTTATTCCACTTTCATATAAACAAAAGTTTCCCACAAGAACCCCAACATACTATTATAATATTTCAAACACATACATACTGAATTTACAACATACCCAAAACTCCCCCTACATACATGCTTCCATTAAATATAGAGCACATATCAAAAGATAGATTTTTGAAATAATTATACCAATTGATAACAATAAAAAAGACTAGATGATAGAGGGGGGAAATATACCTAAACCATGATAAGAGAGATTTTTCAAACCAATGATCAACAATAGTTTGTAAAAGTATTCTTTCAATAAACCGTTTTTTAAAAATTTCAGTAAACTGTTCCAATGTAGGATCATAATCCAGCTTCCATTCATTCTTATCCACATTCCCTTTGATGAATTGGTATTTGATTTCAATATTTTTCTAATGATAATGTTGTATCGGGTTTCAGGTAAGGTTGATGGGACATTGATCATCATAACCCAGGGGTGTGGGTAACTTCACCTCTATAAGTATGTATTCAATGTGAGTCTTCATCCACATAAGTTTTGAAGAAGCATGAGTGAAAGGAATATACTCAGCTTTGACCATTCCAAGAGTTAAATGTTTTTTTGTATACCAACAAACAGATGTTTTTTCAATAAGAAAATTCCACTAGATATAGATATTCTGTCATTAACCATTCCTACCCAATAAACATCTGAATACCTAAACAAGACAATAATTAATGAGCTATCATACTCGATTCCAAAATTTAATGTGTTGTTGATAAAACTAGGAAATGTTACTACTACCAATTTTCGTGATTGTTTTAGATAACTCTAAATATTTCACACAAGGAAACCTCCTAAACAATGTCGGGTCATGTGGCAGTTTAATACAACAAAGTTTTAATAAACTTCTTAAACTATTTAGCATTAACTTATATGCCTTATCAATCATTGGAAAACATATGTTCCACTGAAATCGGAGTGGAAAATATTTTTGAGGTTTCCATAATGAACATATTAAGATCAACAATTGAATAATATTTTTGAGAAAGAAAAATGTGTTTTTTATTTTTTCATATTTGTTACCAAAGAAAGTATTTTGTTTCACCCAGTATGGACATCTCAAACAATATTTTCATATCTTTAGAAAATGTTTCACTAGTTAATTCATTTTTCTTATAATAGATTATGTCACTAGCATAAAAAATTGTGATGAGGGAAAACTACTAACTTTATTTGATGTATTGATTTTTTTCAACTCCTGTTTTCTTAAAACCCATACTTCTTAATAATGTGTCATATTTAGAATATCATGCCCTCAATTCTTGATTTATCCCATTAGAGGACTTCTTCATCCTCCATACATAATATTCATCGTTCCCAAAAAGAAATCCACATACTTATTCAGTATAAACTTCACTATAACGATCCCCATTCTGAAATTATGACTTCACATACATCTAAAATATTTTCTGACATTATTATGAATTAAGGGAAATATAGATTTTGATTGTTTCAAATTTTTCCACTAGAGAATATGTATCATCATTATAAATGACTAATATATTTGATTAATTATTTCACACTAATCTAGATTTTTTTCTTATAACATCACCATCATCATTCAGCTTGTTACATAATACCCACCTTGGACCCATATTTTTTTTAATATTTTATAGGTAATAATTCCCATGTATCATTTGTTTCTATCGGATCCAACCATTCAATCAATTTATTGAACCTCTTCTGGAAGCTCAAAATCCTTTTTCAAATCATTTAGTTCAACTTTTGAATATAAGGAGGTACGTATGATGTATTTTTATGTTCTTCATGTTTTATCATTTTGATGTTGATCATAAATTATGTTTTGAGCATAAAATATCTTCCTCATCCTAGGATGAGATTTTGGATATTATTCCTCAACAAAATAAATAGCTGGTTCGGATTCTTCAACTTATTTAGGATTACAGTTACTTATATCCTTATCAAAATTGTTACAAAAAACATCTTTCATCCTATTCATCTTTCTTATCAGTACAAGTTTATTTAACATATTCATTATCCTTTTCATTAAATATCACATCAAAAGAGTAAACTACTATTATTATCTCTTTATTGAAACATCTATATCATCTTCCTTACATATCATAGCCAATAAAAATTCTATCTTCACCTATATGATAAAACATTCTAAGGGTTCCACTTTTCTTTTTTATGATACATGGACTCCCAAAAATCTTAAAATGTTTCAAACATGGAGTTTTTCCATAAAATATTTCATATGGAGTCATATCGGATCTTGTCCTATTGAAAAATTGTTTCTAAATATAAACCTCAGTGCTCATGGATTTCTTTAAAAGGTAATGAGAGATACCATGTTCAAGTAATATAGTTCATCCCATTTCAACAAAAACTTCTATTCATCCACTCAAAAATACCATTTCTTGAGGAGTGTATGGTGTACTGAAATCATTACGAATTCATTTATTTTCAATATAACTATCAAATTCTTAATTCCTATATTCAACACCATTTTTAGTCCCCAAATTCTATATTTAATACTATTCCTCACTATCTTTCCTATTGAATCATATCATCATTTTTAGGGCATATTACTTATGATTCATATATATAACAAAAATAATATGAGTAAAGTAATCCATTGAAGTGATGAAATACTTATTTTTATGAGTCTGTTACATTATCATTAGTCCACATATATTAGAATGGATATGTTTTAAGGGTTATTTTAAAAAATTAAAACATTCATATACATAGAGTTTTTAATCCTTCCATTTTGAACAATTTCTCAACACCAAGCTATTCGCATTGACATTGCCCGGAATACCATGAACACTATCTCACTTTGACGACATTCTCATTTTTCTCTAAAACATGTGTCCCATCCTTTTATCAAAAAAATGAGTTTTTTATCATACTCAAGTAACAAGTGTTTTGAACCTCACCAATATGGAATAAGTATCCTTTTGTAGTTTGGACTCTTGAAACTATTTTCCTTCTTCCTCACTTTTCACAAAAAAACCAAAATTTTCTGAATATAACTTTTTTTATTCATACAATAGTTATGAAACATATATCAGGTTATGTTTCATCCCATCAAAAAACATATATTAATTAGACTTAGAATTTTATTTGCCAGTAATAATATATTCAACACTTTCAATCTAGATATTTTCCTCAATTAGAGAATTCATTGTTTCTTTTTTGAAATCATTAATATTCATCATCAATCATTAAGCCTCCTATCATATAAGAAAAACATACACTATACAATATCCATGGTAATTATTTTTTTATTTTAGAGTGGTTTCAAAAATAAGATCCTTTTCTTTCCCTTTATCTTATTTCACATATGGCTTATAAAAATTGTTATAAACCATTTGATGTGTCGATTACAAAATAGTAATTCCTTTATATATGTTTCTAGGTTGTTCGCATATTTCATATATCTTTTTTGAAGGTTGGAAGCTATGTTAAACATTCACACTAACCTTCTTAGGTTTATTCGAAACATCATTCCTAGAATTTATCATTTGAGAGTATTGACTCCTCCTCAAACATTGCCTTCTGTAATTTGTGATATAGTAGTAATGTTGTTGATAAAATGAAAAAATATCTTCTTGTTCCCAAATCCACTAAAATACCAATAATTTCATTAGATATAATATTTCATTTGAAACATCCATATTGTCTGATGTTGTGAGCATGTTTCTCAGTAACTTTATTATCTTTATTATAAGAACATTGTTGACCACTAACCATTATATTATCAACCAAAATCTTCTTTTTTAGATTATATTTCATTTTAGTTTATCAAAACCAGAATTAATAGCAGTATTTTTAGACTCATAACTTTTACAATCTTATTATTTTTACACTTTTTTGGTTTTGGACACCTACATAACATTCCCCAGTTTCTTTTTATCAAAAAAAATTTCAATATTCTTTGAAATAATTGATGTTAAAATTTAATCCTATTTAGGTTTTATATTAACATATTTTTAACTGAAATTAGAAATAGAATTATTTAAACTTTTATCCCTCTATTCAGATTTAGAATGTATTTGTTGGAAATTTTCTATCTTTTCTTCTTTTGATTCATTCAATTTTACATTCAGATTTTAATTTCAATTATTTTATTTATAGATATATTTCTTCAAATAATTTCTCTCATTCAGTAGCATAACTTTCTCATCATGATAGCATTCCAAATTATTTATTTAATAAATATCATTTTTCATTTTCTTGATTTCATTCCCTTGATTCTGTATATTTCTCATACATTATTTCAATTCTTTTTTCAGATGAAATTGTAATTTATTTTTTAATTCTTTAGAACTACTACTTCCAAACTATACATTTTTAACTTTTGCAATGAATGTTCTCTCTCCGACCTTCTCAATCAATTTTTAAAATTCAGTTTCCTTATCTTCTTCTTAATAATATTTATATGAAAAACTCCTCCTTTTGGATTTGGAGAAATTTAAATATTTCCCTTTGGAATAATATTTAGCCTTATCACTACATTTCTTCCACAATATTCATTTCCTTATTTCTGGTTCATCACTTTCCTATTATTATTTTATGAGTAAAATTATCTACAATGTTTCCAATGGATTAAAATTTAAAAAAATTCAAGGTATGTATCCCTATATTATTTCTTGTAACTCTTTTCAAATTTTTAGAAAAAAAAAGGATACAAAATCGTTATTTTTTCAAAATACCTCATTTTTAGAATCTAGATTCATCAACTTCTTCTTCAATAATTTTATTTTACATTCCTTGTTTGACCATCTTGAATGATATTTCTCTATCACATTTGGTTTTAGAAACTCATAGATTTCCCCATTTTAATTTCATAAGCGATGAGGGTACTATGAAAATCATTCAGAGATAATGTTTCTATATCGCTTTCTTCCAAAAAAGAATATTTGGCATCAAACATATCATGAAGAATTCTCAAGAACTTTTCAAAAATATTTGAATATACCATGTTTTTAAGAAAACATATAATTGTACTAACAATGTAATTTACCTTGGAAATGAAGGGTCCAATATATTCATTATCACCCATATTGAGATCTTTAAAGTTCAAACTCTATATTTCATAAATGGAATTCATTACCTTTTTATTTCCATCAAATATGTTCTTCATATTATCCAAGATACCTTTAGTAGTTGAAAAACCGTACACTCTTAAAACCCACTTTCAGAAAGTGATGAGAGTAAATCTTTCATATATTCTCCATCATTCTCAATATTCTTCATTTCAAAATATGTTAGATAAACTTCTTCCCTGGTGGGAGGAAATCCATCTATATTATCTTCAAGAACAACGTACCTAAGAGACATAAGATAAAGAAATATTATTTGTTTTTACATATGATAGTTATTACCATCTAAGACCCAAATCACATTAATGATAAAATAATTTAGATTCTCCATTAAAAATTTTATTCAAAAACTATAGAAAAGTGAAAATAAATGCAACCATCATTTTAATACCAATTAAGATGGCACAACTTGGATCCAAGTATCACTGAGAGGGGAGGAGGTGAATTGATGATATATTTTTCTTTTAAGTTTCTTTTCTTTTGAAACAACCTTCACCTCCTATTATATATTTATGAATGTTTTGAAGAACAACACACATCCATAACAACATAATAAATTAAAATGTTCACTACTCAAAAAGAGTAGCTACATACTAGGGATTGTTTTTGAAAAAAATACAATACCATGAAATCTACTATAAAATTATCCTTTTAGGTGGAAAAACAGGTAAGATATTCCCTTAAACTTGTTTATCAATATGATCTATAAAAACATTCCCGTTATTCAGGTTTCCTGAAATAATATAACACAATATTTTGTATCATGTTATGAAACATTCACCCATTTATTCAAAACATTATATTGTACTACTTTTCCAGCATACACGAATATGATCTTTAAAAAAATTACCAATTTCCGACCAAGATGTGGGTAAGAAATTATTTATCTTTCATAATGATACTCAATCTTAATCCCAATCTAATTATTTAGTGGAATTAATCCCTCCAAAAATATATGTTATACTAGAATACCACTAAAGTAATTCTAAACTTCTTCGATATATGTGTAGAAATCCTTATTTGAGGGCTTGGTCTTATTTGATAACCTCTATGTTTGAACTCCTACCTTCATTCCTTTTTATTATATTTGAAAACATTCCTTAATAACTCTCAAACTGGAAACTTATTCTTGATAGAATATTAGAACTCCCAACCTTATCTAATGCAATCTCCTCCTTTTATAGGTGCAAAAAATTTTATTTAGATGGGAATCAAAACAATATTCACCTATTAACCAAATTTAGAAAATATTCAATTTAACATACATTTTGGGAACATATATGACTTATTCAATTATTCTATAACCTTTATGATTCTTATATAACCTTATTGAATATTCTCACAAAAACAATTAGTTCAAAATTTCAAAAAATTCTTGAGTTTGGATCCAATTGTCACTTTGATTTCCTTATTATGTTGACAAATATGTACAGAATCATATTCATTATTATGTTTCTCTTCACTAATTAAAATATATGAAAATAAAATTTATTATCATTATTATTCATGGAACCAACTAAAAAGTTTTCTCATTGTGATGCTCCATACCAATAGTTAGATAAATCATATTGAAAACATTATTACATAAACATTGTTTATACATCATAGGAATTCATTATGAATTAATTTTACATTAATACATTTTCAATTTATAAAGATTTCGACACTCTATGATACCACTTTACAATCATCGTGACACTTATTTGAAAAATAAATTCTCTAAACTCTTCAAACATCAAGATCCCTTTAGAGAAAAAACTTAATTTGTTTAAGGTTGTTCTCTTTTTCTTCTATTTTCAGAATGATAATCTAGTATCTGATAAATACTAGAATTTGATATGGTTTATTTGTGTCAGACCACATATGATGCATCAATCACTACTTCACACTGATAGTCAGTGTTAGCACAAGTCTGATCACTCATGATCCTAATGATTAAATCATATTAGTGTAATTCATTCATTATTTACCCATGTGATTAAAACATAATTTTGATGAAAAATGGATTACTGTATTTTTGATTGATCTATGGTATAAATTTTCATCGGTCCCATCAAATCATAATAGAATTGATTCTGCCTCTAATTGAGAGGTAAAAAACTGGGTCTGTGGACCTATTTCGGTAACATCAGCTTCTGAAACTTATTTCATTTTCTAAATATGGTACATGTAAACAAATTAATATGAATAGTTGTATCTTTTGTATTATTGATCTGACTGAAAACTCACACACTCATCATATCACAATTCACATAAAACTTCATACCCTTTAAATAATTATTCAAATGTTGATCTCACACTGATGAATAGAGACAAAAAATATTCAACTACATAAACATTATTCTTATAAAAACCTCATGTTTTATCAGGAATTACTCATGAATTTGAATAATTTGATGAAAAAATAACATATATGAATTTCATTAGGATGTATTGTAACATACCATCCTTCAAGGATGTTCTTTTCTACCAACAAACCCTCATTTTGATTAGATGAACTTGATATACCATTTCCTTCTTAAGGCCTACAATATCATGTTTTACAACACAAATTTTTATTTTTTTGAATTTAAAATCATAAAATGATCATAAGATTTCCTTCAATGACATGAAGAATCCAAAAAAAAACTTCTCATTATGATTTAACATTTCATTCCATACCCATGTGGAGTCCAATAATCCTTTTCTCCGAGGAAAATTCTTCCCAAATCGATGGAATTTCCCCACCATTTTGTGTTTGCTCATCTGAAAAATATTATTAATCTAATAACAATATTTTAAAAAGTGAGTATATTTTTAATCATTAGAAACATAATACAATAAATTTAGTAGATAATTCTTTCATATTAAAAAATAAATTCCATTTAACCTGGTCCTAAAAATATTGACTATCAATTTTTAATGCCTCAAACACACTCCATGGATTTTAATGTGCTACCATGTAATTCTTAGAAATTATTCCAATGGTCACTATGTAAAGGATAATACTACTATATTTCATCAGACATTAACCCATGAAGTTATAATGGGAATGATATTGGATTCCATGGTAATTTAAATTTTTAGAGGAACTCAAGAATTAGTCAAAGAAGTTATGACTTCATTATATGCTTTTTGAGGTTGGATATGGTCCCCCAAAGTGGTTTTTGTAACATCTTTCGAGACACTCCTAAACTAACCAATGTAGGAATGGTCGGGTCTTGGGGTGGCCTATCAGGAACATAATGACCCAACTTTTATATTTTATGTGCATTCATGTTATAATTTTTAGTGGGCGTGTTGCATGTTAATGACCACACATCTTATACATGTAAGCTTTGTGCATCCACTTGATCACAACATAACTTTGTATTGTTAAGGTAATGTGGATTTATACCTGGTTATTAGACTCATCCCCTACCCATTTACACAAAATAGGTTTCGATGTATGTAGATAGATATTCCAATTTTATATTAAGACACATGCATCACTTTGAGATACATACACAACATATGTAAATCAGGTTATAGAGGATAAATATTTAGTATATTGGATTATGTGTGTTGAAACAATTGCTACAATATTTTGTTTTTAGTTATTATTTTCCATGTACTATCCAATGTGTAATTTTTTAAATATATTATTCTATATTAATCTATTATGAGTAATAAATTTTGTTCTATTGCATCATATAGATTAACTAGTTTCTATAATGCACTATAGGTGCCAATTTGGCTCCCTGTATTATTTCTAACGGTGTTTGGGATGTCCAATATAATAAATATCTGTGTCTAGTTTTTATTCAATTTGGGCATGATCCGTTAGATTTTATTTAGAAGGAATATTATCCCCATGACTGTCATTGGTTCCCACCACTAGTTGACAACATCTTGTACATAAAGAACCATGTAGGAAGTAATATAGATCGCCCAAAAAGTATTATTTTGGTAGACTTGTCTGGTGATTTAAAATACAGGCCTTTCATTTATGATATTTGATAAACTTTTTGTGATGCCAAATAAAATATGTCCCACTTACTATTCCATTATATAAATCTCAAAAGAGCCAATCATGAACTGATGATCATGGTCTAAATATAATTTTATTACTATATTTAAATGATGCACCTATAAGTGTTCATTCATTTCAAATAAATTCATAAAGGTAAACAATTGATAATATTTCATATTCTTTAATTGATGAATCAACTTGTCCCCTTGATACTTTTTCATTAACAGTTATGACCTCCTCCCCGATGGTCGGGGTATCAACTTGAGGCACAAGATATTTATGGGTCGTTATAAAGGTTGTGAAATTTCATCTCTAATAGTGATATACCCAACCCCAAGTGCATGATTATATTATAATCTGATGAGGATATAACCCATCATCCTATACATTAGGAGCATATTACACCCTATATAAAAATATGGATATTGTAATCACTAATGGATCAGTTTCAACATCTTCACAAAATATAAATATTGATTTTATTGACTAAGCTAATTTTAATTTAGGAATATTCATGAAAAAAAATACAAATTTTTTTAATGTATCTGTTAATGTGGAAAAGTTGATATATTTGTATTATATATAACCTAAAAGAGGACAAAGGAAGAACCCACTGGATCTAAAATTGTTATCTATATCCATGAAATATAATCATGTAATAGATTCTACAATTGAATCCTTATAGCGAAACAAAGGTAATCAGAAAGGGTTTTCATAAGATCAAGAACTTCATCGAATACAAAATCTTATGATGAGGTAATAATTTAATCATAATCTAAATAAATTATATACATATTTAACATGAAATATCTTCTATTTGGGTTTTTTGAAACTCTAAAATAAATGAAATTTTAAATTAACTCCCACGAAAGGCACATTCTCAATACTAAATACCTACATCACATATGAGAGGGATAGTATATTTTAAATTTATAATTATTTATTTTATTTTTGATCAATAATCACAATAATGGTTGAATTTTTAATTTCATATTACTTATTCTACAATATGTTTTGAATTGAAATGTTTTGTATATTTTAATTTCATGGTTCCTGATTCAAAATTTATTAAGATAATGAATAAATAAAGAATGATTGAAGATTCTATCTAGAAGTATCATGCAATCAAGCCTCATTACAAGGTATTATGTGAGGTGTAGCTTGAGTACATTCCAAGTAACCATGTGCACTGCACCTAGCCATTTCGTGGGATAAATGATCCACCAACCAGTAATTACATGTGGTGGATTTGTTTCACACCACATGTAAACATGGACAATATAGAATAAAAAATATAATATTACATGACATGTATCTCGGGTACACACTATGTAGTGTACATGTGGTTTCATAAAATTCATGTAATCCAAGTGTCCATGATACCAGTCAAACCCTGTTAGACTGACATTCTAGAGCATTAATAATATACATGAGATGCATGCAGTGTATAACTTGTGCAGTTCATAATTTCCCAAGACAAAAAATGCATGCCAATCCATTTAGTGAATAATTTGGATAGATATAAAGTGTGATAAATATCATGTAGCTGATCTGTACACATTGTGTATTCATGAACAAATAACTCACTATGTTCTCATATGAGATGTCCACAAACGTAGAAAGAGTGATACATGGTGTGAAACTATCTTGGAAGTTCTGTGTAGTCTATCATAGGTACATGACCAATGCCTCAGGCATGTGACTCGAGTAGAAGAAAAATAATTTACATGGTGTGTATATCTTCAGAACAAACCATGTATTCTCCCAATAAAGGATTGAATTAAATCATATAAAATTAAATATTTTTGTAATATAACCTTATATTTTTTATTGACGTACATGGTGTGTTTGATTATTTAATAATGAGTTTATATAATTTCAAATGATCATTTAAATTATTGTAATAAATATGGGATTAATATATTATTATATTTATTTTCTATTAATTATATTAATTATGGGTATCTCAAAATGAATTTGGATGATCATTATGATAAAATGGAATTATGTAATTGATTTACTAATTAATTAATGAAACTGATTTTATCTAAATAATAATTAATGAATAAAAATGAATGTTATCAGGTTTACTTTTGTGTATACATTTCATGTATGACAATTCATTATCATATCCAAGACATGTGTATGTGTTGGATGTTTTAACTTAATAAATGTCATTGGAATTTAATTATTTAATATTTAATTAAATTTTATGTCCCATGTGTCATCCCTCCCATCATTATCATGTACGAACTACATGTTAATAGTTATTTGTGTAGTTCCCGATAAAAAATACTTTGGTTCCTCTCACCTCTGTATGATTTATAGAAAATTTAAATTAATGTATTATTCAAGGAACCTGGAGTCAGTTCAAGATAGAATTATAATTCTACCAAATAAGGTGATACACCTTTGTATAAGAGGAATTTTTCAACTCACACCATGATCAGTATAAGTAATTTTATGTTAATGGTTTATTTATTATATGCTCAAAAATACACCATTATATATTCTCATGATTAATTCAATAATTCAATAATTAATTTAGTCTTATGCATTATTTTTGATATTGATGCAAGAACACTATCTGCTAAATAAATGAAGTAATGTGAAAATTTGTAATTTAAATAAATGGATTATGAGAATTTTTTTTTCAAACATTGTTAATAAATTATGTAAATTTCAATTAACATTTAACATTACATGTGAATGGTAAATTATAATAATATTTATGAATATTAAATTAAAATCCATGAAAATATATATTATGTTAGTTTTGAAAATCCATTACATTATGATTTGTAATTGAGGACTTATAATAATGTGTTTGACTGACCATTATTGGGACACATACTTTTTATGTAGTGTTCTCATGAAGGTTATGGGTTGAACGAACAATATTAAATAATATTAAGTATCCCTTTCATGAATTTTAGGATTCTAGAGGGATGTATTGAGAAAATCCAAGTCAGGGTTCCAGTGTTGGGGATGGTAATCAATAAATCAAGGAGATTTAAGACCATAGTTGAAAGATAATTTCCTACCAGAATACCCTCATGTAGCTTGAACGACTATATTTGAGGTTATGAAAAGCTAAATATGGATCCTATCCTCCATAATATCTTGGAGACTAGAAATTTAGATTTTAATGTCAATGGATATTATGAATTGATTAAATAATGGTAGATATAATGATTAATTATTATTAATTTCCAAATAATTTGTTAATAAATAAAATTACAAATCATTTATTTTAATTATAGTAAAAAATTGATAATAAAACCACAAACCTCTAGGATCATTTCTTACCACAGGGTATCTTCAGGAAAATAATTTTTTTTAATCTGGTACAATTATTTATGTGATGTATTACTATCATAAAATTTGTATTATGTGTTGCAATCCTCTATTCATGTTCTTCCATTATAATATGTGAGTTAAGGTGAAAAGGATTCCTATAAGAGATATGTTTAATATTCTTCCCTTGTCCATTGTATTATTTTATCAACTATATGTGGAGTTTTGATGATACAATATAAATACATATTTGTATAAACTATAATATCGCATCTCTATTCTCTTTAGAAAGATAATGACAATATGGAAATAAATAATATTTTTAATGCACTATATAAGTGTAAACTATAATAAATAAATCTTTTTATGGATCATTGATTCAAAATTATGGGGTATTTTGAAAAGATAGGGAAATTTGGACTCTTCATGGATAAGAAATTATCCATTAATCATATTTTATTATCCTTAAAAAAACATTTATCCTTATTTTTCTATACATGGATAAATAAAATAGATAATTAAATCATGGTATTTTTTTCTATGCCTCATCAAGAAGTATAATCACAGGTTGAAACATGTTCCTCCACCCCTTATGGTTAAAATTCTCAAATAAAATAACGAAGATCCCATAACTAATATAAAGAGAAAAGGTAGTATATGATATCCTTTATAGATTCAAAATATTTCAACTATGAAGAATATACATGAGGCAATTTGCTTATTATGTTAAAAACTGGAAAGTTGAAATGAAATTGAAATTATCTTAAGAATCAAGTATTGGATAAAATTTAAGGTATATCCATTAATTTTTATTGTCCACTTGTTTATTTAATAAAATATATTTAAAACAGACATGTATTTAAAAACATGAAATGAGTTAGAATAGAAGGGTTATAGAGGGAACTCAAAATAAGATAATAAAGGGTGATTCCCATATCATACAAGGGGATATCACAATTTCTCAAAACCAAATTTGACCTATTCATGTTTGCAATAATTGTGATGAAAACATTTATCTCAATTTCAAAACTCACACATTAAGAAATTACATTGGTTTTTGAATTAATATTTTTTTAGTGATAAAATACTAAACTAATTGTTTAGTTACTCTTGAATAACTAATATATTTTTAAAAAAATTGATAAATATTAATATATAAGGATCTTATCTTATTTTGGAAATATAATTCATTTTTAGATAAAATAACTACTATTTAACCTTCTTATACCCATAAAAGTTGTTTAGTATCAATTAATCTATGATACAAGATATGAAAAAAATATACATATCTTGTTATAGATAAAGAAACCTTACAAAATAAAAGAATGTAACAATATTTTTAGAATTATTTCAACATGTCCATGTGAACTATTCTAAAGAAAAAAGATATTTCATCTAAATATTGTATTTTCTTCACGAAATTTTAGAAATCCTTATTGATGTAAATTAATTCACTCAGTAAAAATTAAATAACATCTAAGATTAATTTTCAAATGACATATTATATAAGTATTCATTAATCATATATGTGGAGAAAAGTTAATCCAAAACTAACATTTACTTATAAACATCATTTATGTTATGGTAGTAAAATGAAGATCAATGGTGATACTTATATATAATGAAAATATTCATTTATTATTTCCATGACATTTTTTACAAATAGATGTGAAACAACAACAACATAAAAGAATAAAATCATCGAATGGATGTTATAACAATTAACATATGATATGGATCTATTAAGACAATACTATAAGAGTTTTTTTAAACAATTTTTAAATGTTTTCTGTGCCTAAAAATGTATATGAAAATAATAAGTTACATATGATTCAATAATTCTATAGCCTCTAAGAATACTAACATCTTAAAAATATTTACAAAATTTCAATCAATGAATCTTATCTCGTTGAATATTATTGGAGAAAACATAACAAATATTAGATGGGGATATAGATTTACATGAGTTGGACTTGGAATACTAGACTCCACATAGCATTGTAGGAGGATTTTTTCTAGTGAAAAATAATACATTGGTTTTAAGAACCAAATAAGAATTTTATATTCACCATGGTGGGTAATACATGTATTGTTATTTCAGAATAATGATTTCTACAATGTAGTTGTGATTGGTAATTTGAGAAGGTTTAAAAGTATGTATAAATTAAAGTAATGGAATCCATGTATGATGATTTGGGGACTCTTTATATTGAATTTCTCTAAGACATGATACTATTGGTGGGTATTCATGAGATACTAGACATGGATTGTACAAGAAGGTACCAATGAATCATGATTGATCTTTTAATGGTCTACTCTAGGAAATGACCTATACACCAAATATCATGAATAAAATTATTCATCAAATCTATTTTTTCAAAGAACATTTCTTTGATAATATTAATGGGATATTGACACTCAAGGCCACCTCACTTTGAGAAAACCACCTAGTGGATGTCTATATGGAATGAAAAAAATTTGACCCAATGGTATATTTCTATTATGGATAACATAAGAGGGTTGGTTATATAAATAGATTCCAGAATATATAAAAATTACATAAATAAATTTATGAATTGATCCTTTATAGTGATAATAGAATAAGTTTTGGAAATTAATGATTTATATTTGTCTCTATCAAGTTAGTGGGAGCACTATAATTTTTCAAGATGTATATATTGACAACATGTGGGAAAAATGTTATGTCTTATCGGTTTTTTGGACTAAAGAATGAAATTTGTCCATGAATCCCTTAAAAAGAAACAGTGTTCTAGGGGATAATATCTACAAGACAGATCTATGAGGATCCATAATTTATTCATTGTACATATATTATGTATGTATTGAAGAATAAAATTATTAACAATTCAAGGAAAATTATTTGTTTTCTTATAATACTGATAGAAGAACATGTATAGTTATTAGAGTAGATTATTTAGATTAATATAATTTCACACAATTATGTGCGAGTAATTTATCTCTTATGGAAAGATATGTACCAAATTTTTTTTAGAAACACATGATACATTATATGTAAACATAAAATTGATCCAACATAATTGAATTGACCTGTAGTTAGATTTATTTGATAGTTTATTGAAAAGTATAATTGGATGAGTTCGTCTTACTGGTGAAGTAAGAAGAATATAGATCAATTTGATTGAAGTCGTTGCCTCATTTAGTTTATCTTTATTTAGTACCATATAAAATCCAAAGGTAATATTGATTAAAAAATTATTACCAATAATGGTAGGTATATCTATAATATCTAAGTATGTTGCAGCGTCTAATGCATCTTAAGGTGTATTTTAGAATCATCTTACTCTAATTTTGGGATATATCAAAAGATAGAGTTTTATCATTATCATGATATTATATGATTATTGATTTAGTTAGTATGCTAATAATTTAACATGGTATGATTAGGTTGATTATCAATTATACCACTACATGATAGATTTTATCAAGATAGAAATGTTATAGTAAATATATTTTCAACAAATACATAAGGATTTTTCCAACCCTAGCTAGGGAAACATGATAGGCCTAATACACCTATCCATACTATGTAGAAGAGTTTCTCTCATTGTGGGAACTAAACAATCATTACGATTTGACTCTATGGAAAGTGGTCGTTTTAAAGAGTTAGTTACCTATATCCACTTATTATTTAAATGATATTATATGTATATAAAAACAAGTGAACATTAATTTAAATATATTATCACATATATATTTTTCTTATGAATATTATTGATGTGATAGTCACCTAGAGTGAATATTTAATTTAAAATAGAAATGGTGTTCCCCAATATGATTATAACCTTCAAATGAAATTATTATATTCTTTAAACTAGTTATATGGTCAGATAATGTACTCTTAAAAGAAAAAAAGTAAATATATGGTTTGTTACAAGTACTCAGAATAAGATGATGGATCTTCAAAAAAAATTACTTGATAATATCTAAGATTGGAGATTACTAGAATACACCATACAATAGTAATTTCAAATGTTTTGGTGTCATTGTATATTCATAAATATGAGAATGTTTAAGGGTCCGTGGACTTTTTATTACTAGTAATTCATATCTTGAATAACAAATATAAAATTACTAAAAAAAACCATGACACCATATCTTGGTGGGAAGTAGGGTATATTGGGTGTTTCAGGAATGAGATGTTGTTAATGGATAAGTTTAGTATTTATTTATCCCTTTGGTCATTGTGGAATTTGATATATTTTCTATTAAATTGAATTATAACTATCCCATTTAATTAAATATACATGGTGTAGTGATGTTTATTTCAAATAATCAAAGAAAAATTTATCAGGAATGTAGGTTGATGACATATTTAGGAAAACATGTTGATTAGATATTTAGATATTAAAATTATATTACCCAATAATTTTTCATAAGTTCTTTTTTCAATTTGTTTACCTTAGGTTCATTGTTGGGTTCCTTGACCTATTACTGGGCAGCAATCATGGAAATTATCCGTATTTTCCAAGTGAAAATGAGAAATAATCCTAGAGGGTTACACAATATGTGGTCTTTTGATCTTCATTAAATTATATTTGTATTTAAATATTGGAATAAATTGTATTCTCATGACCAATGATTTATTTTATTCTATTTTTATTGATCACTAATTTTCACAAGTTAGAAAATAATTCTTTATTCATTAAATACATATTTTATTCAATTATGTGAATATTTAATAAATATTTATTTTTTCAATTATGGATAGAATATTATTTTTTTCTATTGAATATTTAATAAATATTTATTCATTAGTTTATGACTAAAATATATATTTAAGTGAATTAAAAATTTATTTGGTTATTCCATAAATTTTGAGGCCTTCAGGAAGACCAATATTGTGTCTAGTGATAAATATTAATTTACAAGCAGATAAAATAAAATTTATCATCACACAAGTTGTCATACAGTGTAAAATAATAATAAAATTATTATTATTTTGAATGATGTTTATTACAACATATAATATTATTTAAGGTTGGTAATCAATAAAATTATATTTAAACCTAAACCTTAATACTATATATTGATGGTTATGTATATTTTATAATGTTTATATGAAATTTTGTATCAGGTATAATTTAACATATAATGACCCATAATTTTCATACATGGATATTATATTATTTTTTTCAGAAATATATAAACACACTCCTAAAGACTAGTTTAGGTTAGTGGCTTTGGAATCTAAGAAACATGAAGAATTGGTTCATAGCACATCTACTTATTCTCCCTATATTTCTTCTTAAATTGAACAAATTTTACAAAAAAAAATAATACCTTTATTTGTATCATGGGGGAAATAAATATATTATAATAGTGACCTCATATGCGCAGTAATGGAAAACATGGGAGTTATGCAAGAATAACATGAATTTAATGGTATGAGAACATAATAATAAAATTTTAAGATCATATCCTATATATTAAAGATTGTAAACATGAGTCGTGGAATAAATATTCAATGTGTAAAAGATTTGAATCATAAGGGAATCAAGAGAATAACTCTTGAGAGCATAACATAGAAACAAGACAAGGATTTTTTTGGAATACTAAATAGCAAGAAATGTCATTCCTCATAAGTCATGGAACACTTCAAAAAAAAATAAGAAAATCAATATTTAAAAATCCTTCTAGTAGTGGCATTCCACCTTCCCTAGTCATAATCCTTTACTTGTAAGGGATCAGGCTCCCCATATTCCCATAGTGGATCAGGTTTCCCCATCTTTCTTAGTAAATCTAGTGCACTAAAATTTTCCATTCACGGTATTATTAGATATAAGTATTTACACAATGCATTGGAGGTAGAAGTCAGTACCACTAATCACATAATTATAACCACACATAAGTATTCCAATATAACATAAATCATATCGAACCCATAAAAAGAAATGAGTTTCATAAACATTTCATCATAAAATAACTCATAAAAAATAAACTAAATTAATTATTACCAACACATCATACACAAAAACCATTTAGAGAAAGAATATTAATTATATCATTATATCATATCCCAAATAATGCATAATTAAAATCGAATAATATTTTTTCATAAATGAAAAATTATTTTTAAATATCCCTCGAAATGTTTCTTCAGAAAAATATCTGTTCCACTATGAAGAACTCAATTTAAATCATAAAACATTTAGAAAACAAATTTTATTGAAAATAAACTCATAGAATTATAATGTTTTATTTGATAAAATTATTAAACATCTTTCAAAACCATTTTCCAAATTTTATTTTTCTAAAAGATCCCTTTAAAACACAATTCAATAATTTTCCAAAAAAAACATTGACTTTGGGGAATAAAGATTTATAACCGAAGGTGGAATAAAATTATATGAAAATTATTTTATAGTTAAAAAATGGTTCTTCATGATAACTCATTTAAAATATTATTATATACTCCTTTTACATGAATATAGGTGAATAACATAACATGTGTCTCAAAGAATAAAAAATGTCATAAAATTCTCTCACTGAGTTGGTATCTTTTTAACCATAAAAAAATGAAAAATAGATCATAAAATTGATATGAATATTTCATAATATTCATAATAACAGTCATACTAGTTTTTCATGTGTGGTATATACACCACACAAAATAAACAAGTAGTGTATAAGGCAGGTGTCCCACAAAAATAAAAGTGGTGAAAATAAATCCTTTACTAGTAGAGTAACTACTGTATCCTGAGCCCCATGAATGAGTAAAATCAATTGAAACATTTAATATCATAAAAAAATTAAATAGATGACACAAAATTAAAACGTTCATTATATTTACCACACAAAAATAATAAGTGGTGAATATATCATATATCTCACAGAAATAAAAAGTGATATGAAAAAACACTTAACATATGTCTTGAATATCTTCATACTCATTAAAAACTCCAATATAATAAATTTTTGTTTATTATTCATATACCATAGAACCGTATTAATTAATCTAATAACAAATAGGATTTTATTATGATATTATATTACCGATTTATTAACAATTCGATGTTAACGTTACATTTTGGATAATGTCCATGTTATTTTTCATATTTGTTTAGACTAGTTATAATTTAGACTACTACGTAGATCATGATTTAAGTAGTTACATAATGTAAAAAATTATATCTATAAAATATATATTAAATATTTATAATAATTTATAAAACATGTAAATATTAAATGGAATACATCATTCATGGAGACAAAAGGTCGTACGTACAGATGACATTGGTCCCATTTTATTATCGTATTGAAATAAAATAAATGAAATATATATATATATTCAAAATAAATTACTTTTATTATATAATATATATAATATATTTTTACTAAACAAATCCTTAATACATTCCACGTAAATTGATATCTAATCACAACCCTTTATGTTGGCAGTAGTGCACATGTCCACAAACGAAGTTATCATATTTACAGAGAGTTGTGAAAACAATGTATGTTTTATGAAATATTTCATTAAGAATAAATAAATAATAAATATAATATAATTCATAATAAATTGTATGTAAATCATAACTCAACCATGAGAGGTGGTAAAAGAAAAACAAACAATAATAGTCTCGTGAGGCGGTAGGCGGTCCTCCATACACAAGAACGGAAAGTTCATTACCCATTAGAATAAAGTGTTTATAAGTATAACATTAAGAATTAATATAAAAAAATATAAGTATATTTAGGATTATGAGGATACTATATAAATATTTAAAAACAAATAATTATTGTTTTTTGGGATGAAATAAAATAGAAATATTCATTGATTAACATTACCTCTAATTTGTTTATCTAATTTTGACATGAAAAAAGGAATCATTTGGTAGTATTTATTCCCAATGTAAGGATTATAAAATGAAATTAAGGTAGTTTGGGTGATATTATTACATATTTTGGTATAAAAATAGGTTCTAAATTGTAAATGGAAGTGAAGGGGATGTTCCCTTTTATAATAGAGGGAGTGACCACTTTTAGAATCTCACAAAATATTACCTTATAATGAATTCAATAACAGTAAAAATACATATTAAATTAGATTCATTATAATATGTGATATTATATGTTTTTAATCCCACTAAATAATATGTTTTTTAAATGTAGTGGTTTATTTTTAAAACATATCATTTTTATTACCCCTTAATTGACCAATTTTCAATGCTGGAATCTTATTTTTTACCAATGCTTTTAATCTGTTGGTAAAGGCTAGAAAACCGTTGGTATTATCTAAACCAATGGTGGTCCAAACTGTTGGGAAATGAGGAATGGGTAAATACATATACCATTATTTATTCAATAACCATTGCTATATGTGTTCAGAAAGAACATATATACCAACAGTTTTAGTAACCATTGGTATAAATATTTACTAACGGTTATTCACATCTACTCCAACAATTAGAAAACCACTGAAATAAGCATATTCCAATGGGTTTAGGTAAACCATTAGTGAATGTTGAGTTTAGATATCTATTCCAATAGCTTATACACTGTTGGTATAGTCTTTTACTAACGGTTTACATGAAACTGTTGGAATATAATCCATGTTTTCAAACAAAAACCAACAGTTGTAAACTGTTGGCATAAATGAGCTTGTTTTCATAGATATACTGAAATTTGTAAACCATTTGTATATTAGAGTTTTTTTTCAAAAAAACCAATGGTTTTAAATTGTTGGTGTAACACCCAAAGCATCCACGGTACGCTTCTTTTTGAATAATACAGTAGCGTGTGTTGTACGCAACTTCGAGTTCAAACACACACCACAACCAATCAAACTAGCCGTTATGAATAGTAATATTCACATTTTGAAATTCTATAAATTTTATCTTTCAAAATGGACTTCATTTTTGGATTCAAAATATAGTAATTACCCGAAGGTGAATTTTTGGTATTTTTCTGAAGACATTAAATTTTTGATGAATAATGAAAAACATTGAGTTAATGGATAAAACCGACTTTTTATTTAAATAATTAATTTTTTTATTTAATTTTTTTTTGGTAAAAATGGATAAGTAATACTTATATAAGGTTAATGTAATTCATTGGAGTCAGTTTATAATAAATTTAGTCATATAAAACTTTAATTGAACTTGTCACCGTCTTTTACCCATCTCTTAGGAAAATTAAAAAATTCAGGTAAAACATAATTGTACCACTTCTGTGAGTGGAATTTGAAAAATATAATATAAACAGTTAATATCAAGGTGTAAAATTTTGTTGAATAAGAAAAAAATAATTTTTTTTTGTGAATAGTAACATTTTACTTTTATTGAGCCCGGTAAAAAGTAAATTGGGCATTTAAGGGTAAAAATGAAATTATTGTTACCCTAACACATGTCTTAATTCTATTGTCTAAGTATATATAGACCAAAAACAACATTAGGAATAAAATATGATCCTCTTTGATCCACATGGATTAGATTAGGACATTTATTATTATTTAATTTACAGAAGAGTTAAAAGAGTTAAAATCAAGGTTTAATAACTAAAACATTTTTAGTATACAGTTATACATAAGATAAATTATATTATAAATACTAATTATAAAGATAAAAATATTTCTTACATAATTTAATTTTATTTATAATTTTTAGACACTAAATAATATTAATTATTTATGACACAATCGTGATGCAGTAATTACCTAATAAATTAAATATAAAAGTAACTGATATTATAAATATCCAAATAAATGTAATTTGAGACTTTTTATGAATTTAAATAACTATCTAGGTTAATATGTCATATTATAATAGGTTATATGAATATTATTTGATGTAATAATTCTTTTATAAATTTATCAAAAACAAAATACCCAATAGTGTCAAAATTGACATAAAAGAGTTTTTAAAAACAATATTATATTATTAATTGATATTATATTCTGAAAAATATACGGTTTAGAAAAATGACTTATATAATGAAAGGAATATCATTAATGGACCACTTTGGGGTCTCTTGGAAGTATATATTAAATTTATTAACTATATAATATAAAGAAACAAAGAGACATGGTAAATGTCAAACTATTTAACTAAGAGTTAAATCTATAAGATAAGGTTACTATAGTGACCCAAACCTGTCTAAAATCTATTGGTTTATTGGTTTAAAACCCAGACCCACATTATAATTTGAATAATTTACTTTGGATCCATTAA
Organism: Viscum album; assembly: GCA_963277665.1. Taxonomy (NCBI): domain Eukaryota; kingdom Viridiplantae; phylum Streptophyta; class Magnoliopsida; order Santalales; family Viscaceae; genus Viscum; species Viscum album. The sequence goes on along the minus strand of OY728148.1, from coordinate 1,918,242,151 downwards.
AACCCGAATATGAATTTATTATAAATTAATACTTTAAGTTTTTTCTAAAGATCCCCTCCTACCCCTTTTAAAAAGACACCACTTCTAACCAATTCCTCACTCCTCTCAATCATTTTGGATCGTCCAAAATCTACTCACATAGTCTCCATAAATCCCTATCCTCCTCCAAGAAGCCTTACATTAGGTATAAAACACTTCAAGAGTACGTTTTGTTTCAAACCAAAGGACATTACCCAAATTAAAGGTAATGATTTCTCATAGCATCTTTTCTTTTATTTTACTACTTCAACCCCTGAACTCTTCTTATTATTTTATTTTGTAACAAAACCAGTATGCTAAATATACTAGGATATTGTTATGATATGTATTTTAACAACACTTACAAACACCTCCATCTAATGGGTGAAAAACATAATGTTTCTGTGGGTGGAAACCAAATGCCTCACGAAACAATGATTGTTCAATTATCTCATACCACCTCTCATAGTGGCCATAATGATTGAAATATAATTTAATATGATATTTATGAAATTAATTTTATATATAAGCTTCTGTAATTCCATTTTATAGCATACCATTTTTCATTTAATGGAGTATATATAAACGATAATTTCATTTGAGGAAGTGCGGACTACCGCCCCCTCAATGTTATATGACTCATTCATACCATACATGAAACGTATAAAGGATGGTGTTAATGAAAATAAGTAACACATATAAGATATTATATTATAATGTAATAATAATATACATATGTATCATTTAGTTTTGATTCCTTTTAAAATAAAAAATGAAATAAAATTAGTGTTTGTGTGTACGTACGGATTACCGTCTCCACAAACGCCATGAGATTCATTTTCCATCATATCCATTCAAGAATAAATCTCGTTTGATGATTAAAATTAATTTTTAAGGACTTAATATAAATCTGTATATAAATAAGATGCAACCTTTCCATAATAAACATGGCTTACGTAACGAACCATATAAAGGAAAACAAATCAGTTAACAACCGAAACGACGATAATACTAAAATATTATAAAAAAGCAATTTTAAAAGATCATATATGATATCATATTTATATATATGATTATTTTATAATCTAATAACAGTGATTTAACTATTATATAGGATGTTAACCCACACTCTATCATGGAAAAGTACAATGTAAGGGGTTTCTTATCTCACTTTTAATTCCGTGAGATTTCCATTGTTCACCACTTATTTATTGCATGTGGTGTGGCTAATGCCCATGTTTGTATTAATTATGTAATATAAATTAATTCATGGATATTTAAATCATCATTTTTATGATCCTTCTCTCATGGTTGTATTTCTTTAAGTTACCAAATCAATAAGGGAATTTGATATCTCAATTTCCACTCATTCGACTTTACGAATACTCCATTGATTATTTTACTTCAAGATTATGTGTGGAATCACTATTAATTTGATTACATCATAATTTACACTCCCATTTATGTGTATATAATTTTGATACCCATAAAAAATCCATTGATAAATTCTCAAGTCATTGGTATGAACTTGATAAGAGTAATTTTTACTCAATCTCGATTTGTTGAGTTAAACATCCAATTCATTGGTGTTGTTTTATAGGAACTTGTGTGAATGTACTTTGATTTTTTTACACTATATATCCAATCTTATTGAGAGTATTTATATTTTTCACGCATAATTATGTCTTTGATTTATCCTTAACCTAAGGATACATCTTTTATGAGAGATTTCATCTCAATTTAAATTCCATTGAGACTCCTTTGTTACTATAAAACTAATCACATTTATATGGTATATATAATGTAACTTGACATAGTATATCATGAATCTCATTTTTCCATGATATTTCAATGTTTTTATTACCTCAATTATTTGTATTCATGTTTCTCTCATTTGGTTAGGAACTCTAACTAAGATATCATTTCATAATGTCTTAATAATTTATTATTCTAAATATTTCTCAATAATGACCATGTTTTGAAAATGGGTTTAATGATTTATTTATATGGACATTAAAGTTTTCAAATCAAAATTCCTTTTAAAAGTTTCAATGTGGTATGGGACACTTTGATTAAAAAAAATCTATTTTAATTGGATTATTGAAAAAATAGTGTGACTTTTAAATGTTTTCAAGAAAAAAGGGGATATTTCTCTCAATAGTTTGATGATTATGTTAATCTATGTTAACATCCTTCATTATTATCGATTGAGGATAATATGATATAATACAATCTTCCATATTGTATCGAATGAGTTATGTTTAACTGTGGATGTGTTATTTTTTATACCATTCATGGTTTGTGGTTAAACTATTGACATTCTGTATGCTACTTTTAATACGAATATTTATGTTAGGTTTCAAACCTTTCATATAAGGAATGAATTAGACTTAGTAATTGACGGGTGGAGCCCTCTATAGATCCTCGATGAATCAGTAGGTCTCATGAGACAAACTAGTGTCTTGGCACGAGGCCTTAATAAAATCTTATTTGTAGTCGGGGCATGAGGCCTTGGCTACATGGTTATGATAGTCTAGAATTATGCATTCCATCATTATGAAAGTGGTTATTGATCTTACATGTGGTTATTCGACTAGTAGAATATCCATGAGAATAAGTAAATGGCATAATTTCATTTTATCTTTTCCATATTATGCTGATGTTCAAGTTTAAAAGGCTTTGTTTTAGTTATACATTGCCTTAAATGTTTATGCTTATCTATGAATGTTTCCGCTATATTGTTATCCTTACTGAGCATATGAGCTCACCCCATTCAATGTTTGACTTTTACCAGGATGTGAAGAAGTAATTTATGAATGATCTGCAGCGATAGTACGAGAGGATATAGAGGAAATATGTTGTTGTAGTTTTTTTTAATTTAGCATGTAATGTAAGACTTTTGAATATATCCAATGATTCAAAGACTACTAAACTAATCGGTCTTTCGAGACTCTATCTTTTGTGATCATGACAATGTTATATAATTATTCACCAACTCTAGGTAACTGGGGTCGGGGCGTTACAGTTGGTATCAGAGGAAGTTTAGTACAAATCCTGGAAACTAGATTTATATAAACTCTGATTAGAGCACATATCCCTAAGATATACATTAAGGATTAGTATAGAAGAACTTCATAGAATTTTGGTATGTTATAGATTTTGGGAGTTTTCCAAACAATACATCCATGTCCGGATACGAGCAGGTAGAGGTGGATCTGGCACAGATTTACCTAGGGGTGAAACCCGAAAACACCGCTTTTAGCTAGACTCGAATGAGAACTTGTGTATGACAAGGGGTTGCTTCACTCTTTGTTATGACACTCTCGAGGGAAATTCTTTGGATAATTTACATTTTCATTACCAACCAATTTGAATTATTTTAATATAAGTTGAGAATAAATGACCTTGGTTAATAATAAGGTGTTTCAGATTGAGAATATGGTGTCATGATATTATCTAAATTATTTTATAACTACTGTTACTCACATAATGATTTCTGGTTTTAGTCAATGGATGGAGTCCAAAGAATCCATAGTAACATTGAGGATGACATAGATGGTGGGAAAGATAGTGTAAATGAGAAAAAAATGGAATGTTGATAGGCTTAAAAGATATTGTGTTCATGCGAAATCAGTTTTCCAAAAATAAGATCAACAACATATATATTAACCAACTCCCGAACTAAAAAAAGAAGAGAAAGGTGATAAATAATTAGAGCTATAGCAGTGGATACCATGGAGAGAAGAATCCTCAATTTCCATCATGCCGAAAATGTGGAAGGAGACACCCAGGAATGTGTCTTAATGGAACAAAGAAATGATTTACGTGCGGGAAAGAAGTACATAAAGTGAAGAATTGCCGAGGAAAAATAAAGAGTACTATGGAAGAAAATAAAAATAGTCCAAATAATCCATTTATAGTCATTTTTCATAAATATAGGGGACTTGGTAAATACATAAGTGAATTCCCTATTCTATAGGATATTTTATTGGTCAAAGATGAAGCTATGTGGAAATTAATGGTTGGAGAAATGTTTAAATGTATCAGTGCTCATTGTTGGTGGGATTACTTTGGAATAATATTATCTTGTATTTGTAACCCTGTAGTTTTCCATGTGAGAAAGATATTTGAGGAAGGCTTTTCTTTTCCCATGTGGATATAGTTATATATAAACATTTGGTCTTATATGATTATTAGGTTTGATGAAATTACAGGTTATTTTATTTTCGGGCCAAAATTCAATGTATGTGATAACATTTCTAGTTAAAATTATGTTATGGTTATTTTGAGAAATTTATCTCATTTTGGTAATGTTGTAAAATATATATTTTTGAAAAATTACAACACACAGACCGTGTGAAAACCCATCGCGTGGGACAAAGCTATAGGAATAGAACCCAAAACCAATGTGCGATTGAGATTTATCACATGCCACTGGACTACGTGAAGTACCTAGTTAGTGTGACTAAATAGTTTTAGTTAAATTATTTTATTTATCAATAATAAGTTGATTTGGGTTCTTATGTCTTATCAAATGAATACCCATAGTATAGTAAAATGATTTGGTGATTAATTGATAAATGTTATTTTGGAAGATGTTATCTTTTTTGGGAACACTATTTTCCCAAGGAAACTAGAATAATATGGGACTTCATTTGAAGAGTAATGGTGGATTTTGATCTATGTTTTTATTGTGGATTTATAGTGATTTGGGTTTTTTATGGAAACAATTAAACAATAATAGAGAATATGTTATTAGGTTAATTAGCTTTAAGTATGTGACTTTAAGAGTAGTTGATGTCATTTGAAGACACAATTTAACATGGAAGACTACATAACCAAATTTTTATAAGTTTTAGTTTTCAATATTAGTTTGGATTATATTTAAGGATTTTAAGGAAATTTTCTTATTTAATGGTATTTAATTAAATTTTTGGTATTGTTGGTTTAATTTTAGAAATTAAGATTAGTGTTTCTTTCTCTAAAGGAATATCCTTTAGGGGGACCATCAGATCTTGTACTAACAGTTTTGGTTTTGATTAATCTCTAAAGACAAGGTAAATATATAATTTGTCTTTCATGGATCATGTGATTATATAGAAGTTTATCCTAGCTCTTCCAGTGTGACCAAGTCTTCATGAATAATCATTGTTTAAAAAAATCTGAGTCAGTGGAGTAAATTTATTAAAGAATGATACTCTACATAAAATGTAAGTATAACTCATTATTTTCTTAGTCAATATCATAAATTAATTCCTCATCTTTATGTAATGTAACTTAAAAAAATGTTGTTCGTATACTTTTTCTACTGGGAAACTAATGACAGTTTGTTCCATCACAAGTTTGTGGATTTCTTATTGATAACTTTCTCCTGATCATTCATTCAATCCCTCTCTATTAGAACTTGACACTTATTTTTTATTTTATATCCATGTTTTCCTACATGGAATTCTATTACGAGTTATCTTGGGTGACCTTTGTACTTCTTTTTATTTCTTTTAAGGTTATAGTTTTATTGAATCTTTTTCCGATGTGGGAATTTCCATTTTATTCCCAAGCCCAAATTTAAAAATTTCTAGCTCTAAATTATTTGAAGGAGGGGATAATGTAACACCCCAAGCTTCCATGGTATGCTTCTCATTGAATAATACAGTAGGGTGTGTCGTACGCATCATCAAGTTCTAACACACACCACGATCAATAAAACTAGACGTTATGAATATTAATAACCAATTTTTTTAATTTTATAAATTTTATCTTTCAAAATGGACTTCATTTTTAGATTCTAAATATTGAAATTAGGCTCGGGTGAATTTTTTGTATTTTTCTGTAAACATGCAATTTTTGATGAATAGTGAAAAGCACTGAGTTTTTGGTTAAAAACGATTTTTTATTTAAATAATTAATTATTTAATTTAATGTTATTTTAGTTCAAAATATATATGTAATACCTTTATAAGTTCAATGTAATTCATTGGATTTAGTTTATAATAATTTTATTCATATAAAAATTTTATTAAACTTTTAACCTTCTTTTACCAATCTCTTAAGGGAATTTGGAAATTAACATGAAACATTTTTTACCTCTTCGTTGAGTGGAATTTAAAAATTCTGAGAGACACAGTTAATATCAATGAGTAAACTATAGTTTAATAAGATAAAAATAAGTAATGGTGAACAGTAACTCTTTAATTTTATTGACCACGGTAAAAAGTAAATATGGTAAATAAGGGTAAAAATGTAATTATTATTACCATTACACATGTCTTAATTTTATTAACTAAGTATAATTTGAGAAAAAAACCTTAGAAATAAAATATGAACCTCTTTGGTTCACTTGGATTAGATTTGGACATTTATTATTATTTAATTCAAAGAAGAGTTAAAAGAGTTAAAATCAAAGTTCAATAACTAAATTTTTTTTAATATAAGATTATACATAAGATAAATTAGATTATAAATATTCAATAGAAATATTAAATAATATACTACATTATTTTATTTAATTTATAATTTTTAGACATTAAATATTATAATTTATATATGACACAATGGCGTTGAAGTATTTACCTAATTAATGAAATATTAAAATAATTGATATTATAAATATCCAAATAAATGTTACATTAGACTTTTTATGAATTCCAATAATTTTCTAGGTTAATATGGCTTATTATTATTGGTTATATGAATTTTATTAGAAGTAATAATTCTGTTATGAATTTATCAAAAACAAAATACCCCATAGTGTCAAAATTGAAAAAATAAGAGTTTTTAAAACAAATAATATATTATTAATTGATATTATATTCATCAAAATCTAAGGTTCTCCGTAAAGTCTTATATAATTATAGGTGTATCATTAATTTACCAATTTGGGGTCTCTTTAATGTATATAGAATGATTATTAACTATATATTATAAAAATACAAAGAGACATGGTAAATGTCAAACTATTTAACTAAGAGTTAAATCTATAAGATAAGGTTACTATAGTGACCCAAACCTGTCTAAAATCTACTGGTTTAGTGTTTTTCGACCCATACCCACCTTATACTTTGAATTATACACTTTGGAGAAATTAGAAACCGAATAATAATTTATTATAAATTAATACATGGAGTTTTTTCTAAAGAGCACCTGCTCCCCCTTATAAAAGGACACCACATCTATCCAATTCCTCACACCTCTAAATCCATTTGGACCATCCATACTATCCCAATGTAATCTCCCTACATCCCTCTCCTCCTCCTAGAAGCCTTAAATTAGGCATAAGACACTTCAAGAGTCCTTTTTTGGTTCAAACTAAAGGGAGTTACCCAAATTAAAGGTAATGATTTCTCTTAGCTTCTTTTCTTTTATTATACTTCACCAACCCCTAAAATCTTATTATTATTTCCTTTTGAAACAAAAACATTATTCTAAATATACAACAACATTGTTATGATAAGTTTTCTAACTACACTTACACACACATTCATCTAATGGGTGAAGAACATAACGTTTCTGTTGGTGGCAACCAAATGCCCCACAAATGATGATTGTTCAATTATATCCTACCACCTCTCACGGTGTCCATTATGATGGAACTATAATTAAATATGATATTTGTGATATTTAGTTTATATATAATCTTCTGTAATTCCATTTTATAGCATACAATTATTTGTTTCATGATGTATATGTAAACGATAATTTCATTGGAGGAAGTGCGGACTACCACCCCCTCAATGTGATATGACTCATTCATATCATACATGGAATGTATAAAGGATGGTGTTAATTAAAATAAGTAAAAAATATAAGATATTATATTATACTGTAATTAAAATATACCTATGTATCATTTGGTTTTGAATCCTTTTAAAATAAAAAAATTAAATGGAAGTAGCGTTTGTGAGTACGTACGAATTACCGTCTCCACGAACGCGATGAGATTCATTTCCACATCATATCCATTCCAGAATAATTTTCGTTTGATTATTAAAATTAATATTTAAGGACTTTATATCATTTTGGATATGAGAATGATTCTACCTATCCATAACAAACACGGTTTAAGTAACGAAGCATATAAAGGAAAACGAATCAGTTAACAACCGAAACGATGATAATACAGAAATATTATTAAGAAAGAAATATTAAAAGATCATATATGATATCATATTTATGTATATTATTCATTTAAAATTTAATAAAAATGAGTTAACTATTATACAAGAGGTTAATCTACACTCTGTCAAGGAAAAGTACAAGCTAAGGGGTTTCTTATATCACTTTTATTTCTGTGATCTTTCCATTTTTCACCAATTATTTATTGCATGTGGTGTGTCTACTGCCCATGTTTGTATTCATTGTATAATATAATTTAATTCATGGATATTTACATCATCACTGTATGATCCGTCTTTCATGGGCGTACATTTTGTAAGTTACCAAATCAATAAGGGAATTTGAAATTTCAATTTCCACTCATTCGGCTTTATGCATACTTCATTGATCATTTTACTCCAAGATTATGTGTTGATAAGTATTCCTTTAATTATGTAATAATATCCACTCCCCTTTTGATGGATATACTTATGATAAACATAATCAATCCATTGATAAATACCTAAGTGATCGATATGAACTTGATAAGAGTAATTTTTACTCAATCTCGATTTTTTGAGTTAAAAAACCAATTCATTGGTGTTGTTTTTACAAGAATGTGTGTGAATGTCCTTTGATTGTATTAAACTGTATATTCAATCATATTGAGTGTATTTATATTTTTCACACATAGTTATGTCATTGATTTATCCTTATCCAAAGGATACAACATTTTTGAGAGATTTCATCTCAATTTACATTCCATTGAGACTCGTTTGTTTTTATACACCATATCACATTTATATGGTATATATAATGTAATTTGACATAGTATATCAGGAATCATTTTTTCTCAAGATATTACAATGTTTTTGTTACCTCAAATATTTGTATTCATGTGTCTCTCTTTTTGTTAGGAACTCTAACTAAAATATCATTATAACGTGTTTTAATGATTTATTATTCTAAATCTTTATCATTAATTTCCATGTTTAAAAAATGGGTTTAATGATTTATTTATATGGAAATTAATGTTTTCCAATCAAAATTCCTTTTAAAAGATTCAATGTGGTATGGGAAACTTTGATTCAAAAATCTATATTAAATGGCATCTTGACAAATAGTGTGACTTTTAAATGTTTTCAATAAAAAAGGGGGATATTTCTCTCAATAGTTTGATAATTATTTTAATATATGTCAGTATCCTTCATTATTATAGATTGAGGTTAATCTGATATAATACAATCATCCATATTGTATTGAATGAGTTATGTTTGACTGTGGATGTGCTATTTTTATACCATTCATGGTTTATGGTTAATGTATTGATATTTTGTATTCTAGATTTTATACGAATGTTTATGTTATGTTTCAAACTTTTCATATGATGAATGCATTGGAATTAGTAAGTGACAGGTGGAGCCCGCTTTAGCTCCATGATTCATCGGTAGGTCTCATGAGACAAACTAGTGTCCTAGAACGAGGCCTTGAAAAAATCTTATTTGTAGTCTTGGCACAAGGCCTTGGCTATGTGGTTATGATAGTCTGGAATTATGCATTTCATCATTATGAATGTGGTTATTGATACTACATGTGTTTATTCCACTAGTAGAATATCCATGTTAATATGTAAATGGTATTATTTAATTTTATCTTTTCCATATTATACCGAAGTTCGAGTTTAAAATGATTTTGTTATAGTTATACATTTCCTTAAATGTTAATGCTTATCTATTAAATTTTCTTCTATATTTTTATTCTTACTGAGCATTTCAGCTCACCCCTTTGAATGTTTTATTTTTCCAGGATGTGAAGAAGTATTTTATGAATGGCCTGTAGGGATAGTATGAGGGGATATGAATAAAAAATGTTGTGGTACTTTTTTTACTTTATGATGTTATGTAAGACATATGAATATATCTAGTGTTTCCAAGACTACTAATCTAATCGGTCTTTCGAGACATGATCTTTTGTGATCATTCCAATGTTATGTAATAATGAACCGACTCTAGGTAACTAGGGTGGGGAGTTATAGTTGGAATAATCTGTAATTCTAGAATAAAAATTAGAACAAGAGGAAGCAGAATAAAAACATAATTTAGAATTCAAAATAGAATTCAGAAAAATAGGAAGCAGAATACATGCGGAATTTAGAATACAACAATAGGATTCAAAATACCTAACTAAAATTCCAGAATCAAGATTCATAGTTACTGCAGAATACATACCTATAATAGGAAGCGTAATACATACCTGCAAGTATTATGACACATAATTCCTACCTTCATGTAAACACATACAGAATTTATATTTGAGTTTAGAATTGAATACATACCTGTAATACGAAGTAGAATACATACCATAAATTATTATAACACATAATTTATAAATGAAAGTTTATATATACAAAATTGAAAATTTAATTTAGAATTGAATACATACCTGCATGTCATTACATACAGAATTCAGAGTAAAATTTAGAATTGAATACATTCTAGAATTCAGAATTGAATACATACTAGAATATAGAATTTAATTCATATCTTCTAGTATTATAACACATAATTAATACCTGCAACACATGGAGATTTTACAATTGATCTCACAGATATAAGTATTATAACACATTATTCATACCTTCAGGTAAATACATGCAGAATTTAGAATTGAATTCAGAAATCAGAATTCAGAATTGAATACATTCCTCCAAGTATAACACTTAATTCATATATACATACAGAATTCATGAATGGTAACAAATTAAATGTATCTTGGATAAATACATGAAGATGTAATAATGTATTATTATATAAAATAAGATATTTTGAAATATATGATATTATATGTTTGATTTTTTAAACTGATCATCATGAAAATTTCTTCAATCAATGGTGACTCAATTTTTACAATAATGTGAATCCCACAAAAAAATATATCTATATATTTCATGGGTAATTCCTAATAGAAATGGATATAATGGGTTATAATTTTTATACGGACTATTGGAATATATCAATTGTGTACATTTCATGTTTTTAGTGAATGATTTTTCCAAACATCCATGCTAAAGTCCATATCATAATCATTTTATATGAGAGAAAGCTCAAACATATTTGATAGCCATCCCAATATCATACATGGTGGAAGAAGAGTGAGTGGTCTGCATAGGGCCAACTAAATCTGGAACAAGATAGATATGGAATGTAAATTTCACATGTGGAATTGAGGAGGTGGGATAGTGCAGGTGATATGTTGACCATGATGCCTATGGGTGTAGTGTTTTGGGATCTAGACCTTGATGCTATCATGAATCGTGAGTGACACATAGATTATTATTATGTTGTTATTTACTAGTTGATAAAATGATGTTGATAAGAAATCCACATGTTACTATTTTTGTATTTAATGATATATGGATAAAACACCCACTACATGATGAGATATATCTTGAAATTTTTATCGAATAAAGTCAACTCATTGAACCTCATGACACTCGAAGGCTTATTTTCATTGCAGATGTTGAATGTCCCAACTTCCATCATTGAGAAAAGATCGATTCACAATGATTCTGGAGAGCTAATCCCATGGGAATTTATTAACATATGAAACAATGGGAATGGAAGGATTCATTGGAAGAAAATGTTTCTACCGAATAAAAATGATGTTTTTGGAGGCCATTCCTACATATGAGATTCATGCATCAGTTTGAGTGTATAAAAATGATGTAACATGTAATTTTTACCATATACACAGGTTGAGATCATAATGGAGGAAATCCCATCATTTTCATTTTATGTATTTTTTAGGAATACCATGTGGTATTTAACACCCTAAAATATGTAGCATATAATATTTTGGACTGAAGATACTAATTTTCAAGGCTGATAAGGAAGTGAAGTGGTGGTGATTCATTTCTATAAGAAAAGATTACCTAAGATTGATACATACTATATTTTATATTATTTTAATGTGCTCTCATTTTTGGAAAATTAATGCTTCTCTATTAGTTTTAATACGCAAGGAAGAAGAGTTCCAGGAGCCTCCCTCATATAAGAATAAGGATTGTTATGTTGTCATCTGTGGCATGAATAATATCCATGAAATTCATTCTTGAAGAAGAAAAGTTACATTATCTCATGTTGTCTTTCATCCTTCATGACTGCATGTTTTTTTGGATGAACCGGATAATGATTAATAATATAAAAAAATATTATATGAAGAAGGTATTTTGTGTACTTCGTTACAAGAATAATAATAAGCATCCATGAAGCACAATTTTATTACAAAAGAATTAATTTCACATGGTCAGATTTTTATGGAGATAAAAAAAGGAGTTCTATATATACATAATTTATTTAAATGATTTATTTGAGAAGGAAACCTAATTTTTTTGGGAAGAATAAGTTACACATATCCATGTCTGTCTACATGAAGAGGAAAGAGATAGAGAAATTGGTTATTCTGGTTTACATCACAATGAACTACACATAAAATCCAGATAGTATAAGTAGATATTGGAAGAATTATAGACATAACTACCTGAAAGTGTGAATGCATGTGGTTACCAATCATGTTCACATGCATTGTGAGAACTGACCATATGTATAAAACAAAACTAAAGCATATAAGCCATCCCGATGTTTCATAGTGTGACAAAAATGAATGATAATTTCATACCTTTTATAACCAAATTTAAGGATTTTTTTCCTAGAGGTTATGTTGTATTGGATTTTTTCCAATCCATTCCAAGTAAGTGATACATGTGTTTTGTTTTGAACCATGTATAAATATTATGTTCCCTTATTACATGAATTCATTTAATTTTTTGTAGTAAGGAAAATAGAACAACAGAATCAAAATTCTAATAGGTCTAAGAGGTATAAGGGGTAAAATTTATACTTAGTTAAGAAGTTACCAACTCTAATTAACCATTATCCATGTTGATTATATCCTAAATTAGTCCTTTCAGTTGGTACACATATTTGATAAATTGATTTATAATGATAATATTCAATATTTTAATAGTTTTTTGATATTTAATGTTCATTCTTGGTAACCTTGCACTATATTGGATTAACCAATGGAAATGATGATTACTAATCAATATTATTATTGAATAATTGTTGATAAATAATATCTGATTATAGATTTACATTACATGGAGATATGGATTCGAAAAAAATCGCATTATTATATAATTTACACCTATGGGGGTTATTTATTTTATAGATAAACAAATAATTCAAACATTAAAATAAATACATATATAAATCAGAATTGAATTCATAATACAGAATTGAATACATACTTATATGTATAATACATAATTCATACTTATAAGTAAATACATATAGGATTTAGAATTGAATTTTGAATTCATAATTGAATACATACCTTCAAGTATAACTCATAATTCCTAGATACAAGTAAATACACACTTTAATACATACCGATAAGTATAACACATAATTCATACCTGCAATTAAATACATATAGAATTCATAATTTAATTCAGAATTCATAATTGAATACATACCTAGAAGTATAATGCATAATTTATCCCTTTAAGTAAATACACACAAAATTAATATTTTTATTTAGAATTTAATACTTGAAAGTATAATACATAATTTAAAAGGTAATTATATACATATATAATTGAATCCAGAATTCAATTTAGAATTCAAGAATGCAATTACCCCGTGCAATACTGAATTCATAATTGAATTTTTAATTCAATATATATAGAATTGAATTAAGAATTATGAATACAATACATACATAATTATGTATGTGTTATATGTAATTATGAATACATAAAAAATTCTGAATTATATTCAGTTTATTATATTCAGAATTCAATACATACAATATTGAATTATATATAACACATATAGGATTGAATTTAGAATTCAGAAGGTAATTGCCATGTGTAATTTCAATACAATGTACATAATTCAGTGGTGCGTGTCAGTGTTACTCATTTCCACTTTTATAGGTGGGTTTATTTGATCAATGTATTATGCTTATCCAAGAACAATTTATGGCATTGAGAACTAGTAAAAAATAGGATCATACTTGGAAACATGATTCATTGTATCCCAATATCCTAGAGTTTTCACATTCAAATTCATTTGGATGAGATAATATACATTTTTCAATCTCAATGGGAAAGGTGGAATTGAGTAAAAATATTAATTGGGGAAGTTTGTACCCTCGTGTGAGGAATAAGAAATCAAGGGAATTACAAGACATTCTATGGGGTATTGTGGTTCTATAGTGGGATGTATCATGGGGTCTTGGTGATGAACTTTTGATAGTATGGGGCAGAAGAAAATTGGAATATTATGAATTTTAGACCCAATTTTAGAGTTTGGAACGAATCATTGGGTACGAAATTAGAATATTCAATAGGTGAATTTTCTTGGGTGATGATAGACATATATACCGGTTGGTTCTCAATGATATTTGGTGAGTCTAGTCAAAATGGGTGGATCAAACCATAAACTGATAAAGTGTATGGCCCATGGTTTAGAGTAAATGTGGTGAACATTGATTTCATCATGGTTGAAAGATAAAAATAAATAATTATGATTGTTTTATGGTATTTACAGAGTCATCATAGGTGATTGATGCTAGGTTACTAAATTTAGAATCATACTAGATGCATATTCTAGAAATTTGATATCGATTATGAACCATACCTATACGGAATGCAATGAGGATGATCATATATTGATCTGTGTTAGTAAATGAACAATTTTCAATTTATACCTTAGAGTAAGGTTTTTGGGATAGTTATCATTGGATAATTCACGCATGATTATAGAATGCTGATCTTCATGTGTTATCCCATATTTGAGTATGACCCCAATGTTAGATTAGTGTTGATGAATGTGTAACTTGCCTTATAAAGATTACTCCTCTAGTGAAGGATTGGAGTCTTAATGTTGGGGATGGATGTGTAAAGGATAGGTTATATATAATTCATTGAAAACACTAAATGATTAGGTTTAATAAAGCATATGAACTTTTGATGAAAAATATATTTATCAATATTTTTTTATAGAACCTAGAGAAATAAAAATATTGTTTTTGTTTTTTCATACTAAAGGGTCCAGATAGGTTGTGGTGTAAAGTTATTGTAGAATGGAAGGATGAAAAATTTATTAGAAGTGATTCCAGTTGATCGTCAATGAAGAAAAATTCCTATACGAGCTTAAAAAGCTATATCTTGAGATCTCTTAGATATTGAGAAGGAATATTTTTAAGTAATTGTATATGAATCAACATTAACTGATCTGGTAAGTATATGTCAAATCATATGAATAATATAAGGCTTAAGGTATGAAGATTTGTGATGAAGCTATGACAAATTATTTGATCATGGAAAAGTCTTCTGATATTCCCACCTTAACATTTTTGGATAGTATGATATCATCCGAAAATATAGATTTTACATGAACACGGAATGGGATTTCATTACAACCTCTTTATGGTGTAGGGAATATAACAATTTTCATTTCGAAGATAATCTATAAGTACCTCGATGGGAAATTGTTTGAGGTTTCATTTATGGATTCTAATAGAAGAGGATCACAATAGTGTATTTTGTATAGGGATCTGGGACACCCTAACATATTTTTCCCTAATCCACCATGCACATTTCCATGATATGGGAATATGAGATATCTTAAAAAATATTATGACCGGTTCTCATGCTTGAAAAATGGTGGTGAAACTGAATAAGTGAAGGAATCCAAATTAAAGATATGTGTGTGGATATTGGATGAGATGTGGTCTCATTGACGAGTAATAAGACATTGTCAGAAAGATATGTCAGTACATGTCAGATAATCATACTCAAATTTTCTATCCAATATTGTTTTATTAGTTTTGATGTTATAAACTATGAAAAATCAATGTACATCACAGTAGAAGATGAATAAACAAACATAAAAACTACTGGGAGTTAAAAAATAAAATTGAACTAAACATAATGTAGAATTGGAAAAAAATGAAAAATTAGTGCTTGGAGATTTATAAAAAAGCATAAAATGTCCAAAAGAATCAATTTGTCACTAGAAAGAAACAAAGAACATGTAACACATCCTACTTCACAACACACCGACTCTTAACCTGGTAATTAATTATTTGGGATCTATACCCATTTTTTATGACCATCCTAGTATCCATCTCAACCTTATTAGTTTTATTTTACATACACATGGACCAACCCATCACATCAAAATCAACCAACACAATGAAAAAAACTAAAATAAATGGAGGTAGAAGAGCCAACTAAGTTACAACATACCAAGTTGAAGTGAAAGAACAGAAATTACATGAATTAGTTATATATCACCTATTGGGATGTAGGGTTCAATACCTAGAGAGGTCTCATTTTGGAAACAATGTTTGAGATGAATTCGAGAGAAAGTACACTCAGGAATTAGGGTTGACAACCAGATGATATCCATTCCGGAGGAATTGAATCGTGAATCGGTCATGAAGTAGGGTTCGAGGATATCTCTGTCAAAGGTGTAGGACAGATCTTCTCACGAATCGGTTGTGTATTATGGTTCAAGGAGATCATTATTGGAGGATGAAGAGAGGTATACTTGAGAATTAGTCAGGAAGTAGGGTTCAAGGAGATCTGGGTCATCGGTGGAGGAGATATTTTCTCGAGAATCGTTTTGGATATAGGGTTTATTTAGAGGATGAGATATCTATTGATAATTTTGGTTCTTTCCCAATGGTTATTAAAAACCATAGGCAAACTTTTGATATTCCAATGGTTTTCAAAATTGTAGGAATATTTTGGGAAATTCTACACCATTCCCAATGGTTTAGAAAACCTGTTGGGAAAAACTAATTTATATTTGACATGCCAACGGTTTAGTAGAACCATTTGTATTTATTTTTTCCCAAAATATTTTACAAACCATTTGAAAACAAATTATTGGTAATGATTTGACTTCCACATGTGTTTAATTCTAGTTATGTTAACAACAGTTTCTATATTAAGAGCATGTCATGTTTTACAAATAATGTCCTAATTGGATCATAAATATAAAAATTATGATAATTTCTACCATATGTAATCACCTATGTCATTATAGATTATTTTTAATAATATTAAATAATTTAATAAATTATTATTTCAATAAAATTTCATTAGTTTCAATTTTTTACAATATTCGTAAAATTGAATTTACGATGAATAAATACAACAAGATAAATTAAAAAGAAACTCATTTAATAAAAAAATAATATGTAATACTCACCTATAAATTCATGTAGAGCCTTAATAAAGTTGAATTATATTTCATTTAATATATATAAAATCCTTTAATTTAGTGTTTCATCAAATTAATAATTACTGCATCATCATTGTGTAATTATTTATGAAAATTATTTCATCACTAATGTTTAAATTGTGTTATGATAGTTTACTAATATTTATATTATTTTTTTTCCTAAATTACCTAAATTACCATTAATTATGGTAAAAATATTAGTAAAGTATCAAGTAATAATGTCCAAAAATAAAAGAAACATATTAAATTTATTTTCACCTTTTAATTAAATATATGGAATCCATTTTTTCATATTCAATTAAAAAATTTAGTAGAAAATAAATCAAAATTATTCTCACAGATGGGACAAACAAAATGTTTTTAAATTAAAAATATTCAAAAGTTTGGGATGTTTTTATATCCAATTTTAGTATGAAATTTATTCTAATGACGAAAATTTAATTAAATTATATAAAAGTGATCTCATTGTACATAAAAACATAAAAATATAATTTATCATTAAAAATTATTTAATTTAAAATATTTTTTCAATTAAGATTTAGTATTTTTCACTATTTTTAAAACATTAAACTTATCAAAAGACTAACAAATTGACAACCAAATTAAATTTTGATATGCCAATTTCAAATAATTTTTTTCATATAAGAAAAAAATAAATTAAAAAATTTGATTCAAATGTGTTCGTAACTAAAATGAGGTAAAATAATTCATTGAAAAAATATATATTTTTATTCATAAAATATGATTTATTCATATGTTATAAGAATAAGATCTTTTAGATGAGTTTAAACTTTTGTTATTAAATAATTAATATATGAAATTTCTAAAACAAACATTCACCAATAGTGTTTTGTTTAATTTATTGACGTTAAATTGTGTTTGTACATAGAAAAATAGTCTTCCTAGAAAAGGGATTTCATTATTTTTAAATTGTTCCTACATTCATTTCTAGATAATTAGTGACCAAATGGTTGATTTTATATAAATTTTTAAATAATATTTTATTAATTTAGATAATCATATTTTTAATTTCCATTCTAACATCCAGGTGGTAACTAATATAATATATTAATAAAAATATAAATATTATATTATAGTTAGGTAAAACATTGACTTTTATATAAAGAAAGCTATCAAAATTACTCAGTATTTTGTGTAACACTATAAAAACATTGTGTTGTGTATACCACAATCTATTCTAGATATTGCATGTAGTACAAACTCAACTTGGGGTTTCATAAAAATCATGAATAACATGGTGACTTTATTTTACACAAGTTATATTCAGCATTACATGAAATGAAAAACATAAAAAAGATTAAATTAATTCAAAAAAAATATTTCAAAAAATCCTGGGGTGTCATGTTATAATCCTAATAAAAATTAATTTCACCCTCTACATTTTTCTAGGATTACAGTGGTTTACTAATTGAAATTTCATTTCATATAATCCCACACTGTAAAAATTAATATCAATGTTTTCTTTTAGAAAGGAATGTTAGAAACATAATGGTTACCCAGAGATACTCATAACTCGGTTTCCATATATGAGATCTTATGAGGAAAGTGTAAACATCGACATTGAAGAGAAATATAACTATCTAGTACTAGTGGAGAGTGACAGAAAACATGGTTAGGATAATTTTATTGATCATAATTATATAACCGTGAGAGGCTTCAAAAAACGTCACTGATATCATCAATAAATATGATTAAAGGAAATTTTCTTCCTCTCAGGACCCTTTTACTAAATTTGATGAAATTTCTTGAGAATATATGCTTACATTATTTTAGGACAAACACACCCATTTTTGTTACTTGATAAATTTATAATTCATCTCTTACTCCATGAAATTAGGTTAAAATTGTAATACCTAAACAACTATAATACAATAAGATCCACAAATGGATCAAAAACCATTCCAGCAGTTTCTATATATCCTAAAAAATGGTTAACACAAGTTAATATATATGAATTAATCTTCACAGGGTTAGGTGAAAAATTAATCTTTATAACTTCACTAATAGATCAACATAAACAATTTCAAAAATTGTTACCATTATAAACCTTCCAATAGATTAAAATATAAAACATTAGTAATAAGGTGTCTATGTTTCCAAAATCAACTTATCAATAATCCCCCAACCTACATGATATAGATATTAATTTTTATACACCAAACATGTCATGAACATCATGTTTTATTCTCTTTAAACATGGTAATAATTATAATTACCAAAAAACTATAGTGAAAACTTGCATTCTTTCAAAAATTAAGTCTTTCATCAAATAATAAATACAATAAATCCTTAAACTCAACCCATGATATCATAAACCACCTCATCACAATATGTCTAATCAGTTTCAAGGTCATCAATACTGTCCCATTTTTTTATTCTTATCCAAAATCTTTTTATCCAAACTAGACACCATTTTTCAATATCAAGAACATAATGATGGTTTCCATTCCATAATTATTTTATCATAAAATATTTCTTTCACATCAAATAATATTTATAGGTTTTCATCACTATTCAAAAAATTCATTCAAATATGTAACGAAAAACATATACTATAACATCCATATATATTTTAAAATTCATTATTATTGAATCCAAATACATAAATACTTATATCATTCTACTTCAATGATTATCACAGAATAATTCATTCCTTTTCCTAGAAGTAAATTCATGGGTTAGGTTAATCAGTTGGATAATTACCATTTCCCCCACATATGATGATACATTGAAAATATTGAAAAATTTTACATTCTATGACATTATTTTCCAAAAAGATAAAATGTTACCCTCTATTTGAGATATATCTATAGGTTCTACTGACCACTTTATTAACATATATTAACCGCAAAATTCTTTCCTCAATGTTCCTAACCACGTGGACCTTCATAAAATCATATCGTAATCGTATTATATGTGTTAGGAATCTCACTAAGGATCAAACTGTTAATAATATATCATGATTACTTATTGTCCATATTAACCATAGATTTCTCTCGAGTCATCATCCAATTTAGTTTCTCATAGTCACTGAACATTTCATTAGATTCAATGTCAACATGATTCCCTCTGGTTCAATCAATCTACAAAAGGCAAAAGTATAATTTTAGAAACATTAATAATTGTTGTAACACCAAATAATATATGTAAATTACTTATAATATTTCAATTTATGACACCTTAGGATTACTCCAAGGTTATTCATGATCATTATTAAAACTCTAGGATTTCATCAGACACTTAGACTAATCCTTAGAGACATCCATAGTCATATCCCTATTAATATCGTTAGGGATCACACTAATGGTTTCTTATAATGGTTTCCAATGTTTGACCAAACCTTTTATTTGATACCAACTATAAAAACCTAGTAGCTTCAAATATGGATATTACATCATTTTTATCGAAATACACAAAAACATAACTAAAGAACATATTAGTTTAGTGCCTTCATAAACATGGAATCATAAAAAATTGGTTCATAACACAGTTATTTATTATGTTGACTATTTCTTCATAACTAGAACACTTTTTTCAAATAAATCTTAATACCATTATTAGTATCACGGGGAAATGAAACATAAGAAAAGGGTGATCTTAGAGGATCAGTAAGGGTAAAAACATGAAATATATAAGCATAACATGAATATAAGGGTATGAAAACATAATCATAAAATTTTATGATCAAATGATGCATATTAAATATTATATACCTAAGTCATAAAATAATTATTGGTCATTCACAAGACATGAATCATAAGGTAATAAATATTATAAGACGAGAATTAATAACTTTGAAATAAGGCATGGAATTTGTGTTAGGATAATAACATGTAATATCTTTACCTATAAGTGAAGCTGTATTTCCAAGAAACTAATAGGGAACTTCATGTTGACTAAACCTATTTTGTGGGACACACCACCACACATAGAAAATGTCCTTTCCTTTTAAGGGATTTTCCCCATCTTTTCATAGTGGATCGGGATTCCCAAACATTCGTATTGGATCAAGCTCATCAACATGATCCCATAATTATATCATTAGATATAAACCTTTACCCAATTTATTATAGGTAAATATAGGTCCCACCCATTACATAATAAAAACAATTCAAATGTGATCCATTTGAACATAAATCATAATATAACCCAAAAAAATAAATTAGTTTCATATTCATTTTGTCATTACATAACTCATAGAAAAGATACAATATTTATAAGTTTCTATCCATTATAGAAATAAAATAACTAGAGAAATAATAAGAATGGAATCATTGGATCATATCCCCAATAAAACCAGAGTCATATAAAATAACTTTCTCTTAGTTGTAAAATTATTTTTAAATATCACATTAAATAACTCTTGAGGGAAAATACCATTCCATTTTTAAAAATACTTTTTAAATCATAAAACATTTATAAAAACTTTTTCATTGAAAATAATCTTTAAAATTTATAAATGAATTATTTAAAACTATTTTAAATCATTTTACCATCAAACATATAATGATATCATTCTAAAACTCTTTTAAAACAATTTTAGAAAACATTGATTTAGAAGAATTTATATTTATGATCGAATAGCGGATAAAATATCATGAAACATAAAATATTTTAAAAATATGGATAATCAGGATAAATGATATCAAATATTAGTATATAATTCTAATAAATGAATATGGTTTCATAATATGACATGTGTCTCAAAGAATAAAAATTGAGACAAATTTACCTTATAGATTTGGTAACTTTGAAACCGTAAACCCCATGAAAATGAGATCATATAATAGATATGAAAATATAAAATTCTTTTAAATAATACTCATAAAATACACTCATGGGTGATATATACACCATAAAAATGATACAAGTATTTGATAAGGTATGTGACCCATAGAAATAAAAGTGAGACAAAATATTTTACTAGTAGAGTAATTTTTCTATCATGAGTCACATAAAAGAGTAAGAGAAATTGAAAAGTTTTATTTCATGAAATAAATTCAATTCATGATAAAACTTTTTATAAATAATTATATTCACCACACAAAATGAATAAGTTGTCAATAAAACATATATCTCCTAGAAATAAAATAGAGATGAGAAAACCTGTACCATATTTATTGACATTATTTTTAATCCATCAATCCTCCATATTAATAAAATTAAGTTTATTATACTCAAAAAAATGAACAATATTCCTATATATAATACCATTTATTATTTTATTACTATATTTTATTACCCATTTATTAATAATTCCATATTAATGTTACATTTCAAGTAATATCTATATTGTATATTGTATATGTTTTGAATTATTATTATTGATTATCATAATCATATAATTATTTACTTATTTAACCAATTTAAAACATGGTAATAATATCATATATAATTAATATTTATAATAATTTATTATTGATAGAAATATGAACTCGATTACGATGTTCATGGATATAGTAGGTCGTACGTACACATGAATGTTGTTTTAGTTTTATTGTCATATCATAAAAATTAAATAAAACACACATAAATATATATTATAATTATAGTATAATTTATATTTTATACATATAATATAATTTTACTAAACCCTTTTATAATACATTCTAGGTAATGTGTGATAAAATCCCATCACCTTGATGAGCCGGTAGTCCACACATCCATAAACAAAGTTATAATATTTACACAAAATTGATAGGATGAAGGTATGTTTTATGTAATATTTAAAGAATAATAAAGAAATATTAAATATAATATATATCATAAAAATATTTTGTTCATCACAAGTCCCACCATGAGAGGTGAAAAAGTAAAAATAAACCATCATCGTTTCAAGAGGTGGTAGTCTATCATATGTAAGAACGGTACACACGTTACCCATTAGTTGTAAGTGTGGATTAGCATAGGTTGAAACCATAATATATTAATAATAGGTTAATTTATTATGTTGAGGTTATTATATAATCATGAAATAAAAATAATTTAAGGGGTCTATCGATGAAATATACAAAAACATTCAATATTGAGTGTAACATATTCTGTGGGTATCTTCTTTTGATATGAATAAAAGGACATATTTAGTATAATTTCATCCAAAATTAAGGATTCTAGGATTAAGTTACTAATTTTGGTATGATATTTTCATTGGTATTTCATGAACCAAATAGTTTCAAATGTGTGAAGAGAATATAAAGAGAGGTTCCCTATTATAAGAGAGGGGAGGGTCACTTTTAAAATGTCTCAAAAGACTAATTCATAATAAATTATATATATTTAAAGACAAACCCATAAGGACATTTATTTTAATATAAGTTATTATATGGTTTTTATATCATAAAAAAATTTATTACACATGTTTTGGTCTAATTATAGGCCTTATAATTTTGATTAACCATTAATAAACCAATTTTAATTTTAACAAAGGTAATAATTTTTTCAATATTAAGAGGATGTGATTTTTACCTGCATAGTGTAAATTGGATCATAAATTTAAAATTATTGTTATTTTATAACAAATATAATCCCATTTTACCATATTAAACATTTATATATATAAAATAATTTAATAAAAATCTATTTTCATGAAATATCATTAGTGTCAATTGGGACATTATTCATAACTTTGAATCTAGGATAATCAATAGCAAGATAACATCAAACCATATTTGCTAATACATGCCTAATATCTCAAGTTCACCATGAAAATTAACTTATAACATTAATTATGTCAAATTATATATATTTTAAAATATTCCTAATAACATTTAATTGATAGTTTCTTTAATTGAATAATTACTACATCAAAATGTGTAATTATTTATGAAAATTATTTAATCACAAAAATTTAAAAATAAATTTCCATATTGTAGATAAAACATTAATATTTAATAATAATATATATAGTCGAGTATATCATCTATTTTACCACCCATTAAAAATATTATACATATTAAAAGAAAGAGTGTGGAATTTTGTCACTCCCTTTGATTTTAAAAATTTATATGTCATTTTCCAGGACATGTTTCCATTAAATAATTATGTTTGTAACAATTACTTATATTTAGAGAATTTAATTCCTCTAAAAAATTATTTTTTCTTGTTTTATGGTAGTTTCCTAATATTTATAATATTATTTCACACTTAATTACCTAATTTACCCTTAACCATGCTAAAAACATTGTAATGTTACTATTTATATTTACCATAAAATAAAATGGATCTATTTAACAAATATGGACCTTATTAGTCTATAGAATAAATTTTTACAATAAAATTTATATAATTGGAAGATATTATGTAAAGTTAATCTCATAGATGGGATAAAACATCATGTTTTTATAAGTTTGGAATGTTTTTACATCCAATTTTAATGTCAAATTGATTCCAATGACCTTAATTGGATTAAATGATATAAAATTAATTTAATTATATTTAGACATCACTTATAAATTATAATAACTAACTTTAAATTAGTTAAATGAAAAAGGTTTTTTCAATTACAATTTTGTATTTTGTCACTATTCATTAAAACATTAAACTTATCAAAAGAAGAAAAAAATTTCCAGCCAAAAAGATTTTGATAACATTATTTAAAAAATATATTTTTTAGTATAATAACTATAAAAGATTCAAATTTAATTTTAAAAAGGTTTCACCATTAAATGGAAGAAAACCCATTTAGAAAAATATATTATTTAATTCCTAAAATTTTATTTACTCTTATATTATAACTATAAAATCTATTGGATAAGTTTCAAGGAAATTATTGTATATTTAATATATAAATTTTATTAAGAACATTCACTAATATAGGTTTGATATATTTATTGGGATAAAATAATATTTTTAAATATAAAAATAGTTTTTTAGAAGGGGAATTTCAGTATTTTAAAATAAAACTTACATTCATTTCTATCTAATTTATCACTGAAGTATTATTTTTATATTCATTTTTAAATAATATTTTGTTAATTTATTTAAACTTATATAAACTTTATATTCCAATGGATATGTGGTAACTATAATATCATTTTAATAACAATATTAATAGTATATTATCATTCATTAAAACTATTTCTTTCTTGTAACAAAAGATACCAAAAGAACATAACAATGTATGTTACCCCATAAAAGAATATTATTTCATGTTCTAAAAAATAATATATGTATTGTGTGTAGTGAAACCTCAACATGGTTCTACATACAGAGCAATAATAACATGGTTCTTTCATATAACACATGATATATTTAGTGTTGTGCGAAATGAAAATTATTTAGGTTAATAAATTAATTCAGAAAAAATATTTTAGAAAATATCATGTTGTTCCATCGCACAAAAAATGTCTATCTCACTATATATATATAATTTATATTATCTTCATTACATAAATTAGAAGAACTTTTCCAAGAACAATGTATCTTTGAGTGATCACATTTAAAAACTTACGAAATTTTTTTCACCAAGATGATTCCTAAATTCAATTAGTAGTTCTCAAAGATCATAGGTGAACATGTGGATCAATAATAGATTGATTCTAGACTTGAATACATATAGTGTAATGAATTTAATTTGAAAGGGTTTTCAAAAGAAGAAAATTTCATCAATGAAAGGATATATAGATAAGGTAATCATTTCTTCTTAATCAAAATAAAATAAGTATAAATTTAACATGAAATATAATCTTTTATGGTTTTTGGAAACTCTAACGTAAATGAATTTTCAATTTAACACCCAGTAATGGTTTTTTCGTAGTGCCCATAACCTAAATTTTTTATTAGAGGAATGTTATGTCTTAGATTTATGTATTATTTATTTTATTTTTGATCAATATTCACATTGATTGTTTAATTGTTCATATCATTTTAGTCATTCATTATTCTAATTGGAATTAACATCTTTTATCATTTTATTTTATTAATTTAAGATTAAAATTTTTTTTAGATCCGGAATAGATTAATAATGATCAGATATTCCAAGAGGAAGTGATGAGTAATATTGTTATATTACTTTTGATTACATGATGTGTAGCCAGAGTACATACTATGTACCCAAGTACTATTCACTTGACACTGTCAAATTATACACAATGTTATGAGCATTAAATTGAAATGGTTAATTTATGTCACTCCACTTGTAAACTGGTTGAACCTAGAACATGTCGTGTCAGATTAATTGATGACTAGATAGTGTACACATGATGTAATCTATATGGGCTAGTAGCGATATTCACACAATTTTTGTGGTCATTATACATGGTCAAACTGTATGTGATTGAAAACATTGAGTATTAATGATGAACACAACGTGTATGAGGTGTACACAACATGTATCACATCATCTTCCATGTCCAAAATGCATGTCGACCCATTCTGAGAGTTATGTTGACACACATAATGAGTGATATATATCATGTAGTTGGTCTAAACATGTTGTGTATTCATGATTGATTAACATGCTAAGTTCGTCATAAGGTTGTTAAAACAAAAAAAAAGAGTGATACATGGCATGTAGGTATCATGGACATACAATGTTTTCTATTAATAGTACATGACCAAAGCCATATTCCTGTGACATGGGTACACGACAACTATGGTACACGACATTTTTTTTTGAAATTACATGCAGTATAGTCATCCAATAATGTAAAGAATTGAGTTTCTATAATTTTAAAAAGCTGGTATTGAACCCATATTTTCTTGATTATATTACGTGGTGAGTTTGATAATTTAAAAAAAAAATTAAATAATTTTAAATTCTCAACTAATTTATTATAATAAATATGCAATTATTAGGTTCTTCCATTTATTTTCCATGAATACCATTAAGGATGGGTATCTCCAAGTGATTTGGAATAATAATTAATGTGAGTGGGAATTAATTAATTGATTGAATAATTAATTAATTCATGTTCATTTATCATAATAATAATGAATTAATAAAAATGAATGTTAACCAATCTACTATTTCACAAATGTTTCATGTATAACAATTCATGATCATGACGAAGACATGTGTATTTTTTTGATGTTTTAATTTAATTTACTACATGGGTTTCAAATTATTTAATATTAAATTAAATTTAATGACATTAGTTTCATCCCTCCCTCTATTATTTTGTAGTACCTATGTGTCTCTTGTTATTTATGTAATCCATATTAACCAATCATTTGGTTCATCTCACTTAAGTGGGAATTATAAATAATTTTAATTAACAGGGCATCCCAGGCATTTGGATGTGGTTCAAAATAAAACCATAAAGATACCATCTCTGGTGATACAAATGTGTATAGGTTGATTTATATAACTCATTCCATGGCCGACATTAATAATTTTCTCCTGGGTCAAATGTTCCTTTATTTTCATGTCATTAAATTATCCATTAAATAAGATCATGACCGAGACATTAATTAATTAATTATTTTTTATGTATTATTTAATTTATGAATTAAAGATCTCTATCAAATAATTAAATGAATTAATATGTACAGATGAAGTATAATTAATTAATGGTGCCTAATTTTTTATCCTGCATGGCTATTTAGTTAAGAAGAATCCACTTAATATTTATCAATACATGTAATCGATAAAAGAAGATAAATTTTTTGCACAGTAAATTAGAATACCTCAAGTATATAAAATACTAGCATGGAATTCCATCACTTGATAGGATTTAAATCCTTAGAATTAAGTGTTTTAACAACCCTTGGTAGGACACATACATTTAACATGGAGTTATTATGAAGGTTATTGGTTGAGTGACTCATTTTACATCAAGAGAAGTATCCATCACTATACAGGATGTATCATGAATGATGTTTTTGAGGAAATCCTAATAAGTAATTAAGGATTTAAGAGTCTACTAAATAGATCAAGGATTTTTAGTCACATCGATGTAAAATACATTCCTACCTAAATACCTTTAAGTATCATGATCAACCATTGTTGGGGTTATATAAAGGTTTATATGTATCATTTCTACTAGAATGTTTTAGAAACATGAATTTCCATGTTCAATTTTGAATGATATTAGGAATTGGTAAAATAGTAAGAGATTAAAGAAAATATATTATTTTTATTTCTCACATAATTAATTAATCATGTAAAATACAAATCATCACTTTAAATTTTTGTATAATGTTGAAAATTAAACCAAAACACCAATATAATCATTTTTAGCCTCAAGTAATGTCCTTAAAAATAATCTTTTCTAGATACAGTGCAATAATTTATGGGAATATTTATTATTAGTAAAAAAATTAATGTATTCAAATAACCTACTCACATTCTACCACCCCAGCAAGAGAGAGAAGGAGAAAAGGATTCATATTAGACATATGTTTAGGTTCCTTCAAATGATAATTTGCATATACTATCAGTTAATTATAAGGAACTTTTTATAAAAAATAAATACAAGGATTCATACACCCATAATATCTCATATCCATTCTCTTTAGCATGATAATAAAGGATATAAATAAATAAAACTATCTATGAAATTTATTAGTGTAAACTAAAAGAAGGAAATATAGTTATATATCGTGCTTTCATAATGTTGGTGTATATTGAACAATTCAAATAATTGTGATTACACTGGGAAAATAAATCATCCATTAATCTTGTTTTATTATCTTTACATATTATTATTATTTAAATAATGGAAAAACAAAATGATCAAGTTGCTCAGAACATTTTTCCTATGATTCATCCAGATGATTATGACTGTTTGAATACTGAATCTACACCTCTTATAGGGAAACGTTTTAATGAAAATACATGAGATTCGATGAATAATTTGAATTCAAAATTTCCTTTATTTTGTAATTTAAAGAGACAAAAGATTCAGTGGACGAATTATAAACAACATGTTATTTTCATTTTATGTTTAAAGAATGAACACTTGAAAAGAAATTTTGATAAATGGGGGAATCAAGTCATTGAATCCACATCATGTATATTCATCAAAATTCTATTCACCACTTGTGTACACTATACATAACATGTGTATTGAAAACTCTACATTGAATGAAAATTTGGAAATCTTGAATCAACTCATAAAAAGTGGAAAATTGTTAATGGATATAAAGCTCAAGGAGGGATTGATTCAGAATAAAAATATTTATATGTGGACCTAGTATATTCATGGTATCCCACATATAAAAAAACAATTTATTTGATTTGAAATTTTTTTTCAGATCATTCTGATAGAAAATCTTTGACAGGTGATGAGAGTGTTTTTTGTATCACGTAAATGAAAAAACAATTGAGGGACCATGAATGTATTTTTGGGAATCCACAAAAAAATTCAGTTGCGGGGCCATGAAATTATTTTTGGGATCCCACAAACAATGATTCCCCATGGAAGACATAGACACACAACAATCCCAATAGGTAGTTACATCCATCCCTATATGAAACTCCCCCAATGAGAGTGTGGAGATGATGGAAGAGAAATGTAGAGAGCGTGCATGATGTTAGAATGAGAATTCACCCAACAATAAGGGACATAAAATACTTTTTAGATTCCATTCTATGAAGCATATGTGGATTACCGCTTTGTGAGCCATCATCCCACGTTGAAAATGGTTGTATGGAAGGACCTCATCTCTATATAATATGGTGTTATGTGGAAAGAACTCCAACCCTTGTACAAAAGCACTCTGTTGGAGGCAGCCAGAACTATTTAGAAAATAAATAGGTAGAGGGAACCCGATATGGCATGAAAAAATGCTGTGTGGAATGGGGAATATTGGGATGTTATGATTTCTCAGTCAGACTACTTTCCTATAATGTTCTGTTTGGCCCCACCTTGGATCTTTAAATAATTTTACGAATGGAATTTTTCATCAACCTATTTTTTTGTTAATATCTTATAACCAAAAGGTACCCTTTTGAGGTTTCTAGCCGAAGCCTCTCACAATGCCAAAATACATGAATGAAAAATCAAAGGGTATAATAGCATGCCCTCTCGATCATACATACCCATGGTATATGGGAACCGATTATTAACATCCTTAATAAAGGGATCCGTTGAATTTTATCATTCATAAATTCCAATGGTAATGAGGATCCCAACCATATAGGTAGTGTCTTGGGCCTCCCCATACCATATGGTAAGGGGTGGATCACACTTGCTTTTCACATTGAGGGATAATCACTTATCCTCCTCTCTTCTCTAAAACTGGGAAAAGATAACCCATCTTAGAGAAATCAGATATCATTTCATGCAAGGACATATCCACTTATGTACATAGTTCCCTATCTTGGTAATGAAAAAAAGAGGGGATATGGGAATTGAAGTCCATTATCTCTCTTTCAATCCCAACTTTCTCACCAAAAAAAGAGAAGAGGAGAAAATCAATTCCTATTCTCTCTCCCATATCTCAGCCTCATCCACTAGATGATGATAAATATTGTGTAGTTAATTAGATATTCCACTTCCTATTTTTTCTCAAAATCAGCATTACTAATCAAGGATTAAGTGTTGGTAGTGATCACGACATGTCCATGGTCAAAAACCCACCTCAGGAGGAAATTTAGATTATCGATATTCCTCTAACCAAATAGGCATCCTACAAGGTTTGATCCCCAAAATTCATGTAGTCATCCTCTAAAAGGATCATATTATTTATGAAAAATACCATTAAAGGTTTATATTCCTAATAAAGAAGCAAAATGGGCATCTTTAAAAAGTATAAGACCTTGCCCTATGAACTATACATGCATTGATTTTTGACTAACTGGGATATGTAGGAAGCCTACATGAGGTCCAAACCCACCACCCAAATTCACCATAATATTTTTCTAGGCCATATCCCTAGTAGTTTCATATCTACCCGAGAGGACCATATTACTTTTGGGTATATATCATCCACATATTTATTAATCTATATTCTTATTATGATCATGTCCCCACCTAGGAGGCCATATACCTTCCAGGTCTGTTGGGATTATTTGTCATAATTATCCCTCAAAAGTTGATTAGTCACCTTTATCCTAATATTTCATTCCACATAAAATTTAACACTATGGTTTGGTTCAAATCACATGAACTTAAAAGGTATGATGTGGCCCATTATGTGGCATCGAACTATTTCCATTTTGATTCCATTTTTAATGATACATTGGAGACTGATCATATAACTCCTACCCCAACATCAAAACAACTCCCATCTCCATGGGTGATAGTAAATTCTAGATTTCCTCATTATGTGGATTAAAAAATAAATCATGATGAAAAACGACATTAGAATCTATAGTCTTCATATACATGTTCCATTAATGGAGAATATAAAAAACATGTATATGATTATA
Source organism: Viscum album (assembly GCA_963277665.1). NCBI lineage: Eukaryota > Viridiplantae > Streptophyta > Magnoliopsida > Santalales > Viscaceae > Viscum > Viscum album. Next base: position 1,918,210,387 of record OY728148.1, on the reverse strand, counting down.
AATTCATACATTCTACTGATTTATTCTAAATTGAAGGGTGACTCATGAAATACATTGGAATTAAGAAGGATTCAAGAACATGACATAAATGAAATATATAATAGAGTAATAAAGTGGGTAATAATTCCCCCTAATAGGATGTTATGAGATCATCATACCATCCTCTCTACCAATGGGAGTTCTTAAGTATCCTTTGAAAATTTCCCCAAATAACACCTTCATTTGGAAATAAGTTCCATGAGTCATCATTGATATGAAATACATTAGGTGTTTTTATTTACATGAAGAAACTGCATTGAAAAATAATCATCACAAATAGGTAGGAAACAAAAAATGGTGATCCTGGTGTGAAAAATTGTGCAACATCCAACCCCCATAATCAATCATCATGCCCTAATTTTCTTTTAAAATAAAAATGGCGAATCCAAAGTGAATTCTTAAGAAAGATGATGATTTCACCTACATGTCAATCCCATTTCACTCTCAAAATTTATGATGTACAAACATGGAAACCAATTACGCATACTTTCACTTATTAATATACTAATTTGAAAGAGAGTTATTTATTTAGTTTTTCATATCATGAACGTAATTTCAGACAGAACTTCATTCAATCCAAATGTTTTCTAACCAGATTGAATAGATCTATTCTTAGATCATTATGAAAGATATATCTTCATAAAACTAATGGATTTCATCACCTAACCATATTCTTAAGCATGATGTGTAAATTCCACTTATTAAATAGTATAACCTCAATGGTAAACTATTGAATCTAGAGATCACACGACAATCCAACAAGTTCAAGATGCCCCACCATCAATCATCTCATTGATGACTTGTGGTGCCAATTTTGATGATACTAGTATTAGTCACAATCCATTCTACGATATTATCCTGAGAAGTTGATAACAAGTTCCTCCCTTACTTTTGTGACACTAATTTAGTTGACTCTAGTGACATCATCCCAATAAAACAGGGGTCCCACCCGAGGGATCCTTCCAATATAACCTCCACCAATGTCGTGTGACCCAAAATCCATGGCCTGAAGTGGACATTTTCTCACATGATTCAACCCAAATCATTTATACTCAAGCCCTCGGTGTGGACCCCAGAGGGAGAAATTCTAACACTTAGGGGCAAAACAATGTTCATATTCATGCTAAAGGGGCCCTCTAGTCAAATAAAAAGGAAACAAGGAGTATATGAAAATCCATGATCATGAATATCAATCCCTATAGTATAATATGAGTAAAAAAAAGTTGAAAATTAAAATCCCTTATAATCCATATCAAGCCCACCAATCAATAATAATGGTAGGAAAAGAGATGATTAAAATCCATACTCATGAATATAAAACCCCCCAGTCAAATATGGTGGAAACAATTGAGTACATGAAAATATAGTTTCATGTATATCACGACCTACAGTCAAATACAGTGAAAACAATGATTATATGAAAATCCCCAATAATGAATATCAAGGTTCTGGTCAAAAATAGAGATAAATAATGATCAAATAAAAATAATTTCTCATGAATATTAGGACCATCAGTCAAATATGATGGAAAGCAAGGAAAAGATGTAAATATATTCTCATTCATTTTAATACATCAAGTAAAATACTATGGAAAACAATGAATAGATGAAAATATATTCTCATTCATATCCTTACCATCATACAAAAATGGTGGAAAACAATGTGTAGATACAAATTTATGCTCATGAATATCATGTATGCCCATAAAATATTGAAGAAATAAATTATAATATGTAAATACATTATCTTGTATATCAAGACCACTAGTTAAATATGGTGGAAACAAAAACCAGATGAAAATACTTGATTATGTATATCAAGCCTAGTAGTCAAACGTGGTGAAAATTGGAGGATATATTTAGTGTACCATTATTATGAACTGAGGAAAGAACATATTCATAAAAAAATGTTAAACTGGATGCATATCCATGTTCCAACTAAAGATGATTGTCAAAACATCCTAAAAAAAATTGATGGTCCGACATTAATTCATTATTGTATAGTAAAAACTAGAAAAAACATAATTGCATCAACAAGAATGGATAGGAGTCAAGAACACAAACCTAAATCTTCAGGCATGGTGGCACACCCACATAATGAGAGGCACAATCAAGAGTATAATTACATCCCTTCTCTCATAAAAGTGGGTCAGGAGAAGCATTCCATGGTAAATTGAAAATCATATAAGTTGTAAATCCCCATTCCTTTGGAGAGTACTGTTCCATTTTTGGGGCCTCTCTAGGGTAAGAATATATCCATGCCGAAATTCCAAAAAACATGTTGAAATTCTTTGATAATAACATGGGAGTCAGATGAACCCAATCCCATGCATGAGAATAACCATTAACGACATTATCTTCTAGATCCATGTGGGAGATCATTGAAAATGAAATCCCACTTAGGTGTAGTTCGAAATTTTCGAGTATACATACAACCCTGCTCTATTAAGTGATAGAGTTCATGAAAACATAATACTAATAATAATGGTTGGACAATATATTACTAATCCATTACTAACTTGTGTATGTGACCATAGTAATTGTTAAGTTATTCTCTATATCACTTCTACCAAAAGCTATGGAGTTCCTCCCCAAAACGTTTTCCATAAAGGATGTCCTTGTGATCACAATTTCATCAATCTAAATATATCATTGTATATTGTCAACCATATCATCACTACTCATGAAAAAATGGTCAATAAAAAATTTTGCCCTCTAACATGATGAAATAGGAGAAAACCCTCATATTATGAGGTTCTTGTGTAGATGGGGTCAGTCAGGAATGACACCTTATCCATGATAGGAGACATTATTTCTCAGTTGAAAGATGTTCCAAGGAAACTTTCATACACTGAACCAGCTCTAGATTGTTTCCAGTATAAGGGTACCCCTACTGGAGCCACTTATTTAGAATAAAACCAAGATAAACCCATGTTGTAATGATAAAGTGGATTCATCATTGGTGTATTTATATAAAATATGTTTCCTATATGAAGAATATTATCCCGGGAAAATATACCCATCTGGTTTTGGTCCTCAACCACATCATAATTCAACATTTCATAGATACTATTAGAATAGTGAATAGATAACATCCATCTAAACCTTTATAAAACTATTCTCCACCTAAATTATAAGTTCCTTCCATAAAATGGGTATTTTAACTATGTTAATTTTTTGGGAGAGCTTCATCATCCAATCAACATAGATTCCCTTCCAACCATATAGTAACCACGATCAATGTAATAGTGGAATGAACATCAACTAAAATGCCTCAATGAATTGAATAAATTACATAAACTGATAATATGTTCCCTTCACAATGATTATATATGGAGATTGGGAGAACATATATCTTTACATTTCACCTCACACCCCAGTTAGTAAAATCCACCATAAGTGACATCCTAGAATGACATTTCTCTAGGGAAGCTACCAGAAAAGGCCCCAACTCCGGAAATATGGTACACTAAAAAATAATCATCCTTTCATATGTATCAAAGCATCAAGAACAATGAGATAAGTCTATTTGTAAGCTTATGAACTAGGAAATTGATAAAATAATTCAGGATTCTCATTTAAGGAAATCCAATCCTTAAACACTATTAATGCCCTTGGAAAAAGGTTGTTCTTGTGACTATTGTACATTTCACGCTACTCAATCCCAAATATGGATTGAAAAGATTGATAATGTTTTCATAGTAGAAGTATATACATAATTATGAGATCAACCAATGTTTGAAGGGAATGGTAATTTTTTAACACAAAGTGCCTCTTTAAAGCCAAAAAAATCTACATGAGGTAAGATAAATGTAGAATATGGACTACCCCAGTCCCTAGGGTAGAGAAATTTTTTCCTCAACCTCCTTTTCATTAGAAATAATGATTTTCCCATTAGAAGGAACCTAAGAAATGATGTCTCCCATTTTATCCTATATCATGAACTATTTCACTCAAAAGGGAAATGTATGAAAAGGTTAGGTGGTGGTTCCCTCTAAGTCACACTTCACTAAAAATCTTGAATAGTTTCTAAAAAATCAGGGAAGGGGTCTACTAATGTGTGAAATTACATGTTTTATTATTTCATGTCCAATAACTATCATATAAGAAATTATGTGCTGGTGAATATCATGGGGGTCACTCTACTGGATAGTTCCAAAAATGATGGTAATGTTTAAGAGCAAGGAAAGGATTGTTCTATTTAGAGTGTAGTCCAAACCATGTTAAATGAAAAAGAAGTGTGCACTACGAATTATAACCTCTCCATTGACTTGATGGATTTAGTGAATGTTCCACCATGACCCCCTCGACATGTATCTAACAAGGAAAAGGTTAATGCCTCAACCATATCTTAGTATTTCTCTATAGGATCAAAATATGTCACATTAGATGGAATAGATGCTCTATATGATCTTTAAATATAGGATCTAAGGAAGTTAAATATAGAATTACATGAGAAAAATATTGATTTTGGGTATGTCCTTTAAAAATTACCTTATCCATCCCTCATAAATAAGACCCCTCAAATAGAGGTGATCATGATACCAATAAGAGTAGAGAATGAAATTCCCAAGACATCAGTTCACATGGAACCAAGCATGGATGGATATAATGAATTCAATCCAATAGGGAAAGAACTCGAACTATTTCAATACAACCCTCAAAAGAATCCCCCTGCTGATGTCAGCTGCATATATTATCAACAATCCCCCTACTGATGTCAGCCACATATATTAGCATAGAAATCTTATTTTACCTTACCTATGGAAGCACCTATTTGATATCCTATTCAAAAAAATTCATTATGGGATTATTGAGACTATCAAATCATAAGAAACCTTATCGGAAGTTGTTGAGAAACACTGTATGCCGATATATCCAAAATGAAATCCTTACCCTGAATGGATTACTATGATCCAACCTTTCCAAATTTTAGGAGCCCCACATTTCCAATATTCAAAGACTCAAGAGATATGTGGTTGAATCTAACAGTTTCTATGTCCCATTTTTATCACATTATAGAAACTACTACGAAACATGAAGAAGTGAAACTTATATTATTTAGGAAAACCATTCAAGGGACATAGTTAGTATGGAACACTGGTTTGAAAGCTCGATCAATCACTGGATGTGATGATATTTTTAATAGTTTATCTTTTTATTCAGCTCAACATTACAAAAGACAATGATAATTGACCATTAGAACTAAAAACAATTTGAGAGTGAGAGAGTCTCAGATTTCATTAGCAGGTGGAATTGGTAGACCTACTCCCTGAACCAACATATTCCTTGGAGATATTATTTCAATATATATAGATAGAATCTCTAGGATATGTTGCGAACCCTTCTCATCCTAGTAAGATATAAGGATAGGTTTTGGGGTCTCATTGTAGTTTCATAGAGAATGGAATATTCCATAAAGGGAACTAAGATCAAGTCTTAAATGGTTCCATAAGCTCACGAGAAGAGAAAAATAATGTAAAAGGATACATTAATCACACATAATATATCATCAACACTGGATCCAACTCCATAACCCTCAACATATCAGGAATAACTCTTTGAGTTTCATCAAAATATTCATCCTATTCATGATGAGTGGAGGAGACCAAGGGGAAATCTATTTTAAGATATAATGAATAAATTTAAATGATTATGAGAATAAAAAGTCAATGAATACTTTATAATAAATATAGAAAATGATTCACTCCACCTTCAAGAGCCCACGAGTCTCGAGCAGGTTGATCTTGAAAATCATGTAAATTATATTCCCTCTTACTAGATTATGGGGCACACCATTCAGTAATGTTTAATTTTCAAAGACTTACTTAAAAATTGGCTGACTCTAACAAATTAATGTTGAGGAAACCTCTAGCACAAATAACAAATGTTTCTGCTTCTACTCTTTGCGAATAAGGTGAGTTTAAATTAGTTTATATAAAAGGTGCATATATGTTTTACAAATATATGTTTCAAATGAAAATCAACTGAAGACATTATATCCTTCCAGCATAGTTAAAAGGACAACTATTTTCCTAAATTTTCCATTATGACACAACCAACTCCATAGTTATATCATTATTCAAAAATCTATTATTTAAAAATACATGGCAGGAACGGAAGAGATAAAATGTAGGAATCTAAACTTGTACCAAGGAATTGAATTTTAATCCCTCAAAAATTATGCATCCAGTTTTGAAACAACGATTACTACCCCACCAAATCATACCACTAGAAATGGTCAGCCAGATAGAATCATCATCAAATGAGGAATTATTATTTGGTTATTTTATTTAATGGATCTCTTCTCAAATGTAGAGTATGAATTTGAAATTGAGTTACCCACAATCAATTGAATAAATAGAGTATGAGGTTGTTGGAGCTGATGGTATAGGGGAAGATATAGCCATGACATAAACTGGACACATCCCTACTTGGACTTTTAGTGTTGAAGAAAATTGAAGAACAACCCTTCAATGAGTCTAATATGAGTAGAGATATCCAACTATATATTCCAAAACACCCTTCACCTGATTATTCTAGGATATATCTTAGAAGAGGTACAAGTTTCCAATCACCCTCGATAAAAAAGTATACGTGCTCAACCTAACCCACCTAGGAAATTATCACCTTCAACTCCTATTTCATTTGATGATCCATCTGCATCAGGTATGTTATCACATAATGTGCATACAAGATATGATCATCTAGTGATAAGGAATTTCTATTTATCCATAATGTACGAGATCATGAAGAAATTATCCATTGAACCACCCATATTTTCAATCATGGAATCCTTGAAATTATCAATGGACCTCAGGTAAAATCATATACAGGTTTGATGAGTCCCAAGCATTCTAATCCAATGATTCTATTGAGGTGGTCTATCAGTCAGAGATTGATCCTGTAAAATTTCTCATAATTATCACCTGTCTAGACCATGATAAATATTAAGATATACATCGAATCAATTATAACCGTATACATATATGGTATTATAAATTGTATAAATATCAAGTGGGATTTAATTGATAATTTCTCAAGAGTTAATCTAATTCCAGTATAGTCACTTTTTTGGGGAAGCTACCAATGATGCTAACTTAATTCCTTCTGCTATGATGCTGCAAAATTTTGAAAAATGAAAACAGAATCTAGTGGGCCAAATTAAGACAAGGGATCACATTGGTGACCTTCTACATGAAATAGAACATCTATTTGTTCACAGGGTTATGGAATTCAATGTTTTTATAGGATGACCTATATTGAATCAACATGTGGAAATCCCCTCATCATACGATCAATGCCTCAAATACAATAATAAAGGAATATTGAGACATTACATAGTGATAATTCCATATTTCAATCTTAAATGCCTCATTATATAGATGAATCATTCTTTCAATGGGAGAGGAAATAACCTATGCTCGATAGTATTGCATGGGGAACTACTCTAAATGCTAAAGAAATGATCTCATCCACCCCCTTCAAACAACTCCGTGAAGAGTACATGTTTCCCATTAACTAGGTCGAGCATGTGAGTCTCAACTAATATACATATCAAACAATCTTAATGATAAAATGATGGAAACTAAGGATAGTAGTGATGAAAATGTCTTTAACTATCTATATAGTGATAAAATCTCAGATTAGATTTTTTTCATTATATCCCATGATTTTGGGTTGATCACCCATTAATTAGATGATTTAGAAGATTCCATAATGTCATTAGGATAAAGTGAATATAGTCATTATCTATTGCTCATCACTGATCAGGATCTTTAAAGAGATCCCACATCATTTTCTGGGTAATAGGAACTTATTTTAAATTTCATAGGTCAGAATGTTGAATCCTATCCTGACTGTACGAAATCTCCTTTATCACCAACCCCATATGTGTAAAGAGTAAGGTAAATAAGAATTGAAGTAAGAGTAAAATTAGTAGGACCTCTGATATTTTCCTCCTTCATTTTAGGAGGGGTTATCAACCACTATTGATAAGATCATAGTGATAAATCATCGTAATAAATAGGACCAATGACCCACTTAGTTTGTTGTGGCAATGACTCCTGAGGAACGAGAGGTATATACCTAAATTATAAAGATAAATCAAGATGTTTTTTCATTAAAATAAATAGAAAAAACAATAATTGATCAAAAATTGGCCACTTAGTAGTTCGTATTTTTATAGAACCACCACGGCTATACGAATGAAGTCATAAGGAAACTTCTAACTCACATAGCAGAAAATGAAGTTGAATTTGAGATTCTCATCGAGGATATAATAATTAGTGGGTCTATTATCTTAACTGGATAGACTATATATCCCCTTTCAAGCAGTGGAATGTGAAAATTAGAGTTTCCATCTGCTTTATATATCTCAACTGGTGTTGTTCAAAGGATGATTTCCCAGTACCTATCATAAAGCTACTAGTTGATGAAATGTTAAAATAATAAGACCTATCTTTCATGGATGGTGATTTGGGATATAATGGAATTTTAATAGCCAATAAATATGAATAATTAACTTATTTTTGGCCCCCTGAGGGATTATTTGTCAATTAGGTAGTGATTTTTATCTTGAATAATGCCGGTTTTTCATTACCGTGTTCCATTTTTCACATCTTCAGAACCTTCATGGGGATGTTTATTTATTTCTATTTCAACAATATGGTGGTTAGTTATCAATATAAATATAATCAATTGCATTTATTTGAAACCATCTTCAAAAATAGTTGACAACATAACATGTAATTTAATCCATTGAAATGTTCTTTTGGAATTACCTTAGGGAATTTTCCATGCTCCGTCGAACACCATAATGACATTGAAGTCAACCCTAAAAGGATAAAGGCTATCCTTAAAAATTATCATTATATAAACATAAATTATTTGATAATAAGTCAAGGAAACATGACTTAAATTCAATTCATTATAGCTATCCTTTCTAGAAAATGTCTACCCTTCACATATTTTATGAACAATGCAGTGAAATATCAGTATACTAATGACTTCCATGAATCATTTTATAGTCTCATATAATATATTTTTATCCTTATTGTAATATTTCCAATTATTTATGTAATACCTCTCATTTTATATGTGACCTTCCTAGAGTGGTAACTAGTTTCCTTCCTCACACTAAAAAAGATGCCTCTAGAAATAAAATCATTTATTACCTTAGTTGAACCCTGAAAGACACATAGAATTGTTATTTAGATATCATGAAGATATTTTTAGCACTGATCATTGAAGTCTACAATCTGAGGCATTACCATAAAAATCAAAACATCTTTTTTTCTCTTATAGAGTCCCACTTAACTATATTCTCAACATTCCTTTGTTAACTTTTTGACTTCCTTGATGGGAGGGGGTCATACAACAATTTGATATTCCATTCATGCCTCAGAATGAGGTAAAAGACCATACATTAGAATAATTCCTTATAGAACATCAAATAGTAGAAATGACTTTATGAGACAATACATTTCATAATGAAGGGATATTATCTATTCTAGAGGGACCCCTGATATGGGAGTTTTTTGAAGTTGTTTCCAAAATCCGAACAAAGAAGATGATGTAATAACCCATGCATAAAAAGTTAAGGTTGGAATTTGTGCTCATTTTCCCAGTAAATGATGTCCTACCACAATCCTTCTTTATTTCTTAGGGGTACATAAACCATTAAGATGAATATGATGACCTAATTTTAGGGTTGTATCGAGAACATAAGGTACAAGTATATCACTTGAAAATAATGAGTGATTCATAATTGAACATAAAATAGGTCAATGGTGATTATTTTATTAGAAAATAATTTTTGTTCCCCTTGATGGACAATGTCTGAGAATAGATGCCTGAATTCTCCTCAAATAAGACATAGGTTCATGTACTGTGATCACTAGATTACAAAACATATACTGTAAAAAATATAGATACATATTTGGCAGATATAGACTAGGATTATATAGACATCATCATTGCGCACCACTAAATGGTTTCACATTTTGTTCACAATAACATGAAGGAGATCAAATAGGTCATTTCCATCCCCAATTCAGAGGGTTATGTGACCAGTTGGATGACACAAATTATGGAGTTCCCTAAATATTCATTACTCCAATCAGAAAGAGTGGGTATTGAGTAAATATTATAGATAGAAATTATATTTCTACGTTATGATGGAAAAATCCTTTAATTATAATATATATGTGGGGCCTTGATGGGGTTTTTCTCATATGAAATAATGGTGATGAGACCACAACTATCATGAAATAAGTTCTCATTAGTTCATATGGATCCCACTTGTTAGGGTTCAAGATTTCTCATCATATATGGATTCTTTTAAACAACTATCCCACATTGATATAGGATTGCCCAAAATTCCCCCAAAAGTGACATTTTTTTCCAGGTACATGCCAACTTCATTCATCAACCCCCATAGTTTCGGTACACTTAAAAATACACATTAACAATTTCCATATTGGGAATGAATGTTGTAGGGGTATATCCTCTAATAATAACCAATAAATTCAAGTACATTATTACTATAAAAAATTATTCTCCATGTGCATTGATGTTTTACCACTCAATGGCATTTGGGAAAGTAATATTGTAATGTTTTTGAGAGATAATACAATCAATGTTTGGAATCCCTCATATGACACTAAAAGATAATGGGACAAAAAATTTATCTGATGAGTCGAGAAAGCTGTATTATGTGTATAACATCAATTCAAACCACTAATATCGCAATCATGTATATTACAATGGAAAAATAGAGGCCTCCCATAAGACCATATCAAACATACTCCAAAAGATTGTGGATAAAGATAAAAATGACTTTCCCTGATAATCACTTGCATGACTTGGGGGACTACAATACTACAAACACATTGCCACACAAGAAACCCAAAACTCATTGGTATATATGAGATAGGTGGTACAACCCATTGAGGTTCATTTTCCCTCACTTAAAATTTTCATATCCAATTATTTTTTCACTGACAAGTACTCACAAATGAAGCAATATATGAATTTGTGTGACTGGATGAGAGGATATTTTAGAACATGCATCATTTTGAAGTCCCCCAAAACAAGATTTGATGATCCTTTAATGAAATGGTTTTCATGTAGTCATTATCTTTTGTATGAATGGTATTGGTCTTAGGACTCTAATGATATCTATAGTGAAACCTCCATAGATGTACCTAATGTGGGACGAGACATATTCCATTAAAAATTCTATGCCAATAGAGTTTTTTTTTGATCTTGATGGATTGGAATCTTACTAGTTCACCAACCAATGAATAGTTATTGGGGAAATATTTCATATAATGTAATGATACTCATCTTGATCCCAAGACATTAAAATTCATGGTATATAGGCATGATCATGTGAAATTAAACTAATTGGTAAATCATCCTAATGGCAGGATGCTAAACAGTTTGGAAAACCTATCCTAATCACATGATGATATACTACATGGTAATATTACTTAATAGATGCTGTTAAACTCTATGGTAAATGTCCTCGAAAAATGATGTTAAACTATAATAATTTTTCAATATAACAATAATAGAATGCATTATGTCAAAAATATAAGATGTCTCAATGTACTCATCGGAGAGGATACCAACACGACATTGGTCTTCTACCATGTAATTATCTAGAACTATTTGTTTGTTGATTCAATTCATCATGGGATACATATATATTCTTTCGTCCCTTATCCTGGGTCCAACGACATCAAGAACTTGTGAAAAAGTCCATTTGTTTGACATCATGAAAATAGAACCTATGTAATATATATTGAGATTTTGAGTGGAATAGGGTGTCATACACCTCATTTTTCATTGTTTTCTCACATATCCCTTTCCAAGAAACCCTTTAAGAGAATATCACCCCATTAGGGTTAAATCTATGCAATGATAAATTATAACATTTCCCTTTGGAGAATTGAGGATGCTTTACGTGACAGAGTACAAGAGGAAAAAGTTATAGTTTCCTTTGAACATGATGATATAGGGTAGACTTACCCCATCCCATAAATTATGGATGCTTAATGATATCCATGGGATGCCTCACTATCCCTTTAATGGAGATGACCACAATTTTCAAAATCAGACATTAAAGATTTCATCATTTAGAACATTGTATGGATTTAATCCAATTATCATAGGATACATAGTGACACTTGAATATTTTATCTTGTCCTAGATGATGTTTACAAACATAAAATTACCCATCCCAACATATGAGAAATATACATGTAGGTAACCTCACATTCCATGTCCAATGCCAATCCAAGTGCTTCTGGTGTGCTCAGACACATTCCTTCCATATATCAAACTCCTTATCTTTGGAAATTTCCAAACTTCATAAGCCTTACGCAACAATAGATAAGAAGATATCAGATTCCAGGGGTCATCATTGTTTCAATATGAATTGATAAGATCCTTTATATATTTTCATAATCCAACGAAAAAAGGTCATGTCAACTATAGGCACATTAATTCTGATCAGAGATCTCTTTTATCTCTGTAAGCCCCAACAACATAATTTTGGAAAATGATTTTCAAACATGGTTGGGGATCATTCCTTTATTTTTTTCTATTTCATTTATCCCTATATGAGAACCATCGTGATAATAGTTTATAATTTCAATCTTCACCTCCAAGGCACATTATAACATCTTTCCCGCACAATAATTTTATCACTCTTTGTTTCCAAGATGTATGGTCCTAGCTAAATGACCTAAAACTACAAGGAATCATTTCTTCTTTACCTAATAATGCCAAAGTGTATGGTTAACAACCCTCTTACTTTGTGTTCAGTTCCTAGAACTATGTATGTATTAATTATCTTTCGCATGATATACATAGTGAGAACCAACTCCTACATCTTGGAATAGCACCAATGAGAAAAAATGCCACTTTCCTTCTTTTTAATATACTCTATATGGTAAAATAATCCTTTTCCAATACCATTTTCTATCACAGAGCATAGATCATGTGGGTATAAGAATTATGGTAAGGGTTTATTTGGCATGATCGGGGAATATATTTCCACGTCTGGGTTAACCATGTCTTTATAGTAATAACATGAAAGACACACAATCCATCCTTTCCACATGACATTAAACGTCATAGTTGACATCTCTTCCATGAACTATGTCTAGACTAATATTTATTTTCATAGGATATATAGTGAAGAATAAATCTATAATTATGGTTCTAGCTATAATATAAATATTTAACAAAAATTTAGCTATGAATGGAATCTATATAGAAGGGTATTATATAGGTTCTCACCTCAATAGTGAGCCCATGTTTAATCATAAAATATCCATACACATACAGGAACTCAATCAGTATGGGTTAATATCTTCCATGAACTATCTATGGATTGATTATTGTTAACATAGGATAGAAAGTGATGCTTGAATCTCAAATTTTTTGTGTAGTGGTAATATAACAACACATCCACTCATCTCTATATGAGACATATCTATATATGAGGTTACAATATGGGTTCTCACCTCACTACTGAGATTGTTCTTAATCAAAAATACCACCTCCCAAAACAAGAGCTCGATCAGTGTGGGAATATTTCAAAGAACTACGTCTACTATTATTCTTGTAATCACAAGATATGTAGTGATGATCAAATCACTATTTTCAAGTCCCAAGGCAATATGAAAATTCCCCCCTTCACTAATAATTTGTCAAAAATGAATCGGAAAAACATTCCTACTCAATAATAGTTAATTTTGATTTAAAATTCTCGTTTATTTTTAAGAACATCACATTATCAAGAAACACTCTATGTCTCGGAAAATCCAAATATTCATAATCATTCCCTAGAAATCAGTAATAGGAAATTAGATTCCCCAAGAATCCTTAAATTAGCTAGGCATTGATATGACCAAGTTGAGTTTACATAAGTCACCCACAAAATTCATATCGACCAGAGCCATGCTCAACCGTAGAAGATACCTATTATATCTCTATAATCCATGGAAACAACTTAATCAAAACTGATTTCAAATATCCTTAGTGGTCAATCCATTAATACTTGTATTGTGTCACTCGTAAGATGTGAAATCCATATAGCAGACCCTGTACAATATTTCTCCTTCACACCTGCATAATGTAGAACATTCTCGGCCAGATCACCATTGATTAAAGTAAAACTATGCTACTGGTTAGAGTTAAGATAACTCAAATTTTTTCCCTCAACAACATCTCCATATGATATAATACTACATGGTATGTGCCCTGGTCATAGGACATTAAAATTTAAAATTCTTCATCCCTCATTAGGGAGGATCCTTTCCTCAGGATTCTTGTCACCAACCCCATTATATGAATGAACTATGTAAAAATCGATGCTCATTCCTTCAATACACATAGTAATGACTACATCCTTTAATCTATGATTAGTCACCATAATGGACAATACATTTATGTTTTTCCATTCATGAATATAACCCCTATCTAGGTGGGCGCTTCTATAGTTCTTCCATGACCCCTCATTTTCAAGCATTTGACGTAAATAAGGGTCCACCATTACATAATCAAAACATTTCTCGAAACGGGTTTTGACTGACTTCCTATGAAAAAAATAGATGCCCCATTAATTATTAGACACACTCACTTCAAAAATCAACCCTCATTGTCATGAGAAATATAAATGTTTATAAACTCCCCAGCTATTGAGAATCAAATATCAAATTCTAGTGAAATCCTTTATTTAATATGAATTGATACACCCACACCAATAATTAATAAGTCACCAAAAAGGGGGGTCTATCAATCAATTACACATGTATCCGTTGAAGATAACTCTACAATATTAGTAATCCCAAAAAACATTATAATGGAAACTGATTTCGATTCATATTATATGGTAACTCATCATATACTTTTCCCAACACATGATTTGGATTAAAAAATCACAAAATCAGGGTTTTATATTCCCCTTTATATGTATGAATAATATTGTGACATTCATGGACATATAGCCTTTATCAGCTAATCATTCCCTATATCACATTCATTACTTTTTGAAATAAGACCATATCTTGTTATTCTGACATTCAAGTCGGTAAAATGAACATGTAAGGAGACATAGTACTATCCATGTTGGAAGACTAAAATGGGAACCCTAGATAAATATTAATCACCCCTAATTACTTACCAAATTGTATTTTTTTAAATGATTATGGTAACATAAAATATTTAAACCTTATAGGGGTATCCATGTCACCCTTGTAACATTCCAAACAATGGTCACAGTGTCCCTTGAACCATAATTTTTTTTAGAATTATAAAATATTTAATCTAAGTATTCTTACTCTCATGTTACAATGATATTAGTAATGTGTATACCCATTCATGAAAATTTCTCTATAAGAGATTATTTCCACTTGATTGTCCTAAGTTATGAACGATTATGATATACAGTGAAAAAATAATGTTTTTTATCTGGCTGATTATCATTCAAAATATTGCATGTTATGATTAATTGGAACTGGAGGTTATGAAAAAGGATAATCATTTGGGGGAAATCATATTTTAATTTATTTATTAGATGAAAAAAGAGGAAAATCCACATTATGAAGTCTATCCATATGAGAAAAATATTATAGTTATAAATCTCACTCATATGATTATTAAAATTGAATCATCAACAGATAAAAATCATTTAAAAATGGACAAATTATGGATAGCATTATACGTTCTATATCAATATATGACTATAATGACTCCACCCTCTCAGTATCATGTAGTATTTGATTCTCCACCTATTCAGCCCTCTATTTCCAATCATCTAATATATCTTCATATTGTTATAGTTTTTGTTGGATTAGAGTCAACTATTACTTTATATGTTCCACCATGGTTCTTTTATTTACAACAGACCTTGTTTCCTCGTAGCCACACCAACATCCATAGAGGCTGCATAGAGAAGGATATTCTGAGCTAAAAAAAGAAGGGCCATGAAATCTATGGTGGAGAGACAATACTAGAGCACACTTGACTACTCCTTAGTGGAAATAAACTTTTTTATCATGTCATATGTGATACAATAATCCAACAACCATACCCACGCAATAGAACACAACATAACCTAGGTATTCTCATTGGGACGTTTTTGAGGGGGTCTAAGAGATTATATGTTAGATGACCTTCCATACAGTATAAAGGATAATGTAGTGATTGTTGAGGGTATCCTGATCCAATTCTATATCAATCAAAAATTATGGAATATATTTTTGAAATAGTGAAACTAGAGATTGTATAAGCCCAACACCATTAGCATTGGTTATTTCCGTGATATTTGGAACATTTACAGCTTCAGCAGGTTGAGATATTAGAGAAACAACTACAACCACATTGGATTATAGAGTGAATTATAGAGTTAGATGATTGAATTAGTCAATATATAATCTTTTAAAGGGAACAAATAATTGGGAGACAAGATAACTTATGATCACTTGTTGAAATACCAGCATCCCTCACATCCATTTTCCTAATTACTTGGAAAATAGAAGTTGCTTACATAGTTTTAAGGTTGGATTCTGGTTTATCTAGGGATTAAAATTTCACATTTGCATATTTTTCATGATCAACAACAACAATAAACTCACTCACTAATACTTAACATGTAGGAATGACAATCAAGGAACCCGGAGCGACCATTGGGTCTAAATCTCTTTTATCTCGAGTTGTTTTCTCTCTTAAGGATATACTCTCTAAAGGGACAGGATTATTATGCCTAATAGAAACATAAAAACATAAAAGATCCCATACTGTTGGGTTAAATGTGTTTTTTTAGGAATGGTTGACCCCTTAATTCAAGAAATATCCAAGATATTCTCAGTGGATCCTAGTCCTTCATAAATCTCAGTTATAACATCCATTTTTATTGCATCGTTGTTCAGTGAAGAAAGTTCTAGAGGAACATGGGTGGTTAATTCTTTTTGTTTCACCAAACCTTCACCAATTAATGTGAGAGTTAATTAATGAGAACATGGATGCATAGAACATGATGATTATTCAGAGAGATAAAAAATACACCTATTATTCTAGCATGAAGAAGTATTAATATCTTTCTTTCCACCCACCACTTATTAATATTTTTCCATGAATTTCATCTCATAGTTGAAAAACATGTAAAGATGGTATGGGAATTATCCTTCATGATCTATGAGAACCACATTCATGTGTTCACCCACCATAGGAGATCCTTCTTCAGCATCTCCCGTACCTAAAGAGATGGTAACCAAACTAGCAGTACCCCTTTTGGTATACTCTCTATAAGGAAGAGGTGACTGACTGTACATATCATAATATATGAATAATTAATATGAATTCAATATCGTGATTATAATTGGAATAAGATTTAATACAAAGGATTTTATTCCCTTGTTTGGCACCATATTCCTCTACTAGGGATATCATCATTTTTGCACTCGATTGGACTAGTAAACACTACCCATAAATGAATGAATAGTGGTATATATCTCATTGATATATATTACCACATCACGATGGTTCTCTCAGAAATAGGTTTGTTTAGGAAGGGTCTAAGAAGTTCAATATCATCATATTGAATCACTCCCCATATTTATTCAGCAGATGAGCACAATATCCAAGAATCCCATTCTTTGAATGCTTATAGAAAGGCTATACTAAGGGAAATTTCATGTGTTAGAGATTCCACCCAAATAGATGGGGATGTTTCTAGTTACCACACATTCTTCATTGAAAATCTATACCACCATGGGACCCCTTGGGTCTAGGTGATTATGAGGTTCTAGCCAAGATGATAAAGGAATGTACACAATCCCAGTTGTAGTAGGTGGTTTTACCCCATCAACTCCCTCATAATCATGATTTATATCCTCTTTTATTCCACAGATATTAGGAATAAACATTTAAATTAATTTCCTAGAAAACACATGTTGATTATATAGTGAATGGACATGGGTTTCATGATCGTGGATGTAGGCTTCCATCTCCTCAGTGATGTCAACATAAGAATCATTTTTTTGGTGGTGATATATATATATATATATTTGTCTTAACAAAACCACTTTTTATAGTAGAAGGAACCATATATCAGCAAAAAGTGTATAATTTATCAAAAGAATCCCACTATATCCAAGCTAGTGGATATATGCCTCATTATAGAAACGTACATGAGTTCAAGGAGAAACACTAGTAGTTTAGGTGGTTCAACCCTATATTCACAATATTTTCTAGGGTGTTTAGAAACAATAGATTTTCATGGCTACTTCCCAGAACTAGAAGTCAAAATTTTATACCTTTAATTCCACTTAGAATAAAAAGAGGTATGACCTTTACAAATAGGAATTAGTTTCTCGAGTTGTTTACAATGATATGATTAAACTCAGGCTTCAGCATAAGTCTAGATGAGTGTAGGATAAAGACCTTTAAAAGGTGAGAGATCAATATGGCATAGCATGACATCCTGGGTGAACATTAGTCATAGATTATGAGCCACTAGTAAATGATTCTATTTTTGTACACATTTAACGGACATCGAACACCTCTTAAAAACACAGTTAAATCGGTGACCAAAACAATATGGTCAACATTTTCCACCTGTAATCTTTCCATTAATTTTGGAAACCAAGATTCCCTATCTCAAATTGATAAGTTACCCCTGGTTGGCATGAATTTCAAATGCATAATTCACCCATGTACTAGTTGGGGAGGTATAAGGATAATAATTGAGTATTTTTATGATACCATGGTGACACCATATAATCCTATGACCTTAAACATCATTCTGAACACCTCATATCTTTGGGAAACCCAAAAAGTCCACCCGCAGTTGAGACCGCATTAGACCCTAAGATAAAGGTCCCATTTTGATGACCACCCATACCGCTCATTTTTATGTCCTTCCTTGAAATATTACAATAGTATTAGAAATACTATTCTGGTATTTGAACATTTTTCTATTTTTAAAAACAAGTATAACTAAAATATACCCTTCAGAGTATATGTCCCAAAGAAAGACCCCTTTGATGATAATTTTACTCAGGAAATGTTGATATTACTACGTGTCAAGGTCAAATAATTATTTACCTAATATGGTTCTAGGATCAAATCATATGATGAAAACCCAAAAAAATCAACCTATGAATAAGGGGTTAGTATGTATCAAAAACAAGGATACATAGAATAGTATATTATAACCACATAGAATTCTATATAGTCCACAAGGTGCTTAGTACATGAGATTTTCAGTCAGTCCATAGAAAATCAAATGCACCACACAAATTATCACTATATGGGAATCAAGAAAACACAATACTATTTACGGGATAAGAACTTTGATTATTTGTAAAATTAACTCCAAAATGAATAATTCTATGTGAGGTGTATAGATATTTGGAGGATCTATAATGTGTTATTTGGCACAGATGTTCAGAAAATAAAAAATTTTCCTTGAAAACTGTTTTTGGAACGAGACTTATTATTGGATGGCATGCATACCATAACGAGATTCAAATGTAAAAAAAATTCTTTTTTTGTAATAAAATAATTTAAAGTCAAATTATATCCTATTACATTGGGTGTATTTTTTATGTCCTAAAAAACAATAAATGGAATATTAATATCTAATGGTAGAATCAATGAAGAAAGAAAATTAAAAAATTATTAATTTCGACGAATTTTCAAATGAGAAATCAGTTTCACATAGCAATCTCTCTATGCAGAATTCCACTTCACTGGGAATCCCACAAATGGAAATATTCTTTTGGATGCGATGCTATTTTCTAGTTCCCAAATATTAAAAATTATGGGAAGTGTTTTACGGTCTCCACAAATGAAATATTTCTTAATAGACCATAACTATTTTCTTCGGATCCCACAAAAAAAATATAATTCTTAGAGGTATGATGGTTTTTTATATATCCCACAAATGAAAAGTCATATGTGGCTCTATGATTCTGTTTTTGGGCTCTCAAAAAAGAGTCCATGTATTCAATGTGGATGACTAACCATCACAAGAGGTAGTTACATCCATGCCTATGTAAAATCCACTAAGGTGTGTTGGAAAATGATAGAAGAAAAATAAAGATACGGTGTAAGAAGTTAGAAATGGATGTCACCCAACCATCTGTACACCCAAAATACATAGTAAACCCCATTTTAAAAATCATACAAAAATGAACTCTTAGAGACTAATATCCCATGTAAAAAAACTAAATGGAAGGATCCCTTCCCTATGTAGAAAAAAAATGTACACAGAACAGAATCCCACATAGTAAAGATCTATGTGTAAGGTAACCAAACCCATATAGAAAAACACTTTATAGATGTAACCTGAACTCATACAGGAAATCACTATACATAATGGGGAATCCTGGTGTATTCTCTTTTCCCCCTCTCATTGTATTTCCTCTGACATGTCATTAGGACCCTCCTTGGCCCATCAAAAAACTGTCATAATAAACTTATTCTTCAACCACATTATTATGAATATATAAGGATCAAATGGGATCATTTGATAGGTATTAAGTCAACTCCCCTCCTAAATCTTCCAGACTTATATGATCAAATAAAAGGGTATACTAGAATTCCATCTTGATCCCACATACCCATGGTAAATGTGGTATTTTTGGAAACCTATTTAACAAGGGGGATCCATGAAATGTTCACATTCAAACATTCCCACAGTAATGAGGGTCCCAACCAAGGAGGTAGTGTCATTGGCCTCCCCATTACAAATGGTAAGGGGGTGCATCATTCTTTCATTTCCCTTTGAAGGTTATTGTCTTATCCTCTTATCATATCTGGAATTGTTAAAATGGAATATTTCATGGATCACACACCAAGACTTTCTTATAGGGGCGTATCCACCTGGGGTACCTAAGTACTTATCCTGGTTTTGAAAACAAGAGATTTCATGGGCATTGGACTTCTTTCTCTCTCTGGTACCCCCATCCAGGTTGCCAAAACAAAAATAATAGATGGGAACCTTAAGACTGTTTCTCTCTCCCATGACCCATCCTTTTCCACCAAAGGATAATGGAGATTTTTTTATTAGAACTTATAGTTCCTCTTGTTTTTTGACACCTTGCATGACTCACATGGAGTTAATCGTTAGTAGTTATCAATACCTCTGTATGCAAAAATACCCAAATTGGGATGAGATTTCCTCTATGAATCTTCCTCAGACCATATGTACCTTAAACATGGTATAATCCACAAAAATCGTGTTATCATCATCTCAAAGGGTTATAATCCATGTGAGACCTACCTTCACAGGGAAATTTTTTCAACGATGATACCGAATGGGACATTTCTAAAAATATAAAAGAGTTGATTCTAGACAAACTGGGATACATAAGAAGCCTCCCTGGGGTCAAAACCCAACTCCCAAATTCACCTTATTTTTTTTGCGCCATAAACATAGTAGGTTCATATCTATCCAGGAGGATTATATTCATTTTTATTCTCTTTCATCACCATCCTTATTGGGATATATTACTAGTAAGACCATGTAATCATCAAGGATGCCATATCCCTTCAAAGTCTTTTCGGATTCTCTAACTCCAGTACCATACTATATTTGTTGAGGAATCATTTTCCGAGATTTCGTTGACACATGACATTGAATTTCATAGTTTTATTCCTTATCACGTGAACTTAAAAGGTATGGCACACCATGTTGTGTGGATGATAATTACATGGGTTCTGATTCCTTTTATAAGGTTACATTGGAATCATATATTATGAGATTAATCATGACATAAAAACAACTCTTGTATCAATAGATATGATTAAATTAAAGTGTTCCATATTATGTGACATAAAATTAAAATCATGATGATATATAGCAAAAAAATCTCTAATATGTATATATATGATTCCATTATGGGAGAACCACATATATATATAGATGATTCTAAAAACATGCATGCATGTAATTGTTTTTTAATTCATAGGTGACCCCTATAATACATGGTTATTAAAAAAGGATCATGAAAATGTCTTCAATAAAATTTATAAGAGATTCCTTGAGTAGCAAATAATTTCTCTTAAATGTGTGTGTTGAGTTGAAGCTCTTATCCTCTCAGATAATGCGAGTTTTTAAGATTCAATGGAAAAGTTCACCAAGGAGAACCAACCATTGAAAATTAGGTCAACGAGTCATCAAGGATATCAGATCCATTGTGTGTGTCTTGTTACATGAACAAAACCCTTTCAAAATTGAACCATCACAAAATAGTGTGATAAAAAATTAGTTAACTCTAATTGACAAATTCTGCAATATGTAACCCACCACAATCAATCATTGTGCCAAATTTTCTTCCAAAATAAATTATTACATATATGAATTTAAATATAAGAAATGAGAATGTATAGAATTTTTATAGAGTGAACATAAAAGGAGATGATAAAGGGGTATTCCTATGTTAGATAATATGAGATCAGTATTTATCATTACCATATTGGATCGATTCTAGTTGTTAATAAGTGTAGCCAAAAAAGAAGGTAAGTGATTATATTAAAAATGGGAGACATAATTTCATGTTTGTAATAAATATTTTTATGATACTTAAATACTAAATTAATGTTTTAGTTACTCTTGAATGAAAAATATAAATTACAATGAATGATGAGAAAAAATATCAAACACTTACATTATTCTTGTAAGATAATTATTTTTCAAATAAAAATAAAATTATCCAACAAAAATCAATAATTTTTTTGTAATATATTTTGTTGAAATAATTATAAATTATTAATTATAATGATTAAAAATATGGAATCAATTTTATCAAATTCCAATCACATAAGTGGAAGAATGTAATTTAAATTTAATCACACAAATTGGATGAAAATGCATGTTTTTAATATAAAAATATACAAAGGTTTGCTATGTTTTTATATCCTATTTCAATGTGAAATAGATTCAAATGGACAAAATGGGATTAATAAACAAAAATATGATCAAATAAAACTTTTAAAACCATTAAAATTTAATCTATCCATATAAATAAATTATTTGAAAAAGGAATTCGGAACTAAAATTAAGTATTTTTTACAATTCAATAATAAGAGAAACTACATAGAAAAATAAAAATAAAAATAACCTAACATAATTATTAAGTTCCAATTTAAAATATTTTGTATAATTTTAAATATTTAATATATAAATGTTCTAAATTTTTTAATTAAAATGGGTTATCAAATAAAAGGAATTATAAATGTTCTAATAAAAAAATTCAAGGTAATTGGATTATATGTTGTCACCAAGGTATCATTAACCTTCAACTAAGTTTTAAATACTTCACATCTTTGGAAAACCCATAAAGTCCACCTGCAGTTGAGACTGAATGATCCCCTAAGATAAAGGTCGGATTTTGAAGACCAGCAATACTCTTTATTTCTAACAAACTTCCTTGAAATACTATAACTCTAATAGAAATAAGATTTTTCTACATGAACTATTTCCTATTTCGAAAAACAAGTTTAACTAAAATACACCCTTCCATGTATATGTCCCAAAAAAAAGAACCCTTTGATTAGATTTTTACTCAAAAATGGTGTTATTCATGAGTATCGAGGCCACATGTTTATTTACCTAATATGGTTCTAGGATTAAAAAATATGATGAAAACACATATATGTTGAATGGTATCCTATTTTAGACCATATAGCCTCAAAGACTATACCCATAATTTCTACAAAATAATGACTTCATCGGTTGATTTTGCATTTTGAATTATTATCAACAAAAACAACCATGAAATTCATCCTCACATAATCATATAAAAGGGATTTGTAGGGGTCTATCATTTTTATTTTCCATAAAAAACCCACCTAGGAATAAGGGGTTCATAATTTTCTCAAAAAGGATACGTAGAAAAGTAAATTATAACTACATAGCATGCTACATAGTCCATGAGGTTCTTAGTACATGGGATGTTCAGTCCATCCACAAATATCTGAACACACTTCATAGATTATCACTATATGGGGATTATTAAAACATAATACTACTTACAAACAATGACATTTGAATATGTTTAAAATTCATCCAGAAATGTATAATTCTATGTGAGGGGTAGAGTGATTTGGAGGATCCATAATGGGTCAGTTGGAACATATGTTTAGAAAATGAAAAATCATCATTGACCCCTTTCTTCGGAATGATCCCTATTACTGGTGGACATGCTTAAAACAAGGAGATTCAATTGGAAAAAACTCTTTTATTATTATAAAATCATTTAAATCATGAACTAATCATATTTCTATGGGGGTATTTTTTACTACTGAAAAATTCCACAAGGACTATGAATTGGTAAAGGTAGATTCAACCATGAAAAAAAGTAGAAAATTGTTAATTTACATGAGATTGAAAAGGAGGGATGAGTTTCAAATAGAAATCACTCTATATAGACTACAACTTTGCATGGCATACATCAAATGAAAATAAATTTTTGGGATGAGATAATAATTTCAATTTACCTCATATTAAAAATTGTGTGCAGTGATTTCCAGTTTCCACAAATGAAATATTGAATTGTTGCCCATGAATGTGCTCTTGGGATCCCACAAACAAAAAATAATTTGTGGTGTTATGATGGTTTTTTCTAGATCCCCCAAATGAAATATCAGTTTTGGGGCTGTGATGATGTTTTGGGCTCTCATGAATAAAAAGTCCCCCTAGTCGTTGATGTGGGTTCCCGACCAGCCCAATAGGCAGTTACAACCATGATTCTGTAAAATCCTCTAGGGACTGTTAGAAAATGATAGAAGAAAAATCAAGATACAATGTAGGAAGTTAGAAATGAATGTGACTCAACCATTTGTACACACAAAATATATTGAGAACACCATTCTGAAAATAATTTGAAAATGACCTCTGTTGGAAAAATCCCTCAAGGTATCAGTGAATCATTTTTTAGGTTATAGTGTTTGTTGAAAAAGTGGACATTTGTGCTGTGATTGTAGACAATGAAAACCATAAAATACAAATTTGTTGAAAAATGGTATTTTATTGTTGTATGTTGAGTTCAAGAGTTATGGTTAACTATCAATGTTTGATTCAAGAACATAGAAAATGGAATGGATGATTTGGAGGTGGTACAAAAAGAGAAGATACAAGGTGGCATCATTTTCCAGTGTTTTCCAAATATTAGAGCCAAGAAATCGACAAATGAAGAAATGTGGTTTTTGGAAAAAGGACTTGCACGTCTTGTACTTTTATGAGAAGAAACTTGTGCGCCATATGTTTTTCAAGATCAAATCATCAAAATATGGAAAAGAAAGAAGGGTTGCACAAGTTTTTGTGTTGTTTGCGCAAGTGAGTTGTGCGGTAGAGACTTGCGTGTCGAAACATGCACGCCAAGGGGAGACTTGTGATCCATCGCGTAGGGTTTCCAAATGCCTATAAATACAGGTCCACCCCACCTTTTTCAATGTAGAGTTCAAAACTTAGAAAAATCAGAGCTCCCGTTGTAGAGGTGTGGTGGTCGCGCAAGTGGTGGTGGGTCGCACAAGTAGAAGTTGTGTGCCTGTTGTTTGTTGCATGCCCCATGTGGTTTGGGAGAGAAAGGAAGTGTGTCACCCAAGATTTGAATTAAGGAATGATTTGTCATGCATGTTGTTGGGGGTGGACTTGCGTGCCAGTTTTGAAGAAGTGCGACTGTTGACAGTTGAGCACCAATATCAGTTTGGGTATAAAGGGAAGTGATTCGGGAAAGTTTGGAGTTGCAGAAGCTTGCGTCGTGATAGTGGTTGAAGAGTACATGCATGCAAGTTTTGACTTGAGCACCAAGACATTCATGAAGGCCTAGAAAAGGGCTCCATGTGAGGTTGATTCCCTAGAAGTGATTCAGGGCTGCGTGGATGCTGGAATATTTCAAGATACCTTCGGTGGAAATAGATATTCAACTATGAATGAAAGTTTTACTTCAATAGAGCATCAACATACAACAGAGGATGTATTCATTAGTGTTAATGAAGATACATACAAGTCTATAAACTGT
This sequence comes from Viscum album, assembly GCA_963277665.1. Lineage (NCBI taxonomy): Eukaryota > Viridiplantae > Streptophyta > Magnoliopsida > Santalales > Viscaceae > Viscum > Viscum album. Next base: position 1,918,184,304 of record OY728148.1, on the reverse strand, counting down.
GAGTCGATCCTATCTAGAGTAGTGAGCAAAGGAAGAGGAAGAAGGTGATCCTCTCTACTGGTAGTGAGCCAGAGAGAGAGAGACACAGAGAGACCCTTGGGAAAGCAGTGAGCTGGCCCTAAACCTTGTAAATGTAGTGGTCCTAGGCATAGAAGTGACCTATCCCAAACATTGTAAACAGAATTGTTCTTTTAGTGAATTGGTACATCATCACATCGCCAGTGTATGCTCCTTGGACGTAGCCCAGTGTTGGTGAACCAAGTAAAAATCGTTGTTTCCTGTGCATTATTTGTTTTCTATTTATACTTTTCTGTAGGAAAGAGAGAGAAGAGTGTCTTGATTAACAACATGTCAATATCAATAGGGGTAGTTGTTTTAATCTTTCATTACCTAATTCACCGCCCCTCTCATGGTCTTCAGCCTTGTGGACCAAACAACCTCTTTATAGACCAACATGCCATGTAGAAAAAACAAAATGGAATGACCCCTTCCTTGCAAAGAAATACATTATGTAGACATAAATGAAACCCAAATAGTAAAGATATATGTGGAAAGTACCCAATCACTTATAAAAAACACTTTATGGAGGAAACCCCACCGCATAATGGAAAACACTATACAGAATGAGGAATCCTGGGTTGTTCCACTTTACCACTCTCATTGTATTCCTATGATATGTCATTAGGACCCTCCATGGACACTGAAAAACTATCTTAATGGACTTATTCTTCATCATCTTTAGTGTGAATCTATAAAATTTAAATGGGATACTTTATGAGATATTATGTCATGTCCTCTCCCAAATCTACCAGTCATTTATGATAAAATAAAATGGTATACTAGGGTTCCATCTTGATAATTAATACCCATGTTAAATGAGGTGTTTTTTGGAATCCTCCTTAAAAATTGGAATCAATGAAATGTTCTTATTCAATATTACCATGGTAATGAGGGTCCCAAACTATGATGTAGTTCCATTGGGCTTAACATTTTAGATGGTAAGGGGGTGGATCGCGCTTTCTTTTTCCTTTGAGTGTTATTATCTTATCCTCATATCATATCTAGAACTTTTAAAATGGAATATTTCAGGGGGTACACACCTAGCCTTTATTATTGGGCCATATCTACCTACTGTGCATAAGTACTTGTCCTGGTTGTTAAAACAAGAGAAGGCATGGGCAATGGATCCCTTTCTCTATCCTATAAACCCATTCTGGTCACCAAAACAAAAAGAAGATATTGGGACCTGAACACCCTTTCTCTCTCCGATGACCCATACTATTCCACCAAAGGATGATGGAGGTTTTTTAGTTCATTAAAAATTATACATTTTCTTGTTTTCTATACAAAGCATGACTCAAATAGACTTATATCTTATTAGTGATCGTGACATCTGCATGCTCAAATACCTACATTGGGATGAGATTTCCTATATGAATCTTCCTCTCACTATATAGACCTTCTACATGGTATAATCTATAAAAATCATATTATCGTATCTCAAAGGGTTATAATCCATGTGAGACCAATCTTGAAAGTGAAATTTTCTCGATGAAGGAACCAAATTTTCCATTTCTATAGGAATAATCCCTAACCATCTAAACTATGAAAGAGTCGATTCTGGACTAACGGGGATACATTGGAAGCATCCATATGGTCCAAACCTGACACCCAAATTCAACCTAATGTTTTCAGATCCGTAAAATTATTAGGTTAATATCTATCCTAGAGGGTTATATTAATTTCTAGTATCACTCATCACTATCCTTATTAAGCTATATTCCTAGTAAGACCGTGTCCCCGCCTAGGATTCCATTTCCCTTCTAGGTCTTTTTGGATTCTTTGACTCATGTACCAAACTATATTTGACAAGGAAACTTTTTCCTATATGTCCTTGAAACATGATGTTGAATAGCATAGTTTTGACCTAATCACTTGAACTTAAAATGTATGAAGCTCCCCGTTATGTGGAACCAACTACATGGGTTTTGAATCCTTTTATAAAGATTCATTGGAATCCAATACTATGAGATTGATCCTGACATTAACAAAACTCTTGTATCCCTATATGTCATTAAATTATGGATATCCATATTATGTGTCTTAAAATTAGAATCATGATGATAAACAATGAAAGAATCTCTAATCGTTATATAAATGCTTCCATTAATGGATAACCCCTTATACATAATGATGATTCTAAAACCATTCATGATAATAATTTATTGTTAATTCAATGTTGACCCATGTCATACTTGGAAATTAAAAAAGGTTCATAATCATAACATACATCAAATATATATGAGAGGCCTAGAGTAGAGAATAATTACACCAAAAAAGGTGTGATGGGCCGAGTCTTTCATCATCTCAGACAATTTGAGTTATTAAGAGTCAATGGAAATTTTCCCCAATAAGAACCTATCTTTGGAAAGTAGGTCAATGATTTAGCAAGGATATGAGATCCATTGGGTATCTTTGGTTCAATGAACAAACCCTTTAGAAAATTGAACCTTCACAAAATAGTGTGAAACAAAAAATAGTTAACTTATCGTGAAAGATTTTGGAACATAAAACCAAACACAATCAATCATTGGGACCCATGTTTCATTAATAATAAATTATAAAGTATTTGTATTTGAATATAAGAAATGAGAAATGATAGAAATGTTATAGAGTAAACTTAATTGGACATGATAAAGGGGTATTTTTATATTAGCCAATATGAGATCAATAATTATCATTACTAGAATGGATTGATTCCAATTTTCAATAAGTGTGACAAAAAAAATCATGTAATTGTATACATTTAAAAAGGGACACATTATTTTATTTTTGTAATAAATGTTGTTTTTATACATAAATACAAAATTACTGTTTCATTAAGTCTTGAATAGAGAATATCCCTTACAATGAATGATGAATAAAAAATACCAGTATCTTACCTTTTTCTTGTAATAGAATTATTTTCCAAAGACAAATAAAATTATTTGACTTATTAATAACCATAATATTATTAGTCTCAATTTATCTAGCACAATGGATACATAAAAAACATCTTATCTTATTTTAGATAAATATACCTTAATAAATAAAGGTTTATCAAAATAATTTTAGAATTAGCTCAACATTTCCACATAAACTATTACAAAATGAAAGGTAAATTCATATATTTTATGATATTTCATTAAGAAATTTTACAAATGATTATTGAAGTAAATATTTTCATGTAACACCCTGTATTTTTTAAATAGAATACTATGTTCATTTAAGTATGTGATATACAACACCAAACACAAATTGATATTGAATATTAAAATATGAAAATTTTAACCTTTAATTTTTTTTGGATATAAGTAGTGTAAAATAATTTATTTTATATATATATTTTCGAAAATATATTGATAAATACTAAATATACAATCAATCAATTCTTGGAAATGAATATTTATTCTTCAAAATATGTTTTCGTCAAAAATATTTTATATATATTTTAATGATTAAATTATATAATTTTTTTATAGAACATTTAGAAAATCTATTTAATAAAACAGACAATGTTTTTTATATTTGTATTTTGAAATTATGTGATGGTGAATTTTTTTTAGTTTTTTTAAAATATATAAATTTTTTCATTGAAAAGTGAAAATACTATTTTTATGTAATGTGTTCATTTATTTTGATGAATTAATTAACATAAATTTAAAATTATTATTTTCAATTGATTCCAAGGTAAAATATGTATTATTTAGTTATATTAAATTCAATAAATTATAGTTAAAAATATTTATACTATAATTTAGGACATGTTTATTTTTAGGCTTAAAAACACATTTTGTGTGAAAACTATTTTAAAATTCATAATTTTTTTCAATTTTAATTAAATAAATACACACCATAAAGGGAAATTATTTAAATTTAATTAATAGGATATATCATTATCAATATTAATTCAAACTAATATAATTAATATTACTTGTTATAGAGTAAATCTTAAATCATCATTTCCATAAAATTGATTTTTTTAATAACTAGATTCTATTAGGATGGTGGGTTTTACAGTATAATAAATTCATCCACCTATGTATATTTTTTTTGCAAAATTTATTCCATATATTTGATCCTAAAAAATAAAATTAGGTAATAATTTCATCTTTATTTTTGAACTATATGAATAGTAAACATTGTAAAAATTTATTACCATGGTATAAGTAAAAGAATTTATGTAAATGAAATAATTAACAAAGACAAGAAAATAAAGATACACTCAAATTACGAATATTTATATTTCATTTTCAATATAATGGTTTTATATTTATTATTTTTTTACTTCATTAATTTTTATGAATCTGGATTGATATAAATTATATATTGATATGATAAAACACACATTTTATTTTTGAAAAATATAAAATTTCAATTTAGATATTCCACTTAATGAATTTATTGATTTTTAAAATAAATTATATTCGAATAATATATTACTATTATATGATTTTTTTTAATTGAAATTATAATATCATTTTAAGGTTGTAAATTGTAATTTCAATAATGGATTGAAAACTATTCTTGTCAAAAAACACAGTATTTTCCAATAAATGTCAATGATATTTTAAAAGAAAAAATTCATATATTTATAAAATTATTATATAAAAATAAATATTATTCATTTAATTAGAACATAAAAATTATCTACCTATGAATTTTTCATAATTTTCTATGATAAGTGCATTTTCAGTTAAAATGTAAATAAAATATAAATATATGGTGGGTATTATGACATTATAATGAACCAAAAATAATTTACTAAATACCATAAAGGGTATAAAGACCAAATATATTTTTACCATTAAATATAATGTAGTTTTAAGCTTCTTTTATTAATTTTATATATACTTTTTGAATCCTCTAAAACCAATAATATAATTTATTGTATTGAAATCATTTCTTTATGAGAATGAATCATTTCCGCATTACCAAGGGAAATATATTAATTATTTAACATCTTAAAAATATAATATAATTAAACCCACTTCCATTATTTATAAAAAATTATAAAAAATCATTGGAAATTTTGTGTTTTTTATTACATTATTATATAGAGTCTAAAACCAGTGTTTGGGAAATATTAATGAAAGCCACTGCATTTTCCTATATAAACACCAAAGATCCCATTACCCTTCACCCAAAAGCCACAGATAAAGTACTTAAACTTCTTTAACTGCTCTAGAGTCCTCCAAAGGTTCCACCAAACTCATTAGAATAACATACCAATATTTCTGAATCACTCTCTCCTGGTACAAGATCCTATACTTCTCCTATTTCTTCAAGAATCTCCATTTTTGTTTCCATTTATCTCTAATTACTAATGTTTGTAAATGTTCTCCCATATCCCCCTTACAGACCATATGTTTCTAAGATGATGAGATACCCATTTCAATCTCATTAATCCATTACATTAACTTTTATACGACTCCATTATGTTGCCAAAATTTCCCTGTGATTTTCCATGCTAAACAAACGTTTAGAGAACACCGATGCCAATTTCCTATCAGGGGTGTTTACCTTTATGCATATATACATACATGATCAAGAAATTAAATTTATTCAGTCCACACCCCTTAATCATATAACTAATCATTGTGATAAATGATTCCTTTTTTAATGATATATGTGGTACACATAAGCATGAGAATGAAATTAAAGTGACGACAATGCTTAGAATTATATAACACTCTAATGAAATTGGTAATGTTTTAATCTCATGAGATATAATGATGTATATTAAGGAGTAATTTTAATTTACCATTGGACTTCTTCAATCATGATTTTTTTTAAATTAACCTTTACATTGGTTTTGGATTCCATGTGTAAATTTGTTTCCACATTTTCCATGTTTCCATAATGTTATCATGATATATAATACCTCATTGTTATGCAAATAATTTTTTTCATTTTCAAAAGTTGGTTTATGGGTTCCCCGTAACCAAACCAGTTTAAGGGTTACTGGTAACTGTACAGACCATTACCCAAAATTCAAACATCATTCATCCAAATTTCAAATTTCAAATTTCAAATCCAAACCACAGCCCACCATATGCCACACTCTACACCTTGAGACGTAAGCCCATCATCACATGTCACCATCATTCAATTTAATATTATCTAATAAATCATGAATTAATGTGTAATAAAGATCATGTTTTCAATATTTGTAATCAATGGAATGTTTTTTTATTTTTGGGATTAGGATTAGAAAACTCTTTAGAATGCATTATTGATAAGTCTAAACATAAAAAGACATCCCTAGATTTTGGTAAATTATAGAGTAAGTGGATTACATTATAATATATACATATATACATACAATAAGTGGATGTGGCAATAGAACAGATATACCCATGGGTAAAACCTGAAAACACCGCATTAAGTTAGACTCAATTGGGAACTGGTGCATGAAAACATGTCCATATACACACCTAGTTTGACAATGCTTGGTAGGTATAATTTGTTAATTTACCAAATAATTATGAATCATTATTATGGAAAAAATAACTCCCAATATATTAAATATTATGAAATATATAATGGACAACGTAGATTAAGGATGAAAAATTCATTAGTTAAGGAAATTCATGTCATTTATAATTTATCTATTTAATGTTATTTTTCTTACCATGTGTGTGTTTAAAAGTTTAAAATTAATCATACCTAATTTTATTCATTTTCTAGTCAATGAATTCAAATTGGAAGAAAATATTCAACAATGGATGTGATGGAAAATTTGACAACATCCCAAATTAAATTCCCCACATAATGAGGACTTGTTTTATACATCTTGTGATTCTTCCAAACCAATTAACAAATACCAAAATTCAAAATTATAACATATTTCAATTTCCAAATAAATAATATTATGGTATGATGAAGTCTCAGGGATATTATAATAATAAACAAGATAATGGAAAGAAGATTCAATTTTATGCATAAAATAAATGTGGAAAGAAGAAAGAATGAGAATTCCATAATGAACACAAATGTGTTTTATGTGTGGTAAAAATAGGTCATAAAGTATCATGTTACCATAAAAAATTAAATATTATGATAGATAAGAATATAATACTTCATAAAAAATAATTTTTGTTTTATATATTATGTTAGTTGAATGTGGGAATGATGAGAGTCAATTACCAAATCCAACAGTTAAATCCTATACTAAGGAATGAACTATACATTGAAAATAATTACAGTGGAAGGATTAAAGTGTTAATGTATTTTAATTTTAGTTTTATTTTGTAGAAGTATTATATCAATGGAATTATAGATATAACAATCATCAAACATCTAAAGATTGGTTTATAATAGTTTTTATGGGCATGAAATTGTTGTTTGATAGTACAGATAACCTATAAAATTGATTTAATAATAAGGTTATTTATAAAACATTATATGTGTCTTAAGAGGGGATAAAACTAAAGAGTCCTGGAATAAAATTCCTCAGTTTAATATTATGTTTAAGATAATCGATACAAAATTTGATGATTTATGTGATGAAATTTTATTATAATTAGTGATATTTGGGGAAATATATGGCAGGATCAAATATTTTTTATTTTGAGGCGATTAATTATATTTTGGAGTATTTTCTTTCTTGTTAATGTATATATAATGATGAAGATTATTTTAAAGGAATATTTTCTATTTTTTGAGGTGTAAGATGAAAGGTATAAGACAAACATCATGGATAAAATATTCATTAACATTGATGTTATTACTGTTATATATGGGAATCTCTTTAAATAATTATATATTTCAAGAGATATGTATTTTTTGTTGAATTTTTTAGGTTAATGTATTAGGTTTTATTCATTTTCAGTATTATATTACTTTATGCAAACCATTTTGGATTTATTAATGGTAGGAGGAATAAATTGTTATTTTTAGTAGATTATGTGATCTGTTAGATTCTTAATAAAGTGATTAAGGCCTAATAAAAAGTTAATCTTGTGTTATCATAATTTGAAGAAATGATTAGACAATAGTGAAACTTTATTAAATTATGAAATTATACTTGTTAAGAAATTATATTTCTGGTCTACATGTTAACATAATTCCTTAACTCTATGTAAATAATATTAAACCCAAAATGCATTCCTATTATATTCCGATATGATGAATTTATGGTCATTTGATCTATCAGAGATATATTGTTATGTGGTCATTTACTTTTTATTGACCATGTTTTCTATATTGAAAACCCCCAAAAAAAATAAAATATATTTTTTGATATTAATTTAATCTTTTTGATATATAAAATTTCACACAAAAATAAAAATATGTTATTTTATATTAGTTCACTATGATATTATTGTGTTGTAAACAAAACCAATTTAATCATGCACTATATGAAATAAAAAATTTATCATTCTCTACATAAAACACTTATGATATCTTGTTTAACAGACAACAATGACTTTCCCCAATGTACTATGAAACATGGAAGACCATGTTTTATTAAATAATGATGTATTTTTTAATATAACATATCCATTAATTTTTTTGGAAAAAGGGTAAAAAAATAATTAAAATTTATTGTTTACACAAATATAAAATTAATTCATTTGTTACAAAATAATTATAAATGAAATTTAAACATGTTGAATTTAAAAGAAAAATATTATTGTACCCACAATGCTATTTTACCATAATAAATAAATTTAATTTAAATTTGTTATTCATATTAATATAATATAAATATATATTATATATTCAATCAAATAATTTTGATATTCATGTAATATATTTGATAGACATAAGATAAGAACAAACCCAATTTAATGTTAAAAAACAAATTATTTTATTAAGGAATTTATTACTCATTTTAATTGAGAACCCAGTTTTAATAAAAAATTTCACTTTTATTGTTTTGAAATTTAAAATTATAGATAATTTTAAAATTGGAACATAATAATTTCGTTAGGTTAATTTTTTGGAATTTATCTAGGTAGTTTCCTTTTCTATTGAACAGTAAAAAATATTGAATTATAGTTCCAACATCCTTTTCCATATAATTTATTTATAAGGATAAAATAAATTTTAATGGATTCACAAGTTTAATTAGATCATATTTTTTCCATTAATATAATTTAGGCCATTTGAATCAATTTCACTTCGAAATATGGTATAAAAACATAGCAAACATTTGGACATTTTTATTTTAAAAACATTCATTGTCATCCTGTTTGTAGGATTAAATATATATTATATTCTCCCAGTTATGTGATTGGAATTTTTGAAAATTGATTCCATATTTTTAATCATAATAATTTATAATTTATAATTATTATAACATAATTTTTGACTGAAAATATTAGTGAATGTCATCAAAATTAATTTTAGTGATAAATGTAAAATTAAGCCTATAAATGGAATAAACATTAACCACATGGGCCCAAATGAACATGAAACTTGTCAAAAAACCATTTTATGGACATATTGAATCAATAAACCTTATATTATTAATTATTTTGGGTTCTTATTACATTTTTAGGTAATAAAGTGGATACACCGAAATTGATTAAAATAATTACATGTGTGTCATTTCGCTTCGATTGAATAGTCAACACCTCTCCCCACGTCCATACACCTCTAAAAAATTTATTTATTGACAATATCTGTCCCATACACTTCCAAAAAACCCCTAAATTATTCTCTTAATCCTCCATTTTATTAAAATAATTTCAATGAGTCCATTTGGATAAAACAAAAAGGAGTTACTCGATTAAGAGTAGCACCCCCCCATGCTCCATTCTTTTATTCCCATTCTACACTCCCTAAAATCGTCATATTAAATGATTTTACAACAAAACCAGTAACATAAATATACTATTATGTTTTTGTGCTACGTTTTGGACTTACACTTACACAAAATTCCATCAAATGGGTAATATACATAATGTTTACATGTACAAAGAATTACCACATCACGAAATGATGATTGTTCATTTTTTTAATCACCAACTATCATGGTAGAAATTATGATGTAAAATATATTATTATATTATATATATGATACATATAATTTCATTATTAATTTTTATTTTTTTAATAACATACCATTATTCTTTTAATCTTATGTAAATAGGATAATTTCATCTGAGGAAGTGTTGACTACTTCCCCCTCAAAACGAAGTGATTTGTTCACAAACTACATGTAATATATTATGTATATGTATAGTTATCCTATATGATACATATTAAATAATAAATATAATATAATGATATTATATAAATATATAAATATATTATAATTCCATTACTTACTTTCTTTCAATACATTAATTAAACAGAGGCATCATTCATGCATACGTATAGTCTATTGTCACCTTGAATGGTGTATTCCATTTAATACATCTAGATTAAATACTTTATTAAAAAAATTATTATTAATAATATTTATATCATGGTTTAAATTCTGGAAATCAGGATATAAGAATAATGACCGATGATATAATAAATTATAACACAAGATAAAAATAAAGTGAATATTATTCGAAGTGTAACCATAACATAAAATTGATAACATGAAAGTAATATAAAGTCATTATAAAACCATATATGGTATTATATATAATAATGTAGTTTGGTAAAATATGTATAAATAAATTAAATTTATTATAAATGAGTTTTGAATGAGGACATTGAGAGTCCATACATATAAGGTAAGGGGAATTCTAGTATATCTTTTATTTAAGTTATATTTACACCATATCCACCACTAATCTATTTTGTGTGGTTATTATACTACCCATTAATAAATCATATTATTTTCATACATAATTATATGTGTATATACATATCCATTGTATGATCTTTCTTTCACATGGTTTATGTTTCAAAAGTTTCCAAATTAGTAAATTAATTTTGTCTAAATTTTGTTTCTTTTTAACACATGCCATGATATGCACCAATATTTTATCATGAGTTGTGAATAAATAATTTAAAATGTTATATAACAAATATATTTATTTCATGATATTTCAAGGTTCATGTAATTTATTTTCCTTACAACTGGAGTATGGTTCAATGTTACAATGTGGGAAAACTTTATTGAAACTGTATCATTGCTTTTTATGTTTGTTTATGTTTATGCTTCCTTTGATGAAATATTATGATCCATAAGTTAAGTAATCTCATGAATTTTACTATCATATAGTTATTCATGATATATTCATATATTTATACCATTTTGACTAATTTTTACATAATATTGTTAAGAATTTGTTTTTAGGAATGACTAAATTTACACTCTATATGGTCAGAAATTTTCGTTCCTTCATAACCATGTTTTTTAAAATGGTTTTCAAGTACTATTATCAAATTATCAATGTATTTTAAATGAAAATGTTTTCAAAAGGTTTTTAACAATTATTTATAAGTATTTAGTTTATTTTCAATGAAATGGTATCTAAAATTTTATCATGCTTCTTTGATATGTTTGGAAGGAAAATAATTTTCAAAACCATTTCAAGAATTATTTATATGTTTCAAAGTGTATTCAATGATATGGTTTTCAAAACGTTTCAAAGATTATTTTAAATTTTTTTTATAATGTATTCAAAACGATTTCCTGCGCTCTTTCAATTTTTTAAAAAAATTAATGAAAATGGGTTTCTAATGGTTTTATGTTTAGAAAAACATTTCAATGAATAAAGGATATTTTCATAATTTTTTTTAAAAATATTTTATATTTTATTTTCAATATAATATTATATCATTTGATGTTATTCAATATCTTCAAAGAAATTATGAAAAAGTTCCACTCATATTATTTCTTGAATGGTTTAATTTTTGATGGAATGTGTCTTATGAAACCTATTTATTTTTAATTGGTAATATAATATTAAAATCGCTTCATTCCTTGGTTTAATATTTGATGAAATGATTATGAAACATATATATTTTTTGTTTTTTGATGTGATGATTTGTCAATGATACACAATTCATCTCAGGGATTATGATTTGATATTTATAGAACCCATCACTTTTCATGGGTCACGGTATGATTAATATTTTTTGGCACATGCATGTATGATTTTATAATGTTATAGGATGAATCTATATCTCCCTCCAATGCAATGGGTCATGTTATGCATGAACCGGATTATATGTTCACAATGATATGTGTGGACCTAATTACATGTCCATAAGATATTTCATGAACCTAATTACATGTTCAAAATAACATGAGTGAACTTTATCTTATATTTACGATGTTATAAATTTACCTGATTATAATTTTACAATGTTATGCATGGACCTAGTTTCATGTCCATATGGTTATGCATGAATCTGATTACATGTTCTCAATGTTATCCATGAACTTTAGTGCATGATCAGACAATTATTTATGCAACTTTTTACAAGTCCCTATGTCTATTAGAGGACATATTTTATTCCCTTCACATAATTTTTTATCTTATTTATACTTATAAATGTTCAATATAGTATATGTTTATGTGTATGTGAAAATTCAATGTGGTATTTCATTATTATTATTTCATTTCTTATGATATTAATTTCATTATGATTCATGTCTTATAAACATCAAATATTTATACCATGATTCATAATTATACTATTTGATATACATTGTATGGTCTTCTAATGATCATGACCATTCTCTTATACCCTTATGTTCATGATATGAATACACATTTCCTATATAAAAATTATCTAAGAAATTATGCTCAGCCCTTTCTAATGATTCCTTTCCCCAGGTTATGAAGAATGTTTTTTAAGTAGAATAACTCCGGGGTAAGATATTTATGGGAAACCTTGATTATATTTCACTAAACTATAAAATTTTTGTTCCACGTGTCCAATGTTTTGAAAGTGGGTGCCCTAGACCCAACTTGTTTTGTACTTTGATTACTGTTACATGTATTCAGTTTGTTTTTATACCCGTGTTTATCTTTTTATGATAGTGTTGATACTTCTGCATCCACTTTGTCTATAGAAATTTCGTTAGATTACCTGTCGCATCAAATGGTTATAGCAGGTCCCATGCTATAATGAGAACCCTAAGATGCCATGACAGTAATCTTAATGTAAAGTCTTATGGGCTAGTTACATCATTCTGAAAGGACAAAGATGATGTGTGAAAATAAGTTGTTGGGGGATCATAAGCATTGAGACTTCTTCTCTTGATGTTCGCTCTTGATGATCTCTAGCTATTGAGATCATGAGGACAAGCCCTCTTAATTTGAACACCACATGTTTATGTTGTCATTTTTTGTTCCTATCTACGGACATGAGTAATGGTCACCTGACTTGAAATAATTATCAATGAATGCCATTTAATTACATACATTTTATATAAGTCAAAAACCATGGCGATAAATCCATGGTGAGGTAGTTTGTATCGGGTATGTCATTAATGACATGACATTGATTGAATGATCGAGAAAGAATTTTTCACTTCCGAGGTCAGAAAGAAATATCTCAGGCCTGGATGATTAGGATGGTTGAACCTTCATTAAATCCCTATCCATGGTAGTGGATGGTAAGAGTGTCCGGACAAATCAATAATCAAAATAATGAAAATAAAGAATGATGACACTAAGTATGCAATCTGCTTTATTGAGATATTGATGACAAAGAGATTATATTACATAGACCGTGTTCATATGAAGGCATTCGTTGCTTTGACTTTTCCTTATCTCTATAGGGTCCTTGATTAGTTGCTAGAACATGCTCTATGTCGGTGATATTATTCACTGCTATTTAGATAAGGGCCTAGAGGGTCACACACGATAGCGCCTTGATAATATTCCCTATTCTGGGAATAGAAATTTAGAACTTGGTGGGCCTGACCAAACGGTCCGAGCACTATCCAAGTTCTATGGATCCCCAATGAATAAATAAATTCATTAATTATTCAATTTTAGAATAGTTTGTTGAAATTATGTATAACATTTATTTACAAGTTATATAGTAAATACACATATTAATATTATTCAACTAGATTTAAATATCCTAGGTACGTTTAATATTAGCAGGAGGAATGAGTCGAGTTGAAGACTCAAATTTATCACGTAATATATTTATATATTTCAAGTAAGTGATAAATTATAAATATTATTTATGGCATAATTTTATTTGTCATAAATAATTATTTATATCTCTTATATAAAAGACGTCTATTACACGGGGGCCGGGATCCTATATCGTGTGTATTAACACTCCCTATATAAGTGAGAGAGATGCTCTCCCACCATTACTATTCATGTGTCAAGATTGGGAGCATCTCTCTCCTCCTAGAATTTATAGAGAGAGTATCTCAAGAAAATAAGGATCTTTAAGGTCATCCATCCCGGATCGAAGATTCCTCCTTTTTGGTGATCATCGCTACGCTGTAGTGTGCATCAAAGATCCGCGCTAGCACCTGGATCCCAACGAACGGCATGCGAGCCGATTCGCAAGGTGTGTGTGGATGATCTGGAGGGCTTCGACGTTGGAGTCTTCAAGCAACGAGCAATAGCATCTTGCGGTAGACATGCGCACGTCAATTCTGAACAAGGTAAACGTTCAGTTTAATTTTTGTGCTCCTTATGAACCTTGCAAGATCCTCGGACCAAGCTGGGACAAGATCACTGGAGTTGACAGGGTTATGTCACTACGGTGAAGCAGAAATGTTTTTAAAATCCCTGCCCACTGGCTTCTGTTGCGTTATCCTGGTACCCAATAGTGGAATCAGATGGAGTCACAAGGTTTTTATGAGTTAAAAACAATAAAATTCATTAAATTATATTGTGGTGTGTTAAAACGGTTTAATCGGATTCGACCACACATCATTTTGTTTTCGAATGATCATGTTATGATCATTTAAAATTTTTTAAATGGATCGACGTCGCAAGATTTTGTTTATTTGATGTTTATCTCTAAATGAGAATTAAAATCAAAAATATATTTTATTATAAATATTTATAATAAATATTTTATTATATTTCATGATAATTATTTTATTATTTTTTTATAATATTAAAATACATAAAATATTTTATTATAAAATAGTGTTCCACAAAAGTGTGTGGAAAAAATTTTAATAATAAAATAAAGGAAGAGAAGACCAAGACTTGGGGTCTTCTTTCTTAAAAAAAAAATAATGGGAAGAAGGGACCCCAAAATGGGGTCTTCTTAGTTTATTTATTAAAAAAAAGGTGGTTGGATATTTGTCTAATAGACGAATAAAAGAAAAAAAAGAGGAGGAAGACCCTTATGGGTCTTCTCTCATGCGGCGAACCAAGGGAGGCCGAACCCTAGAGCCTCCCTCTCCCTCTCTGCCATAAGCTCCTCCGCGCCGACCCCTTCTAGCCAGCAGCCACACCCCGCACCGGCCTCCACAAGACCGGCTCCCTCCGACAACCCCGTCCCCGTGCCGGGCTCCTCTTCCGCGCCAGACGTGGCCCGCACCGGGCCTCCCTCTCCCTCCGCCGGTCGGCCTCCCACCTCACGCCATCTCGCGCTTCACAACCGGGTCGTGCCAGCTCTGTCTGTCTACCCCGAGATTTCGCCGGACCTCCTCCACCCGACTCCCGAACCCTTGCCAGCCTCCTCCTCTGGGACACGCTGGGCCGACATTGTCCGACCATCCCAGAACCTCATTAGCCTCCTCCTCCGGGCCGCATCGAAATAGCTCCGTCCGGCCTCCCTAGACCCTCACCGGCCTCCTACGAACTAGCACCATTCGGCTACCTCGAGCCCACGCTGGGAGATGTAGCCGTCACAGGAATCGTTGGACGACGTGGTCAATCGTGGTCACGCCGTGGTCATGCCGCGGTCACGCCATAGTCAAGCCACGATTCTAGGAGGATATACCGCATCGGTACACAATCCCACTGGACTCCTCTCCAGATAAATGTAACACTGCACTGAATTAATTTAAATTAATGTAGTTTTTTTATGATAAATTAATTGGAATTAATTTAGTGGTTTAAATTATTTTATTCCGAAAATATTAATTTAATTTATGTTTTGAATTAAATTAATGGTTTATATTAATTTAATTTGTGGAATTAATATTAAAATAAAAAATGGATCTAATAAAAATAAATTATTTTATTTTAATCAAATTCATTAAATTTATTAGAACACCCTCGCATAATTTAAATTTATTGCAATTTAATTTTATTGTGATTTTTACCTAGACTGGTCTTGAGCTATTGACCGACCTGCGTATGTTTGGCATTTATTTATTTATTTATTTATTTATTCAATGCGTGTGATGATTGTAATATTTAACTAGAAAAATTATGGTCTACGAATAATCTTTTAATTCAAATATGTATAAGGTCCTACGCGTCCATTGCACTACTAAAATTTTGTACCACAGACCCCCTCACTTGTTTGTGAGTATATTTGTATTTATACATGAAGATCCGAGAGGAAGACCCTTCCAAGTTGAGGTGGTAGTCCAGACAAGGAGTTGGACACTTTGAACCGGGGGAAAGCAGGAACACTAGTCATGTATCGACTCAGGTATGGATTCCCCTAGGTGATGCTTGATCAGTTATAGATTGATCATTATAGAATTCTCAAGACCATTCGGAATGTATGATTTACTTTATGCACTATTTATTATTTTATATTTTTGCATGATTGTTTCATAATCACATAGTATAGTAAACAATATAAAATGCATAAAGTTTTGACGAATAAATATTCTATTGAATGTTCAGCTGTGAGCACGACAACCCAGTTTGAACTTAATAAATAGAAAAGGATTATATATTAAAATTAATATTTAAAAAATCCTTCAATGATATATTATGTCAAAATGCCTTCCATTTATCACATTTAAACCAAACTGACTATTTGGGTGCTCATCAGCCTTAGTTGAGAGTGCCTCTTACTACCGGGGTGTTCCCATGAGAGAGATAGGCCGACATAAAAAAGCGAGTAATCAAGGATTAGCCTTAGCTAACTTAATATCACTTTAAAGGAAAGAGGTTGAGGGAATCATGTTCAGATTACAAAAGATTCTACTTTAATGAAATACACAATGAACAACAAGAACAAGTGGTTGACCAGCATAGCGCCTACCTTGAAAACCTCCAAGTAGTGTTGTAGCCCTAGCTTGTAGACTACGAGGGAGTTTTGAGGATCCTTGCCACTATAATTCCCAAGAGATAGAGTATTCCAAATATAATAGTGAGAGCTATTAAGGTTCATTAATATAGTGGGAGAAATTAAATGATATAATAATTTATTTATTAGAAAATGTAAAAAAGTAATCAAGACAATGTTATAACTGCTAAATGTTTATCTGATGTAGATTCAAAATGGAAATCACCAACACCACAAGTACTTTATCACTACGATCGATCTTGGATAAAGAAAATATCCTGACCGTAAATAACTTCCAGGAGTGGTATAAGATCTTGCACATTGTACTACTCCAATAAAGGAAGTTATATATGCTGGAATCCCCAATTCCTGCTGAGCCTCCTCAGGGAGTAAGCAAGGCAGAAAAAGATAAATGGAGAAAGCATGTAGACGATGCGTTTGATGTACATTGCATCATGCTGTCTTCCATGTCCATCCAATTGCAAAAAAATGCATGAAGAAGAGGATGCCTACAAGATGCTTTCACATCTCTAAGAATTATATGAGGGGAGGGATAGGAAAGAAAGTTATGAGCTCCCAAGTGTGCATTATAAGTGCAGGCTAGCATAAGGGCACCAAGACGTTCCTCATGTACTCAAGATGATTGGGTATATTGAGAGGATTGAAGCACTTGGATTCAAATTGAACCAATAACTAGTAGTGGATCTCATTATTATCTCTTTATGGTCAAGATTCTTGACTTTCAATTGTCAATTATAATATGAATGATATGACAAAGTCGCTATCGGATCATTTGGCTTTAGTTCACCAAGCTGATAAGGACATGAAAAACCCCAATTAAACTGGCCTTATGGTGAAAAATAAAAACAATGGCAAGGAATGGTGTCTGAGGCCAAGTCAATGCCAAAGACACCAATACATCATCCTGTAAAGAAGACAAAGATTCATAGGCAATGTAATGAACTGGAAGCTGTCTGCTTTGGATGTGGCATGAAAGGTCACTAGAAGAAGAATTACAGAGCTGGGAAGAAGAATCAAGCTGACGCTTCTTCTTCAGGTATATTTGTCATTGAATGCAATCTATCTTTATCTACAAATTGTGTATTGGATAGGGCATGTGCCTCACACATTTTTATTCATATAGAGGAACCAAGTAGGTTCAAGAAAATTGAAAAAGGTCAAGTGGATCTCCAAGATGCAAGTGGTGCAAGTCTGGCAGCCATGGCAGTGGGAGACTATCACTTGACATTACCAACTGGTTTGGTTCTTGTTTTAAACATTTTCTATTATATACTGTCTGTTACCAGAAACATTATCTGGGTGTCATGCTTAGACACTATGGGTTTTTATTTCAAGTTTGAAAATAAAACTTGTCTCTTTTATAGGGATAACAAATGTTATGGTATGGAACATCTTACCAATTATTTATGTATACTAGAACTAGAAAACTCAGTAATGGAAATCAATGATAAAAACAACCAACATGACTCAAATTACACCCGCCTATGACACTTCAGGCTTGTCATGTAAACGAGAAGCTATTACAAAGATTACATCAAGAAGAGTATCTATAATTGGTATAGTTAGAAACCTTAGATGTATGTCAAACTTGTTTACAAGGAAATATGACCAAATCACCTTTCTCCGGAAAGGGAGAACAAGTCAATGTAGTGGTGGAATTAATACATACTGATCTATGTGGTCCATTTCAAGTAGAGGCAAAGAGTGGTATTCTATACATCGTTACATTTACCATTGATTATAGTAGGTATGGATATGTCTGTTTAATGCGGTATAAGTCAGATTCCTTTCTTTTATTTAAGAAATACCAATATTAAGTAGAAAACCAACTTGGTAAGAAGATAAAATCAATTTTCTCAGACCGAGGCATATAATATCTTAACCAGCCTTTCATTTATCAGTTGAAGGAGTGTGGAATAGTATCCCAACTCACTCCTCCTTATACACCACACGGGAATGTTGTTAGTGAAATGAGGAATAGGACCATTCTTGACATGGTAAGATCCTAGATGAGTCATACAACTCTTCCATTTTCTTTTTGGGGAAACTCCTGGCAGATAGCAGCATATACCCTTAATCATGTACCAACTAAAGTTTTATATGGGATTCCATATTAGATATGGTTTGAAATGAAACCCAATCTGACACACATACATGTGTGGGGATGTGAAGAATTTTTCAAGACTTTACCAAGTGTCAAATTATCATCCAAAAGTACTAAGTGCATCTTTATAGGTTATCCTAAGGAAACTAGAGGATAATACCTATATAAAAATTTAGATAGAAAAGTCATTGTGTAATGATACGCCACATTTATAGAAAGGGATCACATTTCTAATAGAAATAGTGGGAGAAATATTGACATCAATGAATTTAATTCTCTAGATGCACAAGAGTTGGCAGAGGAACAATCTCTACAAGAGCAAGTGGAAGAAGAAGTTGTTCCTGAGACACAGATACTACATAGGTCTATGTGAGAGGCTAGAGAACTAGAGTGTTATGTTTTTCTTGTCACCGAGTCAGGTGACACAATAGTACTTGAGGATGATGAACCTCTAACCTACAAGAAATCAGCAGAAGGCAATGAAACTGCCAAATGGAAAGAATCCATTAATACTGAGATGGAGTCTATGTGCTAAAATCAGGTTTGAATTTTGGTAGACCCTCCAGCTAATGTAAAGACCATTGGATGAAAATGAGTATTCAAGAAAAATATTGACATGGATGGTAAGGTTAATACCTTTAAGGAAATACTGGTTGCAAAGGGTATCAGATAACGTCAAGGCATTGACAATGATGAAACCTTTTCACCAGTGTCAATGCTTAAATCCATCAGAATATTGCTTGCAATAGCAGCCTTCTCATGGTTATAGAATTTGGAAAATGGATGTCAAAACTGCTTTTATAAATGGAAAGTTGGTTGATGATGTCTATTTGACTCAACCTAAAGGGTTTGTTAAGTCAAAGAATGCAAATAAAGTATGAAAGTTACAGAGATCCATTTATGGATTGAAGAAGGAATCATGATCATGGAATGTTCGCTTTGATGATTCCATAAGAGATTTTGGCTTTGTAAAAAATGAAAGTGAACCTTGTGTCTATAAAAAGGTTGAAGGGAATGACATAGTTTTCCTAGTTTTATATGTTGACGACATATAAATTATGGGAAACAAGGTGCAAGTCTTACAGTCAGTTTAGACTTGGTTAAATTAATTCTTTTCTATGAAAGACTTAGGTGAAGCTGCCAACATTCTTGGGATCAAGATCTATCGTGATATATCTCAAAGACTGCTTGGCCTATGTCAAAGTACATATATTGACAAAGTACTCAAAAGGCACAATATGGAACAATCCAAGAGAGGATTGTTACCTATGTCACATTGGGTAAATAACTCCATGAAAATGTGTCCACAAACATAGGAATAGATTGAAATAATGAGTATAGTACCTTATGATTCGGCAGTGGGTTTTATCATGTATGTCATGCTGTGTAATAGGTTTTATATTTCCATTTCATTAAGCATGGTTGGTAGATATCAATCCAATCTAGGAGAGCTGCATTGGATAGCTGTTAAAACTATCATAAAGTACGTAAGGCGTACTAAGGATATGTTCCTGGTGTATGGAGGAGATGAGGAACTAGTTTTAAGGGGATACACTGATGCTAGTTTCCAGACAGATCATGATGGTATGAAATCACAGTCACGGTACATCTTTTTCCTGAATGGTCGTGCATTGAGCTGGAGAAGCTCAAAGCAAGCTGTCGTTGTAGATTCTACAGCAGAGTCCGAATATAATGCACCTTTCGATACACTAAAGGATGTAGTCTAGATATGTAGTTTTCTCTCAGACATTTGGGTTGTACCTAGCAGTGAAGACCTTGTTCTAGTATATTGTGATAATACTGCTGCAGTGGTTCTTCCCAAGGATCCCAGGTCTCAATAGAGGACAAAACATATTCTTTGGATGTTTCATCTCTTGAGATATTTTATTCAAAGAGGTTAAGTGATAGATAGCAGGGTAGCCACCGAAGACAATGTGGCAGACCCCTGGACTAAATCCATTTCTCAGCAGAAGCATGATTTACATGTGTGAGCTAGCAGACTGAAACCTCTTAGCAGTTGGCTCTAGTGAAAGTGGGAGAGTTGAAAGTGGGTTCCCTTAACCCAACTTGTTTTGTACTTTGATTACTGTTACATGTATTCAGATTGTTTTTATACATGTGTTTATCTTTCCATGATAGTGTAGATAATTTTTCATCCACTTTGTCTATGGAAATTTCCATAGATTAACAGTCGCATCAAATGGTTATAACAGGTCCCATGATTTAATGAGAACCCTAAGATACCATGATATAAATCTTAATGTAACATCCTATGGTCCAATTACATCATTCTGAAAGGACACAGATGATGTGTGACCATCAGGTTCGAAGGTATCATAAGCATTGAGACTTATTCTCATGAAGTTTTCACTTGATGATCTCTAGTTATTGATATCATGAGGACATACTCGCTTAATAGAAACACCCCATGTTTCTGGTGTCATTGGTTGTTCCTATCAACGAACACATGTAATGGTCTTCTGAATTGTGATCATTATCAATGAATGTCATTTAATTATGTACATTTGATATATGGTGAAAACCATGGTGATAAAGTCATGGTGAGGTAGTTTTTATCGGGTACGTCATTAATAACCTGACATTGATGGAATCATCAAGAAAGGATTTGTCACTTCTGAGTTCAGGAAGACATATCTGAGGCCTGGTTGATTAGGATTGTTACACCTTCATTAAGTCAATGGCCATGGTAGTGAAAGGTAAGACCGTCCAGACAAACAAACAAACAAAATAAAGCAATTAAAGAAAAATGAAACTAAGTATGCATTCTTCTTTATTGAGATATCAATGATGAAGAGATTAGATTACACTGACCATGTTCATAGGAAGGAAGTCGTTGCTTTGACTTTGCCTTATCTCTATTGGGGCCTCGATGGGTTGCTCGACCCTGCTCTAGGTAGGTGATATTATTCACTACTATTGAGATAAGGTCCTAGAGGGACACACGCGATAGTTCCTTGAGAATCGGCCTAATTATGGGAATAGGAATTTAGAACATGGTGGGCCCCAACAAAGGGTCCGAGCACTATCCATGTTCTATGGACCACCAAAGAATAAATAAATTCAATAATTATTTGAGTTTAGAATAATTCGTTGAATTTATTTATAACATGCATTTCCAAGTTATATAGTAAATACACGTATGAATATTATTCAACTCGATTTAAATATCCTAGGTACGTTTAATATTAGTAGGAGGAATGAGTCGAGTAGAAGACTCAAATTTATCATGTAATATAATTATATATTACAAGTAAATGATAAATTTTAAATATTATTTATGGAAAAATTTTATTTGTCATAAATAATTATTTATATAGCTTATATAGCGGACATCGATTACATGGGGGCCGTGAACCTATTCAGCGTGTTTTAACACTCCCTATATAACTGAGAAAGATGCTCTCCCACCATTACTATTAATCTGTAAATATGGAGAGCATCTCTCTCCTCCTTGAATTTAGAGAGAGTGTCTCTTAAGCAATGAAGGATCTTCAAGGTCATCGATCCCAGATCAAAGCTTCCTCTTTTGCGATGGTCATCACTGTGTTGAAATGTGTGTCGAAGATCCATGCTAGCACCCAGATTTTAACGAACAACGTGCAAGTAGATTCGCGAGGCGTGTGTGGAAGATCTAGAGGGATTTGATGTCGGAGTCTTCGATCAACGATTGTCGGTGTCCTGCAGCAGACATGCACACGTAAATTCTGAACAAGGTAAACATTCAGTTTAATTTTTGTGCTCTTTATGAACCTTGCGAGATCCTCAGACCAAGTCGGGAAAAGATCACCAGAGTTGACAGGGTTATGTCACTCCAGTGAAGCATGAATTTTTGGAAAATCCCAGCCCACCGGCATTCACTGTGTAGTCCTGGTACCCAACACAAAGGTAGTAAACAAACACTATTTTTGAGTATACAATTTTTTATGTTTTATATATTCTGAAAAAAGTGATGAAATGCCTATATATGATATGACTAGGTCATTATAGTTGGCTTTAGAGAAAATTTTTAGTAGTACTTTGGATGATACTATAAGAAATACTTTGTGAGAAACCTTTAGGTAATTTAAAAATACGTCTAAGGACAAGAAAATGTATACTAAAATTTTAAGAATTTTGGTAAATGATTGAGTAAGTGTTTTCCCAGTAATTCATTCCTATATAGAAACAAAAGGTGAATGTGGATATGGAACAAATATACTTAGGTGAAAAAGCATTGACAATATGTTTTGGGTCAGACTTGGGGTAATCTAGTACCTGAAATCGAGCCCTATTGCACACCCGGTATGACACTCCCTGGGGACATGATTTAGAAATTCAAAAATTCTTTATGAACCATCATAAAGGATTTAAATATAATAAGACTATTAATAAAATAATATAAAAGTAAGGACTCAATGATTAGAAATTATGTTTCCTGATTTAGATATCCTATATGTAATTTTTCATGATTATGTGGTTTTCTTATATGATATGTGATTCTCACCCAATTATTTTTTGTTTTACCAAATATAGGAAACATGAATAAATATTTATTAAATTGAATGATTAATATATGGAAATTTTTTCAATTATGAAAATCATGTTCCCAAGTGGAAATATAAAAAATAAAATTAATAATCTCGAGTGAGTATTGGTTATATTTTTGAAGATAACGAGACTCTAAATGACATGTGAAAGTAATTTGATTCTATTAAAAGATTG
The DNA here is from genome assembly GCA_963277665.1 of Viscum album. Classification (NCBI taxonomy): domain Eukaryota; kingdom Viridiplantae; phylum Streptophyta; class Magnoliopsida; order Santalales; family Viscaceae; genus Viscum; species Viscum album. Next base: position 1,918,160,333 of record OY728148.1, on the reverse strand, counting down.
TTTACATTAAAAAAGAAGAATTATTAGATTGAGGTTAAGGAAAATTAACACATGATTCATATATAATATTATAAAAAATAGATATTAAAGAATAAGTTGATGAATCATCAGTAATGGATCAAGAATACATTTGGATTTGTTAAGTATTTATGTTTTTGAATTCAATGATTATGTTATATGAATCATGAAATATATAACTATTATTAATATAAGTATTTCATCAAGGATATAAAATTATATTTTTAATAGTGATGAAGACTTATAAGAGTGATATTTATTAATAAGGGAAGGCAACAGTTAATTTGTTTATGGTGTTGACAAAATTCTATTTTACAAGGATAAAGTGATCATTTATTTGGATAATGTAAACATTATAGCATTTAATACCCTAGATATGATTATTGATTTTTTTGAAAAAGTGTTACATGTCATCTTGGATGAATTTGAAAACTTATTAGATTCATGGAATATATCAAGTATCCTTTGGAATAATTAAGGATTCATTTCTTGTGATGGGAATTATTATAATTAAGGTAATTACTCTATTTCCGGAGAATACTTGATGAAATCATTAACATGTTTTGAATGTGACAACTTAGAGATACATTGTGAAATTTTGGGAATACATTTTATGCATATTTCATGACATCCCTTTTAATGTTTCGGGTTTACAACTATAAAAGACTAATTTAACCATTCATGAAAATTTTTTGTTGAACATTGAAGGATGTATTTATGAATCGAGATTTAATTGAAAACATTGTTTAAAAGATATTTAGTGGCTAAAATTCGTTCAAAGATGTAATATTATTTATGTTGTAAATTATATTTGGATGAAATTATAAAGGGACATCATGTATTTTAAAGGACAATCAATCATGTATGGAAAGGCCACATGTATTAATCCCATGACTGAAGGATGATAAGTTCATCATGCCCACCACTATCCTACACGATGTCCAGGTTAATGCGTAATTATTTTTAATGAATATATATGAACCAATAGAGTTAATTTTTATTTTTAGAGACTAATTTACTATATATATAGTTGTTAAAGAATAATTATACACAAATAGTTATACTTTTTATTATTATATGGGCCTTAAGATCTACTTGAAATATATTTTTGTACTTCATGTATCAATGTTTATTTTTGGGCATCCATTTCAGGATGTAATGGATGAATTTGAAATATATAATATGACAAAAAAATATTGAAATTTCATTTATAGGGATATATCAAGAATTTATATTTCCATGTATTTGTATCCAATGAATTAATTACCATACATTAGGATAATGAAAAAAAACTATTTTTTTCATAATACCCTAAATGTTTTTGAACTGATTCAATTTTAAATTTATTATTCTCATGCCCCCAAATTTTCTTTGGACATTGAATTATTTGTGATTAATGACCTCAGTCACTCCCTATAATTATTAATTCTTCTCCTCCATGTCCAATCTTCATTCTTAACTTATGATATCCTATGAGGAAACCCAGTTATATGTTACTTCGGGAAATTTATATGGTTCTAACTTTCTCTTTTTAAGGGATGTTTTAGTATTCATTTTTATTATATGGATTTATATGAATGAATATGTAAAGTATTTATCATTCGATAACCTAGATAATTTATTTGGTTGAAATTCATTTTATTGGGGATAGAATGTATCACCCTCAGATGATGTGAAATAATTTTTAACGAATTAATTTTACCTTTTTGATATTTTGTATTTAACACAAAATTAAAAATAGTTTATTTAAATTAAATCACAATATTTTTCATGAGTTATGTGAAGATACAATTTAATCCTGAACTACATGAAACATAAATTTTAGGTTGATCTACACTAAATGTTATGTATAGTTTACATCACAAGCAACAATGACATTCCTCGTTGGCTTGTGTAACATACAAGACCACGATTTGCCAAATAAAAATATATTATATAATATAACTAAGATGTTAATTTATTATTTAGGAAATGGGTTAACTAAATTATGAATATCGAGGGGTTATAAAAATACAAAATGAATTCATCGGTAACAAATAATTAGAAATGAAAATTAAAACCAATTGAAAATATAAAAAAGTATTATTATACCCAAAAATATATTTTTACCTAATAATTAAGATTAATTAAAATGTTTGAGTGATATTAATTTAATATATATTTTATATATTCAATAAAATATTTTTTATATTCATCCAATATATTGAATAGATAAACGATAATAACAAAATTTATGCTTAAATACTGATATTTTTATTAAAGAATTTATATCATGTTTTAAGGGAGATCCCATTTTAAATCCAATTTTAGAAAATTAATCGATTAAATATGTCAACATAAAATTAATCTTTGAAATAGTAACACAATATTTAGGTTATCATGAATTTTCGGTATATTTCTGTGAAGTATTATTTTTAATGAATAGTGAAAAATACTAAATATTAGTTTCAAACATTATTATCATTTATTTTTTATAAGGATAAATTTCATTTTAAATAATTTTAAAAATATAATTAGATCAAATTTTTATCTATTCATCAAATTTATATCATTTTAATTCATTTTACATTGGAATTTGGTATAAAAGCAAAGTAATCTTTTGGACATTTTTACATTAAAAACACAGATTGTCGTGCCGTAGGTGGGATTACATTTAAATTAAATTATTAAACATATGGTATTATAATTTTTAAAAAGTTATTACATATTTTTAATCGTAATAATATAAATTTATTAATAAATTAATCTTAATTATTTTAAAAAAATATTTGTGCATGCAATTAAAATTAATTACAGTGTTTAAAGTAATATTAAGCCTAATAAGGGAATACAAAATAAACTTAAAATCCAAAATGACCTATACACTTTTCCAAAACCCATTTTCAAGCAATAGTTAGGCCATAAAACATCCATTATTGATTTATGTGGCTTTTATGTCCTGTTTACATAAAAATGTGGGATCACCGAACTTGTTTTAAAACATTCCATGTGTGTCCTTTCCCTTAACTATAAAAGGCCACCACGTATCCCACTCCCTCACACCTCTCAAAACAAATAGATTCCACAAAAATCTCGAAAAAACACACACCAAAAACCCTAAATTAGTCTGTGATTTCTCCCTTTTTTTAGAAAGACACACAATAAATCACATTGGTGAAAACTAAAATGGTTACCCTGTAACACCCCAAGATTTCATAGTGTGTAATTTCTTCAAAATAATTCAATAACTTGCACTTCACGCAAAACCGAGTTCAATCACACCATGAATTACCAAATAAAAAGCCATTCAAAAGAGGTTATGAATAGAATTAACTAAATTTTAAACTTTATATAATCCTTATAATTTTAGAATCCATATTATGAGTTTCTTAGACATAATGCAAGAACATATTCATTTTCAGTATTGCACTTTTATCAACTTTTAATAGTGAAACCTTTTTAGATACAATATTTTAAACTTTTTGACTAAATGGGGACATCAAAAAAATTTAAAATGAAACATCCCAAGCTTCCACAGTACGCTTTCCTTTGAATAATACAGTAGCGTGTGTTGTACGCAACTTCGAGTTCTAACACACCACAACCAATCAAACTAGCCGTTATGAATAGTAATACCTACCTTTTAAAATTATAGAAATTTTATCTCTCAAAATGGACTTCATTTTTGGATTCGGAGTATCTAATTTAGCCAGAGGTGAAATTTTAGTACTTTTCGGATAACTTTCATATTTTGATGAATAGTGAAAATTACTAAATTTTAATTAAAAACAACTTTTTTAATCAAAATAATTAATAGTGATTAATTATGAATTTGAGTGGTTTTAAATTATATTTAGAATATAATTTTACCATTTAATATAATTTTGGTTATTGGACATAATTTTACAATTAAACCGAACATAAACAACTGTCAATCTTTTGATAGTTATTATCTCTTAAAAACACGCTTTTTGTTTTGACAGCGGGAATTAATTTTAAATTAATATTTGCCACTTCAGTATTTTGAATTTATAAAGATGGATTCCATATTTGGAATTAGGATGTTCAAATTGTTTAAATAGGTAACTTTTATTTTTAGACATTTTGAATAATTACTGCGGTAAATATTTTATTTACCATGGTTAAGGGTAAATCCGGTAAATAAGGGTTAAAAAATAATATTATAATAATACTAAATTACCCTAAAACGTGTCCTAGCCTTATGGTTTGATACATGATAGACCATTGGGATATTTGGGTCGATTTGGGGACCCCATGGTGCCACTTGTAGGTGATAGGGACACTTTATTTTAATTAAGTTAAAATGAATACAAAAATGACACAAGCATATATCTTTTAGCAAAACAATTTTTAGATAGGGTTATATATGTTGGATTTTAGATTATAAATATTAATTGGAAAGATAAAAAGCTTTCCTACATAATTATATTTTATTTATAATTTTTAGACATTAAATAATCTAAATTATTTATGACACAATGATTCTGAATTAATTACTATAATAGTGAAAAATTAAAATAATTGATATTATAAATACCAAAATAAAAATAATATGAAACTTTTAATGAATTAAAATAATTTTCTAGGATAATATGATATATTAGGATTGATTTAATTGACTTTTTTCGAAGTAATCAATCTGTTATGAGTTTCACAAAAATCAACTATTGAATAGTGTCAAAATTGACATAAAAGAGTTCTTAAAACAAATATTATTTTATTAATTGATATTAAATTCCTAAAAATCTAATGATCGGCCAAGAGACTTATATCATGATAGGTTCATCAGTAATGGACCACTTGGGAGTCGATTGGATGTATATAGTAAGTTTATTATCCATATTATATAAAAATACAAAGAGACATTGTAAAAGTGAAACTAATTAACTTAGAGTTAATACTTAAAGATAAGGTTAATATAAGTACCCAAACCTGTCTAAATTCTATTGGTTGAGTTGTTTGCGACCCCTACCCACCTTAACATTTAAATAATAAACTTTGGAGCCATTAGAAACCGAATATAAATTTATTATAAACTAATATTTCTAGCTTTTCCAAAGGTGCCCCTCACCCCTCTTATAAAAGGGCACTCCTCCTTCTCATTTCATCACACTTTCAAAACCTTTTTGTTCAGAAAAACTCTGCCCAAATGCTCTCCCAACTTATCTAACTACAACCTAGAGGACATAGTTTGATCATAAATCCATCCTATGGAGCCCTTTTGATCAAATCAAAAAGAAGAACCTGAAGAAGAGGTAATGATTTCACCACCCTTTTCCAAGTTCCTTTCTTCTTCCACTTCTTCTTCCTTTGTTATTACCATTCTAAAATAATAACTCCAGTATCATATATATACTATGATGTTATTATAAATATGGTACAACCATATTCAGTATTCTATCCACCATTTGAATAACATGTCACCATACGTGCGTACGTACGGCTTACCGTCTCCACGTCGTGGTGTAATTGTTATTCAATATATTATTATTTTCATGGGTATAATAATGATATGTAACTCATGTAAATAATAAATATAACATGTTAATGTTTCTGTATATATGATATAACAACCATTTATACATTATTTAAAAAGAATGATATTGTCGCTCGTGCGTACGTACGGACTACCGTCTCCACGAACGCGATGAGATTCATTCTCCATCGTATCCATTCAAGTATAATTATCATTTGATGATATAAAAATGATGTTTAAGGACATGATATCATTATGGATATGAATAATATACAATCTATCCATTACAAACATGGCTTACGTAACAAAACATATAAAAGAAAACAAGTAAGTTAACACCCAAAACAACGATAATACTAAGATATTATTATAAAATCAATATTAAAAGATCATATATGATATCATATTAATGTATATGATTCTTTTATAATTTAATAACAATTATTTCACCATTATACAGGAGGTTAACCTACCTCAACCAAGGAAAAGTACAAGGTAAGGGTTTTTCATCTCACTCCTTATTCCCTTGAGATTCATGCCATATTGGCACCACCACCTTTTGTGTGGTGTATGTACTGCCCATAATTATATTCTTTGTTTAATACACTCTAATTTATGTGTATTTACATATTCATTTTATGATACCTCTTTCATGGGTTGTATGTTTCATAAGTTACCAAATTGGTAAGGGTTATTTCACAATCTCTTCATTATCTGAGGTTGTTTATACGTAATAATCTACTAGGATCTCTTTATCATCCACATCCATGTTTCTTAATAATTTATTTCAAAACATTTTTACTATTTACAAGAATATGGGTTAATTTCATTTATACCCTTATGTATTTCGAAAGAAATCTTTCCGTCGTTTTCAAAACAAGGCACTTTTAACCTTTTCGACAAATTTAAGGTAAGAATGTTTTTTTAACTTATACGGCGGGTGCGGCTATTTACCGCCGTTATAAAGTCATCAAAGATTCCCTTACAAGCTTATAAGAATATTTTCAAATTGAATTTATTATTTTATAATTATGTTACTTTTAAAATGATTTAAAAAAAGAGATATTTCTCTAAAATAGTTTTGATTTCATCTTTGTCAGCATCCTTTGATGGATTTTATGCTTATTTGATGTTGATTTATTATACAAAACATCCATATTTTATTGTAGGTTTTGTGATATTTTTTACTATGGATAAGATATTCTTATTTCACTCCTGGTTTATTTTTAAATATTGACATTTCATAAGTTATTTTTAATCCGAATGTTTATGTTATATTTCAACCTTTCATTCAGATGAATGTGTTTGACAAGTATGTTCCGGGTTGGGGACCGGTAAAAGTAAGCCCTCTGGTTTGGTCTCCGGTTATTAAAGGAACTCTGGTTTGGTCTCTGGTTATTAGAGGAACTCCGGTTTGGTCTCTAGTTATTAGAGGAACTCCGGGTTGGTGTCCGGTTATTAGTGGCACTCTGGGCTGGTGTACGGTTATTAGAGGGACTCCGGGTTGGGTTCTGGTTACAGTTAGCCCCAAGGTCTTGGGATGAGGCCTTTACAATGAAATTAATGTTCAGCATTATGCATTCTATCATTATGAAAGTGGTTATTGATTTTGCATGTGATTATTAGATTAGTAGAATATCCATGTAAATAAGTAAATGGAATTATTTGATTTTATTTATGCCATACTATGATGAATGTTAAAGTTTGAAAGGCTTTTGTTTTAGTTATACATTGCCTTAAATGTTTATTCTTATTTATGAAAGATTATGCCATATTGTTATCCTTACTGGGCATTTGAGCACACCCCTTTTCTATGTTTTATTTTTTCCCAGGAAGTGAAGAAGTAAATTATGAATGACCTGCAGGGATATTATGTGGGGATATGTGTGTGGATTATGGAGAGAATATGTTGTTGTAGTATTTTTTTCATTTTATGATGTAATTTAAGACTTATTAATATATCTAGTGTTTCCAAGGCTACTAAACCATTCGGTCTTTCGATATTTGATCTTTCCTGTTATCATGGCAATGTTATGTAGTAATGCACTGACTCTGGGTAACTTGGGTCGGGGCATTTCAGTTGGTATCAGAGGAAGTTTAGTACAAAACATGGAATCTAGATTTAGATAAACTCTGATTAGAGCACGTAGACCTAAGATGAACTTTGAGGATTAGTATAGAAGAACTTCCCAGAATTTTGGTATTGTAGAGATTTTGTGAGTTTTCCGAGAAATACATCCCTGTCTGGATACGAGCAGGTAGAGGCGGCTCTGGCACAGATGTACCTAGGGGTAAAACCCGAAAACACCGCTTTGAGCTAGACTCGAACAGGAACTGGTGCACGACAACGGGCCTTGCTGCACTCTTGGTTACGACACTCTCGGGGGATATGCTTAGGATAACTCTCATTTTCATTACAAATCATTATGAAGGGTTTATGAGTATATACTTCCTCAAAGGAGACATTTTTATGATTATGTATTATATCCATAAACTATTTAATTTATGTGATGTGTTTTAGAAGTTTGGGATTAGGTATTGTTATTCATAAACTAATCCAATGTATGCCATTGTTTAGAAATGGCGCCCAGTATAAGGAATGAGAACTCTAGCAATGCACACGATGCAAAGAGAAAGAAGGATCATATATTTTATGGTATTAAGCCGAAATTTACAAGAGAAATAGTCTCGCATGTATTATCATCATATGAAGAAATAATATCCTGTGTTTATAAGATAAGTAAAGAGTTTACTGAGTCCTATGGCTTTGAAGGGAAGCTAGAGAAGAAAAGGATGGAAGAAAGAAAGGTGGATAAAGGGAAGAGGGAAAAGAATAATTTTCCCATATGTGGTAACTGTGGAAAGAGACACCCAGGAACTTGCCTGAAAGGAATGGGAGTTTGTTATAAATGTGGAGGAAAAGGGCACAAAGTACGTGACTGCAATGGTAAGAAAATGGTTTCAAATGTAAAATGCTTCATTTGTAAGGAGTTTTTGCACTATTTGAACCTATGTTCTAGTCATCAGACTATGCCACAAATGATACTATTGGATAATAATCAAGTTATGATACTACCACAGATGAAGAGGAATGATTAGAGTTCTTATGTTGATTATGTCAATTGAGTGTTGTATCAACAATGTACTTGTTATAATAATTATGGAGTATATAAGGATTGTACTGCTGTACTATTTCATTAAGGACTTGAGATTGTGTGGAACAAAGAAAAGTGACTCAATAGCAGGATAAATTTATGGAAAATATATGGTAGAGAGAATGATAAACCATAATATAGTTCTGATACCAAGGTAGTGATTTTGGAATAATACAAGATTGTTTTGGATAAATTATATTGGATATTCTTGACTACCTTGGAACTGATTAATGATTTGTATATTCCATCATTGTTGGGGTTTAAAACATTTTTGGATTGATGAAGTATATCCAGCATTCTATATGGAATAAGGGGGAATGAATGTAATCAATAAGGAATATGGTAATTCAGGATGTTTTAGTGTATTAAAAGAATACACGATGAAGCTATTCATATGCTATTACGGGGTAAAAAGGATCTAAATTATGTTTACCTTCCTTATAAGTGTTGGAATGTGAGTTTGGATAGAAGTATTTTGGATCGTTCTAGTTTGGATTATTTTGGATTTCCATAAAAGGACAACCCGGACGTCGGGCGGCAACCCGTCGCGTCCGGCAAGGCTGCAAGACTTCAACCCGCAACCGAAGGGCGACAATAGTGTATCACCTACCACTTTCCCATGAGATGTCCTGGATTAAATAATGTAGTTTTTTTAGATCTGGTAGATTAATTATAAATTCATTTATTTTGGAACCCTGTACGAATAGTATAAATAGAAAATTTTTACGTTCTATTATCTTTTAGAGTGAAAGATGAGTTTGTGGTAGAACTTTATTAATGGATAAAACTATAATTATAATGTAAGTATATCTCCTTATGATCTTAGCCAATCTCATAAATAAATTTATCAACATTAATAAAAGGAACTTAGAACAAAAATGTTGTCCTAGATGGTACCTTAAATCATCACAAATTTATGGCTTTGGGATTGTAGGCATTTTCATAGCCATGTTCTCTACCACTCTCCATCAGATAATTGATGGTTAGATTTCTCTTCCATATCCATATTTTCCTACATGGAACCCTAGTATGTGTTATTTTCAGTAATCTTCATACTTTCCACTCTTAATTTTAAATAGAGGCCACATTAATTCATTTTTCGATGTGGGATTTCAACTAAGATATTTTGAAACGTCAAAAATGTGTTATCCCAATACACTATGTTTTGTTGAACTGATGGTATTTCAAATCATCATAGATTGATGAGTTTAAGGACCTCAATTTTATACTTGTTTGTGATTGATGACCTCAATCACTACCTATAAATCTTTACGATTTTCCTCTAATTATATGTCTCTAATTTCCACCAATGTTCTCCTAATCGAGATCATAATTTTGTGGTGACCCTTTCATTTCTCTTTTCCTCATATTAAGACTAAATTTTAGTAACCCAATTTCCGAGGTGGGTTTTCCCACAAATATATTTTCTATTTTCAACCTTTTATTTTCGAAGAACAATTTAAAATTGCGAGGATGCAATTTATTGAAGGAGGGGAGAATGTAAAACCCCATGATTTCATAGTGTGTTATTTCTTCAAAATAATTCAATAACTTGCACTACACGCAACACCGAGTTCAATCACACCATGAATTACCAAAAAAAGCCATTAAAAAGAGGTTATGGATAGTATTAACTAAATTTTAAACTTTATATAATCCTTATAATTTTAGAATCCATATTATGAGTTTCATAGACATAATGGAAGAACAGATTCATTTTCAGTATTGCACTTTTATCAACTTTTAATAGTGAAACCTTTTTAAATACAATATTTTAAATTTTTTTGACTAAATGGGGACATCAAAAAAATTTAAAATGAAACAGCCCTAGCTTCCACGGTACGCTTTCCTTTGAATAATACAGTAGCGTGTGTTGTACGCAACTTCGAGTTCTAACACACCACAACCAATCAAACTAGCCGTTATGAATAGTAATACCTACATTTTAAAATTTTAGAAATTTTATCTCTCAAAATGGACTTCATTTTTGGATTTGGATTATCAAATTTAGCCTAAGGTGAAATTTTGGTACTTTTCGGATAACTTTCATATTTTGATGAATAGTGAAAATTACTAAATTTTAATTAAAAACAACTTTTTTTAATCAAAATAATTAATAGTGATAAATTATGAATTTGAGTTGTTTTAAAGTATATTTAGAAAATGTTTTTACCATTTAATATAATTTTTGTCATTGGACATAATTTTACAATTAAACCGAACATAAACAAGTGTCAATCTTTTGATAGTTATTATCTCTTAAAAACACGCTTTTTGTTTTGACAGCGGAAATTAATTTTAAATTAATTTCTGCCACTTCAGTGTTTTGAATTTAGAGAAATGGATTCCATATTTGGAATCAGGATATTCAAATTGTGTAAATAGGTAACTTTTATTTTTAGACATTTTGAATAATTACTTCGATAAATATTTTATTTACCATGGTTAAGGGTAAATCCGGTAAATAAGGGTTAAAAAATAATATTATAATAATACTAAATTACTCTAAAACGTGTCCTAGACTTATTGGTTGATACATGTTCGACCATAGTCATCTTTTGGTCGATTTGGGGACCCCATGGTGCCACTTGTAGGTGATAGGGACACTTTATTTTAATTAAGTTAAAATAAATACAAAAATGACACGAGCATATATCATTTAGAAAAACAATTTTTACATAGGTTTATATATGTTCGATTTTAGATTATAAATATTCATTAGAAAGATAAAAATCATTCCTACATAATTATATTTTATTTAAAATTTTTAGACATTAAATAATTTAATTTATTTATGACACAATGATGATGAATTAATTACTATAATAGTGAAAAATTAAAATAATTGATATTATAAATACCCAAATAAATTGATATTAAATTCCTAAAAAATCTAAGGATCGGCCAAGAGACTTATATCATGATAGTTTCATCATTAATGGACCACTTGGGGGTCTCTTGGATGTATATAGTAAGTTTATTAACCATATTATATAAAAATACAAAGAGACATTGTTAAAGTGAAACTAATTAACTTAGAGTTAATACTTAAAGATAAGGTTAATATAAGTACCCAAACCTGTCTAAATTCTATTGGTTGAGTTGTTTTCGACCCATCCCCACATTAACATTTAAATAATAAACTTTGGATCTATTATAAACCGAATATGAATTTATTATAAACTAATATTTCTAGCTTTTCCAAAGGTGCCCCTCACCCCTCTTATAAAAGGGCACTCCTCCTTCTCATTTCTTCACACTTTCAAAACCTTTTGTTTCGGCAAAACTCTTCCCAAATACTCTTCCAACTTCCCTAACTACAACCTAGAGGCCTTAGTTTGATCAGCAAGCCATCCTATGGAGCCCTTTTGGTCAAATCAAAAAGAAGAACACGAAGAAGAGGTAATGATTTCACCACCCTTTTCCAAGTTCCTTTCTTCTTCCACTTCTTATTCCTTTGTTATTACCATTATAAAATAATAAATCCAGTATCATATATATACTGTGATGTTATTATAAATATGGTACGACCATATTCAGTTTTCTATCCACCCTTTGAATAACATGTCACCATACGTGCGTACGTACGGCTTACCGTCTCCACGTCGTGGTGTAATTGTTATTCAATATATTATTATTTGGATGGGTATAATAATGATATGTTACTCATGTAAATAATAAATATAACATGTTAATGATTATTTATATATGATATAACAACCATTTATATATTATTTCACAAGAATGATATTGTCGCTCGTGCGTACGTATGGACTACCGTCTCCACGAACGCGATGAGATTCATTCTCCATCATATCCATTCAAATATAATTATCATTTGATGATTTAAAAATGATTTTTAAGGACTTGATATAATTATGTATATGAATAATATACAACCTATACATTACAAACATGGCTTACGTAACAAAACATATAAAAGAAAACAAGTAAGTTAACATCCGAAACAACGATAATACTAAGATATTATTATCAAATCAACATTAAAAGATCATATATGATATCATATTAATGTATATGATTATTGTATTATTTAATAACAATTATTTCACCATTATACAGGAGGTTTACCTACCTCAAATAAGGAAAAGTACAAGGTAAGGGGTTTTCATCTCACTCCTTATTCCCGTGAGATTCATGCCATATTGCCACCATCACCTTTTGTGTGGTGTATGTACTGCCCATAATTATATTATTTGTGTAATACACTCTAATATATGTGTATTTACATATTTATTGTATGATACCTATTTCATGTGTTGTATGTTTCATAAGTTACCAAATTGGTAAGGGTTATTTCACAATCTCTTCATTATCTGAGGATGTTTATACGTAATAATCTACTGGGATCTCTTTATCATCCACATCCATGTTTCTTAATAATGTATTTAAAAACATTTTTACTATTTACAAGAATATGGGTTAAAGTCATTTATACCCTTATGTATTTCGAAAGGAATCTTTCCGTCATTTTCCAAACAAGGCACTTTTAACATTTTCGACAAATTTAAGGTAAGAATGTTTTTTTAACTTATGCGACGGGTGCGGCTATTTACTGCCGTTATAAAATCGTCAAAGCTTCCCTTACAAGCTTATAAGAATATTTTCAAATTTAATGTATTATTTTATAATTATGTTACTTTTAAAATGATTTAAAAAAATAGAGATATTTCTCTAAAATTGTTTTGATTTCATCTATGTCAACATCCTTTGATGGATTTTAAGCTTATTTGAATTTGATTTATTATACAAAACATCCATATTTTATTGAAGGTTTTGTGATATTTTCGACTATTGATAAGATATTCTTATGTCACTCATGGTTTTTTTAAAATATTGACATTTAATAAGTTATTTTTAATCTGAATGTTTATGTTATATTTCAACCTTCCATTCAGATGTACGTGTTAGACAAGTATGTTCCGGGTTGGGGACCGGTAAAAGTAAGCCCTCCGGTTTGGTCTCCGGTTATTAGAGGAAATCTGGTTTGGTCTCCGGTTATTAGAGGAACTCCGGTTTGGTCTCCGGTTATTAGAGGAACTCCGGGATGGTGTCCGGTTATTAGAGGCACTCCAGGTTGGTGTCCGGTTATTAGAGGCACCCGGGTTGGGTTCCGGTTACAGTTAGCCCCAAGGTCTTGGGACGAGGCCTTGACAACGAAATTAAAGTTCAGCATTATGCATTCCATCATTATGAATGTGGATATTGATTTTTCATGTGATTATTTGATTAGTATAATATCCATGTGAATAATTAAATGGCATTATTTCATTTTATTTATGCCATACTATGTTGAAAGTTCATGTTTGAAAGGCTTTTGTTTTAGTTATACATTGCCTTAAATGTTTATTAGTATTTATAAAAGTTTCCGCTATATTGTTATCCTTACTAGGAATTTGAGCTCACCCCTTTTCTATGTTTTATTTTTTCCCAGTAAGTGAAGAAGTAAATTATGAATGACCTGTAGGGATATTATGTGGGGATATGAGTGTGGATTATGGAGACAATATGTTGTTGTAGTAGTTTTTTATTTTATGATGTAATGTAAGACTTATGAATATATCTAGTGTTTCTATGGCTACTAAACCAATAGATCTTTCTATATTTGATCTTTCTTGTGATCATGCCAATGTTATGTAATAATGCACTGACTCTGGGTAACTAGGGTCGGGACGTTACATACCCGATTAAAAGGTAACACCCTCCCTCAATGTCATTTTTTATATCCATTATCCACTCCCAATATTCTTATAATTTAATTATTGTATAAAACACCAATATAATTAATATTATAGAATATTTTTATTCTAATGGTTATACCTGTACTTAAAAACACTTCCATTTAATATGTAATGAACATACTGTTTACATGTACGACAAAATACCATCTCGAAGTTGATTTTTACTATAATCTATAATTTTAATTATAAAAATAGTTAGTACGTTGATTGTTATTAAATTATTTTATTTATATTTTTTTATAAATTACATCCAAGTGAGAACTAAAAACCTATTCCAAAAATTTCATTCAATAATTGAAATTTATTCATCATTTGAACTCTTGAATCTTTTGTTTCTATCATAACTCCTCATCATTGATAAAGTTTCACCCCAATGAAATTATGAAAATAATTTTTTTCACGAATTATTGAAATATGTTATATTTAAATAAAAATTTCAATATATATTAAAATAAGGCGTAAAATACAAAAAATATATTAAAAATAAAAATATCCTTGAAATGAAACATTTTATTTAGATTATGACACTTGGTCACATTCTTCATTTTAACCATAGATCGTGTATTTATTTTATTGAAATAGTTTAATGTGTTCTCCTTAAAAAAATTCCCCTAATTATTATACATTTATATTTATTTATTCACTATTAAATATCAATTACTATTACCTTAAATTCCATATTTCAGGATTTATAAAAATTAAGCAATTCTCCTTTTCAAGAAACAATATTTAACTCATTTTTATACTTCTCCAATTTATCAAATCAAATAAAAAAGAAATATAGTTTCTATTGTGTGATTTATAGGATGATTAATAAAATCATCATGGTTATTAGAATATTTAATACGATTTTTATTTTTTTTCAAACTCTCAACAACATCTTGGAGGGAGTTTTCAAACATGAAGTTAAATGGTTAATAAATTCTTCATCCTCTACTAACTTTTATTATTTATTTTTTAGTTTTTTCCTTAACTATAAAGTTATCTTCAAAAAAATATATTATTTTTCTTCTCAGCATCATGCACCACCTTTTAATTCTAAATATATATAGAAAAATTTGATTGTTTTTCTATATGAAAATAATAAAATTAATTAGAAATTATAATTCCATTCTAATCTCATGATATCATTTTCTAGCTTAGATATAATGGAAATATACTACTTTAAATATTTTTCAGTATATCTTCTATTTTGTTCTCTCTAGGTTTTTTGAATCAATTTCATTACTAGAAATTTTTTTATCATTGATCTTTTTGATTAATTATTTTTATTACTATATTTGTAACATATAAAACTCATTAACATAATCTTAATATTTTTATACATCCAAATATATAATATAAACTATATTTTATAATTTTCACAATTTATTATTTCCTTTTATTCGAAAGATACTTCATATTATTGAAATTTAAAGTCTTGTTTCAATATAATTTCCTTGATGATTGATCCTTATCATCACATTTATATTAATTCATAATTATAAAATTTATAAACAATTTCACAATTCCTCTTTGATAAAAACATTAAAAATGTATTTTTTATTGATTTTTCATATTAAATTTAAAATTTAGAGTAATATTAGTGACATGATTATTTTAAACATAATATAATTATATTAACATAAAAGATATAGTTCGTTGGTATCCTTGGAAACATTTGTAGTCTTATCATTAATAGTAGAGTTGAATGAAAATTTTCTCTCACCTTTTACTATTATTATTTAACAAATTACCATTCCTCATCTAATATATGAAGAATGCTCTTTGAAATTCATTATACCGAAATGAATTGAAATCATAATATTTATGGTGTAAAAATTGACATTAAACATGTGAGGAAGGATATAAATTAACAACTTAGAAATAAAAAAATATAATAAAATTTATAATAAACAACATATATAGAATATAATATTATTCATTATAGTGAACAAAATAATAACCCTTGTCTCCTTCAAGAACATAAATATCTTCAATTTAATCATCTATATATTTTAATTATCTTCCTTCACTATATTATTCCCATTATGAGCATTCCTTTTTCTTAATTGAAAAACATTTATGTTCTTGATCCCCATTAATTTTATAAATGAATTTTTTTAAAATTAAACAAATATTGTATTTAATGAAGAATACGTAATATCAATATTTTTCTATCTACCTATGTTAATGTCGTAACTTGAAAAATACGATTGAAACAGTCAGTTTATAATTTAGACAACATTGATACACAATGAAAAAAAGTACATTGGTATCATATCCTTCCAAAAATAATAATTGTTTGCATATAATATGGGAATACACAGTTTATTCCTAAAACTAATATAATTAATTATATATAAAAACTCTTAACATAATTTTATCTTTAAAAAATACACCGATCACATTCAACGTTATAGAAGATTAATTTTTTTTGATGAAAATTCTGAACAAAATTTTGATATAAATTATAGAGAGATCCCATAATTATTCACTATGGATGGTATTAGTGGAATAGTGATTAGATTGATTTTAATAATTTTTTTAAAAACCAACACTTATTAACATTTAAGATGATGAATATCATGATGAATTAAATGGTATATTATTCAACACTGAATTTGAAATTGTTAATTAAATAAATTTAGATGTCTTATATGATCATCCACACAATCACATTGAATATAGTAATTTACAAGGGTTTCCATTCAAAAAAAATTGTTATATACTTGTCATGAAATGAAATAATATAGCTACACATTATACACTAGTATCATCTTATGATAGAATTAATAGGGAAAATTATTAAACTCATGTACATATAGATTTACCTTTAAAAGAATATTATGATCTAGAAAAAATATAATATTTTTTATATACTATTGGAATATTGAAAATAATCTCCACTATAATTGATTACTCTATCACAGTACAAGCACTTAAATCCATTTACATCGCGTAAGATTTTTTAAATACTTACAAAAATTTGTACTAAAACAAATGGTCACTATTTCACCTTAATCATCATCTTAAATGAATAATGAAAACATAATAAACAATGAGTTGTCTCTTAAATAATCAATACATTTTTTATCATCCAAAATAAATAATTTTATCTAAATGTTCTTCAAACTTAATTATTTAATTTTTCTTCTATATATAGATAAAATACTATTTTATAATCATCATATAACTACACTAAATATCACTAGCATAATGTTTTTAAAAATAATATTTTCATGTACATAAAATCGTATTTTTTGGAAAAAAATGGTTTGGTAGGGTAAACCAAGAAATTTATTTCTTTTACTATCTCATCTCCTGTGAATGGATTCTAAAAATTTGAATTCTATGACATAAATATTGAAACAACTATAAGATACATAACAAATGTTTTACTTTTAGAAAATATTTTTTGTAATCTTCTATAACATCGTTTGAAAAAACATGTCCTTAATAGATAAACCATGGACTTGGTTGATTTACAATGATATGTTTATTTTATGATTTTCATTATTTAAAATATATAAAAAACCATGGATTAAATTCATTTTTCATAGAAGATTTCCTCAATATGGAAAAAATATATTAACATTTAAATTATAAACCCTAAATAACATTTTTCAAAATGACATTCTTTTATTCCATTTGTAATCTAAGAATTCATGGAAATATATCCAAACTCTATATCTTATACTATGATCATTTTTATTAAACACTTAGAAAGTAATTTTTCTACGATACATACAATGATGTAATTTTCAAAACACTATGGAGTTTATTGTTGAATTTCACATTAATAAACATCTAATTTTAATGATTACTTTAATATTCAACAATCTAATTAATCATAATATGATGAAATTCTGTACAATTTTAACTGATATAAATAGTTAAATTCATTATTTGATAACAAAAAATGAACCACAAAGAATAAAATATTAAGTTAATATATATTTAATCTAAATATATGAACCATGCCATTAATAAAATATATTTTATCTTCCTTAAATAACAATACCGTTATTTAATTAAAACATATCATTGGTTAAAAAATTATCCTCTAAAAATATTTTGGTCAAAATATACACTTCTAACTAGTAGTTGATTCATCGACATTTATCAAAAGATAAAAAATTATAAAAATTGCTAAATTAGATTTTTTCTATTGGATAGTTGTGAAATGAATGAAATAGTGATAGAAACCATAGGTATTACATAATCCTAATTTATAGATGTATTTTTATATATGTAACCAGTTATTCAGGAATGATATGAGGCCCTAAAAAATTTATAAGTGGTAATTAGATGGATGGAAAAGAGTAGGGTATGTTTTTCTAGGGCCTCTGGATCATTAGGTGAAGGGTGATGGAGTTATAATTTTATTGTAAATTTTTTAATAATTCATTTTCCTAAAAATCGAATTCATGGACCATTAAGAAACCATTGAGCGTTTTTGTATCACGCTACTATCCCTAGTTTATATTCTTATAAATTGATACTACTTTTAATAGTATGTACCACATATAAAACATTAGTAAATAGACCACAATATACTATATAAATGTTACAATTAAAATATTATGATTATAACTTAAATGCTGGATTTTGAGTTATGGATATATGCAACCACATTCTGTTGTATATGAAGAAAGTTTTTCCTAATAACAATTTATTAAAATATTCCATGAAGATAAGAATTCAATTTTATATTATAAAATTGGAATGATATAACGTTAAACCACTAAATGTTTTAAATAGATATTATTCTATTAAAGCATTGTTTATATTTTTTATTTTTAATTAAAAGATAACATTATTAAATATTTTAATTTACACTGATGAGATAAACCTATTTTTCGATTTAATAATGTCAAAATAAGATAAATAATATTTTTAGGATTTTTTTGAGATATATAATTTTCTGTTGAATAGTGAAAAATATAGATTTTATAAACACTATCATTTTTTGATGATATCATGATATAATAATGAATTTATATATTATGAAATTTTTATATAGGGACAAACATATATTAAATAAGTAATATAATCCATTTGATAATATAAATTTCATCTTAAAAATCTATGTTTGACTTTATGGAAATCAATGTAACTGTTTTAATAAAATAAAAACTATACCCAGTTATTATCTTATTACCATGTTTTAAAAAGATTGAATTTGGTTTTTATTTAGTTTAAAATTAAAATATACTCACTTTTATTTAAATTAATATTTAATTCTATGATAATCATCATTACCGATTTTGTTTATAAAAAATCATTTTTATGTTTTAAACATACCCTTTTCAAAAAACGGGGATTCATTGCATTTTATGAACATGTATTAAATGTATTCTTTACTAAACATATATAAATTTAATCTTATAAAATTGATTTATTGTTTTTAATTAGAATATCAAAATTATGTTAGATGACTAATTTCAATTTAATTTATAATCAGTTGTAACTATGGTAAATTTTTATCAAAACGGTAATGATTAAAATGTGTTAAATGAGGTAAAATCTATTTGAAAAGGTCTCAAAATATTTAAAATTAATTTTTATTATATAATTTTTACGATTATATTTCCTCTTAAAAATCATATATTACCAAATATGGAATTTTGGTGCATCTTACATGGTATTTTGACCATTAATTGTTTATATGTTTTGAGTAATTAAAAAATGTCACCATAAATAAATTATTATTTAGAAGTTTTACATGATTTTTAAGCATAATAATAGGTGGAATTTTACATTTTAAATAATAAAATTTGAAATCCTTTGTTATCTCAAGGTTTAAAAATTCAAATTATGTTAATAGTCTCAAAAATTTCTTTAAGGATAGTAAATGTTAAATAATATTTTTTCATTCGATTCAAAAATAATTAGAATACCATAAAGGACATGTTGGATTGTTAATATAATAAAATTTTATCCATTTCCATTTATGCGTCAATTTTAAATTTTATTATCCCTCTCAAGAACCAAAACTACATATTATATGAGAAAGAAACATTTAATTTTTTCGTATAAAATGGGAATTAATAAATCCTTTAAAATGGTAGATATAAATTTTTTTTTGAAAATATTATCCTAAATCACCCATAAATTCTTCTCAATACATGTTCCACTGCCACTGGTGTGGTCATTAACCACTATTTCGAAGGCCTTAAGTTTAGTTAAAGAGAGGATATTGAAGTAGGAGGTATACGTCTTAACCAAATTATTTCTTCATTATTTCTTCTTCTAACACATCAAAGTCTATTATAACCAACTTAAAATAATAAAATTTATACATTTAATATGAAAAATGTAATTTTGATACTATAAACCAATTTTATACCTCCTATATATCCAATGAAAAATTAACACTTTGCTCACACATATGTACAAAATACACCCACACCAAAGTGATACATCTCATTTTTCATCACCAACTCATACATATGGTTATACATATATAATTAATGAATATGTATGATGTATATGACATGATTTTTATTTTATAAATGTAAAATGTTATCTATCTCCTTACCCAACTATTCACTGGAAATTTGTAATATTTCTCATATGTACATGGGTATTACTACCTCTGCTAATTTATGTGAATCATTTTTGTTTTTCACCTTACATTGAAGGTGATAAGGATATATTTAACAAAAAATAACAATTATAACATTATTTTGGTTAATTAATATTTTAAAATACTTATATTAATTTTAAGTACTCCTTGGGTTTTTATTTTCGTTCATGGTTCAGAATTATTTATAGAAACTGGGTTTTTTTCTCTCTGATGGGATATTACACATAGTTTCAAGGGATTACACATTGTATAATGGTCACTACGAAGATACTATGGAAAATGGTTCAAGGAATGAAATGTTTACAAGCCTTTAAGAGTGTTCACATCATGTAATAGAAAAATAAGGTTTTAATAAAAGGAAACATATTTTTCAACACTTTTGTGCTTCCTGGATTACACAACATGTAATAAGAGTAAACACCATGTAAATGTAATGATTGGTTGTTTTTAGGGCATTATATGAGTGAATTATTTTTTCATTTCACTGTGAATCCTCTCTCTCCAATCGCAGATCTCACTATAGGAGATTGTTTCAATGTTCGCTTATTCTAAATCACGTGTTTGATCATTAGTCAGCAAGGTTTTTTTGTGTGCCAATTTATGTAATAATTACTTATTTATTTCATTTTCATTGGTCACAATAATTTATTTTTCCAAGGTTATGATTCAGATTCATTATAACAAATTATTTTCTATTAACACTGTAGTTTCCTGAAATTCCTTGTCTTTTGAAAGCTGATATCTAGGTTTATCGATAATTATTATCAATGGAGGATAGGTTTATAATGTTTTGAGGAATTTATTTCAATAAAATTAATTAATTTTTATTACAATTCGTGAAAAATGTATTTTGTGTATTCATTAACTTTTTGTGATTATTAGTTTCAAGGTATTTTTGGGGAAAAAAGAATGTTTTGAATGTGGTTTTCTTAAAAAATATTTTTTCACACAACTAATGTTTGTTTTAATTATTGTGTTATGGTTTTGATATGTAAATGTATTTTCCAACATTACAATATTTTTGATTAGATTTGAAAATGTTCTATAATTTTTGAGCATGGTTTAGAAATTAATTTTGAAAATTTGATAATTGGGAACCTTGGGTGTGTCTAAAAGTAAACAAGGGTATCTTCAATGACTATGGGACCACTAAGAGTTATCGTTTGGGATGTCGATGGATTGTGGTAGGACACAATATTGGTTAATACCAATATATTACAATTTTTTATCTTTTATGTCTATTAGGTATTCCCATAGGCTAGGATCCAATGCAAGGAGCTATGTCATTTGTGATTTATTTATCTCATGATTTATATTAAACATGGATTGTTGATTATAGGTTTTTATGTTATGTTATATCCAACAGCTTCACATGATATATTATTTTAGTGATATAAGTTGACTTACATACCTCATGAGGTATGGATTGAAATACCAATATTATCAATTATATTTTTCATGTTTCTATCATTGTAAATATAATATAATTTATTGAAAACCCAATGTAAATGCATTGATATCTGGGTTTGGATTTCTGAAAATTCTTTGTAATTTTTTTTAAATTTATAACGATTTAATTTCTGCATATTAGACCTTGTATAGACTCAATATTGGTATCTTATCAGGTTTGTATTGATACCAAAATTTTTCTTTTGGGTGGGTGTAGATATTTTGTTGCAGAACCCATGTAAACGGAAATGCATCTTGTTTCATGAATAATTCTCTTGTCTTTTATGCCTTTGGTTTTAGTTTTTTTCATGTTGACAGTTGGTGACATGGAAAATTTTCTTCATGTATGATTCATTATATTTCGGTTTAGACAATTTGGATTCATTTTTATGGATCTATTTTTATATAATTTTCATCATTTTTATCTAATTGTATGTATTATTTTGATTAAATTAAAGAATTGTAACCGTTGACTTTTTTATACCTCGACATGAAGGGATTAATCAGGTCGATTTTCTATAAGAATATGGTTGGTTTATTACATTTTGGTATCTAAGGTAAAGCTCAACCAGAATTGAGTTAATACTGCATGATATCAGTTCTATGTATTGGGTAGACAAAAGTTAGAACCGTTGGAATTTGGATGGTGAGAACATAATAAGGACATAGCTAATGCACATTTATAGCAGAACTTATCTTTCCATGGGTGGTCAAGGAATTTTACCAGGTCTGAGACTTAGAGTTTTTTTCATTCGAATGAACTATAAGGGATATATATTCAAATAAATCATTTCAATTTAAAATAGATACTTTATATTCATAGAATTCATAATTTATTTAAATTATTGATTTAATACTGTATATATATGAATTCGTGATGTTTTTAATAATATTTTAGAATATTATATAAATAATATTGGTCACTTTCCTATTCTTACATAAAAAATTCTATGTGAATAGATCTTCCAAATTCGAGAGAGGAAGGGATAAGACTGGATCTTCTAAAAAATCCTCTAGTGTACACTTCATTAGTTGAAGCATAAATTTTTCCAATTTAGATTGTTGGTCAAATGGGTGTTAAGAACCAAAGATGTTTGTTTTATTATGTATATGAATTCATTATAAAGCCCCATCCCATATTATATGGTGAAAAGGGACCTAATGAATATGAGTAGTGTCTTGAGAGTATTGATATGATTTTTATCTTCATGAACAATCTTGATGACTCTAAGGAAGGTTTTTCTATGTACTTTCTCAAGGGAATAATAATAAAATACTTAGAATCAATTTTGTAAGCTAATTTTTTTGAGGATCATACATAGACTTAAATCATGAATATATTTATTTCACATCAACACCTAGAGGTGATACATACAATGAAGACCCCAATGTTTCTGACCTTGGAGATAGTGAAGCATACCATTCCAGCATATTCCACCCAATTTTCAATGTTAGTGCATCTGGAACCAGATTTATCACTACTTTGTATGTAATGTATCAAAGGATTGAGTTGGGATTGATGCTGAATATTGGGTAGATGTTGATTCTTATATGGATTCTGACAATTTTGAAGTTGTTGGAAAAGCTATATTGGTCGAGGAATACATATCCTAGAAGAAATTTTAGGGTAGTGCTTCAACCAATTTTGTTATTATCAAAAGAGTATATATAGGATATAAAAGGTAGTACAATAGTCTTTAGTATTCATTAAGAGATGTTTCAGGTACTTTTTTTTGGTAGAATCAGGTTGTCTATAACTAGTGTAGAAGGAAAGGTCATACTAATACTAACTATTTAGAGGCTCCCAAGTCTTTTTCATAATTGTGGATGATCTATCCATATGAATTTTTTGTTCAAGAATATTTGAGGGAAGTAAGGATAGATTCACATTATCCAAGGGATTGTAGGATTGTGAATATTCTTCCAATAGTGGTGGGTCCTATCCTTAAGATAAGGGGTGTTCATGTCACTAGGAAATATTTGTGAGGATCTTATACTAGACATATTTATGTTGTGGTGAATGAACAAGAGTAATCTAAAGTAAGAAAAATATATTTAGAGTTACAATGTTTATTTTTACTTCTATGGTGTAAGATTTTTTGATATAGATGTTACTCATTAACTGGTATCAGCAATGATAGTTTACATGATGGGTTCACTTTTGGAACATATGACTAAATTTTTTATTCTTTCCTAACTATTAGGTAATAGGTAAGACTAATGTTTTATTTTCATACATGTCGGGTGATGATATCTATCTATGAGGTGGTATGGGAATTTTCAGTTCTTGATAATAAAATATTGGATTTCATAATTTACATAGACTAGATTATCAAAATTTAGAACTATTATCATCATCATGTTATACTATTATCTTCTGATGAGGCCACTTCTCGTGTTCTTCATGGTGAGTGGGACTCCACATCGGGAAGGCAAGCTCTTATTGTTTCTTTTGTTGGGGAGATATAATGCCAATTTTCAAAGATGTTTCAAAAAGGAGATGACCCATGATTGGAAGGTTGAGTTACTAAAATTTAAATCACATACCCCAAGGCTTTTTCAACTATTCTTCATGTTACCAACCCTGAGATTGGTTGTGATTAATGTAAACCTTTTCCATGGTATGCTGACTATTTCATTTCCATCTTATCAAATGGAACCTCATGAGTTTGTGGAACTTAAGGTTTAAAATGAGGACATGTAGGATAAAATATTAATTTATCATAGTGTATCATGATGGCATTATCCTTTACACTTTTATAATAAGGTATATTTTTAGACTTAAAAATTATATTGAATATTATAATTTAAATATTTTGATATTCAAAAAAATATCCCTTTTTATTGGACTGATGATTCCTTTGATTATTTTAGATGGGATCATTGGGTTTCTAAGATCAGCTGATGTCTGGGTACCATTTGTTGATAGTACGAGAAGATAATATAACGAAGACTACATTTAGGATTTAATATGGATATTTTCAATTTCTAGTTATACCATTCAGACAATCTAATTCTCCTATGCAGTTTAAGGATTTGATGAATCATAAAATTGACCAGTTCATAGGATGATTTGTTTTTGTATTATTTGATGATATACAAGTGTAAGAAAATCTAGAGGAAGTGTATATGGACTATTTTGATATCATTCTTAAGACAATAAATGTGAATCATATATTTGGAAATCCTTACAAATGTGAGTCTGGGATTGATGAAGTAAACATTTTGGGGCATGTGATATATATGAGCAGTGTCTTGGTAGATCACGAAAATATATATGTAGTTATTTCTAAGGAGTAGCCAAGAAATTTGTTTGCAATTAGATGATTCATGGGTTTTGATAGTTAATATAGATAGTTTTTAATTATTTTTACAGTATCACATCTATGATGACGACTTTAATAGGTAAGGGTGAAAAGTTTGAATGTGATGAAAATTTTAAAAGATATTTTTAGTAGATAGTGGTTAGGATGACTTTAGAATTAGTTATTATTATTTTGGTACCAATATTAGGATTTTATGTTTTCTTATGATTCATTTAGTATATGGTTGTGATGTTTCTTGATGATGGTGATACAGGTGAAATCTTATGGCTCATTCTAGTTATGACCTAATGACAAGATCTACCTTACCCATGATCTTCTGATGGCATCAGAAATACATGCACTCGAATCATGGAATCACTATCTCTTTGGGGTGTAGTTTATAGTGTCTTCTAATCATAAGATACTATAATATATTTTCACTCAAAAGGAACTAAATGTGAGAAAGCGATACTAGGTGGAGTATCATTAGAATTATGATTTTGATGTTTCAAACATACATGAAAATTGAAGGTGTTTTCCAATGTGTTGAACATATTATTTCTAGCACAAGTTGTGAAGAAATTAGGTTATGAGTTCTCTCTGATGTGTTAGTTTACCGTGATGATATTGGCTGTGGAAGCGGCCGATGGACAACTATTCTATAATTTAGATAATTATGAATCATATTTTGATGAGTCATTTGTATTTGTGTAGGTGAAATATGATGAGTAACAAGAATATTTTAAAATCTATTATGGTGAGGAGACCTTGTGTGAGTGGTCCCGATATTCCATTGGACTATTGTGATTTTAAAATAGTTTTCTTATTCATTTTTCCCTAAGGAATGTGTTTATGGAAAGTGGACATAGGTATTTTTAGTCGATAAAAACGGGGGCTACCAATATGTATCCTGAATTTTGATGTTTGTATTGGTTTTTGGGGATAAGATGGTTGATTTTGGGTTTTGTATTGTGGTGTCTTAATTTTTATGGAATCAAGTTGAAAAACCAGAGATATATGGGGTTTCTTCATATAATTCCCATTCTAGTATGGAATTTGGAAGACATATCCATCTATTTTATATAGGGTTACCACAAATTCATAGTGAGAAGCATGGGTTTTGGGTGATCATTGACCAACTCATGAAATAAATAGATTTCATTCCTATTAAGGGACAAGTAAGATAGAACAACATGGCGACTAGTATGTCTACGATATCATGAGACCTCATGGGGTTCCCTCCATGTTTGATTGATAGAATCTTGTGGCCCACATCCAAGATATGGAAATGTTTATATTAAGAAATGAGTTCACAATTGAAATTGAGAATGAAATATACTCTGTAGGTTGATGAAAAAATAGATATTTATATCCAGGTTCATGAGGAAATGCTCCAATAACGCGTTCATGATTTTGGAGGATATTAGGAAAATAATTTCCTTCTAATTAATCTTCCCATTAGAATAATATTAGGATTCAATTAATATGCAACCCTCTTAACTATTTATTGGATTTATATGTAGATATTCCTTGTATATGTCAGTGTAGAGAGACTGGTCCTTGGTTGGGTGGAGTCTCATTTAAGAGATGATGGAAAAAAGTGATTTTGATCTATAATAGGTCGGTCACAACATAGATCCATCATAAATCTTATGCAAGCAATCATCATCATCCACTGGAGTTTGAGGATGGTGATAGTGTTTTTCTTCGTGTTTCACATAATTAAGGAAATCTATGGTTGGGTAAGTAGGGTATGTTTGAACCAATGATTTTGGGTAACTTTTAGATCATTGGATGACAGGGGAATGGTCCCTATCGATTGGAAATAAAATATGGTATGAATTATTTCTATAATGTATTTCATATTTCCCGGTTGAGGTGGTATATACCAGATCCTTCCCATGAGATTAGATGTGAGGATGTGGATCATGATCATTTAACAACTATTACTGAGTATCCAGTCTAAATTTTGGTTTTCCATGAGAAGTTAATACATTGTCAAATGATTCATTTGGTCTGGGTACTATGACAATGTGGATAAGATAACTGCTATACATGGGGGAAGAAATCGTTGAGGTGGTGGAAATGGTCTTATAATGTTTTCAGATCTAGGATCATGGGAACTTTTGGGGGATAAAAATTATTTATGGTGGGGATTTTTTAACATCTTGTTATTATTTATAGGTACACCTTTTTTTGTTATTGGGTTTGAGTTTTCTACAGCAAATAAGAAGATTGATGTCTATTAGTTCATTAGAAAAAGTGTAAATGGATTATATTTCATGTAATGGTTTCTAGGCAGACGTAGTTAAATAGGTTTAGGTAATGAATTGATTACATGTTGTAAAAATGGTTCACTTCATATAATTGAAAAAATTGGGATTAAATAAAATGTGGAATGTTTTAGGTATTTTTTGGGTTGTTTTGATTAAAAAACATGTAATGAGATTACATACCATGTAGTTCTTGTGAATTTTAGGAAACCATATGAGTGAATTTCTTTCCATTAAACCTTTGTACCTCCCTTTCTTGACCCATATCTTACCCTAAATACTTATGGATATATCCCCTACTTCCAAATTTTTTGTTCAATGATTAACCATCAGGGTTGGTGTGTTATGCCTCTATAGGTAATAATTCTTTCTTTCTTTCATTACCATTGATCACTACAATTGAAATATCAACAGATATGTTTTAAATAGGTGATCAGATTGTGTTATCTAATAATCCTTTATAATTTTTTGGCATTCCTTGTCTTTCTATGGACGATATCTTGGATTCCAATCATCATTCTCGATAGAGGAAATTTTTAGGGAGTATGTTGACATTTATTATGTACATACACCACAAAAATACACCAAAATTCTTATAGAATTATGAAATAGTCCTGATTGAGATTAGGTAGATGAAGGTGTAGTTGGAAGGCCAATATTGAAAGATGTTATTAAATCCAATCTTCCCTCCTAGCTTAATCCAATTATATTATTTTAAAAAGAATTTGAGATACTGAGGGTATATATTGACTATCATTTGCATAATTAGGACAATTTTGCAAAGAAATATTCTCTTCAAATGGTCTATGATCACTTTAGCCATATTAAGGAGAATAGATTTTTTTCATCATTTATACTATATTTGTGTTCCTGAAAAGTATATCTGAATGGTAATAATAAATTTTCACTATGAACAGAATGGGATTTTAATTCATCATTTTGATATGATGAACACCTAAAAAGTGTTCATAAGACTCGTAAACTAGAAAATATATTTATACCCTAACTATTTTGTTATATTTTTAATTATATAAATACTTATTTGTAGGCTTTCAGATAATGAGTATTCTAATCATATGAGTATTACACTAAACATAATTTATGAGAATTACCTTTATTGAAATCTCTCAATATGTATAATTTAGATTTATAAATTCCATATGTCATGTTTATGTTGTGAAGTTGTAATTTACCATTCGATGACTGAGGTAGTAGTGTCTTATGAGGAATTCAAAATAGTGTTTGAGGTTTATTGTTTACATGGAATAACATGATACTAATAGAGATTCAGGGAGAAGACATCCCTTATTTCTTCTCATATGATTGTATTTACACAGAAGGGGAGATAATTTATTTGGTCTAAATAGTGTGAAGTACAACTTGATTATTTGATGTTTTAATTAATAATTTCCCATATGTATTGGTTTCCTAAGTAGTAGTGTATGATATATTTTAAAATTATAATGGGTCTTGTATAGGTTTCATACCAATATAAAAGTGATTTGTGTATTTTTATGGTTATAATAATATGAGAACACAATGAACCCATGACAAAGTAAATGTGACTATTATTTTCACCTAAAAGTTACTATGGTATTTTTTTCTCAATGAGTGGTTTTTTATACATAGATAGTTTTTTCATGTATGTATTTCAATAGATGAACTTCAATTTTAGGTAGAGATGATGGATGGATTCCCCACAAAAAATTGATTGTCAGATAATAAATACTCTATGAATGGGGAATGTTATACAATATTCCCTTAATAAGAAATTCCACAGTCAATCAATGGAGGAGATGAAAAAATATTTTTTTTAAAGTCCCTGACCCTAATAGAACAATTTTAGTGGTTATTTAATTAAATTGGTACTAGATACAGGAGATATCATCAAAAAAGATAAAATAGTTTAGCTGTCTTGGAAATCATGATGCAATTATTAATATCACATAACATCTAAAATTTTAAAAGAAAACAATTTCTTTTATTTTAAGAATCAATAATTATCTTTTTTCATATAATTGTATATTATTCATAATATAATTACTTGAATATTGGGGAAAGTAAAAAAAATTGAAGGGTTGAGCTCTGATTCTTAATAAGGGTTTTATTAGAGCATAATATAATATGAATACCTATCTAATAATCTATATGGAATGTTAAATTATTGAAATAACATTATATTTGATCAATAAAATGTGTATAAGAAAAATATTATATAAATATATGAGGATTAAGTAATTACATATAAGTAATCACATGCTATTGAATATCATCTATGGATATCATATCAAATCCAATAATCCCATATAAATTAATAACTAATCTCATAATATTGTAATTCAAATTTTTTTAACTAATTAACCAAATATCAATGAATTTTCTATGATTTCACATATAAATAATGTAATTCCCAAGCAGAATTCCCATAATATTTTGTATTATGAGACTTAACAATGCATCGAGGGGATATATTGGACCCCACCGACCACTTACTATCTCTAACACATTCATTATATGAAAGGGTAGAAAAATAATTCAACACATAGTGAACATAAACATTTATATTGGAATATTAGCATGAGAAATGTTAATAGTTTGATAATTTCAAAGTTATCATAAAACACCTAGAGGTAAAATAATGATGAAGTCATCATAACAAATCCCTAGTGTAGAATATTTAAAATAATGGATTTTTATTATTTATGAATATAAAACCTAAAAATATTATTTAAAATATTCTTGAGAAATATATTATTTCCATTTTGAGAATCAATTTTAATAATGATAAATATCCATAATATTTGTAAAATAATTTTCTCTGAAAGAATCATGGATAATGGTAAAGTAATATTTAATGCATTGATAAGTTATGATGATACTAAATTATATCCATTCTGATTAAGTTAAGAAAACATTCATTTAACACATTTTTATGAAACATTAAAATATACATCATGAATTGAATGACAGAAATATTCCTTGTAAACAATTTAAAAAAAAATTGGGTAAAGAGGTCTTCAATAAATTATTGGAAAACATGAAAAATATCCTAAATTTTGGTTTAGAAAATTTGGGATATAGAATAAATGCATTCCTGAAGGAGTAGAAGGACAATGTTCCTTTTTTACTAAACATGGTGTCAAAACTGGAGACATGTTCTTATAGATTCGATAAAAAAATATTCTATATTTTTCTAATGTAACTATAAAATATATTGTCTTTCACAAATATAAGGATATTTCCCAGTCTAGTGTTTGGGGGAAAAGGAAAACCCATTTAAAAATATCATAGTTTAAATAATTAAAATTAAACAGTTATTTTAGTTTCATTAATACAAACTCTTTAATAAAGATAAAATAATGTGGAACTTTTAATGAGTCAATGATAACCATTTCCCAGTAATAAGTTTTTAAAAACAAATAAAAATAATTTTATAAATAATGTTTAAAATTAAATTAAAATAAATTTCTGTTTATATCAAATATAAAATATATGATAAAATACATTAAAAAACAACTCTATTGTTTTTAAAATATATAACCATATAATTTTTTATTCAAAAACCCTTGAAAATACATATTAATTTAAATAAATATTTATTTTAAAAATATAATAACATTTGTAAATTTAAATTAAATTAATTCCTTTTAATAAAATAATTCAATAAATTTTTTGAAAAATATATTACATAATCAGAAACAAAATCTCTATGGAAAAATGAAAAATTGAAGGATATCTTTGGCTTACCCTTATTGAAGGTTTGGGTTTACTCCACAGATCCTTATCATGTATAAAATTTTCTAGTTTAAATGTTTTTACAAAACATTTTAAGCCTGTTCCTTTTTATTTTTTGACACCAATTTTTATATTTTGAAAATATCACAATGAATTATTATAAATTGATAAGTATATAAATATATATATTTATATACATATATATCAATAGGGAATTATTTACTAATTTGGAAGAAACCGAAACACATCACACTAAAGCATCTTAAGGTATGCACATATTTTTGCTGATATACATTATGCATGGTTATACAATATAAATTTTTCAAAAATCCTAAACTTTTAAAGAAATTTTCCCTCATAAAATGATAGGTTTAATATTTAAAATCATCATTAATTTTTTAAATTATCTTATTAAATAAATACATGAAAAATTATTGTTTGAAAAAAGAATATTGAAAATAAAAAAATAAATATTCTTATAATAATATCTTTTGAAAATAGAATTCTAATAAAATAACAACATTAAAAAATTGTGTTGATTTTATATATCCCTTATATCAAAATTTTTATTTGGAATATAATAAGATATTTAAAAACTATAATACTTTTACAATAACATCATTACATAAATTTTAATTTTTTAAAAATATAATATATAGTTTTCTGGAAAAAAAATTCACTACCCTTAACTCATCCTTTCTTTTTGATTACATGATTTAAATTCATGTATAGTGGTATTAAATATTTTTTAACATATTACATAATTATATTGATATTTATAATATCATATATTATCCTTTTATAACATCTTACCTCTCTTTTGTTAATAATTTGTTACAATTTTTATTTTTTCGGTTGTTGTTGCCTTATTTTCACATCCATGATTTGTCATGAATGTTATGGTTATTATCTATATTAAATAGATTCATAATTAAAATAATTATATTCATGAAATAATTATCATATGTATACATAAAATACAAATTTAATACCAATCATGATATATGGGTTCATGAAATGTTGTATGTTACGATCCTGAAGATGGTAGATTGTACACACACATGGTTAATGATTCCATTTTCCAAAAATCTTTATGTAAAAGTGGTAAATAAATTTTTTATATTTTAATAAAGTTCATACAATCATAAATACCATATTATTTATTTAAATATGATTATATATGTCATCCATGTGGTTTGATTATGAAAATAGAGTCACATCACATCGTGATGGCTGTAGTCCACACTTACATGAAAGATATAATCATTTTTAAGTGAATGATTAATATATAAAAAATGATATATTATCTCTTAATAATGAAAAATATTTCATGAATATCATAGTTATTACATGAATAAATTATATATTCATCAAATTTATTCATATTTCACTCAATTTACAGAATGAGTGAAAAACAAATCACATCACTTCATGAGGCGGTAGTATTCCGTACACAAGAGCGACATTATTGTATCCCCTATGAAAAGGAAAATTAAAAGTAATATAATATATAAAGATTTTAGAGATTTTATGATGTTAAAAATATCATAAATTTACTTAGTATACATAATCAAACCCATCCATGAGAGGAGGTAATAGAAGAAACGGATAACACTGGTTTGTAAAGTATTTGTTCCTCGTACACTCCAATAATTATTTTTTATCACATTTGTTAACAATGGGATGGATATATGTCATGAACGTAGCATAAAAACATTTAAGTATATGAATGAAACTTAGGAATATAAATCATAATGATTTAACATAAACATCGTCTGTTTGAAGAAGAAATAAAATAAAAAATCTTATTGAAAAATGTTACCATTTACTCAGGTAACCCCCAAAGGTTTTCTAAAAAATACCTACATGGTTGAACTTTAAAAAACAAATTAGGCCTCTATAAATAATTTTCATAATTTTGGAATAGAATCCTTTATGTATTTTCTGAAATAAAAGGTTTGAAGGTGTAAAGATGAGAAGAGTGAGGGTGGACTTTTATAATGGAATTGGGTGGAATATATGGAAATTTATATAAAGAAAAACATTGCGACATTTTTCACATTCCAAAAAGATCCAAAATTTATTATTATTGATAATTATAAATTATAGTGTTGAAATATTTTAATCCAAGATATTTTTCGTAATCTAAATTTAGTCCTAATATTTTTATTTCTTCCCCAGAAATATAAATCTTTACTGTAACCATAATAAATAATATCAATTAACATTATTATTCATTTGGGTAAAAAATTATGATGAAAATAATAGATAAATTAAATATTTATAATTGATTATAAAAAATCTATTTTCCATTATTCCATTCATAAATATAGATATTTATTATTTAATATTAATCCTGCAGATATGATGAAATATGAGTTTTTAAAGAGAAAATTTCCAATATTTTACAATATTTTTTTATAATAATTAAAAATGAAAATGATTAAAATGACAATAATTGAATTAATTGATATGT
Organism: Viscum album; assembly: GCA_963277665.1. Lineage (NCBI taxonomy): Eukaryota > Viridiplantae > Streptophyta > Magnoliopsida > Santalales > Viscaceae > Viscum > Viscum album. The sequence continues at coordinate 1,918,126,113 of OY728148.1, read as the reverse complement.
TATGAAACTAATTTTACTTTAAGACCAATTCTAAATAATAATTATCCAAATAAATAATTTAATTTAAAATTATTTTTCAATAAAAAGTCAGTATTTTTCCATACTACTGTGAACACAAATCATCTTGAAAAAATTACAAAAAAACACCCTAAGCATGTTTTCATATGATTATTTGAAAAATTATTTTTATTTTCTCATATAAAATTTGATACACGGAAAAAATTAAATTTAAATTATGGGTGTCATATGCACCTAATTCATCTTTTAGAGAAAATTTTGTTTTTTAGAAAATATTGTTGAGAATGTGTTGATTAATCAATTTTGTTAATTACATTTTAATTTTGATGGAAAAAAACCTCAATTTTTGTTAATAATAACATTTATTTATGTTAATTTTAGGAAAGTTATATTGTTTATATAATTTAATATAGAATAGATCACAATTCATTGAGAACATTTGAATAATTATTATTGGTTTGTTTTGAATATATAATGGAAATACTATTCATAAACTGTGTTTTTATGTATATCATATGTTTTGGAATCCCAATATTTGGAATGAAATGTATGTATAAAAAACATTATATTTTGAAGAAATCCTATATTTGTGGAATAAATGTCTTATTTATATACACTTTTTTTGTAAACAAACAAAATTTTTATACCCTACATTTGGAGTTTGTCATCATGTAGTGGAACCCTAAATTTAACTAGTCAGTGATAGAGTTTTAAATTAATGATGTTAGTCATGTTATTGGAAATGGTCCCACCAGAACTAAATATTTTTTAAATATGTTTTGTGGCTGATTCAAAAGTGTGAACTGAATAGTTTGAATCATTCCTATTTCTATTTGAATTTATGAATATCTTGAATGATTTGAATTCATATATTTGATATTCTTCATGCTATATTTATTGAGTTAGTTTGACCTTGAAAATCATTTTCTCATTGTGATAAATACAAGGATTTTCTTTATTTATAAATATATATTATAAAATGAATAAAATGGAAAAAAGAATATTATATACACAAATAAGTGAAAAATGTAATTGTGGTACATAGAAAGATACCCATTTTTGTCATACATGTATTTATAAGTCTTTCTATTATTTCATTTGTGTTTCATTATTATGGATTTTTCTGTAGTTTCAGAAGGAATTTTTCTAGAGATACACATTGGAGAAGTACATGTATAAACTTCTGTTTAGTGTTTTCTATATTGATTTTTTTTAAATAATATACTATATTGAAGATTATTAATGCTTATTTATTGATTTATTGAAGATCAATTACATCTATCTTCTGTTTGTTGAAACCGTGAGTAAAAACGGTTTTCTCAATCAAATCAATCACACTGGATTTAATGGGATTTTCATCTGCTATAACTCAGTCATTTTGGATAAGGGAGTATCTAGTTCTTGGAAAAAAAATTGGATATATCGATCCCTACAAATTAAATAGAAGGCCATGTTAATGCCTTATTATAATGGTGTAAATTTCATGTACACAGTTATAGAATAACCTAATAAAAGGACATAATACTAAAAAACCCTATGTTATTTGATAGATTATTGGTGTAATAGGCTATGATATATTTTTGACTCAACCCACTGTAAAATTTCCTTTTTATTCACTTATATTTATTCCCTAATTAACAAACTAAAAGAGGACCCACAACATATCAAGATAGTTATTTTTAATCTATTGAAGGTTTTTAAAGAATCATAATTCACCCCCTCTAATGTCTTTATATTAATTAAACCGACCTAACAAGTGGTATTAAAGGTTGTTCATTATTTTTTTTTTGAAATGCATGAACATTCCATTATTTATATTTTAATACAAAAATTAATTGTTAATGTTTGGGTTCTATCATGTTACATAACACTAATAAGAGATATTATTTGAAGTACTCTATTGTGGTATATTAAATTTTCTTACAATCAAAATTTTAAGATTTAGATGAAGAAAAATCTCGAATAAAGATGATCTCAAAGAAGGTATGTTGATGATATATGTTCCATACTTAAAAAGTAATAAATATAGATTCTAGAAATATGAAATGATTATTTATTTATAAAATCATTTAAAATGAGTTTATGTAAATGTTTTCAAGCCTTGTGAAATTGCGATAAATTATCTGGAGAAATGGTATGATGATCCAAAATATGAATATGATTTTACTACAAAGGAAATTAATGATATTACATGTCGTTTAGGGTCCTGTGAGAGTAATTTAATTTTTTAATGTTGTACTACATATAATATGTGGTATACTATTTCTTTTTTCTTTTGAATGAACTAAAAATTTTATAAAACAATGATCCAATTTTGAAATATTTATGTTTGATATTTCTAGAATGAATGATATTGAAATCATCACTCAATTGAGTGGGAGATTGGCCGAATGTTTCAATAATGTATCTACTTTGGGATATTCAATTAATTAATTAGATAAATCATTAAATGTATATATATATATATTCCCTCTAAATGGAATTGAATAGCTACCACCATAAGTTAATCCAAAGATATTAATGTTTTAAAAATTAAGGAACTAATTGGAACCTTTATGATGTATGATGTTGATATCCAAGACAAAGTTGAAAATAATAAAAAAAGTTAAATATCCTCTTAAAACTCTAATTTATGAATCATATGATTGGTGCTATTCAAATTAAAACAAAGATTTATCATAACATACTAAAATATTTTGAAATATATACAACACGGAGATGAAAAGGATAAAAAATGTAGATGTTATGAATGTAATGAAAGAAGAAAACAAAAAATATAAATGTTATATGATCAAAGCTCAAATAAAATACAATCATGAAAGGAATGGAAATAAGGTTATAAATAAAATATGGTGTGATCCTTGTTGTTAAATTGATGAATCTTCTACAAGATCCATGGTTGAATAGAGAAAATGAATGTTATGTCTTATCGCTCATACTAATAAGGGACAACATTCTCACACTGAAACCCCAAAATCTGAAACACTTTATTATGATTAATTAAATAAATATTTATTGATTGTATAAGACAATTTTGAATCATTAAATATTTATTATGAAAAAATTATAAAAAATTATGATACTATTTTATTACATACAAAAATATTCCCAAAAACAAATTATAGATTTGAAATCCAAATATTTCATAATTTAATTTTATTTTTAATAAATTACAATTAAATAATTATTGGTTGATGTAGTTAATTTAATTAAATTATATAGTATTCTTATAAAAGTTGAATACTATTTAAATAATATTCTTGGTAGAAAAATAATTCACAAATGAAAACATTGTATAGTTACTAATGGAGAATGATTAAAATTATTTTGGAATTATTTTCTTACTATTTCAATTAAAAAGAACATAAAATCATTTAAATGTTTCTATTATGTTATTAAGGATTTAATTTTAATGATTAAACCTTTAGAAAACCACAATTTGTTTTATCTAAAATATTTTTTATTCCAAAAATTTAAGTAAAATGATTAGTAAAATATATAAAAAAACTAACATATTTGGTTACCCTAAACTGTAGTAGCTGACACCGCTGAACCCAAAATCACATGAGTACAAAAAGGAACTTTTATTTGATGTTTTGTAGGAATACACCACTGAATTGCATCATTAAATTCATTTGTGGTTATTTAATGGATTCTAAGGATATCTCTATCAGAAAAATGGAGTGATCAACTCAAAATTAGTTCATTATAAAAAACAATATAACATGAATACATAAATCGAAATAGTATTTAAATACTATATACATACATATATATATTATTATGTTAGTTTTTCATATATGGTATATATATATATTTTCTAATATTGATATATACATCCTTCCTCGTTATTAAAATATCAATGACATGTCTATATAACAAAATTTATGAAATATTCAATTATGTTTATCAAAAAAAATTATATAGTTAACTATTTTAATCTTATAATTCTCATGTTTTTATAAAATATTAATTTTATGGTTATTTTATCATTCAAAACATGTTTCCAATATAAAATTCCTCTTCAAAATTAAAACATGGAAATTATTATCCAGTATTTTTCACATGAGAATGGGAAGAATCATCTGCAATTATTCATAAAAAAATATACTGTCTTACTCTTTAAAACATAGTCTTATTCTTCTTTTTTTGTATCCTTTTTCAAAATATCTTATTGAAAGACTTCTTAGATCATTTCGATATAAATGAAGTTGTTAAGAACATCAAGTTCATAGAAAATCATTTTAGAAATAAAATTAAATTCAATCCATCATCTGATATGTTAAGAGAAACATTGGATTATAAGTTATGGATTTTTTTGAGAAATCGTATAGAAAGGATAAGAAATCATATATTTATGATGTACTGAATGATTCTTAACCTCGAACACATAAAAGTTTATTTCTTTATGAAGAGTTTCTTTTTAAGATATATTGTTTAAATGAAGAAAAACTAAAGAAGTGAGTTAATTTGAATTATTTTAAGAATATTTATTAAGAGATATAAATCGAATATATTTAAGAAACATTTGTTGGACACAATAAAAATGGAGTTTTATAATGTGAAAGAATGTTCGATTTCAACAGAAGACATAATGATTTTTATAATATAAATGTCACGTAAAGTTGAGATACATAGAAATGATTTCATTACTAAGAAATATTCTGATATGTTAAAGGTGTTTCTAGTGGTAGATTTCATCCTCTACATTTTATCAATTATCTGGTGATGTTGAAAGCACAATGGAAAAAATATCAACTGTTCAAGAAGATTTAATTGAAAATTTTGAAGTTTGGAATGTGTGTATTATCCATCCAATCCTTCATAAAAACCCATAAATTTCATTATATATATATATATATAATTTTTCTTTTTTCAATTATTTTTAAAATCGTATATGTGTTGTTCAAAGATTGTGTTTAGAAAAAATAGTTGATAAATTGGTTCATAATTTATTTTAAAAATATTATGCTCTTAAGATTTTATGTAGACGATAATCTTACTATTTATATACATTTACATGTTAAAAATAATATATTTAAATAATTCTTATAAATATATTACAATATTCTACACATTTAAAAAATTTGAAAAAAAAATAATTAAATCATTGAATTTCTATAAAACTAATCTATGAAAGAGTTATTTTAAATATCTTAGTTAAAAATTAATTTTTTTATTACATTTATTACCATTAATAATGTTTTAATAATGTTTTTTATATTTTCATGGATCCTTTATTATATTAATTTATCCTTTTAAAGTAAGCATAATATTTTGTGGAGTTTTTTTTCTGAATGTATTGAAAATATTTCCTCTTACTCATATTTTTTATTTCCCAAAAGAGGGAAAATTTTATATGGAATAGTTAAAAAAGTAAAAAATAGTAAAAGAAAATATTTGAAAATTTTTGGAGATAAATTATTCAATGAAAATTTATTATGTAGTCTATGAGATGTGATTTCAATTTATTTACAATAATATATTAAAACTCTTTTATTAATAATATTTATTTTATGGTTTTTGTTATGAGTTTTGTGATCATTAAATAGTAGGAGATTGTAAAGTATGTTTTGATTGAGAAAAATTAATTTAATTTTGATTTAGGTACTCGCAAACACACACATTTTTGTTACTAATAAATATTATTTATGTGATGTTTCGTAAAATGATATTTGTTAGATTATTTATTAAGAAGCCTAATGAATTCCTTTTTCCATTGGAGAATAATTTATTATTTATTTTTTGGGTGTTTGAAATGTATTTTGGAAACACTGTCCATACCATATATCGCACCCTGATTTTTGGTTTTTTTTATATTTTGGCATTGGGTATTTTTTTTGGGGTTTAGGATGAGTCATGATTCTAATTTTTTTGGAAAAATGCCCATTTTAGAATTGACCAAAACAGGTGCACTGGTGAAAAACTGTCTAGGAAATCGCGCATGCTTTGCCCAAATCACTGTGCCAATTCCTGATTTCCAAATAAATAAATAATATGAAATTAATAATATAATATGAATAAAACAAAATGAGATAAATAAAAATAATTTAAATGGATTGTTTAATAATAAAAATAATGACAATATTAATATTGAGAATAATTTTGTTATTTTTATTATTATTTTTTCCATCAGTAATATTATCATTATTATTATTAATATTATAATTATTATTATTTTTGTTGTTTTTATTATTCTTAGGTATATTTTTTCAAAGGATTCTCATTTACCTCTTTTATTTAATACTATTTACTCATTCATTCAATCCCTCCTCTCCTCGTTCTCCCATCCCCATTCATGAATCGCACCCTGCCCCTATCCCCCAGTCCGGACCATGCACCTCCTTCCTTCTATGAGACTCCCGACAATGCAGCTCCCTTTGGCTAGTGACCTCCCATAGCCACGCTCTCATCGTCGTACCCCCTTCGGTCGGTGACCCCCTTGACCCATGCACCCATGGCCAAGTCCTTTTATTCCATGTGCCTCCCTCCCTCCTTCTCATCTCTCACTCATTCTTCAGTGAAAAAACCAGTTCACCTACAGTTTTGAAGTCGGATCGTTGAGGTAAGCCCCCCTCTTCTCTTCCCCTTCCTCCATGGGCTAATTTTACCCTCCCTATCACCCTTCTAGATTTATCTACACCCTAGTGTTTTTTGGTAGAAAAATATGTTGGAAGAAAAAAATACGGATAGAACCTTGATGTGTGAATCAGGTTCACTATCCAAAATGGTTTGATCAACCCCCATGTTAATGGTGTAGGGTTCTCCATGGAAGTATCCCTCACGGATTTCACCAAGTTTTTGGAAAAATCAAACACCAATTTCCGATTACCCGACTGTACCGATGTTGGGAGAAATCTGGAAAATTTCCAGGATTGAAATTAATTAATCCATCCATATGTGATATTATCGTCTCTTATTTAAAGATTATAATTGGTGAAAATTGCACCAGTTCGGTCAAAGAACACATTGCTTTGACCAAATCAAGATAACACTTGGTGAGGGACACACCTCTTTAATCTCACCATTTCGATCAAAGAACGCATTGGTTCAACCAAAAAGACATAACTCATGGTGATAGACACATTGGTTCAAATTTGAAAATACACTCTATTTATTTTAATAAATAATTTGAATAAAATAACATATTTTGTATGAAATATATAACAAAATATATAACAATCCCCCACTTTTATTCATAAATATTAATTCTCCAGATCATAGGTGATTTATTATACATAATAAAGGTATCATTATATTTAATCATTTACTTATTATCAATATCTAAATGTTTATTAGATTTATAATTTGTCGTAAGATTAAACTTATAGTCCTTTATGATAAACTGGAAAAATCATACATATAATGAACTTTCATCCAACATCTCATTTTGTAGAACTTTTAAGGCCATGGTCTTATATCCTTTTCATGAACTCTCTGAGGAGTAAACCCATTAACTCCTCTAAGAAGCGGCACCACATTTAAGTTCACATAGGGAAAATATTACAATGTGCTTTCATTATAATAGCGCATAACTCATTGAGTCTTAATATTTTATTAAGATTTTAAATCTCATCCTCTTGTCATGACGGACGATATTGACACCAAAAATTGGGTTTATAATTATCAATATCAACAATAATCATTGTAACATGTTTTTACCCATTAAACACAATTATTGGGATGTACCTAAATAAATTGTTGGGTTTCCATTACTGAAATGATTTACTCTATGAGTTTTAACCCCATCTCTTTATTATTTTCTCGAATAACCTCTCTCGGTAGAGATTTTTTAAATAGATCCGCAATGTTTTTACACAATCTCACATAAACAATTGTTATGGTACGATCTTATAACAATTTCCACACATAATCATGTATCAAAATTATATGTCTAGACATTCAATTGTACATGCAACTATATTCCGTTGATAATGTTTCTTCACTATCACAACTGATAATGATAGGAGGCATTGGAATATGCCACAATCTAATATCCAATAATAGATTCCTAATCCATTCGGCTTCCTTCCCACATGTCGCTAAGGTGATAAACTCTGACTCCATGGTCGAATGTGAAATACATGTTTGTTTCTTGCTCGCCCAAGAAACAGCACAACCTCCAAGAGTAAACAACCATCTCGAAGTGGATTGGTTATCACCAATACTAGTAATCCAACTTGCATTGGTGTATCCTTCTAATACAGCCAGATAATCATTATAGTATAAACATAAATCTTTATTCTTTTTTAAGTATCCAAAAAATTTCGATTTTCATCTCCAATGATCCACACTAGGATTACTAGTATATTTACTCATATTACATACCACAAAATAAATATCAGGTCTAGTCCAATGCATCCAATACATTAGAGAACCAATTTTAATTATTTTAGGATCAGGAACTCTATAATACGCTAAACACCACCACACTTTGAAATAAGAAGGTTTAGGTCTTCTTCCTCTCCAAATTTCATAAGGGGATGACATAGTTTTTCTATATGCAATCATATTATGAATATGACATGTATCTAATAAATCTTCACCCCAAATATATAATGGTAACTCGGATATAATAATCATGAAATTTTCCATTTCTACTAAAGTGTAAATTATTGGCACCTTCTTACTCTGCTTTATACTTGAATTCAAGTGCATCCCAAATCTCTCGAGAGATCTTCAATTGGCGGATGTAGTTGTAGAGATGATTTGATAAAGTATTGAGAATGTTTCCTCAACACAAGACATCATAATATTCAAGTTTCCTCCTCAATTTCTTAATGTACTCGACTTGTGTCATGTCAATGGGTGTGCTGTCGGCATTTGAAAATGGGATCATCGGGTATGGGAGGAATATTTAGATTCTATCTTCTAGGTTCGGCCTCTTCAAACCTTTTTGATTGTTATAAAAATATGTTATCAGAAAATAAGACGGATAGAACCTTGATGCATGATGATAGTGTAGGGTTCTCGGTGTAAGTTTCCCTCGAGGATTTCACCATGGATTGGGAAAAATCAATCACCAATTTCCGATTACCCCGTTGCACCGATGTTGAGAGAATTATGGAGAATTTCTAGGATTGAAATTAATTAATCGATCCATGTGTGATCTCATCATCGCTTATTTATAGATTAGAAATGGCGCAAATTGTACCGGTTCGGTCAAAGAAGACATTGGTTTGATTGAAATAAGACAACTCTTGGTGAAGGACACACCGCTTCAATCTCACCATTTCGATCAAAGAACGCATTGGATCAACCAAAAAGACACATCACGTGGAAATAGACACACCAGTTCAAATTTAAAAATACACTCTATTTATTTTAATAATTAATTTAAATAAAATAACAGATTTTGTATAAAATAAATAACAAAATATATAACATTTTTTATTAGTGTAATTTTGATGATTTAATTTCATTTATAGTGATTCAATAAAGTCTCATAGGTCTCCTCATTTGTGATTTGATACGTGCTACCTAAGACAAAGTGGATTTGGTCCACCCTCCAACAATTTCTGTTTAGGTTTTACTCCCTTCTTCTAGTTGCTTAGTTAATTTTTTGCGGTTTAGTAATTTATGATTCCCTTGTTAATTTTTTTGTAGTGAGTTGGATTCTGTTGCATGGTTTTGGGCTGCCTCCACCACATTAGGTGACGTGTTCTCATAGCTATATAGATTCAATTAGTTAATTTTGGGTCTGGAATGTGTTTTTGAGTCCCTCATGTTTGATAAATTTAGTTATAGGAAACATTAACGGGGTGAACACACAAGTACAAAGGTATGAATATATGTAAATCAATATATAGGTATATATCCTCTTTGTACCTTTTCCCTAATGGTGTCGGTAATACGTGTATCAGGTTAAGGATATATATATATATATGTGCATGTATGTGTGTGCCAATAGTTTCTTTTTGTTAGAATGCACTAAGAGATGAAGGATTGGTTTTCTTCCACATTTAAGAGGGTTTTATGTTGATTCCATATTAAATTTAGTTTTATTTGGATCCAATGGTGTTTATTATAAACCGTTTTATCATTGTAGTTTGTTTTGGTCATCGTGGTATGGGTTTGAGTCATCGACAAAAAAGACCTATGCATTTATAGATGGATAAGCTTGTATATATATGTATCATACTTTCTCATATTCTTTAATGGTGTGAGGAAAATGTATGTGTCTCAATGGGAATATATATGAAAACATATATGCGTGTTGTTTGAGTGGTCTTGGGCTTCCATAATCAATGGTTACATGTTTTTAAGTAGGCCCCCTATTCCAATTCCATTAATTAGAATCCCATTATTTTATTCTAATTTAAAAAAATGTTTTAGATTTATGACATATAAACATTTTATCAAATCTTGTTACAGTTGCTAGACATGACTATGCCTTTATTTTAAAAAATGAAATGTTGTTCCAACACCCTTTAGGTTTTAGTAGACACTTCTTAAAAAGGGATTTCCTAAGTTGTTTATAATTGTTAATGAATGCTTCCAATGGTGTGTGAACTTTCAACCGGTTTAGTTATAAATGTGCAGTAATAGTTTTGATTTTCCAAAAATATCAAATGTGATTTCTGAAGATGGGTTTTGGTGTGAGATCCTTGATATAATTTCATCGTTTAAAGCATGAGTTCATGATTGATTTTAAATGTGTAGTAAATTGGGTTTTCAATTGATTTTTTAAATGATTTTGGAAAATTAAATGTTATAGGTGATATTTGTTCTAAAATGAAATTTATTTCTTGTAAATACTTAATTAATTTGGCACATTAATAATATTTTGTGAAAATGGAAGACCCATATTGAGGCATGACTACTTATTTTAGAAAATAATGTGTTTGGTGAATGTGTGGATTTTGATATGTTCCTAGTAAAGAGGATTGTGCATTTTTTGTGAGTATAAAATGTGGTTGAACTCAAGGGGGTGATCGGTGGTGAAAAGGGTGGGTGTGTTTTTAAATTCAGAAAATGATGTGTTTAGGTATGATAGTTTTATGAAAATTCATTACCACTTGAAATAGAGCACATGGGATAACTACGGTATCTAGATAGGAGGACTAGTAATTGTATTCTAGTTGTTTCCTAAGTACCTTGTCCTAGTTTCCCCTACTAGGAATGATTATAAAACACAATCTAAACTTGTGCAATGATCATAGACCATTAGGCATTGGGATGTTATTCTCCTATTGTGGCTTATGCATCAGAACAATGATGGTATGGTTTCTATACCACATTTTTCCAGCTACTAGGATCATAGTTTCCATTTTATTATACTTGCCTATTTGGGTTGACCCTAGTGCTCACTAATTACATGGTGTTTGTGAAATAATATCCACTTTGGTTGTATCAATAGTGTTATACCCTTCTTAAAAATGAATTTTTTTAATTTAAATAGTTTGTATTCTATTTTAAAATGACTCTGTATACTGGTAAACTATTTGGGAAATGTGATAAAAAGAGATATGTTTTTCATGGGAATGGATTAACTAAATTTGTAAGAACTGTGAATAAAATTTATATGTGGTTGTATTTTAAAACTACCAGGATTCGAGTTTCACTTTAACGATAATGGCATATGGAGTTATTTATACATCGAATTCCTACTGTGAAATTTCGTGTTCATGCCTACTATATATTTTTTAGGTTCCTCTTGTTTGGGTTGCTCTTGGAGTGACTGTGTTTTTTGTGTTCCTTGGTGACTCATGAGGTCACATGATGTATGTTTTTCTACATAGATTATTTTTATTCCCACTCCTAGTGTTTTTTCAGTTTATATTTAGATAACTATGTTTTTTATGGGCTAAACCATTTTTAACTATTTCTTTTGGAATCCTTAAACTACTTTACGTCTCATGGGGATTGGTAACACCCTTCGAGGCATGCCTCAAACCGACATGGGTGACCGGTTCAAGTTGAACCGGGCAGGTTCCTGATGAAATGGCGTCATAGGAATGTTAAGCCCATGTCCTTTTGGGATGACCAATAATTTAGAGTTTGGATTGTCAGAATATAAATGGTAAATTGAGTATTGGTGATTGATCACCACTTATTTGGAATAACACATGAATTACCTGGGTTTTCAGGATGGTCTTTCCACAAATTCCATGCGTGGATATAGGTTGTTTTCGAGGTCCTTAGTCCTAGGGGGTGTTTCTAGTGGGTCATGAAATTTGGTGTCCATTATGTAGGTGTGAATTGTTGCAGTTACTGACCTGTCAATCCTTGTGAAAAAATGCATTTTCTCCAAATTACTTCATATGTTCTCACTCAATTGGCGCACGGTCTTCCAAACAATGTTACTGAGCTTTTTATTTCATTTTTTTTGAGAAATTGAAATCTTGATTTTTGAGTGAATAATTTTTATTGGGATGTTCATAATGTTGGTTTTAGTTGGTTTTGGAGTTTTTTTCTTGGGTTTAATATTTATGATTAGTCTATGGAATTTGGACTACAAAAATGATATATTGGTTTAGTTGAAAATCAAATGTCTTTTTAATGGATGTTAATTGGAGGATTATTGGCGGATCATTTAGTTCTTTTATATAGTGTAAATAAAAAATGGATTTGGGAAATGTTTTGGGATTTTTGAAATTATTTTGTCAAATGTTTTGAAATTAATGAGTATGATTCGTAAGTTAATTCTTCTTGGAAAGATGTTTTGGGTTTTTTTGTCAGTATGTTGGGTTGAAGTGATGGATTGTGGTCTCTTTATAGAAGTGTTTCTGGAATCTTTAGTGGTGGAAACGCTCATGTTTTTTGTTTTGGTTTGTGGAATGGTTTGGTTAATAGACCATTTTGATTGAGTCCTTTTAATTTTTCTTCATTGACCTGTGTACGCCCCAAAAAAGTGTCAATACGCTACTGATGTGCAGTCATGGTTGAATAAATGTTGGAATATCATCTAGTTGATAAATTAATAATTTTAGTCATTGTATTCAGGATTGTTTTTATATTTATTCCTTTTTGGATTAAGTTGATACTATCGCCACAGAAGAGTTAATTTAGAAGGAGATCAATGAAATCATGATTTCATGGGTTTTCTGAATCTCCAAAGGTGAAGTCTAGAAACATCAAGCCTGAATGTCTTTCCTAGAATAGGTGAAGTGAAAATCTTGTGAGGAAAGTGGAAAGAAGTCTGGGTTGTTGGTGAAGACCATTTCCTTGCAGGGTCTTTAAACTTTTCATTGGTTTCATTTATACTAGGGTTCATGATAGTCTACCAGTTTGTAAAGATTGGTCTTAAGGGTCTATTATGGACATCTGTTGGAATCATGTGCTACATGGGACTCAGTTAAAGGTCTGACTCCTTATAATGTCTCTATCGGTTAGGGGTCATGTTCGGTGGTGTATCCCTCAGTTTTGTACTCTTTTAAAGAAAAATTTGTATGTTTTGGAACCATATAACTACTTTTTCATGAATGAATATGTGATCATATTTCAAGAATTTATTAATTCCTTGGTATGAGTGTAGGTGTCTTCTGTGAATTATTTCTTCTACAATTTTTCATTCAAAGTAGAAAGGAGAGTTGCATGTGCATATTCTGAACCTTTTGTATAGGTAATTTGATGTGTTAGTGTAAAATGAGTTTTAGAGTGTATTGTGGTTCGGTGGATCTATTTGGAATGTGGTATGGGTGATTGTGGCACTAGATGAAGAAATTACGTTCGGGGGTTTTAGAAACTGACTGAAAGGTAGTTAATTTATCAACCATCAGAGCTCCAGTCAGAGGAGGTGGAGTGAATCTGATGAATAGTAGGAACCCCAAGGGGATGTAATGGATATTGATCCAGTGTCAATATTCTGCGTGTGAAATGAAGAAAGTTTAAAAATCATGAATAGTTGTATCTTTCTGAGTGGTCCAATTTGTTGAAAAGACACCTGGGGACACTATTTCGACCTTGCATACTTCATGAGAGTAAGAGTTCCTCATTGATTATATAGATGTGTTGATGTATTGTTTTCTTGAGTCTCAATGCTTGTAATCTTGTGGATGTGAATTTTTGTGTGGTTTTATATCTCTGATCATCATTATAAGTCTTTTATGATTTTAGTTTTTATTTTCGATCATCAGATAATGATAATGATTTTGGACTTGTGAACTATGTAGTGTCTTCTAGTTCATTTGGAGTTCCGTTAATCATTTCCCTTATTGTGAGAGATTTGTTTTTCAAGAAGATGTTAAGTTAATGATGTCATGTTTTTGTGTTGGAATATTTAAGCTAGCTAAGCTAGTTAAACCTTATAGTGGGGAGACCCACTCTGGGTCTCTTTGAATATCCATTGAAATGAATTGATATAGAAATTTCTTTTTTGATGGGAGTTCATTTGGGCCTCGCTATGTGGGTCCCCCAACTCCATCATGGAGTTTAGTAGTTCTTATTGAGTGGACCCATTCGGGACTCCATGTGTTTGTAATTAGGTTAGGTTTGGCATTGAATTGGAAATAGTTGTTGACATGGGACAAGAGTTCAGCCAACAATTTCACTGAATTTCATTTAATGGAGTATTTATCAGTTGTGTTTTGATTATTTTTTCCCATTTTAGGCTATATGTGTAGGCCCTTTTTATGTATGTCTAGGTGATTGACATAAGAAGCTGTATTACACATCCTGGGATGCTCTTTACCATTGACTAATCAATTGGAGGTGTTTCAAATTTTGATAGTATATGTCACATCTCGTGGAGTCCATTTTTGAGTCTTATATGTTTGATTTCTAAGGCTCTTCTTTTGTTGATAGTGTTTTGTCCATTTCTTCATTAATTTTTATTTTGAATCCAATTGGAAAATGAATGAGTATCTATTTCTATGTTGGGATATAGCCTTGTTGTGTATTTTCAGGGGTGGAAAGGGTTAAATTGTTGAGAATTGTCACTCCTTGACATTTGAAATTTTATTTATTTCATTATTTGTGGGATTTTAATTTCTTCTGAGATATGGTTGAGTCTCGATATGATTGTTTTTGTTTTTATTAAAATTTGTGTATTTTACGCATGGCATCTTTGGGAACAGGGGGCAAAAACAGTCTGGGAATCCATGGGTCATTTCCAAGATCACCTTGTGTCTTACCCAAATTCCAAATATATTTATAAAATAAAATGAATAATAAAATGAGAAAAAACACTAATAAAATTAAAATGAGGTTTAATGAATTTTTTAACAATAATAATAATTATAATATTATTATTGAAAATAATTTTATTGTTATTATTATTTTTGACATGAATACTATTATCATTAGAATTATTATTATTATTATTATTATTATTATAGTTATTATTAGTGTTATGTTTATTGTGTTTGAGTTTTTCACATAGGTTTATTTTTTATACTCTTTTTGTTTCTTTTCATATCCTTATTCCCTCCAATATATATTTTTCCCTCCCCCTTCACAAATAATACCCCTTCCCCTCTGCCCATGTCTCAATTGGGAACTACCTCCCCCTTGCAGAACTCCCACTAGAACAGCTCCCAGCGGCCAGTGACATTCCATTGCTGGACTCCAGCTGATGCAGAACCTTCAGCCAGTGACCCCCCTTGAACGTCTCACCCCTGGTCGAGCCCATATAGTCTGCAAACCTCCCACCCACCCTATAAAATATCTCTTTCTCCGGGGAAAAAATGGGATCTCCTATGATTTTTCATTGAGCTTGTCATGGTATGATCTCCTCTTCTCTTCCCCTTCCTCCTTGGGCCAATTATCCCCTTCCTATCACCCCTTCTTGATTCTACAGACCCCTATGGATCCATGGTGGTTTATTTTTAATAATTTATTTCCTTTTTAGGGATCAAAATGGGTGTCTTGGTTATCCTCCATCGTGTTTCAACATCCACAACTGAAGGCGAAGTAGATTCGGTCCACTGGTTAATGAAATTAGGTAAGGATTTCTTGTGTTATTCTAGGAACATAGTTAATTTGGGGGGGGGGGGGGTTTGTAATTTATGAGTCACTAGTTAATTTAATGTAGTGTGTTGTATTTCAAAACCTGGTTTCAGGATGAATTCGACATTTTAGGTGATTTTTTATAGTTTCTATCAATTAATTAACGGTCATCAATGTGTTATGGAGTCCCTAGTATTTGTTATAGTTAGTTCATGTCAATTTTAATGGAGTTATCACATATGATCAAATGTATGAATATATATATATATATACTCTATGTATATTTTACCTCTTTGCGCTGGGAATTCATGCAATGGGTCAACTGTATATATATATATAGGTATGTACGTATCGGTAAGATATTCTAGATAGAATGAAATAAGAGCTGAAGGTTTGTTTTGGTTCCACATTGAGGTTGGGTTCCTATTTCTTCCCTATTTGATTAGTTTTATTTTTATCCTTTGGTTTTTATTAGATCTTATTTTATCATCATAGTATGCTTCGGTCATCATGGTGTGGGTTCGAGTCATTAGCAGTAAATACCTACACATATATACATGTGTAAGCATATATATATAAATATATATCCTTCTTCAACATATTCTGTCATGGCGTGGGGAATATGTACTATAGAAAAATGGTATATATATTTATTTTAAAATGTATATGAATGTAGGTGAAGTTGTCTCAGTATACCTTTGTCAAAAGCTACATGTTTTGTGGTAGGTACTCTATTCTTATGACTTTAATTTGAATCTCATGATATCTTTCCATTTTAAAAACATTTTTTATATTTATAAAATATATAGACTTTATGAGATATTGTTACAGTTTCTTGAAACAATTATTCCTTTATTTGGAAAATTTAAATGTAGTTCTAATGCCTATTTGGTTTTAGGTGACTCTTCTTAAAAAGTGATTTCCTTTTTTTAGAATTGGTAATGAAAACTTCAAATGGTATTGGTATTTTGGCCTATTCAGTAATAAATGTGTAATGAAATTTTTGGTTTTCGAAAAAAAATCAATTTGATTTCCAAAGATGGTTTTTGGTGTAAACTCGTTGTCAAATGGTGTTTTAATTATCTTGAAATAATGACATTGTTGTAAGAATGGTTTCAGGAATGTTTTTAAATGTGTGACATTGGTTGTTCGATTGATTTTTTTAATAATTTTGGAAACATAATTTTTTTTTTGATTATGGGTTCTAAAATTAAAAGTATTCTATGTAAATAGTTAATCCATTTGACACTCTAAGTATAGTATGTGAAAAAAAGAGACCCCATTTGAGGCATGACCCATTTTTTTAAAACTATTGTGTATTTTGAAAGGCTGGATTGTGATATGTTCCTCTTAAAGAGGCTTGTTCATTTTTTTGTGACCAAACATAGTGGATGTTCTCAGGGAGGGATATTAGTGGTGAGAGAGGGTGGGTGTGTTTTTAAATAAGGAAAATGATTTTTTTACATAATTTAGTTTTATTAAAGCCAATAGCAACTTGAAATAGAGAACATGGGATGCATGGGGTATCTTGGTGGGTGGACTAGGACATGTAATCTAGTTGATTCAAAGTGTCTTGTCCTACTTTCATCCAGAAGGATTGAAGCAACAAAACTAACTAAACAATTGATATGATAATATACCAGTAGGCCTTATGATGATATTATCCTTTAGTGACCCGTACATGAGAAAATTTATGGTCATGGTATCTATGGAACATTTCACAGATGAATGATATTCCTAGGGTCACATTTATGCTACATAATTTTATAGGATGGCCATGGTTCTCTCTTATGATATTTTGTTTGTGAAATGATTTCTATATTAGTTGCTTCAGGATTATTTTCCCCAATATAAAAAATGCATTTTTTTAATTTAAATTGTTTTTCATCCATTTTAATGAGAATATGAATTCTAATAACTATTGTCGAAATGTGATAAAAATGGAAATTGTTTCTTGTAAATTGATTACATAGATTTGTATGAATGGTAAACATTATTTCTAAGTGGTTTTATTTTCAAACTTGCACGATTTGTGTTTCCTTATAAAGGTAAGGGAATATGAAATTTTTTATCCTTGGTATTCATACTGAATATATCAATGCTCACACATACATTATTTTTTAGTTTTAGATTCCTCTAGATTGGATTACTCTTGAAGAGACTCTGGTTTTCTGTTCTGTGATGTCCCATGAAGTCTCTTGAGATATGTTTACCAGCTTAGTTTATTTTTATTTACACATCAAGTGTTGATTTAGTTTTTTCAGTTAATATATAGTTATATTTCTTCTTTTTATGGGAAAAAATGTTCCCAATAGTCTCAGTTTAATGTCTGACAGTAGTTGTTAGCTCGTGGTGATCGCGATCAGCCATCAGCCATACCATGGGCCAATGCGGGTGACCAGTTCCGAGTCTTCCCAGGTTAGTTCATGACACCCTAAATTTTTATGCATAATATATTGTTGGAAAACCCTATATTTGGATTGAAATTTATGAATAATCATCCCTACATTAGAAAAAACCCTATATTTAATGGATTAAGATATGGTTTATCAACCCTATAGTTGTAAACAACTATAGCTTGTCAAACATGTGTTTGGAGTTTGATATCACGTGGAGGAACACTATGTTTGACAGGTATGTAGAGGAGTTTTATGTTATAATTTTATCTTTTTATTCTACAATGGTCTATCTAGATGAAAATATCATTTTCAAGCTGTTTTTTGACTTACATAAAGTCTTATACTCACTAGCATGAATCATTCTTATTTATAAGGGATGTTATAACTCTATTGAATGATTTGAATTCAAATATTTTTGGTTCATCAACCTATATTTCTATATCTTTTTAGGAATACAGAATCATTTTATCATTATGATAAATACTCATATGTTCATCATCAATAAATATATGTTGTAAAAATTTAAAACTAAAAAAAAGATTTTTTTTTAAAATACAAAAGTTAAAAAATGTTATCGTTTCACATCTTGAGATACACATTGGAGGAATACATATTATGATAATTTTTCATGTTGTTGCTACTGTTTTTCATGGTTAAATATAATTTAGTAGTTTTACAAGGTGTTTTTTCAGATATAAACTTTGAAGAAAAACATTATTGAACATATTTCTATTTTTTTCTTTGATACTATTTAGGGAAATCCTATTTGAAATTCAAGATTACTTTTTCCACTAATATGTTGTATTGAAGATCAACTACATCTTCCAGTTGTGTTCTCCGACTTATAGTAATTTTTTTAATAAAATAAATATGTATTTATTTATTGGTGTTTTCAGATACGCGGACTAGTTTATAGTGTGTAAGGAGTATTATCTTCTCAGAATAAGCTATGGATTTATGGTTCTGAGTAAAAGAACAAGAAGGTATTGTAAAATTATTATTTTAATGTTATCAACTATTTTTACTTAGTTGTGGATGTACTTAGTAAATGGAATTACTAGTATAAATCACTAAGGTCGCTAAATAGAGTTGGTGGAGTGGTATAGTGGATAATTGGTCCATGAACCAATATAAAATTTCGGTGTTATTCTCTCTTATATATCCATTTCATAACATGAAAAATGGAGATTCACTACTTATCAAGAAGGTTAGTTTGAATCTATTGATTTTTTTAAATAATCACAATTCACCCCCTATTGTTACATGTTCAAAATCATACCGACCTAACAAAAATTTAATTTTCTTTTAACTTTTTTTTATATTATTTCTAATTGATAGATAAAAATTATTTTTATTATTTAGGTACATATATTCATACCTTAAAAAGGTGATAATTTTATATTATACTACTATCCATTTTGACTTGTGGTTGCATTTTCTATAATATATGGATGGCATTAAATTTTAACAAATATATTTTATGTGTTTTTAATCTCCGTTTCCCGTGTCGCATAAGATATGAAATATAATGTTCTTCTTTTACAATTTTCAGGTGTTACGTGCTCCCAAACCTAAATAAATTATATCCTCACAATTAAAATTTGATCTTAGAAATAAAGGGTTTTAATTTTAAAAATACAATTATTGAAAATTCCACATTATAAAAGGATTAATAAAATATCAACATAATCAGAGATAATGGGAAGTGAAAATGTCTCATAACATTGTTTCTGGGTAAGATATCATTGATGGCAAGTGAAGATATAGATATGGATCAAAATAGAAAATATTTAAATAGAATAGATGAGTCCATTGATTAGTAGAATGTGAATGATCAATTTAATGATAGAGACATTTAAACTATTAATATGAGATGATTTCAATGACCATTAGATTCAACAAATATGAATGTAATAGGATATCATTTATATATAAGGATAGTTTTACTAATATTTAGGAATTCATTTATTGTTTAATAATACTAGGAAATATACTCGATATGTTTCTATATCATAAGAACATTTTCATATGTTGGTTGTGCTTCGATCTATTTCCAATTCATTAATTACATAGAGACATGAAATCATGATTTTTTTATTTCAATGCACTGAAATTAACTTTTAACAAATCATAAGATCAATAAAAGATTGAAAAATCCTTTTTTAAATATCTAATTAGTTTTCAAATATTATATATTTTGTAGAAGTTATCCAATAAATTAAATAATTCTCTAAACCAGAGAAATAACAAAAAGTGCACATCATTAGTAATTTTTTCAAAGCATTTAAATGGTAATAATTACATGTTAACCATAAAATCACGTAGGCCATTGGTAGGTATTAAATCCATATATTCTTTTAGACAGGGGTCCATGCCCTAAGGATTTTTCAAACATGAATTGTTTTCACCCAGTATGTCGGTTTTAATTTTTCAAAAACTACATTTATATATTAAGGATAATATAACCGAAAAAATAAGATGGAAATCATTGAAATAAGAAAATGTTAATTTTTTTACTAACGTTCTCAATAAAATAAAATTTATTTATTTAGTTTCTTCAAAAATTTAAATAATCTTATTTTACTATAACTACTAAAATTTTAATGATAATATTGAACTAATAGTTATCAAAACCTTTACAATTTTTTCTTTAAAATCTAAAGACATTATTTATTAAAACAATATTACACTAAAACATGTACTTTCCATAAATTTATACCAAATATCATGAATATTGGTTGAATAAAATCCCATCAATCCAAAAAAGGCATGTTTAGTACATTGAACACATGATCAATCATAAAATAAATTACCCCTGAAGGTATCACAAATTCTCTTGGTAATGGGTAAACATATGATTCTAAAATATATCAAGATCACTATATGATTCATGAAACTTATTACCAAAATTCCATTCATAAGTTATTTGAAAAATATAATTCATCAATCATAATAAAAAAATACTCAAACTATTTTATTTGAACATTGGTCCTTCCTTGGTCTACATGAAAACATTAAAAGGAAAATCAACTCATATAATACCTAGTATCTCCACATTTAAGAATACACACTATTAATGGATTCCAAGATGATATTTATTTCATTCCCTCATTATTTTATTTTATATTAAACAATTCATTTCTTTATTCCCTTTTAAACTAATAATTATTTTATAATTCCTTCGACGGACTTTATTTTAAATATAAGACAACTTAGGTTTAACCTTGTCCATTAATGGTCATTATCTATTCAAATACTTTATATTGGTTTGTAATGAAAATTTGAATTATCCTAAGAATATTCACTTTGATTAAAAAAATATGGTGCATAGTAAGGAAACGTTTTGTGCACCATGTGAGGATCAGGTGAAGCCCAATTCACCATTTTAAGAGTATTGCCCCATGGTATATCATTTCGAGAAAAAAATCCACTTGTAGTATCCCTAAAATTATTTATTTCAATGAAAAATCATATGATCATTAAAAAATCGTGAGTTTGTTTTTAAATACTAATCATCAAAATCATTTCTAGGGTTATATTCCCTAATCCATGTTTTCCTAAATATGGTTCACAAGGTTATTACTAAACATCCTCTGATACCAGGTTTAGCGACCCTTACCCCAGTAGCTCAGATATGCTTTCTGCTTTTATCATATGGCATAAGATATAATGAATCAAATTTCAATGTACTTAATTGTACAATATTCATTGTAAAATAGATACATAAATTAGTCGAACATTATATTTGAATACACAAATTACAATACAATTTTATTGTTGACAATAAATTTATTCCCTATGGAATATCCTTTTACATCAATCATAGTACACCTAACGACATCTTTATGATATGAGACAAAATATCAGTGAGCTCAAATGATTAGTAAGGGTTAATTAAATTGAAATCAATTAAAAATCTATATGCATAAATGAAATGGGAATGTAAAAAACCGAACACCCATGACATTTTAAAACTTTTAATACCATGATTAGATAAGTAATAATTAATATAGAAATGCAAATAACTAAAAATACATGATGTATAAATAATTTTAGGGTCGTTATTAGATAAGAAATAATCAATATGGTATGGTAAATAACTAAAATTCATTCCATTTAATCAATAAACTATGAATAAGATTCATCCAAAGATAATATCATTACAAAAATTTCATGGATATTATTATATGTCATAATCAATTTGGAAAGGTAATTAATTAAAAACCCATTAAATTTAATAAATATCTGCGAATGAAATTCATCTCAAGATAATATTATATAAAAATATATTATATTATATTAACAAATTAATTATCAAAAAAATAAATTCTTAATTATGAGACATCATGTTATCAGGAATCATGATACCCCAACCATCAATACCTTTAAAAATACATTTAAAAAAATAGTTAGAAACCTATTTAATTTTTTATTATTAATTTCACTAATGAGACTAATATTTTATATAGATGAAATAAAATTATATACCCCATCTATCAACGCATTTCCAAAGAATTCCATGTATATTTGATAAAATATTTAAATCAAGGATATTATTGTTTACCATTAAAATTCTGTTTTTATGAAAGAATACAGATTATCAATATTTACATGGTAAATCATATAATAGTAAAAGTTAAACAACATTGGTAGAAATTAATTACAATTATATTAAATAATCATACCCATGGTAAATAATTTGGATGTTTAGGGGATAATTATTTTCTAATGACCATATGAAAGTGAATATTTTAAAGGGGTGTTAATGTCTACATTAATGAACCAATGAATTGAATATAAATACTTATATTGGTTAAATATTCCTAAAAGGGCTTGTAGAATACTATGTATATAAGGACTGCAACATATCTGAAGGTAATAACAAGTAAAATAATGTGTTATTGTTTTTGATATGTAGAAATACCATAAAAGATCCTTTAAAATATTAATGAAGAAAATAACATTTTAAATCTATGAATCACACTTGAAACTATACTTTCACAATTTTTTTGAAAATTAAATTCATTTAAAATTAACTTTATAACATAAAAATGAGTATTTAAATGTTTTGAGTGATTATGGATATTAGAAATTATGTTTTGGTCTTACACACTGAGAAAAATATTTCATTCATATTTTTGGTAAATACCAAATTAGAATTGTTGTGAAAACGAATTTCCAATTTCAATCAAAAAAATATTTTTTTAACGTAAAAATGGGTAAATATTCCTTGGATAAATAATTATTAAAAGGATAAAAACAATTTTGAAATATTAAAAAAAATATTGGAGGAAATCATATATCTGACTAAAGATTAATCTAATTTTATTAACAATATTTTATCAAAAACATTGTCTACAAAATTTTTTAAAATGGTAATATAACATTATAAGATCATAGAAAAATAGTATATGATAAAAAAATTATTAGACAATGATAAAATATTAAACATTCTCAATTATAATGAGATTATGAAATAAAAAATTACAAAGATATTAATGTTGAAGTGAGAATGAATCAATGATTTTATAATGTGTATAAACTATTAATCATCATAAAATAAGTATAAGTAAAACATTAAATAGGAATATAATGATAAATTAATAAAACCAATGGAAATTAAATTGGGTTATGAAATTCTTTACCGCTTGGTAGCATTGAAGAAAAAATCACTTTGGATAAAATAATTACTATTTATAGTGAAAATGACAAGAACTATTATTTAATCATGTCATTACATGTCAATGGGATTTTATATAAACTGTATAAAATAAATTAGGTGAATAACATTACAATACCCCTCAACAAAATTAAATTGAGGCAAATTCCCTTACAATAATCATAATATTTAAGTGATAATTAATAAATGAATATATTTTGTGTATATAATTAAAATCCATATACAAAAGTTGAAACAAAATATAGTATAATCAAATAACATTAAAAAATAATCTTAGAATTAAATAATCAATAAAGTACAAGTTTAACCCAATGAATGTAAATTGAGTTAAGAAATACCTTACGTAAAAGGGTTTTTAGTATAGAAATACCTTATATAAAAATGAGTTTTGGGAAATAATTATATAACATAAAAAATATCAACCTTTTTAAATATCTTACTTACTCAATATATATTTCAAAATGTATAATATATACATTTCTAATAAAATATAACCACTTTAACTCAAGAAAACATTAGGCAGAACTTAATTTAAAATAATGTATAGTTATTTTAAATATATTTTTAAGTTATATCATAACAATATTAATATTTTTAATATCATATATGATCTTTTTATAACATATTATCACCAATTAGTTAATAATATTTTGTTATTTTTATTTCTTTCCGTGTTAATTTCCTTGTTTTCTCATTCGTGGTTTTTCTGTAATATTCTGGTTGCTGTGAATATTATATAGATTCAACATCTATATAAAAAATAATTAAACAATTAAAATATTTATACATTAATTATAATTTTATGAAAAATCATGGAAGAAGTATTTGATAAATCAATTATGTTAAAATCATATATATGTTTGACTATACACACGCATAAGTGTCATTCCCATTATTCAATGATCAATATGGAAAACATGTGAGGAATAATTTTTATTTCCATAACGATCCTAATATCATAAATACAATATTATCTCATGAAATATAATTAAATTTATCATCCATGTTTTGTGGTGGAGAACATAGAGTCACATAGATCTATGAATGTAGTAGTCCACACCTATAAAAATGATGTTATCATCTTTATATGAGTTAAAATGAATGAGAGAAACTAATATATAATATTTATATAAATATAAATATTTAATAAATTCTAAACATTTACAATTTATATCACCTATATTAATTAAATATTTCTTAATTACTCTCCATTTAAAGAATTTTGGAAAAATTAATCACATCACTTGGCAAGGCCATAGTCTGTTGTACACATGGTTGATGTTATTATATCCCCTAAGGAAGGAAAAGTAAAAAAGGTATATGTGAAATAATTACTATAGAGGTATAATTATTTATAAAATATTTTATATATTTTATATCCATTATCATAACCATCTATGAGAGGTGGTAATGAAAAAATGAATGACATTAGTTCATAAGACCGTTGTTCTTTATACAAATGAATAATGATTTCATATCCATTTGATTGAAGAGGGGAAGTTTTTAGGTCAATAACATAACATAAATACATATAAGATTATGTAATATACAATATTTATTACATCTGTATATTTTAATAATAATTGATGGAAGTTGAGGATGAAGAAAAATGCCCATTGGAAGGCATTACATCTTCCCTGGGTAACTACCTTAGTTTTACACCAAAATTATTGCATGCATTGATTTATTATCACAGTATGTATTCTTAGAATATAAGAGGGATGTTGGATGTGATTTTTAGGGTATTACCATACCAAAAGGGTTTTAAGGTGTGAATAAGAGTAGAGTCTTGTGGACTATTCTAAGTGAGATGAGTGTCACATTAGTGATGTTTTAAAATAAAAGGGTTTACCAACGTTTTTAAAATATAAAATAGATCCAAGATATATAATTATTAGGAGTTAGAAAATATAGGGCCAAACTATTTCCATAAACTTTTATATATATATATTAAGGTTAATTTAACCCTTATATTTTTAGATAAAGCCTTGGTAAATCAATTTTTACAGTAACCACTATAATCAAATTTTTCTCTTTTCACTTATATTTTTGACCAAAAATTATGTTGAATTTATTATATAAAATAAATTATCATAATTAAAAATATGGTATCAATTTTTTAAAATTCCAATCATATAAGTGGAAATTTATATTTTAATATTAATCCCACATACGCAATTAGAATGTGATTTTTCAAAGTGAAAATGTTCAAAGTTTAAAATATTTTTATATTAAAATTCTATATTAAAATGATAAAACTGACATAAATTCCATTAATAAATATATAATAGAACAATTGTAAAATAAAAAAAATTAAAATATAATTTATATTTCTAAATAATTTAAATGAAAATTTATTTTTCAACTGTAATTAAGTATTCTTATCAATTAATTTAAAATTTAAATATTTCATAAATAACCCAAAAAAGACACGCTAAGATAATTTTCATTTTAATAATTCAAAAATAAGTTTTTTTTATAAATTGTAATTCATAATGTTTTATAAATTAATTTAAAATTATGTGTTTGAATAACAACAAAACATCTAGTAGAAAAAGTATCGATTTTCAGAAAACATTTTTTTTATTTTAAATTCTTCAACTTTGTTTCAAATATTAATGTAAGACTAATTTTCCTAGTGTACTTCTTAATATTCACAGTATAAGAATTAATGATTATGATATAATAGTATAGTATAATACAGTTCATTTATAATTGGGGTTCTGTGTTCCATAATCTATTTAAGAGATTAAATTTAATAAATATATTTTATTAGTTTTTTAATCTATATGTTTTGATTCATTTATGATATCAAATATAATGTTATAATATTATAATTTGTGGGTGTTACACATTCTTCCATTATCATGAGTAATAAATGTTTGGAAAATTTGGGTAAAATATTTAGTTTCCATAAATAACCAATGGATAATAAAATATATTGGTTTTTAGATATAAATATCAAATAGTTCATCAAGTTGATACTGTAACATTAAAAATATTGAATAATGATGAGATTGAGATATAAACTATTACCTAAGATTTGATTCCCTTTATTAGTTCCCTAAAGTCCTATATAACAAATTCATATATATTATATATATTTTTAAGAACCATACTCATATATATAAATATCATATATTATTTAATTACATTCTTTAATCACAAGTATCCTAAGAAATCGTGGTTAAAATCAATGTTCCCGATAGTAAAGTCATCTTTTTTTGTGTATATGTTTTTTTTCTTTTGTCCATGAAATTTTATCATTGTTCAATAATATCTATATTTATAATCATTATATTAATATTTTATATATTCATTATATAATTACATACTATAATCTATAAAGGTTATATATGGGAAAATTAATTACACTTTTAATGGAAACGGTACGTTTTACGTATGCATGAACAGAGTTTTCACTCATCGACATATCAAAAAGAAATAAATGTAAATATTAATACTCTTTTAAAGAATCGTTATTATATAATATATATTATATAAAATAATTAAATATTTCCTTGTTACCATCCTTGTAATCTGGAAATGAAAAATGAACTACATCGCTTCATAGAGGGAGGTGTTCACACGTCCGCACAAGCGACATTATAATTATTTATAGAATTGTAAGGTAATAAGATCTATGTGATATTGTAACTCTAAAATTATTGTTATTTAATGAATTCATATATATAATTTAAATACATCATTATATTAAGCCGTTAGATATAGTCTTGGATGAAAAATTACAATGGTTTGTGAGGCGGTAGTTGGCCATACCCATGATATAATATTTTGTTTCCCATTTGATGGAGGAGGATATGGATATAGGTTATTAAAAAAATTAACATATACTTATATATGATATACTGGTTATATTATATTATAATTATGAATACATTATTTATTGATGTAAAAGAATAAGTAAAAAGAACGACCCTCATGAACAAAATCTCATTATTTTAGAAAAACCTTTTTTGGATCTCTTACTAAGAACCCAAGAGATAATCATTTTTAAATAATATAATATCAATACCATGTATAAGTATATTGGGGAGATATTTTTTCTATGGTTATTTTAAATGACTCAATATTTGTGAAAGAGTTAGGGGAGGAGGATACCAATTATAATTGTGGGGAACGATCAACATGTAATTTTTCAATGTTTTAATATATTTTAAATTCATGTTCCTTAAAAATGGCTCCATAATGGACCATTAATGAAGCTTTTATGATATAAGGAATATTTATGTCTATAAAATAGAAGCTATACAATTATTTAAATCGTTTTAACTATTATCCTTTTAGTTTAAAACCCCAGGAAAACTTGTATTAACCATAACCGTGATAATTTTTTTTTACTATTTTTAATAAGAATTATTGAAAATATTATTTTTAAATTATTAATTTTTATTAATATTTAATATTAAAAAATTAATATATTTTAAAAAAATAAATAATCATAATAGAAAGAATTTCATTTAAAAATAAACAGAAAATCGTAGATAAAAGTATATTTTCCCAAGAAAACCATTTTAATTAAAAAATTTGATATATCAAAATTCAACATAAAATTAATTAAAATTAACTAAATTAGATTAATAATAATATAATAGAACTAATTTTACTTTTAAAACCCTTTTAAAACATAATGGAAGTTTCTAAATTCTATAAATGGAAGTCGAATTTTTATAAAAAACAATATTTTTCACTATTTATAAAAAAAATTAATGTTATTAGAAAATTATAAAATTTCAGTGTAAGATTACTTTTATATGATTATTTAAAAAATTAATATAAAAGTTATTTTTATTTTCTATAATTGGAATAGAATAATTTTGTATTAAATTGGAAAAAAGTGATGAAAATTCTTTTTAGAAAATCAACATTTTAATCTAGAAAACTGGATTTATACTTATCCCATGATTGGAGGTAATTTTTTATAAATGATAAAAAATTTGTTTGAAAATATAATATATAAATTCAATTCTAATCATTCACCAGTACTGATTAATTAAATTTCTTAAGAAAAAACACATCTCTTTCCAAAAATAATTATTTAGAAAAACATTTCATTTTCTAAAAAAATATTTTTATTTTCAAATAAATTGATAACCATTGAATTTATTTGTACAGGTTAAGAACATATATTTTTCCTAATTTTATTATTAATATTCAATCAAAGCAATTTAATAACTGGTTGACTACCATATATTTAGTTACTATTCATTTGTACTTAGTGTTGGGTTTATCCAATGGTATTGAATAGATATATTTAAAAAGAAACAAAACATAAAATCTGAGGCTTTTACATATTGGATCTATTAAAATTGGAATACATTGAAAATTGATTTTTACATATCATTTGTTTATTTTTTTAAGCTCAAAATCTATTCATAGGTTGTAAGAGTTCTACATTGGAGACATTGAAGGTGATGATTTATGAGATTAGATTCCCTCTAGACATAGAGATAAAGGATTTTATGACTATGGGGAGAACATTTTCCTCTTTCTTAGGTGATAACTATTTCTTGTATTGATGTATTATGAGGTATTGAGGGAGTTCCCTACAACACCATTGGATATATATGACATGAGGATAAATTTTCATTCGAATATTATATTCCCATTTTAGTGGGAAAACATGAATCAATGTATAATATGTTCATTTCATAGTGCCTCACCTAAAATTAAGTGAAGACTAAGAACCATATTCTAGAAATTTTGAGCCAAGTTAATGAGGTTATAGATTATATGTGGTAAAATAATTTTTTCATGGATTTCATGGAAATACATTGATGATTATTAAAAAGATAATGAAAATATCTGAGTGAGTATTAACTAGATCAAAATGTCTGCTACCTTATATACTATTCATTATAATAGGTTGGCATCACGGATGATATCCTTGTATATAGATTATATTGTGTGATTTCATGGACTATATTTAGTCATTGTATCTAAGTATGATGCATGTTTTATGTACATGTTTTGGTGATGTTTTCAGGAATATTTCTTGTCCAAGTTATGTTTGATTAAATTTTTCACCACTATAAAAGTTGTAAAATGGAGATAACTATTATATTTATTAAGGATATGTTGTTAATTTTCTTTTTACATTTCAATTGATATAGATATGATAAAAAAGAAAAAGTAAAGTTGGAGTAGAATAATTTCTGCCGCTCAAAAAATGAAATGAAAAAAATATGAGGAAATGTATAGAATAAATAATGGGTCACCAATTACAGATATCATTGAGTTATATCTTATAGGGAATGAGAAGCTGAAATTAAAAAATAAAAGGTGAAGGTGATCAAGGAGTATATAAGGATAAACCAAATACATCATAATCCCTATAAGGAAAACAAGAGACACATGGGATTTGAGAAGGGAGAATCATTGTTCTTAAGGAAATCACAACATCATGATTTGAAGAGGTTTTGTCGGGGTTGAATTTTATCCATAAGGGTCATCAGAATAATATATATTCCAAGAGGCATGGGAATGGTTTCTTATCACTTGGTTGTACCCACATAAAATGTTTTTTTAAAAATTATTTAATATTTAAAACATTGGTGATATGTTCTAGAAGAATCACACAAAATCAACTATGGGGAAATATTGATGTCGTGGGCGCCCTTAAATGATTAGTGTTATTTTGGGGTACTTAGGTGCAACAGAGTGGCTGACCAACGTCGTCTCTCAAAGGAGGAAGTAAATTAAAACAACTTTTTAGAGGTATTCTTGAAATAAAATAAAATAGCATAAAAAATATTTGAAAAGATGGGGGTGGTTGTTTATAGTTTATAATACTTGAAGTTGTTTGCAGGAAGAAGATTCAATTTTTTTGTTTTTAATTTTCAAATGAAGATTGATTAAAAAGACACAACAAGAAGATTTTTTTTAGACAATATATAAAAGGAATAATCGATATAACTCTACCTATGCATTTACTTATTAATCATTATCATCTAAATCAATATCCACTTAATTATGATCCCCTAATTTGTTATCCCTCAAACCCTACGAGAGTTAACTTAACCATAATGATGAAATTACTTAAACACTAGGCTAGATTCGGAACACGCAATCGCAACACAATTCTTTGATTGGTGGTCTAAGGTTATAATATGGTTATTGGTTAATTAAAGCACATATAAATTCTGTAAATGAGGATTAATTGAGTTTAGGTATTTTATTTTAACTCTACAAATTGATCCTGTGTGGTCTTGTATTACCGATTATGATCGCGCTCTCACAATTCACACAAATCCCAACCTCGGGCATTTTGTGATAATTGTTTAAGTTCTCATAAAGATTATTCTAATTTGAAAACACAATTAATGGATCATGTTTGGTGAATTACAGTATATCATTGATTCAAAATAAATGAATGAAGAAGGTGATAGGTAGATTGATTACTAAAAATAACTACTCTTCCATGGGCGGTGTAGTTATCGTAGAAGCGAATTGCATTTTCAATGGTTTAGAATGTGTATAACCCAATCACGCTTAAAATATTGAGTTCCAGCCCAAATAGGTAGATTAAGGAAGAATAAAAATGAACAAAATAGTGGAAAATAGAAGATGCTAAAGAGGAAATAAGATATTAATTGAAAGAGCAAAAACATTACAACAAAGAGGAGGAAGAGAAGAGCAATTTGGAAGAGATCCTCGATTGAAAGCTTCCCTCCTCCAATGGTGAATTGAAATGGAAAGGAAACACTTCACCTCTTCTCCCAATCCTATAAGGCACGTCCAAACCCTACCAAATGAAAAAAAAATTATAGAGTGGTTGGGAGGCTATGTTCAAAGTTGATTCAAGTGTGAATGGAGAATCTCGGGCAGATAATTTATTCCAAATTTCACCGCCCATTTCACCACCATAACGAGTGTATTGGCTGACCTTCTATAAGGATCATATGTGTGGATATGGGTCATCTATATTTTTTATAATTTTGGGCTCAATCCAAGACCATATGAAGGGGCTATGGTCGAAATACAAAAGCTTCTCCATTCTGTCATTTCCAGCCCACCTTTGAATTTATAACCCAATTACTCCATCCAAATGAATTCTTTTGATCCAGTGTCCTGAATAAATGATGTATCCCTTGATGTAAAAAACATATTTTCAAAGTATTAAGTTCAAATAATTCAAATAAAAATATGTATGATTGAAATACTACAATGATTTTGAAAGGGTAAAACTGGAATTTTCCTCAAATATTCAAATGAATTATCTAATCACAAATACTTTCTAATTGAACATATTTAACACAATTTGAGGAAATTATATCATTTTTATCATCAAAAAATTCAATAAAATAGTGTTTTATCAACTCCCCCACACATACCCATTTTTCACTCTTATGCAAAATCTCATATCAAGTAAACATCAATATCAAATCGAAACCAATTTTAAAACACATTTCCTTGAGATCAAACAATTACACACCCAGAAAAAAAAATATCATGCCTCATAAAAAACCATTATTTCATGTTCATAATTTATATCATTCATTATATTTCCACTTTATTTATCATCCTATGCACAAAACACTTATCTCGCTTGAATTTTCTCTTATCAAACAAATGTCAATTTTTTTGAAATGTCTTTATCATCCAAACTCATACAAGGGTCACCATAGGATTGATAAATTCCTATATCGCCAAACAATGTTAGTCAAGGACGTATTTTTTTCATGAGGACTTTTCAGGGTTGTTCTGTGGCTTTCGGTTGGTAGGATTTAGATGTGAAACTTTTTGAGGTTGTATGAGGACAACTTGACACTTTTTGATGAAAAATTGCATTAATCTATTTTTCACTTAAATATGGTCTTCTCCTCAATCCCCATAGTATCAATTCATCTCCATCATCATGAAAAATAATTGAATTTTCACATCATTCCACATTTATTCAGTAAAAATGTCAATCTTCTCGTACATGATTTTCTTAAAAGCCCCAGATAGGCACAACATTCTACATCAATTAGAAACTCCAGAAAAGGCCCAGCTTCACTTATCATGAAAGCACCAGAAAAGGCATATCATTCAATATAATGATTTTCTTCAGCATCACAGAAATCTCTTCATAATTTAATTTTTAACCCAAAGTATCACAGAATGTGGCAGCACAACACAAGACAGCTTCCCCCACACTTAAGCTCAACTAGATTATGCAATTTCACATCAAGAGTTCGTTGGATAGGGAAAATTGGCTTTTAATGTGGCTAACTCAACAGGATGTGCATGGATTTTAAGGTCTAAAAGGATTAAATGTTCAAGGTAGTCCATTAGAAAAAGGATTCAATGAAATATGGGCTTTAGTGCCAAATAAATGCCTCAATCATTTAAACATAAGTACAGCAAACCCTCAAGTTTTGACAGAAATAAATCAAATTCTGGTTAACTCAAGCATGGTTTGGTTCACTCAAGAAGTGAGGTGAATGTAAATAATATGAAAATAATGGTTTAGAAGCCTCACATGAAACTGGTTTCAAATATAAATAAAGTGAGATGTGGCATGGGATTCAAAATTCAGTGTACTTTTCATGAAATTACTAAATATTTGAAATTGAAACAAAGACATTTCAGCATTCATTTAAGCTTAGTTTTAATGGATAAATTGTATCATTAATTTATATGAATTTTAAAAATTTGATGAGAATCATTTCAGCTAAAATATTTCTAAAAAACCAAGTAAATTGAAAAATAAACAAACAAAATTTGAAAAAACAAACAATTTTTTTAAAATCAGGGAAAAAATTGAAATTACTCAACTAAAAGGTTCCCTCCCCCATACTTAAAATATTGAATTGTACTCAATGTGAACCCATGGGATGATATATGCACATGAAATGCAGAATTTGTAAATACGACAAATAATATAAAAGTGAAAGGGTTAGGAACAGCCTGATGTTCCCAAGTGATGATGGGGTCATGTAGTGTGATAAAATCCACTGCATCAGTATGAACTCCCTCAATGCATCTCTTAAACTTTTTCCCATTGAATTTAAATCTTCATCAAGAGTCTTCTTGTGAGATCAACCCTACACCATAAGGAAAATCATTAGACACAATATAAGGACCCAACCATCTGGAATGCAACTTACCAGGCATCATCTTCAGTGGTGAACTATATAGAATGACTTTCTCTACAACATAAAACTCCTTTTGTTGGATCATTCTATCATTAGATGCTTTTGATTTTTACTTATAGATCCTTGAGTTATGAATTGAAGACAATCGAATATCTTCATGCTCATGATTTTGTAGCTTCCTTTGGATTCCATCTTGGGCCAAATCCATGTTGCATTTCTTTATAGCCGAATAAGCACGATTCTCAACTTCTACTGGGAGATGACATGCTATCCCAAACAAATATGAAATGGGGACATACCAATGGGTGTCTTGTATTATGTTCTATAAGCCCACAATGCATCATCCAATCACTTTCTCCAGTCCTTCCTATTTGGCTACTCGTTTTTTTCCAAAATTTGTTTCAACTCACGATTTGAAACCTTAGCTTGGCCATTTTTTTGGGGGTGGTATGGTGTTGATGTTTTGTGAGTCACCCCATACTTCTGAAGAAGGGAAGAAAGATTCCGAATGCAGAAATGTGTCCATGGATCACTGTTGATAGCCTTTGGTACTCCAAACCTACAAAAAATATATCCCTTCACAAAATCCACATCAACATGAGAATCATCAGTCCTGGGGGCCTTATCCTCAACCCATTTTCTCACATAATCAACACAAACCAAAATATACAAGAAACCATATGAACTTGGAAAAGGACCCATAAAATCAATGCCCCACACACCTAAAATCTCAAAGAATTGTATGGGTTGTTGGGGAATCTCATGTCTCCTAGAAATATTCCTAGTGTGTTAGCAACGAGAGCATCACTTACAAAACACATGGGTATCATGGAATAAACTAGGCCAACATAATATAGAGTCCAAAACCTTCCTAGCTATCCGTTGGGGTCCAAAGTGTCCACCACATGCAAGTGTATGACAGAATTAAAAAATAGACTCAAACTCATGATCAAGAACACAAATCCTAATAACATGGTCCCCACACATGCTCCATAAGTATGGATCCTCCCAAACATAAAATCTTGACTCACTCTTTAATATTTGGACTTGATGTTTCTTTAAATTTTCAGTGATTTCAGCGGCAACAAGGTAGTTAACTAAATCTACATACCATGCATGCGTACCTGAGATGGAATAAAGATTCTCATCGGGGTAATGTGTCTCGGAGTGGTACCTGGTCCAAGGTGTCATCCTCTAGTGTGTGAGTAAGCCTACTCATGGGGTCTGCCACCAAGTTTTCTGACCCATTTTTCTCCTTTATCTCAATATAAAATTCTTAAAGAAGGAGTATCCATCGGATCAGCCTAGGCTTTACATCTGGCTTCTTCAAGAGGTACCTTAGAGCTTCATGGTCAGAAAAAACAACTACTTTAGAGCCCAATAAATATGAACGGAATTTAACTAAGTGAAATATGACAGCAAGAAACTCCTTTTCCATGGTTGTGTAGTTTTATTGGGCTGAATCTAGTGTCCTTGATGCATAGGCGATCACATGTGAATGTCCCTCCACCCTATGAGATAAGACAGCTCCAACCGCGAAGTTGGAGGTGTCACACATAAGCTCAAAAGGAATCTCCAACTGTGGGGGCTGTATGATCGGTGCAGTGGTTAGACACTTCTTTAGCTCATCAAAGGAAGTCCTGCAAGAATCATCAAACACAAAATCGGAATCATTTTGGAGTAATCATGACATAGGAAGTTCAATCATACTAAAATCTTTGATGAAGCGCCGATATAATATTGCATGCCCTAGGAATGATCTAACATCATGCACAGATGAAGGATATGGTAAGGTTGAAATAATGTCTATCATAGATCTATCAACCTCTATCACATGTTTTGACACTACATGCCCTAAGACAATGCCATGCTTTACAATGAAATGACACTTTTCAATGTTGAGGACCAAATTCTTCTCAATACAATGATTCAATACATTTCCCAATCTATTAAGACATTCATCGAATGAGGATCCATACACTATAAAATCAACCATAAATACCTCCATGCAGGTCTCAATAAAATCAGAAAAAATACTCACCATGCATCTCTGGAAGGTACCTGGGGTATTGCAAAGTCCAACTGGCATCCTTTGGTAAGAAAATGTGCCAAAGGGACATGTGAGTGTAGTCTACTCCAGATCATCTGGAGCTATAGAAACCCGAAAATATCCATAAAATCCATCCAAGAAACAATAGTGTGTTTTCCCAGCTATTCTCTCAAGAATTTATCAACAAATGGGAGGGGGAAATCTTCCTTGCGAGTGTACTAATTTAGTTTCCTATAATCAATACACACACGCCAACTATTTTGTACCCTCATTTGAACTAACTCATCATTCTCATTTTTAACAACAATAACACCACTCTTCTTAGGCACAGCCTGAATATGACTTACCCACTGAGAATCTTAAATGGAAAATATTATACCTACCTCGACAAATTTCTCAACCTCTTTTTTCAAAACATCCAGGAGGGTGGGATTGAGTCCCCTTTGTGGCTTTCTCACCGGTTTAGCCCCATCCTCCTCGAGAATCCTATGCATGAAAATGGAGGGGCTAATATCTGATATGTCATCCATGGTCCACCCAATCACCCTGATGTCCTCCCTCAAAATATTCAAAATCTTTTCTTCATGGTAAAAAGGGAGATTGTTAGCAATGATAAAAGTTAATGTCTCACCACTCAACAAGTATGAGTATATCAGATTTGGTGGAAATGGCTTGAGTTATAATTAAGGAGGGTGTAGTATGGATGGAGACATTGAAGGAACTGAAATATTTGTACAAAGATAATCAGTATCAGAATAAACATCATCAAAATCAGAGAATAAAGCATCAAATCCATTAGCATACTCCACATCCATGTCATAATCAAGGTGAACATGATCAAAATCAGAATATGAATCCACATAAAAATCAAATCCAATAGAGGAATGTGTATCAACAATATGTGTGGAAGTGCTCTTAGACATCAAACTCGAACCAATACTCATAATATCCCTAAGCATAGGACAGTAAAATTCCATGGAGTTTTTATTT
Source organism: Viscum album (assembly GCA_963277665.1). Lineage (NCBI taxonomy): Eukaryota > Viridiplantae > Streptophyta > Magnoliopsida > Santalales > Viscaceae > Viscum > Viscum album. The sequence continues at coordinate 1,918,088,988 of OY728148.1, read as the reverse complement.
GGTGGTTCAAATTGGGAGATAACAAAAGCAGAATGGTCCTTTGAGTGGTACTTCATGGATTCCATGACATTAAATACCACATCTTCATCTCCAAACTCCATGGAATGTAAACTTTCATTGTCATTTATGATAGTTTTTGCAGTTTTGAGGAAGTACCTACCTAAGATAATGGGCGCATGAGAACTTACATGTTCATCCTCCATGTTAAGCACATAAAAGTATGCTGGAAAGATCATGTCTCTTACCCACACAAGTACATCCTCAAGGACTCCCGCTGGATATTTCATAGATCTATACGCCAACTACACCACTTGTCAGCTTCAACTCACCAACCTGTAATGAAGAGAATACAGAGTGAGGCATCACTTTTATTAAAGCTCCTAAATCACAAAGAGCATCAGAGAAGTGATACTCCCCTATGGTACAAGGGATGGTAAATTTCCCTGGATCCTTGCACTTTGTTGGAATTTCTAGAGTTGGTGTAATAACTGCTGACACATTCCTTCCAAGATTGATCCTCTCATTTCCCTTGATCCCTCTTCGATTGGTGAAGAGTTATTTTAAGAATTTGGCATACCTTGGGATTTTTTTGATGGCTTTATGTAGAGGAATGTTGATCTCCACATGCATGAATGTGTCCAAATCCTCCTTTTACATTTCTTCTTCAGCCATCATCTTGTTTTGAACAACCCTGTTTGGAAAATGAAGGGGTTTAAGAGGAACATCATCAATATTTTTCTTACCTTTATCTTTCTCCTTGGATTTCTCTTCTTTTGGTATTGAATGCGACTTCTCTAGAGTTGAGGTGAATCCCGGTGGAATGGTAGGTATAGATGTATCATTCATTTGCTTCCCACATCTCAATGTAATTGCACTAACATTCCCCATTGGATTTGGAGTGGGTTGGGATGGTATATTTTTAGAATTCTTACTTACATGTTCATGGAGGGAGGTGGCAATCTGGCTCATTTGAGTCTTTAACTCCCTCATCTCCGAACCTTGATAGTTCTTCTCATTCTGTTGATTAAGAAAAATTTTCATGAAAATTTCATTAGAGTTAGAATCTACCTTTGGTGGGGGATTCCCTTGTTGTTGGCTTGTAAATACTTGAGATTAAAATCTCCTCTGGGGTTGTTGGAAACCCTTCTGGTAAGGTGGAGGCATCTGTAAGATTTTTTGAAAAGAGGGCATTTGTTGTTGTCCAGAGCCATACCTCATGTTCGATTGATCCTTCAACCCTTGGTTGTATGTTGGATCAAACTTTTTTTGGGGATATGTTTGTTGTTGTCGTTGTTGATATGGTCTCCCAGGGAACTATGCTGCACAATATTGTATTTCTTGGAGTTGTGGGAAATATTCAGTTAGGTGGCTTGTCTCAGTGAAAATACCAACAGTCCTTGAAGGAGTGGGTTGGGATATCTTTTGAGCCAATGAAATCGGCCTCACCATAGTGGTCAATTCATCCAACTTGTTATCAATCAAATTAATTTCAAGAGAATAAGGACTTACCTGATGTACTCCCAAGACATGTGGTGTACCTCTATCGCCAAATTGTTGGGATTTTTGGGCCATATTATTGATCAAAGCATGTGCATCTACTAGTGTTTTTTCCACCAATGCTCCTCCAGCTACAACATCCACCATGCTCCTCTCAATGGGTGTGAGTCCTTCATAGAAGTACTAGATGAGGAGTGGCTCATTGATTTGGTGATGCGGACAGCTTGCGCACAACTTCTTGAATCACTCCAAGTAATCATACATTGACTCACCATGGGATTGTTTGATCCCCGATATCTCCTTTCGAATAGATTATGTCCTTGATACTGGAAAAAATGTTTTCATTAAAAGATGTTTCAGATCATTCCAATATGTTACATCGTCATGTTGTAATTAATACATCTAATCTTTTGTAGCTCCATCAAGTGAGAATGAGAATGCTCTTAATTTTATTTGATCTTCATAAAAATTTCATGGTGTTATGGTTGAGAAAACCACATTAAATTCCTTAAGGTGTTTGTTGGGATCCTCACCAGATAATCCATGAAACATTGGAAGAAGGTGAATTAATCTAGATTTCAATTCAAAGTCCGATTCAAGGATCAGGTATGCAATACAATTTGTTTTATAGTTAATATCTGGTGCAACCAATTATTGAATGGTTCAATTAAGTTCATTTAGATTATTTTCAGCCATTGGTTCTTGTATTAATTTGGACTTAGAAGTGTTTCCAATTTCAAAATTCCTAGAGTAGAGGAATTCCCCAGTTGGGTAAATGTCGACACATATTGTAGACTGAGAATAACGGATTCGTGCCCTAAGGCTACGTTCAATCTCAGGGTAAAGATCTAAGAGATCCTCGGGATTAGTTCGTGTCATAAATCAACAAAATAGAAAATTTAAGTGAAGAAAATTGGACCATAATATAATGATATGAAGTTTGATTTGATGGTCCCAAAATAAAATATAAAAAAATAGAAAACCAAAATGACAATTGAGAAAAGGTAAAGAAGAAAGAAAGAAGAGAAGATAAAATATTAAAATAAAAGAAAAAATACAATTAATTAGTTGAATAAAATAATTTCCTCCCCGGAAATGGTTCCAATTTGAAAGAGCGCTATCGTGGTCACCCTCAAATGAATAGTGTGTTTTGGGGGTACTTCGGTGCAGTAGAGTGGCTGACCAAGGTCATCTCTAAAATAAGGAAGTGAATTAAAACAACTTTTTATAGGTATTCTAGAAATAAAATAAAAAAGAATAAAAACACTACTTTAAAGGACGGGGTGGTTTTTTATAGTTTATAATACCTGAAGAAGTTTTCTGGAAGAAGATTTCATTGTTTTGTTTATAATTTTGAAAATATGTTTGATTAAAAAGACCTAACAAGAAGATGTTTTTTAGACAATATTTTAAATGTGTAATCGATATAACACTACCTCTTCATTTACTTATAAGTAATTATCATCTAAATAAATATCCACTTAATTATCATCCTTAATTTTGTTAACCCTTGAACCCTACGATAGTTAACTTAACCACAAAGATGAAATTACATAAACCCTAGGCTAGCTTCAGGACACGCAATCGCAGCACCCAACTTTGACTGTTGTTCTAAGTTTAGCCTATGGTCAGTGGTTAATTATAGCACATATACATTCTGGAAATGTGGATTAATTGAGTTTAGGTATTGTATTTTAACTCTACAAATTGATCCCATGTGGTCTTGTATTACCAATCAAGATCGCGCTCTCACAATTCACACAAATCCCGACCTCACGCGTTTTGTGTTAATTGTTCAAGTGCTCATATAGTTTCTTTTAATTTGAAAACTCAATTAATGGATCATGTTTAGTGAATTATAGTAGATCATTGATTCAAAATAAATGAATGAAGAAGGTGATAGGTAGATCAATTACAAAAAATAACTACTCTTCAATGGGCGGTGTTGTCATCGTAGAAGCGAACTGTATTTGCAACGGTTTAGAATGGGTATAACCCAATCACGCTTCTACTCTTGAGTTACAGAACAATGAGTAAGAATAATGAATAATAAAAATGAACAAAACAGGAAAAATAAATAAATTAATGAGTAACAAAGAAGTTTATTGAAAGAGAAAAAACATTACAATAAAGAGGAGGAAGAGAAAGTCAATTTGGAGGAGATCCTAGATTCAAGCTTCCCTCCTCCAATGGTCAATTTAAATAAAAAGGTACCACTTCCCCTCTTCTCCTAATATTCTACGGCACGTCCCAACCCTACCAACTAAGAAAAACACCAATTTAAAGTGTGGTGGGGATGCTAGGTTCATAGTGGATTCAAGTGTGAATTGAGAATCTCGGCCAAATATTGTATGCCCACGTTCACTGCCCATTTGACCAATAAAACAGATGAATTGGATGGCAATCCCATAGGATCATTTTTTCAGACATGGTTACTATATCTCCTCTAAATATTTGGGCTCAATCAATGCCCATATGAAGGAGTTATGGCCAAAATATAGAAAAATTTCCATTCTTGTGTGTCCTCCAACCTCTGAATTTATAGCCCAATTACTCCATCCAAATGCATTATTTGGATCTAGTGTCTGGAATAAACATTATATCCCATGAAGTAAGGAACATATTTAAAAAATATTAAGTTAAAATAATTCAAATTAAAATATTTTTTTATTGAAATACTAAAGTGATTTTGAAAGGGTAAAACATGAATTTTCATCAAATATTCAAATGAATGATCTAATCCCAAATACATTATAATTTACATATTTCACACAATGTGAGGAAATTATATCATTTTTTATCAAAACAATATTTAATAAAATATTGTTTTATCATAGAATGTTATAGATGTCAAGGATTATAAAACCCTCATGGATTACATACCAATTATCAAGGTTGAACCTGAGAATATCATTCATGGGGGAATAGTTTACTTTTTTGTATGTGATGGATGCATGTAAATATATTGGAGGCCACATGGGAATATTAAAACTAGAAGATGGATTATTATCCTTTTCTATTTATGGTTTTTTAATTTAGGATGAAAATCCTTAATAGTAGAGGGGATAATTGAAACTTTTTTTTTCTAAAAAATGCCTTTGAAATTTTTGTTCAATATTACTTATAATGTTGGTTGGTAATTTGGTTCAATTATTATATCATAATTGGCCATATAATTTTAATATATAATAAATATTTTATTTAGCTTCATGCATGAGATAAATTTGTAATAACAAATAAAATTATCATCTTGAAAATTTGCATCTGGATTGTGTTAGAATACGGTTATTATCATAAGAATGTTAAAATATATAAGGTTATATAATAAAACAAAAATTATTGATTGTTAATCATTAATTAAAATAAAATAAAATAATTTTTTTGATTATTTTATGGTTAGATTTATATTATGTATAGGATATAATGATGTTGTAATGATATGACACTTATTAGTGATTTGGTATGTTAAATGTTTTTTGTGTTGATAATTTTGGAGGATAAACTAGATTTAATAGATGGAAATTTATAAAGGGATATAATTTATAACTATTTTAGAGTTATGTAATGATTTAATTCATTCCACAAACTCTATAATACATTCCATCATCAAAATGATAGAGGAAAATACCTATCTCTCAATCCTTTATAATTTCTGGAAGAAATAGTAAAGGAATCCATCTCCCTCACTAACACACTCTCTCTATATTATTTGAAAATGATGAGTAGGTTATTTGTGTTATTGTTTTTTATAGTGGAGGATAAATTGATAAAAAAGGATTGATTCAAGATCACTATAGTTTATTTAATTGATAATGATGTAATTTTTATTATATCTATATTTTATTCACTCTTCACAAAGGTGAAAAATTATCTTCATTAAAAAAATATATTAATCAATGGTTAGAATGATAGAAATATTAAACATAGATTATTAATTGGATATAGATAAATTTATAATATTCAATATGTATTATTTTTCATCACTCATGAAAAATATAATAATATAATTCCTTATATCAAACATTGTAGTATCACATTAGCATTTAGTTCAAAGATTAATAACAAAATAAGTAGTGATATGTATTTATAATTAAATGATATACTGGAAATACTAATCTGATAAAAACATGAAGTATTTATTTATGAATATCGAATAAGACATCATCAATGACTATGTGAACTTTAAAACTAAATTTTTTTTTTCATTAAGAAAGTGTTGAACATGTATATAAATCATCCATTTTTTAACAATGATTTTATCGTTTAGAATTTCTATAGTTTTATTTTCAATAATATACTTTCATTGATGGTGATTAATATTACTATTATAATATTTTTATCATTGATATAAATGGTTTTTAATAAATTAAATTGTTTATAATAATATTATTTATGTGTTCCACCAACAAAAACTATCCAAATAATTACTATTCATTTCATATTGTTTTATTTTTTTCATGGTTCTGTATCACTACATGATTGATATACAAAAAAACAGATATGATGGGGTTGGGGAAATTTTTATGAATGGTTAAAAATTGTTGGCCCCAAAATATTTTGCAGAAATAACTAAGGAAACAAAGCCCCACGTCAGGCCTCATGAAGCCACGGTGCGGAGCCCCCCCAAGCAATGTGAACCTGCCGCGAAGCACCAAAGGCGGGAAGCCCCAGAATTCCCCTGATGGTCGCGACCCCATCGTGAAGCACCAAAGGTGAGAATCTCTACAAACTACCATGATGTTCGTGACCCCTCTATGAAATACCTGAGGCAGAAAGCCCCACAAACGCCCCTGATGTCTGCAAACCCTCGGTGAAGCACCAGAGGCAGTAACTCTTCGCGAACTCGGTTGACGTTAGTGAGCCGCCGCGAAGCAACCAAATCCCACTTCATGTTGTGTCCACTCTGTTCCACGACTCCTCTTGCATACATATACCCGTCTCCCCAGATCCCAATAGATGGACAATCCAAACGTTCAGCTTCTCAGCTCCCAAATCACGAAGAACTCTTTGCTCTGGGAATCATGAGCTCCCCGATGTATTTTTTCGTCGCGAGAGGCCTCCGCGTTGTCTCGTTTTGATCCCCTCTTCCGAGAGGGATGCCCTTCATGAATCCTAATGGCATTCACCAATTAAGGGGATCCTCATAAGTACCAGGGAAGTTGTGGAGCATTTATTCTTCATGAAACACCCACCCTGTACACGTGATCCACATTCCAAGTCAGGGGAACTGTACTTAGCGAAGGACACTACATCACGACACTTCACATCGTGATGCACCTATGCTGCATGAGGCAGTGCTCCACGGACACTCTTACCCTTTGTCAAGCACCTCCCATTCTCACCTCCAACCCATTCTAAGGATAATACACCTCACTTAGCAAAGAATCCCTCTTCGAAAGTGCCCAATTCAATGCAGAGCAAATGAGTTTCGCAAGGCCCCTGCCTGTGGACCCCTCTGCTTGGAAATTCCTTTTTCTGTTCGAACCTCTAGGTTTTCAAGATCTGATTTCAAAGTCCCCTGGACGATACTACCAATAGAATTGCTTCACCTAATTCTTCTTTTCATAGGCATGCTAAAGTTTATTTATCAACGCATATCCACGCTAAAGTGGACACCTCGATGGTTCGCTCTATGAACCCCCTTCACCACAACAATGTTGGTACCTTCCCTCCCACCAGGAGTAGAGGGTACCCGTTTTTTATGTCCTAGGGGTGCGGAGTAAGCCCACCTCGTTCGAGCTGCAGGACGTTAAACTACCAAGCACCACATTTTCAACACATTACGTTAAACTATGACCCGACCTCGTTCCTTGCACACAGCCCCCCCCCCCCCCAGCTTGGATATTCTTTACATCGCTCGTCTCCAAGGGGATGAGATCACCCCGCATATGGGGAGTATATTTTCCTTTTCAGAGTGTTGTTTTTCAAAGGGGGAAGGAGAACCTCCTTTTTGTAAGCCCCTAGCCCCTCTTACGGAAGGTCTCACCCATGAACCTCTGTACTTCCCCACCGCCAAGGCCATTGGAGGGTGTGATAGGGAAGGAGGCACCTCCTTTCTTCGTTCTCAAATCCATATTTCTCCATGCTTTATCTTCCTCAAGCCTCCATCCTGGAGTATGTCCCGACACCATGGGTCACCTAAAGCATAATCCCCACTTCGCTTCCCACAGACACACCGTTCGCGACATTATCATCAGGTCCCTAAAACCTCTTTTTTCTCATACTGACCATGACTCCCGTGAGCTTAGAGTGAGCACCGACCATGACACACCTTGGGATTCCTAATAGTGTAATCCCCTAACACCCCCGTCCCGCATGGCATTAAACTGCACACCCGAACTATGGGGACATTGATCCATGTCAAGGCATAGTACATAGGAAGCCTTCATGAGGTTCAAGTCCAATAACGGTGGATCCCTGGGTTAATCTTCATGTAGGTTCACTGACGAAACCCCTCCCGAACTACAAGGACATTGATCCATGTCAAGGCATGGTATGTAGGAAGCCTCCACGAGGTTCATGCCCACCACTCGGTCATTCTGACATCCTTCACGTCAGTTCACCCCCGTCCAGCATAACGTTAAACTATATTCTATCTATTCTGAAATATGGGGTCTTTGATCAATGTTAAGGCATGGTACGTTGGAAGCCTCCCTGAGGTTCATGACTATCTCCCATCGGACCAAATTCCTTCTTCACATCGGTTCGCCGACACCCTCATCCCTTCTGAACAACAGGGTATTTGATCCATGTTAAGGAATGGTACGGAGGAAGCCTCAATGGGGTTCAATCCCAACACCTAATGGACCATGGTCCCGATTCACGTTGGTTCTCCGACACGCCCATGTCCTGCATGACGTTAAACTGTATCCATCTAAACTATGTGGTCTTTGATCCATGTTAAGGCATGGTACGTAGGAAGTCTCCCTGAGGTTCAAGCCCATCATCCATTAGACCCATGGTCTATCTTCACATTGGTTCACCGACACGCCCATTTATGAACTATGTGGTCTTTGATCCATGTGAAGGCATGGTATGTAGGAAGCCTCCCTAAGGTTCAACCCCGCCACCCATTTGTCACTCCAAAACCTCTTCATGTCTATTCATACCAACCGAACTATGCAGACTTTGATTCCCTACCACATGGATATGTAGGAGGTCACTACGAGGCTCAATCCCATCTTTACTGTCATCTCCATGACGTCACCATCTCATCCCTCTTCCACTCCATTCTATTTGACATCACCCATCCTTATTCTTACCTAGTCCGCCACATCTCGATAAGATCATGAAACCTTACTCCCCTTCCACGGTACTCAGAAATCTGCCCACGTGTTGGCCCCAATATCGATGACACCTCAAGGGGATTCTTCAATCTGATCCACTCCACCTAGTGTTCTGATCAGTCTGATCCATCTATATTGGATTTTGAACTTGCGGCATACCCTGTGTTAAACTCAGGAAGTTGAGGAAAACCACAAATACATGCCAATGGCATATGATTCCCCATGCTTGATGTGGGATGCCTTGGGCTTTTTCTCCCTCTACAAGCCCTATAGTATGGGACAAAAGATAGACACACAAATTTCCCAGTGCCCATACACACCAGTGATGTCTCAAGATGACTACTCCCCCAACTGATGGTTGCTGCCCTGACTGGACCCCTTGGAATGTCATGACTGTAGCAGCGGAATTAACCGGCGACCATGGAAACATGGAACTGGGAAGAGTTTCATGAACAACATATTAAATATATGAGGGAGACTCGGACTAGGTGACAAGTTCCGTGGAGGAATCCAGAGAAGGAAGAACCGACATACCCTTATCCCAGTTTCGATCAAGTAAAAGGCATTCCTGAATAAGGGGAAAATTCCACCCACCTTTCGATAGCGGGAATGTGAGGCAAAACAAGGTTGTGCCTGTCACACCCAAGTGGATGGAAATGTGCGCCCTATAGAAAGCGTCGAATAATGAAATGGTGAACCCAAAGTGAGATATTTTATCCTCAATATGGATATTAGTACCGCTCAAGAAATCATTTTATTGGCGTGTTATCAGATCCAGATATCTGGCCCTGGGTCCCGCTAAACAAATAGCGGGCCTAGCATGAAACTCACCAAAAGTTGGGGTAGTATAACGTGGGGCATTCCGTTCTACAACATTGTCGGTGTGGATCCCTCTTAGTAGCCATTGAATACGGAATGACGTGGGGGCATTGGTTGTCGATTTCTTTTCCTCGCAGTGCTGATGAGTTAATCTACCTCATTCTCAAGAATCAGGTTGCTGTTATAGGGACACGATCACTGCCCACCCAACTATGAAAGGGAAGGGGAAATACCATCACATCCGCCACGTGTGGCCCCACTACTACCACAACAGCTTTTGCATCCATGAATATGGAGTGCCCATGCCCCATCTCCCCATCATAAATCTTCCAACGAAGGGTGATTAACGACCTCGTACACCGTTACGAGGAGGAGGGCATAATCCCAACACAGGATATGGCCCGTCTAGACTTGGAGGCATCTAGGCCTCACCGTCAATGGCTCCGTCGAGGGCCTCATAGGGATCCCTTGCTCCCCACCCCAACATTCAACTATTTAGGGAGCCTTTCCTCAGAACGCGTTGACGACTCCCTACCTTATGCAGATGTTGTGGGTGATGTCCGACATAGCCCGGTCAGAGTCCCGACCCAAGAGCTCCAAGGAAGGGACCCCACCTGGCCGCCTCAATGACGCCACCTGTCTTTTCTAGAGGAACATGTAGACTATGCACCTACACCAACCGCACCGGCTCACCTGACCCAATGCAAGCATAGGGCCCGAACTCTGGAAACCCACCAAGGGGTGTTAACGTCGACAGCTACTATGGCATGAGCCATTGCCAACGTATATTCTGAATTCCCTACAAATACTGAGCAAGGGAGCTCCTACTCCCAATCGAGATTGAGGCCCCAACCACCCCACACGCAGGTTTGGTTGACTCTCCGGGTCGTAGGTGTGAGTGGTGATCACCGCGAACCAACCAACAGTGATATCACCCAGTACGGAGGTCCTCCCCGTACCATTACTCCACAGAGCGTGGGCCTTCCCCACTCCGAAGCTCTCAAGGAGTTATGCCCCGTGCTACCACTAGCCCAAATGAAGTCCTTCCCCGCGGCAGTGACACTAGGCATCGATGCCTTTCCCGTGCCCACCAAACCATGCATGGAATTCCTCTTTCCCTAGACCGTCGATGTCATGACATTTCCCATCCAGTACCTCTTAAACATGGGGATCTTCCCTATGTTCTCTCTGCAGCTGGAGAAGGTCCTCCTTTCCTTGGACAGCAATGGAGTGAAGGCCAACCTCTCTCCACCCGTAAAAATCATGGAGGTCCTTACCGTGCTCCTGTGTGCTCCGACAGGGGCTTTTTCTTTCTCTAGTGCTATTTATGGAGGTCCTCCCCATGTTCCCTTCCACATTTACCATGTGCCCCTCAAACCCCGGCTATATCAAGTGGATGTACTCCCCTCCATGGCACTAGCATGACCCCTAGACTACATGTCAGAAATCAGCCTTCTCCTAAGGAGCCACCTAGGGGAAAGGAAGGTGGGTCATCACCGCCCGAAAAAGAATCCTGGGAAGACCCGGACAGAGATCAAACCAGCCAGCTTCTCCGATTCTAAAGCAGAATACGGCTCGATAGAGGAACCCTCCCCTCAGTCCTTTATGTCAAGGACCAGGGCAGAAACAAAGTGTGTTAGCATGATCCTTTCAGAATGTGAAGTCCCTCGGGTTCCCGCCTCTCTTTGTAGGTACATCTAGGAGGAGGAAATTTTTGGAGTCCTACAGGTTCCAACCGTGCAGTCACCACCGTCGCCGCCAGAAGTTCCCTCTACCATAACTATAGATCACAAAGAGCACTTTTGGGGACTGATGGTGGTTGAACAATAGTGTGAACCATCACGTACAATACCTACACAAGATGTTGTGGCTATCAGCCCGTCGTATCGTGACATTGTGGTCAGGTCACCACACTCGTCGGAAGATGGTACTGAATTCGGTGTTCAGTCAGCTCATTCGCCGTATTCTCTGCCGCCCAGCTTACTGTCCCAGCGGTCTACCTCAGTACCACTACTGGTTCCTCAGCCACCTCTGGTTCACTAGTGGAGAAATACGGGGCCAGACCCTGATTTCGAGCCTAGGAGCTTCTAGAAAATCATTGCGGCAGATCACATCTCAGAGAAGTTCTGGTTAGAGGCAGCATCAAACATTCATGCACCAGAGTCCCTCATCCCATAATATGTCGAGCACTTCCATAAAACCAAATGGGTCACACACATCAGCCTTCGTTATCATCGGGTGGTGTACCCCAAGAGCCAATTGCACTTTTTGGAAATTGGAAAGAAATGTTGTTTGGTCGATTTGGCCACACTCTCTGTGGCCCAGCACCCTTAGTCGCCAGGTCACCAGAGCACCCTCAAACAAAAATCCATTCAGAGTTTCAAGGTTCTCCGCAAAATCATCAGGGAAGCTAGCCCACACGTGCATGTCCGTGGATGGGGAGAGTATTCTGCCCTCCTCTTCAGTCCTGTCCAGCGGAAACCTGACTCGTAATGCGACATAGAGGACATGACCCCAAGAAGGTTTGCGGTCCACATGGCTGACATAGTGGACACAGAGGACGAGCTGGAGTTTCATGATGGAGGCTTACTCCCTGAGGGTGTACCTCCCCTAGTGGACCCATTCAGGAGACATACTAGTCAGCAGAGGAGCCTCCTCGGTCTCCATGAGCCCACAGAGTCACTAGTACTCAGTTAGAATTCCGATAAGGGTAAAGAGGATGTCAAGGCTATCAAGAACTCTGACCCATCTGCCTCAGTACAGAAGATGGATGAAGACCCTAAGAAGGTCTTGATGCATCAACATCTCGCTGATGAGAAGAGGTTGTTCGACGAACTCCTAGCCGAACGTTCTTTATAGCGACGACCCGACTACGGTGATCCTAGGCCGGGGCATCCGGGGTAGTAATAATTTCCCCCTAGCAAGGTGATTCATGGAAATCCCGACCATGCTACTCCCATGGACATGGATAAACCCGGATGTCACGGCAAGAGGGCGTGATATGTCTCACCATACCCTCCCGAACGGCGAGGCAATCCGAGGAATCCAGCCCAGTTTCCCCCAGCTACCTCGTGGGCCATTCTGCCAGTCGCTTAATGAGTCGTTGAAGCCACCTACCATATCTAAGATCCTGACAATGCACTCGTAGTTATGGATCCCCGTCAAGATATTGACACCCACCCGGATGATCATATAATAGCACTCATTGCCTGCCTTGAGGCATTGGAAACGCTGCAGGTGGAGGTCCCAACAGATGGAAAGACATATCCCACGTGGGTGGATGATATCCCTGCACCTACGAGTTTTGTGAATCCCACTTATCACCCTTTAATAGGACAGGTGACCCACCACAGCACTTTCCTCACTTTTTCTCTAGGTGTGGCGCCATGTTGGGGACCCCAGCACGGCAGGAAGCCGCCAAACTCCAATGTTTCATGCAGACATTGGAGGGACCTGTATTTGTCTGGTACAACCAGCTCCCTATTGGATCGGTGACTGGCTGGGAGGATCTTCACCAGAAAATCCTATATCAATTCTGCTCCGCCACACGAAGGACCAGCATCGCATAACTCTTCAATTGCAAACAAAGTCCTGATGAGAGAGTTGCAGACTTCATCACCCATTGGAAAGGGCTCACATACTCCCTCTATATTCCACTAATTCAAGAGAAATTTCTGATGATGTGTTTAGGGAATGCTAAAGCTGAATTGGTTCCTTCCCTGATCACTCAGAACTACCCTGGAGGGTTCCGATATTTCTCAGATATGGCTAAGTTCCTCGAAGAAGCTCTGCAACAGGATAGACAGGCGCGTTCTCTGCCCCCTGTGATCCCAGCAAGGAGGGATACCAGAGCCGTGCCAACCGTGGTGGCCCAAATTGAAGCCCCTGGGCAGTTAGAATTGCTTCCAGTGGCACCGGCTCTGCAACCTCATAGTGGCCCGCCACCTCAGGCACAACCCCCTGCCCAGCAGCATCCTCCTCAAAATCGGCAGGTTCCCCCGCGCAATGAGCCACCACTGCCTAGGTGGGAAAATCATTCTCTGCCTCCTTGGAAAGCCCCTCTGGCCCCTCATCAGGGCTAGGATCCCGGAGCCCCCTATCTAGAAAAAGGAACCAAACATACTCATTAAACGAGAATAAGGTCCCCAGTTACTTCTGTAGTGCCCTAGAGCAGGGGATTGTGTGCTAACCTGAGTGTAGAAGGCCAGTAGAGGTGAATCTGACTAATCTCCCCAACTACTGCACCTATCAACAGATCCTGAGGCACACCCTCAAGAAGTGATATGTGTTTAAAGACTTGTTCCAAGACCAGGTCGATAACAACAAAGTCATGCTAAGCTTGGCCCCGACGCAAGTAGCGGATGTCTTTGTGAAGTCAAAAAGCATTAGCGATAACGAAGGAGATTTGTAGAAGGTTCCCACCCGCAGATCCCAGAATTATGAATACCGGATGGATCATAAAATAGTCGCCCATGTGCATGGAATTATTCGGGCATGCTCGAATCAACTAGAACCATTAGAGGATGCGACCAGCACTTCTGCATCATCATCTCAGCCAGCCTCTTCCCAGAAAATCATGCATTGACAGTGAAAAAAGAAGCAATGCGCTCCACAACTGTTGTTGTGATCCCACGCTCTCGATGACTTAATGCCCCTTAAGATATAATTCCTCCCAGAATCCACCCAGTGGTGGATGATTTGTCAAGAGACAGTTAGGGGTACGCTTTGGTTAATATCGTGGAGTTGGTAAATCCCTATATGACTCCCGATGAAGGGGACTGATAGGGGAACCTCCCCAATGTCCATGGTCGACGTCAACATCAGTGAATCCACGACTACATGGGTCATTAGGGTGCATCAACTGGAATCTCTATCCATGTCGTGCAGGCTACTGAAACTAGACAGCAGGCCCATCGTAGAACTGAACACGCGCAAACTCCTCATCTGGTGCTCACAGATCTACCTCCACTCCCATTTGTGCTACTAGATCAGGCATAGTTTCCCCATTAGTTCCACGGCCAGTCACACCCTGCTACAGGACAATCTCAGTTTTCTGGTCCTCATCTAGTATCTACTCTTCAGGCCATGACTAGTGCACAATGGGATGTACCCAGTACCAGCCAGCCACCGGTCCAGCCAGTAGGGATCACTGTCCATCCAATTACAGAGCAGTCTCCTGTAATAAGAGGCTAACGCCTGGCCCGGATGTATGATGTGATGAAGCACCATTCCGGAATTCCATCAAGGCTATCTGTCCTTGGGACTCTCCGCCTGTCATCTGAAATGTGTGAGGCGCTTGCTGAGGCCCTAAGGATCCCCCTCCTGGTCGAGACGCAGGTAGAAGCTGTAGAAGCCTTCCATGCTGAGGCAATTGAGAATGAAGAATGTTAGTCAGTTATCTATTTATCCGGTAAATATGAAGACCCTCCCATACAAGGGCACATACAACCACTGTACATCACTATCCAGTTCAATGGCATGGAATTTCGCCATTGTCTTGTTGAAACTAGTTTTGGTATTAAACTAAACCCAACTCAGACACTTCAGAAGATGGGTTTGTCTAAGGATGGTTTAACTACCTCTGGCCTCGGAATCCAAGGATACGATAGGACCGAGAAAACCCTGGTCAGCAAGATCCTCTTGAACACCATGTTCTAGGGCCTAATTTCGAGTACCAAATTCACGGTCATCTCCCAGGACACCGCGTATAATGCATTGATGGGCATGCCATGGATTCAACTGCATGCAGTTGTCCCTTCGTTGTATAACTAATGCCTCAAATAATCTCTCAATGGATGAGTAGGCGTTCTCCAAGGTGATGCGTATCCTTTCGCATCTTGTGAAGCCCGTTATTTGGACGATGACTACTACAAGAAAAAGGATAAGCAGATTCTGGCAAGTGAGGTCAATCCTGCCCTAGATAGAAGTGGTCCATAGGCAAGTCTGGATGACGCCGATGTCTTCCCAATCCATCGACTAGAGGCCACGACATATGACATGGGTCAATGCTTTTTTGTGTCGGGTATAAGAGGAAGTCATATTCCCATTTCCAAGAGATGGCAGAAAATCACCTCGTACTCCTACACCAACTAGGTGATCCCGGAACCACCTACCCATGTACGGTATCGAGATGTCTGGCTCCTGGCAACGGCAGTATGTCATACATGTCTCTTCTGCTGGGATGCATTCATCCGGTTCAATCCAACACACCACTACTACATTGATGTTATCAAGCATGGCCCCTTGGGATGAAGACTGGATGGGATTGGATCAACCACCTTCATCACTATGGTCTCAATAGCGCATGACTCTCCTAACGTGATGACCACTGCTGATAAGGCCGGCACCAGCCTCCCATCAGAGTCTAATGGCTTAGATACATTTCACCCAGTGGAATAACCCTCCACAAGTAGAGAGGAGGACCTAAAATATTCTCCCCCCACCTTTGAAGAAGGCATCTCTACCACGGTCGATGAACTGGTATAGTTGAACCTGGGTAGCGAGGCAGATCTGAGACCTACATTGATCAGTTCAGCCATATCACTCGAGGAGAAGTAGTGGTATGTGGAATTACTCAAGAAGCACCATGATGTGTTTGATTTTAGTTATGGTGATATGCAAGGGCTATATCCCCAGGTAGTTGTCCACCGCCTTGCCCTCCCGAAAAACCATCTCGGGTTCAAACAGCCGCCCAGAAAGATGCACCCTTCACACGGTGCCTTGGTTGAGGCTGAATATGACAAGCTTATCAAAGCCAAATTCGTCAAGGAATTCTAGTACCATAAATTTCTAGCCATCATTGTGCCAGTCAGGAATAAGAACAGGCAGATCGGAGTCTGTATCGAGTTCCACGATCTTAACCGCCATTGTCTGAAGGATGATTTTCTCCTTCGGGTAACAGAATTGTTGATTGAGGCTACGACTGGGTTCCAAGCCCTCTCCTTCATGGATGGGAATTCTGGGTACAACCAGATCCGGATGTCCCCCAATGATGAGGAGTCAACTGCTTTCATGGCTCCCCAAGGCACTTCCTGTTACCAGGTTATTCCCTTCGACCTGAAAAATGCAGGTTCCACCTATCAGCGGGCCATGCACCGCATATTCAAACCAATACTCAGGATGTTGGTGGAGTGCTATGTATTTGATCTGGTGGTCAACTATTTCCAGCACTAGGACCATATCAAAGACCTTGAGAAAGTGTTCGGTTTCCTATACTCCCACCACTTGAACATGAACCCGTCGAAGTGTGGCTTTGGGGTCACCTCCGGGAAGATTCTTGGCTTTGTTTCCAGGTATCGAGGCATCGAGATTGAACTAGAGAAGATCAAATACATAAGCCAGATGCCTCCCCTGAATAATATTGAGGATCATCAAGGTCTCCACGGCCACTTATATTACATACATCTATTCATTGAGAATCCGGATGGCAAGTGTAAGTCCTTTTCACAGCTTATGAAGAAAGGCTCTGCTTATGAATGGGATGAAGAGTGTCAGACTGCATTCGAGGAAATGATGCAGTATCTGCTCCCACCTTCGGTCCTACTGCCACCCATTTCCAGAAAGCCACTGGTAATTTATGTGACCGCTCTAGAATTGTCTCTCCGCACCCTACTCTCCCTGATGAACAATGAGGGGACAAAGAACAACCTCTACTACCTCAGCCGCATGATACTCGATACTGAGACCAGATACTCCCCCATTGAAAAGAGCTACCTTGCGCTCGTCTTTTCCATACAGAAATTATGACATTACCTATAGCACCATGAGGTATAGTTGGTCTCTTGGGTGGACCCACCGAATTACATTCTGAACCACCCCAAGTTGAGTAGCCAACTATCCAGTAGTTCAGTATCAAGTTCGTGCCTCAGAAAACTATCAAGGGGCAGGAATTGGAAGAATTCCTACCAGCCCATCCAACCTCCGTGGATCAATCCCTGGACCTGAATTTTTTTAATGAGGCTACCCTTTCAGTTGATCAGGTCGTCTCATGTTGGCATTTGCATTCCGAAGGTTCCTCCCGAAGCGCCACCGGTATGAGGCTCAATGATCCTAGGTTCAACAGATTGGGTCTGGGTATAGTCATCATCACCCCGGAATAAGCCATCAATCCATACTTGTTCCTGTTGTCAGAATATTGTACCAACAATGAGGCAGAGTATCGGGATCTCATCATTGGCCTCGAAATGGCCCTTGAGACCGATGTACCCCATTTGCACATGAAAGGGGATTCCGAACTATTCATAAAGCAGGTCGATGGCGACTATTCCATATCGAATCCAGAGATTGTTCCATTGTTGGTGTGCACCCTCCGTTTGATGGCCCATTTCCCTTCTTCAACCAGAGGATACTCAAGTCCCTCAGTCACAGAATGGTCGAGCGGACGCTTAGGAAGGTTTAGCCGCATCACTTGCAGAACCCGAACAGGATTATCTTATTATACATGTGTCACACTGAAGAGTTATTCCCGCCATCACCTCAGAGGATGAATATGGCCCATGGGTATGCCATATTCTGATTGGATCCTCCACGATGGGAGCACCGAGTTCCTCAGATCTAGTGATCGAAACAACCCCTAACTGGAGGGAACCATTTGTCGAGTATCTCCAAAATGGTTGCCTCCCAGATGATCGGGCCGTGCGCAAACGAATCCGACATCGTGCACTGTAGTTTACCCTACAGATTGGTCCCAGTCTTGAGTTGATCCTCTATTAGCGGGGTTTTGATGGTTTTATCCTCTGTTTAATTGAAGGAGTCAGGATTTTTCAAGTCATGCAGGAGGTTCGCGTCGGTTCCGGCGGTGACCACCAGGATGGCCTAAAGCTATCCCACCAGATCTGGAGACTGGGGTACATCTGGCCCTTTATGATCCATGATTGTATTTAGTTTTACAAGACATTCCACATGTTCCAAGTTCATGATAACTTCTTGCATCGACCTCCAGATCCTCTCAAGTCCACCAAGTACTCTCGGCCGTTTGCGGTTTGGGGACAAAATTTCATTGGACCATATCCACCAGCAATAGCTTTCCAGTGTAGGTTCATCCTGACCGCTACATATTTATTCTCCAAGTGGGAAGAGTCAGTTCTACTCAATGAGGTCAAGGCTCATTCCATCATTGACTTCGTGAGCTCCAATATCATCCACCAGTTTGGAGTACCTCAAGATGTCCTCACTAATAACAGCACAAACTTCCGAGCAGCTATGCTGAAGAAATTTTACGCCAAGTACAATATTCATTCAGACCATACCTCTCGCTATCACGCGCATGCAAATGGACAGATGAAGGCATTCAAAAAAAACTCTTTCTAACATTTTGAATAAAATGGTTGGTCTGAATAAGAAAGGTTCGCTAGACAAGATTCATATCTCCCCTTGGGCGTATCGGATGACGACTCACAATTCCACCCAGGTGACTCAATATTCCCTGCTGTATGGGGTTGAGGTCATCATACCCATTGAGATCCAGCTGACATCGTTAAGCACTGCAGTCTATGAAGATAAGGAACCAGATAAGGTGGCTAAAATCCGTCTAGCTGAATTGGAAGCATTGGAGGATAATAGGCTTCGTGCCCTGCAAAATATGAAAAGGCATCAGAACAAGATAGTCAGATCCTTAAAAAAGTTCTATCTTCTCTATTTTCTACAAGGAAACCTCTTATTGTCCCTACGAGCACCAATGATCCATAGATGGAAACCATCACAACTGGATCCCATATGGGAAGGACCTTACATCATTCATAAGGTCTACCCCAATGGATCAAACTCCTTGGTAAACATGGATGGTGAGCGCATAACTCCTCCCACCAATGCCATGTTCCAAAATCAATACATTTCGTGAATCTCTAGGACCTGCATGACCCTAAACTGCACCCCTTTCCCACATGATCTAAAATTTTATGGTCCGACATGACCCTAAACTGCACCCCGGTCCCGCATTACCTTAAAATGTATGGTCCTACATGACCTTGAACTAGACGGTCCCACATGACCCCAAACTGCATGATGGTACTACAAGACCTTATACTATCAAGTCTTGCATGACTATAAAAAACAACATTGTCCTACACGACGTTAAACTACATCATCATCCATCATGATGTTAAACTGTTCATCACTGTATGTCATGATGCTAAACTACTCATTATCGTCCCACATGACAATAAACTGCAATATGGTCTGATCTCTATGAACCGAAACTATGATCTCCCTCATCCTCACAACAAGATGTTAAACTTCATGTTGGTCAGACCTTCCTGACCGAGGCCCAGCCTGAGGCCCCATGGCCTTCCCTGATCCAGGCTCTCTTGTGGGATTGTATGGTGTGGTATAGGATTATGTCGTCATTCACATCGGGTTACTCATCGTACCCTACACATACCCAGATGTGAGGCTTCTTCTCATCCTACATGATGATAAACTCTGCTTCTAGAACTACGTATGGCTTGATTCCCATCCTCACGGGATACGTAGGAACACTTAGTTGATTCGTTTTGAGCCGAGCCCCAAACTCTTTCCATTGACAATTACCCTTGGGTATATCTTCCTCATAGTGTCCTCTCATGATGTAGAGTAGGCTTCCGTAGAGCCACTCATATGAGGATTATAATGGCCACAAAATGTGCCCACTCTCGTTCATTTATCCTCCCCCATCTTCACCACACTACGTTAAACTGCAAGGCTTTCTAGAACTACATATGGATTGATTCTCATCCTCATGAGATACATAGGAACACCTGGACATTTTGTCTATTGGCCCATCCCAAAAGCCAGAATCTTACCCTTAGGTTAATACATATGGCAGGGTGCATACGTTTTCCCCCAATTCACGTTGAGCTAGCCTCGATCCTACTGAACATCCCCCCTCTCTGGAGATGATCACCTCTTTCGTAGATGGGTACAACTATGGTCCACCCGCTCATTGACTGTTATTCCATCACATTCCTTGTTTAGAAGGGCACCTGAATGGTATTAATGCTAGGATTAAGGGATATATTACCACTTCAGGCCAATGCCCTCAAGGATGTAGATCAACAGGACGATATAAGTCCTGAGTTTCGAATGTGGTCAGCGGTTGATGCTCATTTGTCGCTCCCATCTAAGGTAACCAAAGGGACGCTATGTTTCGAACATGGTATAAAACCTCCCTGGATCATCAGGCCCACCCCAAGGTGTCCCAAACATCGAGGGTAGTGATTTGTTGTGCCCCGTCCTGAAGTGACGAACTCTTTCCGGGTAGGGCCAACTGTCGGGCCCTTTGACTAGGTTTCCTATGATGGGATTGTGTGGTGTGGTGTGGGATTACGTCCTCATTCTCATCGGGTTACTCATAGTATTGTACACCTCCCCGAAAGACACCTTCCCCAGCCCTCGTCTTCACTGCAAGATGTTAAACTTCAAGCTGGTCATGCCTTCATGACTGAGAGCTAGCCTTAGGCTCCTTGGCCTTTCCGGGCCCCCCAGCCTCATCCTAACTACAAGACGTTAAACTGCACACTGGTCAGGCCTTCCTGACCAAGGCCCAGCCTCAGGCCCCATGGTATTTCTTGGCCCTCGTCCTCACTTCAGGATGTTAAACTGCAAGCTGGTCAAGACTTCCTGAACGAGGCCCAGCCTCATGTTCTGTGGAATTTCTGGGCCCCCGACCCTCATCCCCAATGCGACATGTTAAACTGCAAGATGGTCAGGCTTTCCTGAATGAGGCCCAGCCTCATGTTTCATGGCCTTTCTGGGCCCATGGAACTCATCCTAATTGCAAGACGTTAAACAGCAAGCTGGTCCGACCTTCCTAATGGAGGCCCAGCATCAGGCTCCATGTCCTTTTCGGGCCCCCGGACCTCGTCCTCACTACAAGACGTTAAACTCCAATGTAGTCCGGCCTTCCTAACCGAGGCCCAGCCTCAGGCTCTGTTGAATTACCGGGCCCCTGACCCTCCTCCTCAATAAAAGATGTTAAACTGCAAGCTGGCTAGGCCTTCCTGACTAAGGCCCAGCCTCAGGCCCCTTTTCCCTCTCATGCCCCTTAGCCCAAGTTCATACCAGGAGTGTACGGTGTGGTATGGGATTATGTAGTTATTCGTGATGGATTAATCGTTGTGTCGTACAGCTACCCTTTCCAGGGAATCCAATTCCCCGACCCTCGTCCTCAACACAAGACGTTAAACTACAAGTAAGCCATGCCTTCCTATCCAATGCCCATCTATCAGGCCCCTTGGACTTTTCGGGCCCTTGGCCCTGGTTCTCTCTTATGGTGTTGTGTGACGTGGTAATGAATTATTTCCTCATTCATTTCGGGTTACTCGCCACATTGTACACTTCCTCGTTAGGGTATCATGCCCCCTAGGGTATCTTCGACAACTCTGTGTGGCTTTATTCCCATCCTTATGGGATACATAGGACCACCCAAATGTCTATGCTTCGGGTCCAGCCCCGTCTCTCGAAAATATCCACCCCCCCTTGGCACCTTGGCCCACCTCTCTCTCCTGAGCCACTTCAACGACCCTTTTTGGTAGTTCACCAATGTGCCTAAGGGTACTCTGGTTTAGTTTCCTGGAATATCGGACCCTACATGGACATGTCTGCACCCGATTTTCAGGCATTGTGCTCCCCTTCATCCGGGCTTTCATCACCTTTCACACTCAGAGGGACCCCCAATAACATCTTGGACACTACGCCTAAGGGCTCCTCTACCGTTACGGGCCAACACCCCCCGAGGGTTTCATACAACAAATTGACACAAATCCCACGTTGCGAACATGGTCAGCGGTTGATGCTTGTTTATTGTTCCCACTTCAGGAAAACGTGATATAGATACTGTTTTTCCACCATGGTTAACTATTATCCCCTATCTCCATGCCAACCCCATTAAGCCCAAAATGTCAGTTACACAATTCACATTCTTCTCCACAACATCATGTCCAAGTAGAATTTCTAATCTCTTGGTAATATTCCTCAGTGCGCATCCACATGTTAGGGGAAAAAGTGACAATATGACGTCCTTCGGGGCTCCCATGGTCCAAGATCTAAGACCCTAAACTGTCATCATCGCAAAACTACGTTTGGATTTACTTCCCATCCTCATGGGATATGATGGAACGCCCAGACCTTTTGTCTTTGGGTCCAGCATGAGTTCTGCTAATTCATCTTTTTTGTACCACCTTCGGGACCTTGATTACAATACTGCATGGCGTGGTATGGGACCATGTCCTCGTTGACGTCAGGTTTGCAATGGCCGGGCCACGTGCACCCAGTTATAAAAAATTAGACCTCAATTTCCCTGTCCCGCACGACATTAATAGGCCCCTTTCTAGAACTATGTGTGGCTTGATTCCCATCCTTATGGGATACGTAGGACCACCATAATGTTTAGACTTAGGTTCTAGCCCCACCTCTTAGAGATATCCCAATCTCTTGGTAACCTAGGCCCCATGTCCCATTCTTCTCCACGAGAGGGATATATAGGTGTGGTACAAGGTTTTTGGCACCACTCCTCCCTTCTCTCGGGAATCCACCATCTCTTGGGTGCCTTAAAGTTGAGTCCCTTGACCCCTTGCAGTGGTTCTACCATGTGTTATGAGTACAATGTTCTAGGACTAAGAGTGTCAGATTCAACTTGTTCAAGTTTCTTCACTTCTCAAGTTTCGTGTTCCCCTTCATTCGGGCTTCCATCATCATTCACACCCAATGTGACCCCCAAGATCGATCTAGATACCATGGCTAAGGGCTCTCATACAATTACAGGCCAACGCCCCCAAGGGTTTCACACAAAAAGGTGATTCAAATACCGCATTGTGAACATTGTCATCGATTGATGCTCATTTTTCCCCCATTTCAGGCTAACGTGACAAGATGCTGTGTTGCGAACATGGTCATCAGTAATCCTCTTTCATCACACCAGTAATTTTAGACCTTGAATTTTGGTTGCATGATTCCCAATATTTACCACCCCATCATGTCTATGTGGAATCTCGACACTCTTGGAACTATCCCAAAGTGCACCTCTGCACGTTAGGGTGTCATAGTTGTAATACGGTGTCTTTCAGGGCTCCCATGGTCCGAGATCTAAGACCATAATATAAGATATTCATCTAGAACTCTGTAAGGCTTGATTCCCATCCTTATGGGATATGTAGGACCACCCGAACGTCTCTTCTTCAGATCATACCCATTTGGGAGCTAGTCTTCCCCCCTATTTCTTACCTATCAGTAGGCCCCCTGGCTCGAGGTTCCTATCTTGGAATTGTGTACGGTGTGATGTGGGATCATATACCTATCCAAGTCGGTTATGCTTCATGGAACCATACACATTCCCCACCTAACATCATCTCTGCTACGTCTATGCTGCATGATGTTAAAATGAAAGCTTGGTCCTATCACACGACCATAAACTATGACATTATATTCCTGGCCGCACGATGAAAAATGACACTGCATTGTGATGAACTCATTGTAGAGGACATCATGTTGGGTATTGGTCATGTGCAATAACATTTTTCAACTCCTACTACGTCTTGATTCTTGTGGCAACACCAAGGCTTGCTACCCCATGCATGTCGCTTCACAAAAAAAACCACTCACCTTAAAGGACAAACAAGATTTATCAAATACAGCTTCTCTTGGTGTGAGGGCTCCATTCATCTTCTATAACTATGTATGGCTTGATTATAATCCTCATGGGATACTTAGGAGCCCCAGGGTACTTCCCCATGGGCCCAGCCTAACTTTCGTGTTCGGTCCCTTGACTCAAGCACTTCCCCAGAGAACACCTGGAATGTAGGGATTATGCCCTCATTGTCGGGTTTTGTAACCACCTTACAGTGTGTCCCCTTCTCTCCTTACCCATTAATGGTCCAAGTTATAAGACCTCAAAATTGGACACTTTCATGAACTACGTGTAGCTTGATCCCCATCCCCTTGGGGTATGTAGGAATGCCCTTGCATTTTTTCCTCAAGCCTAGCTCAACTCACGTTTTATGTCCCTTGACGTAAAACCTTTCCCAAGGGGGTTGTGCGGTGTGGTGTGGGATTAGGTTCCCATTCTGGTATGGTCTTTTGTAATTACCCTCCACGTCCCTCATTTGTTTCCTCTCATCCATGGTCTGAATTATACAACCCTAAACTAAGATCTGCATATGGGAAAAACTCTGCTCCCTCTATCTAATACGTCCTGTTGTTGTATTCAGATGCGTTTTGATAAAGATCCAAGAATATGTAATTTTCATGGGGACATTAGCCTCATCCCATGACCAAGATTCATCAGCTCTCTATTTGGATCCTCATCCTCTTACACATCCAAAAGGACCCTCAGATGACATGGATGCTAGGCTTAAGGGATCTCCATGGATGTTGTGGCTAAGGGCTCTCCAATCATTTTGGGCCAATGCCCCTACAGATATTTCACAACATTTTCGACATGGTCCCATGTTTTGAACATGGTCCACAGTCGACCATTATTTGTCAGTCCCCATTCTATGCTAACGCGATATGGATTTTGTGTTTCTTCCATGGTCACCAGTCATCCTCCATCGTCACGCCACCATAATGGCGATCCAAATTTCGAGCATCATGATTCACATATTTCCACTTCCTCATGTTCTAGTGGAATTACAACATACTCGTCCCAATCTCTTCGTTCATCTAGGTGAGCATCATGGACACGTTAGCATCATTGGGCCAATATTTACTAATCGCCCCTTTTCAATAACATGCCACTTCCTGTGTCAGGAATGTCCCCCATTATTTCTTGTTTCCAATATCGATCATGACTCACGTGGGATAAATAGTTTTTGTAGGATGTGTACCAGCCCAACCAAACTTCTCCTCATCCTGAATGATGTTAAACTGTTCTTCCATAACTACGTGTGGCATGATTAACATCTACATGGGATACATAGGGACACCCAGGCGTTTCAACTCAGGTCCAGACCTAGGGATTGAATAATACTATTCCTCCCCATTTTTGGCCCATGGCGTGACCCCTTGTAGGGGACCGTACAACTATAACTCTGCCATGAACAAGTTCGTGATGCCACAAGATGATATTGGGAAGTGAATACCCCCCTCGCTATAGAGTCCCTATATGAAAGAGGGAACGATCCATGATCAAACCTATGCGTCCATCCAGTGATCATCCAACAGAATAGAGTAACCTCAAGAGTGTTGGAATCTATTTAAACAAACCCTCACTCCACATTCGGTGGTTTTCGTGCCCCCTTATTCGGAACCTTGTCCCCTTTCATGTCTGGAGGAACCCCCTAACAGTATGGATGCTCGTCCTATGGTATAATTGTTGTCCTGGGCCAACATTCCAGAATACTTGTCATGTTTGGAAGGACTCTCTAATAGTATGGATGCTCAACCTATGGTCTGCCTCCTGTCCTGGGCCAACGTCCCAAAAAGACTGATCAACAATATTTGAGTTAGGCCCCATGTTGCAAACATGGTCAGCGGTCAACCCTCATTTTTTGTCCCCATTTTAGGCTAATGTGATATGGATGATGTGTTTCCGCCATGTTCAATAGATATCCTCCATTGTCACGCCACCCCATAGTGTTCCGAATCAGGTGTATCATGATTCACACTTCACATTCCCATCTGTTCGGGCTGATTTCAACGCCCCTGGCGTTGCACCGTTGATGCACAAGAACACACCAGAGAAACGATAATTCAGCTATTCTGAGAACATCCTTCTCCAGGAAGGTCTCTCCCATTTCCCAGAAATTTGGAATGGTGATCCAAACCCCAGATTCCCAATGATTGGTTTTCACTCCTATGTTTGGATGGGGTGATGAGGTGACGTTTTATTGTTTCTTACATCGTTCCTGACACACATGAGCTTTGGGAATTGTCGTTTGAAATTATGAAAACATTTTAAGGGTTCAATGATCCAGTGAAAACAATAGAACTCGTGCATGCTACGACATCTAAACAAAAAAAAATTTTAAAGCACGAATGTATGTTTAAGGGTTTGTAATCATTACAGTACCCATGGGTCAACTGCCCTTATAGACGGATTAACGCCATCAAAAGAGTGTTGTAGCTCTGCCACCCTGCGGCTCATGTCGTCCAAGAATTGATGTCACCGACTCACCTCCTGGTCATCCTTAACAGTGATGGGGCACAGTTCATCAGCCTCATCTTGGGCCTGCTCTACGTCATCCTGAATGACGTCCATCTCTTCGGAAGCCTGCCTCATACGGAATTCTTCCTCTGTCATCTCGGCCTTCAATTGCAAGATCAGCTTAGATTGTGCATTAAGATTGGTTTAGTGGTCATCCTCCCGGATATTTAGGTGTTGGACCTCGTTTTCAGCCTCTTGGAGTTTCTTGATGTTTGTCTCCTTCCTCAGCTACCAGCCCACGCTGAGCCCGCGATCATACTCCCAGATGTTCTCTTCCATATGATCCTAGATGAGCATATGAGGGTGTTGGGCATCCACTCCCCCATAACATAGTTCGCGCAACCAACATCGAAGTCTGTCTATTTCATCCAGCCATAGCTCTTGGGGGGTGTCATTGATGAAATGTGTGATCAGCTTCTACGGTCGGTGGATTACTATTTTTTTGTCCACTTAATTGGAGGTCGTCTCATCCCAGTCTGGGTGATTAGAAGCCTCGTACGCGGGGTAAGACCACAAGAAGTCTTCAGTAGGATCTGCATCTGGCGTGGGATCAGTCATGACATCCAACATTGTATCAGATGCGTCGGGACTTGGGTTGACCCACGAATCCTCATCGTCGGACCGCACCTCAATGAGATCAGGCACGACCCTGCTGGTGGTCCCACCAATGATTGGGGAAAATGCATCTCGAGTGGGTGGGGTAACTATCTCCCTGATTATTGGCATGCCTCTAGGAGGGGCTCCACCAAAAATCCTGACCATTCTCGCCGCAACGACCCATGAAAATCGAAGAACAATACATAACAGGGAAGGGAATGGATATCAGTTGGCACGATCAACATGTGACAGTAATGAATTCAGTGGAGTGGACTTATAGAGATTGAACTCCTGGTACTGCTCCGGATTTGATGCTGGTGAGACCCCGAAGCGTGTCCCCCCTTATATTGTCGGAAGGTCTGAAGATTCTGGAGGAGCCACCTCGGGTGACCTAGCTACACAAGACACAAAACTAGAAGAAGCCACAGGTGCAGGTTCCCAAGGTCCTACTTCATCACCCAGTGAGGGGTGAGAGTGACGTTTGTGTACCAGATCCTCCCACATGGTTCAGATGATGGTAAGAAGTTTGTAATGGCCTGAGAGAAGACCTCGAGGAAAGAAACATGGAATGTTACATCAAGACCCTCCACGAAATCATCAAGATCAGAGTCTTGATCGCCGACCTCGCCTTCCTCCAACGGGCTCTCTCCACCAGCTTCATCACTCCAAGAGGATTCATCTGAATCTTCCGATCAGGGGAAGCGCTCCCTTAACTCAGCGTCCGACTGTTGTGGAGGAACCGTCTGATCTAGAAGAACCTTCACATGGTTTGTCATTGGATGCGGGGAAACACTAGAATGTACGTAGTCCTCCAGCTCATCCAGATATTACTCTACCTCCACCAGGGACACAACGAAAATGTCCCGAATAGGGCCTGTACCCAGAAAATCCATCCTGAGATGGTTCAGGTGTTCCCACATCTCAGGCGGGCCGAGGAATTGCCAGTTGACGTCCCAAATGTTCTAGGCATCTGGGTAAAAAACCTTCTATGGAATTTCGATATGGTGCATCCACTTCCCCAGAGCCTGAGTGGATATCTTAAGGAATCCCCTCGGTGGCCACCCCTCTGGATGGATTTTCTCTTCCCAGATCATCGGGTCCACTGCCACTGTTGGACCCACCGCTTCTACCTCACCCTCAATTGGTACAAGTCTCACCGCCAAGGCAGCCCCACCACTGCAAGTGGCCCTTTCCTCCCTCCTACCCCAACACCGGGATGGGGGAGGCCCACCATCACCAACTCGAACGGTTGGTTGCGTCAGCATTTCCCCCAGATAAGCTGCCTCCTAGCTGATGACATACTCATTCACCAGTCAAAAGGCGGCAGTGGACGGAGTCAATTCATTTCTCATTTTCCCGTCTTCCCCGTGTGAACATGAGCCACAATTCCTCATCACACACGGGTTCTCCTCATGAAGCACCTCCAAGTAAACCTGCAGGTTCAGTTCCTGCAGGCACCAGAATTACCTCGCAAACCGGTGCAGGGTACATGGATCGCAGAGCGGCTCGCGGTCCACCCTTCCCACCAAGACTCCACCTTGGAAGACCAAAAGGTAAGCTGGATTCTCCTCCATTCTGTGACCGTCATCGGTGAGTACCCCCTTCGGCAATGGAAATAGGTGGAAATTAAACTCGTCTGCCTTCTACAACCAGTTCTACACCAAAGGAATAGTCAACTTGACAGGAAATCTCCCGGAAGCATTCAGGATTGATGGACAGAAGATTGACCCTGGTGGCGAGATGGGGATCAGATACTCATAAACCCCCTGATGTGCACCGCGATCCACCCATACAGAAGGTGGAAGGGCCCGCATATCCGTGACGTCTTCTTTCCCTCGCTAACATGCCAGAGCATCTTGAAAAATCTGACGAGCATTGGAATCCCCAGATTTAATTTCCTTCCAGTGGCCTGACTATCAGATGTTGTTCAGTGCTGACACTGAAACCACAGGTCTTCCATTTTCTGTCCTCCAAGAGCCAGTAATACGAGTGATTCCAACCCCATTGAGGCCCTTCGGACAAGTTTGAGGCCTCGAGGGAAACTCTCAGTTCTTTGAAATGTTTATAAACTTCTTGAACCACTTCTTGAAGTGGACATCCCTCACCGCTTATTTTTCTTCTCCAGGGACCAATCCCATCAAGGCCCGTGCCAACCGCATCATCTACTCCGGATCCTCCCACACACTCATGAAAGGGAGGAACTCATCATACATATCCCCCCTGATTGGGACCCCCGAGATCTGATAGACATCCCACAGACTGATGCTAACATCCCCATGGTGTATGTGAAAATTGTTGGTCTAGATGACCATTTACTCAATAGCTCCGGCATCGACTGTTTTGGTTGATAAATGTGGATTTGGGAGGCCCATGCTGCCTAAAACAATCCCAATCTCCTTATCTCTGATCCAAATTCCTCGCATGAGGCACCTACCTAGTAGGCCCATGCCCAATCATTGGTGAAGTTACCACCCTGGCACATGTCCCACTCATCGGACCACCCCTTCTTTGAATTCCCCAAAGCCACCTTTAGTATAGTGCGGTACATGAGAGGGAATGTCTCTAGTTTCAATGGCTTCCAATCAATGTTGTTCAGATGGTTGTATAGATAGTCAGTAGTGACAGGCATGATGTCTACTTGTGCATGGCTGTCGGCCGCCCTGAACCATTGACGCTCGCATGGTGTGCTTCTAAACTAGCAAGCTAGCTCATCCCAACTTGCCTCAGGAATGAAGACGTCATCCCTCAGTCCAAATCCATGGAAGGGCAGCTTATTGCACAATGGATAGTTATTTTGGATCTCTTATAATAGTTTCTCCAAAGAATTATGGTTCGAGTGGCTTCGGACTAGCTCCCACTGGCCCAGACTGTTGGCCATATCATCCCTCCGGGTGGCATCCGCAAGCACCCCCTGACCAACTTCTTGACGGGCCATTTTTTAAAGGCATTGGAAATTTTATAGCACGGGCCGGGAAGTTCATTCACGGAGATTGTTCATGGAGCTCAATTGCAAAACCTCGTAGCGGAACTTGGGCTCATCTTGCAGGAAGAAGTTTTCTTGGCCTAGTCACGGAGTCAGAGACTCACGGTTTGCCGGGAAGCTCGATTTGAGGTGAGCAGACGCGGAGTACGTGAAGCTTCACGGATCGAGAGTGCAAAAGGAAAAAGTCACGAAGAAGGGAATGTAAAAAAAAGTGGTCGGCACCCCTATTTATTGGCGGCACCCCCCAAAGATTCGAGGAGCGTCCAGCCCGCATGGAACTTCGCGGTGCGTCCGCACCGCATGGCCATTGTCCACCTCGCTCGCTCTCTTTGCGAGCCGGCACCACGAACTGCTAATAATTTGGGTGATTTACCTCAGAAATCGACCCTTGATGCCTCCACAAATCCATGTATGAGGGTGGGGGGAATGTTTTGGTGACAAAATATTTGACGGAAAGAATAAAGGAATGAAAGCCATGCGGCCTACCTCACGAAGCCACAACACGGAGCCCCCCAATCAACGTGAACCCACCGCGAAGCACCAGAGGCCGGAAGCCACACGAATGCCCCTGACGTTAATGACCCTTCCGCGAAGCACCAGAGGCGGGAAGACCCATGATCGCCCCTGACATTCACAACCCTGCTGTGAGGCACAGAGGTGGGAAGCCCCGCGAACACCCCTAACATTCGTGAACCTGCCGCGAAGCACCGGAGGCGGTAATACTCTGCAAAAAGATTTGACTTTAGCGACCCTCCGCGAAGCAACCCAAGCCTGCTTCGCACCGCGTCCACTCCACTTCGCGGCTCCTATTTCCTATATATACCTAGCTCCCCCTGAGCCCAACAGACAGACAATCTAACCTTTCAGATTCTTAGCTCCCAAATCGCGAAGCACTCTATGCTCTGAGAATCATTAGATCCGTGACGTATTATTGCTTTGCGAGAGGCCTCCACCTTGACTTTTTTGATCCACTCTTCCGAGAGTGATGCCCTTCGCAATGCCTAAGAGAATTCATGAAGGAAGGGAACCCCCAAGGTGACCCGGGCAGTCGCAAAGCATTTTTTCTTTGCAAAACACCCAACCTGTAAATGTGATACACATGCCAAGACAGGGTCACTATACTTCTCAAAGCACACTGCTTAATGGAAAATCACTTCACTAGGAACCTTTGTTGTGTGAGGTAGTGCTAACGAACACCCATCCACATCACGAAGCTCCTCCCATTCGCACCTCTTCCCCATGCTAAGGCTAATCCACCTCACTTCATGAATCACACACCCTTCGCAAGTGCCCTATACTACGCTGATCAATCGAGTTCATCAAGGCCCCTTCCTATAGACCACTATGATTGGCAATTCCTTTTCCTATGAGACCCACATGCTTTGCACGATGTGATTTCAATGTCCCCTAGACAATACTACCCATAGAATTTCCTCTCCTAATTTTTCTTCACATAGGCACGCTAATGACGATTTCTTCTTCTCATATACACGCAAACAAGGACACCTCGATGGTTCGCTGTACGACCCCCCTTCACCACAGCATTCTCAGTACCTTCCCTCCCACCACGAGAAAATGGTACATGTTATGTAAGTTCTAGGGGTGCAGAGTAATCCCACCTATTCCAAGATTCAAGACGTTAAACTGCCAATCACATCGTGCTCAACACATGACATTAAACTGTGACCTGACCCGGTGCCTCGCACGCAGGGTCCCCCCGGCTCGGAAATTCGTTACGCTACTTGTCTCCAAAGGGGATGAAATTCTCCTTTTCAGAGTGGTGTTTTCCACGGGGGAAGGGATATATCTTTGGTGTAATCCCCTAGACACTCTTGCGGAAGGTAGCACCCATGCACCTCCGTACTTCCCCACTACCAAGGCCAGTGTAGGGCGTCATAGGGAACGAGGCACATCTTTTCTTTAGTCCCAGATCCCTCTCCCGATGTGCGTTGTCACCCTCAGGCCTCCATCCTGGAGTAAGTCCCAACACCATGGGCCGCCTAATGCGTAAGCCCCTCTTTGCTTCCTATAGATTCACCCTTCATGACGTGATCATCTGGTCCCTGCAACCCTATGTTTCTCACACTAATCATGACTCACGTGAGCTTAGAGTGAGCACCGACCATGACACACCTTGGGCAGCCTCATAGTGTAAGCCCCAAATGCCCCATCCCGCATGACATTAAACTGCACACCCAAACTTCGAGGGTTTTTATCCTGGTCAAGGCATGGTACGTAAGAAGCCTCCACAAGGCTCAAGCACACCACTCGGTCGTTCCGACATCCTTCAAGTCAGTTCACCTCCTCCAGCATGATGTTAAACTACATTCTATCCCTTCTGAACTATATGGTTTTTGATCCATATTATGGAATGGTATGTTGGAAGCCTCCCTAAGGTTCAAGCTTGTCACCCATCGGACCAAGGTCCTTCTTCATGTCGGTTTTCCGACACCCTCATCCCTTCTGAAATATGGGGTATTTGATCCATGTTAAGTCATGGTACATAAGAAGCCTCCACGAGGTTCAATCCTAACACCTGATGGACTAAAGTCCCCTTTCACATCAGTTCTCTGACACACCCCTGTCCCCCATGACGTTAAACTATATCCTTATAAACTACATGGTCATTGATCCATGTTAAGGCATTGTACGTAGGAAGCATATCTGAGGTTCAAGCCCATCATCCATCGGACCCCGGTCCATCTTCACAACGGTTCACCGACATGCCCCTTTTTTAACAATGTGGTCTTTGATCAATGTCAAGGCATGGTACGTAGGAAGCCTCCCTGAGGTTCAAGCGCACCACCCAATGGTCGCTCCGACCCATCTTCACATCGGTTCATACCAAAGGAACTATGCAGATTTGATTCCTTTCCACAGGGATACGTAGGAGGTCTCTTCGAGGCTCAAGCCCATCTTTACCATCATCTCCATGACAACCCCATCTCATCCCTCTTCCACTCAATTCAATTTTCCATCACCAATCCTGATTCTTACCCGGGCCACCACATCCCATTAAGATCATGCCACCTTACTCCCCTTCCATTGTATTCGGGATGCCACCCACATTCTGGCCCAAATATCTGTGACCCCTTAAGGGGATTCTTTAATCTCATCCACTCCAACTAGTTTTCTGATCAGTCAGTTCCGTCTCCTTTGGACGTTAAACTTGCGTCATACCCCTTGTTAAACACAGGAAGCTGAGGAAAACCTTAGATACATGCCAATGGCATATGATTACCTGTTATCGATGTGGGATGCCTCAAGATTTTACTCCCTTGAGAAGCCCTATAATAAGGGGCAAAAGACAGAAAAGCCAATTTCCCATCTCCCAGACACGCCAGTGATGTCTCAACGTGACTACTCACCCAATTGAATGTTGCTACCCTGAACGGACCCCTTAGAATGTCCTAATAGAAGCAGCGTAATTAACCAGCAACTATGGAAACATAGCACTGGAAAGAGTTTCATGAACAAAGTATTAAATCTATGAGGGATCCCCGAAATAGGTGATGAGTTCCGAGGAGGAATCCATATAATGAAGAACTGACATCCCATCATCCCTGTTTCGACCAAGGTGTAGGCATTCCGGAATAAGGAGCGAATGTCTCCCACCTTTGGAAAGCGGGAATGCGGGGAAACAAAAAGCTACACCTGTTGCGTACAAGCAGATGAACGCGCGTGCCCCTGCGAAAGCATCAGAAACAAACATAAAATAATGTAATGTAATAAATGGTCAGATATTCCTTTGGTGAGGTGAAATTATGTGATTTAAGGAATTGTAATTAGATGAATGTGGAGGTGTAGCTATATTTAGAGGTGAATTTGTTGTTTACAATAAGAAGATAATGTTTTGAGTGTTCTATGTTTTTCCTGATTAGATTACGTGTATTCTTCAGTCAGGCACCATTTGGACCACCATCTATCATTTTCGTTTTCTTATAAATTACACATGAAATTTAACACCCATTGAAAATATTTTTGTGTGACTTAAGATTAACAATATTGGAGATAAAAATCATTGTAATTGTCACATTAAATAGGAATAAATGTCATATATCAAGTAGATTGAACTATGAATAATTTCATTTTCTTATATATATATATAAGATATTATTTCTTACCACTTAGGACACAATATGTACAATTAATACAATCCATTTTTTATGTTACATGACATGGGATCTATTGATATTTTTTAACATTCTATAATTATATATATTATATTTCATTAAATGCACATTTATTTATATGGACTTTACATGAGTTGGGTTAACATAGTATAGGACCATACATCTGGGTGATCCTATAAATTGTGTACCTGACTATGGAAAATGTACTAGACAAATATTGTTAATTTTTTTTATTTTTCTCATGTTTTTATTTTGGATGTATTATTAAAATATTTTAAGAATATTTCCACTTAAAACATTTTGGTATATATTTCTTCATCATCAATGGTTTATATTCATGGAATTCATTAATTTATAATAGTATTACTTCATATAGTTAAGGACATTTGTGGGTAGATTCATAAAATAGATACAATGTTAGTAACCCTATTATAGTATTTGTGTGTATAGGGAATATATTATTTTGGTATATAGTAGAGTATGTATCCCTCCACATGAAGGTGTGTTCTAGATTTGTTTGATTCCTACATTATTTAATTTGGTAACCATCTCAACGGATGCACATTAAAAACTAAGCAAATAAAGTCCTCTATATGGGTTTTTAACCCTCTTGGTAGACGTATAGTTCATGTTGGTATGGGTACCCATTTACTTATTTTACACTAGTATGTTATGTAAGTGATAGTTAAGATATGGTTTATGTTATTGTTATTATTTCATTCTATATGTATTTAGTTTTCCTTAATATTCCAAAAATTAGAGGAGATTATTTTTGGTAAAATATAAACTTCATGACCTCATATATTTGTTATCTTATATTCATATATAATCTAATTGTATTAATAAAATTGTTTTCATATATTATTTTTGTTTTTTAAGGGATCTTAATGGGTATCTTTATATTTTCCATCATATGACCATCATTCCCACACATGTTCTTTTAACTTAAATTAGACGTAATTTGGTCGAGATTTTGTTTAATGTGGATTTGGTTGAGTATGATCTTAAGGGTTCCTAGTTGTGTTCATTTTTTCTCATTTTTATGTAAGTATGGATGTGATGTGAAGAACATAGATTCCTTTATTCAAGGTATATTTTCATTGATGTTCCATTTGGTATAAGTTGAATTTTTTTTTGAATTGGATTCTATTTCATGTACTTATCCACGAAATTACGGAATGAAAATTTGGATTATTATTTATATAAGTTGTGGAAGAATCAAGAAAAGGATTATCTTGAATAGATAGATACATATATTCATGTGGGAATCCATAATAAAAATAATACCGCAGTTCTTTTTTGTATATTAATGACATGTGCTAATAGTTGTATTACGTTATACAACGCTCAAAAGAAGATATATGAAGAACAAAATAATAGGTCTTAACTAAACATCAATGTAATTATTTTAATGATACATTTAAAATGATTAAAATATTTTATATTTCATGGGAGATTATATCTTGACATTATGCGGTGAATCCTATTTTTATTTCATATGTTAGTCACTAAAATCAATGATAAATAAAATTTGATGATTATTTTTTAGAGATTTACATTAATAGAGAGAAATTGAAGTATTAATGATATATTGAATTATAGAAATTTTATTATTTAATTACATTAATTTTCATTAATTATTTAAACAATTCTATTAAATATTTGTAACTCTTCCAATGTGATTTAAATGGTTTGATGAGGGTGGGGATGAGTTTGATTTTATTCTGAATCAATATGAATAAATATTCAATTTTTTAGTTTAGTGTAGAGAAATAATAACATAAAATATCATATTACAAATAATATTAGGATTCCCATGAATGATATGGATAAACTTTATTACTTTTTTTGGAGTATAAGACACTAGAATTTATGAAATTTTGAGGGATATAAAATATTGATGAACAAATTTAATCTTCTTCCTATGCATTTGAATTTTAATTTGGGATTGGTCTATACCATTGTGTTTATGGAGTTTCTCTACAAATATTTTTTTAATTGAATATTTTATTCTTCTATAATGTATGATTTCACGATCTGGTATATGATATTCTTATGTTGTGAATGACTTTCTACACTGCATATAAATTTTCATTCAACACATTATGTAATGTGTAATATATTTATGTTCAAATTATAATACAATGAATACAATATCAGTGGTTGGTATGGGTTTAAGAATTTTTTCATGATTTTGGATATGTATGAACATATAAGGATTTTGGATCCACATATAAAATTATTGTCTTTGTATAATTTTGGACTTAATGAAATTTTTATAATCATCAAATTGAAAAGTGGTGCTTCTAGAATTTATAATTTGAAGAGGATATTAATTATTATGATGTATGTGAAATTAATTTCTCTAAAAATATCAATAATATTTTAATATCAATGACCAAATACGATGAATATAATATTCATGGTAATGGATAAGAATATTTGATAATGGATGATTTTTAAAAAAAATTAACCAATTAAATTATTTTTATTGGGTCTGATAACTAATGAAGAATAATTTTTTTTTGATTATATAGATATTCATAAAATTTATGATCATTTTGATATGAGTGAAAAATTTATTCATACTATTTCAAAGATGTTAAAATGTGTAATGTTTTTTTAAAAACATATTTATAATGAAAAGGGGAAATTGTAGTCTCCATAAAAATTTGGTTTGAAATATATATATTCTTTTGCTTGTTTTTTTTGTTTTAAATATCATAAATTTGTTTATGATCCGATAATAAGAAATAATATTTGGTGTCTTCATTTTATTAACAAAATTTATTGACTCAAGCTGGGTTTATAACATATTTATGAGATCTGGTCAGAACAAGATGAGGAAGGATATATTCAAAAAAACTTTGGTGCTATATATATATATAAATTAATTGAGAATATTTCCCGTCTATTTTTGTGGTTTAATATTGATAAATAAAAAGTTCTTGGTATTTTTAAAAAAATCAACAGAATATTTAATATAATGTTGTAATATGTTAAAAAAAGGGAAGTATTATCATTTACTATGTATAGTAGTTTGAGAATAGAATGTAGGGAGACCTCACATGATAGCATTGAAGAAGTGATATATTAGATTTATAAAATTCTAAACCATTTTACTTATAAATCATATCCTATATTTTTTATGTTATGGAAATCTGAGATTACCCGAGAAAAGTTATTGGGTATATCTAAAAATGGTGTGTGTACTGATGTTGAGATAAAGTGAGAACTCATATAACAGATATATCAATATTGATGAACTAAAAATTTGAGAGGATGTAGATAAAAAATTAATTATGAAAGATAATCTATCTACCCATTACTAAAATAGATAATCGATAGGCATCGAAAGAGTGAAAATGTAGATTATTAGGAAGATTATGGCACATTTCTCACCATAATTAGAATGTTAAAGTAGTTGGAGAAAAAAGAAGATGGCTGTGTTTAATGTCCTGAAAGAATGAATAAGAACGAGATTTATGGTTTCATTTTTTTTCATGAAATTATTCTAATTTTTATTTTGAGAATAAATCACTAAGTAATATTTATGGTGACTATATTTTAGAAGAATTAGTTGAGTGAAAGTCTATTAAACAGGTTCTGAAAAACTAAAATAAAGTTCATAATAAGAAACCTTACAATTCAAAAGTTTGGTAAAAATTTGAATATATATTAATATATATTGATTGAAGAATAAAATTATTTTTTTTATGTTTTGACATCCATGATAGAATTTTTGAACTACATCGGTGTTGATAATTAAATATGAGAAAGAGAGTTCCCGAAATAGTATATTAAAGTAGTGTAGTGGGTCTCTCTATTGTTCACATGTGTGATAATTTTAACATTGTTGTCTGTATAATATTAGGAGATTTGGGTTGGATACAAATTTCCTAAAGCCACTATGATATTTGTTATATTTTTTATAAAGGAAAATATTTGGTCTGAGATAATAATCGGTATCACTAAGGGGTAGGCTAACATTGATACTAAACCTTGTAAATATATATTATTATAACTTTTATACATTTTATATAATTAATATTGGTGTAATCTAGGTTAAAATTTAATACTATAATTTACATTAAGTAACATAAGAACTTCAAATACAACATGAGTAAAAGGAGAAAATAATATTATATGTTTCATAATAATTTAGTTACACCTACTTCACACCCCCTCTCAAGTGTGTCAACACATATCTAATGGTCCACTCAATTTTATTTAGATAAAATGTTAATTATAATTATTAAATGATAAGATCAATGGGTCTATCTTATTGACTCTAATAATTTATATCTATGTTGTTTTTATAAGAATATATAAATTTAATTGAGACTGATGTTAATTTAGAAGTTACCCTATTAGAAGAATAGTAATTTATCCCTTTTATATTAGATTATGACGTATCAAAAAACACCATATAAAACATGTTGATAAAATAGAGATGAAATATTTCATTTTCAATGCTTTCATTGATGCACACCCGTGAATCCACAACATGCTCAATGTGTGTTGGATTATTAGATACCCCACATTCTTTCTTTATATAGGTGGGTGGCTTTCATCACTTTCATTGGATAATTCTACCCCTTCATCAAGATAGGATGATGGGTTTTTAATTCCTCCTACCATGGAATCCACTTTAAAACTCAACACTTGGTTTGGGACTCCCTCACTAGGTTAAGTCCTATTTGTGGATCTCATTACAGATTCCATATCATTGTGGACATTGGTTAATTAAACTTTATTAGTTGGTATAATACAATTTTAATTTATACCAAACAAACATTCATGCTGGTTAGTAGTTACCTTTGGCGTAATTGGCATGTATGGAAGATGGGAACATTGTTCACTTGTATTATTCCTCAGGGGAGGGAATATCATGTAGAAATCATTGGCGCATAACACATATAATTCCATATCGATCATGAGGAATCTAATACCGATGGTGTATATATTCCATGGATTTCACCTCCGACATCCCATGTTTACCATGAGGTATCTGATTCCAAGGGAACATATATTACAAGGATTTAACACCATACACCCTATGATTTTTATGTGGTAGGTGATTCCATTGGAGCATCTCTTATAAGGCTTTAACATCAGGCATCCCATTTTATTCCATGTTGTATCTTTTTGGGGATTGTTCAAAAGTTATATGTATTATGAGGATGGGTATGATTGATCGTGAATTACCATGAAGGTAGATTAAGGACGTTTTTTCCTAGGAGGTAAGATCCCACACCTATAGCATTAACGATGGGTGGATGATAATGCCCCGTAGAGACAGACCTGTTAGGTGTGTACCATAAAAGGAATATGTCAAATCATGAAGGTTGATAAAAACACCCCTTAGGTACAATCAATGAGGTAAATTATAAGGTTGGTTCGACATTGATTACTAATTTTTGGGATGAACATCGAATATGTATCATACATACCCCATTTAGTGGACATGGATCAAAACCCATGTAGTTCGATGACATAGTTTAAATTCATATGAAAGGACCAGTCTAAGAAGGTTATTATTATGTTGCACGGAATATCATGTCCAAAATTTACAATCAATGAAAGATTATTTGGTTCTTACACACAAAATCTAACCATCACAAAAAGATTGATATTTGTTGTATATTGTGTGAGGTTTACGCATTCAGATGGCTGAGGAACCTGGGGGAGATTTGGTCTTCCATTTTAAGGTAATGATCTCACATTTGACGTGGATAGAAGAAAATGAGGATGGATGTGGATGTTGGGTTTGGATCCCATGGAGGCGTCTAATATATCCTATTTAGTTGAGAATGAAATCCCTTGTTGTCTGGTATTGCTGGGGATTACACTTGGAAAGAGGCCCATGGAAGTGGATCATGTGGTTTGGGAATATATGTGGTAGTTAACAGTGAAGAATATGTGATTAGGAATTATATTAAATAGGATGAATATTTGATGGAGGCTGGGTGGATTTCATGATTGTTACTAGAATCTATTCCCAAGTGAGTCTTTCTCGATGTGTGAAACAATATGAATTAATATACTTGACACTCATGTCTTGAATAAGAGAAATACTAAGGGATGGTGTGGGGAATATGTTTTAAAACTACCAAAGGAGGTTATCAGTCCATGTGAGGGTAAGAGGCATGGATACTATCGTATTTAACACATACATGGAGCATCATGCATTTATTTCTTTGTGTAATGCCACAGTTTAACATCTTTTTTTGAGGTCCTAGAGACTAGGCAGTTTTATGTCATGCATCTAGGATGTGGCGGGACTTATTTGCCATCCCATGGGATTATATGACCATATATCATTTGCCTGGAGGTGGATAATGGATTTAAAAATTTGGGGTTATAACAATGGTAGGCATTTATATTCATGTGGTCCATGTTAGAATGCCTATGTTGAGAGGAAATCTGTGTTATCATACCAATGATGAGAATAAATATGTAGTTTGGAGTCTTAGGAAATGCATGAGTGGATTAATCTGTAGGAATCAGTGTAACAAGTCACATAGGGACTCAAGGTGCTGCTGAACTGATCCTATATGGGAGTTATGGATTTTGGAACTCAACAATTGGGAAGAGGCTTCAGTAGAATAAAGTAATTATATAGAGGGCCAAGAGTGATTTTTCATGATGCATAGGTCCTCATAGAGATGCGCTTTATGAACATCAATCACTTGGCAGAGGTTAGGGGATTCAAAGGGGGTCATGATGCATGGCTAACCTTCCTCAAGATAAATTCCAAGCCAATGAAAGCAGTGCTTCTAGAAGTATGAATTCTTCACAAAGCCTCAAGTTACTATAGAGGCCTTCATCCTTCATAAATAGTTTAGGAATTTTTGAAAGGAATATCTAACTATTGTGGAGGGTTTCCAGAAAAAATTAATGTGGATTTAAAAAATATCATGTACCATGTGTGATCCATTTTATTATAGTTTTCAATGCTCAAGAGGATCTTTAATTGGAATAAATTTAGAAGTTGAAAATTCTGGTAGCAATATAATAAATATTTTAATGAAGGTGTATTTATAGGAATGGTATTTACAAAATATTGGATGTGAATTAATATTAATTTATGGGATTAATGAATGTGTGAAGCTTCCTCGGTCTCACGAAGACACCAAAATTCATTCACATAGCCGTGAAGCATCGTCGGACTCATAGAGTACCGCTGCCATGTCATTCTATGGTCATGAAGCACTATTAGGATCATGAAGAAACACTATCATGGCTTGAATACTTCTCATATATGATCTTTTTGAGTTCTGACCATTCACGTTTGGAATGGAATCGCAAAGCACACCCCTTGGATGGGGTTTTTGTGCATTTCTTCTTGGAAATATCTCGAAACCATCTATTTTCACTTCAACTATTCATGTGGCATGTATTCCAATTCCAAAAAATTCCCCATCACAATTTGGGAGATGATGAGAAAAACATGGGTTGAATTCAGAGGTTGAATCACCCAAAATTGGTAATCAACATCCTTTTGCAAACAACATTCATAATTCTCACACATGATGCTCTTTCCCTATGTTCACTTGTGTGAAGTCCATCATGAAAACCTTGTGGTTTTAAAATTATATATAGTAAACAGGTAGGGACTAAAAGAAACATAACCTTAATCTGAAGAAAATATTTTCCCCACAATTCACAAGGATCTTCATCTTTGTAAATGTGTTCCATGAACTCTACTTTAGAAAACCGTAATTCTTGATTCTTTATCCATGAATGCAGCTTATTGATCTTGATATTGAGAACCACATATCCATGAAGCATGGAATGCGACCCAGTTCTTAGCGAACAAGATTTTGCAATGTACATTGCAAACCAGACATAGAAAATACTTAAGTCTCATACCCAATGGATGCTTAAGAAGTCAATGTAGATTCTTCTGAGAGGAATGAAATGGAAAAAAACACCATGATCAGGGAGTTCATCCAAAGCACGTCAAATCATGAAATTTTTTTG
This sequence comes from Viscum album, assembly GCA_963277665.1. Lineage (NCBI taxonomy): Eukaryota > Viridiplantae > Streptophyta > Magnoliopsida > Santalales > Viscaceae > Viscum > Viscum album. Next base: position 1,918,046,571 of record OY728148.1, on the reverse strand, counting down.
GAAATAAATATGGAGGATCAATAGGAATATTCATTGTAAAAGAGGCATCCACGATATAGTTATGGATTGAGAGGTGAAGTCTTCATTCTAGTAGTGAGAAGGGATAATCCAACATAATGGTTTAGGGGCGTATCAGGGGAATACTTGTGGCACAAGGCTGATGCCGAAAATAACTAGAAAGACCATGCACCACATACAATAGACCTTATCTAAAACCACATCTACAATATCGATGGGGGGAGGTTTGGGGATAAGGATTCCCCTCTAAAATTTGATAAGATCATCAATGAATTTATTGGGGACCACTAAAGGGATATTATGATTTCATGGACTCAAGATAGGGTAGAAACTTTATAGGTTAGTGGGCATGGTCCTACTAGGTATACACATCATGTTCTAAATTTAATGAATAAATGAAGTGGTTTGAACTTTATGAAGGAACATGGGATTCAAAGTTCCCCGTTTATCGACCACAAGATATCCTTCTGGATATGCTGAGTAGATTGTCACCATGGATCAATACATTCCATTTTTTCATGAGTAGGCCAATGTCATCATTTTGTACCTTCACCAAATCACCAAAATATCAATTTTGGGGGAAATGTACGATGAATTTATCCCCATGGATAATTTATGGGGGGACCAATAATAGTTTTCGACATAAGTGATGGCACTTCTAGATTTGGGGTAAGGCACTGGTGAAGGAACCATACTCAGGATATCTTGATTCACTGAAACACTCATCTATGGATGGACTCTTCAGGCGAGGGATGTGCACATAGTGGTGTATCCAAGAACCTTCATTATAAAGTGGATTCTAGAAATGAGTTTGGAATTAAAAATTAATGTTCTAGTAATATAAATGATAAATAAGATATTATAAGTTGTCATGAAAGGGATAACACTATTATGTGTCTGTGAGAATTTCCATTTATTTAAAGATGGGTTGCCACACACCTGGGACGTTATGAGTAATAGAACCCCATTTACCCTCCCACACAATAAATTCGTCCAAAAATTATAAACATCGTGGAAAGTATCTCATTCATGTTGGGTATGGTGGTAGTGATGGAGAATGTATTGTTAGAAAAGCATTTCATATTTCATCCATTACCCTTTTCAATGGTAGTGGTGACCAATGACAGTATTTTAACTATGTAAAAGAGATTGTACCTCCTAGAATATTTAGCTGTGGTATGGATAGAAAGAGTAAACTGTGAGATGTTTTGAAAACCATACAATGTACACTAGTTTTAAAGGCAATTCAATAGTCTATAGAGAATGACTTCAAAGGTGTACTCGGAGGTGAATCATGAGTGTTAAACATTAGTGATGAGGTAGATATAGGGTTTGTTTATTCATGTGGATGGAAGGATGTGGAATGAAATTCCTCCATCAACTGCTCTGTGTGGGATTATTCATGAGTATTTGAAGTCTTTAGATAGTGCACAACCTGGTGTTATTATGAGGAAGTGTTCCAACTGAGTCAATGAAGTGCTTGTTCCCCAATTATGGGATCAGATCCAAGAGTTTCTCAAATGGTTCAATGGAGGAAGAGGTGGTTCAGTTGGAAATACAATAGTTGTGGGTCCATAAGTTCATGGAACCAGACATTAATAGGTATATAAATACGAGGAATAGTACCAAGACCAAAATAATTGGTCACGTGATCACAAGGTGTAGGGAACCTTTTTTGGTTAGTACATAGGATTTATTTTCCAAATATTGGGGAATCTGTTTCAACATGTGGACATTATTAGATGTTCTTTCTTTACCAAGGCTTGAAAAGATTGAGACTATTACATGATGTTCACCGACATTGATGAAATGTGTAAACCTCCCAATAGTTATGGTATGAATCTCAAAACGATTGATCATGAAATGGAAATATTTCTCATTTATTGGGATGATTCAGAGTGATATGTGGTGGAGCAGGTAAACCTAGTGTATTCCCAGGGGACTATGATTCTGCTGACTAACGCGGTGAAGGTGTTGCTGGAAAATATATCCCCTATATAACTGTTAGTAAATGAAATGGTTGTGTGTGCTTCTTTTACCTAGATGTTAGGTGATTCATGGAGAAAAATTCTTATTGATTCTCTCATATGGGAGGAGGTTTTTATTATGAATAATTAAATATATTGATGTTATGTGAAATAGAAAAAAACTATTCCTTAGCATTATCATGTAATTTTTTTCCATTTTCACAAGAATCTAGCACGAATGTGGAGGAGGTCTGAGACGAACCTAAAAAAGAGGGAAAGGAAACCACAACCCATAATGGGGAAAATGTGGGGTCCTTTGATGATTTTTTTGGTTATAATCATTCAACCATCATTTTACACATCTAGGGAAATAAAAGTGGAATGATCCCTTCTTGGGGGGTGGGGTGGGGATATTTGTATGCTTTCATGAAATCCTCATTAGAGTCTAAAATTCACATAAGTTTTATCATCTTCTATGTATTGGACTCATATATTTTCAATTCTATACATGACTAAAACATTTTGAATGTTCTTTCAAACTATGATTATTACTCAATCATTATCTCCAATACTCTCATTAGTTATTCCATAGGTTGAGGTTGTGATAGAAGCTACTGATATCAATGTCGAGATGGCCAGAGAGGCCTTAGGATGTTATGAAAACTAAAAAGTTTCTATTTAAGGGGACTAATAAGACCGCTCCCTTAATGGAGGGGGTCAAGATATGTCACAAAATATGGTTTTCCAAATGAGTTTTGGTGGTTGAGCTGATAATAGTGGTTACACTATAGGCAGCTATAGGAGCCGAAATTGTGACAGGGGATCCGGGGATAGTGTCATCTACTAGCGTGACTGGAGAGGTAACATTTCATGTTCCTTCACTAGAATTTCCACCAATGGTGACTATGGGTTATGAATATGAGGATTCACCACTAATAATGATATCCAAGGATTATGGGATGATGACGTACACCTCTATAATACCACTATGTGTAGAATATTCTTATTCTATTGGTGGAGAGGCTAATAGGGAGTCACATCAAGAGGCAGTTCTCGATCCTCTAATTTTTGAGGACTTATAATTAGAATATCAAGATGATATTGTATTGGTGGTAATACCTATTTATGATTACATAAAACCCAAATATTTTGAATATTCTAGCCCATCAGTCACTAAGGCCAACAAGGATGTCTGTATAATGGTGTCGAGTATTGTTCCAAAGTTCATCACTAATGTTTGGAGAGATGAAATTCTGTAATGGGTGGGATATCTCCTTCTTTGGTAACTTATTATTGGAACTAGTGTGGTGATTCATATCACTCTTAATGTGTTGTCCTAATATTTCCCCATTTAGTGTCCACACATTTAATGACATGATATTGATTTGACATGGAAGAATTAAAACGTAAAGGGATCCTAATCACTTATGAAAGAAGAAGAATACATTTTCTACTTGGAGGGGCTGGTGAAGGATCATGAATCGATTAGTATAATTCTTTTTGAGCTAATTACTAGTCTGAGGTCTCAGATAGTATTGTTTAATGCTAAATAAGAAGAGGCAAAGAGGGAAATGGATGTGTTCCAGGCAGATCCTGATAAAATGTAGAGTAGGTTTGAAGATGTTCACTCCAAGTATGATGAGGTTAAAGAATACTTAGTGGAAATAAATAAAATTCTAGAGGCCACCAAACAAAGGGTAACCATGATTGAAAATATAATTGCTGACACAGAGCCATAAATATGAAATTTTAGCACATGAGAGGCTCCAATATGTGCATGTCCCTCTAAATAAATTGTTATTTTTTTATTATCAAATAAATTCTCTTGATGTACTATCATACTTCGATCATATTTCTTATTCAACCAAAAGTATCCCAAAGATCATGTGGATAATTATTTGTGTGGGAAACAAGTTAAGGCCATTTAATTTCTCTTCATATGAGAATTATCTAAAATCATCGAGAACGCGGGACCTTCTATTATTGATTTACCACTAAGTGTCGAGGCTAAGAGAGGTTATGGCTAAAGAATGAGTCCCTTAGAACATCAGAATTTCCTTTACAATTTTCTATAGTTCACCAACGCGATAACACATTTAGAATTGAATTTTACCTGAACAATGGATAATGGAGAGTGTGAATCAACATACAAAAAATATGGAACACAGGGAGGGTGGAATCATGATGGAGGATAACATTTGACCACGTTCAAAACATAATATCCCTATCATTTAGCCAGGGATGGGGTAAAATTAGGGTTGACCAATTAAAATATTCAAAAAATGGAACCTATCTTATTATTTCATCCAAAAAATTATAGGAGGTTTTTCTATGATAGTAGGTGAAAAACAACTAGATATCATGCTATTAGGAAGTAACTTCAGACATAGAGAAATATGAAGATCCAAATAAGGAGAACATAATTAATCAGAATGAATTAATGTAATGTTGAATGGATTGGAAGACTCTGGGATCTATACCTCTATGGCTTAGATTGTATTGGTATAGGCGTATTTGTCTTAATAATGTTCAAACTCATAATCCTGGAGAGTTTCATCATGGATTCCAAGTGAAAACTAAAAATAATAATTATGTGGTAGATGATCATCACAAGAAGATTGGAATTATTAGGGGATTTATTAAGGTGTGTTTTTGTTTTACATCATACAATGGGGATGATAAAAACAAAATTTTAATAACATACGGATGGTATGGTGCATGGTATAGGTTTACAACGTGTGATCATGACACATATAATAGATTAGTGTCATGTGACTGGGACGTTGAACATAAATTAAGGTAATATAATCTTGACCATAAAGGGAACTGGTTTATCTAGAAAGGGACTTGTGTGGAACATAGAGTGATAATTCTAAATGGAGTATCTATGGGACATTATATAGTAAAAACCCATACACATTGCATCTTGGGGGAACATCATGACATTGGGGAATGAAATACCCCATGGAAAATCGGAAGAGGGGATGAAACTAAGATAATATATTTGGGAATCACTACTTATACCATGCAGATGAGAATAGAAATACATGTAGTTATGAAAAATGACGTGGTAGGAGACCATATCCATTAGGGATGCAATACTCATAGGCGAGGAGATTGGACACATCCAATGATTGTCACACGACATACCATGTTTGGAGAATGTGTTAACGTTATTTAACCATAAGTCACTTTTCATTAGAGGCATCCAGATTTCAAATAGTTTAAACACCATCTATTCCTTAAGAGGATTCCTACTCCTACATGGGATATTCCTCATCACATATTTAAGAGGAATCCTTAACATGTCTAGGGACAAACTTCATCTTTATTTCATGTGAGGATTACCATGGGTGATGTATTCTGAAAGGGATCTGATTAGCTTGATAACTATAACCTGATGTAAATGTGAACCAAGGATGTTTGTCTCACACAACACACTCTAGAGGAAGACAATTACAAAATAAAATTCACGATTCATCGACATAGAATGATAGTTTGTGGTCACTGAGATCAGACGATGGGGATCTTTGAATAGATATATGCAGTGTGGATGAATTACATACCCAATGTGAATAAGGGGAAATGCTTTCCAGAACCACACTTCATACTATGAAGTGGATCTTCATATAGTTTAAAGTCATAATTCATGAAATTTAAATATCAATTTGTTGTTTTTATGTATGTACTGATGAAATGAAGCCATATGTTCATATGAATTATGAATTTTTGGCTAGTCTTGGAGACAAGATGTCATGGAATCGCTACATATCCCATGAGGATGTGAATCAAGACACACATAGTTCTAGAAAAATGGCATGGTAAGATACCATGGTTGGTAGGGGTTATCCTCTATAGTGACGGAATCTGAAGCATCCCATTATTGTCTTGATGGATCACACATGGTTTCCTTATGTGATGTAATGTTTGAAAAATCTGGCATTGGTTGGAGGAGTAATGTGCTCTATGTACATGGTGATTGAAGAGTATGAACCTTAGAAAAAGACTTTATAAATGATATATTGTTCTTCCCATTTTGACTTTGACATTTGTGGCTTCATTCCATGTATCATTTTCATTCTAGGATCCAATATCATGTCACCCTGGAGGAAGGAGTATTGGTTAAACTTCTTGTTGAACACTCTCATTATATTTTTTTGTTGAATATCCATATTTTTTGTGTCTAGATGCATGTTCTCTTCGAAGAATTAAATATCATCTAGATGGTTATCTACAAATCCGCCAAGTGTATTTTGGTCATAGAAAACAATTATGATCAATTTTAATTTATCCTTATTGGGAATGACTACCACTGTTCTTTACACTATAGGATATGAAGTCAAATAGGTGAAATTTCAAGTCATCTTCCAGTAGGCCCAAAGGGTGTTGATGAGTTTTTTTGGCCAACTATTCTTGTTTTTGACCACCATAATATTCAAAATGTTCGATAACATATTATTTAATGCCACAATATATCCATTTTCATGCGTATGACTGAGGGAAGTGTATTTGGAACGAATGTATTAATTCATCTACATCCTCTTTATCTTAACTGCCTGATGTTGGTTCCATTTTCAGTGAGAATGGAGTGACAGAATTTTCATCGATATATGATGTTGAATCTCATGAATTCAATCAATTACTAGGCCATTAATTCTTTGAGGACAATCACTTCTACCCACATAGAGAACAAATCCATCATGGTTAGAATGAATCTATACTAGTGATATGTTTATATATGATAGAAATATACAACATAGATCACACATAATGTAACGTTTAAAGAATACGTTGTGGTATGGTTAAGCATTGTTGGTCAATACACAATGTTGGCCTGAATCTGGCATGCATGATACTTCTTGGTGTACTCGATACAATCATAAACAATGGTTGGCCAAAAATATCCCAACCTTCAAATCTGGTGGGAGAGATTCAATACCACTTGATGGGAACCACAATCACTGGTATTACATTCCTCTATAAGCTGGTGAATCTTAGATACATGGATGAAAGTGAGGATAATTCAAAAAAAAATACACATCTGTAGAGATTCTTCTAGTGGTTAGGCACATAAAGAACGGTGAGAAGTACTACACACTGATAGATTCTCTCATGCTCAATATAGTCCGATGCTAGTTTACCATGTTGGAGGTACATACTAAATGTATGTTTCTAATTAGATGCTTCACCTATTGCATCAGGACACAGAGGTCCCGATGCGGAAGAACTGGGGGTTAGGTGGTTCACGTACATGCTCTCATCATTGTTTAGAATATAATGTGATATGAATATCTCATACGCTGCATTATTTAAAAAATCATCCGGATTATGATCAGCTAGAAAGCAAGATATAGAGGGGACGTAATCAGATCACCAATTTTATGATTGAGGGACATGAGTCACATTCATATGAGAAGGTAATTGGTATATATGTAGGAATGTTTCGTCCAGTTGGGGCACAATATCTATAATTTTGATGATATAGTAACCATTAACCTATTTGATGAATAAATTGGAGACCCCTTCACCTAAATGAGGGTGATTTCAATATATATTGATTTCTCAAGGCCATTAATGGGATCCTAATACTCTTTTTTCTTATTGGTGTAACCTACAATTAACTGGAATGAGTAGGGAATAATTCCTTTTATTGATGTGATGATGACGATCCCTAGGCCTAATCTGTTGGGATTGGGTTCATTGAGTCTTCTACCGGTTAAGATATGATAGGCACCATCAATATTATAATTATATTAGGGCATGTCTAGATCCATTGAGAGGATCACCCTATTTGGGGAATCGATATCTAGAGGAAATTATTCAGGAGTTGGATGTGGAGATACAATGTCTCCCAATTTCTGACGTTTAAATTATTTATGAAGAATGAATATGATGTTGAATTTTTGAAGGTTCTCGTTGCAACATACAAGAAAACTTTTCATCATGGGGAAATTTGGGATATACATTAGCGATTCTACTTGAGACATTGACTGTATCCCATGCTGCTTGAAATAATGCCACATATTATACAGTGCGACAATGTGTCCATTAAAGATCTTCAAAATGGGGGGTATCTAGTCTCCATGTCTCAGATAATGCGATGGATGTAACAAAAACTATTATCTCTACATTCATTAATCTTTTAGGCCACAAGGGTGCCAATGGATAATTCCATGGAGGACGTATAGAGTACCAAAGGGTTCTTAGAGATGGGTGGCATCATAACCAGAGACTATAGAAGATATAACTTGATTTCCTCGAAGGTGTTATGGAACTCTTCATCACACTGGTAGGTATTAACTATATTCATAATCCTTGAGATGGACTTATACTTATTGTCTAGATTCTGGATGAATTGATGTATATAGTATAAGTGATTGTTGATGCCTTAGAGCTCATAGAGGTTGCTTGGGGGAGGAATTTATCTTATATCCCTAATATTCTCTTGGTTGATATCAATGCCTATATATTTGAATACAATTCTCATAAAGATCCCATTGGTATACCTGAATGCACACATCAAGGGTTTAATCTTCAAATGACATGAGTGATGAAATCAATACACATTCCCAAGATCATTGAGATAGTCCTAACGTTTGAAAGATTTGAACACAAAATCATCTTGGTAGACTTCCTCTAACATCACCAATATTAGTTTAAAGGTGTGGTTCATGGATTAAGAATAATTGGTTTTGGTCTTCTTAAAACTAAAATGAATCACCTGATATAAAAAAATGCATTGATGATCCCTAAAGGCGGTAGACTCCGTAGCTTTAGGGCCATCTAGATCTGATTGTAGATAGAATATCTACCCATGAATGAAATGTCCTAGAACCAAGATGTAGTATCAATCAATAGCAATGTTTCTAGAAGGGGGGAACCTTCCATTAGACAATGGTGGTTGAGATATCAAAAGTCGATACATACACTGATCTTCCCTTTATTCTTCCTTAAAGGAATGATGTTGGAAAGACACATGGGGTTATAAACATATCTGATGTTGTTATCCTTAATAAGGTTTTCATTTTTTCCAATTACCATGGAACCATGGGAACTATGTAATTTCCTGGGAGGGTTATTCAATTCACAATGACATACTAAGATTTCGAGATGGTGGAAGAATGCTGAAGTGTCTTGTCCTGACATCGCATCATAACTCTAGGAAAATACAACATGATGTTTCTTTTGAGGGGACACATATTACTACTTCTACTATAGAGAAATGGCTACAATAATCATCATTGGCCTTTGTATCTTTCTTAGTTCCATGGTTCACTTGAATCAACTCATCGACTGTGGTGGAGACAACCTCTTAGGATGATTATAGAACATAATCCAACCTCTCTTCATCGTCTAAGGTAACCGAATCTATTATAGTATATTAATCTCGGTCTACTAATTTAGGAGGATCACTATTGGATGATTGGTAGAATAAATAATCCTTACTTGGGGACTCCGTCTCTATTGGGACCATAATGATAAATTATATGAGGGAAATCAGATTAGACCTTCGACCAAAGGGTCCATTATTGATATTGAAGCAATGGAGCCTGGACGACTTCTCTCGATTCAACCTGACTTGGTCGAACATGTGGGAATTCCATGAAATGGTGTCCACATGACGAACCTCTCGATACTTCATAGGGGTACATAATTCTAGTGTCACTCAGGCCTTCACTGTGTAGGAGTAAGAGGTAATATTTGGATACTCTATATACATAGGGATGCGAGCCCCCATCCTCCCTAAAATGACAAACCAACTACCCAAGTCAACAGTTTTGGCCACCAGCTAGTAAATAAGGAGGGTAAAAACAACGTCCAAGTTGTCACATAGATATAATTCAATGGTTATTTGCACATCCTCAATGTTATTAATCTACATTAACTTTCTCATATAATAGTCGACTTCTATAGACTACTCATCAATGTGTTGTAGGTGATATCCTTTGAGACAACTATAAATTCAGAATATTATAATATTCCGCCAAACAGGGTCTTGAACTAAATCCTACCACAAAAATTCTTATTTTTCTTATCATAAAACTCGTTTTCTAGGTGTAAGGGTCTCAAGAATGAACTAGTGAGCCCCAGCTTATGATGTGTTAGTGTCCGGATAAGTTTGGTCCCAGAACATGTGATTATTAGACAATAACAAATCTCTACCCCACATAACTAGACAATGGTGGTCAATGGAAACATTTTCCCCTATGTGAGAGTTTTATAGTACTCTATATAGAATGATATAGTGACTTTGAATTTTACAATCTCGATCTTACCTATATATTATTATTCTACGGGAACTACATTTCCTTTTAACTGGAGAGGGATTTCCAAGGATTCTTCAAGGACCACCCACATTTCATTCAATAATAGAAAGGACTCAAGAATTGATATCCATGGAGGTCTGTCATCAGGGTGATTCATCACATCGTACTTCCATGATGGATATATGTTTTGGCTTTTATGTAGATGCTCTTTGGAAAGTGGAATAATAGTCATCACTGGCCATACCACTGGATTCTAAATGGTATGTGACATATCATTCCAATCATCATCTTACATTACCAATACCACTATTGGTTGATTATCAATTGGATGAGGCCATTCATTATCTAGATACAATTGGTCACATTACGGTTGTGGCTATTCTGAAAATTCAGTTAGCATAATCAGCAATGGTGGCATGTGTGATGAAGCAGGGTGGGTAGATTGTGGCTACCGAACATTGTGAAACACATACTACCTGGTCTCAGTATCATGCACATATCATATTTAAGTGCTTACATGAGATTCCATTCAACATTTATAAATTCAATTATTCCTTCGATGATGTATTCCAGGGGAACGCAGAGGGGATAGATTGATATTCTTCATTACTTAGAAGCATGAATCAATCTATAAACTCGATGGAATTCACGAGGGAATATTGCTACTAATCATAAAAGTGTTCTCAGACTGTTGGGTAGAATCTGGAGAATATTCAGAACTCTAGAGGCATGAAATCATAGAGAGTATGGTATAGATTTGGCATTGGGCGAGGAAAAAAGCATTCCCATGCGCCGTCAAGGCCTAGTATTTTGGGATTGGGAGGGTAAAATGTGGATACAAATTCATCATCGTGAAAAGAAAAAATGACTTTAGGGGGTTTGGGACAACCTAATCCATCAAAAATGATTCTAAGGGCTTGAGAAACATACCTGTAAGACAACTATTCAACATAATTCTGAGTCCCATGTTTGGAAACATGCTACTATTCACAAAAAATATCATTGTTATTGGAGGGATTGTTTGAGACATGTGACACATGTGACTAGATATTATCCCAATTGATAAAGCCATTATTCTCTTGGTTATATATCCAATCATTAAATACATTATATTTCTTTAGGATATGTCCAAGATCATAAGGTAAGGGAAATTTTCACGGTGATCAGTATGCTTGACTTCATTGGGGATTCTTCCACTATAGAGTATCCAGAATCCCTTATTATTGGGAATTAAGGAAATATATGAGAACCTATACATATTTAATGAAATTGGTCTGGTTTCTTCTTTCTTGGAAGGGTTCTCTAGGTTCCTTATCATGTGGTGATATAACCACATTTTTTCCCTAGGCTACTATGTTTGGTGGGATAGAGACTTCTAATTTTGTAATCAGTGTTATTTAGATAGATGAGACTAGTGTATTTGGTGAGGGTCTTCTAGTAATGGGGCATTAAACTCCAAAAAAATAGGGGCCTCAACTATACTATGAAAATCGTTTTTGATTTTGAATCACTTTTTACAGAACATGGAGGAGGCAATAAGAATTCCAAATAGGATTGCTATAATGATTTCTCTAAGCAGTGAGAATTATAAGTAAAATATCGATGAAAACCCTAGGATGTTATTCATGATGAGGGTGGGGACTGGCCTAGTCTTAAGGCATCCAACACATATCCTCAACATCTTCATTTGTGTTACTGTAATATCGAGTAAATATATGAGGCCCTTACAACAGGTGATAAAACATTAAACACACTCATATGAATGTTTCATACACATGAAGATGATAGAAATGATTATCCAATGAATTATGGTGTTGAAATTGTAGAGGAAGTTCCTACAAATATCTTCCAATTTAGTGATAGACCCAATGAGAAACTTTTTAACCTAACGAATGTTCTTGATTACAATAGTTTTATTAAAGAACTTATCATTGTGGCCTCATCCAACTCCTGGGTTCCCAACATGGATCCACACCATGAAATAATGTGGTATAAATGATGTAGTGGTTTTCCCATCACATTTAAAATGTAAAATATGGTGATCATAATATCTGGGGGTTATTTCATGTCGTCCACCCATGCTATGTACGACATAATATCCTATGGTATTTCTACCTGTACCGTATCTAGGGAATCTAAACAAATGGTGAGAGTGGATAATATATCCTCTTGGTGGGGATATGTTTCAGGACAATATTCTTATCCACCAAAGAATTGAAAGGATTTTTAACTTGTTAATAAGGCTTGATGGCTTGAGGAGAGGGCCATATTGGGTCCCAAGGAATATTATCACACTTCTCAGGAGGATTCAGTAACATATTCTTTGGTCACATGAAATAAAATCCCCCCCTATACTATCTGGATGTGTTCTATCAACAACCTCTATTAAGGACAATTGAAAAAGGATTACTTTTTTACTTCCACAATGGAGGAGAAATAGGATCCTGTCGACGAGATTCATATTATGGTCACTTCTTAGCATGGATCTCATCAATGATCATTTTATGATCCACTTCCTACTTAATAATGGAGAAACTTTCGAGACCATCTTCTGTCTTATGAGAAATATCAGAAATATTAGATGGCTCAATATTTACCTCTCTCTTATTAATGTTCTGATTGGATGGCTTCGATGCAGAGGGATCTCTATTTCTGGGTGTACACCTTTACAGGCATGTGCAGAAACTTGTATGAGTGATTTTTAAAATTATCTACCCTAGGGGGTGGTTTTTTCCCAACAAAATATACATAAAGTCCCCTATCATTAATGTTTTCTAGTAGGTTAGGGATGACTATTCTTAACATATCTTTACACAACAATAGATTTTCCCATGCGGGGACACCCCTTCTATGATTAATCAAATCATATAGAGGCTCTTAATGCATATCTGTGGGAGGGTCTGGTGAGAGCTTTGAGATGCAAGGTGATGAGCCATTGGGAGTGCATCCAACTCAACCACTAGACACTTTTAATCATTATTTTCAAAGTTCTATTGGATTCTAGGATAGACTGACTGATAGTCCCAAAGGTGATGAAAACTCACCCAAATGGTCAAGAGGAAACACACAACTTGGTCCTCAGTGAGGTATTACAGAATATCAATGTTGGAAGTCAAATTTTAAAAAAATACCACCAAAAGAATGATCATATGCCAGAGTATCCCATAATATTTCTTTCCCAGAGGCAGTTCATAATTCATGGACTACCATAATTTTAGTTGGTCACACATAATAAATTTGTGGTGGTACTGGTATTGATCGATGTAGTGGTATACTGTCAGGTGGATGAGTCAATACGTTAGTCAACTATCCACTACATGTTTCTTCATACTTTATAGGAGGAACCAATAAGATCATCATATCCTTATTGTACTAGTTTTTCATTAATATAAAATGTGAAAGGGAAATAACACAACTTATAATATTCCCTATAATCTCACCATATAAAAGAGTTAGACTTGACGAATATAGCTCTTCATGATCACAACTAGTGGTGGATAGGATGACGGGCGATGATGAAGATGGATGCACAGCAAGCCCCTAGTAGAGGTGGGGGGATCTTCCAATACTTTAATGTACATATTTATAGATTTAGGAATCATATAGATTTCACCTTTTGATAGAGAGAAACAAATCTATCGGGTTCCTTGACCTAGATCTAATATTGATGACTAGGGTGAAAACTTCACCATCATGTAATATTTACCATAATAATTTTTAAAGATGATGTGATTAATGAGGACATGATGGTTTCCAATATTTTTCTGTTGATGGTGGCGGTTCACCCTTCTTCCTATGGAGGGTTAATCAGGTAATAGTAATTCTTCTGTATGGTGAGGAATTTTGTGTTGATTAGTGCTGATGCAGGATAGACACCAGCTCTGGTTAGTTCTGTCATGACCTGCCTTCACCAAAAAGAGGGAAGGGTCAGCAGGTTGCCATGCCCTTCCTTCTTTATGTTGAAGGAGAGATAATGACCCCCGAGACCCTCCTTCAATAGGTCCCAGAGTGGAGACTAGCATGAGGGGTATATAAATTTTCTCACAAATGGAAGGCATTACCCCTTTTTTATTTATAAGATCGAGAGATGAGATGATGAAACTCAACAGAACCAAGTTAAAAGGAAGGTAAAGCCAAAAATAAACCATTCCCACATGCATGTTCCAAAAGTAAATCCACAAGTACAAAAGGTGACTACAAGGTCAGTACCAAAGAGGAAATGAAAAAAAACAACTGCAACTGCTCCAAAGGTCCAAGCTAGTAAGGTCCTGTGTGATCCCCGAAGTCCTCCTGGAAACCTGAAAGCAGTCTTATATACGTAGGGTGAGAATACAAGTACACTCAGTAGGGAAAACCAAAGACTCTCGTGCATAAGTGGGGGAACATACTAAAGTCCCGTGAGAAAAAGAGTACCAAACAACTAACAAGGCAAACTATCCACCCCAGGCCGCACCAAGGCACACTCCCCAAATAACACAAGTCAAGATATATATATATTAAGAGAACATCGATGTTTGGGTACCCCACGCCACATTCCCACTGGTTATTGATAAATCCTACGCATCGGACCAATCCCTCCATTCTCACCACAATCCCACATCCACACCCACCCACACACACATGGGCCACAACCACACACAGTCCCACTGCCGAAATCCCGCCCGCACACACCTGAGCCTCAACCACACGCAGTCCCACTGCTAAATCCCGCCCGCACACACCTGGGTCACAACTGTCACATGTAACCATTCCTAAAAACACATAGGCCAGAACAACCACCACCGCGCCCGAAGACACCTGGGCTAAAGGATCCACTGCCACGCCCGAAGACACCTGGGCCTCATCCGGAAGACACATGGGAAACCACCTGCCGCACACACCTGGCCAACCAGCACACTACCCCGCTCGAAGGTTCTTGGGCTAATAATGGACCTCAGGCCATCACAGCCTTCCCAAAGATACTTGGGATATCTGAGAAAGGGAGCATAAAAGGAGATAATAACCAGCCACTGTGAATAGTGTTGGAAAAAACACCCTCCCCCATGAAATGGTGGTGTTCGGAACTAAGTGCTCAACTTGGGTGGGGCGCGAATAAGAAACACAAAGATACAAGTATATATATAGGTAGAATGAACTCACCCAAGATAGGTTTTTCTTCAGACAGCCTACAGATCACAACAACACTCAAGTCCGAGTCACGTCTCATGCTAATAACCCATTTGTCCCCTTTCTTGTTTCATGTTCAGTAATAATGTTCAATTGAGTTCAAGCAGTACTAGGAAAATATCAATCATAGGCACAATTCTAGGAATGTAAACAGTCAAGCATCAACCATAACGTCCACACTCGGTTCTCAACAATAAAGGATCCCACCCCAATTTGTGATATAAACAAGTAACCACCAGGTCTTAAAACTCACAACCACAGAATCCATACCAACAGGGGATCCCATCCCTAAATTCACACAAACACCAAGAGCATAAAACAACAGGGGATCCCATCCCCTCCCACATCTCTTGCAATCGGCCCAAATGAAAAAAAAACCAACTACCACCACCAACACAAGAAGGGCCTTGCCGGTATTTTCAAATTTAAATGACTTAACACACTCCATGATTCAAATTCCATGTGTTCTAACTAGGAGTTATCACAGAAGGGTTGATCCTGGTGCTTTCAATTTACTCAGCCGGATATACGTGATTAACCAATTACTTTTCACATCAGGTGTTTACAACCACAACAAGCCATTTAAAACATCAGCAGGGGTTCATTAGTGCACAAACAACGACCAGCAGCGGCCTCGATTTTCAGAAGGCATATGACATCACAACTCAACAAGATGGTCATAAAAGAAACATCATCAAAATATAAGACAGCATCAAGGATCACATCCCCCCCTCCATTCTTTATAGAATTTTTTCATTATCATAAATTAGGTCCATTTTATCCAATTCTACGGAATCCAAAGCACACCCACCCCACATGATACACAAAATATAGAGGAAAAGGAGAAATTCCCTACCTGTTGGATCAATGATCTACGCTGAGGCCAGGGGAGGAAGTTCACGGATAGCGACTCGCCTGAACGAAAATCGCTTCGTCTATCAATGCTTTGGCCAGGTGCGGAACTCTACGGATAACGATGCGGTGCGCCCGATGCACCACAAGTGGTTTGTGAAAAGATCAAGGAAAGGAGAAACCACAGCTAACCCTTAGTTTATAAGAGTCGCGGACGGTTGAGGAGAAAATGTGAAACCGCGTAAGGCATGGGGGGTCGTGGGTTGACCACGCGGCTCCACTCGTGGGTCGGGTGGTTTAAACCGACCCATTAATTGTTTAAGTATTTAATTAAAACTCTTATGTGCATTACGAGTCTTTAAAACATGCTTAAACGAGTCAGAATAGGGTTTAAAACCCTATTTGCGCAAAGGAGAGATACTGGAAACAAATTGACAAGGTCGGGTGACGCTGATCGGTCTCACCGATCAGTCACGCCGATCGGTCTCACTGATCGGTATCACCGATCGGTCACACCGATAGGTCTCACCGATCGGTCTTCACCGATTGGTCTCACCTATCGGTCTCATTGATCGGTCTCACCGATAGGTCGTGCCGATCGGTTGTGCTGATCGGTCTCACCGATCGATCTTGCTGATCGGTCGGGCTGATCGGTCTCACCGATCGGTCTCACCGAGATGCCACTCTTTTAGGACCCAGATTTTGGCAATGGGAAGAACCAAGAGAGTCTGGGTCATCACAAGTTGTGATATGGGATTTCCTATATATTGGAAGTTTTTGGGGGTGGTGAGGACCTCCACATTGACTGGTAAAGGAGTGGGATGGACCTACACACTGATCGGAGAGAACATTGAGAGACTAACTATTCCGACCATTAGTTACAGAATGGTGAGGACATCTATACTAGAGTGTTGAAGCATTAGGAGGAACTTCGTATTGATCAAAATGGAATAGTGGAGCATCTCAATGTTCTTATTTTGGGAATATGGATAAGACAACCATATTTTATACTAAAATAGTAGGGAGGACATATACTTTGATTCGTGGAAGCATGGGGAGGGCCTCTACGTTGACTATTAAAGGAGTGGGGAGGGAATCCTTTATATTTGTCCGCAACATGAGGAGCACCTTCGTATTGGATGACGGTGAATACATGGTGATGTCCTTGGTACTGGTAATTGATTATTTGAGGACAACATCCGCTTTGATTGGTGATATAGTGGGAAGGATCATCACTTGATTTGGGAAAGACATTAGGTGGACATTTTCACTAATTGTCTTTGAAAGGGGGATAACCTACATGTTGGGAAACATATGTATGGAGAGGACCTCTGTATTCAATGTTGATGAATCATGGATTACCAATACTTTGATCAATGCTGGAACATGGAGGTCATCTTCGTTAGATGGAAATGACATGAGGAGGGAATTAATGTTTCTTATGAGAGTGGGGAGTACGTCGTCTTGGGATGGTAAAAGTGTGGGGATGACATCATCAGTGAATCTCATCATCACAGGTTGGTATGTAATGGATTTTTGTGGCGCTAGTGGTTGATAGATTTATCCAATCTTTCTTATAGGGTGGGAAAGGTCTCGATCCCAATTAGGAGAAGATGGATCCCTGCTCTTCTATCGAAAGAAACTAGAGGGATGAACCAATGGTTGAAGTGGACACTCAAGAAATAGCATGTGATTACCTTTTTCAAGAATTGTCCAGGGCCTTCCCCCAATGTCAAGGTCACGTGGTTAAGACAACAGATAGTGGAGTAGGGGTGAGGTACACTTGTTATTTGGTCTGGAGGATCAGTAATTTCTAGTGCAGCTAGGGATTAGTGGGGGCCCTCCTTTGTGGATCTCATGTTCTCATCATGGATGGGGTGACATGGAAGGCCCCATAACTTTGGCATATGAGAGAAAATAATAGGATCTCTCTGAGGAGTGACTCCCGATGAAATTCAATTTTGGAATATGGAGTGGTTTTTTTTAAATTCCCTTGTTCATGGTGGTGTCAGCAAGACAGTGATGTGTCCAGGTCCTGGTGAGCTATATCCCTTATGGGATTAACACTATTTATCATACTGGAATATGTGGGTGTCTATCAACTTCATATAGATTATCTCTGAGGTTACTACGAACCATGGGCTCCTATTATATGAGGTTTCAATGTATGTTGTGATAAATGATGTATCTTACATGACTTCCCAATTATAATTTATTCATCCATGGTTCCTGCAAGTGTTGGGTGGTTCATTTCTTATTGATAAGGTCTAGGAAATTAGTTTGATTCAGTCATTAGTACATGTGTAGGGATATCAATGTATGATATCCTAGCAGCATCTAATCATACAAAGGTGGAGATGGATCCACACTAAAAATGTCCCCAATTAAGGAATTCCCATGGTTTACTGCCCCCATTTCAGGGGATTTATATGATATCCACAAAATTTACATAGTGGGTCCCAAAAACAGTGATCTGAATACAGTGACATGATAATATATTGATACCTTGAGTGCTACTTGTACCCACATTTAGGATATGAGTTTCAAATTTATTTCACTATTTTAGTTTCTGAATCATTTCTCGAGGCACGACAACACATCCTCAACAAGGTTGATGTGCACTAGATGCTTTGTTACACCACATTACCTCTTTCCAAATACAGGTAAATTTCATCACTTTCATCGACGTAATCTTATCGATAATGAAAATAGGATGATGGGACATCATTAATCCTTCTATGGAATCCTCATTGGATCACATTTCTAATTCTGGGCATACCTTATAGAGTTATGTCATGTTTTTTGAACTCATTACTCATAACATATCTTCATATATTCTAGTTCATTATGCAGTATATATTTGAAAATTACATTTGGTCACTATAGGGAAACAACCTTCGGTTATAAGATTTGTCACATTGGGCATCAATGACATGTCGGAATGATTGGAATACTGGTCACCAATTTGCATCCTATTGGGAGGGAAACTCATGGAGGCATATTAGGATTATAGCCCAAGGCATACCATGTCGATCATGAAGTATCTATCAATAAATCCTTATATCATCCAAGGAATTCACCTAAGGAATAACACATTTTACATGTTTTAGCTGATGGTGTGGGAACATATCTTCCAAGGATTTCACATCATGCATCCAATGTTTTTCATGAGGTAGATGACACTATGAGTGAATATTTTCAACATATTTCTCCTCTTGAATTCCATGATACTGGGTATTTGGGATAAATTCACAAGTTTAACATCTAGTTCCAATAAGATTGTACCCAAGTGGTACAAGCTCTTGCATGGAATCCAAAAAAACCCATGATCAAATCCGAGCAAGGATGAAATTCTGGGTACTATAGCAGTACTGTAGCAGTGGCGAAACTATTGTAGGGGTGTTACTGTAGCAGAATTGGTACATCAGCAGGGCTGTAGTGGTGGTGGTACTGTAGTAGTTATTGTAAAAGTGGATGTACTATAGCAGTACTGTTCACCAATGGGTCCTTTGGGAAAAAAATTGGCTTTCAAGCCTTGTATTCCAGCCACATGGCCTTGGACCTTCGGGCTATGTAATGGGTCTCCCTCTACCCAGAATTAAAATAGGCATTTGATTTATTAATAAATTGAGGCTTCATCCCCAAAAATTTAAAAAAGAATGTTTAACATCTAATGGACATAGAGTTGATTGGTAAAGGATTCCCATGGTGGAGGATCATGTTGGTGTATCCCTAGTAGGGAAGATTCCCCACAGTGAAGTTTTCCGATGGATGGATCTGAACATCCAATGGACGTGGAACTGGGAGATTTGTAACATAAATAGGAAGATATCACACCATGAAGGATGATCAGAACACCCCTTGAGGTTGAATAAGGGGTTACATCCCTAGGAGGGAGCACCTAGGTAATCTTATGGTTGGTATTGAACCTCAAAGAGGCATCCTACATACCTTGTTTAGAATACATGGATAAAAAACCTACATAGTTCTATGTAGAAATTTATGTTAATATGAGAGGAATGGTCAATGTAGTTCAACGTCATGCGATAAAGACACTAACATTGTCAGGGGAGTGTTAAAGAGGGATGGTGTGGGGCCTAAACATGAAATATTTCCTTCGTAAAAGGATTTTTCTTGGTTGGATTTGGTGTAGGGATTATGCATTGATCTACCAGAGGGAACTGGATGCGATGTGGTCTCCTTGGTGAGGAGAATGATCATACCAGGGATGTAGTATGAATAAAATCTGGATGGATGTAAATGTTGGGTTGGACCTCTTGGAGGCTTCCAACGTATCAAAGTTTTGTAGTAATCAATGATAATATAGATAGGTATAGTTGGGGTTTACACTTGAAATGAGGCCCACATATGTTGATCATGTTCTTGGGGATTATTCATGGAATATTCCCATGGAGGAGATAAAATTGGGACATATACTATTTAAATGGACCATAGGGTGACAGTGGGTTGGATTACCTGATCTTTATTAACTTCTATGACCATGTGAGTCATGCTCAATGTATGAAACATGATAAAGAACTATAATTTAATCTCATTTCTTGAAATAACCATAGAAAAGAGTTGTTGTGGTGTTTACATGTGGAAATTTATTGTGGAGGATCTCATTCCATTAGAGGATATGTAGTGTAGATACTATATCATTACAATCATACACTAAGAATACTATGCTTATTACATAAGATAATGGCATATTTTACCTTCATGGTTTGAGGACATAGATACATGGTAGTTTTACATCGTGTCTCTCAGACGTGGATGGAATCACTCCCTATCCTATGGGCTTATATGACTATATCTCATGCTAAACTAGCTGGGGCATGGATTTGGAATTGATACGTTATAATGATGTGAGGTGTGGACAATAAATATTTCCACATTAGCATGGCTATATTGAGAAGAAACCAGATTTAGTGAAACTAAGTTGAAAACCAAGAAGGAAGTGGGAGTCTCATGCCATAGATGAAGTAGAGTGGCCCATGTGAAAGGTGGCAAGGGTCACATAGGGACTCATGGTGTAGCTGAACCGATCCTAGATTTTAGTGGGGGCTCTGGTCACTCATCCATTATGGGGTGGTGTCATCAGAATGTAAGACACACAATGAGGCCCATGATAGAAATTTCATGAAGTTTAAATCCTCCATGATAGGACCTTCATGAATCTGATGTACTTCCTTAAGGCCAGATAATTAATGAAGGAGGGGGTTTCAAAAAATGGGGTGACCCTACCATAAGAAGAAGTCCTCACTCAGGAAAGGCGGACATCATGAAGGATCAATTCTTCATGAAGCATCAGGTTCCATATAGAAGAATTATTCCTTTTAAAAGGGAAAAATACATTGAAGAAGGTATCTCCTCCTAGGTTGGATTCCATAAATACCAGGTTAATGGGTGTTTCAAGAATCCTAGATACCTTGTATTATACTTTTTTGTTCTGGTTTACGATGCTAAGGAGGTTTAAAAAATGAGATAAATTATGAAGAAGAATAGTTTCAGAACCGTCAATACAATATGAGAATGAGAGGGGTATTTATATGAAGACGTTTTTATTAATATATTAAGAATTTTTGAAGAATTTATGGGAGTTGAGTGTGTGTGTAACTCCATCAGTCTTGTAGAGACACCACCAAGCATTCCTACCATCGTGATGTGCTACTACTCCCATGGGAGACAACTATTAGGTATTTTGTAGATGAAAAGTACAATTTGACTGCTGGAGTAATACCATCCTGGCCTCACACATTCACATAAGTGACATAGTGACTGGGAGCTTCATGATCGTTGGCCATTTGAGAAGTATAATGACTTCACAGAGAATACCCCATGGGGGTTTAGGATTTTTTTATGAATTTTATTTAAATTTCCCGTTCCTTCCAAGACTATTCCAGTGGAATTATTTTATAAAAAACTAAAATGAAATATTTAATTCGGAAAGATGAACCATTCAAAAATTATGGAATTCAGGGTGATAAGTCTTATTTCAAATTTCTCAGTTAATATTATTCTTATGAAGAAATATTATTTTATGATAAATCAGAATGCATTGAATTATTCAGAAATTTTTATTCTTTAGTTAAGAATAATTTTATTAAAGTACAAAAAGATGTTATCAAATACTAATTTTAATATATCAAGGTACATTATGATGAAATATACACTCTAGAAGAGGAAGGTGATATCGTGAGATAATAATTGGTATGAAAATTGAGTTTCAACAATATCTACACAAATTTGTTGAAATTTATGTACAATTATATATTAATTTTAAATTAATGTATTTATTTATTATGAAAAATTTAAAATATATTTATATAATAATTAATTTATTTAAAATGGGATTAAATAAATTTATTCTTGGAGAAACTATATAATTTATATCTGAATTCCAACAAATATCAATGTGATTTTTAACAGAAAAAGAGTTAAAATTGAGAAATTACACAATCTAGAACATTTTAAATATCAGAGAATATATTTTCCTATATAGAATATTCTAGTATGATCATTTGTTCTACATAAAATAGATGTTATTATAAGAATATTTGGTATTCATCTAAGTAATTAACTAGATCCACATCACACAAAAATATTACCCATTGCCTTATTAATTATGTTATCACATTGTCTATATTATTGATTTTTGGGAAATCACTAAATACTTTAAACAAGTTTAAGAGAAAAATACCAATACATTCCCTACAATTTCAATGATTTATTTAGTCCGGAAAAATAAGAATCTCTCCCAAAATGTTGGCCAAAAAAATAGGGCCTCAATCCAAATTTAGAAAGTCACTCAATGTAGACAGACTAAATTTTTTAGAAGATGAAAGCTATTAAATTAATATATTGGTTGTAATTAAAGTTTATATATATGTCCATGTATTTTTGGAATGATATTCTAGTGTCTAAAAGTTCTAAATTTTTTCAAAAAGGGTTATTATTGTTGATTTTTAATGGGAACATGCATGAAATAAACTGATCCCACATATTTGGAGAAAACTGTATTTGAAGAAAAAAAGGAAATATGGGAGAGATTCTATGAATTATTCATATAATAATTGGGAACTCTAATGATTTGGAGTTGTATGTTCCAACATAATTGAATTCAAATTATAATGTGAATAAAATTCCAAAATAGATTAACATGAAGATATTAAATGTAAAAAAAGGTTAACATTGGATACAAAAAAATAACGATGAATTAAATATACATTTGAAGTCAATGAAGAAATATTCATAGAATACACAACCTATAAGAAAAAAAGTTATCAACTACTGAATGTGCGTCCAAATATTAAACCATTGAATAATGGAAATTAATCTCTTAGTGAAAAGGATATTGATGGAATAAGAAATAGAATCCATCCATGGAATGGATGTCACGACCCCCTCCCACGAAAATGCCCTTCCTGAGCAGGAAATGGTGAAAGGGAGATAATGACACCCCGAGTCCCACCTCCAGTAGACCCTAGAGTGGCTACAAGCACAAAGAGTATGAGTTTTCACAAATATGGGAGGCATTACCCTTCTTATTATTTATTATCGGGAAATAGGATGAGTCAATCACCAAAAGAAAAAGGAAAAAGTAAATGAAAATATACCCAAAACCAAACCCATATGCATGTTTTTATACAATAATGAAACAAAATTACAAGTACAAGAAAAGCTACAAAGTACGATACCAAAAAAAGAAGGAAAAAACTGAAAACATCAAAAATCTAATGCCCACCTAGCAAAGTCTCGCACGGTCCATGAATTCCTCCTGAAAACCTAAAATTATTCATAGGGTGAGAATACAAGTATACTCAGAATGAAATCCTAATACTATCATGCACAGGTGGGGAGGCATCCTAATGCCTTATGAAGAAACAGAAAGGACCAAATCCTAGATGAGAATCTATCCACCCAACCATACAAGCCACACTCAACAAATATCACAAGTCAAAAGAGTAGTATACTAATATTGTCAATGTAGTATTACCCCGCACCACCTTCCCACTAAATACTGCTCAAGCCCTTACGCCTAACACTCTGATGCATCCCATCATCCTGAGCTAGTGCCACAACCTAGCCATACGAGGCTCATAGTATCCCGCCACTACTCAATCCTTGGCCATAACCACATCTCATCCCAAATACACAATGGGAACCACATCACATCTCATCCCGCAGAAACTTTGGAATATAACACATCCTCATCCCGAAGACTCTTGGGAAACATCTGTCGTAACCTGCCCGAAGGATCATGCGATATAGAACCCGGAAGAGGGAGAACAAGGAAGAATAGTAACCAACCATCCTTTTGATGTCTGACAATCTCACCCCCCCCGTCCCATGGGTGTTCGGCACATAGAGCTCAACATGGATGGGGTGCGTAAAGAAACTTAAAATGTATATATTTATAAAATTATATCAACCACTCAGCCCATCATAAGTCTTAAACACAAATGATCTGAGCACATGCCTCGGCACAACTATCTTGAAAGTATGCACACAATAAAAAGCCCCAAACCCCATTAAGCTTTTTGTGTTTCAACAGTTTTAGTTTATCTGTTCCTTAAATACCGAGAAAATAACAACAACCAAACCAGATCAATCGTTCATAAAACATATCCATTCCAACCAAAAATAATGTCAGGGAAAACACAAGTAGTACAATACAATTTTTGTTATCCTCCAATAAATTCCATTGATTCTCCATATTTAATCAACAATCATGCCCCAGAAAATTAATTCTTTCATTTATTTTAAACATGGTGATCATACAAATGTTCCAGGTATTCATTTAATCATCCCACTTTACATGATTAACCAATTTCCACATTCTTTGAAATTACATCCACAAAAAAATCAAGAAAACAGGTCAAAATTTAATTGCGCAAGCAAAGGCTCCCAATGAATGTGATTTTCAGAAGGCATAACCCTATTAAATTCACAACATAATCAATGGATAGGCATTGAGAGAAATAAAACAAAAATAACAACAAAATTGTCCAAACCCATTCTTTAACCAGTTATTATATTTATTTATTGGTTCAACCATATTTCATGAAAACAAGAGGATACTCACCCTTCATGATGCACAAAAAAACAGGGAGATGAAGGTAAGATCCCTACATAAGAGGTTTTGATGTCCTTCTGTGAGAACAACCACCACGAGGATTTCGATCTTTCCACCTAACGACAATGTCCTCCCGTGGATGTTGTGGCACAACCGCACAAACAACCAAGAGAGACTCTAATAAGGTTTAAGGTGTCATTTTTCATAGAATGGAATGGAGGAACAGAAAGAATAGATCGAGAAATGAATAAGAATGGGGTAGAGCATACCATTATGATGACGTTCGTCGAAGAGCGTTGTTCCAATCAAATATTAGCAATATCCTTAGTAGGAAAATGCAAATAGGAAGTCGAAGAAAAGGTAAAGGAACGAAGTACGATGTTAGCCTTGTCGACACGATCCCGCAGCCACCGACAGATCGACGATCGAAGTCCCGATGAAGAAGATAGGAGGAAGGCTTCTAGGTCATCCGGGAGCATCACCGTGCGGAGAAGAAGAGGGGTTCGTAAATAAAACATTATCCTCTCTTATATAGGCAACGAAAAGGAAAAACGGTATGCATCATGTGTTAATGAATACAATACGTGATCGTACAACTGTTCTATTGTTTGACTGGTCAACACACAACATGTCACGCGGTTTCCATGGGTGTAATTATAATAATAACTTCAATTAATAATAGTTTTTTTATTAACCTGAGACCTGAGTCATAAAAATGTATTCATCATTGGTCTTAAAATCACCGCCATAATTTCAGGGTTACGTTACTACTGATGGTTCATCTATCCGATATCATCTGAAGAAGTTACAGACAAATTATGGTTTTGACAACCATAAATAATAATATTATTAATATAATATTATTATTATTTTATTTCATTGAAAATTTCTATATCCATTCTCATTTATGATTCATGCATAAAATCCTCTCCAATTTGGTGCACATAACCTCATTTCACCTTGATTGGTCTCCTAATTTATTTTATTTCTTTAAATTTTAAATCTTTATTTCCTTTAAACTCTTTCTCTCTCCAATCTCTATTATATTCACGATCTCTTCCACCAAATGTGGCGCCTCCCCTTGAATTTACTCCATTATCACTTTAATGTTATTATTAATAAAATTAATACTAATAATAGCCATCATTAATGCCCTAATTTAATTCCATTAAATATTATTACCATGGTTACTCTCATACTAAATTAATACCATTCCATTTAATTAATAAATCACTAAAATACACCATTACCATTTATTATTTAATATAATATTAATAAATCCTCTATCAATTTCATCAATGGGGATCCATAATTATCATTATTAATAATAATAATAATTATTGAATCCCAATTATTATCTTATTATTACTCCCTCTCTCCCATCACATGATATTCATGAACGGGTTCGGAACCCCTTCCATTATTCATTATTATTATTTTAAAATCAACTAAATGAATATTATTATAATTTATTTAATATTCCAAAATAAAAGATGGATTCACCCATAAGGGTTAGCGCCTCATGAATTTCATTCCTTTATAATTTATTATATGCACCTCATTTATTATAATTTATTCCTTTATAATTTATTCCATACACCTCCCATTATATGTCCATTACACACATAATTTATTATTTATTATAATATAAATAAATCAAAATGAAACCATGCACCTCCCCTCAATGAATTAAATACATTAAATTTTTATTTATTTTATATAATAGTGATTATATTAAAACTAGTTAATCTTATTAACATAAAATATTTTCACGCCACCCTTATAAATTATTATTATAAAAAATTATTATTATCACACACGTCAAGTTTGACCACATTAAATTTTTACTAAGTAATGGAAAAGAGAGGTCCAGACCATTACATTAGATACCTCTCAAAACATTATCATCCTCGAGAATTACAAACCATCCCATAAAAATGGGAAAGGTCCAAACAACCACCGCACAAGATACCTCTCAGGGATCTCGTCATAAAAGGAATCCAACCACTATCCTAATTATATTAGTCAGGGAATTCTATCCCCCATGTCAAGATATTATCCGCATTAGGCGGCACTGACTCACCTGCATGGGTTTAATCGCATCTACATTAATGAATCTCGATTAGGGATTAGGTCCTCTCACCCCCATAATTTATGATTTCTCATACACACACTACCCAAAACACCACACAAAACAAGAAACACACTGCCCCAACATAAGGATTGCTGAATTCCATCTACCATGTCAAGATTCAATCTGCTTTGTGAGGAACTGACTCGTCCGCACAGGTTTAATCGCATCCACATTAATGCATCTTGATTAGGTATATGGTCCACCTCTCCCAACATGTTAGGACTCATCACACACATTTAAAGGAAATAGGGAAACAACATAGCATTATAGACTCATTAAAAACAAGTTCCATGCCCAAATCATGGGCGAGAATGTTTTTCAACAAAGGAGTGTGATGCTCCTTAATTTAAAAAAACATAAACGATAGCATTTAAGTAAAACCGAAAACATCTCTCTCAATCTATAGCCTTTATATGGTTGTCGCTTCTATTGTGTGCAACTATCGGCATCCCACTCCTCTGCCTCATTATTGGCATCAAGGTGCAATAGCTCAATGGTAAACAAAGAAAGCGTAGTCCCAAGTATCAAGGAAAGTTTCTCAAGGTTTCATTTGATCATTTTATTTCGATTTTTTTTCCCAGAACACCCAAATCTATTATAACAAAAATCATTAAGATTCATGTACCTTTCCTAGAGTCTCTTCCCTGTAATCAATGTAGTCTTACTTGGCTATTCAGTAAACTCAGAGTCCATGCATCGGATCATGGGGGGCCCTAAAATCATGTGTCCTAGTCAGTTTACCCTAGCCTATGTCAAACACCATGATCAGCCAATAATGTTACCCTACCATCCTATGCAATCCTCACTATTCCTAACTCCAAACGCCATCCTATCTCTCAACCATCATCCTCTAATACCATTCTTTCATGACCCCCTCCTACCAGAGATTCCCATCTAGAGCTAAAAATTGTGAAAGGGAGATAATGACCCCCCGAGTCCCTCCTCAAGTAGGCCCCAGAGTGGCATCTAGCACCAACGGTATGCGTTTTCACAAATATGGGAGGCATTACTAATTTTATTATTTAAGATCCGGAAATAGGATGAGTAAAACACCAAAAGAAAAAGGAAGAAGTAAATTAAAATAAACCCAAAACCAAACCCATATACATGTTTTATACAATACTAAAACAAAATTAAAAGTAAAAGAAAATCTCCAACGTATGATACCAAAAAAAGAAAGCAAAAACTACAACCATAAATACTCTATTGCCCAACTAGCAAGGTCCCGCATGGTCCCTGAAGTCCTCCTGAAAACCTGAAAGTAAACGTAGGGTTATCATACAAGTATACCCAGTAGAAAAACCTAAAATTCAAGTGCACAAGTGGTGAGGCATCCTAATGCCCAGTGAGACAATAGAAGGATCCAAAGCCTAACAAGGAATCTATCCACCCAACCATAAAAACCACACTCACCAAATATCGCAAGTCAAAAGGGTAGTATAGTAATATTATCAATGTATGGGTACCCCGCACCACCTTCCCACTAAATTTTTCTGAAGCCGTCACGCCTAATGCTCCCACACTTCCACCTCGTACTAAGCTAGTGCCCCAACCTGGCTATACAAAGCTCATAGTATCCCATCAGCACTCAATCCTTAACCATGGCCACATCTCATCTAGAAGACACCTGGGAACCACATCACATCTCATCCCGAAGACATCTAGGAACATATCACATCCTCGTCCCGAAGATGCTTGGGAAACATCTATCATAACCTACCCAAATGATCTTGGGCTATAGAACCTGGGTGAGGGAGTACATGGAAGAACATTAACCAGCCATCCTTTAGATGTTTGAGAATTTCGCCCCCTGTCTCGTGGGTGTTCGACACGAAGTCCCCCAACGACCGGGATTTTCAGTAGGCATAAGCCTATTCAATTCGCAACATAATCAAAGGATAAGCATTGATGGAAATAAAACAATAATAACAAAAACATTTCACAAACCTGTTCTTTAACCATGTATTATCTTTATTTACTGGTTCAACTATATCTCATAGAAACAAGAGGATACCCACCCCGCATGATGAACAAAATATAGGGAGAGTAATGTAAGATCCCTAATTTAACAGGTTTTGATGTCCTTCTCTGAGAAAAACAACCATGAGGATTTTGTTCTCTCCTTCCGATGACTACGTCCTCCCATGGACACTATAGCACAACCTCACCAACAACTAAGAGAGACTCCATTAATGTTTAAGGTGTCACTTGTCATTTCAGGGCAAGGAGGAACATAAATAGGAGATCAATGAAGGAATAAGAACGAGGTAGAACGTACCATTAAGATGACGTTCGTCGAAGAGCGTCGTTCCCATCAGATATCATAAATATACATGGTAGGAAAATGTGAATAGGAAGTCGAAGAAGAGGGAAAGGAACGAGGTGCACGATGTTCGCCTCATAGACATGATTTTGCAGCCACCGACAGATCGACGATCAGAGTCCGGATAAAAAAGATGGGAGGAAGGCTTTGGGTCATCCGGGAGTGTCGCCATGTGGAGCAGAAGAGGGGTCCGTAAATAACACGTGACCCTAACATATATAGGAAAAGAAAAGTTAAAATGGTACATAGCGTGTATTAATGAATATATGACGTGACCGTACAACGGTTATGTTGTTTTCCTGCTCAACAGACGACACCAAACACGGTTTCCATCACATGATATTCATGCACGGGTTGGGAACGCATTCCATTATTCATTATCATTTAATTATTTTTTTTATAATTTATTAAATAAATATTATTATAATTATTTTAATATTCCAAATTACAAGTTGGATTCACCCATAATGGGTTGCACCCCATCCATTTAATTCCTTTATAATTTATTACATGCACCTCATTTATTATAATTTATTCATTTATAATTTATTCAATGTGCCTCCCATTATATGCTCATTAAACACATAATTTATTATAATTTATATAAATCATAATGAAAAATTGCACCTCCACTCATAGAATTAAATACATTAAATTCTTATTTATCTTATATCACAATGATTAAATTAAAACTATTTAATCTAATTAACACCAAATATTTTCATTCCAAACTTATCAATTGTTCTTTTAAAAAATTATTATTATAACATGCGTCGTGTTTGACCACATCAATGTTTTACAATGTAATGGACCGGAGAGGTCCAGGCCATTACAATGAATCAAAATATAATATTTTGGGTTCAAACTAATTATGAAGAGGTTTAGTAGAAACTATAAAATGATAGATCTATGGTTGTAAATGATTTTTTTGGTATTTTCCAATTGGATGGAAATACAACAAAATAGTGTATGGCTATATTTCATGATCATATAAAGGAAAAATATAAAGAACCATTAAATCCTTCTATAAATAATTTTTTCCCACAAGAATATAAAATTTTCCAAATGACTGTCTTATCATATGGTAGATCAATTTGAAAATGAAAAATATTTGGTTAAAATTTTATGAAGTCAGATTGATATAATTTGTAATGTGAAAAAGGAAATTCTCTATAAAAAAAGTTGAATGGAATAGAATCCCACATTTCCAGAAGGTTAATGGATTATAGAATTAGGAAGGTGTAAATAATAAAAAGGTCTGGATACATTACTAGTTCAATGATTGGAATATATGTGTTGAGAAAACTATATTATCCACATGCTATGTTATAACAATATGAAGAAATACCACTTTATTCTCAGATCAGTATAACTATGAGTAGATGAAAAAAAATGTGGGGTTCCACTCTAGTTAAATCAATTGTAAGAGAAACAACACCTGCTAATTTTTACCATCCCTCGTCTTCTCCATTGAAACACTAAACTCACTTGACCCCATTAAAAATTTACAATGAATTGAACATATGTCACCCAACACCAACCTTTGGGAGGAATAATTTATTTTTTGGGTAGCATCCCTTGAGTTGGTGGGGGAGTCAATAGAGTAATGTTTTCAAATATATTTTAATTCTTATTTAATTTGGAATTTTATAAATCCCCTTTTAAGATTGAATTTTGAAGTACGATATACAATGACAATTTTTTTCTCACAATGATGACTTTTATCAAGTACATATTTTATCTAAACATATGGGGAAAGATTCATACACGTGAATTTCTTTTTGATTTGTGGGTTCATATAAATTGGTGGTTAACAAATCCAAATAAAAATTCTGATCTTTATCCCCTAAAAAGATAATTTCACAATTGATATGAAATTGTAATTATTTTATTGATATAATTGTTGACTAAATTGACGAATCATTATTTCTATAGAAGATTAGACTAATTATATATAGATTTAGTTATTTTTAGAAATATTTCTATTAGTAGGTGATGCCACCCTAGTCTTATGGAATTAATTGATTACAGTGGACATAAATGAACAAGAAATTGGGAGAAGTTTCATTAATTTAGAAGAGTTAGTTGACTTTTTATAACAACCTACTTTTAAGTTTAGTGGGGAGAATAAAATTTCATGAATACACTATAATTTTAACAAGGGTATGAAAAACCACGGTTTATTTGCCTTCATTTTTGTGGAGAAGAGTTATATTTACTCATGAAGAACAAGAAATTTACAACAAATACAAACAGGAATATAGATGTTCCCTATGGTGTATGTTGAATTTTCAATAAATATGATTTTTTAATAATTTCATTTCAATTTTATTTTGAAAATTAAATTTTGATTCCTATTAACATATATGTAATAGATGATGAAAGAAAATGCTTCCCATTAAAAATTGGCTAGAATGATTAATGTGGGATTCCCAATAACAATAGAATTAGAGTTATTTTATTTAATAAATTAAATGTGATGATTGTTGGAGAACAATCTGTTAAATTTTGATGAAGTTAAAAAATAAATAACGAATCTAATGGAATAGAATTTGACGTCAAAATTTTGGATGTTTCATTTAACATTGATAAAATATGTTCCATATCAATAGAGAAGAAAACTAGACTTTAGATGATCTATACCCAAGTTTTATTTTGCATTTTTTACTGAAGTTAGTAATAAAAATACATGTATAAATAAACTTTATTGTGTTATTATGAGGAATTAACATTGAGGAATTAAAAATTGAAAACTAATTTCAATGTCTATCTATTTGTTTTTGATTTTATCTATATTTTTTGGGACTAAAAAGGAATAATATATAATTATAAAATCATTCACTGTATTAATGTTTCTGGAATGAAAAATAAAAATTATGCTGTTATGAATTCTTATTGGAACATTTGACAATAATTTCCATCATATTTTGAAGGACATAATAAATTGATTTATTTTTATATGAATTGTTTCTTCACATATGATATAAGAGTTAGTTTATTTTAAATAATACATTGAATTAACCAAATATGTGTTTGACTTTTCATTTCACATAAGATATTTTATACATGACACAAAATTTATTTATTGAAAATATGACTTCTAGATGTAGTGTACGATATTTCTAAGTCACAAAAGAAATTCCATTGCACATATGACGTTTCAAAAAAAAAATATTTCAACCACATATAATATTTATATACAACATAGAAAATTATTAATTCATGTTATCATATTAATGTTGGTGTATGGGTTTTTATATTTTTCCATTTTTAAAAAGGATGACCTGTTAAGACATTGGGAGTTCGTTTTGGAATATTCATCAAGTGTATTATATTATAATTTGAGAAATTTTTAGAAAATTAAAATTATATAAAAATGTTTCTAGAATTTTAATTTGTTGTTTAAATTAATTTGAATTACTAAGGGTAAAAAATTCTACTAAAAAATATAATGAATCTTTAAATAGACACGATCTAGTATTATGAATCTAAATTTTATGAATAAAGGGTAAAAGATCAAAACATTGGTGAATTAATAAAAATTTAAATGTGTTGAAATTATTATTATTTTGTTTAAAAAATAATGTAGAGTATATAGAGATTATTCATGATTTATTCGTCAAAGTCTAAATCATTGTTATCCAATTTTTTTAAGAGAATGGTTTCTTTAATTTATTAATAATATGATCAATGGTTGGATGTATATTAGATAAAATAATTAATCCTAAAACAAGAATTTATTGATTACATAAAATATGTAAATGATACCTATTGATGCTCAATGTGGTTTCAATTTAGTTAAATATAATATTATTTAAGGATGAGATGAAAAAATTAGTATTCTCAGTTGATTTATAACATTTAATGACTTAGGATACTCTACATAGTCTTCAGTGATGAACTGAATCTGAGATGAAGAAGGATCATATCAATATGATGTTGCTATTGTATTTTTATATATACATGGAGAATATTTATATGGGTATTTTTTGGAATAATATTATGGAAAATAAATCTCTTAGGATACCACAAAAAATCCATAGAATATTTATTCTAGATGAGATATATAATATGAATACTACACAATAGTAAGTTTTTAATATAGAAAATATTTTTATAATGAAGAGAAAATCAAAAAAAACCTTATGCTACCATTGAAGAAATAAGATATAGAATCTGTTGGAAGCGAGTTTATTTTAATTTGGCATTAACACTTCTTTTCATTTTTAGAAACATGAGATGAGACAAAAAAAGATATGTTGTAGATCAAATAAAATATTGTGTGTTTATATTGAGAATAATTGACAATGAAAATAATATTTATCTAAAATTTGAAAAAGAATGGAGAGAGAAATTAGACGAACACATGAGGATGTATACCAAGAATGTGAATCAGTTTTAAAATTACTAATCATTTATGTTTCAATGAAATAGAGTAAAAAATGTATGAATTGGAAGAAACCAAAAAATATATAACCATAATAATTATGATGATGTAGTTTTAAAATATTGAATAAATAAAACATAGTGGATATACATGATTAAGTAGGTATATACCCTATGACATTAGTGTTTCTTATCACTATGAATGATTTTAATTGTGTTTTAATGTGAAATTTTCTAGACAATAGTTTTTGTGCCTATATTTCTAAAAAATGATTTGATAAAAAGGACAGATATCTTATTTTGATGAAACTATAAATCCATGAATAGATAAATGTAGACCGTGATGTAAGTGACGTAATCATAATATTTTAATTTAGTTGAAAACTTTTTTGATTTAGTAGTTAGATCATTTTTATGTTCGTAAGACTTATAAGATAGAATGGTTGATATAAATCATAGATGAGGAGGAAAGATGAGAAGAATAGTTAGTGTGCTTCTATCTTAAATGAGATCAGTTAGATGTTTTGATTTTCACATCTATAACATTTTAAGCACACTCACATTTTTCATATGTTAATATTTTATTAGAATTAATTTTTTTTGAAAAAAATATGATTTAGAAAACAATATTTATTGTACTAAATATATGGACCAGAATAATAACTAGCTATAAATAAAAAGTCGGCTCATAATGAGACAAAATATTTTAAAAATACTAGTTCCAAAATTTTTCCAATTTATTCATTATATATAGCTTTATTATAGGTGATTCTATATGAGATAAATTTATCAAAACCAAAGTTTTATTTTTTATGATGAAATTGCTAATAATTTAAAAAAATATTTTTTATTTGTTTAAAATATAATAACACATGATATACCCCCTCTTAGGTGAATAGGAATATAACCACAAGGAATCTCATTTTAATGAGATATTGGGATTTTTCATTTCCCTATCCATTACACTGATTCATAATACTCTATTTAGAATATTTATCATGGTTACATATATGATATAAATCAATTGATTTCTTTAATTAGGGGTAATATTGGTTATATATTCTTTTTCAGAGATATGTGGTTTTTATAGGTTCATAGGATAAGGCCAAAAGTATGTGATATA
Organism: Viscum album; assembly: GCA_963277665.1. NCBI lineage: Eukaryota > Viridiplantae > Streptophyta > Magnoliopsida > Santalales > Viscaceae > Viscum > Viscum album. The sequence goes on along the minus strand of OY728148.1, from coordinate 1,918,011,256 downwards.
TACCTTCTTGATTAGTTTCTCCATCCCACATACTTTTGGTTATTTGCTTGGGGTGACACAATTCTATTAATATTACTGCAAGTGGGGTCCCATTGGGTTGGGTTATATAGTATATTATTGGTAAATAAAGTGTATCAAATGTTATGTGTGAAGTTTAATTATTTTCAAAGACATTATAATACTATAAATATTTTATAATAATAAAGTATATTTAGTAAATTGGAATGTAATAAACTCATATTGTATGATGATTATAGAACTATGATAAAGATCCTCTCTAAAGGCATAATATCAAGCTAAATTTGATCCACTAATCACATCAAGGTAACACATGATGTGTATGAAATAGAGTGAATCGCTGTATAATTAATAATTTCCAGTATTAGATATATTTTTAATGATCGCAAATTTAGAAACAAATAATTGTGAAATACGAGTAATGATAAGTATGATGGATTAGATATATTATGCTTGATACTATTATGATATCTATATTTAATGTGATAATTTGGACGAATAATATTCAGAAAGAGGTGGTGAAAGTATTTGTAATTACTATATTCATACCCTGAAAATCCAAAATGATGAAGATTGGAATTTGTATGGATGAGTTTTAGATGAACATGAAATATAATTATGAATAATAAAGGATAATTAGAAGACTATGGATAGGATCTGTTAGTATAAGTTCTAAAATTAGTTATCTTTTTAAAATATTATTTTGGAAAGAGATGATTCATAATGATGTATGGAAAAATGATTAAATGGAATCAGTAAAACTCTAAACATCCAAAATGATACATTTTGGAATTTAGTAGAGTGAGTTATAGATTCTTGGATATATTAACACAAATGCCTAGGTATTTAATGAAGCAAAAAAGTTTCCTTAGGTTTCCTTGGTTAAGATAGTGTTGGAGTACAAATGTTGGATAATGATTGAATAAGATAAATTTATTGGTAATTCTGCAAATATATGGGTGGGGACACCTAAATAGAATGTTGAAATGATTTTCATATTTATATCTATTCAAAGTAATATTGGTTTTTATAGTAAAAATATAATAATCTTGGAGTTAATATTATCTTATTAATAGAAACAATGCATTTTTCTTCTTATGGAGATAGTAATGTTAAAATAATTTTTAAAAATTATGTTATTTGAGGTTTGTATGAGTTGTTCCATTCAATTCATCTCATAATTTTATTTTATAAGGACATATTATGAGGGTGTGCTGGAGGAGTCCATTTAGATATATTAGATCGTAGTTCATTTCTTCTTAAACAACAAGGTTTAGTGTTTCCATTTTAGTACTTCATAACCATGTTCAATAAGTTCTTATTTTTGCAAGGGGTTTTAGACAATTTTTTTAATTATTTGCATCAAAGATTTTTTTATTAGTTCATGGTATCCATGGAAACCTTTTCCTTCATTTAATTCATTATTATTTATTAATTTTAATTTTGAAAAATAATGTAATTTAAATAATAAAGGGTTTATATTGAAATGTTTTTGTGTAGAAATATCAATTCTATAGAATATTATTGGGTGCTAATTATTCTATAGATATAATGATATAAATATGATCTAATTCAAGTAGTATGTGAAGGATAAAACGATTTTTAAAATCTTTATTATATATAACTATGTATTTTTAGAATTATGTCTCATTGGAAAATAGACATAAATATCCATGAAGTGAAAATACTCTTGATCTCATATATCCACTAGTTTATATATTCGTTATTTAACGTATAATAGATACAATGTTTCTAATATAAATTACATTCACCAAAATTATGATGGATGAATAGTCAGTGTCAGATCATTTTAATGATTACAACATGATTCCAAATCATTTTGTGACTGATGGTTTGATGATTATAAAGAAGGAGTGGTATTTTATACTTCTATAATTTGGAATTTCTTTCATATGGTGGTTAACATATAGAGAAACTCAATCGATAAGACTAGCATAACTTTTTAGGGAATTCATGATCACATTCCGAATAAAGATATTAAGTAAAAGTAATTTCTAATAACTAATGGAAAAACCATTAATGTAAAGGGTGGATGATGTTCTTCTCTAAAATAGAAAATTTAGAATAAGGGTGATATGAAGGTAAAATTTATCATTGGGAAATAAGTTTTTCCTTGGCTTATATTCTTTCATTTTCTTATAAAAACATAAAAATGGAATATGTAGATCAAAGCATCAATTTTATATTATTTTCTTTGAGTTGTTCAGAAAATACATTACATATAGGTGAGAGCACATTTGTTATGTGTGCCACCATTTATTAGAGTTTTAAATATATTTTTTTTAGATTTCATTTCAATCAATATCCAAGATAGGATATATGAATATTTTTTCCACTAGATTTGTCAACAAGGTTTCTTTTATAAAACATAAATTCCTTGTGGTTGTTGGAAATTGGTATGTGAATGTCCAAACATAGAGTATATTCTTGTTTGATTTGTATAGGTTGAAAACATTTTGGTATTATATTAGAACATAATATCAGTATGAAAAATTCGATATATGGGTTTCTATATATGTTTTGTTGATAAATAATGGAAGTTCACATTGAGTTTCTATATTGGTGGTCGGAGAAAAAAATTACATTTATACATTTTTTATTTTACAATAACCGTGTTTAAAAAACCCATTAATGTGTTAACCCTTGTTTACAAAAAAAATGGGGAAATGAGGTGATAGTAAATGTCTTACATCTAATAATATTTTTATAAACCATAATAAGGGAATATAAATCTACTGTATTTTAAATTTTGTTATAAAAAATAAAAAATTTGAAGTCACAACCTGGGAAGACCCCCACCATGCCCAAATAGGTTCTTGGGCCACCAACATGGGTACCAAAATGACTCTAACTATATGGAAAGGTACCCCACATGATTGTACCAATATTCCTAGATCAATAGCCAACCCCTCATACTTGTTTACAAGACATTAACTGGTACCCTTACGCCTACTCCTTGTAAACTATTAAAATTCAATATCTAACCACACCCATCCGATTACAACAAAACAAATTTACCATATAGTATGTTTGTATTTTTTGTTTTATATTAGTATTACTCTACATATGTATATTTAAAAAATTTATATAAATATACAAATATATATGATTACACTTATTATTATATTTATATATATAAAAAATAACATTAATTTATATAAATTAATATTTTCAAATTTATATATTTGTATTATAAAATTATATATATATATATATATATTATTTATATTTATATTAATATATATATGTGTGTGTGTGTGTGTGTATTCATTCTTACATATTTAAATATTTATTTATTTATTAACATCATAATATATATATATATATATATTATATAAATATATAAATTTATCTATATATAAAGTTACATATTTATATATGTATCTGTATAAAATGATATTATTATATATATAATATTCTTAAATATAATTATATATATATTCGCATCATTATTCATTTATAATTAATGTACATTTCTTTAGTTAATATTAATTTATTTAAATTATTTTTTTACACATATGTGTTTTTGTTTATATGATTATATATATTTTTGTATATATATATATTCATTGTAAATGAATAATATTTATTTTTAATGCTATGTAACACCGTTTGAAATATATACACATATAATAGATCTTAATTTCACATTTAGTATTATCATATTTACAACAATACTAAATTATCCACATTTTATATAGTTGATAAAAAATTAGAGGTGTTTTAAAATGAAAATAAATAATGATGTTAAATTAGACACGTGATTATGAAAACAGAAAAAATTGAAATTTAGCCCCATTTCAATAAACATGGATAAATAAGATTCTTTTATAAGAAAAAATTATAAATAAAAAGTTTCCACATTTTCAAAAAATTCAATAATATTAGTATTTTATGTCATTCCATGGTTTTGAAGGATGAACTGTTGTATCTAAATTGGGTTTAAGAACTTTTGTTATAATATGAAGTTTATTTTATATTATGATGAGTAAATTTATGAATTTAAATTTTTTGGATTTATATTTATATATTTTAAGAATTTATTGTTTTCAATAATGTTTAGTGAAAACATTATGATTACAATTATTCATGTGAATATTTTATTTAACATTGAACATGTGTGGTTAGATAATATAACAAGATCAGAATTTGTGGTTAACTGTGCATGTCCATTGAGTATTTATGTGAGGAACCATTTATCTAGGGTATCATTTTGTGTAGATCTTGAACAGTTGGGAACATTTTTTTAATAATGTTTCCAAACCATGTTAGTTTCCCAACCCTTAAAAATGATGAGTTTTTAACCTACCATTATGATTTAAAATGGAATAACATATCTTCCTCCCAAATTCCTATTTACCTAAGTTAGGCACACCCAATATGGAGATCCTCCCATCCTATATGATTTTTATCTTCTAAATGTATATTTCATATTTATTTCTTAATGGTAATCCCACCCTCCTTCTCATTTAATTTTATTTATCCACCCTTTTTATTTATCCCTTTGGTTTTCTTCTTCCTATAAATTCTAGGATATTCCTTGGGTGATGTAATTTTACATAGTGGTTTAATCATAATATTTTCGGCTCATATAGAATTTATATGTTCTCTCTTAGAATTATTGAGTATTCTTCATTGAATGATATGTGTTTCATAAATTCGTGTCATAATTCCAACGTTATTGGAGTATATTTTCTTATTATTCATTAAATGGAATGTAATGGTCTTATTAATTACTTTAAATAGTTTAATTTATAGATTAAATTATCATATATTAAATATATTTATTTTAATTTTTTTAATTTTTTGTTCACTTAGAAGAAAGATAATTAATGTGAATTTAATTGGGGTTTTCATTTTTTAATGTGTGTTTGGTTATAAGTTACCTTAATCATTTTATTGACATATTTTAGAACAGAATTGTAGTTTTTCATTGAATATGACTTTATTTGGATCATAAATTGGGTGAGGTGAGTTTTTTTATGAGATATGTGATTCCAATCAGTTTTAATGTGGTTTATATTGTTTTTGTAAACATTTATTTTAATTTAAGTCATGTGGTTTCTAAATTTCTTTTCATTCATAGTTTAGTTTTTGGAAAGGTATGTTTTTCACTCTTATATTAATATTTTTAGTGTGTACTAGACCCTATTAAGATCCCATTAATTTCTATTTATATGAATGATTTATATATAATATCCCATGGGACATTATTTCTATATAATTTGATATAATTAATGATAAGCTTTTTTTCTTAAAAAATTGTAAGAGCTAATGTGAGATTTTTGGTTATTTTAAGGTTTTGATATGTGTGCTGATTTCTTGTTCTTTGTTTCATTACTTATCTATTTATATTTGTCATGGGACCCAAATCAGGTCTATGGAGGGTCCAGATCCACATTATACAATCCCAATATGAAACAAACTAATATTTCCCTAGGAGAGTTTCACTATCCCGTTTGTTTATGTTGTACCCAGTGACACTCGAGATTGTTGTAGATGGTGACTATTCAGGATTAACAATATGGACCCTACATAAATTGGTCCTAATAATAACATGTATTTTAACCATTAAGTAATACTATTTTTTCATTTCTTTGATAGTATATTATTCTTGATTGGGGATATCCTCATTTGAAACCATTGGTTTAACTTGTCCATATTACCACCATATCCCACGAGAGTTTTCCCCATTTTTACTCCATCATTGGGTTTGTACAATACTGGTTTTATAGTTAATATGCATATCATATTTTCTAGATAAATAATTTTTAATGTTTACTATGATGGGTTAATTCTATAATGTGTTTTAACTAGTGGATTAAAACTAATTTTTTAAAAATTACATTGATGGTTTTAAAGTTATGTTTTAAATGAATGGTTTCCTTAAAAATGGGTCGATATTTTATAAAATATTTAAGGGTTCAATTTTATGGAAGTCCTTTTTAAAAAAATTTATAATTTTATATCAAACTAGAAAAATATTAAATTTATTTTGAAATAACATCAAAAAATCCATAATGATATTTAAAAAAATTGTTTTAGCTCAATGTACATAAACACTAATTAGTGTATTCCACTCTGATATTTTATTTCATATTCCATGTATCAGGCATCCATTCAATTACTTTTGAGGAGGTTCATTATTTTCAATGGACTTTAGAGATTATACAATGGGTCACATATCTATGTTTTCTAAATATTTGTTTTATTTATGTCGTCGGATATCGATGTACTATCCATTATTGTCCAATACTCAGTTTATTTATTTATGTGAAGTTGTTTATCTTTTTTTTTATTTTATTGTGAGGCCATATTTTATTATTCATGATGAAAATTTTTATGTATTTTTTATTTGGTTTTGGATGTTTATTTATATTCACTAATTTTAGATATATATATATATATGTAATGATGGATCACAAGGTAGAATCCATGTTGCATAATTTTTTTATTAGTTCTAAATCATTCTCAATGTGTGTGTTTTTGATTCCTGAGAACTAGATTTAGGTTGCAGGGATGAGGAATTCCAATTGGGCTGATAGTGGACCGAGTTAAGTTTGAGTCAATGTGGGATCTTAGGCTAGTTCATTAATAATGGTACTAAATACAAGGTTCTCAGAAAGTGTCCTATGAGCATGGAATATCCCCATGATAGTTGGGGTGTGTTATGCTATAATAAATACGTAGAATGACTTCTAGGCCTGAATGTCATCTCACAATTAGTTGAAGGATCACTACCATTTAGGAAAACATCATAGTCACCATGTGTTCTTGATATTTTTTTTATTGATTTTATTTTTAATATGTTTAATTTATTTCTATATGTTATGACAGATTTTTAAATCCATTAACTGCATTAGTATTTTTGGGTCCATCATGAGTTTTATAGGTGAATGTTGAAAATGAATCAATGTTGAACAATTAGGTCATTTTTTTTTAAAAAAGCATTTGGTTTCATTGCTAAATGGATAATCAACTATTATGGGGCCAATCACATGATTGGAACAGAGTTTTCCAAACCATGTGACCAAACCATAGATAATTATACTTTTCCTACATAATTATAATCTTTACTCGAATTTTTCTTAGAATGATCCCAATGATGACTACCATTGTTATGATTTTAAATAAAGTAAATTATATTGATAATCTATTTTTTTGAATGTGGTTATTAAATAGTTTTGTGTTTTGTGATAGATTTTATACTTTAGGTTTATTTATTTAAGTGTTTATTATTTAAGTTAAAAGGGGAGTTCATTTTGTGGGATTCTTTTGAAACCTACATTTTGTGAAGGATTTAATTTTTTATTCCTTGAAATTTTTAATGATTATAATTTTAAAATTAAATTGGGAAAATGTTTTATCATGTATTTTTTATGTTAAATATTATTTTTATGGTAAAATTAATGAATATTTTAGTTTATGAAGTTGGTTTAATAGAATATTTTTTAATATAACACATTCGTGGTAATTTGAAATGAAATTATGTTTCATAATAAATGTATTATTTTAAAAGGGGTTAATTTAGAATAAATATTTTTGTGTTATATTAAATTGATTTTTTATAGGGTTGATTTTGCTGTTGTGTATTATAATTTTGGAATAATGAATATATTTGGTTCATGATCCTTATTAAAAAATGTATGTATTCTGGGAATATTTCATTGATGAAAAAATAATATTCCATTATCCAAAACTCACCCAATATCATTATAGAGTATGTTTTAACCGATAATTTCATTGAGTGAGATTTTGATTATACTGGATTTGACTTCGGGTGACCTCTATGGAGATTTGTGTTCTTTTAGTGTGGATATCCTGGGTATTCTATGTCATTTATTTTGAAATCCCCAGGGGATTATATTCAATATATCCAATTTATTCTTCTCTATAGTTTTTGTAAATTGGGTAATTAAAGAAGAAATTTATAGTTTGTCTTGTGTTTTATAGATGGAATTTTTGCGCTAAATTTTTTTCATGATTCAACAAATTTTAATATTTTATCATTAATGATGGTTTGGGATTTTTTTTCTTATTTGATGCATCGATTATATTTAACTTTGATCATTTGATGTTTTGAAAATGATTTCAGGGTTGGATTCGTGGTGGATGAGAATGGGGAAACTAGTATAGGAGATCTGGTTACTATGAAGGATGTATTTAATCACATATTTATCACTTAGAGTATTTTTTTGGTTAGCCTCTTATTTAGATGATTTTATAAGGTTGTGGTCTTAGTTCACACATTAAGTTTTGAGACCATGGTTGGGAAATAATGTAGTAGTTTTTTTTGTTTTTTAGTTCATTTATTTTAAGATTGGATGGGGTTGGTGATATATGAGATATATTATGATAGGGGATGTTGAGTTCTATTTAGGTTAAGTTTCTTTGGGATATATAGTAGTTTATGTCTTGGTTTCCAATGGTTAGTGTAAATGAAGCGATTCATGAAGATGAATGATTGTGAATGATAGTTTATGTAAAGGGGTTTATTCACTTCTATTATAGTTTAGATAAATTCTAAATGAGGGGGAGACATATTATAAGTCTCTATCTTCTCATTAACAAAACTTTCTTATCTAAAAATCTTGTTTTGGTTGAATTTTTATAGATACATGTGGTTTTATTTTGGGATTCATTTAACTTGAATAGTTTTTTATTTTGTGTTTTGTGGGTTTCCTTTGTAGGACTCAAAAAATTCATTTCCCATCCTAACCTCCTTTTTATAAGAGGTGTTATAGTTATATCAGGTTACATTCCCTTTTATTCTACAGAATTCAATCTTGTTAAGCAATTGAGTATTATGGGGATATATATAAAAATAATCTTGATACTTATAGATTTTCATATTAGTTTATATTAATTAGTCTTAATTTAAATTTTGAAAAAAAATCACTTTATAGTTTTAATATTTTTTGAATTTTTATACTGCACCTTATGACTATACAGGGTATAGTAAGAACCATATTTTGACCCATAAATTGGTTGGGTTTAATTTAAATTATAAGATTTTGTGGTTAAGTTTTATGTTTAGTTCATGGTGTGGGGTAAACAATGTGAGTATTAGGATTTACCAAGTGAGGCTTGTATCCACTAGGCTAACATATATAGTAGTTCTAAGGTGGTTGTCTCATATTTTGATAAATTTTGTGGAACACAGTTTGAGTATCGTAGTCTTTATAAATTTTTAGTTTTCTATTTTACTTTTATTAAATAATAAGTAATAACAATTATCCCTCCCCTTGTATCATTCAATAAATATAGGATAACCAAAGAGGGATTTCCTCCTCTATTCCCTTGTAATTTTATGCTTGTTTGCCTATATTCTTATTTGATTCCTTCATGGTAACACCTCCTTACTTCTCAATTCTTTTTCATTAATCAACCTCTTCCTTTCTCACTTGATATTTCCCACTGGTGAACCATAATGATTTCCAGTCATGAAATAATGATTCTAAGTGGTCTTATCAAGGGGTTTCTTCCAGGGATTATGAAGGGCACCCCTTGGTTTTCTTGATCATTCTATATCAATAGTGATTAATTTTGGCTTATCATGGAATAATTCCACAGTGGATGAGGTATATGTTTTTTCAATTAAATATATTGTTATTATGTTCTCAATGATTTGAATACATTAATTTCTCTATTGTACTAATATGTTATTATTATCTTGAGTTTCTAATGTGTTTTAAGGGGGTAGTTACATGGAATAAATGTATTTAATGTGTATTTCAAAGATGTTTTATGTTTTAAAAGTGTTTTTGGTTTCTAATTTAACTTAAATATTTTAGTAATTTGTTTTGGAATTTAATTTGTATTTTTTATTGATTTTCCCCATTTTTGTAGACAAATTCAGAGATGCATCATTTTTTATGGAAAATTTTATTTGAATAATTTTAAAGGTGATCTCTAAGGGAATTTTTGAAGGATGATTATAAATGAATAGAAATGTTTGGAACATCATGGGGAATTCTGATTCATGCTTTTTGAAATTCATTTTTGGTAGATTTATATTATATTTCGTAGTGTGTGTGTCAATCTTAAGAGACTATTCATTACTATGTGTGTGTATGTTACAGATTGTATCATGAGAGGTATGGTTTATTTTTTATTTTATATGATTTATAATAAGGGTATTTTATACTGATGGTATAATATGTGAGTTTATATATGTGGTTAGTTTATTTTATTTTGATATTTGATGTTTCATTGGAATTTTTAGCTTTCTCACATCCATTATTCTTTGTTATGGTACCTTATGTAGCCATCGAAAAGGTCTGGATGCATGTTATTATAGCTAGGTGTGTTGTCACTATCAGATTTTCTTGTTGTTCATATTATTCATTGGGATTTATGTTGTACTCTATGATACTAAAAAAATTTCAAAATTGAGGTTCGACTCATTTGACTATGGAGCCCCTAGATATAGTGTTTCCAATGATACAAGGTATTTTATATTTTATATTATATCGTAGTTTTCTTCACATTAAAATATTTGAAGCTATATTTTTGATTCACTCCATCGTATCCCCTTGTTTAATTATACCATATTATCACCATGTTTCTCTTTAGTTGTTTGGTCATTTGTTTACATTATCACTAACATGATGATTTTATTGTTATTTATTTAATAATTATTTTAAGAGATGTATTTTAATTTTCTTTTGAAACATTATTATAAAAATAGATTTTAAAAAGGGCAACTAAATGGATTTTTAAAAAGAAAAGTCGGAATTTTTTTTTCAAATTATTTGTTTCCATAAAAATAAGATAATGTTTTATGATGAAATTTAATGGGTTTTTAGCACATTCATTTATAGAATAATATTTTATAATTATATTTCTAACAATATTAAAATGAAATTTATTTTTGAATAAGTGAAAAAACACTTTAGTGTAATCCTATTGGGGAGGGTTTTGATCAAACATTGCATACACCATTATGTGTATGCATATCTCATGATTAATTTCTTTTTCTATTTCTTTGGTTTCCCACAGTTTAGGTTTTTAGTGTTTTATTGGGCATGTAGAGTGAAAATGATGTTAAATAATGAATGGTTATTTTAGGTCTAATTTATTTTCTTCTTTTAATACCCATTTATTGGACATATAGAGTGAGAAAGTTATTAGTTTTTGTATATATGTCATGTTGTATATCTCATAGTTCTATTTTATATGAAATATTTATTTAATCATGGTTTATAATCTATTAGACATTTATTTACTTTCTGATGATGTTTTATATGCTTGTGTGTATTATACGAATAGCTCATATCAAATCACCGGAAAGAATATGTGCTCTCATTTTGTTTCTATTATGGTAAAATATTTCAAAAAGATTTTTAAGTAATGTAAATGAATAGTTACTCTCTATTGGGGACGAAAATCACCTTTTTAGATACTGGTGGACCATGTCATATTTCAGTTTAATTTATAGTCCCAACCAATTTGATACAATGGGGTTTAAAAGAATCAATTTTTGGAATATTCAAAAAAATTGATGTATGAATTTTTTGAATAAATATATCGATAAAATTGGAGAGAAATTGATGAAATTATTGGCTGGGAGTGGAATAATAAATCTGAACCATGCATAATATATAGCATGAAAAGTCTATGTCATTGGAATGTAGTCGAACGTTTCATTTGAATCACATGCAAAGGAACCTATCTTATCTCTAATTTAGTATCTTGGGGGAATATTGTAATATTATCCATTGATCATTTAGGTAATGATATCATCATTGGAATTATTTATAATAAAAACATGTGTGGTTATCAAAAAAAGTCATGGAATGATGGTCCATGCTAAAAAAAGAGACACAAATGAATCCAAAATGCATAAATTCAAAGATTTGTGGTCATTATTATAGTATGGAGTTTTAATAGTTTTATTAGAAGAAAGAAATATATTTTTAGATGATAGTCCAAAATACACCACAAAATAATAGTTTTTTAGAACAGATAAACATGATACTATATGAGAGATCTAGGATGATAAAGTTACACTTCTATTTTCTAAATGAGTATAGGGTGGAGCCTGGTAACTATAGGGCCTATCTTGTGAACATAATTAAATTTTCACCACTAGGGATGGAGATTATAAATACACTATAGACTATGATTCTAGTTTATATATCACACCTGAAAGGTTTGCATTGTTATTCTTATGTTCCACATTGATTCTAGGGAAGGTAACATGTTAAACGAGTATCCCAGAGAATGTTTATTTTTATGGAATGGTGATGTAATATTTGGATTATATCTATGTGATAATATATAAAATAAGGTTATCAGGAGTTAGAATATCCAATTTAATGAATAGATCCTATGGAATGATTAGATAATTATGTGATATGTTGTTGAAAATAAATTATCAAAAACTATCCAAATTGATATGAACTTAATTTCAGAACACACACATAATTTGATATGAACTGAAATTCAAATGGCCTTTTTAGTTGTCATAGAAATTATGTACTGTTATTATCAAACTATTTAATGAGTTAGTATGGATTTTAGTTTCACCTAGTTTTTCAAATTACTAATGTACCTGAAAAAACATGGAATATAGAATATCAGGGAAGAGTTCAAGAAGATGTAGTACCAGAATGATCAGATCCATAGGTTTAGTTGCAGAAGTTTACTAAGGTCAACAATACCATTAAAATGGACCAGATAAGATATTATCTACTTACATAAAATTGATTTTTGAGAAATGGAAATCCCAAAATAATCATAAAATCTCTATAAAATTGAAAAGTTGGAGTTAGAAATAAATGAGGTGATAGGTTCCATTAATTCAAATTGAACATTAGAGTTGACCGAAAATCCAATAGAGAAAGAGCAATATAGAATATATTTGTGTACTTATAAAAGGAATAAGTTAGTGGTAAGAAATAGTTCATGGAGTGGTTGGTTGTGAAGAAATTTCATTAAATTAATTTTGTGGATACTAGTGAAATATTTTCATCAGTTTTTAAGAACATAAAATTTCACAATGATCATAAAATGGTTTTGAATGATTGCATTAATATTGAAAATTTAGATTTGAATATGATATTATTTCACGGTATATTAAAGGATGATGTTTTCATTGAGAAACCAAAAGGGATTAAGGAATCCAAAAGTGATCTCATGTGTAATAATAAATAGAGTTTGAATGGGACAAATCAAGAATTAATAGAATTTAAGAAGGTATTTTATTCCTTCATCGATGTGAATGTGTTTATATGATGTGATGTATATAATATGACATATATGAATATGATGGGAGTTCCACTATACCTGAGGTGACCTATGCATAAAAGTAATAATAATTACATTAATTTATATGAATATTATATACATTTTACAATAATACACACCCTATTATTAGAAAGGTTTAATATATTTTGATACTAGATACATAATAATATTATTTCATGAAATATCATTAACATCGAACCCAAATCATTTCAAATTTTACTCTTCTTAGACACATCCTCCCTATAACCGATATTCAAAACCCATTTAAAGGAAACAAATGAAAGTGTGAGATTATTCTCTAAGTAAGGGTGATATTAAGAGATACCAATCACTTATCAGAATTTATTTTAAGAAAATTATAGGGTTATGAGAAAATAGTCATAACATATAAATATCATACCCAATCATTCAGTGACTATTAATAACAAATCATATAATAAGTATATGTTATAATAAAATAAATAATTCATAAATGAGTGTAATCATAAATAATCAATCACAATCCATGAGAACATACAATAACCATAAAAAGGATTTCCCAAAAACATAATCATATAAAATAATTCATTATTCAATGATCAATACTAAGACTATCATTGTTGATTGGGGTCACACCATATTCCATAATTTACATAGTCATGGTTCAAACCCAGTACTATCAATGTGGATTGGGTATACTCCAAATTAGATTTTTTCAATTAAAATGTTTCACTACCAAGATTATCTCAATAGATAGAGTCCCTTACTAAAATAGGTTCAGACCCCATTATATTCATTATATATCATTAAATACCTATATTTACAGAATACATTAGAGGGATATATAATCATTTTATCACCAAGAACATAATGTAAACTATATATATGTGTTACTAAAATCATAAAACATTAATAATATCACCATATTATTACCCTTATAAATGAAATAGATATCATAAATTTTTTATTATTTCATCATATCATAACTCATGGAAAATAATTGGGTTTTATAATGGTTAATTAATAACTTAATTACCCTATGGGAATGAAAATGGTTTCATAGAATCAAACATTAATCAACATCATAACAATACATGTAAAGAATTAATAAGGATGGAATCATAATAACATATCTCCATTTAACCATAAAAATCATTAAATTTTTTGATATAGATGAAAAAAAGTATTTAGCAGAACATATAATCATTTTTCTGAAAATTAAAGAAAAAAAATCACATTTTATGCTAGTAAAATTTTTATTGAAACTAAATTGAATATTGAGAAAAATATTTCCCTTAAAAATAACCATGAAAACATGTAAAGCAGTCATAAATTATAATAATGGTCATGATTATGGGAAAATACATTCATGTCGTATATGATAAAATATACTATTATTTTCACAATTTTTTAAAAAGTAAAAAATAACATTTTTGGAATCTTTTTTTTAAAATTACATTGAAATTTTTATAAATAGATATAATGGATAGTAAAATTATATTTTTGAAATATTTTCTCGTATATTTTAAATAAAACTCATAATTCATATTTGAAGAGCATGAACATGGAAGAGAAATGTTATCCACCCAAAAAATGGTCAAATTTTATTAAAAACCATTTCTCAACAATTTTGATGTCCTAAAGTATTGAAATTTTTTATAATGAATTAAATTAATAGTAATAAATATATTATGGAAAATGTTTGTGGATTAAAGAATGATATTTATATAACATATATGATTTGAAATTTTATAAAGAAAATCCCAAAAAACATAATTATAACATAGATCTATTACCTCATATCTCACTTGTTTCCTAGAAAATATAAAAAATTGTATCATAAAATTATATAATTTAAAAATATTCAAAATAATCATATAAATAGTAGTAAAAACTTATATGATCCACTTATTACATTTTGACACCCATTTATTAAATACCCATTAATTAAATCATTATTTTGGATGATAATTGTTTAATTTTTTCATGTAACTTAAAATATGTAAGTTTTCATACATTCACCATGGTCAGGGTGTAATAATATATATAATAATAGTAATGATAAAAATTTATATTATTTATTCATATTATCCACTTTTATAATCATTCATATAAATACACAATAAAAAATTATTTACATCACATCATGCAGTTAGTTGCCCATACTTATGCACGAGTGATGGTTCCACTTTATGATGGATGGAACAAAATAAATTTAAATATTAATTCACCATTATAAAATATTTCTGATATGATAAATATAATATATCATTATTTAATATATCTTTATTACAATCTATGATAGTCAAAAAATAGAAACCAATAACATCAGTTCCTAGAGGTGTTAGTCCACACGTACGAATGATAAATGTTGTCATTTTCCAATTGATGGATGGGTAATATGGAATATAAGATTGTATTATTATATAATAATAATTGTTTAATTTATTTAATATGTAAAAATTAAATCAATGAAAATAAAATTCCATTTTTGATGGTAATGAAAAAACAAGGAACATCGTTTCGTGAGACGATAGTCCACACGTACGCATGACCGATGCTTTTTTATCCAATTTCATGTTGAAGAAGATAAATAATGATTGGAAAGTAATCATAATAACATCATATTATACTAGTTATATTATATCAATCATGATGTAATGGTTACAGTGTATTTCTATATGGTTTAAGAAGTAATAAAATTATAAATACTAGATTATGAATTATATCTACTCATTGAGAAACTACCATTAACATTCACATTATTCCTTGAAAGGACTGTATTCTGATAAAACATAAACTATAGGATATTGGGATGGATTATATTTTTTTTATTTTTTTAGTTGTTAGATTAATTATAAGGATCATAAAGTATGAGGAATATATGATTTTTTTGTTCTTTTATAACTAATGGAAATGACAAACTATGAATGTTTCAACTAATTAAAATATATTAATGTATTACTCAAGAAATAGTTATCAATAATTACTCATAATTAAATATTATATTATGCAAAGTCAAAATTTGGCTATGAAATAGTATTTAGACAATTTTATAGGACATTTTAATCATTTTATTATTATTGTATACCCTCGATAACCCATTTAATACTCATCTAAAATAAATAAATTTTTATCTTAATGACTATTCATATTGACCAAAATTTAATTCAAATGTATTATATTATATTAATTATAATTATTTTAATTATTCAATACAATTAATAAAAATCTTTTTTCAATTAGTGGTAGAAAAATATTTTAAAATAAATCCATAAAATAAGAAAAAAATACCTTTCTCATGAAAAATGAATAATTAATTATAAATGTATTTCTACACCAAAATTGCAAATAATATTAGTTTAAATGAAAATTATTTTGTAATTTTTAATAAACAATAAAAAAATAAATTTCATATTTATTGAAAAGAATATGGGACTTAATAAAAATATTATTGGAATGATAATTTTCTATAAATTTGATAAATTTTTACTTCTCAGTATTAAATTATCATTTCAAGAAAATTAAAAATATATTCATTGTAAAATAGTTTTTATATATTGATTTAAAAAAGAATATCCTTCATAAGAAGTAATATTTCAGAAAGTTATGGAAAATATTTAAAATTTCTCTGCATAGACTAAACAAACATATTTTCATGATTTTTTTTGAAACATATAAAGAAGTTACTAGAAATTGAGTACTTATTTATCCAAAATTATTCAATATATTTTAATTATATACTAAATTTATACATTTGTTTTTTATATTTTTATATTCATATACCTACAATTTTATTTACAAGTTTTAAAGGTTACATTTAAATAATTATAATTTTATATTATGTCAGAGTTCGCTTAAACACAACATAACTAGTAAAGAATGTCATAAAAGAAATATTTTTATTTGAAGAGAAATATTTCATAAATTATGGTAGTGTTAATATAAAACTATATTCTATGTGTATTTAATGATACATATTAATCATAGGGCATGTAATATTGAGTTGTTGAAATATGATTTTTTCAGAAAACTGATGATTTTGGTTCTAAGAGATATAAATAAAATTTTGAGGGTTGAAGGTATAAAGTAACTAGATGAAAAGGAAGTGTACTATTACAAAGTTCAAAATACATCAATTTCCAGAAGCACAGATTATTCTATGGTTTTTACATGTATAGGAATTTCTGTGGTTATTAGATTAATCTAAAAACATGTCGAGTCTTAGAAGGGATAAATCTAAAGATGTTGCATTAATATCACAATATCTATATATTTTTATAAATTAGAAACTATTTTATTTAATTTTTGATCAACAACAGTGGTTTTCAAATGATTATTATCGAGTATTTTAGATACATTGGGAAGTAATATGATCTGTTTGTTTAACATCATAGGGGTGATGGTGAATTAGATGTATTTAATACATACAATAGTTATATAAAGTATATTGATATAGGAATATAATTTTACTAAAAAATAAGTTAAGGATTTAATTGGGTTGAATTTTTTATAGGGGGGATATAGAAGGAATCCTTGGAATAGAACATAGTTCTCTGATGGTCAGAGCATGCTCTATCTTGCGAAGAATAAGATGTTTTAGTTAATGGAAGATAAAATTAAACTTAAGCATATCTTAATTTGAAATTAACTAATATTAGAATATTATTTTCAATTATTGATAATGTTTTTTGTTAATTTATTTTTTTCCTTAATTCATTATAAATTTGTTCTCAATTATCAATAAATACATTTTATGGTTCATAAATAAGTTTTCATAAAAATGACTATTATAGAATTTTTAACCCAACATTATATTTAAATTAATTAATTTTTTGAAATTTTATTCGGTATAGTGAATATAAATATTTAAATCAATATGCCAATTTTATCTAAGGGTGAATTTTTTATATTTTTTTAAAAATATTTATTTTTTAGTGAATAATAAAAACTATTATTCTATTAAAACTATAATTTCCATCTATTTAATAGATTAATTTAAAAGTACAATAATGTATGATATATTATCATAATGTAATAGAATTATCCTTTAATTATAAACAATCTAATTAGTTAGATATAATATATATTATACTTTATCTGTGTAAAGGTTTATTTTTTGAAAGAAAAACACATTTTTATAAAAATATTTTTTATTTATGATATAAGTTAATATATTAATAAATAAATTAAATATTTATTTATTGATTATTATGAAAAACTTATATAATATTTATTCAATAATATATGTTCATAATAATATAATAGTTTTTAAAAGGGACTAAAAGAAAGATAATGTTGTATTATGGTTAATAATTCATTTTTCTAAAAATGGTTTTCATTACATTTTGCATACTACTATGAATTATTGACATATATATATGTTTAATCATTTAAATTAGTTTCCATATTTTTAGTCATCATGAATAATATAATTTAAAATATTAAAAGTAATTTTTGTTATTAACTAATAGTAAAAAAAGGTTATAGTTAAAACATGTTTACAGTGGGTGGTTATAATAAGAGACAAGGGTATGTTTTCCACAAACATATATCTAATTATAATTTTTTTAAATCTATTTTGTCCTTATTTTATCATATCTTATATTTATTTTCAATTTGGATCCTCATTCTTGTAACACGTAGATATTTTTAGGAAATATTTACTTTAAATAATTTTTATTCTTCCATTTCTTTCCTTTTACGTAATCGTGAGTTTTAACTACCCATAAGATGCCCTAATTATAAAATTACCATTATAGAATAGCCATTAGATTATAAGGAATAATTATAAATAACATATAAATATTAATTTCTAATCTATTGGTTATCAATTATTTATGAAAAATATAAGTAAACTATATATTTTTATTTTGGAATGAAATGATTTTGGTAAAAAATTATGAGATACATATGTGTTATATACTTTATAAAATGGATATTTTAGTAAGATGGTATAAATAAAACCTTATTTTTTATCTAAAAATCTATTTTTTTAGTTTTTATTTTTCTACTTTGAATGTAGAACCCCTTTTAAATAAATATTTTTATAAATTAATATTTTTTTATATGACATTATAAAAAATTTATTTTGAAGTGGGGTATAAAAATTTATTTGGATGAATTTTTGATATTTTTTTGATAAGTTTTATGTCTTCATGAATAGTAAAAATATTCTAAATAAATATTAGAAACAATATTTTCATTGAAATATTTTATATGGTTAAATTATATTATATAACGGTTTAAAGTAATATATAAAATATATTTTTACAATTTAATATAATATATATCATTGTAATTAATTCAGATATATATACATTTAAATCTTTTGCAATATTTTAAATTTTAAAATTCATTCTCTCACTTCAAAAAAAGGATTAATTTTAAAATAATTACAGAAAACAATGTTTTTTGATTTTTGAAAAATGGATTCCATATTCATAATTAGTAATTCCAAATTATGTAAATAAATTTATTTTATTTTTGGACAATATTTATAGTAACATTGGTAACTATTTTTATAAACACATTTGAAGGTAAATTAGGTAACTAAGGGTAAAAATAATATTATAAAATTACATTAATACCTATACAAATCCTATTGGATTAATAAATTCGACTCTTTCTATCCGTTGTTTGAAATGGAATCACATGATATACACATACATATGATTATGACATGAATATAATAAAAACTAATGAATGTGAAAAAATGTCAAAATTTAAGTATAATAATTTTAATATATGGATAGCTAGGAGATACTATCCACTATAGATAATCTAGGGAAATATATAACAACTACATAAATCATATAAATTTATTTATAATTTTTAGAGATTAAATAATAATCTTTAATAATGACACAATGGTGATGTATAAATTATTTTTTTAATAAAAAAAATGGTTTCAAAAATAATAAAAGAAATATTATATGAACTAATTGTAGTGATCCACAATTTTTCTACATTACTATGAAATTTTAGTAGTGTATATAATATTTTGGTTCAAATTTATCTTCTTCATGGGATTTATTAAATGTCAAATAAATAAATATTGTCAAAATGGAAACAATTGATATTTTCATAAAAATAGCATTTTACTAAATTATCTAAAAATCATAAAAAATATTTATCAATTTCCATGTGATTATTATGATGTCTAAAAGGACATTAAAATCCATTTATGTTCAATTAATAGGATGTAAGTGAATATTTATAACCATTAAATATTTTGAATGTTATTACAATAATTAAAATTTAATAGAATAACTAAGTGTCAAATAAAATTATATGGTTTAAATTGGAAACATTACTGGTCCATAATTTAATGGTTTATGAGATTAAAAACCTATCTCCTATCAAATCGAAATTGAGATATTTTGATGGTTTTTGGGTAGGGGTTGATTTTGTTATAAAGTAATATTTTAGGAACTTCCAAACGCGCCCCACCTCATTTATAAAAATGAAACACCTCCCGCACCTATTCACTACATTTTGACCCATCAAGCTCATCCATAACCTTTTATTATTCATTATTAATTTATTTATTTTCATTGTATACGTTGTGGTCATCTCCAATGACAAAATCTATCCCACTATGAAGATATTTAGAGGAATCATGTTGAGGAAGATGTAATCTCTTCAAATGATTCATTCAATAATCATTCTTCTTCAACTTCAACTTCATTATTTATTTAATTATAAAGTAATAACCTCATGTATCACTCATATATTGATATATTATTACAAATTTAAAAAAACCATATTTCACCTTCTATCGATCATATGAAAAATGAAATCACTATGCATGCGTACATACGACTTACCGTCTCCACGTCGTGGTGTAATCTGTTTTTCACCACCACGTTAATTGGATCATTATAATGATAGATATAAAAACTAAATATGATTATTAAAACATATTAATAATTCGGAAATATTATACCCTTTCCACTTCAATATAATTCAAAAAATTTGGGAATGATATAATCACCTGTGTGTACATACGACATACCATCTCCTAGATGTGATGGGATTAATTCTACATGATGTTCAATAATAAATTATTATAAACATTAATAAAATGAAAAAATCATATATATTTTTCTAATTACCTTATGTAAATGATTAAATAATAACATATAATGTGTAACATCAACTTATCTGTCAAATCTTGAATAAGAATATAAAGTAGTTAATATTCGTATAACGAGTGACACTGAAATGTTACTAACAAACGGATGATAATATAATCATATATGATATCATAAAAATTTTCTTATTTTTTAATAATTCAATAACATTATATATATCATTATATAATAGGTTCATATACAAACGAAGTATATTAGACATAAGGTAATTTATAATTTTGAAATCTCACTTTTATCTAATATTTTTAAACATAAGTATTTTCTGGGGATATAATTACCACCCATGTCTATGAATTATAAAAAAATTATAAAATATTTACTATTATACTATGAATTTTAATAGTCATTTTACTCATTTTTTATATTTATTACATGGTATGGAACTAATAATTCTTTTGTTTACCATACGAGGTACATTTGGACATTTCCATAAAATGTACTAGAAGAATATATTTTTAACTTATAAGAAAAGAATAGATTTTTATTTTTTCATAATGCATTATTTAATTGAATATTTCCCTATAATATTACATTATTATTTTCACATAAAATAATTTTTTCTAAAATTGTGCGGCATTTTGAGGAAGGAAAACATTTTTCAAGAAGAAAAGATGCTTTCACCAGTAATTAATTTCATGTGTTTTCTCAGATATACATTCCATATAAGATGATAATATTTATATGAGGTTCTATTTCTAACCCATATATTACTATTATGTGATAACATTTATGATGGAATTTTATTTTGGATGTCCATTTGTTTTATATGAATTATGATGGAATGGTGTTTAAGAAACATATTTTACTTCATGGATTATGTTATGGTTAATTTTTTATGTTATTGTGTAATACATAATAATGGTTTCATTATGAGAAGGGTGGGACATATATCTCTCTCTATTTCATTGTGTAAAGATTTATCTCTCACAAGATAGACCTGTATGTAAATGCAAGTAAATCTAGTTCTATAATATAGTGTTGTAAGGAGGAGTGAACTTGATTCAATAATGAACTTTTTCCACTATTATGTTCTTGGGAATGAGCCTTGAATAATATGAAATGATTTTCTAGGAACATGTGAGTATGACGTGAAATTTTTTGTTTTATGTTATGACTATTGGGATTACATTTCACTTTTATGATCTATCCCATGACATGATATTCTGATCATTTATATGCAGGATATGTTTTTCAAAAGTTATGTTCTTATGATTATTATATGATTGATATTTACCTCATTTACCCAAACTGAGCATTTTATATATCCATTTAATATGTTTATTTTCTATATGAAATGAATAAGGGTATTATGTAATATATATAACAAATTATTCATGTTTTGAAGAAATAATGTAACATCCAGGTTCTGCGTGCCACCCAGAGGTGCCCCATACCCAGTTGGTCACATGGCATTAGGTGCATTTCCATGAACGTTAGAGGCTGAAGACTAGTAGCGAGGGACTTCGGTGTGATAGGGGGGAAACTATACCCTCATTGGAAATGTAACATAGCTGAAATAATTAGATAACAATAGCGGAAACAACAATCAAACCATAAAATAGTAGATAACTGAAGACTAAAATAAATAAATAACTAGAGCCCATATATAAATAATGCACGATACATATATGTAGTAAATAATCCAAACAAGTCAAAATGCTAGGATACAATAATAAAACAATGTACACAAAAAACAAATCAACTCCAATAGCATCGAATACCTCATCTCAGTCCCATTCTCCCCAGCTCCACAAAAATAAAGTACCTGAAGTACAATAGCACTTTTCCTTATCTATACCTATAGAAATATTATCTGTTTGGGCCTAAATCATGACCCAAGAATGGTGTGAGAAAAATATGAGTAGTAGATCTTTTTTTATCAGTCAGTAAACATATATATGGAAGGAAATTAGGGAATAGAAGCTACAAACACAGTAGCTCCCAAAAGTAAATATTCCTACAGTTTCATTTACAAACGTTTACTTTTAAGTATTTAATAAACCAAAAACAAATACAAGTAACCCTCTAGGTTGTTCTCACAACCTATCCCCTCTGGTTAAATATACAAGAGAAAATATAAAAAATACTCTCTGAGTAACCACTCATTGTCAATTCCACCTATAGTAATGTGTAATAAAATAATCTCTTAAGAAACAATCACCGTCAATTCCCCCTATAGTATTTTAATGGTAAAATACAAGCACATGGAAGAATTTTGGTCTTGAAACATATCTATATACACTCTGAGGGAGAACTCAATTTCAATCCCACCTATGGTCTCACAACGTGATAATTATAATAGACACATTGGGAAATCCCTCAACGTCAATTTCTTATATGGTCTCACTACACCTGGTTCACAATGCCCCATTTAATGAAATCATGCACAAAAGATAATCAACAGCAAAAGTAATCCTCAATTTACTACTTGGATAAAATATCTACGATGTATGGAATAACATATCAGATAAATTATACCTCTATCCTAAATACACAAGGAGTGGAAAACAAAATAGTAGAATAATAGGCAAGGCCTAACCAAATGGTCCATAACAAGAAAACATTGGAAAACATCCATAGCTTAGAAAAGATAACCGCATTCTCAAACAGTTAATCCATATCTAATCAAACAAGGAATTGCAGGTGATAAAAGGGGTACAATCTATAAACAGGCAATACCCCAAACAAGGGTATTGGGAAATTTTGAACATATCACCTAATGACTAGTTACAAAAAGGCACAAAGCCCCTAACTCAACGTTGTGATATTGATATACATGTTCATCAGTGCTTGAATTCCCTAGAACATTGTAGGTCTACAAAAACACTAAAAAAATTCAACCGATAATATCTCTTTAGAAAGAAAATAATACAAGAGATGTGGTTCTAGATGAAATGAGAATTCATCGATGTGACTCCAATGCAACTGGAGGAGGTCAAATTGGAGAACAATTTCCGAGTCAGGGGCTCAGAGATGATTCACAGTCGTACAAATTATCCTAGATGAGATAGTTCAAGAAGAAGATGGTTCTGTCTATTAGATGTGACCCTAGTATGTTTAATGAAATAAAAATAATGTACACGACGTGTTCTTTAAATTTAAAAGGTTTGTACTTTCTTTATCTGGAATCTACATTAGGTGGCTTCCAGACCACCACACACAACCATGTAGTTGGCTATTACAAGGCCAGTACACAATCACTTGTGATAACCCGGTACACAGTGTGTACTTATAAATACAGAATGTGTACTCTTAAAATTTCCAGAAACTCCACTTTTTCTCAAAGACATACCAGAAAATAAAATCTGGGTACTTATAAACCACCATCCTTAAAGAAATCCATCCCTAAATTTCCCTATATTGGTGATGTAGAAGATTAAGAAACCTCAAACAGCTATGGCCGCTATGATTTTATATCGGCCTCCCTCTCCCAGGTCTCGTCATGTACTCGCCCGTGCTACCATAACACACGTACCCGATGACAGACAAGACATGAAGAACCTCCACAACTCGATCAACAATTTAGATAAGACACACCTCAAATGAGACATCCACCTCAAGCTCAACATCCTCGGGATGGAAAACATGAGATGATTCTTAGAAGTAATGTAAAAGATGAGAAACATGGAATACATCATGAATATTCCGGTACCTCAGAGGTAACTAAAACTGATAGGAAACCAACCCAACTCTCCACAAAACCTGAAATGGATTGACGTATCTCAGTGAATGATTACCTTGTCTCTTGATCATATTATCTGCCATACTTAGAGTGACATGTAGAAAAATCTGATGTCTGACCTCAACCTCTAGAGGTCGACTCCATTAATCAGCATAAGACTTTTTTCGTGACTGTGCAATATCCATAATCTTTCGAATCAACTCTATCTTCTCCATGGTCTCCTGGACAAGATGAGGTTCTAGAATAGAAGCCTTTCCTTCCAATAACCATCATAAGGCTGATCGGCATGGCCTACCATACAAGGAATCATAATGGGCCATCTGAATAGTTTCATGAAAACTATTATTGTATGAAAATTCCTCAAGAGGTATGTTTTTATCCCAAGAACCTTTGTAATCATGGATTCTTTATCAAAGAATGTCTTCTAGCACCTGAATCGTATTCATGGACTGCCATCTATCTGGAGTGGTAAGATGTACTCAGAAGTACCTATGTACCCAAAGACGTTTGTAACCCTAGCCTTACTCGAGATGTAAATTGAGCATCTCTATTTGAAACAATGGATTGTGGAACGCCATGTAGACGTACAATCTCCATGATGTAAAAACATCCCATCTCATCAAAAACTGATGGTCTCCTTGATCGATAAGAAATGATAAACCTTCATTTTTCTGTCAATGAAAACCCAAACCACATAATTACCTTGAGACGAACTAAGAACACCTATCAAGAAGTCCATCATGACATCGTTCCACTTCGACTCAGGAATGGGTAACTGATGCAAAATCCCTACAGTTCACTGATGTTCTGCCTTAACCTACCAACAGGTGGAACACCTCATGACAAAACCAGCTACATCTCATTTCATACCTGCCCGCCAATTCTAACGGTTTTGATCTCGATACATCTTTTTGACACTAGGATGATCTTCCCAAACAGGGGAATGAATGTCCCAGATTACTTCCACGCATATGTCTACTGACACCCACAGGTACCCATGAAAACGCAAGATCTCATCCTCACCTAGTGTCCATCTAGGAATATGGTTTTCTCTTGAAACACTCTCTCTTAAGACAAGGCCTTCATAATTTGATAAATTCTTCATTCAAAATCGATCAAGTAGAGTATAGGTAACAACTATAAAATAAATAATCGTCTTCCCCTGTCTGTTGTGCACCTCCAAATGTATCTCATAGAATAGATCCATAAGCTTCCACTCGCTACTAGACTCCTGAACTGCCTGTATCTGAGTCCTCCTACTCAACGCATCTGCCCCAACTTTTCCATTCCCAGCCATATAAGCATGTTCAGAGACAGAGGACTGAAGGTACTCGAACCATGTTCACTATCTCAGATTTAGATCGCACTGAGTGAAGATATACATGATAATTTTATGGTCAGTGAAAACCACAAAATGATATCCCCTAAGATATTGTCTCCAACAACATAAATCATGATCAAATGCAGCCAACTGGAGATCGTGTGTCAAGTAGTTCCTCTCATGTGGTCTCAACAGTTGAGACCCATACACAATTACTCCTCCCGCCTAAATAAGCACTGCTCCCAGCTCGATACGTGATGAATCACAGTAAACAATATAGCTCAATCATAGCTCTAGAAAAAATAAAATCAGTGATATACTCAACCTCACTTCCATCTCTAAAAAGGCTAACTCACAATAATCAGACCCCCAGTACTTTACACCATTCTTAGTTAGGCTCATCATTGGCATTATTAAGCGTGAAAAGTTCTGTATAAAACATTTTTAGTATACAAACATCCCTATAAAACATCGTACCTCAAAAACATTCTAAGACTACTCCTAAGAAACTTCTTCTATCACTTTATCTAGGTCTATAGATACGCTTATCTCCGAGATAACATGACCCAAGAGGTGAATCTATTCAATCCCAATGTGGCATTTTGAGAGCTTAGCATATAACTGATTCTCTCATAGTGTACTCAGAATGATCCCAAGATGGGTTGCATGGTCGTGTCTAGTGTAAGACTACATCAATATATAATGCACAAAAACTACCATGAAGGAATCCAACTATGGATAGAACACTTGGTTCATCAGTTCCATGAAGACTATAAGCGTGTTCATGAGACCAAACGACATAACCATGTACTCATATGGACCATACCTCCTTCGGAAGGCTTTATGAGGCATATCAGATGGTCTAATGTGAAACTGATAGTAACCAAATCTCACATTAGTCGTCAAGAACACCTGAGATCCTCATAGCTGATCAAAGAGATCATCAATTCTCAGAAGGGGATATCATTCATTGACTATAAAGTGGTTCAACATCTGATAATCCACACATTGCTTAAGGGTACAACCTGAATTCAACGCAAATAGGATAATCGAACCCCAAAGAGAAGAACTGGGTCAGATAAAAACCTTCTCTTGAAACTCTACCAACTACTCCTTAATCTCTTGTAACTCTGGTGTAGACATTAGGTAAGGAGGAATGGACACTGATTCCATTCCTATAACATTCTCAATAGAAATCCACCTCTCACTCTGGAGGAAAACCTGAAAATTCCTATAGAAAGATGTCCCTAAAATGACCATCACTGGAGGAAAGTCCATCTATGATGTCCCCTTGTCATCTGGATATAGAGTAGAAATCTGAGTTATAACTCCTCCCAACCCATGAGTCTCAGGTCTTGCTTTACTCTCCTGAACACCCCATTCGCCCTTATGAAAAAATGATCATCCCTCTGGTGATGTGAAACTCACCCTATAACAATAGAAATCTACAACTTCTTTAAAGGGAACTATCCAGTCCATTCTGATAATGAAATCCTATCATGTCATCACTAGGACATAGCGGTCCCCTAAGAAGTGACACCCTCCAACCATAAGAGGGCACTCATTGCACAGATTTACACTAGCCATTCTTGTCCCAAAAAGAGTGTATAGAATCAAGACATCAGCAGTGGAAAAGATACAGAGCCTAAGGATCTCCAAAATAACAAAAAATATAAAGCTATGGGAATCCCCTATATCGAAAAGCATCAAAGATAAATCTGAGGAAACTAGGATCGTACCTCAAACTGTAGAGGTTTAGGGATCCACCTCATACTCAGATTGCTCTACTGCAATAGTATGACCTGTACCGTGACCCTGCAACTTGGCCTAAACACCCTGAGCCAATCCACCCTGTTGTCACTGTATTCCTAGTTACTATTTACCA
This sequence comes from Viscum album, assembly GCA_963277665.1. NCBI lineage: Eukaryota > Viridiplantae > Streptophyta > Magnoliopsida > Santalales > Viscaceae > Viscum > Viscum album. Next base: position 1,917,982,943 of record OY728148.1, on the reverse strand, counting down.
TGACCATGACCTCCACATTGGCCTGAATGGCCGAATGAACTCCAATTCCCAAACTGGTGTGAAACTGGCAGTGCTTCTCCTGGAAGAGGAGTCATAGAGGAACCCCTATTACCATCTTCCAGTGAGAAAAACTGACCAAACCGTTGAAGGTGAACCATCTTTCCCCAAGATCGGCACTCCACTATATCCCTTGGGAAATGGCGCACGGTACAACCGACCTCCCCGCACTAGTAGCATACCACCTGGATACTTGAAGATGCATCCCACCTACTCGGATCTCCAGGAGTAGACTCCCTACAGTGCTTCCTGCAATCAGCTGGAGAAGCAATATCTATGGATACTGAACTGCCCTGTCTCACGGATTTATAATACATCGAATTTAATTCTGTGATTAGTGCCTGGTTGACTATAGAAGTGATGGAAGTCCATCTAAATATGTTCACCTGAGCTAGAATGTCTTGTCTGAGGCCATCCTCAAACTTCCTCTCTAGGAATAACCCATTTCCCCCTAAAAATGGAGTGAATCATTGTGGATCTGTGAAGCAATAATAATACTCTATAAATAAAAGAGTACCCTTCTCCAAAATCAAGAACCTTTGGTCATGATCGGCCCTCAAGGTCTCCATATAGAAGTAATCATTGGAGGTACACTAAAACTCATCCAATTCCATAACCTGTTGGTGTCCCACCTGTGAGATCACAACCCACCATCTTTTGGTGGAGTTCTAAAACATATAAGTAGCCAAATTCAACATCCTCTATAGAGGTGTCTCTAGATGCTCGAAGATAGAAAGAATGGCTTCCAAACATGACTCTATAGTCTGATGTCATCCTTCCCCTATGAATGTGGGGGATGCTGCTCCTAGATAAACCACATCTATTCTGCCATTCACGGGGTAGGACGTGGTACTCCCTGAAGGTTCTATATAATCCTAATAAATCCCTCTTGGAACATTGCAACAACACCTATATCCAGGATAATGGTTGGTTCCAAGATGGCCATGACTGAAGGATATGCTGGTGGTCCTTCATATTCCATATCCAGTGTCTGAAAACCACCTTGTAATTGGAAAACAACCGGTGGACGTCTCGCTGGCATGAATCTACGAGGTCATTCGCACACCATATATAAATATTATAAAGTACTGAAACTTAGAAGAGTAAGAATTGGAAAAGAGAATTAATGCATTAACATTTTCTTCAAAACATGGATACACACGTGTATTATGCCTACACGATGTGTTCCCTTAACCCTTAACACGAACATGTACATTTTCTGTCCCAGGTCATGTAACACCCCATCCACGTGGCGTGGTGTACTAACACATGGTGTTTACTTGAATCCTCTTCCCCTGCCCGAGTTACTCTACATGGATATGCCACACAGTTTGCGTATAACAAGACTAGACGTCATGTTAGTGCTAGAAAAATCGTGTACTAGATGAACTTCGCCGATCCATTTTGTTATCCACATGGGTGGATAAACTACTGACTCTACACAATGTTTTTATGATAACCCCGACATGTACTAGAAGTATTCCACCGCCCCATGTTTTTTGTTACATGGCCGAATACAGGGGTTATACTACACAATATATTCAATATTGACACAATGTGTATAACCTACAATTTATCCATCTGTGTCTTTAGTCACACTAGTGGAAACATGGTCTACACACACGGCATGTACATCATGTACACAACATGTCACAACTAAGATTTCACAACTCCATGTCTTTACCCACACAACCAATGACACGATTCGATGCTACACGGCGTGTTCATACAGTACATGGCGTGTACTTATGAAAAAAAGTTCTTTCACAAATAGAAGGACACATGGTGTTTATTCATCACTACACTCCATGTATTCTAGGTCCTTTTCGATAGTGAGACTTATAAGCTACTCCATAACCCCAAAAACACACTGAAACAACATTAAAGTGCCAAATTTCTGTGAGGGACCATACTTTCCAAGAATCAAACCTTGACATCTTATACATGTCATATACAAGGAATAACAGTGCAATGATCCCCAAAATTCCAATCCATTAGGGCCCATAACACCTCAAGAAAATACTTTTGGAATTAATTTAAACTAAACGTTACACAATTCAATACCCTATCAAAAAGAGGTATTCAATCAAGGCATATATCACAACAACATGCAGTCACAAATGCACCCTAAATGGCATGGCATGAATGAATGACATATTATTTCTAACAAGTTCATAAATGATGAATGAGATAGAATACTTTCATCTCATTAGGCTAAAACATAAATATTACCTAATTTTTATTAATGATAACTGTATAGATCATTTGAATCACAAAATGATGAAATCAAATAAATAGAAAAATTTAAAAACCAAAAAAATTGAAATAATGAGGTAAATTTGATTTTCCTTGTATATGAGTTAGCTACTCTTATGCACAACTTATTACCAAGTAACTATTCCATCCTATCTCTAGCTATAGGATCCAAATAGTAATCCAAGAAGAAAATAATTCTTGATACCACCTTGTAACATCCCAATTATGGGTGCCACCTAGAGGTGCCCCATACCCTATTGGTCACATGGCCTCAAGAAAATTTCCCTGAATGATAGAGTCTACCAACTAGCACCGAGGGCCATGGGTGTGATAGCGGAAAAACCATGCCCTCATTGGCATAGTAACATAACAGAAATAAGTAGATTACAATAAAGGAAACAATAATGATACCATACAGTATAAGATAATGGATGACTAAATGAAATAAAAAAGTATAGAACATATATAAATGATTGATGATACACATGTCTAGAAAAGCAGACAAACAAGTCACAATGATGGAATACAATATTTAACCAAAGTACAAAGGAAAAATATCAACTCTAATTTCATTGCAAGCCTCAGATTTGTCCCATGATCCCTAGATTCACAGAAATCAAGTGCCTGAAATATAAGCGCACTTTCACTTATCTATATCTGATGAAATATAATATTTTTGGGCCCAAATCATAACCCAAACAAGGTTTAAGTCAAATCGCAGTAGTCAACCACCCAAAGACCTATGCCTAACAGTTAGTGAATATATATATGGAAATAAATATGAAAAAAGTAGCATTATACACAGAAGCACCCAAAAGTAAAAAGTCTTATCGTTTCATTTATAGAAATATACTTTTATGTATTTAATCAACAAAAAACAAATACAAGTAACCCTCTGGGTATTTCTCATAGCCTAAACCCTCTGGATCATAATACAAGATAAGATATAACTAAGACTCTTTGAGTTATAAATCAACATCAATTCCCCCTATAGTCATGGGTAATCAAAGACTCTATAAAGAATCACTCACCGTAAATTATCCCCATACTACTGTAATGGAAAACTATAGAAAATCTGAGAAATCACTCACTGTTAATTCCATGTGTAGTCTCTTAACATAAATATTGACAGTCTGAGGGAGTAATCAATATCAATATCCCCTATGGTCTCATAGCGTGATAATTATAACAAACACTCTAGGAAAGCCCTCCACGTCAATTTCCCTTATGATCTCACCACACATGGTTCCCGCATCCCCATGTAAAGCAATTGTGCACAAATGATAATCAGCCGACAAAGTAAACCTCAAAGTACTACTTAGAAAAAATATGTACAAGGCATGACAAAACATATCAGATAAATAATCCCTCCATCCTAATAACATTAGGAGTAGAAAAAAATAGTAGACTAATAGGAAAGGCTTGACCAAACAGTCAATAACAACAAAAAATGCGGAAAACATCCATACCTTGGAGAAGATAACCCTATTCTCAAATATTTAACCTCTATCCAATCAGAAAAGGCATAGAAGGCAAAAACATGGCTAAAATCCATGAACAAGAAATACCAAAATCAAGTGTATTGGGCACGTTTGCACCTATAACTCAAAGAATAAATACAAGATGGCCCAAACCACCTATGTCGACATTGTGAGATCTATATACCTCAACATTAAGGCTTGAATCTCCCTAGAATTTTCTAGATCTAAAAATTGAAAAAATGTTAAATTGAGTATATCTCGTGAATGAGGAGAATACAATAGATGAGGTTCTAGAAAATAGGAGAACTCATCGATGAAATTCCAACACATCCGAAAAAGGTTGAATCAGTGAACATATGGAGAGTCGGGGCTTAGAGAAGATTCATGGCCATTTAGATGCTCATTGATGAGATAGGTTGTGAAGAAGATGGTTCTATCCATAAAAAGTGACCCTAATCCATTTAATTAATTAAAAGAAAGTACAAGTAATGTTCTTTAAATGTAGATAGTGTGTACATGCATTATCCATCCTCCGCTTTAGGTAGTCTCCAGGTCACCACACATGACCATGTACTTGGATGTTACATGGCCAGTACATGGTCACCCACAACAACTAGGCACATGACATGTACTTATAATTACACAATGTGTACTCCTAAAATTTCCAAAAACTCCCCTTTTTCTCAAAGACGTACCAAAAACGAAGATCTGCATTCTTAAAAATAAGCAAGAAAAAGGTAGATATTTTATGATCCTATTTGTTATGTTTCCCACATTCTAAAGAAACTAATCTTATATGGTCTAGGTCTGGTTTTTGTTATGATATGTAATAAATAATCTTCAATGTTGAAGTAATATATCCATGAAATATATGGGGAACTATAATATTTATTAGAGAAAATGTATAGATAACCATTAGAAACTACGATGAGAGATAAATAGTAAGAACCCTAAGGATGTGCCTAAGTATAAGTTACAATCCTATACTAATGTTTTAGATATGTTCATTAATAAAAATGATAAATCCTAAAGTGTCCTAATTTGAAATTGTATTCATGAATTATGTGGTTATCCCACTAGAAATAGTTTTTGATACACTATGCTTCTTGTAATTATTCTATGGATGGGACCAGAAGGAACCACATGAGTGCTGAATGTGATAAGAATTGTAATGATTGTCCCATTGAGCAGCCAAATGTTATGGGAGTTGGAATAAAGAATCTTGTTGCTAGTATCACACAACATTATGAAGCTATGAATCATTTCAGACATCCTAATGAGAAAGTTAGTGAGAAAAATTCTATTTAATCTTTCATGTGGAGGTGTCCCCCTTCATTCAGTGTGTATTTTATTCCATTAGTGACTGTACAATGGATCTATACCACGAAAAAAATATTTTTAGTTCTACAATTTTTTGAACATGATAATGTCATATTAGAAGTATATCATTTAGAAGGTGAAGTTTATCAATGGTGGAATATTATCAAAAATATGAGGAAAATAGATTAAATTGAGTCTTTATAATGGGATGACTTTAAGAAAATATTTTTCAATAAGAACCATCCTCATATTATATGAACAAAAGTGGAGACTGATTTCAATGAACTTAAGAAAAGGGATGAAGAATCCATTGGTACCTATGTTTATAAATTTACATGACATGGAAGTTATTAATATAGTATTATTAGCCAACCTGATAGTAAAATAGATCAATTATTTAGTGGCTTGAAACCATGTTTCTGAATGAAATTTTCCATAAGAGACTTCAATAGCTACCAGGAAATTGATTGATTTTCTCTCAAGGTTGAGATAAAAATTGGATTAACCCATCAATCATATGGGATTTATATGAAGGGAAAAATTGAATTAAAAGAAAAATATATAGGATACACTAAACAAGATGAGTATTCCCATATGCTAAAGGTGTGGAATGAAACATGGAGGTAATTATCTTAAAGGGACCAATAAATGTTTTATGTGTGTAAAAGAAGGTCATCATGTAGTTCAATGCTGAAGAGATGAAAAAATGGCATTTAATGATGTGAATAAAATAATGGATACACATAATTCACCTCCAATACTTCAATGAAACATATGAAAGGAAATGAGTCATTATGCCAATAAATGACCTAATCAAAGATTTAATGATGATTATTAACATCAAAAAACCCTTAAGGCCAATGGAAAAATAAATTCATATGTGATCACTATCGTCGACATGGAGTACTATAATTAAGCAGTGAATGGAAAACATTCCGTCCACTCTAAAGTATCATGTTTTTTATTTGATTCTAAATCCACACACTCTTTTTATTTCGGATGATTTTTATAAGGATATCACAGTATTACCTCAATCATTAGATGTGGATTTAGCTTTGAAAACTCCTAATGGAACAAAGGTCACATCAGAAGTCAATAATTCATCTGTAGTTGTTGTTTGTGAGAATGTTCTTCTAGAAAATATTTTTATCCATTGTTTAGTGTAATTTGCTGTGATTCATAGCACTAACTTGATTTCTCGATATGGATATCATTTCAATTTCCAAGTAAGGGAATTCACATTTCAAATTATATATCAATATATGATCATATATTGATGCAAATAATAATATAACCTTTCATTATATATTTCATCCATCTTAGGGGTCTTGATTCATTTAAATGAAGATTATTTATCTCAAATGGGTGGGGAGATTCTCACGTTTAATAATACATCTATTGTACTAGAGTTTTATGATGTATTTATGGAGAAATTTCAAGATCTTCCACCAAATTGTGACATTGAGTTTTCAATAGAACTTATATCAAATGATATTCCTATTTCAAAGAAACATTATTGAGTGGCCCCATTTTTGTTGCTCGAATTGAAAACGCAAATCCAAAAGAATATTGATAATGGATTCATATGTCCTAGAGGATCACCTTTAGGAGAGGATATTTAGGTTGTTAAACATAAATATGGAACAATGATAATAATTTTTTATTATCGAGAACTAAACAAGATCACTATTAAAAACAAATATCCTCTTCCCCACATTGATGACTTATTTTACAGACTACACAAAGCCCAGTAAATTTCCAAGATTGATCTTAGTTCTGGATATCATAAATTAAGGGTTAAATGGGAGGATATACCAAACATGTCATTAGGTACATGGTATAGACACTATGAAATTATATTGACGACTTTTAGCCTTACTAAGGTCCCCACTATCTTTATAGATCTAATGAATAGAGTCTTTATAGACCATCTTGATCATTTTGTGGTAATATTTATCGAAGATATTCATATATATTGAAAGATTAAATAAGAACATAAAGATAACTTGAGAATTGTACCAAAGACCCTAGTAAAGAAGAATATTTATGCAAAATTTACTAAGTATTATTTTTTTGCTTTAGAATGTTTCATTTTCGGGTCACAAAATCTCAAGAGAGTGGTTTTGATTATATACAACATAAATTGAGGTTATATAAATAGGGTGGAGACAAAAAACGTCAAATTATATCAATTTTGGATGGATATTATCTTAATTTTGAGGAATATTTTTCTTGATTTTCTAATCCACACAACAAGTTGACTCGAAATGAAGCTAAGTTGGTTTAGACAGAGGAATGTGAAGCGAATTTCAATCAACTAAAAAAACATAATCCATTGCACCTATGCTAACATTATGTTTTGGAATAGAAGTATTTCTGATCAATAGTGATGCATCCAAGAAGGGTCTAGGATGTGTTCTCATTCCGAATTATATGGTTATATCTTATTGCTCATGACAGTTTGAAAATCCTTGATAAAATTTACCTAACTCATGATTTGGAGTTAGCAAAATTAATCATTGTATTAATGTTATGGGGGCATTATATTTATGGCGAAAGGTGTGATATTTATACTCATCATAAATTTTTCAAGTATATTTTCACAAAAAGGAGAAAAATATGTGCCAAATAAGATGGTTGGTTTTGATTAAATATTAAGAATTGTCAATAAATTACCACCCTTGGAAAGAATTCAAGGTGGTAGATGCATTTAGCTGAAAAGAACATGCTATCCTAACCATTATGAGGATCACATATGATCAAATATTTAAGGATTTTAAAAGGATAGATCATAATAATTTAAAGGTAGAGGAGAAATATTATCATCCTCAAATGTATATTCAACCATCCATAAATGTGATGATTAAGGAGGCAATAAGATTGATGTAGAGATACAAAAGAAGTTGAGAAATGTTCCGGAATTCAACATTGATTGTGATGAAATAATAAGGTTTCGAAATGTGGTTTGAATTCCTCCCATTACATAATTAATGACAAAGATATTGTATGGGGCTTATATTTCTTCATTCTCTATTCTCCCTAGATGAAAAAATATTTACATGGACCTAGACGTGAACTTATTATGGGATGTATGGAAATGAGATGTCGCTGAATATTCTTCTCGATGCTTGGTTTGTCAGCATGTGAAGGATGAGATATAGAATTCCAAGGAGATGTTACAATAATTACCCATACTAGAATGGAAATGGGAAAAATCACTATAAACATTGTCATCAGACATCAAAAACCATCTAATGGTAATAATTATATCTCGGTTCTAGTTGATCGAAGTAAGAATTTGTCACACACCATTTTTATTAGATACGATTTCCTTCTTGATCATAATTCCAAGATATATGTAAAGGAAGTGGTCTGATTTCATGGAGTACCACTTTACATTACATCCAACTGGGATATGAGGATTACCTAGAAGTTATGGAGAAGCATTCAGCATGCTCTGGATATAGAGTTAAGTTTTAGCACTTCTTATCAGCTACAGACTGACGGTCAGTCTGAGAAGAAAAATCAACTGTGGAAAAAATGTTGAGAGGTTCCTCTATGGATTTAAAAGGTTGTTGGGATCAACAAAAATCATTGGTGAAATTTCATTAAAATAATAGATTTCATCCCATCTTTCAGATGGTTCCTTATGAATCCCTCAATGAGAAAAGTGCAGAACTCCAACTTGCTGGGATGATGATGGGGAAGGAAATATATTAAGTTATGATATTATTGATTAAATGGTAGAAAAGATCAGATATATTCATCAACACATAATATTATCTCAGACCGACAAAAACGTTATGTTGACAACAACAAAAAGCCATAGAGTATGAATTGGGTGGTAGGGCATTTCTAAAAATACTTCCTGATAAGAGATTAAAGAGATTTAGAATGAAGGGAATGATGAGCCCTAGGTATATCATTCGTTTTGAAATTAAAAATTATTTTTGGGAAGGTATATTACTAATTTTAATTCCACCAAATCACTCTAAAGTTTATGATGTGTTCCAAGAATATCTTTTGAGAAATAACATACCTAACTCCTTACATGTAATAAGCTCAGAAGTCATACCATTAGAGAAAGAACATTCTTATGAAGAATAACTGATAGAAAATTTTGAATTTAGTGAAACATTTCAATGAAAAAATACCACTATATTGTTTAATTATTTATGGAGGAATCACCAATTCAATGATGCTACATGATATCTTTATGATATTTTGAGTCACAATTATCATCACATATTTGTATCCATGTGATGAATTTTGAGGGCGATATTTAGTTTAAGGGGGGTAGAATGAAACACCCAAATGTTTTTAGGAAATATTTTTTGTTAAATATTTTTTATTCTTCTATTGATTTCCTTGCACACAATCGTGAGTTTAAATGAACCGTGATATGCCCTGATTGTAAAATTTTTATTATAGCCTAGCTGTTAGGTTAGAAGGAATAATTATAATTAACTTATGAAAATTCATTTTGAACTCATTGACTATCAATTATTTATGGAAAATATAAATCAATAATATATTTTAATTTGTGAGTGATTTACTTTTGGTAATGAAATTAATGGAATATATATTTGTTATATACATAATAAATTTGATATTTTAGTCAGAATTTATCAATAAAACCCTATTTGATATATAAAAACAAATTTTTTTAAAGGTTAATTTTACACCATTGAAATGATATCCCATTTTAAATTAAGAATTCGACACATTAATAATTATCATATGACATCATAAACATGTTATTTTGATGTGGTTTATGAAAATTTACTTTCATTTAATTTATAATTTTTTTCCGATAACTTTCATGTGTTGATTTATAGTGAAAAAAAATAGTAAATGTTAATTGAAAATATATTCTTTTGTTGAAATATTTTGTATGGATAAATTACATTATTTAATGGTTTAAAAGTATAAATTGAATATATTTTTACCATTTAATATATTGTAGGGAATTTTAATTAATGATGATGTAAAAAAAATATAAATTTTTTAAATATTTCAACTTTTAAAACCTGATTTCCTATATCAACAACATGATTAATTTTAAATTAATTACATAAATATCTGTGTTTTGAATTTGGAAAAATTGATTCCATATTTGGAATCCTTTGGCCCAATGTATATAAACATCTTTATTTTATTATTGGGAAATATTAATAGATTGTTTGGTAATTATATTTATTACCATGGTTGAATATAAATCACGTAATTAAAGTTACAAAAAATATTATAATATTAACATGAAACCTATGAAAATACTATTGGATGCCTAAATTAAACCCCTATCATATATTTTTAAAAATTGAATAACATAATGGTATCCTACAAATAAATATGACTTGAATATAACAAAAACTAATGAATGTGACAAAATGCCATAATCTCAATTTATATGAGTATATATATTTTTATATATGGAAAAATATGAGAAAATATTGACTATATATAGTCTCTAAAAATATAAAATAATTAACTATATCATAAAAATTTATTTATAATTTTTATAGATTAAATAATTTCCATTAATGAAGACACAATATTGATGTAATCATTTTTTAATAATATATATATCAAATAAATGGTTATAAAAATATTAAATTAAATATCATATGAACTAATTAATTTTATTCAAAAAAATTCTCAGTGATTATGACTTATCAGGAGTGTATTTAATATTTTTTTTTGAAATTATATTCTGAGTTAATTATTTTTAATGTCAAATAAATGAGTAGTGACAGAATTGGCACTACTGATATTTTATAAAAAAAACATTTTATTAAATTATATTAAAAACCAAAAAAATAAATATAAATTAAAAACTTATTATTATAAGATCTAAAATATCCTAAAATATCCATTTATATTCAATTAACAGTTTATAAGTAAATATATATAATGAATAAATATTTAGAATGTTATTACAATAATTATAATTAAACATAATAACTAATTACCAATTAAAAAGATATGTTTTAAATTGTATAAAATAACATTTAAAAAATTCTTTTGTCAATGATATTACAACACTATATCATTTATCATCGAAATTGTGACATTTTGGTGGGTTTTTCCAAGTCTTTGATTTTATTATAAATAATTATTTATAGAGTTTCCAAAAGTACCTCTCACATTAATTATAAAAGGTCACCCATCACTCACCTCATCACATAATTTTGAGCCTTAATGCTTGGACATCCCATGATCTATTTCATTCTAATATTCCTTTTTTTAGTTTTTGAGGCTTTTATCATCATAATATATGAACTCTATTGCTTTAAGAAGAGATTTAGACAAAGCACGTCGGGGAAGAGATAATCTCTTCTACCAATTCATTCAAAAATATTTATCCTTATACATTCTCTTCATTAGTCTTTTCATTATAAAGTAATTAAATATGTATCACTCATATAATGATATGTTTTTATAAATATGGAACAACCATATTTCACATACTATTTATCCTATGAAAAATAAAATCATTGTGAATGTGTGTGTATGAATTATCGTCTCCAAAGAGTGGTGTAATATGTTTTCTCCCAAAAACTCACTTGTATGGGTATAATTATGGAAACAAAAACTATATATGTTTATTATAACATTTTAATAATATATAAATATTATACACCATGTACTTCAATACCATACAATAGTTTTGGAAATGATATCATCACTTGTGTGTACGTATGACCTACCCTCTCAATGATGCGATGCAATTCATTTTACATGATATCCATTAATCCATGATCATATAAATGAATTGAATTAATAAATATGATATATATTATAATAATATCATTATTTATGTTATTTAACTATAACTTATGTTGTGGAACATGAACTTGTCTGCCCAATCTTCCCAAAACATAAATTAGTTAATATTCTAATAACAGGGGACAAAAAAATTTTTCTAAAAAATATACGATTATATAATAATATATGATATAATAAAAATGATTATGATTATTAAATAATTAAATAACATTATTTTTATCATTATACTACAGTTTCATATACATACGAAGGATATCAGACCTATTTTAAGGGTTAAATTTGCAATCTCGTTTTTATATGAGATTATTTATACATAAGTATTTACAGGGGATATATTTATCATAAATAATCATGTTTTATAAAATAGTTTTTATAATATGTTTACTATTATTCTATACATTATTAAAATAATTTTTACCAATTTATAAATTTTACTACATGTTATGGAAGGAGTCTTTCTTTTGTGTACTATTTGAGATACTTTTTGACTTTTCCAGGAAAATTACAAGAAGAATGTGTTTTTTTAACATGTATAGAATGAATGGATTTTTAGGCTTTCATAATTAATTATATCCTTGAATAATACCCTATAATAATTAAAGGTTATTTTCCCATAAAATGGTTTATTCTAAAATTTTGAGAAAATTTGCGGAAGGAATGTTTTATGAATAATAAAGGATTTTCTCCTCAGGAATTAATTTCAATTTTTGTCTACAAATTACTTTCAATATAAGATGCCACTCTTTAAATTACGATATATTTCTAACCCTTTTACTAATATGATTTTATTACATTAATTATGGAATGTTAATTAGGATTTCTATTTGTTTTATATGAATTATAATAGAATGTTGTTTAAGAAACCCATTTTACATCATTGGTTATACTATGGTAACTATTTTTTATGTTTTTGTGGAACACATAAGAATGGTTTCATTTGGATTTTGGTGGGACCTATATATTACTCCAATTCATTGGGTAATTATTTCTATACCCTAATATATATATTACTATAATGAAAAGTAAATATGGTTTAGTAATACTGGGCTGGAACGATGATGAAATCAGTTCAATAATGGAAATTATCCACTATTATGTGCTTGGAAATGAGCCCTATGTAATATGAAATGATTTATATGATTATGTGTGTATTCCAAAAACTTTCACGAGTTATTTTATGACTATTGTGATTACATTTCACTTTTATGATTTATCCAATGATATGATATTTTGATCTTTTATATGCAGGATAATATTTTCAAATGTTATGATTTTATTATTATGATATTATTGTTATTTACCCTATTTAAACATAATAAGAACTTGGTCTCACCCTATCATATGATTCTTTTCCAATGGTCTTCAATAAGGTTATTGAGTAAGATATTTGAAATGTTAGTCTTGTTTTGATTAAATAAGACTGAGAGAATATATTTGTTTTATGAACGAGTTGTTTATGTCTCCCAGTTTCTAAATACCCTATAATTATATGGTCAGGGTGTGGTTTTTGTTATGTTATTTAATAAATATTCTTCAACGTTGAAATAATAAAAAAAAATTAATGTACGGGCCACTATAATTCACATAGTTTTCTTATATTATTGAAATCCTTTAAGTAATTCCATGTGTGTCACTTCCCACAATTATAAAAAGGGAACATCCTCTAAACTATTATTGAATTTCATTGAGAACGCTATCTCAGCAAATTCTTAATATTTTTTATATATTCCTTCCACTAATTATTTATTTTATTTTCTTCTATTATTTTTCTCCTAGGAAAGAATATGGTGTAAGATAATAAAGTTCTATCAAAGAAGAGGTAATCATCTTTAATGACTCATTCATGTTTATTTCATCATATAAGTCCTATTAATATATACAAAAAATCCAAAAAAAGTTAAAATAATATAATAAATTTATTTATATGTTATATGATTACGTTTAAACCATTTTATACCTCTTATTCATCTTTCAAAAGAGAATTCCACTCATCTGTATACAGAATCCACCTTCTACTCGTAGTAGTGTATTTTTTCATCACAACATTATATGGATCATTATGAGGAAATAGTAAATTAATATATAAGGTAATTTTAAAAAAAATTTATTATTTAAATATATGGTTCCATTTAACTCCTTATAATTCCACCCATTAAAAAACTATAACAATACTCATTTATATGTGTGGACTACCACCTCCACGAGGAAATGTGAATTAATTTTTATGTGTGCCTTGTAGGATCTGGGTGACGCGGAAGCACGTAGGTGGGATTACCCAAAATTAATTTTAGTGTTAAACAACATTCAATATGAGATCCATCACAATATAAAACGCCGGATCTTCGGAAAGAAACGAAGAACGAAAAAAAGAAGAGTCCCAGAACCATTGAGATAAGATCATCATTTGTTGGTTATAATTAATTTAATTAATTCACTCGAATTACCTCAGTGGAATTCTTTCTTTATCGATGTCTCCGGTCACGATCATGTGATCCTTCGTTGCGTCGTAGAATCCAAGTATAGGATTCCTCTAGTGGTGATCCACACGTGCTCCATGTATCTCTGGACATCGCCGAAGGGATCTCTAGGTGCTATCGCAGAAGAGCCTTTGCTTGCGATGTCCGCCTTTAACTGCCTTGATCTGGTAGAGGATCTCTCTCTCGTAACATGAGGGCATTCTTGGTGGAAATGGAATTCTCTATTGTCTTAAGAGTATTTCCAAATCTGTTGTGCGCAACAAAATGGCACTTTAAAGTGTTGGGGTTGTGAGGATATTTATAATCAGGTTTGAGGTTAATAGAGTTATGAAAATAAATGAACGCAAAACATGTTTTAATTATTTCATTAACTCTTATTCAAAAACCCCCATATTGAATCATTAATTCTTTGACATGCACCCACACTGATTATAATAAATATCATTTAATAAAACAATATTATATCCTCAAAATCCCGACTGGAAAAGTAACACCCCTAGATTTTATGAAAAATATTCTTTGAATTTCATTGATGTCTTCTATTATATACCACCACAAGTTTAGCTTGTAATATACGCAACATCGTATTATCTTGCAGTATACGCAACACTATTCTTCGATCGTGTTACACACAATTTCAAGTTCGTTTTGTAATAGTCATTCTACGCAACATTGAGTGTGTTTGTATATATATATATATATATTCAATGTATAAATAAAATATGGTTTGATTCTATTATACGAAACAACCATGTTTTCTTGTACAAAACGCAACCCTGACTTGGCTTGCATTACACACAATTGCGACCTTCCTCGATAGCTTGTGTTGTACGCAATACTGGGTTTTACTAAACAACGATATATTATTATGAACAAGCCGTTATGAATTGTATTAACTAAATTTTGAATTTTATAACATTATTATTAATCTTACACATTTTCTAGAACATGATATAATAACAAAATAAATTTTTCGGGTAAAATAGGTATTTTTAAAAAAATGCAGTTTTGCCACCTTTTGATGGCGCACCCATATTAAATATAGTTTTTCACATATTTATAAGTTCAATTTGACATAATAAAATTATTCTTTTGAATCAGGATATAAAAATTTACATTGGATAAAGTTTTGATATTTTTATGATAACTTTCATATTTAAATGAATAGTAAAAACACGCTATATTTTAATTAAATTTTTTTTTCATCATAATAATTAATGTGGTTAATTTTTAATATTGAATGGTTTTAATGTATAAATAGAATATATTTTTACAATTTAATATAATGTATGTCATTATCATTGATTATACCTTGATTTTGTAGGTTAAATCAATTCAATCCTTTGCAATGTTTTAAACAAAAACCCGTTTTCTTACGACAACGGGATTAATTTTAATTTAATTTCTCCAACTTTTGTGTATTGAATTTGGAAAAATGGATTCCATATTTGGAATCAGTGGGTTCAAATTATGTTAATAAGATACTTTTTATTTTTGGGCATTATGAATTGTAACTACGGTAATTTTTATTTACTGTGGTTAAAGGTAAATAGGGTAATTCAAGGTTAAAATAATATTATAATAATTCCAAATTTCCTTGAAACTTGTATTAACCTTTTTGAATGAGTAGTGACTGACCATGGGCATCCTTGTGCCGATTTTGGGACCCCAATGAACCACTAGGTAGTGAAAATGACAATTTGGATTAATTAATTTAATGTAAAGACAAAATTGACTTTAACAATACTATTTTAGTAATTAATTTTTATAATGGGTTATATAAGTTATATTTTTTACTACAAATATTTTTTGGAATTCTAAAACGATTACCTACATCATCATATTTTTTTCATAATTTTTAGACATCATATGACTTAAATTATTTATGACACAATAATGTTGTAGTGTTTACCTAATTAATAAATGATTTAAATAAATATGATTAAAATGATTAACATATCATCCAAAACCTGTCCAATTCCTATTGGATGATTTTATTTAAAATATGAGTCATGTTATCATTGACTTTAATGTGTTTTGGACCTCTTGAAACCGAATATAATTTTATAATAAAATAATTTTTTCACACTTTCCTAAAGAGCCCCTCCACTCCCTTATAGAAAGAGACCACTTCTATGCAATTCCTTACACCTATAAAGCCTTTTGGCTCATCCAAAATCTGCCAAACTAAGCTCCCTACATCCCTATCCTTCCATTTGAATCCTTACATTCGGCAGAAGACTCTCCAAGAAGTCCATTTGGTTCAAACAAAAGAAAGTTACCAAAATTACAGGTAACCGTTTCTCTTAAGTTGTTTTCTTTTATTCTACTTCTCCAACCCCTAAAATCTTTTTAATACTTTATTTTGTGACAATAAAAACATCCTAAAAATACTAGGATGTTGTTATGAGAGGGATTAGAACTACACTTACACACACCTCCATCTAATGGATGAAGAACATAATGTTTCTGTGATGGCAAACTAACGCCTCACGAAACGATGATTGTTCGATTTTCCACTACCGCCTCTCATGGTGGCCATTATGATGGAACTGTATTTGTATATAATATATATTATGTTTATTATTTCATTATTCTTCTTTACTTCCCAATTATATCAAGCCTTTATGGTTTCCATAGTCTGTAAATACGATAATCTCATTTGAGGAAGTGCGGACTACCACCCCCTCAAAGTGATGTGATTCGTTAATGCCTTATGTTGGATGTATAAAGGATGTGGTTAATGATATTATATATGATATTATACTGGAAATATAATATACCTATGTATCATTATGTAGAAATGAATGAGGCGTTCATGCGTACGTACGGCTTACCGTCTCCATGAACGGTACGTTTCATTTCTTACCTCCATATGTTATGTACTATTTTAAATGCTTGTATATACTGGATATATAATGAATGTATATGATATATAAATCATGATTTACATTTTGGGGGTATGTAAATCATGATATATGTAATAATAACATCAAGATCAACAAGTCCAAACACGTACGATAAATAAGATGATTTTACCCAAAACAGTACTTTAACATTAATTTACATAGGAATGGGTAATATAAAGTCATAAGTGAACCATATATGATATCATAAAAATGAACATGATTCTGAAATAAGTCAATGACATTATTTAAATCATTATACCGGAGGTTAGGACTCTTACGAAGCAAATTGGACCTAAGGTAAGGGAAAATATCACAATCTCATTTTTATTCGAGATTGTTTATACTTTGGAATTTACTAGGGTGTATTTTATCTTCCACATCAATGTTTCCTCAATATTTAATATTATTTCAATCCACCTAAAATTGTTTAAATCCAATTTTACCCTTCGGTGAGTTTTTAGTAAATGATATGAAGGGAATCTTTTCTCATTTTTCGTATGAGGTACTTTTTGACTTTTCCGACAAAAGTACGAGAAGAATGTTTTTTTAACTTATATGGTGTGAATGGATTTTTAAAACATTATTTCTAAGAAGCATCCTTTACAAGTTTTCAAGTTTATTTTTAATCAACTTCTTTTAGTTTAAAATTGTATGACATGTTAAGAAAGGAAAATGTTTTTGAAGTAGAAAGGATATTTTCCTCATGAATGGAGTTCAAGTGTTTTATCAAAATTATTTTCCATATAAGATAATATTGGGTTCTGTTTCTATCCCTATTGTTACATTGATTTGATTATGTTGTGATGGAATTATTTTTTTTAATTTCTTTATCTTATATGAATTGTTTTATGATGTCATGTTGTTTATGAATCCCATTTTTATTACATGGGGTATGCAATGATGTATGATTTATGATTTTGTGGCACACATAAGAATGGTATAATTATGAGATGGGTGAGACCTATATATCTCTCCAATGCATTGGGTAATGATTTTATATCTCATGAGATAGACATGGCTGGAACAGAAAGTTAAACCGGTTTAGTGAAACAGGACGGAAATGTGGAGTGAACTCGGTTCAGAAATGGAATTTGTCCACTAATATAGTCTTGGAAATGAGTCCTGACTAATCAGAAATGATTCTCTATGATTATGTGTATATTCCACAAAGTTTCATGTTTTAAGTTATGATTATTGGAATTACATTTCACTACTATTATTTATCCCATTTTATGATATTATGATCTCTTTTGCAGGTTAAGATTTCCAAAATGTTATGTTCTTATGAATATGATGTGTTTGATATTTATTTTTCTTACCCTTACTGAGCATTTGAGCTCACCCTTTTATGTTTTCTTTTCCCCAGGATATAAATAAAGTTTTTAGGTAAGAAAAAAATGGGATGATCTTTATGGGAGATGTTGATGATCTTTCACCACGATTAGAAGATTATATTCCGAGTTTCCAAAGACACTAAACTATTACGGTCCTTGTGTGTGTGTTTTTGTTATGTACTATGTGTTCCACAAAAGTAATGTAATGTCCATGTACGTCAAGCTTTGAGATGCTACAGTTGGTATCAGAGGAAAGGTTTAGTTAACCTTTGGAAACTAGGATGCGAAAACTTTAGTGATATCCCTAGAGATATTTATAAGGTATGTCTAGGGATTTCCCTAATGATAAGTATACATATAGGATATAGTCCTAGAACTACGGTAACGATTTTAGAATTTGACCTAAGAAGTTAGACATTGAGTGTACACCCCCTTTACTATGTTGTTTTCCCTAGCATGTGTTTTGCCTCTCACACTATTCATTTTGGGTTTTAGAAAACAGCTAGAAACATGAAGATTCACGTTAATGTAGGATATGATAGACAATGGAATGATTTTCTTCATGATAAACCAAATGAAACGAGATATGGAAGTCCAAACATCGTTATTATGCCTAATCAGAAATCTCATAATATGATTAATAATCTCAACTTTGGTAAATTTCCCGACTGAGATAATAAGAGAAAGATGGAGTTTCATGATGATCATAGAGGAAATAAAGTTCAATTTCCCTCATGTAAATCATGTGGGAAGAGGCATCAGGGAGATTTTTTCAAAGGAACTAGAAGATGCTTTGGGTGTGGAAAAGGACACAAAGCTAGTAAGTGCAAAGTAAAAGGTTCAGTTAACACCATGGACAAGGATAATGGTATTGCTATGACATCAACAATGATTAGATGTTTTAAATGTGGAATATATAGGCATTATGCAAACCAATGCCCTAATGGAAAATCTCATGAAGAGAATCAGCATGGTCATATTGGTAGTATATATGTGGATGATGATGAGGAGACTACAAATGATATATGATCTGAAAGAAGTGTTGAGGTTCAGTCAGTTGTTTTAGAAGGTAGTGGAATGATTGAATGTTTATCAAGAGTTATGTTGTATAGTTAATGGTATTATGGAATAAAGAATCGTCTAAGGATTGATACACTATTTTTTTCCTAATATTATTTGAAATTATATGTTGAATGGTACCAGTAACCATGGAAGGTTATTCAGATATTTTTTTAAAGTAGATGATATGTGCATAATTAAGGAATAAGAAGATAATGAGATGTTTGATTGTATTCATGATCTCATGATAGATATAAGGACTAAGTGATATCATGGTTTGAGTAGATTGAATTTTGAGGATTTTGGTATGTGGAATGTGTTAACTTTTAATTACATTCATGTTTTCACTAAGGTTCAATGGGTATTCATTCTTCAATAAAATACATGATTAAGGTATTCAATAAGATAAATCTAATGATGTATGGGGGATAAATGATGGAATTCATGTGATTGTTATGTGACATTTCAATAATCATTTTTTTATACTATGAGCATGGACCGAAGTATTTTATAGAAGCCTAATGATTGGAATGGATTATGTTGGACATACGTTAGTATTGTTCAAGGATTAAACTTTTTTCGATATAATTGATGGGATGTTATAGTAATGTAATTTTAGAAAAAGGAAAACCTACAGGACGGGCAACAGCCCATCGCATCGGACAAGGCTTTGGGAATTGAACACACAACTGAAGTACGATAAGTCTTTATCACCTACCACTGGCCTATAATAAGTCCCTGTTTAGTGGAAAGTAGTTTTATTTTATCAAGCAGTATGATAAATAAAGTATAAGTCCATTTTCGGAACCATATACGATTAATATCACCATAATATGGACTTATAACTTTTGCTAACATTTTTTTTCAAACTGATGGAATGACCCATCATTCTATCACATGATCTGCTAATGCTTCATGAATAACAAATTCAACTTCATTTCTTTAAGATATGAAGGGAAAATTATTCAATTCATGAACAACAGTGAGATTGAACCAAAATCTTGTAAGTATTTCTTTTAATTCATCAACTTTAGGGAAATGATCTTGAAAACCAAAAATGATGTACTAGTGCTCTTATATCTGATGAACTAGATGGTACCCTAGATCATCACAAATTTATGGCTTTGTGATTGTTGGATTTTTCATAGCCATGTTCTCTACCACTCTCTATCAGAACTTGATGGTTAGATTTTTCTTCCATATCCATATTTTCACCTATGTTCTCCTACGTGGAAACCCAGTGATGAGTTAATTTGGGTAACTGTTACATTTCGTACATTAGTTTTTAAAGCAATGTTTTGGTAATCCTTTTCACGATTTGGGTTTCTATTAAAGAAATTTTCAAGTAGTATACCATTTATAACCCCGACGATTTTCGAGGGAGAAATTCATTTTAAGGGGGGTAGAATGTAACACCCCTAGATTTTATGAAAAATATTCATTTTATTTCATTGATGTCTTCTATTATACACCACACCAAGTTTAGCTTGTACTATATGCAACACTTTATTAGCTTGAAGTATACACAATGCTACTCTTGGATCGTGTTACACACAATTTCATGTTCGTTTTATAATAGTCATTCTACACAACATTGAGTGTGTTTATATATATATATATATATATATTCAATGTATAAATAAAATATGGTTGGATTCTGTTATACGAAACCATGAAGGATTTTTTTCACAACACGCAACCCTGACTTGGCTTGCATTACACGGAATCGTGACCTTCCTCGATAACGTGTGTTGTACGCAATACCTGGGTTTACTAAACAATGATATATTATTATAATATTTTTATGAACTAGCCTTTATGAATAGTATTAACTAAATATTGAATTTTATAACATTATTATTCATCTTACACATTATCTAGAACATGGTATAAGAACGAAATAAATTTTTTGGGTAAAATAAGTACTTTTCAAAAAATGCAGTTTTACCGCCTTTTGATGGCGCACCCTTATTGAATCTAGTTTTTGACATGTTTATAAGTTCAATTTGACAGAATAAAATTATTATTTTGAATCAGGATATAAAAATTTACATTGGATAATGTTTTGATATTTTTCTGATAACTTTCATATTTTACTGAATAGTAAAAACATGCTATATTTTAATTAAAAACACCTTTTTTCATCATAATAATTTATGTGGTTAAATTATCATATTGAATGGTTTTAAAGTATAAATAGAATATATTTTAACCATTTAATATAATTTATTTCATTATCATTGATTTTACCTTGAATTCGTAGGTTAAATCAATTCAATCTTTTGCAATGCTTTAAAGAAAAACCCGTTTTCTTTCGACAACGGGATTAATTTTAATTTAATTTCTACAACTTTTGTGTATTGAATTTGGAAAAAAATGGATTCCATATTTGAAATCAGTGGTTTCAAATTATTTTAATAATCTACTTTTTATTTTTGGGAATTATGAATAGTAACTACGGTAATTGTTATTTACTGCGGTTAAATATAAATAGTGTAATTCAAGGTTAAAATAATATTATAATAATTCCAAATTACCTTTACACGTGTCCTAACCTTTTTGGATGAGTAGTGGCCAACCATGGGCATCCATGGGCCTATTTTTGGACTCCAATGAGCCACTTGGTAGTGAAAATGGCAATTTGGATTAATTAATTTAATGTAAAGACAAAATTGACTTTAGCCAAAATCTTTTGGTAAATAAATTTTATAAGGGGTTTTATAAGTTATATTTTCGACTACAAATATTATTTGGAAAGCTAAAACGATTCCCTACATCATGGTATTTTTTCATAATTTTTAGACATCAAATGAATTAAATTATTTATGACACAATAATGATGTAATGTTTACCTCAATAATAAATGATTTAAATAAATAAGATTAAAATGATTAAAATATCATCCAAAACCTGTCCAATTCCTATTGGATGTTTTTATTTCAAATACGAGTCATCTTATCTTCTACATTAATGTGTTATGGACCTCCTGAAACCGATGATAAGATTATAATAAAATAATGTTTTCACACTTTCATAAAGAGCCCCTCCACTCCCTTATAAAAGGAGACCACTTCTATCAATTCCTCACACCTCTCAAGCCTTTTGGCTAATCCAAACTCTGCCCAAAAACGCTCCCTACATTCCTCTCCTTCCTTTTGAATCCTTACATTAAGAAGAAGACTCTCCAAGAAGTCATTTTGGTTCAAACCAATGAAAGTTACCAAAATTAAAGGTAACCGTTTCTCTTAAGTTTTTTTCTTTTATTCTACTTCTACAACACCTAAAATCTTTTTAATCCTTTATTTTGTGACAAAACCAGTATCATGAAAATACTAGTATATTGTTATGAGAAGGATTAGAACTACACTTACACACACCTCCATCTAATGGATGAAGAACATAATGTTTCTGTGATGGCAAACTAACGGCTCACAAAACGATGATTGTTCGATTTTCCCCTACCGCCTCTCATGGTGGACATTATGATGGCACTGTATTTATATATAATATATATTATGTTTATTATTTCTTTATGCTTATTTACTTCCCAATTATATCAAGCCTTTACGGTTTTCATAGTCGGTAAATACGATAATCTCATTTGAGGAAGTGCGGACTACCGCCCCCTCAAAGTGATGTGATTCGTTAATACCTTATGTGGGATGTATAAAGGATGTGGTTAATGATATTATATATGATATTATACTATAATTATAATATATCTATGTATCATTATGTAGAAATGAAAGTAGCGTTCATGCGTACGTACGGCTTACCGTCTCTATGAACGATGCGTTTCATTTCTTACCTCCATATGTTATGTACTACTATAAATGCTTGTATATGCTGGAGATATAATGAATGTATATGATATATAAATAATTATTTACATTTTGGAGGTATGTAAATCGTGTTATATGTAATAATAACATCAAGAACAACAAGTCCAATGACGTACGATAAATAAGATGATTTTACCCAAAACACTACTTTAACATTATTTTACATAAGAATGGGTAATATAAAGTCATAAGTGAACCATATATGATATCCTAACAATGAATATGATTCTTTAATAAGTCAATGACATTATTTAAATAATTATACAGGAGTTTCAGACTCTTACAATGCAAATTGGACCTAAGGTAAGGAAAAATATCAAAATCTCATTTTTATCCGAGATTGTTTATACTTCGGAATTTACTAGGGTGTATTTTATCATCCACATCCATGTTTCATCAATATGTAATATTATTTCTATCCACCTACAATTGTTTAAATCAAATATTACCCTTCGTTGAGTTTTTAGTAAATGATATGAAAGGAATTTTCTGTCGTTTTTCGTACGAGGTACTTTTTGACTTTTCCGACAAAAGTACAAGAAGAATGTTTTTTTAACATAAACGGCATGAATGGATTTTTAAAACATTATTTCCAAGAATATTCCTTTACAAGTTTTCATGTTTATTTTTAATCAACTTCTTTTAGTTTAAAATTTTATGACATGGTAAGAAAGTAAAATGTTTTTGAAGTAGAAAGGATATTTTCCTCAAGAATGGAGTTCAAGTGTTTTATCAAAATTATTTTCCATCTAAGATAATATAGGGTTCTGTTTCTATCCATATTGTTACATTTATTTGATTATGTTGTGATGGAATTATTTTTATGAATTTATTTATCTTATGTGAATTTTTTTATGATGTCATGTTGTTTATGAATCCCATTTTTATTACATGGGTTATGAAATGATGTATGATTTATGATTTTGTGGCACACCTAATAATGGTATCATTATGAGATGGATGGGACCTATATCTCCCTTCAATGCATTGGGTAATTATTTTGTATCTCATGAGATAGACATGGCTAGAACGGCAAGTTAAACCTGTTCTGTGAAATAGGACTGAAACGAGGAGTGAACTCGGTTCAAAAATGGACTTTGTCCACTAAGATAGTCTTGGAAATGAGTCCTGACTAATAAGAAATGATTATCTATGATTATGTGTGTATGCCATAGAGTTTCATCTTTTAAGTTATGATTATTGGGATTATATTTCATTACTATGATTTATCACATGTTATGATATTATGATCTCTTTTGCAGGTTAAGATTTGCAAAATGTTATATTCTTATGAATATTTTGTGATTGATATTTCTTTTGTTTACCCTTACTGAGGATTTGAGCTCACCATTTTATGTTTTCTTTTCCCCAGGATATAAATAAAAGTTTTAGGTAAAAAAAGGGGAAGATCTTTATGGGAGATGTTGAACATATTTCACCATGATTAGAATATTATATACCGAGTTTCCAAAGACACTAATGTATTACAGTCCTTGTGTGTGTTTTTTTGTTATGTACTAAGTGTTCCGCAAAAGTAATGTAATGTCCATCTACATCGTTCTTTGGGCCGCTACAGGAAAACTACACGACATGTAATAAATAATACACAACGTATACTTGTTTTCCATCAAACTACATGGCGTGCATATTTAATATACACAATGTGTAGTTTTATTTTCTACTTTCCATTATTTCATCCAACAGATCAATTAGTCCTTGATTAATGTCTATTTATTTCACAGATAAATGTAACTGCATTACTCGCTAATAAATGTATTATTTCGTCCACAATATATTCTCTCCAATAACTAGTGTATAAATAAATGCGATCACGCATCCTTAAATAATTAATAAACCACAGTGGAGAATAATATCTATTTAACTTGTTAAATTAATATTTAATTGAGATATATGGATACACTTAGTGCGTGACCCTATAGGCCTATTTCTCAGTGGCATTAAGAAGAGCATGCCTAAAGTCCAAGGTTAGCGTCTAGAAACACACCAAGGAACCCAAAGTGAAAAATCTTAATGTCGTAATGACATGTCACCTCCTAGGAACATTTACTGTGTCATATAATCCCATTGTCTCGATATCTCGAAACAAGCGGGTTGCATGCTAGTGCCATAAACCCATAAGCTCGATTATTCTTTTTTTGAATTTCCGTAATTGAACTCGCCCATACTTTACCATTGCAGTGGATTTATTTTGGCTATATCAATTCCATCAAAGGGCCTTAGATATCTACTTCCGTTATGGAATGGAAGGGACAAATCCTTTCTCGAATTATCTATTAATTCAGTATTACTCGTGATGCACCCAATGTATCCTACCTCGCTGCGAACAGTGTGTCATCACAGTTTTCGTCAATACATCTAAGTGCGTGAGTTTAATAACCGTTAATAATAATCTTAAAGTCTAAGGACCAATACACACGTCCGAAGATAGGAACATCCAATGACACTATGAAATGTGGATTTCCTATAGGCGGGTCTCGTTCTCATAATATCCTCCTAGATATTACCAAGGGCACACACCATGAGAAGTTGCCTCAAAGTTTTATGAGTCCTCAACCGTAATGGGATGTATAATTTGTGTCTCTCAAATAACATCATCCGGCCATATAACATATATTCAAGAATAATTTTATGGCACTTTCGGGTTATCATTATAGAATGGATCCGCTATGACCCTTTAATACCACAGCTATCCTTAGGACATTATCACGTTCATTGTCAAGCAGAAGAATACTCAAGATGTGATAAGGCTTTTATTAATGAATAAAGTACAATGTAGTTGGTTCTAGGCCACAAACTCCAATAGAATCCCACTTAGACTAGAGCTAATTGCTAACAACCTTTAACCTGCTAGCTATCACATGATATTCATGGTTCTAATGAGACAAGCCATTAGTCATAGGGTCCACCACATTCTCTTCTGTGGACACTCTACTCACTCCTAATTCACCCCTCTAATAGAAATTCCTCAAGAGGTGATACTTCCAGAGTATGTTCTTTGTTCGTTGATGTGACCTTGGTTCTTTTGCAAAAACAACCACTGCAGTATTATCTCAATACAAAGTGATAGGATCATTACAGTTAGGCACCACATCAAGATCCTGGACAATGTTCTGAATCCAGACAGCTTCTTTGGCTATATCAGAAGACGCTATATATTCGGACTCCGCTGTAGAATCAGCGACAACTTGATACTTTGAACTCTTCAACCCCACAACTCCTCCATTGAGATATAAAACATATCTAGAATGTGACTTTAGATCATTCTAATCTATTTTAAAACCATCATCAGCATACCCTCTGATGACAAACACCTCGTCTCCTCTACACACCAGGAACATATACTTAGTTCTTCTTAGATACTTAAGGATTTTCTTAACAGAAGTCCAATGTTGTTCCCCTGGATCTGCTTGATATCTGCCTACCATGATCAGTTCATAGGAAACATCAAGCATGGTACATAACATGGCATACATGAAGGATCCTATAGCTGAAGCGTATGGGATCTTACTCATTATATCATTCTCTTGTTGCGTCTGAGGACAAATTTTCTTATAAATATGTAGGCCATGTTACACTAGCACCAATCCCCACTTGCATTGTTCCATACTAAATCTCTTTAGTATCTGTTCAGTGTATGTACCCTGACATAGTCCAAGAGGCCTCTTGGATCTACCACGAATTATCTTGATCCCTAGATTATAGGTTGCTTCTCCTAAGTCCTTCATGGAGAAACACTTGTTTAACCAGTCCTCAACTGATTGTAAGACTGGTACATCATTTCCAATAAGTAATATGTCATCAACATATGTTACTAGGATAACAATCGCATTCCCATTAAACTTATTATAAACACATGGCTCACATTCATTCTTAATGAAACATAATTCAATTATGGCTTCATCAAATCGATTGTTCCATGACCTGGATGCTTGATTCAATCCATAAATGTATTTCTAAAACTTGCAAACACGTTTAGTGTCACCCGGTGTCACAGAACCAACTGGTTGTGTCATATAGACATCTTCGTGAAGGTTCCCATTAAGGAATGTTATTTTGACATCCATCTGCCAAATCTCGTAGTCATGGTAAGAGTCTATGGAAAGTATGATTCTTATGGATTTATACATTGAAACTGGTGATAATATTTCATCATAGTCAATTCCTTGACATTGTATGAATCCTTTAGCCACTAGCCTTTCATTATAAGTGCTAACTTGACCTTCTATTTCCATCTTTCTCTTGAATACCCATTTTCATCCAACATTCGTTACATCAACTGGCTCATCGACCAAAACCCAGACTTGGTTCTGATAAATGGAATCCATCTCAGAATTCATAGCTTCTAGCCATCTTGTAGCTTCTGAGATTTCTACTGCTTCCTTGTAGAAGAGAGGTCCATCATTGTCCAACAATAATGATTCACCATCCTTGGTGACTAGGATTCTAAGTCTCTTTGGTTCCCATACCTCTCTTGAGCTCCTACACAGTACATGTGTTTCTGGAACATCTTCCATGGGGACCTATGGAACTTTTTTGTGTAACAAATTGTGTGTATCTTGAGCATCAACTTCATCAAAGTCAATCTTTCTCCCACTATCCTTCTTGAGGATGTGCTCCCCCTCAAGAAAGACAGCTTTTCTGGCGACAATCACTTTCTTTTCTGAAGTGTTATATAGGTAATGTTCTTTCCTTTCCTTGGGATATCCTATAAAGATACACCTTGTGCACCGGGGTGCTAGATTTTTTCCTGAGAAGGCCTTAACAAACTCCTCGCATCCCCATACATGTGTGTGCAACAAAGTGGGTTTCCTTCCATTTCATAACTCATATGGAATTCCATTTCTGCCTTAGTTGGTACTCGGTTTAATGTGTATGTTTCTATTTGTAATGCATATCCCCAGAAGGATAATGGAAGATTCGCATGACTCATTATAGACCTCAACATGTACAAAAAGGTGTTGTTCCTCCCTTCACTAACACCATTCCACTGTGGTGTATAAGGAGGACTCATCTGAGATAGAATCCCAGACTCCCGTAGAAGATCGATGAACTCTTTGTTCAGATACCCTCCACCTCGATCAAATTGAAGCTTCTTTATCTTCTTACAAAGCTGATTCTCTACTTCATTATTTAATTTCTTAAATTTATCTAAGGCTTCTAACTTATACCTCAACAAGTAGACAAATCCGTATCTACTCAAATCATTAATAAAAGTAATGATGTAAGAATATCCACCTATAGCTTCTACTAGAAATGGTCCACATACATCTGTGTGTACAAATCCTAGAAGCTTTGTGGCCCTTTCACCCTGTACACCAAAAGGAAACTTGGTCATTTTACCTTATAAAAAAGTGTGACATCTATCAAGGGGGTTTAGCTCAGTAGAGTCTAAATTGCCGTCTTGACAGAGCTTGGTCAAGCGCTTCTCTTTTACATGACCAAGGTGGTGATGCCACAACTGGGTGATGTGTGAGTCATGTGAGTTGGTTTCATTATCGATTGACAACACTTGGTTTTCATAATTTAATACATACAAACCATTATTCAAATGTGTCATACCATAACATACGTTGTTCTTATAAAAGAGACAACCCTTATTTTCAAACATCAAAAAAATCCATCCATATCCAAACAAGATACAAAAATTATGTTCTTGTTAACACTAGGCACAAAATAACTGTTTTGTAAAACCAAAATCATGCCAGCTGGCAATGAGAGGTGATAGTCACCAATAGCCAACGCAGCCAGCCTTGCGCCATTGGAAGCTCGAAGATCCACATCTCTTCTGGTGATCTTTCTAAATCTACTTGGTTCCTACATTTGAATACATATGTGTGCCCCACAATAATTATCTAATACACAATTTGTAGAAATAGAAATATTGAACTCGATAAAAAAACTCACCTTTAGAATCCCCATGCTTCTGGGTGCAGTTCCTCTTCCAGTGGCCCTGCTTGCCACATTCAAAACACACTATCTCCCGTTTCTTGCCCTACCTCTGGATTATCCCCTTATTGGAGGGACGGTGCTTGGGGGCTTCAGACCATTTATAAGTCTTTGGACCCTTTTCCTTGTCCTTCCTTTTCTTGTTCACCATATGGACTGTGGGTTTGTCACACCTTATGTCCATATCTACCTGAGGAATCAAGATCAAAAGATCCGATAGACTCTTCTCATTGCCACTCATATTATAGTTGACAATGAAGCTAGAGAAGGTCTTGGGTAGTGATGATATGATGAGATATGTATGCAACTCATCCAAGAATTTAATCCCAAAGATGTCCAGGCATTCACTGTAGCCAATAAGCTTGACTACATGAGGCCCAGATGGCGCATACTCTCCAAGCATAGTTGAAAACAATGCATTAGAGATCTCATACCTCTCCTGTCTTGCCTTCTCTTGGTAGAGATCCTTAAAGTGACACATCATGCTATACACGTCGATGTTTTCATGATGCTTCAAGAGCGTATTGGACATGGACGATAGTATGAATCACTAGAAATATGTGGCATCATCCATGTGTTTCATATAGAGTGATAATTCCTCATCACTAGCCTCTTTTCCAGGTGCAACTGGAATAGGCTCATCCAACACATACAATTTCCTTTCGTGGCGAAGGATGACAAGTAAACGCCTATGCCACTCTTTGAAATTGGTGCCAGTGATAAGGTTTTCCTTCTCGAGTTTGGTTTGCAATGATATGTTTGAAGTCATTTTCTTGTCATTTCAACAAGTTAATCTGAGAAAAGGTTTAGTACTTTATTACAAAACTGATACAAATGAATAAATTAATACTTATTAGTCTCCCACTATTTTATCGAAATCCAATGGCCCTCGCCATAGATTTCTGAATATACTATAGCCTGAATATTCTACTGTCAAGGATCCATATTTCCCATTTCATTACCCCAACTAGGGTCGGTCAAGCAACTTGAAGGGTTTTAGGTAGGCATTACAAATGACAACTGCATTAAATCACATCTCCTTGATTCGCTAAGTGGACTCCGAAATCCTGAAATCCTTTTATTTTTGATTTCCTCAACCATTTCCTCTTGGTCACACCATGTCCTGTTCTGGAAGTCAACCCTTGATGCGAACCAAGTAAAGTCAACCCGAAACATAGAATTAGAATTCCCCGATAATTGAAAGCACCCCAACTAGGGTTCGTCAAGCACTTTGAACTATGGTTCGATTATAACCATGATTATGGAAGGCTATACCGACTTAATATTTCTTTTAAGGGATTTTATTCTTATACATAAATTTCCATTTTATTATCTTTGATTACATGCTTGTTAATATTAAGATGGATATACTTAAGTGATTAACCTTTTCTATGATAATATTTACGTATAAGCTGATTTTATTTTAGTTCTATCTTGCATGCTCATTTAGTTCATTAATTGTGTGATCCTGACAACACACCCACAATAAATAAACCATGCAACTAATAGAAATAAAATAAATGGTATGATCATGAGCTTTTTCTATTGGTTAGTTTATATAGCGGTTGATAAACTAACCAAAGTCATTGGGGAGAAACACCTTGATCCTTTCGAATTGTGTTTACAGCTTTCCACCTGTCCACCTTTTTATTTCCTTGGATTTGTTTCACCTTGGCTCCTGAATTTAGCCACCTCCACTAGCTTGGAATCTCAAAACATTACATATTCATTAATCTCACACACAGGTGATGGGTAAAAGGGGTTTTCACATAAAAGAATCTGTTGGCGCGCAGGCCCTACATATTAATGAGGAGATGGAACGCAGGCCAACAAATTTAAATTAAATAAATAAATTAAAATAAACCATTCACATACAAAGGTCTCAGTCTAGGTCATGATCATCCATGCATGCAAAGATATTTACGCATAAATAAAACTAGCATTCAATTCATTAATCATTCTTGTTTAAGTTAAATCACGCTCGAATTAAATAATTATATTTAATTAATCAATCCATTTATCTTAAACACTTTTCTGAACTTCCTTGAGATTCTCATCCATCAAAATTTATATCAAATATATTCATTTAATATTATCCTCTTATGTAACTTGTACCTTGGAGGCAACCTGTTGAATTCCCATTCATTACAAAGATGTTATATTAAACACACATATATAAAACATCTATCACGTGTTGTTCCTCAGCTTTACTCCTGCACCATGGTACACGTCTCAAGGGTTTTATAATATAATAATAAATTTTAATAAATCTGTGCAATTTGGGTGAGTACACGGAGTGTAGTTCCAACTACATTGCGTGTAATTTTCTTCACCTTCCATCTGAAGTACACGCCCTGGGACATGGTGTGTTAATGTACTTCAGAAATTTTCAGTGTACATGGCATGTACAATGGGACACATGCCGTGTATTTTTTTAGGTACACAGTTTGTATCCGGGAATGCCATGTATGGGGTAGACAGCCCAACCCTAACCCGAAGGGACTACATGCCGTGTTCTGTTGGACTACACGA
This sequence comes from Viscum album, assembly GCA_963277665.1. Lineage (NCBI taxonomy): Eukaryota > Viridiplantae > Streptophyta > Magnoliopsida > Santalales > Viscaceae > Viscum > Viscum album. The sequence continues at coordinate 1,917,950,920 of OY728148.1, read as the reverse complement.
CGTGTAATCCGGAAACCATGTGCCACATGTTCCTGGTCAACACACGGTGTCATAAATGACATAGATAAGTCAATACACAACCTGATTTGGTGGATCAGTTAATGCATTGAACCTATACTACACAATGTGTACTTCCAAATACACACCGTGTATTCTGGTGATGTATGAAAAAAATATTTTGGCTCCTCTTGATTAGTTCCTCTATATTATTTTAATCAATATAAAAAGAAAAATTCGTTTCTGTGAGGTGAACGAGAAACGAGGGAGGAAGAACAGATCTCGAGATTCAGACTTCTAAAATGATAAAACTTGAATTGAAACAAAAAAATTATTAAATGCGTAAAACATAAACGAAAAACTAAATAATTATAATCAACGATATGATTCCTTTGATACCACTTGTAGGTTCCATGCGTAGCGGAAACGCGTTGGTGGGATTGTCCAACTTTAATTTTAGCATTAAAAAAATTTCAATCCGAGATCCGTCACAATATAAATTGTCGGATCTTTGAAAGGAAACAAATAATGAAATAGAAAAGAAGGGTCCCAGAACCATTGAGATATGATCATCATATGTTGGTTATAATTAATTTAATTAATTCACAATAATTACCTTAGTGGAATTATTTTTCATCTATGTCTCCAGTCACGATCCTGTGATCCGTTGTTACGTCAGAGAATCCATGTATTGGATTACTTTATTGGTGATCCACATATGTTCCACGTATCTCTGGACATCGCCGAAGGGATCACCGGGTGCTAGTGCAGAAGAGCCTTCTCTTGCGATGTCTGCCTTCAACCACCTTGATCTGGTGGAGGATCTCGCTCTCTTAGCTTGAGGGAATTCTTATTGGAAAGGAAATTCTCTCTCGGCTTGAGAGTATTTCCAAATACATTGTGCACAACAAAATAAAAATATAAATTGTTGGGGTTGTGAAGATATTTATAATCGGGTTTATGGTTAATAGAGTTATGACAATAGATAAACGTGTTACACATTTTATTTGTTTCATTAAATCTTGTTGAAAACCCCATGTCGAATCATTAATTCATTGACATGCGCCCATGCGAATTATAAAAAATATACTTTAACAAAAAAATATTATATCCTCAAAATCCATACTGGAAAACTACACGGCGTGTAATAATTAATATATGGCATGTACATGTTTTCCATAAGACTACATGGCGTGTATATTTAATATACACGACGTGTACTTTTAGTTTCCACTTTCCTTTATTTCCTCCACCATATTTATTAGTCTTCGAGAAATGGATATTTATTTCTTAAATAAATGTGACTACATTACTCTCTAATAATTGTATTATTTCTCACACAATATATTCTCTCGAATAACTAGTGTTGAAATAAATGCGATCAGGTATCCTTAGATAGTTATTAAACCACAGTCATGAATAATCATTATTTAACTTGTTAAATTAACATTTAACTAAGATACGTGGACACAATTAGTGCATGACCCTCTAGGCCTCTTTATCAGTGGCATTAGGTGGGGCCTGCCTAAAGTCCAATGTTATCATCTAGAAACATGCCAAGGCACCCATAGAGAAAGTAGTTAACACCGCAAGTACGTGTCACCTCCTAAGAATGTTTACTGTGTAACATAATCCCTTTGTCTCGATATCTCGAATCAAGTGGGTTGCATGATAGTTCCATCAACCCATGTGCTTGATTATTCTTTTTTTGACTTTCCATAATTGAAACTTCCCATTATTTACCGTGGCCATAGATTTATTTAGGATATATCAATTCCATCAAAAGTCATGAGATATCTAATTCTGTTATGGAACGGAAGGGACAAATACTTTCTCGCATTATCTATTAATGCAGTATTACTTGTGATGCACCCAACGTATCCTACATTGTTGCGAACAGTGTGTTGTCATAGGTTTTGTCAATACATCTATGTGTGCGACATGTAATACCCATTAATAATAATCTTAATGTTTAAGGACCAATACACACGTCCGAAGATAGGAACATTCAATGACACTATGAAATGTGGATTTCTTACTGGCGGGTATCGTTCTCATAATATCCTCTTGGATATTACCAAGGATTCACACCATGAGAAGGTGCCTCAGTGTTTTGTGAGTTCTCACACCTAATGGCCTGTATTATTTGTGTCCCTTAAATAACATCATTCGACCATATAACATATATTCATGAATACTGTTATGGCACTTCCGGGTTCTCATCATTGCTGGGATCCACTATGACCCTTTAATGAAACAGCTATCCTTAGGATATTATCACATGTATTGTCACACAGAAGAACCATCAACATGTGATAAGGCTTTTATTAATAAATAAAGTACAATGTAGTTGGTTCTAGGCCAGTAACTCCAACATGCCTTTCATACACAATTTAAATATTTATATAATGAATATATATGATACTTATAAAATTATTAACTTTTTTATATGTTTTAATTATGATAAAAATTCATGCATTGAATCTATCTAACCAAAACATAAATAAAAAATGAAATAGTTAACCCTCAAGAATAGTGATTTTAAAAAATAATTATTAAGAAATGGGTGATGAAATAATATAATATGAACATATATGTATTATATGTATGAATTTTTAGTTTTTCTATTATTTTAATAAATTTATATTTATTACACAAGAGGATAAAATAACCTATAATGAAATTTAAACCACATGTTAGGCTTTCTTTTCTCACTTTAATTTCAGTGAGACATTTTCTATATTAACAACGTTTTTCTTATAGGTGGTGTATATACACCCCCTTTGGTATTCTATATCACAAATCACTTTATATTAATGGTATTTAATTTTTTGTGATGTTATTTATTTCATGGATATTATGATTAAAAACATACCAAAGTGGTAAGAACTTATTTCATAATGTCATCACTATTAAAGACAATTTATATTGATGTTTATATTGAAGAATTGTATAGAATTTCTACCTAAAACAGATTCTATTTTCAAATTCACAAGTTATTTAGAGAAATTAATATTTTTCATTTAATTTTAATCGTTAAACTTAATAATAACTTGATTGAATGTTTTTAAGAAAAATAGATTTTTTATATGGTCAAGAATCCTTTTTCAGTTTTTCTTTTTTCATTAAAACATTGTCAAAATTTGTTTTTATTATTATGTTTCATTTAATAAAATTTTATCAATAATTTTTTTTCTATAAAATGATTTAAAATGAATATTATTTTCATTTTATGAACATGGTTGTATTTACTAAATGTACTAATAAAATACATTTTTTAATGCTTTCCATAGGAACAAATTTCTCAAACATCTTGACAATTATTTTCATTAACAATTCCTAAAAAATATTCCAGGACTATTTCCAAATAAAATATTATTACTAATATTTGGAAATTTTTATTCTAATATATATGATATCAAAATAAATAGTTGTTTTTATTAAAAAATAATATAGTGGTATTTTTAATTTATTTCTATATATTTAAATATACATTGAAGAATATTATGATATACTAATGAAATACACTATTGATATCATATTCTAAATTACTATGGATGGAATTTGATCATTTATATCTTTTTATTATTAATGGATTTTCCTTGAACATTAATATTTAATATTTTCAATATGAATGTTTATGTTGATTATTTATTGATTTTTTATTCATTAATTATCTATTATGAATGAAATGAAATTAGTTTATTATAAACATGGAATGTTATATCCCCAATATGTAATGATAGGTTTCATGAAATGGATTAATTTCATTATTTGGTTTATAAATTACTTATTTATATATGATGTCTCGGCATAAGGAATTGATGGAGATATTATAATGTTTAATGTTATGTATTATATCATTAAGAAACTTGATATTGATATCCATATGATTATTTATGTTGTTATTTAATACATGTATTTTTTTCCATTTTTATTATATAACTAATGTGGAATATTTGATGATTATTTATTCTTATCAAATTATTAATTCATTATTGATCATATGATTTATTATCATGTACACATTACCTTACCGAGCTTCAGAGCTCACCCTTTATTTTATTATTTCTAATGGACACCAAGAATGAATTTATTGAATGATATAAAGTATTTAAAAGATAAAATAATAATTTCCTCACAATACTTGTTATGTTGAATTTTAATTTTTCCAGTGTCATGTTAGAATCATGTATGAATCTAGTCTCCCACGACTACTAAATTATTCAATACTCTGAGATACAAACCCTTGATTTTTTATAATGTATGAAGGTAATTATATTTTCTAGGTAACAAGAGTTTGTGATTTTAAATTCATATAATATTATGTTTAATATAAACCTAGGGAACTTGATTTAAGAAAACATGGTTTAGAGAAAATAACCCAATGACATATAATCATAGGATAAATCTATGTATATGATAATATCATAATGTTTTTTTATAGTGGTGATTGCGTGGTTTTACTTAAAAATATATCCCTATATTGATATTTTAATTTATATGAGTCTATTTCATAGATGAACATTGGGGTAATAACTATAAAAGTAAAATATCAGGTATTAAATCAATCATCAATAGTGTATGGTGAGTGATTCTAAGACTTCACACATACCTATAAACTCTTATGGGATATGATTTAGTTTATTGAAATGTTATTTTCAAAATTATGTGAAAATTAATCTCATATTTGAAGACATTCCCATAGATACAAATTATTATTGAGCAATAATGTTTATCATATTGAACGAATTGCACCTGATTTGGAACTATACACCATGATTTCAATTGTTTTTTAAAAATTTAATTTACATAATTATTTAGAATTAAAGGATAATAGAAAGAATATATAAGGTGTAAAATCCCATAATCTGTAATAGCCCGAACCTCACTCGACCATTCATTTATTAAATTATGGTGTTTGAGGTGTTCCGGGAGGTAAAGGTGACTCATCTCCAACAATTTTCCAATTTTCCCTTTTGGTGAACAGTAGCATCGGTGAACATTGGTGAACAGTTCCAATGGTAGATAATCATGAACAGTTCCAATAGTGAGGTCTAACGGTAACCTATATTTCTTTTGCCACATTTCCAATTCCGTGAACAGTTCCATCAGTGAACAGTTCTATCAGTAACCTCTAATGGTAAACGCTCTTTCCTTTCCCAATTTTCCAATTCTGTGAATACTTCCATTAGTGAAAAGTTCTCTCTATAACCTCTAATGGCAACCTCCCTTTCCGTTGACAAATTTTGTGTTCTATGAAAAAAAATTTCACTGAAAAGTTCTATCAGTTACCCGTAATGGTAACCTCTTTATCCTTTTCCAAATTTTGAGTTCTGTGAACAATTCCATCAATGAACAGTTCTATCAGTAACCTCTAATGGTAAACTCTCTTTCATTTTCCAAAATTTGAGTTCTATGAACAGTTTCATCAGTGAACAATTCTATCGGTAACCCTTAACAGTAAACCATATTTTCCTTTCCAAATTTCTAATTCTATCAAGAGTTCTATCAGTGAATAGTTCTATCAGTATCCTCTAACAGCAGATGTACAATTTTTCCATAACGGTAGGTGTACAGTGTTTCCATAATGGTAGGTGTACAATGTTTCAATAATGGTAGGTGTATAGTGTTTCTTGAATGATAGGTGTATGATGTTCTATCAGTGAGGTTCTAACGGAGTGGTTCATGAACAGTGTTCTATCAGTGAGTTTCTAACGGTGAGGTTCATGAACAGTGTTTTATCGGTAAGGTTCATGAATAGAGTTCTATCGGTGATGTTCTAATGGTGAGTTTTATGAACAGTTTTTTTCCTTTGCCAAATTTTTATTACATGAACAGTGATTACACCTTCCTATAGTTTCACACCTTTAGCATTTTCTATTGGTGTAAAATGCATTTAAAGCCACTTTTTAAAGTCTTCATGGCTGATTCAAAGGCCATAAATCGTATGTTAATTATACATAAGGCTCAGGATGTTTTTACTTTGTCAAACCACGTGGTTTAATGCGATCCTCTTTTAATGTGAAATAAAGCGTATCTTAAACCACCACTCCATTAAATATTCTAAAGGGATGGGATATACTCCTCCCTAATTATTCCACATTTTTCTCAGCTATGAGACTCTAGAACCATTCATTCTATTATATAGGAGTTTCATAATAAAACATTCCTCCTAATATTAGTTCTTCTTTGTTTTGTTGCAACCAAGATGTATCGATCAATCTTCGATATAAGGTATATTTTCTTGTCGTTATTTTGGGGTTCATCTTCTCCGGTTACTCCATTCCATTTTATAGCATGTAATATCCATGCATCTGATGGAGTTTATTTGGGGTTCTGTTGATGCGGTTATACCGTGGAATCCTTGGGTGGATGAAATTGTCATGATAGGATGATTGTGACATGTTTTGTTGATAATGAATGTCAAGAACTGTTTGAGGTAGGGTATTCATTGCTTCTCTTTTCTTTTAGGTGCAATTGTTTTGTTATCATGTTTTATCCCACTAGATATCAATGTAATTGACCATAAAAATATTTGAACTGCATAAATGAATTGACATTGATCATATATTATTGCCTCTTGTTTTGCTAGATAGTGTGATATCTATGCTGGCTTCGTATTGCCGTTTGTTCTTGACAGAAATTAAAAAAGAACATAAACTAGAATTAATTGATAATTGTATGGCTAAAGATAAAAAGGAATGTAAATAAATATGGTTCTCCTTGTTGTAATTTTATGTTAATCAAAATGGTGCAGCAATCATGTTTAATTATTTGTGATAGCTTACTGATTAGGTTTCCCAAATATTGAACCTGATAATAATAATCTGTTAATATAAGATAGATTAAAGAACTTTTTCTTCGATAAATGATAACTACTTGTTGGGTTCTGAGTTACCCTATAGTTGGTCAAATGGCCCAGATCCCAATTTTTTAGATGTTTTTTTCATGCTGCATGTGCTGTGATATGAGCATAGAGGGCTGTTGTGATATGTCGGGGGCATGGAAGCCTTTTTGTTGTGGAAAAAAATGACACCTAGGGTGGTGTGATGCATTAGTTTATATATGCGGGTGTCATGGAGGACACCAGGGCTGATGGAATGGGATGGATGTGTTTGTTTTATGCTTGTTGTTCTTTATTTGGTTGATTATCTACTTTATTTTCCCCACTTCTCAATGTAGCTGGTCTTATATATCCTTCTTCCAAAAGAGGATAATATGTGTGGGGTATGCCACATGATTTCTATGTTTAGCTTCTCAAGGGAGGTGGGTCTATGCGCATGATATAAGTGGCCAAGACTCGATGGGTAGTACATCTACTTACTATGTTGAGACCCCTTATGTTTAGTAGCATAGTTTGTTTTTCTAGATTTCCTGGGAATATGGAAATGTAATTCTATATGGAATAATTGAATAAATAATGTTAACCCATGGGGTTGGAGTTTTCTGGAAAATAATAATGAGGTTGTAATTTTTAATGAAAAATGTACTTTGGGTGTGATTCTAATGAACTTTAATTTGGAATTATTATTATTTAATTAATTTTTAAAGAATTAATTAACATAAAGTGAAACTGATAAAAAAGGGAATGAAATAATGCATTAAATCTGTTTAAATGGGTGTGTGCATAGAGGATACCTAGACTTAGACGTAGCATCCTGGAGTCTGAGAGACGTTAGTTGCAGTTGAGTCAAAGACTTGGTTATGGACATAGTATATTTGTGAGGTATAGTACTTTCTATACTTTTTGTGTTTCTATACGCTTCTCCACCCTGTTAGTACGGGAAACAGACACCATGGGGATTCTGAGCCCTGGAGGGGGGGGGGGGGGGGTGTTTTCCCCAACATTCTTGTGGGAGGTTGAATGGATAAATACCCCCATTGGCCCCACTCTCTTCTCTTGGTAGTTACTTAATTTAGTAGGCATTGTGGTTAGTTTCCCCCATATATGTGTATAGAGGGCTATAATGGATTGTGGTTATTCACACACATATATTCTGGATATGGTATCCCATGGACTTCTATAGGTGTAACGTGTATAGGCTGTGATGGCTTAAGGATCCTTACTCTGTGTACTGGCTGTAATGGTTTGAGGTATAATACCCGATGAATGATACAAATTATGCGAGCTGTGGTGGCTCCCAAAAACTACCTGGTTACTTTTCTTACATGGATGTGGTGGTTTTGATGGACGAGGTGCATATTGTGGTGCTTCACCCAGGTGTCTGCAGGAAAGCCTTTTTGGAGAGAGATGCTTTGGACGTATGATGATGGGGAATAGCGGAAAACAAGTGGGGAAGTAATATTGGGTTACCCTTGATATTCATTATTATATGATAAATTCTTGTATTATTTACATGGTGAGAGTTGCCATGGTGTGGTCAGGAAAATATTATACATATTTAGGTGATGAGTTAGGTTCACTTGTTGTTCACTATGATTATCCATGATTTCTTTAATTTTGCATGAGAGGCTTTGGGGAGGATCTTACTGAGTATACTATTATAGTCACCCTATGTATATATAAACTATTTTTCAGGTCACTTGGATCAGGTCAGAGATCATGCTTGTTTCAACAATCATGGGGTTTCATGAGTTCTTCGGGCTTGTGGTTGTTGCTATTTTTACATTCTTTTGGGTACTTACAGTTTTTCCCTTCCAGTTGTAGTACTTTTTCATGACATTTTATATGTTCTCTTGGGATTTTTTTATATTTCCATTCTGAGTTGGAGTTGGTTGGTGTCTATCTTATCTATCTCTTCTGCATGTGTTCTCTTAGATGGTAATGCCTCCCATCTGCGTGTTTAATATACCCTCAGTTCTATTCGCCAACCTGTGGACTACTAAAGGTGGGATTCAGGGCTCATTATCACCTTTATCACATTGTCAGCCAAGGAGGGGTAGACTTTATGGGTCGGGGGTCATGATAGAGTGGTATCAGAGGTCTGGTTGAGGGATGGGATGATGTTTAGAGATTGGAACAGGTGAGTTTTCATGGGTTGGTAGGGAAACAGTGTGATGTAGACACTGGATACCGACTGAGACATAGGTGTTTAGGGCCCCCTATGATCTGGTATATGGACCTTTTAATTTACAATGGCTTCTAAACAAGGTGATTCTAGTTGAAGGGTAGAGTGCTATTAAAGGATCATGCATCATTCTTATTTGTGCCAGTGTTTGTATGGGTAGACATTCAGATAGGTTAACCTAAAATCAATGAAGGAAATAAATTAAATAATTAATGTTGTGTCTTCTATATTCCATGTTTAGGATCTCTATTGTTTTGAAATTTTACAGGTATGGCTCCAGGTCGACGTCCTCATCGGGTTTGTGCAGAAAATGTCCATCGGGCTATTTTAGTAGATCACTGCAAGTCAGAGGTTGATGACGATGACACATTGGGGATGACACTCCGAGAGTTTCAATGCCTGAGTTTGCAGAAGTAAGAGGGCTCTGTTTCAGATGATGTCATGGAAGACTGGTTAGAGGAGGTTGAGATAGGATTTAGTTTGATCCATGCACAGATGGAGAACTGGTTGTTTGTGGTTGTGATGATTCTCTGTGGAGTATCGAGGCAGTGTTTGTTCTTGTTTCTCAGGGATCTTGAGGAGTAAGTGATCTCATGGGAGGAGTTATGAGACAAGTTTAGAGTTGAGTTTCTTTCTTCGAATGTGAATGCGTCCAGTCGCCAGGAGATTATTACCCTTCGATAGGGGTTCTCTAGTGTGCGAGATTTTGGAATCCATTTCAGGAAACTTTTACGAAATGCTTCGTACTTGTTTCCAGATGAGGAGGCCAAAGCGATACATTTGAGGAGGCTCTGTATCCAGAGATCCAACACCAAGTCACCCATTTTTGCTGAACACATATCATGAGATGCTGGAAAGGGAGGAGGTTATTGAGTGGGAATTGACCAGGACAAGATCGTCATGAGAGGGGAATCTTCATGATTCCCCATGAAGTAGAGCTATGGTCAGGGGTTCCCAATTTTCAGGGCATAAGAGTTTCCGTTTAGCCAGGGGTAGGTCCAAGAACTTTACATCTTGTTTCTCTAGACAAAGAAACTCTCAGGACTATGACAAAAGACCAGATGCTTGTTTTTATTGAGGTGGTCATGGTCATCAGCAGCATGAGTGCCCAACCTTTCAGAGTAGACATCGTGCACCAGGTGCTACGATCCAGGTTCCTCCATTGAGGTAGTTCCAACCAGGGCACTAGTAGCAGGTTTCATTAGCTTTAGATTAGGAGAGGATAGATGGGGCAGGTACTGGACAACCCCTTGATTCTCTCCATCCTCAGAGAGCAGAGAACGACTATGGTGGTGGTCTTCATTAGGTTCAGAGAAGCCGTGGAGGAGGTCTTGTTCAAATTCATGCTCTATCATTACCATCTCTAGGTGATCCAGATGTTGTTCAAGGTACCCTATTATTTTTTTATACCATGGTGTATGCCTTGTTTGATTCAGGATAGACACACCCTTTAATAACACCTACCCTTGACCATGCTTTGGGACTAGAGGTAGAGAGGCTTCTAGTGCCCTTGGTGTTGACTACGTAGGTTAGAGGTCAAGCTGACTTATTTGAAGTATGTAGAAACTATGATCTAGTGTTGGGGTAGCACCACTCTTGGGGAGATTTCCAATGTTTACGAAAACAACCATATGATGTCATCCTTAACATGGATTGGTTGTATTCGGTGCAGGATATCTTGGATTACTTTAGGAAGAAGGTCATTTTATTTGGTGCAGATAGAGAGCCAGTGGTGTTTTTAGTGAGTGACATCCTCAGATGGGTCATAGGCACATTCAATCCTTATCATCCATGATGGCTGAGACAGTGTTGATTTCTTCATTGGTTCAGTATTTGGTGTTTCCAAGGGTCGTAGAAGAGTACCATGATGTCTTTCCAGAATAGGTTGTAGCCTTACCCCATCGACGAGAGATTGAGTTGGGATCGATCTACAACAAAGACTGTCTCCTATATCTATTTCTCCATATTGGATAGCCCCTTACAGGTTATGAGAGCTACATAAGAAGATTGATGGACTGTTACAGTGCAGTTTTGTTCGGCCAAGTGTGACACTGTGGGGTGCACCAGTTTTGTTCGTGAAGAAGGATAGAAACAGTTAGCAATTGTGTTTCTATTATCGTCACTTAAACAAATTGACAATAAATAATTGCTATCATCTTCCATGGATTGATGATTTATTCAATCAACTGAAGGGTGAAAATTGGTTCTCAAAGATCAACATGCAGTCCAGATATCATCAGATGCATGTAAAGTATGAGGATATCCCAAAGACTGCTTTCTGTTGTCATCATGAGCATTATGAGTTCATTGTAATTCCATTCAGTGTGATGAATTACCTATCTAGGTTCATGGGATTGATGAATGTTGTGTTCTGTGAGTTCCTAGAAAATTTCATGGATGTTTTCATTGATGACATCCATGCGTACTCCACATATGAGGAGGAGAATGAAGAGCATATACACACCATATCGAGAGTTCTTCGTCAACATCTACTATTTCGGAAGCTGTCGAAGTGTGAGTTTTGGGCTCTAGAAGTCCATTTCATATGGCATGTTGTGTCCCAGTAGTGAGTATTTGTGGATCCATCGAAGATGAAATCAGTTGTGTCTTGGGGAGCCCCCAAGACCATGTTAGATGGGCGAAGTTTCCTTGGTATTGTAGGCTACTACAGGAGGTTTATAGCCAATTTCTCACGATTTGTGACTCATATGACAACTTTGACCAGGAAGGATCAGACATTCATATGGACTGATAAGTGTCGACTAGCTTTTGAGTATCTAATGGAGAAGTTAGTATGTTCTCTAGTTCTTTGCCTTAAAGCTGAGGGAGTTTAATTTGATGTTTTCTGTGATGCTTCACATCTGGGTTTCAGATGTGTTCTGATGTAGACAATATTAGTTGTTTCTTATGGGTCTCAGTAGTTACGTCCTCATGAACATAACTACACCACTCCCGATCTTGAGTTGGCATCTGTGGTGTTTTCTCTGAAGTTGTGGAGACATTACCTCATTGGCAAGCGCTTTATGGTTTTCACCAATCATAATAGTTTGAGGTATGTTTTCTCCCATCATGACATAAACTTACAAAAACATCAGTGGATGAATTTATTACAAGAATATGAATTCAATATATCATATAAACTAGGAAAGGGGAATGTTGTAGCTGATGTGTTGAGTTGAAGGTCACGTAGTAATGCTGTGTGTGAATCTGGAGATTCTTGGAGAGTAATGGAAGAACCTTCTACATTACATCTTTATATGGGAGAAGTTGGTAGTAGAGGTTGTCTTTTTTTGATGATGGTACAGTTATCCATGATGCAGAAGGTGGAAGAGTCCCAATTGGGGGATCTAGGTGTAGAGGTCTAGAGAGACTGAGTTGTTTGTGGCGAGGACCCTGATGGTTGGTCGAAGGACGAACAACACCATGTGTTGTAACAAGGAAGGAATTTTGTTCCTTTTATGATGCGTGATATGGTTATTAGAGAGTTTCATAGTTCTCCTTTAGTGGTGTATGCTGGTGTTCAAAGATGAATCGAGCATTAAGGAGCCAGTTTTGGTGGTCGGGGCTGAAGTATGCAGTTTTAGATTTTATGTCACGATGTTTGGTATGACCGAAGGTGAAGGCCAAACACCGTGTTCCGGGTGGTCTTCTCCCAGCATTAGTGATTCCTCAGTGGAAGTTGGAGTACATCTCAATTGAATATGTTACTGGTTTACCTCGACCTCCACGAGGACATGATGCTATTTGGGTGGTAGTGGATCGTTTAACATAATCACCCCACTTCATCGTGATCAATTAGTCTAGCTCAGTGTATGTTTTGTCGAGGCAGTATCTGGAGGAGGTCATGAGACTTCATGGAGTACCAAGGATAACCATTTTTGATAGAGATCCTTGCTTTACTTATAGGGTGTGGAGAGGTCTATAACATGATTTCAGTTCACAACTATGTGTTATCAATGATTTTCATCCTCAAATGGATGGTCAGACAGAGCAAACCATCTAGACTCTTGAAGACATGTTACGCTCTTGTGTTAATTATTTTGTAGGTTCATGGATGGGTCACATACCCTTGGCGGAGTTATCTAACAATAATAGTTTTCACTCCATCATCTGTATGGAACCTTTTAAAGCCTTCAATGGAAAGCCTTGCCACTCTCCGTTGTGCTAGACTGTGGTCAGATAGTTAGCAATTCTCAAACCAGAACTAGTGAAGAATACAACAGAGATGGTTCAGGTGATTCGTGAGAGGACGAAGACAACACAAGATCATCAAAAATAATATGCTGATCAAATAAGGATACCCTTAGAGTTTAATGTTGGAGATCATGTGTTTCTAAAGGCGACTCCTCGTCATGGGAAACAATGGTTCGGTCATGGGAGTAATCTTTCTCCCTGCTCTTTTGGGCATTTTGAGATGTTAGCTCTTGTTGGAGCTATGGTGTATCGAGTAGCACTTACATCACAGATGAGTCCAATACATGATGTTTTCCATGTATCACAGCTCCGTTGTTATATTCATGATGTCTCTCACATCATTGATTGGGGAGAGATCGATGTTGATGATGATGCATCCTTTGAGGAGAAGCATGTGTAGATCCAAGACCGCAAATAGAATGTGTTATGTGAGGGTTCTATCCCATTGGTTGGTGTCTTAAGGCAATAAAGAAGCATGGAAGAGAGAACATGGGAATGTGAGTCACAGAAATGTGCTCAGTACCCAGATTTTTTTGATGTTTAACTATATTCATGTAACGATGTACCTTTGTGGTTAGAACATTCATGCTTATATTATGTATTTCTTCTCCTTCTTCTTGTGGCCTGCTCTCTTTTGAGAGTTATCTTGATGGGGGTTGTTCGGACCCCATTTCCTTTTCCTCTAGGTTGGTTTTGAATTCTCGGGGATGAGAATGTTTTGAGAGGTATCTGATGTAATGTCCCGGAGCTCTTAAGTCCATTATTTTATAAAAATATTGTGTTTGATGTGATCTAAGAGGTCAAGGCCCCAACAATTTTCCAATTTTACCTTTCGGTGAACAGTAGCAACAGTGACCCTCGGTGAATAGATCCAACGGTAGATAATTCTGAACAGTGCCAACGGTGAGGTCTAATAGTAACCTTTATTTCTTTTCCCCAATTTCCAATTCTTTGAATAGTCCCATCTATGAAAAGTTCTATTGGTAACCTCAAACGGAAACCCCTATTTCCTTTTCCAAATTTCCAATTCTATGAATTGTTCCATCAGTGAACAGTTCTATCGGTAACCTCTAATGGTAACCTCCCTTCCCATTTCTAAATATTGTGTTCTGTGAGCTGTTTCATCATAGTACAGTTCAATCGGTAACCTGTAATGGTCACCTCTCTTTCATTTGCCAAATTTTGAGTTCTATGAACAGTTCCATCAGTGAATAGTTCTATCGGTAACCTCTAATGGTATCCTCTCTTTCATTTTCCAAATTTTGAGTTCTATGAACTGTTCCATCAGTGAACAGTTCTGTCAGTATCCTCTAATGGTAACCTCTATTTCCATTATCAAATTTCCAAATCTATGAACAGTTCTATCAGTGAATAGTTCTATCAGAAACCTCTAATGGTAGGTGTATAGTTTTTCCATAATGGTAGGTTTAGAATGTTTCCATAACGGCAGGTGAAAAGTTTTTCCATAATGGTAAGTGTACACTATTTATAGAATTGTAGGTGTAAAATGTTCTATAAGTGAGGTTCTAATAGTGAGGTTCATGAATTGTGCTATATCGGTGAGGTTCATGAATAGTTTTCTATATGTGAGGTTCATGAACAATGTTCTATCGGTGAGGTTCTAATGGTGAGGTTCATGAACACTATGTTTCCTTTGCCAAATTTTGATTTCGTGAATAGTGTTTCCAACTTCCTACAGTTTAAACCCTTTAGTGTTTTCCTTTGACATAAAATGCATTTAAGGCCTCATTTTAAGGATCTTATGTCTGATTCAAAGGCCATAACTCATATATTAATTATACCAATGGATAAGGATGTTTTTACTTGTTCAAACCACGTGGTTTAATACGGTCCACTTTTAATTGGAAATCAAGCATATCTTAAACCACTGCTCTATTAAATCTTCTAAAGTGACGAGTTATCCTCCTCCCTAACTCATCCTCCCTATTCTTGGCCATGGTATTCTAGAACCTTTCATTAGATTTTGTAGGAGTTTCATAATCAAACATTCCTCCTCAGATTGGTTCCACTCTATTTTGATGCAACCAAGTCGTATCGATCAATCTTCGATATAAAGTATGTTTTATCATAATTCTTTTAGGGTTCATCTTCTCCTGTTTCTCCTTTCCATTTTATAGCATGTAATATCCTTTATTATAATGGAGTTTTCTTAGGGTTTGGTTGTTGTGGTCATACCGTGGCATCCTCAGTTGGATGTATATGTCACAAGTGGAGAATCATGACTCATTTTGTGGATACATAATGTTATGAAGTATTATATGTAGAGGATTCCTGGCTTCTCTTTTCTATTATTTTCAAATGTATTGTTATCATGTTTTATCCCACTGGATGACAATGGAATTGAAATAATAAATATTTTAATTGGATAAATAAGTTTATATCGATCATATGTTATTGCCTCTTGTTTTTCTAGACAGTGTGATATCTATGCTTGCTTCGTATAGCTATTAGTTCTTGACAGAAATTGGTAAAGAATGTAAACCAGAATTAATTGATAATTGTTTGTCTAAATATAAAGAGGCATGTAAATGAATCCAGTTCCCCTTGTTTAAATTTGATGTTAATCGAAATGGTGCAGTAAACATGTTTAATTATTTGTGATATCTTACTGATTAGTTTCCCAAAACTTGGAAACTAAGAAAAATAATCAGTTGATATAAGCTGGATTAATGAAATCATTGATCGATTAAAGATAACTCCTTGTTGGTTAAGGTACCCTATTGCTTGTTAAAGGGCCCATAGTCCAATTGTTAAGATGTGTGTTTTCATGCTACTTGTGTTGTGATATGAGCATGGAGGGATGTTGTGATATATGGGGGCATGGAGGCCTTTTGGTTTTGGTAGAAAATGATGGATAGGGTGGTGAGATGCATTAGTTTATGCATGCAGGTGTGAGGGAGGACACCATGGATGATGGAATAAGATGGATGTGTTTGTTGTATTCATGCTATTTTTTCTTTGGTGGATTATCAACTTTACTTTTCCCTACTACTCAATGAAACTGGTCTTACATACCCTTCATCAAAAAGTGGTGAAGACGAATGGGGAATTCCATATTCTTTCTGTGTTTAGCTTCGCAAGGGAGGTGGGTCTATGCTCTTGCTCTAAGTGTAAAAAACTCGACAGGTAGTACATCTACTCACCGTGTTGTGCCACCTAGTGTTTAGTAGAATTGTTTGATTTTATAGAATGCCTGGGAATATGGGAATGTAATTCTATAATGAATAATTGAATAAATGTTGTTAACCTATGGGGTTGGAGTTTTCTAAAACATAATGATGAGGTTGTAATTTTATAGGAACAATGTACATTGGGTGGGATGTTAATGAACATTAATGTGGAATTGTCATTAGTTAATTAATATTTAAATAAAATATTAATGTAATGTGAAACTGAAAAAAAGGGAATGAAATAATGTACTAAAGGTCTTTAAATGTTTGCGTGATTATAGGATACCTAGTATTAGAAGTAGCAGCCCGGAGTCCGCGAGACATTAGCTGGTGTTGAGTCTAAGACTAGGTTATAATCATTGTGTTGTTG
The DNA here is from genome assembly GCA_963277665.1 of Viscum album. Taxonomy (NCBI): domain Eukaryota; kingdom Viridiplantae; phylum Streptophyta; class Magnoliopsida; order Santalales; family Viscaceae; genus Viscum; species Viscum album. The sequence continues at coordinate 1,917,934,136 of OY728148.1, read as the reverse complement.
TGAGGTATATTATATTTTGTACTTTTTGTGTTTCTATATGCAACTCCACCCCATCAGAAGGTGAAACTAACACCTCATGGATTCTGAGCCTTGGGAGTGTTTTTCCTAACATTCCTCTGGGAGGGTGAATGGCTGACTACCCCCATTGGCCCCGCTCTCTTCTCTTGGTAGATACTTATGCTGGTAAGAACAGTGGTTAGTTTTTCCCATATATGTGTATAGAGGGATGTGATGGCTTGTGGTTATTCACAGACATATATTCTGGATACTGTATCCTATGGACTACTATAGGTGTAACCTGTATAGGATGTGATGGCTTGAGGATCCTTTCTCAGTGTATGGGTTGTAATGGCTTCAGGTATAATACTCGGTTTATGATACATGTTATGTGAGCGGTGGTGGCTCCAAGAAACTACCTGGTTACTTTTCATACTTGGACGTGGTGGTTTTTTTGCAGAGGTGCATATTGTGGTGCTTCTCCTAGGTGTCTGTGGGCATGCCTTTTTGAAGAGATATGCTTAGCACGTACAACATTGGGGAAAAGTGGCAATCCAATGGGGGAGGTAGTAGTGGGGTACCCTTGATATTATTTATTATATGATATATTATTGTATGTGTTACATGCTGAGAGTATCCATGGTGAGGTTAGGAGCATAGATACATGTTTAGGTGTTGAGTTAGTTTCACTTGTTGTTCACTATGCTTTAACATGCTTTCTTAACTTATGCACAAGAGTATTTGGGGAGGATCCTACTAAGTATACTATTATACACACCCTATGTATATATAAATTGTTTTTTAGGACACTTGGAGCATGTTGGAGATCAAGATGGTTTCTACTAGATTGGGGTTCCATGAGCTGTTCAGGCTTGTGGTAGCTGTTGTTTTTTACTTTCATTTGGGTACTTGTAGTTTTTATCTTCTAGTTTTTGTACTTTTCCATGACATTGTATATTTGCACATGATTTTTATTTTATATTTTAGTTCTGTGATGGATTTGGTTGGTGTCTATCTTATCTCTCTCTTCTGCATGTGTTCTCTTAGTGGGTAATGCCTCCCATCTGTTTGTTTACTATACCCTCAGTGCTAGTCGCCAACCCAGGGCCTATTGGAGTCTGGACTCGGGGGTGATTATCTCCGTTATCACATTGACGACCTTGGAGGGGTACACTTTTTGGGGAGGGTTTCCTTACATAATCAATGTTGGGATATTTCTGGTGAGAAATTTAACATGATTTCTGTGGGGGTGGAGATGACAATGACTATTCAAAGACATTTGAAACAAATTATGACTATAAGGCATGACAATATGTAAAAAGTATCTCTTTACATCTGGATTAATCAATATTGAACATCATCTTGTAGTAGAAAAACCCACCATTTATTGGAATTTTCAATATACTGATATCTTAATTTTGGTTCATAACTGATGAAAACATATTTCAATATTTGAGATGTAATAAGAGGGATAAGATAATTTTTGAATTGTATTGTTAATTGAAGATTGTGATTAATAATGGCCATTGATTCAAAAAGTATAATGGATTAAGAATTTTAAATATAATATAATGGATTAATTTTAATGATATATTATTTTAAAAATACATTCTTTATGAACAGTGAGAAAATATTGAAAGGAAATTGCTCAATCAAAAATATAATAAAGATAATATTTTTTATGAAATTGAGGAAGACTGTACAGTGTTAGCGAGGGATGCTTTATACAAATTAAATAATATTTAATGTATGACTGACCATTTCATTGATGGGATTAATCCATGTTTATAATTGTATGTAGTCTCTCCAAAATTTTTATCACTGATGATACGATCGAAATTTTAATAAATTTTATAAATAATTTTCAATGTCATATATTTTAAATGTAAATCAAGAGAATAAAACGATGAATATGAACCATGAAAAAATATGATGAATGAACATAATGGATATATGGAATGTCCTATATGTAATTTTTTTAAGCAACACCCCAATATATTCATGATGGGAAAATGAGTTTGATTAAAGTGTATAGATAAAGGCCACTAGAAATATGAATTCAAAGGAAATAATGAATCCTCCAATGTCCAGTATTTCAATAATATAGTGATGGGGAACTAAAAAAATGAATACCCCTACCAATAATATAATTTACCTCCAAAAACTCAAATTGGTAATGTAAAATGACATAAAATAACTATAGTTGATGTTTAAATCCTCTAATCTATGAAAAAAGATACAATGATCGTAAAACCACGATTTATTTAATTCTAAATCAATAAACTCATTTTTATTTATTATGGGTAAAAAATCATCCATTGAAACTATAAGGAAATAATATAAAACAATGTAACCAAGTATGAATCTAGTTGATATATATTGAGTGGTTTTTTAAACTATGTATAACTATTACCTAGTTACAGTCATGGCTGTTTTACAAAATTTTGGGCTTGAAATAATAAAATCATTTGGGATTTAATTAGATTTGAGGATTTTGGAATTAATATATGAAGCATAAAATAATCAATTTTCAATTATTAATATTATTATTGAAATTAGTAATTATTATATAATTTCAATGATTTTTATTATTTATATTTTCAAAATTTCTATATATCTTCTTCCAATCAAGGTTTATTGATATTTTTTATAATCAAAACAGGATCTAAAAATTTATTTATATAGATGAAATAATATTTCCTTAAATAATGGATCGTATGATCTATTGAATTTTTCATTTTTTTCTTATGGTTTAAAAAACATATTGATCAATTATCATTGGAAAATATTATGAAAAGTTGGGGGAACTAATTAAACCTGGTTAAAAAATGATGAAGATTCATTTACAGATTATAAGAAAATAGATAAGTATAATTTCTCATATAAAGAGCTATATTAATTCCTTAACTATATGAATATGATCTTGAAAATGAAATTATTTTTCTCCTCCTAATCATTTCTGATGAATTTTTGTTCTTTTCACTCCCCACTAATTTAAGGCTTTGTGGTCATTAACATTCTCATGTTTATGTTATATATCACTCTATATTATTTGTTGGAAATTATATTTCTATTTAATAATTATATTTTAAAATTTCATTAATTTTATACTTATCTAAGGACACAATTATGTATTATTTGGGTTAATATTTTTATTTCATACTTCCACATTTCAATGGACATTTCATTAACCTTGTGTATGGTGTGGGTTTTCAATACAATTACTTTCAGATACCATCCCCTTAATGAAAATGAATAAATTTTCAAGGATGAAATTTAATTTATGGTGGTGAGGGTAGAATTTAACACCCTAAAAATTTATTTTTAAAAATACTATTCTCAATACATTTATTTAAATACAACATCTACCTTTAGGTGAAGTGTGACATACTATACAAATTTTATTTAAATATAAATGTTATAATAGATCCAATAAATTAGGCATATATATAAGAATAAAAATATTATTAAAATAAATTTATTAAGATTTAATATTATTAACATTTAATTATTTATTTATATACAATATTTACACAATTTTCAATAAATACATTTTATTCTTCAAAAAAAAATCAAAATATATTTTTTATTTAATTTTTTGAAATAAATTTAAATTTTTTTTCTATAATATTTTAAAATTTTAATTTTTAGAATTAATGTAATGTTTTAAATAATCATATCAATATTATCATAGCATTGATTTTATGGATTTTTCTATGATGATTTATTTTTCGATGAATAGTAAAATACTAATTTTAATAAATCTGTGATTAATTTTTATTAAATAATGTTCTATAAATGTTCCATTATATATTTATTTATCATAATAAATTATTGATTAATAATAATATAATTAATTACATAGGAATATATAAAATACTTGATAATCTTATATGTTCATTTTTTGCTTAAAATGTATTTATCTAAATTTTTTTTTACCTGTACGATGTATTTTTATCTTAATAAATAAACTAAAAGATTGTTTATTAGTAATTTAAGGATATTTATTTAATATTAATTAAATACAATATTTTAATATTCATCCAATGATTATTACAAGTCATGGAATAAAATAAAATTTTGTTTTATGTTTAAAAATTTAGTTTGCTAATATAGTTTCGATTATGTTTTCTGCACATATTTTAAAGAGAAATTATGGTAGTTATTGAAGTTGAATAATGAAAAATGGTTTTCATATTTTGAATTAATCTGATAAATATAATGTAATGGGATAATTTTTTTTATTCCTAATGAATTGTAATAATAGTTATATTTGGATACCATAATTAAGGTTAAAACATATTTACCATAGGGTTAATCTATCAGATAAGGTCATGAATGGCACATAAAAATGATAATTATTTTTTTTGAAATTATGTTAACCTTATATTGTAATAACATAAAATTCATGTATATTTTGATCCACTATCATATGAAGCTAACATTATATTGTTGAAATCTTATATGTAATTCCATTTATGTCTCTCCCCATCCATAAAAGGGAACCTCATATCCTCCCATTTTCACAAAATTAAAGAACAATAGCTTATAAAATACATTTAAAAACAATATTTTATATTCCATTCATTTTATATTGATTCTTATATTTTAATATGACCATCATAAGAAGTATTATGGTTCAAGCAAAGGAGGTCTCTCAAATAAGAGGTAATTTTAAAACCTATTGTTTCAGGTTTATTTATCATTATACATACTGTAAATAAATTTTACACATATTAAACTAATTAATCCAATATCAAAAATATTGTGATATGTTATTTTTATATTGGGAAAACCATTTCCCACAACTTATCACCCTAAAAAATGAATAAATTTCTTGTGCATATGTATAACTTATTATCTACATATAGCAGTGTATTTAATTTATCATCACCAATTTACATAAATGGTTTTAATGATATAAACAATTAATACATATGATATTTATGACATATTAATTATTTTTTAAAAATAATATATTATCATTATTCTTACTCTTCTACTGATTAAAATTTATAGCATTACTCATTCGTACGTGTCGATTACCACCTCTAAAAAAAGATGTGATTCATTTTTCAATTATGTATTTCATGGATGAATCTAAATAAACATATATATATATATATATCATATATATTATATTTATTTAATTATTATAATTATTTATATGATGGAAACATGACCCTGATGCATGGATTGAATCTACATAACTAAAACTAACATTAAAATGAAATACTTAACACTCAGAAATGAAAATTTTAATAAATATTTGTTGATATAAATAAATTTGATTTAGTACGTGGATCTATATTAAATTATAAGAATGTATATTTTTCTAATATATTTTTATAATTAATTTAAATATATTATACTATTATACAAATGAACATACAATGTAATTCCGTTCTGATTTAAGAATTTCTCATATCACAATTATTTATGTGAGAGATGTTATATACTCACCATATATTTCCTTGTGTGGTTTATATTATATCCCTTTTATATCATATACAATTATTCTACTTAAATTCATGGTTTGTAATTTTTTATTTCATGTTATTTATTTAATAGGGATTACGATTCAAAATTCACCAAAGCGGTGAGGGTTAAATTCAAAATATCATCCCTATTTCATGTTGTTTATATTTAGAATTTTTATTGGGGAAATTGGATGATCCCTATATCATAAAATAATTATAGTTTTCTATAAAATTATTATTTTTGTAAATTATATGTTTTCCATTCGTTTTCATCTTTCTATATACTCATACGTATGAAAGAATATTTTTATGAAAAATCAACATTGTTTCTTGATTATGTCAGGACTCATTATATTAAATGTCCATATTTTATGTAAAATTTATTACTAATGTTTTGATACTATGATTAATTGATTTATGTATTATCAATTTCTAAACTTTTTTATATATTTTTAAATGGAATTCACTTTTTTTTTTGTTTCGAATGAGGTAATTTTAATGGAAAGGTTGAACAGAATATTTTTTTTAATGGATTAAAAAATGCATTTCCCAACTATAATGAATATTATTTGAATCAAGTCATCCTTTCTATGATTCAATATTTATTTTAAAAGGAAACTATTTTTATTATATTTTGGGAACTTTTAGATTTTAATATAAATGATTTCAAAAATAATTATGTTATTTTTGTCATGAAATCATTTGGTTGTATTTTTAAAATATTTTTATCCATGTCAATATCCTTTGATGAATCATATATTATAATAGGGATATAATATTTGGATCGAATCAATCATTATATTATGGAGGTCTTATGATCAATTTGTTCTATTTATTAGATGAGGGAAAAATATTTTCATTTCATATATTATATTTAAAATATGAATTTTAATATTGATTATGAAAAGAATTATTGTCAATTTATTTATATTATGAGATTATAGAGTTATTATGGGATGGATTGGCCTATTGTAATCCCAAGATGAATTACTAGGTCTCTTGAGACATTTAATTTTTATATTTGGAATATGAATTTTTTATTAAAGGTGTTAATGAACAAGGACCCAATGGAAAAATTATGATGAATATAAAAATAAATTATATCATTATGAAAGAAATTATATTTATACATGTAATAAATTACGTATCTATTTGAAACATGTTCTTTTTCCCGAGATTAGTCTATAATTTATATGAAATATTTGTTTTTTATTTATTTATACTATATAATTCATTATTTTTATCATTTGATAGATTATGTTGTATAATTTCCATTACTCAGAATGTAATATAACCATTTGTTATATTTTTCTTTCCCTCGAATACCATAACGTATTCTATGAATGAATTCGTGTATTTATTAGAATAAATATTAGTGGTCATAGTATAATTTTTATGTTATATTCCATGATTTTTAATTAATTTTAGAAACAAGTATTTATATAGTTTTTTAATACTACTAGACTATTTAATACATAGTGATACTGTCCAATTTATTCTTTTCATATTTAGTAAAAAAACCATTAGCTCTATTTTTCTAGAGGGAGATAATTTCAAATAATATTATTTTGTTTCCGATATTTATTTTCATTTTGAAAATCTGAATGGTAATGTTATGAAAAGTGGTTCATAAAGATAATGTAATTTAATAAATAGGGCCTTGATGGTTTAAAATATATGACTTTGGAATGATAAAAGATGAGTCTCAAATAAAAATTTTTATTCTGAGCTTGGGAGGGATATTCAATAATGCAGTAGGATGGAGGATATTTACAAGGTTGATACACTGAGGGTTCATAATGATGGGATGGTAGTGTAACCATATTCCTATAGAGAAGATTCTTATAATGAAATGGGTAGGGAAACAAAGATAAATTACTATTGATATATTCTTAAACTTCAATTTATTTGAATTGGTTATCGTTTAAGGTATAATTAATTTCCCCGTATATATTTTATTATAAGTTTCTTATAAAACATATTTTACTCCAATCAAGTGTAATGGAAAGCCAAAAACCATATAGATAATATTTTTATTTTGTAATTGAGTTTTCTTTTCAATTTATTTCAATTTTCAATTCTTTTTATGGTATTTCTACAGGGGTAGTTGGAGTGATTTATTTGAGACTTTTGGTATTTTGTTTCTACTTATTAGATACACCATGGTTAGCTTTGACTACTTAATAACATATGAAACTTATTCTATAAGTTGTGTTCTATGAGGGGGTTTCAGATTTTGGGTTTTATAACCAAGATATTTTAGACATGTTCATGACTAGTTTTTCAAGTTTTATTAAGATAATATTATAGTTTATAATCCAATTTAATAATTCATCATGTAAGTGATAAATGTTTAAAAAAATATATGTGGATCTATCTAAAATATTTTAGTTATATTTTTAGGTACATACGAGTTTAACATGATTCATTAGAGGTTATAATTCATTGATTCAAAAGAAAATTAATGGAGAAGGTATAAATGATAGAAGATAATGGATTTAGTCCATTACCATATGTGAAAATTTTGGGAAACTCATATTATATTATTATATGAGATTTTTTCACTCAATATTTACCAGGGATAAGCTTATGTTGAGGTGATTAATATAGTAAATTTCTTGGTATTTGATGGTAATATATATTTGTATATTTTTTTCTAATTCATACCATGATTTTTTATTATTAACATATACATTTACTTTTAGTGAATAAAAATTATGTATTTTTGGAGTATTAGATAAAAAAATTATTGTAGGAAAATAATTATGGTGATTAATGTTTTCAACGAAAAATGGTAAAAAATTCTCACACATTATGGTACGAAATTCCAAACCTTCAACTTCAAATTCTTTGTGAGTAATGAATTTTTTTTCATTATGGAACATTTAATTTGTGATATTTAAATTGGAAGATCATTTATACTGATATATAAATGAATCATGAATTTATATTCATATTTATATTCTTATGTTATAAATATTCAATTATTTTGTGAATTATTGACATATTTTATGAAGATTTTTATTTTTAAAATGATAAATGTGATATTTATTTATTTTTGAGATATTTTTATCAAACTAAGGGGTATTATTTTTTATATATAATTTTTTGAAATAATTTTCAAGAATAGATCCATAGAGTTCAAAAATTTCATTAGGTTCATGATATGTTGAGTAAAATTACACATGAACATTCTAAATAGTTACATGAGTTCTTATAGAGGATAATACAAAATTAGCATGGTTGTGCCCCAAATATTATTATCATTACATTTCATAACATTTCCATAAAAAGATATGATATTGTATTAAAATAAAGTGGTTATTTCCTATAATGAAAAATGAATATGTATATTGGTTTTTTATAATAGTGGATGTATAAGTTTTTGTTTGATTTGATGTTTTGAAAAAAACATATAAAGGAAATGTTAGTTTTATTTCATGGATTAATTTTGTAATACTATGAATAATTAGATGGTATGTGTAAGGTTGGGTAGTTTCTATTGATGTATTTTTAAACATTATTCATTAAAAATGGGTTGTATAGAAAATAAAAAGTTTCCTATATCATTATGTATGGACAATTTGGAAATATTGACAGCTTGTATTGATAATAATTAATTAACTTGATTATTATAAGGAATATTAAATGTGGTGATTATAGGATGTGATGAAGGGTTAAGATCATAAAAAATTTAGTCATATCTATCATTTTCCATAGTCATAGATGCATGGAATGGTAGTTTTTTGGTAAAGGTGATAAACTATTAATAATTAGGACATTACTTCATGTAAAAGAAATATTATACCTTTATAAGGGATGAGAATGAATAATGTATAAAATTAATATAGTTTACATAGATGAAAATATTTTAGAATGGGATATCAGTTTTAATTTATAGCACAGTAATTAACTATAACCTCTAAATGGTTACCTGATGAGCACTGTATGGCATTGGGATATGGTATTTAACTGACATAATTGGACCATAAGAAATTTGACATTAGATATTGGTCATATAGATTGCAATTATATTATACATTAGTAGTTATTATTTTCTTGTATGGAAAAGTTGAAAAAAACTATACTTTATGCCACATCTAACCTATTGGTATGAAAATCAGGTATGATATGTCACACTGTAGTACCATACCAAGTGATATGAATCACGATATATTGATGGGATTGTAATGTAATGGTATTATTCTTTTATTGATGACACATTTCATGTGATAGTATTTAAGTGATATTATAAAACAGATAGTAGTTTAGTTATGCATTTTCAATGAGGAGTGAATTGGGTTACTTAATTATATTTGGAAAATTGAAATTTATATTTTTTTTAATTTTCTGATCATTACCATTTTCAATAATCACAATGAATATTTAATGTGTTTTAATTTTATTGACACTCAATTGGTATAAGAAGTAGTATATCGATTATGTGTATATACTATCTCATATTTTTATATTTTTTCTTCTTATATTTACTGTTTCATTATGGTGGGTGTTGATATTAGTGACAAAAATATGGCTTTTTTAATATTATGATGATATATGAATATATGTATTTTTTACAAGGAAATAGTATAGTGTAAATTTTCTATAAACTTTTTTTATTAATAATTCTATTTTTTATATTTCATTTATTATTTTATATAAATTATATAATTTAAAATTTTGTTGATCATGGTTTAATTTATGCATATTTTCATTAACATATCATTGAAATCAGTTGTTAGAGTTTATATATAAAGGTAAATTACCCCCTTTATACTAGATTATACAGTCATTTTTATTCTAAATTTGATGGCCAATTGTAGGAAGGGTTTATAGTTTAAAACATAATCTCTTTTATTTCTCTATTATAGTTCCAATAGGTATAAGTAAGGATTGAATGTTAGTAATGTCAGTGATTTAAAATAGTGTTTGGATTAATAATTGATATGAATTTAGTTTTTTTGGTAATGGAAAACTATATCAAATATTTATATGGGTTATACGATATGGAATTCAATAATATATGTTGATTTCAACTATCTAAATTAAAAAAACAATAATTGATAAATATATATATATATAAAGGATGAGTAAATGTATTAACATGTACTAATTATGTATGGGTCCAAGAAATATATAGTTTCATATAGGTATTGATGAAATAATGTGATGGTTCATTAATGTTGTAGACCAGATGGTTGTAGTTGTGTCCTCAAATGTTTATTCATGTGGCTGTATGTGTCCATTTCTCTTAATGTGGTGGTTATAAAATTGTTTTTTATATACTTACTTTGAGTAATATAATCAATTAATTGAAAATATCATTGGGGAAAAGGTTCTTATGATGAAACATTTTGATTGTGGGATTGATATGAGGATCTAAATTATTAGGGATTATCATTATTTCATAAGATTTTGATTATGATTTTTAATGAATATAAGATTTAAAATTGTTTTATTTGCATAAAAAAATGATTTCCACATACTTATCTATAGAATCCATGAAATAATCCCCAACTAGATAATACTATTCAGGTGTAGCAATAAAAGTATCATTGAGTAGGAAGAAAATGTTAATAATATCTCCATGTACCGCATGATTTATCTCACATTGATGGATAAATTCTACATAAAATGGTTTTCTAGTCCATTTATGTGGTGGTAAGAACATGATATTGAGATTATACCATGTATTTATCCATTTCTAAAAAAACAATACGAATAAAAACAAAAAAAAATCTTTATTGTCTTCTTGAATCATTTTATCCAAGTAAACAATTTCCTTGGGGGAACTCAATAGCATGGGTCATAGGTTATTTCAAATGATTTTATTTGATTTATTAAAAAAAATATACTCTAATAGATCAACAGATATATTTATTATATATTTGATGTAATTTTAGTGTGGAAAAATAGAAAATGGGACATAATATTAATGAATGTTTTAATGAAATCTCTTGGATAATGTGTAATACTTTCATATATAAGATATATATATATTTAGAATGGTGAACATCCTTTATGGTCGTTTAAAACATTCTTGTTTTGGATCTATTTACATATTCATAGAGTGAATCCTTCATGTTGCATAAAGCCTTTATGTTTAAAAATATCTTTTACAGTCACATCTTATGGGACAATGGTTTTGAAGCGTTTCATAAAAATACTAAAACACATATTAAGAAAATATTATTATAGGTTTTCATCAAGAATCAGTTTATTGAGTCACTGATCATGTACTTTTATATCTATGAGAAGAATCTAACACATATCTCTAATCAAGTATTTGAGGTACAAAAGATAAAAACCATATAAAACCTAATAAGAAAATTAAATGGAAACATAATTCTTATATAGAGAAGCACATAAAATGAGCGAGTAACAGAATCCATTGTTAGATAACCCATTCCATATGTATAATGGGGTGTACTATACATTAACAGTTATATTGGTACCCACACCATGCTGAAGGAAAAGTATTAGTTGACGGAGTAACCTACATATGTAGAGTAAACCCAACCCTTATAACCTCTTAGAATTGGGTTATTAGCCCCGTAGATAGAGGACCCAGCCCTGGAGCATACTAGGGTGTACCAAACCCTATCAATCCTATGGGGGACCCATGGAATAACACAACACTCTTCCCAAGGCGTACCTACCTTGAGGTTTCTCATTCCTTAGACCAAAAACACATCATCATGTTTACAATGATAATTCCCAAAACCATATATATATCTCCTTCAAAATAGACTCAAATGTCTAAATAGACAACATAAATTAAATATCATTGGAAAATTATGCTTGGTTACTATATATTTAATAAAAATTATGATCAACTAAAAAATGTTTATTTAAATACATCATAGATGAGTGATGTTAAATTATGGGACTCTGATATTATTCAAAAAGATAGATTTACATATCACATAATAGTCTATGAATAATAAATCATTTTTTAAAATAACTAAAAATAGTCTTTGTTATTGGTAAAAAAACATTGAAATTATATGTTCGAACCAAATTTTGTGACCTTTTCATCATTAAAAATATTTCCAGGAAATTATAATGAATAAAATTATAAATGTATTTGATAAATTGATCCCTTGAAATTATCTTGTTTCCATGCCCCCATAACAAAAGTTTCAGCACTCATGGCCCACAACCTAATAGTTATTATTAGCCCTTTACAAGAGCTCTATCTACACATTATAAGTACTTACATAACCATCATAATCCTTGGTCACACATGCATGGATTTGAACAGAATATCACTACCTTCAATGCTCAATAAATTTACCACTATCCATCTAGAATATTTTAATATTTTTTATATATAAAAACATAATTAATTATATATAAATATATAATAATATATAATCATATATAATCATATATAATCATATATAATCATATCTTATTATATTATTATTTTTAAAAAAAAAATTTAAATGTTTTTATTATAAATATATATATATATATTACAATTTATTTATAAATATTTACTATAAATAAGACTATATAATATATTTAAAAATATTAATCTCAGGAAAATTTATATATATTAATATTATATATTTAATTATATTTATATTTTAATATTCAATACATTTATAAAATGTATTTATAAAATTTTAACACACACATTCCCACATATACACAATCATGTTTATAAAAACTCACACACACATATTTATAATTCCCACAAACTTAGACACATAAATTTATTTATATTTATATTTATATTTGTATATGTATCTTTACATTTTATATATCAAATTTTATAATATATAGATGTAATAAAAATTATAATTATATAATTTTGAAATAATATCAAAAATAAATATATATTTTATTTATATATGTATATTTTTTTCATATAATATTCAATAATATATTAATATGTTTATATAAAATATATATACGAGGTACACTTCCTTTCTTTTTAATTTACATATATCACAATATATAGATAAATATTTTTTTGATTACAAATGCATATATATTTATGTATAAGAACACATATATAAAATCTAATAGGAATACATATATTAATTGTTTTTTATGAGGTAAATAAAATGGATAATTATAAAATTTAAATTAATGTAATAATACATATTTATTTTCTTATGATTTATATATTTTAAAACAATGTTTTATATAAGAATGTTTAAATATATATTTAATTAATTGACTTGTTATTTGTAAATATATGCAAATATATTTATATATTTCTAGTTACAAAAAATAATAAAAAATAAAAAATGATAAAATTTCAACATGCTAATATATATATATGAGTGTAATACATAAGAATTAATTGATTCTACATAAAAAAAATCAATAATGCCCCCTCAAATATGGCTGAATGTTCATTAAATCATAAAAAAATAAGTTATGATGAAAGAACACAATTTTGGAGACTGTATGGGTCTTTTAACATGAAAATACATTAACGAGGGATTTGATATGTGCTATAGCCAAAATGAACACCCAGATAAAAACTTATGGTTTTTAGAAGTTGAAGTCATTATTTTAACTTATCCTAGATAATTCATTAATTTATTGATTTTTTGTCATCTAATTTTTATTAAATGAAAATCAGTTCATAATATTTAGATGATGATTAATTAATATTAAATTTTAATTATTTGTATGTCATTATTCAAGAAATATATTACATGTTAATTGTGAATGATTATTTAAAAGAATATAAAATATATTTAATAAAATATATTATACTATTACCAATATATATATTAATATAATATTTTTTAATGATATGAATTTTAAATAAAAATATACCTATTAACACTAATAATATATCACTGAATAAAAAAAATTGTTAGTGACAAAAAATAACTATCAACGGGGCACATCTATCTACTCTTTTTCTTAGGGTTTATAAAGGAAAATATTGTTTACTATGTGTTTTATATTAATGTCATTAATCCCAAATCATAATATCTAGGATAGGATTCTATAGACGAATAATTAAGATGATTCATTTCAAAAAAGTAACTCCAAAAACAGAATTATAAGCAATAATATTTTTATTATTCATAATTTTAAATATATTTTTATATAATAATGACATTAGGGATTCATTGATTTTCATCATCTCAATTTCTCATATGAAATTTTGGATGAACTCAACTATATTATCAAAACACTCCCTATAGTACTCTAAATATTTATATGGGGTTTGGAGGGCCCCCTTATAAAACTCACAGCATTTCCATCCTGTCTCCTGAAGGCCATTAATTTTATTTATTATGATAATACCACCATTTAATAGATAAAGGGGGGGGGGGACACAAAAAAACTCATGACTTGGGAAAAATCACTACCCGAAGGTCAATGAGAATAATACCATATTGGCAACCTGAAATTGAAATTCCCCAACATTTGAACATGATGACCCTCTCCACTGTTGCATAATGATCCATCTATTAAGTGTCATGTGTCAAAGCATATACCCGACCAGAAGGATGATTCCATACCCTCTAAAACTACCAAATTAAAAAAACTCTATATGGATGAAGTGATACCTCTAAATCCTCCACTGGAGCTTATTTCATGAATTTGAATACAATTTCACAAACATTCCTCTATAAAAAACAAACAAACCAAACAAAAAAACTCCACCATTAAAAATAAACCAACTCAATCCATGAGATTCAACATTGTAAAACCTTTACAACAAAATTGATTGTCCACAATTTATCCATCATGAAAACACTTTTTGGCCACCAAAATTCTCGCTTGATGAGACAAGAACAATCCCCCCAAGGTACACCAATTGGAGCATGACAAAAAATGATGGATCATGACCCCTTTTCCATAGAACAGAAGAGACCCCAATGATGAGGAAGTCTAGATCGTGGTCCACCTAGTCAAAATCCAAATCTAGAGATGAAGATGAAATACCCATGAGGAAGAATGAAGCAAAACCCCAACATCTCGTAACGATAAGTCCAGCCCCAAAGCCTCACCAGATCTCAACCACAAACCACACTGAATTGAGACCCCAAGGCCACACCAGATATCTCCCCCGACACTATGGAACAAACATATATCAACCTCAAGGGCCATATAGAAACCCCTTCACCATAGATAAATGAACTACATCCTTAACATACCAGTTCGATACCCCATCACCACAATGAAAATGACAATGAACCCAATGCAGCAAATTAAAGACCCATTCTTTGCTGAGCAGGACTGCGACCCCAAAATCGCACAAGATATTGACCCTAAATCACGGAAGAGCTAGAACCTGACCCTGAACCCATAGAATAGCTGACCCCCCTCACAGCGGTAGAACAAACCCCAAGACTCCAGAACGAGGCCACCCTTAACAGCAGAATAAGCAGCCACACCACAAAAACATCTGGAACACCATGGAGGAACTGTAGTTCGATCAATGTGGAGGAGAAAGGCGGTGTAGAGGAACTAAAACCATAAGCCGTTGCACCAATTATGTGATCATTACATCAATATGGGTTATATGAGTATACCATACATTTGGATAGTGAGATCTTGTTGTTGGGGTTTGGATTAGTGGTAAGAACCCTTTAATTCTACAGGAAAAATGGGGTTCAAAACCCATTGGGCGTAGTTATAGTAGTAGTACTGTAGCAGCAGATGCACTGTAGAAACGACATGTCACTATTGCAGCAACATGGCACTATAGTAGTGGTGGTACTGTGTGGTACTGTTGTAGGTGGGTAATGTAGCATTACTATCCACAGAATTGGACTTCAGTAAAAAATATGGGCCTATGGGCCATGTAATATGCTAAATGCCCACTGGACCTTCGGGCTATGTAATGTGTCTCCCTATACACAATTAAAGAGTTATTTGCTTTGATTTAATATAAAATGAGGCTTCGGTACCAAAATTAAAAAAAATCACCGTGAGCTCTCCTCTTACCTTCATGTGCACACATTCCAAACTTGCAAGTGCAGTCATTCATTCATAATCCTACCTTTTCCCCTATGACAACAGGTGTATAGGCTTTCCCACGCTGTTTGAACTCCTTGAGGCTGGTAATGGATGGATGGACCTTTATGGGAGTGATATGTGTCTTGATATACTATGGTTGAGGGATGGATGATTGTGGGATTATTTTTTTGGAAGACTATCCATTTTAAATTCCTCCTACAAAACATAAATACACACAAAAAAACTGATAATGTAAAATAAATTAAAACTTTTATTTATTATGTTTTTATTTAATTTTAATAAAATATCATTAATATAATAAATAACATGAAATGAGTTTCATTAGTTAAAAATTAGGTATTAGTCAATTAAAATCAATGAAATTAATGAATTGTAATTTAAATAAATTATAAAAAAATTAACCCAACAAATCCCCCACACCTAGACCAGGTTTTTCCTCAAAAATTAATATCAACTAAGAATTAAAAAGAAAATACTATAAAGACCTGGAAATTCAATGTAATTTTTTTAAATATATGGGAATTTTATGAGTCTATACATATTTAAATCATGGGATTCTGAGGCTCAATGTTCCCGGAATGAATTTATGACCTTTTTTTGGGTACTTTTAGTAAACGTGCCAGCAGGTTTTTCTAACTTTTGAACAAGTTATTGGAATTGAAATATGAGGGCACCGTTGAACTCGTAGTGCCGGTATTCTCTTAAGAAGACCTTCACCTCGATAGGAGTGGGTTGAGAGTAAAAGATAATTTTTTTTCTTATTCATGAAAGAATAAAATAATATAAAATTGTGTAACATTTTATTTTCTTTCGAACTCCCATGTGGATGTTGAGAGGTGTGGACCACCAGAACTAAACCTCCCATGTGAGGCTATGAAGATGGGGGACCACTAGAACTAACCTTCCTTGTGGGATATGGTTGTGGGGACCCCCTAAGACTTAAACCCCCTTGAACTTCCCTCTTAATGGGGAGAAAACTCTTGATCTTTCCACACATTAATTGTTCCACCACATTAATTAATTATACCAACACATCGATTAATTAATTATGAAAATTTGAAATTATGCCAACACACATAATAAATAACTTTTTCTATTATGTGGGATAATTTTTATTTTGGTGGGATTGAGAGGAAATGGTTGGTAAGAGGAGAACATGGAAGAACACATTCTCCAAGAAAGAATGATGACTCACGAAATCGACTTCTTCCTTGGGACATCCTCTAACATGGGTCGTCTTCATTCGATTAATGTCATTACCTCCTCATTGAAATCAAAAAATTAACGAGTTAGGGGTGTGTTTTAATTTAATCAATGATAAATTCCCTCTCACATTGAATCATCTTCCTTGAGCCGTACGCAACCGCCCTAACATTGAGGGTACGGTCCAAAGAAACATGGTCCCACTCCTCTGAAAATCTTCTGGATTTTTTGTGTGATTTTCACGATGGTGTTGGAAACTGGTGCTGGTAGTTGGAAATAGAGGAACTCGAGAGCTGTGATGAATGAAGGGAGGTCGGTCAAGCCTGCCGTCGGATAAAGACTGACGCCCACCACACCGCGGCCTCCGCACCCCGCGACGCTCTGCCGCCCGTGGCCACCGCCTCCCTGATCCACCCCTTGGCCTCGCTGCACCACCCCATGTCCTAGCCGCTCATAACCACCTCCACCCTAAGGCCTCAGCGTGCCACCCCGCGGCCTCACTGCCTACAGCCACCACCGCCCCACGGCCTCACCGCACTGCCCCATGGTTCTCTGACCTTCTACGGCACTCTGCGGCCATCTGTGGGCACACTGCACCGCCTAGGCCGAGCCGCCTAGAGGTCTGGGCCAGACCCAGCTAGTCGGGCCGAGTTGACCCAAATCAGGTCGGGTCAGGTCGGGTCGGTCCAGCCGTGTCGGACTAGACACAAACCTAGTTCGACCTATTTATTCTCTTTTGACCATAACTTTGGAACCAGACATCCATTTGATGAACATTCAGTGGCACTAGAAAAATTAGAGTTAGAAAACACCTTTGATTATACCACACTTCAGATTTGGAAAAATTTGGAGTATAGTCGGGTTGGATCGAATATGAATTCAACCGGGCCCTAGAGACTAAAAGGCTAATAAGTCACAGACCGAGCATCCGATTGACGCACCATCTATTGCGTTGAGAGCCCTATGAATTGGAATTCCTTTGAGAAAATTCCTAGTGAGGATTCATCGTATTTGGAGTATCGACTAGTTGCATGAGGATAAGACCCTTCTGGAGACCAACAAGACTAGTGCGGGAACCCAGTTGATGGCTGTGACGTGAAAAATGAAGAGCGATCTTTTGTGGGTCAACACTTAGCGATCTTGTGTGGGTCAGCACTGAGAGATCCTCTGTGGTATGCACATAGAGATCATGTGTGGGTCACCACTGACCGATCCTATGTGGTTCAACACCAAGCGATCATGTGCGGGTCGGCATCGAGTGATCCTGTGTAGGTTAGCATCGAGCGATCCTGTGTGGGTCAGCAACAGATTAAGATGATTTATTAGTTACATCAAATCATCTCTACTACTGTACTTAAGTTATACCTGGTGTGATATGAGTCTGTACCTATGTGGTACTTTCCTTCCTGGTAATACCTTGGTGGTATTCGTTTGTGTGGCATACCTGTGTCGTATGTGCCTTCATGTTATTTCTTCCTTTGTGGAACAGTTGAGATTGGGGCTTTGGAGTTGGACTCTGTGTTTTCCACATGATTGAGATGGATTTATTTGATAACTTAGGTATATGTATATGCATATAACTATGTAGGGGTTTCAATTTATTTCATGCCTTGTGGTTTATCCTGGGTGGATTTTGTGAGACCTTGAGTGTCTCTGGGTCCCAACTGAGTTTCGTTATACTCACCACTACACGGGCTATGCCCACACCCCATTGTGTTTCGTGTAGACGAGAAATAATGCTGACTGAGGAAAAGAGTACCAGGACCAGAGGTAGCTTAGAGGTAGACCTTAGATGAGGCGTATCGCAAGGACGACCATTCAAGATTTGTACCTACCCTTCAGGTAGGATCCTTGGTTGGTGATCACATGAGCTATTATAGTTTACTTGTACTTTCATTTTCTTGTACTTTAATGTTGGGCTTGCATTCTAGCCCCTTTTTATATTCAGCACCCTTTTTTATATATTGATGACTTGTGTTTTTATCTTGTTTAGTGCTTGGATGCATGTGTTTACAGGTTATAAAGGCAAATCTTTCCTAGTTTTAAGAAATACGCCTTCGGTGCCAGTCACCAGACCCTGGCTTATGGATGATGGGCTTGGGGTAGTCACAGCACATAACCTGGGGGATGGGTCGTAACAAAAACACATTCTACAATTATTTTAAATAAAATTCATTGAATGAAAATAATATTACATAATAAAAAATAATTATCCTATGTAACATGAAGACTTTGATTTATATTCAATACTAGAGAAAATTTATTTTGAATTCCAATAGAATTTTATGTATCATGTCATCTATTTCTTTATAATATTTTAATTCCTTATTATTAACATTACAATTGTAATATACTTCACAACTATTTTCTTCTCTCATCACACATTGTAATGTTAATATATAATATTATTATCTTAACTTTAATACATATAAAAATCATATAAATTTAAAAAATTTCAAATTTCACCATTTAGTATATAAAAATATCACATCAAATTCAGATGACTTTGGAACATAGGATTATACAATTATCAGGAATATGGATGGTTGGAAATAATTTATTAAAACATGGAAATCAAGAAAATTAGTTTGATCACTCTAACTTATGCTTGATAAATAATCTAAACCATATGAATCTATCCTATTATAAGAATTACATCCACTCCCACAATTTATAATCTTAATTAAGGCCATGATAAATGAAATAACAATAAATTAGTTACCCCTATTTTTACAATTATTTCAAATTTTAAATATATTCATATAGGAAAAGTTTCAAATATATTACCCAACCGTAAATGATAAAAATCATTTTTCATGTGTTGGAGATATTTGAACCTCTATATGAAAAGCCATATTTTAATTTTCTTTAATATTTCATTTTATTTTTATTGAGGTAAATAATAAAAATTGTGAAGTATTGTGTTTACCTTCTTTAAAACCCAATGATACAACCACAACATATATTCTCGATGTATATTATCCCTTGTACCATGGAATCCATCTTTACCGGCCAAAAATCATTTAGAATCAAGAAAAATACTAGTGTAACGATTGAAATTGATAATACAACTTTAATTATACCTATTAGAATTTATTCGAATTTATGTTCTCTATAGGATAATAGAAAGAATGATGTTATTGAAATCTTAGTGATATTGGATAAATAAATAAATCCTCAATCGATTTTATATTAATTTGAAAAATTTCCACTTTTGAAATATAATATTCAAATCATTGTAGGTAATATATCCCATGATATCTTCAGAAATATTCTAATGGATAATTTGAAATATTTGTCATAGAACAAAATTGGGAATAACTTTATGTACCTAAAAAAATAACTCATGGAATATTTCATAAAACAATTGATCAATATGAAATTATTAAACTCTAAGAGTAAAATATTGAATAAATTTTCAATAACCATTGAAAAAATCAGAAACCCAAATTTGTTGATATTTATTTCAAATGGCTTACTCTAATCATTCAATTATCCACATATTAATTGATTCATTCCATTAATTTGAAAATAAAACATAGAATCATGGGGTTACAATCAATTCAGTGTATCAGTTATCATAGGATTAAACACTAATCTATTTGTGAGAATTAATTATTATTTTTTCGGATTTAATGAAATAGTTTCATGAAAAATTCGGAGAGAAGTGAATGAATGAGTTTACAAATTAATCCCTATCATCGTGCTCTTATTTGACTCCCCATTCTTTATGTAATAAATCCTTGAACCTTGAATCAGCAAAGACCATGAAATCTATGAAAAATATTAAATATTAATTCAATTATCAATAACATTGAAAACCAAATGATGTGATGTTCTTTTGAATATGTTACATTAAAAAATAAAATGAAATTAAAATCAAATTAATAAAAAAATGTGGGTTTCCCTTTAAAAACGATTTTATTATTTTTACTATGATTATATTATCTCCTGAAATCAATTGATTAAATGAATGACGAAGGTTACCTAGTGTGGATTTATTAAATGGAGAAGCTATGATTCTTCCATGTGGATGAATCATATTATTTTTTCCCAGAATCTATTATAACTCTTCCATTGAATAACAACTTCTCAATATCTATGGTTGTAATTAAACATTCCATAGACTTTCTTTAGAAGTTAAATAACTGCTCTGAATCCTCCCAAACACACATCCCCATATAAAATGCTCCTCAAACAACAACTCCTCAATTATCTCAATAATTTTCATGTATCCTTTTTAACTTCCCTTCACTATATCTATGTATCTTAATTTAATTTAATAGAACCTATATTAAATATTCCTCTAAGTATAACTTTTTTATCAACATGGAACAACTTTTATTCATTACCATTTGAATTTATCATCACATAGAGAATGTTGAATTATACCTCTTCTCCACCGACTATGAAACATAATTACCCATTTTGGAAATCAATTTTTTCCATTAAATTTTCATTAAATTTTCTTCCAATAATTGTCTGTGTGTAATCCTCAGTCATGCCCAGTACAGGAAAATCCTCTTTGAATTTGGGAATTTCAACCTTAACTATGACATAATCATGCTTTCCATGGGGATGCCTCGCTATTTTTTCTTCCAGGAGAATCCTAAAATGTATTACCTTCACCTATATTAACCCCAAACTATTGAATGTTGAATATGATATAATGTTACACATTCAGCTAAATCACACAAGGGAACCCCAATAAAATAATGTCAAAATGGATATGAATGTTACCTAGATCACGTGGTTTTTTTGGTTGGCCCCATTATATTGCTACTAAATTACCCCCTCTGAATGGGATTGGCATTAAATCCTAAATATTCCATTTTTATTTTCACCATATCATTCATATAATTTTCATAGTTGATCCTACATTTAATTTCATGAAAAAATGGTATGTCGATGATAATTTTTTTGAACACTTATTGAATATATTCCATAATTTCATTAAACAATCCATTGCATAATTTCCATAGAAATAGATCTTTTTGTCCTTATAATGGTTGAATATCTTCCCAAATATACATCCCAATATCTATTCCTTTATCCTTATTTTCATTATATGATCTCATTACATTTAAGACTTGTTCCTGAAACTATTTACTTTATTTTCATAAACCTTAGTGTTTTAATTCATGTTTTTAAGGTGACGGATTTGTGATCAACATGTAATAGAAATTCATTTTCATTCAATAACACTCTCATTTGACTATCTTTTAATTGTTTGGTAATATAAAAAAATTGAATCTCCAAGAACCTCATTGAAGAATTTTTATTTCTTAACTCATTATTGAATTTTTATATGGATGTACCTTGGTTATTTTAATAAGCTATAAATTCTTTTAGTGAATATCTTGTTACGGTCATGACACTAACTAGGTTTTTCTGTAGTTAGTGTGACGTACATGTGAGTGTTGGGGCATTGTGCAGATGCTGCAAACCTTGTCCCCTTGTCTGAAATCCATAAGCTTGTGCTAGATTTTTATGTTGCTATTATTGAAAATATTATTAACATCGTCTGTGTATGAAATGTTTTTGAATATAATCTATATAATTGGTATCTCCAAATAACATGACATGGTGGTTTTGATTATCCATTATCATGTCATGTTACTTGAATATTCAATTCATTTAATTTGAATCCTAGCTATTATCCGCTATGTCAAATCCATGCATTGGTCCTCCACAAAGATTATTTTTAAAACTATAGTGGGAAGCTTTTTCCATAAATTCAGAATTTTATTTTGGGGACTTCCACATAATGGAATCACTAGGTGGTACATCAACTATATAAAATTAACCATATAAATCTTATATAATTAATTTAAAATAAAAATATATGTTTTATTAATAGATGACGGAACCATAATTTAAAACATTTAAATAATTATAATGAAATAGATAATTAATATTTAATTAATTTCTCAAACATAAATTCAGTTACTTTTAAATCTATAGACATTGATGAAAGGAATATCTGAATTAAGATATCCTTACTAAATCTTCCAATGTAGTGATTTAATGTTTACGATGGCTCTAAAACAATTTTATTGACACATCATTTACTAATAATTTGGATATTTTAATTAAAAATTTTCATTTTTACATTATTAAATTAGAATGTGTAACAATATTCCAAAATTGTGGTATTTATATATAAGCCTAAAAAATTGTATAGAATGGGTTATTTTTTCAATGATCACTTTATTGATCTTGATGTTTTTTAGAAATGGGACATAACAAAATACTATGATTTAACCCAACATTTGAGGGTATTCCATAGTTGATTAACACTAGAAACCGTGGGTTCCATCCATGGTCCTCATTGTATGTATCCTCCCCAGCCTCTAATGATTCTCCCAAAATTTATGTTCCTATTGTTTTTGAGGTTTTCCAATTATCAAAATTTCTTTTCAATAGAAAGATCAGAAAGAGTATCAACTTCATCAATTCTTCCCCACTGCGGTGTACTAATATATAGAATTTTCTCCTCAAACTACACCAAAAGAAGAAAATGTGTAATAGATGAAAATAAAAAACAACAAAATGGTAAATTAATATAAAATATAATCATACGTAATTACCAATCCCCAAAAATTATTCCCATTTTTACTTCACCTAATATTGTGGTTACATCAATCCGAAAAATAAAAGAAGTAATTTTCTATCGAACTACTATAGAAAACATTTGACTTTTATATAGTTGATTTAGAGATTTATCCATGGATAATAATGTTTAAATTATCATAATTCATTTTAGTAAAAAATAATTGAAGAAAATAATTGATTTTATTGGGTTGTAATTCTTAATAAGATGATGAAAATATCAAGAGAATGAAACTACATTTTCATGAAATTAGTTTAAAATGGGGGTTAATTTAAAATTGATTATATCAAAATTGAACATTAGAAATCCACCACTCAAATTTAATTCAAAAAATACTTGAAATCACCCCTAAATTACATATGAAAGATCATATTCATCATGTTAATATCCACTTATGTGTGAATAGAATTATTTAATAAGGTATAATAAAATCCATGTAGACCCTACCCATTTTGACAAGGGAATCCATATAGAGATCTATATATGGTAGTGGACTATTGGAAGTAAAATGCGAGAATGTATCCTGGTTATTTCTTATATTATTATGGCCTATAAATTCAAAATTTTCATGGATCTAAAAATACATCATATAATAATTATCTAGAAGCCTTAAAATTCAGTAATATGGGCTAAGATAGCTTCTTTAATAGAAACCCCAACAACATAGAAGGGAGTTAACACTTATATAGGCCCTCACAATGGAATCACCCTAAATATGGAACCTAGTAGAATAAAAAACCTATAAAAAATTAAAATACAAACCTCACCCAAAATATCCTTGGAGAGTCCCTAACCCATAGGGAAAAATGTATTTTAATTTCCAAAACTCTCTCAAGTGTCCTATATTAGAAAGGAAGATAACTAAACTATTAGTATACCTTATCCATAATAATTTGTGTTGCCTATAATATATTACTTATAGTTACACATATATTCCAGATATAAATTTCACATCTTATTATATTAATATTCAATAAATATCATTATTATATATTCATGAATCTTAATTGTTTATTGTATCTCGAGACTAGATAAAAAATATTCTTATTTTATGATTGATTTAAATACCTCCTTTATAGTTATCCCCATATAGTACTCATCATAAAAATACCCAATTTAATACTATTATTCAAAACCTGGGGAAAGGATACAAAAGAAAGGGTGAGCCCTGATTTTTAGTAAGTAAAAATAAATGATATATCAATAATATATTGTGTGTAAAAGCATCATAAGGGTGTGAGAATATGATCATAAAATTTTAATTCCATAAAATTAATATCATAAATCATAATAATATATTATGAATTAATTATGGGATGTACATAAGACATGATTCATTAAAGAAACAAAATGTCATGAGCCTTAATGGAATAATATAGACATAAGAATATGGAAAATCATAATCTTATAATATTCTCAACATGAATAAATAGAAATGGGTACATTAAATAAGTTAAGGACATGGAATCATGTCCTCTTATAGACGTATTGTCATGAAACAAGGTCCACTAATAATATTATAGACATGACAGCTTTGTATGTAAACAATGTTTTGGATATGTAAACTAGTTCCATGCATAAAATTTGGTTCATTTTAAATATGAACTTATGCAAAATTATGAAAATGATATTAGGTTAATGCATATCATATTTATATATTGAGTTATAGAAATTTACCCAATTAATTGGATAATATATAATTATAGTTACAACAATTATATAATCCTAATCTTTATATACGTGTCTGATAAGATCGTAAATCATTCATCATATGTCAAACACCATTAAATGTAAATGATATTCCTAAACCATTGATCCTACTAATAAAAAACCAAATGTAAAGACAGAAATGATGACATCATTGGATCATATAACTAATAAATCATATGTAATATCAAAGGATTTCATTAAAGATGAAATATCATTTTAGATTAGTTGAAATATTTAGTGAGGAAAATACAGTTTTTAGTTTTAAGTAACTACATTAAAATAAAAAATATATAAATAATATTACAAAAAACATTTATCTAAAAATAACATTACAAACATTTAATTGAATCATCAATTAATTTATTGTTCATTATGGTGGGAAATTATGTTCAATTTTGATATGTTTAAACAAATTTTCCTTCAAAAGTATTGGTAAAAAATCAATAATACCTCATTTAGAAAAAAAATATTTATTTTCAAATTTTTAAAAAATTCATAAATGGGTGAATCAATATTTAAGAAATCATTTTATAATAGTAAATAATTCATGAAAACATGTTTTGATACATTTTATATTATATAAAAGTTTTTGATTGAAGAGAAAAATATATTTATATTCCCATAGAAATACTCTTCCAGTTTCATTGGTACATAAAGTGTGTAACATGAAATTAAATCATGTAATTTCCTGAATTAAAATTGAGTAGAATTAATATAATAATATTATCAAGAGGTAGGTAATGAAATTTCATTCTTTTAACTTAATCATGAACAATCTGATATAAAATGAGATTATAACATAAAAACCTTACCATTTTGGTAAATAGGTCATCAAAAGAACCATGAAATAAAAAAAATTTGATAGATAATTAAATACCCATAATTTTTATGAAGGAATAAAAAATAAATTAATGGTAAACATATACAACACACAATAGTAACATGTGAAAAACAATCTATAAGTCTAACAAAAATAAAAGTTATATGGAAAAACCTTAAATGATGTTTTACTTTTTTGAAAGTGATTTAACCTATAATATAATAAAACATAATTTTTTCTATTTATATAAGAAATTAATTTACATTCCCATAATATCATCTGTATTCCAAATTAAAAAATTTATCACTGATTTATTAATAACTCCTTTTTGAAATTATCATTTCGTAGTGCTCACTATTTGAATTTTTCTTAGGATTTTTTGTTCTATAGTTCACATACATGTTCATGGGGGATGGTTCTATAAAGTTACATAATTGTTCCCATGATATAAATAAAATATTTATTAATTACATATATAATTATATTAATCCACAACATATAGTAATTGGAAAATTTAAAACACCATTCATGAAGATGATATGTCGTATATACACATGAAAACTATTTTAACATTTTAATGGATTAGAAACAATTAAATCCGAAATAAAAAATAAACATTATTTAATAATTATATAATAATATATAATATATTTTCTTTAAATATAACATTATTACCATCAATTTAATTAATAAATGAAATAAAATCACATTTCTTGATAGATGTGGTAATTGAGACATCTACCTGAGAGATTTCATCATTTTCCAATGGATTATAAGTTAAAAATCTATATATAATATTTTAATTCCAAAAGTATATTTGTTAAATAGTTATCATATATAAGGATATATAAAATCATAAAGACCTTCAATTAATTATGATGATCTAAAATTAATTTTATCGCTACATGGAGACGGTAAGTTGTATATATTCTTGAGCAAAACTATCACTTATCTTTTGATGGAAAAGAGGGAAAATAGAGATGGTTTAATATTTATAATAAACGTTGTATATATTTATGATATTTAAGTCATTATTTTATGAATAAAAGCATAGATTTAGAAAAAGTATATGTAGAACAAAATTTAAAGGGGTATGGTTATATGATTTTTCCATATTTGGTTGTCCTTCGCTAAATGAAATTTCAATGACCATTAGAATGGTATTTTAATAATAAAATGACATATAATATTTTTATATATATGTTTATTAAATATTTGGTTTGGTTTTGGTGGAAATAGAAGGATCAATGAGGTTTCATTAAGGGAAAGGAGGGACGCCTTTTTATAAGTGAGAGGAGGTGAAATTTTGGAATTTCATAAAATATTAAAATATAATAAACTCAATTCATATAAAAATAATTCCATATAGAAATATATATTATAATAAAATGAATTATTTGGTTTAAATACAAAAAAATACTATTTTTATTGTTTTATTGTGTTTTTCAAACATTATATTTATTATTAACCCATTAGTTATTTTATTTTAACCTCAAATGTTGTAAAGTCATTTTCACTCATAAATATATAAAACATTAATTAATGTTTAACAATTATCTCATAAATTTACAAGTTATGATAATTTTTAAAATTTATCACCTCACTTTCCCTCATTCAATATTTATATTATTTTTAATTATTTTAATAAAATATTACTCTTTCAGATAATATTATTATTGTCATTTTTAAAAATATTGACCAAATATGGTATTTGATACAAAATGATAGAAATGGAATTAAAATAACTCTGTTTGACACATATCAAGTATTATATAATTATAAATTTTTTTAATCACAATTGTTAATCCAAAATATAGTACATTTAGAATTTGTGAAATTAATTATATTATTATTATTTTATTATTAAATAAATACAATGTCAAAATTACATAAGAGTTATATGGCAATTATTGATTAAAAAATTGTAGATAAATCATTATGAAAAATAAAATAAATTTAGACTTAAAGATAAACATTTTTACCAAGCATAATCACTTTTTCCCCTATCATAAAAAATTATATATATAAATGTCTAGAGTGGGAAATTTTTTACATTATATTTTACATAAATTAATATAATGGACAAAATCAATGATATATGGAACCACATGGACATATATTATAGGAAGATATGAAAGTAAAATAACTCAGACCATTCCATAGGTTAAAATAATATTTCGGTCAAATTTTAAAGACTTATCCTAATGATAAAACCCTGTTTTTTAGGGTTTTCACTTATTAAGATGACCAAAATATTCTATGGTTACTACATTCTATAAAAGGAAATAAATGGGGATAATTTAAAAAATCCGGACCCCATGATTGAAAATATTGAATCAATTTTTCTATATTCAACTTTCATATTTGGATGAAATTATTTTATGATAATAACATAAAGCACAATGAAAAAAACTATTTAGAGAAGAATGATTTTTTATGAATAATTTTTTTATAAAAAATTAACAAAATGATTATGATAAAACTAATTGAATTATTTATAATATTAGATAAATAATTTTTCTTTTAAACCATTTCGTATTTAAAATATTTAATTCAAAAAATTAAAATTTATTTTTTATTTAAAATTATTAATTTTAAAATATTCACTAACAAAAATTTCTTTCTAGATAACCAATAAAAATTTAATTTAATTTTGAATATTTCAAAAACATTGAATTTCATTTTTTTCAAATAAATTTCATGAAATAATATGAAATTTAATATAATGTTTTCTCAGAATAAGAAATTAAAATCCAATTTAAAGGGTACATATTTTTGAATCTTAATATAAATTTAATGAACAATTTTAATTATAATTTTATTATAATTAATCAATAATATATTATTGAGTATAACCATTATTTTTTTCAACATTTGGTTATTCTTATTCAATCCAACAAATTATATTGATAGTTTATAATGCTTCCATTTAAATTATAATATTTTGGGGCATGATTATATCTAGTGTTGTCCTCCTATACACTATTAAACATAATGTTCTTATTTTAAATTATTAGATTGCTATATTGTCCTCATTTAGTAAATGTGTTTTTAAAATTTGAAATTATACTCAGTAATCCTGGGTTTTACATTAGATTTTTTTTAAAAACCAAATTGTAAAAAAGGATAATAAAACTTTCTCTTAGAAAGTGGTAAAATTATTTATGATAATCATTTAGGATAAAAAACACTATGTTTCCAAATCATATAAAATTTGTACGATGTTAATATATGTACCTGTAAAATTGAACTAGTACCCGTGGAATTATATTGATTTTTATAAAACATGTCTTGGAGAATGTTAACATGCATAAAACCATAAATCAATGATCGGTGAAAAGACCATAAATTCTTCCAAAAAGAAGGTAAAAGTATAAATTTGTTTTCCATGATCATCTTCCTAAATTTGAAATATTATATTACATTGATGATAGAGAACATGAGAAAATTATTTACGTCGTTTATTTTTATATAATAAGAAAAATTTCATCATTTTTGTGATTTAATAAAATTATGATTCATCTCTTACTACATGAAATGAATATTAAAGAAATATTTTTTCAATCCAGAAGAACTTTAATTAACTATTAATGAGCCATATGATCTATAAATGAATGAAAATTTATATTTCATAAAATTATATTAACCATACAAAATATTAGAAATTTTTTTCAACAAGATAAATCATTCATTAACTGTAAACAGTAATACCCAGTTCTTAACCATTATATAATTAGATAACATTAAATCCCCTCCAAAATATTTTTTACCAAATTAAAAATACCCATATTTTTATATTGGGTTACTAAATTTACAATATAATCATAAAAATAGCCTCACAAAAACTTATTGTACCTCTAAATGTCGTAGAGAAAATATTTTAGTACCTAGATAATAAATATTCTCTTGAAATGTGTTAATAATAAGAATTACAATAAAACCTCAATGACAAGGTATATGCTTCCAAAAATTTAATTTTCTCCTCAAAAAAATTAAAATTTAATAAATATCATTTATCAATACAAAAAGGATGTATATTTAATCAAAAAAGAAATAATAAAATTTTCATTAAATTAGTAATCTGCTACATGGTCTATAATACAATCACATTTACCATATCAATAATCTTTTTATCATTATTTATAAGTATTATTTCAATTAATTAATAAATTAATGGTAATTAATAAGTAAATATTATTATTTTTTAAAAAATATTACATTACCATTTAATCAATTTTATAGTTCATCATTACCATTCAATATATGACTGAAATTGTTTAAGAAATAGTACTGTAGAAAAATCCTTCCATGTTTAATTATTCTAATAAGTAGAATACCATTGATGAAAATAGTTATACAAAAAATTAATTTAATTTTCATTCATAAAAACATCAAACATTCCACATCATTCTTAAAATATTAACTAGTATTTTTTATATTTTAATATAATACATTTTCTCTTCATATTTAATTCATTTCCCATTAATCGCCAAAATTGATATTATTATGTAGTTATCCTTGCAGATATTTTTTTTGATCATTTTAATTAAGAAATTTAATTATCAAATTACCATATTTTCAACATTTCAAAAACTCAACCATTGAAAATACTATATATAACAAATAATTATAAACTTTTTTGTTAAATAAAATTTCTTTTTTTCCAATACAAATAAATCCTCAAATTATTTTTCAAAACAAAAAATGACTTCATGTTATTTTGATACATTTTCAGGGGTGATTCATCACATATTGTTGAGATTAAATAAATTTTACATCCACTCCACTACTGTCATTACAAAATAAATATTTATAAAATTACATCTTTTTTAAATTTGAAACATTAGAAAACTCACAAAATTTTTTGTTGTTTCTCCAATATTATGATCGATCATTCGACATAATCATAAGGTTTCATCTTCAAGATCATATTTTACTTGTTTTTTCATATAAAAATAATATCATTATTTTCCATTTCTATAATTAAAAAATTTATTCCTAGTTTCATACCTTTAATATAACTAAAAACCATATTCTGAGTAATAATAATCATAATGGGACACCACACAATGATGAAATATTTTTTATAGGTCTCCAAAATTGTGACACAATATTGTTTATCCATGAAATTTATGTTAATTCATTTCAATCATATATTCATGTACATTATAATGGATCATAATAGTAATTCTAATTATCACAAACATATCCCTCACGATTTACAAATTAGGTGTGTGGTAATGGAACATTCAAAAGTCATCAGAATAATGGTTAAGATATATTCAACCACCTATTTTCAGGTTTATTACCATTAAATATATCTATCCCAAAAAAACATTATGTTGTAGTATCCAAAAATGGGTGAATTTATAGGAATACCACATAAATAATTTCTTCAAAAAACATTATTATTCTATAAATTAATTAGACCATTTCCTGGGGTGTTCAAGAATGTTCTCTAATCCTATTTTCTGAAGATTAGCTAAGCCTTGTTCTAATAAAAATATTGTTATCCTCACATTTAATTAATTAATATTACATAATTTTATTTGAAAATTCATTACATAGAAACATGATCTATTACATAACAGTAATTTTTTAGTATCATTAGAGACTAGATACAAAATATTATTATTTATAAATGTTCTCCAACAAATCTATCAATGTTCTTTCCATATATTACTATTATTAAATAAAAAATAAAAAATATATTTCTATATAACCATGGGAATGGAAACATAATAAATGGTGATCTCAGAAGACCAGTAAGGGTAACCAAGTAAGATATAAATGATCACTCCATTATATCGTAAGCATGGGAGTATAAGATATTGGGCATAGGATTTGAATACCATAACTAGTACCTCAGAAATCATAATCATGATTCATGGAAGAATGATTTTATTTTCTTATGAAATGAATAATATATGTATGAGAAACATGTTCTATGTGACCATTAAATATAAATTGGCATGTGCAATAACATTAGATTATAACACTGTGAA
This sequence comes from Viscum album, assembly GCA_963277665.1. Lineage (NCBI taxonomy): Eukaryota > Viridiplantae > Streptophyta > Magnoliopsida > Santalales > Viscaceae > Viscum > Viscum album. Next base: position 1,917,901,343 of record OY728148.1, on the reverse strand, counting down.
CATGTATAAATATAAATTGCTTCACTCATTAACATATGGATATGAAACCAGTCCCCCACATAAACTTATGGGAATGAAAATAGGTCCATGATTAGTCTTATGTACATGAAAACTAGGTCTATGGATAATATTTTAGATATGAAAATTGGTACCATTCCTAATATTTTGGATATAAAAATATGATCCACACATAAAATTGCGACGATGGAATATAGTTTATGAAAAACATATTAGTCTCATGATTTATCCATCATTAATAAATTTATTGAAGGGATATAAAATATAGGACCAACCATTATATAATCATACTCCATTAATAGGTATTCTATAATATAATAAATAATTCATCAGGTTTAATTACATTTAAAAAATGAGTTTTATAAAAAATTATGCATCATAGTAATAAACCATCGATATAATGAATAATTTTTATATCATAAGATAAAATAAATTTTAAATCATAAGTAACATAAATGGAGTTATTATTAGATGAAAATTAAGTTAAAATATCACTTGAAATGTTTATTGAGGAAAATATTCATTAAAATTTTAAAACAACTTATTTTAAATCAATGAATTTCATAAATATTATGGATAAAATTACAGATGAAATGAACATTTCAAAAAAAATATTGGAATATTAAAATACTTGAATAGTCATTATAAATGTAAAGTTTTGTGATGATGTACATGTCTAAACAAATTCCTTTTAATATTTTTGATAAAATATAAAAAAAATCATTTGACAAAAATGAATATTAATTTTAAATAATTTTGTAAAAATAATGACATGGGTGAAAATAAATTTGAAAATATTGAAAATATTGAAACAATTACTAAAAACATTTTTAGAAATCATGTACAGGTAAGTTAAATTTTTTTTAATGAAGAGAAAAACAATGTCATACTTCCTTAAAACTATTCTTTTAAACTCTTGAGTACTGAAAGAGATGAACATACAATAAAAACCTGTAACCTCAAAAAAATTTAATATATTATAAGAAATATTATTATATTCTTGCATGGTAGATCATCAAATTTCATTATTAATTTTTTTTAATAAATACTGATAAAAAAATTAGATTATAACATAAATCCTTTATCACATTTGGTAAATTTTGAATGGTATTATCCATGAATGAAAGAATATTATATGAATTGTAAAGACCACAAATATTTCTAAAATAATAATAATATAAATTCAAGGTTCATATATATATAATACCATGGAAATTTTTTATGAATGAACCATACATCTCACATAAATAAAAGTGAGATGAGAAACCCTTAAATCCTATTCAGAGTGAATTAATAGTGATTTGAACTGTTGGATAATAAATTTAAATGTATTATAATTCCATAAAAAAACTCTTGTGCATAATTATAATAGAACATATTTTATATTTATAACAGTTTATAACTAATTTATCAATAAATTATTTTTAAAATCCATCTTTTTCATGTGCTAATTGATTCAGTTTTCAATAGAATTTTGGTTCAGTAGTACTAGACCATGTATTGGGATAATAGTTTGATAAAACACATAAAATTATCTAAGATATAAATATTATAAATATTTATTACATATAATTTATATTAATCCATAAAACATAGGTAAATATTATTATACTATTAATGAAGATGATATAATATATGTACGCTAGAAAACTATTTTCACTTTTCCTGTGATGGAACGTAATAACCTGAAATAATTATTCACCATCCAAGAATAATGGTTATATCATATAATATATATATATATTTAAAATTTATTCCTATTATCATAAATGTATATTTTAAATAAAATATAAATCGCAATACTCATTTGAGGTGGTAGATAACACATACGGACTAGAAATGATATAATTTCATATAAATTTGAATTTACATAGGTATATATGATTTTATAATTCTAGAAGTATAAAAATTTCAAAAAAAAATATAAATAATAAACCAATCACAATAACCATCAATTAAATATGGTGATTGATAATTAATTGCATCCCTACATGGAGAGTGTAAGTCGTATACACACATGAGCGATATTATCACTTTTTATTTGATTGAACATAGTGTGAATAAATTTGTAATAATAATCATAATAATGTTTTAGTACTTTCAGAATTCATAATTTATGATTTATTGAAAAATATCAGATATTTAGTGGTATAATAAGAATAATAAACAAATTAAAAGAGGTCAGGTAAGTTAATTACTTTATTATCAATAGTCCTCCTTTAGATCCCTTATTAAGGTCAATTTGAATGATCATTTAAGAATAAAAAAACTATAATTACTATATAGGTAAGTATAAAGTATATTTGGGTAGGTTTTAGTCATGATATAAGGATAAATGTTTTGAAAATTGATAATGCATGGGTTCCCTATTATAAGTAAGGGGAGCATCACTCCTGTATTTTATTTATTAAATAAAATATAATAAATAAATTCCCTAACAAATGATTTTTCATGTTAAGATATTTCAATATATGGTTGGATATATTTGAAACATATTTAGAAAATAATATTTGGAGTTGTTTAGGTGGTATTTTAATCCTTATCTTTTGGTTCAACCACTTAAGTAACCTACATTATGATTAACAGTGTTAACATCATTTTTAGTGTTAAAGGTTTTTAATTTCACATATAAGGTAATAATTGGATGATAAAGGACCAAATTATAATATTGTGAACCATTCCAGATATGAATTCTCATATTTGAATATTTTTATTGTTAGTAAATAATTTAATAAAATATAATATTTTATAAAATATAATTTATGTTATATTTCTCAGTATTCTCATAATTTGAATTTGAAAAAAAATATATTTTCAATACAAAAAATTATAAAATATGTAATGTATCAACCCACTATTTTATATAATGTCTATTTTAAATGAAATTTAATCTCTTAAATAACCTGTTTTCCCACAAAATTTAGTTTATAAAAACATAATCTATTATTACGTGACCAGTATAGCCTTGTCATCATATTAGAAAGTATAAATTATGATAATTTAATTTTAAATAATATATTTTTTATAAATTTATATAATAAATTCATTTTTTTCAGTTGATTAGAAATAAAAAATGTTAAGTTATACCTTTTTAATGAAAACATTTTTTGTGTGCGTAATATAGATATATCACACCAATTTGAATTATACATTATTATTGAATGATTTTAATGAAATTTAAAAATTATATATTGAATGAAAATTTTTTATCCTTTATATTACATTTTTATTATTCATGGTAAAATTAAAAAAACCAATTTTATTCATAAAACATCATATTCTAAAATGTAGTTTTTATCAGGTTATTGGAAATTAATTTAATATAAATTTCCCATACATATAGATATTGAGTGTTTTTAAATTTATTTTGTATATGGGATCCGAAGAATCATATTTACTAAATTAGTCCCTTTTATTTCTAGACATTATGAATATTAACTATGGTAAATTTAATCACCTTAGTAAATGGTAAATCAGGTTAGTCTTGGTAAAAACTATGTGATATGGCCATAATTGTTAATCTGAAATCTTATTTGATTTATTAAATTCACCCCATAAAAAATAATATTAAAATTGGGTTGTTAAGTAGAAACCATTCCATGAAAAATAATTATATATTATATTAATCAATGATAATTATAAAATATAAATTAAAATGTTTTAAATATTTATTTTCCATCCATATATGGAAAAAAGATAGATATGAACAATCATAAATGTTTATTTTGATAAAAATAAAATTATTTTTAATTTTTATAAATTAGTTAATTACATTAAATGATTTTAAAATGTTAATAAAACGTTTTATTAATTAATAGTGAAATAAAAAATGATCTGAAAAATATTAATTTATATCATAAATGAATGAGTTAATGTCTATACCAAATTACCTAGATCTATATTACATAATAATGATGTGTGAATATATTTTTTTAATGCCTTGTTACCTTTTTGTCTAGTATTTTATAACCTTTATTTTAATGTTATTTTTTCATTGGTTGAGATATTTTGAGATGGATTTTGGAGGATACCTATAATGGTAAAGTGGAAAATATGTTTTATTTCTTTCAGTATAAAACATGAAGGTTTTGGTGTTCACTATGAAATTATACAATGGGTAATGGGAGTATGCAATGTGTACTTTACATAGGAAAGAATCCATAAATTAGAAATATAGTATGGGATCCTTACATATCATATAAATGTTACTTTTCCTAAAATGAAAAAATATAGTGGTTTTTAAATAAAATGCGTTTTTTGCACAAGTTAGACACAAGGAATACACAATATATAATGGGATTATACACCAAATAACATACAGATGGTTGGTTTTAATAAATCATTTCAGATGAAATTCTTAATTAATATATACACCTATCCTTTTTCTCGACATATAGTCTCTTCCTTATTGTTTTTTAGTAAATCCCACATGTCCAGATTGATTCATTCTGTGAATTATCACCATTGTGGTTGGATTTCATCTCTCTGGGTATGTAATTTTTATAGATCCTCTTGGTTTTGGTTTCAAATATGCTTTCAATGTAGATTTTTGGTCAGATAGTTTTTCTATCGACCCTTCTCAATTTCATGGATGCAATTCTCCTTCAAAGTCAATTCTATTGGTTTCATATCACCATTGTCGAATATAGATTGATTTCAAATTTTATGAGGTAGGTGTTACTATATATTGGTTTAATTTGTCGAATTTAATGGCGTTCTTGATGATTTTTTGGGTTGTTCATTAATTTTCCCTAATAAATTGTTTCAAATGATTTCATGTAAATTAAAATGTTTAAAAAAATGGTGATTTGTTTTAAAATGGATTTTCTTGATTTTGGAATGGGGTTTCAAACTATATAGCTTATGTTATTGTCTATGAAATATTTTTTATAAAATTCTGATCAAATATTTTAAATTTTGTAAGACAATTTCTCATTGGTAACCTTCTGTTCATCAGGATAGAAAAATGGGTAGACATAGTATCAATTTCACCACTAGGAGGAAAAAATTTCAATATTGATTAGTTTTACTTGATATCATATGGATCCAAATTTATCATTATTTTGTATTTTTATTGTTTATAACAAAAAAATAAAAAATACTAAATCCCATATATTTGAGGTTTATCGACATTAATGTTTTTTATCTCATGATTTTTTTATCAGGGATGGTTTCTCGCCTGTTTTAATATGAGGTTGTATCACATATCATCTCAAGATATATTGTTACTAGGATATGTTTTTACATATTTAACTCTTGATTCATGGATAATATTTCATATTATATCACTTATAAATGACATATTTATGGTTTGATAATTTTACATTCATTAATGAAAACCAATTGTGAGAAAATAAAAAATGATTTATAAATGATTTTTATTTATAAAAAATCACTGTAAAAAAATATTGTTTTAAAATATATAATTGTTGTGTTCATGATTTTATATCTTTTATAGAAAATGTGGTTGTATCCTACTACATATTAGATCACATTCTACATAGGCCATTGTAAATTTTTAGATGTTTCATTTTCGGATTTATCTAAAGGGATGTGAATCTTGTATTATTATGGATTTTAATGTTTTAGTTACTTTAGGATTATGTTGGTCTAGAAGTTATTTTGTTCACATGGGGAAATGAAAATATGTTATGTTTATCATATTTTTTCATATATTGATTTTATTTTTTAATATTTCATCTTTTCTCACTTCATAGTTATGTTTTTTTGTTAATATTATATTCATGACATGTTTCTAATTTCTGTTTTAGCTATACCATGTGACAAGTTGTTGTAGGTGGAATTTATAATTTACTCTGGTTGTTTTGTTACAATTTTTTATTAAAGGGGTTCTCAACTTAATGTCTGTTATCAATACCTAATTTTGGTTTTGTTTTCTTTGTAGAAATGAGTTGGTACTATTCGAATTTAGATAGTAAGTATGTAAAGGGGTCCTTGCCATCTCACATCTTGGAATAAAACCATGTTACCATGGGTGATCATTGACATTTACCAAGATTTAGACATAGAGTTTTAGTTCAATTAATTGAACTATATGTGAATCTAATTTTAGTTTATTTTTTCCCATTCTAGGTAATGTTTTTCATTGATAGTTTTTTTCGTTAAATTATTTAAGATTTAAACTATTGTAATCAACCCGAGAAGTTGGCCCTAAGATTTTGGAATTTCATTATGAATGATTGGTTTTATTAATTTGTTAGACAATACATACATGAAGAGAAATTCCAAATACAAGAGTTGAAGATATGATAATGGTTCCATAAGAGAATCCTCTAGTGGACGTAAATTTTTTAGAAGTTGTTAACAACACAATAGAGGCTCTGTGTCATGCAGGTGTCAAGAACCCATAATACGTAGTAGATCATTGCATAAAATTTATCAATAAACATCCAAATATATTTAATTATGATAAATGACCTAAGAAATCTGTGTAGTTGATTAATAGGGAAGAGAGAATCTTCATCTTGTTGATATTCTTGAAGAATATGAGGTGAGTTTTACATGTATATTCTCTTAGAACAGGGAAATAGATATTGGAAATCTATTGTGCAAGATAAGATGCATGAGAATATTACCTATACCTTATTAATAAAAAAAATTAATCCTTTAGTTTTATCACATGATATTAAATGTGGAAAATACTTTGGATTTTCTAACATTATTGATGGTGTATAATACCAATCTAGATTAATCTACACACTTTGCTGAGTTACTCCATCTTCCACTAGAGCTTGTCACTAATGACTACTAGAATACTTAGAGCGTTAATTTAGGAATATGGCTAGTTATTTTATAAATTTTGATACTCAAGGACCTTTGTAAACTTAAATAGGCTGTTGACAATGAAACTTTATATGAGTCAAACATATATGGTAAGATTGGTTTTCTTGGAGATTTAGTTGGTTCATCAGTTAGCTAGGGTTTATCTCTTGTGAAGACAATGATATTGTAAAAGTGGACAACTTTCCTTAGCATGAGATTCATGAAAAAATATTGGGTAGCTACATTTTATCTACTACTAGTATGGAAGGATATGTCATACCAATCCTAACTGTGATGATGTACCTAACTGTTTTCATCTTAGTAGATGATCTCTCCATCTATAAAGTTTTATTTAAAATATATATATGGGAAGAAGGGTATCATCCACTCTCACCATGGTTTCATTGGTTTATACAGATGCATCTGAGGGTGGTGACTCTTGTCATCAATCTAAGATATATGTTCATGTGGATAATACTGGATGACATTAAATAATAGAGTATACACCACATAAATCTGATGTAAGACTATAAAATCATAGTAGTTTGATTTTTATCCCATATTCTATATTAATATATTTTATTCATATATATGATAATTATTCTTTTATATCATATAATTGATTTTATGAATTGATATCTCATTCAGAACTTATTCTATACGTATTAGATCTTTCAACACCTTTGGAAAAGAATACTGAATAATGCATTAGATGTTTCTTATGATGGGTGATGATAGATGACTTTGAGGTGGAGTGGGACTTTTTAAATAATTATCATAAGATATTCAACTTGATTACTATCATGGATTGGATTATTAGTGTTAGGGCATAGATAGATTATTATTAACACGATTTTTTTTTATTTTCTACTGATGGGGTCATGCATGTTTTCCAAGGTGAGTGGGACTTGAGATGTTGTAGGTAAGGGCTTGTTGTTCCAAAAAATATGGTAATATTGTGCCTATTTTCAAATAGGTTTATGGATGAATTTGATCCTTTCATGAGTGTTCTACTTTCAAAAGTTATGGGTGAGTACCCATAATCCTTTTAAGTAATTTTTATGGATTCTGAGAGAGAGGGAGGAGGGTTTTACTATTGAATTGTTCCATTTCATGATAAACGTTTCTATACTACCCTACCGTAAGGAACATGATGAGTTAGTGTAATTGAAGGTCCATAATGAGGAACTATTTGATAAAAGATGTATTCATCCTATTGTTTCATCATGGGATTCTCATTTTATCTATTATAATAAGTTAGACAAGAGACTTACACATTTTATTAACTATAAAATGTTAAATTGAGTGATCTTTATATATCCTTTGATAAGGATTATGGATATCTTTAATCAAATAGAGGGGTCCATTTATTTTTTAATATTGACTTGCATTTATGGTATCACCAATTGAGATTCTAAGAATAGGATATACCTAATACAACCTTATGTTTTTTCTATGGTAATGTTGAGTTTGTATTTATTCCATTCATTTTTAATAACTCTTGAGGTGTGTTTATATATTTTATAAACTGAATCATCCATTAATTATTGTGATATTTTATTTTTGTGGGTTTTTTGATGATATTTTGGGTTACACCATATTCTAATTGAAAAAAATATACCATTTGGTTATCATTATATGAACCATGAATGAAAGTTTTCTATATAGTATTATTTACAAGTGTGAGTTTTTCATCGAAGACAAGATGTTTCTTGGGAATGTGATATTTGAGAGGTCACTCTCATTAGATCCTAAAAGGTTATAATCATTTATGTCTATGGATAATCCAAATTTTTTTATGATATAATATGTTTCATTGGTATTACGTGTTACTATAGTTTTTTGGTTCATAAATTCTCCACGAACATAACTTTTCGGATAACATTAAAGTAAAATTTTGTAAATATTGACTGTAATGAAAACATTTAGGGATACTACGATTCGATGAAGGAGATGCCGACTTCAACACCCATTTTCATTATTTCTGAATTAGGTTTGTTTTATGATGTTTTCAATTCTTATATTAGGGGTTTTTGATATATCCTAATTTAAGGGAAAAATTATTACCTTAAATATCTCTCTTGTGATTCCCTCATGAAAAGAAATACCATACGCAGGATATTGATTTTGAAACTATTATTCCTGCACTAAATATGTGGGTTCACTATAACTTTGTGGAGAACATTATTGTATATAATGATCATCTATTCCAGAAATATATTTTCGCTCAGAAGGATCATACTTTTTGATATAGTAACTATGTTGAGTATTATAATACCTTTTATTTTGATATTTCATATACCCATGAGAAATTAAATGTTGTTGATGATGTATTGGGAACAAAATTACTAACACTATCCATGATGATATTGGTTGATGAATAGACGCTAGTGATTTTTTTTAGATTAGCTATGACGTGGAATAGGTTGGTGGACAAGTGTTCATGGCATCGATGAAAGCTGAATTTTCCTTTGACAAGTGAGTTCAACAATAGTAGGTGGAATACATCGAGTTCCAATTCATTACTGAAATCCGTTATTGTGGGGAGAACTCAAGTGAGTTGTCAATATCTCCCATTGGAGATTTTTTATTCTATAGTAGGTTAAATTTTCCATTTTTTAGAAGGAATTTTTTTGGACAGTGGACACCATTCTTAATAGCCCATGCACTTTGGGGATGCCAAGATGTATCCTGAATTTAGGAATTGGTATTGGTGTAAAGGGATGAGGTGGTCAATATATGTATATTTATGGAACCTTACATGTCCGAGAATTATAGAGGACCACTGGAGACATGTTGGGATATTGTAACCCTTAACAATTTTTTAATAAACGTGTGATGTTATTTCTATTTATTTTTTCAATGGATTTCCAAATAATGTTTTTGGGAATTATGTGAATTGAGTGATCATTGACTACCTCAAAAAATAACCACCTATAAAACCTATCATGTAGAAGAATAATGTGTATCATATTAGGTATTTGAATGTCTGATAGATTGTGAGAATTTATATATATACCTTTCCAGTGTTTTCTAACATGAATTTGACTTTCAAATCGTTGTTATGGAAAATATTTTAGGGGTGATGGGTTCCCATATTAAATTAGTAACAACCTATATTCTATTAATGAATGGATTTAAAAAATAGTTCTTTTTTTGTTCTGATGAAGTGATTCATTGATTTGAATGGGAAGCCAGGAAGTTCTCCCTTGTGTAGTGTAGAGTTGGGAGAAGATTCCATGGTTGGGTAATGTGATGATTATGATATTATAGAGATGTTTCAGTTGAAAAATATGAATTTTATCAAGGAACATAGGCTTCAGAAATATAATGTGGACTATCAGAGTTGACCACTAGATTTTTAGGTTGGTGATCATGTCATTTTCGGAGTTTCACATCATTTGGGATATCACCAATGAGATAACCATTGTACGTTTTCACATAGTATTTTTGGCCTCTTTGAGAACATTGGTTGACTGGAGTTGATGTCATAAAGGTTTCCCATTCCCCATTGTTTGAAAACTATAAATTATGTGATTCATGTTTCCTATATGATAATATATATACCAAATCAGTCCCATGTTATTATATGGGTGGATGATGATCTTGATCCCAATACCACTTTTTTTGATCCACACATTATGAATATGGATCCTTAGAATAAGGCACTATGTTGTAAATCAATCCCCTAGTCTCTGTACAATTGTAGTGTAGAAAATTTAACCATGATACATAGGAGTGGGATTCATTAATGAAAAATCATTAGACTTATATTTTTGAGGATCTATGATATTTAAGGATTTATGGGGGAATAAATCATTTAGGATGGGGATTTTGTAATATCACAATAACAATATGTTAGATATGTTTTATCTTTTCTTTTGTTTTCATTTTTTATTCATTGTTAAATAAAAAGAAGTAACTGGTAGGAAAACAATAATGGTCATGTTTGGAATATTTTGGATTTTTTCACCACAATTTTTTTCTAATAACACATGAAAATAAAAAAATCTATAATGGGATTAAACAATGTGTAATGGACACTAGAATGTACTAGTTAAATGGATACAGTGTGGGAGAAATTTACACAACACATAACGGGTACATGTCATGTAATGAAAAAATAGCATTTAAAAAAAAGATATGGGTTTTTGTTAAATGTGGGTCTCAAGGAATACATAACATTTAATTTTATTACACACCATGTAGAATCATGAGGGTTTGTTTTACTCAATCAATTAAGTTGAAATTATTAATTAATTCAAACCATATTCCATTCTAATGACATAAAGGCTCTTCATAGGTGATTTTGGGTGACTCCCTCCCACCTGTATTACTTATTGAAATGATTTTCTATCAATTTATATGGATTTAAATAATCATGTAATTTAATACTTATAATTATTCATTAATTTTGATTTCATATAGTATTTTGCAAAGTATTTTTTATTATATGGTATTTCTATTGATCATTTTTAACTTCTTAGGGGCCCTTGTCATTTAAAGGATGTTCTCATCATTTATGGTTACTGTTTTTAAAATCATATTGGTTTATACATTGTTGATATAGGTGTTTCTATTAAATTGGTTATGTTAATGAATTTCACATAATTCATGATTTTTATCATTTGTTTGATCTTTTATTTTAAGTGAGTGATTCTTTCAAATGATTATTGTTTGAATTGTTTTTTCAAAAATGGGTATTTTTGAAAATGGAATTTCTAAATTTTGAAATTGGTTTTTTGAAACTATGAAGTGGATTACTGTGGCTTTGAAATTTTTCATTAAAATTGTGATCATGTATTTTAAAATGTATTGGAATGTAACATATTTTGAACCTTGGGTAAATTAGGAAAGAGACACAGGTATTCTTAGTGTGTGTCGCTCTGCTAATAGGTAACCTTATATGATGTCCATTAGAATGATTCAATATAGGTTGGATCCAATGTTATACTTATTTAGTGTTTTTAGTTTCTATAATGATGTGTAAAAATTTTTAGGGGATATATATGTCAGGTTAATTGTAATTTATTGTTACTTATCACGTGATTTTTTTTATCATCAATGGTTTATCATAAGTTTTTATATGAGGTTAAATAATGTTTCATCACATGATTTGTTTTTTCATGGATATGTGTTTTCATGTTTGCCTCTTTATGAATGGATATGATTTCTTGTTTTATCACATTTAATTGTATTATATTTTGTCTAGTAATATCAATGTATTTTAGAAAAAACAAATGATAAAAAATAAATATTACTTATAAATAGTTTTCATTTATAAAAAAATAATTAGATAATTTTTTTTAAAAAAGATTGAATTTTAGAATTCTTTATATTATACATTTTATAGTAATTATGTTTCTATTATAATGGGCTTTGTCTCACACAATATTTTTTCCTTTGAGAATGTTTAGATGTGGGATTACATGATTCATGTAATAGGAGGACCATATCAGTGTATGTTGGATTCTATCATTGCTATTTCTTTTAGTTTGGTTTGGCCAGGACATGGATATTGGTCATGTGGGGACTTATCCTACTTTCTTGTTTACAATGTTTTTCATGGATAATGTGTATTTTTTGTTTTCAGATCAATTTCCACTTTCAACTCCGGTAGTGTTTTTTTATCTTATATCCCAGAATTGTTTCTATTTTCCTATTTTACATATATCAAATGATGGGCTGATTTATCTAGCTAATATAGTGGAATGGATATGGTTCATTACAAGTATATTTAAATCCATCATTTGTATTGATGTATTTGGAGTCAAATTAAATGAATTTTTTTCAAATTTGAAAATAAGATATTTTTTCCAAATAATATTTCATAAAATTGTTTAAAATAATAAAATATTGAAATAATATATTTGGGATAATATATGGTTGAAATTTTACTCTCATGTCCTTTTATGAGATAATTTCATAATTTTAAATAATAATCAAAACACTTTAATATGTAAAAGTTGTTACCGTAATTAAAATTAAAATTGATTAACTAAAATTTATTCAATACGATATGGATTAAAATGGAACAAAGACATATCTATGTTCTATTTTTTGATGGTATTAAATCCCTTTACTACCATATATTCAAATTCCATTCCATTTGGATATATATTTCAGAAGAATTAATTAATTAAAATTATTTCTTTTGAAAAATTAAAAACATACATCCCTTATTTATAAAATGTAACCCCTACCTCTATTCATCATACAAATTGAGACATATATCTTTAAAAATAACTAAAAATATATTTTATAAATATATATACACATGTTATTTAAGTGATGGTTTCTATATAATTCCAACCTTATGAGCCTTAAGAATAGATGTAATTGAGGTCACCCAAAGAAGAGGAATTTTTCTTACCCAAACTCCATCAATTTATTGTTTCCTCTTCATATTATTAATTTCTAGACGTTATCATATAATACAAAATACAGTTTAGAAAATATACTGAAATTTTATTATGATTATAAAACCACCATTACCCACCATTGATACCATCAAATGGGATGTTAATATATCACTTGAGCTGAAGTATTAATTAACATTACCCGATAGTGATACAAATACTTTTATAATTTCCATCGTTTCGGGATGGGAATTAATATATGTTTAACATTTATATATAATATTTATAAAATAATTTTAGGTTCATAATATTTAATTTATAATATTAAAAGTATTTAATTAATTTTAATGGATAGATTAATATCAATCGAGATATTAAAATGGTAATGTAAAATGAGGCACATAGTTTCAAAAAAGCTACCCTTCCTTATGCATAGTGTGCTCTCTATGTGAGTTCATTATCCTCGTTGAACATATACATATCACCTATATAAAATTATTTTTTATAGATCTTCTTCATAATAGTTCAATCAAAAAATAAATCACCTTGAGGTGTGAGGATTTATTTCCATGACATCAAAATTGAAAAACCGCTTTGTGTTGCAAGGAATCATTTTCAGAACCCAAAAATGAAACATTGCACTGTTTGGAAAGGGTCCAACCCCCCAAATGAAAATTCACTTTTTAGTGTAATTTATCCTTTTTATCCCCGCCACCACAAATGAAAATTGGTTTTCGGAGAGTGGATTCAGCCCCATGCCCTACAAATGAAATTTTCAATAACGTGGTAAGGATGATTCTTACAAAATAGAATCTCCTAGGAGAAGTGTTTGAGAAGTTAAATTTATTCCCCAATAAAACCCCCCATATATAGACCGGTACAAGGATGAATTTATGTGTGAGTGATATAGTGTGCACAAGACAAACAATGACACATATAGAATGTTTAGGAATCAAATTTATATGGTAATCATTTACATCATATAAAGAAGATAAAACATTCTTATGAAATAGTATAAATAGCACAATCAACTCTCTTCATGTAATGTAGACATTTGTATAAAAACCATTGGAATTGGTATCCCCATTGCCGAGCACAACTCCACGAACCATATATCGATGGAATCTTTGCAGGCCGCCCTACTACATTGAAAATAATATGTATCATGAGACCCTTCTGAATCATATTTCGTAATATTTTTAATGTAATATGTTAAACATTTTTGAGTTGATCTGAATATAATTTCATCCATATTTATTTTAGGAATCATAATGATTTTTATTTCATTTTAAAAATATTTGATTCAATAGTTCCCTTAACATAATTGTTTTTTAACAAAAAATGTGTTAACTCTTCATACCAATCTCTAGGGACACATTAAGAACGTATAATCCAATGGTATGTTTTTAAACATATTTAGGATGTATTTTGTCTTCAAAAATAGGGGATTTTTCAACTAAACTTCTTCCTATAAACATGCATTAAAAAATCACAAATCACATTCATTTGAGAAATAAAAAAATTTAAAATTTTTTAAAGGCTAATAAAATATAAATAGAACCAATTATAGATATAAGTTAATAGGGTTATTCATAATCTAGTACCACTTGTTGATTTTATCCTCTAGAAATTTTTTAAATTTATTTCAATTTATTATACATTTTTTATCACTTTTATTTCTGAAACCCCATTTTACTCAACATAATGATGTTTCATTAGGTTGGTCAACCATGCTATAGACTTTATATATTTCAAATTCTATTACATCATATTTTATTGATTATATCCAATACTCATTACAAAAATAATCATTACAATTTTTAGGATGAAATAGGTAAATTAATGAAAGATGTCCAATTTATTTTATCAGAGAAATATTTTTCCTAACTGGTTAACCAACATCACAAATGATACTATTAATAGGTTTATTTCTATGAAACAACTGACTCGGGTTTTGTAAGGTTTTTTCATGAACATAAAGTAGAATGTCTTCTTATGTGAATAATTTAGAAAAAAATTCTTGAGTATTTTCATTATTAAAATAATATTCTATCAGTGGTTTCGGATAAATTTTGGGAAACACATCTGGGGATGTTGGTAGGGTTTGTTTAAATACAAAAGCACTGGTATTATCAAATTTAACAATAATATTTGCCAAAAAGTACAATATTTTTTATTAAAAACATTATATGATGTATAAGTGGTGGAAAACCCTAGGAATATAACATCTTTGTCTTTGGGAGTGAATTTTAGGTAAATTATATTTCATATCAATGATAAATAATTTTCATTAAAATTCTCCAATGAATAAAACAGTTGGATTTAATATATTCCATAATTCTCGTGGGGTATTATTAATAAAAGTTCATATTAAAACTAGATATAGAGTATAGAACACAGTACTAACTAATTCAACACAAAATTATCCCCAATTAATTATTCACTCAACATGGTTATTTTTATTTCTGGATGAATAAATTTTCTTCTTTCAAAAAGAACATTTCTATGAGGACATCTTGGAGCTCGACTATTATGTGAATTTCTTTCCATACAACCAAATGTTTCAAAATTTGGATTTAAAAATTCTTCACCATGATAAAAATGAATAGTTATTATGGGATGTTTTTATTGATTTTAACAATATATAAAAGTTTTATAAAAAAATGAGGATTAAAATTTCATTATATGAAAATATTTCCATGTTTATCTAGTGTAATCATCAACTAAAAAAATACATTATACTTTCTACCAATACTTCATGTTTTTGTTGAACCAAAAATATCCACGTGAACTAATAGTAATTCATCATAATTTAAGAAATCACTTATATATTTCACACTAGTCTTATGATACATACCATATTAGTAAGGGTCACATACTTTTGACGAATCAAATATAAGCTTCAGTATGTTCTTAAGAAGTCCTTTTGTAGTTAAATTACATAAGATTCTAATATTTCAATGTCTTAAACATCTATTCCATAACCATGATTGATCTTTAAATTCACTATGAAAATGTATTTATTAGATTATATGGACTTCTATGTTTTTTTGTATACATTTTCATGCCGATGTGCAGAATGAATTAATTCATCCATGGAATTTTCAATCATACAATTACCATTCATAAAATTCACACGGTAACATTCATTAAAATATTGAATTATGATTATAAAGTTGTGATTAATAACTTTTACTAATAAATTTTTGAAATTAAGGATTTTCTAAGAAGAACAATATTACATATATTGATAATATATCCATGAGAATTATCTCCAAAGGTATCCTTTTGACATTTCATATTGATAACATTTTGAAAAAATAATTGTGTCCATTAATATTTCTAGAAACCACACTATCTATGTACCATGTATTCTTCTGTTTGGTACTCTATTTTTTCATAAAAACAAAACAATTAGTCTTTTGTAACTAAAGAATTCATTGGTATTGAAATATCATTATGTAAAATTTTTGGAAACTACATTTGTTTTGAATAATAGGCTTTCTTCAAACAAAAACATTTAATTTTATTAAGAGAACATTTCTTATCCCAATAGAATAAAAATTTATATTTAATAGAAAAATTGGGAATTTTACGAAACAAAGGTGTTTTTACAAATAATTATTTTTTTAATTAGTATATCACATTACTGAACTACTACAATATGGATGGACTTTTTTAAACATTTTATCAACACCTTCATTACTATTACAATTTTTTTATAAAATATTCTTGAGATAAAAAATTTCAAACCTTTATTTTATAACTAAATATTTATCCAAATATGAATTAGTTTTCGAATAGATTTTATAAAAACAAGTTTTGGGAAAAAATTCTACAATTACATTTTCTAAATAATTTTGAAGAGTAACTTTTTTAGAATTGGATTTATTATTATTTACGATAAAAAATAAATATTTCATTTGAAAAAATATCAATTAATTAATCAAATTTAGGATGTTTTTCTTTACCCTTATCATGTTATTATACCCAATTTAAAATTTCTTCATGAATTTTTTTTACAATACATGAATCATATTTATAAGAAGGTAAAATATTTTCATCACTGGAAAAGGATAATTATTCATCAAAAGATATAAAATTCTTCTCATCATGTAATGTTTCACTTAAAGACATATTATTTAATGAATAATATATGTTTACCTTATCCATAAACCATTAATTTTCAATAGGTATTCTGGAATAGAAATATTTATTCAACTATTTGGGAATTTTCTATATCTGAAGAATCATATGAAGTGTCTCCTCCAATTGCACCCCAGAAATCATTATCATTCAACAAATTCTTTCCAGTGGAATTGTAGTAGTTTTTATAATTTATATAAGAATTTATTTATTTTTTATCATTATTTTTGGGGTTCTAGATAAAGCAGTTTTATGTGTCAATCATTCTTACATCCATAACTTGTAGCTTTATAATCATTTTTTTATTACTGTCATTTTAAATTTTTATTTAATGATAATAAAAAAATTTATTCTAATAATTTTGTTCATCCTTCAAGATATAATAGCTAACACATTATTAGAATGTTATGAAACACATGAATAGGATTGAATAATAAAAATATTCATTATTTCATTAACAAACTTATTAGGATTTTGAACTTTCAATAGATTTGAAGTAGTAGTAAAAGAAACTACACCATTATTTTACTTTAATTTCTCAGCATATACTTAAGCCTACAATTATAATGAAATATAGTACAAAATATATCATCAAGGGTATGATTTTATGTATTCCTAGATTCATCATCAACTATTATCCATGATTTCCCCTCATTAGGGATGAAATAAATAATATTTACAACATGAATTCCATCCATTAATCCTTTTTCACCTATATGCTATAAACTATTTAAAATATTAATGAACTACTATTTTACCTTTATAGTAGGATCACCATAGAGAAATTGAAATGCTTGATATTTAGCACTAAGTGTTGATCTCCAGGTTTCAACAACTATTGATGATCCAAAATAAGTAATTTATAATTTATCCAAAAAACTATTAATAGTTTCACCAAAAGAAATATGACTATATATATATATATTTGTTTTCATAAAACAAAACATGTTATTCATTACCTTATAATTCAACTAATCTCTTTATTTCTCTTGAATTCTAAAATTTATAAGTTATTTATAAGGATGTTATTAATCACCAGTTAACAAAACAATGCTATTTACTCTTTTTTATCACAAAGGGATTTATTCTGTATCTCTAGTATTCATAGTCCTTACTATCAAATATTAGTGGTCTTGTAGTATTTAGATTATCTATAGATCTATAATTTTATCATTATATCTTTAAAAAAGATATAAAAAAAATAATTTAAACAATACACAATAGTGTAATTAAAAGTTTATAAACACATTTTTAAGAATAAAAAATTATACTAACTTACAATAGTAATGAAATAAAATATCTAGGATGTATTTGATTTGTGGTAAAATCCGCTGATACCAAATCTTTGTATCAGTAAAATAGAGTCTTCGCTCTGATACCAACTATTTGATTGAATTGAATGCGAATACGATATACTATATGGAGGGGTGATTTTTTTATGAAAAAAATTAATTTCTAAACTTAATAGAATATAAGTTCAATAAGTTTAAACTAATCGTATTAACAATAAATATACAGTGTTAAAATCATTACTAGACGTTTCCATGTGTTCTGATAAAAGAAAAGTTATAATAAAGTAGATTCCAATATGTAAGTATTTAGACAGTAATGTGATTATTTCATTACAACAAATATAATAATATTGAATTTAGTGATAAATATAAATAAAAATGTAATTGCATTTAGAGATGAAATTGATATATTAGAGTATTCAAAAAAGTATCATAATCACGATGTTAATAATAGATCATAGTAATAAAAAGGTATTGATTCTATCGTAAAGTGTACAGAAACATATTCTGAGTAAATAAGATGTATCATAATTAAAGATATTATGATAAAAAAAACCAAATAAGAAAGAATATATATGTATCCATTTCTATGTAATTATAGCCACAATAAATGACTTTTAATTAAAAAAGTAGTAAAAATGAATAAAATTATTTTATCCAAAAGAGAAGGTGTAACTAGTAACCATGGATATTAATCAATATTTATATTCTTATAAGAATGTATGTCTTTATCTTACCAGAGAAATACCATAAAACAATGATTAACATGTCTCTCTATCCTCATGAGCCATCGATACAATGATCATATTTTCTTTGTCATCATATACCCATAATCCCTCGATATGGTGATTTTTTCTTTCTATCATAGTAAGCCCTCAATCAATACAGTGATCATCACATATTTCTTCCTTGCCTTGGAGGTCCTCGATCATATTCACCCAATTAGTCACACAATGATGTTACAAACTCGATATGGTTACAATTACGAAGAGTAAGTTGTTCACACTTGTAAGAATTATAGCTCTCACATTGTATATAAATCAATAGAGTGTCTCTATAGGTTTGTTTCACCACTTTTATAAAAAATATAAAATAACCTGGGTTTTGTAGGCAAGCATTCCAATAGAAATATTGATCTCTAACAGTCATATTTTCTCTATGATTCTTGGATGGACCTGGATACATGTCACCCCAACAATCATATTACAATAGAATACATTGAATAATTTTATAAAACCCATATTTTAATAGATTGCATGAAATCATGTTTATTTACATCATTTATAATTTGATATGTATTCCATTATGACAGAATATCTTTTCCATATTTACAACTTCACCTTTTAGTCAATATGATTGATTTTATTACATTAATTAAAAATGTTTTTCTTTATGTATATGAATCTAATGATAGCATTTCCAATTTAAAATATGATTTTTACTTGTTTTAGTGTGAATACAAAATAAAAATTCTTAAAATTCGATTTGATAATGAATAATCAGATAGTTATGAAACTCATTATAATTATGCCAATTATAATGAATATTGTAGATTGATATTTACAAATAATACAATACTATTTGTATTGTAGAAAAGTATGTTTTCATAAAAAAAATAATACAAATTGGCCAAAATGAATTTTTCAATTATGTATTTAATAAATTTTTGTGATTTCCAAAACAAATGGAATGAAAAAAAATACTTTTGACTTAATTTTCCATACCGAATGACAAAAACTACATGGTTGGGTCCTCATCACATGACCTTAAAATGTATGACGTATACCATTATGTTTCATCAAAATACATGTGTTATAATTAATATGAAGATGAGATGTAGGAATCCAATCTCATGTGCCCGATCCCAACATCCATACTAGCTTAATGTTACTAGATGATGTTAAAAGTCCGAGAACCCAACCATGTGGCATAAAATCATAATCATGATATTAAAAAATATAATAATACTTAAATTTTCTATAAATGGCCACCATAGATGAATATTATTAGAAACATATAATTATATCCATTAATTAATAACCTCATATACATAATGAAAAATATAAAATCATCACATGCCAAAAAAGTTGATTTTTTGTGACAAGGGATACTAGTATGATATTTGGGATTTTATAAAGGATTCACTAATAAGTTTTAAATATGTAAGAGTGTAATAGAGTAGAAAATATTTACCCTAAAGGGTGTGATTATCCTAACCTTTAATATTCTTGGAATGTGTGATCCTTATTGTCCTAAGTAGATAAATCCATGTAAAAAAGTTCAATTTGAAAAAGGTCTACATTGACATGAAATGAACATGGGCATGAGAGAATGTCAGAAACAAACAAAACATGACCAGACGTGAATGAGTTTTCTTACCATCAAATTTTAGACCATTTTTTGAATTTAATTCCGCACACAAATAAAATAATGTTGAACCTGATGGTAATCCTTAAAAAAATATTACTTTGTTTCCTACATGATGGGATCCTCAATGCACAAAATGAAAGAGGGACAAAACATGAGTCCTAATCAATTATTTATGCATTTATTTGGTTATTGACATTTTACATTGATAGATTATTATTATTTATATTTTTTTCATATGAATAGATGATGTTTCCTCAATAACTCCCTTCAATACAATCTAATGACATCCTTCAGACCAACTAAATCTTTTTCATCTAAAACCATGTCCTCATCAAATCCGAGTACACTGTCACTGACCCTACATCTCTAACATGGGGTCTAAAATATGATCACTTAGGGGTTCTATAAAAATGGTATCATCCTTGCCGTTCTGGTATCTCAACATGCCCACTAACTCATGATGCCCTACCATCCATCCACCCAAAGACTGTGGGTGGTCTATATGAAGACAACACCAGTTGCCTCATGAGATCATTTAAAGAGGCTATCCATTGAAGGTTAAAAAAATTACTCAATTATATAAAGAAGGATAAAGAATATGTTAGTGATGGAGTAATCCAGATAGTATAAGTGTACATCCATAGGGACACTACTAGAATCCTCTATCAACAAATTTGTGCTACAAAAAACAGTCATCGCAATGGGGACACCACCCATAAGATCCCATATTATGTCACATTGGCCCATGCACCTACGATAATCCATCAGGGGTAGAAAATAGTAATCAGTGTGCTTGACTATACCTCTATCACATCGAAATAATCCTAACATAATGATTTTGGTGGTAAATCGTGAGAACACAGAAACTGATGACCACACCAGCCAGGACTACTAACATGGTTCATCAATAACCAATGAATCATATTGATCAAAATCTATGATAACAAAATAATTGGGGAACAAACATTCCCAAATCCATTACAACTAAAAATATATTTTGCTAACACCTATAGAATCAAGTTTGATGATATTCAAATCAAATAGGAGAAACCCCATATATCTACCTCCATACCTAATTATTGTAATTATATCCTGAAAATAGATGGAGGAAAAGAGGAGGAGTCCATCTCAACTACAGATAAAAATTATGAATATTTCCCTATTCCAGCCGATGGAGTAACTTCTTATAATTGGGATATGATGGAAAGACATCAGAATATTCATGTCCATATTATCCATGTTTTTTATGATATTATTGTAGCATCAACGGTGATATGGAGTTGGGTGTACATCCCTCCTAAAAATTTCGTCTGTTTTTATCGAATAATTCTTGAATTAACATGGAATAAATTTATATTCCTACTCTTATCCTAGCTATTCATGGAAATCCCATTATAAATGGAAAACTGAATCAGTCCCATATTCCTATTCCAATGGGATGTTAATGGTCTATCTGAGAGACAACCCTATGGAATACATCTATCTAAGTACAAATTCCACATCCTTGTTGGAAAATTATTGTAGTGAAATGGGAACTAATCAAACATTATTTTGAATATGAAATCCTTTAACAATTGAAGGTGGATACAATCACCTAGAGGATGAAATCTAAAAATAACCCTCATCAAATATTATGGGGAAATTTAGTTATAATCCACGACCTTACTATGATAAACGCTAGTGTAATACCTGAAGTTTCCAGAGACATTTTTTCTTGAATTAATTAATGGTAATTTTTGAATTTCAATACAGTAATTCAAGAATTCCATTCACATGGAATAGAATTATTGTACATTACATGGAACATCGACATGATGGATATTACATAAAACAATGAAAAGGCATTTGTTACACACAACACTGAGTTTCTAGAAAACATAATTAATTTTTATAATTATTTAAATAAGATAATTATAAAACATGTATTGAACATAGTAATAAGAATATTAGTAACTAATTTTAAAATATTTATCATAATGGAAATATATAATTACAAAATATTTATAATGAATTATATAATTATTTTTGTAAAGTACTTATACTTTTAAAAATAGTTTTTCTCAAATGAACTACTTTTAATGTCATTCTGTTGAAAGTAATAAAATTAATATTAGAAAAATTTAGAAATTTAAAATTACATAATAAATATATTTTCTAAAATTAATGTATATAAATTATCAAAGGTTTATATTTGGTAATTGTTTTGGGAAACTACATATTTGGATGAATAGTGAAAATTACTAAATTTTAATTCAAAAATACTTTCTCATATAATTTATTTATTATTACAAATTATATATTAATTTGGTTTCAATGTATATGTAGATATAATTTTTATTAAGAAACCCAATTTGGGTCATTGGAATGGATTTCACTTTGATATTGAATATAAATACATAATAATATTTTGAATGTTTTTACATTAAAAATCAACAATGTCGACCCGGATGACAGATTAAATTTATATTAATTTATACTATATCAAATCATGGAAAGTTTAAAATGAATTAAATATTTGGAATCATCATAATTTATAATTTATAATATGGTCATCTTGTTTTTGGACAAAAAATATTAGTGTAATTAATGAAAATTAATCACAATGATTAAGGAAAGATTAAGCTTAATAAGGGACTAATCATTAATATTATGAGACCAAAAAACATATAACCTATTCATGGTCAATTTGAAGGCCTTATTTTGACCCTATCCTCCCTCAAATAAATTTTTTGTGATTTTTAGATCCACCCATTACAAGAAAACGTGTGTGGAATTAATTTTCAAAATATATACAAGAGAGCCAATCATCCTCTACTATAAAAGGCCTCATCTCCCCCCACATCCTCACACCTCTCAAACTAATTATTTTCAACAATGATATACCCAATACACCTCTAAAAATTCCTTCATTCCTTCTTTAATCCCCCCATTGTGACGAAATCATTCCAATGAATCCATTTGGTGCAAACCAAAATGAGTTACGGGAAAAAGAGGTAACATTATCCCTTGAGTAATATTATTTAATTTAAATTCACCACCCATAAACTCTTATTATTAATTAATTGCCTTAAAACACTTATATCATGAATATACTAGGATTTTTATATTCTAAGGTTTTGATTGATACTTACAAACACATACATCTAATGGGTAATAAACATATTGTTTACGTGTATGGTGAATGGTTTCCTCACAAAACGATGATTGCTCATTTTTCTATTTCAACAACCCATGGTAGATATTATGATGGAAACTATGTTGAAATATTTTATATATTATATTCTTTACCTATTTAAGATTATTTAATACTTTTACAAAACATATATTTATACTCTCCATTTAGTGGAAAATAATATAATTTTATTTGAGGAAGTGTTGACTACCTCCTCTGGAAGCAATGTGATTCGTTCACACAATACCTGGAATGTATTAAGGATTTATTATATAACATATAAAATATATATGAAATCATAAATATAATGTATATATATATATATATTCATTCTTTCTTTCTTTCAATTCGTCAATAAAAACAGAAACAACATTCATCTATACATATAACTTATCATCTCCATGAATGGTGCATTGCATTTCTAACACATATATTTTAAATATTATAATAATACTAATATAGTGAATATAAACTATAATTTTATCATTTTTATAATTATTGAAATCATGAAATAAGTATAAGGTCCAAATATATGACAAATTAATACACATGTGAATATCTAAGCAGATATTACCTTATATGAAAAATTAACATAGAAATGATAACAAGTATGTAATATAAAGTCCAAATAAACCATATAAGGTAATATATATAATAATATGGGTTTTTATTGATGAATAGTATTATTTTATTTACTATACAAGGGGATGTTATGATTATGATGAGTGTCAGGATACAAGGTAATAATAATTCATCTCATTTTTTTGTGAGATACATGCTTAATTCGACAGCCATTCCTTTTGTGAGTTGTGTATACTAACCATGGATGTAATAAATGATGATTATTATTATATTTTTGGATATTTACATATCCATTTTGTGATTTTATTTCATGGGGTTAATGTTTCAAATGCTACCACATCCGTAAGACATTTTTGTCTCAAATTACCTTCTTTGAGACACATGTTTTATTATGCACTTAAATTAATTGTTGAGGATTATACACATCCATTTGAAATATTAAATATTAAATCATATTAATTTCATTATATTTAAGCCTTAATATAATTTAATTCTCTAACATGGAGAGTATTATCCCATGTTACCATGTGCTATGAGTTAATTGAAACCGTCTGATTTTTTATCAAGATTGATTATGATTATACTTACTTTATTAAAATATTATGATCCAACTCTCAAGAAAACTAATGATTATTATTATTTAATGTTTATTAATGTAAAATATATATATTAGTAAAATTCTACCACTCTATTGTAATCACTAATATTAAGAATTTTGTTTTAATAAATTCTTTTTTTCATTTCTCTCATCGATCTGAAACCTGTTTTATTCAAAAACCATGTATTTAAAAATGTTTTAAAATGACCCATCTTGATAATTTTGGTGGGGAAAATAATCTTAAAAATGTATTATGGTTTATAAATCATTCATTATAATTACCCAAAGCTATTTTCAAATAAAATTTGTTAATTTTTAAAATAATATTTTTAATATAGAAAGGACATTTTACTCAAAAAATGTTTTCAAAAGATATTTAAAATTATTTACCATCTAAGATATCAACTGGTGGTGTTATAATTTTATTATAGTGAAATTACTCAATGGTTCCATTCATATTATTTATCTATATAAATTATGTTTTTATATCATGATGTTTATGAAACCTGTTTCTCTTCCATGTGTTATATTCCTTTGAAACATGATTTTTTTCATGGGTTATTCTTTTATTTAATGGTTACGAAACCCACATTTTTCTATAGTTTATGATATTATTACGTGTTTATCAAAACCTAGTTCATTTCATGGGTTTTGGAAATTATTATTTATTTTCTTATAGAACATATATATATGATTTCATTATGAGATTGGTGTTACCAATAGCTTCTTCAAATGCATTGGGTAATTATTTATATCTCCTATGATATACATGGATATACTTACAAATTAACTAGGTTTAGTATCATAGGGAAGGAACTATGGGTGAAATTGATTTAGTAATAACGGGATAGAAGTCGGGGTATACCTTGTTTAGAAATGGACGTTTTCCAATAAGATGGCATCGATAACAATGTCATGACTACTACAGAAATCATTATAAATGATAGTGTGTCTACCATAATTCCATGTTATATTCCTATGTTATGCATAATGTATAATGTTAATTATTTTCTTATGATTAATATCTTATGAACTACCCCAATTGAAGACATGATTCTTTTTTATGATCATTGATATGCTGGATATGATCTTCTATATTCACGATCATGTTCTTATAACATTATTATCCTAAATAAGTTTATGTATCTCCCTTGTTTACCCTTACTGAGAATCTGAGATCACCCACATTTATGTGTCCTTCCACTAG
Source organism: Viscum album (assembly GCA_963277665.1). Classification (NCBI taxonomy): domain Eukaryota; kingdom Viridiplantae; phylum Streptophyta; class Magnoliopsida; order Santalales; family Viscaceae; genus Viscum; species Viscum album. Next base: position 1,917,874,816 of record OY728148.1, on the reverse strand, counting down.
GTTATAAATATATGTATTATTCTTAACGTATAAAATAACGGTTCAAGACAAGATGAACCTTGTGGGACATGATGTAGCTCATTAAGGAACTATTGTTTATGTTTCCATGTTTACGAAGGCACTAAAACAGTACGGTATTTGGATGTCTGTTTGTATATATTTTTATGTATTCCAAAAAGTTATATAATATTAATTTAGGAAAATAAAGGGTCTATATAGTTGATATCAAAGTATTGATTTAGTTAATCTTTTGAATTATGTATTAGAAAACCAATGTAATAAATCTATGGAAATTTCTATGGATAAGTCTAAATATATATAGATTTAAATTGAAATGTCAAGAAATTTTTTAGAAGGATAAATTGATATGTTTTCTAGAAATACATCCCTTTATAGATACTATATGTGGATGTGGATCTGGATTATATGTACCTATGGTTTAGAAATCCTAAAATATGTTCTGGTACTGAATCAGGGTAATATATTTCAGGATAATGTCCCTTGTTACAGACCTAGTTTAAAACATTTAGAGGTTATCATTTTTTAATTCACAAATTCATTATGATCCATCATTAAGGATATAAATTTAAATCTTCTATGAATAATATTTGATAAAAATATGGTTTCATAATTTGGAAATCCTATAAGGGAATATTCTTGAATATGCGATTCCTCAATATGATAATTTTTTTACTCTATGATTTTTTGTTTTAGTCAATGGATAAAACCTAACGGAACTGCATTAATGATGATTTAAATAGTTAATAAAAAGATTATCCTGATATGAAACCTACTTCAATAGGAGATGGAATAAAAAACATCATTACTATTATCACACAACTTCCTCAAGATATTAATCGTGTTGTTCTTCTATTAGAGAAAATTATTGAATAACGTTCTGTTGATTTGTTTAGGAGGAAACATCCCCATTTTATTAGTGGATATTCTAACTGAGTTAATGGTAAAAATTGGATTAGTTTTAGTGAAAATATATTTTACATTCTATAGTTTTTTCAGAATGAGAAATTTTTTTAAATGATTTTTATTTAATATTGAAGCATAACAGTGGTGGACTCTAGTCAGGAATACAAAACAAAGATGAGATTGAGTCCATGGTTTTTCATGTGTTCGAGATCATATTTTTTAATAAGTAAATCCTCAAATTATTTTTTCTAATATGGTGAATGAGTTCCTTCAGTTGAATTAAAGGGATGATGAATCTGGTGGTACCTATGATGCTAATTTCATGAGACCTATGAGAAATGTTGGTATGTTCTCTTATGGCTCAATTCTAAGTCTTATAAGGGATTTAAGCATAATATTATTTAGTATCTATGAATATAGTATCCATTGTTCAATCTAGGTTGAAATTTATGTACGATTCATGTATCAATCTAATGGTTTTGACAATAAAAATAAGATGTAGTTCAATGGAAACTCTAAAAACATTGATAAAAGAAGTCGAGTTTTCCATTATTAAATATAGGTGAAAAGAAGAATTAATTAATTTGAATAAAGGGGTATAGTAAATGTCTTATGTGAATAAATTAAGGTCTTGGGTCAATTAATTGACGAGATGATGGAATGAAGTTAGCTAAAAAGTCTAGTGGATGTAATTTGGAAATTAATGCACCTCCTCACATAATTGCTACAAGTGTAAGGAGAATTGGAACGATGATAACCTATTCCCTAAACTAATGGCTAATGATGAATATCAACATAAATAACCTATTAAGATAAGTAAGAGGAGAAATATCAATAAATAACTATTTATGATGAGGGGTGTGATAAAGACTTTATCGAAGGTACACATACCATCCACTATTGAACTCCAAATGTCATATTTTATTTGGGACCTACCCACTATTTCAAATATAATTATTTTTATAAGGGTGTTAAGATTACACCAAAAAAATTATATATTAAATTATTAGTCAAACCACTAATGGTATGATGATTACATCTGAGGTTTATTATTCCCCTCATGTTGATGTTTTCCTAAAATACTTCCTACAACTCTATTAATTCTTTATTTTCGTAAAATTTGATGTCATCTTAGGCACAGATTGGAATTCACTACATAAATACCAAATCAATTTTCGAGGAAGTGAATTCAAAAATGATATTTAAAACCTTCTTATGACCATCCATTAATGTGATGAGAAGCCTTAACATTTTGTGGATATTAAATCTAATGTATGGTTCTTAATTAAAATTTTAAGGGGTTGACTATCTAAGATGGTTGGGGATAAAGTCTTCATTGATGATATGGCTATTATTCAATTATTTGTGAATGTTTTTCTAGAAGAGTTTCATCTCCTTCCATGAAAACACAAATAAGAGTTCTAAATATAAATCTTACCTAGTTCCACACCAATTACAAAAATACTTATATAATGGAATTGATTGAAATAGAGGGAATGAAGAAGAAAAAAAATAAAACATTGTTAAGGGATTCATTATGCCAAGTGCATATCTTTGGAGTGCACATGTTCTCTCCGTGAAAAATAAATATGGTTCAATGAGCCCATGCATAGATTATTGAGATTTAAACAATATCATAACCGAGACCAAGTATCCTCTTACTTATACTGATTACTTGGTTGATCAACTGTGAATAACTCAATATTTTTCCAATATTGATCATAATTCTGGATATCATGAATTGAGGGTCACGAAGGAGGATATAACCAATATTTCATTCCATATGGGGTATAAACACTATAAATATATATTGATTCCTTTAGGTATTACTAATTCTCCTACTATAATCATAGATTTAATTAAAATAGTCTGTAAATATTACCCTGACTAGTTTGTGGTAGTCTTTATAGATGATATTCCTATCTATTTAAAAATAAAGGAAAATCATAAAGATCAATTGATAATCTTACTAAATACCCTATGCAAGGAGAAACTATATGATATTTTTTCAATTTTTTAATTAAAGAATCAGAATATTTCATTCTTTGTTCACATAATCTCAAGTGATGGAATAATATTAGATCCATCAATGATGAAGCCTATCAAATGTATGCCTAGACAAACCATAGTAAATGAGTTCTGTATGATTCATGGTTTAGCAGGATATTTATTAATTATTTTTATATAATATCTAATGAATATGTAATCCTTCGAACAAGTGAACTCAAAAGAATCTTAAGTTCATATATAAAGATAATTATGAAGAAAATTTCCATGAACTTAAGATAAGGTTAGTTAGTGCACATGTGCTAACATTTCCCTTTAGTATATTAGAGTTTTGTAATCGTTAGTGATGTATCCAAGAAGGGATTAGGATGTTTTTTTATTAAGAATAACATTGTTATAGATTATCCATTGTGTATGGTGAAGAATCGTGAAGAAAATTACCAACTCTAGATTTGTAGTTAGTTGTAATAAATTTTTCAGTAAATATATAGAGGAATTATATTTATAGAAATAATGTGTGAAACATTTATCTGTCATAAAAGAATGAAATATATATTCACATAGAATTATTTGAACATGAACTAGAGAATATTTGTATATTTGATAAATGATTATGAATGTTAAATACTTTACCACACTGATAAATCAAACAAGGTGGATGATGCATTAAGTCGGAAATATCATTATAGATTATCCATATTGGGGATCAAAAAAGAAAAAATATTTTTTATTTATGAAGGATGGATATAGATATCCTAAAGGACGGGATGCTATTATCATTTTCAAATGAATGGTCAATCCTCTATCCATGTAAATATTAAGGATGCAGATATGAAAGTTTAGAGATGAAAAATAATTCATTAAATGTTCCCGAGTTTTACCTTAATTGGGATGGAATGATCTGATTTAGGAACATAGTATGTGTTTCTTCCATATCATATTTGAATAAGGATATCACAAGGGATTCTATTATTTAGTCATTATCTATTCATCATGTATGTATGACGATGTATAGGTAGTTGAAAGAATAATTCTAGTGGGTTGGAATGAAAATAGATATCACAGAGTTTGTATCTTGGTGTTTGGTTTTCCAAGATGTTAGTGATAAAAGAAAAAAGTAAAAGGAGATGTTTCATCCCTTACACATACCAGAGTATAAATGAGAGAACATCAATATGGATTTAGTCGTTAGACCACCCAAAACCTCTAATGATTTTAATACTATATCATAGGTAGTGTATCATTTTAATGAGTCATCACACTTCAACAATATTGAAGAAGACTTCCCTCTAGATCATCTTAGTAGGAAATACATTAGGGAAACCGAAAGGTTTAATGGAGTACAACAATTTATTGTAACAGATTGGGATTTGAGGTTCACCTAAATGTTCCAAAAACGTGTTTAGAAATTAAAATATATATAATTGAGTATCATAACTACATTTCATCATCAGATAGATGGTCATTTTGAATGAATAATTAAAAACCTATACGATATATAGATATCTTATTCTTTAGATACCAATGGTGGTGGGGATCAACACCTTCCTATAGTTGATTTTTTTAGAATAATAAATTTAAATAAATAATTAAAATGGAACCCTATTAATCCCTCTATGTGAAGGAATTTAGAGATCTTATTTCTTGTGATGAGGTTAGAAACATAATGTATTAGGACATCTGATCGCTGAAGAAATGGATGAGAAGGTTAGGACCACTTATCAACATATCAAGGAAGCCCAAACATGGTTGAGAAGATATTATGATAACCAATGGTTTCATATAGAGTTTAGGTTTTTTTGAAAGTTGATTCTCGTAATCTCACCCTAGAATAAAGTTATGATATTTTGAATGAATGGAAAACTCTGACATAGGTATATTGGTTATTTTGATATACATTATTGTATCAGGATGGTAGCCTATCACTTCGTACTTCCTCCAAATATATCTCAAGAAAATGATGTGGTCCATGAATCACTCTTGAGGAAGTATATAAATAACCCATCATAAGTACAAAAATCATATTTCATACTGCTAGAGAATGATATTTTTATGTGGAACAACCAATTGAAATTCTAAGTCCTATAGAGAATGTTTACGAAAGAAGACCACTTACTAGGTCAATGCTTTGAGGATAAGTAACTATTTAGAGGAAGATACATGGGAAATTAAGGAAATGATGATGTATAACTATGCTCAATTTTTACCCGATTGATGCATTTCAAAGGTGAAATTCATTATAAGCGGGAAGTCTGTAACACCCTGAGTTTTTAGGCACATTTTTTCTAAAATAGATTAAATGTAAATTATGTCTTGAAATACAGTAATTCAGACATTCTTTTCAAACAGAACCAAATAGGAATATGTTACATAGAATATCGACTTTGCATATGTTACACACAACACCATCTTTGGAGTCCATTACATATAACATTGAGTTTCTATTAAATATCATTTTATTGTTATAATTATATTGACATGATAATTATAACCTAGCTATTAAAAGTATTAATATGATTAATAATAAATACTTTTCAAATATTTTTTATAAAATATATTTATAAATAAATCATATTTATAAATAAAGATATAATTTTTGTAAATTTCTTATATTTTCAAAAATACTACTTTCTCAAATGAAGTCTTTTTACCGACCTTATTAGAAAAATAATAATACTAATTTTAGAAAAATTTAATAAAGTGTTTTTAAAAATTAAACATTATTTTTTAATTTAGACAATTGAAATTATATTGGGGATAATTTTTGTGTTTTTTCTAGAAACATCATTTTTTTGATGAATAGTGAAAAATAATGACATTTAATTAAAAAATGATTTTTCATATAATTTAATTATATGGATAAATTATATATTTATATTTTTAATAGTTTAAGTAGATCATATTTTTATCAATAAACCCAATGTGGGTAATTGAAATGAATTTCACATTGAAATAGAACATAAAAACATAAAAAACATTGGATCATTTTAACAGTAAAAACCAGTAACATCGAACTAAGTGTAGGATTAAATTTAAATTAATTTAGGACAGTTTTTTGATGCGTATTTGGAAATATGTTTTCTATATTTTTAATAAGAATAATTTATAATTCCTCTTAGGTTCATCATTATTTCTACCAAAGATACTTGTGAAAGTAATTTAAATGAATTACAACAATTATGACAATATTAAGCTTAATAAAGAACTAAACATTAAAATTAATGGCCCAAACGACCGAGAAACTTGTCCAAGAGCTCTTGTATGTCCATATAGGGAAAAATATTCTATTTTATTGAATTATTTCCATTATTGGATCCTCGTGTAACTTGAAAATCATTGTGGAATTCTCTCTTCCAATATTTACAAGATTGCCACTCTTCCTCCACTATAAAAGGCCTCCTCTCCTTCCACATCCTCACACATCTCAATAAAATTTGATCCAACCATGATAATCCAAATAAAATCCTCAGCATACCTCCCTTACGCTTTTAATTATATCAATACAAATAAATCCTTCCATGTAATCCATTTGGTGCAAACCAAAGACTGTTACCTGAATAAGTTGTATCATTCTTATTGAGTTCTTTTGTTTTATTACAATTATCCACCCATGAATTTATTATTATTGATTTATTTTAAAAGAAAACCATTATAATAATTATACTAGTATGTTTTTATACTATGGGTTTTAATTTCAGTTACACACACTTCCATCTAATGGGTAAAAACATATTACTTACGCGTATAGAGAACTACCATATCACGAAATGATGATTATTCGTTTCTTACTACCTCACATAGTGTAAATAATGATGAAAAATCTATTTATATATTTTTTGTATAATATTTAATATTGGAAAAATTTTATTTAATAATTTTTGAAAACATATATTTACACATTTTTATTTTGTGTGAACAAGACAATTTCAATTGATGAAGTGTGGACTACTACCCACTCAAAGCAATATGATTCCTTTACAAACTACATGAGAAGTATTAATTATGATTTTAGTTATTTTAAATAATACATATTAAAAAATAAAACTAATTTAATTATAATATATATATATATACTAATATGTCATTTTCAATGTTTCTTTCAATACAAATATAAAAATTGAAGAAATGTTCAAGCGTACATATGACTTACCATGACCATTAATAGTGAACTCCATTGCATACATATATTTAACATTTAATTTTATAATAAAATTATATTGAATATAAATGATATTTATATCAGGGTGTACATTCTGGAGATCATTTTATATGTATAAGTTCTAAATATATATCAAATTAAGAAACATGCGAAGAATATATTGGATATTACCTGATGTGAAATCATAACATATAATTTTTAACATGTGGGTAATATAAGGTCAAAATAAAATAGTATAATTATTATATATAAGAATATGGACCAGTGATATATTATTAAAATAATTGTACATATTATATAGGAGGTTTGTACATGTATGAAGAGAGTCAATACACAAGATAAAGACATTTCAACTCAATTTTTATTTCATTGAGATACATGAATTATTCCCCAACCATTACATTTGTGTAGTGTGTATACTACCCATAGGAGTATTAAAATATTATTATAAAAAATAATGTGTATTTACATATATATTCTATTATTTTTATTTCATGGGGCTGAATTTTTTAAAAGATACTAAATCAGTATGACACTTTTCTCTAAAGTTTTTCTTCTTTGAGACACATGTTTTATTATGCACCTACATTATCTTTTGAGGTGTATATAATTTCATTTGAAATATTATAACTTGAATATAATTTATTTCCTAATAATTTAATATACATTTAATTTAATTTCATAAATTTAATGTAGGATCCCATGATACCATTTGGTAAATATTTATTGAAATAGTCTCATCGTTTATCAAGATTGTTTATGATTATGATTCCTTTATTGAAATATTATGCTCCATCCCTGAAGGATACTCATTAGTTTGATTATATCATATTTATTAATGTTATATATGAGTTTTAGTACCATGGTTTCAACTCTTTGGTACATAAGATAATTAATAAAATCATATTAATATGAATCTGACTATATTTATCACTTTAGTTGGAAATCAATTTGATTCAGAAGCCATGTATTCAAAAATATTTTATATAGGTTTTCAAATGATCCATGAAGATCTTTTTCAATTAATTTTTTTTTTATATTTTTTATGTGTTTAAATTATTCCTTTCTATGATTGCAATGGTATTTTAAAAGAACTATTTCATAAATGTTCATTATTTTAAAAAGTGTTTATCAATGTAAAAATGATATTTTACTCAAGATTTGTTTTTAAAATATATATCAAAATTATATTCCATTTAATATAACATTTCTTAGTGTTAATCATTCCATTATGGGTAAATTATTTCATGGTCAAATTAATATTCTTTCTCTAAATGGAATAGGTTTTGATGGAATGATGTTTATGAAACACTTTTCACTTACATGGGTTATATGTTTCTGAAACCTACATCATTTCACAAATTATTAATTGATGAAATTATTATAAAAACTATATTTTTCATAGATTATGATACTAATAAATGAGTATGATACCCATTTCATTTCAGGGGTTATGATATGATTACTTATAATTTTGTGGAGCATTTATGTATTATTTCATTAAGAGAAGCATTGGGCCTATATATCTATCAAATTAATTAGGTAATGATTTATATCTAATGAGATAGAAATGGATTGAAAAAATGAACTCAATTAACTATTATATAGTTTTAATGAAGAGTGGACTAGGTTAAGTAACACACAGATGGAATGTGGATTGATCTCGATCCTGTAAAGGACATTTTCCACTAATATGGACTCGAAAAAAATTCAATGACTAATATGGCAATTATTAAACATGTTATTATGTCATCTATAATTCCATATTTTATTCTTGTGATATTATTTCATGGATTATGTTCTTTATTTCCTTGTGATTCATATCTTATGATCAACCATGATTTATTCCATGATTCATGTTTATGATACTTGATATTCAAGGTATGATATTCTATATTCATGATCATGTTATCATAGCCTAATAATCTTGATTATGCACATGTATCTTTGTTGTTTACCTCAACTGAGAATCTCAATTCACATCTTTTTATGTTTACATCCCCCAATTTATGAAGATATTTATTATGTTTGATGTGTAAAAGAAGGGTTCTTGTAATGAAGAACCTAGTGGGAGATGATGTGGCTCATTTATATACTAGTGTTTAAATTTTCATGTTTCTAAATCCACTATACAAGTAATGACTTTTTGAGACTATTCATATAGATTTTTTTATATTCTTCAAAATTTATGTAGTGTTAATGTATATAAGGACTGGGTCACTATATCTAGTTTTAATGATGATATTGGATGTTTATCTATGGAATATCATGACCCAACTGCTTCACTAAAAAATTTAGTGATAATAGTGGAATTTATGATGGTTATCCTGATAATATTACTACCAATAATTCCAAAATACCTCATAGATCATCTAACTATAAAGGATTACTTCTTTTTCATAATATAATCAATTTGAAGATCATATCTCATAATTAGTGGATCTATAGACATCCATTTTTTTATATTATAAAACATAAATATTTTCAGAATATTTCTATTATCCACCCAGAAGGTCCAACCCATGGTATATGCTATAGAATCTTTCCTAATAGTCAGATGTTAAGACACAATGTTGTTCTTCCCCATGATGAAATTCATTGTGAAGGTAATCCCCATAATGAAAATTAATTTCATCCTGAAGGTTCTACTCCAGTGGAATCAACTATGATTAAACCCTTATACAATGACATACTTCGGAAAATGATACCAATCAAACTAATTCTTCATCATTGAAAAGGTTTATTTTTTCTCAACCATAAGACAACCCAAGGAAACAAATATTCTCAAACCCCTTGTTGGATTACCTACCTTCTAGTTAGATTGATTAAATACCTTTTGGTCCCATAGTATACAATAATAAAAGGGAAAATTAACAATTTGGTCAGATTTAGATGGGGAACCAATCATAAAAGATAATGAATACATATTTCTTTCAAGGATACAATTGATGGAATATGAATGACTAGTAATGTTATATCCTATACTCACTACAAAATCCAGCATTACATAATAATTTTTGGATTATTTTTTTCATGAAATATAACAAAATATATAGAAAAATCTTAATAAATTCAAATCATAAATATTACATTATGATGAATACCCAAATCAAAATAAGTTAAAAAATATATGCACCACCAAATCAACTAGGAATCACTCCAAGATTCATTAAATATGAAATAGTGGTAGATGAAATGATCTCAAAAATTTGTATATAACAATATGTTAAAAGAACTATGTACGTTATTTGTTTATTCCCAATACACTGACCATATAATTGGATGGGTAGAGAACACGACATTTCATTTCACCTTACCCCCATTCGGAAAAATCCCATCAAAGTGACATCGTATAATTTTGTTACCTAGGATATGATTTATTGAAAAGACTCTTGTAACAATAGATATTATTATCACAAAGAACTATCACATAACATATCTTATAGGTGTCTGTCCAAATGAGATAAATCCATAGAAACAATATTGCATCATGACTTTGAGAATATTGATCCAGCCTCCCACATATGGTAATTCAATCATCTGATAGAGATGATATATTAACTATCATTAGATGTAGGAAACTCGTCTAAATGTCATTTAATGAACACATACCATGTTGGTAGAAAGATCTATAAAATCATAAGATGATTAACCGTGAATGTAGATGTTGTAGTACAGGAGAAACCCCATCTCAAAGGGTAAATGGGAATTATTAATAAATCCTTTTTGGGCAACAAACCATTTTAGAATCATAGTAAATGAATGATAGGATCACCACCACCTCACAACGATGGGGTTATTTTTACATAAATCTCACTAAATTTTAGTGTTTTCAGGATCAGGTTAAGTTATCAGAAATGAATCATCTCGGTTTATCCAATACTATAAAACAATTTCATCTTTACGGACATAGGCCAAAATATCAACCAATGGTTTCCTTTAAGATACCCTTTATTAGGAAACATTAAATGGATATCTAAAACATAATTTGATATCCCATAATGGTCAAAAAATGACCTATAAAGAGAATACACACAACTAATAATCACATCTCTTCTGGTAGATGCTCATATAGAAACCATATTTCCCACTAATTTTATATTGATGAAATAATGACAATGTTTTTTTCATTAGTAAATGTAATCTACACCTTTTCTGACAACCATGCAAAATATTAGGCTATTGTTGGAGAATAAAAGAACTGTATATCCCTTAAAAAATGGTCTAGTCCGATATAGATGAAGAAGGTGTGCATTAGAAGAATCATAGTATTACCAAAAATTTATTAACCACTTGGAATTATAAATTTTCACATCCTCAATGGGTATAATCCAATAAAAATGGAAATTATATGGTTCAATACCACTAATTAATTCAGGGTTTTAGACCACTACTACTAATGGAGAGGAATGCTTGGTATGAGAAAAAATTATATAAATAAAGAAGCTTAATGCCAAACTACAGATCACCATATTCTCTCATTGTACATTCTTATAAAAGAACCTCATTTTACACACCCTACAGATGACCCTTGTCATGAAGAACTTATTATACAAGTGAATGTAGATTTGTAATGGCCTCCAAAGGTATGAGAAAGAAAACTAATTTATATTGAACTAGTCTAAATTGAGAAAGTATATTTCCATCCATTGAAAAAACCCACTCAATTCTAATCAGGATACAATTGGACAACTCAACAAATGGAATATACAACTAACACATCTGGTTTATTCATTTGTTCCCCTACTCTAGGCCCAATTCGATTAGTTGTTCCCACACAACCTGCTAACTACATTTATTCTTTGATATCCCGACTATAGGAAATTTAATGGAAGTTTTCACCAATGAATCGAAAAATAAAAACATACCCTAAATGGGAAGATGCAACACTTCATTACTTAATTTTTGATATCTCACTTTTCCAACTTGTGATTGTTTGGGAGATCCAAACCATCATATAAAGCATTTTATATCTTGGTGTGGGCCTCTAATGGTAACATTATTTCCACAAAATACTCCAAACTAAATTTCATTATATAAACCTTGTACAGAGTAGCCTTCATATGGGACACCAGTTTACATGAAGTGTCAATCAATGAATGTAAATACCTCCATAAAAATTTTCCATAATGAAATCATCAAAAAAGAGTCTAAGAATTAATTTTTATGTGTAAGTTCCCAACATACTCGATTAATTTGAAATTTATATAGGAATATTTTCTTTTTTATTTTCATATAATGAATTCAGGATTAGTTTTGGAGACCACACATTCCAGTCAAGTACCCCTGTGGGTTCTATGACCTTGTAGACATTTCACAAAAATTGGATGAATCCATGTGAAAAAATCAACCCAAATCTACACTAGTTTTGAAGTCACATAAATTGAGTACATGAAATGTAGAAACCACAACTGTTAGTTTGAATCCATCCCTTGTACCATATTTTACCCTGACACATTGACCTTATCATATAGTAACCCCTCCATGGAAAATGAAGTAAAAAAATCCTCACAAGATGAAAGGATGGAGTCTAAACACAATTAGTTGGAAAAATATATGTAAAGAACCTAGGCCTTCTATGATGAACATTTTTTGGATTATTTCACAGTATCCTTGGAAGTAAACCCTCTATCTATAAAAAACCATAAATCCTAATCATGTTTCCAATTATGACCACTGAAATTGAATCCCCGTTTAAAAAATAATTGCGAACACCTTCCATGGATTTTTTACAAAACATATCCTACAAAACATGGTCTATTTTTGGCTGCTGTAATTAAGAAAATTATTCTCAAAATTAGAATATGTTTCCACTAGTGTTCTAGAAGAAAAGGGAGAATGATTGGAAGTCACCAGAAAAATTTTGTAGAAAAAAATTTATTGGATGAATCTAACAACAATCAACCAAACTAATTATATCCTCCATTCATTATTGATGAAACCAATTATTCCCCCATCCACTTCTACTATGGAACAACCAACTCCATTATAACCATAATTATCCAAATAAAAATATTCTAATAAATGATGTGGTCATAAGGGTGTGAAAAAAAGAAAGAGGATGATCTTTCAAAAACAGACAATATAATTTTTTTCCCTAAAATTTCATGCCATCAGTTTGAAGAAAATTGAAAACACCATTCCATAATATATAATAGTCCCCAACCCATCAACTAAATTCACCATCAATGGATGAGGTGAGTTTGGTATAAAATAATGTCATTCATTTGGTGGATACCTTATCCGATGATGAGTACTACTACGAAAGCACGATTAACAAGAAATATTAGGGGATATGAATCAAATCCATAAAGGAATAGGAAATAGATGGAGGAACACCCACTGCTGAAAAAAATACAAACTGAATCCCTACTAGAGTAAACTATACTACAAAATCCTATGACAAAGTCCTTCGATAAGTCTAGTCGGTGAAATTAAATTACTCTAAACATGTGAAATAATTACGAATACATAATATTAGATGATTGATTGATCAATAATATTCAATTTGACCATCCTAGGATAGTTGACATGCCAATGTGGATAGATTCAACATCAGATAACGTGTCCTCAACATATTCTTAACTAGTTGATAAATCATCCCCCAAAATGTCTACTCTAAAAAATAATCTTAAAAAATAGTTCCCCGGAGGAAAACATGGAAATTAAACCTAGAAGTATGACATCATGAAAGAATTTTCCATCATTCTGATAGATAATTCAATACTGGATGATCTCAATCTATTAAAGTAATTACATGAAGCACTTTTCTAGGATTTCATATTCCCTCAAGTGCTCAAAGATGAATTTGTTCATACCGAGGTATATCCTGAATAGGATGATACTTCAAAATTTTATGTAGTTATTTCATCCATTGAATAAGTCATAGATAATGTTATACATGTGAACATCATTTATGTATCATGAAGATTAGAGATCATTGACATCCAAATATCTTTCAATAATAATGGCTTTAGTCATAACCTCATACCTATTAGGTTGCTTCAGTGACGAGGATACATTAATGTTGATCTATCCCATTATTATTTATTAATTAAAGGGTATTATAAAAGAAAATAAATTCATGTCATTCACATTAAGATCATATTGAAGTTCATGATCATCTTTCAGGATACACCATTTAATGTCTTGATAAGAACTTTGTGGTTTCACCTACATACAACAATCCATTCAACATATAAACAATGAATCAAAAAATTTAGAAATGGATAGAATGTGACAATATGTGGTGATAAATATCTATTCAAATATTTTAATCTCAATATATTTAGGTGATAATCTACTGAATAGAAGGGATGAAAATAGTAACTATTGATATCAATAATATTAACACTATGAATGGTCAGGAATTGACCCTGAATAACTCATTCAATGTCTTCAGTGAAGAATTTATACTTCCCATTAGTCAGGTTAATGGTATCATCATGGATTCAAATACTACTCACATGAATTCTTGATATCAGTTATGTATGTTGATCCTGAGAGTATTGAAAACATATCAAATTATTCCATTAGGAGAGAAATCTCAGATTCAAATCCTCCAATGATATTTCCAGAGCTTCCATAGGCCACCACCTCACTTGTAAAACCATAAAAAGTCATAATATCACCAATATAAGTAACATCATAGACACTGAACATTCCCTCAAGAAAAATGATCACCCATCCTCTTCCACTAGTCCATAAATGTATATATAGGATTAGAAATAAGTAATAGATATATATGAATAATGTTATTTGAGATATTATCCACATTCATTTTCATAAAGAGTCTCCACCACTTTCAATGAACTCTGATTGATAAATCATGTAACATAGGATGTCCCCTGACTAGCATTAACCAGCACCACCATGTCCCAAGATGAAAAGAAATTTGTTACATCTTTATTATTGAAAATAGAGATCTGGTTTCTTGAATTGAAAATTATTTCTAGCATTAGATTCTAATGTTACTCCCTATTAACTCGTTTTACAAGAGGAACATTATGCCTTCATGAACATGTCCTGAAGGAAACAAGCAACTAATGCTTCCAATGTTGATGTCAAAGTTGATAAGATCATTAAAGGAAACATCATTAAGGATGTCTAATAGAAAAAATATATCATGAAAATAGACCCATTCATGTAAAATAATGGTGAAATCATTATGTGCATGAATTTTGGAGAGCTCAACCAAAATTTTACAAAATAATATTTCCTA
Organism: Viscum album; assembly: GCA_963277665.1. Lineage (NCBI taxonomy): Eukaryota > Viridiplantae > Streptophyta > Magnoliopsida > Santalales > Viscaceae > Viscum > Viscum album. The sequence goes on along the minus strand of OY728148.1, from coordinate 1,917,859,505 downwards.
GTTTCTATCATAGTACTTATTATCAATGAAAAATATTTCTATCAGTATTTTTTCATCATGTATGGATATTTTGTGTAAAATTAAATAATAATGGATTCTAAAGTACTAGAGTCCCCCACCTTTAGGGCCCCTATGGCGTGTTCTTCTATTTAGTGATTACTTTTGGATTATGGATTAATTTCACTAAATATTAGCATTCCATGCAATGCATATTCAAACACTTCCAATTAAAATCATTCAAATTTTAATTTGAAATGTTTTTGTTAAAAATAAAAAATGTTCTAATCACAGTTTTGTTTTGATGTTTTTCTTCAACTAACATAGAAAACATATTCTGAATATATTCCCACAAAAATTTTAATTTGGAATTACATTATTAAAATTTATTTATTTAATTTTACTCTCTAGTGTCATAAATATAAATATTAAAAAGAATAATGAAATTTTGGGTATGTTACCTCCTAATAATATAATATATTTGAGATGATTTTAGGGATACCTTTATAACCTTATATTCTTAATAAAGAACCCTATAAAGAATTTTTACCTTTAATAGGTTAATGAAGAAAGGGGTCATTTTTCAATTTACTCAGTGTACAACATCAAATCCAACTATTCATCCCGCTATCATGTAATATAAAATAGACACATATATTCTTTTAATAAAACTCTATTGAACATTCTCCATGAAACAATGGATATTAAAAAAGAAATCGTATCCCAAAAATATTTTTCATTCATATTGGACCTATTGAACTATAACCCACATTCCTACTTAGGAAACCTTTTATTCTCATGTTTAGGGAACATGATAAGTTCTACCCTTCAATGATCAATTTCAAACACATCAAATAGAGATCCATAAACAAATATCAGATAATGAACAATAAAAAAATATGTTTTTCGGGTTTGATTAACATGATGATAAAATGTTTTATACTATATGTCATTTGTAAATTTTCCAAAATAAATTAGAATGATACTTCAAATAAGAAATTAATATTTGGCCATTACATAATGGGGAGTTGTTACAAGTCCTCAAAACCATGATGATACCAGGGATGAGAACTCCAAAACATGAAAAAGTTTGAGGGATATTATTTCTTACAAAAGGAACACTCCAATGTATGTTACTCATTAATAAAAAATGGTTATGGAACTAAATAAAACACAACTAATTCAATATTTCTCAATAAATACATCATGTGATTGTATATAAGTAGGCATCTTCCATGTTGCAATCCCTAACCAAATACCATAAATTACTCTATGATTAGATTCTACTCCTCATTCCTAATATGGAATACTCTAATGTGTAAACCCCAACCTACTCATAATCTCCATGATTTGGGATTCCCCTCATCATTCATGAAAAAATGGGCCACATCTATAGGTGTTGTCCCCAAATCCTTTATCCCGACCATATGAATTTAAACAATGTACTTATCATCATGGACACCTATAATTAAACTACATAATTTTTTTCATCATTTCTACATGATATTAAACTGTATAGAATCACAAATTTTCATTTGTTTGACCATAAAATAAAAAATATAACTTCCTAAATATGCGATGTAAAAATGATAAACATTTTACTTTATGCTTGAATGGAACACAACATTTGGTATTGGTCTCCTACAACACCTCCTTTATAGAACAATGAGTGCAATGAATTTCATCATCATAGTATGAATAGTGATACCTAAATTTTTTATCTACATGCCCAATCATAGATTCATAATAAAACCATTTTTGACATATGGTGTTATCCCTGAACAAATCATATATAGGCCTCACCAATTTTTGTAATCCACATTCAACATCCTAATAAAATAAAATAAACTATAATACATATCTTGTATAAAATCAGGATTGCTCATATGATAAATAATGGATTACTGAAACATATGACATGGATATATGACATTAAATTCCATGGATGTCATCCTTGTTTCAATAAATAAAATTACAAAACATTTAAATATGTTCATGAAAATATCTTGACCACCATTGTTGGTCTCCATGAACACCTCCATTCAAGAAATACATATCGATATAAAATTTCCTATATAATATAGATAGTGGTGCCAAAATCTCTAATATTGGGTTTATCCACAGTAAAAAATATCCCTCTCACTATATAATGTTTATAACATCACAAGGAGTATTCATAGAAGAACTATGTGTTTCTTGATTCTCATATCAATAAGATACCTAGTGTCACTCATACCCCATGTCATGGTCTTATCCATGAAATAATGGAAATACCATATATCCTAAGTCAATCCAAAGATTTATATAGGATAATTAATAGCTCATTGAATATATGGGTACATATACTTCCTTTACGATCAAACTAATTCCTTCATAAAACATTATTGTTATCTTAGGGAAACTCAGATATCTATAAATATATTTGGACATCAATGATGGAATATTAGTTTCCTAGGGCTGTCAAAATTTTGACCACATATAACATCCAATAGTTTGACTCCTTAAAATTCTCCCTTAAACAATCAATCAACCAGTATCTTATCCATCCTTTAAATAAACCTCTTTTGTCTCCCTAGCTCAGGACAAAATCATATGGAAACCATGTTAAAACATGGTCCTTTGTTGTACCTTGTATAGTAATCCAAAAACATTTCACGTAATGTAATAACCCCTAAAATATTTGTTCACAATCTCCTCAGTCTTGTTTGATGTGTGACCTAATTCCAAGATGTTTAACAAAAGTGTTTTCAAGAACTACATACTTTTTTATTACTTTCCATACAAGATATTTAGTGATTTATAGACCTCTTATCCATTTCCATTTAAAATATCTACATCTTGTAAAGTATGGATTTCACTAAATATTTTCCCTTCAGGGATTGTCTTCACATTGGGTATGTTTCATTTCAGTCATAAATGGTACCATTACACAGCCATTAGTAAAATGTCCGTGACTCTAAAATATAGATATCTACTAAGAACTAAATATGTATTTATAATCACCCTTCATGATAGATAGTGAAATCGAGATCCAATACCTTGGCACACCCAACAAATGATAAAAAAATTATATTTTGATTATTATAATCAATTAATTATGGTGAATGATACATTTTCCACTCCTTTTTCCACACATAATGAATTGATCATGTTAGTTCAGTAGGTTTGGTCACAGGCATCCCTAGATGATCAAGGAGTATCAGTTGATATTAGTGTTAATACTGATCTAGATAGATGACCTTAATAGGGAATAATAATCCCCTTTACACATTCCATTAATATATATGTTTTCCATCACACATGATGTATATTGACCTCACTCTATAAGAACAATATCCTAGGTGTTGGTATTGCAACACCCCTCTGTTAAAGAACTATGTATTGCATGATTTTCATTTCGATGAGATATATAGTGATTCTAGGATCCTATATACCAATCTGAATGCAATATAAAATACACTCAATCATATATTTCAATCCTTATACACATTAGAATATCTATTAAGTATTTCTACACAATATTTTAGCCATTACGAAATATCCCCATCTTCATTTGAAATTTATATCATGTGTTGTGAGTATTTATGCACAAAATTTCTTTTTTAACAAGGTTTGTAGTGATTCCTCTTTTTCTAGAAATATGTGTGGCATGATTTCAATTCTCATGGAATATATAGAATAGTCTCTACCATCTATATCTGAGCCCAACAATGATAATAATATTGATCCCCTAGAGATGGGTCATACGTATATATGAAAATTTTCCTAGTTTTAGAGTTGTTTTATATGAAATTATCCTTCCATACTCAGTCACCATCAATACACAAATCAAACTCTATGTCAAGGAAAATTTGAAATTCCATAATCATATCTTTTCCATAGATAATAGAATATAAGTTTCATATGGATACGTCTATTTGTACTAGACAAAATATGCCCCATTTTTTACTTCCAAATGTCACCTTTATAAGTTCTTTAAAAAAATGGAATGTTTTTCATAAAGAGAGACCTATAATATCTCCAACATCCCAAAAATTTTTATTTTGGAATTTGAAAATGGTTTCTAATAATTCCATTAATAGTTTCACATTTAACTTGTTAGATTCAAAAGACCATAGATTGCATCTTAAGAAAGTATATATTCATTACTAAAGGATGATGGAAAATTCTCTATAAGATCACTACGGAATGGAAAATAATTAATATTTTAATAAAATTCATATGAACATAATATTAATAGTCATACATCAACAAAACATTATGTTAAAACATGAGGATCATGTCATTTTCACCAAGAAATGAAATAGTATAAAACTCATCTAATTTGTAAGACATTAAATTATAACGACCTTATCACAAGAATCCAAAACATGAAATGGTTGAGTCTATATAAGATGAAATTTAACAATATGACACACAATTAAATTTTGGTTCATACTTATATTATAGTTATATCAATGAAAATGTATCCAATATTGAATTTGGAGACTCACATTTCTCCATTCCCAACACAAAATATAATATAAAAAATGCCTCATGTAATATATTAATTTTATCTATATAGGGGTTCCATCCTTTATCAAGGATTCATAAGTCATGAGTTTTATTTTAAATCAAAAAATTCACCTCTATGAAATATATTTTAGGTTAAAAATCCACAACATGTTCCCTTTCATGCAATCGGATTTTGATATAAATGACTTCCCTCGTTTCCTTTTATTCTTCACACTGAGCATGACTCATGTGAGCTTAGAGGAACTAAAGAGTCATTTTCATTAGTAGGAAAATTTACAACATGGAATGATTTTTTAGAATGTTTCTGTTCTTACATGAGATCATGATCTATGTAAATTTCATTGTCACACAAACCATTTCATTCTCAAATGATAAATACATTATTTCATGAGTATGTGATTGATCTAGATAAAGGATTATGAATCATGCTCTATGGTTTATGGAGTCATTAAATGAATTAATTTGATCTTCTACCCACATGATTCATATCTATATATGAAGTTTCATATTTATTTACTACAATCCCAGTTTGTGAAAATTTATATCACAACTATTAGTCAAATTAATATGACATGGAGCACTAATTATATTGGTATATCCTATAATAACATCCCACTTATAATGAAAAGTTTAGGGAAACTAATACAGTTAGAAACTAGTAAAGGTATACTTGGTTAAAAATTAGAGAATCAAATCTCAAGGTCATATGACATAACAAATGTGTGGTTCTTTTTCTTGTTCTTATTAAGGAAACATAAATAAATTAATACATGGAAATTAAAATAAGTAATAAAAATCTAGTATTATAATAAATATAGAAAGTGAATGATTTTTAAATAGTAAAAGGATACTGGATGAAATCCTTTTCATTTAATATGTTGAAAAAAATATAGGATAATCCATAACTCGGATTATCTCCATTTAAAAGATTTTTTCACCTTAAAATTTTTTTTTAAGATTTATAAGTGGTAAATAATTTCATGATTATAATCTTATTCCTCTTGAAGCAGCTACAAAAATGTTTCAACCACTTCTTTCAAATTATCTTTTCATACCATTTTCCTCTCTATTGTGTCTTGCCCATATTTCTCTTCATTATTTATGAACTATTTCTCTTCATTAGACACTTCTTCAAGATGATCAAATATTTGGTTCAAATGATCGATCTACTGAAGGTTTTTTTCCTCTATGGTAATCCATTCTATTACGTGGTTTTGGTCCGTATATGACATCTCGTCTGGCCAGGAATCCTCACTAAGAATAATGTCTCTAGTGGAAGAAAATTGGAAACAGACTCCAGGATTATTAGTTGAGAATTACACAATTTATCCCTCTCTTGGATGATAACTTCCTCAATCAACTGGGAATTTATTATGTTGTAGTCAAAACCCCTATATATAAGATCATAAAACATGATTTACAGTTTGGAAAAAATTGATGGAATATTTTAAAGTGGGGTCTTATAAATTAGTTTCCAATATTCCTCCACATTGTTTATTGAGATCAAAAAATTTATCAAGAGTCTCCTGATCTACATCAAAATTTATCTTACAAAGGGTAATTTACTCTTGAATAAGGTCAAATAGGTATGAAATATCATCAATGTAATCAACCTAATATAGATATATGCCACTTGACTCTTGGGTCACCTAATCCAGTTGGAAATTTGATGTATATGGTATTTTTTATACTTGTACAAATGTTCCAGAAAATGGTTTGCAAAAATAAATATATAGTGGGAAGAACAATGAGGTGGTCAAGAAAAATGGAAATAACTTATTTTTTCATGTCATTGACTTCTTCAATCATTACCACCCATAGATATTATTCCAAAACCACCACTGTCAACTAGAAAACAAGACTCATAAGAAAAATCTATCGACGAAGACTGTTCAATGGGTGCATGTTTGGAAAGCTCAGTAACATCAAAAAGGTCACCCATAGATACCAAGATCATAGTGACAACCACGAGGTTTCTTGGAGAATCAATTGAACTATAATATTTTTGGGCCATGTCAATGCTTCTCTCATTGTTGCACTATTCAGGGGATGATCACCCATCCCTAAAGAGAGGGCATCTGCTTCATCAAATTCCACTCCATCAATAACATATTCTAGCCCAAAATATTCATTTTTCTCATATTTCTCCCAAATTATTCCTTCCAGTGTATCATACTCTATAGAAAATATTGATGCATGCCATAGAATGGTAAACACATCCTGACTTGTAGAACATGTGGAAATACAAAAGAAAATTGATTAAATAATAAAACAAGACATATTACATGAATTTTTAGTAAAATGATACATTGTTAACTTGTGGCCATAGATCAGATGTGTATTAAATGATACCCCACCTAACTACTCATTCTAACTTCCCATTGAGGTAATTCCATTGGTAATGTAAAATGGTTTGGATGGGGTGGGAATAAACTTTCAAGATTTGAAATTACCACCTGCATAGGTTTTTCTACCTTAGTATATCCTTATTCAATAACCATCTCACCCTTTTGAGTAGCTAGTATGACAAAAATTCCCCCCACTATTTATGATAGAGAGGGAATGGAAAATAGATCATCCCTCTCCACTGAAAAAATAGGGCAAATATAGAAGACATGAATTATATGAATATTACATTGGTTAAAAATATAAAGAGATAGATGATTTAAGGGATCACATTTCATCTTCAATTAAATCGATCACAACACCATTTTTTCAACCATCTATTACACCTAGCCAGAGAAATGAGTCATTCAATTGATTGAATCTATGGTGGAGTCTATATCCTCATGATATAATCTTATTTTATTAGGATTTTATTACAAAAAACATTTTTAGGCATGGTGGAATCCCATATCTAGTTAGATCAATCTTCCCTACCATAAGAACCCCCGAGTTGTCATAAAAATAAATGTTCCTTCTCCATGAATCCAAATCATTCCACAATTTAAGAGATGCTTCCATAATTGGTATCAATAATGATAATGACTCTGACATTTTATGTGAGGTGGTATAAATTCTCCCAACATGATTTCTTGGAATTTATGGTCTTATTAACCTTGAGATGGTTGATTCAAATTACACATTTACAAGGAAGAAGGTATAAAACCAAGTTTATGTAGATCTGAAAAATATAGCTCATCATCCCCCTGAGAGATACTATCACTATTGTTATGTTGGTTTAATATCACCATAGAATTTCAATTACCCGATATAAATATATGAATTGGCCTTATAGAAAATTAATTGATGCTTCAAATCCTGGATGTATGATTCCACTAACGAAATATTATCTATGTAATAAATGAATTAAATAATAGATAATATGTAATACTTAGTCAAAATTATTTCCCTAACTTAATGAAATGATATATCCCATCCATAGAAAAATAATTTCTCTATTTGTCTCAATCCCTTAAACCATGTCAATTTCAAAAATATAATGGGGAAATAGGAAAATTTCTCATATTTTTTTCCATTGTGGAAGAACGAGTATTTTGTGATTTTAGACACTGGATGATCATCCTTTTCCAATGAATTTTAAATATGATAGGTTTATATGGGTTTATCCCCTTTATTATCATATCTACCTGAATTTATATCTCTTCATCTGCCACATCCTTATAAATAGGTTTACATACAATGAATGGGACTAGAGCCTCTAGTTAACAAACTATATTTGATTGAATCAATGACAATACAGATGATCTAAAAAATGAAGTTTGAATATCATTAGGTGTAAGTTTGATATTGAAAGTTGGGAAATATCACATGAACATCAGATTAATTTGAGGTGAATCCATCTTTATTATTTCTATACATTCACTATTAATCAATGAACAGAACATATTCTTGACAAATTTTAACTAATATGTAGATCAGTGTGGTGAATATCCTTCACAAATCAGTTCTCCATAAATTCTGGAAAATAGATCACCCAGCCTTAGGGAACTGGGGTACCCCCAGTAGGTAATACCAAAATATTTTTAATTTATTTTTAGGCCAATGGGGGAACAATAAGGGGTGTTACAAAACAATTGTTGTGATTGAGATGGTCAATTCCATCGTGTTCCCCCAAGGGCATTGGGATCACCTAACTTTTAATTTCTAAGTAATATTAGAATCATGAATTTGGAATCTCATTGTCATTTATGAACCCATATCTTTTAATTTGGGCTTATATCTATCCCTAAAATCATGAAACGGGCCTATAATATGGTAAGTTGATTTTCCATTCCATATACACCCATGAAAACAAAAAATAATCACCGGTTCTTGGAAGGAAATATTAGTGCACCTCCCCTTGGCCGTCTGGTTATCTATCATGAATATTGTAACGTTGAATCTGATGTTAGATTCACACACTAGAAGAATACAACCACTTAAAGACATTTCAATAAATGTTTTAGTTTATCAAAATTATATGAATTTAGTGGAAAAAGTTCCCACTCCAATGATTGAGTGACATTCCTTCAGTGTATTCCAGTAAGAACTGATGAATCTTTATGTTAAATGAGAAGGAAACATCCCCAAATCTATAAAGAAGTTTTATGACTATTTGGTGTAATAAATTCTTAAATCTAATCTGAAAAAGGGGCATGTATCTTGTGGTGGGGGTCGATTTCACCCTGAAAATTAGTTTCTATGGTCAGTGATTCCCACTCAAGTGGAGGGTATATCTCTGGAAAATCTGACATTGATGATGTGGTAAGGGATTAATCATAAATTTCCCTCATAATTTGGTTTCATGAGTTAATATAGACATCCTAGAGCCTGATATCGAAATCAGTATAGACTGTGTGGATTGTGTTGGTATTATGGCTCCACTAGCTATGTTTTTGGAGGATGATGAATCTACTTTGGGTATAGAAATTATATGACACCCATGATACCTCATAAAGCCCCACTACCTTTAGATCCACCTTAAAAACATCACATCATTGGTAAACCTAGATGGTTCATCGCCATGCTAGACTGAATTATCCTCCAGTGCAATGATCCTATTTTGATGACCACCCAATCACTCAACTGTAATATATTTCCACTAAATAGAAGTATTGAATTGTATGTATATATATAGTGTATATAACATTCCATAAAATTAAAATAGGTGTATTTGAGAACAAACACCCCTAAGTTGGCCTCCTATATTAAATTTCCCCTTTATGAGATCTCTGGTCAAGGTGTGTTGTTGGACTTGATTATCTCCAGTAGTAGATTTATTAGGTGTATTGATGGAATATTGTTGTTTGATGTAAATTCAAATATATAAATTGCTAGCCTATATGAAATAGAATTCCCTCAAAGACTAGAACGCATATGTACTACATAAGAAAGATGATGTGGGATAATGTCTTGTTTAGCATTAGTTTTAACACTTCAAATAATATAATTCCACTTTCCCTTAGCAGCAAAAGTAAAATCATGTGAATGATCCCATTGATAAGAAAACAATGAAGGTAAATTTTGTATATAAATGTATTTTGAAAATAGAAAATACCCAACATGGAATTATCATGAGAATCACATTGCACAATGAAGACTATGAAGCACCAATGCCACTATCTGGAACCTAAAGTGCTTCATCCATTATATGGGACACATTATTGCTAAAAAGGCCTAATTTGACTATAAATTTTAATTATGAGTTTTATAAGATTAGATTTCTTAGGATGATTTTTGGCACCAAAATATTGCACGAAAGGAAGGGATGAAAAAAGAATCCCCGCACGCGGCCTCGCGAAGCTCCGACACGAAGCACTCCCCGAGCCTCGCGGCCCCGCGAAGCCCCAGAGGTGGTACCTCTCCACGAAAAGCATGGAGTTCATGAGCCCACCACGAAGCAACACAGGCGGTACCTCTCCGCGAATGGCCTGACATTCGCGAGCGCACCGCGAAGCACCAGAGGCAGCGTGGGAGTTCTGCTTCATGGTTCCCCTTGCCTATAAATACTGGGTTCCCCGTGAGCCCAGAGGACAGACAATCCCACCTTTCATCTTCTCTACTCCCGAATCACGAAGCAACCTTTTCCCCGAGAATGATGAGCTCCGCGAGGTACTTCTTCTTCGTGTGACACCTTCTATTTGTCTCGTTTTGAGCCCCACTTCTGAGTGGGATTCCCTTCGTGAAGATCAAGAGCATTCGTGAAGTAGGGGGATTCCCAAGGGAACCCGGGCAGCCGCAGAGAGTTTATGCTTCGCGAAACACCCATCCTGTACTAGGGATCCCCATGCTAAGGCAGGATCGCTACACATCGCGAAGCACAATGCTTCGCAGCACCTTGCTTCGCGAGGCACCTCATGTTCTCCAGGCAGTGCTCCGCAAATACTATTCCACTTCGCGAAGCACCCTCCACTCACACCTTTTCCCCATGCTAAGGCCAAGGCACTCCACTTCGTGAAGCCCACTTCTTTTCTTGGAAATTCCTCTTCCCGTGAGACCCTCCAGGTATCCACGATGTGATTTCAAAGTCCCATGGACAATGCCACTCGTAGCGTTGCTTCACCTAATGCTTCATCGCATAGGAATGCTTACAACTATTTCTTCATCGCATAGCCACGCTAATGTGGACCCCTCAGTGTTTCGCTCTACGACCCCCCTTGACCACGACCTTACTGGTAACTTCCCTCCTCCAAGGAGCAAAAGGTGCCAGTTATGTAAGTCCTAGGGGTGTGGAGTGAACCCACCCCGTCTGAGCTGCAGGATGTTAAACTACCAATCACCACATCCTAAACACATGACGTTAAACTGTGACCCGACCTCGTGCCTCGCACGAAGGGTCCCCCCAGCTCGGACATTTTTTACGCCACTCGTCTCCACGGGAGTGGAATCACTCCCCCTACAAGGGATGATATCCTCCTTATCGGAGCGGTGTATGTCCACTGGAGAAGGGCAACCACCATGGTATAAGCCTCCCTAGTTCCCCAACGGATGGCTACACCCCTGCATCTCCGTACATTCCCACTACCAAGGTCATTGGAGGGCGTGGTAGGGAACGAGGATCCTCCCATCATTGGTCCCAAATCCCTCTTTCACTGCTCTTTGCCTCACTTTGGGCCTCTATCCTGGAGTAAGTCTCAGCACCATCATCGACCTAACGTGTAAGCCCCTCTTCGCCTCTCACGGATGCACACTTCACAATGTGATCATCAGGTCCTTGCTGCCTCTTGTTTCTCACACCGAGCATGACTCACATGGGCTTAGTGTAAGCATCAGCCATGGAAATTCCCTCGTCCAGCATGACGTTAAACTATATACCCTAATCCATCATGACGTTAAATTGTATAACCTCATCCAGAATGACGTTAATCTGTATACCCTCGTCCAGCATGACATTAAACTACACACCCATTTGATCTACGAGGTCTTTGATGCATGTCAAGGCCTGGTACATAGGAAGCCTCCACGAGGTTCAAGCCCACCCATCATTTATTCACGTCGAGTTCATCATCGTCCCGCATGACGTTAAACTGCATCCCAGTACGACGGAAAACTGTTGTGACCCATTTGAACTACGAGGACTTCGATCCATGTCAACACATGGTACGTAGGAAGCCTCCCTGAGGTTCAAGCCCATATCCCATCGGACCAAGGTCCCTTCCTCACATCGGTTCGCCGACACCCACCCTCCGAACTACGAGGACATTGATCCATGTCAAGGCATGGTACGTAAGAAGCCTTCACGAGGTTCAATCCCACCACTAGTGGACCCACGAGTCTACTTTCACATTGGTTCACCAATGAAACCCTTTGAACTATGAGGTCTTTGATCCATATCAAGGCATTGTATGTAGGAAGCCTCCCCGAGGTTCAAGTCGATCTCTCATTGGACCAAGGTCCACCTTCAGGTTGGTTCGTGGATGACTTCCATCATTTGAACTGCGGGGACTTGAACCATGTCATGACATGGTACGTAGGAAGCCTCCACGAGGTTAAAGACCACCTGTCGTTCATTCACGTCTGGGTTCATCTTTGTCCCGCACGATGCTAAACTGCATTCCGGTCCAGCGGAAAGTCGTTGTGACCAACTTGAACTATGAGGACTTTGATCCATGTCACGACATGGTATGCAGGATGCCTCCATGAGGTTCAAGCCCACCCATCGTTCATTCACGTCATGGATCATATTCATCCTGCACGATGCTAAGCTGCATTCCAGTCCAGCGGAAAGTCGTTGTGACCAACCTGAACTACGTGGTCATTGATCCATGTCAAGGAATGATACATAGGAGGCCTCCCAGTGGTTCAAGCCCACTACTGTTTGGTCATCCCAACCTTATTCCTGTCAAGTCACCAGCACCTGGGCAGCCTAGTGCGTAATCCCCACACCATCTGGACCAAGGTCCACCTTCATGTTGGTTCGTCAACGAAGCACCTCTGAACTACGTGTTCTTTAATCCATGTCATGTTATGGTACGTAGGAGGCCTCCAAGAGGTTCAAGCCTGCAACCTGTTCGTCATCTTGACCTTATTCACGTTAGTTCACCAGCACCTAGGAAGCCTAGTGAGTATGCCCCATGCCATCTGGACAAAGGTCCAACTTCACATCGGTTCACCGACGACATCCATCGGACCAAGGTCCACCTTCACGTCAATCCACCAGCACCATCCCAAAATACGCAGACTTTGATTCCCTGCCACGGGGATACGTAGGAGGACTTTTCGAGACTCATTCCAAACTTTACTGTCTCCCTTGTGATGGTCCCGTTTCATTCCCCATCCACTTCATTCAACTCTCCATCACCCATCCTAATTATCACCCGGATTGCCATATCCTGGTGAAATCATACCATTCCGAACCTCTTCGCAGCTGCCCATGGGATGGTTCCTGTATCGTCACCCCTTCAAGGGAAATTCCTCAATCCGATCCATTCTAGCTAATTCTCTAATCAGGCTGATCCGTCTCTACTAGACGTTAAACTTGAAAAATACCTTGTGTTAAACACAGGAAGCTGAGGAAAACCTCAGATATATGTCTATGGCATATATTTCCCCGCGTTCGATGTGGGATGCCTCAGGCTTCCACGCCCTCGAGAAGTCCCATGACAAGGGACAAAAGACAGACACGCCAGTTCCCCAACATCCAGACACGCTACTGATGCCTCGACATGACTACTCCCATGACTGAATGTTGCTGCCCAAACCGGACCCTTTGGAATGTCCTGACAGAAGCAGTGTAATTAACTGAAATCCATGGAAACATGGAACTGTGAAGAGTTTCGCGAACAACATATTATATCTATGAGGGAGACCCGGACTAGGTGACGAGTTCTGAGGAGGAATCCACATAAGGATGAACCGACATCCCATCATCCCGTTTCGATCAAGGAGCAGACGTCCCTGAATAAGGAGAGAATTTCACCCTCCTTTGGAAAGCAGGAATGCGGGGCAACAATGCAACGCATCCCCCTCCGTAGACGGACAGATGCGTGCGCGCCCCGGCGACTGCATCAGAAACAGAAATGGTGAACCTGACGTGATGTTCTTCTCCTTGATGTGGAGATTAGTATCGTTTGAGACACCAGTAGATTGACATGTCACCGGATCCAGATATCCGGCGCCGGGTCCCTCCATGCAAATAGCGGGCCTGGCGTGAAACTCACCGGAAGTTGGGGTAGTGGAACGTGGGGCACTACATTCTGCAACGTTTTGGAATGGATCCTTCTCATAGACGTGGAGAATGGAAGGACAATGGGGCACTGGTTGTCAATCATTTTCCTCTCAGTGCTGATGAGATGATCCCTTCATTTCCCAGGAACCAGGTTGCTGTTATGGAGACACGATCACTGCTCGCTCGCCTATGTAGGGGCATGGGAAATACCGGCATAGCCCCCCCGCATGGCTCCACTACCACCATGACGACCTCTACATCCGTGAATACAGGGCGCCCACTTCCCCTCTCCCCATCAGAGATCATCCAGCAAAGGGTGATCAACAAAATTGTACACAGGTACGAGGAGGAAGGGGTCATCCCAACTCAGGATATAGCCTGCCTCGACCTGGAGGTATCCCGGACCCGCCGTTAACGCTGCCCTAACAGGCCGTGCAGGGAGCCCCTGCTCCCCACCCCAACTTCAATCGTTTCGGGAGCCTGTCCCTGGAACGCCTCAACGACTCCTCGCCTTATGCTGATGAGACGGGTGACGCCCGGCTTGTCCCGCTCAGAGTCCCGATCCAAGGGCTCCAGGAAAGGGCTCCCATTCGGCCGCATCAGCCCTGCCATCCGGCTTTGTAGGAAGATCATGTAGGTTACGCCCCTACACCTCCTGTGCCAGCTCGTCTGACCCGACGTCAGCGTCGAGCCCAGGCTAAGGATGCTCGCCAAGATACGTCGACAACAACAACTACTATAGCCCAGGCCACCGCCGACCTGCATCATGGAGTTCCTGCATACACTGAGTAGGAGCACTACTTCACCCGACCGAGATCGAGGCCTTAGCCGCCCCACTGGCAGGCTGGGTTGACTCTCGGGGTCGCGGGCCCGGGTGATGATTGTCGTGAACCAATCCGCGGCGGTGACGCTAGGCGTAGAAACCTCTCTCGCGTCCACAATACAGGGTATGGAGTCCCTACTCCTGCCCCCGACCACCAATCTGAAGGAACTATCCATCCGGTCCTTCTCCAATGTGGGGGTCCTCCCAATGTCCTATCTGCAACAGGTGAAGGTCCTCCTCGCCCCTAAAACATGGTAATTGAAGGTCAGCCTCGCTCCGCCCACACCGTCCACGGATGTCCTCCCCATATACCCTTTGACATTTTCCCGGGAGCCCCTCACACCCTGGCCACATCGAGCGGGGGGCCCTATCCACCACGGCGCCAGCGCCACCCTAAGACTACATATTGAGAATCAACCCTATCCCGAAGACCCACCTCAGGGTAGAAGAGCGGGTCGTCGCCGCCAGAGGAAGAATCCTGGGGGGAGCAGGTGGAGATAAAATCGGCTCCTTTCTCAGATTCTGAAGAGGAATGTGACTCAGCGATGGAACCTTCTCCCTGCTCCTCCGCATCAAGGACTGGGGCAGGAACCAGGCGCATCAGCCTCATTCTCCCAGAATGCGAGGTCCACCGGATTCCCACCTCTCTCTCTAGGTATATCCAGGAGGAAGAAAACGTGGAAATTCCGTAGGTCCCGACCGTGCAATCACCACCATTTACACCAGAAGTGCCCTATACCTCTAGCAGAGATCACTGAGAGCTATTTTGGGGACCAATGACAGTAGAGAAACTACATGAACTATCTCTGATAGCCGTGACTCCTGTGCCTAAAGTTGTGGCTATCAACCCATTGTATCGTGATATCATGGTCAGGTCACCTCACTTTTCAGAGGATGGCCCGGAATTCGGCGGCCAGACAGCTCGTTCTCTGTATTCTCTGCCACCGAGTTTACTGTCCCAGAGGTCCGCCTCGATAACACTACTGGTCTCTGAGCCGCCCCCGGTTGAAGAGTTGGGCAATATAGGGCCATACCGTGAGTCTGAACACAGGATCTTGTGGAGCATTCTCGTAGTGGATTACTTCTCGGAGAAGTTCTGGCCGACGGTGGTGCCGAACATTCATGCACCAGAGTCACTTACCCCAGAAGAAGTGGAGTGATTTTTCCAAACCCTATGGGAAACACATTTCCTCCATCTTTACGAGTGGGTTATGTACCCCCGAAGTTGAGAGCACATTGAAGAAATCAGTGAGCAATGCCGCCTGATCGATTTGGCCGCACTCCCTTTGGCCTAGCACCCTGAGTCACCTGGCCGTCATAGCACCCTTCAACGGAAATGTGTTCATAGTTTAAAAGTACTCCGTAGAGACATCAAGAAAGCTACCCCCCATGTGAAAGTCTGTGGATTGGGACACTATGCCGCTCTCCTCTTCAGCCCTATCCGATGGCAGCCCGATTCTTTATGCGACATTGAGGACAAGCCCTTGAGAAGGGTCACAATCCACATGGCTGACGTAGTGGAAAAGGAGGATGAGCTTGAATTTCCTGATGGGGAATTACCCCCTGAGGCCGTACTGCCACTGATGGACCCATTAGGGAGGGTTACCCATCAGCAGAGGGACGTAATAGGCCTCCATGTACCCACCGAGTCGCTGGTACTCAGTCGAAATGCATGTAAGGGTAAGGAGAAAGTCGGAACTGTCAAGCACTCTGACCCGTCTACCTCTGTACAAAAAATGGATGAAGTTCCTTAGTAGGCCACGTTACGCCAGCAGCTTGCTGTGCAGAAGAGGCTGGTTGACGAACTCTTGGCTGAGCGCACCGCAGAGTGGCGACCAGACTATGGCAATCCCAAGTCGGGGCAGCAGGGGAAGGAATAATTACCCCAAGTGAGCTACCTCCGGGCAACCCTAATCATGCTACTTCCGCAGACAGGGAAGAAGACGGAACTTATGGAAACAGGGGGAAATGCGTCTTGCCAAACCCTCCATAACGATAGGGAAATCTGAAGAATCAAGTCCGGGTTCCCCCAGTCGCCCCACAGGCCGTTCCACCAGTCGACCCACAAGACGCCGAAGCCATCTATCATGTCGAAGAACCTGTAAATGCACTTGTGATTAGGTATCCCTGTCAAGACAGGGACCCCCACTCGGATGATCTTATAGAGGCACTCATATCCCGCCTCGAAGCATTGGAAACATGGCAGGTGGCAGTCCCACCAGATGGCAAGTCGTATCCCATGTGGGTGGATGATATGCCCGCACCCCCGGGTTTTGGGAACCCCACTTTCTCGCCCTTCAATGGGACAGGGAACCCACCGCATCACTTGGCCTTTTTTCCAGGTGTGGCCCCTTGCTGGGGACTCCGTCCCAGCAAGAAGCCGCCATGCTCCGATGTTTCGTGCAGACATTGGAAGGTCCCAAATTCGTCTGGTACAACCAGCTCCCTATCGGATCGGTGACCGGTTGGGAGGATCTCTACCAACAGTCCCTATACCAGTTCATCTCCACTATGAGGAATACCAGCATTTCATACCTCTTCAAGTGCAAGAAATGTCTTGATGAGAGAATGGAAGATTTCATCACCCAGTGGAAGGGACTTACATACTCCCTCGATATGCCACTGACTCAGGAGCAATTACTGACGATGTGTGTAGGGAATGCTAAAACGGAACTGCTACCTTCCCTGATTACCCAGAACTACCCTGGTGGTTTCGAGGATTTCTCAGATAATGCTCAACGCGTTGAGGAGGCTCTGCAACAGGCTAGTCAGGCACGTTTGTTGCGCCCTATGAACCCAGCCCGGAGGACTGACAGAGCCAAACCCGCCGCGGTGGCCCAAATATAAGCCCCCAGGCAGCTAGAAATACTGCCACTGGCACCATCCCCATAACCCCGTAGAGGTCCTCCACCTCATGCACAGGCTCCTGCCTAGCAGCAACCGCCTCAGAATTGACAGGTTCCCCCGTGCAATGTGCCACCTCCACCAAGGAAAGACAATCAGGTGCCGCCTCCTCGGCAAGACCCTCCGACCCCTCGTTACGTCCAGGCCCCTAGGGAACCCTATCTGGAAAGAACGCACCAGACTTATTCGTTCAACGAAAATCTGGTCCATGGCTACTTCTGAAGTGCTCTATAGAAAGGGATTGTGCGCCTACCCGAGTGCAAAAGGCCGACAGAGGAGAATCTCTCCGATCACCCAAACTACTGTCCTTATCATCAGATTCTAGGGCACACCCTCAAGCAATGCTATGTGTTAAATGAATGGCTTCAAGACCAGGTCAACAACAACATAGTGAGGTTGTGCCCGACACCAACACAAGTAGAAGGTGTCTTTGCAGGGTCAGAGATCGGTATCGACAGTGAAATAGAGTGGCAGCAGGTTCCCAGCCGTGGGTCCAAGAGATACGACGACTAGATGGCTCGAAAAACCGTCGTCTGTGCCCATGGTATCATCCGGGCATGCCTGAAGCAGCGAGAACCTTCAGAAGAAGCAGCCAGTACCTCTGCATCGCCTTCACAGTGGACCTCTTCCCAAAAGGGAATACAACGACGACGTAAGAAGAAACAACACGCTCCACCAGTTTCGTCATCATCCCACACTCTTGGCGACTTTATGCCCCATGAAATGGGATTCCTCCAAGAATCCCTCGGTAGTGGATGACTCATCGAGTGATAGCCATGAGTACGCTTCGATTAATTCCATGGAGCTGGTAAAGCTAAATATGACTCCCGACGAAGGGTAATGCCAGGCGAGCCTCCCCAACGTCCCTAGTCGACGTCAACGTCAGCAAAACCACAACCAAGCCAGTTGTCGAGGCACGTTTCCGGGCACCTTCATCCAAGTTGTGCACACTGCTCAGACCAGACAGCAGGCTCAGCGCAGAGCTCGGCACATGCAAACCCATTTAATGTCCTCAGCTCTACCTCCACCGTCGTTTATGCTACTAGATCAGGAAGAGCTGCCTCTTTCATATCACAATCATTCTTTCCCGGATACAGGATAGTATCCTCTGTCCGATCCTAGTCTGGAGACTACTCTCCAGGCTTCATGTAGTAGGTAGCAAGATGTACCCATCACTATCCAACCGCCGGTTCGACCGGCAGGACCCGCTATGCCTCTATCTACCGAACGACTTCCTATAAGCAGAGGTTTGTGCTTGTTTTGAAAGTATTATGTTCTAAAACACCTGGCATGGATTCCAGAAAGGCTTTCTATCCTTGAGGCCCTTCGCCTATCATCTAAAATGCCCGAAGCACTTGCCGAGGTCCTAAGGATCCCCCTTCAGTTTGAGATGGAGGTAGCAGCTGCGGAAGACTTCAACGCTGAGACAATTGAAAACGCTGAATGTCAGGCGGTTATCTCATTCTCTGGTGAAGATGAGGACCCTCGTATATAGGGGCATATTCGCCTGCTGTGCATCACTGGACACTTCAATGGTGTGGATGTCCGCCGCTGCCTCGTTGACACGGGTTCCAGAATCAACTTAATTCTGACATGGACACTACGAAAGATGGGTCTGTCTGAAGATGATTTAACTCCATCTGATCTCAGAATCCATGGATATGATAGGACCGAGAAAAACCCAGTCGGCATGATCCACCTGAAGACTCAGTTTAGTGTCTTAATTTACAGCACCAAGTTTAAGGTCGTCTCTCAAGACACCGCCTACAACGCGTTGATGGGTAGGCCATGGAACCATCTGCATGCAGTAGTCCCTTCATCGTATCACCATCACCACGAATACTCCCTCAATGGTCGAGTAGGCGTGCTCCAAGGAGATGAGTCTCCATTCGCCACTTGTGAGGCCCACTATCTGGATGTTGATTATTACAAGAGTAAGGATAAGCAAATACTAGTAAGTGGGGATGAACCAGCCCCGGTCACATGTGTTCCCTGGGCAAGCATGGATGACACTTACATCCTCTAGATCCACTGATTGGAGGCCACGACCCCCAACATGGGGAAGTGTTTTGTTATTTCAAGTATGAAAGGAAGGCATGTTCCCATGTCCCAGCGATGGTGGAAAATCACCTCGTACTCCAACACCAACTAGGATCAGGTGATCTTGGATCCTCCTACCCTTGTGCGGTACCGAAATGTCAAGATTATGACAATGGAGGTACGCCATATGTGTCTCTTCCACCCGGCTGGAATCAACTGAATCAGGCCGACACGTCACCACTGCTTTGATGTCATCAAATGTGGCCCCATAGGCCGAAGGCCAGATGGGATAGGGTCGACTGCCTTCATTTCTATGGTCTCAATGGCGAATGAGTCTCCTTATATGATGACCAATGCTACCCAAGCCTGCACCAGCTTCCCCTCAGGTTCTGATAGCCTAGGAGTATCTCCCGTCGCGGGAAATCCCCACACGGGTGGAGAGGAAGACCTGGAGGATGCTCCCCCACCTTTGAGGAAGGCGTCTCTACCACAATTGATGAACTGGTACAGGTGAACCTTGGTAGTGAGGTAGATCCGAAACCCACATTGATCAGTGAATACATGTCCCCTGAGGAGTGGCAGCAATACGTAGACATTCTCAAACAACACCGTGACGTGTTTTCCTGGAGTTACAATGTGATGCCCAGACTAGATCCCCAGGTAGCCGTTCAACATCTGGGACTCCCGGCAAACCATCATGGGTTTAAACAGCCTCCCAAAAAGATGCACCCTTCTCATGGTTCTATGGTTGAGGCTGAAGTTGACAAACTTATCAAAGCCAACTTCGTTAAGGAAGTCCAGTACCCCAAGTGGCTTTCCAACATTGTGCTAGTCAGGAAGAAGAATGGGAAGACCAGAGTCTGCGTCGACTTTCGAGACCATAATCACCACTTCCCAAAGGATGACTTCCCACTAACGGTCACTGAGTTGTTGATTGATGCCACGACCTACTTACAAGCTCTCTCTTTCATGGATGGGTATTCCGGGTACAACTAGATTCGGATGGCCACCGAGGACAAGGAGTCCACTTCCTTCATGGATCCCCAAGGTACCTTTTGCTACCAGGTTATGCCCTTCAGCTTGAAAAATTCAGTTTCCACTAATCAGAGGGCCATGCATCGTATATTCAATCCGATTCTTGGGACACCGGTGGAATGATACGTAGATGACCTAGTTGTCAAATCATGCCAGCTCTAGGACCCTCTCAAAGACGATGAGAATGTGTTCAGTCTCCTCTGTTCCCATCACCTAAAGATGAACCCATTGATGTGTGCCTTCAGGGTCACCTCTGGGAAGTCTCTTGGCTTTGTGGTTAGATACAGAGGCATTGAGATCGAACAAGAGAAGATCAAGGCCATCAGACAAATGCATCCCCCGAGCAATATTCGGGAACTTAGAGGTCTCCAAGGCCACTTAGCCTATATATGCCGATTCATTGCGAATATGGCTGGAAAGTGTAAGCCCTTGTCCTAGATCATGAAGAAGGGAACGGCCTACGAATGGGATAAGGAGTGTCGGACCGCTTTCGGGGAAATCAAGTAGTATCTGCTCCAACCTCCAGTTTTGATGCCACCCCATCTCTGGAAAGCCGCTGGTCCTTTACGTGACTACCCTAGAACGATCCCTCAGTGCACTACTCGCCCATAAGAATATCGAGGATTCTGAGAACAGTCTCTACTATCTAAGTCTCATGCTTCTCAATATAGAGGTCAGATACCCCGCTATCGAAAAGAGTTGCCTTGCGCTCGCCTTTGCCATTCAAGAGTTGCGGCATTACCTGCAACACCATGAGGTACAATTGGTATTCCGGGTAGACCCACTGAAGTACATCTTGGACCGCCCCATGTTGATTGGTCAACTAGCACGATGGGTGGGGGTTCTCCAACAGTTTGATATCAGGTTCAAACCTCAGAAGGCCATTAAAGGTCAGGCATTGGAAGACTTTTTCGCTGCCCATCCAACCTCCGCGGATCAATCCCTGGACCAGGATATTCCTGATGAGACAACCCTCTCAGTCGATCGTGTCATCCCATGTTGGAAAATGCACTTCGACGGTGCCTCCTGGAGTCTCACCTGTAGGAGGCTCAACGATCCTAAGCTCAACAGAGTGGGCCTGGGTATCATCTTCATTACCCCGGCACAAGACGTTCTACCATAAACTTTCCTATTGTAAAAAGGATGTACCAACACTGAGAGAGAGTACCAGACACTCATCACCGGCCTCGAGATGGCCCTTGAGATCGATGTGCCCCATCTACATGTGAAAGGCGATTCCGAGCTGGTAATCAGACAGGACAATGGCGACTAAGTCTTCAGGAAGCTAGAGCTTATACCATTGCTGGAGTGCACCCTCCGCCTAATGGCCCAGTTCTCTTCTGTACCAGAGATTATTCATGTCCCACGGTCACAGAACGGTCAAGTAGATGCCTTGGATGTCCTAGCTACATCACTTGCAGAACCCAAGAAAGATTATTTGATCATATATGTGGCACACCAGAGAGTCATTGCCCCCATCACCCAAGAGGACAATGATGGCCTGCGGGTAAGTCATCTCACCATTGGGCCCTCTACGTCAGGGGTCCCATGTTTTTCAGGCATAATGGTTGAAGCAACTCCCGATTGGAGGGCACCTTATGTCGAGTATCTCCAAACTGGTCGCCTCCCGGACGACCGGGCCGAGCGCGAGTGAATCCAATGTCGCGCGCTGCAATTTACCCTCCAGAGTGGCCCCAGTCTTGAACAGATCCTTTATAAGCAGAGCTTCGATGGTGTCCTCCTCCATTGCATTCAGGGGGTAGAGATTCCTCAAGTTATGAAAGAGGTTCTCGCCGGTTCAAGTGGTTCCCATCAAGCTAGGCTGAAGCTGTCCCATCAAATCTAGAAGTTGAGGTACTTCTGGCCCTCTATGATCCATGATTGTATCATGTATGCCAAGGGATTCCTAGCGTGCAAGTCCATGCCAACTTCCTACATCGGCCTCCAGAGCCCCTCCACCCCACCAAGTACTCGTGGCCATTTGCGGTATGGGGACTTGATGTAGTGGGACCATATCCACCGGCAAAGGCTCACTAGTGTAGGTTCATCCTAACTGCTACAGATTTCTTTTCTAAGTGGGAAGAGGTAGTTCCACTCAAACAGGTCAAGGCCCATTTAATCGTCGAATTTTTGAGCTCCAATATTATCCACCAGTTTGGGGACCCTCACTTCATCCTCACTGATAACGACACCAACATCCGAGTGGCTGAGCTGAAAAACTGTACACCAAGTACGACATTCGTTCGAACCATACCTCCCGCTATCACACGCAGGAAAATGGATAGATCGAAGCGTTCAACAAAACTATCTCTAGCATTATGTAGAAGATGGTTGGTCAGAACACGAAAGGTTGGCCTTACAAGCTCCCCAACACCCTCTGGCCTTATCGGACGACAAATCGCAACTCTACCCAGGTGACCCCATATTCCCTGGTGTATGGGGATGAGGCTGTCCTACCCATTTAGATCATGCTGCCATCGCTTCGCACTACAGTCTATGACCAGCAGGCTCCATATGAGGTGGCCGAAATCCGTCTAGCTGAATTAGAATCACTGGACAATAACCGGCTTTGTGCCCAGCACAATCTGAAAAAGGCATAGGAATAAGATAGCGAGGGCTTTAAACAAGAAAGTTCTCCTCCGTTCTTTTTTACAGGTTGACTTAGTGTTGGCCCTTCGAGCGCCAATGATCCCCGGTAGGAAACCTCCAAAGCTAGAACCCAAACAGGAAGGGCCTTATATCATCCACAATGTTTACCCCAACGGGGCGTACTCCTTAGTGACCATGGATGGTGAGCGCGTAACTCCTCCCACCAATGCCAGGTTCCTCAAGCAGTATATCGCCTGATCCTAGAAGGTCCAACATGACCTTAAACCCTATGGTCCAACACGAACTTAAACTGTATGGTCCAACACGACCTTAAACTGTATGGTCCAACATGACCTTAAACTGTATGGTCCAACACAAACTTAAACTATATGGTCCAACACGTCCTTAAACTGTAAGGTCTTGTATGAACTTAAGCTGCACCGCCATCATGTAGGACGATAAACCGCAAAACAGTCCAAGCTCTACGACCTTAAACTAAGATCTCCACTCGTCCTTACTGTAAGACGTTAAACTGCAAGCTAGTCAGGCCTTCCCGACCGATGCTCAGCCTTAGGACCCTTGGCCACCTCGGGCCCCCGACCGCCGTCTTTACTGCAAGACGTTAAACTGCAAGCCAGTCAGGCCTTCTTGACCAATGCGCAGCCTCAGGCCCCTTGCCCATCATTGACTCAGACTCTCTTATGTGATTGTATGGTGTGGTGTGGGATTACATCCTCATTCATGTCAGGATACCCGCCGTACCGTACATATACCGAGTTAAGAGACATTTCCCTTCCAGAACAATGCTAAACTTCGCTTCACAAACTATGTGTGGCTTGATTCCCATCTTAATGGGATACGTAGGAACGCTCAGATGCCTCTTCTTGAGCCCACCCCAAGATCTTCTCTCCCACTATTCCCCCTGGGAATAGTTTCCTTGGATGGTCCTAGCATAGCGAGGAGTAAGATTTTGTAGCCCCGCTCATACAGCCCAGCTCATACAAGGATTTTAAGGGTTGCACCATGTGCCCACTCTCGTTCTTCTATCCTCCCACGTCTTCAACGCATGATGTTAATCTGCATGGCCTTCAAGAACTACATATGGATTGATTCCCATACTAATAAGATATATAGGACCACCCAGACATTTCGACAGTTGGCCCAGCCCAAAAGCCAAAATCTTCCCCTCGGGTCATGACATATGGCAGGGTGCACACTTTTCCCCAACTCACATCGAGTAAGCCTTGACCCGGCTGCACGTCCCCCCCTGGAGATGTTTTCCTTTTTCATGGATGGATACAACTATGCTTCACCGACTCCTTGACTGGGATTCCATCATTTTTTACACCCAGAGAGACCCCCAAGAATGGCCTGGATACAACGCCCAAGGGCTCTCCTACCGATACGAGCCAATGCCCCCGAGGGTTTCCAAGCAACAAGCTGATAGAAGTATCGAATTTTGAATTCTGTCAGTGGTCGATGCTCATTTGTTGCTCTCATATCTGGTCACCATAGGAACACTGTGTTTCGAACATGGTCAACAGTGTCCTGGATCCTCGGGTCCACCCCGAGATGGCCCAAACATCGAGTGCAGTAACTCGTTCTGACCCATCCTGAAGTGACAAACTTCACTCCGGGTGGTGCTAGCAGTCGGACCCACGACCCCGATTCCCTTATATGGAATGAACGACATGGTGTAGGATTGCATCCTCTTTCACGTCAGGTTACTTTCCATGCCATACACATCCCCGGACGAAATACAGTTATCTCTTTCCCCGTCCTTGCTGGAAGATGTTAAACTGTAAGTTAGTCAGGCCGTCCTGACTGAGGCCCAACCTCATTCCTCCCTCAATGAGGCCTAGCCTCAGTCCCCATGGCCTTTTCGGGCCCCGGCCCAGGTCCTCTCTTATAGGAGTGTATGGTGTTGTGTGGGATTATGACATCATTCACGTCAGTTTATTTGATGTACCGTATACCTCCCTTGTTTGGGGGTATATTACTCCCCTCCTCGTCCGGCACGACATTAAACTGCATCTAGAGAACTATTTGTTGTTTGATTCCCATCCTCATGGGATACGTAGGATCACCTGAATGTCTAGGAATCGGGTCCAGCCCTATTTCTCGGGAATCTTCATCCCACCTTGGATCCTTGGCCTACCCTTCCTATACGAGGGGTGTATATGGCATGGTATGGGATTATGTCCTCATTCATGTCGGTCCTGTAATGACCACGCCATGTACCTCTCCCTCCCGAGCTGTTCTGTCGACCCTTTTCATCTGTTCACCAATGTGCCTAAGGGTACTCTGGTTTATTACCTGGAATTCCAAACTTTACTTGGACACATCTGTACCCGCTTTCCAGGCTTTGTGTATCCCTGCATCATGGCTTCCATCATTTTTCACACCCGGAGCGACCCCCAAGAACGGCCTGGATACTACGCCCAAGGGCTCTCCTACCATTACGGGCCAACGCCCCCAATGGTATCAGACAAAAAATTGATAAAATTCCACGTTGTGAATATGCTCAGTGGTTGATGCTCGTTTGTTGTTCCCACCTTAGGCTAACGCGATATGGAGACTTTTTTTCCGCCACGGTTAACAGTTTTCCCTTTTCGCCACCCCAACCTCATTATGCCCAAAATTTTGGTTACATGGTTCACATCCTTCTCCAGTTTCATCATGTCCAAGTAGAGTCTCAGACTCTTGGTACTATTCATCGGTACACGCCCGCTCCTTTGGGGAACAAGCCGTGTCAAAGGTGTCCTTTGGGGCTCTCTACCGACTCCCCTTTGAAGGACGCCCCAAGTATTGCGATAAGGATTCCCCGCCTTGTTTCCCACACTGAGTTTTACTCACGTGGGCTTAGGGATCGGGTTGACGTCTACGCTTACTTGGGAAGTTGTCACCACCTATAGCCCGACCTCTAAGACCCTAAACAATGTTCCCTCTAGAAATACGTTCAGATTGATTCCCATCATCATGGGATACATAGGACCACCCA
The DNA here is from genome assembly GCA_963277665.1 of Viscum album. Classification (NCBI taxonomy): domain Eukaryota; kingdom Viridiplantae; phylum Streptophyta; class Magnoliopsida; order Santalales; family Viscaceae; genus Viscum; species Viscum album. Next base: position 1,917,832,991 of record OY728148.1, on the reverse strand, counting down.
GTCGCCTTGTCTTCAGGACCAAACCATTTTGGGAGCTAGTCTTTCCCCCCTTCTTTTCACCTCTTACATCTATATAGGCCCCTTGGCCTGAAGTCTTCCTCTCGGAGTGATGTACAGTGTTATGTGGGATCATGTCTCCATCAATTGTGTATCATGACACTACGCACATTCCCCGCCTAGCATCGCCTCTGCTACGTCTGTGCCGCATGGCCTTAAAATGCATGCTTGGTCCAATCACACAACCCTAAACTGTGACATTCTTGTCCTGGCTGCACGACGAAAAACGGCACTGCATTGTTATGACCTCGTTGTAGAGGACGTCACGTTGGGTATTGGTCACGTGCCATGCCATTTGTCAATGCCTATCACGGCTTGATTCTTGTGGCGACACTAGGGCCTACTAACCTAGGCATGTCGCTTCACAAAAAAAACCACTCACCGTAAAGGACAAACAATATTTATCAAATTCCTCTTATTTTAGTGCATGGGCCATGCCCGCACTCCCCTTTTTCCATGGTACTAGTACCTTACTGTGCCACATTTCAGAACTACGTGAGGCTTGATTCTCATCCTTATGAGATACGTATGAGCGCCCGAGCACTTCCCCATGGGCCCAGCCTAACTTTCGCTTTCAGTCCCTTGACCTAAAGCCTCTCCCAAGGGGGTCATGCGGTGTGATATGGGATTATATCCTCATTCACGTCGGGTTTTTCACCGCACCGTACACACCCCCTATTCCCATTCATGCAAGGTGTTTCAGATACTCTCCCATGATTCCTCTCGACCTTTGGTCTGAATTCTACGACCCTAAACTAAGATCTCTCGATTGAAAAGGACTCTGCTCCCTCTATCTAATATGTCTCGTTGTTGTATTCAGATGTGTTTTGATAAAGAGTCCGAAGTGTGGGATTTTCATAGGGGCATTCCTCTCGTCCCATGACGAAGCTTCGTGAGCTCGCTATTTGGATCCTCATCCTCTTCCACATCCAAAAAGACCCTCGGACGACATGGATACTAGGCTTTAGGTCTTTTCATGGATGCTGGACCTAAGGGCCCTCCAATCGTTTTGGGCCAACGTCCCTATGGATCATTGACAACATTTGTGACATGGTCCTGTGTTTCGAACATGGTCAACAGTCAACCCTCATTTTCTTGTCTCCATTCTAGGCTAACGTGATATGGACGCTGCGTTTCAGCCACGATTAACATTTATCCTCTATCGTCACGCCACCATCATTGTGATCCAAATCTCGAGCGTCATGATTCACACATCTCCACATCCTCATGTTCAAGTGGAATTCCAACATATTCGACTCTATCTCTTTATGCATCTAAGTACGCCACATGGGCATGTTAGTATCATGGGGCCGGTATTCACTAAGCATCTCTGCACCCTAACCTCCCCTTTTCTATGTCGGGAAATTCCCACCACTACTTGTTTCCCACACCGAGCATGACTCACGTGGGATTAGTAGTTTCGGCATGATGTGTACCGACACGGCCATGCTTCTCATCATCCTGCATGATGTTAAAATACAATTACAGAACTACGTATGGCTTGATTTCCATCCTATTGGGATACGTAGAGACACCCTAGAATTTTGGATAGGGTCCAGCCCATAGAAATCATCAATCCCATCCTTCCCCTTTCTCGCCCCCTGGTCGGACCCTTCACTAGAGAGGATCTATCCCAAAGAAGGAAAGATCCATGACCAAACCAACACGCCCATCTGGGATACTCCCACCATGGTGGTGTAACTTCCTATGTGTTGGATTCTGTTTGGAAAAACCATCACTCCATATTCCTTTCATTGTGTGGCCCTTATTCAGACCCTCGTCCCCTTTCATGTCTAAAGGGACCCCCTAACAGCATGGTCTCATGCCGCATCAGATCACCTACCGTCCTGGGCCAATGTTACGGAATACTGGTCATGTTTAGAAGGACCCCCTATCATTATGTATGTTCTACCTATGGTCTGCCAACTGTCCTGAGTCAATATCCCAAAAGATTGACCGACAACATTTGTGACATGGTCCCGAGTTTCGAACACGGTCATCGGTCAACCCTCATTTTTTGTCCCCGTTATAGGATAAAACGGTAAGGATGAAGGTTTTCCTCTCTGTTTAATGGCTATCCTTTATTGTCACGCCATCCCAACAGTTCCCCAAATCTTGGGCATCGTAATTCACGCTTCCTATTTCCGTCTCTTCGGACCGATTTCAGTTCCCCTGGCGTTGCACCATTCGTGCATGAGGGAACGCTAAAGAAATGGTAATTCGGCTATTTTGAGAATTCTCTGTCCAAGCCTCTCCCATCATTTGGAAATCCAGACTGGTAATCCAAATCCCGGATGCCCGGAGCATGGTCTCCACTCCTATATTAGGTGGGACGAGAAGGCAACTATGTCCTATTTCTCACATCGGGCTTGACCCACGTGAGCTTGGGGAATTAGCGCCAAACGTTCCGCAAACATTGTAGTGATGTAACGAACCGATTTAAACAGTGTAAATCGTGCGTGCTATGGCATTCAAAACAAAGGAAGAAATTGAAGTGAAAAATTACCAATAAAGTGTTTTTAGTTTGTTACAGTACCCGGGAGTCGACTCCCCCCATGGACGGGTTGACCCCGTCAAAAGAGCATTGCAGATCTGCCACCCTTCATTTTGTGGCGTCCAAGACCTATTGCCGCTAACTCAGCTCCCGCCCCTCCTCAGCAGTGGTGGGGCGCAATTCCTCAGCCTTGTATTTGTCCCTCTCTACCCCAGCCTGATTGGAAGCCATCTTTATAGAAGCATGTCTCATATGCACCTCTGACTATCCCATCTGGGTCTTCAATGGTGAGATCCACTCGGATTGTGCATTAAGAGAGGCTGAGTGCTCATCCGCCCGGGTCTGCAGCTATTGGACCTCACTTTCAGCCTCCTAGAGCTTCTTTATGTTTTTCGCCTTCCTCCACTGCCATCCCACGCTGAGCCCATGATCATGCTCCCGGGTCTTCTCAGCCATAAGATCATGGACGAGCGTGTGAGGATGTTGGGCATCCATTCCCCCAGTGCACAGTTCGCACAGCTGTGAGCGATGTCTGTCCATTTCGTCCAGGCATAGCGCTTGTGGGGTGTCCTAGATGAAGCTCATGATTAGCTTCCATGACCGGCGGCCGACTATGCTGTTGTCTTCCTCGTCAGATGCCGTTTTGTCCCAGTCTACACGATTGGTAGGCTCGTATGTAGGATACACTGGTAGGATGTCCTCAGCAGGATCTGCATCTGGCGTTGATTCCGGGTGGCATCTGGCGCCGAAGCAGGCGCGGAAAAGTGGGACCGGCCGGTCGATCCTCTTCATCGGAGTCCACCTCAATGACCTCGGGTACGACCCTACTGGTGGTCCCGCCAGTGATGTTGTCTGTTGTAGCTTGGGGAGATGGGGGGACTATCGCCACCATCATCAACAAGCCCCTAGGAGGGATGCAACCAGACATCCCGACTAGCCTTGCCGTAGAATCCCACGCCAGTCGGAAAACTGCACGATAGAGAGGGACGTAAACGTTAGTTGGCATGGTCTACATATGACGACAAGGAAGTAGGTAGAGGAAAATTACAGATATCGACCTCCTGATGCTGCTCTTTAGCCGATACTGATGGGACCCCGAGGCGAGGCCCTCCGTGTACTGTTGGAAGGTATAGAGATTCCGGAGGATCCACCTCGGGTGCCTTGGCCCTACTAGGTGCAGAACTGGACGCAGACATAGGCGCGGGTTCTGATGGTCCTCCATCATCACATGCCGAGGGGTGAAAATGAGGCATGCTTAAAAGTTCCTCCTGTATGGCTCAAACATCAGTGAGAAGTCCATAATGGCCCAAGAACGGACCATAAGGAAAGAAGTTCGGAATGATACCTCGAGAGCCTCTACGAAATCGTCGAAATCTGAGCCTTGATCTCCAACCTCTCCCTCCTCCAACGGGCTCCCTCCTCCAGCCTCATCCTCTCAAGAGGAGTCCTTTAATTCTTCCATTAGGGGGAAGTGCTCCCTTAGATCGGCGGCTGACAGTTGTGGGGGGACCGTACGATCTAGCAGTACCCTCACCCGATCTATCATTGGGCACAGGACACCACTGGAATGAACGTAGTCCTCCAGCTCGTCCATGTATTGTTCTGCCTCCGCCAGAGATGCCATGAAACCATCATGGACTAGGCCTTTGCCGGGTAACTCCATCCTCAGGCAATTCATGTGCACCCATATCTTGGGTGGACTGAGGAATTCCCGGTTGACCTCCCAAATGACCCAGGCCTCCGGGAAAACGACATCCTCTGCTATGTCGATATGACGCAGCTGCTTCCCGGGAGCCTGAGTGGATACCCTACGAAATTCCTTTGATGGCGCCCCTCCAGATGGCCTTGCTCCTCCAGAATCACTGGATCCAACGCTGCTGCCACACCCTCGGCCGATGCAGGTCTCGCCGACACGGTAGCCCCGCCACCACGAGAGGCCCTAGCTTCCCTCCGACCCCGACCTCGAGATAGAGGAGGCCCACCATGACCAACCCGAATAGTTGGTTGCTTCATCATCTCTCTTGGGTAAGCAGCCTCCCAACTAATGGCATACTCCCTCACCAATCTGAAAGCGGCAGTGGATGGAGGCAATGCAATTCACATCTTCCCATCTTCCCGTGTGAACATGAACCACAACAGCCTCATCACACACGGGTGATCCTCATGATGAACCTCCTAGTAGACCTACAGGGTCAGCCGCTGGAGGCACCAGAACTGCCTCGCAAACCGATGCGGGGTGTAAGGTTTGCAGAGCAGCTCATGATCCACTTGTGCCTCCAAAACACTTCCTCAAATGGCCTGGAGGTAAGCCCTGTGCTCTTCCATTCCCTGCCCATCGTCAGTGAGTATCCTCATCGGCAATGGGAAGGGGTGGAAATTAAACTCATCCGCCCTCCACACCCGGTTCAGCACCATCGGAATGGTTAGTTTGAACGGGAGGCTCCCAGCTGCATTCAGGATGGAGGGGCGAATGTTTGATCTCGGCGGCGAGATAGGATTTTGAAACTCATAGATCCCCCTGATGTGCGCCGTAATTCACCCATACAGGAGGTGGAGGGGCCCACATATCATTGGCACATTCTTTCCCTCGCTAATGTGCCACAACATTCTGTATATCTTGGCGTGCATTGGGATCACCAGATTGACCCGCTGCCCCTATGGCCAGCATGGACGCCATGATAAACGAGCTGGGCCGCACCCCCATGCTGGTATCCCTCACCGGTAGGATCCAACCACAGATGAGACTCGTAATGAATGCCTCCATCCTGACTATCGACTATTGTTCAGTGCTGACACTGCCTTGTCCTCTCCAGGGAAAAGTGCCATCAGTAATGATGCCAGTCACGGCATTTTCTCTGTATCCTCCCACGTGCTCATGACAGGGAGGAACTAATCATAAATGGCCCACAAGATCAGAACCCCTGAAACTTGGTGAACATCCCATAGGCTGATTCCCACCTCCCCGTGGTGTAGGTGAATGGTATTGGTCCTAGACGGCCACTTGCTCAGAAATTCCGACATCAGCTATTTCGGTTGGTAGTTGTGGAATTGGGAGGCCCATGCCGCCTCATATACACCCACTCTACTCAGATCGGCCCCAAACACCTCGCATGAGGCGCCTACCCAGTAGGCCCAGGCCTAGTCAGCAATAATGTTGCCTCCCTGGCATAGGTATCACTCATTGGACCACCCTTTCTTCGAATCCTGCAAATCCACCTTCAGAATGGTACTATAGAGAGGAGGGGACGTCTCCAGTTGCGGTGCCTTATTTTCAATATTGTTCACATGGTTGTAGAGACAGTCTGTGGTGATAGGTGTGATGTCCTCCCACGCATGACCATCGGCCGCCCTAAACCATTGGTGCTGACATGGCGTGCTCCTAAACCAGCAATCTGGTTTGTCCCTACTTGCATTAGGGATGAAGACGTCATCCCTCAACCCAAAGCCGTACAATGGAAGATTCTAGCACTGCAGATAATTCTTCTGACCCTCCGATAGAAGCTCTGTCAAAGAAATGTGGTCCAAGTGGCTTCAGACCATCTCCCCATGGCCTGGAAAGTTGGCCATCTCATCCCGACGGGTGGCATCTGCAAGCACCCCCAATACAGCTTCTCGATGGGCCATTTCGGTTCTGACACTCGGAGAAGAATTTTTTCAGAACGGATCGTGAAGCTGGATCATAAAGCAGGATCACGATGGTCGGTTACGAGACCAATCCGTAGAGTCTGACCTAGGCCAGAAAACAGGTGTTCGCTTGGTGCGGTCGTGGAGTCGGAGACCCGAGGTTCGCCGCGAAGCTCGAGTCGCGGAGAGCAGGAGCAGAGTACGCGGAGCTTCATGAAATCGAGAGCGCAAAAGGACAAGAAAATCGTGTGAAGACAAAAGAGGTTGACCCCCCATTTATAGGCGGCGACCCCGAAGCTTCGCAGCGTGCCTCGCCCATACGAGCATCACGGCGCATCCAGATCTCGTGGCCCCGGTCAGCATCGCGGGCCCCCTTCGTGAAGTCGCATCACGAACCTCTGACAATTTTGGTGATTTTCCCTCAGACATTGACCCTTCATACTCCGCGGCTCCATGTATGAGGGGGGGGGGGGGGCATTTGTTGGAACCAAAATATTGCACGAAAGGAAGGGATGAAAAAGAAGCCCCACACGCGGCCTCGCGAAGCTCCGACGGGAATCACCCCCCAAGCATCGCGGCCCCGCGAAGCCCCAGAGGTGGTACCTCTCCGCGAACGGCCAGACGTTCGCGATCCTGCCACGACGAAACGGAGGCGGTACCTCTCCAGGAATGGCCTGACGTTCGTGAGCCCCCAACGAAGCCCCAGAGGCGGTACCTCTTTGCGAACGGTCTGACATTCGCGAGCCCGCCGCGAAGCAATGGAGGCAGTACCTCTCCGTGAACAGCCTGACTTTTGCGAGCCCGCCACGAAGCAATGGAGGTGGTACCTCTCCGCGAACAACCTGACGTTCGTGAGCGTGCTGTGATGCACCGGAGGCGGCGCGGGAGTTCTGCTTCGCGGCGCCCCTTGCCTATAAATACTGTTTTCCCCCTAAGCCCAGAGGACGGAAAATCCGACCTTTCGGCTTCTCCACTCCCGAATCGCGAAGAACGCTTTGCCCCGAGAATCATGAGCTCTGTGAGGTACTTCTACTACGCGTGACGCCTTTGCTTTGTCTCGTTTTGAGCCCCTCTTCCGAGAGGGATGCCCTTCACGAAGGTCATGGGAATTCGCCAAGGAGGGGGATTCCCAAGGGAACCCGGGATGCCGCAGAGTGTTTATTATTCGCGAAACACCCATCCTATACTAGTGATCCCCATGCTAAGGTAGGATCACTACACATCGCGAAGAACAGTGCTTCGCAGCATCCTACTTCGCGAGGCACCTCCTCTTCGCAAGGCAGTGCTCCGCGAATACTATTCCACTTCGCGAAACACCCTCCACTCACACCTTTTCCCCATGCTATGGCCAAGGCACTCCACTTCGCGAAGTACACTTCTTTGCTTGCCAATTCCTCTTCCCATGCGACCCTCCAAGTATGCACGATGTGATTTCAAAGTCCCACGGACAATACCACTCGTAGCGTTGCTTCGCCAAATGCTTCTTCATATAGGCACACTAACAGCTATTGCTTCTTCGCATATCCACACTAATGTGGACCCCTCGATGGTTCGCACTAAGACCCCCCTTGACCACGACCTTACTGGTACCTTCCCTCCCCCATGGAGAAAAGGGTACTAGTTATGTAAATCCTTTGGGTGTGGAGTGAATCCGCCCCGTCCGAGCTGCAAGACGTTAAACTGCCAAGCACCACATCGCCAACACATGATGTTAAACTGTGACCCAACCTCGTGCCTCGCACGAAGGGTCCCCCCAGCTCAGTCATTTTTTACGCCACTCGTCTCCACGGGAGTGGGATCACTCCACCCACAAGGGATGATATCCTCCTTATCGGAGCAGCGTATGTGCACGTGAAAAGGGAAACCACCTTGGTATATCCCCCCTAGTTCCCCAACGGATGGCTGCACCCCTTCATCTCTGTACTTCCCCACTACCAAGGTCAGTGGAGGGCGGGGTAGGGAATGAGGAACCTCTCATCATTGGTCCCAAATACCTATTTTTCAATGATTTGCCACACTTCAGGCCTTCATCATAGAGTAAGTCCCAGCACCATGGGCCGCCTGACGCATATTCCCCTCTTCAATTCTCACGGACGCACCCTTTGCGACGTGATCTTAAAGTCCTTGCTACCTCTTGTTTCTCACAAGAAGCATGACTCACATGGGCATAGAGTAAGCATCGGCCATGGAAATTCCCTCATCCAGCATGACATTAAACTGTATACCCTCGTCGAGCATGACGTTAAACTGTATACCCTCATCCATCATGACGTTAAACTGTATGCCCTCATCCAGCATGACATTAAACTGCACACCCATCTGAACTACGAGGTATTTGATCCATGTCAAGGAATGGTACGTAGGAATCCTTCACGAGGTTCAATCCCACCCATAATTTATTCACGTTGAGTTCATCCTCATCCCGCATGATGTTAAATTGCATCCCAGTCCGACGGCAAACCATTGTGACCCATTTAAACTACAGGGACTTTGATCCATGTCAAGGCATGGTACGTAGGAAGCCTCCCTGAGGTTAAAGTCCATCTCCCATGGGACCAAGGTCCCATACGGACATCGGTTCGCTAACACCCACCCTCCAAACTATGAGGACTTTGATCCATTTCAAGGCATGGTACGTATGAAGCCCTCACGAGGTTCAAGCCTACCACTGGTGGACCCCTGGGTCTAATTTCACGTCGGTTCACTGATGAAACCCTTTGAACTACGAGGTCTTTGATCCATGTCAAGGCATGGTACATAGGAAGCCACCACGAGGTTCATGTCCATCCCTCATTGGACGAAGGTCCACCTTCACCTCGGTTCACTAACAACTTCCATCATTTGAACTACGTGGACTTTGATCCATGTAACCACATGTTACGTAGGAAGCCTCCATGAGGTTCAAGCCCACCTGTCGTTCATTCATGTTAGGGTTCATCTTCATCTCACACGACGCTAAAATGCATTCCGGTCCAGCGGCATGTTGTTGTGACCAACATGAACTATGAGGACTTTGATCCATGTCACAACATGGTACGTAGGAAGCCTCCACGAGGTTCAAGCCCACCCATCGTTCATTCACGTCAGGGATCATCTTCATCCCGCATGATACTAAACTGCATTCTGGTCCATCGACAAGTCGTTGTGACCAACCTGAACTATGTGTAATTTGATCCATGTCAAGGCATGATACGTAGGAGGCCTCCCAGAGGTTCAATTCCACCACATGTTGGTCATCTCGACCATATTCCTGTCAGGACACTAGCACCTGGGCAGCCTAGTGTGTAAGCCCCACACCATCTAGACCAAGGTCCACCTTCACGTCGGTTCGCCGACAAAGCACCTCTGAACTACGTGGTATTTGATCCATGTCAAGGCATGGTACGTAGGAGGCCTCCCAGAGGTTCAAGACCGCCACCTGTTGGTCATCTCGACCTTATTCACATCAGGTCAGCAGCACCCGGGCAACCTAGTGTGTAAGCCCCACGCCATCTGGACCAAGGTCCACCTTCACGTCGATTGTTGACGACATCCATCAGACCATGGTCCACCTTCACGTCGGTCCGCTGACACCATCCCGAACTACGTGGACATTGATTCCCTACCACGGGGATACATATGAGGTCTCTTCGAGACTCAAGCCCAACTTTACTATCTCCCTTGCGATGGTCCTGTTTCATTCCCCTTCCACTTAATTCAATGCTCCATCACCTATCCTGATTCTCACCCGGATGGCTATATCCCGGAGAAATCATACCATTCCGCTCCTCTTCGTAGCCACTCATGGGAAGGATCCGGTGTCGGCACCCCTTCAGGGGAAATTCCTTAATCCGATCCATTCCAGATAATGCTCTAATCGGGCTGATCTGTCTCCACTGGACGTTAAACCTGCGGCATACCCTGTTGTAAACACAGGAAGCTGAGGAAAACCTCAGATATATGTCTATGGAATCTAGTTCCCCGTGCTCAATGTGGGATTCCTCGAGCATCCACTCCCTCAAGAAGTCCCATGAAAAGGTAAAAAAGACAGATACGCCAGTTCCCCAGCATCCAGACACGCTACTGATGCCTCGACGTGACTACTCCCCCGACTGAAGGTTGCTGCCCTGACCGGACCCTTTGGAATGTCGTGAAAGAAGAAGTGTAATTAAATGGAATCCATGGAAACATGGCACTTGGAAGAGTTTCACGAACAACGTATTAAATATATGAGGGAGACCTGGACTAGGTGACGAGTTCTAAGGAGGAATCCACAGAAGGAAGAACTGACATCCCAACATCCCATTTCGATCAAGGATAAAACGTTCCTGAATAAGGAGAGAATGCCGCCTGACTTTGGAATGATGGAATGCGGGGCAATAATGCAGCGTGTCCCCCTCCGCAGCTGGACTGATACGTGCGCGCCTCAGAGAAAGCATCAGAAACAATGATGTTTTTTCTATCGAAAATATGTCCTCCATAAACAATATGGTATAAAAATAGAGATTCCATGTGGGAAAGATTAGTTTAGGCCCAAATAACTCGACTCACACAGAGACAAATGAGTCATCTCTGAATCCTTTTATAGGTAGGATAATATATGCATCCACCTGATCCCAAAAATTTATTCCACATCGAATTAAAAAAAATTATTTCTTCTTTAGAATGAACACCACTTCCTATCGATCACAGCCCTTCAAATGGGGGGGAATTTTATTGGGTCTAGAAAAGTTCACCTCGTATATAAGAAATATTTAATGTGTGTTTTAAGGGATGGATTAAATTCACTTGAGCAATTATAATGGTAAACTACCATAATCTTAAAAGGATATATAATTGAGCTGTATGGGAAACAAATCTTTCAGAAAGTGGGATGAAAATGCAATTCACAGATCAATATAGAACATTTTCATAGACCATATGCATAACACGTCCCCATAGTGTATATTTATAGCTACCCCATATATACTAAACATCACATTTCAGGGAAATGAATAATTTCTTGTACCATGAAAATGAGAATAGATTCAAAAATAAAGGAATTATTTTCTGTCCCTCCAAAAGTGAAAATATTCTTTGTGGGCCAATGCATCCTTTTTAGGACCCCCACCAAAAAAATCTTTTGTTAGGTGACGTATCACCCATTAGGTCCCCACAAATTAATTTTCCCTTTGAAGGGTAAAGAGGATACCCAAAACCCATCATCATTAATGGGTGGAAGTTGAGAAGTTACATCCATAAACTTATAAGCCCCCACACATATACTGATGGGGGTAGTTGAATACTTTTTTGAGAGATATTGTGATTGAGAGACGAATGAATACACAGAGAGACATTCCACGTGAGGATTTTTGTTGAAAATAATTTTATGCATATCAAAATGTAAAAGAGGGAATAATAATTGTTCAAAATAGCTTAATAAGGGGGCTAAATAGCAAGGAAACCTTTTCAGACCAACCATATGTATAGTAAAATCCTTTGTAGACCACCATTCTATGACCCATATCCCGATGAAATATTTTAGAGACACCCTCCCTCATATAAAATGGAATGAGATATGGGGTCCATCATCCTTAGTGACCTTCTATATATTGTTCATCCTTTTATCATCTCCTCTACAGACTATTGAATCAACACTCCAACAACAACCCTACACTTTATTACACACTTAATCCAGATTTATTACATAAACTTCCACTTTAGAAAACTCTATATATCAAAAGGTCTAGTTTATTGGGAAATTAGGAACATTACATTACAACAGAAGATATAAAATACATCATCCTTATTTAAAACATTTTTTATATGACCCAAACATTTTTTCGTACTTATCATTGCATGGGGTAACCCAAAGACATACATAAGAAAAGGGTGATCTATAAATCCTAGTAAAGGACTAAAAAAAGAAAAAAAATAAAGAATATAATACTTGTTTGGAAATAATAATTTCAATGGTGCATAAGTGACACATGAATATAAAGAAATGATATATCAAGATTGCCATATCTTGGAAATGTGGCAACAACATTTAACAGGATATTAGCATGGGGAATGGCTCATTTAACATGGTGCATAACTAAACCATAATTTCACATGAATTATAATGATTAAACCCTCACTAAATAAGAATAAACATGACTAAACACTCATTGTACATGATGTATGGTGATACCATTCTTTACGAAATGGATTGGAGCGCTATCAATGCACACCATTTATAAACATTTCATTTCATGAATATGTGGGCCAAAAGGATCATATAACATTGAATTATTCAACATCATCATTTATTACAAGATAAATAAATGTGTAATACATACATTAAATGTAACACCCCAATATTGCTTAGTACGTCATTTCATCAAAGTAATTAAATAACTTGCACTACATGCAACACGGAGTTCAAGCGCACCACGACTTACAAAACTAACCATTCAAAATAGGTTATTAAATAGTATTAACTTAATTTTGAACATTATATAATCCTTATAATTTTATAATCTATATTATGAGTTTCTTAGACATACTGTAAGAAGAAATTCATTTTTTAGATAAAAGAAGAATTTTTGAAAAAATGCAATTTTACCGCCTTTTAATGGGGAGCCCTTTTTAAATAAAATATTTGAAAATTTTATATATTCAATTTGACAAAATAAAATTCTTCTTTATTATCAGTACATACGAATTTAGTTTCAATAATTTTGTGGTATTTCTCTGATAACCTTCATATTTTGGTGAATAGTAAAAAATACTATATTTTAACTAAAAACATCTTTTTTAATCAAAATAATTTGTAGTGTTAAATTATAAATTTTAATTTTTTGGAAGTATAAATATATTATATTTTCAACATTTAATCCAATTATGGTCATTGTATGTAATTTCACTTTGAAATTGGACATAAACAAGTGTCAAACTTTTGATAGTTTTTCTTTCTTAAAAATACGCCATTTGTTTTTGACAACGGGAATTAATTTTAAATTAATAAATACAAGTTTTATGTTTGGAATATTTTAAAATATACTTCATTTTTAGATTCGGAATATTGAAATTAGCCTTAGAGAAATTATATGTATTTTTATGAAAATGTTTATTTTTTTATGAATATTAAAAAAATTATGTTATTGGTTAAAAAAGAATTTTTATTTAAATAATTATTTATTTAATTTAAATTTATATTAGGTAAAAATAGATACATAATACCTATATAAGTTAAATGTAATTTATTGGAGTTAGTTTATAATAATTTTAGATATATAAAAATGTTATTTAACTTTTCACCATCTTTTACCCACCTCCTAGGAGAATTTTAAAATTCACATAAAACATAATTTTACTGCTTCTGTGAGTGTAATATAGAAAATCCAAGAGACATAGTTAATATAAAGGATTAAAATGTGGTTCAATAAGATAATTTTTTTGGTGAATAGTAACTTTTTAATTTTATTTAACACAGTAAAAAGTAAATAGGGCAATTAAGCGTAAAAATGATATTATTATTACCAAAACACATGTCCTAATTCTATTGGATAAGTATAATTAGACCAAAAACAACCTTAGGAATAAAATATTAACCTTTTTGGTCCACATGGATCAGATAAAGACATTTATTATTATTTAACTCAAAGAAAAGTTAAAAGAGTTAAAATCAAATTTTAATAACTAAAACAATTTTAATATAATGTTATAGATAAGATAAATTAGATTAAAATATTCATTATAAATATAATAAGATTTATTACATAATGGTGTTTTATTTATAATTTTTATACATTATATAATTTAAATTATTTATGACATAATGAAGATGCAGTAATTACCTTATTAGTGAAATATTAAAATAATTGATATTATAAAAACCCAGATAAATATAATTTGACATATTTCAAGAATTAAAAGAATTTTATTGGTTAATATTACATGTTTTTATTGATATAATGTATTTATTTCTAATTAATAAATTTATTAAGACTTTATCAAAAATAAATTATTAAATAGTGTCAAAATTGACATAATGGAGTTTTTAAAACAAATTTTATACTATAAATTTATATAATATTTCCAATATTCTATGGTTATTCAAAAAGACTTATATGATGATATTTATGTCATTAATTGACCACTTTTGGGTCTTTTATAAGTATATAGTATCTTTATTAAGTATATAATATAAAAATACAAAGTGACATGGTAATTGTCAAAATAATTAGCTAAGAGTTAAAACTAAACGATATGGTAAATATAATGAACCAAACCTATCTAAAATCTATTATCTGAGTTATTTTCTACCTATCCCTACCTTAATATTATAATAATCTACTTTGGAGCCATTATAAACTGAATATGAGTTTATTATAAATTAATACATTACGTTTTCCTAAAGAGCCCATCCTCCCCCTTATAAAAGGACACCACTTATAACCAATTACTCATATATTCAAGGCCTTTTGGATAAGAAAAAACATGCTTAAATATCCTCTAAACATCCCTCACTTCATCCAAGAGGCCTTAGTTTGATCAGAATGTCGACCTAAGGTTCCCTTTTGACCAATCAAAAGAAAGAACCAGAAGAAGAGGTAATGTTTTCACCACCCTCTTTCATGTTCCATTCTTCTTAAACTTATTCATTATTTGTTATTTACATTATAAAATAATAACTCTAGTATATTATATATACTGTGATGTTATTATAAATATTTTACAGGCATATTCATTATTCTATCCATCCTTTTAATGACTTGTCACCATACATGCGTACGTACGGCTTACAGTCTCCACGTCGTGGTGTAATTGTTATTCATAAAATTATAATTAGGATGGGTATGATAAGGATGTGTAATTGAAGTAAATAGTAATTATAAAATTAGAATGATTTTTTATATATGATATACCATCCAATTATATATTATTTAAATCCCAAAAGAATCATATTATCGCTCATGTGTACGTACAGACTACCGTCTCCACGAACTGGATGAGATTCATTCCCCATCGTATTCATTCAATAATAATTTTCATTTGATGGTTAAAAATAATGTTTATGTACTTGATATTATTCTGGATATGAATATGATACACCCTTTCTATAACAAAGATGGCTTATGTAACAAAACATATAAAAGAAAACGAGTAAGTTAACACTTGAAACGAAGATAACAATAAGATATTATTAACAAAAAAATGTTAAAAGATCATATATGATATCATATTATTTTATATGATTATTTTATAATTTAATAAAAATTGTTTCACTATTATACAGGAGGTTAATCTCCTTTCAAACAAAGAAAAGTACAAGGTAAGGTTTTATTTCACAATCTCCTCATTATCCGAGGTTGTTTATACATAATTATCTATCGGGACCTCATTATCATACACATCCATGTTTCAAAAAAAAAATATTTCAAATAATTATTACTATTTTACAGACTATGTGTTAATGTAAATTATACCCTTGTTGAATTTTTATAGGATGGTTATAAAATAATCTTTCTATCGTTTTCCAAACAAGGTCCTTTTTAACATTTTTGACAAAATTAAAGTATGAATGTTTTTTATACGGAGGGTGTGGCTATTTTCTACCGTTATAAACTCGTCGAAGCTTCCCTTACAATATTATAATAATATTTTGAATGTAAATGTTTGATTTTATAATTATGTGAATTTTAAATGATTTCAAATTGAATATTTTATGAATTTGTGAAAGGTACTCTTTATCAATATCAGAATTTGAGATGTTTTAATGATTTATATTTCTAAATATTTTTAATTAATTTCCATGTTTTCAAAATGATTTTAAGGATTTATTTATATGGACATGATTGTTTTGAAATAATATTTGTTTTAAAATGTTTCAAAGTGGTAAGGGAAACTTTGATTCAAAAATCACATTTCAATTATTTCCTTTATAAATGTGTGGCATTTCAATGATTTCCAAAAATGAGAAATTTGCCTCAAATTGTATTGGTTTCATCTATTTCAAAATCCATTGATGGATTTTAAGCTTATTTGGTGTTGATTTATTATGATAAAAAACATCCATATTTTATTGAAGGGTTTGTGATATGTTTGACGGTGGATGTGTTTTTTTATACCATTCATGGTTTATGGAGAAAGTATTGTCATTTAGTATGCTAGTTTTAATAGGAATGTTTATGTTATGTTAAATCTTTTTCATATGAGGAATGCATTGGACTTAGTAAGTGACTGGTGGATCCCACTATAACTACTCGTTGCATCAGTAGGTATCATAAGATAAACAAGTGTCTTGGCACGAGGCCTTGACAAAATCTTATTTGTAGTCATGGAACGATGCATTGGATACGTGGTTATGATAGTTTGTCATTATGAATTATATTATTATGAAAGTGGTTATTGATATTGCATGTGATTATTCGATTAGTAGAATATCCATGTGAATAAGTAAATGGAATTATTTCATTTTATTTCTTCCATATTATGCTGAAGTTCATGTTTAAAAGGCTTTTGTTTTAGTTATACATTGCCTTAAATGATTATGCTTATTTATGAAAGCTTCCTCTATATTGTTATCCTTACCTAGCATCTGAGCTCACCCCTTTCTATGTTTTATTTTTCTATGATGTGAAGAAGTATTTTATGACTGACATGGAAGGATAGTCTGAGGGGTTATGAGTGAAGACTATGGAGACTATGTTGTAGTAGTTTTTCACTTTATCATTTAATGTAATACTTGTGAATGTATCTAGTGTTTTCAAGGATACTAAACTTATCGGTTTTTCGAGACATGATCTTTTGTGATCATGACAATGTTATGTAATAATGCACCGACTTTGGGTAACTGGGGTCAGGGCATTACAATTGGTATCAGAAAACATTTAATACAAACCATGGAAGCTAGATTTTGATAAACTCTTATTGGAGCACATAGCTCTAAGATATACTTTGAAGATTAGTATAGAAGAACATCCTAGAATTTTGGTATTGTAGATATTTTTTGAGTTTTCCAAGCAATACATCCCTGTCTGGATATGAGCAGGTAGAGGCGGCATTGGCACAGTTTTACCTAGGGGTAAAACCTGAAAACACTACTTTGAGTTTGACTGGAATGGGAAATGTTGCACGACAACGGGCCTTGCTGCACTATTGGTTGCGACACTAGTGGGGGGATATGCATAGGATAATTATCATTTTATTTACAAACCATTATGAAGGGTTTATGAGCATATACTTTAACAAAGAAGACATATTGTTATTACGGATTATATCCATAAACTGTTAAATTTATGTTAAGTGGTTTACATGTTTTTGATTAGGTATTTTTATTCATAAACTAATCTAGTGTATGCCATTGTTTAGAAATGGTGCCTAGTAGATGGAATGAGAACTCCAACAAGATGCATGATCCAAAGTGTAAGAAGGATCATATCATTCATGGTCTTAAGCCAGAATTTAGAAGGAATATAGTCTCCCATGTATTATCATCATATGAAGAAATAGTATCATGTGTTGATAATATAAGCAAACAATTCTTAGAGTCCTATGGATTTTAAGGGAAGCCAGAGAAGGAAATGAAGGTAGAGATAAAGACAGATAAAGGGAATAAGTAAAAGAATTATTTTATAATATGTGATAACTGTGGAAAGAATCTTCTTGGAAAATGCATGAAGCGAATGAGTGTATATTATAAGTGTGGATAAAAGGGACACAATGTACGTGTGTGAAATTGTAAGAAAAATGTATCAAATGAACAATGCTTCATCTGCAAGGAGTTGGGACACTACGTGAACCGATGTACAAATCATCAGAGTATGCCCCAAATGATGGTATTGGATAATAATCAAGTTATGATAATACCACAGATCAGGAGGAATGAATAGAGTTCTTATGTTGTTATTAGAAAATTATGTCATTTGAGTGTTGTATCTACAACGTACTGGTTATAATAATAATGGAGTATAAAAGGATTGTACTATAGTACTATTTCATTAAGGACTTGAGATTGTGTGGAACTATGAAAAATGACTCAATAGCAGGTTAATTTTTTTTGGAAAATATATGTTTGAGGAAAAGATAAACCACAATATGGTTCTGATACTGAGGTAGTGATTTTGGAATAATATATGATTTATTTGGATAAATCATATTGGATATTCTTGACTACCTTGAAACTAATTAATGATTTGTATAATCCATCATTGTTGGTGTTTGTAACGTTTTTGGATAGAAGGAGTATATCTAGTATTCTATAAGGAATAAGGGATCATGAATGTAATCAACAAGGTTTTATGGTAATTCAGGATATAGTGGTGTTTTTAATAAATACATGATGAAGGTGTTATCATGTTATTAGGCAGAAAAAAGGATTTTAATTGTGATTACCTTCCTTATAAATTTTGGATTGAGAGTTTGGAAAAAAGTATTTTGGATAATTCTAGTTTGAGATTATATTTGGATTTCCAAAAAAGGACAACCTGGAGGTCGGTCGGCAACCCGTCGCGTCCGGGAAAGCCACGGGACTTGAATTTGCAACCAAAGGGAGACAAGGGTGTATCACCTACCACAGGCCCATGTGATGTCATGGATTGAATAATGAAGTCTTTTTTTAAAACAAATTCTGGTAGATGAATTATAAATTCATTTTTTTTGAACCCTATACAAATAGGATAAATACAATATTATTTTTAAGTTCTATTATCGTTTAGAGTGAAAGATGGGTTTGTGGTAGAAATTATTTAAAGGATGGAACTCTACTTGTCATGTATAAGTTTTTTTTATTCTCTTATTCAATTAAGAAATAAATTCTTATACTTTAGTTAAAGGATCTGAAAACTAAAAATGTGTTATCCGAATACCTTATGTTTCGTTGAACCAATGATATTTTAAATCATCATAGATTGATGGATTTGAGGCCCTCAATTCAACAATTGTTTGTGATTGATGACCTCAATCACTCCCTAAAATTACTAATGTCTTTCCTCCAATTATTTGTCTAAAATTTCCACCACTGTTCTCCTAATTGAGATCATAATTTGTTGGTGACTTTTTCATTTCCCTTTTCACCTTATTAAGATTAAATTTTATTAACCCAATTTCGGATGTGGGTTTCCCCACAAAGGTATATTCTATTTTCATCCTTTTATTTTTTAAGAAAAATTTCAATTTGTGAGGACGCAATTTATTGAAGGATGGAAGAATGTAACACCCAAAAATTTCTTAGTACGTTATTTCTTCAAAGTAATTCAATAACCTGCACTACACGCAACACTGAGTTCAAGCGCACCATGACTTACCAAACTAGCCATTCATAAGTTTTTATTAAATAATTTTAACATAATTTTGAACTTTATTTAGTCCTTAATATTTTATAATCCATATTATGAGTTTCTTAGAAATAATTTAAGAACAAATTCATTTTTTTCAGATAAAAGAAGTATTTTTTATAAAATTCAATTTTACCGCCATTTAATGGGAAACCTTATTTAAATCAACTATTTGAAACTTTTAAATATTCAATTTGACAAAATAAACTTTTTCTTTAAAATCGTGAAAATATAATTTAGTTTCTATAAATTGTTTGGTGTTTTTCTGATAAATTTATATTTGGGTGAATAGTTAAAAATACTATATTTCAACTACAAACAACTTTTTTAATCAAAATAATTAATAGTGTTAATGTATAAATTTTAATGGTTTGGAAGTATAAATATATTATATTTTTCCCATTTAATCCAACGATGGTCATTGTATGTAATTTCACTTTTAAATTGGACATAAACAAGTGTCAACCTTTTGATAGTTATTATTTCTTAAAAAATACGCCATTTGGTTTTGACAATAGGAATTAATTTTAAATTAATAAATACAACTTATATGTTTTGAATTTGTTAAAATATAATTCATTTTTGGATTCGGAATATCAAAATTAGCCTGGGATGAAGTTTTGGTATTTTTCTAAAAACATTCAATTTTTGATGAATAATGAAAAAACAATAAGTTATTGTTTAAAAAAAATTTTTTATTTAAATAATTATATATTTCATATAAATTGAATTTTTGTAAATATAGATACATAATACTAATATATGTTCAATGTAATTCATTGGAATCAGTTTATAATCATTTTAGATATATAAACATTTTATTGAACTTTTCACCGTCTTTTAACTATCTCCTAAGAGAATTTTCAAATTCATATAAATATTTATTTTACTACTTCGGTGAGTGGAATTTCGAAAATCCAAGAGAAACAATTAATATAATGGAGTTAGATGTGGTTCAATAAGACAAAATTAATTTGTGGTGAATAGTATCTTTTTACTTTTATTTACCTTGTTAAAAAGTAAATAGGGTAATTAAGGGTAAATATGTTTTTATTATTACCCTAAAAAATGTCCTAATTCTATTGGATAAGTATAATTCAACCAAAAAAACCTTAGGAATAATATATGAACCACTTAGGTCCACTAGGATTAGATTAGGAAATTTATTATTATTTAATTCAAAGAAGAGTTAAGAGTAAAAATCAATGTTTAATAACTAAATCATTTTTATTATTTGGTAATGCATAAGATAAATTAGATTGTTAAAATTCATTATAAATCTAAAATTATTTCATACATAATGGTATTTTATTTATAATTTTTATAAATTAAATAATTTAATATATTTATGACACAATGATGATACAGTAATTACCTTATTAGTGAAATATTAAAATTATTGATATTATAAATACCCAAATAAATATAATTTGAGACTTTAAATGAATTACAAGAAATTTATTGGTTAATATTTCATGTTAGTATTGATTAATTGAATTTGGTTCGAATTTATAAAGTTATTAAGACTTTAACAAAAAAACAATATCAAATAGAGTCAAAATTGACAAAAAGGAGTTCTTAATACATATATTATATTATAAATTGATATAATATACCAAAAAATATATGGGTTTCCCAATGGAATTATATTATTATTTTTATGTCATTAATGGAACAATTTGGGGTCTCATTGATGTATATAGTAATTTTATTAACTATATAATATAAAAATACAACGTGACATGGTAAATGACAAACTAATTAACTAATAGTTAAAACAAAACGATATGGTTAATATAATGACCCAAACCTAACTACAATATATTGGTTGGGTATTTTTCTACCTATAACCACCATAGGCATTGAATAATATACTTTTTAGCCATTAGAAACCAACTATGAATTTATTATATTTTAATACTTTATGTTTTTTCTAAAGAGCCCCTCCTCCCCCGAAATAAAAGGACACCACTTCTAACCAATTTTTAATACAATAAAAGCCATTTGGATTGTCTAAAACCTGCCTAAATATACTCCAAAATTACCTCAATTCAACCTACAAGCCTCATATTAATCATAAATTCAAACTAAGGTGCCCTTTTGATCAAATCAAAAGGATGAACCTGAAGAGGAGGTAATGTTTTCACCACCCTCATTCAAGTTCCTTTCTTTTTCAAATTATTCTTTCATTGTTATTTACATTCTAAAATAATAACTCCAGTATCTTCTATATACTTTTATATTATTATAAATATGGTACAACCATTTTTAGTATTCTATCCATCCTATGAATGACAAGTCACCATATTTGTGTATGTACGGCTTACAGTTTCCACGTCGTCGTGTAATTGTTATTCAAAACATTATTATTTGGATGGGTATGATAATTATGTGTAATTGAAGTAAATAATAAATATAATATTTTAATGATTCTTTATACCTGATATAACATCCAATGATATATTATTTTAATATCAAATGAATGATATTGTCACTCGTGCGTACGTACGGACTATCGTCTCCATGAACATGATGAGATTCATTCCCCATCGTATCCATTCAAGAATAATTTTCATTGGATGGTTAAAAATTATTCGTAAGGAATTGATATCATTATGGATATAAATAAGATACAACCTATCCATTACAAACTTTTCTTATGTAACAAAACATATAAAATAAAACGAGTAAGTTAACACCTAAAATGACGATTATACAAAGATATTATTAAAAAAGAAATGTTATAAGATCATATATGATATCATATTAATGTAAATGATTAATTTATAATTTAATAACAATTATTTCACCATTATATAGGAGTTTAATCTACCCTTAACCAAAAAAAATTACAAGGTAAGGGTTTATTTTACAATCTTTTCATTATCCGAGGTTATTTATATGTAATTATCTACTAGGACCTCTTTATCATCCACATCCATGTTTCTTAAAAAGGTATTTCAAATCATTCTTACTATTTTAAATACTATGGGTTAATTTTATTTATACCCTTTTTGACTTTTTATAAAATGTTTATAAAAGAATCTTTTTGTCGTTTTCCAAACAAGGTCCTTTTTACCCTTTTCGACAAAATTATGGTATGGATGTTTTTTTATTTGGCGGGTGTGGTTATTTTATACCTTTATAAACTTGTCGATGATTCCATTACTATCTTATAAGAATATTTTGAATGTAAATGTTTTATTTTATAATTACGTGACATTTAAATTTTTTCAAAATGAATATTTTAATAATTTGTGAAATGTACTCTTTATCAAGATCATAATTTTAAATGTTTTAATAATTTATCTTTCTAAATATTTTTAATTAATGTCCATGTTTTCAAAATGATTTTAAGGATTTATTTATATGGACATGAATTTTTTGAATTGATATTTCTTTTCCAATGTTTCAAAGTGGTATGGAAAAAATTGATTAAAAAATATCTTTTAAATTATTTCCTTTATAAATGTGGGACTTTTCAATTTTTTCAAAAAAAGAGATATTTCTCTCAAATAGTTATTATTTAATCTATGTCAACATCCTTTGAAGGATTTTAAGCTTATTTGGTGTTGATTTATTATGATACAAAACTTCAATATTTTATTGAAGGTTTTGTGATATTTTTGATAGTGGATGTGTTATTTTAATACCATTCATGGTTTATAGAGAAAGTATTGACATTTACTATGCTAGTTTTAATACAAATTTTTATGTTAGGTTTAAACTTGTTCATTTTAAGAATGCATTGGACTTAGTAAGTGACGGTTGGAGCTCGCTATAGCTCCTTGATGCATTGTTAGGTCTCATGAGACAAACTAGCATCTTGGAACGAGGCCTTGAAAAAATATTATTTGTATTCTTGGCACCAGGCCATGGCTACGTGGTTATGATAGTCAATCATTTTGAATTCCATCACTATGAAAGTTGTTATTGATATTGAATGTGATTATTCTATTAGTATAATATCCATGAGAATAATTAAATGGAATTATTTAATTTTATTTCATCCATATTATGCTGAAGTTCATGTTTAAAAAGATTTTGCTTTAGTTTTAAATTTCCATAAATTTTATTCTTATTTATGAAAGCATCCACTATATTGTTATCCATACTAAGCATATGATCTCACCCATTTCTATGTTTTATTTATCCAGGATGTGAAGAAGTATTTTATGACTGACCTGCAGGGATAGTCTAAGGGGTTATGACTGTGGACTATGGAGACTATGTTGTTGTAGTTTTTCACTTTATAGTTTAACGAATGACTTATAAATGTATCGAGTGTTTTCAAAGCTACTAAACTAATCAGTAATTCGACACATGATCTTTTTTGATCATGAAAATGTTATGTAATAATGCACCGAATCTGGGTAACTGGGGTCGGGGAATTACATGAAACACTATAATCAATAATTATATATGCATAAATGTTAATAAAAGTGATAGTGAAATGGTAATGGTATTCACTACATGATGATTTTGGCATGGAAAATCGCAGTGCAATTTCGGTAGAATAATAGTGTGATATAATAATCACGAAAAATGGTTGATGATATATAAAATAGTATCTCATCATATTTACACAAAATGGAAATTAAGGGGGTTATATAGATACATGTCCCAACAAATGGAATTTGGAAATTGAAGGCTTAACATGATAATGAAACATGAAGAAAGGGGAGAAATGGAATAACTCTTTTTTTTAAATTTTGACATTGAAACAAGTGTACATGTGAGGGATTAATGAATGATAAAGAGTTATCTCATAAATAAAACCTAAGGATCTTAGTTTTGGGGAGGTGAGAAATCATACACCAACAATTTTAATTGAAACTGAAATGGCATAACAATATAAGGAAATAAGGACATAAAAAATGATGGAAGGAAAGTGAGGATCCCTTACCTGAGCGTGTGACTTCAAGAGCTTCAAGAGGGGATTATTATGAACATTTATTTACTTTTGAGGACTATAGAGAGATGAGTGAAGAGTAGGGTCGTTCTAAAATTGTTTTGAGTGAATAGAAGTTGGATATTGTGTGGGATTAAATAAAAAAAGAGAGGGGAATTATTTAATATTTTGCAAACATTGGTTTTAAAATATATATAATTAAATATTAAAAACCAAAAACCAACCCCTGGGGTTTTTCTATGTTTTTTAAAAATTTGGAGTGGAAAAAATTATTTTATATGTCCTTTTCCTGAACATATTAAAATATTAGGATTTCTTATGTAGAGGTGAGTGATACTCTCTAAGAAATCAATTTAAAATGTGAAAATATTTTATAAGTCTTGGAGGGTCCACTAAGGAAACATATAATGAATTAAACATATCTAAAATCAAATTATTTTAAAGGGGAAAATATATTTTCCTAATATCCTTTTATTATTATTTTATTACATCACTATTGAGACATTATAATGACATAAACCACATTATATATTTATAAAAAATTATTTTGATTCATAAATATAAAATATTATTTATAAAAAAATATAATAATGATATTTTTTTAAAATATTATTTATTACAGAAATTCATTAAAATTTGAAAATAAGTTCTTTAATTAAAAAAACAATTTCAGTTTTTTTGTATGAAAATACAATTTTTATGAAACTCGATAATTAGTATTTTATAGAGTCAAAAAAATTAGTAATATAATAAACATATATAATTAAAATGAGTGTAATTATAACAGGATTATAATTACAATATTAATAAAACCTCAGTTTAATAAAATAATTTACATATTTCAAAATATACCATTTTACCCAAAAAAATCAAATTATCTCTATCAGTAAAATTGATAGAAAAAAATTCTCAGAGAAGAATTGATGGAATAAGACTATTATTTATGAAATGGATCACAAAAAAGTAAATAATTCCATGTTACATAACCACTTATAATAGTCACATAACACCTAAGGGTAAGGTATGCGATGGAGACAAACACTTGGGGTAGCATGGATAATAATGCTCTGATAGTAATCTCTATTAACATGTACTTCTCCAGTTGGTGATTTCGTTCAACATTATCATGTTTAAGCATCGCGCGGGCATGGTCAATGGTAAATCCTAGTGATTCTACCACTTTTATGACCTCTGGAAATGATCATCGTAAGGATCAATTATACTGGATTAGGAAATCACTTCCTTTTTCTATGTAAATTGGAATTTTTAATGTCCTTATATTTATAATAATCATGTGATCAATGTCAAATGGTGATATTAGAAGTGGAAAATATTCATAATGGTATTTTAAAATCCAAAAACATAAAACTATGTATGCTCATATGGTTTATATTACCATTTTACATAATAAAAAATTTCATTTCATCAGGTGGATTTTCATTAATAAAAGTTTGGGTCGTTACAACTTCCCTTAAAACTCTCCCTCGATGTGCTATTACCAAAATTATCCCCTTCAAGGACCACCTAGCTACAACCTATTCAAAATCATCCTGATATGTATAATCAAAGAAATGGGAACCAACGTGTGTCATATGTGTCGTAAAAATATTTAGTAAATGAGGACATATAGTAACATACATAACGAGGGGGAACATTTTAATTTTATTGATCAAAAATTCCATTGGTAATGAGGGTCACAACATTGGAGGTAGTTCCAAGGGCATCCCCATTTCATATGTTGAATGGGGAGACCATTTCTTTTCCCATTGAAGAGATTTAGTTTCTAATCCTCTTATCTTATCTATAATAATGAATAGGGAATACGTCATGGTGTGATCCCAAATACTTTCTTGAGTTTTACGTCTGCTTGGGGGAATAAGTCCATATCATGAATATGAAACCAAGTGAGGAGATATGATCAACATACCTTTATCTACCCCTAATCCTTAGAATGGTTACCAGAACAATAGATGATACATTCATGTAAACAAAATTTATTTATCCTATATCCTATCCTCCTTCACCAAAAATGATGGATATTATTTGGTGTTTCACATATTATACTTATTATTGATCCCAAAATTGAGTATGAATCACTTGCTCTTAGATGTGAGTGATTATCATGACATTCACAAGAACAAAAACCTATATCTGGGGAAGATTACCTTTATCAATCTTCATCTCATCTTCATTGGTCATCCAGTAAGGCATAATCCTCATAACCATGTTATAATCTCCTAAATGGTACGTATTACACATGAGTCAAATAAATTGGTCCCCCCAAAATCATGTAAGACCAATCCCTTCCAAAAAAAGATAGATTTGATTCATAACCGAATGAGATATGTCTGAAGTCTCGCTAAGGTCAAACCTAACACCCAAAATTCTTTCTAATTTTTGGTGATACTTCCCTATTAGTTACATATCATATGTGGTGGGAAATATTCCATTCATGTATCTTTAATTACCATCCTTAATGGACTATATTCAAATTATGATTGTTCTCCACATTAGAGACTATATCCAATAAATTTTCTTTTTTCTGATTCAGTGTAAGTACCACACAATCCATTCACTAAGAATATATTTCATAGAAATTATTTCCACATTAAGTTAAACTACAGGGTTGGGTGATTATAATAAGAAATTAAAAGGGATGAAGTTTCCTTTTATGTGTATCCAAACTACATTAGTTATTATACCAATCATGATAATATATATGAATCCCATGTTATTGGCCTTATCCCTCCACAACAACAACTTATGTATTTATAGATGATGTTATATCATAGAGATACCAACTATGGGGTTTAAAACCAGCATCATGATAATCAATAGAATCATAATCTATAATATATTCCAAAAATTGTATCATTAATAGGGAATTTCTAATTTCAAAAAAATGTATCTATATATTAATAACATCTTATACATTCAAATGATTCGGAAATAAGCACATGCCAAATAATGTTTTTTATACAAGGGAGACCTATATGATATTTTGGATTTAATAACGGGTTCACAAATATGTTCTATATATACAAGAGAGCTCATTACTTGGAAACAGTTCCCCATACAAATGTGAGATGATCCTAACCTCCCATCCTCTTGGCTGGCATTCTTTTTAAATGCCTTAATGGAGAAATACAACTGCCTTTGTGCCTTGGAAAAGAAGGTTCTCATCAACTTGAAATAAGAAAAGGGATGAATAATTGGTGGAAAACATAATTATAATTCATAAATAATAATATATTATCTACATTCTTATATTCTGATCTATTTGTAAATGATAATATTTCTTATGCGTATGTGTGAACTACCACCTCCGCGAAGTGATGTAATTTTTCATTCATTTATATTATGCATGGACAATAAGAAGGATGTATTTGATGAATATATATGTTATATATGATATAACAGTGATTCTATAAATTATACTTATTATTTAACAATCTTTCAATCTTTCATTAGAATAATGAGAACAATGTTCATTCATACATATCACCATTAGTTGCAACAAATGGTGTAATACAATTTTCTATCTCTATTCACAATAAATTAAATTAAAAAAATATATTATCAATATATTTGATATTTATATCATTATTTCGATTATTTATATAATGTATCATTGATCAGTGTATAATGATCAAAACTATCAAATAAGAAAATTCATGAAAACAAATAAATCTATTACCTGAAAGTGTGCTTTTTAACAAATAATTTTTATAAAACAAGTGAGAAACGTTTATCAGTATTCCAAAAATCATATGACATATATGATTATGTTTCTATAATAAATTTTAATGAAGTTTATATTTTTTATATAGTATATTTGTACATGAATGAAGGAATTTAGAATTGAGATAAGATATTATTTCACAATCTCATCAATATTATATATTGATTATGGTCACGTCTATGTTGGTGAAAATATTTCATCCATGTAACACCCCAATCTTAGACAATATTCTTTTCTTTGTATAATACAATATCTTACGTTATACACAACTTCGAGTTCTTGAACACCACCGCCAATCAAGCTTTCCGTTTAAAAATGAAGTTATGAATAATAATACACACTTTTGGAAAAAAAAATTATTTTATTTTTTTAAAATGAAGTTCATTTTTGGATTCGTAATATCAAAATTATATTAGGGTGAATATTTGGTATTTTTATGAAAACATTCAATCATTGATGAATAGTGAAAAACATTGTGTTATTATTTAAAACCAACATTTTTAAATAATTATATTTAAATTAAAATTTATTTTAAAGTAAAAATAGATACATAATAATTATATTAGTCTAATTTAATTTATTGGATTCATTTAATAATAAGATTAGAAATATAAAATTATATTGAACTTTTTACTTTCTTTTACCCACCTTCTAGGAACGTATGAAAATATTCATAAATAATAATTTTAGCACATATTTGAATTGAATTTCAAAAATACATGAGAATCATTTGAAATCAGTAAGTAAAATTTGATTCAATAGGATGAAAATAATTTTTGGTTAATAGTAACTGTTGAATTTTATATTACACAATTAAAAGTAAATAGGGTAATTAGAGGTAAAAATAATATTATAATTACCCCAACACGTGTAATAATTCTATTGTATAAGTGTATTTCGGCCAAAATAAACTTTTGGACAAAAATATGATCTTTTTTATCCACTTGGATTAGATTATGACATTTATTAGTTTTTATTTAATGAATGGTTAAAAGTGATAAATTCAAATTTTAATAAGCAAAATGTTTTTAATATAGGGTTATTGGTAAGATAAATTCAACTATAAATATTAATTATATAGAAAACTATTTACTAAATCATATTATTTTATCTTTAATTTTTAGTCATTAAATAAATAATTTTATTTATGACACAATGATGTTTCACTCATTACCATATTAATTAAAGACTAAAATAATTGATATTATAAATAGTAAAATAAATGTAAATTGAAACAATTTAAGATATCAACTAATTTTATAGGTTAATATGACATTTTTATGTTTATAAAATGTAATTTTGTTGGTGAAATATGATTTTTATTAATTTTAGAGAAAAAGAATACTAAAATATATCAAAATTGACATAAATGTGTTTTAATAGAAATACTATTTTATTAAATTATATAATAGTCCTTAAAATCATTGGATCATCCAAAGGACCTAAATAATGTTATATATTTATTTAATGAACCACTATAGTTTGTATTGGAATTTTATATTATGTTTATTAACCATGTATTATAATAATACAAGAAGACACATTAAAAGTTAAACTATTTAACTAAGACTTAAATCTAAAAAATAAGCTTAATATGGTGGCCTAAAATTTTCTAAAACCTATTGGTTGAGAGGTTTTCGGACCATCCAAACCATACCCTCTAAATATATCCACTTGGAGCTATTAGTAACCTAAAATTATTTCATAATTAAATAATATTTCCAATTCTTCATAAAGTGCCGCTCACCTCCCTTATACATAGTTACATCACCTTCTCTCAAATTCACCCCTCCAAATCCATTTTTCATGGAGAAACCCTGCTAAAATATCCCCCCAAATACACTAAAATAAACAAATATACATTAATTTTTATAGAAATATAACCTATGGATCCATATTATTCAAATCAAAAAGTGACATCTAAAGAAGAGGTAATTATTTCATCACCTCTTTCAATGTTTTTTTCATAATTAACTTATTCTTTATTTGTTGTTTCCATAAAAAAAATAACAGTAATAAAATGTATACACTATGATGTGATTATAAATATGGTGAAACCATATTAATTTTTCAATCCATCATATGAAAGAAAAGGTCACCATACACCTGTATGTACGACTTACCGTCTCCACGTCGTGGTGTAGTTTGTTATTCAGAACTTCATTATTTTGATGTGTATAATAATGAGTATAATTAATGTAAATAATTAATAAAACGTGTTAATTATTCTTTATACATTATATACCATCCAATTAAACACATTTTCACCATCAATATAATGGTATTTTCCCTCATGTGTACTTACGACTTACTATCTCCACGACATGATGAGATTCATCTTCAACGATCACCCATAAAAAATTTTAATAAAAATAAATTTATTTATTAATTATGAGTTATATGAAATAACATTTCTAATTTAATAATATATAGTTATTTAGATAAATATATACCATTTAGTTACATCTGTTCTGTATGATATGAAAAATAGAAACAACATTTATGCATTCATACAGACTATTGTCTCCATGAACGATGTTTCAATTCCAAATATTTATATATTATAAATATTTATATTCAGAATATATATGATATATAAATCATGTTTTATATTATAGATGTATATGAATCATGATCTATGTGAAAATATCAATAATAACAAATTAATACTCATACGATAAAAAAATTATTATTATCGGAAATGTTAATTTAACATGGAAATTATTATTAAATAGATAGTATAATTTCATAAATGAATTATATATGATATCTTAAATATTAATATGGTTGTGGTATAATTTAATAACATACTATGGTCATTATACAGAGGTTAAACATACCCTCAACTAAAGGAAAGTACAAGGTAAGGGGTTTTCATCTCACTTTTTATTCCCATGAGCTTCATGCAATATTTTCCAATATTTACCTTTGTGTGGTGTATATACTACCATTATTGTATTATTTGTGTAATATAATTTACATTATGGGTATTAAAATCTTCATTGTATGATCATTCTTTCATTGGTTGTATGTTTCGTAAGTTACCAAATCAGTAAGATAATTTTTATATCAATTTCCACTCATTTGATTTTATGCATACTTCATTGACTATTTTAAACAAAAAGTATGTGCTGAATAACTATTTAATTAATAATGTAGTAATATATACTCTACTTTTTTTAGATATACTTTCTATACACATAATCACTCCGTTGATAAATTCACAAGTCATTTATATGAACTTGATATGGGTAATCTTAACTCAATTTCCATTCATTATGTTAAACATAAAAGTCATTTGTTTTGTATTTACAAGTATATGTATGATTTTCCTCTAATAGATTTACACTGAAAATGTTGTCAAATTTGGTGTATTTATGTTTTTCCCAAATAATTATTTCATTTATGTTTCATTAATCTCAAGATGTGGTCTTTATAAGGGATTTAGTCTCAATTTACATTCCATTGATACTTCTTTGTTGTTATGCTCCAATTCTCCTTTATATGGTGCATATAATTTCCTTTGACATATTTGATCATTAATCCCTTTATTCTTGTGATATTATAAAGTTTTGAGAAATTTTATTCCTCAATTATTTGTATTCAAGAATCTCTCATTTGGTTAGAAACTCTTAAACTAAAATATCATTTTAAAAAGTTATTCTTATAAATTGTTCTCATAAATGGCCATGATATAAAAATGGATTTAAGGATTTTTTTATATGGTCATAAATGTTTTGAAATTAAACTTCAATTCAAAAATTTCAAAGTGTAATGATACACTTTGATTAAAAAATGTCTTCTAAATAACTTCTTTGATATATAATGCAACTTTTAAATGGTTTTAAAAAAAGGAATATTTCTCTCAAATAGTTTTGCCTATTATTTTCATATATGGAAATATCCTTCATTGTATTTTATTATTTATTGAGATTAATTTATAAAAATACAATCATCCATATTGTATTTAATGGGTTATTTTTGACTTTTAATATGTTATTTTTATACCATTCATGGTTTATGGTTAATGCATTTCCATTTAGTACGATAGTTTCAACAAAAATGTATAGATTTTGTTTCAAAAGTTTCATATATGGAATGAATTGGACGTAGTAAGTGACAGGTGGGGCCCGTTATATCCCCTCAATGAATTTTTAGGTCTCATTAGACAAAAATGTGTATTGGAACAATGCCTTTAAAAAATTTATATTTAGGGTCATGGAACGAGGCCTTGGATTTGTGGTTAATATGTCATAAATTATGAGTTCTACCATTATGAGATTACTTATTGATGCTACATGTGATTATTCTACTAGTAGAATATTCATGTGAATAAGTAAATGGATTTATTTAATTTATATATTCCATATTATGATGAAATTTATGTTTAAAACCTTGTGGTTTAGACTTATATACAACCTTATATGTTTATGATTATTTATGATAGTTTCCTCTATATTTGTATCCATAATGAGTATTTAAGAACACCCATTTATTATGTTTTATATTTCAAGGATTGGAAGAAGAATATTATGACTGACCTGTAATGATAGGCTAAGGGATATGCGTGTGTTCAAAGGAGACACAATGTTTTTTTATTTCATAGTGTAAAGTGAATCTTATATATGTATATAGTACTTATAAGGATAATAAACTAATTGGTCATTAAAGACATTATCTCTTGTGATCATGCCAATTTATTAAAAGAATGCACCATCTCTGTGCTTCTGGGGTCGGGGCATTACAGTTGGTATCAGAGGAAGGTTATTACAACACTTGGGAACTAGATTTTGAAAAAAATCAGATTTGACAACATTTCCCTAAGATAAAACGTGTTGATTAGTATAGAATAAATTCCTAGAATTTTGGTAATATGGATATTTTGTGATATTTCCAAGAAATAAATCCATGTCTAGATACTACAAGTGGAAATAATTTTATGGCACATGTACCTCAGTGTAAAAAATCTGACAAGGAGTTTTGGGCTTGACCCGGGGTATCCTAGTACACGACAATGAGCCTTACTACGCACCTGGTTTGACACAGTTGGGGGATATTCTTAGGATAATTCAAAATTTCATTATAAACTGATTTGAAGGATTTTAATATAATATGAGAATAAATATTCTTGGTTAATCATAATGTGTTTTAGATTGAAAATAAGGTGTTATGATATTCTCTAAATTATTTTAGGACTATTGATACTCACACTATGGTTTATGGTTTTAGTCAATGGATGGATTCAATGGAAGTCATAGTAACATTGAACATGATGTACAAGGTGGGAATAATGGTGTAAATGAGTAACGAAATGGAATATTTATAGGCATAAAAGATATTGTGTTCATTCTAATTTCGTTTTTCAAAAAATATGGTCTACATCATATACATTAACCATATTCTGGACTCAACAAAGAAGATAAATGAGAATGATAAGTCCTCCAGTAGTGGAGACCATTGAGAAAATAAATCTCAATTTCTATAATTTAGGAAATGTGGAAGGAGACACCCAAGAAATTGTCTTAATTGGATAATTAAAAGCTTTATGGGTGAGAAATAAATACATAAAATACAGAATTGTTTAGGAAAAATGAAGAGTACTATGGTGGAATGTAATAATGATCATAACAATACTTTTATAGTAATTTTTCATAAATATAGGGGACCTGGTCATTACCTTATTCAATGCCCTATTCTCTAGGCTAACCTCTATGTAACGGTAGAACTTATGAAGAAAACAATTTATTGGGAAAATTTTAAAAGTATTAATGCCCTTTATTGATGGGATTACTTTGGATTAATTTTCTCTTGAATGTGTAACCATGAAGTTATTTATGTGATAATATTATTTGAGGAAGAATTATCTTTTCATTTGTTGATATAGTTATAAATTATAATTTGGGTTTACATGATCTTTGAATTTGTGGAAGTTATAGGTTATTACTTTTTGGATGAAAATGCGAGGTTTGAGAAAAAATTGTCCTTTAAATATGTTATGGTAATTTTTGAGGAATTTATCTCATATTTGTTTATAATGTTATAAAATTATATAGTTTTTAAAAATAAAGGCACCAAGATCGTGTGACAACCCATCGTGTCTTAAAAAGCTGTGAGAATCGAACCCATAACCAACGTGCGGCTAGGATTTATCACATACCACCAAATTATGTGAACTCCCTAGTTTATATGACTAATTATTTTTAGTTAATGGATTTTATGGATAAAAAATATGTTGATTTTTGGGACATCAAATTTATCAAATGTATATCCATAGTATAGGAAAATTATTTGGTGATTACGTGATAAATGTTATTTTTCAAGACGTTTTCTCATTTGCGAACACTTTATGCCTATGGAAAATAAAATATTATACGATTTCATTTGAGGAGTAATAATGGATTTTTAATTTAGAATAATCTATTTTTTTGTTGTGGATTAATATAAATTTCTGTTATTTATGAAATGATTAACCTATCATAAGTAATAATTGTTTAGGTTAATTACTTTTAAATATGTGACATTAAGAGTAGAAGATGTTATTTGGAGATAAATGTTAAGATTTATCATGGAAGACTATGTAATCAGATCCTTATGAATTTTTGTTTCCAAAATTAGTTTGGTTTATTTTGATGAATCTTAAGGATATTTATTTATTGACTGGTCTATTTTGAACTTCAGTTATTTTTTCCTTAATATTGGAAATTAAGAGTGGAATATTTTTTTATAAAGGATTATCCGTTTTGGGGATCATCAAATCTTTTACTAACCATTTTGGTTTTTGTTAATCTCTAAAGTCAAGGGAAATATATAGTTCATATTATTTGGATAATGTGATTCTATAGAATTTTATTCTAATGCTTCAGGTGCGACCAGGTCATATTGACTACACATCATTTGGAGAAAAGATGGGTTAGTGGTATAAATTTATGAAGGGATAAAACTCTACTTGAAAATTAAGTACATATCCTTATGATAATTTTCAATATCATTAAACAATTATTCATCTTTATGAGATGGAACATAAAACAAAAATGTTGTCCATTTACACTTTTTACTATGTCATCAAATACCATTTAACCCATCACAAGTTTATCATTTTCTGGTAGTTAAGATTCTATTAATCAAGTTTTCTATCACTCATCATCAGAACATGATGGTTCTTTTCCTCATACATATATATTGTTTCCAACATGGGACCCTAATATGGATTATCTCGGTAGATATTTTTTACTTCTCTTCCTTTCTTTTAAAGTGATATTTTAGTTGTCTATTTTATCGATGTGGGATTTCAACAATGATTTTTTAAAATGTCAAACCCCTAGATTTTTGTGTCTAAGTATATATTTCAAGAACGAAATTATTTGATGGAGGTTAGAATGTAACACCCCAAGCATCTACAATAAGCTTCTCTTTAAATAATACAATATCATGCATTATACGCAACTTTGAGTTTTAGAAGACCATGATAAATCAAACATGTCATTTTAAAAAAATTCTGAATTATAATACCCTTTTTTGAAATTTTACAAATTTTTTTTAAAAAAGAACTTCATTTTTATATTTGGAATATCAAAATTATCTTACGGTGAATTTCTGGTATTTTTCAAAAAACATAAAATTTTTTATGAATAGTGAAACAAACTGTGTTATTTTATAAATCTACATTTTTGTTTAAATTATTATTTTTTGTTTTAAATTTATTTTAATGTAAAAATAGATACTTAATACCTATATTAGTCCAATTTAATTCATTGAAGTAATTTTATAATAACATTTTAAATATAAAATTTTATTTAACTTTTTAACATCGTTTTCCCACCAGCATGGCACATTTGAAAAATTGTATAACTCCTAATTTTACCGATTCATTGAATTGAATTTAAGAAATTTGAGAGAAAAATTTTACATCAGCAAGTAAAATGTGGTTCAATAAGATTAATATAATTATTTTGTGAATAATAATTTTTGAATTTTATTTACCACGATTAAAAATAAACAGGGCTATTAAAGGTAAAAATGATATTATAATTACCCTAACACATGCCCTAATTCAATTGGATATTTTTATTTCGAACAAAATCAACCTTATTACAAAAATATTATCCTTTTGGATCCACATGAATTAGATTGTCAAATTTATAATATTTTATTTAAAAAATAGTTAAAAGTGTTCAATTCAAATTTCAATAAATAAAACATTTTTAGTATAGGGTTATGCATAAGATAAATTATACTGTAAATATTAACTTGAAAGATAAAATTTTTCTTACATAATTTTATTTTTTTTATAATTTTTAAACATTAAACATTTAATTTTATTTATGACAATGGTGATGCAATAATAAACTTATTAATTAATGATTAAGATAACTGATATTATAAATAATAAAATAAATTTAAAATGAGCTTTTTATGCCATAAAATAATTTTATAGTTTAATATGACAATTAAGTGTTGATTCAATGTATATTTTATGAATAAATTAGTTTTTTTGACTTTCAGAAAAACCAAATAATAAATAGTGTCAAAATTGACAAAAATGAGTTTCCAAAAAAAACTACTATTTTAATATATTATATAATAGTCATAAAAATATAAGGTTCTTCCAAAGGACTTGAATAATGTTAGATATTTCATTAATGAACCACTTGAGGTTCCCTTGTCATTTTATACAAAGGTTATTAACATTTTATTATAGTAATACACGAAGACTTGGTAAAAGTTAAACTATTTAACTAAGAGTTAAATCTAAATGATAAGTTTAATATCGTGACCTAAAATTGTCCAAAACTAATTAGTTGAGTGGTTTAGACCCATACCCACTTTATCCTAGAAATAAATCCATTTGGAGATATTAGAAACCAAAAATGATTTTGAAATAAAATAATATTTCATGATCTTCCTAAAGTGCCTCTCACCTCCCTTATAAAAGGGTACCCCCATCTCTCAAATTCAAACCTACAAATCCATTTTTATTGGCCAAACCCTACAAAAATCTCCTCCAATCCACCCTCACTTCAACCTAGATTCCTTGCTTCTATCAGAAATCCAACCTGTGGAGCTTTTTGTTCAAATCAAAAGGAGACACCCAGAGCAGAGATAAATATTTCACCACCTCTTTCAAAGATCATTTCTTCTTCAACTTCCTCATTATTTTTTGTTTCCATAAAAAAATAACTCTAGTACCATATATATATTGTGATTTTATTATAAATTTGGTACAACCATAGTCATTATTATATCCATCCAATTAATGTCAATGTCAGCAAACGTATGTACGTATGGCTTACTGTCTTCACATCGTGGTGTAGTTTATTATTCAAAACATCATTTTTAAAGGGTTAAAATATTGAGTATGATTAATATAAATAATGATGAAATTATTTAATGATTATTTATATATAATACTACATCTAATTAAACACATGTTTCCATTAACAGAATGATATTGTCGCTCGTGCGTATGTACGACTTACTGTCTCCACAACGCGATGAGATTCATTTTCAACGATCACCCTTCAAGAATATTTATAGTAATATATATATTGAATAATTATGAGGTATATGAAATATTATTTCTACTATAGTATTATATATTTATTTAGATAAATATATTTTTTTTCTTACTTCCATTCTATATTTTAAGAAAACGAAAAAACCTTCATGTGTACGTACGAACTACCATCTTCATGATCAGTGCTTCCACTTAATATACCTATATATTATACATATTATATTCTGAATATATATTATATATATCATGATCTATATTATTGAAATATGTAAATAATGATCTATGTGATATAATCAAGTATAAAAAATTAAAACACGTACGATAAAGAAAACAATTATTTCCCAAAATGTTAATTTATCATGGAAATTATTATTAAATGGTTAGTATAAAGTCATCAATGAATCATATATGATATTATAAATTTTAATATGTTTATTTTATAATTTAATATCATATAATGATAATTATATGATAGGTTAAACATACCCCTGACCAATGGAAAATCCACGGTAAGAGGTTTTTAAGTCAATTTTTATTAAAGTGAGATTCATGCTATATTTTCCTCTATTTTATTTTTGGGTGGTGTATCTACTGCCCATGATTGTATTATTTGTGTGAAATAATATAATTTATTGTAATTTACATTTTTATTGTATGATATTTTTTCATGGGGTGTATGTTTTGTAATTTACTAAATCAGGAAGGGAATTACAAATTTCAATTTCCACTCATTTGGTTTTATGCATACTTCATTGATTATTTTACTCCAGGATTGTTTGTGGAATCAGTATTAATTTATTTATATATTAATTTAATCTCCCATTTGTTTGGATATATGTTTGATACACATAATCACTCCACTTATAATTTCTCAAGTCATTGATATAAACTTGATAAGGGAAATCATAACTCAAATACCATTCATTGAGTTAAACATACGAGTCATTAGTTTTATTTACATGAATTTGTGTGAATGTGATATGATTGATTTACAATTAATATCCAATAATACTGACTGTATTTATATTTTTCACAAATAATAATGTCATTGATTTATCCTTAATCCAAGGATACAGTCCTTATAAGGTATTTCTTCTCAATTTACATTCCATTGAGACTTCATTATTTTTATTCACCAATTCACTTTTATATGGTTAATATGCTGTCCTTTTTCAAATTATATCACAAATCCATTTTTTCACATTGTATTATAAATTTTTGATAAAATATATTCCTCAATTATTTGTACTTAATTGTCTCTCATTTGGTTAGGAACTATTTAACTAAAATATCATTATAAAAATTTATACATCTAAATATTTCACATAAATGTCGATGTTTTAAATATGGTTTTAAGAATTTATTTATATGGACATGATCGTTTTGAAATTAAAATTTCATTAAAAGGTTTCACTATGGTATGAGACACTTTTTTTTCAAAAATCTATTTTAAATGACTTCTTTGATAAATAATGCAACTTTAAAATGTTTTCATGAAAAGGGTCATATTTCTATAAAATAGTTTTACTGAGTACTTTCGTATATGAAAATATCATTCATTGTATATTATTCTTTATTGAGGTTTATTTATTATTATAAAATCTTCCATGATGTATTTAATGAGTTATGTTTGACTGTGAATGTGCTATTTTTATATAATTCAAAGTTGTTGGTTAATGTATTTACATTTCATATGCTAGTATTAATATTAAGGTTTTGATTATGTTTGGAAATTTTAAATTTAGGAATGCATTGGAATTAGTAAGTGATTGGAGGGGCCCAAAATATCCCCTTGATGCATTAGTGGGTCTCATGAGACAAACCATTGTATTGGTACAAGGCCTTGACATAATTTTTAATGAGGGTCTTGGCATGAGGCTATTACCTTGTTCTTTATATGTCCATAATTATTTATTCCATCATTATGAGATTATTATTAATGTTACATGTGATTATTATACTAATATAATATACATGTGAATAAGTAAATTTCATTATTTAATTTATCTTTTACATATTTTGGTGAAATTTATGTCTAAAAAGCCAATATTTTAGTCATATACCTAGACTTAAATGTTTATGATTATTTATTATACTTTATGTTATATTGTTATCCTTACTGAGCATATGAGCTCACCCATTTCTTAAGTTTTATCTTTCCTAGGATTCTAAGTAGTATATTATGACTGACCTATATGGATATGCTAAGGAATATGAGTGTATTCAAAGGACACACAATTTTATTTTTTTAATTTCATAATGTAATGTGAAACTTGTATATGTATCTATTACTTACAAGGCTACTATATTAATTGGTCCTTCGAGACTTGATCTCTTGGGATAATTCAAATTTATTAAAATAATGAATCGTCTCTAGGATTCTTGGGTTGGGGCTTTCCAATCCATTATAGTAGTTTCCAAAAAATTATTTATTTTAATAATTTTTTTACTCTAATATTACTATATAGTTTCATTATTACCCATATTTGACTTTTACAATTTGTTCTAAAAGGAATATTATTATCGTTTTCAGAAAAATTTACTTTTAGACTTTCTCGAGAAATATTTTAATGAAATTTTTTAACCTATTTTTTATGAATTTATTTTCCCTCCATTATGACTGATATTTTCTTTTAATATTCGTTTACATGTTTTAAATGTCCTTTTCATTTTTTTTATAATTGTCCGTTTTTTCAAAAATATTTTATTTTTAAAGTGAAACATTTATTTCTTTTAAGAATAATTCAAAATATATATTTATTATATTTATACTCATTAAAAATCAGATTTTATATATTCTTCACTAGGGATATGTTATAACAAAAACATACTTATTATTTCTAGAGATTGTTTACAATCTATTTGAATGGGTATGTACTATTTTGATAACATTTACCAATTTACATTGGATGTGTCGGGATAATTTTTTTGTATAGAGGAAATTATAAAAATTTATTACGATACATTCAATATGAATATTTAATGGGAATATTTTCACCCCTTTTATATGAGGAAATCATTAGACTTATTATGTGATGGTTGGGGCTCACTATAGATATTTAATGCATTAGTAGGTATCATGAGACAATGTATCTTGGGAATTGGATTATGGCATACCCATTTATTTAAGATGTATTGACAGTAGGTATTATAGTTATGTACATGATTCCTCAAATTACAGATTTCCCTAATTATGAGTTTTGTGATTGATTTACACGTTATTATTTTATTAGTTATGATATGAATAGATAATTTTTTATCTCATGTGATTATGGAAATATCATATTCTTATTTATTTCAATCTATATTATTGACGCATTATTTAGTTTCTGGTATACACATACCATTTCTAAGAATATGATCTCAGCCTTTTTCTTAATTTTTTCCCACATGATGTTAATATGTTTATTATTAATGATATTTGGGGATAATTGTGGAGAATTATGGTGTTCCCCATTAAAATACCATGTTGTGTTTTTATTAATTATTGTTTAATACTCAAGTATATATCATGTTTTTTATTTATACAAAACTATTATATCATTAGAGATGAAATTATTAATATCAAATTCTAATGTAATTAAATAACCAAAAACTATTGATACTAGAGTGGGATAATTATAGTTGGTATTATAGAAATTATAATAGAAAACAGGGGATATGATGTTAGGAAACATATTTTTGGGAAACGTAAACCTAAAATGGACCTTGATAAAATTCCTAAATAATACCATCATATGAGTTTGAGACTAGTTATAAGTAAATTTTCAATAATTATAATTAGATATCTAGTTTATAAATTATAAATTATGATTCATGATATAATCTAGTGTATTACATTATTGATAAATCACATGTAGATGAAGGAATTTTATCCCTATCAATGCATATAATCTTTTAGGTATTTCCCCAATAGGATAGATAATGATGTAGATGTTGGAGATGACCATGTACATTAACTATCTATAACTATATTATGATAAATAACATAGGGAATGAGGAATAACCATGATTGTATGGAAAATATTTCTAATCCAAAAATGTGGTGTAACAATTTTAGTATGCTTCCTGAATTCATAACCATGCAAAATAAATGGGACTAAAAATTCATTTATAGAAAAGCATTTTATATTTTCTATTGAGAAGATATATTTCAAATTGTTATGTAATGAAATGAAAAGATTTTCCTGGAAGATAATCACATGTTAGGAGATTAAGATCAATCAAGGTCCTTGAATTAAAACATCAATGTGGTGGGGGAAATATAAAAATTGTAATGGACATATTTTAAGGAATTTCTCATTAAAAAACATTTCCTCTTGAACAATTACTAAATATGGTGTGATAATTATTAATTATAAGAAAAAAAGAAGATGACAATGTTGCTATGTATGAATCCAAAATTAAAATATTGTCATGGAATTTCCGCGACTACATACATAATACCAAGAGCATGTTTGACTATTTCTATAATGTGATTATATAAATTATTTGAACCATAAATTCTCATCATATGAGGATATAATGTAATGTTATATTATGATAGGGAAAAAGTTATCAATGTAATATGGATTTAAAGGGATGCAATATAAGACCATGGATAATGAGTACACCAAAAAAGGAAATAAGGAAATATGATGAAGGGAAGGGTTTAATTTCCTATTTAAAAAACAAATTGAAAGAAAACACATTGAATATTATTAATAGAAATGGTAGTTCACTAAAAGTGTATCGAAAAATTATTATTGGATGGTGATTGAATGTGATATAAAGAATCCAATAATGTGAAATTCGTTATCTATAAGTAGAAGGGGAACTATTAGTATGATTGTCATAGGTATGAAGGTAACATTAAAGATAAATGGAAAAGGAAAGAAGACCATGATTATGTGTTCACAAGAGATGAGGTTGAATTTCATAATGATTTGGTAGAAGTCCCATTAACAATATCACCAAATTTAGCTAATGATGTATTTGATTCTGAATCAACTCATTTTTATATTTTCCTTGCAAACCAAAAAGTATATATTTACTATTCCTTGTATAAATTGATTTATAAGTAAAAACAATTAGTTTAAGCCTTGCTGAAATATAATCATGGCAATATATTCTTATTTTGACACATAAAAAAGCTTCATTTACTGATGTTTTTATCATAACAATGGTATATTTTGATATATTACTTTGTATAGAAATGATTTCAATATATAATGAAAAATATGTTCAAAAGAAAAGGTTATTATACTTAATGATGAGTATATCAAATTCCTTATCATTATATGGATGAATATGTCATCAGATTCATGTGTGGATGCACCTTCCATAGCTCTTTTAATAGTTATTACTGGAGAAAAAATGCATACACATCCTACTGATGAAAATTATAATCATCAAATTAAGGATATACCTATTGTATAGGAATAAATAGATGTATTTCCTAATTAATTACCTAGATATCCACCAAAGAATGAAATTTATTCTTTCATATATTTTATCCATGATTTAATACCTATATCAGAGTCTCCATATAGGAATCCTACAATGAATTTGGTGTTAGGGATGAAAAAATTAGAGTATTTGACTGGTAAGGGATTAATATACTAAACCCCGGGGATCCCCTATTTATATTTTTAGAATAAATTTGGATATATGAGTCTATGCATTGATTATAAGGAAATTAATTATATTAAAACAATGAAAAAGTGTCTGATACCTCACATTTGTATCTTATTTGGACAAATTAATTGTGATAAACATATTTAAAATATTTAACATTATTATATATATCATCAATTATGATTAAAAACTGATGATATTACAAATATCGTGTCTCTAATAAGGTATAGACATTTTTCTTTTACAATAATTCCATTTTATTTACCTAATAAACCCTATATTTTATGGATATAATGAATATGTTTTTAATATATAAGCACAATTCTCTATATTAAATCAAAATAAAATCTTTAGAAGTCGGAATAATGGAACTTTACATATTTACCATCTAAATACAGGGACCCTGTCACAATGAAAACTTCTTTAACTAGTGCAAATCGTTTAAGAAACATAATCATTGGTAATTCCATAAACAAGATGGTGGTCTTAAAGATAGAATTTCATGATAATATTGTTTATTAATGTTGGTTTTCAAGAGAGTTCACCAACTTCATAGTCAGCTTCCATGCAAGGTGATTATTTTCTATCCTTATCACTTGAACAATGAGAGTGGATTCACCATTAAACCAGATGTTGCTCTAATTTCTCTGGATAGAAATATAAAAATCTTGAATAAATCTCATATGTTATGCATCTAGGGAATTGGTATGGCCACAAAGACCATACATGTATCAAAAAACATCACCGATGTGATCCCTAAAGACAACCATATAACCAAATTGTCCATGATTTCCCATAGAGGCTCTATTTGTATTACACCTAAACCATATAAATAATTGCGAAAAAATTACCTCTATTGTGATAAAAGAATTCAGGATATTACCAGGCACATAAAGCCACCAAAGGATGAAACGTTCTGCCATAGATTTTCGACAACGGTTAGTCTGATTTACACTGGCCTATTGAACAACAAGAAGAATGTTTTTAATAGAAGATTGGAATATTGAAGGATTTCCATCATGAAACACTTTGATATGGAAACTCCATAAAGGGGGAATTATCTAAACGCAAGAAACCCTAAATAGAACTACAAGCTGGATGGAGTGTTGGACATCAAGTAAGGCATGTAGAAAGTATTGTAGGGAGACTACAAGCAATGGTGGAAGATCAAAAATCTCCAAAATATTATCCCACAAATAGGAAGAATTATGTATGAAAAGAAATAAATGGTCAAAATATTCATGATATTGATGAAATATAACACATCAAGGGAATAGTGAAATTATAATACACTGTAGATTTTCATCTATAAGAATC
Source organism: Viscum album (assembly GCA_963277665.1). Classification (NCBI taxonomy): domain Eukaryota; kingdom Viridiplantae; phylum Streptophyta; class Magnoliopsida; order Santalales; family Viscaceae; genus Viscum; species Viscum album. The sequence continues at coordinate 1,917,788,435 of OY728148.1, read as the reverse complement.
TTATTAAGATTGAATTTCCAAATGAGTGTAAACCTAGTGGGAAGAAACCAGATTTTATTTAAATAACCAATCCTATGATTATCCCCTTGAAATATATGTTCATAAAATCCCTTTGAATCAATTAGACCATATGGGGTATGTTCCCAAATAATTATATCACCTTTAATAGTGAAAAAATGGTCATAAGGAATTGGAGAAATATCATTTGGCAGGGAAACTAGGTTCACCATTTGTTCATTGATTGAAATATTATGATCAATATAGTTATCAGTATAATCTATCCTATCAATTAAGGGTGTCCTAGTCCAGTTGTGATTCCAGAAAAAGTAAAGGAATCCCTATTTACTAACTAGAGAGAATACCTATAATTTTTTTGAAATAATTCTTTGATACCGAGCTAGATAAGAGATTGAATGTATCCCCATTTTCACGAAATCTATCTAGAATTAAATATGGTCTTATGAAAGACCACAAAAACATAATTCAGATTGAATAACATACAATCAAAATTGTATTGAGGAGAATGATTATAAAGCTCCATGGTTTTGATACCAAGGATACCATGAGCAAGAGGTTTGATACACATATTCCAAGGGGTTCTAGTGGCCTTCCATTCCAACAGACAACAACTAAAAAAAACCATCATCATCAAATTAATTTTTTTAATTATTAAATAAGGAATAGACAAAACTATAAACAAGTACACTATCATTAAAACAATCACATGTTTAACAAGGAAAATTAGAATATCCATTGAAATAGAAATTCCATTATAAGAGGAAAGTTATCTTCTAATATAACTCAATGTAGTGAAAACTGGTAGGCCAATGGTCTACCCAAAACATGGGAACACCATGGTCAATGGCAGAAAAAAATATATCTCTTATTCTAATATCATTAATAATATTTTTTTTCTAGGAGATGAAATGTTCATACCAAAATTGATAATGAAATTTCCATAACTGATTTATTAACCAGACATGCATTCATAATTATGGTGATCCTTTTTTAGGCTAACAATTTTTCCCTTATATACCTAGGTAATAAATTATATTTTCATTAGTGAACAAGTGATTTGAGGGAGACGAAGTACATCTAGCTTCCATTATAGTTAATATTTCCCACTTTTCCAACTTATGAGTAAATAACCCACTAAGATAATCCACTTCAACTGAATTGAAGATGTATGATATAGGGTCCCCATGCCTCACCCCCTGGTGAATTATAAATAACCCTTAAGATACCAATTTATGAACATTGATATATTGGAAGATTCAAACAGGGTATTGATCCTTTTAATGAATTTCAAACTAAATCCTAAATTGTAGGGGAACTTGCATACGAACCCCGGATCAATAGTGTTAAAGACATTCTTGATGTTCATATGTAATTAATTGGTTCCCCATGGTGATATTTTGAAGAAGGTTAACAAATTATGAGGCTTTGAGAAAATAGTCGAGGACATTCCTACCATTCACAAAGACAAATTGATTCCATGATTTGATTATTTCCGATATATATGTAATCCTGTTGGCAAGAATCATCGTTATGAGTTAATGGATTATATTGAAAACTGAAACATGTCTAAACTGGGTTATGTCACAAGAATTATCCACATTAGGAATAAGAGAAATAAATTGAGCATTGATAACTGAATAATGATTTCCACCTCTAAAAAATTCTTTCCAACATCAAATGAATTGTGTTTTCAAAGAATATTTTGACAATTGTATTGGTATTAATTGATGATTTAATTGTTTTCTCTCATAACTATGATTACCAAGAGAAAACCTTGTGTATCAGTTATAATAATAGTTGAAGAAAATAGATATAGGAGAAATTTAGAATGTTTTAATTTTAGCTTCAAAGAAATTATTTTATAAAATCGTTATCTCCAATTATGGAATCTCGATTGATGTTACAAAGAAATTGGTATTTAAATAATGGAATATACTAACAAAAACACAACCATGGTACATAGTTTCATTGGATGGGAAGGTTATTATTGGATATTTCATCAATATTTTTCATGATCATCTAACCTGTTTACCAATATTAATCTTGAAGGGGTTATGTTTTTGTAAAAATAAAAAATAACATTATTTTGGAGAATTGAAGATGATACTGGTGAATTCTATGGTAATTAATCGACCATCATTAGGTTGAGGATGTGTGATATATAGTGACACAATGAGGAATTAAAATATTTGTATGACTAAAAACAATGAAACATTTATTTTTTTTATAACAAGATAGTTAAAAACACATGAACATAACCATCATACTCAATATCTTGAGTTAGAAGAAAGTAATATAATATCTCCAAATATTGCAAAAAAAACCAATATGGTGAATGATATGAGATATAAATAGATAAAAAGAGATAAAAACACATCATATCATAGAATGGAGTCACCATTGTGATTTATCAATATCTTCTGTCAACAGTCATATCTGGATGGATCGAGCTACTCAAGGATTGTGGTTTATCAATACTCTACCACCCTAGGAAGGAAAATACAATAGCAGATGTATTCACTAAGAAGGTTCATAGCATTCAACTAAAATATGGATTGAAAAGGATCCTATATTCCTATATATAGTGAAGATGTATATGATAATTATTGGAAAATGGGATACATCATTCATTTTTCAAATAATTTCCAAACAATAGTTATTTGAAAATATAAAAATATCTCAGTTCGAGGATGAAAATTTTAGAACAAGAATTAATGCTTTTAATAGAGAAAACCATTCATGCATAATATATAATGATAAAATTATGAAATTTTGAAATAGGATTTTTGTTACCTTTATTCCCAAGCCATAAAATGATTTATTGGATGATGTTAATAGCTTGAATTTATCTATTTAATCTAATAGAAGAAATATATATATTTATATATTTCAGAGAAAAAATTTGGTGGTATAATATGATTTAGGAAATTTGTACTTCTGTGTCAAGATATTTGTTTTTTTAAAAATTGATGGCTAGGAAATAGAATCCTAGGGGAATTATGAGAACTCAATATATCCCTACAGGGAAATTTGATGGAAATACAATGGTCCTTATCATTGGATTATTAGATACTCCCAAAAATAATGATGCAGTATGGTTTATTCTTTATTGATATACCAAATCTACACATTTCCTCCATATAAGATGTTTTTTCAATGGTGTTTTATGAACTACTATATATTATGTATGTTTCAAGACACCATGGTTCACCACTTTCAATTGTTTCTGATCTTGATCCATTATTTACATCAAAGTTCTAGAAATTCATCTGAAGTTTCTTGGAATTGATCATCATTTTAGAATCATGTATCTCCCTCAAAATTAGGTGTATCTACAAATGATTGTCCAAACCTTAGAAGACATATATTGTTCATAATCACATGAATTATAATGGTTAGGGTTTAGTATTTAACTTTGGAAGAATTATCAAATAAAAATTACTTACAATCACGTATTAAAAAAGAATTGTATGCCACATTATACTAAAAGATATATTTTATAACTAATTTTGGTCATGAATTTGGTGAAAGTAATCATATATGACTCTAAATTTGAGATTGGACAACATCAAAGGCCAAGAAGTTTTAATTCCAAATCAATTAAGCTCATATTAAGAAATAAAATCTATGATGATAATTTTAAAAAGGTTTTCAAATTTAAAATAGGAGATCATATTTTTTGTATGGTAACCCCATTGAAGGGTGTTAAAATATTTTCAATGAAAGAAAAAATTATCCCCAACAGCCTCATATCTTTTTAAATCCTAATAAGAATTAGAGTCATGGATTACTATTTGGAAATTCTACAAAACCCTTTTAATGTACATGATGTGTTACATATATCTATTTGTTAAGAAGAACATGGTCATAATAGTGAATGTTATCACCTATGAAGAAATTTAATTTATCGTTGAATTATATTACAAATATGATCCCATATAGATTTATGAAACCAGAGAAGAATTTTTTAGGAATCAAACTACTTGGCTTTTAAAGTACATTAGAAAAATAATAATATTGTAGTAGAAGTATTGGAACCAGAATAAATTATTATGATGTACTACCCAAATATATTTTATTGGTGACCTTTTATAAATTTCTATTTAAATTATTTAGGGATGAAAAAATTTAACACCAAATGATTTTATGATATGTCTATTTTTAAATGAAATTAATAACACTGATAACTAATGTTATAGGTAATAACATGTTTGAATGAACAATTGTTTATTAATATTTCACAATTATAACCCAAGTGTTAATTTTATTTATATAAATAAAGATAAATAATATTAAAAAACATGGTTTATTAATTATAATACAAATTAATTGGCTATTAATTGATTAGAAATAAGTTTATTTTTGAAACTTTTAAAATTTCAATTTTTTTTAAAAAACCTATAATGTGTGAAAAATATATTTATATATTAATTAATTTCATTAGAACCTATTGGTGAATGATTTTATGAAAGATTATAATTTAAATATGGAATAATCTTTTTTAACAATTATATAATATTTTTACTGTTTATGGGATAAGAATAAATCATGGTTTGTTCTTAAATATTGAATTTTAAAAAAATGAATTCTTATAATGTCATGAAAAATTAATTTAAAATTAATGTATGATAATAATAATTATTATTAAATTTGATTAAATTAATTCAATATTTTGAATCCAAAGATATAAATTTAGTAACTAGTTCACTTTTATTTATAGATAAAATGATTAGTGACCACGGTATGTTTATTAATCTTAGTAAATGGTATTTATGGTTATTATATGATTAAACTAGGTTGAAAGTCCATAATTATAAATATTAAATCTTGTAAGATGAAGTTAATTCTTTCATAAATATTGTAGGCTCAAAATATCGTTTTTTAATAAATACTTTCCAATAAAAATCACTTATATATTATATAAATCAATGATAGTTACAAAATGTCACTCTCTTAGTTTTTAAAATATCTATTTTGTACGCATAGGTAGAATGTTTAGATATGAACAAAAATAAATATTAATTTTTTTCTTAATGAGATTATTTTCACCATTTTAATTTATATTATATATTTATAAATTATAAAATTTCAATAAATACATGTGAAATGCTAATATCATTTTATTTAATTATTATGAGAAAAATAAATGATTTCAAAAATATTATTTTTTATTTAATTTTAATACATAAATGTGTCATGTAAATTTTATTGATCTATATAAAATATTAAATATTTTTTATTGAATAAAATTCAAATCCACTATTTTTATTTATGTATTTGAAGTCAAATTAATTGAATAGTGTTCTAACTGAGAGAAATTATATTTTATAAAAATAAATTTTTATTAAATTATTTAAAACCCATAAAATCATAAAATTATAAAAGATGGATATTATATGATATATAATTTTATAACATGTCCATTTGAATTCAAATATTAACAATATATGTAAAAAATAAAACAATTTAAAACGGAAAAATTTGAAATAATTGTTGAAGAAACATTTTATTAACTAAGAATTAATGAAACTGATATGTTTTTAAATGACACAAAAAAATTCTAAATTATATTGTTTGATTGAATTAAGACTGTATCTCATATTATTTAGGAATACAATTCATTTTTTGTGCATTTTGTTTTATGATAAATATATTATATATTAATCATTTGATAAATTCAAAAAGTGAATTTCACATTAATATTAATTGGACTCCTCCTCCCACACTACTTCACTCAAAATTAAGGGTAATAATTTTTTAAATTCTTGACCATTTCTCTTATACACATTCATTAAAAAGCTATCGAGGTTATTTCCTCCCAAAATATCCATCCCTGAATTCCATAATAATGGATTTAATAAAGGCCTCTTGAAGAAGATGTAATTTTCATTCACAATCTATTTCAAGTTATTACTTCTTTTACCTCATCTGAATCACTATAATTTATCAAAAAATATTAAATTAATTTCTAAAAATATACTATAATTTTATTTGGTTTTTTAAATAACCATTACCCACCCACTCTCCAATTGAAGGTGAAGTAAGAGTATCACTTATATATAGAAACAACTTATCGTACCATATAGTGATAAAATTCAGTTTTTAATTACCATAAAGTATAAATTTGACTTAGGATAGGTTTAATATTTCGTCAATATATTTATAACATAATTATACTTGGTAAATAATAATATCATATCTCTCTTATAACCTTTCAGCATTTTGGAAAATGAAAATGTTGTTGGTGTGTATGTGTAGACTACCAGCAACATGAAGTAACATAATTCATTTTTAAGTTAATTTATTTTTAATGGTAATAAAGATTTATTTTATGATTATTTATGATATATATGATATGAAAATTAATCTATAAATGATAATTATTTTTTCCATTATTTTATCCATCCTTTAAATAATGAGAACATCATTCATGTGTACATACTCTCTACCGTGTTTAATAATAATGTAATTCATTTTAATTCTATACGTATAATGGATTACATTAAATTCATATATTACTAATATATATGTTATCTATATCATTATTAAAATCTTTTAGATAATTTTTCATTGATCAATGAATAAATAAAAAACCTATCGAATGAAAACATATATGAAATACAAAGCGGTTATTAGAATAAATTGTTATTTTTATTAAATAATTGTTATGAAACTTGTGATGAAATGTAATAAGAATGAAAGAAGGTATATTTTTTTATTTTTATTTAATAGATTATTATTAAAACAATATTTATAATATTGGATGTTTGATTACATATTAATGAAGTTGGACTTGAGGTAAGGGTTTATTTTAAAATCTCATCATGATTTGTGATTGTTTATGATTATGAATCTATTAGAAAATATTTTCTTTTATATGCACATTTTAAATAAAATATTTCAATAATAAGATACAGACTCTCTTATTAATTATTTAATAATTTATTACACATTATTAAATTATTAAAAAATTGTTTTAACGGAATATTTCCATTCAAAGAAGAAGGTACTTTCGAATTTTATATAAAATTGTAAATGGAAGGTTTTTTATACATATATGTTTTGAATGGATTCCGACTCCTTCGTAATTATTATTTTATATGAAGATTCCTTTTCAAGTGTAGATGTTTATTCTCTACCTGTAATGGATTAAATTGCATATATATATATATAACTAATATATATGTCATTAATATCAGTATTAATATTTTTTAGATAATTTTTCATTGGTCAATGAATAAAAACAAAATCCATCGAATGAAAACATACTTGATAAAAGAAGCAGTTATTGCATGAAATTTTTATTTTTAACAAATAGTTTTCATAAAATATGTGATAAAATGTTAGTATGTAATAATGTTATGATTTATATTTTTATGTTTCTATAATATATTAATAATAAATCTATATTTATTATAGAGTGTGTTTGAATACATACTAATGAAGTTAGACCTTAGGTAAGTGCTTATTTTAAAATCTCATTAATATTCATTATTGTTTATTATCAAGCATCTGTTAGAGAAACTTTTCTTCGACATCCACATTTTCCAAAAATAATTTTCAATAATAACATTAAAAATATCCTATGATAGATTAAATTTATTTTTTACAAATTGTTGAACTATTAAAAAATGGTTTGAAATGAATGTTTAAATTTTAAGAACAGGTTATTTTTTCACTTTTAATATAAAAGTGGGAATGAAATGTTTTTTTACTAATATGTCTTGAATAGATTCCCACTCTTTCATGATTTTTTTCTATGGAAATTCCTCTTCATGTATACATTTTTATTTTATATTATTTCTTTCTTAGTTATACAATTTTTTTTTAAAAAAAAATCTATTTTCTATGTTAAAATTTTATTTTCCCCAAAAAATATTTTTAAATGTTTTTTTTTGTGTTTCTATTAATCACTGAAAATCCACTTATTTTAATTATTCTCTAATATTTATATAATAGTTTTATATCGTCCATATAATTTTTCTAGAAGGATTTTTCTCTTTTTGATTGGGGATATACCATTTTTATAACATTCTTCATATTACATTACATGGTCTATGATTAGTTTTATTGATCGAGGAAATTAATAATATTTTGTATGATACTTTGAATAATAATGTCAATGATGATTTTGTTTCACCACATTTATATAAGTAATTAATTATATATAGTATGTGATATCGACAAACTACTATATCCTATCAATGAATAGGTCGGTCTTATTAGACCAAAAATCATGGATATTGGCTATGTCCTTACCCATTAATGTAACATGTCTTGACATATGGCCTCAATAGTATGTATTTGATGTCCAACCATCTGCATTTCATTCATTATGAGTTTCATTTTTTTCATGCGATTATTTGAATAGTTATAACTACACTAAATAAATTTTTAGCTCTCACAATTATGGTAGTATTTGATTTTCATTTATTTTAATACATATTATTCATTTTTTATTATACAATAACTATTCTCATACCCTTACTAGCACATGAAATCACCCTTTTTCATATGTTTACTATTTTCACAAGATTCCAATAATTATGTTATGATTTATATTTCTATGTAATCTAGTAGAATCATTGTTTTATCAAATTAAATAATATGTTGTATTTTCATTGTCAATTGTAAGGTAAGATTCAGGTTTGAATCTATTTTCTATGTCTCTTAAAACACTCAGTGCTTTTTGATATTCTTATTTATATCTAATTCCAGGGTAATAAGGTAACCACCAAATCAACACTATTTGATCAGGGGTAATTACATCCAATATATTATATTAATCGAAAATATTAATTGAAAAAAAAAATTCACTGAAATTTTATAAATAATAATATTTCAAAAATATTTTTATTAAAATTTTATTTAATTGAATTAATATCATGTTGGTGTGTACTAAGATTTAATAGTAATTATTTAATCAAAAAAATTAAAAATAAGTAATTACTATAAAAAAATTACTTAAATTTCAAATAAGAATTTATAACTACACATAACCTATTTTCACAATGATGATAAAATATTTGAGATATTAAAGTTAATTGTGTGATATTTTGGAATTAATCCTTAAATTTAATTACTATTAAGATCGTAATTATTTAAATATAGAACCATGTGGCCATATATTGAACACATGGTTATAAATATTTTATATACATCCATAATATATGATGAATGAATGTGATAAAGACAATTCAACGTAATGTCATCATGAAATAACAATATTTTACCCATTTTACCCTTACCATGATAACATAAATTTATTATTATTACTAATCATATTTAAAAAAATAGTGAACTATTTACTAAATTTGAAACTCTCAATCCAAATATAGAATTAATTATGCATTATTAAAATTTTAAAATTGGTACAAATAAATTTATGATAAAAACATGGAATGAAATAAAATTTCTTAAGAAAATTTATGTTTTTACTATTAAATTGTTTTTAAAGATAATTAAAAAATAATATTTATTCTAATATTTATAATCGTATTATACATAAAAGAAAATATCAACTTTTACATTGATTTTATTTTAAAATAAAATTGAAGTTTTTTATATCTTAAAACAAATTTAAAATTTTCAATAAAAATTTGTATTATGTTATTATTCTTCCTAAAATAATTCTTTTATTAAAAATTAATATAATTTCACTCTAATATAATATTATCCATTTTATTATCAAAATAATATTTATTTCATGAAATTTATTTTAAGAAATTTTCAAAAATTTTATAGGATATTTTTAATACAAAATTTAATAAAAATAATAAATGAATAAACCTTATTTACTATGATTAATATGACAATACGAAACAAATTTAATTCTTATTTTCATGGAGTAAATACAAAACATTTTTATTGAGCATATATATTATATATATTATGTATATTATGATGTGAATATTACTTTTAAGACCTTTGAATTTAATATCCATTTTGTAGTGGTCATATATAAATTAATAAATTTTGTGTTTCATTTATTGTTCATGTTTTTTGTTGAATATCCTATTGAATATATTATTCTTCTTTTAATATTTCTTGGTTTTAGATTAAAAGTTATAAAATTTCATTATTCATGACCTAAATAATGTTATATACAATAAAACTATCATAGATCATGATAATAAAGAGACATACATAGATAATTCCATAGACATAGATGTACAAAAGTATGAAGTACAAACAAATAACCAATGTAGATCCCATGATTTGGGTTCCCCCTCTAATATCTGACTATTGAACAAATGGAGGGACAGTAAAAAGGAAATTTTAATTTCATGGGATATTATATATCACAACCACCATACGAATATGTTGAGACCATCTTAGTAGTTGATTAGATTTTTTAGATGAAGGCGAAGATATAGTATTTTGAGAAGATCAGTACTATATTGCTATGGGGAAACATACTCCTAAAGTAAAATCATTAAGATAAATATGAAACAACTCCATATGTTTACCATTTTCAATATGCTATTATTTATCAATATTCAATGGAATATTTAATCCAAATAATTAATTTTAGATCACATAAATCAACATGTTTTGACACAAAATTAATTAATTATAAATATTTCCCACCATTGGGATAACATCAAATATCAATTCAGGATGCTTACTATAGTGATCTTAGATATAACATACATAAATATTACAAGATGTTTTAAGAATATTCAACCCAATGCATAAACACACAATTTGAGACTATAATACTTTATTGTATTTAGAGACTATGAACAAAATAATATATCATAGTGAAAGATCATCAATGTTTCTTACAATGATATTCCCATTTAGTACTATTCATAGTCACACCAAACATAAGAACGGTATTTATATCCTAGGGAAAGGAAACATTAGAATGTGTGAGCTCATATTCTCAGTAAGGTTAAACAAAAAAATAAATAATAATACCACTAACACATGGGTATGTGAAGAAGAGAATAACATTTGAAAACCATACCATGTAGATGAAAGATCATAATCATGGTTCATAAAACAAAAATTTGTAATTCATAAAATATGAATCATAATATATTAAATGAACATGAAATATTATAGGATAACAATGTAATAATAAATAAAACATGTGTAATATACATAATAACTGAAAATAATTTCTATATTAGTTAACGCTCACTTCCAAGACCATCAATTTAGAAAAAGGCATTTACTGAACTCGGTTCAATCCCTATTCTAGACTTGCATAAATAAACTACATTTTATTCCCATTAAAACCCTATAGCACTAAATTATGCTCACTTAATGTTCCATCCATGTATTACTGAACTCAGTTCCCTCCCCATTCCATCCCTATATTACATAACCAGGTTAACTTCTCATTTTAAACCTATTCTAATGAACTCGGTTCACTACATCATCTAGTCTTATATATCTCATAAGATATCAATATTTACCAAATTAATTGTATAGAGATATATATCCCCGCCATCATATAATGTAATCATAAATATGTGTTCCACAATATCATTAACAATCATAATATCATAAACCATTAAATGAAATGCATATCATAAATATTGATATACATCACAACCTATGGAAAAGAGACAGGTTTAATATTCATCTTATAATTTAACCAACCATGAAATTTAGTGGGTTTCATAAACATTTTATCATGGAATAATCAATGGAAGATAAATTGGATTCATATTTATGTTTTCATCCTAAAAATAAACCTTAAAAAAGAAAGAATACGAGCAATATCATTGTAAAATATCCCCATTAAGGAATATGTAACATCAATGGATAAAATATTAGATGATAAATTATGTTGGATGATCATATAAAATGTTTCTTGAAGACAATATACTTTCATCTTCAAAAAATTATATTTAAATCATAAAACCTTTTGAAAACATTTTTTATTTAAACTAACCTTGAAAATTTTAAAAATGATTCTTTGAAATTAATTTAAAATACATCTAAAACATTAATATCTATTAAGATACTTTTATTTTAAAATTATATTCATAATTCATTTATAAAAAATTTTGTAAAAATTTTCAATTTATTTTAAATTGGTTTTGGAAGAAAAAAAATTTCCGATCGAAGAGAAAAATAAATTCATTTTTTATTAATTTTTTAAATTTTTATATTGTGTACCAATGTGTGTTAATATTTAATATTATATAACGGTATAATAAATAATAAATGGATAATAAATTCTATGAAAATTACATTGATATAGATAATGATTTTTCAATTTTGGAGCGTTAACTCTAAAAAATATTGATAAATGATGAGATTGTATCATAAAAGGTATACCACTTTGGTAACATTGACTCATAATATCAATGTAGGAATAACATATAACAAAACATAATATATTATTATAATTAATAAATTATTTATATTACATGTTCATGGGATATATATTCACCTCATGAATGAATATTGTTGTATTACATAATGTACATCTCAACGAAAAACTGAGAAAAAAATATTCTTTATTTATTTGGTTACTTTATACAAGAAACACTATGAATGAGAGATACCAAAATGGATATAAAATCACTAATATATTTTAGAAGAACAATCATAAAAGAAAATCATGGTTAGTATACACACCATATAGAAGAAATTGTTGGTGAATATAACACGTGTCACTTTGAAAAAAAGATTTAGATCAGAATCCCATACAACTTGAAAATATTTTGAATCATAATTCCCATGGAATAATAACATTAATGTAAAATTTAATTATAATTATATGATGTATATTCAATAAATTTCATGTTACTTTGTAGTATATACAACACATAGAATAAACTAGCATTGAATATAGAATATGTCTCTCACTAATAAAAGCGAGACGAGAAATCCCAGTAATATAATCCATGACTTCCATATTATCATATAAATATATCATATAACCATATTCATAAATACCATACCCTATATTATTTTATTATGACATTATATTACATGTTTGTTGAAAATTCCATTTAATATTATGTTTTAGGTAAAATATTATTTAATTTCTGTACATGTTTTGACTTATCATTGTTGGTCCTCTTACATTGATCATCGTTTCACCATCTATAAAATATATGACATGATATAAATATCAATTATATTAAATATATATTAATTTATATTATTCAATAATATTTTTTGATAGAAAATTGAATACACCATTCATAGAGATGATAGGTTGTACGTACGCTTGAACACTATTTTCATTTTATGCCATATTGAAATGAAGAAATGTTAATGAGAGATATATATTATAATTAAAGTATAATTTTTATGTTATATCTATGTCAAATATTTTTATTAAATCCAACTTTAATACATTCCACGCAATTCTTGAATAAAACTCATCGCTTTATGTAGTGGTAGTCCACCATACACCCAAACAACATTGTCATATTACCACAAAACAAAATGTGTGGATGTATGTATAAGGTGATAAGATTAAACATTACATAAACATGATTGAAGAAAATAAATCTCACTGAGGATCTTTTTTGATTTATAGTTTTATAGAATTTAGCCATAAATATTACATAACAACTCAAAAAATAAGAAATTGTTAATATATACTCATTATTAATTTTTTACCAAAAAAACTCTTTAAAAACATGGTATCATATCACGTTTTTACCACATAACTATTATTTGATCCATCCTTGAATCTGTTATAATTTAGGTCATGTGAAAACTAATTTAAAATAAGGGATGAGCATAGAAATATCAGTATCGAATATACAATAAAGAATAAAACTGTTGTCCATGAGTATTTAAAACCCAAAAAAAATATTTTCACAAAGGAAAATTTATAACCCATATAACAAAAACTACATATATTACATCATATAATTTTATTATTACTACAAAATATTTGTAGAAATAAAAATTAATGGTATCTTATTTCATCCATATCATGGATACATTATATATTTCATAGCTATGTAGGGGGTAACCTTTAAGGTTATGTTTGTATGACACATCACATTATATTCTCTAAATCTCAAAATGAGAATCCTTAAGGATTACCACTGTCACATTACCCAATGAATTTGAGAGCTGTCACTGGCTCACCAACCCTTGTTTTTTCACATAACCACCCCTATACATAAGAAATTACAAAGAACCATAACATTAGTATAACAGATACAATATTCATAAAGGAAAAAATAACATTTCCACATTACAATTATATGAAGTCATTTCTATATATTTATATATTAATTCAATTCAAAAAACTATTTAGAACATTTAATAAAATTAATTGTGAATCATAGTGTCCCATACCACTTTTAAACATTTAAAATAAATTATTATTTTAAAACATTTAGGTCTATATAAATAAATTAGTAACAACCATTTTGAAAACATGTACATGAAATAAAAGGTTTTAAACGAATTTTTCATTAAAACATTTAAACTGATATCTTAGATAAATATAATTTTATGACTTGTGAAACACATGAATAGAAATAATTTAGGAATAAAATTTAATAGGGAAATAAATATCATGGTAATATACTCATTCATGATATAAAGTGTAAAAATTATTATATATACAGATTATAGGATAATAAATGTGAATGACAACAATATATGACCCAATGAAAGGATATTTAAATAAAATCTATTAAATAGAGTATATAATTATATTATAGATAAATCAATGAAATATATGTCTATAAAATATAAATACATTCAATATAAGTTGATATTCAGTGTTAAAAAAATAGAGGTCATTCACACATATTCTTATAAAAACAAAACCAATGATAAAGATATATTTCCCTCAATGAATGGAAATTGAGTTAATATTTCCTTTGAAATGATCTTATAAATGATGCAAGAATTTATCAATGGGGTGATTATGTGTAGCAACATTATATATACCCAAAGGGATGTATAAATTACAACATAACTAAATAAATAGTGATTCCACACATAATCATGGCACGATATAATAAACATTAGTTAATTTATATTTTCTTTAAAAACCTTTTTAGGATTATTATTCTTTTTATATCATTTTTTACCATATTATAAGAATTACAATATTATTTATGTTAACAGATGTCATTTTGTCGATATTGAGTGCTTGAGTGGAAAATGGAATTGTTTTGATGTAAATTATCCATGTAGTCAAAATTAGATCATCTATATAATATTATTCATGATTTAAATATCATATATATCCACTGTATATTTATTTATAATAGTATATAACATTTAGAGATAATAATGGAAAATCACCACTCATGGAGACGGTTGACCATACTTTAGCACGGATATACATTTATTTCATTGTAATTTTAAAGGAATGAATAATAAATTATAAATATGTATATTATATTATTATTATAATCTTTATTTTATATAATTTATATAATTTCATTAATTAAATTCTTTATATGTTCCATTTATGGAATGAATGAGTCATATCACTTTGTGGGGGCGGTGATCCGCATTTCCTCAAAAATAATTATCATATTTACACAATACATAAATCATAATCATATATTTTAAATAAAAATTATAGAAGAATAAAAGAAATATAATATATATATATAATTAAATACAGTTCCATCCTAAAAGATACCATAAGAGGTGGTAGGAGAAAATTTAACATTAATCGCATTGTGAGGAAGTAGTTCACTGTATAAAGAAACAGTTTGTTTGTATATATGAGATGGAGGTGTGTATAAGTGTAGTTGAAATACGTCTAATAAAAATATCCTAGATTATTTAGCATGATATTTTTTATGTAATAATATAATAATAAGATCATACATTTTGGAGAATAAAAATAAAGGAAATGAACTTGAGAGAAGATGCTACCCCAAAATCGGGTACCTTCTTTTGATTTGAGCCAAAAGGTTTACTTGAATTGCCTTCTGTCCAAGGTAAGGCTATGATGAATTCATGGATGTTTTTATCTTATTTTAGAAGATTTTTGATGGGATAAGGGGCTTGAGATATGTGAGTAAGTGGGTAGAGGTAGTGGCCTTTTTTAATTGAGAGGAGAGGCACTTTAAGAATGTCTTAAAATATTATATTTTTATAAATTGATTTTCTGTTTTTAATGTTCCAAAATAAATTTATTTAAAATCTAAAATGATTTTCGGTCTTATCCATATCATCCAATTAAAATTATAGCAGTTTTTAATATTTTTGGTTTAACCTTTATTTTTCCCCATTCAATCCTACCATGATATTTTATTATTAACACATTGAGGGTTAATTTAATTACAATAAAATTTCAGAAGACCCAAAATTTGAAATATATGATATATTTGGACTTATTATAACCATTTTACAAAATATTAGATTTTTTTATAATTTTAATACATTTAAAAAATTATTTTCTATTTTTAGTAAGGAATTATGTCCATTTTGACACTAATTATAAATGAATTTATAAATAAATCATAACATCTTTATTACATAGAAAAAAATACATTAACTAAATCCTAACATGTCACAACCATCTATATAATTCTTTTATGAAATAAATTATTTCATATAATATATATTTTTATATTTATAATATAATTTATTTGATATTGATCTTAATAAAATAATTTCTATATCATTGTTGTGTAAATATTTATATTAATTATTTAATATGTTAAAATTAAAAATTAATTTACATTATGTATATAATTTCATTATATTTCTAATGAATATTTATTTTTGATATTTCATCAATTTTATCTCAGAATTATATTCATTATATTTAGAAGAGATAAGAGAATGACATTTTGGCACATTATTTTGTTTTAATAATAATTAAATCAAATTTACGGAGAAAAAGATCATCAAATGAATCCATTATAACAATTAAGTGATATGGGTCAACATGTATTCATTCAATAAGATTTTGGTAGTTGATAGTGTAATTTTATTGTCCTTATCATATTGTTTGTTACCCTAATTTACATGATTTACCTTTAACTGTGGTAAATAAGAATTACCTATGTTACTATTCATTATGTTCAAAAATAAATGATACCTATTTATACAATTTGGAAATTATGATTCAAAATATGAAATCTTTGTTTACAAATTAAAAAATAGAATTTATAAAAATTAATTTTAAATTAATTTTCGTTGTCAAAACCAAAAAGCATGTTTTTAAGAAGTAAATTATATAAAAAGATTGACATATGTTTATTTAAAATTTGAATGTGATATTATACACAATGAAAAAAATTATAATAAATGATGAAAATTTAATCCAATTACACATTAAAAGAAATTAAAAAACATTATAAATATGTAAATAAACAAGAAGAAAAAGCTTTTTTGAATGAAAATGTATTATTTTTCAACTATTCATTAAAACAATGATCTTTACCAAAAATTTATCCAAATTGAATTTTGATTTCCTGATTTTGTAGAAGAAGATTATTTTTTCAAATTGAATATATAAAAGTAAAAAAACTACATTTAAAAATGGTTCTCCTCCAAATGTGTTACAACCACCTTTAAAAATTATTTCAGTATTTTATTCATAAAATTGGATACATTCTCATTTTAAGCCCCTATAATTTATTGAAGAAAAGAAAAAACATTTATCAAGTATGTGAAATCTTAATATAGTTAATAATATTCATTTCTACTAATAAATCTACTATGAATTCAAAACCATTTAAAATATTAATATTATCATTGTAATATATTAATATATAGCTCAACGTTGTGTGCAATGTTTGATTTCAAAGAAACCCACTGTTGGGTGTTGGGTTCAATCTCAGAGAAAGTGTCCCCTTTAATGTGAAATTAATATCGTATTCATAAATATTAATCGATATAAAAATATATTATTCTATAAATACTTCGGTCATTACACAATTCCCCATTTTGGAAATAGTATCCTCACAATTTTACAATTTGGCTTGGTAACATCATTAAAAATCCCACATCAGAAAAGGAGTCAATAAAATTATCACTCTAAAATAAATAAAGTTAAGTACACAAGTAACCCATAATAATACATACTAGGATTCCATTTAAGAAAACATATATACAAAAGATAAAATAAGTGTCTTGTTCTGATGGAGAGCGATAGAAAACATGATCAAGAGAAATTTAATAAATAGAAAACCAAAAAAATTATGGGTTAAACAGTCATTGAGTTGATAATAGGAAAAGTAAACAGATTTTTTTAATATCCTTTTAATAATGTTGAGGAATTATTTTTCTACTTAGATTAATAACATAAAGAAAAATTCTTACTTTTCACGTAGAGTTCCATCCTTTAATAAATATCTACAACAAACTCATCCTTTCTAAAAATTATGAGTATTCAAGATGTCTGGGTCACAACTAAAGTGCTATAACAAACATCTTGAGTGTCACATAATCCACAAAAGAAGAACTATATATTTCCCCTATCTTTAGACAATTACCCGAATCCAAAACTAACAGTAAAATATCAAATAATCCCCCCAAAAACAATAACCCTTTATAAAAATGAATATTACCCATTATCTCAAAACTTCTATAAAAAATACCCAAATTTCCTCAAATACCATTCAATAATCAATTTTCCTTCAAATTCTTCAAAATAATATATACTAATATTCAAATCCAAAATTCATAAGGATTTAATGACGAAGTCTTCCATGATAAATTTCAAAAGATACCTAAAAATAACATCAACAACTCTTAAAGTATCATACAAAAAATTAATTAAACAAACGAAAATTTACACATGACAGGTTAATCATTTCCACAAATATCCCAGATCTCCATTTATCCACAATAAAAACATAGATTCTTCTAGAATAAAATTCAACCATTAATCCTCAAATAAAATTCCTTAGTATTCGATTTACCTTAGACGTATTGTTTTCCCAAAAGAGTGAATGTCATCCAAAATAAAATTTATCACTTAAACACAAAACGATTTTCCTATATTATGGATATCAATTTGATAAAACATAAGTTTCTATAATCAATGTATTCTTAATCTATAAAATCATTTAATTAAAAATAATAAGTAATTAAAAATCGGGACATCACAAAGGCTAGTGGTAGGTGATGAGCCCTTGTCACCCTTCAAATGTGGGTATGATTTTCGTGGTCATTCCAGACATGATGGGTTGTCAAAAATCTTGTGGTTTGTCTATTTTATTAAATTCAAAAATAATCGTATCATTATTTACCTTAATGGTTGTCATATACTTCTCAATTTCATACAAACTCATAATGAGCTCGAAATATAAATTCATGGAGTCTTATATATATTGAAATTTTTATTTCACCTCCATATGGTAAAATAAAACCATTAACAAAGAAATTGAATCATACCATGATCATGGAGTACACTTAGTTTCATCGTCATCTTGTTCACATGGATACAAGGTCCATTCATTGCAAAAGTTATTTAGATATCCTTCAAAGTCAATTGATTTCACTATCCAAATATGTCGTGTAAAACATGTGTAATATGAGTGTTCATAGAAATATAAATTCAATAAATAATATTTTTTGACATATAATTTCTAAAAATATGATAAAACATGATTTTTGTAAAATAGTCAAACCATGTTTGAGTTGAAACATTCAATCAATGGTTCATTTACAATACCATAAGTATGTGATGAAAGACTAGATTTTAAAAGAAAACATACATAGGATGTGTAAGGGTATCCTTCTTCATAACCTTTTTCAAAATCATAATATCCTTTAAAATAATTTGATAAGGTAAAATATTTTAAAATCCCTTGATAATATTTAATTTTCTTTAAAAAATGTAAATATTAATAAAATAATATTTGATAAAATAAAACTGATGATCTATGATGGTTTTGAGGTATAATAGAGGTGTTTGATATCTCAAACAACTATATACATGCGAGTTGTATGCTAGAAAATGTTTCATAATTATCCAACACAACTTTTCTATAATTACAACATGAAAGTCATCATAATGAGATAGGAATGATGCTTAAGATCATCCTCCTTCAATTTGTAACTGAAGTTACTTCATCTAAAAATGTTTTAAAACAAATTTTTAACTAATTGAATATAAAGAACGACTTACCATGTGGTTATACGAAACTCATAATCCTAAAAGTTGCATGAACTATGTCATTATTACCAACTATAAGGATCAAAGCTTAAACATTAATTAATATTTATTTAAGTAAATAATTTATAATGAGGATCTTTTTAGGATTACAATTATATGGTAATAAACAATACAAATAATAAAAAGTATGCAAATCTACTCACTATTAATTTTTTCTATAAAACAACAAAACGTAAATAAATAATGTATCGTTTCCTGATTTAATAGAATAACTTTTCCATGATTCCATCCTTGATACTATTCATATTTATGTCCTATGAAATATATTTTGAAATATGGGATGAGAATAATAAGATGATCAAGGAATATAAAATAAGAAATAAAATCATTAGTCTATGAATATTTGGAACCCATGAAAATATATTCACAAAATCATACTTTTCACCCATAAAATAGAACCTACTTAGATTATATATTGTAATCTTAATATTAATACAAAAACATTATACAAATCATAGAACAAATAGGAAACTTGTGGAATCCAAATCATAGATACATTTTATATTTCACAGCTACGTAGGGTGTATCTAATATGCCTATGTTTGGAATACCCATCAAAGTATATTCCCTAAATCGCATAAGAGAAACTATAATGTTTACCTCTATTATGATACCAAATTCATTTGAATGATATCACGGGCTCACCCACCCTATGTATATCACAGAACATCCCATATACATATGAAATTCCCAAGAACCATAACATTATTATATCGCATACATCATTAATAAATGAAAAATAAAACTTACACATCAGAATCATATGATATCATTTCAATATATTAAAATTTTCATTCCATTCAAAAAACCATTTAAATCATTTTACAATGTGAATTTGGAATAATAGTTTCCTATAAAAATTTGGAACATTTTAAATAAATTATCATTTTAAATAATTAATTTCGATATATATAAATTCATAAAAATCATTTTGAAAATATGGAAATGAAATATAATGTTTTAAATAAATAAATCTTTAAAAAATTTGAAATGATGTTTCAGTTAAAGATTCTATTTCCACTTGTGAAATACTTGAAAAAAAATCATTATGAAATAAAATTAAAAAAGACTTTAAATATTAGGATAATATAATAAATCATGATACAAAGAGAAAAAATGGTTGTATATACACATTATGGGATAATAAATGATAATGAAATCACATAAAAAAGATCGTATTATTAGATTATGTACAAATATTTATTTAATAATTACCATGATATTTTATTATTTTCACATTTTGGGTTATTTTAATTACTATTACATGTCAAAAGACCCAAAATAACCACTTATGACATATTAGGACTTATCATTTCTAATTTCCGGAATATTATATTTTGTTGAATTTTAAAACATCTAATAAACTATTTTATATTTTAAATTTTTAATTATGTAAATTTTTACACAATTCATAATTAACATTTTAAAATATTCATAAAGTAATGATTAATTATAAAAAAATACCTTTTAGAAATCCTATCTTTTCAGAGTCATCCATAAAATTATTATAAGACATAAATTATATCATATAATATTTATTTCAATTTTAATAATTTTATCGATTTTTCATATCTCTTAATAAATTAATTACAATATCAATATTTTGTCAATATATATGGACATTATATACTCTCTAAAAATTCAAAATAAATTTTCATTATGTATATCATTTCATTATATTAATGGATACGTTTTATGTTCAATGTTTCATCAATTTTATCTCAACATTATTATTATTATACTTATAAGATATTAGAGGGTGACATGTAGTCACTTTCTTATGTTTTAAAAATAATTAAATCACTTTCCTGTAAATAAGTACATTAAATTATTCAATTATGACCCTTATGTTATATTTGTAGAATTTTATTTATCAAATAGTATTTTGGAAGCTATTAGGATAATTTTATTATCCTAATCACATTGTTTTTTACCCTAATTTTCTTGATTTACCATAAACTATGTGATACAATTTACAAAATATACTATTCATATTGTCCAAAAAATAAAAGGTATATATTTAAAAACATTATTACTTATGAATCCAAATACAGAATCCATTTTTTCAATTAAAAAACATAGAATTTTTATAAATTAATATAAAATTAATTTCTGTTTTCAAAACAAAAAAGCGGGTTTCTTTTGAAGAGAAATATATCCAAGTATTGACATATTTTTATGTTCAATTTAAAAGTGTAATTACTTCCAATGAAAAAATTTGGATTAAATGATAAAAACATAATACCACTACACATAAAAAAATTACTATCAAACAATATAATTAAATGATATGAAAAGGTAGTTTTGAATTAAAATGCATTATTTATTCACTATTCAAATAAAAAAATAAACACTATCAGAAAATTAAAAAAATATAACCAAAGTAAATTAATATGTCCCACTTTTATTTAAGACATTAATATTTTCAATTAGATCATATAAAAGTGATAAAAAAATATATTTTAAAAGGATTCTCCTTCAAAATGAGGTTAACATACCTTTTATAAATATTTGATTATTTTGTACTTGAAATTGGATTCATTCTCATTTTATGCCCCAAAAAATTATTGGATAAATGTAAAAACATTTAAAAATTATGTAAAATCATAATATAGTTATTTATGTTTATTCATGACAATACAATGTCTAGGAATTAACTACCATTTAAAATATTAGTATTAATATTCTACCATTCTTCAGTATAAGTCAACATTGTGTGCAAAATAAGATTTAAGAGAAACTCGTTGTTGTGTTTCGGGTAAGCTATTGGACAATGTGTCATATTTAACTTAAAATTAATATATTATTCATAAATATTATTATATATGAAAATACATTGTTTTATAAAATTTTATTTCAATAGGGAATGTGTTTTATAATAATACATTATACCTAAACAAATCCTAAAAATAATATGTATCATATATAAAATTTATTTACATCATTATTATAAACTGTTAATGGTGGATATAGAAAAATGAATGTCATTAGTTTGTGAGGTGGTAGTCCTTCGTACTCAAGAACACTAACATCATTACCCAGTTGGAGAAAGTGTATGAATATTTTTAACCGATACATAACATAAAAATATCGAAGTATATATTATATAATGAGGTATTTATATTCAAATGGTATAATATAAATTGAAGTGTGTGGAGAAAGACATAAAATAAAAACTATTTATGTATGACATTACCTCTTCTTCATGTACTCTCCTTAGGCTCATACTAAAACTATCAATGGGTTTTTTTATACAAAATGGTTCTTAAAGGATAAGGGGAGTGATTTTGTGAAGTTATTATTTCGGGTGTTTTCAATCAAAATGGCTTAATAGGTGTCATGAATGTGGAAGAGCGAGTTCTATTTTATAGTTGAGGAGGTGAAGAATTATTTTTAATACTAAAAAGTATTCACTATTGAGATGTATCCCTTATATAATATGGATCAAAAATTAAAAAATATTGGAAGTAAGGGTTCTATTATTCAAGACTCTCCTCTACGACAAAAGGTAATTTCATTTTTATATTGTTGTTCATTAACTTCCATGTTTTAAAAAATTTACCTTTTTTGTTTTTAATAAGGTATCAGATTTACCATCATAGGTAATTTATTAATTGAAACTAAATTGAGTTGATAAATACTAGATAATTTATACCCACTAAATATAAATTTTATATCTATATTTTTAAATAAAAAAACCTTTTGTTTTTTAATTTATTTTTAATAGAAGCACAACTAATGTGAAAAACACTAAATTAACCCTAACTGTGTTGAATATGTTTTTACTATTTCGAGTTTGATTTTTTCATTTTAAATGTTAAATTTTCTAAATTAATGTTCCATATTTTATATTTATTAAAATTAAAATATCACTTTGATGATTATATTATTTATATATATTTTACATCCTATAATAAAATAACATTTGTTCTAAAATTACATTAATATAATTTTTTGACATTATTAATTTCATTTAAATCAAGAAAATATATAATCAATGGAGGAATTTGAATATATTAAGATTTATGTTTTATAAAATGATATATTAATGTGAAATATTAATTTAAGATAATAATGCATTAAATTTAATTCCCTTTTAATATTTTTTTATTATGATTTACTTTTGTTAATTAATAAAAAATAAATTCTATGTTGTATTTTTATATGAATTCTTGGTAACTAATTCATTTAGAAAAATTAAATAAAAATTATTATAACATAAAAATAACTTATATATAAAAAATTAAAATAACCAAACTGATTTGGTTTTCTCTCTATAGAAAATCTGTTAGAAAATTTAATGCATGGAATGTTCTTTTATGACTTTTTCTTTACGTTACATATTATTTAGATAAATTTCATAGAATATTATCTTAATAAAGCATATGAAAAATCTGATGAGGTGTTAACTGTCTAAATATTCCTAAAAATGTGTCTTAGGAAAAAAGTTTATGTAATTTTACTCCATATATTATATGTTTAACCACAATGTAGACACATTTCACATTCATCATTGTAATTAATTTTAACAATTTCCACCAATAACTTAGGTAAAAAATTAAATTGGACCAGTGTTAAATTATAAATTATTATTATTATAAAAATTAAATTAAATTTTCATATTCAACTTATATAAAAGGAATAATACAATTTCCAAATAATCATGCAAATGTTACAAGAAAACTAGTTTTTAATGTGAAAATATTTAAAAGATTGAATTTTTTAAAATCTATATTAAATATGAAATCATTAAAATGAAATAAATTTTATTAATTTATATAATATATTTTTAATTTTATTTTAAAAAATTTAAAAATATAATAAATATTTAAAAATTATTTTATTTGAAATGTAGTTTTGAATTAAATTTTTATATTTTTCAATATTAATAAAAAAATTAAAATTATTATAAAAGTATAAAATATTCACCATAAGATAACTTTTTTATAATTATTTAATAAATTACTTTTATTTTTGCATATAAATTTTCATAATCTGTAAAAAATTAATCTTAAAATATTTGCACCAAAAAAAGTCGATAAAACATTTTGTTGAAAAAAAAAATTTATACATCAAATTAGATATATTTTAATATCATCTCTAAAAATTCATGAATGTTAAAAATGTATATTAACTATATAATTTATTTAATTAAATATGATTTTTTTATTTTATTGGTTGTTATAAAACAAACTTGTTTTCATAAAAACTATTATTCTATAAAATATTTCCTTTTTCTTCAATATGGTTTTATTTTCATGTATAAATAATTGTTCACCAATAAATGAGTTAAATAAACTTATCTAGACTATATTTTCATAATTTTTTTCATCAAATTCATATAAACCATTCCATTTCCTTAGTTATAACTATTATATTGAATAATAATATTTTAATAATATGTAATGTTTGGTTGAAACTAGGTGTTAGTTTAACAGAAGATAAACACATAATTCTGTGTAAAATAAATAATTATTTTTCCTGTGATGAATGATATACATAGTGTTTTATGTAATTTAAAATATCTAAAAAATAAATATATTTTAAGAAAGTTATTTCACAAAATATCATGGTTTATAATAACTTGATTCTAATCAACATGTTTTATTTCATATATTATTTGATTATATTGCAACTACAATTAAAGCCTTAGAGGTACAATATGAACTAGTAAAGAGAGTGAGTAAAGATCCCCTATATTGTAGGAATATTATATTTTATTTGTAGTTAATATGAATAATGATAATGTACTCTAAAATAGAATAGTGTTTCAACGATTCTATATGAAAATAATGATCTATCTCATGTTGTAAATGGTAGTGATATAGCTACACATGTATTTGGGGAATGAATATTTATGTTGGTTTTCTGGTGTGAAACCTCTGATATATGATGTTTGGTGAGTTTGTACTAATATATATATACTTGTTGTAAACATAAAGCATGCATTATCTACAATAGTTACAAATAATTGAGAAAATGAAATATGATAATGTTAATGAATCTAGATAGATAATCATGTATATGTATATCTAAATGGTTTAAATCAAGGTCAATGCATCAAAGATATCCAGATAAATTTTAAATAAATCATAAATTGAGTAATGATAATTTTCAATGAGTAAACTAGTGTATAAAATTGAATTTATAATGGTTTATAAAGAATAAGATAATGTTTTGATGTATGTGGGAATGAATATCTAGAAATACTATTGTTTGAGTATTTAATTATATTTAAAAGTATTTTCATTTGAGATAAATGAGAATTAAATAATTTCTATAATTTATAAAATTTATTAGATATGTTAATAGGTGTTTTTATATATTCAAAATAAGTCTTGGAGTTTATTTGAAAATTTTGGTTAATTTATTTAATGTATTTTAGTTTTTTAGTTTTTTGAAAAAATTGAAATATCATGAAAATTTCATAAGTCTTTCTATCTAATATTACTTAAGTGAATTGTATAAGACCGTGTGAGTATTTCATATGAATTATATCTAATGTACATATTTTTATATCCATATTATGACCTTTGTTCATGATATTTAATTTCATATGTCATTGAGTTCTTGGGTAAGAATTTTCTAAAATTTTTAATATTACATTGTATGTATTTCATATTAATTCTATACATTTTATGTCTTTTCTCTCCATTTTATACCCTTTGTTTATGTTTTGAAATATCATTTTGTATCCATTTTAGATATATGAGTCTGAATTTTTCAACCTTATTATATGGTCTATAATACCTCCCAAGATGTTATAAACCTTTATTGTCATATGAAATCTCAATATATATCATAAAATATTAAATTTCATAGGTTATATAATTCATTAAAAATATATTCTGATTCATTTAGGGGATTAAAAGACTTTTATACTACTAGTATTATTTTCTATTTAGGTTGTGAATTATATATTCAGATACATTAAGGGACTAAGTGAAGAAAATTCACATTTAGAGATAATATATCATGCTATTAAAGTGGAATTGGAAACAAAATTACAATAATAAAATCCCATAAAAATATTATATATTCCAAGGAAGAATCTCACCAAATTTGTGGAGAAATAATTTCATGAATAATGAATAAATTTAAAGAGTTATTTATGGGAAATATTTTTTAAAGAAAAATATTATTATTTTTTCATGCAGTGGATAAATTTAAAAAATGACCTATGGATTTGATGACATCCAAAATAGAAGCTAAAGTGAAAAAGGGATAAAATAAATTGAGAGTCTATTATAAAAGATAATTAAAATACACTAGGACCATGCTGATAAAATAAATCAGGCATGAGATGAGAACCTTAGTTTAGTCAATGATGAGATTAATACTCCAAATATAATGTTCAAAGTACCATAAGTGACATTAATAAATCAATAATATATATAATATAAAATTTCATAAAAAAACGGGACATGAACTACTACATCAATAATATAAAATGAAATTATATTTTAATGAATTACTCTATTTTGAGGAATTTAAAGCTATAAATACTTTTATGATAATCTCTCAATAATAATATAAAAACACATAACTCACTTTCTCTTTAAATTAGTTTGCACTAAATTGGGTTTCTTGAAATATTTATGAAAAATGAAAATAAAATTAAAAATATGGAAGGAACGATTTTTTAGGACATCCACAAACAGGTTAAGAATTGATATAATAATTCCAATGAACATTTTCCCTCAATTATAGCATAAAATGAAAGTATTTTATCCTAAAATAAGTAAACATATAAATGTAGATTGATTCCATGTACAATAAAAAGAAAAATATTAATTTTGGGATATCGGTTCATCTAGAGATTCACGTATGTAGAAGTATGTTGAAGGAATAATGTATCAGTATGTGAATATCAGATAATAATTGGGGTATATGAGATCGGAGTTAATTTTGTAAGGTAATATTCTAAATGGAAATAATTTTCATATAAGTAGAATAATTTTCTAAATGGAACTCATTTAAACACCTTAAAAACAACATTGTTTTTGTAATAATTTATTTAATTATTTAAATGATATTTAAAATCTAAAATCATGAATATATTTTTATAGTAATTAAAGATGAATTCAAATATATTAATTCATTAATTAAATAAAATTTTAATCCAATCATAGTAATCTAACAAAAGGAGAACGATGTGGTGAGTACACCCAATAAGAAGAATGTGAAGGATGCCCCAACAAAGGGAAAGAGATTATTCTATTATTTTATGAGAGACAACATGATAGGACAATTGAAAATTTTAGTCAACATCAAGGTGATATAATTAAGATATAATTAATAAAAGAACAAATCCATGAGTGAGATAGATTGAAATGTTTGGGTTTTAACACTCCTTGTGAAAGATATTGTGGGGATTATAAAAAAATAGGTTAATTGTAATAAATGAATTTCAAGTGTTGTGAAAAAATACTATATGTAAGGATAAAAAAATATATGATTATTTTCTGATAACAAATATTAAAATGGAAAAGAACTTATTACCCCTTGAATAAAAAATATATTACTATAAATGAGTATACACACTAGTAGATGGATGAGAATATTCCCAAAGTGTGATAAACCATTTAACCACAACAATTAGCAAAGGATTGAAAGATGGAAAGAGACGAGAAAAACCAAACCTTATAGATTTATAATGATTATATTCATAATTTAGGTAAGGATACATGTAGAAATATAAACACCATGTGGTAAAAATAATCTCATATTTGGAAACCATGAAAATGAACGCCTAAAGATGAACTAGAATCTTTGAGAAAAATGTAATATAGTTTATGGGATGGAAAATATATGTAATCCATATTCCTAAAATTTATTTGTAGATGGATTTCTAGCATTCTACCATATTTTATTATCTACGTATTATAGAAGGTCAAATTTAAGATGAATCTTGGAGATGTTAAAAATAGTAAAATATTTTATTTTCTAGAGAGGCTGAAGGATTGTACATCATCAAGTATCATTATTAGAACTCAAATATAAATTTCTAGTGGACATGTCAACTGGTATCATACATACATATAATCAATCACAATGAAGAATATAAGATAATACCCTTAAGGTGATATGTCAAAGAAATTATTTCTGCCATTAATTCATAATTTTTTTACAATTATAATCATCAAGAAACACCTAAATAAAATCATTGGATGAGGTATAATTTTTTACAGTTCAAATTTTATTTTGATATATGTTGATAGAATTTATCATGAGTGACTTATTATAGATCTAAATAGGTATTAAATAAATTGAACAATAATATTTCTTATGTTTTTGTTCAAGGGGATGAAGGTTCAAAAAAATTATTTAACATTTTGCAAACATCCCATGAGAATGAGAAGTAATAAGTGGTATCACATTGAGGTTTTTTAATGGGTAATGTTTTTTTTAAAATTATCTACTCCTCTTTTCTACAAATTGATAACATAATTAGACTTATATTTGGTTCTTTATGGAATTATTATTCTATTATTAGGATACATGACTTTTATCATGGAAATAATGTTGAACATGAAATGTCAATAATAAAATGTAGAAAATATATATTCCTCGAATCTATTCATGTTTTTTTAATTGATATGACTATAAACTATAATATAAAAAATTATACAGAACAATTTTCTAACTTTTTGTTTATTTTCACTAATGGGGGGAAAATGAAATTGACTCTTGATTGAATTTTGTAATGAAAAAAATTCAAAAAGTGATGTTCACATAACATTTAATTTAATGAATTTAAATTTGTACATGTTATGAATATTATAAATATAAATGTGTACTAAAATACAATACAATGGATGAAAATTTATATGAAAATGAGTAACTATGTCATGTTTTAATTGGATGTATAATAGATTCCCATGTATTTGGGATATATACAATGTCTTAGGTTTCTTAGTAAGAAATCCATGGTATATAAAAAATGATGAGGTTGTAATAAATACTAAGGGAAGGTGTTGTTGAGGATAAATAATCTACATAAAATAGTTACATAACCTATAGAAATTATAAGATGAAAATTTTCTTGAATATATAAAGAGTATATTGTATTCCTGAATTCGGATAGGTTTAATGATGATAGTTGTCTTAATGGAATATGGAATCTATTTTTAAATTCCATCCTTGAAGTACGATGTATTGAAAATGGTTAAAACATTGACAAAAACCACTTGGATGATTGATTATATGGCTAATTATAATGGATAAAAGTAATATGTTGAGAAATATTTTAAAAACACTATTATTATTAAATATGATGTAAATTTCCTTAGAAGTGCGATAAATATTTTTTCAATTATACCCTTATTGATAGAATAAATTGGAGCTATTGTGAGTGGTTTTGAATATAATATTCATAATGGAGTCATTTGGATGTTCCCCAAATGTTATTTTATATATTATGTTTTTTATATATTAGTGTATAAGATGGATATTCCTATGACATTTTTGAGACATTTGGTTTTATATGGATTCTGAGAATTGCACATAACATAGGAACAAGTATTATAGGATTATAGATAGAATATTTCTGTGGGGATATATTGTATGAATTTCATCTAATTTCTTTTATTTAATAAGACATTGAGTTCTATAATAATATATTTCTAGAGATCATTTGATTCATTCTGGAATCATTAATTTTTTTTGTATATCATTATGATATCCTTCAATGATTACTGTATATTGTTAAAGGAATCCACGCCATAAGAAATTATGCATTATATGTCCCTTCACATCTTATGTATTTAGTGTATTATTTTAATGATGTGTGTTGTGAAATATGTTAAATGTAATAAAAAATATAATGTATTTCTTCAAATGACATTAAGAGTCTTTTAAATGTATATTATTATATAAAAACACTTATGGAAGAATATTATTAACTATATTAGATGATGAGTTCCCATATTCAATGAATGAAGATGAAAATAAATGTGGGATGATTTTTAGGTTGATCATTGAATTAAAAAATATTAAAAATATATTGTGATTATAGTAATTGAATTTGAATATTATCCTAATGAAAAAAAAGAATGATATTAATGGAAGATAATATTACAATATAAATAAACTAAAATGTATTTATTTATTATCATTAATAATTAAAATAGATTGAAGTCTAATTTGGATATATAAATGGGTATTTAAATAATTATGATATTATCTTGAGAAGATGAATATAGTTCATAATATCTATTAGTTTGTAAAAAATTAACAAGAATCGATACATGTATTAATGAGATTCACTCAATAAGAATGAGGGACATGTAAAACAGTGTGATGTTTTACATTATATAGATTTGAGAAGTAAATAAATAAAAATGATGTCAGTTAATATTGGGAAGATACAACTGATCCTATTAGAGATGAAGAAGAATACATATTCAGATGATCCTTAAAAATGAAAAATAATATGAGGGGAATTTTTTATATCACTATTGGAATTTAGAGAATAATATTCTCTTGAGGGACATAATTTTGTGTGACATGAAAAACATGTTAACCCAAATATTTTTATATTTTAAAATGGGTTTTTTAAATAGAATTAACACTAAATATTCAATTTATATATATTATAAATGAATGTATAAGTTTATTAATATTATACATGCACTTGATAAAATTTAGAAATATAAAATAGATAGAATTAGGGGCCATTACTGATTATATTTTAGCTATAGTGAGTTAGTTATGTTGAAGAATAATATATCTACAGAGGATAAGAGAGTATTGCATTCCACTATATTTCATAATGATTATTAATGGAATGGGAATTTTACCATTTCTATATAATATTTTTATGTTTTCTTGGAAATTGAATATGTTTATGAAGAAGTATGTGATACTAAACTAAGAAGAAACAATATTGTTTTATCGAGGATGACTGTGTTATCAAGTTTCTAAATAAAAAAAGTTGAAATAGAAATAAGTGAAGAAGTTGAGTTATAGAAGGTTGACATGCATGCAGTTCTATACAATATTTTTTGGTAGTAATATATATAAACCGAGTTAGGGGTTCCAAACAAATATAATGTATAGAAGATAAGAATACTATGAAAAATACTAAATACTAAATTACATGTGTTCATTATTAACTATATATAATTAGAATAATACTATCAGTTTAAAATTTTGGCCAATTTATTCGACAAACTGATATGTGAGGAATTAGTATATAAAATATTTAATAAGATTGAACTTATCGATGAACTGGTGGGATTCCTAAATAAAGAAGGTATAATATATAGTAATTTTTTTGTTCTATATATTTATAACCCAAAATTTTTTAATATGATGAATGTGATCTATGATAACAACATCCCAAGTCCACTTACCTTTATAATAAGATCCATAGTGTTAAATTTATATAATGGTATGTTAATCACCACTATTTAGATGTATGATTCATAGTAGGGGATTGACCTTGTTAAAAACACATTATAATTCACTTATTTAACTATATTTAATATTAATGTATGGTTGGTTTAACATAGAATTATAATATATTATTAACTAGAATATAAGGCTGAATTTTCAAAGGGGTTTCGTAGCTTAGTTATATAATTGGAATTTGTTAAATGTGGGACAATACTAGATTAAATATCCTAATGTATATATTTATAGATATATTATCTATCTCAATTTTAATATGAGTATATGTTACCTATTATATTTTAAATTATACTCTATGAAAAAGGAATATTGAAAAATTTGGTTCAAATCTTATTGGTAAAAAAATTCACCCAATTTATGATATATTATTATATGAATTTTAGATTGGAAATATTTTAGAAAGAAGATATTTGGATCTAAGAATATATTTCAATCCATATTAGAGGTGATTTATAATTTTATACTTAAACCATACAGTATAAGAGTAATAAATAAGGAAACATTAGAGAATGTTCTTAATGAATAATGATGAATTAAACTTTTCAGAAGACAACTAGTTTTGTATATTTATTGATAATAGTTTTGGTGAGTATTCCTATAGTATTTGTTTGTCAAGATGAGAAAATGTCTACATTGAACATGTTGAAGAAATTTATCTGGAGGTTATGAATTATTTTATAATTTTTCCATATTGATGTGGTTAATTATATATTCAAGGGAATATAATATTAAAAGTAATAGTTAGAGATAGAAATTTTTTCTTCTAAAGAGGAATTGGATATGAAATTATAAAAAAAGTACACCACCCTCAAAAAACATTGATGTCAAGGGTGAATATATTATAATATCTTTTTAAATAATATCTTTTAATGAAGAATAAATACAAATAATAATTTTTAATAAGGGATTGTTAGAAATTTCCTCAATGAGGTGTTCTATTATATCTATAAGTTTCAAAAAGACTCCATGGATGTCATGAATTCCAAAATACAATCTATGTAAAAAACTAAAAACAAAACATGATAATTCATTAAAAGAAAATATAAGTACTTATAGGGACCAGGATGAAAATATATATATGTTCATGGAAGGAATATTCAGTTTAGTAGAGTTAGAAATGTATATTCTTAAAAAAAAGTGCCTAGATCTCGAATTTCAATTAAGAAATATATGATATAAACAATAATGAACATCTCAAACTATAAAAAAAGATATTCGATTACAAAAACATTATATGAGTCTCTATATTGCATTTATAGTCTAATTTTTCAAAATAATATTTGGAATAATTATCATGATTTACCCATAACCATCTCATTCATATTGATAACTCAGCATCCTATAATATTGGGTTTTCCAGAATCTGTATTTATAAAAAGTATAGAAGAAAGGTTAAAAATTGAAAAAATTTGTATTAAAAAATTTGATACTTACTCAAATATATCATTTATTTAAGTATATATTTCTAGGAAGATACCCCTAACATACCCATAAAAATGGTTATTATCACAAATACATCATTCTTGAAAATATGGATAGATTCCGTAGGGGAAAAATATAACATGATTAATGGTATGAAATTTTACTATTTAAGATATAAGTATTTGGATATTTTTTGATTGGAAAAAATATATTATTTTGGTGAAATTATAGAATTATAAAGTAAAGGGGGTTTTTTCTAAAATAATATTGCATAATGTTGGAAGAAAATACATTTTATAGAAAAAATATTAGTTAATCCACAACGAACTAATTTTAACACCTTAAAAAGTTAGAAGTTTTTTGAAAATAAATTTTTAATATTATAAAGAAATTTAGTATATATGATACCAAACAAATCTTATATTTATTAGAGGATAATCACATAATAATATTGTAATAAATCAGGAAGATGATCTAATACAATCTTGCTAAACAAACAAAGGGAGAAATGTGTGCAGTGTTCACCAATGAAGATAAATTATATAAATTATAGGAGAATACAATAACATTGCGTTAAGAAATAAATTAAAAAAATTAGTCTATCTTGGTAAATAAACAAAAGGATAATGTTTCAAGAGTTCACCAAAGAATAAGGATTATACTGATTTCACAAAAACTGAAAAAATATTCTTCTTTTGTTGTTATAGAGACAACATCATACACAATTGAAAAATATATGTGAACATCAAAGTGAATAAAATGAGGCTTTTTTAAAAATGGAATCAGTCAATTTAATATATATATATATATATATATATATTTAAATTTTTTTGGGTTTACTCTCCCTGTTATGTTGTTGAGATGCTTTATAAAATGAGTAGCACAAAATTAGTCAATGTAGGGTGTAGAATGTTCAAATAATAAAAAAATAATATATTAATGTATAATTTTTTTCCATTAAAAATTAATAGAAAAGGTAAAAAAATAAAATTATCCTATAATAAATAATTTTTATTCAATATTTGAGTCTACAAACAAGGATATATATGACCTTCTAAATTCTTTTGATTTATTATATATCTACACTACATGAAATAATCTATATAGATGAAAAAATACTATAAAAATAAAAAATCATTGATTTATATAGTCAAATCTAATATTTTAGTTAAAACTAAAAGTATAAGGAATAACTATGTGCATGTAAAAGAATATCATAAATGTAAAACCAAATAAATTTTAATCATAAAGAACAATATGCATCTTAAAGTAAATAGTTATTGTTTTTTGTCTTACAAAATAATTCTTTTCACTATAACTCACATTAGAGTTCATGTGGTATTCCATAATATTCTTATAGTACGTTATCTATGAATTATATAATAAGGATATTTATTTTATGATTAAAGAATAAGAAATAGTGAAAATATTTACTTTCTAGATAGCGTGATTGAGTTTCCATCATGTAGTATCACAATTATAATCCAAAAATCAATTAGAATAAAAAATCTCAACTAGTGTCATACCTACCTAGAAACGACCATGGGTAATAAAAGAAGAGAATCCCCTCTATAGGGAATTATACAAATAAGTTACACCTCTATATAATCATACATTTTATTTAGTATTCTAGAAAACATGGTATCGCCTACAAAAAGATCTATTTGAGTTATGGTTTTTATTATCTCAATTTAGTTTTCATACAAGTGGAATATTTTTATCTTAGGAGATAGATTATATAAAATAATGTATTTGAAATACCCTTACCAAGATTTATAACGTTATTTATTTTCATGTGATTGAAGACTCATAAATTATAATAATAGGTTATACAGAAAAACCTAAATAATTAAAAGCTATAAATTTTATCACGATGATTTTTTTAATTAAAAACATTGGTGTTAAAATTAACCCATAATTGTTTTCTACTCATTTTCATCCCATGTAAAAATACAGATATTTTTCAGATGAAACATTTCTAGGATTGTTGTGGTACCTCACTTCTATAATGGAATTAGATTTAAACATGGAATGTGGGTAAAAAATAGTGATAATATGTTTAATTATATAGAAAAAAGTTATTCTGAATTAAGAAGTCCCTACCATACAATAAAAAATAATGGTTGATAACTGTTTCACTTACTTTTTATTTATTATCAATTAGTTTGTAATTATTACATTAGTTATTTGTAAAATCATCAAATGAAAAAAAATATAAAGTGGGATATTAAAGTTCAATTTATTTTAAGAATTGTGAGTTATATTTATTGTCAATATAAATAATATCCATGTGTTTAAATGAATATTTGACTATATACCATTATATATTAATAGGTAGATCAATATCATGTGAGGAAAGGATGTGATATGAATACCTATTTTTCTGGATAATGGTTATTTCAGATGATTTGTTGGTGAGAAATTTATGATATCAGATGAAGGTTAAACATGTCCGTATATATATATATATATAGCATATTGTGGTTGAATGAGTGGAATACTATAGTAATAATACATAGATAAAATAAAAAATTATAAATAATTTAAATCTACATGGACCTTCCAGTAAAATTATATTTAAATGATTTAAATAAGGTTTAATGAATTATACGAAGGTAAATTCATGTTCGAGAAACCATCCATTGGGATATGAGAATATCTTAGGCTAAAGTCATTTATTAGAAAAACAGTAATAATAGTTTTCAATGTTTAAGTTATATGTTATGAGTATGAGTAGACCATCATTCTAAAAATACAACATTATGAGTATTTAGCATGTAGCACATGTTCATGGAAGAAAGATAAATGAGTATCAAATTATTTCAATAGTTACTACAATTTAAGTGATAAATTATGCGGTGCTATGAAAAGAAGATAGTGTCTAAAATTTCATTTGAAGAAGATCAAATTAGATGTGATGTTTTCTTGTATTTTTTACTATTAGGGAAAAAACTACTACATCATGTATAGTTTATCTAAAATAATAATTCATATTTGTTTACATCATTCTGTATGAAGAGATTTTAATTTTTTATATTTTCTGGCCAATATTTTCTTTTGAGTCCTAGGATTATGAATTTTATCTTATCTTATTCATTTCATATGACTTTTAATTCAAATTTTATACTTTTTAATAGATAATATGAGTATTTTGAGAATCATATTATAGTTCATGTTGGTGATATATCAACTTATGACTATAGGGAATCCTATAAGAAGTATATGTTTTATTAATTTCAGTGTAGGACTGCACAAAAAATTTTAATAAAATGAATTTATACCCAATGTTAGTAATCTTCATTTGAATATAAATTATCAAAAAATATTTTTAATAATCATTTTAATAAAATATAGGCTTTAAAATTTTTATTCTAGCTATTCAACACTTATAAAAAAATCTCTTTGGCTATAAGAGATGAAATGTTTCCAGGTTCAATATATGAAGATGGAAATATAAACCAAATTATAATTATATTGGACATAATTTTTAAAAATAAAAAAATGACTTTTCTTGAAGATATGTAATAACCATATGATCCTATTGTAAAGTAAGATGAAGGTCTATTATGAGGATAAATTGTGAGAAAAGTAATTGAGTTGAGATGTTGTTATATACATTTTCAATAATAATTCAAATTGACTGAATTAAATGATTGAGCTATTATATTGTGTTTATATAATATTTATTCAATCATGATAATATGATTATAAAGATGAGTATCTAAAATTATATACAAATTAAACTTAAATATGTATATTTCTTCATGAGATTCTATCAAGCTGAAGGATGGGAGCTCTACATGGTGTATTGTAATAAATTTTAAATATTTAGGGAAATATTTAAATAGATTTGATTTGAGTTTATATTGAGAATGATTAATATTATTCAACTATATATGAAGAATATGATATATTATTTCAATTTTTTAAATAATTAATTATTAGAGGGGAAATATTGTTTACTTAGTTTTGAGGTTTAAATACAATTCTCACATTGGTGACATTGTGTTTTAGGAAACTGAAAATAATGGTACCACAAATGTGGTTATTTTATAAGAATTTATTTAGTGCAGAAAATATTTCTTTTTGAATATTCTATTTATGGATTATAGAAATGTAATGATCAATTTATCACATAAACTAATACATATGGCTAAGTCAAAATTTCTAAAAAAAATAGAGGGAATGATAATGAGTTACTATGACTAATGAGTGAATTATATAAATTAATTTGAGATAAAGTAGTATCTCTCGTAAGTTGAAAAAGTGGATGGAGAAGAAGTTTAATAACATATAGTGAAAGAAATGAAATATAATTGACACTATGTTAAAGAAAATTTTCTTATGTTTTATAGAAATATAAGATGTAATATGAGTACGAGTAGGATATACAAAATGAATAATAAACACCTACTGTGAATAGAGGATCAGTGTATGAAATGGATTAAAACAAGTAATATTTAAAATAAGGAATATATAATATATTATGTTAAGTTATGATGACCTATATATGAATCTGTATATGATTTGACTGTAGGTAAAGAACAGAAAACAATATTAATAGGCTAAAATGAAAAAGATCTAAAGTAGATCTAGAATTTTTTTGAAATACCCATGTTCTCATTCTTGATGATCAACTAGTAGTCAATTATAGGAGTTTGTGATTAAGATTATTATTTTTCATTTAGTGACAATATGTTTACTTATTGTCACACCTTCAATAAGAAATTATTTGTGAAGTAACTAGAGAAATACTAATATAATCCATTTATGAGATTCACAAATAAGATTTTATTTGTAGTATTTTGAACCCTCTCTTATAAACGCGGTTTGGGGGGGTTGGAATAACAACATCTCAAATCAAATTTTGTTGATAATAACATTTATAGTGGAAAATCTACGTACATGTATAATAACTAGGTATACAAAGGAGTAATATTTTTTGTAGGGTCCAAAGTATGTTTAAACACATATTCTAATATTCCTATATAGTTAAATTTCACATACATGTATACATGTTTAAATACTAAAATTCCAATACCATTATCTAACATTTGATTTTCAAATAAAAAATTGATTTCATTGTTCAAATTAGAAATTAAAGTATGTTAAAAGTTATACCTCACCTAATTCATCCTCACTCAGGAGTATTTATAGAGATAATGCCACAAACCAACCCGGGTCGACCCTGACCCAGTCACCTGAGTCAGTTCGCGGCATAAACTCAAGCACATCTCCCCTTACGCTAGAGGTTTCCAACTAGCGGCAAGGGAGTAAGGTAAGTCAGGGGGAGACTATTCCCTCTTATCATAGTGAAAACAGTGCAAAATATGATAAAATAAAACACAATGGTGAAAGAAGTTTAAATAAAAGAATGCATCATAAAAAATTTATTTATATAGATTGAACAAAATTGGCGAACGTTAATTTATATAGAAGATTCATCCATGACATGCTAATGATACAATGGTAGCAGTAAACCACACAACAAACTTACACATCAATGCAAGAAGTAAATAAACAAAATACTCAAGCCTGAAGAAGATCTTCATAAGCATCATGAGCCTTAGCTCGGTCACTTGCTCCTAACTCCAAGTACATGAAACATCAACTACAAGGTCCTACAACCAAATAGAATCTACTCGGGTACCCCAGTGCAATGTTTGCTCGATTTGGGTGTGAGATATTATCTCAGTAGGCCGGAACCATTGAGTTCTACCCCACTCTAGACAATGAAATATAATTAAACAACGTCATGGTATTTCAAAACAATAAAGATACAATACAAACAATAAACACCCATCCAGGTTCCAAAAAGGAAACCTCACCACAATACCTGCCTCAGAACATAGTCAGAATAAGAACCTGTTTAAAACAACACATTTACATTTGGGTTAAAGCATAAAAACACTTTTCATCATTTCTCTCACTTACTCTATTTATTCACTTACCGTTTCAACTAAGATTGAAAATCCATTCATTCTTACCTTTCTTTATTTGATCACAATTCACTTGGGTTTTACCCACATCTCTCATTCTTTTGATAAATCATTATTATCATTCGTTTGGTGTTAAATTCCATGTCAGCACCCCAATTCTCATTTTGTGTAGATATCCATGTCTAAAACCTAGATAATTATTCGGTGTAGATTTCCATTTCTAACACCCCATATCACAAGCTTGGATAACCATTTGGAAGGAACACCATTCGAAAACCCAACTTTCAAATTAGTCTAGAACGCCATGTCTAGGACCCATAATCTAATTTATTTATTAGCATTTATCAATTAATTAATCAGTCGACACAATTCACATTTCATAATTAATTCTTCACATTTAAATATCCAAATCTGTTCTAAACTTTTCCTAATTTGTTCTCATGATTAATTTACATTATTCATAATTCTTGAACATTCATGAGAAATAGAAGGTAAACAAAACTGTATGGAATCAACATGCCTCAACGATGTGTTAATAATGACATTACATGGTACAAGCCAACAAATGTGTTCAAACAAGGCATTAAATTAAAACTATCATGTTACATTTATATCTTAAAGAACATGGAAGAAGAGGTGGAATTTAGGCAGGGCACACCCAAGGTGGTGTCCAAGAGGCAATGAGAGCACCCAGGATGGGCTTCACCATAAACGAAGGCCACGATGGGCATGAGCGAACCACCCATGAATTTTTATATGAAATAATGAGGCATCACCGAAAGGTTGTGATGAGCGGCACAAGACGTGGCATGACATAAGTACCGAAGTAATGGGAAGAGGGTGAACACCCTACACTAAATGTTTTAATTACATGTTAAGCCATGATCTTAGGAGGTGTCATGGCTCATTTATTACTTTTCAAGAAGCAACATCATTTATCAAGTATAATTTAAAACATAAAAAGTCTTAATACATTTAAGCAATCAAGCACAAAAAATCTACTACTATATTATTATCTTGAAGGAAACTCAACCCAATTGGAGGAGTTTTATTAGAAAAAATTTCATTACTTTATCAAAAAATTTATTTAGTGATATTTAACTTTTATTTTAAAACTCATTCAACACTAAAAAAATTAAGAAGCCAAACAATAAGGAAGGAAATCCTGAAACGCTATTTCTACATTTTTAGATTTAAGGAATCACACCATGAAATAGGGGTTTTATTATTAAATCATTAGTTTAGTGAACAAGATACCTCTTTTATCTATTTACTGCAATTCACATGATTTACACAAAAGCATTTAATCAGAACTAAAATTGCATAATTAAAATGATAAGAAAGTGAAATATTAATCTCACTATTACTTTAATTAAATTTAAAGGGCATGGAGAAGGACCATACAACAAGGTGGATCCATCCATCCACTCCGGCTCTTGGTGATTTATAACTAATGCTATAGCTTCTGCTCCCCCATGAGGCCTATGTGATTTCACCTACGTATAAAGACACCAATCCTCTATGAAAACGCTCTGTATGGCCATGATCATGTGCAAGCGGATCCTTTAACATATGATTATACACATAATCCTAT
Source organism: Viscum album (assembly GCA_963277665.1). Classification (NCBI taxonomy): domain Eukaryota; kingdom Viridiplantae; phylum Streptophyta; class Magnoliopsida; order Santalales; family Viscaceae; genus Viscum; species Viscum album. The sequence goes on along the minus strand of OY728148.1, from coordinate 1,917,746,950 downwards.
CTCTGCTCACCTACATAGGCACTTATTATATATGAAATGGGGACTACTAGCCCCATACGTGTATATTCCATCCCATGCACAAATGTACACACATCAGGGGAACCCACATACAGATAAATATGTATCTATGCCTATCCAAGAGAGTCTCCTAAGCTTTGGAAACTCAAAACCATGCCAAAACCTCAAACACGCAATAAAAAAACCACTACGAACCTTATGACACATTAGGGGATCAAATTAGGCAAGGCGAAACCAACCAGAAATAATTAACCCTTAACATAGGTGTTGGAGACAAACGGAAACAAAGGAGAACCCACACCATGCGCTCAATGCAAAACCAACATCAATCCGTGGCTCATATATATCCATATCCCCAAATATAACAAGTGGAAATCAATGAAAATGGGGAAAACCTCACCTCAAAATCATTCTGATGATCTGAAACCACCCGAAACGCTTCGCATTCGGTGGCGGTTGCCAGAACGTGCGTCAAGGAGTCCCAACAGACCTTCTTCACTAACATAGAACATGAGAAAGATGAAAAACGGTATCACCTCTAAGCCCTAGGATTCGACCATACCTCACCGTGCACTGATTTGGTCAAAATAAAGCCAGAAACCAGGAGGAAAATTGATTGCCAAGATTACAATGGCGATTCGAACCGGAATCCGGTGGAGATCCTTTGAAAATTCGAAAACGAGAGAGGTCGTAGGAGGGGGTGTCACGCACGGCTCAAGGGAGAGGATGGGGATACGTGTGGTTTGACTAAGGGTGATGGAGGTGTTTAGCTTAGGTTTTATTTATTTTATTTTTCTATTATTTTGAAATTAATCAAAAACCCAAAACACACCCAATCACTCGGTTTGACCCGCACCGTCTGAAAAACCGTGCACATCCCGTGAGCCTGCTACCTGATAACTGGGGTATCCCGCACAGCTATCCCGCATGGTTAAACATACCACGTGCATTCCTATATCATCGCTTAATACGGTTCCAAAACTCAGGACCTCATTCTGATGCTCATGTTTTAAAACCAACCCATTGATAAAATAAATAGTCAAAAACCATCATATTTTATTCGGTTCAAAACACGAGATGTGAAATCCTTCCCATATTAGAAGTTGTAGTCCACGAGAAGCCTTCTGGAACCACGTAAACATTACCTGACCAACAAGGGTCAAGAAGATTCTCTCAACCGGTTGCATTGCATTTCCAACACCCAATGCAACTTTATGCATTTTCTAAGAAAACTGCACTTAAGCCTTTACAACTCGAGCTAACGCATATGTTAAAATGGAAAACATCAAAGTGGATCGTATATACGAGGCCATTATAGGGACCCCAACAAAAGAAAACGGTCGAATCACGATCGAACAACTAAAATCAGTCGCACATGATTTCATATAAAGACATCACCAACCCGAAATTCACACTCACCATAAAACTGACGATGTGCTTTTAAAACTGTTTCGTTATCGACCACGCGTACACCGAAGTCCTTACATAACCTCAGGTGATATTCTCAATTCAAACCACTACAAGACTATTATAAAACTATCGTGCTTCAACATTAAGCGTAACTCCAAGAAACCGTGCATCCCATGCACAACCAAAAGGTGCTTATGAAACAAACCAACAGCTTTTAAAAATTAGTGCGGCATATAAATATCACTATCTTAGTGTATCCAAGATGAAATCACGATGGGGGACATGATCATCTCATACAGCAGAGAACACTACGATTAAACCAACGTCACTGAGAAGATCATTAAGACCAAACACAGATGCCAATACCACCTGAGGCATTCGTATTTGTCCAACCATAACCACTAAAACTCTTCCCGCACTAACGGAGTTTCTAAAGCGTTGCACACACCTCCAACCTTATCAATGTCATTCTTCCAAGAATGCACTGACATTTAAACCAAAACTGATGCGACATTATCTACCTTAGGAGTGTCCATGTCGTCGCAAGAAGGACTAGCCACTTCCCAGCACATTGTTTCTAAAACACAAAAATGAATGGTGACGTTCCTCAAATTACAATCACCACATCACAATATCATACCAAAAACAAGGCAACTCAATCTCTAAGGGTAATACCTAGCATGAGCTAGTCCATTAGGAAGCACATGCAACGACCCTATCTCTTGGACATGCAAAACAAGGATTACTAGGATCAGAAACCACTTTCAATTCTATCCATTTCATTAATTTATTTCAACCTTTAAACATTTTAATGAAGATTTTGACAAACCCACATGTACTATTTCCCAACAAAGTGCTTGGTTTTCAAACAACACCCCACGGGAACAACAGGCATGTTGTAACAAACATCCTCTTCAACATTTAACATTTAATGTTATCAAATCATAAACTAGAAATTTAGCATCTAAATTCCATTTAATAAAGCAGTGACCTCATAAGGTCACATTCATTCAAAATAGCTTCTTCAAAAAGAAACCTTTTCACAGTTCATTTCCAGAAAACATGCCCCAACTAACCCACTCAGTCCAGTTGAGCATGTTTAAATGTACACCAAACATTTAATGAAAACTCAACAGTTTTACATTTTTAACCATCTTCCACATGCAATGGTTAAATAATTATTAATCACATGGGTGGCCACCTACCAATCGATAAGGGGCCCATACACCTTACCGCTGGCATGTGGTTCCCATTTATCAGATAAATTTCCATTTTACATTTAAACTTTAGCAGCCATCTTTTAAAAAGATCAAAAACACGATTTACCCTTTTTCCAATTTATAAGGAACCCATACACCATATAATGGAGAATTGGCTCTGTCGTAATCTCAACCAAAAATTTCAGCCAAAGCAATCAAATGTTTACCAGCAAGCTAACAAGCCACTACAAATAGCTAACACAAAGCAATAAGATGAAATCACTAAAACATGATATAACACAGATCATAACACACAAGAAAGAATGAAAACATGCCATTTTATCACCCAAACATGTTAACTACTATCAAAACATGTTTTCTAAAGAGGCGTGCTAAATAAATCCAGGCATGACATATTTTCAAGGAACACAACCAAAATTAGTAGGCATCCTACTAATGCAACTACATGGCATGGCACATATGCATGACATGTGAATCTCTAAGTGCCTAAAATGATACATGCAATGCAATTTACTTTCCATATCAGGCCAAGGAAATTTTCAAAAACCTTTTCATAAACAAGTAAGTCGTGGAATGTAAATCATTCACCCAAGGTGAAATCACATCAACTATAACAGAAAACAGCATAAACATCAATTCCCAGCCCTAGACACTTGGTCATTTACCGTATGTGGGGTGATCAGTCCCAGATACGACTATTACCCAAGAGCTGACACATTCCTATTCTCCTATATACCAACCAAAAACAGTAAGACAAATGAAAGGAAACCTCCCATTGATTCCATTTTTTCACGAACCAACCCGGGTCGACCCTGACCCAGTCACCTTAGTCAGTTCGCGGCATAACCTCAAGCACGTCTACCCTTATGCCAGATGCTTCCAACTAGCGGCGAGGGTGTAAGGTAAGTCAGGTAGAGAATATTCCCTCTTATCAGAGTGAAAACAGTGAACAAAATGATAAAATAAAACACAACGGAAAAAGAATTTTAAATAAAACAAAGCAGTGGAAAACATTTTTATTTATAGAGATTGATCCAAATTAGCGAACATCAGTTTATATAGAAGATGCATGCATGACATGCTAATGATAAAATGAATGTAGTAGACCACACAACATACTTACACATCAATGCATGATGTAAATAAACAAATGAATCAAGCCCAAAGACGTTCTTCATAAGCATCCCAAGCATTAGCTCGGTCCCTTGCCCCCAACTACAACTACAAGAAACAGAGAAGACAAGGTCATGTAACCAAATAGATTCTACTCGGGTACCCCAATGCAATGGAGGCCCGAGTATGGTGTGAGATATATATCTGAGTAGGACGGAACCACCGGGTTCTATCCCACTCTATAAAATGAAATATAATTTAAAAATGATCTGGTATTTCCAAACAATAATGATACAATACAAACAATAAAAACCCATCCAGGTTCAAAAAAGGACACCTGATGATAATACCTACCTCAGACCATAGCTAGAATAAGAACCTATTTAAATCAAAACCAGTACATTTGGGTTCAAGCATAAAAACACTTTTTATAATTTCTCTCACTTACTCTATTTATTCACTTATCATTTTAACTTAGATTGGAGATCCTTTCTTTCTTACCTTTCTATATTTGATCACAATTCACTCGGGTTTTACCCACATTTATCATTCTTTTCATAAATCATTATTATCATTCGTTTAGTGTTGAATGCCATGTCACGCACCCCAATTTTCATTTGGTGTAGATCGCCAGGTCTAACCCCACGAATCAAATTTTTTGTAGATTTCCATGCCTAACATCTAGATAAATATTCGTTGTAGATCGCCATGTCTAACACCCCATATCACAAGCTTGGATAACCATTGGGGAGGAACACCATGTCCAAACCCAACATTTAAATTGGTCTAGTACTCCATGTATAGGACCCAGAAACTCATTTATTTATTACCATTTGTCGATTAATTAATCATTCAACACAATTCCCATTTCATAATTAATTATTCACATTTAATTATCCAAATCTCTACTCAACTTTTCCTAATTAGTTCTCCTGATTAATTTTATTTAGTCATAATTCTAGAACATGCATGAGAAATAGTAGGTAAAAAAAGTGTATGACATCAACATGCCTCGCTGATGGGTTATTAATGACAGTAAATGCTACAAGCCATCAAACTTGTTCAAACAAGGCATTCGATTCAAACTATCGTGTTACATTTATAACTTAATGAACATTGAAGAATGGGGGAGTTTAGGCAGGGCACACCCAAGGGGGTGGCCAAGAGGCAAAGAGAGCCCCTAGGATGGGATTCACCATAAACGAAAGCCACATTGGGCATGAGTGAACCACCCAAGAATTTTAATAAGAGATAATGAGGCATTGTCGAAAGGTTGTGATGAGCAGCACAAGACGTGGAATGAAATATGTGCCGAAGTAAAGGGATGAGGGTGAAAACCATATGCTAAAAGTTCTAATTACATGTTATGCTTTGAACTTAAGAGGTTTCATGGATAATTTATTACTTTTCAAGATGCAACATCATTTATCAAGTATAATGTGAAGCATAAAGAGTTAGACGACATTTAAGCATGAAAACACAAAAAAAATCTACTACAACCTTTTTATCTTGAAGGAAGCTCACCTCCATTGGAGGAGTTTTATTATAAAAAATGTCATTACATTATTAAAAAATTCATTTAGTGATATTTAGCATTTATTTTAAAACTCATTCAACACATAACATAATTAAGAATCCAAAAAATAAGGAAGGAAATCATGAAACTATATTACTACATTTTTAGATTTAAGGCAGCGCACCTCAAAAGAGGTGTTTTATTATTAAATCATTTGTTTAGGGACCAAGAAACCTCTTTTATCTTATTCCTACAATTCACATGATTTTCCCAAAAGAATTTAATTGGAACAAAACATCCATAATTAAAATTCTAAGGAAGTTCAATATTAAAATCACTATTACATTACTTAAATTTAAAGGGTAAGGAGAGAGAACCTACCTCAAGGTGGATTCATCCGTCCACTCTGTCTATTGGCACTTTCTAACTAATGCTGCCTCTACTACTCCCCCATGATGCCTATGTGATTTCACCTACGTATAAGGACATCTAGCCTCTATGCACACGCCCCACAAGGTCATGACTGTGTGAAAGAGTATCCTTAAACATATTATTATACACATAAGCATGTCTCTGATCACCTGTGTAGGAACGTTTTATATATGCAATTGGGACAACTAGCCCAGTACGTGTATATCCACTGGCCTGAATGAATATATGCATGTCGGGGGAACCCACATAGATATAAATACATACCTATCCCTGCACAGGTGATCCTCCTATGATCTGGAAACTAAAAACCATGCCAAAACCTTTAACACACTATAAAACAACCACTACGAACCCTAAGACACATAACGAGATCAGATTAGGCAATGCGAAACCAACAAGAAATAATAGACCCTTAACTTGGGTGATGGTGACAAACCAAAACAAAGGCGTACCCACACCAAGAGCTCAACGCACTTCCAACATAAAGCCAGAGCTCATAAACATCTAAATCCCCAAATTTAACAAGTGAAAAACATAGGGAAAGGTGAAAATTTCACCCCGAAACCATTCTGATGATCTGAAACCACTCGAACAGCTTCGCCTTTGGCGACGTTTTCCATAACGTGCACCAATGAGTCCCAACGGACCTTCCGTGATGACCTGGAACAAGAGAAAGTCGAAAAACCGGATGACCTCTAAGCCCTAGGTTTTGGCCTCACCTCACTTGGAACCTATTAGGTCGAAATGAAGCTAGAAACAGGGAGGAGAAGGGAGAGAAAATCTTACCATTGCGATTCAAATTTGAAACCGGTGGAGATCCGCTGAAAATCGGCAAATGAGAGGGGTTGTAAGAGGGGGTGTCTCGTACTGCTCACAGGGGAGGAGGGGACTGGGTGTGGGTTGATTGAGGGTGAGAGAGGTGTTTAGTTAAGATTTTATTTATTTTATTTTTCTTTTATTATAATATTAAACAAAACCCAAAACACACCCATGTGCACGGTTTGACCCGCACAGTCTGAATAAACATGTGCAGCCCGCGTGCCTGCTACCGGATACCTGGGGTATCATGCACGGCTGGCCCACATGGTTAAACCTACTGCACACAGTCCTGTATCACAAATTAAAATGGTTCTAGAACTAGGGACCTCATTCTGAAGCTTGGTTTTTAAAACCAATCCATTGATAAAAGAAAATATTCAAAAACCTTCATATTTTATCTGGTTCAAAACACAAGATGTGACAGATAATCTATTAATCTAGGTGAATAATTCATATCCTAAGTGGGAGGATTTTACATATATTTCACCAAACATTTTGAATACAATCATATCAACATTCAATGAATGAGAGTTCTGGTGTAGTATATCATAGATTTTTCTTCTTGATCAAACCTAATGTTGGGAACCCTATAACAAAAAATTATTCTATGATCCCCTTCATTGTGAATATATTGTAAGTTACTCCATTGTTTTTATAGTAAACTAGAATATGTATATATTTAAATCTATTAAGATCTCAATAAGTAATTCCACTACCTTTTTATTTCTATATTGATAAAACAAAACTATCATTTACCTATATACTTGTAGGCATAAGGAGAGTGAGAGAGTCATGAAGTTTATAAAATGATGAATTTTTCTAACATACTCATTAGATAATCATCCCCATAAATTATTATAGGAAATATAGTAATAAATAGAACATGACATGAATTCAACAATTCTCATTCATTAGAATTATCTTGGCGGGTTTCACAAGTTTCATTTATAGCACAACCCCTATTAGATGTTATTGTTGGGACCACCTTGTGTGTGAATATTGTATTTGTTGTCAATAGTTGTCAATATTGGTCAAAATGTAGAAGGAGATAAATAAGTACTCTAATGTTAATGGAGATCGGCTGAAGTGAGCATACTTGGAGAATTATTATGAAATAATAGCATTGGATGTCATACTTGAGTAATTCTCTAAGATGATAGATTCAGACCATTGTTGATCTTATCCTATGTTCATAGAACTTGTGTCAAAGGTTAAACATTGTTTACAACAATGAAGAATGGATATGTATCATCCATTTGGGGATGATTAGAGCATATTGGTGAAGTATCATCTATCTATGGGTGGTTGAAGCATAATGAGGACTTGAAGAAGTCAATGCAATGCTTCACGATTGCATGAGAACCATTCAAGAGCTTACTTGAAGAAAAGAATCATATGATTTTCATGGAGAAGAGAATGATGGATGATGAAGAAGATAGAGTATGGAAGGTATTTTCATTCTAAGAAGGTCATGAATTACACATTTCCTTGAAATCAAATGATTGTTTCACTGGTCTTAATGTTCCAAATACATGTATCAAAGGTGATACATTGTCTGCAACATTGAAGGTGTTTGAAGAAGCCTCAAGCCTCCACTTTTGGATGAAGAGAGATGATTGGAGTCCATTGGAATTAACACCCCAAAAGGATTTTAGGATTTGGAGTGAATATGAAGAAGTACATTGGAATTCATATTCCAAAAGGAAAGGACTTGAACACTAGATGATGCTTTGCTGATTTGTATTTCACAAAATATCATAATTTTAGGGAACTTGTGATGCAAGCCTAATGAAGGAAAGGGAGAGGCAAAGAAGTGTTTTTTTTGAAAATTCATATAAAAAATGTCATCAGATAAAAAATATGGCAAGGGAAAGTAGCAGGCGCGCAAGTATGTAGTGGGCATGCAAGTATACAGTAGACGCGCAAGTATGTAGAGGCGCACAAGTTATATTTCAATAGATAATTATTTCAGAAATATGGCAAAGGAAATAAAGTGGCGTGCAGGTCAAGAAACTCACGAAAGTATGTGGCGCGCAAGTATTTTTTGCGCAAGTATTGGCACTCAAGCGTGTCACACAAGTCATATTTCAAAGATCATGATATCAAAATATGAAAAAGGAATGAAGGTGGCGCATAAGTGCTAGAGCGTCACACAAGTTGTGGCGCGCAAGTATGGGGTGCACAAGTCACCAAAATGCCTATAAATAGTCGACTACCCTCCTCATTTCTTAACGCTAAACATATAAGAGAAAAATTTGAGCTCTGAACACGCAAGTGTAGAAAGTGGAGTGCAAGGTGAAGTGGCACGCAAACTGAGGGTTATTTATACGCCGCACAAGTGTTGTCGCGCAAGTTTTCCGCGCAAGTATTGCTGTGAAATTCTGTCGCGAAAGTGTTTTTGTGCAGTTCTTCTGGTCAAGTCTTACCATGAAAGTTGTGGCGCACAAGTAGCAGCGTGGAAGAAGAGGCACGCAAGTTGTAGGTGCACAATTATATGGTGCACAAGTGGAAGTGGGAGCGCAAGGTTTTTTGTTCTAGGTGTTCCTGTCATCTTCTGGAGAGGAAAGAAGAATAAGGAAAATAGTTCAACTACATTCCATATGAATGATCACATGCATTTATGAACAAGAGGAGAACCCACTCTGATGATGCCAAGTAAGCTTGTCTTCATTGCCTAATTAATCACATTGGTATATGTGATTCTTTCTAAGAAAGAAGAAGGAGTCCTAGTGCATTCTGTTATTGCACTAAAGAAGAAGAAGAAGTCCAAGTGCAGCTGGTTTTTCACTAGTGAAGAATAAAAGTAGAAGACACGAAGAATTGCTTTCCTACAGCTTTGAAAGTAATCATGTGAAGAGCACTGAAGAAGATCAAGATCCGAACCTGCCTTTTGAATAAGGAAAAAGACTGTCTCCATATGCAGTATATAGAACCAGCTAGACACTGCAAGTTGGGCTAGGTCATCACAAGTCCAGGGAAGAGGATTGTTTCCCACTCCCCTCTAATGTTTAGGGACTCACACGGGCTAGAGGATTGTTTTCCTAGACACTCCATTGTAAAATCATATCACATTATAATGGAGAATCCATGCAGTGGTCATACACATGCATGGAAAGGACATAGCTACTCTTATTGAGTGGTGAACCTTGTAAAAATTTCGTGTGCATATTTTTACTACTTTCTATTATTTCATATGATATGGAAAAGAAAATAAGAGAATAAAGATCCTAATAGGTCATGAGGTATATGGATAAATGTTGTAATTGGTTTAAAATGTCCCCAACACTGATTCACCCCCCACCCCTCTCAGTGTTAGACATATCCCAAACTGGTCCTCTTAATTGGTATCAGAGAGATGATAGCCTCTATTGGATTCTCTAAAGTGAAGTTATTCTCTTTTGAAAACTTGAGTTCCGTTCCTGATTCAACAATGAAGAGTAGTGTTGGTGAAGATTTAGTTATATCTACCAAGACAATGATGAACAGGAAAAAGAAAGAGAAGAGAAAATTGAAGAAGAATTACCTCTTATCTAAAGAAGAGGAAGCATCTGGTTCTCCATATCTGGATGACATTGAAGACACACCAGATTTGTAAAGTAATGAGAAGGTGGATCAAGTACCCACCAAGATGATGGACAACCTTCCTACCTCAACTGATCAAGAGGTATGTGTTAGTACTTTTGGAAATTACCCTCATGATGAAAATTCTAGCACAAGTGATGATGAAAAATCTACAACATCTCACGAAATATCAGTTGATAGATTAAGAATGATTCTTCATGGTATTCCTGAAGAGAGTGCATACCTGTTTGCGGGGTATTTCAATGCATGAAAAAAATATCACTCCTCTGGATGAAGAAACTGATGTTTCAGAGAAAGGCTTACAAGAAAAAATTGTCGAATGTTTAAAGCTCTCTAGACAGGTTGGAGCCTTTGAAGTAACAAAGAGGGTATTTGAAGAAAGTTCTTCTAAGTGGCTCAGAGATGTTGAAGAAAAGGAGGGAGTCAACAAGACTCTAGAAGAGAAGATCCATGCACTGGAAGATAAGATTAAAAGGGGAAATGAAGTTAAGAAGTTATATTTGGAAGATAATTCCATGAAGATCAATGAACTTGACTCTTTGTTACAAAACAAAGTAAAGATGCATGAAGATGAAGTTGAATGATTAAAGAAGTCTTGTGAAGAAAAGATGACTATGATTGAAAACTTGGAAGTCATCCTCAATATGATATGTCTAGAATTGGAAGCTGAAATAACCAATCTTGGGACGACACATATTGAGTCTCCACAAAAGAAGGAAATAGTTGCTGCCAGTACTCAATTCTCATTAGAGGATTCTAATATCAAAAGACATCCAACATGTGATAATAAGATCATGGATTCACCCATTGATCTATCACAAGAAGCTGAGAAAGTAAAGGTATCATCCATACCAACTTGTATTAATGTTTCTAAAATTGATCCTTAAAAAAGTGCAGGTAGGAAGAAAAATTATAAACAAAATTGGATGAAGAAAAGTTAGATGAAAACTAACACCATGGATAAGTTGGATAGTGGAAAGAGTGTGGAAGATAAATCCCCACATAAATCACAACATACCAAGAAGAAGAAGGCTCAGCAAACTTATCAAGAAGATGACAAGAAGTTAAGGTTTGTTGGTCAATGCTAGTGCTGCAACATGTTTGGGCATTGTGTACTGGATTGTTGGTATAATCCCTTAAATGTAAAAGCACATAGAAAGCCCATCCCAAGGGGGAGAAATCTAGAGAATAAGAAGCAACATCCATAGATCCAGAAATATCTCTATACTGAAAATATATTTGGAAAGATGGACAACATCTGTGATGTATGCAATGGGAGTAGTCACAGGAATGGTGGATTCCTATCTCAGAATGTATTCAAAGCGAATAAGAACCAAAGACCACAAAAGGTGGGGAAGAATGATGAATCTATCTTGGGATGTAATCATAAGAATGTTTCAATAGAAAATGATCCCAAGAAGATTACAATGAGGAAAACTGAGAGGTCCTTGGATTCCATGTCCATGAAATTGAAGGGTTGTGCATCCAAAAGAACTACTATGAAGGAATCCACTCAATAGAATCCATGTAGAAGATCCAATCATGATGCCTCAGTCCCTAATGATATTTTGGTGATTTGGCCAGAAGATTTTGAAAGAATGAGAAAGATGGAAGATGCACAAGCTAAGGATACTGCTAAAAACAAAAAAAAATCTACATGAAGAAAAATAAGTTCTGTGTGTGAGGTGCAACAAGGCTGGTCACACTATCAGAAATTTCTTTGAATTTATTCCATCCCAAATAGAATTCATGAAGAGGATGAATGTGGCACTGAGATATTCTAGTGCTTAGAATTCTCATGAAGAAAGAAGATTCACACACAAAGAGATAGAAGAAGTATTGAGATCCACACAGCTTCACTCAAAATTAAAGATCAAATGTGAAAGTGTGAGGAGTAGAGAAAATGGAGCGTCCTGGTTGAGAAAATCATCTCATCACTCCTGCTCACATTGAATATGCATGGAGGATCCACCCTATTCCCTTAAATCTTTTTGTATTGTATTTGTTATTTAAATATAGGGAATTGAAGATTATGCAAGATCTCAGGGGGAGAACCTGAGATTCAGTCATGATAAGTCTTCTCTATAGAGGGATACACATGAAGAAGCTTCCAGAGTCTTATCTCACTATGTATCAATTTCAGATGGTACTAAATTCAACTAATCTGAAGATTGTTTGATGATCATGTCATTGGAAATGGTATGTTATTTCTAAATCATTCATCCTTGGTTACTCAAAATAAATATCATTCTACAAAGGGGGAGTAACAAAGATAATCAATAACATAAAAAGAGTGAATGTGATCCAAGGCCACTTATCCTGCCAATTGAACATGAATGTTTTTGATCTATTTTTTGAAGTGAGTGCAGTAATTTCAGGTTGATTATTTCTTTCACACTCAATATCTTCATCCTAGAATGAAAGTGAAAAACCCTTGAAGACAAGTGTATGAGTTCTCATCTCATGAGGTGTCATATTATGTGGGTAATGTACATCTTTGTTGTCTAAATAAAAAACTCTTGTTTTCTACGCCGATCATTGCTCAAGTAGACTTAGAGTGACATGGTTGATGGCACATTTCTTTTGTATAGAATGATACCCTATCAACCATGAACTTTGTATTTCTTGTCAATAAGGGGGAGAGAAATAAAATAAATGTTTAGGGGAGAGACATAAGTAAAAGGTAGAGATAAGATTCTTATTTCGACATTGACACATTCATTTGAGAAGACTTTGTGGTATTGACAACAAAATACAAAGGGGGAGATTGTTGGGACCACATTGTGTGTGATGATTGTATTTATTGTCAACAGTTGTCAATGCTGGTCAAAATGAAGAAGGAGATGAATAAGTACTCCAAATATAATGGAGATCGGCTGAAGTGAGGATGCTTGGAGAATTATTATGAAATCATAGCATTGGATGTCATACTTGAGTAATTATCTAAGAAGATAGATTCAGACGTTTGTTGAACTGATCCTAAGTTAAAAGAACTTGTGTCAAAGGTGACACATTGTTTACAACAATGAATAATGGATAAGTATCATCCATTTGGGGATGATTGGAGTAGAATGGTGAAGTATCATCTATCTAAGGATGATTGAAGCATAATGAGGATTTGAAAAAGATAATGCAGTGCTTCACGATTGCATGAGAACCATGCAAGAGATTACTTGAAGAAAAGAATAATATGATTTTCATGAAGTAGAGAATGATGGCTGAAGAAGAATAGAGAGTATGGAAGGGATTTTCATTTTAATAAGGTCATGAATTACACATTGCTTTGAAATCAAATGATTGTTGCACTGGTTTTAAAGTTCCAAATACATGTATCAAAAGTGATACATTGTCTGCAACATTGAAGGTGTTTGAATAAGTCTCAATACTCCTCTTTTGGATGAAGAGTGTTGATTGGAGTCCATTGGAATTATCACTCCAAAAGGATTTTGGGATTTGGAGTGAGGATGAAGAAGTACATTGGAATTCACATTCCAGAAGGAAAGGACTTGAACACCAGACGATGCTTTGCTGATTTGTATTCCACAAAATATAATAAGTTTAGAGAACTTGTGATGTAATCCTTATGAAGGAAAGGGAGAGGCAAAGTAGTCTTTTTGGAAAATTCATTTCACAAATATCATTAGATAAAAAATATGGCAAAGGAAAGGAGTAGGCGTGCAAGTATGCAGTGGTAACACAAGTATGCAGTAGATGCACAAGTATGTAGAGGTGCACAAGTTATATTTCAATAGAGCATTATTTCAGATATATAGAAAAGGAAATAAAGTGGATGCAAGTCAAGAATGGCGTACAAGTATGCAGCGCGCAAGTATGTGGTGCACAAGTATTTGTCGCACACGTATTGGCACTCAAGAGTTTCGCAAAAGTCATATTTCAAAGATCATGATATCAAAATATGACAAAGGAAAGAAGGTGGAGCGCAAGTGCTGGAGCGGCGTGGAAGTTGTGGCCCGCATGTATGGGGCGCGCAATTATGGGGCGTGCAAGTCACCAAAATGCCTATAAATAGGCGAATACCCTCCTTATTTCTTAAGGATCAACACTTAAGAGAAATATTTGATCTTTGAATGCGTAAGTGTAGAATGTGGCGTGCAAGCTGAAGTGGCACGCAAGCGGAGGGTTATTTATATGGCGCGCAAGTGCTATCGCGCAAGTCTGCCGCGCAAGTGTTTCCGTGCAATTCTGTCGCACAAGTAGCAGCGTGCAAGAAGAGGCGTGCATGTTGTAGGAACGAAAGTATAGGGCACACAAGTGGATGTGGGCACGCAAGCTATTTTGTTCCAGGAGTTCCTGCCATCTTCTGGAGAGGAAAGAAGAAGAAGGAAAAAATTTCAACTACATTCCAAATGCATGATCACATGCATTTATGAAAAATAGGAGAACTCACTCTGATGATGCCAAGTGAGCTGGTCTTCATTTCCTAATTAATCACATTGTTATATGTGATTCTTGTTAAGAAAGAAGAAGGATTCCTAGTGAATTGTGTTATTGCACTAAAGAAGAAGAAGAAGTCCTAGTTCAGCTGGTTTTACACTAGTGAAGAATAAAAGAAAAAGACACGAAGAATTGCTTGCCTACTGCTTTGAAAGTAATCATGTGAAGAGCACTAAAGAAGATCAAGAGAAGAACCTACATTTTGAAGAAGGAAAAATATTGTCTCCATATGCAGTATAAAGAACTAGCTAGACGCTGGAAGTTGGGCTAGGACATCACCAGTCCAGGGAAAGGGATTGTTTCCCACTCCCCTCTAAAGTGTAGGGACTCACAAGGTCTAGAGGATTTCTTTCCTAGCCACTCCATTGTAAAAGCATATCACATTATAATGGAGAATCCATTCAGTGGTAATACCCATGCATGGAAAGGATGTAGCTACTCTTATTGAGTGGTGAACCCTGTAAAAATATCATCTGCATATTTTTACTACTTTCTATTATTTCATGAGATAGGGAAAAGAGAATAAGAGAATCAAGATCCTAATAGGTCACGAGGTACAGGGATAAAAGTTGGAATTGGTTTAAAAAGTCCCCAAAACTGATTCACCCCCCCTCTCAGTGTTAGACATATCCCAAACTAGTCCTCTTAGTTATTCACTAAACTATCAAATGATATCATCAAGAACCAACATCACTTTTAAACAACTAATGAAACATAGATAAAACCAATTTCACCCCATGATGATTAGTTAATATGAAATGATATTGATAAAAGTAATACTAAACATTGTTCATCCAATAATAATGATGTCGTAGGTTTTTAAAAAAATTCATTATAGAAAAACATAATGATGTTACACTAAATCAAGGATCTGTAGAATTCATATATCAATGATCAACCTAATTACATCCCATACAATCATATATTGGGTAACACGATCTTGGAAGGACACATAATAGAATATCCCTAGTAAATGATGTTCGATAGGGGTCAAGGGCCATTGTACTATCTATAGTGAGATGTCAAATTTGTGTTGGATATTTTCCATAAGAAAGAAGAAAAATGTAAGAGGAACCTTTTGAGGATACATAAGATTTTGATGAATGTATTATCAGTAATTAGTGGATGAATCACATTATATCGCAATGAATTATCCAAACAAACACATCTGGGGTTCATTGATTTCTAATTTTATGACTATATATCCAAATATTACCTATCTTATTTATATCCAACAAAATAGTTTATAACATGGTAAATTTGTGTCCTCAAGTATTCCAAAATTATCCCAGGATCATATGATATTCATGTTTATAATATTAATATAATGGGAACCATCCCATCAAATGACTTAATGTGCACTAACCAACGAAAAGATACCCTCTTCTGATATAGAGAACCAATTTTCCTCTATTGATGTTGTATTATTGATATTCATGTTCAATATATAGGAATATATTAAAAAAACAAGATCCTTTTATTCTATCAACATGGAATTAGTTGGGTTGTAAAATCTTTTACATGGTTGTAATCAATTCCATAATACAAATGATTACATAATATTTAAAAAATCATGGAAGATTCAATTGGATTTTCTATGTCCTATACCTTGAATTGGAGATGAAGTGTATTTTGATACCCAAAATGCCCCAATATAATAATTCATCGTCCATATTGATGCCTACATGAACGATATTGATTGGTGTTGATCAAAATATCATAGGAATGTTTTTTTATGATCCAAAAATAGACTCGAATAGTCATCTACCTATCATTCCTTTAATAAATTAAGCATTTCGTCATGTCTTTTTTAACACGAACCTAAAAATGATAAATCTATTAATATTGGAGAAAGAAATATTTTTATTTTATAAATAAAATAAAAACATCATGAAACTAATTATATATGCTTTTCAGATATAATTTTATCGTGGCAAAATGTCAATATCCTACTACAATAGTCTCCCTTTTAGTTATGTATATAAATAAATAGGTGTGGCAGAAATTTAAAATTATCCAACACATTATCTAGTTTATTTTGGGAGTCGTTAAGCAAGAATAATAACTACAAAATCACCTATATAGTCAAAAATGTCTCATATAGGGGGACACCATTAATTTCATAATTACCAATTACTTTAACATCATTTATGAATTAATTGATAGAAAGGAGCCACCACCAATATTTAAAATTCTATCAAGTGAAAATGTCAATAATTGATAAAGGGGAACATAATGGAATCAATGTTATTTTTTATTTGGTAGTTATATATATGTAACTTTATATTTCTTCCAATTTGAGAATGATTCTCAACAAATATATTTACCATGGAAAATAATTTCATCAATCTCACAAGGATCTAGAGTATGATACAAAACAAGGTAGTTTTCATAGACCATTCTAATTACAAACAAAACTATATTTTATTAGGGAACACAACTGAGAGATTCTTTTACCCTAATGATTTAATTTTGTAGAAGATTAATAATAATATAATTAATTTAGTGATTCAAAAATATCCAGTTCATCATTATAATATCCTTACACAAAACACACAATTTGTGAGAGAGAATTACAATAAGCCATTTCCTCATAATATAAAAATAATTAATTAATTTAAGATATTCAACATACTTTTAAATTTTATCTAATCCTTAGATCATAGAATTATTAATAATTCAATGATCAAGATCCATTATAACTCACTTATAAAATATAATCCCAATTATTTTCCATACCACATGTTTTTTTGGAATATGATAAAAATATGATTTTTCATTAAATAATGGACTCATTAGTTTAGATATCAAATCCTAATTCTCTTAAAATATCCTAATACATAATAAGAATGTTTATAATTGATTCCATCTTAAAAGGAAAATTTTTATTCTCGATGCTCCACATTAGATTAATGAAATCCTAGAGGGATAAAACTAATTTATATAACACTTCTTCCTTTATAATTTTTTTAAAAAATAAAATAATAAATCATATTCTACAAGAATTAAAACTACATGAATATGGATCTATTTATGTGATCATTAACTGAATAGTTGAGTGGTCTTAGCCATATTATCATAAAATATAGAAATTGTGGTTTATCCCACAGAAACATAAATAGTTCATAGTGGTGCCTTTCACGTGACATTATATTTCTAAATTTCCACTTAAGTAGGAGATTAATATTTATAAGTGATGTACGTATATCTATTTACCTTACCGTCATTATTCATGTAATGAACCTAAAATTTATAAATGAAATTCTATTTTTAATGTATAAATGATTTGTTAGAGAATATAGTAATATAAATCACATGGTGAAAATTTGTTATATTTATATTGTAATAAAATATATAATATTTGATTTAAAAGGTTGATATAAATCATAATAGTAGATAATATATCGATTTTATTGTTACTATTATAATTTTAATATATCGAGGGTTATGATAATGTATAAAATAAATATATAAAAAAATAAGCAGACTCGGCTTGTAGTATTGTACCATATAAAGAAAATTTATCGATTATTCTATGGGATATAGAATTAAAATTCATTACCTATGAAAAATCCGAATCAATATTTGAAAAATTGAAACATTATTAAATCCTTTTATGGGAGATTTTTAGCATTATTTGGACCTTGAAAAGAACCATCTTTTCAAAACCTCTATAATAAAGCACAACAATCAAACACAGTCCTTATTGGGTGTACACTGATGTAATTAATGATTCTTTATAGAGAACTAAGTAGTATGAAATTTTTTATTTTAAATTTAAATAAAATAAAGACTATATTTATAATGAATTAATATTAAATTATAAAATATTATGTAATATAGAATGATAAGATAATATTTTTATATATATATAAAAAATTATGGGATGTATATTTTTTCAATTTAGACTATATTTTGATATATTATTTAAAATTTAAATAAATTTTATTTTTATATAATTTTTTTATTCTATAATATATATTTAAATATAAATTATAGTTCAACTCAATGAAGTCCTTTGTTTTTCAATATGGGAATAAAGTAGTTAGTGTTGTAAAAACTATTATTTTCAAATAAGTAATTATTTTTTTATAGTGAATATATTCATATTTAAGAAATGATATTGCTAAAATTAATATAATTTTTGAAATCAACCTTTTGAAATTTCTAAATTGTTAATTTTTAGTAATTTTATGAGGTAGTTCATTTTTATGTACAAAATAACGATGATATAAATATACTATCTGTATTATGGAATCATAATAGGCCAAAAGATATGTAATAGATTCTTTAATATTAATCCCAGAATAAATATATATTTCACCTTTAATATGGTCGATTTATGAAGTTAATTTATTAATTTATAAACAATAATTGAATCCTAAAAAATATATATTATATTTTAATGTTTTAAAATAAATTATTTATGAACATGACTCACATTCACACCAAAAATTGTATTATATTAATATAATAAACTAATGTACTTATAAAATACTTTAAAACAATCGTCTTTATTGGAAACCATAATAACAATACATTAGAAATTTTATGGTTTAAACTATATTATCATAATGAGACCAAAACATTATTTAATAATTTAATAAAAAATAGTATTACTTTTTCAAAAATTACCCAACATATCCTACGTAAAGTTTAACAAATACGCCATTTCTCATGAATTTACCCTTTCTCTACCTCTCTAAATCAATTCCAATGTTTTCCCAATCTATAATATATTTTTATTGAACAATTTAAAAGTTCCATATCAAGGTATGTGATCCTCTAATCATTCTTTTTTATTTCAATTGTTTTATTTAAAAAAAGTATTTTGATTTCTATTTTTTCCAATTATAATTTTATTGTTACATAATTAGTTTTTTTTCTTGTGATCCACAGACAAAGATAGATCATTTTTCATTATCAATAAACCCTACCGTTAAACATTATGTGAACCCATAAAAATAAAAAAATTATATTGTGAATTTCTATGAAAACAATTATACTTTGAAAACCCCGAACAATTTAGAATCTTGTGTAATCCCTTAGATATTATTTTTCATCATTGATAGAGATGAAGATTTATGTGATACAAACTCTTTATTCATGTTATTAATAGTGATTAAAGTTAAAAATATTGTGTATGATACCTATGGAACACAAATGAATGTATATGGTATAAATGTGATGGTTTGGTCCATTATGTATCCTCTAAAGAATGGGGTATTTTTTATCTCTAGATATAATATGTCTCACGAACATTATGTTATTCTAATAACACTGTATTGTGATTTATTACTAGTTATCCCTTGGTTTTTGTTTATGATATCATGTTTTATATTGTTTCCTCATTTGATTATTTCTTTGGTGTTATCATCACATATAATGATTCAATGTTCATGTATATGATTATCACCCAGTTCATAGATCCTTTATACATCACGTTCCTCACATGTATTTATTTTATCATGTCATGACTCAATTATTCCATTATTATGCTTTACAACTCAACAATTTATTATGTACATCCCTATGGAAACTAGGCTTGTATTAGAATATAAATAGATATTAAGTGCATAATATATAGATTAAAATTATTTCATTGTATTAATATTTAAAATTATTGTGTGGTGTATCTAGTTTACCAAACACACAAGGAAGTTCGATCATACTAGACTATATAATGTGTTTCATAATGAAATAAATCATGAATGGATGTATATAAAATATATGGGTTATCATTTTTTTATCATAGTAAATGTATAGTTATATTATGGTATAAGG
Source organism: Viscum album (assembly GCA_963277665.1). NCBI lineage: Eukaryota > Viridiplantae > Streptophyta > Magnoliopsida > Santalales > Viscaceae > Viscum > Viscum album. The sequence goes on along the minus strand of OY728148.1, from coordinate 1,917,726,601 downwards.
ATTAAAAACATTACTTAAAGACTTAGAGATAATTATAAACATAAGAAAACACCAGACAAATTTTAGTAAAGTAGAAATTGAGTGGTTTATATGAAACTTAATATATTTATGTATACTATAAGGGTGTGTGGATATGATGTATTTCTACCAATGGGGTATTACCAGAGAAAAGTGACCATTTTGTATTAACTAAATCATAATTAATATCATGATAAAGAGACCTTTCCACAAACCTTGTTTTCAAATCCAAAGCGATATGTTTTGGTAAATTCAAAATCACATTATGAATCATTTTGAAAGGAAAATAAATTCCTATGAAATTTATTGTCCAAAAATAGTCAATGGATAACAGAAATGGGATAATATAAATTCAAAGTGATAGTAATATATTTAATTTAGGTGTTATCCCTTAAATGTTCCTAGTTATCCTTTTATGGGTTTTATATTTTCAAAATTATGAATCACAATTTTCCCTTTATTTTTTATTCAATGACAAGAAATAGTAGGAACCGAGTAAATAACCATTGTGTCATGTAGTATAATTAATTCCTAAATGATATTAACAACCATATTGTGGATGAATTGAATAATTTTATGTTAATACTTAATTAACTAATGTTTTGAAAATAATAATGAAATATTGAGAGGACCTTAAAGTGTATATTTTAATAGAGTATATTATACAACATTGGAGTTCAAATTTAGGTGAATTTTATAATCCTTTGATCAAGGAACAATGGATAAATACAAATTGATGATTTTATCTATATTTAAATTATATGTGAATGAGATAGTAGTGTTTACAATCTTTCTTATAGATAGAGAATCCAATCAATGTAAGATGTTGTTTAAAAATATGAATCTAGAGGAGTAGATCGAATAAATGGAGTGGAATTAATAAAAATTAAAATTTTCCTACATACTAAAATTAAAACAAGTGAGGTAGTTCATTTTTCTCACAATACATTCACAATAAACCTTTACCTTCTTCATTGTCCACGAAAATAAGGTTTCTGCTTATTTTGTTGGATAAATATGAATCTATGAAAATATTTTAAAATTACATAATTTTAAATCTAAGAGTAAATTCTGTAACATTCCAAAAAAATTGTTCGATAAATCTCAAATGTCTCATGTACCATGAGATAGGAAATAAATTGTTCTTTTTAATTCAGTTAGATATATAGTGAGAAATAAAGGGAGAAATAAAATCTTTCTTCCTAATTGTTAAAAGTGTGGGAAGAAACATCCTAGAAATTTACTGATGGGGGCATGTAAATGATTTAAGTATGTGAAGGATGGTCACCAATGTAGTGAATTCAGATGAGAGGAACCCACATTTTTTATCAATGAAAGGAATTATAATTTCAACACTCATCCTATAATATAATTTTTTAATTGAAATTTTTGATGAAAAATGTGAATAGATTCACTATAATAAGGGTTATTAATGATAACTGATGAAAAATAATTCTATTCCCAAGAGACTAACGGTGGTGTTATACAATTACAAATATTGAGGTGGATCTAGACAATGATGATCTGATAGGTTTGTTAGTTATTCATTCAATGGTTGAAAAGTGACTATTTTATTATAGACATACAATATTTTCATATCAATAATTATTAGTAGAACTATAAAATGAACACATAAAAGAATAAATGTAATCATTTAAATTAAAATGAAAAATGGAACAATTACTACATCTCATTCATATAACCACCCTTGAACATATTTTTAGGATGAATTACCTTGAGAAACATATGATACATAATTTTCATCATTCAATGAAATTTTTGTTATGTATTTTCATACATTTTATTGAACAATTATAAGCATTTGATAGAATTAAATCAACATTTATATCGTGAATCAACATACGATTATATAAATGTCTAAAGATGATGATGAATATCAATTGGAATCATCATCTTAAGAATGAATATTTTTTACATATTTGAAATTATATATTACTCTTAAGATTGATACAAAGGATATTATAATCGTTAATTAAATAATTCTTTTTAGGTAAAATGTGGATGTGATTCATAAAAAATTTCATTTTACTTCACCTTCATTTTATGTTGGGATTTTATTAAAAATATACATAGATGTTTTCCAATATTAAAGACTTATTATAGAATGGTAATTGTCAAACATTAGAAGATAAATAAAAATCTATTAGAGAATTTTTATATAGGGTTTATACACCCTAGTGATTCACATTGGGGCACACTGATCCTTTTCATCTTGAAGGATGACGGGTCATCCAACATCTTTATAGATTTTCATAAACATAGTAAGATATTGATAAAGAAAAATATACTCTTCAACATATTTTTATCTTGTTTTATCAATTATATAGAGCACAATTATTATCTATGGTGGATATTTATTTTTTATATTATTTTGCAATGGGGAAAAAGAGCATATTACCAAGACAATATTTCATTCATGTGATGTGCACTATGAGTTTACAAGGATTCTATTTGGACTCCCTAATTATTCAAATATATAAATTAATGAAATGTGTAAAGTATTTAAGGATTACCATGAAATTGTTTGTTCTATTTTTTATAAAATATATTATTATATATTCCACAATTTAGGATGAACACAAGGATAATTTGAATAATTTTTTAAATTCCTTGATAATTGAAATATCAAAATAAATATACACAAAATAAATGTTTCAGATATGGATATCAAGATTAATAATTAATATTATGACTAGGAAATGGAAATCAATGTATGTTTCAAAAAGAGAGGGAATTGATGGATGGAATAGACTAACATCTATGATGGAGATCCACATTTTCAATTAATTACATAGAACAATCATTGATTTGTGAGAAAGATCTCCCTATTTTCAAGACATCTACCCAAGATAAAATGGGAGTAAAGTATTTATAGAATAAGTAATTATAGGAGAGATTTATTAACTTAACAAAGAGGCTAATAACTACACCTATTATCACACTACCGACCAATGGGGATATATTTGTGATATGTAGTGGTGAATCCAAAAAGGATTGGTTTTTATACTTAATCAATATGAGTGATAACCCCATACTACCTCTAATTAACAATACATGATATAAACTCTCTAATAAAAGAATATAATTGGATGAAGTGATCATTGTGTTGATAATTTGGCTATATTATCTATATTGGAATAAGTCTAAAATATATATGGATCAAAAATTACTCAACTATATATTCACAAAAATTATCTCTATACTCTTCAATGAGGGTGGCCAGAGTTGGACAAATATTATGGATTTTAATTACATAATTATCCTTGGATGTTGAACAATGTGGAGGATTATCTAGGTATAGAGTATCCCACAATATTTTCCATGATGAGGACTTAAAGGGATCCAATCTCTTAAGACATTAAAATGATGGGAATGGGAATCATAAAAGGAAATTCATCATACTAAGATCAAATAACTTATCATCCATCCATTATGAGGAGAACAATGGAGGATTAAAATTATGATGAGTATCTTCAGAGATAGGTAGTGATTATTCTAAATTTCAAATTTGATAAATACATAGATATATGTTTTGGAACCCATATTTGATTCCCATTAATAATATAATCCAATATGGAATATATGGATGATCTTCATGTCTCACAATTCATTATTATTCTATTAAAAACTAATATGTATAGAGATATAAAGAAAAAAATAGTGTGGAATAACATGAAGAGGGTGATTATAGAATTTTTATGTTGATAATTATAATGGGAAAATTAAATTTTGAATAAATAAAGCATATTATTTTTATGAAATCATTGTATATAACATTATATACATTGGAAAACATAAACATGGATTTCTTTGTAAGACTCCACATGGAATATTACATAAATAATTCCTTTTTTTGGTTTTTAACCACCACACATGATCAAATTATTAAAGTTTTATCATTGAAAAAATATCATATTATGCACTCCAAATGATTTATATAGTGTAATTGGTAATATGGAAGGGAGTTACATAATCAATTGTGTCTTATTGAGATTTGAGTTTTACCTTGAGGTTATGGAGAATCCTCCAACAAGCATCGGATACATATCTAATTTACATTAACCCTTAGATCGATGGCTAGTCAAATAAAACAATTCACAATATACAAGATATGCTATGATGATGTTAATATGCATTTACAAGGTTGTTGGGATCAACACATTACCCAGGTTGAGTCCTCAAATAATTACAATTTCAATTATATTATTCCAATGAAATCATATGAGGAATTCTATGGAATATATATTTTTTACTACAAACTGATGGGATAAAGATAGGAAGCTTAATTTTATGGGAGTTAATATTATCAACTACAATATGGTGAAGGTTCAGACCATTCAAAAATAATGGAAATATTCTCATATTTTATATAAAATCTTTGGACTCAATTACCAATTTGTCGTATACTGTGATGTTAGAGATAAAATGTTCCTCTATATACCTCAATAGAAGAATGTAATGATTTTTGAGAACAAGAGAAATCATATTCGTAGAAAAATGGTCCCTATGTAAATCCTTAATCATATAGGACATGTGTATTATCAATTAGAACTCAAAAATAATATCCCTAAAATATACGATATGTTCTATGTATCCCACTTTAAGATATAAATTCCAGATCCATCACATGTACTGAATTTAGAGGTATAACTTTGTATAATTTTCATTCATATGAGTATAGTCTAGAGAAGAACATAAAAGTAATATATCATGTTTTAATAAATAACACAACTCACTTGATCAAATTACTATTGTAGAACCACATGTTTGAGGATTCAACATCCTCATCTATGTTAGTGCATGAAATTATGATTAATATAAACAATTTTATATGTTGTGAATAATTTAATGGACCAAACATTATTAAATAGAATTCCATTCTGAATAAACAAATTCGCCCTCTTGTAAAATAGTTATAGAATGAACATTCACCACACTGGTTATATTTATCCATTAAAAACCAAACTTTGTTTCATTTAAAAGACTTTTATGAATAATAACCATTTATATTCTTATTATTGTGTAATAAACAATATAATTATTATATATTAAGTGTTGGGATAATGTATAATTGGCATGTATGTTAGAAGAGATTCCCTCAACCAGTAGGATCATTCCAAATAAAGGCCATTTGTCAAATTATCTGAGGGATATGGTATCATTGGGATTTTCTTTTGACCATGAAAAAGAAGATATTCAATAACTAAAACATGAAAAAAGATATTATATAATATTTTCTATATTATCAAGATCAGATATCAATCCTTTTTTTACTAAACCACACTAAGAAAGAACCATAATCGAACACATTACACATATGGGGTTCATTGGATTACTTAGTTATTATGAATCATTATCGGAGTAATGTGAATGTGTATATATTATATTAAAATAAAATAATTAATATACCTATCTTTTTTATTACATTAAAAAAATTATTGAGTTTTATAAAAATTAAATTGTTGTTTAGATATATCTGATTTTTTGGGGAAGTATATAGATCCAATTAAGACATTATTTATATAAATTATAGTATTTTGGAATTAAATATTGATTAAAAAAAATAAAATTTTTATATAGTAATTATTTATATATAAATCGTTATATAATTTTATGAATTCTTATGTAATTTTTATGAGGATAAGAATGTATTAATTTCTGTAAAAATATGTATTTTCTATTGAATGAGTATTTTAATTAAAATTAATAAATCTGTTATTTATGAAATTTTCTTATAACAAATATATTATTTCTAATTCAAAATATGAAAATTATTCAATCTGTTATTTTTTCATATTGTTTGAGATAGGTTAATTTTTTGGAAAAAAATAATATTGGTTAAATATATATTGAATATAGTAACATTAAAATAGAAAATGTTTTATGTATTATATGTTATAATAAATATCAATTATAATAACTTTATTTCAAATTTACATTAATTTATTTTATGTTATTTTATTAATATATATATTTTTATTGTATCATTCAATACCAATACTTTATTATAATGGTTTAAAGTAATTTTTTTCAAAATTTAATACTTCAACATCTATAAATATATCACTTTAATATGATCAATTATTAACTATATAAGATATTTATAAAAAAATTTAATTTTCACAAACCAGGGTAAAAAAACCATGAAACTGTTCATGGATTTATTATTTCATCGTATAGAGTCCAAAACCATTTTATAAAATTTAATTAAAAATTCATTGATCTTTTTATATAAAAAACCCACCAAAACTCCCAATCAAATTTATTAAAAACAATTATAAATGATTTTATACTACCTCTTCCTCTTTAGATCCCTCCTTAGGTGTTGTCAAGATCATAATAATCTCCTAATAAGGTTTTAGAAGTTCCCTCAAATGTACTTTAATCATTTACTCATCCATTTTATTTGATGTATTTTCATTGTACACTATCTTTTCAATTCCATATGATATTTGTTTATTTCATTTTACAAATAAATTATTTTTCCTAAAAATTATTTTGTAATGAGATACCACATTTAACACTCATTATTCCATTCCTTGATCTTTTATATTCACACATTCCAATGAAAAATATATTATATGTTTTCATGAAAATATTTAATGTTTGGAATACCCATCCACATTTCCACTTAAGGGTTCTCACCAATATATAATTATATTTAATTTATTTTGGTCCCCTTTTATATACCTCATAATAACAATTAATGTGAATAAAATATATGAATGATAAACATATGTTATAGTATCTATTTGGGACACAGATATAAGTACATGATAGGAAGTTGACAATTAGTCCTCTAATTATATATCCTTAAAATGATTTGGGTAACATTTTTTACCTTATAGTATACCATTTATAATTCATGAGAGGTTGTCCTATGAAACCTATGTTATTCTGTATTTGTATTTTTCATAGACAAATTTTCACTATGTCATATTTAATGTAGTTTCTATATTCTAATGATGCCCTGGTGTTATCATCATATATCATAATTTAATGATCATGTACTTGATTCTCACCCATTTTATGCCACTAAAATAACACTGTTGACTCACATGTATTACTTACAAAATGTTATACATTTATTATTCACTTAATCGGATTTATAGATCACCCCTTTCATATACACATCCCTTGCCCCACCCATGAAAAATTAGATAATGAATGGATTTAAAGGGCATGATATAGAGTTATAAATAATGCGATTATATTTTGGTTTTATATATACGAATATATCCTGGATTATCTAAATAATCAAGTCCTCATAATCAATTAGTTTTTTATTATGTGTTCCTTTATGTAATAATCCATTAATTAATTCTTATAAAATATTCGCGTTATCACAATTCCTCTAATATATGAAAAAATATACCATTATGAGAATTCAATATTTCTTGAATTATTTTATTACTTGGGAACATTGTAATGTAGTAATATCATATTCATGTAATAGACAAAACTTTAACCACTATATATCCTCCTCCAAGAATATATATTCATCATTCATTTCTAGTTTTCTAGTTTAGAATCTACAATAGGATTACTCATTTTATTCAAGGTCTATGTGAAGATTGTTTACTATTATAATAGGATATATAGTAAAACATGGGTCTCCTACCATAGACCATAATATATATTTGGGAATTATTTATTTACCTTTAAAATTTTCACCTATCTGTAATGTAGTCAAAAACCCCATGAGGCTCTACAATCTACATCAAGTTCTCTATTCTCATGATTCCATAATTTTTACGTCAAATTTTGTGCAAATTTATATGAAATTAAAATTCAAAAATATGTTTTCAATGAAAATATTCCATAAAAATCACTCACAAAATTTCATTATTAATTAAATGAACATTATAAAAAATATTATAGAGATATAATGTATGGTCTAGTTGAAAACCCGTAAATAATGTAATGGAGAAGAGGAAATTAATATTTTTGGTAATATTTCCCCATCATGGATTAGAGAAAAATAGGAAAAATAGAATAAATAATTAAGATACTAACCCCTTTCCCAATAAAATTCATGATATTCTCTCTATACCCTAAATGTATAGGGAAAATATACAATGTATTTTCATTTTTCCAATGTAGGTTATTTTAAACAATGTCATCAGAACATTATCAATCATAAAATGTACTGTTTATCACAATAAGCATGTAGAGACCCGCTTTTTTTCTAATATGACATTGAAATATTAATAAGATTATTTCCAGAGCTAGGTGATAAGATGACGTTCAATTCTAAGGTTTTTTGTGTATGGAGTTAATTATATAAAAATATTATGTGTTGTTATACTACACATATGTTGGAAAATGATATATGTTAAACGGTTGATCAGATGAGAAATTAGACACCATAGTCTGGTAAAGAGTGTGGTGTTTCCCCTATATATGACATACAATATGTTGGCATGGGGCGTTCAGACCCGTCACTTATTGGGGGGTGTTAAATGTATAAATAATGTGATTAATTTATTCATATAATAGCTCAAAACTGAATATCTCTTGAACAGGGACTCATAAGGGAAATATAAAACCACTGAAGAGCTCAAAATATGGGCTTTACCCAATGTTGTTATAACCTTTTCAGTGTCAGGTGTTCGTCTTATGAACAATCATGGTAAAATAAATAAATAAATAAATGATTATTTATTTAATTATTAGAATATAAACCCTTTAATGAAAATGTGTGTTCATAAATTTTATTTTTATAGGGGTTGTCCCTATAAATATGTTTGACTAATAGAAAAAAATCTTCTCCTCTTCTCTCCTCCCTATTGACGAACAATGAATAACGAATGACGGGACTTCAGATCCAGGAAGATCAAAGAGTAATGAGCACAATAGATCTCGATGAACATGATATTCACCAACGATCGTTCAAAACCTAATGTAGGAAATATATTTTTGGATTCCTTACCCCATTTAAATTTTTATGATGAACATGAATTAAAGTATAGAATTAATTTTACGCATTGAAAAAAATTGGTTAAATCAATTTATTCTTATTTATCATGAAACTGAAATGATTGAAGTATGATAAATATCTATTTGTTAATTCCTTATGTTCATCATTCTCAAAAACGATGACCAAAAAAACATGAACACCAATAGGTATATAGACCATGATATTTTATATTTCATTCTTCGTATGACCTCTGTGCATTAATCGTCGCTAAATTACTAAGGACCTCAAAAAAATAAATGTTTCACTTTTCATGATGGGTGTGTTTTTTATACTTTCCCTTTCAGCATTACTTTTATTATACTTTAATTATTTAGATGTCGAGGAATATATGTTTGGATTTCTTTTTATAGCTATGTGGTACTTTTCAAAATTTTCCACTATAATTTTTCATTGAGTTAGCTATGTGTGAGTGTGTATATGTTCATAGGTAAAGGCGAATATAAGTTTTTTGTTCCTTCGGTGCTAGTCGCCATCCCCTGGACTATAGAGGTGGGCTTAGGGTATTTGAGGCTTGAGCCCCGACATGGTTCAGGTTGTGAAAAACTTTTATCATATGTGGTTAAAACCACAACATGTTATTCGTACATTTCACTTAAATAGTATTGGTTGGATTAGGGTAATAGTTTTGTTGTGTCTCGATAGAATCTCTTTCGTTTGGGAGTCTAGTGATGGTATGGGTAGATGACCTATCCATTCACCAGGACCATGATTACCTAATTTTCGACTTGGCACCTTGAGACACTTATTGTGGGGAACAATGATACATGAATCATATATTATTGATCCTTTAACTATCCTTCTTGAGTCAGCTCCCATATGGTTATTGATATATAGATATACTTATCTGATAGTGGTACTCCTTGAAAACATTCATGATATCTCTGACATGATAGTCAGTCATGATACTATCTATGTTTTTTGAATAATGTCCTGTGAACGATGACACCTTAGCTCAGGACCCATCATGGAATATCCTTTCTCTAGGTGGGAAGGTAGTAGCACCCATAGCTGTTGATCACAGCCCCAGCGTCGCCGGATGAGGATGTGCGAAGGATGAGCACACATTGTGGGTTCTAACACTAGAGACTGTTTAGGTTCCACAGTGAGCTAGACCCTCAAGAAGAATATGGATGGTTAGAGCAAGTGGATCACCTCAATATACTTGTGTGAACACCATTATATCATATGGGAATTGGTGAAGATTAGTTACTCAGATACATGATGAGTTTGCACTATTGTGGGAAGACTTACCTCAGTTGTTTTGTGAGTGGTTCTACCCCTCTTTCTTGTGCTGAATTATAATTCATAAGAAGCTCTAGTTATGGTAGGGGGTGATGGTGACTATGTATGTGATTAGGATCATAGACCTTGCGCACTACTCTCTAGACAAGATATATAATGGTTGATTTCAAGTGTCGAGGCTTGAGAAAGGAATCCTCCTAGAGATCTTTGCTATCATAGTAACCTCATGCATCCCCACCTATGTTGGGGTGTTGGAGTAGGAATTGTTGACATTTATGTTTTTTGAGAGGAACACCATACAACTCAGTGAGGTAGTGAGAACAACAGAGATGAGACGTCTACTGTAGCTAGAAGACGCGAGATGAGGAGGTCTCGACGTAAGAGAACATCTCATGATTGATATCAAGTACATGTTCAAATGGGGCCCAAACAGTTAAATGGAAGCATGGCGGAAAACTACCTCTGACATGTGCACTCAAGGAATGGTTGTGTACCATATTCACTTACTGGGATGTGAGGGACATCCCCACCTCACCTAGTGCGGGAAGTTTTAGAGCAGTTAACATCCCTACGACTGAACCTTGAGGAACAGTAGGTAAAAAAATTTCTTCAGTATACTGTGTTGGTTTCTTTGCTTTTCATGTGAACAATGGAATCTCAATTACGATGTTCCAATTGTGAAATTTTGTGTGACCATATATCCATGGTTGTTTCTCCATCTAGATAGTTTGAAAGATAGAATCACAAGAACATTTTCCAGTGACAAAACGCTATTCAAGTGGTGACATGGGATGTAGAGGTTTGTCCAAGGAGGAAAACTATCCCTCAAGTTCTATCAAGGCATTATATAGTGTGAAAGGACTTAGAGAGGTTTCATACAACCTTTACATTACCCAAATAGCTGGATTTGGTATAAGACGCATTACACATGTCGCAAATGAAGAGATATTTGTTTGTTCTTACACACGTCATCATCTGAAGAAATCCTTATGAGGGTGGACCATCCATTTGGTCCACATTCTTTGGTAGTAAAAAAATGTATTGTTTTCCCTATGTGTGGGAGAGAAACGTGCAGGCTCAATATCCTCAGTTGTTTCCCTGGTTTTGATTTTATAGGAAGTAAATATTGAAAGATGTAATAATTTAGAGACTCGGCTTTTCCTAATATAACTTTGAAATATTTCTACGTATATTTACATATGTGGGAAGTGAGACGAAATGAAATATGAGGCTCGATGTACTGGGAAGTAATTTTATGAAAGTATTTATTGTTTTTATACTATGAATATGTCAGAAATAGTATAGCTTTAAAATGTTTAATTGGATCATAAATCATTGACCATAGTTGGGTATGGACGTAGTTTTTTCCATGGAGCGATATAAAATAATTCAGCGTGAGACGTTTGGACCCCTTTCTTGTTAGTGGTGGGTTAAATGGATAGATTTAATTATTAATTTATTCATATAATAGCTCAAACCCCAATATATATCAAACGAGGACTCGGATGAGAAATCTGAGACCCCTATTAAGCTCAGAACATAGGATGTACCCTTGGAAGGGTATAACCATTGTCAGCAATCGTTTTTTGGTTGATGAGCCATCGTGGGAAAATAATTAAAAAAAATAATTGATTATTTATTTAATTATTTGAATAAAACAAATTTTAACCTAATGAGAAGATATAAATTCTTTATTTTGATGGGTATGCCTCATAATTTAGTTTGGATAATGACGGAAAATCCTCTCCTTTCCTCTCCTCTGCTCCCTATTGGAGAACAATAGAGAATGAATGACAAGGCTTTGGATTCAAGAGGATTGAAGAACAGTGAGTGAAACAGATCTTGATGAACTCCTCCTCACCCATGATCGATCCATACCTGATGTAGGATTTATCATTGTGGATTCATTAACCCAGTTGATTTTTCACTATGAACACAAACTAGAATAATGAATTAAATATTGAATATAAAAACAATTGTTCAAATCAATTTCTTCTTGTTTATCTAGAAATTAATATTCTAAAAGTATGAAAATTATATATTTGTCAATTACTAATGTTCTTGATTCTCAATGATGATGTCTAAAGAAACAGGACCATAGATTTTAATGTAGACCATTATCAGTCCTATTTAATTCTTCATGCATCCTTCTTGGATCCTTCCTCCCCAAATAATTAAGAACATCAAAAAGAGGAATGTATCATTGATAACATCATACGAACGTGGAGGTCTCGATCCAAGCATCACATATCCGCAATATTCAAAATATTTGGGCTTAAAAAACCTATAGTGTCTTATGGAAGGGGAATGTTGCGGTGTGCTTCTGGTGAGGCTTGGTGGTGGTACAGTGAGGGTATGCGTCTAGAGGAAACATCAGTCGGTGGTCCCTGGTGCGGAGGCCCGTGGCATGCAGTCAGAGGAGGCGGTTCACAAAGGAGGGGTGGTCCGACAATAAGGCGAGGTGCCTCCTGGTGATGAGTATTTAGGTAGAGCACACAACCCCCGAGTAGCGAGGTTGCCAGGTGGGGTGTAGTTCTTTTGTAAAGGTGATGGCAGACATGGACAGAGGTATTCCATCATGAAGGAGTGCAGCGATGGATCCAACATCGACCATGAGTGAGGGAGTAGGTGGCGAGATAGAGTTGGGCGACATCTGGTTGGCCAAAGGGCATAGGCGGTGAAATGGAGCAGTGACTAAAGGCTGGGCGGTGTGGCCGGGGCTGCGTGAAACCATACGGGTGAAAAAGTGGTAAATAAATAAATAAAAAGAAATAAGAAATAAAAATAAAAATAAAAATATTATTATTATTTGTTTAAACCTTTGCAACCCCACCATGCTACATATGATCGACGCGTCGTTAGTGTCGGGGTGACACCGTTTATGGGGCAGTCATTTTAAAACTATTCAGGATGTTTCTCCTCTACCTAGGACTACAAACTAGGGAACACACATGAAATAATAGATTTATTATTATTATTAAATCATAGACCCACCATATCTTCTTTCTGCGACATCCGGTTTAGGTCCCTTAGTTGTGACATAACCATGTCATTAATATGGATGTTCCAAGTCCAATGTTGGATATCAAGTTATGTTTTCTAATTTATGTCCATGAAACACCCAATATTATTATTATAATTATTTCTGTGGAATATTTCATTGGTCGTAGCTCTCTAATAAGACATCGGTTTGGAGATATGTTAGGGGTGTTGTGACCCTGACATTGAGACATGCTTTACAAGGATAATTGAAGGTGTTTAAATAATGTGAAGGTGTGAAACCCCCAAATCCCCAGTTCACACACATTTTAGGGGAATGAGAAATTTTCACTAGGTATCCATTATAGGAGAACGATTAGTCGATCCCATGTGTTTTTATGAGAGATTCACAACAGCGCGATCCATATGAATTGTTTTAGACCAACGCATGGGTCCCATGAGATTTATTTTAATTGGAATGGAGTGACGTGAAAATTTTCCATTGGGGGTCTGATTGGGGTATGTGAATAATCCACCTATCAGGTTTTTACTCAAGGATCACAATAGTGTGATCATTTTGGATGTGTAGAGCCTTATTCGTGGTCTCAGTAAATGTGGATGGTTCTGGATGTTATGTGAAAGGGGAACCCATGATGAATGAAATGGTGATCCATATTTCATTTAGAGGGGTAAAATCTAGCCGAGATGATAAGAGTTCCTCAATGATTTTCCAAGAGGGACCATCTAGTTGGGATGATCTGAGTTCCTCGATGTTTTTCTGAGAGTTACCATTCTGCATGGCCCAACGGTAGGCTAGACTGGGACAACCCAAAATCAAAATGGGTTATGTTGAATTGGTCATAATAGGGAAAGGAATGTGGGGCCCCCCATGACAGGTTGATCGGGTTGGTCTGACCATGTCTGACTGGGCCCAGACATGACCGACATTCGAATAGAAAAAGGCCAATATCTTTCTGACTGAGTGTCAGATTGGTGAGTGGTTTGTTGTATTGGAACCCTCGCGACAAGAATGATCATTCGGAATGTTCAAAAGTGTTTTTCATGGATGTTAACATAGAAGGAATGGGTTGATGAGTGGTTTACTAGAATCAACCATATTAATTGGGGATACCCTACAGTTGGATGAGAACATAAGAGTGCTAACAAGAAACCCTGTGTGGAGTAGCTATGATGGAATAGTGGTAAAAGGCTCTGGGTGACTTGGTTGACCCATGGTGGGGAGTGAATATCTATGACTAGAAAGATCAACGGTACTAGATAGAAGGTGTACCATAGTATTTCCAAGGTGGGAAATGACTTTGTGTTACCCGACATGCCCATGATGGGGAGCAGATATCTGTTACCCATCATACCCACAATACTGATCGTGGATGAATACCATAGTAGTCTATGTATTGTGGGGAGCGGCTCTGTTTGACCCAGTAGGCCCACTATAGTCATGGAGAATTGACTTTCTAGCAACTCAGTTTATTTAATGATATGACTTATGGTCTTACATTCATACTCTATATTATACCTAGGGTAAGATGTGAGATGGATATCCCCTCACTCCCTCGTTTGTATTTTTTTTAATAAAAGATATATTATTTGGAGGAGCTATACACTTCTGTTCACATTTACGAAACCTTGTTCATTTTACTAGACTTATTATGTTATATTACTCACAGATCCCCTCTTCAGTACATTTCTAGATTCTCCCTTGATCCTTTGGGGCATCCTACTGATTATTTTTATACTCACCCCTTCTAGCACTTTTCTTGAACATGGTGTCCCCAACAGACGACAGACATGTTGATCGAGACATCATAAGAGCTCAGGGATTTGGGGGCTTAGACCACTGTAGTTGTTGCAACTTGGGATTCAGGAGTGGGAATCTCTCAGTAATCTTACTCTTCTAACTATTTCCTGGTGGTGACCCCTTTATTTTTCTATTTTTATTTTTCCCATTAGCTTTCAGCATTACATTTCATTAGTTGTAATATTTTGTGGTCAATGCATATATGTTTGGTTTTCTTTTTATAGCAGTGTGGCACCTTTTTTTCTTTTTCTCTGAACATAAGCGTTGAGTTGGTTTTTTGTGTGTGTTCAAGTTCGTATGAAAATTCATCCTTGGGTTTGTGGTGCCTTCAATGTCAGTTGCTAGCCCTTGTCCTATGGAGGTGGGATGAGGTTATTAATGCTCGTGCCCCGAAATTGGTATAGATCTGATAGATCACACCCTCAAATTTATATAATTATTTTATTAATATATTCTTAAAGACTTATATTCTTCCTTTACTTATTTTCAAGTAAAAAAACATAATTTCTTTAAAAAACTCATGTTTTAATATGAAATATATATTTTTCTAAATATTTAAATTAATTCTTATTTTAATTAGTTTACTATTTCTTTCATAATTCAAAACCAATTATCCAAATTGTATGTTTTTTATTCATAAGGAATAAATATTATTATTTAAATAAATATTACATCTTATTCATTGGATAATTTTTTCATTTGAATAGACATATTTTCCATAAAAGAAGGTTCACTGAATCTATGATGAAAACTAGACCATCCATGATGATTGAATATCTGGGTACAGGCTTCTACTTGGCATCATAAAGACCCAGGATCAATTGCAGGCATGGGTGAATTTCCCCGGTACTTTAGTAGTAATGTAGCAGGTACTGCTATAGCGGTGACACTGTAGCAGCGGCAAAAATATAGTGGTGGAGGGACTGTAGCAGATACTATAGCGGTGGCGGTACTGTAGCTGGTGCTGTAGCAGCGCAAGTACTATAGTTTTAATGTTCACTGAGGGGTCCTTTGGGCCATTCAATTGGGCTTTCAAGCCTTGTATTCAGGCCACATGGCCTTGGGCTTCTGGGCTATGTAATGGGTCTCCCTTGACCCAGTCTAAAGAGGTCTTTGCTTTCAAATAATAAATTGAGGCTTCAGCCCCAACCTTTTAAAAATATATCTGGGTATAATCCAATAGAATATTTTTACTATAATAAATTATTTTTTCTATAATACCTAAATAAATATTAGATAACAATATTTATTGACTAAATTAACATATAATTGGCCTAACTGATGCTTTAAAATACATCCCACAATTTTCCCCAGGATTTAAAAATATATCACAATTCTTGAAGTTTTCCCAATCTAAAATTGAAATTGACATATAATATTTTGGGTATAATTTAAATATATTGATTCATAAATTTTAACAATAAATGGTTCATATTTGAGGGAATATTTCTAGCCTAAAACTTATTCATATCGTGTCCTTTGAAATAATCTGTTTAATAATGGACAATAATACATGGTTTAGGAACAAGTCCAAAAAATTGAATAAAAAATCCCATGGGTGTATATTTATAAAGGTAAACTATATAAATCCATATATATAAATTTTAATGATAGGGTTACACTATATTTGTCATTCATTGTAGTAAACAGTCGATCCAACTTGAGGAGTAGTTCTAGATTGAAAACAATTCGGCACCTTGGGCTATGAACACACTACCCTCTTCTCCTTGCATGATTGTTTCACTTATGAACATATGACATATCATTATCATGACTATATAATTTCAAAATTCATTGGAATTTATTTCACACTCGTGTTTCAATAAAAAAACCCACTCATTTACTTTTTTCCATTACATTTGAATTATATTTCAGTAATATCGATTTTTATTTCAATTTAATATTTATACATTTCTTATAACCTTTATCTCATATTATGATCCATATTTTTTTTATTTTTATGGTTTTTAATAAATTCAATTTATGCTGTATTCCCTTCCATATTCCAATATCTAATTCAATATAATGTATGTATTTTACCTCTCTTCACAATTTGTGACTGTGTGTGGTAGATACACTACTCTTTTCTAGTGTTATTTTTTTCATAAAATTTTAACACATAACTATAAAAATAATTTAAAATATTATTTACCATCTCAATGACTGAGTTGAACTACAAATTTGGGGATTTATAATATGGTAATTTCTAGTGATTGAGATATTTTGGTCAGTAAATATTAATTAGATTAAAATTGTGTAAATTAAAACATTTTATGTCATAGAATAATAATATTTTTTTTCTACATGTGTATTAGATTAATTATTGGACCTATATATACACATACATAATTAATTAATTATTCTTTATTATAAGCCTATTTTATGATTTTATTAAAACAAAAACAATTCAGAATTATGATCAAAATTGTTTTGTGAATAGGTTGTCAATTTAAATAAATATATCAAAAATGTAAAATAAATCAATATATTTCAACCCTAATAATTATGTAGAAAAAATATATATAAGTTATCAAAATTAAATACATAAATAAAACATTTCAACAAATCTATTCAACCCCCCGCAATTCAAAAGGTTAAATAATCCTTTGACAACCAAATATAGTTCTATCACTAAATATTCAAATCGAGTGCCACTAAAAAATATACTAGAGAACTGAGCCATTGAATGGTTGATAGAAAAAATAGGCCATCGTTCCTACTATTCTATACTTTTAAAATTATACTTTATGTACCTACACAATAAGAATTTGTTTTATTCATGGTTTTATATCCTTTAGGTTGCTAAAACCCTTATTCAATACAATTTACTCTAGGGTCCAACTTTTTACCAATTATATCTAAATCATAACCAAAAAAATTCCTTAAGTAGGAATACTCATCTTGGAAATCCATCCCATTTAGAATATCCACTATTTCCCCCCAACCATTGACGTTTGAAGAATGTTCATTAACTAATTTTACCAAACCCATTTTGAATGTAGAACAAATTAATTTTCATTAACCCACTAATAATTTCTTTTGGGTCTTTGAATAAAAGGCCCCATTATCCCCATGTTATATTTTTGATTTTCTAAAGGTGTTATCTACACTTCTAATAGACAAACTATACTACCCATTATACCAAGCTCATTATCTTAATGACTATTATGTACTAATATACACTCTCAATATCCTATGTATTAATATGGATTCGTATATGATCATTGTTTCATATTTTTTATCATAAAATCATAATATAATTATTTTAAAATATAGTTATATCTTCCATTCCTATTTTTTATACACATTCATTAGAGAGAAATGTTAATTAAGTTGAAAAAATACCATTATAAATCTAAAAACCTTTTGGTGACATTATCCTCTTATAGAATTCTTATAGGATATATAGTCTTTATCTCTTGATATTATGATTCAAGAAACATTAGTTTGGACTATATAAAGTTAAATGGAAAAAGGTAATATATATTTATTTCACATGGTTGAAAAAATTAAAAGGGAACTTGGTTAACCATCGAGTCTGCACTCTATATTCTTTCTCATATCATTACATTATAAAAATTAGTGCACTTGTTTGGGAAAATAAAAATTAATAATTATTTTCAGGATAACATCCCATAATGTTTTTCAAGATCAATTATTAGTTCCTTCCCATAGAACCTCTACATCAATGTATTATAAAAAATCAATGTTGAAAATATTAATATATTTTACAGACTTAGGTACAAGCATTAAACCTAAATAAATGTATTCTATCATGTCCTATAAACCATAGAAAAAAATAGATCACCCTTAAAACCCACATATAAAAGTGCCAATATGATTTTTTGGAAGAAACTTGGTCATTCTCAGATGATTCCAAAATAGAAAATGTGTTGTCCATCTTCAAATTCCTACTTATATATAATGTTTTTTATTCTATATGACCTGATTCACTAATGTATAATTCATATCGATATAATTGTTCCTAGTGTATGGGTTTTCAATTTCATATTGGGCCTTCGATAAGAACAATGCACTTCAAGAAAAACAATTTATTATCTACTGAACACAAGCCTTATTAACATATATAATCTTCTCTGTGAAATACAATGGTCTTAAATCATTTTATAATAGGATATGTAGAAAAATAATCCTCTCTAATATAAAAAACAGATACAATTATTCTTTATTTACACTACCCCTACTATCCTTAAATTTATGGTCCACGATTTCACCCAAAAATTATCCGTATAAAATATATGCTAGGATATAAAATTCCTTGATTCAATTTCCTACTCCATAAAGTTCATCGACATTTATTGCAGACTTCCCTATTGGAAATGAAACAAATACCTGAGTTATGACTCTACATTTTTTGAGTGTCCTTTAATTCATAGGCCAATATAAGAATCCAAAAATATTTTCATTAAATGATGAAAATATTACAATAATAACTTATAATCATTTTTTTTCATATTCTGAATGAACCAAATTATATCTTGGTGGTGTATAGGTAAAATTTTGTAATAGAAATTATGTTCCATACACATTCCATAAAATCCATTATACGATCCCCAATCACAAAAAATTGGTCCATGTGTGGGAAAGAAAAAGTATTTATACAAAGAAAATATGTAAATTGGATCATTGAATGCAACATGATTTATAAAACATAGGGAGATGACTATCTAAATAAATAATTCTATATCAAGTGACATGCATGTGGGAAAATACTTATAGGAATTTTCCATGAATTTGAGACGTTATAGACAAAATGGGTGAAAAAATTTAAATATGCATTTTTAAAATTTATTAGATGATTTTTTCTACACAAAACAATTTCCTTGGTGGAACCATATTGATAGGAGAATATTTCATTTAATAGAATTTTATTTTACATATTTTGAATCCCAAAAAACATATAGGTAAAATTTTATAGCTAATTTATGATGGGATACATTTTAGCATGGATTTAAAATAGTAATGGGAAATTATTATGATATAACCAATCATTAACTTACTCTGTGATATTATAATAATATTATAACTATTAAATAATTCCTGATATAATAGTGAACTTCTTTTAAATAAATGAAATTATATAGTGGTTAGGATTCATTTTTGATGATACTGTGATGATATTTCGCTGTCTGATATTGCATTCAAAAAATTCATCATTTCCAGTAAAATTATAAAAATTCTTCAAAAAACATGTAAATATTTAGTGAATTTTAAAATCCTATGTAATTTCATATTATAATAGGGTTTTTATAAAGTTATACCTTTATATACTAGAAGTAACCTAGATAAAAATATATCCTCCTTTTATATAATGACCTGTCCGAGGAAATCATTTTCTTTGTGGTTCAATCTCTTTGAGGAGAATCACATAGATCCTGAATTATTAATTTTTGTGTATTAATAATATTAAAACAAAGGACGAAATTATACGTTAATCCATGGAGAGGGGAGGGGAAGATAAATTATTTCCATGATAATGGTCCTCTCATATATAACCTTCCCACATCATCCCATGTAATGTTTCTTATGAAGGAATCCTATACATTGTTCTTCGCGGATGGATTCCCATGAGACATCATTTTTGGAGGAATATTAATGGTTGTCTCTTCATATAGATATTTTTTTAAATGGAACCCTTATAAACAAGTAATCATAAAGCCCAATTCTAGGAAAAACATAACCACTCATATTAAATGCATATCTTATATTAAATCAAGGGTTAGAATAGAGAATTTTTTACTCTTTACAATCGAATATATCTATGTAATATTTTTACATGTGTAATCGAATAAATAGAATATAATATTTATAGGTGTTAAAGTATCATTTTAGATAAATCAAATCATTTGAGGGAATTTATTATATTATTACACATGCTTCCCTATTTGAAAAAGTACACCATTAAATAAGATTGGGTATATGATAAAAAATTTATGAAGGATCTAATATCAAATATGTAGACTTTCATAATACTAAAACAATTCCACAAGTCAAGATACACAGCTTGGATTCACCATAACACCATGATTTTAGATATTCCTCTATGTTTGTAAATATTTTTTGAGTTGATATAATACTCTTTATTTCGTCATATTTTCTTTACTTGATAGATTCCTATTAATTTACATATATTACATAAGATTAGATAATTATATTTGATTCATTAAATTCCTTGTGTTGTGACCATCCATTATGATTCCCATGGACAGCTTCACCTTGATCAATTAATTGAGTGAACAATCATTTTACTCCTTCTAGATATATTCCCAAACTTATTTTTATTTGTTAATATTAATGGTAATCTTAGTTTCAATTTATTGTTTAGTTATCACATGACATGATTTATATGTTGTAAAAACACATACGGTCAATTTATTAGGTCCAATAACCATCCATAAATTATGACAATAGTTTAGTAGAAAAATGATAAAATATATATTAATGATCATGCTTATGTACCACAAATAAATTTATCATAAATATTTTTATTATTATACAAAAATTATGACATTAAAATTCATAACATAATAGTGAAATAAAAAAATATCAATCGAAAAGGACAATTCTTTTAACATGTCCTTAAAATGTGAATCATGAACTATGTCTTCCCTAATTATTGTTTACCATTATATGCATATTGATTATATGAGGTCAATTCATAACACCCCATGGGTCCATAAGGAATGAACTAAAAATGAATTTCACAATTCCGTTCATGTTCATCCTTACAAGAAGAATAACTTGTCCTTGGATGTATAAAAATAAAAGGAAAATAATATCCCATTGCGTATGAACTTAATAGCATGAAATGTCATATTATGTGGAACTGATCTTTTGGGGTTTTGATTCATTTTATAGTAATATATAGGAATACAAATTAATACACCTAATATTAACATAGTAAAAACACATACCGAATTTAATTGTATCCCCCACCTCACCTATTGAAAATAAATAGAAATATTAATTTATATTAGACTTAATGATATACAATGTCAAGATGACGGGATCAAATAAAGGGAAATCTAACTCTCACATGCAATTTACTTGTGTATAAATATTTTTTGTAAATTAATATCATATTGTTAAATCTCATTATAGATTAATGAATAGTATTTTCATACTCAAGAGTGTCCTGTAATGGGATATAGATCCCCCCAATGTGGTGAGGTAAGATATATCTCATATAATCGAGATTAATCAGAAACCAAAATTGTCAATGGTAATGTCAGGGTGATTGTACTCCTATGACAACTATGATTTATTTGGTGTGGTAGTTCATCATAAATAGGTGTATAATATTGAGGCATGAAAATTCATATTTTCATCTAAGATAAAATTTTAAAGGGGGAATTTTTATTTTAGTTTTCTATGTTGATTTAATGTGATTAAAATGTTATCTATGTTTATGAATAAATATTTCCATGAATGATGAAATCAATATCATCCCATTTTAGATAAAACCCCACTGAATCATTAACTCATGTGAAAATTGTGTTTTCACTAGATTTATTTTGGGAAACAAGGTGATGTCTTATTTTTATGTGTTTTATTTTAATTTTTATCTTCTCTAAATACACCCATCCAATGTCCACTTCCTTAGTTTGTAGTATCTTATAGAAAATAGAGATAGTGAAACCTACTAGAAGTGGTAATCCAAATTCCACTAGAAATATCATTAAATATGATCTCTATATGAAAAATGGGGTTCCATCATTATATAATTGAGAATCATTAAAATTTAATTATTTACCAATGATATAAATACTATTGAAATTATCGTATATTTATCCTAACATATAGATTAGTTGGAGGTAGTTGTAGAAAACCAAAAATAGGTATTAGATACTAAATTTTTGGAAGAACAATCATCTTATTTACTATTTTAATTATTTGATAAAACACGTATTTTAATGGGAATTACATTGATCTATATCCTTGAAAAGTATATTTATATATATACTATTTCTCAAAAACTTATTTTCTATTACCGTGAGATAACAATTAGATGATCTATGAGATATTAATATGAACTAAAAATAGTAGGATAATTGACCTTTATAATGATTGATATCTTATAGTATTAGTTGTTTGGGTTTTGATTCCATGTTTCTCATTACCTATATATAAAATAGTTATTTGGAATGGTTAAATAATTCATTCAATCATTTTCCTTGTACTGATGTAGAGTCCTAGAAGATGAAGCACATAATGGTGTGTTAAGGTTTTTGGATATGTATCATTCATAATGTTTCCCCTAGTACATCCACATATAATAAGGTTATTTATTTCCTTCACACATAATCTCATCTTACACTTAAAACACAATGTGTGCACCATTCCTTAAAATTATCATGAACAACAACAATGATAAATATATAATTTGGATAAATATATGTTTAATCAATGGGTTGGTTGAATGTTTTTTTTGTTTTGAAAGCCTATTCCCCATTGAACTCTTAATTCTATGTTAATAAAGGGGTTGTTTGCCTCACCTTTTCAAAAAAAATCCTTCTATCAATCAATATGCGTATGTGTAGATATCATTAACAGTATAATGATATCATTATATAAACCAAAAATATATCCTCTCAATCCATTAAATGTGTTAATAACGTATTCACACAATCAACTCATTTTATTATATTGTTCATTATAATTATATCCAACTGATATTCATAATATCAAAAATGGTTAGATTTATCCTTTAACATTATATGCCTCTTTCAAAATTAATTTGGACTCAATCACTCTATTTTTATATTTTTAATTAACTCAGCAGAAAAAATATTAATAAATATATTTTTTTATATCTCCACATTGCTAACAATGGTTAACAGTTTACCTTGAGTCCAATATGGTCTGATATTTATATATGTCATTAGTATTATATTTTATTAATCAATGTAATTTTCATATAAAGACAATATATAACTTCAAAAATGAAAATTAATTGGAAAAAATTTATATAATAATAATTTATATTTTTTATAGTTGAAAACCATGGTGTAATCCACATTACAATGGAATTGCGTTCTTTCAAAAACCAATATCTCCAATCCATGTATGAACCATATATTCCAATTATGCAATATATTATATATTTTTTCATTTTAAATTAGGACATTTTGTTGAACCATAACATGTTTTACTCTTGAACATGATATGTATTTTCCTCTATTATTCATGTATCTTCATTAGCCACAACATTTATAAAACTATAAATTTGTTCCCTCTAAACTATGATATGATCAACTGAATGATATAATGTTATCTAGATAATGTTAATATTTAATTAATAAACTCAAATCAATTAATCATAATAATAAAAACAATAATTTTCCTCAGCACCATTACATTATTTAGGAATCTATAAATTTATTTTATTAGAGAATAAATGTTTTTATGTTCTGGAATTCCAAAATCTATTGTAGATTATCACTCAAAACAAGGTTAATAACCATTAAAATTATAGAAAAATAATAATTTATAAAAAGCCACCATTAAACACTATGAGAATAAAAATGTTCATATTATATGATTTCATCACAAGTTACATTATTCAAATAATATAAAAGGTTTGTTTTGTGTCTCGTTATATTGTGTTTTTTTTCAATTCATATATATATTTTATTTTCTATAATTCATAATCCATTAAAATTTTTTAGTTATTTTATAATAATCTATAATGGAATCCATTATGAATCCTTTGGATCAACTCTTAATCACATTTGGTTTCTGGAGCCCCAATTTTGATATAAAATCTATCATCATCAATGTCAAATTTTTATATAATATTTAAATAATCACATCATAACTATTGAATGTATTGTTAGGAGTACGTATAAGACAAAACTATAGTATATATATTTGTATATATATATATGATAACTCTTAGTATGTTCCTGTATCATGATAACTAAAAGAATCATCTGGGAACTCATAATTTGATATTCTAACCACAATATTATTTTATTGGATAGAACTTTTGAATAATAATTATCCATCTATAATAAATCTATGTATAGATAATATAAGCTACCTATTTATTCCAGAAGAGTCCTAACAAGAGAATTTTCTTGATACTACTTTAGAAATATCTCAATCTAATTAATATAATATACCTTATCATAAGCTCCAGAAGAATATAATATAATTAATAAAATGCATTGATATTTATATAAAATGGTGTTTTAAATCCATAAAGACACCACATGTATAATGATAGATCCTTACTAATTAAAAACTACATCTATTCTAATATTCTCATAGATTCTCCATTATCATTTCTTCTCATCCAATGGAAACACTAATTTATATTTACCTTATTATTTTTCTACGCATGTTATATGTAAAACCCAGATAATTTTTAACGATATTTTCTTTATATTTGATTAAAATTACAATATTTATAAACATCAATTATTAAATAATTATACATGAAACATCATATGATGGAATATGGTGATTAATAGAAATAAATATTCTCTAAAGACATGAATGTGAAATTTATAATTTTAATAATAAAGAATATAAAATTTTTGTCAATTGTGTAAAAATAATTTTATGATTGAATAGAATAATAAATGAGGGAGTGAGATGATAAAATAGGAAAATATTTTATTTTATTTATTGGGTTTCATCACAATGATAACCACTATATATGGAAATTATATTGATCCAATAACATACACTACATTCATAATTAGTGGGAGGGTGGGCGTTATTATTTGAAAACCACCGTATATGTACATTTACATTCTCCTTTTGGAAAATTATTTTTAAAAGGATAATATATAGGCTTATACTTTCCATTCTAGGTGAAAAATATATTCCAAAAGTTAGATTGATGTATGTAACATTATCCTCAAATACATCGGATGTAATTAAAAATATGGTCCATCATACTTTATAGTTTAGGGATGTTGAATACAATATATATATATACTTCCAAAATGGGTTATGACCACTTTTCATGACCTAAAATATATTTTTTTACAAATAATTTTAAAAATTCTAAATAAGAAAAAAAAATTATATTAAACTGATATTTTAAGTCACAACAAACATTTTATTATAAAACACTATTATAAATATTTTCCAATGAATCATTTCTATTAGAATAATGAAACTCAACAAATTTAGGATCCATTCCATGAAGTGCTTCCCCAATTATTGAAATAGTATATGAATCAATATCATAATAATAATCATTCTTAATTTAAAATCATACTACAAATCATGGTAAAATAATTTTTTTGTAGTGGTATATTTGTGTGTAATATCATCTACATAGAGTAGAGTGGGTAAAATAATTCATTCATCATCATATTATGTAACAAAATATTTCCATACAAATAAATAGAGTTATAAAAGTTATTTATTATATTAGTTTTTTCACACCATAATACTCAATATTAAAAATTAGTTGGATGAATTTAATTACTTTGTCCTAAATAATTTATCATTATGTTTTATGAAATAAATATTATTTCCTCATATAGTATATAATTTATTTTTTTCATGATAGTGTTAATGATTTATTCCTTTTATAGGTTTCCTTTATATAATTGATATATAATTGTGTTGAAAATTTCTATTTATAAAAAATTTAACTGTCGAATCATATATTGTGAGGTAATAAATGGAAGGGTTTCTAAAATAATTCTCTCAGTTTAAGTGATTAGATTATTCTTTACATTGTAATTAATTACCTACAATTGAAGGATCTCCACTATAATAACTTTTAATGAAAATAATAATTTCTCAAAATACACCATATATTAATCATTAGGAAAATATATATTTTTTAACTTTTAATAGATGAAGGGAAAAAAATTATAAAAGATAAATTTGACTTTAAACTTAATTAACATCGTAGAGTAATGTCTATAACATTTCTCCCTTATAATGGTACCGTATTTATGATCGTGTCTTCACAAAAAATATATCAGTTTAGGAATATATATTTATATTATAATAGGGAAATTCTGTATACAAAAAATTTTCAAGAGACAATAATAGAGAAAAAGGGGAGGCCTAAGGAATATGTCATTGAATAATTATTTATAAAACACAAAAAAAGTGGTGATTAAAATTAATAAAATACTATATTATTTTTTTAAAATGGATGAATAGGTTTAATTTTGAATTTTATTCAATATTCATAGTAAATTTAATTGTTTATGGATACTTTTAATTGTAGTAAAATATTAAATCAATAATATTTTACTCTATATTTCAAATAATTACATAAGTCCATAGACATGTATTTTTACAAAAAATGAAACTAAAAATAACACATTGATTGATTTTACATTTAACTAGAAGTAAATTACTTTAAAATAAAAATAAATATAAAAAACATCATAGAATAAGGTTTCCCTATTTCTTATTTTATTGATCATTCCCCACCCTATGATTTTTGGTCTGATAACTAAGAGATATGTAAAATTACATTATTTATTTCCGAAATGACCGATTACAAACCCATAAATTACAATTTTTTAAAAATTAAAATTATATTCATAATTTATAATATATTTGATATAAAATACATAAAAATGATATTAGCTATACTATATTGATCTAGGTATAAGAAACAAATTTAATCAGGAAAATATAAAAAACCTAATCCAATGAAATTACATAATGATTACATGATATAAAAATTATTCTTTGACCACATGATTATTAATCTTCCCTAATACTTTCATTTTTTATCATATAATATTCTATAGAGTTAATATTTGATTTTAAGGAACCCTTTCAAATGGATAATATTTAAAAAGAACAATAATACGAAGAAAATACACACTGACCCAATTTATAATAGTGAATGATTTAAATTAACATATTATATAACATTCATTAAATTTGGATTTTGATATTGTTCATGAGAATTAAATTGACAAGATTGATTAATTTTTAGTTCACATAATGTATGTAATTATCATTTAGATCTTGGAAATATTGAAATCGAAAAAACAACTCTTTGGTAACTCTATAGAATTTTACAAAATCATGTATTTCCTCAAAGTGGATAATATTTCTACGATACACCGATAAATATTTAAATATTATATGGATTATTATGTATATTCATGTTAACATAAATGGAAAATATAAAAAAATTATCAATCCAATTCACTTTTATCCATTTTTAAATGAAAATAACTAAAACTTTTCATTCATAAAATATCTTCATTGTAATCCATTAATAAATTCAAGAAAATGAAATCAAAATAACTTCTTAAAATATATTTATTAATTTTATATCTCATGATTATATATTGAGGGAAGATAAAAGTATAAATGATTATTTTTAATAAATTTATATCCTCTGCATATCAATTGCAATCAATTTGTTAATTCATTTACAAAAGAATTGTTTTGTCCATTTCGGTCATTAGTTTTATTAAATAATGTTTCATACCATGAGATAAATGATTGAAGTAAAGGATATAATAATTCATTATAGAGTTGAATAAACACTTGATCCACAGTGTAATTCTATTCATGTTGAATCATAAATATCATATTATTGGAAATAAAATATAAAATATTCTACCTACTATTTGATTAAGAGCATGAAAATTTTTTATATCACATGAACATTATTTATAGGGATATTTTTTATTAGTAAAATTAAATATTTTATGAATTTAATTAAAAAAATTAAGGGAAAAAATTAAAATTATTAAAAAATCATAAAAATATATACTTGTAGTAGAAGATGTATATTTTAAAAGAGTGACTATAACTACCAAACTACAGAAATGGGCTTCAAAAAATCCAATTCATCATGTGACATTTTTATTCTTGGGGAGAACTTGAAATGAAGATAATGATATAGTGGTAAATATTATCCTAATTATGATGTAATGTGATTTACATCAGTGAATTAAATATAATAATAACACCCTATATGGTATATACCATAACACCCACAGGATTTTTTTCATTATTGAATCATTATTAGATGGAATATTGGAATAATAAAAATACAAAATAACTCCAAAATATGTATAAAATAATGATTTTTATGGTTAGATAATAATTTATGGATTTCCATTTCCTGATGGCCATGGACACCGACTGTGTCCACCACCTCCTATATAGTGGAGGGGTTGATCGAGCTCAGATTACTCACTTTTGTTCATTCATATCACATATCCTTCAAATATTCCTCCCTTACCTAACATCAAGCTCAAATACAAGGATCCATTTTTCGATTAGGGATTCCCCAAGAAACTGATATATTTTCAGAAGTTCACAAAAAATAGGACCTGCACATGAATTCAATAGTGGCTTGTTTTTGTTATAATCGACTATCAGTTGATGCGTTCAATTGACTCATCACAGATTCGTGGGGTTTTCAACATCACATAATATTAAGGCTCCTGAAACCCTGCCATTTTCTCATTTATTTTGACACTTATGAAAATAATATATCTTTTTGGACTAATAGAAAATGATATTTCAATGTGGTTTTTTCATCCTTTTTTTGATATTAATTCAAATTACATTTTAGTTTTTATCCTATAATATCACCAATATGGGTAATTATTTCATGAATTTTTCTACCTTTTAAAAATCCTTATATTCTATCTATGATTGGAAACATGTTTCAAATATTAAAATGTTTTAAAATTATATCTCGAACCCTTTTGTCACCCGATTTGTCTACACATTTTTTTGCAATTGATTTACAAAATCCAAAGATAGATTTTATGTGTATTAAGATCGATAATGAACACATTATCAAGAAGGCGGTAATTTTATTATTTTTGATGGATTTATACTACTATTTTCATCGTATATTGCACTATAAAAATATTTGTATCCATTGAGTTGTCATCCAATGATCTGATATTCCTTTCCCAATTCATGAAGTTGAATCTATTGGTTAAAATCATGTAAGGTCTTATGAAACTTTATTTTCCATACCCTCCAGTGAAAAATAAATATTTTAATAAGACAATAGAGGTGGAAATGAATTTTTCATTTAGAAGGTTTAAAGGGAGGTTTGGGGGTTATTTGTTGTGTCAGGATTGCCAGAACATTCTTATAGGCATACCTAGTTATCTAAGGTCCTTACTTTTTAGGGTCCATGGAAAATATTGAATATCTTCTACCACTACTAAAAAATATTATTTTAATATCCCCATTATTTATTTTTACAAAAAAGTCGCTAATAAAGGGAGTCTTTATTTGTCCTTAAAATTAATAGATAAATGGGACCATTTATCAATGCTTAAAAAGGAATTTGGAAGAGGTTTCCCTTTAATAGTGATAATAAATAAGTTCTCACAATTTCGGGCCTTTATCAGCACAATAAAAATTCTATTGAAGGGGGTTTGGAATATGTCAATGTTAATAAAAAATCACTTAAAAAGGGGGCCCTTTATCAGTAAATTTTTTAGTAGAGTTGATAAAGGATATACCAAGGAAAGTACAAGATCAAGGCATGCCCGATCCTAAATAGATTTATTAAAAATGTGATATGTACAGGGAAATATTATTAGGAAGTATTAGTGATTTTACATAATAGGGAGTGGACCACCCCATGCATGTCATCATTCACCAAATTGGTATAATAATTAGGTTCCCTAATCATCCACATTGTACTAGCTTCGAGTAACACCAACATAGAAAATGAATCTTCCACCATGTTAGACTCACTATATGTATATGAAACATATTGGTTGAATTTATTAACCATTTTCATATAGTCAAGACACATATGTATAAGCTTCCTTGGGAAACACCTCACTCTCTACATGAAATCTATGAAAGATTTTTAAGAGCCTGATTCAATTCCTATGGAATTCCACTTATGATGGACATCATATTTAATGGAATTCATAATTCTACTCAAATCCCATTCATGTGCAGTCCCTATCCAAATATATTGGTGAAAAAATCCGTTGAAAATTAATAAATGAGTTAATGAACAATCTAAGATAAGTTGAAAACATGGATTGAAATTGAAATAGCCCTAAAATCTTGACTTGGTGTCCATTTGTGCTCTAACACATATCAAATCAATTAATATGATGAGATATATTACATATTGATTGAAGTAACCCTACATCACATTTTTTAAGACAAAAACGAACTAGAAGGCCACCCAAAGTGAGTTCATAGTTGGGGTATCCCCAATTTTTAACATTCAATGGAATTTTAGCCTCATTAAGCGGGTATTATTTACTTTAATGGGTGAATATTGAATTTATTCTCATTGGTTAAAATCATATTGATTTCTTGGTTTTGATATTTTTTATATTTCACAATGTAATTTTATTTAAATTTAAATACATTCATAGTTTCTTATATTAAAATAAATAATTCAATTTTATAAATAAATTTTTTTAAAAAAATTAAAATTATATATATATATAAAATATGGAAATACTAATTTTTATTAATTTTATTTATGATAAATAATTAAATAAATTAGTTAAATTTGAAAAAAACATTAATATTTATATATATACCAAAACATGTAAATATGTTTATATATGAACTTGTTTGTGTCAATAAAAAAATTATATGTATATGTGTATATTCAATTATATGTAACTAAATAAATATATATCTAAATATATTTCTATGTATCTATGAAATATAAATGTGTACATATGTTTGTAAATATGTGTGTACATGTGTGTGTGTCAATTTTGTCTTTATACATCATATATAAAATCATTATTATACAAATATATCATTATCATTAAATATAGTATATAAATAATTGTATAATACAAATATAATAATATATATACATACACAAACACACACACATATATATACATATAAATATAATGGATATTTATATTTGTGTGTATTGATAAAAATTTATATATTTATGATTATATTTTAATATATGTAAATAAATATAAATAAGTGAAATTATTAAATATATATATATATATCATACAAATATGTATACTGAAAGAAACATATATTTTATAAATTTATTTAAAAATAATTATATATATATATTAATAATAAATATATATGTAAATATATATAAATAAATAGA
Source organism: Viscum album (assembly GCA_963277665.1). Classification (NCBI taxonomy): domain Eukaryota; kingdom Viridiplantae; phylum Streptophyta; class Magnoliopsida; order Santalales; family Viscaceae; genus Viscum; species Viscum album. The sequence continues at coordinate 1,917,694,474 of OY728148.1, read as the reverse complement.
AATTATATCATAATAAACAATAAATCCAAGAATGATTGTGGTAATGAGTTTCTATTTGGACATGGAGGCAGTAGGATCAAATCAAGGCACACAAGAGGGTCGGGCAGTAGTAATATAGTACTATGAAAGGGGTTTGTGAGCCCTAATGAAGGGGGTGGGTGTGGGGAGGTGGGTAGAGCATTGATAAATAGGTCTAATTTACTGATAAAGGGTAATGTTTATAATTTTTATCAATGATAGATAAAATCACAGAGAAAGACATAATTTATTAGCACTAAAAAATGAGTTGAAAAAGGATTCCTTTAACATTGATTTCATAGGGATAATAAATAAACCATTTATCAGTGATAAAAATCAGTGATTAAAGGAATATTTGTCATTGCTAAATTGAATGTTTTGATACAGGAGGCCTTTATCTGATATAAAACAATTACTGATAATGTCCCCCTATAAAAGTGTAGATAAAGGGACCCTTTATATGCATTGATAAATGCCCAATACAAGTTCTTTTTAAAAAAAAATTTGTATTAGTACACCAACATCCATCTCAACTATACCCCTACCAAACAAGTTATCTAGTTTAGATGATGGAGTGAATCACATAGTGGAATCATGGGGATGTACAAGGATCATACAGAGGAAGGACGAAAACATGGGTCTATCCCTAGTATCCCAATCATTAAAAATGAGTGAGATATAGTTGACGAACATAATTTACTTTCAATATTTGAGGAGGATGATGATATAACAATTTTTTCCACAAAATGTTGATGAAAGGGAAGAAAAAGATATTTGATTTTGGTGACTATCCTATTAATATAGGGATGAATAATAAGAAAGAGAAATATTATTCATAGCTTCCGAAACATATTTCTACTCTATCTATAGAAAAAAGGTTATCATGTTAGCAACATTCATTAGTATTTCTTTAATGGTAAATCAATTGATATAGTTATCCATGAGGTGACCCTGAACCAAAGTGATCCTTCCTCATATGAGGATTCATTTGAATACAAAAAGTTGATTGAGAATGCCATTTATTAGGAGAGCCTATTAGAAGAAATCAAATACATGAAACATGGAGAAACTAATCCTAATACATGAAACTATTTTTATATATTTTGGGAGATTATAGGAAAGTTGAGAAGTAGATAAAATAGTGGATTAAATATATAATTAAGAATTAATGATTATACATTATATGGATAAGTGAGTTGTTGGGAATTTATTGGTTAAAAAATCAAATGGGGATCAAGAAAAAATAAACGATTGAACTATGGATATTAGAATCCAAGAACAATTGGATTGGATAAATTCATAGATCCTTATTCAACCCTTGGTATTTGAGGAAATTAAAATTAAAATTAATGAATTCATTGTGAATGGGGAAATGATGACCTCTTTATTTTACGAGATGATCCACAATAATACTAGGTGGAAGTATATCCTCATCATGTGGAGACTACATCATATACTAGACAATAATTTACTAAAATTGTATTGGGAATAAAACATGATCCCCAACATGATTTAATAATTTTTCTCATATGGTTTCCTATATTTCCACAAATATATTTATACTGAACCTGAATTAATATTTAATTTTGATGGTTTTATTGGTATATAAACTAATTACATGAATGAATCAAAAATATAAAAATTCATTTCAAAATACCATTCCTTATATTCAACCCCCAAAATTATTCACTATATGAACATAATAAAACAACCTTCATCAAATAGAAGTTATCTATTGAATACATAGAATACAATGAAGCAAACATTTTCTAAAATTATTTTTTAGAATATGGTGGGAAAAAATCTCTTGAAGTGGACTTATAATAACTATTTGAATAAATTTTATATATCTAAATTTTGAATAAGTGAATCTTTATTTATTTTTACAATGGTATGAGGAAAATATTTTATTTTTTAAAAAATTAATTCATTAATTCACCAAGGGAGTTGATTAATATTTTAATAATTGTATACACAGAAATGTTTTTCGGAATTTTAAATTATTGATTTGTGATAATGATTTTTAACTCAAATTTGGGAAAAAGTTATTGAAATTAATGAATTCAAAAAAAATTTAATATCGGTGCAATCAAGTTCCTGAAAATATTTATAAATGATGAAATTCAATCCATCAATGAAATTGTGTTGTTATTTCCAATGGAAAACATTTGACCATTGGCAAACCATTCATGAATGAGCCTTAATGAGGGAAAAAATGATCCATTAAAAGGGGGGATTCAAAATAAAATATATTAGGATCAATAAGGGTACTCGAGGCCACTATTCCCATAATACTTATGAATAATGAAAAACTAAACTTTAATATATGTTTAATCATAACTAAAATAATGATAGGATCGTTTTATAATGTAAATATAGTCATATCTAAGATATATTAATATTATAATGTAAAACATTATAATTAATATGTCCATGATTAGTCCATGTAATAATAAATCATTTCCTAATGGCGCAACATAATTTATTGATACATATTTATACCCATAAATGAATATATTTTCTTCTGAGAAAAAAGATTATACTAGAATTGAAATTCTTGGTCTAAACCTAAACATGAAGGGCGTTCGATTTAGTATCACATGACTAACTATTTATGTATTATATTTCATTAATATATTTCAAAAAGTGAATTTTAATTTAGTTACCATATTACTATCATTCAATCTTCTATATGAAATTAATGTAATAATGTAAAAATGTATCAATTTCTTTAAATAAGGACGTAGAATTTCCACATTATGATGAGAAACATGAAATGAAACGATGATATTTTTATACCTTTTCTATTGTCACATAACTTCATATGATAGGGAAAGTATCATCTTTATTTTAAGGGATGATTAATTCTATTTATATGAGACTTCAACCCATAATGTTAATACTTGGTCATGTTTAAGATGGAATATTATGAGAAATAACCCCTTATAAGAATTCCACACGTTAAGGACTCATTATATATTCCTACACACAAGCATGTGTAATGATCCGTAGGATTTTATATTATTATTATTGCATTTCATGAATCTCACAATTTGATGTATTTCTATAAACAGTGATGAAATATATTTGTTGTGATAAATTGTATATTGGGTGAGTCATGAAGGATTTTTTATTAATGAATTAACTAATGTAGAATTTTTCTTCATCAATATTAATATATGATTATATTCCATACCTTTTATTGGATTAGAATCATAAAAATAAGTTCCTTGGACATTTTGATGTAGATATGATAATTCCATGATATTTTGTGAGATATTTGTTTTCAAATAAATTGAATATTTTTATTAATTTTCACTACATGAAACACCATGCTTATGTTTTGGTAGACAAAACACTATGTTTATAATACATTACATGTAAAAATAAAAAATATAGTTTTGTTGAATTATTTTAATGAAATTTATACCCCATATATTCCGTCAACTATTTAACATTCATCTTATATATTTTCTAGATAAGATAGAATAATAAACACAACTTTATTCTCAAAAATTATTTTTTATAAAATAACTTTTATCTATTTTTCTCCTCTCATAGTACAAATAATTTATGATAATTTTATAATAAATTTTTTAAAAACAATTTTAATTTTCGTATTAATAGTTTAAAAATTACAATTAGGTAAATCTTTAAAAAAATTTAAAAAAAATCACTTTTTCTTAACAAAGAAAAATAATGAATTTTAATTAAAAACTATATTTTCATTTAAATTATATATAATGTAAAATTATATTTTAAATTTGTTTTAAATTAATATTAGATTAATTATATTCATATAAATTGAATTTAGTTAATTTTAATAACTTTCATAATTATTTTTTATTGAAAAACATTTTAAACATTTGAATATTTTCTATTTCAAATCTCGCTTCCTCACCACAACTACGGTATTAATTTGAAATATATTTTTCCACATTTGTGAATTGAATTTGTAAAAATAGATTCCATATTTTAAATAATAATAATTTTTATTGTTATATATGTCAACAATTCTTTTACCATAAAAAATAAAATAAACAGTATAAATTATTTACTACTCCAATGATTAAAATGGGGCTACTAGGGGTTAAAGTAACAATGTAAGGGTAAAATGACCTAAATATTATCTAAAATATATTTATTATAAATTATTATAACTTATAATGTCTAAAAATATATAATATTCTATTTTGAGGATATGATATTTGATAAAAACATGTAAAAACTAATTTATATTCAAGAACATTAAAGGTGTGACATTCTTCTCACATATAAAAAGCCAACCCCTCTCCTCACCTATTCACAACTGAATACCCATTTTAATAATACACTAACTAAAACATAAACACTCAAAATTAACACCCTCATCCTTGAATCCTTAGTTTCTTCATAAATATTTCCACTGAAATATTTTGGTTCAACCCTATGTAGGATACCCAAAGATGAGGTAACGTTCTTTAATGAGCATATTTATATTTTTTGTATATTATACTCATTGAATTATTATTAAACCATTATGATAAAATTTCATAAGTATATTATATATAAATATATGTTATTATTTTATTTTAATGAATTAAAACATTCCCATCATACACTAAATGTGTTAAAAATACATCATTGATGTGTATGGATTACTGCCACTATATAAACCCTTTTCATTATTTCCTTCCTTACCACCATTCACAGTTGGGTATGATGATGGATATAAAGTATATATATGACATCTATAACATAATCTTATATATGGAGTAATTATATCATATATTCCTTTTTAAAACACATTACACAGTGTATAAGAAAATGTCTATTATGTGTATGAAAGAATATAACATCACAAAGCAATGTGATTCTTATTTCAAAAATTTATACATGGAAGAGAATAAAAATATAGATAAAGAATATAATTTATTGTAATGAAACTTTTAGGATATTATTGACATATTATCAATTATTTAATAATATATTAAAAATATATTTCTCACCATTTCACCTACAGAATAATGATTATCTCATTCATGTATTTGTGGACTACCTCCTTCACAAAGATATGTGGCTATCTTTTTTCATCCTGATACATCATGTTTAATAAATATAACTACATATAATGTATTAATTTAATTTTAATTATATTTTGGTAGTATTTAAAATATTAATTATTACATACATCTTTTCATTATTTATTGTTGAAAAAAAGAAACGTTACTCTTGTGTATGTATGACCTATTATCTCCATGATTATAACATACTTCATTTTCAAAAACCATCAATCATTATTGGAATAAAATGTGGAATTTAGGTATAAATATTATAATTATTTAATGATTATTTTTATATATATTGTGAAACTATTTTCAATATATGTGGGATGGAAATAAAAAATCAAAATACATTTGAAAAACAAAGTTGTTATTACCCAAAATATGATTTTAACTTGGAAATGGTAAAAAATGGGTACGAAATGATCAGAAGTAAAACATACATAGAATAATATATATAATTAATGTTATATAATAGATTTATAATACAGATATTTTTATAATATTGAAGGTTTGAACATGTAAAATGGAAGTCATGACCCATGATAATGTATTTGTAGTCTCTCTTTTTATTTTTGGGGGATATATAAAAATTGGAAGAAAAAAATTTGGGTGTATATACTTGCCCATGTACATTTTATATTATGAATATATTAATTATATAAATATTTGTTATTTGAATTTTTATTATTATTTATTAATAGTTATGATTCAAAAGATTACTAAAGCGGTAAGTGATTTCTGCTGAAATTTTTTACATCCATTAGAATCATTCTATATTCACAACATATTTCATTAATGTGGTGTGAATAATTACAATGAATACATTTTATGATTATTATCTTCCTAATTATTCTGATTTATAAATACATTTTAGGACCACCAGTTCAAGTGGTTTATTGTTTAAATGATACCAAAGTGGTAATGAATATTTTTTCTCTAAAATTCCTTCTTTGAAAAAAATGTTATGTTAGGAACTGTCTTTTTTTATTAGATTTATATATATCCCCATTGAACTAAATTTTCATGAATTTATATATTCTAAAGAAATTATATATTTCAATTAATGTTATTCCATCACGGGGCTAACGACTCAATGTTTCTAATGTGGTATTATTTTTATTACACAATCTCGTCATTTAATTGGATTATTTATGATCACGATTTCAATGATTAAATTTTATAATCTATGTAATATCCCAACCCTAGTTACCAAGAGTAGGTTCATTATTACATAACATTAGAATCATCACAAAAAATCATGTCCCTAAATACCAATCGGTTTAGCAGCCTTGTAATTACTAGATACATACATATATTTTATAATACATTATTAAATGAAATAAAATTGTATATCCTTTGGACACACTCATATCCCTAATCATTACCCTTCAGGTCTATAATTATATACATCATCTCATCCTACAAAAAATATAATATAATAAAGGGGTGATCTTAGATGCTCAATAAGGATAACAACATAGAATAAAAAATCAGAAATAAGAATAAACATTTAAAGCGATGTATTAAACTAAAACACAAGCCTTTTACACATAAACATCAGAATAAGATGGGAATGATAAATCAAATAATTTCATTTACTTATACACATGGATATTTTACTGGTCCAATAATCATATGTAATACTAATATATGATCTCATAATTATGGAGTGAATAATACCGGACATCATAATCATATTGTCAAGCCCTTGTGCCGAGAATAAAAATAAACATTTTGTCAAGGCCTTGTGCCAAGACAATAATTTGTCTCATGAAACCTACCAATGAATCGAGGGGCTATAACGAGCCTTTCTGGTAAGTTACTATGTTCAATTCATTCTACATGTTAAATGGTTAAAACATAAAATAAACATTCGGATTAAAAACTGCATAATAAGTTTTAAGACTGTAAACATAATCCATGATGGGTATAAAAAATAGAACATACATAGTCAAACATGTCACAAAACCATAAATTCAATATGGAATATTGTATCATAATAAATAAACTTCAAATATACATTAAATCTAACAAATGATGTTGACATTGATGAAATCATTCCAAAAACAATTTGAGAGAAATACTTCTTTCCCCTTTGAAATAATTTAAATGTAAAGAAAACATTTATTTTGAAAATATTATTATATTCTTTTAAGGGTAGCATCTAAGGTGTCATAATGGTAGAAAATATCCTCTCCCACATTATAATTTAATGAAAACATTATTTCCTTAATTTTTTAAAAAGGTCATAAAGTACTTTGTTTGGAAAATGACTCAAAGATTCCATTCAATGAATTTTATAAAAATCCATAAAAGGGTAAAAAATAATTTAACTCATAGTCTATGTAATAGTAATAATGTTTTGAAATACATTTTTCTGAAACATGGACGAAGATGATAAAGAAGACCTACTAGATACTTAAATATAAACAACCTCAGATAATGAAGAGACCACATGATTAACCGGTACCATGTAATTTTCCTTGGAAGAGGGTATGTTAACCATTTTTAGTATAGTTTAATAATTGTTGTTAAATTATACATGAACCACATACATAAATATGATATCATATATGATCCTCTAATATGACATTGTTAATAGTATTTTAGTAGTATCACTGTTCAGGGTGTTAACTGATTCGTTTTCCATTATATGTTTTGCGATGTAAGTTATGTTTGTCATAGAGAGGATGTATTTTATTCTTATATATAATTATATTATGTCATTAGAAATTATTTTTAATAATCAAATGAAAATTATACTTTAATGGTTACGATGGGGAATGGAATCTTATCGCGTCATGGAGATGATACGCCATATGTACGCACGAGTGAAAATATCATTCTATTGATAGATAAATAATATGTATTTGGAAGGTTTATTATATATACAGAATAATTAACATGTTATATTTATTATTTACATTAATTATTCTCATTATTATACTCATCCAAACAATTAAGTGTTGAATAACAAACTACACCATGATGTGGAGACGGTAATACATACGTACACATGTATAGTTACTTTGTCAGTTATAGGATTAATAGAATACTGAATATGGTTGTACCATATTTATAAGAACATAATAGTATTTAGAAGGTACCAGATTTATTATTTAGAGTAGGTAAACAACAAATAAAGAGGATGTGGAAGAATAAAAGCACAGTGAAAGAGGTGTTGAAATAATTACCTCTTCCTCGGCTGCGTCCTTTTGATTTGCACAAAAGGGCTCTTTATGTTGGATTCCAGATCGAAGTAAGTCCCCTAGAGAAAATTGGGGGTAGTTGGGAGGATATTTGAGTAGGTTTTGGCCAATTAAAATGGATTTGGAGGTGTGAATATGAATGATTGGGAGGTAACATTTTATAAGAAAAGAATGGGGAAATTTTTTAAAAGCTTGAAATATTAATTTATTATAAAATCATTTGTAGTTAATAATGTCATGACCAGTCCTCAGGCCCATGCCATGGCTACCCCAAGACTGTCTCCTATAGGATAAGGGCTTGTGACTAGCACCAAAGGCGTAAATCCTGATAAAAAGGGAAGGCATTGCCTTTATAAATTAAACAAACACCAGAGTAAGCAAGCTGAAGTAAACACTAAGTAAACTGGGTACAACTGTAAGTGATGAGAAGTAAATGGGCCAGAATTCAAACCCAACTGAAGTAAAGTACAACTGAAAGAAAGTACAGCAACACAAAAGTAAAGAAGAAATGTCGAGCCATCCACTAGAAGTCCCACCAGAAGGGTGGGAATAGATAGCCTCCTCAGCTCCTTGGGTGCAGCCGTCCGCCCAGTGGTCCACCTCCAGGTACCAAATTACTCCACAAGCCTCAACTGTGATCAGCACTATCTGTTGTCTGCATACAACACAACGTAGTGCGGGTATATCCCGTGAAGGGGTGAGTATACTCTACTCAGTAGGGACCCCGAGACCCCCGAAGGTCTCCCAGAATCCACAAAGGATAATCCCCAGAGGAAAGATACAATCACGAAGTAACATCCAAAACTACTTAGTTATATGCCCATACATATACCTAAGTCATCAATTCCAGTTCGGCTCCATCATCCAAGCCCATGTTCGATCACGTCCACAAAGGATAGTACAACCCAATCCACACAGGAAAGAACAACACAATCCACATAGGAAGCAAGTCAATCATATCGAAGATAATGATTGAATGTCCAGACATATCTCACACATGTATACTTCTTCGTAAGGTGATATAGATGATCAGATGTAGCCACTGATTCATCTAGCTCAGAACCACGTAGGTTACTAGTACTGTAGTCATCAACGCCGAACCCACAGAGGATTCTAGTACGTTTGTCGTCATCATCGAACCCACGAAGGATTCCAGTAAGATATTCTTCACCGTCGAACCCATAGATGTTGTGGAACTCCTCCTCTATCGAGTACAGTGGGACTGCCACTACAACCTAACACTTACCACTAACCTTGGACTGCTGTAGTAATCCACATGTTGAGTATTGTGGTCCTGCTGCTACAACCATGCGCTTCCCACAATGGGTCTCCCGCTACAACCAAGCGCTCCCCATCATAGCCTATAGAGGTACTCCTGTTGAGTACCACAGGTCTTCCGCTAAAACCAAGCGCTTCTCCAATGTGGGTATGCCGCTACAACCAAGCCCTCTCCATTGGGCTATCAAAACACTCTGAGACGATCAATTATGAGTCTTCAAGTCCCATCCAGCTCTAGGGTTTCCGCACACAGCATGCTTGTTCCGGGAGGGTCTGCTCCACGAGCCAAGAGTTCGATACATAAACTATTACGTATACTAGTGTTGATGTATCACAACGTTCCGCTATGTCAATAGGAACACAATGCGACAGACAACACCTCAATCGGACGCCCGGTCTGAGAGTTATTGGATTTTTCATCCCAGGGGCCCGGTTGGTTTTTAAGCTAAAACCAACCCGAACATACTCCAGCTGAATCCAAACTTCGAGCAGAGTGAGCCAAAAGGTCCGTCTTAATAAGAGGAATCCAACAAAGTTGAAGAAACGTCAATCGAATGTCCGGAGCTCATGTTATAGTTGTTTCCGCTTCGAGGGCCTGGTTGGTCTCGTGTTCGAACCAACCCGTCCATTACCAAAGTTTTTTGAATCCTTGAGTTCAATATACCGAACTGACTGCCTCGATCCAAGGATCCCATCACAACTGACAGTGCATCGATCGGAGGTCTGTAGCCCATGTTATGGGCATTTGAACAAAACTGCCTGAAAATATGGGGTTTGGGTCCGGTCCGACCCGGCTCGATACCCCCTGGGTTGGCCCCAACCGAGTCTACCTGACCCGGGTCCGAGTTCGGATCACTAGGGCGCAGTCTAACTGGCGTGGTCGGCCGTGGCTTGGCCTTTGTAGCCAAGCAGTGTTCGCGGAGTGGCGGGGGGGAATCGTTCCCCCCAGCTGATTGAACTATCGTGGCTTTTAATCCACGTCTCCCCAAAATCCGGAACAGATTTTCCATTCCGGTCCACCGCGTCTGAGCCAAGGCGGTATTCTATGGCGGTGTGCCACCGACGCCGGTCACCGGTGCCGCTGCGCCGGCGTGGTGCACCGCTGCAGCTTTCCGTGGACCACCGTACGCGCACCGGTGGTCCGTTTCGCCTGCCATCTGCACCTACAGTCACTACGAGACCCGTATTACACTACAGAGACTTCAAATCACCATTGCGGCGCATTCTGTCATCTCCTGTCAATACACACATCAATAAACAAGCTTTGGAAGGTTTTCAGGCTGTGTTTGTTCAGCCCGCACCCTCCGCGTTAGGTGTTATCCATTGACAATCATTTTAACACACGCTTCTAAACATTAATGAGGGTATAATTTATTCAAGTAAAAATTATACCAACATCATTTTATTAAATGCTCATGCTTTTGAGATGAAACCACTCAATTGAAAATTAAAAAAAATTACCCTACCTCAATCCATAATACTTTAATGACTAAGGTATAATTTATTCAAATAAATTATACAAACACCCAAAAATTAAATACCCACACACGAGGGTATAATTCACTTAAACACTCTATACAAAAACCCCCTACCTCGATTATGATGTTTGTTGATGATGTCGTTGAAAGAGTATAGAGTTGACGTCGATCATTGCATCTGCCTCGCACTTCATATCCTAGATTGAGCATCAGAGATTCGTCGAAGTCTGTCCTCTGTTTGAAGGATGGTTCTTCTTCGGGAGAGAACATTCTTCGCCAAAGGAGAAAATCTCTCTTTCTAACTCTTCAAGTATTTACCCGTCATAAGATTTTCCAACCAAAATTACAATAACGATTTTCCTTATTTAAAAAAATTTACAAGCATTCAAATATCCAATCTCCTCATTATTTTGAGTGTTGGAATAATTAATTTAGAGGAGAACGTGAAGTGATTCATAAATAAGGGGGACAATGAATTAAACAAGGGTGTTCACAATTAATGAAAGGGGTTTTAAGAGGGTTAATGGAATGTTAAGGGAAGGTGAAAGGATGTGGCTCCTGTGGGCCCCAACTATCATGTATCAACCCATTGGAAGTTGGTTTGTTGTGGGCCCCACCAACAAATCCCCATGGAAGACAATAATTTCCAAAGTTATAAAATAAAACTGTTCACACAATTTTATTTAATTAAACTAAATCCCCAAATATTAAAACTCAACCCACTTAAAACGACGTTGTGGTAAAGTTCCCCTTAAGCAATTACTGACACTGCAAGTTCATCGGTGCACTCAGAATTCAATTCCGAGCACCGGTTCAAAAGATAGAAGAACTCGGTCATTAGTTCACTGAACGTACCCGAGCTAAAACATCAGAAATTGATTCCGGGCACATCAGGCCTCAAAATCAGGTCCCTTTAGAAGCCACAGACTCGTATAATTCCAAATAAATTACGAAAAAAATTCCTTGAAATTTCCGGGTCTTTAAATTACTCCCATCTCAGGGATTTAAGTCCTCGTAAAGCTATAACACAAACAAGGGAAACAATAGTGGTACTGAGCACGCAACAGAGCCTTCTGCTCCCATGTGCTCTCTTGGAGGTTACTGTGCTGCCAGAGAAAGCACACATGAGTAATAGACCATCCACGTAGGACCTGCTCCTAATGATCCTCATTCTCCACTAGAACCTCTGTGAATGTCGCCCCATCATCGACATCCAACTCCCTATGGTCGACGATGTGAGAAGGGTCAGGCACATATTTCCTTATCTGAGATACGTGGATGACATCGTGCACCCAGTGAAACTGAGGTGGACTGTTCAATTCGTAAACCACCACACCTTCCCTGTTGAGGACCTAGAAAGGTCCGTTGAACCTCGGAGATAACTCACCGCCTTGGACACATCTCCATAAACCTCGTTGTGGTGAGGCCAGTATAAGAACGTGGTCTCCATCCTCGAACTCTAATGGCCTCTATTTCCTGATTCGAACTGAAACTGAAAACTCCTACAGCCACGAGGGTATGGTTGGCCAACCCAAAAGTGATCAGCTACACCCTCTTAAGCATGAGTTTATCCTGTGCTTCATGTGGATTCCTTTTCATAGACCAGGGAAAACCCATCCCAATGTTGTAGATAGACCACATCCTTTTTGCCTAATACCGTCAATTTTTGTATGAACTGTGATTGCCCAGTCCATACTCAAACTAACGTCGTAAGGCCTCGATGCTGCTACCACTAGGTTCCAACTGAAACTCTCACCTCAAGGGCCAGATCACACCGTCAACGTATGTGTGATTATCGAGTCTCCTCTCAAATGTATTTCCAGATGTTAGGGTAATTTCAACATCTTAACCGAAAACTCTAGGTCTGAGAAATGATTTTTGGAAAGAAGGGATGATTTTTATCAATGTCTTGTTGTTATGGCAGCTAGTAGAAGACACAGTTCGTACTTCGAATCATCCTTAGATCCTTTCAGTCGCACTTCTTGACTGCATGCATCTGCTCTTTCCCCGCCCTCCAGCTCCCTAAGCATAGCGAAGATTACAAAGGAAGGTGGTTGCAACATGTCAAAATGTTCACCACCCCATGCTGCTCTCCTAGATCTGCTCCCACGTCTGCTTCCATGTAGATTCATCTGTCCTTTTTAATTCCTCTACTTGAAACATTTTACATGCCCATGTCTCCGAGACTGGTGCAAGTTTCATGCTTTCCCACTGCCAATCTTCACTAACTACATTCATTCAGCAAAAGAATTCTCAACCACAAAGGTTCTTTCTAGCACTCTAGCATAAGTAGGAATTCATAGAGAAAAGGTGTTGGATCAGATGTCCTTAAATATACCTCGCTGAGATTTCCGATCCCTAAATCACCGATCACATCGTATTAATCGAGTACCATGAATTGTTTGTTACATCCCGATGAATTCTTACCTACCAACATGTCATCCTGTCAAAGATTTATAAGCTCTAGAAAACTCTCTACCACCTCTTCAAGCCAGTCCTCAGCCGCCTGTCAGTCGGGCTTGCCTCAGAACATGAGGGATATCGGGTATTGGAACACGTGTAAGGCAGTAAGCCGACAGTTGTCACCTAACAGAACCACCTATTGTAACTGATGACAAGTAGGTAGTGATGTATCGCTAACACACTACCCGAAGGCTCTATCTCAGGATTCAGTCCACATACCGAAGCCTCATCACTATGCGGACCATCCTCATGGTCACTCACTGGAAAAAACTAGTGTCCAAGTCCACCACCCACTCTACTGATGTATCAACTAGGCAGAAAATTATATCAATCGCCTCCAGCCAGTCCTCTGTTATCTGGGAATCTGCCTCGCCTCGTATCCTCAGAGGCCACTACTGCTGGAACTCGTGCATCGCGCTCTATCGGCGTGCACTATCTTCTAGTATGGAAAGAGAAATCCACTTCCCAATAGGTGGTGATTTTGCTGGTACACCACCTGAGGGTGCCAATATAGCAAAAAGGGCCCCGTACCGGAGCCTCATCGCACGATGGGATGTTATCATGTACTATCTTAGAACTCCAACGTACTGTCTGCGTGAATACATCCTGAAAAGATGCAACACGGTCAACGATTTATACATGGTGAGCGGACCTAGTTTCAGATGACTATAAAACTCTTGGAAACACACACACAATCAGTTTTTTCATGCACAATGTCGGAAATCAGTTGTCAGGGTCCTGGTGTACGGATACGTCGGCTGCCGCACCAACACTGGACTCCCTGAACTGAAAACCACACTTAGTACCCTTAAGACTATTGCTTCACAGAAAGGAAATATCAGATTCCTATGTTCTGCAGTAGAACCAACTCCTTTGATACCAATTTATCCGGACCCGTCCTCGGGCCTGTGCCGTGACTACCCCAAGCACGCCTCCCAAAGGCCAAGGGATGGAGACTAGCACCAAAGGCATAAATCCCAATAAAAATGGAAGGCATTGCCTTTATATTATAATCAAAAAACAGAGTAAGCAAGCTGATGTAAATACTTAGTAAACCGGGTACAAATTTAAGAGATGGAAAGTAAATGGGCCAGAATACGAACCCAGCTGAAGTAAAGTACAAGTGAAAGAAATTATAGCAACTGAAAAGTAAATCACCATTGCCGAGCCATCCACTGGAAGTTCCACCTGAAGGGTGGGTACATATACCCTCCTCAGCTCCTCGGGTCCAGTCATCCGCTCCGTGTACGTCCCTCCCAGTAGTCCACCTCCAGGTACCGACTTCCTCCACAAGCCTCAACTACGATCAGCTCTATCCGTCGTCTATATCACACACAACGTAGTGTGGGCATGGCCCATGTAGGGGTGAGCATACGCTACATAGTAGGGACCCCGAGACCCCCGAAGGTCTCCCAGAATCCACAAAGGATAATCCACAAAGGAATAATACAATCACCAAGTAACATCCAACACTACTTAGGTATATTCCCATACATATATCTAAGTCATCAATTCCAGTTCGGCTCCAACATCTGAGCCCAGGTTCGATGACATCCACACAGGATAGTACAACCCAATCCACATAGGAAATCACAACACAATCTATATAAGAAGCAAGTCAATCATATCGAAGATAATGATTGAAAGTCAAGTCATAGGTCACACATGTATACTTCTTCATAAGGTGATAGAGATGATCATATGGAGCCACTGATTCATCATTCTGGGACCCACGTAGGATACAAGTACTGTAGTCTTCACCGCCGAACCCACAGAGGATTCTAGTACGGTTGTCGTCGTCATCGAACCCACAGAGGTTTCTAGTACGATAGTCTTCACCGTCGAACCCATAGCTACTGGGGAACTCCTCCTCTATCGAGTACACTGGGCCTACCACTACAACCATGTGCTTCCCACTAATCGTGGACTGCTGTAGTACTCCACCTGTCGAGTACTGTGAGCCTGCTGCTACAACCAAGCGCTTCCCATCATCGGTCTGCCGCTACAACCAAGCGCTCCCCCTCATAGCCTACAGAGGTACACCTTCTGTTAAGTTCTACGGGTCTACTGCTACATCCAAGCGCTCCTCTTCCGTGGGTATGCCGCTACAACCATGTGCTCCCCACTGTGCTATTGAAACACTCTGAGTCGATTGATTAGCAGTCGTCAATTCCCAACCATCTCTAGGGTTTCCGCACACATCACGCTCGTTCCGGGAGGGTCCGCTCCACGAGCCAAGAGGTTGATACATCATCGGTTACGTAGACCAGATTTGATGTATCACAATGTTCTATCATGTAAATTGGAACACAACATGACAGACGGTGCGTTAATCGGACGCTCGGTCTAAGAGTTATTGGCTTTTTCGTCCCAGGGGGCCGGTTGGATTTTAAGCTAAAACCAACCCGACCATACTCCATCTGCATCCAAAACTCAAGAGGAGTAAGCCAAAAGGTCCATCTCACTCTGATTAATCCAAAAAAGTCGATGGCACTTCAATCAGACGTTCGAAGCTCAAGTTATAGGCGTTTCTGCTTCGAGGGCCCGGTTGGTCTCGTGTTCGATCCAACCCGGGCATACACAAAGTTCTCCAAAACCTTTAGTGTAATATAGTGAAACGAACGTCTCAATCCAAATCGGAGGTCCGTAACCCAGGTTGAGGGCGTTTGAACAAAACTGCCCGAAAATAGGGGGTTCAGGCCCGGTCTGACCCGACCCACTAGGGCGCGGCCAGGCTCCGCTGGCACGGCCCGGCGTGGCCCGCATGGCCGGCCGCGGCTTGGCCTTTGTGGCTGACCGGTTTTCACGAAGCGGGGGGGGGGGGGGTGGGGCGTTCCCATCGGCTGATTGAACCGACGCGACTTTTAAGCCGTGCCTCCCAAAAATCCGAAACGGCTTGGCCGTTCTGATCCGCCGCAGTAGTATTCTCTGGCGATGTGCCGCTGCAACATTCTGCGGACCACCGGATGTGCACCGGTGGTCCATTTTACCTGTCGTCTCCGCCTATGGTCACTAGAGGACCCATATTACACTGTGGAGACTTCAAATCACTATTGCGGCTCCTTCTGTCATCTCATGTCAATTCGTACATAAATAAACAAGCTGCGGAGGGTTGTCGGGCCGTGTTTGTTTGGCCCGCGCCCTCCGTGATAGGTGTTATCCATTGAAAATCATTTTAACACATGCTTTTAATCATTGAAAAGGGTATAATTTATTCATGTAAAAATTATACTAACATCATATTATTAAATGCTCATGCTTTTGAGATAAAACCACTCAATTGGAAATTAAACAAAAATTACCATACCTAAATCCATAATAAGTCAATGACTACTGTACAGTTTATTCAAATAAATTATACAAAAACCCTAAAATTAAATACCAACTCATGAGGGTATAATTCACTTAAACACTCTATACGAAAACCCCCTACCTGGATTATGATGTATGTTGATGATGTCGCGGAAGAGGATGGAGTTGACGTCCATCATTGCGTCCGCCTCGGACTTCATATCCTAGATTGGGCATCAGAGATTCGTCAAATTCCGTCCTCCGTTTGAAGGATCGTTTTTCGTTGGGAGAGAACGTTCTTCGCCGAAGGAGAAAATCTCTCTTTCTAACTCTTCAAGGATTTCGCCATCACAAGATTTTCCAACCAAAATTATAATAAGGATTTCCCTTATTTAATAAATTTTCCAAGTATTCAAAAATCAAATCACCTCATTAATTTGAGTGTTGGAATAATTAATGGAGAGGAGAAGGTGAAGAGATTCATAAATAAGGGGGTTGAAGAATTAAACAAGGGTGTTAAAAATTAATGAAGGGGGTTTTAAGAGGGTTAATGGAAAGTTAAGGGAAGGTGAAAGGCCGGGGCTCGTGTGGGACCCACCATTCAATTATCCACCCATTGGAAGTTGGTTGGTCGTGGGACCCACCAACAGCTTCCCATGGAAGAGAATATTTTCCAAAGTTATAAAATAAAATTTTTCACACAATTTTATTTAAATAAACTAAATCCCCAAGTATTAAAACACTGCCCGCTTAAAGCGCAACTGCAGTAAAGGTCCCCTTAAAAATTACTAACGCTGTGAGTTAATTGATGTCCTCAGAATTCAATTCCGAGCACCGGTTCCAATGATATAAGAACCCGCTCATTCGATCACTGAACATACCCAAGATAAAACTTCAAAAATTGATTCCGGGCACACCAGTCCTTGTAATCAAGTGCCTTCAGAAGCCACAGACTTGTAAAATTCCAACGAAATTAAGAAAAAAATTTCCCTAAAATTTCTGGGTCTTTACAAATAATATCTACAAATTGATTTTATTTCAAGGATAAGGAGGGGATGGTTGTAAATACTCTCAACCCATTGGTTGAATACTAGATTAGGTAACTATATTGACATTATATTTTATATTTAATTCTTTGTTAAATAGTTTAATATTTACCATGTCCCGTTGTATTTTTATATTACATGGTTAATAATCATACAAAAAAATTCTAGGAGAACCAAAAGTGGTTCATTAATAAAATTTATATTCTTATATAAATACATTGGAAGAATATTTGTTTTGTTGTAGTATTATATCTTTTAATAAAATTGGATTGTTTGAAAAAACACATTTATGTCTATTTTGACACTATTTAGTATTTGGTTTTTGTGAGAGTCATAAAAAAATTATTACATAAAAAACATCTAATAAACCCTAAAATTTCATATTAAAATAGAAAATTTAGGGATGGTATTAAAAATTTCAATTTATATTAATTTCAATATTTATAACTTCAATTATTTTAATCATTCATTAAAAAGGTAATCACTGCATCATATTTGGGTCATAAATAAATTTATTTATTTAATGTATAAAAATAATAAATAAAATTCCATGATGTAGGAAATATTTTTATATTTGAAATAAATATTTATAGTCTAATATGTCTTATGTTTAACCATATATTAAAAATGTTATACTTTTTAAACATTGAATTTAACACTTTTAACTGTTCACAAAATAAAATTAAATAAATGTACTAATCGATTCCAAGTGGAATAAAATGATCACCTTTTGTTCTTATGGATGATTTTGGTTGATATAAACTTATCTGATAGAATTAGGATGTGTGTTGGGGTATTATAAATATCATTTTTAACTTTAATTAACCTATTTACTTTTAATCATGGTAAATAATATTCCAATGTTACTATTCGTCAAAAAATATATTCATCTAATTGAACAACATTATGCTTTATGATTTCAACCATGTCTCTAGGATTTTTTAAATGCAATTCACAGAAGTGGTAAAATTAATTTTTTATTTATATTTGAAAATGTTCCTAAATGGTTAGTAAAATACGTTATACAGATCAATAAAATTTTATATATATAATATTATTATAAAATGAATCAAATGAATTATATTGGATTAATATTGGTATTATGTATCTATCATGACATAAAAGTAATTTTAATTTTAAAAATAATTATTTAAATAAAAACTCGTTTTAAAACAATAACGAAGTGTTTTCACTATTCATAAAAAATTGAATGTTTTCCGAAAAATACCAATAATTGATCAAAAGCTAATTTTGAAATTCTGAACCAATAAATTGACTTCCATTTTAAAAAATAATATTAATAAAAATTAAAATATTGGGTATTAGTATTCATAATTGCTTTTTAAATAGCTATTTTGATTGGATGTGGTGTTCTAGAACTCAAAGTTGCTTACAACGCAGGCTATTGTATTATCTAAATAGAAGCATACCATGGAAGATTGGAGTGTTACATTCATCCATCCTTCAGTTAATTTCATTTGCGGAATTTTTTGAATATTACTACATAAAAATATTTTGGTGATTCTTAATTATAAGTTCCTCAGGTTACCATTTTTCCTCTTCTATTTTATGGCTTATCCAAAGATCATTTACTTGGAGAGTCATCTTGTTTCTCAACACTTCTTCAATGGTATTATGAATCTTAATAGGCTCCTCACAATAAGACATATCTGTTTCCTATTCAATTTCATTATAAGTGAGTACATGCGTTGGGTCATGCCTTTATTTTCTTAACAGTGATATGTGGAACAAATCATGAACTTTCTAGAAACATGGCGGCATTTCCCAACGGTAAGCTACTACTCAAATTCTTTCTAGAATTTAATATTGTCCGATATATCTGGGAGATAATTTACCCATCTTATGAAACGTATAATACCCTTCCAGGAGACACCTTAAAAAACATGATTTCCTACATGAAATTCGAAATCCTTCCTTCGCTTATCGACATATCTCTTTTGCCTACATTGAGATACTTTAATGTGGGTTTTGATAATCATCAATTTTTCAACCATTTCCTCAACATGATCTGGGCCTAGGAGTTTTATTTCACTAACATCATCCCAAAAAGTTGGTGTTCGACATCACTTTCCATATAATAATTCAAATTGTTCAATTTTAATACTTGAATGGAAGCAATTATTATAATAAAATTCTTAGAGAGGTAAATATTGATCCCACATACCTTTAATGTCATGTGAGCAAGATCTCAACATTTCTTCTAAAGTTTGAAGTGTCCATTCTGATGGTCCATCAGTTTGAAGGTTGTAGGTTGTGTTCAAACGAAGATCCATATCTAGGGATTTCTGAAGACTATTCCGCAATCATAATGTAAAATGGGGATCACGATCATAAACAATTGATAGTGGTATTCCATAAAGTCTTAAAACATCATTAATATATAATAATTATAAATGTTCAACTGGAAAATCTACTCTTATATAAATAAAATTTTGTGACATGGTAAGACAATAATAAATGACCCATAATGAATCATTTCTTCTATGACACTTTTTTATACCCCTGACAAAGTCCATCATAATATCATCTTATTTCCACTCATGTTTGTGGTGAGTATTCATGACTCTTCCAGAATGGTGTCCTATTGCATTCACCTATTATAAAACAATAAATCATGGCACATAATCATCAATATACCTGTTCATGTTGTCCAATGAAAAATGTTCCTTCAAATATCCATACATATTAGTGTTACTAGCGTGTATAGAGAAATTGGATATGTGAGCATCATCCAACAATTCCCTTTTTAGATCAGATATATTGGGAACACAAAGCGTTTTCCCAAATTTCAAAATTCCATCCTCATATACAATGTCAATCAATCACCCATCATTAAAAGCATTAATTTTATTTTGAACCTCCACCTCATCAGTCTGAGGGCATTTTATCTTTTCTAGTAACTTTGGGTTGGAATCCATTTAAAAAAGTATTGATTTTTCACCTTCTAGGATTATTCCTATCTCCATCTTTACTATATCCATGAACATAGGATCCCCTTCAACTCTCATCTTGTTTAGAACTACATGATCCTTTCATCTTAAAGAATCTTCCACTTTATTTTCTTTCCTCAGGTGGTAGTGTATGGTGCAATTATAATCCATGAGTAGTTAGAGCCATTACATTTGCCTCAAGTTGAGTTCTTTATGAGAGAAAATGTATTTAAAACTCTTCTGATCAGTATATATAAGATATTTTTAACCATAAATATAGTTTCTCAATATATTCAGTGAAACAATTACGTCTGCTAACTCAAGATCATGAGTTTTATAGTTTTCCTAATGAATTTCTAGCTTCCATAATGTATAGGCAATTACTCTATCATTCTGCATCAGAACAGAATGGAATCTTTTCTTTAAAGCATCACTATGAATAACAAGACACTCATTCCCCGATGTTAGAGTCAATATAAAAGCATTGAATTATCTTCTATTCAATTCATCAGAACATCATTCACACTCTTTTTTCCAAATAAATTTAACCCCTTTACATGTGAACATGGTTAATAGTTTAGCCAATCGTGAAAAATTCTAGATGAAACACTGATAATAATAATCTAATCCTATAAAACAGTGTACCTAAGTTATACTCATCGAAGCTGGATATTCATAGATTTCACTTATCCTTGAAGGATAAACAAGGAACCCCTCTTTATTAAAAATATTCCCAATAATAGAAATATCCTGAATACATAATTTACACTTACTAAATTTCCCATATAATTCATTTATTCAAAGAGTATTTTGAATAGTGCCCTAGTTATTTTCATGATCTTTATAGCTTTGGGAGTATACCAAGACATATTTAATAATTACCACCAAGAAGACATCAAAATATTCCTTGAAAACTCTATTCATTAAATCCATGAAGGTAGAGGGTGCATTATTCAGTCGAAAAGGAATTACTGTAAACTTGTAATTCCCATACATGGTACGAAATGTCGTCTTCGAAATTTCTTCTTTCTTTATACATAACTGATGATATCCAGATCGAAGGTCAATAATTGAAAAATATTTATCTCCATTAATTTTATCAAATAAATCATCAATGAGAGGTATGAGATACTTGTTATTTAATGTTATGGAATCGATCTCCTAGTAGTCAATGCACAACCTCATAGATACACCTTTATTTTTATAAAAAATAATAGGGTTTCCCTATGGAGATACACTAGGGTGAATAAATACATTATTACTCGATTACCCTACTTGTTTATTTAGTTCAATGAATTACAGAATGTCCATTATATAAGAGGTCTTTTATATGGTCCTTGAAATCGTAATTAGGTCAACAGAAAACTCATTTTCTTGATCTATAGTATGTCCAGGTAAATCCTCTTGAAACACATCAACATATTATTGCACAATTGGTACACAATTTATTTGATAATTCCATTCCTCACCTGTTGTTATTTCACACCCTTACTATCCAATAATTGAATTTAGTAAAGATACTAGGGGTGGATCTAGATGAGAACCAGATGGTGATGTTTCTTCTCTGAAGATAATCTATTTCTTATCATCATTAGAAATTGTATCCTTTTTCCTTTTATAAAACATTTTCCCATCATGGTTTGAAATCCAATCCCTACAGAGGATTATATAAAATTTAATCATGGGTATGACAATATGATCAGTATAAAAATCATGTTTATATGACATAATGGTAACTGATTGACCCATCTTTATTGTAATGATACATCCCTTAGGAGTTTTGACTAACAACTCCATTGATAAGTGAATTTGAAAATATTAAATTTTCTTAGAAATTTGGGAAGATATTAACGAATGAAATGATCCAAAATCAAATAAAGAATTGCCTAATTTTGAAAAAATGATTAAAGTACCTGCCACCATATCATTAAGAACATCAACCTCAGTAGTAATGATCACATAATCTTATCCTTGATCACTTGACCTTTTCTGAGGTATGTTTCCCTTACATGTAGGAAATTTATTTTCATAATTCTCTATTTCTCTTCAATTTTAGAAACCAATAATGACAGCCTATTTCATTCCCTTGAAATCACGAGATTGGTTGCCTTTTTCTCCACACTTATAACAAACTCCAATCCCCTATAAGCCAGTACTGGGGTGTTTCTTCCCACCTTTACTATAGGGTGGAAAGTAAAATTTTACTTTCTTATTCTTATTTCCTTTTTTAGAGTACTCTGTAGATCTTTTCTTCTCATACTTATATTTAATTACGTAAGTCTTAGATAATTTTGTTTCTGTTGTGATAGCATATGAGACTATATATTTGTACAATGATAATGTTTTACAGAATAATTCTTGAAGTAAAAATGGTTTTAACCAATCAAATAATCAATCAATATTACTTTTTGGGTTACATATATAATCTGTACCATGCCATGAAAACCTCGTAATGTTATCCTCTTACAAAGAGACATTCTCATCCTCTATTTTTCCTTAGACTAGGAAATTTACATTCCATATCGGCTCAATGTTCAAGAATAAAGTATTTTCTTAATAAAGTCTCTTTTAACACCCTCCATTCTATATTTGAAACTTCTTCATCCTTGTTCTTCTTTTGACATAATGACCAGCATTGATCTACATCTCCTGTAATGAAATAAACATCCATGAAAACGTTTCCCCTTTCACTACTCCCCAAAACATGAAATATTTTCTCTAATGAACACATCAATTTATTATCTATTAATTGATTATTAGTCCCATTGAATGTTTGTGGTTGATTCCTAATGAATCGGTCTAACAGTGATCCTCCACATTGTGGATCAGGGTGCCCCAAATGGGTGAGGTTATTATTCATAACCTAAGTAATTTTTCTGAGTATGTTTATTAGTTGTTCAACAACAGTTAAATCACCAGCTCCACTATAATTATCATGAGTAAAATTGAAATCCCTACATGGACTACCTTTGTTGATACAGCTTCCATTCCTTCCACTAGGAAAAATTTCTAAAAAATGTAATACACTCGATTATTTTATGAATCGCAATGCATAATTGAAATTTTTAAAAATAAAAAACTTAAATTGAATATTTTCTAAATAAATACATAATAATAATAATGTTTTCTTTGAGGAAGTATTTACTCATAAATCCTTCA
Organism: Viscum album; assembly: GCA_963277665.1. Classification (NCBI taxonomy): domain Eukaryota; kingdom Viridiplantae; phylum Streptophyta; class Magnoliopsida; order Santalales; family Viscaceae; genus Viscum; species Viscum album. The sequence continues at coordinate 1,917,670,536 of OY728148.1, read as the reverse complement.
AAATAGTTTTTATAGAAATGATAATTATCCTAAGCATATCTACTCAGAGTGTCAAACCAGATGTGCAGTAGGGCTCGTTGTCATGTACCAGGATACCTCAGGTCATGCTAGAAACAATGTTTTTGGAGTTTTCACTCTTAGGTACATCTATTCTAGAACCATTTCGACTTTTAGAATCTTGATATGGATGTATTTCTTGTAAAAAACATATAATATCTACATTACCAATATTTTTTGATGTTCTTCTGTACTAATACTCAAATTCTATAATGGGGTAATGTTATCAAATCAGAGATTTTCTATATCCAGTTTCCATGGTTTATACTAAAAATTCACCGATACTAACTGTAACACCCCGACCATAGTTACCCAGAGTCAGTTCATTATTACATAACATTTTCATGTTCACAATAGGTCATATCCCGAAAGACCAATCAGTTTAGTATCCTTGAAAGTACTAGATACATACATAAGTTTTACATTACATTATAAAATGGAAAAAACAACATTGTGTATCCTTTGGAAACAGTCATATATATTATATTATCCCCAAAGGTCAATCATATATACATCATTGCATACTGAGAAAAATAAAACATATGAAGGGGGTGAGATCAGATGATCAGTATGGATAACATCACCACAGAAACTATCACAGATTAGCATAAAATTTAAGGCAATGTATAAGAATAAAACACAAGCCTTTTAAAAATAAAATTAACAATAATATGAAAAAAAATTAATCAAATAATTCCATTAAAATATTCTAATGGCTATTCAAATAGTCGAATAATCACATGTAATACCAATATCTTACTTCATATTTATGGAATGTAGAATGTAGAACACCACAACCACATAGTCAAGGCCTTGTTCCATGATTTATAATAACAATTTTGTCAGGACTTGAGCCAAGATAATAAAGTTTCTCATGTGACCTACCAATGCATCAAGGGGAAATATCAGGCCCCACCCATCTATTACTATGTATAATGCATTCCTCATACAATAATTTTGAAACCTTACATAAACATTCGTATTAAAAATAGGATAAAAATTGTTAATTCTTTAACTATAAACCATGAATGGTAAAAAAATTGAACAATCATAGTAAAACATATCAAAAAACCTATAATACAATATGGATGATTCTTTCTGGATAAATCAACTTCAAACAAGAATAAAATAAAACAAAAGATGTTGTCATCGATGAAATCAATACAAACACTCTTTGAGTGAAATATCTCTTTCCACTTTGAAATCATTTAAAAGTAATGAAAAAAATTATATGGAATGTATTCTTAAATTATTTTAAAGGATCATTAGAAGGTGTTATAAGGGAGGAAAATAGTTTCACCCTCTATATATATAGGAAATATTCTATCCTTAATTTTTTGAAAAGGTCACAAAGTAAATAGTTTGGAAAAAGGCAGAAATATTACTTTCAAAGAATTTTCTAAAAAGTCAAAAAAGGGTATAATTGAATTTGACCCATATTCTTGGAAGTAGTAAAAATGTTTTGAAATACATTTTTAAGAAACATGGATGTGGATGATAATGATGGCCCATTAGATTCTTACATATAAACAATCTCGGATAAAGATGAGATTGTAATATTAACCCTTACTTTGTAAATATCTTTAGTCGAGGCTATGTTAACCTCTAGTATGTTGGTTAAGTAATTTTAATTAAATAATATAAGAACTACATACATAAACATTTTATCATATATGATATTGAAATATTAAATTATTATTAATATTTCAATAGTATCATTGTCTCTGGTGTTAACTTATTCATTTTCCTTTAAATGTTTTATTATGGAATCCATGTTTGTTATAGATAGGACTTAATAAATTCCTATCCATAATGATATTATGTTCTTATAAATTATTTTGAATCATAAAATTAAAATTATTATTTAATGGTTAAGATGGGTAATGAAATCATATCATGTCGTCGAGACGGTAAGCCATACATACATATGAGTGACAATATCATTCTATTGGTGGTGAAATAATATGAATATGGAATTTATATTATATATAAATAATAATTAACATGTTATATTTATTATTTATATCAAAATATCCTCATTATTATACTCATCAAAATAATGGAATGTTGAATAACAGACTACACCAAAATGTGGAGACGATAATCTGCATGTACGCACATATAGTGATATTGTCATTCATTGGATGGATAGAATAATTAATATGGGCGTACCATATTTAAAATTACATCACAACATTAGTAAGGTACTAGAGTTATTATTTTGGTATGTAAAAAACAAATAATGATGATGTGGAAGAAGAAAATAACTTTGAAAGTGGTGATGAAATAATTACCTCCCCATCAGGTGCGTCCTTTTAATTTGAACAAAAGGGATCCATAGGTTGGATTAGGATAAAATTAAGACCTCTATTATGAATTTAAGGTAGTTTGGAGTACATTTGAGTATGGTTTTCCATGAAAAATGGCTTTGGGGTGTTAATTTGAGAGAAGGGGATGTACCCTTTTATAAGAGAGGTGAGAGGCACTTTAGGAAATGCTTGAAATATTAAATTACAATAAACTAATTTTCAAATTCTAATATATCCAAATGGATTTGTTTATAGGATAATGCAGGGATGGGTCTAAATAATTGCATCCATTATTTTTTAGACACGTTTAGGTCACCATATTAACCTTATCATTTATATAAAATTCTTGGTTAAATAGTTTAACATTTACCATGTCTCCTGGAATTTTTATATTACATGGTTAATAAAGATACTATAAAATTATAAGATAACCTATAGTGGATTATTAATTACATATATATCCTTATATATGTTCCTTTTTTGAATCATATATTTTTATGTGTGTTATATAATTTAATAAAATTGATTTTTTTTTAAAATCATTTCTGTCAATTTTAACACTATTTAGTTTTGGTTTTTGTGAAAGTCATAAAAAATATATTACTTTTTAAAAAATACATTTAATCTACCCTAAAATTTCACATTCAACTATAAAATTCATAGATGGCATCAAAAGTTTCTATTTACATATCTTTTAATATTTATTACATCAATTATTTCAATCATTCATTAATAAGGTAATTATTAGACCATAACTGTGACATAAATATAATTAATTATTTATTTTTTAAAATTTATAAATAAAATACCATGATTTAGGAAATATATTTAACTTTCTGAAGAATATTTATAGTTGAATTTATCTTACGTGTAACCCAACATTAAGTTTTTTATTTATTAAACTATGAATTTAACACTTTTAACTCTTCTTTAAATAAAATATAATAAACTTCATAATCTATTATAAATTTATCAAAATGATCATAATTTATTAATAAGGTTGATTTTGGTCTAATTAAACTTATACAACAGAATTAAGACATGTGTTAGGGTAGTTATAATAGCAGTTTTACCTTTAATTACACAATTTAATTTTAAACGTGGTAAATAATATTTATAAGTTACTATTCACCAAAAATTATTTTCATCATATTTATCAACATTTTAATTTATGATGTCAACTCTACCTCACATATTTTTTCTGTTCAAATCACAAAATTAGTAATATTATGTATTATTTAGATTTGCAAATGTGCCTAGAAGGTTGGTAAAATACGTTAAAAGGTTAAATACTATTATATATATATACATATTATAAAATAAAACCAATAAATTAGATTGAATTAATATATGTATTTTGTGTCAATTTTTACATTAAAAGAATTTTATATTTATAAATAATTATTTAAATAAATATTCAGTTTTAAACAACAATGTAGTGATTTTTTACAATTCCTCAAAACTTAATGTTTTCAAAAAAAATACCAAAAATTCATCCAGGGATAATTTTTACATTATAAACCCAAAAAAGAAGTCTATTATGAAATGGAATATTAATAAAATTTCAAAAAGTTGGTATTAGTATTCATATCTGCATTTTAAATAGCTAGTTTGGTTGGTCGTGGTTTGCTAGAACATCAAGTTGCATACAATGCAAACTGTTGTATTATTCAAAGAGAAGCATATCATGGATGCATGGGGTCTTAAAATTTATATCTCAAAAACTCATTAATTTTATTCTATTATGGTTATTTAATGATAATACATGTTTTCGATTTATTTTCTTTTATTTATGTACTCAATCGTTCAAACTAATATTTTTTTGTAGAAACCATATTTATTTCACTCTTCGATTGAAACCCCTTTTTTAGAAAACTATTTTCAAGAAGTTTTTTAAAAACTGTTTCTATAAAACATGAAAGTATTTATTAATGATTTTTTAAAATATTTTTGTATTTAAAAAAAATAAATGTATATTCATAGTTTTTCCAAATATTGGTCTTTTCAATTTTACAAAAAAAATAAAGGGATCTTTGTTTTAAAATGTATGCTGTGAACACAATTAGACTCCAACATGACCTTTATTTTAATTGAAATTTATTTTATAAATTTTACATGGTTATTTCCAAAGAAATTTATTTTCACAATATTTTATTATTTTTTAATTTTAAAAAATCATTTTTGATGAAAAGTTATTTTCCACTAGAAATGTTCCAAGTGATCATTAAAAATAATTCTCTATCTAAGATGATATTCACTGATGTATCATATGTTTAGCTGGGGACATAAAACTAGGATAAAATTATTATTACATAAATGATGTTTTTATCATGATAAGCGGTTTATGAATCCTGTTTCTCCATCATGGGTTATACCTTTATAATATTCCTATAAAACCAAAACAATTTTCCACAGGTTATGCTATGAGGAAATAATGAAAAGATTCAAAACCCCTTATCTTTTCCATTGGTTTCTATATGATGAAATTTTAATGAAGCCCATTTTAGTTTATGTGTTATTATATGGTGAATAGTTTTTTTTCCAATACCACAAATATTTAGGATTTTGTCTTTGTGATGAGTGGGACCTATCTCTCATTCCAATTCCTTGGGTAAATATGGATATAGAATTAGTAAATATTTTATTAGTGATCATAGTTATATAATCGCAGTGTTATTCATGAACACGGTTACATTTGACACTTTTATGAGAGAATAAGGTTATATGTTCACAGTATTATATGTGGACATGTCTTTCATGTCTAAAATGTTTTAAATGATCTAGTTTCATGTCCATAAGTTTATGTGAAGGAATTATTTAACGTATATAACAAAAATAGTGAACATGTATCTATTTATAAATGTTTATAATGTTATAAGTAGATTTATTTTCCATGTATATATGCATTGTTACATTTTTATGCACACATGGATCATGTTAGATAATTCCATTCGATTCATGTCTTATTAACATCCCATATTGGTTCCATTACTGATTATTATGGTCCTTGATATTATTGGTATGGTTATCAAATGTTCTTATTATGTATCCATAGTTGCATGTTCCTATTATTCATAATTATCTCCCTTGTTTTACCTCATTGATAATTATAGCTCACCATTTATTATGTTTCATCTCAAATAGTCAAGAATAAATATTTTATATTGTGAATGTTTGTGAAGAGTAATAAAGGGGAAGACCTTTGTTGTAGATGATGAAGATCATTAACCAAATTATCTGATTGTTTACCTAGTTTCTAAAGACACTAAACTATTTTGTTCTTCATGAACATGTTATTATAATGAATTAAATATTAATGTAAAAATATATAATATCTATCTGTTAGAATACCGGATCGCAATAATATGAAACCTTCTTGATAAGATATTGATTCAGAGGGATAATTTTATGTAGTGAGAATTCATATGTGTTTTTTTATGAAATTACATCTTTATATGTGAGTTCCTTCGCACATTTCTATTGAGTAATCTTGTACATTATGCAAGAACATATAAGGCCACATGGGAAGATGGATAGAGAAACAGAGAAAAAAATTTAATTTGATTACAGTTAAATATTCTTTATATTTTAAAACATAGATAAATATTATTATCTAGATCGAGAATTTAGGTGCATTATTTTTTTATAGAATAAAGTATATCCATTAATTTTATTATTGTTACTTTGTAAATTATTTTTAAATAAAAAATAAAATTTTTAGTTAAAATTAAATTAATAAATATATTTTCATGATGCAATGAAATTTTAATGAAATAATATTTTAATGAAATATTATTACTAATTTTTTTATTAATTATATACGATTGTATTATTTTAATGAATACAATTGTAATTTTTATTATGGTTTGAACCCCATTTTTTTAAAAACCCTTGAATTTTTTATGAATGTCAGTTTTTAATTTAAAAGAAAAAATTCAAATATATAGAAAATTATTGAGATAAAACGAATATTATTTTTGGAATCATGATGTTGAAATTATCCAACGGTGAATTTTTCATAATTTTCAAAGACAGTCGAATGTTTGGGTAAAAATTTAATACCGTTTTATTATATAATGTGTTTATGAAATCATAATGACCCAATAATGATGTAATAAGATAATATAAATGATATTTTGTTTGAAAATATATGTATTAAAATTAAAACAATGTGATTTTAGGTTTCATTGATTAATTTCACAATGCCTATGGGACCCTCCAAGACTTATAATAAAATTTAACCATTTAAAATGATTTCTCTGTGGGTTTAACTCAAATCCACCTAAGAAAGCATAATATTTTAGGATAATTGGAAATTTCCCTTATAAAATAATTTCTTCCAATCCCCTTGGGAAAAAACCATGTGCAGAATGCATGGATTGGTTTGTTGTTTTGATTTGTTAAATGCGTGGTATCCAAAACATTAATAATAAAGAATTCCCTCTCTTTTGCTATATAAAACACAAAAGGTCCCACTAACTCTTCACTTAAAACCTTTTAATCTCAACCAAACTCTTCCATAATCTCTCTATAATCCACCCATGGTGCCCCAATATCCCAATAAGCCCTCTCAATCCCCTCACAATCCTTTGTGATCACAATTCCAAGTAAAGGATTTGAACCTTCCTTTTTTTGTCCAAATTTCAGTATGTTGTTATATAACAATTTTGGCAAATAAAAATGTTTGGATATGATTTCTCACATACCACATACTTCCAACTTTATGTTTGAATTATTATAGACCCATTTCTATCTCATTAATTCCTCCCAAGTACACACGTTACCATGCCAAAATTTCGTAAGAGATTTCTCACTCCCCATTGACATTCAAGAAATTATTTTGTATTATGAAAATAAATTCCATTACATATGATGGGACATGTATATATTTGTCCCCATTAATATATATTTCATTTACATATTATGAAACACCCCTTTATCTCTAATCAATTTTTTATTAATTCCCATGTCACGTCGTTATGCTGCCAAAATTGCACCGCAATTCTCCCAGGTAAAATCATTTTGTAGTCAATACCAAACCATTTTATTTATAAAGGGTAGTCACATTTATTTAAATATACTTATGGATTACGCAGTTTCTTTCATGAATTTCGAATTATTTTTTCATGGAATTAATTATTATTTTTAATGAATCCATGTTATATGATCCATGTTGCACACTTATGCAAGAAATATAATGATTAAGAATGGTGCACCCTGATAGCACTCCAATGCATTGGGTAATGATTAGTATCAGGATACAACAAGTGAAATGAGGGTTTAATCAAGATAATTCATGTGAAATTATTGTTTACCCATGCTCCATGTTCAATGATCCTTGGTTCAAGATAATATCATGTTAAATGTAGTTCCCACATTTCGAAGGTTTGATAATCATGCTATATCATGCCTTAATGTTCATGTTTCTATTTTGATCTAATAATATCTCTATTTCATAAAATGTACAATATTAATCATGTTACGCCTTGTTTACTCCCTTACTAAGATTTATAGCTCACTCTTTTCATATGCATATCATCTGGTTATCCCATGCAATGCTATGTGTGAAAGAATATTTTGGTCATGTAAAAGAAGCATTCAAAAAAGTTTTTGTGTTTTATGTTATAACTTGTTATGTAATGTTCCTAATTTCCCAAGACACTATACCTCTCGATACATAGAGTTTTATAAAGTGAATTTTTATTTAATAAATCATGTTTATGTGTGTAATAAAGAACTAGGTTGTTATAGTTGGTATCATATGATAGGTTTACTTATTTTTGGATTAAGATTAGAAAAACCAAGAGAAATCCTTATGGACAAGACTCTGTATACTGAAAACACCCCTAAATTTTGTGAGTGTTGTGTATTTAGCTTAACTTGAAAATACATACCTATCTTTATATGAGCAGTTAGAGGAAACTCTAGCACATGTGTACCTAGGGGTAAAACATGAAAACACCGATTTGAGATAGACTCACACAAGAAGTGGTGAATGACAACGGGTCTTGTGGAACTATTTGTTATGACACTCCCTAGGTATATGCTTTTCTAAATTCATTAGCTTACAATTAACCATTATTATGGTAATTAAAGAAAATCCCTTTAGAATATATTTTTGGCTATAGATCATGGATAATGTAGTGTGAAGCCTATAAATTCATAAGTTAATGAAAAAAATTATTTATAAGTCATCCATTTTTTCATTGGATTACCATTTATGTGTTATTGATAACTTTAATTTTATTTATTCCAGTGAAACGTTATAGGAGGACTCGGGCTAACAACCGAGGCTATGATCAATGTGATGACTCTTCTATTGAGATTCCCAATCCGATGGGAGAAGTAACCAAGAACATTTCATGATACTCTCTCAATTAACTAATGTTTTGAATATAAATATGGGTCAATAGAAATGTTCTCCCCCCTCCCCCCCACAAGAATGAACAACTCACATTAATGATATTCATGAGACAAAGGCCTCTTAATTTTATTGGATCATATGATTCCACAATTGTCGACCAAAGGATAAACTCCATTCAAAAGATCATATTCATCCTTCAATGTTCTGAACAAGAGACAGTTCTTCAAGCGGCTAATAATATGGAGGGTAAATATGATCATTGATGGACATTAATAAAAAATACAAATCTTGAAGAAGAGATCAGGGTGTTGGAATGGAAGGACTTTTTAAAAAAGAAATATGATAAATATTTTCCATACAACCTCTGATATAAGATAGATTGGGACATCATTTCAATCAAAATAATGATGACAAATCAGTCCGAATGTAGAAGGAAAATTTTACAATGCCTTTAGGATGCGCCATTGAATAGTTTTTTAACCTTAAATGAAAGGTTGACCACTTCATTGGTGAGCTAAAACCTAACTTACAGAAGGCCCATACAATCCAGCACTTCGTAAGCTATGAGGAAATTTTCTGATGTTCCATCAAAGTTGAAATGGCGATCAGAAAATCTCATGGTTATCATGGGGATATGAATCGTGTGGTGCTATTTAATTCTTGAGGTCCGATGGATAAATCCAATAGTTCTAAATAAATCTATCACACCACTTGGTAATGGTGTGGAATTAAAAAACCCCTAAATTGCCTTAAAAGGATGAGGAAATGAGTAGTGCATCCCAAAAATTTAATTTTTTTTTGAAATTTTCAATTATTAAATTAAATTATTAATATATATATATATATTTTGATACATATTTTATGCTAATTTATTTTAATTTAAAGAGATAAAATGATGTATATAATAGAGAATAAAGGAATAAAATATATGTGAATGAAATTTTGGATTGATATTGAAAACCAATTATCGATAATGTATGAAATATATTATATTTATTTTATGTTGAATTATTTTATATATATATTTATGAATATATTATGATATTATAGAAGTCCCCAATACGAGTTCAATGCTTAAAATATTGAAAACTCTATTAATATAATTTATTTGGTATGGTCTATGGTTTTATTAACATTATCAGGGGATGTGATAATTATAAATGTGGGATGTTCCACATACTAGGAAGATGTAAAACATTTGTGTTGATGGATGATAGATTATGTTAGAGTGATTTATATTGTGTTGTACAATATTTTCATAGGAATTTTCAATATTATATAGTGGTGTAAATTGTTTAGGTTCATAACACTATGGTATTTGAAAATTCTAATTATTTAAATGGTTTCAAAACACTAATATATAGGATGTGATGATGGTTGATTGAAATGATATTTTAGTGGATATCAAGTTTTTATGAAAATATTTATATAATATGTAGAGAAAATAAATATAGGTGTTACTGTGTAATTGTGTGGAAAATAAGACCTCGTAGTTATGAAAGGGAAATTTGTTATATATTCTATCAATATTTATTATATGAAGCATGTGTAACAATAGAATATGTAGAATGGTAGTGATTAATTAATCCCTTATAGATGTTGGGGTTACAAATAGGTAGGATCATGATGTTTTTATGTTGGACAATAATATTCTATTGGACCATTAATTGTGATTTTATTTTTGGGAAAAAATATATGGTGGGGGTCTAAATTGAATGGTGGTTTGTGATAGTAACGTCGAAGTTTTGACTGGGTATTTGGTAGTGTGTGTTGTGTATGATAGTGAAGATGATATAATAATGGTAATAAAAATGTGTATAATATTAATATTTATAGTGGATGTGTAATGCGTGGTGTTGATATTTATGATGAAGATGGGAGATTCTATAAGGGTCTATGACGGTATGTAGCATCCCAATGAAAACTAGTTGTGGTGGGGAGTTCCCCAATAGCTGGGTACAAAGAAAACTGGTGAGTGATTGTATGGGTGTATATTAGCCTCTCTGATGGATATAGGTTTGAAAGAATGATCTTAGTGTTAATATAGCTACATGTCGATTGAGGTGATATAGTTTGTTTCCTATAGGTTGATAGTTACATGTTCTTCATAATGGTATCACAAATTTCTTACATGATGACCTTTTTTATTACAGTTTTTAATTATAGATATTGTATTTTTGGAGTATAAAAAAGGGAGTATTAGAAAAAATATTGAAATTTTGATTATTTTGATATCTCTATGTGATGTTTTCAACATGTATGGAGGTTTTAATGTTGTATAATGTGTGAGTATGTCACCAGTATAAATAAAATGGGATAGGTATGTATTATAAATATGATAGGAACAACAGGTACACAACCGATGTTTGGTGAATTGGACAGTGAGTCAGTCCCACTAGAAAAACCATCCGAAATATAGGAAATTTCAACAAGATAGTCAATAAATAAATTATTTATTATGATAGTATACTAGTTTTTATGTAGTAATCTGATAACCCTTTTTTATGTTAAGATGTTTGTGTATTTTTTAGGCTTTTAACAAGATCCTACTTCATGGTTATTATTATTATAGATCACTATTGGGGGGGATAGTACCCAATATTGTAAATCTGTTCTCATATACATCCCTGAGATATATATATATATTTTTAAGTGATTTATTATGAATTTGATGTGGGTTCTCTTCCTCTCTTATCTTCTTTCTCCCATACTTCATATTCCCATTATTTCAAAAGTGTATCCCCTGATATTTTAAGATGATTAGAACAACGAATGGTGTATGTGCATATAATAAATGATATTTTATTTTATTTTATCTTGAGGATGTTGGAAGATGTTGATATCCTGTTTCAATCAGTATTTTTATCTTACTCATGTAATTATTATATTTATTTTGGTGTTTTAGTTTAATTACATAGAAATAGTAGATATGTTGCTGAAAGTTATATTTATTTTTATCATAATGGTTGTATGTGTAAGAAAATAAATTATTTATTGTCTTCCATTATATTATTAGTGAGTTGATTCTTCTGGGTGGTATTTTAAGGTTCATATGACAAGTCTTTATGTTTTATATTTAATTAAAATTTTTATAAATAATTATTGGAAATTTTGGTGTGACATGTGAGATTTGGTGTTTACAATCAATATTTAATGGAATTAATTGTATTTACTATGTAGGTGGTCTCTATGATATTTATCCCTATATTTATTTATTTATTATTTTGGATGCATTCATGGGTTTTTGGGTTAGTAAAATTGGATAATAACAAATAATTTCCAAATATGAATGGTGGGGTGGGTATAGAACTGCATAGTGATAGGGAAATTGATCCATTTTCTAATCTACAAATTGATGGACTCCTCGCCATAAATATAAAGAAAAAATTTTGATAAATGAGGGGCCTAAATTGGTCTCCACACTTAGGATAGGGTTTTAATATCATAGGTTTTTCATCATTGGCGGTTGATTGATAGGAATAATGGATTTTGTGCCCCTTAATAATCGGTGAAATGAGTTCATGTCTAATAATTGGTCTGGAGAAACATATTGAGGGTTGAATGGTGTCCTATATCATTATGAAATCATCTTATAACTCTATGTGCATTGTGATGTGTGGTGATGGTGGATTCATTAGAGATAACTCTTCAGTGATTTATCATATTATAGGAAGTAAATATACAATAAATCATGGGTCATGGGATATGAGTTAATTTTTCCTCAAAATATATTTATAAGGGATCCAAAATGTATTGATGTAGGTTGATCTTTGGATTTTATGACATGAATTTTGAGGTGGAAAATGAAAGATGAGTTTTAATGGCCTTCGATGAAAATTTCAAAAAGATCCAATGAACCATGTTTCATCCATGGGTGTTGGTTGTGAGATTATATTAGTGGTTAAAGGATGAGTGAGCTTTTTGAACCTAATAGTTTAATTTATGATAAATATGGGTATATTTATTGGTTAATTTAATATGTACCGTGTTTTATGTTTTTATATTTAGGGGTTATACAATGAAACTATATGATTTATATGATTTAATAAGAGTTATAGGAATATATCACATATTGATAGAAAAAATATTATCATTCTAGGCCATCGATGCAATATATATGAAAGGGTCTAGATATAATCTTGGTTATGATATTTGATACCAAACATACATGATATGATACCTACCCAAAATAAAAAAGGTTGTTTTTGATATGTGGTACGTGAACCCAATCTCAGTGATATGGTGGTGGTAAAATTTTGATATATGACCTCACCCAATGTAATTGTGAGATGGTAGAGGTGTTTAACAATTTGTCACATATAGTGGTAAGGTGATAGTATGATGCCTCACCCTATGTGATTATGTAATTACAGATGTGGTTATTATGATACCATAGTTGGAGTGATAAATTTATAGTAATATATTTTATTATAGAATATTAAAATACTTATTGGGTGTGAGTGTAATATTTTTCTTGGGACTCACAAAGAGTGTTAGGGTTGTGGAATGAAACTATATTAAGGGATCATAACCCTATCTGGTAGAGTATAGATTAATAGTATTATACAAGGTGAGTTCATTTTTAACTGTGTAACAAATAGTGTACGATATATATATTATCCCACCATTTATTGTTTGGATTCAAAGTTATTTGGTTATCACATGATAAACAAAAGGTATGATTGTATTAAATCTATTTTATTATTATTTCGGGTTTCATACATGTGTGTATGATGGTGTATTATTGGGATGAGCTAGTGGTTTCATACTAATATTTGTACTCACACCATATATTGGAACCCTAGTGGTTATGATTATCTTAGGCATACTAAAAAGTTCTGAGTAATTGTTATATTAATGATTAGTATATGTAATCTTATTTATGTATAAATAATTATATTATTGTGATTATTGTTGTCTGTAATGGTTCATCTTAGAGTTTTTTATATAGTTTTTTTTTCATATATGTGATCGTCATGGTGGAATTTTATTAATATATTTAACAATATACCCATCATATCCTTCTTATATAATAAGAGAATTTATATTTTTTAATAGTTTTCCAAGTATATATTTCATTACATGTGTACTGTGATATGTGGTTGTTGATAATATTTAGTTCATTTTTTGGGATGGATGTAATATTTTGAGTATAGACACCATTATTTTTATTATAAACTGTCATCTCTATTTTTCAACAATTTGAATATGTGGAGTGCCACCTAATGTCATATATCAAAATTTAAAAATGCTAACTTAGAACATAAAATTGGTATTAGGGATATGTTTTTTCTTACTATTTGTGACATGATATGTTTGAGTCTAGAAAGTATTGGATCTGAAGATGGACATTGTCTAGTGTATCCTCACCATATATCTAGTAAAATTTCATAGTTACTAGGTTTATGAGATATAGGTTTTGGTTTTAACTATTTTAGTTGAAATAATTATTGTTTCATGTTTTTCTTATTTGTGTTTTTCATGTAGTATTTTAATCATTTTATGAGGTTCAAAATGTCTTGAGTTCATGAATAATATCCTACGACTATATATTCTATCCATGCATGTGACAACCAATAATTCTAATAGTGACTTGTAAAAAGTAAAATTGCATTGAGGAAATCATGTTTTATTGAGAATATAATGTTTTTGGAGGTTATATATAATTTTTAACTAATTAAAACACTAATAATATGTTAAGTGGTTTCTTTGAATTACATAGTGTTGAATTATTATTTAAAAGAAAGGGGTCACCTTTTCCCAAAATGAACAAATTACAAATATTATTAAAAGAACGATTACAAGAGTCCAAAATATGAGGTCATATTACAATATTTTTTTGGAAAGGAACAAATAGCAGCGGGAATTTCTATGAACCGGTCATCATCCTAATTTACGCCCATGTTGGCTAGACCATTTTCAACCTAGTTTTTTTCTTGATAAACTTGTCTGATGATATATTTAATATTAATAAGAGAACGGGTGCATTCAATTTACTAGGTAGTAATGTTCAAACCAATTCTTCTTATGCCATTCCAAATTGATAGAACAATTGTCGTTGAGTCAAATTTATCCCATATGTTTTTCCAACCAAGGAGATTGGAAAAAATAGATTTAAGAAACCAAGAATATTATCTTCAAAGGAGGTGGAAATGCTACATTTACACATAAAGCATTCAAGTTTCTGACTCAGATGATTCTTGAAAATAGCACCAAACCTTTCAAGACCCATATTTCCCTTGTAGGATCCATCAATATTGATTTTGATCCATCCAGGTAGGGGTGAGATCTCCAGAACACATCCATAGTGTGATGCGGCTGATATAAATTTCCTTTAATATTTAAATGCTTTAGGATCCCAAAGACATGCACGATGTTGTGGAAATGTCCCTTTTGAATCAAGGAAACTTCATGTATGGCAATGAGGATCTTCACCTGTCATGAAAGTTGATTAAATGAGTAGTTGTTATGAATAATAAATTTCAGATAATACCAAATCATATGATGGAGATCAACAACTGCAGCAAGGAAGAGGTTCTAGATTACATTAGAACCTTCCATTTTTGAACATTTTTTAAGATGAGCATTTACTGAGTCAAGAATCAAGCATTTGTTGTAAAACGTTTCTAGAAAATAGTTCCATAGAGTAGAAGAAGTAGCTCAATAGAGAACGACATGGTTAGAAGATTCTATATATGGATTATAGATTTTTTCTCTTAGAGCGGAGTGGGATGCCAGAATATTGGAAGAACATTTTAGTAGGAACTCTTCTGTGAGAAATACACCAGATGATATTGAATATCGAAGGTTTTATCAATGTTTTGTGGGAATTTTTTGACCATCTATAATTTCTCTCAGTGTTAAAAAAAATAATTATTATTGAAATTGTTTTCATTTAGAATACCATTTTGTGATGGTTCTCATGTGAAGAAAACACTTGTGTGAGCTAAAGAGTAGCTTTTAATGACATTCAAAATAATATTAGGTAGGTGATCATGTTGAGAGTTTAAAATTCCTCTGGTAGATCTTTTTATATTATCAGGGGTTTAATCAGGAGAAATCATGGAAATTAAAGGCATCCCAGTTCGGTTTTCCAACCAATATTTCATAGAGGAGTCTCTTGAGGCCATCCATCAAGAGTTATTCAAAATATTTGGTAAATTTAAAAGAGTGCTTTATGGAATTCCATATTTATGAATTATTGAATTTTTAATTTCCCATTTATGTTTGTCAAGAAACCTAAGTCTGAGAAAGGTAATGGCTTGAGAGGTATTTTGATAAAGGTTCCAAGTTAGTCCTCCAGGAAGGTATTCATTAAAAAAATTTATATTATTTATACCAAAACCACCATTTTCAATGGGCATGTATCATGTTGAACAATGAACACTCAGAAGTTTTCATTATTGAATACTACCAGTTAAGATGATGTTCAATATGGTGGTGTTTATTTTTTTAATGAGACCAGTAGGCCATTTTTAGACCATCATGGAGTAAACCATCTTGGAAAAAATAGTGGATTTGACAAAGAAGTCACTACCTACCATATAGAGAGATTTAGATTTCCATGAAGATAACTGATTTAGAACTTGGTCAACAATAGCTGCAATGTGACCAGATATGGGTATGCCCAAAAAATGGAAACACCAATATAAGTGAAAGGGAGCATAACTTCTTTCATAACTAGTTCACTAATAATGTTACATTTTCTATTAAGAGTAATGTTTGTCCCAATAAAGATGCAAGATTTATTCCAACTAATGGTCTGACTAGAAACCTCTTCATAGTGTGAGAGTGAATTTTTAAAATTAATAATGATTATTTAATCCCCTTGATGGATAATTATGGTGTCTTCTGCATAAAAAAGATGAGTATGATAATTCACTTTCCTAAAGTCATGTATGGTATTTAGTTTGTTCTTGTCTACTAGTCGGTTGATGAGATTATTGATGTAGTTTTCTACTATCGAGAAGACAATAGAATATTGGGGGTCACCTTGCTTTACAAATTTGGTGCATTTAAAATAGTCCTTGGGATATCCATTGATCTAAATGGAGATAGATGCCAAGTTATATAGAGTTGTGATAGTAGTGATAAAATAGATGTTAAAACCAGAACCATGAAGTACTTTGAAGATAAAACTTTAGTACATTGTGTTGAATGCTTTTCTGATGTTAATTTTAATATCTATGTTTCCTCTTCTATTAGGTTAATTAAAATTATTGAAACACTTAGATGAGAGGATAATAAAGTCTTGAATGGATCAACGCATTATAAAACTAAATTTTTTCCAGGAGAAAATTTTGTCTGTGAGAGTGGAATGTATATTGGCAATGATTTTGGTAATGATTTTAAAAAGATTGTTGATAAGCGCAATGGGTCTAAATAGATTAATCTTAGAGGAATTATCCACTTTCAGGATCAAGTTGAGAAACTGAGAATTTAGAGCATTATGGAGAACCCCATTGGTGAGTAAGGACTTTACAAGTTTACAAAGGTCCATCGGAATCACATCCCAACAATGTTGTAAGAAACTATTATTGAAGAAATCAAGACCGAAAGCACTGTCAGGATTTAGACTAATTATAGTGTCCTTGATTTTATGATCTATAGAAGTGTTGAGAATGAATGATTTTTCCTCATCATTGATCAATTGAGAAATGACCTTAGGTATGAGATCTTTGTTTATATTTGGAGCATCAAAAATGGATTCATAATATGAGATGATATAATGAGTGATGTCATCCTTATTTTCATGGAAGCTAACCCCACATACTGAAATGGTAAATGGCCTAGAGTTATTCATTATTAATTTAAGTGATTTGTCAAATTTAGTATTTCTATCACCATATGTTAACCATTTAACCATAAATGATTGTTTTCTCATATTTTCTTTGAACGTGAGAAATTAGTTGAGTTTGACTTCAATGTTTAGTTCTTGAGTAGGTTCATTGTTGAGGTCAGAGTTGGTGTTTTTGTTTTTAATATCATTGATATATTTTTCAATAATATTGATGTCCTTATTAATTTGTTTGGATTTAGAGCTGCACCAAATTTTTACATTCTGTTTTAGATGTTTTAATTTGGAATTACAGTAAAGGACATCATTTTTACAAGACAATGTGGACCAATAGTTTTGGATGATATGGGAGAACTCGTCATCATAGAACTACACATTATTAAATATAAAAGTAAAATTAGGTTTCATGTCATTGGTGGATACACTAGCCAAGATGGGGCAATGATCGGTGTTCATCTGATGAAGAGTAGTACTGGATATAGTGTCCAATATATCTGACGCATGGGAATTCATGAAGGCTCTATCCATATTAGTGGGTAAAACTTTGTTGTTGTGTCTTCTATACCGTGTTTATTTTTCACTAGTGAGACTGATTTCAATGAGATTGTTGTCATCAGTTGAGGTTTTAAATTATCTCATGGAAATAGAAGCACGAGAAAGTCCAATTTTATCACTTGAGTTGAGAATGTCATTAATGTCACCCATATTAAACTATGGTGCATTAATGTTAGTGCGATGATATTAGAGATCATTCTAAAGTGTTACCTTTTATAGGTTTATATTATTATCATAAACTAATTAGTAGAAAATATGTGTTTCCTATATATTAAAATTGTAATTAAAAATATGGTCAAAGATATTTAAAAAATTAATATTTTATAAATGAAATTGTGAACAAATCTATTAAAATTAATTATTTAAATTATTAGTGATTTAACCAGTGAAAAAATAATTTTCTTATATAAATAAGATTATTTAGAGGCATAGATAATTTTTGGATCCATAATAAAATATAATAAAGGGTGATGACTGTCAATCATTCTCTTTAACAGAATGAAATTATCAGAGTTAACAACACCCTTAAAATTCCAAAAATTGATTTTCTTTAAAACCTATGTTTGGACATAGAAATCCCCATTATTTTTTCCCAGAGCAATTATTTCTAGAATAACTTTTAACATATTTAATATTATTAGAGATCAGTTCATGTTTATTGCCAGATTCGGTGGGGTTCTTCTTTGTAGGTTCAGATATTGGATCACTCATAGAAAATACTGTAGATGTGTTAGAACATGATAGAAAAGCATTGGAATTATGATTCAAAACATAATTTCTAGACATTGTAGTGTAGTCATCACCATCTATAGGTAGTGAAATATTTGTACCTGGTGCCTTTGAATTGTTTGTGTGATGCTTTTTGTCATTGTCTAGATCAAATTGACAACAATACATCTGAGCCATAGAGTCCTTTATCTATAGTGTGGTACCATGTTCAACGGTCATGGGTGCCATGATATTAGTAGTATAGGACATAGATAGTGTCTAATCTTGGGTTACCTTAGGAATAATGTTCCCAGAATCCGAAGGACAGCTAATAAGATTAGTGTGAGTAGATAAAGTAGAAACTAGTTCATCATATTTCATTTTTATTTCATTTTTGTCCCTAGAAAAGTGTCTGTTTAGTACAAGGTATTATTCAATCATTAAGGATTGGGACTTTAGATTATCATATTAACAACATCATTGAAGTATTGTCGTCACTACTGTCAAAAGGTTGAGACCCATAATAAGAGTAATTCCTAGTAGTGGATTTTATTGTGCCTCTGTCATTTTCATTCTCCACACAAGGTTTCTCTATGTCTATCTACTTAGTAAGAATATTTATTTTTTGGAATAGTGTATGAACCTGTACAGAGGGTGTAGTTCCCTTTAAGGGATTAACATATTCTAATTTTTTTGTACCATTTTTTCTCACTTTAGTATTAGTGGATGGTATTTTTTCCAGAATGTCCTTCTGGTTAAATAAGTTTTTTTAGATTTTGTAGTGTGTTTAGTGGAATCTTGAGTTTTAGATAAAATAATTGGTGATCATTGATCATGGGGGTGATAGTATTTTGTTATCTATTTTGTTTGTGGAATCATTATTTAACTCTAAAATATCAGTGGCATTTAAAAGGTAATGATTCTGGATATATCTAGTACCTGAAAACTAGGGTGTGTTCCTTCATCGTTTGAACTGAAACTGTCTCAGGGAAATCACTAGTATGAAGAGTTTCAGTTCATATGTTTCATGCATTGCAATTCACTTGTTCAGTTATATTATCCCTCTTACCTATGTTATTATCCCCTTCATGGATGAGGATATTTCATGATGTCCGACCAGATTGTCATGAATACGATTCTTTTTTCTCTTTGGATATTGTTAAAGTGTCTAAAACTATATTTTTTATTTTTTCCAGGAGGCCATGGTATTTAATAGAGCTGTATTCCTCTTTAGCCACATCTTCCTAGTTTATACCTGAGGTATCTACTATGTGTTCCAATGTTTTTTTTAACTTGAATTTTATCTTTTTATTTTGGGAGTTTCATATATCTCCAACATTGGATATTTATCTTTTATTTTTCTCTTTGTTTACTACCAATCATTCTCAACTGTTTAGATTAATTCTCTTCTAACAACCATAAAAATAGAGATTATATGACCAATGATCTTGTAAAGGTCAAAGAAGGGAGTTTTTGTCTCATATTCCATTCGGATTTCCATTTTGTATTCATTAGCAGTGAAACTAATTATATTAGAGAGCTTTAAATCTGGGTTAATTTCCACCATAACTATAAAAAATAGTCCTAGTTCAGCATTTAATGTTCTGTGGTCATTTTTTAGAGGAGACCCTCAGCAGGAAACAATATCATTCAGAATTTTTGGATTCCAAAAGAACTATTTATGGCCCGTAAAATTAACCCAAAATTGTGCCATTGTATTTATAAATGTGTATGGATTAAATGAAGATCCCCAATTAGAAATTATATGTAATCCATATTTTAGATTATGGTTTCCAGTCTTACAAACTTTTTTAAAGTCATCTTATGATTTTAGAGTATGTGAATGTAGCCTTTTCCTATTGGAATAAATTTTAAGTACGATGAATTCCAATATTGAGCAATACACACATGCAATTCAGATAAAGGCTATTTTTTATCACATTTGATGTAGGAGATGCATTCCATGAAATAAAAGCTTCACATTTGTGTGCGTTGTTGAAGAGCATACATATCTACTCCTTCTAAGAACCCACAATCATCAAATCTCTTGATAAGGGGAGTCTTCATTATAATCTTTTTTCTTGGATCAATACTCTTCATCACATCCAGAAATGAGATTCCTTGGAATCTACCATAGAAATGATGGGTGCGAGTATGTTCTTCATGGGCATTTAACATATGGATTTCTACAACAGGATCTTAAAAATGGAACCCCTTCTTCTTCCGATGAGCCATGAAATAATGAGATTCAAACCTTCCAGGATTGAGGAAATCCACCATAAATGATGAGATCTAGGGATTCAAGCGACGGATCCCTAATCGATCTATGGATTAATTGATAGAAGGTCCAACATATCTCTAAAGTCCAATTTTTTCTGGTTTACATATTGATTAATAGAAAATAATGGTAATGGTTTGTTTTTTTATGATTATTATTATATATTCCTTATATATGTGTTATTTAAGGTAACCCTGAGATAATAAATGATATAATTTGGTGTCATTGTTATGGATATGGTTTTGATTAGGTGAGTTTATTCATAAGAGATGGTTTATAAAGGGAAACAGTTTGTGTCGACGAGTTTGATACCCATGAGAGGGTAGAGAAAATTATTTTGGTATTTACTAGGATATATTTATATAAATCACAAATAGTCATTTTGGTATCATGGTTATGTTCTGATGGGAGTATTTTTTAAATTTTGATCTATGTTGGATTTTGGATTGTTTATAGATGATATTGTAAAAAGTGGTCATATTAAAATAGGTATATAATGATTTTGTTGTGTGTAATTGGTAGTGGTTTTAGGATGATTCCAGAGTTGTGGATAATCAAATTACTTGCCCTGTAATTGGTGAAATTCCATGGTACCTCATGAATTAATTCATAATGATAATTCTATCTAAATGAGATTTAAGTTAAATAGACTAATTGTTAGTTTCATTTAATTATGGTAATAAGAATGTTTATTTGTATTATACATGAATTAGTATGGTCAGATAAATAGGTAATAATAAATTTTATTCCTTTATGGGTTTAGGTGTGATCTGTAGGTGTAGTAGGAAAGATCCATTGCGATACTTATTATAAGATTCACACTTTCCTGGGATAACAATTTGAGTTATTGTTTGGTATATTGTAAGTATTAATTTTGTTTGGATGAAAAATGTAATGATTACACATATTATTTTTAATTTTTTGGATTCATAGTTGTGTACATTTGTTAGGTCCGATAAGAGTCTTCTATGTTCTAAGATAATGCATGAACTATATTGATGATGCAATATGGATGGCTTACCTTATATTTGTTACATTATACCAATGAGTCATATAAATAATGTGGAGTTTGGGTATGAAATCAAAACACCCCAATGTTTTAAAAATAAATTTAATAATGAATGAATGATACACTAGATCTCTAAAAAACACTACTTTATTATAACGCAATTAGTAAATATAATTTTACAACATATGTGATTTGAATTTCAAAAAAATGACATACATAGTTGAATTCAGTAGGATATTTAGTGTGTGACAAGACAAACATAGTTTTTAATAAATAATGACACACCCTTATGAATAATAACATACCCTTATAAACATTAATCAATATTAATCAATAGTAAATCAACAAAAAATAGAAACATCACCCATGAGTGTATAAATACAATATAGGCGTCTAATAAGTGAAAAAATGATTATAGTACATGTTTTTGTATTTTTGTATGTCAAAAATATTTTAATAAAAATATTATGATTAATATAAAATTTTCAAATGGAAATTTATTTTCATAAAATTTAATCATAAATGGTTATTTTATTTTCATATTATTAAAGGACAATAATGTAGAACCTTGATTAATTTTTCAAGGTGTTAAACAATGAGTTATAGTTTTACTGTTTTATTTGAAGGAATTATAATTTTATTTAATAATAAAAATAAAAATATTTAGAAAAATAATTTTTATAAATGGATTTTATTTATGAATTATACACATAGGAAAAAAAATTGGGTGATTTTTTTTTTCTAAAATTCTTGAATTTTGGGTGAATTGTAAAATATGATAAATTATGATAAATTTTAAATACATGGTTTATAGTGTCACGTGTGATGTAAGTATGATGTAAGCCCCCTATTTTAGGACCCACATGAACATATTACTATTATGGGTCACATGAACCAACACTATTGGATGTCTTGGTGTAATTAGTAAAATAACGAATAAAATATTCAACATTCACTCCTCTCCTCCACTATAAACCCCCACCCCCTCACTCCATATTCTCTTAACTCCTATTAAGCCTTATTCCGTGCTTATGTTGTACCAAAATACCCTTCCTTAGTCACCCCCCACGTCAAGGAGATCTTTTTATTGATAAAATACAAAAACCCCATCCCTTAAGGTGGTTCTCAAGGATGTCTTTTCAATAGGTAAAGGATCTTTCTTGTTCATTTAGTTTCATTTTAATTTATCCTATTTTTATATTCTCTCATAGACCTACTCTATCAAATTGATCCTTATAACTCTATTAAAATTTATATAATATAATTATACCATGTTAAATTATTTACCATTATCAAACTTCTTACACACACTCTCTCTTTTATAAATGAAATCATCATCAATGAGGTTCCATTTTACAAGTGTTGTGGACGATGAAGTTTCATTCATCAATTTATCCTTTATTACTGGAAATAAAACCATTTTTATGGTTTAACTATTCGATATAATATGTATTATTATATGTACATATTATTAATTTATATGACAAAACTAGTTCATAAAAATAAAAAATACTACCAAATAAACTAAGTGATTGTTGTTAATATTTAATCAAATGAATCAAAATCATACAATATAAAAAAAATTATAAATATAACCTTAAAATAATTTAATTTCATAAAAAATATATAATTTTAGTTTTGAATAATTACATCATTTCTAAAATAACATCCATACTCATATAAAAATATATATATCATGAAATCCAAGGAAACAAATGCTCTGGAATGACATAATTCAATCTATAACGTATAAATAAAGACATAATAAAAATAATATAATTATTATATAATAAATACATGTCTTATAGGTTCTTAATTAAGTTATTAATATGTCTAATTTCATATTCGAATACAATATGTTCAAAAGTGGAACACATTCATACATTAGTTACATGTTTTCTACCCGGACCTCCATTTTAATTCTAGTTAATTGATTATCTACTTAACTCAATTGAATTATAATTAATTTATATCTAATCCTTGTAATTTCTATGTGCATTTTATATATGTGTGTGTTCTAACAAGACTCATACCATAATTCACGTGGAGTTATATTTTTTAAAATGATATTTAAAAAATCCTTCACAATATACAATCATGTTTCAAGAGAATTCTTGAAATTCTCACATTGTTTAAAATGCATTGTACAATATATTTTCAGAAACCATTATCTTTATAGAATCAATAATTTTATTATTAAAATTATATATCACTTTACTTATGGTATTATACATTGAGTTTTCCAGAATAACTCTTCTTTTAAAAGTAAAAGAGTATTTATCTCAAGAATTACTCATCGATTTATGAGTGTATCTTCAACTATTTAAAAAAACATGTTGATTATTTTTATTATTGGGATTAATTTTATTTTTCCTTATATAACTTATTTATTTTAAATGTTTATTATTATTTTTGGTGAGTATGTTCTATCATGAAACTATTGACCAATTTACTCTAAATGGTTAGTGTTTGTGTTTAATGTTCAGGGAATGTTATTTACATTTCATATATATTAGTTTCAATATGAATCTGTATATTTTTTATGTTTATCCTTGTTCATATGAGGAATTCATTGTACATAGTAACTGTCATGTGGGGTCCACAATATCCCCTCGTTGAATCGATAGGTCTCCAAAGAAATACTATGGTTTTGCTACAAGTCCTTTATAAAATGATTATTTATGGTCTTGGCATGGGGCTTTGATAATATGGTTATGATGTACCGCATTATGAATTCAAAATTATTAAAACAATTTTTTAGTTCATGTCACGAACCAACCCGGGTCGACCCCAAACCGGTCACCCGAGCTGATCCGCGGCAAGTCCCGAGGGGCGTTCCCGATCCCCCCGGGATGGCAACTAGTGCCGGGCATCAAAACAAACCAGTTGGGAACGGTTTAGCCCATAACAAGATAAACAAACATAAACTGAACAAGCATATAAATAAAAGAAAATAAATTGAACAACGTGGCAGCGGAAAAAGAAATAAGCCAAGAACGTGACATACCTCAGGTGACCCTGTGGATCACCACGGTACGACAACCCCACTCGCTCCCAAAAGTGATCCAAGACTAAAACCTGCAACTGAAAATTAATGTAGGCGTGAGCACCGAGATGCTCAGTAGGAAGCCAAAATCAACCACATCCTATGCATCTGCCTTTAATAAGAAATCCAACCAATGCCAGTTTGGAAAATAAGATATACTAAAATAGTATTTTCCTTCTTTTCAAATTCAAGTAACAAGTTTGCATTTTCAGGGAAAGCCTTTTTCTCCCACTACATTTTCAAAATAGGTTTCAAGCATGCATTAACATTTCAAAATGAAAAGAAACCAGTTTGGGTTAAAATATGGTTTTCACAAACAAGGCATCAAGTATGAAACAACTGAAAATAAAGTTACATCGTTAGCAGCATGACAAAAAGTGAGCACCATGGGTAATCCCTATAGGCAGCTAGAACAAGTGGGAACCTAAAGACCTCGTACCTCAGTGAAACGTGGCTTAGAAGACCACGACCCTCAGAAAACGTGGCTTAGAAGGCCACGACCCTCAGAACACGTGGCTTAGAAGGCCACGAACCTCAGAAATTTATTTGTTTAGTTAGTGTTGTTGCGTCAATCCTGCTAGACAAACCGGGATGAACCCCTGCCGTGTCATCTAGCGTACTAGTCCTGGTCACCCACCTAGATACCCGGGTTTCCCATTGTGCTCTATTTCAAATGGTGGTGAGTTTTCTTTATCAAGCAATCAAACAAATACATTACACTTTCTTTATCTAAAACTCATTAAACCTTTCACCACCGCACACCCTACTTAAGTGCATTCCCCCTCTTTACACCAGACAACACGCACAAGCCTTTAAACTAGGCACACACCACAAACCACCCATCAACACTTGCATCACATCTTATTTTCAAATTTAGGGGGAATGAGTAAAAATGGATTTTCTATTTTCGCAAACCAAATATTAAAGTGCCAAACGGGCCTTTCATAAAACATTTTTAAGATGCCAGACATGCTTAATTACATAAAGGAAACACTTTTTAAAAATCAATCAGCCAAAAGGCCAAACACCTTTGGAAATACACATTACTAATTCAAAACCACTTGAGAAATCAATTTTTCAATAAAAGGTCACTTAAGACCGACGGCTTTGAAATACATTTCAATTTTTCCAATACAAGGCATAATAGTTTCTAACAACCACAATCAGATTCCATAGCATGTGTCTATAGCATAGTGTAAATGATAATTTTAAAACAACCAAGCAATCATGAATCTCAAATTAAAAGCTTAGGCATAGGGGACCTACCTCAAACAAGTCGCTACTTGTCGACGATCACTCACACTGACACTTGGCGCATACACGCACATGCATTTATATATATATATATATACATATACACGCCCTTAGGTGCATTGAACATATATATAGATATGCTTCACTTTATGCATGTGCATGCGGGGTACCTCAACACCCGTGGCCCAAAACCATCGTAACGGGGTCCTGCGCACTCCACAAAACATGTAATAAATTAAAAGAACAAATTATGAAATACATAAAAATTAGTACCACAAAATTTTCACAAACGAAACACACCCAAACTAAATCATAGCGCCACTTCAAAACACTCGCACGTCAAAATCATTGCAAAACATGAACCTCATAATTTATATATATTAAATAAGCCATCCGCACCACTTATAAAACATTTTAAAAAGACATAACACAACATAAAACAACAACACACCCTAAAACCTCTTCTAAGGCCAAAAGCATACCGAAACAGACTCCAACGAAATAAAACGCAGCCCTTGCATCATTTAATAAACTAAGTGAACAGTTCATAAAACACCAGTAAATGACACATTGTGGGTTTTTATCAATAAACACGCTCGATATCACGATACCTTTTACAAAACTAATAAATCAAAACATACTAAATTTTCTTCAAAACAAAGTTCGCACAAGACAAATTAATTGTAGTACATGGTAAATTAATTGGACAAGAAAATTATTTCAGCAAATAAAATTTAATATAAAATCACCACTTTTGAACAAGACCACCTCAAGTCCTTTCACTAAATCAAAACATTCCTAAAAAAAATAAACACACTACAAAACACATTTAAATCATATTAAACATTATGGGAAACTTTATTCGCACAAAGAAGACTAATCAATGAGTATACTAAATTAATTAGATTAGAAAATTAATTCGTCGAACAATACATATATGCGGAAACACATACCTTCGGTATCAAAACATCGCAAACGCGATGCGCGCACTCCGCCGCATGACAACCACACCACAAACAATGCACCTAGTCCCTAAACACAAGCAATTGGATCAAATACACCGTAATCGGACCAAACACAAACCCCAAACTAAAATTGAAACACAATAAAATTAAATAACTATCAACCGAGACAGAAAACTTACGACAAATGGGGAAGAGATGTTGTCCGAGCTTGCGCAATGCCGGAAAATTATAAATAAACATTGTTGAAAGAAGAAGAAGAAAAAAACGCATCAATGGGGGGGGCGGTGGCTGCGGGAGGCGCCGAACAGGAGGGAGTAGGCCGGACGGGAGGGACGGGTCGGCCGTAGAAGGGTGAGGAGGCCGGGACGGAGCGGGTGTCGGGACGGCGAGGGAGGCCGGACGGAGAGGGGGCCAGAACGGCGAGCGTGAGCAGGCCGGACGAAGGGAGGACGGCCGAAGGGGATCAGAGCGCAGCGAGGGTGGCGGCCGGCGGTGAGGAGGGGTGCCGGCGGGGAGCGGCGAGCAGAGGGGCACCGGCGGGGCTGTAGCGCCGAACTGGGGGGGCTAGGGTTTCGGCGCTGGGGAGGGGAGAGCAGCGCGAAGAGGAGGAAAAAGGGGAGAGGAAGAGAGAGGGAAAGAAAGAAAAAGAAAGAGAGAAAAAAAAAGGAAAAAAAGAATTAAAATGAAATAAAAATAAATAAATAAAATGAAATAAAAAAAAGTTAAATAAAATGAAATAAAAATAAATAAATAAAGTGAAGTAAAAATAAATAGATAAAAATGAATAAAATGAAATAAAATAAATAAATGAAATTTGAAAGAATAAACAAATTCCTAATTGATAATAACAAAATAATATTATATTATTTGTAAATGTTAGACACCACACATGGTCGCGTACGCGGTCGCGCGTCCGGTCACGTGCACGGTCACACGCCCGGTCACTAGTTCAATGCGTGCTCGGTTGCGTGCGCGGCCGCACGCCTGGTTGCGCGGCCATGTAAAAATAAATTTAATAAAATAGAACAGTCTCTTATTAAGAATGAGAACCGACCATAGTCGCGGGCAGGGTCACTCACCCCAATAATGACACATTTAATACAAAAAAAATGTTTAAAAGTGATTGGGCGCTACATACGGTCGCGCGTACAGGAGCACACCCATATAAAATCCCAAATCCATTTTAAAATAGAACTGATTAAAACCGCAACTCAAAATAAAGACCCAAAATAATTAAGTTAAAAAAATGCATTGGTCGGGGTGTGACAATTCTCCCCACCACAAAAACTTTCTGCCCCCAGAAAGTCACCAAGCCAAACGAGGAGACAAACTCGAGCTTGAAACTAAATGTGGCCAACAAAATCACAACTCGGCGTGACTTTTCACTCCATCAGTCACACCCGACCAACTCTGAGGGGAACTGAAAAGAAAAGAACCATCAGGAAACGAGGAGGGTTCTCCCCACCACAAGAACCCGACTATCACAACCGACATTGAGGCTCTTAGCATGAACTAACTCTGGAACTGCTAACTTGATCCAAGAGGGGACCACCACACAGACCAAACCTCGAAAAAGGAACTTCACGATTCATGGTGGGTCTCCCCACCATTTAAGAACTGACCAGCTGAAGCCAATTAGCGCAGAATAATACGAGAACCCTAGCACAAATCGACCCATGAACTCTCTGCATAAAGCATACCTCCCACCACATGGGGTCATCGCCGAAAGACCCCAAACTGCGTAGCGGACCAACCCCTATTCATTATCTCCCAAGACGCAAGTGTCTCCAAAACGAGAACATCCTAAAACAAGAACGGGTCACCGAAGGAGCTAGCCACATGAGAGAGATAATCATCTTGAGACTCACAGCCATTAAGAGACAACTCCAAAGATCATATTTGAGGAGGCGCAACCACTAAAATTACAAGAAAAAGATACCACCACGCCTCCTTACAGCGAAAGTGGGGTATTCAAGGAACAAAGACCACAACGAGGCAACGAGGCCTCCACGCCACTTACAGCAGGACAGAACCTTCAAAGACGGGAGAAATGAAACAGGGAAAATCAGACCGTCCCCACATAATCATTGGAGACAAAAATTAGACCAAGGTTCCCCACACCCGACGATTCCTGACTGCGTGAGAAGCTTCACTCCGAGACCTATGGCTGGAGCTCTGATGTCTTGAAGCATCTACTGCCCCGCAGTCAAGAGCTGACATTCCCCTGTCGAGACTCCTCCTGACGAAGCCGCTAGCGGAACTTCACTATGTTTCCCAAATGGCCACACTAACGACAGGCCTTCGGAGGATGATGACAAGGCGGCTTAAAGTACCCAAACCGAGCACACTAGGAGCAAACAAGAGAGTGGCCTGACTAATAGAAGATGGAATTGTAAAGAAAACTTGTTTGAGATGGGTTCCTCTGACTCGCTCTCACAAAATGGGGAACCATCCCAAACACCAAAGGGAACCGGTCCTTGAACAATAGACGAAGACCCCACACAAGAGAAACTTTAACTGATTCTGCGACATTATCTTTAGAGAAAAGGGGGCCAACTTCTTGAGATTCCCAACGTAGGCCTTCACTATTCATTGGCATTGCTGGACACTCACGAGCCTTGTCGCTTCTATCACCTTCGCTTCCACAAATATAAACCAACTAATGAGAGTGGTCCTAAACACCTTCCAAGTCATACCATCATGCGATGACACCAGGGTTATCTCCTCCACCAATCCCAAGTTGCACCTTCAAATGGACCTAAACCAACACAGACTCTCTTAGCTTTGGGAGTTTCCAACAACCTGGAAACACCAACGATTTCACCAAGCCAGTTTGCTACCTTCGATAGATCACTATCACCATAGTGGCTGGACAACAACCGAAAAGAATTCAATTCCACCACTCTGCTAAGAGTCTAGGTAGAACCAACAACTAGAAGTGACTCACTAGAACTTTCTGGGACTTTTCTGGGTGGCATACTCAAAAACAAGGGGCACAAATCCGAATCAAAACTCATCATAAATCAAAATTTCACACCTCAATCACAAACGAAAGCTCAAAATCAAATCTCTATTCCAACCACAATTCAGTACGTCAAAACCAAGAACTCATGAAAAGGAATACCCAACACGAAAAGAGAACGCTAAACAATTTCTCACTCACTTTTCTAAACATTTGAAAAACCCTTTTTGAAAACCATCTTTCAGCAAACAAAACAACTTAAGTATCCACCATCGGTATCCCATGAAGTCGCACACATACGTATCCTTGTGCTAGCTCAAGCACCCATCCACGCACGTCACCAATTTCCCCACTTTCCACATGCGCACCTCAATGTGTGATCACTCGTAGGAATACCAAGGGTAGATTAAAGACACTTATCATTTCCAAATCAGACCATTAAGCACAAAGCACAAATTCTCAACCAATTTGAAAAAGTAACTTATCATTAAGGCAATACATTTCCAATTTCCAAAAACATTTCCAATTCACATTCCAAAAAGTGTTACTGAGATTTCAAAACGACTTCCAAAACACCCCTCATTTTCCCTTTTGAAACCACACATTTGTTAAGAGAAAACAATTTCCATTTCAAAACCACTTTTCCACTCTAACACCACATTCCCAATTCAAACCACCTTCACAAAAATCCATTTTCATTTTTGGGATGTACTCACACCAACCAAAATTAAGGTCAAACATAAGTCACATTAAAACATCCAAAAATAAGGGACTAGTGGTTATACCAACCCGGTAACATGGTTTAGCAGACCATGCTCCGAGCGGGCATCCACCACAGGAAGTATCTTGAACCGTGCACTCGGGTCGTACATGGGTTGCTACTCCATGCAAGTCCGCCGCGTAACACTGGCTCACTTCCTTGGTCATCCCTCATCCACACATACCAATCCAAAGAAGAAAATTCAAATCCTGGACTACCCCTGGAAACTCGAGTCTCGGGACGGGCAAGGGTTCATGACGTCCTTCCTGCACCTACCTCTCGAGTCCCGACACACCTAATCACCAAGCTACTTGACACCCCAGATAACAAGGGCACCTCTGATACCATTTTGTCACGAACCAACCCGGGTCGACCCCAAACCGGTCACCCGAGCTGATCCGCGGCAAGTCCTGAGGGCGTTCCCGATCCCCCCGGGATGGCAACTAGTGCCGGGCATCAAAACAAACCAGTTGGGAACGGTTTAGCCCATAACAAGATAAACAAACATAAACTGAACAAGCATATAAATAAAAGAAAATAAATTGAACAACGTGGCAGCGGAAAAAGAAATAATCCAAGAACGTGACATACCTCAAGTGACCCTGTGGATCACCACGGTACGACAACCCCGCTCGCTCCCAAAAGTGATCCAAGACTAAAACCTGCAACTGAAAATTAATGTAGGCGTGAGCACCGAGATGCTCAGTAGGAAGCCAAAATCAACCACATCCTATGCCTCTGCCTTTAATAAGAAATCCAACCAATGCCAGTTTGGAAAATAAGATATACTAAAATAGTATTTTCCTTCTTTTCAAATTCAAGTAACAAGTTTGCATTTTCAGGGAAAGCCTTTTTCTCCCACTACATTTTCAAAATAGGTTTCAAGCATGCATTAACATTTCAAAATGAAAAGAAACCAGTTTGGGTTAAAATATGGTTTTCACAAACAAGGCATCAAGTATGAAACAACTGAAAATAAAGTTACATCGTTAGCAGCATGACAAAAAGTGAGCACCATGGGTAATCCCTATAGGCAACTAGAACAAGTGGGAACCTAAAGACCTCGTACCTCAGTGAAACGTGGCTTAGAAGACCACGACCCTCAGAAAACGTGGCTTAGAAGGCCACGACCCTCAGAACACGTGGCTTAGAAGGCCACAACCCTCAGAAATTTATATGTTTAGTTAGTGTTGTTGCGTCAATCCTGCTAGACAAACCGGGATGAACCCCTTCCGTGTCATCTAGCGTACTAGTCCTGGTCACCCACCTAGATACCCGGGTTTCCCATTGTGCTCTATTTCAAATGGTGGTGAGTTTTCTTTATCAAGCAATCAAACAAATACATTACACTTTCTTTATCTAAAACTCATTCAACCTTTCACCACCGCACACCCTACTTAAGTGAATTCCCCCTCTTTACACCACACAACACGCACAAGCCTTTAAACTAGGCACACACCACAAACCACCCATCAACACTTGCATCACATCTTATTTTCAAATTTAGGGGGAATGACTAAAAAGGGGTTTTCTATTTTCGCAAACCAAATCTTAAAGTGCCAAACGGGCCTTTCATAAAACATTCTTAAGATGCCAGACATGCTTAATTACATAAAGGAAACACTTTTTAAAAATCAATCATCCAAAAGGCCAAACACCTTTGGAAATACACATTACTAATTCAAAACCACTTGAGAAATCAATTTTTCAATAAAAGGTCACTTAAGACCGACGGCTTTGAAATACATTTCAATTTTTCCAATACAAGGCATAATAGTTTCTAACAACCACAATCAGATTCCATAGCATGTGTCTATAGCATAGTGTAAATGATAATTTTAAAACAACCAAGCAATCATGAATCTCAAATTAAAAGCTTAGGCATAGGGGACCTACCTCAAACATGTCGCTACTTATCGACGATCACTCACACTGACACTTGGCGCATACACGCACATGCATTTATATATATATATATATACATATACACGCCCTTAGGTGCATTGCACATATATATAGATATGCTTCACTTTATGCATGTGCATGCGGGGTACCTCAACACCCGTGGCCCAAAACCATCGTAACGGGGTCCTGCGCACTCCACAAAACATGTAATAAATTAAAAGAACAAATTATGAAATACATAAAAATTAGTACCACAAAATTTTCACAAACGAAACACACCCAAACTAAATCATAGCGCCACTTCAAAACACTCGCACGTCAAAATCATTGCAAAACATGAACCTCATAATTTATACATATTAAATAAGCCATCCGCACCACTTATAAAACATTTTAAAAAGACATAACACAACATAAAACAACAACACACCCTAAAACCTCTTCTAAGGCCAAAAGCATACCGAAACAGACTCCAACGAAATAAAACGCAGCCCTTGCATCATTTAATAAACTAAGTGAACAGTTCATAAAACACCAGTAAATGACACATTGTGGGTTTTTATCAATAAACACGCTCGATATCACGATACCTTTTACAAAACTAATAAATCAAAACATACTAAATTTTCTTCAAAACAAAGTTCGCACAAGACATATTAATTGTAGTACATGGTAAATTAATTGGACAAGAAAATTATTTCAGCAAATAAAATTTAATATAAAATCACCACTTTTGAACAAGACCACCTCAAGTCCTTTCACTAAATCAAAACATTACTAAAAAAAATAAACACACTACAAAACACATTTAAATCATATTAAACCTTAAGGGAAACTTTATTCGCACAAAGAAGACTAATCAATGAGTATACTAAATTAATTAGATTAGAAAATTAATTCGTCGAACAATACATATATGCGGAAACACATACCTTCGGTATCAAAACATCGCAAACGCGATGCGCGCACTCCGCCGCATGACAACCACACCACAAACAATGCACCTAGTCCCTAAACACAAGCAATTGGATCAAATACACCATAATCGGACCAAACACAAACCCCAAACTAAAATTGAAACACAATAAAATTAAATAACAATCAACCGAGGCAGAAAACTTACGGCAAAGGGGGAAGAGATGTTGTCCGAGCTTGCGCAATGCCGGAAAATTATAAATAAACATTGTTGAAAGAAGAAGAAGAAAAAAAACGCATCAATGGGGGGGCGGTGGCTGCGGGAGGCGCCGAACAGGAGGGAGTAGGCCGGACGGGAGGGACGGGTCGGCCGTAGAAGGGTGAGGAGGCCGGGACGGAGCGGGTGTCGGGACGGCGAGGGAGGCCGGACGGAGAGGGGGCCAGAACGGCGAGCGTGAGCAGGCCGGACGAAGGGAGGACGGCCGAAGGGGATCAGAGCGCAGCGAGGGTGGCCGCCGGCGGTGAGGAGGGGTGCCGGCGGGGAGCGGCGAGCAGAGGGGCACCGGCGGGGCTGTAGCGCCGAACTGGGGGGGCTAGGGTTTCGGCGCTGGGGAGGGGAGAGCAGCGCGAAGAGGAGGAAAAAGGGGAGAGGAAGAGAGAGGGAAAGAAAGAAAAAGAAAGAGAGAAAAAAAAGGAAAAAAAGAATTAAAATGAAATAAAAATAAATAAATAAAATGAAATAAAAAAAAGATAAATAAAATGAAATAAAAATAAATAAATAAAGTGAAGTAAAAATAAATAGATAAAAATGAATAAAATGAAATAAAATAAATAAATGAAATTTGAAAGAATAAACAAATTCCTAATTGATAATAACAAAATAATATTATATTATTTGTAAATGTTAGACACCACACATGGTCGCGTACGCGGTCGCGCGTCCGGTCACGTGCACGGTCACACGCCCGGTCACTAGTGCAATGCGCGCTCGGTTGCGTGCGCGGCCGCACGCCTGGTTGCGCGGCCATGTAAAAATAAATTTAATAAAATAGAACAGTCTCTTATTAAGAATGAGAACCGACCATAGTCGCGGGCAGGGTCACGCACCCCAATAATGACACATTTAATACAAAAAAAAATGTTTAAAAGTGATTTGGCGCTACATACAGTCGCGCGTACAGAAGCACACCCATATAAAATCCCAAATCCATTTTAAAATAGAACTGATTCAAACCGCAACTCAAAATAAAGACCCAAAATAATTAAGTTAAAAAAATGCATTGGTCGGGGTGTGACAATTCTCCCCACCACAAAAACTTTCTGCCCCCAGAAAGTCACCAAGCCAAACGAGGAGACAAACTCGAGCTTGAAACTAAATGTGGCCAACAAAATCACAACTCGGCGTGACTTTTCACTCCATCAGTCACACCCGACCAACTCTGAGGGGAACTGAAAAGAAAAGAACCATCAGGAAACGAGGAGGGTTCTCCCCACCACAAGAACCCGACTATCACAACCGACATTGAGGCTCTTAGCATGAACTAACTCTGGAACTGCTAACTTGATCCAAGAGGGGACCACCACACAGACCAAACCTCGAAAAAGGAACTTCACGATTCATGGTGGGTCTCCCCACCATTTAAGAACTGACCAGCTGAAGCCAATTAGCGCAGAATAATACGAGAACCCTAGCACAAATCGACCCATGAACTCTCTGCATAAAGCAGACCTCCCACCACATGGGGTCATCGCCGAAAGACCCCAAACTGCGTAGCGGACCAACCCCTATTCATTATCTCCCAAGACACAAGTGTCTCCAAAACGAGAACATCCTAAAACAAGAACGGGTCACCGAAGGAGCTAGCCACATGAGAGAGATAATCATCTTGAGACACACAGCCATTAAGAGACAACTCCAAAGATCATATTTGAGGAGGCGCAACCACTAAAATTACAAGAAAAAGATACCACCACGCCTCCTTACTGCGAAAGTGGGGTATTCAAGGAACAAAGACCACAACGAGGCAACGAGGCCTCCACGCCACTTACAGCAGGACAGAACCTTCAAAGACGGGAGAAATGAAACAGGGAAAATCAGACCGTCCCCACATAATCATTGGAGACAAAAATTAGACCATGGTTCCCCACACCCGACGATTCCTGACTGCGTGAGAAGCTTCACTCCGAGACCTATGGCTGGAGCTCTGATGTCTTGAAGCATCTACTGCCCCGCAGTCAAGAGCTGACATTCCCCTGTCGAGACTCCTCCTGACGAAGCCGCTAGCGGAACTTCACTATGTTTCCCAAATGGCCACACTGACGGCAGGCCTTTGGAGGATGATGACAAGGCGGCTTAAAGTACCCAAACCGAGCACACTAGGAGCAAACAAGAGAGTGGCCTGACTAATAGAAGATTGAATTGTAAAGAAAACTTGTTTGAGATGGGTTCCTCTGACTCGCTCTCACAAAATGGGGAACCATCCCAAACACCAAAGGGAACCGGTCCTTGAACAATAGACGAAGACCCCACACAAGAGAAACTTTAACTGATTCTGCGACATTATCTTTAGAGAAAAGGGGGCCAACTTCTTGAGATTCCCAACGTAGGCCTTCACTATTCATTGGCATTGCTGGACACTCACGAGCCTTGTCGCTTCTATCACCTTCGCTTCCACAAATATAAACCAACTAATGAGAGTGGTCCTAAACACCTTCCAAGTTATACCATCATGCGATGACACCAGGGTTATCTCCTCCACCAATCCCAAGTTGCACCTTCAAATGGACCTAAACCAACACAGACTCTCTTAGCTTTGGGAGTTTCCAACAACCTGGAAACACCAACGATTTCACCAAGCCAGTTTGCTACCTTCGATAGATCACTATCACCATAGTGGATGGACAACAACCGAAAAGAATTCAATTCCACCACTCTGCTAAGAGTCTAGGTAGAACCAACAACTAGAAGTGACTCACTAGAACTTTCTGGGACTTTTCTGGGTGGCATACTCAAAAACAAGGGGCACAAATCCGAATCAAAACTCATCATAAATCAAAATTTCACACCTCAATCACAAACGAAAGCTCAAACTCAAATCTCTATTCCAACCACAATTCAGTACGTCAAAACCAAGAACTCATGAAAAGGAATACCCAACACGAAAAGAGAACGCTAAACAATTTCTCACTCACTTTTCTAAATATTTGAAAAACCCTTTTTGAAAACCATCTTTCAGCAAACAAAACAACTTAAGTATCCACCATCGGTATCCCATGAAGTCGCACACATACGTATCCTTGTGCTAGCTCAAGCACCCATCCACGCACGTCACCAATTTCCCCACTTTCCACATGCGCACCTCAATGTGTGATCACTCGTAGGAATACCAAGGGTAGATTAAAGACACTTATCATTTCCAAATCAGACCATTAAGCACAAAGCACAAATTCTCAACCAATTTGAAAAAGTAACTTATCATTAAGGCAATACATTTCCAATTTCCAAAAACATTTCCAATTCACATTCCAAAAAGTGTTACTGAGATTTCAAAACGACTTCCAAAACACCCCTCATTTTCCCTTTTGAAACCACACATTTGTTAAAAGAAAACAATTTCCATTTCAAAACCACTTTTCCACTCTAACACCACATTCCCAATTCAAACCACCTTCACAAAAATCCATTTTCATTTTTGGGATGTACTCACACCAACCAAAATTAAGGTCAAACATAACTCACATTAAAACATCCAAAAATAAGGGACTAGTGGTTATACCAACCCGGTAACATGGTTTAGCAGACCATGCTCCGAGCGGGCATCCACCACAGGAAGTATCTTGAACCGTGCACTCGGGTCGTACATGGGTTGCTACTCCATGCAAGTCCGCCGCGTAACACTGGCTCACTTCCTTGGTCATCCCTCATCCACACATACCAATCCAAAGAAGAAAATTCAAATCCTGGACTACCCCTGGAAACTCGAGTCTCGGGACGGGCAAGGGTTCATGACGTCCTTCCCGCACCTACCTCTCGAGTCCCGACACACCTAATCACCAAGCTACTTGACACCCCAGATAACAAGGGCACCTCTGATACCATTTTGTCACGAACCAACCCGGGTCGACCCCAAACCGGTCACCCGAGCCGATCCGCGGCAAGTCCTGAGGGGCGTTCCCGATCCCCCCGGGATGGCAACTAGTGCCGGGCATCAAAACAAACCAGTTGGGAACGGTTTAGCCCATAACAAGATAAACAAACATAAACTGAACAAGAATATAAATAAAAGAAAATAAATTGAACAACGTGGCAGCGGAAAAAGAAATAAGCCAAGAACGTGACATACCTCAGGTGACCATGTGGATCACCACAGTACGACAACCCCGCTCGCTCCCAAAAGTGATCCAAGACTAAAACCTGCAACTGAAAATTAATGTAGGCGTGAGCACCGAGATGCTCAGTAGGAAGCCAAAATCAACCACATCCTATGCCTCTGCCTTTAATAAGAAATCCAACCAATGCCAGTTTGGAAAATAAGATATACTAAAATAGTATTTTCCTTCTTTTCAAATTCAAGTAACAAGTTTGCATTTTCAGGGAAAGCCTTTTTCTCCCACTACATTTTCAAAATAGGTTTCAAGCATGCATTAACATTTCAAAATGAAAAGAAACCAGTTTGGGTTAAAATATGGTTTTCACAAACAAGGCATCAAGTATGAAACAACTGAAAATAAAGTTACATCGTTAGCAGCATGACAAAAAGTGAGCACCATGGGTAATCCCTATAGGCAGCTAGAACAAGTGGGAACCTAAAGACCTCGTACCTCAGTGAAACGTGGCTTAGAAGACCACGACCCTCAGAAAACGTGGCTTAGAAGGCCACGACCCTCAGAACACGTGGCTTAGAAGGCCACAACCCTCAGAAATTTATATGTTTAGTTAGTGTTGTTGCGTCAATCCTGCTAGACAAACCGGGATGAACCCCTGCAGTGTCATCTAGCATACTAGTCCCGGTCACCCACCTAGATACCCGGGTTTCCCATTGTGCTCTATTTCAAATGGTGGTGAGTTTTCTTTATCAAGCAATCAAACAAATACATTACACTTTCTTTATCTAAAACTCATTCAACCTTTCACCACCGCACACCCTACTTAAGTGCATTCCCCCTCTTTACACCACACAACACGCACAAGCCTTTAAACTAGGCACACACCACAAACCACCCATCAACACTTGCATCACATCTTATTTTCAAATTTAGGGGGAATGACTAAAAAGGGGTTTTCTATTTTCGCAAACCAAATCTTAAAGTGCCAAACGGGCCTTTCATAAAACATTCTTAAGATGCCAGACATGCTTAATTACATAAAGGAAACACTTTTTAAAAATCAATCAGCCAAAAGGCCAAACACCTTTGGAAATACACATTACTAATTCAAAACCACTTGAGAAATCAATTTTTCAATAAAAGGTCACTTAAGACCGACGGCTTTGAAATACATTTCAATTTTTCCAATACAAGGCATAATAGTTTCTAACAACCACAATCAGATTCCATAGCATGTGTCTATAGCATAGTGTAAATGATAATTTTAAAACAACCAAGCAATCATGAATCTCAAATTAAAAGCTTAGGCATAGGGGACCTACCTCAAACATGTCGCTACTTGTCGACGATCACTCACACTGACACTTGGCGCATACACGCACATGCATTTATATATATATATATATATACATATACACGCCCTTAGGTGCATTGCACATATATATAGATATGCTTCACTTTATGCATGTGCATGCGGGGTACCTCAACACCCGTGGCCCAAAACCATCGTAACGGGGTCCTGCGCACTCCACAAAACATGTAATAAATTAAAAGAACAAATTATGAAATACATAAAAATTAGTACCACAAAATTTTCACAAACGAAACACACCCAAACTAAATCATAGCGCCACTTCAAAACACTC
The DNA here is from genome assembly GCA_963277665.1 of Viscum album. NCBI lineage: Eukaryota > Viridiplantae > Streptophyta > Magnoliopsida > Santalales > Viscaceae > Viscum > Viscum album. The sequence continues at coordinate 1,917,630,680 of OY728148.1, read as the reverse complement.
GCACGTCAAAATCATTGCAAAACATGAACCTCATAATTTATACATATTATATAAGCCATCCGGACCACTTATAAAACATTTTAAAAAGACATAACACAACATAAAACAACAACACACCCTAAAACCTCTTCTAAGGCCAAAAGCATACCGAAACAGACTCCAACGAAATAAAACGCAGCCCTTGCATCATTTAATAAACTAAGTGAACAGTTCATAAAACCCCAGTAAATGACACATTGTGGGTTTTTATCAATAAACACGCTCGATATCACGATACCTTTTACAAAACTAATAAATCAAAACATATTAAATTTTCTTCAAAACAAAGTTCGCACAAGACAAATTAATTGTAGTACATGGTAAATTAATTGGACAAGAAAATTATTTCAGCAAATAAAATTTAATATAAAATCACCACTTTTGAACAAGACCACCTCAAGTCCTTTCACTAAATCAAAACATTCCTAAAAAAAATAAACACACTACAAAACACATTTAAATCATATTAAACCTTAAGGGAAACTTTATTCGCACAAAGAAGACTAATCAATGAGTATACTAAATTAATTAGATTAGAAAATTAATTCGTCGAACAATACATATATGCGGAAACACATACCTTCGGTATCAAAACATCGCAAACGCGATGCGCGCACTCCGCCGCATGACAACCACACCACAAACAATGCACCTAGTCCCTAAACACAAGCAATTGGATCAAATACACCATAATCGGACCAAACACAAACCCCAAACTAAAATTGAAACACAATAAAATTAAATAACTATCAACCGAGGCAGCAAACTTACGGCAAAGGGGGAAGAGATGTTGTCCGAGCTTGCGCAATGCCGGAAAATTATAAATAAACATTGTTGAAAGAAGAAGAAGAAAAAAAAACGCATCAATGGGGGGGAGGTGGCTGCGGGAGGCGCCGAACAGGAGGGAGTAGGCCGGACGGGAGGGACGGGTCGGCCGTAGAAGGGTGAGGAGGCCGGGACGGAGCGGGTGTCGGGACGGCGAGGGAGGCCGGACGGAGAGGGGGCCAGAACGGCGAGCGTGAGCAGGCCGGACGAAGGGAGGACGGCCGAAGGGGATCAGAGCGCAGCGAGGGTGGCGGCCGGCGGTGAGGAGGGGTGCCGGCGGGGAGCGGCGAGCAGAGGGGCACCGGCGGGGCTGTAGCGCCGAACTGGGGGGGCTAGGGTTTCGGCGCTGGGGAGGGGAGAGCAGCGCGAAGAGGAGGAAAAAGGGGAGAGGAAGAGAGAGGGAAAGAAAGAAAAAGAAAGAGATAAAAAAAAGGAAAAAAAGAATTAAAATGAAATAAAAATAAATAAATAAAATGAAATAAAAAAAAGATAAATAAAATGAAATAAAAATAAATAAATAAAGTGAAGTAAAAATAAATAGATAAAAATGAATAAAATGAAATAAAATAAATAAATGAAATTTGAAAGAATAAACAAATTCCTAATTGATAATAACAAAATAATATTATATTATTTGTAAATGTTAGACACCACACATGTTCGCGTACGCGGTCGCGCGTCCGGTCACGTGCACGGTCACACGCCCGATCACTAGTGCAATGCGCGCTCGGTTGCGTGCGCGGCCGCACGCCTGGTTGCGCGGCCATGTAAAAATAAATTTAATAAAATAGAACAGTCTCTTATTAAGAATGAGAACCGACCATAGTCGCGGGCAGGGTCACGCACCCCAATAATGACACATTTAATACAAAAAAAATGTTTAAAAGTGATTGGGCGCTACATACGGTCGCGCGTACAGGAGCACACCCATATAAAATCCCAAATCCGTTTTAAAATAGAACTGATTCAAACCGCAACTCAAAATAAAGACCCAAAATAATTAAGTTAAAAAAATGCATTGGTCGGGGTGTGACAATTCTCCCCACCACAAAAACTTTCTGCCCCCAGAAAGTCACCAAGCCAAACGAGGAGACAAACTCGAGCTTGAAACTAAATGTGGCCAACAAAATCACAACTCGGCGTGACTTTTCACTCCATCAGTCACACCCGACCAACTCTGAGGGGAACTGAAAAGAAAATAACCATCAGGAAACGAGGAGGGTTCTCCCCACCACAAGAACCCGACTATCACAACCGACATTGAGGCTCTTAGCATGAACTAACTCTGGAACTGCTAACTTGATCCATGAGGGGACCACCACACAGACCAAACCTTGAAAAAGGAACTTCACGATTCATGGTGGGTCTCCCCACCATTTAAGAACTGACCAGCTGAAGCCAATTAGCGCAGAATAATACGAGAACCCTAGCACAAATCGACCCATGAACTCTCTGCATAAAGCAGACCTCCCACCACATGGGGTCATCGCCGAAAGACCCCAAACTGCGTAGCGGACCAACCCCTATTCATTATCTCCCAAGACGCAAGTGTCTCCAAAACGATAACATCCTAAAACAAGAACGGGTCACCGAAGGAGCTAGCCACATGAGAGAGATAATCATCTTGAGACTCACAGCCATTAAGAGACAACTCCAAAGATCATATTTGAGGAGGCGCAACCACTAAAATTACAAGAAAAAGATACCACCACGCCTCCTTACTGCGAAAGTGGGGTATTCAAGGAACAAAGACCACAACAAGGCAACGAGGCCTCCACGCCACTTACAGCAGGACAGAACCTTCAAAGACGGGAGAAATGAAACAGGGAAAATCAGACCGTCCCCACATAATCATTGGAGACAAAAATTAGACCAAGGTTCCCCATACCCGACGATTCCTGACTGCGTGAGAAGCTTCACTCCGAGACCTATGGCTGGAGCTCTGATGTCTTGAAGCATCTACTGCCCCGCAGTCAAGAGCTGACATTCCCCTGTCGAGACTCCTCCTGACGAAGCCGCTAGCGGAACTTCACTATGTTTCCCAAATGGCCACACTGACGGCAGGCCTTCGGAGGATGATGACAATGCGGCTTAAAGTACCCAAACCGAGCACACTAGGAGCAAACAAGAGAGTGGCCTGACTAATAGAAGATGGAATTGTAAAGAAAACTTGTTTGAGATGGGTTCCTCTGACTCGCTCTCACAAAATGGGGAACCATCCCAAACACCAAAGGGAACCGGTCCTTGAACAATAGACGAAGACCCCACACAAGAGAAACTTTAACTGATTCTGCGACATTATCTTTAGAGAAAAGGGGGCCAACTTCTTGAGATTCCCAACGTAGGCCTTCACTATTCATTGGCATTGCTGGACACTCACGAGCCTTGTCGCTTCTATCACCTTCGCTTCCACAAATATAAACCAACTAATGAGAGTGGTCCTAAACACCTTCCAAGTCATACCATCATGCGATGACACCAGGGTTATCTCCTCCACCAATCCCAAGTTGCACCTTCAAATGGACCTAAACCAACACAGACTCTCTTAGCTTTGGGAGTTTCCAACAACCTGGAAACACCAACGATTTCACCAAGCCAGTTTGCTACCTTCGATAGATCACTATCACCATAGTGGCTGGACAACAACCGAAAAGAATTCAATTCCACCACTCTTCTAAGAGTCTAGGTAGAACCAACAACTAGAAGTGACTCACTAGAACTTTCTGGGACTTTTCTGGGTGGCATACTCAAAAACAAGGGGCACAAATCCGAATCAAAACTCATCATAAATCAAAATTTCACACCTCAATCACAAACGAAAGCTCAAACTCAAATCTCTATTCCAACCACAATTCAGTACGTCAAAACCAAGAACTCATGAAAAGGAATACCCAACACGAAAAGAGAACGCTAAACAATTTCTCACTCACTTTTCTAAACATTTGAAAAACCCTTTTTGAAAACCATCTTTCAGCAAACAAAACAACTTAAGTATCCACCATCGGTATCCCATGAAGTCGCACACATACGTATCCTTGTGCTAGCTCAAGCACCCATCCACGCACGTCACCAATTTCCCCACTTTCCACATGCGCACCTCAATGTGTGATCACTTGTAGGAATACCAAGGGTAGATTAAAGACACTTATCATTTCCAAATCAGACCATTAAGCACAAAGCACAAATTCTCAACCAATTTGAAAAAGTAACTTATCATTAAGGCCATACATTTCCAATTTCCAAAAACATTTCCAATTCACATTCCAAAAAGTGTTACTGAGATTTCAAAACGACTTCCAAAACACCCCTCATTTTCCCTTTTGAAACCACACATTTGTTAAAAGAAAACAATTTCCATTTCAAAACCACTTTTCCACTCTAACACCACATTCCCAATTCAAACCACCTTCACAAAAATCCATTTTCATTTTTGGGATGTACTCACACCAACCAAAATTAAGGTCAAACATAACTCACATTAAAACATCCAAAAATAAGGGACTAGTGGTTATACCAACCCGGTAACATGGTTTAGCAGACCATGCTCCGAGCGGGCATCCACCACAGGAAGTATCTTGAACCGTGCACTCGGGTCGTACATGGGTTGCTACTCCATGCAAGTCCGCCGCGTAACACTGGCTCACTTCCTTGGTCATCCCTCATCCACACATACCAATCCAAAGAAGAAAATTCAAATCCTGGACTACCCCTGGAAACTCGAGTCTCGGGACGGGCAAGGGTTCATGACGTCCTTCCCGCACCTACCTCTCGAGTCCCGACACACCTAATCACCAAGCTACTTGACACCCCAGATAACAAGGGCACCTCTGATACCATTTTGTCACGAACCAACCCGGGTCGACCCCAAACCGGTCACCCGAGCTGATCCGCGGCAAGTCCTGAGGGGTGTTCCCGATCCCCCCGGGATGGCAACTAGTGCCGGGCATCAAAACAAACCAGTTGGGAACGGTTTAGCCCATAACAAGATAAACAAACATAAACTGAACAAGCATATAAATAAAAGAAAATAAATTGAACAACGTGGCAGCGGAAAAAGAAATAAGCCAAGAACGTGACATACCTCAGGTGACCCTGTGGATCACCACGGTACGACAACGCCGCTCGCTCCCAAAAGTGATCCAAGACTAAAACCTGCAACTGAAAATTAATGTAGGCGTGAGCACCGAGATGCTCAGTAGGAAGCCAAAATCAACCACATCCTATTCCTCTGCCTTTAATAAGAAATCCAACCAATGCCAGTTTGGAAAATAAGATATACTAAAATAGTATTTTCCTTCTTTTCAAATTCAAGTAACAAGTTTGCATTTTCAGGGAAAGCCTTTTTCTCCCACTACATTTTCAAAATAGGTTTCAAGCATGCATTAACATTTCAAAATGAAAAGAAACCAGTTTGGGTTAAAATATGGTTTTCACAAACAAGGCATCAAGTATGAAACAACTGAAAATAAAGTTACATCGTTAGCAGCATGACAAAAAGTGAGCACCATGGGTAATCCCTATAGGCAGCTAGAACAAGTGGGAACCTAAAGACCTCGTACCTCAGTGAAACGTGGCTTAGAAGACCACGACCCTCAGAAAACGTGGCTTAGAAGGCCACGACCCTCAGAACACGTGGCTTAGAAGGCCACAACCCTCAGAAATTTATATGTTTAGTTAGTGTTGTTGCGTCAATCCTGCTAGACAAACCGGGATGAACCCCTGCCGTGTCATCTAGCGTACTAGTCCTGGTCACCCACCTAGATACTCGGGTTTCCCATTGTGCTCTATTTCAAATGGTGGTGAGTTTTCTTTATCTAGCAATCAAACAAATACATTACACTTTCTTTATCTAAAACTCATTCAACCTTTCACCACCGCACACCCTACTTAAGTGCATTCCCCCTCTTTACACCACACAACACGCACAAGCCTTTAAACTAGGCACACACCACAAACCACCCATCAACACTTGCATCACATCTTATTTTCAAATTTAGGGGGAATGACTAAAAAGGGGTTTTCTATTTTCGCAAACCAAATCTTAAAGTGCCAAACGGGCCTTTCATAAAACATTCTTAAGATGCCAGACATGCTTCATTACATAAAGGAAACACTTTTTAAAAATCAATCAGCCAAAAGGCCAAACACCTTTGGAAATACACATTACTAATTCAAAACCACTTGAGAAATCAATTTTTCAATAAAAGGTCACTTAAGACCGACGGCTTTGAAATACATTTCAATTTTTCCAATACAAGGCATAATAGTTTCTAACAACCACAATCAGATTCCATAGCATGTGTCTATAGCATAGTGTAAATGATAATTTTAAAACAACCAAGCAATCATGAATCTCAAATTAAAAGCTTAGGCATAGGGGACCTACCTCAAACATGTCGCTACTTGTCGACGATCACTCACACTGACACTTGGCGCATACACGCACATGCATATATATATATATATATATATATATATATATACACGCCCTTAGGTGCATTGCACATATATATAGATATGCTTCACTTTATGCATGTGCATGCGGGGTACCTCAACACCCGTGGCCCAAAACCATCGTAACGGGGTCCTGCGCACTCCACAAAACATGTAATAAATTAAAAGAACAAATTATGAAATACATAAAAATTAGTACCACAAAATTTTCACAAACGAAACACACCCAAACTAAATCATAGCGCCACTTCAAAACACTCGCACGTCAAAATCATTGCAAAACATGAACCTCATAATTTATACATATTATATAAGCCATCCGCACCACTTATAAAACATTTTAAAAAGACATAACACAACATAAAACAACAACACACCCTAAAACCTCTTCTAAGGCCAAAAGCATACCGAAATAGACTCCAACGAAATAAAACGCAGCCCTTGCATCATTTAATAAACTAAGTGAACAGTTCATAAAACCCCAGTAAATGACACATTGTGGGTTTTTATCAATAAACACGCTCGATATCACGATACCTTTTACAAAACTAATAAATCAAAACATACTAAATTTTCTTCAAAACAAAGTTCGCACAAGACAAATTAATTGTAGTACATGGTAAATTAATTGGACAAGAAAATTATTTCAGCAAATAAAATTTAATATAAAATCACCACTTTTGAACAAGACCACCTCAAGTCCTTTCACTAAATCAAAACATTCCTAAAAAAAATAAACACACTACAAAACACATTTAAATCATATTAAACCTTAAGGGAAACTTTATTCGCACAAAGAAGACTAATAAATGAGTATACTAAATTAATTAGATTAGAAAATTAATTCGTCGAACAATACATATATGCGGAAACACATACCTTCGGTATCAAAACATCGCAAACGCGATGCGCGCACTCCGCCGCATGACAACCACACCACAAACAATGCACCTAGTCCCTAAACACAAGCAATTGGATCAAATACACCATAATCGGACCAAACACAAACCCCAAACTAAAATTGAAACACAATAAAATTAAATAACTATCAACCGAGGCAGCAAACTTACGGCAAAGGGGGAAGAGATGTTGTCCGAGCTTGCGCAATGCCGGAAAATTATAAATAAACATTGTTGAAAGAAGAAGAAGAAAAAAAAACGCATCAATGGGGGGGCGGTGGCTGCGGGAGGCGCCGAACAGGAGGGAGTAGGCCGGACGGGAGGGACGGGTCGACCGTAGAAGGGTGAGGAGGCCGGGACGGAGCGGGTGTCGGGACGGCGAGGGAGGCCGGACGGAGAGGGGGCCAGAACGGCGAGCGTGAGCAGGCCGGACGAAGGGAGGACGGCCGAAGGGGATCAGAGCGCAGCGAGGGTGGCGGCCGGCGGTGAGGAGGGGTGCCGGCGGGGAGCGGCGAGCAGAGGGGCACCGGCGGGGCTGTAGCGCCGAACTGGGGGGGCTAGGGTTTCGGCGCTGGGGAGGGGAGAGCAGCGCGAAGAGGAGGAAAAAGGGGAGAGGAAGAGAGAGGGAAAGAAAGAAAAAGAAAGAGAGAAAAAAAAAAGGAAAAAAAGAATTAAAATGAAATAAAAATAAATAAAAAAATGAAATAAAAAAAAGATAAATAAAATGAAATAAAAATAAATAAATAAAGTGAAGTAAAAATAAATAGATAAAAATGAATAAAATGAAATAAAATAAATAAATGAAATTTGAAAGAATAAACAAATTCCTAATTGATAATAACAAAATAATATTATATTATTTGTAAATGTTAGACACCACACATGGTCGCGTACGCGGTCGCGCGTCCGGTCACGTGCACGGTCACACGCCCGGTCACTAGTGCAATGCGCGCTCGGTTGCGTGCGCGGCCGCACGCCTGGTTGCGCGGCCATGTAAAAATAAATTTAATAAAATAGAACAGTCTCTTATTAAGAATGAGAACCGACCATAGTCGCGGGCAGGGTCACGCACCCCAATAATGACACATTTAATACAAAAAAAAATGTTTAAAAGTGATTGGGCGCTACATACGGTCGCGCGTACAGGAGCACACCCATATAAAATCCCAAATCCATTTTAAAATAGAACTGATTCAAACCGCAACTCAAAATAAAGACCCAAAATAATTAAGTTAAAAAAATGCATTGGTCGGGGTGTGACAGTTCATGTTGTTATTAGACTATTATAATACCCTATATTATGTTTTAATTTTGAATTATTTATTCATCTATTTTTTCAGAAATAATGTGTTCATGTTAGTTTTTAATGGAATGTGCTTTTAGTTATTCAACATGATTAATGATTATGTTTATGATATCTTCTGCTATATTACATACTATTAATCAACATTGGATCACTCCACTTTCTTTTTTTTTCGTCTTATCAGGACATGAATATATTTATTATGAATTACAGGCCTAAATAATCAAGGAGTTGGATATTATCGAAGAAATTTCTATGCTAATTTTTATTTCAATTTGTAATGTAGAACATATGTATGTCTCTTGTTTCCAAAACTACTAAATTACTCGGTCCTTCTGGATGCGTATTCCTAGTTTATATGCCAATGTAATAAAATAAGGCATCAGCTCTAGGAAACTAGGGTCGTGTCATTACAATTGGTATAACGGAATATTAGTAGAAAACCTCGAAAATATATTTAGATAATATATATTATTAATGAATCCATGAGAAAGTCTTTGAGGATAAACTTACAAGAACATCCTGCATTTTGTTGAAAGAAATAGATTATGTCTGTATTTAAAGAAAATACATCCATGTCTGGATACTAAAATTTAATGTGGTTCTCTCATAGATGTACATTAGAGTGAAAATCTGAAAATAAGTTTCGGGCTTGAATCGGGGTATCCTGGTACATGAAAACAGACCTTATTGTGCATCTGGATTAACACTCATCTGGGAATCTTTTGTATAATTAAAAATTTATGTACAATCGATTATGAAGGATTTAAATGTAATTATTTTCCCCAATGAAACCGTGTATTTGATTATGACATTAACTATATATAGAATTTCAATTTATGCTATGTATTTTTCTACATTAACAGTATACATTATTATTCAAACCTTAATCTAATGTATACCATTATTTAGAAATTGTGCCTAGTTAAAATAATGGAAACAACATGGACACATGTATCCTATGTAGGGAGTTCCCATTGATGGAATAAAATGAAAATGGATCTAGTTTTTTGACAGGTGCTAAGAAACTTATAACTATACTGGGAGAGGTGACTCCTGATATGAATTATAACCATACCTGTATGGAGCATCCAGATCGACAATGTGGGGGAGGTATGTTAGATAACGTTGTGCTATATAAACATCCATCATTCAATGAAACTAAATACACATTTTTTCTTAATTAGTGGATATGTTCACTATTGAATATATTTTTCACATTGGGATGTAATGAAATATATATGTTTTCCATGGAAGTTTATCATCTATTGGGAGATGCAAATTAGTGGTGGTTGTTAATTCAAAACTCATTGGAGGTGGAATAAATATTAGAGATGTAATGGATGCATTTTTAGGATACGTTTTAACAACATTATTACCACCTTGAACAATGAGTAGATATAGAGAGGAAATTATTGAATCTAAGGCAGAAGGTGGATGAAAATGATTCCATGTATGAACTCTACATTACAAGGTCACCATTCTCCCAATGTTTATCATCATATGAAAATATAGTTTCAAGTGCTATCAAGATGGAAATGGAAATTGACATGTCTTATGACTTTAATTTAAAACATGAAAAGAAGAGGGATTTGGAAAATTTGGAAAAGGAAATAAGGAAATGGGGAAGAATGGAAGAGTTCACCATCCATCCTTAAGTAATTGTGGGAAAAAACCTTGGCACTTTTCTATAGGGAATGAGAGTCTATTAAATGTGAAGTGAAAAATGACTCCAATCTAGAGATTTTAATGGTTAGAAAGAAGATTCCAATGTTCAATGTTACAATTTCAAGGAGATGGGACAGTATTCAGATGAATTTCCAAAGCATTAGGGAAACATTCCCCAATGAAGGCCAAGGGAGTGAGGACAAAATTATGCGGCCATAGCTGTGGAGGTCTATGTGCTTAATGATGTGGTGGAAGGTACATTAATTGTTTCCTTGACATTATTCAATGATTTATTAGATTCTATATCATTCCATTTTTTCATATCTTCCCAACATTCCTAAAAATTATATATTTCCAATTCTATTTATTAAGGGATTAGTCAGTCAATACTTCATTGGGAAGTATCATTGAAACAATGATGAGTAATGTAGTCCCCATTATGGAATATAAACATGATTTATCATCATCTTTTATTATCATAACCATGATTGACATTGATATAATCCTTTGTATGGATTTTGTACAAAACCATGATGTGAAATTTTATTACAAGAAGAAAGAGGTTACAATTTTTTAGGATGATGTGGAATCCATTATCTTTACGGATGAAATATCACCCTCTTATTCTCATCTAGATCCAACGCTAGTAGGTCTAATTAATTCTATTATTTTTTAGTATGGGAATAAAATAAATATGGGTGAGGAAATTAATGTTCAAATAGAGTAGGTACCTATTGTTCCAGAATATGTTGATGTCTTTCTAGTGGATTAAACTAGACATCCTCTAGAGTGGGAAATTGAGTTTTCTATTGACATAATTCTTGATAAATTTACCATATCAAATACCCCTTATATAATGGAAACATTTGAATTCATGTACCTGATGAAACATCTAGATAAATTGAGTGATAAAGGATTTATTCACCCTATTGTTTCTCCATGGGGAGCCCCTATAGTTTTTATTAAGAAGAAACAAGGATTTATGAGGATTGGAATTGACTAGAACAATATCAATGATATAACAATAAGGAAAAGTATCCCCTACCATGAATTTATGATTTATTTAATCAAATTAATAGAGCTCAATATTTTTTGAAGATTTACCTTCAGTCTGGATATCATCAGTTTATTTTGAGGAAGGAAGAAATTCCAAAAAAATAGTATTTCGAATCAAGTATGGGCATTACGAGTTTATAGTAATGTGTTTTAGACTGACTATTTCACCATTTCACTTCATTGATATAATGAAGAGAGTTATCAAAGAATATCATTATGACTTTTTGGTGGTATTTATTGATTATATCTTAGTAGAATCCAAATGTTATGAAGATCATGAAAATCACTTGTGCAAATATTCTAATGTCTCATAGATGAAATGAATTATATGAGAGGTCTAGAAAGTGTGAATTTTGGCTTCAATCAAGTTCATTTGATAGAAAAATTGTCTCTAACGATGGAATATTTGTTTATCCTATAAATAAAAAGGCTTTTCAAGAGTGACCTACTCCAACGATCAAAATCGAGCAACATAGTTTAATTGGATTAGTAGGTTATTATTGGAATTTCGATCAGAACATCACTCGATTAGCTAACCCAATGACCAATCATACACATAAAAGGGTTATGTTCATATAGACAAATGAATGTAAAGAATGTTTTGAAGAATTGAGGAGGAGATTAGTGACTGCTTTGATCCTAAGTATACAATCGCAGAATGATGCGTTTGTGGCCTATAATTATGCATCAACGAAATGAAATGGATATTACATTAAGAAGAATGGTACATTTATTTATTCTGCATCAAAGATGATAAAAAATCACAAACAAAAAAATCTAACTCATGATCTTGAGTATACTCTAGTAATCTTTTCTCTGAAGATATGGTTACTTTATCTGTATAGAAAAAATGTGAGATATATACGGATCACAAGAGTATCTGGTACATCATCTAACAGAAATCAGTCATAATGAGGAAAAGGAGATGGCTTGAAGTACTCAAATATTAGAATTGTTCCATACCCTACCAACTTAAAATGCAAAATAAGGTAGATAATGGATTATTCCAGATGAATCACGGAGTTATCAACTGAATGATAATTTAAAAGGATCAGTTGTACATGGATCTAGAGGGGATAGATATTGTAATTATCAAAGAAACTGAAACATCCCTACTTTTTAAAATTATTGACCAAATTCCATTGTTGGAAAGAATTAAATATTCACAGTATGATGATGAGAATATTCAAAATAAATTTAATAGTGTGAAAGATGGGATGTTGACTGCCTTCATGTGTGAAGATAATGTTTTGAAATTTTGAAATATGTTATGTGTTCCCTCACTACTTGTGCTGAAAAAGGAGTTATTGGATGATGATCAATGCTCAAATTTATCATTACACCCTGGTAGCAATAAATGTATAGATATTTGAAAGAACATTTATAGTGGGATAACATGAATAGGGAAATTACTGATTATGTATCAAGATGTTTTGTTTTTAAAAAATGTAAAGGATTAACTACAACATCCTAGGGGATTCATGCAATCTATACCTATTCCAACATGGAAATAGGATGAAATCACCATGGATTTTGTAACTTGATTTCCAAAAACACTTAGAAATAGTAATTCAATATGGATAATTATGGATCAACTTACAAAATATAGACATTTCCTCTCTATAAGGGAGGAATCTCCAGTTTAGTGCCTAGAAAGGCTCTATATCAATGGATTTTAGAGACTTCATAGAGAACATCTCTATGTTGTTTCTAATTCTGATCTACGATTTACATGATTTTTTTGAAAATTCATTAGAAATCCTTGGATACTTAGCTTCGTTTCTGTACAGCTTACCACCCACAAACTAATGGAAAATCAAAAAAAATGATCCAAACATTAGAACACATATTGTGATCTTTCATGGTCATCATTCTAGGTATGTGGGATCAATATTTACATTTAGTGGAATTTTCTCTATATCCATAGATTCCATTCAAGTAATCAAATTTCATCGTATGAATCATTTTACAGAAAGAGATTTTGTGCACCATCTTGTTGGAATTATGTTGGAGAACGGAATCCTATGGGCCTACAACTTGTGGAGGATACAACATTGAAAATAAATAAAATTCATGGTAATTTATAAGTGGCTCAAAGAAGAAATAAACGAAATTCTAAAAATTGAAGGAAGGATATGGAGTTTCAATTGGGAGATTTCATTTTCTTAAATGTATCTCCATGGAAGGGTGTTATATGATTTGGGAAGAAAGGGAATCATATCCCTAGGTCCATAGAACCTTTTGAAATTATCAATATAATTGGAACTGTTGCATATATTTTGGATATGCCACATAGCCTGTCTAAAGTACATAAAGGATTCCATGTATTGTTGCTGAGAAATTACATCCTAGTCCCAACACATGTCCTCACCTTAGAAGGTATATAATTAGAACATGACATATATTACCATGAAGATCTTATCCAAATTGTAGACACAAAAGATCAAGTGTTGAAAAATAGTATTACTGAACTGGTAATTATTGTTTGGAAAAATCATAAAATCGAAGAGGAAACATGGGACCCTGAGGAGATTATGATGAAGAAAAACCGAAATCATTTTGTGTGGTAACATTCTGATAATTACGAGGATAAAATTATTATTTGAAAAAGATAATGTAACACCCCATTATTTCTCAAATAACTTTAATATTCAATTTATAAATCATTGTGTCCCTACAAAACACCAAATTGTTATAAACTAGTCAGTAAATATAATTTTACCACCTTTGTAATTTGAATTTCAAAAAACATACATAAACAATTTCATTCAGTAGGATAATTAAAGTCTGATAAAACAAACATAGTTTTTCATGAATATTATCATACCATTATGAATAGTCATTAATAGTAATTAATAGTAACTCTACCTGAAAAATAAAAACATATCCCATGAGTGTGTAAATAAAATTTAGACATCTTGTAAGTGAAAACACAATCATAATATTAGTATTGGTATTTTGAAGGCCATAAATATTTTCAAAATAGTTAAATGATTAATTAAATAATTTGAAATGGAAATTTATTTTCATAAAATGTAATCATAAATTGTTATTTCAATGTATTCTGGTTATAGTATAATTATATTGGACCTTTATTATTTTTTTCAAGGTGTTTTAGAACGTGTTATATTTTTATGGTTATTTCTTAAAAATAAATTATTATTTTGTTTAAGAATAAAATTAAAAATAAATATAAAATTATCTTTAGAAAATATTTTAAATTTCTGAATTATGCAGATCAGAAAATGGTTATGTGTGAATTGTTTGGATTTTTCTACAATACATGAAATTTGGGTGAATAGTAAAATTTGATAATTTATGTGAAATGTTAAATACATGAATCCATATTCAAAAGTGATTTATGTCTAATGTACACCCACTAGGATAGAACTATCAAGAACATATTACAATTGGGGGTATTGTGATAAAAAAATGTTGGCTGTCTTGATGGGATTACTAAAATAATGAATAAAATATTCAAAATTAACTCCTCCCCTTCACTATAAAATCCCCCCTCACACCCTCTTATCTTCACTCCTCTCAAGGTGTGTGACTTATATTCGATTTTACCTAATAAGTTTCATTAGTCACTCACCACGTCCAAGAGCTCTTGGTCTTCAAAAAAGTATAAAACCACATCCCCTAATGAGGTTCTCAAGGATGCTATTTCAAGAGGTAAAGCATCTATTGTTTTCATTTAGGTTCATTTGAATTTATCTTGTTTTCTAATTCTATCATAAAAATCCTTTGTCAAATTTAACCTTATCACTCTAGTATAATCTATATAATAGAACAATACCATGTTAATGTAATAACCATTGTCAATCTTCTTACACTCTCTTTATTGTATAAATGAAATCATCGTCCGTGAAGTTCCTATTTACAACCTTCGTGGAAGATGAAGTTTTTCTCTTCAAATTATCCTTAAATACTAGTAATGATACCATTTTGATTATTGAACTATACTATAAAATATTTATTATAACCTACTTAATATTCAGGAAGTATTATATATACATATTATTTATTTATATTACAAAAAATAGTTCATAATAATCCATATACCGCAAAACAATCTATCTGATTGTCTTTAATATTTTATCAAATGATTCATCTTCATACTATGTTAAAAATTATATATATATCAATTAACACTTTTTTATGTTCATAAAATATATATAATTTCCATTCTGTAGAATTACATCCATTCCACATGAACATCCATAGTTATATACAAATATACTGATAATGAAAACCAAGGAAACAAAAACTACAGAACGCCTTATTAAATATTTTAAAATATCAATAATAACATAATGATGTTAATAAAATTATTATAAACTAAGTAAATTTATAATTGGTTTTGAATTAATTTATTAATATGTCTAATTTCATATTTCAGCACCTTAGGTTCAAGAGAAGAATACAATCAGATTAAAGTGAGGGTTTTCTACCCAAACCTTCATTTTCATTTGGGTTACTTTTATTATATACATACCACAATTAAATTATTATTCACTAATATTTACTACTCATAATTTCAATGTGAATCATATATATATATTTTCTAACCAGAATAATACTTTCATTTATGGTGATTTATGTGTTTTAAAAAGATCATTCAAAAATCCATCCCAATAAACAACCTCGTTTCATGGGAATTCCTCAAATTCTCACCAATTTTCAAGGGAACTCTTTAATCTATTTTTAAACAAAATTTCTTTACAGAAACACTCATTTTATTGTTAATATACTAACTTACGTCTGTTATGGTTTTATGCAAAGTGTTTTCCAAAATAACTATTCTTTTTAAAAAGAGTATTTATCTCAAGTATTAATCAAATATTTTATAAGAGTATCTTCATATATTTCAACACTCATGTTTATTTTTATGTATCATTGGGATGAATATATTTTGGAATAATCTAAATTATTTAAATTAATGGAGTATGATTAGTTTGGTTGTGGCTCTTATATCTTAAAACCATACCCCAATTTACTCTGAATGGATAGTGTTTATGATTAATGTTCATGAAATGTTATTTAAATTTCATATATTTTATTTTCAATATCAATGTTTATGTTTTTTATGTTTATCCCCATTCACGTGTGGAATTTATTGGAAATAGTATTTGTCGGGTGGTATCCTCTATATCCTCTCAGTGTATCGTTAGGTCTCATGAAACAAACTACAGTTATGGCACAAGGCCCTAACAAAATGATTATTTATTGTCTTGGAATTAGGCCTTGACGGTATGGTAATGTTGTTCCACATTATAAATTCTCCCATTATGAATATAGTATTGATGGTTTATGTGGTTATTCGTCTATTAGAAAACCCATGATTATGTTTTACTATCTCATTATTTATTCAGCTATTATTCATACCATAATGTGTTCATGTTAATTGGTAATGTCTTGTTTTTTTCTATTATTTAACATTCCTAATGTTTATTTTAAGATATATTCGTCCATATTACTTTTCCTTACTATGAATAGGAGCACACCCCTTTCTTTTGATTCATTTTCATCAGACATTAATATTTTTATTTTGAATGACCATAAGAAATAACCTAGGAGTTATGGATGTTATCGACAGGATTTATATGTGTTTTTTTGTTTCATGTGTTAACAATAAACTTATGTATGTATCATCTTTCAAAATATTCTAAACTAATCGGTCCTTCGGGATGCATATTCCGTTCTTGTATGCCAATTTAATAAAATAAGGCACTAACACTGGGCAACTAGGGTCATGTGCTTATAGAAATAATCATGGGTGATATTAATGAAGAGATCAATGAGACAATGGGGTAAAATTTATCATATGGATTTGATAAGGAATTAGAGGTATCCCTTCATAGTAAGATCAAATATCAGCGACTCTTACTATGTAGCGAGACTATACAAAGTCTTATATGGGAGAAATCATGAAAATATGGTTGATGAGAATTTAATATACATGTATAGGTAATTTTAAAAAATTAATAGAGTTTATAAATATATCATTCATGAATTTGGGAGCCACTGGTTAATTAATTGTGACATTTTTTGTCATTGTATTTTGTTTGATATTGGTTTTTTGGAAAAATATATACAAGATATGGGAGGAGTGAGCATGATTATGGTTGGGACCTATCCAAATTGGCCTGTATATGGTATTTTAATGGAATATAGGTGTATGGGATAAAAAATTCTATTACAGTTCTAGACCATCTTATTAAGAGAGTTTCTGGTGAACATTGACGAAGACATTTTGGGCATGCCTATTTATAATAGGGATCACTGTTACATGTTCACACTCAAGAATGATGATGTTCACCCCATCCTATCATTTCATTTTTTATTTTTCTAAATGTTAATTTTTAAAATTATATATAATGTTTTTAAAGAAAAATTATATGGATAATCCAATGGTGGGGAGTATCACATGGATCATTGGTGTACAAACCTCTTGTAGAATTGTTCATCGGTGTGGTGAAATAAGAAGTTGGGTGGTCATGAAAGCATTATGATTGTTTTATTTATGGAGAAAAAATTCATATGGTTCATTATAAAATAATATATTGGGAATATTATGGAATTTATTTTTGGCATCCCTCCTTTTTAATTCATAAAAGTTTCATTACATTGTACAAAACAAAAGTTTTTTTAATGTTTATTTTCATGGTAACAACGAAAATACTACATTAACATGTAAAATATTATTATAAAAAATGATAATGTTTTATTCATTATTTCATTTTAAGTACCTTTACTATATCTCATAACCTGGGGACATAAATCAAAGGAAAGGGTGAGCATGAGGCCCAATAAGGAAGGAAAGGGAAATAGTTTACATGCGATCTGTTGAAATATAAATAAGAACATGAGTAATTTAATAATGATATTAAAAAATGATAAAAATCATATCATAATTAATATAACATTACTCATAACATGTAAATTTTTCTAAAAATTTTAAATGATATATTCATAAGAATGTCACCAAGGTTTTTCACCATGGTGTCACAAAAATAACTATGTTTATTCAACAAGGTAGCGTAAAACTTATCATCTATAGAGAATAAATTATTTACCCAATGCATTAGTGAATTATCATAGTGCACCCTCCAAATTACTTAATTAATCTAAGAAATATATATCACAATAAAAAATTTAATAAAAACTCTATATTGAATAGATTAAATCTGTTATATATAAAAATCCTTATGTCTTAGAATGTTCTTGAAGACAATATCATTAAGTCATTTTTAAAGCACAGATATGGGAATGGGTGATTTCTTTATTTAAATTATTGAATAAAATAAATCATTTATGAAAATTGGTGAATACCCATAGAATTTAAATTGTTTTCTGTATTTAAATAAAGAAAAAATTGGACTTTAGTGAGGAGAAGATAAAAAATTTGATATGTAAAATCGCGAGAATAACAGTTAAAAACATGGTTTTAAAAAAGATTAAAAAGAGGGGGAAAGGGTCTAATTTTCATAAAATAAATTAAGTAGAATATATGGATAAAATAAAATAAATAAAATAAAATAGTTTATAAATTTGAATGATGTACCACAAAAACGGAACTTGGATGGAATAAAGAAGTTTAGATTTCCCTTACCCTGAAGAGTGACTCCTAAAGCTCAAGTATTTGGGCCATAGGGGACTGAGCACAATTTAGAGGCACTATTTGTGATGTAGAAATATAACAGATTCATGTATGATGAAATTTTATTGAATTTAAATGTTGAAATTGAGAGGTATTTATTACGAAAGTGGTGGATGTTTTTCACCCCCAAGATTACATAGTATGTTATCTCTTTAAAACAATTACATAACATGCGCTATACGCAACACTGAGTTCGAGTTCACCACAACATACCAAACTAGACATTAAAAAAGAGTTTATGAATAGTATTTACTGAATTTTTAATCTTATATACTCCATAAAAGTTCGACATCTATATTATGTGTTTCTTAAACTTAATATAAGAACAAATTCATTTTTCAGATAAAAGAAGTATTTTTCACAAAATGCAACTTTACCACCTTATAATGGAGAACCATTTTTAAAAACAATATTTGAAACTTTTAAATATTCAATTTAATTAAATTAAATTAATATTTAGAATCGAAACATAAAAATTTAGTATGGATAAATTTTTGGTACTTTTCTGTTAACTTTCATATTTTGACGTATAGTGAAAAATACATTGTTTTAGTTGGAAACAAATTTTTAATTGAAAAAATTTATATTGTTAAATTATGAATTTGAAATATTTTTATGTATAATTATATTATATTTTTTATCATTTAATACAATTTTGGTCATTATAAGTAATTTCACATTTAAATTTGACATAAACACATGTCAATCTTTGGATTGTTTTTACTTTTTAAAACCCCACCTTTTCGTTAAGACAATGGGAAGTAATTTTAATGTAATAAATGAAAATTATATGTCCTGAATTTGTTAAAATAGAATTCATTTTTGAATTCGGAATATAAAAATTAGCTTTCGGTGAATTTTTGGTATTTTTCTTAAAACATTCAATTTTTGATGAATAGTGAAAAACAATGCGTTATTATTTAAAACTGACTTTTTATTTAAATAAAATTTTTTCGTATTTATGTTTATTTTAAGTCAAAAGTTATATATATTACATATATAATTTAAATGTAATTAATTTGAGTCATTTTATAATAAAATGAGATGTATGAAATTTTATTGAATTTTTTAACCTCTTTTACCCACTTCTTACGAGCATTTGAAAATTTGCATAAAACAAAATTTTACCTCTTATGTGAGTTAAATTTCAAACATCTGAGATACATTGTTTATATATGTAAGTAAAAATTGGTTCAATAAGAAAAAAATATTTTTTGGTGAATAATAACTTTGGACTTTTATTTACCTCGGTTAAAGGTAAATAGGGTAATTAAGGTTAAAAATTATATCATAATTATCCTAACACACGTGTTAATTGTATTGGATATGATTAATTAGATAGAAATAACATTTGGAATAAACTATGATACCCATTGGTCCACTTAAAATATATTTGAAAGTTTATTATTATTTTATATAAAGATGTGTTGAAAGAGTTAAATTCAAATCTTAATAACTAAACCATTTTTAATATAGGGTTACACTAATATAAGTCAGACTATTAATATTCATTAAAAATATATAAATATTTAATACATAATAGTATTTTATTTATAATTTTTATACATTATATAATTTAATTTATTTAGGAGACAATGATGATGCAGTAATTACCTTATTAATGAACAATTAAATTAATTGATATTATAAATATCCAAATAAATGAAATGTAAGACTTTTTGATGAATTAAACTAATTTTATATGTTACTATGGAATTTTGGGGTTGATTAAATAATTTTTTTCGAAGTTATCATTGTATTATGATTTTCACAAAAACTGAATACTAAATACTGTCAAAATTGACATAATTGTGTTTTTTAAAACAAATACTATATTATTAATTGATATAATATTCGTAAAAATATATTTTCCTTCCAAATGATTTATATAAGGTTATATATAATTATAATGAACCACTTGGGATACTTTTGGATGTTTATAGTATGTTTATAAACCATATAAAATAAAAATAAAAGGAGACATGATAAATGTCAAACTATTTAACTAAGAGTTAAATCTAAATGATTTGGTCACTATAGTGACCAAAACCTGTCTAAAACCAATTGGTTGAGAGGTTTTTTACCCATAACAACCTTAGCCTCTAAATACATAATTTATGGATCCATTATTTACCGAAAATGATTTTATTACAAAACAATATTTCAAGCTTTTCCTAATGTGACCCTCATCTCTCTTATAAAAGGGTACATACCTTTCTCTTACTTTCACACCTCCAAATCAATTTAGATCGGCCATAACCTACCCAAATATCCTCCAAACATTCCTCCCTTCATCCTAGGGTCCATACATTGGTCAGAATGACAACATAATGAGCGGTTTCATTCAAATAAAATGGAAGAACACAATGATGAGGTAAATATTTCATCACCTCTTTCAAGCTCTTTTCTTCTTCAAATTATTATTTATTAATTTTTTCTCAAAACAAATAATAACTCCAGTACCTCATACTTACTGTGATGTTATTATAATTATGGTCCAACAATTTTGTTATTCAATCCATCCAATAAATGACCAAGTCACCATACGTGCAAACGTACGGCTTACCGTCTCCACGTTGTGGTGTAGTTTGTTATTCAAACACTTCATTATTTGGATGGGTATAATAATGAGTTTAAATGATGTAAATAATAAATATAACATGTTAATGATACTTTATATATGATATACCATCCAATTACATATTATTTCTCAATCAATATATTTATATTATGGCTTGTGCGTACATACGAATTACCGTCTACATGACGCGATGAGATTCATTCCCAAAATCACCATTCAACGATGATTATAAAAATATGTTTTATTTTTAATTACATAATATATGATAGAATAATTCTTCTAGATATATATATGTGTGTATGTGTGTGTTTTTTTGTGTTTCTGTACATATATATATTTTATCCACATACTTTGGTTTAAAACGATATGCAAACGTAAACATTGTTTATGCATACGTATGACCTACCTTCTCCATAAACGGTGCCTTAAATTTCATATATCTATCTATTATGAATATTTATATTCTAAATAAATATTATATAAAAATCATGTTTTATAATCTGGAAGTATTTAAATCATGATCTAAATGATAAAAGTAAAAACACGTACGATAATGAAAGCCATTATTACCCAAAATGTAAATTTAACATGGAAATCATTATTAATTGGGATTATAAATTCATAAATGAATCATGTATGATATAGTTAATATGAATATGTTTCGGGTATAATTTAATAACATACTGTTGTCAATATATAGGAGGTTAAATGTACCCTGGACTAAAGGAAATTGCAAGGTAAGGGTAAATTACTCAATCTCATTATTATCTGAGATTTTTAATGTGTATGTTTTTACCAGGAAATATTTATTATCCATGCCAAGTTTCATAAAAGTGATTTTAAAAGGATTATTTTTAAAAGACACTTTAACTAAAAGATCATTTTAAATGTTTTAATGATATATTCATTAAACCTTTACCATTAATTTCCATGTTTTCAAAATGATTTTAAGGATTTATTTATATGGAAATGAATGTTTTAAAATGTTAATTCCATTGAAACATTTCAAATTGGTATGGTACACTTTGATTAAAAAATACATTTTAAATAACTTCATTTATAAATTGTGTGACTTTAAAAATGATTTCCTGAAAATGGTATATTTATATCTAATATTTCTACTGATAATTTTCAACTATGTCAACATCCTTTAATGAATATTATTCTCGATCGAGTTTGATTTATTATGAAAAAATTCTTCAATATTTTATTGAAGGTTTTATGATATGATTGACTACGGATGTGATATTTGTAGACCATTAATGGTTTATAAATAAATTATTGACATTTCATATTCTAGTTTTAATAGATTTTGATGTTATGTTCAAACCTTTTCATATGAGGAATGAATTGGACTTAGTAAGTGATGGGTGGAGCCCACTATAGATTCTTAATGCAATAGTAGGTCTCATAGGACAAACTAGTGTCTTGGAACATGGCCTTGACAAAATCTTATTTTTAGTCTTGTCACAAGGCCATGACTATGTGGTTATGAAGTATGGCATTATGGATTCCACCATTATGAAATTGGCTATTGATATTGCGTGTGATTATTCGACTAGTAGAATATCCATGTGAATAAGTAAATGGAATTATTTTATTTAAATTGGACATATTATGCATAAGTTTATTTTTAAAAGGATTGTTTTTTTAGTCTTATACATTGCCATAAATGTTTATGATTATTTATGAATGTTTCCACTATATAGTTATCCTTACTGAGCATCTGATCTCACCCATTTCTTATGTTTTATTTTCCAAGGATTCCATGAAGTGTATTATGATTGATATGAAGGGTTTGATCTAGGGGGTTAATGGTGTTCTCAAAGGATAATTTATATAGTGTTAAATTTTATAATGTGTAATGTAACGTTCAAGTATGTAATATTTTTTCCATGTCTACTAAATTGCTCGGTCTTTCGAGACATAATTCCTTGTAATCATGCAATTGTTATGTAATAATGCACCAACTCTTGGTAACCGAGGTCAGGGCGTTACAGTTGGTATTATAGGTATTTTAACAATATCCTTGGAAATAGATTTAGATAATCACTAATTATATAACATTACCATAAGATAAACATTGAGGATTAGTATATATGAACTTCCTAGAATATTGGTAATGTAGAGATTTTGTGTATTTTCCAACCAATACATCCCTGTATAGATATGAAAAGGTAGAGGTGGCTCTGGAACATATGTATCTAGGAATGAAAAATCCTAAAAGGAGTTTTGGGCTTGACCCGGTGTATCTTGGTACAAAACAACTATCATTTATGCACTATTGGTTATGACACTCCTAGGGGATATGCCTAGGATAATTCACATTTTTATTACAAGCCATTATGAAAGATTTAGAAGTAGATATTTCCTCAAAGAAAAAATTTTATGATTATATATTATATGAATAATATTTTCAATTTACATTAGGTATTATACAAGTTTTTATTTATGTATTGTGATTCATAAAATAAACTAGTGTATTCCATTCTTTTAGAAATGTCTCATAGTATAAGGAATTAGAATTCCAGCAATACGCACGATCAAAAGAAAAGACGAATCATATCATTAATGGTATTAAGACCAAATTTAAAAATTAATTAGTCTCCCATGGATTCCCATCATATGAAGAAATAGTATCATTTGTTATTTAGATAAGTAAACAATTCTCAATGTCCTATGGATTTGAAGGGAAGAAATAGAAGAAAAGGACGGAAGAGAGAAAGATGGATAAAGGGAAGATGGGAAAGAAGGATTTTACCATATGTGATAATTATTGGAAATAAGCACCCTGGTAAATGCTTGATATGAATGGGAGTTTGTTGTAAGTGTAGATAAAATGGACACCAAGTACGTGATTGAATGTGTAAGAAAACGGTTTAAAATGTACAATGCTTCATCTGTAAAGAGTTGGGACACTACGCAGAGCAATGTCGAAATAATCAGAGTAAACCCCAAATAATACTATTAGATAATAATCCCATTATGATACAACTAATGATGAAGAAGAATGATTATATTTCTTATGTATTTATTATTGTATTATATCATTTGAGTATTGTATTAATGATGTACATGTTATAAGAACTATAGAGTATAAAAGGATAGTACTGCAGTACTATTTCATTAAGGACTTGATATATTGTGGAACCAAGAAATGTGACTCAATATCAGGTTAAATATTTTAGAAAGTATATTGATGAGAGAAAGATAAACCATAACATGGTTCTGATATTGAGGTTGTGATTTTAGAATAATATATAATTTGATTTGGATAAATTATATTGGATATTCATGGATACCTTGAAACTAATTAATGATTTGTATATTCCATCATTGTTTGAGTTTACAAAAATTTTGGATAGAAGAAGTATATATATAATTATATAAAGAATAAGGGTTCACGAATGTAATCAATAAGGTTTTAGGGTAATTCTGGGTGTTACAATGTTTTAAAATAATACATGATGAACGTATTAACATGATTTTACATGGATAAAAGGATCTTCCCTGTGTTCAACATCCTTATACATTTTGGACTGTGATATTGGACAGAATTATTTTGGATAAGTCTACAGGTTGGAATTGATTATGTTTTTGAGGTTAAATTATTTCTTGGGATTATTTTTGGATTGTAATAAAAAGGTCAACCTGGAGGTCGAGTGACAACCCGTCACATCCGGTAAGGTCGTGAGACTTGAACCCACAATCGATGGGCGACAAGGGTGGATCACCTACCACTGGCATAAGTGATGTCCTGGTCTGTATAATGTAGACTCTTTTAAATAGTTAGATAAATGAATTATAAATTCATTATTTTTGGAACCTTATAAAATATGGATAAATATTATATTTTTTGGAATTTTATTTTCTTTTGATTTGAAAGATGAGTTTGTGGTCAGAATTATATGAAGGATGAAACTCTACTTGTCAAGTATATTTTATTCCTTTTATTCTATGAATAAATTAATTCTTAGACTTTAGGGAAGAAATCTTTAAACAAAAAAATGTATTATCCTAATACATTATTTTTTGTTGAATTAACAATATTTTAAATCATCAGAGATTGATGGATTTGAGGCCCTCAAGTTTATACTTGTTTGTGATTGATGATTTCAATCTCTCCCTATAAATATTTAAGTTTTTCCTCGAATTATGTGTCTTTAATTTCAACCAATGTTCTCTTAATCGAGATCAGAATTTGGTTGTAACTTTTTCATTCACTTTCCCTCTTATTAAGACTAAATTTTATGAACCCTATTTCTGATGTGGGTTTTCCAAAATTGTATTTTCTATTTTTAACCTTTTATTTTTAAAGGAAAATTTCAATTTACGAGGACACAATTTATTGTAGGATGGGAGAATGTAACACCCCAATATTTTTTAGTATGTAATATCATAAAATTAATTTAATATCATGTGTTATACGCTACAATGAGTTTGAGGGCACCACAATGTACGAAAATATCCATTCAAAAAGTGGTTATAAATAATATTAACTATTTTTTATCTTATAATATATATAAAATCTCAACATCCATATTATGTATTTCGTAGAAATAATATTGAACACATTCATTTTTTCAGAAAAAAGAAGTATTTTTCAAAAAAATACAACTTCACCACCATTTCATGGAGAACCCTTTCTAAAACCAATATTTAACACTTTTATATATTTAATTTAATGAAATTAAATTCTTATTTAGTATCAGGACACGAAAATTTAGTCTGGATAAATCTTTTGTACTTTTTTGATAACTTTCATATATGGATGAATAGTGAAAAATACTAGGTTTTAATTGAAAACAATTTTTTAATCGAAATAATTTATTCTGATAATTTATGAGTTTGAAAGGATTTGAAGTATAATTAGAATATATTTTTATCGTTTAATACAATGTATGACATTATAAGTAATTTCACATATAAATTTGACCTAAACACATGTCAATCTTTTAATAGGTTTTGCTTTTTAAAAACCCACTTTTTGGTTTTGACAACATGAATTAAATTTTAATTAATAAATGCATATTTTATGTTTTAAATTTGGTAAAATATATTTTTTTTGAATTCAGATTATCAATATTATCTTTGTTTGATTTTTTGATATTTTCCTGAAAACTTTCAATTTTTTTGAATAGTGAAAAACACTACGTTATTATTAAAAACCGACCTTTTATTTAAAAAATGATTTATCATATTTAAATTCATTTTAAGAATATATATATATATATAATACCTATATAAGTTCAATTTAATTATTTGGAATCATTTTACAATAAAATACGATCTATTAATTTTTATTGAACATTTTAACCACTTTTACCCACCGCCAAGGAGCATTTACAAATTGGCATAAAACATAATTTTACAACTTTTTTGAGTTGAATTAAAAATATAAAGATACACAGTTGATATTAGTAATTAAAATGTGGTTCAATAAGATGAAAATAATTTTTGGTGAATAGTAAATATTGAATTTTATTGACCACAATTTAAAATAAATATGGAAATTAAGGATAAAAATGATATCATAATTACCCTAACACATGTATTAATTCTAGTGGATAAGTTTAATTCATAAAAATACAAACATAATAATAAAATATTATCCCATTTGGTCTAAATGGATTAGATTAATAAATTTATTATTATTTTATTTAAAGAAGAGTTAACAGAGTTAAATTCAAATGCTTAATAACTAAAACATTTTTAATATAGGGATAAACACAATATGAATTCTACTATAAATATTTATTATACAAAAAACATTTCCTACATAATTTCATTTTATTTATAACTTTTAGACATTAAATAATTTAATTTATTTATGACACAATTATGATGCAGTAATTAGCTTATTTAAGAATGAATAAAATAATTGATATTATAAATATCCAAATAAATGTAATTTGATACTTTTGATAAATTAAACTTTTTTATAGGTTAATATGACATGTTATGGGTGACTAAATAATTTTATTTCGGTGTAATCACTCTGTTATGATTTTCACAAAAACCAAATACTAAATTGTGTCAAAATTGACATAAATGAGTTTTTAAAAAAATACACAATATTATGAATTTATATAATATTCAGAAAAATCTAAGGTTCGTCAAAATGGATTAGATTAGGTTATATAATCTTGACCTACTTGGCGTTCTCTTTGAAGTTAACAGTCAGTTTATTAACCATATAATATAAAAATAAAAAGTGACATGGTAAGTGTCAAACTATTTAACTAAGAGTTATATCTAAATGATAAGGTTTATATGGGGAACTAAACCTATCTAAAACCTTTTGGATTATATTTTTTCGACTCATCCCCACCTTATCCTCAAAATAAATCATTTTGGGGCCATTAAAAACCAAAAATGTTTTTATTATAAAATAATATTTCATGATTTTCCTAAAGTTACCCTCACATCTCTTATAAAACTGTACCTACCCTTTTCTTAATTTAACACCTCCAATGAAATTTAGATCAGCCAAACGCTACACCAATATAATACCAAAATTCCTAATTTTATCCTAAAGGCCTTCCTTTTTTCATAAAGGCATACTATGAATCCATTTTGATCAAATCATATGGAAGAACCTGAAGAAGTGGTAAATATTTCATCACCTCATTCATGTTCTTTTCTTCTGCCACTTCATATTTCTTTATTGTTTCCATACCAAAATAATAAATCTAGAAAATACTACATTTTTTGATGTTATTATAAATATGGTACAACCATATTCATTATTCAATCTAACCTATATATAAAAAAGTCACCATACATGTGTACGTACGACTTACCGCCTCCACGTCGTGGTGTAGTTTCTTATTCAAGAACTATATTATTTAAATAGGTATAATAATTAGTATAACTAATGTAAATAATAAATATAAAATTTTAATGATTCTGTATATATGATATAAAATCCAATTACATACGATTTCACCATCAATATAATGATATTTTCGCTCGTGCGTACGAACAGATTACCGTCTCCACGACGCGATGGGATTTATTCTCACGTTCACCATTCAACGATGACTATAAAAATATATATAATTAATAAGTATGTAATATATGACATAATAATTCTAATGGATATATATATATGTATTTATATACTTACATATATCTTATTCACTATCTTATGTTCAATACGATATGAAAATAGAAACAACGTTTAATCAGATGTACGGCCTACCGTCTCCAAAAAAACAGTGCCTTCCATTTCTTATATCAACGTATTATAAATATTTGTATTTTAAATATATATGATATAAAAATCAAGTTTCATATTCTTAATGTTTTTAAATCATGATCTAAATGATACATGTTAGAACACTTACAATAAAGAAAGGGATTATTACCCAATATTTTAATTTAACATGGAAATCATTATAAAATGGGAATTATATATTCATAAATTAATCATGTATGATATAATAAATATGAATATGGTTTTGGAATAATTTTAAAACATAATATGGTCATTATACACGAGGTTAAACGTATCCTTTACCAAATGAAAGTGCAAGTTAAGGGTGACTTCCTCAATCTAATTATTATCTGAGATTGTTTATGTGTATGTTTCTACTGGGACATATTTATTATCCATATCCATGTTTCATAAAATAGTTTTCAAAAGAAATCTTTTTAAGGGAATATTTAACTAAAACATCATTTTAAATATTTAAAAGATTAATTCTTCTAAACCATTCTCTTTAATATCTAGTTTTTCAAAATGACTTCAAAACATTATTTATATGGGAATGAATGTTATAAAATAATAATTTATTTCAAATTTTTCAAAGTGGTATGGGAAATTTTGATTCAAAAATATCTTTTAAATGAATCCCTTTATAAATTGTTTTACTTTTAAAATGATTTGATGAAAAAGGGATATTTCTCTCAAAGAGTTTTACTGGTCATTTTCAACAATTTCAACATCCTTTAAGGGATATTATTCTTGATCGAGGATGATTTATTATGATAAAAATATTCCATGTTTTATTGAAGTTTTTGTGACATGGTTTTCTATGGATGTGTTATTTTTATACCATTTATGATTTATTGTTAAAGTATTGACATTTCTTATTCTAGTTGTAATATGAATGTTTAAGTTATGTTCAAACCTTTTCAAATGTAAAATTAATTGGACTTATTAAGTGACAGGTGGTGCCCGCTATAGCTCCTCGATTCATCGGTAGGTCTCATTAGACAAACCAGTGTCTTGGCATAAGGCCATGGCAAAATCTTATTTTTAGTCTTGGCAGAAGGCCTTGACTATGTGGTTATGAAGTCTAGAATTATTCATTCCATCATTATGAAATTGGATATTTATATTGCATGTGATTATTCAACTAGTATATTATACATGTGAATATGTATGTGGAATTATTTTATTTAAATTGGCCATATATTACAGATGTTTATGTTTTAAAAGTTTATTTTTTATTCTTATACATTTCTTTAAAT
Organism: Viscum album; assembly: GCA_963277665.1. NCBI lineage: Eukaryota > Viridiplantae > Streptophyta > Magnoliopsida > Santalales > Viscaceae > Viscum > Viscum album. The sequence goes on along the minus strand of OY728148.1, from coordinate 1,917,600,714 downwards.
TTTTATGTTTATTTATGAATGTTTCTGCTATATTTTTATACTTACTGAGCATCTAATCTCACCAATTTATAATGTTTTATTTTCCTAGGATTCCAAGAAGTGTATTATGATTGATAATTAGGGTTAATATAGGGGATTAATTGCATTCTCAAAGGATAATATATGTTGTGTTTTATTTTCTAATGTGTAATGTAACGTTCATGTATGTAATCTATTTTCCAAGACTGCTAAACTGATCGGTCTTTTGGGACATAATTCCTTATAATAATGCCAATGTTATGTAATAATTCACCGACTCTAGGCAACCGGTTTTGGGGCATTACAAGATTTATTTATTAATTTCCAATTAATGGACATTGAAACCTGGGTAGTGGTAAATAAAAAAACATGGGCATATCCAACGTATTATACCATGGTATTAGACAATTGGGACAAATTCTATGTTATAATAATTCAAGACAGTTGACCGTAATTTTATATTAAATATTTTTTCAGTGAAAATCAAATTTTTAACACAATTTCATTTTTAATGATAAAGTTTCCATTATAGAATTTAGAATGTAATTTATACATTTATAAACTAATTAAAATATATTTAAATACTTGATATTTATAAAATAAAATATCTTAATTCTTTTATTTTTTCAATTAGTCGTTACATAATTTAGAATAAAAAATGGTGAAATTAAAGATACCAGAAATTTCAAAATATATGTTTTTTTCTAATAAAACAATAATAATGTTTTTAAAAAAAATTCATAAATTCACCCAATCCTAATTTCTATTTTTTTGATTTCTAAAATTATATTTATTTTATCATAATAATTATATAAATATCAGAATTAAAGATTTTATATATAAATATCCACATTTATTAAAATAATATTGGATCCAAAATGCATTGTAATATTTCTAACACATGAATAAAATTAAATTTATTTTATAATTTATTTTTAAATAAAAGTATTTTAATCATATTATTTCATTATGATATAAAATATTTAGATTAGATTTTTTTTATTATAATAATTTTCCCCCTAAAAAGTACAATCTCTATCTGGAAAATTCATGTATCGAATTCCATATAATTTTTATTAAGAAAAACATTTCTTAAAATGGAATTTATGGAATTATAGTTTAATTTAAACAATGTTATTAAACATTAAGTAAATAGGTACTCGAAAAATAACCCCTTAGTATACTTGCATATTCCCTATGTGAAATGTCTGTGAAGTTGTTTGTTTCTTGGGGTAACTAGACTAATAGCGAATGAGTGGTAGTCACTACTAACATGATCATTTAACTTAAGTGATTTCGTTCAAGCATAAATTGTTCAGGATCATCTTGGTATTTATCAATGGTAAAACTTGGTGATGATACCTCCGTCCTATGTTCCAACAGATGGGCTCCAAATGGAATGACTCTTCCGGTTGAGGCCATTGACTCTTCATTCAATATCAATTTCCTTTTATAAAAATTTAATGTATAAAATATAAATATAATGTAATTTTTTTTATCAATTGTATTGTTTCAAACATTCATATTGACTAACTATCATAATTGACCAGTAATCAAATAATGTTTGAATCTAGATGGTCACATTTACGTTTATATTAACATTTTTAAAAATAGATATGGTTTTATTGCGAATAAATAAAGATAACACTCATTATCGAAAAATAGTTATCATTAAAAAAGACTAGTTCATTACATCCTCTCCCCTTTAAGAAATTTTGTTTCTAAAATTTCAACTCATTTTCTCAGCTTGGAAGATGTGTGGGTACATCTTCCTCATAATATCCTTTGGATCCAACATGAATTATTTATATTTATAGTTATTCCAAAATAATTTGGTGAAGTGGGTAGTCGTGTTGCATGTAAACTGGTCTCTACGGCCCATGATCTCCATTGCATGCTCCTCGTAATAGTGGCCATGTTCCAGGTATACAACATTATGATTCAGCTCATATGAAGGGCCAGGTATGTAATTCCATTAGAGAGACACATTGAATATATTATAAACGTGATCTAAATATGGTGGAAGTTCTAAATGACATTCCAATGATCCTATGTGGTCAAGGATTTCATATGAGCCAACATAATTATGAGTAAGATTCCATTTCTTCTAAAACTACACGACTCTCTTCAATTATGATATTCAAGGAACACTTTATCTCTAACACTATACTCAAAGTCCCTTAGACAGTTTCCAGTATATATATTTTGTTAACTCAGAGTTGATTTTACATGTTATTGGATGGGATGAAATTTTCTGTCGTCCCATGCACAAGATATGATCCCTAAAACTTCAACTCACCAACTTCATCCAAACAAGTACTATTTCAACAAGAATTTCAACATATAGGTTCATAGGGATCCATTTCATTTCTCAAATTGAAGCTATTATTGTATGTGAACACAACTAATGGGATATTCTAATCCCATACACCTTTAAATTCCACTAATCATGTTATAGACATGTTGTTGAGTGTTTGAATAGTTCTATAAAATTGGCCATCACATTGGGGGTGAAACGTCTTAATGAAATTCAATTCTCTAATCACAACATGTTGAAGATATCTCGTGAATTTTAATATAAACCATTGATCACAATCAGATATGATAGGGAGCGGTACCCCATAGATCATTTCCACTACCTTCACATATATCTCGGAATGTTTGTCAACAGAGATATCTTCTCGAATAGTGATTAAATTGGAGGTCTTGTGGAGATGATCCACTTTAACCCAAATCACATTTTTTCTTTTGGATGTTTTTGAGAGACTAGTGAAAATGTTAATTTTTATATTATACCACTTATTTGTTGATATGGTAAGTGCTTATAATACCCCTATAGGTTTTCATGTAAATGATTATTTCTTGTTCTAAATAATAGGATTTATTGGATCTTATTTGACATTAATTTTCTTGTGGATTTTTTGTTTTATCCAAGAAGATGTATTTATGATCGTTCGTGCTTGCTACAGTTAAGTGAAGATTTTGGCTTTTTTACTATCTACTTTTGTAGAATTATTTTTTTGTCATGTTTCAACGTTAAAGATTGTGTTTTTAGGATCATGAATTTGGGTCTGGTTGATTTCAGGTAGTGGTGTTTGTTTTTGGTGAGGCAATGGATCTCCTTCAATTTTAATTGACAGATCATCATTGGATTTCTTTAGGCTACTAATATCAGATGGGTTGCATGCGTTTGTCCCTAGTGCACCCGATGATTTTTTAATGATTATGGATGGATGGATTTTCCTGAAATTGTGTCCTCATGTGAAGGAGTTCACTGATAAATATTGTTGTGATCATGCTTGTGGGATTCAGCGGAGGTGGGAAGACATCATCACTAGGTGGAATCTAGTTTTGGTCATTTTCCTACTAGGATAGATGAATTGATGCTCTAGAGAATTTAGATCCTCAAATGTTGAAGGAAATGGTGGTCTTCTTATTGGAATGATTTTATTACAAAATTACAGTGGTTTTCATTTCCAATTGTTAGTTTTAGAGATCCAAAGCCTTTCTCTGGTTACAACTCAGCCTTTTACATTACAATAACAATTGTTTAGCTACGTGAAAGACATAACCCATTACTAAAGTGATGTAAAGTTGTTGAGGTGTGCTCAAAATTCTAAATGCTATATCGTGTTAGGAAAAATGTTCACATTTTTTATCAAATTAAATCTGAATGAAGAGACTACACTTCTTTCATCGGTTTTATTGAGCTCATTGAACACTACCTAGGAGATTGTTTATTATGAATTATACTGAAGATATGTATTCTAATATATTTTTATAAATTTATATATATTATGATTCCCTCTCATTCTGATGTATACATTCAGGTTTCATGGATATCATCTTCAATGCAGCTGCTCATGGAGATAATGGACTAGATTCCAGGTCATTTCGATCATCCATTCCACTAGTGATTTTTCTTGTTTTCACCCTTGATTATCTTGGCTTGTATCTCTCTCAATACCTACTAGTGTATGATTTTTACACCTCTTACTTGTAATTCAACTTGTGCTTTTAATAAATTCCTTTGGGGCATGAATTAGAAAACCAATTCATGTCACCTCTTTTTGAATAAAAATACCCATTTAGGAAGTTATCTCTTTTACTTCACTTTTCAAATAACTAGGAACTTTTAATTTGGTAGAAAATCTACCTTTTCATTTTATCCCACCAATAATGACCATTCAGGCTCTTATAAATTTTAGTGCTTCCATGATTTATATAGAATTTTTATATATTATCATCATCAATAATATTACTTTTAATTCTAAAATATATAAAACACACAGACTGATACAAAATTTTAGTACACATTATAGATCAATATTTAACGCAAGAAACTTACCATTATTAAAATCTATTATCTTATTATATAAAAAATGATATTCTATTTAATATTCCTTGATCTTATTTAGTAATTATTTTTGTGAAATCATTTGGGATATGCTTAATGATTTACCTTCCTATAAAATTCCTATATTGACTTTTAATTGGTAATTGAACAAAGGATCTCCATTAATCCTCATCATTTATAGGAAAAAAATTTATTTACTGCATAATGAATCAACCACATTGTTTTACTTATGGGGTGATAATTAATTGAAGAATAGTATTCATTAAGAATTTCCATCCTCTTATATACCACGTTTTTATTTCCAGTTCCATGAAAATATTCATCAAACATTGAGGTTCTAAATATATATCACATTTTTTCACATAAAGATAGAACCTCCATATCTTCACTTAAAAAACTACCACAACCAAATCCATGTCATGCATAGGATAATTTCTCTAATGATTCTTCAAGTGTTGGAATGTATAAGCAATAACATTGGGATTTTTCATGACGACACACTCAAGACCTTTTAAAGATGCATCGCTAAAAATGAAGAATCATTATCTAATAGAGGGTAGAGTTAAAAATTTTAAAATAACCAATATGTTCTTTAGGTTTTGAAAGGATTCATCTCACTCTATTATCCATCTTAAATTGGCCCCTATTCGAGTAAACTTTTTTACTGGATTATAAATTCATGGATTGTTTTTCATAAACCTCATATAATATCATGATAATCCAAGGAAACTATGAATTTTATTTTCTATTGTAGGATGAGGCAAATCCTATATAACTTTTTTCCTGGTTGGATAAACATATATTTTTTTATTGTTTATAATGTTCCCCACGAAAATGAATTATTGAAACCAAAATTTAAATTTGATTGACTTTACAAATAGCCAATCATTCAATAATGTTTGAAATATAAACATTAGATAATATTAATCTCTTTGCTCCTTTTGAAATATTTAATAATATTATTAATAAAAACAACCATAATTTTATCATGGTAGTACAAAACAACAATATTCATGAAATCCATAAAAATAGTAGGATAATTAGTCCAGACTAAGGTAATGACAACAAACTCGTAATCCCCATATAATGATTGGAAGATAGTATTTTGAATATTATCTTTTTTCACCCTAAATTGGTAATAACCATATCTAATACAATTATGGGAAAGAATGATCTCAATGAAGCTATTAATATTAATTATTGAACCTTCAAATATTGTTTTTTATTGAAATTGATCATATTTAGTTCTATATAATAAATTCAGAACCGCATTGATCTATCCTTATTCGTAAAAATGGGAGTTGGTTCTCTCCAATAAGGCAAACCACGGAGGAAAGAAAACCTTATACAAATTTTTTTGAAGTTATTTCTTTAATTCCTCAACCTCTACATTTTCTATTCAATCAAGGGTCCTTTATATGTTCTTGTATCTCTACATGAGTTTAATGTATAACTCTAACTCTTTTTCTTGGGTAGGTCCTTCTAAATCCATAGAACATATAACAATGTATTCTTGAAAATTAAAGTCATTTTGTATTTGAATACTTTAATTTCCTTCATCATCTTCACAGATCATTTACCAAAATAAGGATATAAGTGGTGCTTCTTGAAAATGTTGAGGTTGAGATATCTCTCATTTGAAAACAACTACAGGATATCCATTCAAGGGTATTGATATTTCCTTTCTTCTATAATTAATAATGGTATTATACCTTGAGGGCCAATCCACCCCTTTTATAATCTCAAATTCCAACATGGGATGGAATACCAAATTTGTGAAGAAATTATTCTTTCCAAAGTTAATACAGGATTTTATATACAATTTCAATTCATTGATAATCCCTCCTGGAGTGTAGACATAGAACTCTACTTATAATAGTTCTGGGGTTGAATCTATATTAAATGTAAACATAAAATAAATAATGAAATTTCTAGAAACAATATCAAACAATTTTCATTCCACACATGAGAGAACAACAAGATTACCTACATCTACATCATTTGGAGCACCAAATTCAGAGACTATGATAAAAAATGCACAAACTTGCTCTCTTGACCTATGATGAGGTTAACAGTGATTCCACCCCCACTAACATTGGATTTTGAAAACAATTGGAAAAGTGGACAAGATGTCTAAACATAAAGCATTGGAATTCTGGCGAGGAATACACCAAATTAAATTTTTCAATAGTGTTGAGAAGTTCATGCTTTACATTACTATGATAGTTTTATGAAATATAGTCATTTATTCTTTACTAGTATCATTTTTATTTCTCAAGTGAGTATTTATTTGTATACATCCTCTCACATTTGTTTCCTATTTAATATTTCTATTGATTCCCTCCTCTTTCATAATCAAAGTTACTCCCTAATCATAACTCAATTGATCTATTCATTTCATTCAATATATAGGACCACTACATTTATTTAAACACTTGTTCAACAATCATCGGACATCACAGTCTCTCCTCATAGCTATCATTCCCTCAATAAGAAATATTCTTCTATAGATGGGGTCTTAGTCCAAATAATTAACAATAATACTTTCAATTATGATCCTTGAAAAATCTAGAGGTGTAATTAGAAAGCTGTGTAATGTTAATCTTATTGTTTCCCATAAATTCATTGTATTTATTCTTCAATTAACGGAATTCCTTATCCATTTTTGTTTATATTGAACAACTGAATTGTTTTTTAAAAGTTTTCATAGAACACTTCCCACATTATAGCGTCAATATCTCATCCGAGCATGTTGTTTTAATCACTTTCAACCATAGATCAGATTCTCCCTCTTAGAGGTACACAACCTAGGAGAATTTATATTAATCTTTATAATGATGTATATAAAAGCTCATTTTTATAGAGCTTATCCATTTTTAGTAAATCAATTGGATAGTAGATAAATTCAATGGAGTTGGTCATTAAATCATTGAGGACTCAACAAATAGTTGTTCCCTTCAAGGTGGATCTAGTATTTCAAATTGATTCATCTTATTTTTCCAATGACAAGTTATTTGATTAATCATTATCATGATGTTTTTCATTCTGGCTTCTGTCGGACGGATGTCAGTACATGGTCTATTATGCTGACCATTTATGTTGTTCCTCTTATTTCCCACCATTTCCTAAACAAATAAATTCATAGCGATAAATGTTGTTATTTTAATAATAAAATAACTCAAAAGGTATTTTATGTTTTAAATCATCATTCATAATTATTTTATTCATTATAAAAAGTTACATTTTCTATAAATCCTTCATAATGGTTTATAAAAATCTTGTAAATAAACAAACATATCCCTCCTGAGTATCAAACCTGATGTGCATCTAAGACCATTTTTGAATAGCAGTTCCCATTCGAGTCAATCTCATAGTACGGTTTTCTAGATTTACCGTTAGATACATATGTGATAGAGCAACATCCACTTTTTGCAAAAACAAAAATGAATTTATTTTATCAGAATGAACTTAATAAATTATTCACCAAAATATCATGATCTTTTCCATTGTTTTTTAATTTATATATGGATCATCATAAATATTTCCTATCCTATTATCCCCAAATAACTAAACCTTTCTTTGAAACTAAATTTTTCTTCCAACCTTGTTAACTCATAAAATTTTAATTACATTGTAAAAATTAAAGGATCCTTAAAAGATAAGATTATTGGGAACTAGGAACTTATTACATAAAAACATAAAAAATTATTCTAAAATATAAATTCATCTTCATTGGTTCATCCAATTACCTTTTACCGCATCTTATAACCTTGTGACATATATCAAAAGAAAGAGTGAGAATAAGGCCCAATAATGGAAGGAAATGGAAAGCCTTTATATGTGATCTAGTGAAATGTCAACAAGAACTTGGGGAATATCATAAGTCATGAAAAAATAAAAATGAGGCATATAATAATAAAAATAACATGAATCATTCCATGAAAATGTGGCTTCAAAATTTTACTGAGACATTCATAATCATGTTAACATGGTTTTTCACTAAGGAGTCGTAAAAATTACCAGGGTTATTCACTAGGGTATTGTAAGCCCTATCATCTCAATAGATAAAATTATTTCTCAATCCATTGATGATATATCAGGGAAAAACTATTATATGATTTAATTATTGTGATCAACATAGATTTTAATTAAATATTTAATAAAAAATACACAGAGAATATAATCAATGACCTTTACGTATATCATTTACACAATAAATGAAATAATTCAAACATGATGGTGAATATAGCTGGTTAATAAAGGTGTTTGGGATTTAAAATAAAGAAAATAAAAATTTGAATTTAATGATCGGAAGAGAAAAATATTGAGAAGTAAAATCGGGAACATAATGGTTACAAAACAAGGTTTAAAAAATAAATAGAGATTGGTAAATGGTCTAGAATTATTTTGTCACATAATTTTAAGTGAGCTCATAAATTTTCATAATTATAAAAAAACGCATATTTTAACCTAGTAGCCTATAATTAGGATTCCAAAGGATCTACACACAATATATAATGTTTTCTTGCAATAATGAAATCCACATGAAAGGTACTTTCATTCCCAAAACGATGTCAAATGGATTCCTTCACGCAAGGGACTTAAAAATGGCCATGTCAACTTTTTAATGAATCCTGGGTGGCATGAAAAAATAGGTGAAATAAACAATAACATTGTATGTATAATGTGACATAAAATGGCAACTTTCACATAGGCCTCATTTCACACCGCCACCAACATTTTCATTTTTAAATAGAATGGTTCTCCCCAAATTCCAGAAAAATATCATGAAAAATAAAACGGCTCCCATGCACACAGGATGACTATTCGATGAATGTGTGAATGAAATGGATTCAAGGTACTATATCTTGCATGAAATATCTCCCATTGGTTCTCCATTATGTGGGACCACGTGGGATTTATGTTTGCCTATTTCCTTTTTTGTTAAGGCAATTACGTGAAAAAGATCCATTTTGCACCAATGATTACATTTCTGTAGTACCTATTTCTCCCATACAACTCATCTTCTGAGAATGTATTAAATATTTCTCACACATTTCCTACGTTGTTAATGTGTTTAACCCATCCAAACCAACCATGTTCGAGCTCTTATTGCATGCAACATCCCTATCTTTCACACACCTCCTCCGTGCGGCCCTCCTGGATTTCATTTAGTGATTTCCTAGTCCCTCGAATGTTGCATAATTTTGTGTTTCCCCATCTAATGAATCTTTTCATATATATTTTTATAGTTATTTATTATAGACATATCTACACTAATTTGGACCCCTCTAACAACTACCCCTCCACCCAAAATTTCCAGACATTTCATATGGCTTCCTTTCCCCATGTGCATGAACATGTATGTCTTGAACGTCCAAGGGATGAGGAGTGAGACCCCATCACTGTGATGAAAGAAATTAAACTACCAAGAAACCATAGTAAAAAACAATAATTTAAACTATGATGACTACATGTGCATCATTTTATAGTATATCTATGTGGGGATAAGCACCATCACCCACCCTGTCTATATTTCTCCCTAGGCTATATCACATTTGCACCTCTGGTAATCTCCATGTAATCCTCAACGCACCTTGACTGGGTGTTCCGTGTATGATGACTATATCCTTCTCGTACATTATGTCACCCTTATTGGGATTCCTTCTGGGAGTATATAAAAATGTTTATTAATCTTTATGGCCTCATCTTTCTCAACAAAATCGTCTGATCTGCCACTATATATTATTTATCACACTGAGCCTGAATCAATTTGTATTTGGGAATGAAATGACCATGAAATCTTATCTGGTCTGCTACACATGAGCATGTCTCATTCCTCACTCAATCCCAATCTACAAGGACTTTTTCTCCTTCATTCCTAAAAGGTTACGTGGGAACACTCCCTGAGGTTGATGATAAACAGTCCTACGTCCTGACCACTTAATTTCAGTTCACCTTCTTCCTACAGGACATTAAACTGTAGACCCCTTCCCCTTGGGAACTATTTTTGTTCTAATCCATTTCTTATGTATAGGGTATTCCAAATTCCACTATGAGGTTCGACCAAAATTAATGGTAAACCTCAGTTATCCCTCCAAGGTATGTACCCTCATGAAGTTCCACCATCCCTCCTTAGGAAACATCTACTGAATCCACCTCATTGAGGTGTTATGATCTACCCAAGCGTCTAACAATGCATAGTCCCCATGTACAAACCATACACATCCAACCAATATTTCCCCTCTTGTGATGGGATGATAACCATGGGTAAGCCCCATCATGTAACCGGATCGATGGCCTTTATTAAACCCCTATTCTATGCACCATAATATACTAAGTGGACTTTAAACATTTCTCTTTTTGAAAAAGTTATGTAGGAATCCTCCCTATGGCTCAATCCCACCACAAATGTCCAAATTGGTCAATCCCTCTAGGATTTTTTTCCAGGAAGGGCATGCATCAACCTAAAAGTTCCACCTCCTTTGGGTCTCATACATGCATTCATTCTCACATGCCCTTTACTCATGTGACTCATCACCCCATTCCATAACTACATGTTCATTGATTCCCGATATTTGGGATTTGCAGGAGGCCTCTATAAGCCTCAATCCTAACACAATCACCTACATAAAAATTCCCTCTACATTCATTCCATCCCTTCGACAGTTCCTCTGAATCCATCTATATTTTTTACCTGGGCCACCACATCCTAGAGAGATCATGCCATCCATGAGGGAAGATATCTATCAATATTCCCCCAATAATTTTCTCAATCACCTCACCCTTAGAAAGGTGGGTCTATATCATCTAATGGCCTGCTAACCAGGTGTAATCCCTGAATTACCCTTCATACTATAAGGGTTATCATACCTTTAGGTTATGTTGGAAGCCTACTAGTGCATCAATCGTATTCAATGTTAAACATTGGAATCCCTTTTTCTGGCCCCTACCATCCTATGATCCACTATTTATGGTGTTCAGATTAGTCTTCATGGTGTGAAAATTTACCTTTTGGGAAATGCTATCTAGTTTCCTCCATCACCCAGTATTTTGATACATCCATTTGGTAAAACATCTAGTATCTTCTTCCCAGAGATGTTCATATGTTATCCACTATCACACGTGTTATAATAAGTCATATTCAACCCCACTAGATGGTAAACTCGCTTCATAACCTATGTTAAGCATGGGAAGTTGAGGAAAACCTAAGTGACATGCCTGCAGCATACAGTTACCTGAATTCAATGTGGGATGCCTCAAGTATCCATGCCCTCGAGATGCACTATCATAATGTAAAATTTAGGTGCACCGGTGTTTCAGTTCAAAGACGTTCCAATATTGTCAAACCTGACTACTATCCTAACTGATGCTTGCTTCCCTAAATTGACCCTATGGAATGTCTTAGTAGAATTAGTGTAATAAACTGGATCCCACAATGAGATGACCCCATTAAGAGTTTCATAAACAACATCTTAATAATAATGGGAGATACATATTAAGTTAATACTTTTGAATAGGGGCCCACAAAAAGAGAAACTGACACCCCGTCATACCATTATGATCATGGAAAAGACACCCTCGAAGAGGCAATAGATGTCACCTGCCTTTGGAAAGCAAGAATGTGAGGGACAATGCGAACAGACATCGAACTTCCGCCACAACGCATGACAAAAATCACACCAATGTAACCATTATAAATAAAAATTGTGACCCTAATGGGATGTAATTATCCTCAACATGGATATTAGTAGCATTCATCACATCAACAGATAAGCATGTCACCAAATCCAGCTATTTGATGTTGGGTCCCGCAAAGTAAATAGTGGGCCTAGTGTGAAACTGACCATTATTTGTGGAAGTTAATAATTGGGAATCCCAATTTGGTACATTTTTATCATCAAACATTCTATATATCCAGGGAAGACATAGTAATGATCTAGAACTGTGCATTTGTTTCCTTATATCTGTATTGAGCGCCAAATCTTAATACTTTTTAAAACCCAAGATACATGAAACCAGTCACTTATGACCCATTGATGCATTGTTGGGGGAAATTACAATTCAATAAACTCACATGGATATATGTACTCCATGAAAACTCCCATGACTTTAGCTATTACGTGCCCACACCCTATTTCACCATCAAAAATAGTTCAAAGAAGTGTAATGAACATTCATCTTTGAAGGTATGAATGGGAGGGGGTTATCCTAGAACGGGATAAGGACCATCAAGATCTAGGGACTTCTGGGCCCCACACTCACCACTTTTCCCATGATTTTTGCATGGGTTCCACTATTCCCCACTTCAATATTTAATCAATTTGGGGGCCTCTCCACTGAACTCTCTTAGGATTCACTCCCTTACACTGGTGAGGTAAAGGATTTTGGAGACATACCAACTTTGATTGTATCCAGGGATCCACCACGTAGGGATCCCACCAGGCCGTGTCAATGTTGACATCAGGTCTAACAAGATGAGGAATAGGTTTCATTAACCCCTACTCAGACTACCACAGATCGGCTAACTCGACACCAACCTCGAGTGAGAGATCCGAAGGAAGCCTCTCTGGGTGTGTAATCCTCCACATCTGTAGTAGACCAATCCACCACTAAAGCATAATATTAAATCCATTTTTGTACATACAAGGTTTACTTCCATTCTTTTTCTGGATTATGGCCCAAGTCACTCTACAAGAGATCTATGTTTACTCTATTGGTCACTAGCACACGTATTGGCCATCGCAAGATAACCCATGGTGAGGAAATTGAGTACTGAGATCCCCCACATGGCACAATAAATCAAATAAGAGGTCCTAAATATTTTTATGAAATAGTGTATGGAGGTCCTCCCTATACCCATGATCGCAGGTATCGAGGGTTCCCCCATGTTTTAGGCTTTCAGTGCAACGGTCAGCCTCACATCATCACCAAATCTAGTGGGAACCTTCCAATGAAAGCATCAACAGGTTTGATGGTTCTCTTAACCCAATTGCCAGTCATTATAGAGGTCTGACCCATGTTCTTTCTAGTTCTAGTGGAGGTCCTCCCACATCAGTATTCATAAAAGAGGTTCCCATCCCCACTTCATCGATTGTTGACACAGAGTTCTTCTTCATAACCAATTTGATCAGTATGAGGGCCCTCCTCCTACAATCATGACCTGATCCTACCTGTACAGAGGTCGTACCCATGCTACAAGAGGTCTTCATGGAGTCCCTCCCCAAAATAGTGTTACCAAAAAACGGATGTTCTTCTAATGATATGGTCTACATTTTCCTGAGTGATCCTCGCACCCCAGCTCATTCAGTAGGAGGTAGTACCCACATCAACACAAATCTACACAGATGTACTTCCATGTCATTTTTGTACCCCAACCTGGAGAACCCCCACAGGGTAAGATGAATTCTTGTCCATGCTAATGGAATAGTCCTAAGAAGTTCCAAATTTTTGTAATTTATCCCCATTTTTTAGATTTTAATGTTGTCTATGACTCGTCGATGGAAGCCTCACCCTGATCCTCTTTATCAAGATCAGGGGTAGAAGATTGGGATTTTGTACTCATCCTCCAAGAATGTGATAGGAAATGAATCCATAAATCCCACCATAGATACATACATAGGGATTATGTTTTGGATCTTTTTGATGGCCTTGTTGTGCAATACTCATTATCGCCGTCATGACCACTCTTTACGTTGATAGAATATCATAAAAAACTATTCATATGACCAATAGAAGAATATCACCTATCATATTCATCACCAAAAAATATCAACATAGTAAATGACGTGGTGTCTAGGTACCCTCCCTATATGGGCATGGTGATGCGGTCAGTATAGTCTTTGGGAGAAAACCCTGTATGCAGTAATATGTCAGCATGCACACCATAATCTCCCCTAAACAGTATGGAACAACAATAGTCTATATTATAACCATTTTGACATCCCTATTCACCACCAAATGAGGAATAGGTAAATGAGGCACTAGATTCTACTTTTGAGAAAATATGATTGTGGGGCATCCTCACAGTGGATTACCTCTAGATTTATTTTGGATGATTGATATTTCAGAATTCAACAATCCAGAGTCCCTCACATAAACGGAGGTCATGTGACATTTCTAGAGTCTCAATTAAATGTATGTATATCTCCAATATCCATGATTTTCCTATCCAAAGATCCATGAGCACCGTGATGACATCATCCACCAATTCAACATGGTTGAGTTGGTCGTTCTCCCAATCACATAGCACACATCATTGCCTGGACATCATTAGACTCTCTAGATACAATGCATCCAAATCTTTACAATTAACTACAAAATTATTAGGGAGGACTAACCCATGTCTAGATCCATGGTTGCAGGTAGTAGGATGCCCTTCCATTCAGCCCTATCTGACATGAACATGACGTGCATGGTGATATTGGGGATATTACTCTAGGTACCATTGTAGTTAACAAGGATGACCTTGCATAGAAAGAATCCATGATAGAACTCATTGAATAGTAATTACCCCACAGGACAACACCACATATTTTGGATCCATCAGATATGTTTACTCACCAGCAAAGACACTTGCTTGGCCTTCCTGAACTATTGGAGTAATTTATGCTCAGTCAGGACCCCAACAAGAGTAAAGAGAACACTAGGGTTGTCAAAACCTCAGACCCATCTAGCACGATATAAATTTTCATATATAATACCAAAAATGATTTTCTATTTCAAAAAATATAGAACGTTAAATTATTTTTTATGTGCACCTCACCTGTATGTGTGGAGGAATGACAGACAGATTACAGTAATCCTCTACAGGGTCAGTAGGGATAGGTACAACGTCCCAATTGAAAATATCACATGGGGATCTCGACAACCATTCCCACCATGACATGGTAGATGAATAAGTTTTTATAAAGAAAAAAAGTTATTCATCACCAAATCCAACCAAGTTGCATTCAAATTTTCCTCAGGAACTGACTCACATTCCATTAGCTTCTCGACAGGTCACTCCCCATGTTTCACTATAGGCCAATTCTCCAGCAACCCCTATGGTGGTTCCACTAGCTACACCAAGGGCCACTAATCTAGCTTACCATGTTAAAGATCCTTCCAATTCTAGGTTTTTCAAGAAAAAAGGCTAAGAATGAATCCCCGACTAGGATGATCCAATGGACACTCTCATTACTTGTATTGGGGCCCTTGAGACCCAACATGTGGTGATCCCAAGTGATGGAATGCCATATCTGGAAGAGGGAATGATATTCAATCCCTCCCAGGTTTTGGGAATCCTACCTTTTCAAATTTCAATGGGATGGGTGACCCACTACAACAACTTGCCTATTTTATTTCAATATGAGGACCCATGATGGGAACTCTAGTGTAGAAGGAGGACACTAAAATCTAATGCTTCATAATGAAAATGGAAGGGATCATGTTCATCCAGCACATTCAGTTACCCATTGGGTATATAGATAGTTGGGATGATATTTGGAGGCAGTTTCTTTACCAGTATAGTTCAACCTCCAACAACACAGGTGTTTCTCACCTATTCAAGTTCATGAAAAGGATGGATGAGGGCATGAATGACTTTGTCTCTAGGTGGATAGGAGTCACCTATTCACTCAATATTCCACTGAATCAACGATGTTATTAATGATGTGCATGGGAAATATGAATACTGATTTGGTTCATTCTATAATCCTTCATAATTTCCCGAGCAGATTCTGAGATTTATATTGAATTTCTCAACTCCCTAGGGAATTAATGAATCAAGTAAAACAGATATGTATGTTGCCTCCCATAGCTCCCATAATATTGTTTTCAAAGGTTGATACTACTATTGTCACATAGGTATGGGCCCCTAGATAGCTGGAAATGTTACTATAATAGCATCCTCAACAACCTTTATGAGGTTCAATTCATCCTTCTCAGCCAGAGGCTCAGAATCACCAGCCTCATTATTTGTAGGCGCCACCTCGTAATGCACCACTACTACATTGGTGAGATAACCGGGTTCCACCTCCTCACTTGGCCTCAACACATCTACAGGGTCAGGCTCCTGGGATCCATTTCTAAGACAAAATAAACTGGACATACTCAATAAATAAAACTTAGTAATCGTGCTATTTTCGGAGTTCCATGGGTCTAGGGATCATGTAGTTTCCAAAATATTTTAGGCTCGAAGAGGTTTATCATATTGATCGACCCAACCATTTTCCTTTCAACTGGTTCATTGGAAACACCCTCATGTAGTGATTCGTGTTCAAATAATGGATTCTAGAAAAATCCAATAACAATATAGTCATATTGGGTCAAGACCTAGAACATGTGGAATGTGAATCTGTAATTCTTGATAGTGTCAATAATGGTGAATAGAATCAGATCTCTATTCACGGGTCTCAGATGTATTACAACTGAGTGGATCCCAATCCATTCATACATGAACATTGTATTATTAATTCATATTTTAATCAACTAGATCCTTCCAACCCCACCATACTACCTCGAGCCACTACTTTTGTATCGACATATCATCCTTCCACCTTCTAGAAAGGAAAGTGCCAACATCATAAGGGAATCAAAATCCCACCACCAGTGTCAAAGGTTTCATGTACATGTAGTGACTTCTTGCCTCCAGATATTGTGGTTACGCCCATAATACAAATAGAATTGGAGGATACCTCAAGTTACTATTAAGAGTACACCTCAGTGAACACCATCACTCTGGTGGACCCCTACTTGGATCGTGTCAATGATGTCTTCGTGAATGATAATCCAAATGTCCCCAGTCGACACCAATGTAGAGAAAACAGTTGATATGTGAATTGCTAGAGTGAATTTACCCATTCCTAAAACCAAGACATGCACACCACGAAGACGAGAGAGTAGGATCAACGGGATGTTCATCATGCACAATCTTGTCACCCTATATCATAAAATTCATTTCCACCACCATTCTTGCTACTTGACCAAGATGACCTACCACAAATATGATATGATCATCCCTGTCCTTCTATGGTGAAAACTCAATCGTCAAATAGTCATCCAGGGGTAATTTTTCATGGTTTGACTGGTGATCATTTAGATATTCCAAACACCATAGAAAATCCTTTGGTTCATCCAGAAATGTCGCTCATACCTCCAACAACAAAACAACATCCTGTCAGTAGACGTGTATGCCTCTCATGGCTATATGATGTGCTTATGAACATTTCCAGTATTCCTTCATATCCTTTAATTCATGTCTCTTTCCTCATATCTGATGATATGCTTGAATCCATTGTAGAGGAATTGAAAGCCTATATTGTTTGTAGAAGAGGGAGTGGCTACCGACTCTTTCCCTGATGAGGTAGTAGATCATGCATAATTTCATAACATAATCTCGATCTATGAAGAAGACAATGTTTCCCTAGTGATGGTCCACATTCTCCTATTTTATATAACTGGAAAATTTCGTGGATTGGATGTTTGAATATATCTTGTTGA
This sequence comes from Viscum album, assembly GCA_963277665.1. Classification (NCBI taxonomy): domain Eukaryota; kingdom Viridiplantae; phylum Streptophyta; class Magnoliopsida; order Santalales; family Viscaceae; genus Viscum; species Viscum album. Next base: position 1,917,582,857 of record OY728148.1, on the reverse strand, counting down.
CACATGTTTTGGGATCGAGATCTTTTTGACCTAGACACTCCAATAAGATAGTTTTGTCTAAAGTAGATCATAATACCTATGATATGAAGATTCAATGTTATGACTAGCCAGAGCAGACACCGGTTGGAATAATCTTTTTAAAATACCAGTTTGGTGTCATGGTTTTAAGCAATAAGTTCATGGTCATCATAGCATAATTTTCACTGATCAGCAGACCCTTTCCCCATTTACAGGTATCAATCCCATCGTCATATAACCAATTCCTCATGTACACCCATAATAGTTGAGTGGGTTTTCTCCAAGGTGATGTGTCACCCTTTTCCTTTTATGAATTCAACAATATAGATGTCGACTACTACAAGGTAAAGGAAAAATATTTTTATTCCAATGTGGTGGATCCTGCTAATAATACTATAGACATGTAGATAGACATGGATAATTCTTATATCCTTCCAATTTAATGGTTCTAGGCCATGAACCAAGACAGTGTACATTGATTTTTCATCAATAGATAGAGCTGGAAAGATATCCCTGAACACAAGGATCATTGGATGGTCACTTCTTACTCCTACATGAATTATTCATAATTAATACTAGACCCCCTTACCCCATTATGGTATATTGATGTTCACCCCATGGAAACAATAATATAGTATACCTATCTGTTTTCCATGGCTGGGATGAACTGACTCAAGTCAATGCACCACAACTAAAATTTTTTATCACATGTTCCCCTAGTTTGAATTCCTGATTGGATTGTATTGGATTGATAGATTTCACCAACAGGGTTTCAATGGGGGAAATTTCCCCAATTAATATTCCATATCCACTTAGGTCGACACCAACATTCCATCAGTATCTTCCAATTTAGAAGATATCCCTTCTAATGATGATCCTCTTGTCATGGATGATGAAGATGATTTTGAATATACATGTCATACATTTGGGGAGGTTTTCTAGACTATAGTTGATTAGATGGTATAGGTGAATCTCTATACCGAGGAAGACCAATCACCGACAATGGTCAGTATAGAAATTATTATATAAGAATAACATTATTATGTCGATTTCTCATAGAAACATTGGGATGTGTTTTCTTAGAATTATAACGGATTCCATGACTGAATCTTTGGATAAATTTATACCATCTTGTTCTTCTTGTTAGTCATAATGGTTTCAAAAAACCTCCCAAAAATAAGCACCCCTCTCATAGTTCCATGGATTAGGTAGAAGATGATAAGCTCATAAAATCCATCTTCATCTAGGGAGTCGCATAACCAATATTTTTAGCCATCTTCTTTCCCATAAATATGGTGAATAAAATGATTAATGTCTGGATCGACTTTTGGGACCTCATCTATCACCATTTGATGAATGATTTTCCCTTTCAAACGACAAATCTATTCATTGATTCCACCACAAGATTCCAAGCTCTCTTCTTTATAGATGGTTATTATTCATATAATCTAATCCATATCCCATTGAGGATTAAGAATCCACCACCATTAGGGCACTAAAATGTACCTTACATTACAAATTCATTCATTTGGGTATGAAGAATTCAGGTTCCACCTATAAATGTTCCATGTGCCGCATATTTATTATGATTCTTATGGTAGTAGTGGAATGCTAATGGTAAAATCAGTAGTCATATCTTTGTATCATCATAACCATACAAGAGATGAATCCCTCCACCCATTCCATCTAAATATGAACCACGTGATGTGTACCTTTACGGTTACCAATGGAATGTTCATCAACATCATCATGAGATACAGAGTCATCAAGATCATCCTAGAGAAGATTACGGTTATCCGCCAGATGCCACATCTATGAAATTTATGTGAACTCAAAGGTATTAAGGGCCATGTATAATATATAAATTGGTTTATTGAGATTATGGCTTGAAATTGTATGGCCTTTTCCCATATTAAAAATGAATGTTTTCCTCTATCAGTGAGATGACAATTGTGAGACCATATTCACTGAGTTCAAATTGTATTTCCTAGATCCGTTGGTTGTAATTCCACCCATCTCTAGGAAAACAATGGTCATTTATGTTACTAGTATGAAGTTATCTCTCAACACCCTTCTCAAAAATAAGAATAATTAAGGGGAAAATAGTAGTTTATATTATCTAACATGAATTCTTGTTGATAGAGAGAATAGAAATTCCTCTATAATGAAATGTTTCCATAATTGGGTCTTTACAGTGCAGATGTTCTGACATTGTCTAAAGAAAAATTAGATACAAATGTTATCCTGTGTGGATATACTAATGAATATTCAAAACTGCCCCATGTTAATTGTTCTTATAGCTCGGTGGAGTGATTCTTTAGACATTTGACATTAGGTTGATCCTATTGAAAGTTGTCAAGGTTAAGGTGTTGGAATATTTCCTCCCTATCCGTCCATCCCCTACAGAGCAGTCTATCGATCGTGACATCACATATGAGGATATCCTCTCAATGGATCAAGACATACCTTGTTGGATGATGCACTTTTATTGGTCCTCAGGTATCTTAACTAGCAGGAGACTCAATGATTCTAGAACCAATAGAGTGGGCCTCAGTATCATCTTCATAAAGCCTACACATGTTGTATTTCCTTACAAATTCTTATTGTAAGAATGTTACACCAACAACAATACGGAGTATCAGTCTATGAAAACCTATCTCGAGTGGGCCCTCGAGATATATTTTCCCCACCTTGATGTGAATGGGGACTCTGTGATGGTCATTAATCAGATATAAATGACAATATTGTCAGAAGCTGGAGTTAGTAGCCCTATTAAAGAACACTAACCAGCTAATGGAACAGTTCTGTTCCCGTCATCAGGTTATTCCTGTTCCTTGATCATAGAATGGTCGATCCAATGCCTTTTCTTGTATATCCATTTCTCTCATAGAGGCTGACCAATATGAATTGATCATCCATGTGGAACATCTAATATTAATCACTCCCATCACTCAGGACAATGATGATAGTCAATAGGTAATCTCTATTACAACAGTTTCACACACATCGGGGAATCTACCCCTACCTTGTACATGAGACCTCTGATTGGACAACTCTAATTGTCGAATTCTTCAAATGTGGTAAACTCTCAATAGACAGATCTGAACGTGAGAGAATTGACCAGCGTGTACTCATGTTTTCCCTCCAATGTGGTCTCATCCTTGAGAAGATACTCTAAAAATGTGAACTAAATTCATTTCTCCTCTATCTCATTCAAAGAAGATGATATTAACCATGTTATCTAGGAAGTTCATGCTAGTGACAATGAAGCCTATCATATTAGGTCAATGTACTACCATAATATTTAAAGGTTGGGTTACATTTGGCCCACTATGGTTGATGACTACATTGAGTTCGATATGAAATTCCACACATGTTAGATCCATGATAATTTTTTGCATCGATCCTTATGACCCCTCTATAATACAAATTTCTATTGGACCATTTTTCTCTACAGAGTTGAGTTCATGATGAAATATCCACAAGAAAATTATCGCTAGTGTTTGTTCATCCTGAAAACTACAGACTTCTTTTACAATTGTACATTGGTGATTCCTATCACAGATGATAGTGCTCTTTCTATCATTTCTTTTGGAATCTCTGACATCATCAACTAATTCAGAGTCCTTCACACAACCCTCAATGATGAAAGAACCAAATTTCGAGCAGCATAGCTAAATAAATCACATGCCAAGTACATCATCTGGTCCCACAATACCCCTCAATACAATACAAAAGAAAATGGGATGATTGAGGTGTTTAAAAAACCCTCTCTAACATCATGAAAATGATGGATGGTCCAAACTACAATGGTTTTCTTGAAAAGATCCCCATTTCTCTCTAGGCTTACCGGATGACAACTCATAATTCCATGTTGGTGACTCTATATTACACGGTTTATCGAATAGAGGTATTCTTGCCCATCAAGATTCAATTAATGTTACTTTCTTCAGTTGCCTATGATTAGAAGACATCAGAAAAAACAAATGAAGTCATTATAGGTAAACTAAAATCCATTGACGAGAACATGATATGGGACCTGCACAACCTGGAGAGAAACCAAAACAAGATATATATTTCATTCTATAAGAATGTGTTTCTCCATTCCATCTGTAATGGTAACACGATATCTTCGCTAAGGATGCTGATGATACTCAGTAAGCAGCCACCCATGATGGAAAAAAATTATGAAGGACCATAAATAATATATAAGGTCTACCATAATGGTAAAGCCCCTTGGTTATTGAGGATGGTAACCCTATTTATTCTCCCTACAATTCCAAATTCCTCACATAGTGCATTCTTTGAGAATCTTTTTCTTCTCTACATAATGTTTAACAGTTCGACCCATCCATGCTTCAAGATGAAAATTTCCCCACATTTTTATCCAACATGACATTAAACTACACAAAATTAGGTTTCTTATGTGATGTTTAACATTGATCTCCTTTTTACCCCATCTATGCGGATATTAAATTGATATTTTCTCTTTATTTCATGACATTAAATCTCATGGAATTTTCTGAACTATGTGTTGTTTGATTTTTATCCTTATAGGATATGTATGAACACCTAGAAATTTTTCTTCAGGTCTAGGCCCAAGATTTACTATTTTATGTCTTATGAAAGGAGTCTCCCATGGGAAGTACAAGATATTTTAGGACTTCTTTGGTCATTATTCATGATAATTTTGAAATAGAAGCAACATTTTCCTCCCTTAGGAATATGACTTTTGTAGCTTTCTTTACTGCATGTGGTAAAGTAGATGACATTTTAGAAACTATGTATATATTGATTCTCATCCTTATGTGATATGTAGGAATTCCTGAGCATTCCATCTCGGGTCCATCCCTATGTTCCATGACCTTTTTTCACCATTTCCCTATCCTATGGTTAGTGTTCTACAAAGGTAACCAAATATCTCACCCATAATATCTGACATTATATTGTTCTTTCCTCCTTATAAGACATTATAGTGAAAATCATTCATGGTCTTTTTTTACTGACCATAAATGATAAGTACCCCTTCATCATGGATGACTTTAAACTACATGACACATTACCAAAAACAACTTCTTATAACCCCTTGGATGGAGTCTCCATATAGTAATTCATGGTTTGGTAGAGACTGATTTGGTCCTCATTCATGTCATGACTTTTTTGCTACATCATACACATCCCCTTAGGTAGATTATTCCCTTACTGTCCTAGCCCCATGAAAAAAAACTGTGTTAGAACCCTATATCCTTACCACAAGAAATTAAACTACACAAAATTCCAAGAAATATATATTGATCGATTCCCATCCTTTTGTGATACATATGAACACCCAACCATTTCTAATTGGTTGGGACCCCAGTTTCATCCATTTTGTTTCCGAGACTCATGCACCATATGCTTTGGCCCAATTATAATGAGGATCTCGAAATACAATTTGCTATGAGTAACACATTTCAAATATAGTCGGTGGACTACCCTCAATGGTTTAACCCTATTATAGGTCACATGATGTGCATACTGCATCTCATATATGGTCAGTATTTTTCCTCCATCATTATTAGTTACCCAATTATACTCCAAATATTGATATCATGATTCACCTTTCTTTGTAGTTACATATGTATAGGAGGAATTTCAACACTTTCGCTTTTATCTGTTCATTCACCTTTTCATGTTGAGAGGATGGACTAGAGTTGTTGGTTTATCATTGGACAACACCTTCACTCCCTTTTCATGTGCTTCCGTGTATTGTAGAAATCTTCTTATCCCCTTGTTTAACTTAATGATAATGGATAAATTGGGATTAGAGTTTTTGATAGGGTCTATACCCGCATGTAAGAATTTCACATATACAATTCACACTCTACACCTTCAACAAGGAGTTCCATCTCCAAATACTAGGAATCATTACATTAATCTTTGTGTGTTCTATTAGACATTTGTGGTCCGGTGCAGAGATCTTGGCCTTCATTCACATTGGTTTTCTTTATGTTTTTTCATCACATATTTTCATATAAAGAATATCACCCTTTTAGTTTGATCTCTACGACTATAAATTAGTTCTCTTGCATCTGAGATATATTATGATAAACTACCTAGAAAAATGATATATTCATCTGAGAAGACATTTCTATTTTGGAACTGGCCATCTGCAATTCCATCTTTAAGAACTAAATGTAGCTTGATTCCCAGCATTGTGGGATACGTATTGATACCAAGACATTTTTTCCCTGGTTCCAACAACATCATCATGGGAAATTTTTTCCAATCATGAAAAATGTTTTTCCAAGAAGTATATGGTGTGGAATAAAGACTCATTTCCCTCATTCATTATGGGTTTTTAAGGAATTTACCATGTACCTCCCTTAAAATATCTCATTGTATTCTTCAATACTACATAATAGTAATCTACAATAGTGGTCCCAAACACCTAACATTAAACTAGGAACCACACTATAAAAAATCAATGAAGATAAATTAAGATTCATTGTTTCCATGTTCTTATTAAATTAAACTACAAAACAAATATGATTTTTCTCTCTTAAGAGGATATATCCCTTTTTGTATAATATTTCATCAATGCCACCTTCCAGAATTATGTGTGGATTGATTCTTATCCTTAGAAGATACATAATGATGACTCAACATTCCATTTTTGGTGCAAACAAAACCTATTTCATCTTTACAGACACTTTTAATCTATGTTCTCCTAAGAGTACATGACGTAATTGAGGAAATTTCTTGTCCTCGTTCACACTGTGTTATAATAACTGCACCATGAACAATATTTTAGGGTACCCCTCTTTTTAGTCATCCTGGATTAATGATTCTAAATAGAATGGTTATATACGTGATTCATGCATCCCTTTAATTGGGTCTCCATCATCATTCACATCCATAGGGACCCTCTAATGCTATATATACTTAGCCTCATGTCCCACCTACAACATTGGGCCAATATCCTAGACGATTTTCAAACAGAATTATTAGACACATTCTTTATTGGGAATACAATCAGTGGTTGACCCAGATTTATTTTTTACCATTTAAAACAATCATGACACAGATTCCTTAATTTTGAAAGCTATCATTAGTTATCCTACATCATCACTCCAATGTCATTGAATCTCAAATATTGTAGGTTATGATTCATATTTTCTAGGTCCCTATACATTATATAGTTCTTCAACACCCCTAGTGTTGTTACCCCATGAATTCCAGTGCATTGAGTAGGAATGTCAGCATGGTTGGTATTTTCCCCACCTGACATTTCCTTAAAATTTTTTGAGACTCTCATGTGTTGGATAAATACTATTAGAACTCCTTCATTCATACACAGAGAAATTCCCTGGTGGGCTTAAAAATTTTGGTATTGTAATACCCCCATACATAATTGTACAACTACATGGTCCACACTCTGTGGAATTAAAATAGGATCTCCTTCGTCCTTACCATATGATATAAATATTAATTGGATGGTCCTATAATATTACCATAAACTACGACATCAAAATCCTGGCCCAATGACGAGAAATGGCATAAAATTGTGGTGTTCTCATTTTAGAGGTAACTTCCCAGTGCATCAGTTATCAACCGTGTCATTTTCCAAGGCCTACATATGGTATGATTCATGTAGTGGCCCCCAGACTTTTTATTTTGGGCTGGTCGCTCAAAAACATTCTACCTATCAAATAAACAAACACATTTTGTAAAATGATTCTTCTCTATGTGCATGGGTTAGACCTATAGAATAGGACCTACCTAAAATAATGTGTGTCTTGATTCCCACATCTGGGATAAGAAGTGTCTTCAAGATTATCAATCTTTTTCTGAAACACAACATTGTGAACCCTTTACACAATGTTCCATTTTTCCCTTACTAAATGATGTTTAAATGCCCCACATATCTGATCTATATATGAATTGATTCTATATTTAAAAACATACCTAGTGACATATGCATATCTTGTCCTCAGGTCCATCCACATTATTATATCCATCTCACTTTTTCCTTCTCGGCACAACACCCCTTTTGAGAATGAACATTGTTGTGTGGATGACCTATTGTCCTCATCCACATAGGGTTATGCACCACACCACACATTTCCCCATTACGATGCTTGTGACCACAGTGCCTGACTATAAATTTAAACCCTACCCTGGATGAGGTCATAATTCCACATGAATATTAAGGGATAAATTTAATTCCTTCCTTGAGAGGATTTCTCCAACAACTGTTTGTCTCTCACCACGCTCTGTTTCTAGAACTACATATGACAGTATTCCCATCCTTATAGGATATGCAGTGACGCCTAAACATTTATTATATTGTCCAATCCCTTGGTTTATAAACCCATTTGGGATCTAATTTTTTTCAAAAATCTATGACATTAAACATGGAGTCCCTAGTCCATGTCACATGACTTTAAACTATTGTCCAGTGTTCAGTCCTAGTGAACATAAACTATGTGCAATGTCCTGACTATCTGTTGTTAAACAGCATCAATAACCATCCTCACTATATGATGATAAACTATGAGTTTATCATTATCATTTTTTTTATTTAAAACTAATATCTATTCATGTTCCTTGTAAGAGAGTTCACTTATCCAAATAAGTTTGATATTGATTTAGACTAATACACCCACCCATTGCACTTTCATCATGGTGACATATTTTCAAGAATCTTGAAAACCATTTGTGAATCCCATCACTCTATACCTTCTCTTTTTCTACCTCTCTTCTGGATCCTCATCCTATTTCATATTTGAAGGAACCCCAAAATGGTTATGATTCTCAACCTTGAGGCTCACCTTCCATCCTTGGTCAATATTCCAAAAAAAATCATATGTCACATCATGTATGGACTCATGTATTCAAATTGTTCTGTGGTTGTCCCTTGTTTTATTGTTTCCATTTTAGGATATCATGATATGAATTCATCGTTTTGAATTTAGTAAAAAGTAATCCTCCATTATCTTTCCACCCTCATTTCATTCTGATTTTTTGTTATGATGATTCACAAATTCCATTCAATTTGTTCAATTTGATTTAAAGTCCCTTGGAATTATACCTCTCAGGCATTAGAGCATGTTGGGAAAGTAATGTTATTCATTACAAGAACCCTATATTTTATTCTAAGTGTATCTTTCTTAACCAATACTTAGGATGATCATGAAAACAATAGAATACCCCTAGTATTTGATGGTTAACTAAAACTATCATAAATGATGTGGGTAGTTATGGGGTCTTCCTTTGTTTCTCAAACAAAGTATGACCCTTGTGAGATTAGGGATCGATCACTATTTATTTCACTATTATGATATTGATGAAGCATGCATGAAGTACATGATAAAAAATAGGGGGGAAATATGTGTCATGTGTTAGGCCAAAACACGACCCCTACAGATTAGATCCTTCAGTGGACTGCTTCGGTACTGCCACTTTAGGGAAGTAGCCTCTCAAATTGTTTCCTTCGCCCTAAGATCATTTTCTTTATGAGCAGTTGTGGAAACTTTCTCAATAGTTTTAATCTAAAATCATTCCCACTCATCTCAAAGCCCATACATTTGATGGATTTCCTTCACTACCTTCTCTCAAGCCTCCTCTTTCTGGGATTTCAATCGATAAATGAGCACACATAGTCTTGTGATGAACGCATCACATTTATTTGGATAAACATTGACGTGTTCAAACTTACTCTCAAATTTAAGGAACTTTGGGATATTCATAGATTTCATCTAGAACTTGTCAATATCAGAGCATTTCCTGCTCTCCCACATCATCTCATCCAAAAAATCATGGATCATCATTTGATGATGATGGGTATCCACCCACAAAGAATATAGAAAGTGCAACCACACACGATGTTAATGCATAAGACATATCCATTCCACCTATAGATGATCGTGTAAGAATACACTACAATTCAATGCATCATGCCACATCATGTGACTCTCCTCAGTTGTGTTATGGTTGGAATCTTCCATATCCTCTGGATAGGAATGCCTATACATTGGGAAAATAACTATGAGATAAGTGGTAGGATCCTCCTATGGAATTATTTCTTCTTCAAAGACCCATCCTCTACCAGTTTCAATATCATCCCTAGTAGTGAGAATACTTATGGACAGAATTTCATGCTCAATAGGTGCTAGGGTAGGACTAGTTTGAATGGTTAGTTCCTTACATATAGACACAATAATTAGTGGATCTCCTGTCTGAAGTACCAGACATAATAATTCTCTGAGCCTCCAATTTTTCAGTCACTACATAATGAATTGGTACCTTGGTCATCCTAATTCTCTGATAACATATGTGGGTCTATTTAGGTAGAATCTTAGAAGAGTTAAGTACATTTGTGTCATGTTCCCAAGTCATTGTAGGATCCACCACAAAAAGGGATACCCCATGACTTGTTAATTAAATGATAGGAACATGTTCCTCTTGAATGGTAGGAAAAACCTTAGGTATTGAGGTCTCCACTTTAGCCCCTCATGTTGCCTCACTATTGAAGAATTTAGCTATGTTAGGTCTTCTTCCATACACAGTTCCAGATGCATGTTTAGGGAGTTTCCATATAAATCCATTAGTACATTTTCATCAACAACAGGGGGAAATTCCTCATCACCACCTCCAATGTGTTATTAAATAGGGCTGATTTTTTTCAGCGATATGATTTACAAATGAAAAGGGAATGAGAGATATGTGAGATGATTCTTAACTCAAGTTGTTCGGTTAGTTCTGTATAGAATCTTTGATTTTTCCACTCTCATGTGGTATTCCCTACAGGAATGTTATCCTCGTTAGACACCCAACTTCAGGATCCTCATATTAAAAAACCTCTTAATATTTCTATTCTTATACATCTTCTTCCTTTTTATCTTATTCTCCATATATATCATCAACTTTGTATTCATCATCGTCTTCTTCCATGGGAGGATCTTTCTTTATGTATTTCTTTTGTCCAAGAAATACATTTTTACTAGGAGAGGTGGTTATTTAAAATACCCCCATGGGAATGAATATACTTCCACAGTTGTCAGGTTTGAATGTAAGTGTTGAATTCCCACACTATCCCCAACATGAATACACCCATATTCTAGAAAGTCAATTCCAGTTCCCACATATTTTTTCAATATGGATTCAAGTATTAGAAATTTTCATAGCAACAAACAAGCATACCTTAAGGATATGAAAAAATAATTAGTATTTAGAAATGGGAGATATCTTAGTTGCATCCTAAGATGTTCCATATATGGTCCCCTAGGTCACCTACAAGAACACCCCTCTTCAGAATGTAGAGGTGTAGTTGTGTCTTGTGATGCTCGTACCACTGATGTTTTATCTTATATCTTCTCAATCACCTATCTTCTTCTGGTTCCCACATACCCATCATAACCTCACCTACACCCTTATCATTCTACTCTACTCTCCCAACTTTGATTTTTAGATAACATTTCCGTAGAGTACCCTTATGATATGCTTCCCCCCAATGGTCACCATAAACTATTGATAGGTTAGTGTTTACATTGGTAGGGGGAACTTAATTATCTCATAAAATAAAGAATTCATGAATATGAGCCACAATTGATGACGGATGAAGGAATTTTGATCTACTTGGACATCTATATACACATTTTTCATCAACTGAATGGTCCCATGCTCTCATAAAATCAATGATGGTATATAAGGTTTACAGAAAATTCTCTTGACTATATGAACTAATCGATCACCAACCATGATACTATGAAAATAATCCCTCTAAACCAGTAGACCTCACCAACATCCACTATCAATCTAGTGGGGGTTTGAAATGGAATAAATTAAAATATTCCATGGTTACTGATCTTTAGTTTGATCCCCTTCTCATTGAGAATTACTGGTTGAATTCAAGAAATATATAGTAAAGATGATTGCATGCCATCCCGTGGAGGGTGTATGGATTTTTTTGAATCATACTGACTAAAATTAGTTGTAACATAACCATAATGAATCTAAATAGGGCTGTATATTTTCCTAGGCATACCCCCTCTTGAAATGTTTCCCAGAATGTTTTGCAACCTGGCTGACACATGGACAACATAATTGAACTTTTGGTTGGATTCCATGATCCAGACCATCACCAATGTCCTTGGGTGGACCCCTATCATATTATCCAATTCAAGTAGTAGCCACCAAAATAGGAACATAGTATGATACATGAAATATCGAACATTCATGTCTCAAATTTACTTCATGATGAATCCCCATGATTGGTATTCGCCTGTTTCAAGGAAAATCTACTATGATCCTCACTTTCCCCTCTACAATTCATTTGGACACTTCATACCCCACCCATGCAACATCAAATTTTGTTCTATCCTAGTAAACAAAAAGATCTATTTTGGATACGATATATCATTTAGGATGTTCTTGATCTTAATCCTATCATCCGTCAAGTCCAATAAATTTTATGTCATCGTGGGAGTTTGTGTTATGTCTCCCCATAATTTCTACAACAGTATGAACTCATCATACTGGTACTCTTTTATGGGAATGCGTCCAATACAGTGTATTCCTAAAAGGCTAATGCTGATATCCCCATGGTAGAGGTGGAATATATTTTTTCTAGGGGACCACCTAATGAATAACTATAGCACTAGGACTTGCGAATTTTTGAAATAGAATAGTTATTCCCACACGGCCTCAAACAACATGATGTGTCAAAGCTCTACCCCAAAATACATACATGTATAGAGTACACAGTATGCTGATTCCCTATCACAAGTAATGTTTCATCAAGACCTCAAGTCCAATTCCTTCTTCCAATACTTTGTTTCATCAGTAATAATGTTCCTAAAAGTGATCATATAACGAGTCAGAGATTCATTAGGAACTGGATCACATCTCAGGACTATCCTCGTCTTTGGGTTTGGGATATAAAAAATCCATATCATGTGTTTCCCTAGAATATTTCCCATTAATTATTACATTTAACTATACGAGGTCATCCCCATGAATCACCCACAATCGTGGAGTGTTACGTTCGATATAACACATTAACACCTCTTCTAGAATGCAGATATTTCATATTGGGAGACTACTACTCAAAACAGAAAACATATGAGTCTGTGTTAAGATAACAATAAGTATCTAATTATTAGATACTACCCTCCTCACAATGATGATCAGAGGCTTTGGGACCATCTTGGCTCCTTGTGCTGCATAGGCTGCTTTAATATCATCCCTCTAAGCATCAGTTTTTTCATTGACCATATCAGTTGAGTCTCCGAATTCACTTACGTTATCACTTGAAATCATTGAGTTATGGCATTCATGATAGGTTGTTGGGTGCAAGGTAGAGGTCAATCATTCATCAAATTATTTCTAAACAATATGTGCAAATAATTTTATATGGCCCAAAGATTCAGCAGTTCTGTGTAAGCTGTTGATCGAACACAATAACATTGGCACTAAATGGGGAGCCTTTGTGGATGAGAGAATAATAACCTATTGCACGTGAAATTCAAGGAATAAATCCTTGTCCCCACCCCTTACATGTGTTTATAGGTTCAAACCGGTGCTTCCACACACATTTCATGATTTGGAATTCAGATTGTGTATCATGCATGAACCACCATAAATGGAAGTTTATCTTCGATAATTCCTTCAGAACCCACCCTTATCATCCACTTTCATCTCAAATTCTATTGGGGAACTTTTTGGCCCCAGATTTCATATGATCCAATAAATTTGTACACATGATAAAAATAAATGCATATTCTGGCTCAGGGAACTACCTCGAGGACCCGAAATGTATTTCATGGAAGATTTAATCTTTGTGCAGAATAATGAAAGCCACGTGCAAGGCACTTCCACACCTTATGAGACCTTAAATAGATTCCTTTTCAACAAGGTCCTATGAAATATCCATTTAAACTGCACTAAATAAACCATGGTAGGGAATAAAAATTTAGAAAATCTCTCAACATACATGTGCGCCCAATGCCACATCAAAATCCCACTGTTGTGAAGATCTCCTTGTATGCCACCAATAACATTTTCATCAATATATATTTGGGTTCCCCCATCATCCCAACATATATTTTGGAAGATGAAAAACTTCTCCTGTTCATCCATGATGAATCTTTCGTGAACCGAAAAGATATGGCTTCAAGGTACTATATATTTCATGATAGGTCTCCAATGGGTTATCTTTTGGATAGGAAAATTTGGGCTTGAACCACTTCTAATTTGGTTTATCCTAATAAAATTTCATGCAAAATATACTTCTTTCACACATGATTACCTTTCTAAAATACCTCCTTCACCCATACTATTCATCTTTCATGTATCCCTTCAATCTTGCATGCACCCTTTTTTAGGTACACCATGTGTTTTCCTAATCCTAAGGCACCATTTTATTTACCCTCTTGTAAAAAACATCCATATATTCAATCCACCTCCTCTGTGTCGACATCCAAGATTTAAAATAGTGTTTCCTAGTTCTTTGAATGGTTCCTCATGTTGTATATCCCTATATAATTCTTCTCCACATAGGTGTATGAAAAAATATTTCTTCTTCGCATAGATATACTAATGTGGACCATTCTATCGACCCATCCTCCACCCCAAAATTTTCATACATTGCTTCTTTTTTCCATTCCCCATTTGAGGATTGGTGCATGTCGTGTAATTCTGATAGATGAGGAGTGAGTCCCCATTATTTGAGCTAGGATATGTTAAATTTCCAAGAACTCACATCGTCAACACATAATGATAAACTGTGATTTACATGTGCACGGAATGTTCTAGTGGATCAGAGTGAAGGATAACCACCAGTTCCTTCCTGCTCTCTCTTTCTATCTGGTCTATTTTTTCATATGTGCCATGGGTAGTCTCCACATAAGCCTAAAACACAATTATAGTGTACTCCCTAGAAGATGACCATATCCTAATCTTACATCCGATCACCCTCTTCATGAAACCCTCTCAGAGTAAGTCCAAATATTCACCATTACTCGAGGATGAATCTTTCACAACCCAATCATCAGGTTCGCACTACCTCTTCGTTTCACATCGATCATGGATCAAGTCGGTATAGAGAATTCTGTGACCATGACATCTTCTCGGGAACACATAACATTAAAATTTCATATGCGCCTAATTCGTAAACTATGTAGACTTTGATCCCAACCTTCTAATATTGTACTTATGAATCCAACCTGAGTTGAAGCCTAACATTCCACTCTCCCAACCACTTCACATCAATTTTAATTCATCAAAAATATTGTTAAATTATGGAACCCTTCCCATTGCGAACTATGTGGTTTTTGATCCCTAACTTCTCTATAGGTTATGTAGGATTCCCATATGATATTCATCCCCAATAAATAGTAAACATTTGTGCTCCCTATTAGGGATGTTCCCTCCTAATGTGAAACCATAACTCATTCGGAAACATCCCCTAGATCTACCTTCCTTACCTGATTTGATCTCCCCAGGTAGCTAACCATGCCTTATCCCCACAGAAAAACCACACTCCATTAACCAATAATGGACCTCTTGTGAGGGGTTATTAACCACGAGTGTTCCCCAAAATGTCTACATGTCCATATACATTTTGTACACCCTGATTATCTTCCCCATCCTAAACTATGTGGATATTTATATTTTCCTATTTTGAGTATGTTATGTACTAAGACTCCATAAGTCTTAAGACACTCACTCATGTCCCATCATGGTCTCCCCCCAGATCCTTTATGGTTATGTAAGATCAGCTATCGTCCTGAAGGTCCCACCTCTGGGACTCATCCATTCGTTCATTATCACGAGCCTCCTAATCAAGTGACTCATCCCCTCATCCCATAATAATGTGGACCTGGATTTCCTCCCAAATATATATGAAGGAGTCCTCCTTGAGGTTCAATCCCAACAAAATAAACATCATATCAGTTACATACCTTTCATTCAATTACATCGACACATCCTCCATATCCATCATAATGTTTAACCTAGCTAGCACATCCGGGTGAGATCATTCTATCAATGGGGAAAACTAACCATGAATACTACATGGACATTTTTTCCATCACAAAAACCTTATCATGGTCTACCTATATCATCTAGTAGGCCAATAACCAGGTGTAACCCCCAAATTACACCCCCAAACTACATTTTTTCCCTTTCAAGTATGTAAGAAGCATATATACGGTTCCATCCTAGACAACGGTAAACCTTGGAGTCCCATTTGTTTGGCCCCACTATATTATTATCTCTACTTTGTGGTGTTAAGAATAATATAAATCATGTGAAACCATTTATTTTTTGGCCATTACATCCAGGGTCCGCCCTCACCTGGTGTTATGATCCATCAATCTAATAAACCTTCCAGTTTCTCCTTCTCAGGGATATGACTATATGTTCAACTATCACAAGTGTTCTGATTAGTCTGATTCATCCTCTCTAGATTATAAACAGGAAGAATAATCATTTTTTAAAAATTAGATGTGAAGGAAAACATCAGATACATGACTGTAACATACGACTCCCCACATTTGACGTGGGATGCCTCAGACTTATGTGCCCTTGAAAAACCCTATCATAAGGAAAAATTCATGTGTAGGAGTGTTTCACTGTCCAAAAATTCAATTGATTCTCAAAATTACTACTCTCATGGTAGAATGTTTCAGTACTAAATTGACCCTTTGGAATCTATCGACAGAAGCAATATAATTAAAGAAAACCCACAAAGAGATGGACCAGGAAGTGTTTCAAAATAATTTAATAAAATATGTGGGAGGAATGGATTAGGAAAATAATTTTATGTAGGGTTCCACAGAAGGCCAAAACCACATCCCATCATCTCTTTTTGATCATGGAAAATACACCACAGAATTGGTGATAGATGTTGGACACCTTTTGAAAGAGGAAATGTGGGTTACAATGAAAATTGTTAGTGAGTTTCAACCATGATGCTCGATGTAACCTAGCCTAAAAAAGCATCAAAAACACATTCATAAAATTATCATAACAAAGTAAAGGGATAATATGAATTTTTTATAAGAGTATTTTTTGTAATGTTGAACGACATACCACCTAAAAAGTGAACATAAAGAGAAGAGAGAAGTTGATATATACCTTACCTTGAAGTATAAAATATAAAACTAGAAGACAAGGACCTTGGGGGATTGTGTACACCTTGGGAGGACTCCATTAGAGGTAAAACTATCTAATATTCATGGAGGATGAAATTAGAGTGAAATTAAATTGAGAATGGGTTGGTATTTTTTTGGGGGATTTGATTATTAATTTTAAAATAATGGGATTGGGAAGCAATGTATAATAATATTAAAAAACATGCTATTTGCAATGGTATTTTAATATTTTCATAAAATCTTGGTTCACTATATACGTTATTTTAATTGAAAAGATTCTACAAACATTTTATATTACTAATTTCATCTAGGAGTAATAATGTCTTCCTAAAATAATATTTTGATGTTAATGATTCCATTTATAAAATTTGAAATTAATTATATATTTTTAAATGGATTAAAATATATTAATAATGATATATTAATAAAATAACATATTTTTGTTTTTGGAATATGTTTATTTAGTTATTAAATAAATATGAATCAATTATTTTTCATAAATATATGTTGAACATGAATCTTTATTTTTAGTATTCATGAAAAATACTATATTTTGGAAAATTATAGAAATTTTTCCAAACATATTTACAATGTACATATTTTAAAAATGATATTAATTAGTCATAAAAACTTTCTATATATAATAATTTAACTTTTAAATTCAAAAAAATTAATTTATTAAAAAAACTATAAATTGCAAATGTATAGTAAAATTTAAAATAACTAAAAAATTATTTTACCATTTATTATTAAATTTTGTTTATTTTAGACATATAATTTCATTAAAATAAAAATTATTCATAATATATTCATTTAATATAATAAACATTTCATTTCTGAAATGTACATTCACTGTATGAAGAAATAAATTTATGAAATTCCATCCAAATTTTATTACAATAATCAATTCTGAAAATGAAAATGATGGAATAAAAATTTATTTATTCAATGGAATAAAACATTAACTAACTACTCCCCCCACAACTAACCCCTTATTACACAAGTATATTCCTTACGATTAACGTGTTCAATCGTGGCTGTTTTGTGGCATGAATTGGCTAACATCGACTGAGTGGTAATCTGTAATGACTTGAACTTCTCCCATAGGATATTTCATTCATGCTTCACTAGTTTATGCCCATCATGGGAGTGGGAAAGGTTAAATCCAATTTATGATAACTCCATCCCATGATCTGATTTATAGAATTCAAATGGAATGAATTTATTTGTTTAGGCCATCGAATCTTCTTTCTGTATCAACAGCCCTTGGTCAATATTTTACTTATAAGGTCCAATGATAATGTTAAAAATGTTATCAATAGTATAGTTCCCAATGGTCATGTTAAACAATGATCATAATTTACTAATGGTCATATAATGTTCAAATAAAGATGGTCACCTTTCCCTTTCTATTCAATTAATTAAAAAAGATATATATTTTTTGTTTTGAATAAAATAACATAACACAAAATTTTTGGAAAAAACTATCATTAAAAAGATTATTTCATTAGTTTTTCTATAAATAATGTGATTAGTATGGTTCTTATTAGAACAATTTGATGATTATTCTTATAATGATTAAAACATATGTTTTATGTATTATCTTGGGGAGATTATAATAAGATATTATTTTGGTATGGGAATCCAATCACTGAAACACATTTATTTTTAGGCATGGACATCATTGTGGTATTAGGGTGTTTTCAAAGATACATTTAGCAGTTAAGGCATCATGATTTGGTGAATGAAAGGGTGTGTTATTTTATAATTCAATTAATATGGTAAAAGATCATAAATGGATGAATGAAATTTATTTCTTATGAAATTGGAGAGGAAGTGGTGAAGACCCTGTTAGATATTTCATTTATGATTCTTTTTTGGTTTTTGAGGATCATATTAGGAATATAATTATTCATGATGTTTTATATTTCTAAGGTGAATGATTTTTTTGCGAAATAAATGATTATGTTTTTATTTTCAATTTTTGGGGTAGAATTAAATTAAAATGAATAAATTGGATGTCGATAGATTTTCTAGGTGTTTTTTGTTGAAGATAAGTATCATAATCGAGAGTTTTAAATTTCCCACATCATTAGGGGTTAATAATTGTTTAGTGACATGGAGTACATGTTTATTGAGTCTGTGATGAATCAACAATTGGTATTTGAATATAAATATGTTTAATTGAAAAAATATGTGAAGGATTTTTTGGTCATGTTTAAATGATTTGGAGCCAGTCCCATGGGATAGGAATTCCAAAGTTTAAATATGATGGGATTGGTAGGTGGCCAGAAAATAGTTGGAATCAAAGGTACGAATAACATTTTATGGATAATCCCACTTGAATACTTGTGGTATGGGATGTTCAATAGTGATAACTCATCTATAAAATGGTATTTGGTGGCAGTTCATCATAATTTTAGAAACTAATGTATATTTTTACATATTCCACTAGAATTCATGTGGGACTCCAAATGGGTATTTCATATAGTAGTTCTAGGATACTTATACATGATGAAATCATATTATCTTCAACATTTTTAATTATGTCTTACCATTTGATATTTTAATTGAGGGATTTTATTTTGGTTAGATGAAATTGTATAAAATCCATGTGTTGAATGATAGTTCATTTTCTCAGCGGTTCTGGGTGTATCCCATGTAACATTCACATGTCATCAGTTATAGTTTTGTTGACTTCACACCACATGATGTGATTTCTATTAATATTAATCTTATTTTTAAATATTATAAATACTTATATTTTTTTAATATTTAACTATTGACCATTATTTTCGGAGATAAGAATTTTGGAAGTGATGAGGTTTGGTTACTACATATGAGAGGCTAGGTGAGCATGGAATAAACATTTTATCTCTATTAATGGGGTATGTGAACCCTATGAAATATAAATTCTTGCAAGATCATATTCGATTGTGAATTCATACTATGGGTTTTGATTTTGGATTAATTTAATATAAATAGTGAGTTCACTATGTTTTTATGTCAATTGTATAATACAACTTTAATAATAATATAGTTCTCCAATAGTTTTATGTCAGCTAGATTTTTTTGTAGACCATATTTCTAAGGGATAATAAATTTTGTTTTGTGTATGAGATGAAAAAATGGGTCATCATGCATGATATGGGTCATGAATTACTATCAAATGTTATAAATTTGGATAAAATGGTATATATAGTGATGTTAGTAACTCTGTTGATGGTTGAGAAAATCATAATTATTGTGTGTTTTTATAACAATCTATTAAGGGTGGTTAGGAGTCTTGGATATTACAATGGGAATGTTAGGTCTTCCAGGACTTGGTGTTGTTTCGTGAGAAGATATTTTTCTATTGATTGTTAGATGGTCTCTTTTCAAATGAGAGTAAAATAAAGGGGATTTAATCCTGAGTAATAATATATAAGTTCTTATGTATTATAAATGAGATACCATGGGTCCTTATATGTTCTTGTGTAATCGAGGTAGGAATTGTGATTTTTCAATTCGAAGAGGTGTTGTATTGGGATTTTTAGGTTTATTCATATATATAATATGGTTTTTGGTTCACCATGGAGTTTTGGATGTGAGATGGTATTGATGTTTAAATATTTATTTTGGTTTGGGAAAATTTTTGGGTGAATTTTTTAGTTAAAGGTTTATATTAATGGGGTAACATGTCATTCCCTATATAACGGGACCTGATGTGAAGTGGTTAGGCTACTGGCTAGATGAACGATTGGATATGATCGAAGTCATAGTATGTCATCATAATTGTTTAGGGCCCAAATAGTGAGAAAATACCAGTGAAACATCAGTGTCCCAGGGGATATGTGTGAATTGGAGTTTAAGGTATTTCTTAGGTGTATGATAAGAAATGTCACATGAAGTGATATAGCAATGATTGAGATTTTTGATGTGACTCACTTTAAGTGATAGAGTGGGGGGGGGGGGGGTAAATGTGTGTTATGATTACTAAACCAGATAATGAAAGTTTTAATATGAGTCCTCACCTAGAGTTATAGAGTGATAACATGAAATGTAATTATCAGATCATATCATAGGGGATTTGTTATTGGGATGAGATGTGTTTCCAGACTAATACCTATGTAATGGAGTGTTAGGGAGGGACTTGGTGGTGTACTACACAATAATTGATTATGTGAAAACATGAGACACAATTATGAGAAAATAATTTGAGAGATGATTTTTCAAGAGATTTGGTATGAGATTACATTGTTTTATAGGGGCACAACAAACATGGTTCACTATCTTTGAACCAGACATTTTTAGTTTAGTGTATTTATATATTCATTAACACATGTCGATTATATGTGTATACAGGTATTCCTTAAATTATTGTAATTTATTTTCATTACTCATACACATATATATGATAGATTATGTTAACTATTCATTAGTGGTTCTTAAGTGAGTATTATGGTCAAACCCTACAAAGGAAGTCTAGTTGACCTGTATATATTTTTCATACTATATAGGTATGGGAATAGGATATACCAGTCATGGGGATAGTTTATCAAAATTGGGGAGTGGATCAGTGATTAAATAGAGTATTTGGGTTTGTAGTGAAAAATATATTATATTATATATATTTGATCTTTCTAGGGGTGGATTTATTGGATTTTATACTTTACACACTAAAGATTAATTTTCAAAGAAGCCATATAGTTTATTATATTATAGAATTCCTCGCCTATAAATCAGTACTTTTTTACTCTTATATGTTAATTGAAATTATATTTAGTTATTAGTTTTTTTTATATCTATTGAATTGAGATTAATTTATTACTAAAGTTGATCGTAGACTCTCATCACTTGTAAGAAGGGTCAAGTGTGTTTAGTGGCATTCCTTAATTCAGATATCATACATCAGACTTTTTTTTGTTCTGGATATTCCACATTGGGAGTTTCATTTTGTGGGGTGATATCTACCATATATAGAAAATTATATGGCGACATATCTATGGGTGAAGAAAATCGATATAATATTATAGGGAGGTCTATACCAGGAATGTTCAGTCAGAGGTAAACCTCTGACCATTTATTAATAAAAAAATAAAATGTCAACCATGTACAGCAGGGGAGAAAATATAACTACATATCATAAAAATCACACCCGTCACCACATCCACTATATCCTCCATCTTCTGTAGTAGTTGTTTCCCTCTCATAGCTTTCATAATTTTTAAAGACCTTAGCATATTTCATGTAACACCTGAGATTTTTATGAGTAATATTTTGTTTTTTATATATCATCAAAGGAATCTTTCACTACATACTATCTTGGCTCACTTTACATACAATTGCGACCTTCCTCGATAGCTTGCGTCGTACGCAATACCGAGTTTCACCAAACAACGATATGCTATTAAAATATTATTAAAACTAGCCGTTATAAATAGTAATAACCACTTTTTGAAATTTTATAAATTGTATTTTTTAAAATGGACTTCATTTTTGGATTCGGAATACCGAAATTAGCCAAGGGTGAAATTTTGGTATTTTTCTGAAAACTTTCAATTTTTGATGAATAGTGAAACCACTAAGTGGTAGGTTAAAAAACTGAATTTTGCATAAAACATAATTTTACCGCTTCGGTGAATGGAATTTCGAAAATCCGACAGACACGGTTAATATCAAGGACTAAAATGTGGTTCAATGAGATGAAAATAATTTTTGATGAATAGTAACTTTTTACTTGTTTTTACCACGGTTAATAGTAAATAGGGTAACTAAGGGTAAATATTATATTACTATTACCCTAACACATGTCATAATTCTATTAGATAAGTGTAATTCGACCAAAAACAACCTTATGAATATAATATGACCATTTAGGTCCACTTGGATTAGATTATGACATTTAATATTATTTTATTTAATAAATAGTTAAAATAGTTAAAATCAATGTATAATAACTACAACATTTTTAATATGGGGTTATACATAATATAAATTGGACTATAAATATTCTTTAGAAAGCTAAAAATCTTTTCTACATAATGGAATTTTATTTATAATTTTTAGACATTAAATAAATTAATTTATTTATGACACAATGATGATGCAGTAATTATCTTATTAATGAAATATTGACATAATTGATGTTATAAACACCAAAATAAATGTAATTTGAGACTTTTTATGAATTCCACTAATTTTCTAGGTTACTATGATATATTAGTGTTGATTTAATCAACTTGGTTAGAACATATAATCCTGTTATGACTTTCACAAAAATCATATATCAAATAGTTTCAAAATTGACACAAAATAGTTTTAATATCAAATATTATATTACTAATTGTTATTTTATTCCTAAAAATCTAAGGTTCGTCCAAACGACTTAGATAAGGATATATGTATTAATAATAAACAATTTGGGGTTCGTTTGGCATGTTATAGTAAGTGTATTAACCATATAGTGAAAGAAAACAAAAAGACACGGTAAAAGTTAAATTATTTAACTTAGAGTTAAATCTAATCGATAAGGTTACAATAATACCCTAAACTTGTCTAAATCGTATTGGTTGATAGGATTTCGACCCTTCCCCACATTAGCTTCGAAATAAGACCCTTTGTAACCATTATAAACCGATTTTGACTTTAATATAAAATAATATTTTGAGATATTCCTAAGGTGCCCCTCTACTCCCTTATAAAAGGGCACCTCCTCCCCCTCCTCCTCACACCAATTTGAGCACCCAAGCTCGGACAAACCCTGCCATTTTCTCCTCTCCACTTCCCTAGAATAATCATAGAGGTCCTGGTCTTCTTCAAAGACCAATCATAGTTCCCTAAGTGGAGGATTCAAAGAAGCGTTCCAAAGAAGAGGTAATATCCATTACCGATCTTTTCAATTTATTTCTTCTTCAACTTCTTCTTCTTTAGTTGTTTCATGATAAAGTAATAACATCAGTATTACTTACATACTGATATGTTATTATAAATATGAAACAACCCTAATTCACCTTCTATCCATCCTATGGAAAAATGAAATCACCGCGCGTGCGTACGTACGGAATACCGTCTCCACGCCGTGGTGTAATCTATTTTCAACCATCACTTTACAAGGATGGGTATAATGGTGTAATGAGTAACTATTTATGATTATTATAAAGTAATATTGATTCTGAAATAATATATATATATACTCCAATACAATTCCACGATCATAGGAATGATATAATCACTCGTGCGTACGTACGGAATACCGTCTCCACGATGTGAAGCGACTCGTTCTACATGATCATCATTACATAATAATTATATAAATTAATTGAATGAATAAATATGATATATGTTACACTAATACAATTCTGGATATAAGGTATCTATAACCTTAAAAGAAGAATAAGAATTTATTCGGCAAAACACGCATAAGAACAAAAGGAAATAAAAACCCGAGTAACAAGTAACAATGAAATATTACTAACAAGAAGCTAATAATATGACCATATATGATATCATATCAATATGTATGATACTGGAATAAGTCAATAACATTATTTAAACCATTATACAGGAGCTTCGGACACGTACAAAGCAAATCAGACCTAAGGTAAGGGAAACATCACAATCTCATTTTTATCCGAGATTGTTTATTCGTAAGTATTTACTGGGGTGTATTTTATCATCCACATCCATGTTTCATCAATATGTAATATTATTTCCATCCACCTAAAATTGTTTAAATCCATTTTTACCCTTCGGTGAGTTTTTAGTAATATGTATGAAATGAATCTTTTGTCGTTTTTCGTACGAGGTACTTTTTGACTTTTCCGACAAAAGTACGAAGAATGTTTTTTTAACTTATACGGCATGAATGTATTTTTAAAGCATTATTTACAAGAAGCATCCTTTACAAGTTTTCAAGTTTATTTTTAATCAACTTCTTTTATTTTAATGTTTTATGACATGTTATGAAAGGAAAAATGTTTTTTTGAAGAAGAAAGGATATTTTCCTCAAGAATGGAGTTCAAGTATTTTATCAAAATTATTTTCCATCTAAGATAATAAAAGGGTTCTGTTTTTATCCCTATTAATACATGGATTTGATTATGTTGTGATGGAAATATTTTTTATGAATTCCTTTATCTTATATAAATTGTTTTATGATGTCATGTTGTTTAAGAATCCCATTTTTATTACACGGGTTACGCTATGATGTATGGTTTATGATTATATGGCACACATAAGAAAGGATTCATTATAATATGGATGGGACCTATATCTCCCTCCAATGCATTGGGTAAAGATTTTATATCTCATGAGATAGACATGGCTGGAACGGTAGGTTATACCGGTTCAGTGAAATAGGACTGGAACGAGGGTGACTCGGTTCAGAAAGGGACTTTGTCCACTAAGATAGTCTTGGCAATGAGTCATGACTAACAAGAAATGATTTTCCATGATTATGTGTGAATGCCACAAAGTTTCAAGTTTCATGTTATGATTATGGGGATCTCATTTCCACTTCTATGATTTGTTCCATGTTAAGATATTATGATCTCTTTTGCAGGTTATCATTATCAAAAAGATATGATATGATTTTTATTTCCTTTATTTTCCCTTGCTGCGCATTTGAGCTCACCCTTTTATGTTTTCTTTTCCCCAGGTCAGGAATATGGATATTAAGTAGAATATGCTAAAAGGGACCCTAGATATGATGAAATAAATGGGAGACACTGTAGAAGATTTATGAACCAGTTGTTTATGTTTCCCAGTTTCTAAAGACACTATACCTATACGGTCCTTTGTGGTTTTGTCATATGTTGTAATAAGTGTGCTTCAATTTTGAAGTATTAATAATGTATGTAAAGTATGGGTCGTTATAGTTTGTATCAGAGGAATGGTATAGTCAACCTTTGGAAACTAGGATGTGAAAGCCTTAGTAAGAACCCTAGGGATAAGTCTAATCATAGAACACAATCATAGTGTTTTAGAAATGGCCATGAATACCTTAGGATAAGACCTTATGTGTGAAATTTTATTCTTGATTATGTGGTTTTCCTATTATAATTAGTGTTGCTCACACTATTCTTCTTGGTTTTAGTCAATGGCTGGAACCCGAAGGAACCGTGTTAATGCGGAATGCGATGGGAAATGCAATGATTGTCCCCCTGAGCAACCAAATGATATGGGAGCTGGAATGAAAAATCTTGTAGCCATGCTCACACAACTTTCTCAAGCTATGAATCATGCAGGAATTCCAAACGAGCAAAGGAAGGAGCAACAGTCTGTTGAATCCTTCATGAGGCAGCGTCCACCTTCTTTCAGTGGGTCTACTGATCCATTAGTTTCTGAACAATGGATTAGTACTACTAAAAATATATTTTCAGTTCTTCAATGTTCTGAACATGATAAAGTCATCCTAGTAGTGTATCGTTTGGAAGGAGATGCTGATCAATGGTGGAATCTTAGTAAGAATACGAGGCAAAGGGATGAAATTGAGTCTATGGAATGTGATGAGTTCAAGAACTTATTTTTCAATAAGTACTTCCCTCGTATTCTCCGAACAAAGATGGAGAAAGAGTTTCTTGAACTGAAGCAAAGGGATGATGAACTTGTTGGTACCTATGAAGCAAATTTTATAAGACTTGCGAGGTACGCTTCTGGTATTATTATCCAACCTGAGAGTAAGATCGATCGATTCTTTAGTAGCTTAAAACCAAGTCTTCGAAGGGCGTTAGCCATAAGGGACTTTAATAGCTACGAGGAAATCGTTCTATGTGCTCTCAAAGTCGAGATGGAGATTGGAGTAACCCATCAGTCACATGGGTTTGATAAGAAGAGGAAGATGGAATTCAAAGGAAAATATAAAGAGCACACTGAAAAGAAGATGAAATTTCCCTTATGCTCAAAGTGTGGAATGAAACATGGAGGGAGTTGTCTTAAAGGGACAAGTAAATGTTTCAAATGTGGAAAGGAAGGTCATCAGGCATTTGAATTCCACGATAATGGGAAGAAGATGTCTAATGATGCAAATAAAGGAAGGGATACACAAAATGAACCTACAACACTTCAATGTTTCAAGTGCAAGGAGATGGGGCATTATGCCAATCAATGCCCAAATCCAAGGGTTGATGATGATGGTCGACTTCAACAAAATCTTAAGGCTAAAGACAAAGGAAAGTCGCATGAAATTTCTATCAGCGATGTGGAGTACGATAACGAAGTGGTGAAAGGTACACGTACCATCCAATCTAAAGTAGAAAATGTTTTATTTGATTCTGGATCCACCCACTCTTTTATTTCTGAAAAATTTTCTAAGGGTATCACCGTACTACCTCAACAATTAGATGTTGAGTTAGCTGTGACAACACCTAATGGCACATCAGTCGCATCAAAAATTTATAATTCTTCTCCGATCGAAGTTTGTGGGAAAGTGCTTCCTGCAAATCTTGTGATCCTTACTTTAGTGGAATTTGATGTGATTCTTGGCATGGATTGGCTTTCTCTACATGGAGCTCATATCAATTGCCAAAGAAGGGAAGTCACATTTCATATTCCAGATCAATCTACGATCATCTATCAATGCAAGGATGAACATAACCTTCCAGTGGAAATTTCTTCCATCTTATGGGTATTGATTCCACTAAATGAAGGTTATTTATCTCAAATGGTTGGTGAGAAACTCGCGATTAAGAATATGCCCATTGTACGGGAGTTTGATGATGTATTTCCGGAGGAATTACCGGGTCTTCCACCAAATCGTGAAGTTGAGTTTTCAATAGAACTCGTACCGGGCGCTTTGCCAATTTCAAAGACACCTTATAGAATGGCCCCAATTGAGTTGCAGGAATTGAAGAAGCAACTCCAAGAGAATCTTGATAAGGGATTCATACGCCCTAGTGCGTCACCTTGGGGAGCACCTGTTCTATTTGTTAAGAAGAAAGATGGATCAATGAGACTCTGCATTGATTATCGAGAACTTAACAAGATCACTATCAAGAACAAATATCCTCTCCCACGCATTGATGACTTATTTGACCAACTAAGCGGAGCTCAATACATTTCCAAGATTGATCTTCGTTCAGGGTATCATCAATTAAGGGTCAAAAGGGAGGATATACCAAATACGGCTTTTCGTACAAGGTATAGACACAATGAATTTATAGTGATGCCATTTTGTCTTACTAATTCCCATGCTATCTTCATGGATCTAATGAATAGAGTCTTTAGAGACTATCTTGATCAATTTGTGATAGTCTTTATAGACGATATTCTTGTCTATTCAAAGAGCAAGGAAGAGCATGAAGATCACTTGAGAGTTATATTGAAGACCCAGAGAAAAGAGAAGCTTTATGACAAATTTACCAAGTGTGAATTTTGGCTTCAAAAAGTTGCATTTTTCGGTCACATAATCTCAAAAGAGGGGATATCTGTGGATCCAGCAAAAACAGAGGTTATCGAAAGATGGTCCAGACAAACAACAGTAATAGAGATCCGAAGTTTTCTTGGTTTGGCTGGATATTATCGACGTTTTGTAAAGGATTTTTCACGATTATCTAATCCACTCACCAAGTTGACTCAGAAAGGAGTTAAGTTTGTTTGGACAGAGGAATGTGAAGAGAATTTCAAGGAGTTGAAAAGAAGGTTATCCAGTGCACCTATGCTCACACTGCCTTGTAGTGGAGAAAGGTTTGTGATCTACAGTGATGCATCCAAGAAGGGATTGGGGTGTGTTCTTATGCAAAATGATATGGTGATAGCTTATGCCTCACGACAGTTGAAAATCCATGAGAAAAATTACCCAACACATGATTTGGAGTTGGCTACGGTAATCTTTGCATTAAAGATTTGGAGGCATTACCTTTATGGTGAAAGGTGTGATATTTATACTGATCATAAAAATTTAAAGTATATTTTCACACAAAAGGAGCTGAATATGCGTCAAAGAAGATGGTTGGAGCTGATTAAGGATTACGACTGCTCAATCCATTACCACCCTGGGAAAGCAAACAAGGTGGCAGATGCATTATGTCGACAAGACCATGCTAGTTTATCCATGATGAGGATCACAAAAGATCCAATATTTATGGATTTACAAAGGATGGATCTTGGAATTATAATGGAAGGGGAAAAATCTTATCTTTCTCAAATGAATGTTCAACCATCTATACATGTGAAGATTAAAGAGGCACAGAAAGAAGATGTCGAGTTATAAAAGAAGGTGAGAAATGTTCATGAATTCAACCTTGATGGTGATGGGATAATAAAGTCCAGGAATCGGGTTTGTGTTCCTCCCATCCCCGAATTAAAGAAGGAGCTGCTGGATGAGGCTCATAGTTCATCATTCTCTATTCATCCTGGAAGCACGAAGATGTATAGGGACCTGAAAGAGTACTTCTGGTGGGATGGCATGAAAAGAGATGTTGCTGAATATGTCTCTCAATGCTTGGTTTGTCAACAAGTTAAAGCTGAGAGACAAAAGTCTAAGGGGATGTTACAACCATTCCCCATACCCGAATGGAAATGGGAAAACATCACTATGGACTTTGTCATAGGACTTCCTAAAATATCCAAAGGCAATAATGCTATTTGGGTCATAGTTGATCGTCTTACAAAGTCTGCACACTTCATTGCTATTAGAGAGGATTTCTCTCTAGATCAGCTTGCGAGGATATATGTAAAGGAAGTGGTAAGATTGCATGGAGTACCACTTTCTATTATATCTGATCGGGATCCGAGATTTACCTCGAAGTTCTGGCGAAGTCTTCAGCATACTCTGGATACAGAGTTGAGTTTCAGAACTGCTTATCATCCTCAGACAGACGGTCAGTCTGAGAGAACAATTCAAACCCTAGAAGATATGTTGAGAGCTTTCTCTATGGATTTCAAAGGAGGTTGGGATCAACACCTACCTTTGGTGGAATTTTCTTATAATAATTTCTTTCACTCTATTATTCATATGGCTCCTTATGAAGCTCTCTATGGAAAGAAATGCAGGACTCCAACTTGCTGGGATGAAGTTGGGGAAAGAAAGCTATTAGGACCTGATCTCGTTGATGAAATGGCAGAAACGGTCAGATCTATTCAACAACACATAAGAGCAGCTTAGAGTCGACAGAAAAGTTATGCCGACAACCGAAGAAAAGACCTAGAGTTTGAAGTGGGTGATAAAGTGTTCTTACGAATATCTCCCTGGAAGAGGGTTATGAGATTTGGAAAGAAGGGGAAGTTGAGCCCTAGATATATCGGTCCTTTCGAAATACTGGATCATGTTGGAAAGGTAGCTTACCGATTGGCGCTTCCACCGAATCTCTCCCAAGATCACGATGTGTTCCATGTATCTCTCCTGAGAAAGTACATACCTGATCCTTCACATGTACTCAGCTCAGAAGTTGTACCACTGGAGCAAGATCTTTCTTATGAAGAACAGCCGATAGAGATTCTGGATCGTAGCGAAAAAGTCCTACGAAACAAGACCACTCGCTTGGTGAAGGTTTTATGGAGGAACCACCAACTTGAAGAAGCTACATGGGAGCTTGAGGATATGATGAGGGAGAAGTATCCTCATCTGTTTGTTACAAAGTGATGAAATTCGAGGGCGAAATTCTTTTTAAGGGGGGTAGAATTTAACCCCCGAGATTTTTATGAGTAATATTTTGTTTTTTATATATCATCAAAGGAATCATTCACTACATACTATCTTGGCTCACTTTACACGCAATCGCGACCTTCCTCGATAGCTTGCGTCGTACGCAATACCAAGTTTCAACAAACAACGATATGCTATTAAAATATTATTAAAACTAGCCGTTATAAATAGTAATAACCACTTTTTGAAATTTTATAAATTTTATTTTTTTAAATGGACTTTATTTTTGGATTCGGAATACCGAAATTAGCCTAGGGTGAAATTTTGGTATTTTTCTGAAAACTTTCAATTTTTGATGAATAGTGAAACCACTAAGTGGTAGGTTAAAAAATTGAATTTTGCATAAAACTTAATTTTACCGCTTCTGTGAATGGAATTTCAAAAATCTGACAGACACAGTTAATATCAATGACTAAAATGTGGTTCAATGAGATGAAAATAATTTTTGATGAATAGTGACTTTTTACTTTTTTTTACGACGGTTAATAGTAAATAGGGTAACTAAGGGTAAATATGATATTACTATTACCCTAACACATGTCCTAATTCTATTGGATAAGTGTAATTCGACCAAAAACAAACTTATGAATATAATATGACCATTTAGGTCCACTTGGATTAGATTATGACATTTAATATTATTTTATTTAATGAATAGTTAAAATATTTAAAATCAAAGTTTAATAACTAAAATATTTTTAATATGGGGTTATACATAAGATAAATTGGACTATAAATATTCATTAGAAAGATAAAAAGATTTCATACATAATGGTATTTTATTTGTAATTTTTAGACATTATATAATTTAATTTATTTATGACACAATGATGATGAAGTAATTATCTTGTTAATGAAATATTGACATAATTGATGTTATAAACACCAAAATAAATGTAATTTTAGACTTTTTATGAATTCCACTAATTTTATAGGTTACTATGATATATTAGTGTTGATTTAATCAACTTGGTTCGAACATATAATCCTGTTATGACTTTCACAAAAATCATATATCAAATAGTGTCAAAATTGACACAAAATAGTTTTTAAATCAAATATTATTTTACTAATTGTTATTTTATTCCAAAAACTCTACGGTTCGGCTAAATGACATAGATAAGGATATATATATTAATAATAAACAATTTGGGGTACGTTTGGAATGTTATAGTAAGTGTATTAACCATATAGTGAAAGAAAACAAAAAGACACGGTAAAAGTTAAATTATTTAACTTAGAGTTAAATCTAATTGATAAGGTTAAAATAATACCCTAAACTTGTCTAAATCTTATTTGTTGATAGGATTTCTACCCTTCCCCACTTTAGCTTCGAAATAAGACCATTTGGAACCATTATAAACCGATTTTGACTTTAATATAAAATAATATTTTCAGATATTCCTAAGGTGCCCCTCTCCTCCCTTATAAAAGGGCACCTCCTCCCCCTCCACCTCACACCAATTTGAGCTCTCATGCTCGGCCAACCCCTGCCATTTTCTCCTCTCCACTTCCCTAGAATAATCCTAGAGGTCCTGGTCTTCTTCAAAGACCAATCTTAGTTCCCTAAGTGGAGGATTCAAAGAAGCGTTCCAAAGAAGAGGTAATATCCATTACCGATCTTTTCAATTTCTTTCTTCTTCAACTTCTTCTTCTTTAGTTGTTTCATGATAAAGTAATAACATAAGTATTACTTACATACTGATATGTTATTATAAATATGAAACAACCCTAATTCACCTTCTATCCATCCTATGGAAAAATGAAATCACCGCGCGTGCGTACGTACGGAATACCGTCTCCACGCCGTGGTGTAATCTATTTTCCACCATCACTTTACAAGGATGGGTATAATGGTGTAATGAGTAACTATTTATGATTATTATAAAGTAATATTGATACTGAAATAATATATATATATATACTCCAATACAATTCCATGATCATAGGAACGATATCATCACTCGTGCGTACGTACGGAATACCGTCTCCACGACGTGAAGCGACTCGTTCTACATGATCATCATTACATAATAATTATATAAATGAATTGAATGAATAAATATGATATATGTTACACTAATACCATTCTGTATATAAGGTATCTATAACCTTAAAAGAAGAATAAGAATTTATTCGGCAAAACACGCATAAGAACAAAAGGCAATAAAAACCCGAGTAACAAGTAACAATGAAATATTACTAACAAGAAGCTAAGAATATGACCATATATGATATCATATCAATATGTATGATTCTGGAATAAGTCAATAACATTATTTAAACCATTATACAGGAGCTTCGGATAGGTACAAAGCAAATCGGACCTAAGTTAAGGGAAACATCACAATCTCATTTTTATCCGAGATTGTTTATTCATAAGTATTTACTGGGATGCATTTTATCATCCACATCCATGTTTCATCAATATGTAATATTATTTCCATCCACCTACAATTATTTAAATCCATTTTTACCCTTCGGTGAGTTTTTAGTAATATGTATGAAAGGAATCTTTTGTCGTTTTTCGTACGAGGTACTTTTTGACTTTTCTGACAAAAGTACGAAGAATGTTTTTTTTAACTTATACGGCATGAATTGATATTTAAAACATTATTTCCAAGAAGATTCCTTTACATGTTTTCAAGTTTATTTTTAATAAACTTCTTTTATTTTAATGTCGTATGACATGTTATGAAAGGAAAAATGTTTTTTTGAAGAAGAAAGGATATTTTCCTCAAGAATGGAGTTCAAGTATTTTATCAAAATTATTTTCCATCTAAGATAATAAAATGGTTCTGTTTTTATCCCTATTATTACATGGATTCGATTATGTTGTGATGGAAATATTTTTATGAATTCCTTTATCTTATATGAATTGTTTTATGATATCATGTTGTTTAAGAATCCCATTTTTATTACATGGGTTACGCTATGATGTATGGTTTATGATTATATGGCACACATAAGAAAGGATTCATTATAAGATGGGTGAGGCCTATATCTCCCTCCAATGCATTGGGTAAAGATTTTATTTCTCATGAGATAGACATGGCTGGAACGGTAGGTTATACCGGTTCAGTGAAACAGGACTGGAACGAGGGTGACTCGGTTCAGAAAGGGACTTTGTCCACTAAGATAGTCTTGGAAATGAGTTATGACTAACAAGAAATGATTTTCCATGATTATGTGTGCATGCCACAAAGTTTCAAGTTTCATGTTATGATTATGGGGATCTCATTTCCACTTCTATGATTTGTTCCATGTTAAGATATTATGATCTCTTTTGCAGGTTATGATTTTCAAAAAGATATGATATGATTTTTATTTCCTTTATTTTCCCTTGCTGAGCATTTGAGCTCACCCTTTTATGTTTTCTTTTCCCCAGGTCAGGAAGATGGATATTAAGTAGAATATGCTAAAAGGGACCCTAGATATGATGAAATAAATGGGAGACACTGTAGAAGATTTATGAACCAGTTGATTATGTTTCCCAGTTTCTAAAGACACTATACCTATACGGTCCTTTGTGGTTTTTTCATATGTTGTAATAAGTGTGCTTCAATTTTGAAGTATTAACAATGTATGTAAAGTATGGGTCGTTATATTTCATTATTATATTCAGCTTTTCCAGAGACTAATATTCCATTGAAGATAGCATGACCCCACTTTCATTCGTAATAGAAGATGTAGTAGGTACCAGTCTTGGAAGATATGAGTAATCTTTTCTCGACCTTCGCTGTGGTGGGGCAGTCATAGAATCCTCATTCCCAGACATCTTCATTCCAACACCCTGAAGCACATCATTGTAAGACATCTGAACTATACCATTCACATTTTCCTTGTCACTATTATAAATATCACCCCACTTCCCTGAGATTTGAACTTCATGATACTTCAATCCCTGCTCTTGCTGATTGTGATTGTTATACTCAATCATGGAAAGGCATTGTGGCTGCTCCACAACATCATGCATAGAAGAATTCCCAATTGTCGTGCCCGTATGGGAGAGATCATCCTGAACTATGCCCTACTCCTGCCTTGTAGCATATTCCTCTACTTGATCTAAATCCAAAAAATGATTTCTAGAGGACACCATGATTGACTTCCCCCCAGTAGCATCTTCCTACCCTGCCCACTGCTCATCACAAGCATCTGCTGCCTTTATTTTAGAAGCAACTGCATCCAGTTGCTTCTCGGGCACGAAATCCTTCTACCAGTCACATAAATCATGGGATTTCACTTCCATTGGAATACCAAGATCCCACATTTGATGTTCAAAAAACTGCCTCACAGTCGGGCCCCGTGGCCACTCCTCTATCTCCTTATGAAATTGCCCCTCCATTTTGGACTCAGGACCTGAACCCGAAGCCTGAACCACATCAACCCGAGGACAATTTACAACCTGTGTAGAGGAGGTAACCAGATCCTGATTGCCCTCCCCTCACTGCCACCCAATACTCCTAGACATCTCATTCATCATCAGCGAGCTTGGACCTGCACTGTCCATTATCAAGACCCCCGATGTAGCCCCAGCCATACCAGTACTTCAACAATGCAAAACAGCATGACCAAGACGATTACATGCAACATCGAAGGGAATCCAAGATTCAAACTTAACATCCTGCATCCACCAAAATTCATTACCATCTATAATCCATACCCAATCAATTCGAAACCTCGCGACATTGACTTCTACATAGATCCGTGGGAAAATGGGGTGACAGACGACCTCCGTCTGACAATCACAACATAGGTACCATCCAACAAAATTTCCAATGGAGAACAAGATAGATGGGTTTTGAATGGAAATATAGAGACCAGGCAGACTCACCTAAATCACCATTGTCATGTGGCCACACCTCATTTGAAAAATCAAAGCTCCACTGAAGAAGAAAAAATGAGTCGCCATTGCAGTTTCGAGGGGAACGGGACCAGGCGGTAATCAGGTCTTCTTCCGTCTTAAACTGAACCATCAAATGATTCTTGTCGAGCAAGTCGACAACCTCAAGCTCTTGAATATCCTATGAATTGAAAATAAAACGATCAAAATCATCAACTGAAGGACGTTGATGGTGTAACCAAGCCACCAACGTAAGATTGTAGAGGTCTGATGCACCATTAAGCTCCGCCAAGGAATGATTGCACTGAGTCACTCCTTGAAATAGATCTGGGACTTTTGGAACGATTTTAATCCTCATAAAAGGCAACAAAAATTCAGGATTTGTGAATGGCGTGAAGGCTTTTTCCGGTCCATGAGCTTGCAAGCCTCCCCCCTCCGATCGAGATGGGGGAGCAAGGTTTCGTGGCATTAGGGTTAGGGAATTGTTGAAGAAGAGGTATGGAAATTGATTTTTTTATTTAGTATGAAATAGAGTGACATTATATGTTGAGTTATGGGATATGTTTGTATGTTATTTATTTGATTTTATATATTCAATACATGTATACATTATTAATCCTCATTTTACATGGATATATGATTGTTTTTTGGAGTAAAATATTGATTATATTTGTAATCTCACCTCTTCCTTATGTATATTATTTTCTCGATTACCTTGATTGAGTAGGAAGTTGTATTATTAGAATTTATCATTTGGAATAGGACACATATTGATTGATAATGAATGCATTAATATATTCATGAGGCGTAGTGGAATTAATGGACATTATGGACGTTTTTTCCATTATTTAATTATATTTATTTTCCATGAAATGAATTTATAACTATTATTTATCATTGACATGTTTGAATCAATTATATTTTCCCCACTATAGAGGAATTTTAATTTATAATGGATAATGCTTATGATATTTGAGTTGTGTTATACACTTTTTCTATGTCTCTATCACATTTTTGTCATGAACAAACACATAGGGGCCCTCCTAGTCATTGATATGCCAGTTTTGACATCCCCAATCCTACAACCAATTTTATATGAACATGCAATTGTCATCGAGTATGGATTAATCTCACATGGGAGGACTTAGCCAATGGTACATGTATACCCATTCACATCACCAATCATAAAAAAATATGAACTATGAAAATAAAATCAATAGTACATTAATTAAAACATATAAATTACACATTTAGAGTATGATTGATAATATTTGAAATAAAAAGTGGCCTAATACAAGCCTTCCAAAACTGTAATAATGCCCAACATTATATTAAGTGAGTTATAAATTCAAATGTGACTCCTATAATGAAAGAAAATCGTTATATCCCAAATATAAGACATGTATAATTATATTATAGTGATACCCTTATCGAAAAACATGTCATCTGCATAAGATATAACACGTTCTAGTAGATCCCATGTGGGGGTGAGTATAATAATATATAATAGAAAACCCTAAAATAACTAAGAAAAATTCATCAAGATTTGTAAAGTCATCACAAGATATGTCAATCATAATATGATACATATAATAAAACATCCTGATATACTAATGATATAAACATAGTCTCAAGGTAATGTCAAAACCACATTACTAGTTTATGACTCTTCATAAGAGTCTATAACCACACTCACCCTGGAGAGCTCAATACACATGCCTTATAACACTAAAAATGTACGTATTAAATGTCGTTCAAGCTGGGTGTCTCTAAAATGAAATAAAAACTCGATGTATAAGGATATAAATATGTATTTGGAGATTATTCTTAGAGCCATGGGGTATTCCAAAAAACCAACACTAGTAGAAAAATGGGTTTTAACATCGGCAATTTATTATCGGTTATTAGAGGCTGACATTAAAAGTATTATTTTGGCATTGGGTTTTCAAATAACTGACATTAAAAATAAAATATATGTTGTATATAATTTCCCAATCTTATATTTGATAGTTCGTGGAGTAAAAACAGAGTTATGGATCAA
Organism: Viscum album; assembly: GCA_963277665.1. Classification (NCBI taxonomy): domain Eukaryota; kingdom Viridiplantae; phylum Streptophyta; class Magnoliopsida; order Santalales; family Viscaceae; genus Viscum; species Viscum album. Next base: position 1,917,545,193 of record OY728148.1, on the reverse strand, counting down.
AAGTCATGGATGTCGGAAGATGAACATTATAAGACTTGATTTTTAACGTCGGGTTTTTCCAATAACCAATATTAAATGTCCTTCTTTGGTGTCTTTCTTTCAAATAACTAACATCAAAAATAAATCCAAAGATTTATACTATTTTTCAATCTTCGATTTGACGGGTTGTGGAGAAAAAACAGACCTACTATTCTAAATTTATCAAAGTTGTAAGATGAACATTATAAGACGTGATTTTTAACGTTAGTTTTTTTCAATAACCAATGTAAAAAAGTTCCACTTGGGAGTCAGTTTTTAAAATACCCATCATTAATAATAATAAAAACGTTTTAGATAATTTCTCAAAATTTTATTTCATAGGATGTGGAGAAAAAATAGACTTACGGATCAAATGTTATGGACGTCGAAATTTGACCATTATAAGACTTGATTTTTAACGTCAGTTTTTTTCATAACCTATGTTAACAGTCCTATTTTGGCATCATTTTCTCAAATAAGAGATGTTAATAATAAAAAAAATAATTAGATAATTTATCTAGCCTTTATTTGATAGGTCCTAAAGAAAAAATTTACTTATGGATCAAATTTTATGGATATCAGATGTTGAACATTATAAAATTTGAATTAAACATCTGTTTTTTTATGTAACAGTCGATAAAAGTCAATTTTTTCATCGGGTTTTTAAATAACTGACATTAAAAATAAAAAAAATATGTAGATAAATTTTCAAGATTTTATTTGATAGGTCATGGAGCAAAAAATGACTTACAGATCAAAAGTTATGGATGTTATAAGTTCACTATTTGAAGAGTTGTTTTTTAACGTCAGTTTTCATCAATAACTGACGTTAAAAGTCCCATTTTGGCATGAGGTTTTCTAAAAAACGATTTTAAAAATCACTTTTTGGATTTGGTTTTTTATTAACCGATGTTGAATCACAAACATGAGGATATTTTTAACATCAGTTATAAATTTAGCAGAGATTAAATGTAAAATTTAAAATACGTGGGTTTTGTTTTTCAATTTTTTCACAAAGCGTATTTCTATTTTCAAAATTCCTCTTAAATTTAAATGCATCACTGCCAATTATATTTTCAATTACAATATATATAACCTCATACTAATTATTTAAACATTTTATACATCTTCTATACCATCAAATTTTCCACAATTCTTCAATCGATTATTTGTACATGATATTTTGTTTCATCATTTAATTTCATTATTATAGATTTCATTATCTATAAATATGTCGATATTTATATTATGGTGATGAAATATTATTACGATTGATACAAGAAGAAGAAACTTCCACATGATATTGATTAGTTGAGGTGAAAAAATCTTTGTCACTCACCATTTTCATTACCACTTGACTTCTTCCTTAAAAAGAAGTGAAATAACAACAAACATGATATCGATTTGAATGAAAATAATAAAATAATTAAAATATGTTGGAATATTTATGTTTATTATTTTTTGTGTTCATTTGTTGTATAGTTTTTAGTTCTTTTTTCTCTTGTTTTCTTTGAATCAATTTGTATCTATTGAAACTTAAAGAGCTACAACTTACGATGACCACAACTTTTGATCCGTAAGTCCGTTTAGCTCCATATGCAATAAAATCAAATCCTAAGAAATAATCTATATTACAATATAAATATTTGCAATGTTTGAACACTGGTATTTACCAAAACTAACATGAAAACTATTTCTTTAAAACGTACATTTCATGCTGGTTTTTATCCAAAACTGACGATAAACCCATGTAGAAGATGAATTTTGATGTCAGTTTTCAAATAAAATGACGCCGAAGACTATCGAGGCTTACCTTTTGTCATCAGTTTATATGAAAATAGAAGACAAATAACCATAGGGCCTGACCTTTGGTGTTGGTTAATATGAAAACCAATGCCGATGATTATTGGGGCCTGAATTTAGCCGTCGGTTTGTATGAAAATTGATGCCAATGAACCCCGGGGCCTGGCCATTTGGGTATGTTAATATAAAAACCAATGACGAAGACCTTTAGTGCCTATCCTTTGGTGTTGATTTATATGAAAAATTACACCGATGACCCATGAGGACCTATTTTTGACATCGGTTTATAAAAACAGATGTTAAAGCCTATATTTCTTACGTCCCCTTTATAGACTTCGGTTAAAAACAGACGTAAAATTTCCAAAAAAAAATACTGACATGGAAATACATGTTTCCACTACTGCAATGTGAATTTACACGCAAAGTATGAGAATATTTCCCTTATATAGTTGGTCACGCTGATTTCAATAACCATACCTAGGGAATCGTATGATAGAGGATCTCATTCATGGCCTCTAGAGGGGATTCATAAAACCCTTTTGGAAACAAATTCCATAGAGACGATAAAATTATATGCTCTATATGTAATTCCTTACTATACCATCATAGAGATGGATCGAGGGAACACACCCTTAATGAAAATAGATTTCAATAAGGGTAAAATGTATCTAAGCCATCGTCTATGAAGTCCAAAATGTGCATTACTAATCAAAAACCTTCCCATATCCATTCCCATGTGCCTCTTCCCATAAAAATATATATATTCATTTTATAATGTAATGAGGTCATGTCGTGTCCTTGAACATGTCCATGTATTGGTCCAAAAATTTTTACTCTACTAGTTAATATGTACCTTGTCATATCCATGTATGTATATAAGATGAGATACACATCGAGAATCTAGGTAGGTTTTAAAGGGGATGTGACACATTCCACATGGAGTTTGATATTTAACATCAAATTTTATCTTAACATCATATACAAGGCCCTAATAATGGTGTGTTCTCCTCTACTAAATTCCATTTTGATTGAATATTTAATGAAAATATGGGTCTTAAAGTGGAATAATCCTTTTACTCTATCTCACATGTTGTTCACCACCAATATCACTAGTGGTCATGTATCTTTTATAGATTAATATTTCGATCAAGAAATACCTGATTCCATCTATCCTATTGAATCAGTAAAACACTATCTTGCCTTTTTTGTTAGTTTGCACCAAACCTTGAAAGCATAAATCTCAAATCAGTCCCTGAATCTCCCTCTATATCATCAAATTTTGATCCACTATTAATACGGAACATAGATTTATAGTATCAATATCTTGTTCTTCATAAGGTATTCAAAATTATTATTTATCTAGTGTGTTGTTGAAACCCTAGTCAAATGAAACAGCAGGGATAAACACACGAATAATGGTTGAAGAAATGTAAAAATCAAAACATTTTAGCAGTGCTCCACAAAAATGATCATTGTTACCATTATTAGTTTTCAATATTATGAAGGCAAAATGGGTATAATTAATAAATAAAAATAATCCCCAATGCCCATGTAAAACAAACACATACATATAGAAAATTAATCCAGCGAATAAATCTTTTTGTTGATTGATTTTTTTCTTCATGAGAGAAACAAGTGTAGATAAATCCATAGAAAAAACATATTACATAAAGTTCAGATTATTTTTGAATGAATAACATTCCGAAGTAATAGTCATCAGTGAGATCCAAGAACTCCAATGTTGTTGGCGATCCTTGTGATATCGATTTTATCATCTGATCTATGGTCATTCAGCCACACATTTCTAGGATTTCTTCTATAGGTCTCCATGGTTTTATATGTAACCCTAAGGCTCACCCATAGTGTGGTATTTATAGGGGAGAACATATTTTATACTCTTAAGAAAATAAATTCAACAACTCAATGAATTTATTTTATTATGTTCTCCCATGAATCCTGTTTAGAAAACCCTTGACACTGACAATGACTACATCATTCTTAGGGAAAATCCAACATTAAAAAGTAAAATGTTTTCTATGTTATACATTCAAAGACACAATTTATGGGTTATTAACATTATTAAGAATACTATGAATGTGTGATATTAATATATTGAATATTTTAATATACACATTCCAGGCTCACCGGGATTTATATTATCACACTGTATCAGTGTCTAGATCCGGAATGTTTACAAGATATATAATAATTAATTACTTGGAACGAAATGATACATTAGTTTCTCCTCATCAATGATATTTTCAGCCAAAAAAATGTAATACACATAAACATGTGGGTAATAATCTCATATCTAAGTCTCATACTCCCATATTCTCTTCTAATGATTCACATTCTTTTTAAAAAATATAAATTAATGGAACCACCCACCCAGTGAGGATCCTATATCGCGGGTCATCGATATCAACTGGTTACTCTATAATGGTATGTCCAAATTTATTGAGTATCACACCCCTATTGATATAATGAAATTGTTCATCCACATATATCCTAAGCTAAGACTTAAGGATGATGTCATGTACCAAGTCTAACTATGGTAGTAGATCCCAGTGGTATTCCACCTTGCTGAATCTGGATAGTATCTAGAATGGTCAAACAAACATCAAAGAAAAATTATCTTCATAACCAAATATATGATGTACAAACTAATGTGATACATTTATAATCACATTTTTCACCACATCAGATCACAAAGACCTCGATCTTAGGACCACATAGAAAATATAAATGCTCTATATAGTCTCATCCACTCCAAGATGATCTAAGACTTCTATGACATTGATCACACCAACTCTAGGCCTACTGGTGCTGAATCGCCTAGATTAGTCCAACAAGGTGTTAACCTATATGGTCACCTATAAAAGGCCACAAATGGTTCTATACTAATGGTGTATTGATTGATTTCCTTTTATAAAAACTCTTCCATGGTTTTATTATCCTCCTAGTTATGGCCAAAGTCATATATTCAAACCCAAAACATATAATACAAAACCTAAATAGTCTTCAAATTCTAATAACTATCAGGGTGTAAATCTGTATCATCCTAGGAAAATAAAAAATATAAAGTTTTCATATTTATTAATATTTTTTAATTAAATATTATTATTTTTAAGGGGACTCTATATTCAATGGTGTACCTAACATGAAACAACGGGTTTCATTGAAATCTTAAGTTTCACACTAATAATACAATATGATTATTTAAAATGGAAGGTAACAAATAGTTGTTGTATTAATAGTAATGAATAAAACTAACTTAAATATGATAATATATGTTTGTTAAATGTTTATATATTCATCCAATAAATGTCAGAGGCTTAAAATGTAAATGAATATAATTTAAAAAAAAATCTTTAAAAGGGTGATTTTCTGCCTTTTTTTGGAGAACACATTTTAAATCTAGTTTTTGTCACTATTATGTATTACTTTTGACAAAATAATTTTCATCTTTAGAATCGGGACATAAAAATTTACTTTGGATAAAATTTTTATATTTTAAAAAAAATGTTCATTTTTAATTAATAGTGAGAAAATGATGAATTTAATTCAAAACCACCTTTTAATATAAATTTTTTATATGTTTTCTCAAGACCAGGAATTTCCGTGGATTTTTTTAAAATACAAGATAATTTCACGAGTATGTGAAAATTTACTGCACATTATTCCGAGGCCCGGGGTGCCCGAAATCATTTTCTGAAGTTTTGTTCAGGTACGTTTAGTAAATGTGCGAGCGAGTTTTTATAACATTTGAACCTGTGCTCGGAATTGAAATCAGAGGGCACCGTTGAACTAGCAGTGCTTGTATTCGCTTAAGGAGGCTTTCACCTAGATGGATGACGATCGAGATAAAGAGTTACTTTTTTGGTTTTATTAGGGAAATTATAAAATAATGTGTGAAACACTTAATTTAATTTTATGTTTCCATGTGGGTGATTGATGGTTAAAACCTCCACTTGGGTGTTGGAGGTGGGACAGCCACACCCTAACCTCCAATAAGAGTTTATGGTGGTAGGGACCACCTGAATATAACCACATGTGAGAGTTTACGATGTAGGGACCACCCGAGACCAAAACCTCCCATTTGAATAAGAGTTGTGGGGACCACCCGACCCCAATTAATGGTATGAGAGTTTAACCACTCAACTACCCCTCATTAATGAGGGAGAGCCTCTCCACATTCCCCTTTAATTAAATTTATCCAAATCACTTTAATTAATGTTCCATCCTCTTGAATTAATTTTGCAGAGCTTTTTTAATTAAATTCTCCCATTTTGAATTACATGATGACATTAAAATAATATACAATCTATTATTCCATGGGAATATTTCATTCTATTGGAAGAGGAGGATTAAAGGATTATTGGAAAAAGCTCCAAATTAAGAACCATTCTTCCATCAAGGAACAAAGAATGTGTTCTTCCAATGATGAATGCCTGCGAAAATTCATCTTCGACTTCTACCTTGGACCACTATCGACCTACATTCCGTAACATCATCAACCATCCGACGTTGCTCGGTATTTGATACGTGCGACTGACTTGATGAAAAATGACCAATGAATCAAAGGTAGGGGGTTCATTACATTTTGATGTTGTACCTTTTTTTTACATTTTTCAAAGGATAATAAGGGATTGTTTGAGACGTATTATTGATCATCCTATTCTCATGATGAGCCAAATGACACATCCTTAAATGTGGAGGGTGCATGCCAACCTAACATGGCCTGAGATCCTCCATCTATCTCTATTTTAATGTGACTTTCTACGGCATGGTGAAATATCAACGATTAGGGGACCGAGGCGGCAACAACAAAATCTGCGCTACCCACGGCCTCTGTGAATAGCGCCTCTGGCCCGAGCTCTACTGAACTGGCCTACCGCGACCCCCCAACGGGCTTCCCATCACCCAGGCCGCCTAAATGCACCCCTCGGTGCCCTGACCGGCACCCAGGATGCCTACACTCAGCCCACCATTGCCCTGCCCGATTCCTATCTGCCAGTCTGTGGCCCTCCCAACGCGCTGCCCGTTGCCCTGGCCACCTACCTATAGCCCCTCAGTGCCCTATCGCGGCCTACCTAGCTGACCCTGTGTTGGCCTTCATGCGTGCCACCACGAACCAGTTTCCCCTGAGCCGGCCTTCGCATGCGCCACCACGAACCGATCACCCCTGAGCCTGCCTCTGCGTGACCTGAATGCTCCCGGCCGAGCCGGAGCCCTGGCCCACTCATGCCCTCCGGGCCGAGCCTGACCCTCACAATGCTCCAGGCTGAACAAGCCCAAAGCCTGGGCCGAACTATCCTCGAGCCCAGCCCGAACTTCCCACGTGGTCTGCTGGGCTGGGCCTAGTGGACCGGGCCAATCTTATTGGGATTCCCCGCCCAACAGGCTAGGTTAGACCCAGACTGGGTCGGCCCAGTCTAGGTTGGGCCGAGTCGGTTTGACCGAGTCGGACAGGGCTAGGCCCATTCCCAACCATATTACTTCCTTTGACCATAACTCTGGCACCTGTCGACCATTTGATGAACCATCAGCGGCATTAGTTTCCGTGGAGCACAATGGTCCCATTGAGTATTCCCCACTATTTTTTGGGGTAATGTTGTGTTACTGTCAGGCTGGATCGTACACGAATCCCACTAGGCCCCTGGGACTAAAAAGATAATAACTCACAGACCGAGCGTCCTATTGACGCGTAGCCTATTACGTTGAGACCCCTATGACGAGACTAACCTTTGAGATACTTCTTCATGGGTCTTGGTGGAAGTTGACGTGTCGACACTTAGCTTGAGGAGAAGAACCTCCCGGAATCAAGAATACTTTCTGGAAACCCTATGGTAGGCTGTGCACAAATGACTGTCATGGGATCATGTGTTTGTCTGACAGTTCTGAATTCTATTCTTGGATCATGTTTTGGTCCCACAGTTTTGGCTTCTGTTCCTTGATCTCGTGTTGTTCTGATAGAATATCTAGTCTTGGATCTTGTGTTGGTCCAATAGCTCTAATGACTGTTCATGGATCATGTGTTGGTCTGAGAGTTCTGATTTTTTTTCTTGGATCTTGTTTTGGTCCAACATAATAGCTGGTATTGGATCATGTGTTGGTCTGACAACATAGATAGTTCAGTGGCTACATCTAATTATCTCTATCACTCTACAAAATTTGTATACATGTGTGAGCTGAGTCAATGAATTCTCTTTTTCCACATGATTGAGATGGGATTCTTGATAACATAGTTATACATATGGGGATATACCTAAGTAATGATTATCCGTTGATTTCATACTCTGTGGTTTATCCTTGTTTGATTTTGTGAGACCTTGACGGTATCGGGGTCCCTACTAAGTATCGTTATACTAACCCCTACACGGGCTATGCCTGCACCACATTGTGTTGGATGTAGATGATTGATAACCCTGACCGAGGCTGTGTGTTTTAGGACTAGACGGTACCCGGAGGTGGACCTTACGACGTGTCAGTACACAGATGAGATGAATATATGTGGATTGATAAAAAAGGTGTCTTTACATACCCTTCAATTAGGATCCATGATGGACGATCCATGAGTTTCTTTCACCATTCAGCTATTTTTTCCCTTTTTAGTTCTACTTTTACTTTATAGTTTGGCATTTATTTCAACCCCTTTTACTTTCCAGCACTTCATTTGTATACAACTTTCCATAGTTTTTACTTCCATCTTATACATTTTTGTGTGTGTTTTCAATTTATAGAAGAAATGCCTTCCCAGTTTTGGGGATTTTCACCTTTGGTTGTAGTCGCCAGCACCTGGGCTATGGAATGCGGGCTTGGGGTAGTCACGACACAGGTCCCAGGGAATTAGTCATGAAAAATTGGTATCAGAGGAGTCGGTTATACTGTATAACATAGGACTCTGATATTTATTTTCTGTGAAGCAATAGTGTTAATAGTATTGAGTGTAGTTTTCACTCCAGGGAGTCCAGTGTTGGTGCAGAGGATGATGTATCGAGACACCAGGACCCTGACATCTAATTTCTGACTCAATGTAGGAAAAAAATGATTGTATGTGTGTTTCAATATATTTCATTGTGGTCTCTTTGAGTACGCTCACCAGGTATAACTTATTGATTGTGGCTCACCTGTTCCTGTTAAGGATGCCTCCACGCTGACAACCAGCTAGGGTTCCGAGAGTTATATGAGATGGAAGCCCATCGAGCGACGAGGCCTTGGTGTTGGGCCCCATTAGAGCAGAGAATCATGTGGTACCATTATCTGTTGGGCAACCGATACCACCAGCCCAAAAAATAAGACGATGCACACCTCTTGAGCACGCTGAACGATTTCCAGCGCCAGGGCCACCTCAGTTTAGGAGTGAGATGGACCCACAGGCTTGTGAGGATTGGCTAGAGGCTATGGTGATAGTCTTCAAGCTAGTTGGGACACAAAACGACTTCATGGTGATCTGTTCCAACAGTGTCCTTCTGGCCGTAGCAAGCAGATGTTGGAGCCTGATGCTCCAGGTGCATGACGAGGTGACCTTTCTCTAGGCATACTTGGAGAGCCTATTCCGGGCAGAGTTTGTCCCAGCCACCCTACTTGTGGTGTGGATACAGGAGCTACTTCATATGCAGTAAGGAAACATGAAAATAGAACAGTACTCAGTGAGGTTCACCGGGCTCTCGCACTTCTCCATAGATAAGGTGAGGGACCCTTTCTTCAGGGACCATACCTACGTACAGGGGCTCAGATGAGAGATCATAGAATTGATGATCTCACTCAGCATCCCGACAGAGGCGGGGGTGATAGGGAGAGCCTTCCTAGTGGTGATTTTCCTTGTTGAGCAATCACCAGTAGCGAGACCCATCAATAATCGACATGCAGTGTAGTCTTCTGCTACTGGCAGGAGACAGATGTCACAGAGGTCCAAGCAGACCAGCTCATCCCATGGATGACCTCAGGATATGGGTTCAGTTGTGTGGGGAAATGGGACAGAGCTAATCATGCTAGGAGCTGGATGTTACAATTGTGGTGGGCAAGGTCACATGGCTCGTGACTGTCCAACCCGCCATACAGACAATTAGCAGACAGTTGAGCGACCTCTCAGGCAGAGGTAGAGGTTCATTTTTGGTGGTCCGCAGTGGGGAGGAGAATGTGGCAGAGGATCTGGACATGCAACTCACTGTGGATGACGTTACAAGGTGTTACCACCACCACCACCAAGAGATCCACCCCAACCACAGGGAGCATGTGATAGGGGAGAGCTCATCTCCAGGCAGCTGAGGCATAAGACCATGGCGCTCCAGAGATGATTTGAGGTACAATATGTGTCTACTCCACAATACCTGCAATTCTTATAGACACAGGTTCTAGTCACTCTTTCATTGAAAAATCCCTCATCTGGAGCTCAGAGATTCCGAAGGAGCTGTTAGTTCGATCCTTATGGCTAGACATTCCTATGGGAGATGCTTCGATAATTACACACTATCGATGGTTTTGTGAGCTGAATCTTGTAGGAATGTGCTTCGGCTAGGATCTCCAACTTGTGTCTTCAAGTCCTTACAATGTCATCTTGGATACGGACTCGTTACCTACAGTCCATCCTCAGATAGATTGTATTAGGAACAAGGTGTGGTGTGTCCGCATGGGTGGAACCAGATTTACCTTCACTAATAAGAAGGGAGCCTTTGCAGCAGATGATGGACTTACTTGGAGGAGGGTGCAGCCGATCACTAATTAGTTGTCCTGCCTTACCCTCGGAGCAGTAGATGCGGAGAGTCAGACTTATCCTGTATTGGTGGATCAATACAAGGATCTTTTCCCTGAAGATGTTGCAAGACTACCTCCTTGTAGATAGGAGGACTTATTCATTGACCTTTAGTCAGGGAAAACACCGATATCTACTCCAGTATATCATATGTCTCCCATGGAGTATAGTGAGATGTGGGTACAGCTAGAGGACTTGAAGGGGAAGGGATTCATCCGGCCCAGTGTTTCTCCATGGTCAGCCTCTATTCTATTCGCCAAGAAGGCGGATAGAATCTTGAGGCTTTTTTACCACTACGGTTGCCTGAAGTAAGTGATTGTGAACAAAAAAGTACCTACTTCAAAGGATTGAAGACCTCATTGATCAGCTAAAGGGATCACGATGTTTCTGGACGATTGAACTCAGATCAAGGAATAACCAACTCAAAGTTCGAGATGAGGATTTGAATAAGATGGCCTTCAGGTGTCGGTATTGCCACTATGAGTTCTTTATTATTCCTTTCAGCATAACAAATTCTCCATCAGTGTTCATGAGACTCATGAACAGGATCTTCCAGCCATACGTCGATCGCTTTGTCATAGTCTTCATCGATGATATTCTGATCTAATCGACTATTAAGGTGGAACATTCATACCATTTGTGGGTAACACTGGACACACTCCAAGTGCATCGACTTTATGTTAACTCTCGAAATGCCATTTTTGTATTCGATAGGTTCAATTCTTGGGTTATTTCATCTCGGAGGCTGGAGTTGTAGTCGATCCAATGATGATTGAAGTGATACTTTCTTAGAATCCACACAAGAGTGTGACAGAGGTACAAAATTTCATGGGTTTGGATGGTTACTACTGGAGGTTCGTTCCAGACTTCTCTGGAGTTGATACACCACTATCAGCATTGATGAAGAAGGGGAAATCCTTCTCCTGTCCGGAGAGATTCCAGCTGAGATTTCAGGAGCTGAGATAGAGGCTAACTAGTGTCCCATCTTGAGGCTTCCAGAGGAAGGCAGAGGGTTTTTAGTTTACTTCAACGCATCAAGGATCGGACTTGGGTGTGTCATGAAGTAAGAGGGAGCAGTGATCGCATATGGTTCTTGATAGCTATGATAGGATTAGTAAAACTATGCTACCCATGACCTAGAGTTATTAGCAGTGGTCATCGCCTTGAAGATGTGGAGACACTATCTGATGGGAAAACATTTTTCATATACTCCAATTGCAAGAGTCTCAAGTATATATTATCTCAAAAGGACTTAAACCTGATAAAGCGAATCTAGGTTGAGTTATTCCAGGACAATGACTTTGAAATAGTATACAATCCAAGAAAGGGAAAAGTTGTAGCAGATGAACTCCGTAGGAGATCTGGTATATAGCTGCTAGGTGAGGCAACAGAGCATCTGGCTACTTTACAGATATCCTTTGTTGATAGAGAGGGAGAAGCTCTCCTTTAGTTTCTTATAGTCACTCCCCCACTTCATCAGCGAGTTAGGGAGGCACTTCCTGGGGACGCTGACTGCAAGATATGACATGCTCAGATATTCACTGGGCTGGCACCTGATGGATTTTCTGAAGGTGGGGAGCATGTCATCCTCTTCAGAGGACGTATTATGGTACCAGTTTCACTTCAGAAGGAAGTCTTGGGGGAGTTACACAAATCCCCTTTAGCGGTACATCTAGGATTTGAGAATATGTATCAAGACCTTAGACGACAGCACTGGTGGCCAGGTATGAATATAGCGGTAGCAGAGTTTGTCTCTCGATGCCTCACTTTGCAGCATGTGAATGTGGAGAACCAAGTACCAGCAAGAATGGATCATCCTTTAGAGGTACTATAGTGTAAGTGGGGTGGGATATCCATGATCATCGTGACGGGTCTTCCACATACATCCAGGGGTCACGACTCTATTTGGGTGACCATCGACGGACTCACCAAGTCGGCCCACATTCTACCTATCAGAGAGCAGGGTTCAGTAGAGATCTTAAGACGCCTCTACATGCAAGATATTATGCGGCTATATGGAGTACCTCCATTTATTGTCTCCGATCATGAAAAACGCTTTACTTCCCGGCTATGGGAGGGGTTGATGGAGGCTTTTGGGACACAACTACATCTGAGCACCACCTACCATCCTCAGACAGATGGACATACTGAGAAGACCATTTAGACCCTCGAGGGCATGCTACGTTCTTGTGTCCTAAATTTCAGTTGCAGTTGGGAGGATAACTTATCATTGGTGGTGTTTTCCTAGAACAACAGTTATAACTCCACCATAGGGATGGCACTCATAGAGGAGTTATATGGGTGACCTTGAAGATCAACCTTGTGCTGGACAGACCCATGGGAGTCAGCATTGGTGGGACCAGAGATGGTAAGACCTACCAAAGAGAAGGTGCAGATCATCCAGGATCAGATGAAGACTGCACAGAGCAGGCAGAAGTCATATGCTGACAAGAGATGGAGGCCTCTGGAGTTTGAGGATGGCGACAACATCTTTCTATGGGTCTCACCTCGATGAGGTCTATGGAGATTTGGCCGAGGAATCATGTTTTCTAGGAGATTCATAGGACCATTTCAGGTCCTCATTAGAGTAGTCTAGGTAGCTTACCACCTGTCTCTTCCACCTCAGTTTCACATGGAGAACGACATCATCTATGTATCTCAGTTGAGGAGATACGTGCATAACCCATACCACATCATCGACCATGGAGAGATGGACATCGATGACAGGTAGAATATCATGGAGGTTCTAGTGGAGATTAAGGATCGACATAATCGGGTCCTATGTGAATGGTCGATACCTCTGTTTCACGTTCACTGGCAGCACGTGAACCTCCATGAGAGCACATGGGTGTGGGAGGCTTATATGCATGCTCAATATCCCATTTTTTCCATAGTTCATGTTGTAGCTTATGGGGATTTAATACCCTGAGGTGGGGAGAATATAATGACCAGGAATTTCGGTGGAATGTTTTTTCTTAAATACATGGAAATTTTACAAGTCTGTGAAAATTTACAATGCATGATTCTGAGGCCTGGTGTGCTAGAATCATTTTTTGATGTTTTTTTCATGTACTATCAGAAAATGTGTGAGTGGGTTTTATAACATTTGAACCGGTGCTCGGAATTGAAATCTGAGGGCACTGTTGAACTCGCATCGCCGTTATTTTTTTAAGGAGACTATCACCTCGAAGACAAATGATCTAGTTAGAGAGTTAGTTTTGGGGTTTTCTTGGTGAAATAATATAATAAAATGTGCATCACTTTATTTTATTTTAGGCTTCCATGTGGTTTATTGATTGTTAAAACATCCAATTAGGAGTTGGAGGTAGGACTGTAACACCCTAACCTCCCATGAGATGTTTCGGTGGTGGGGCCCACTCCAACATAACCTCCCGTGAGAGGTTACAATGTGGGGACCACCCGAGACCATAACCTCCCATTTGAATAATAGGGGTGGGGACCAGCCGACCCCTTTTAATGGGAGGATAGTTTAACCTCTCAACTCTCCCTCATTAAGGTGGGAGAGCATCTCCACCTTCCTCTTTAATTAAATGGTGCCAACCCCCTTTAATTAATGTGAAAACTTCTTGAATTAATTTAGAGGAGCCTTTTTAATTTATTTATTCATTTTTGAATTATCTGCCAAAATTAAAATAATATACAATCTATTATTTCATGGGCATATTTCATTCTGTTGGAAGAGGAGGATTAAAAGATTATTGGAGAAATCTCTCATTGAAAAACCATTCTCCCATCGAAGAATGAAGAACATGTTCTTCAAAGGATAAACTCCCGTGATGATTCTTCTTCGACTTCTTCCTCGGAAACCTACCAACCTATGCTCCACAATGTCATCAATGAGCTGATGGATCTAGGGATTTGAGACGTGTGGAAGACGCGACGAACAACAACCGAAAAATCAAAGTTAGGGGTTTTTTTACTTGTTGAAGTTGTAACTTTTTCATACCTTATTCAAAGGATAATAAAGGATTGTTGCAGACATATTATTGATCATCTTTTTTTCATGATGAGACAAATGATATATCCCTAAATGCGAAGGGTGCAGGCCAACCTAACATGGTCTGACATCCTCGATCGATCTCTCTCTACTTGTGACGTTTTATAGTATAGAGACATATCAACAACGAGGCAATAGAGGTGTAAAAGACAAAGTCCATAGTACTCGCGACCTTCGCGAATCACGCCACCGGCTTGGGCCAACCCATGCTCCGCAGAACCAGCCTACCTGCGGCCCCCCGGTGCACTGCCCGGTGCCCAGGCTGCCCACCCGCGACCCCCCTGGTGCACTGCCCGGTGCCCAGGCCCTCTTACCGGCACCCAGACTCCAGCCCATGTCCCTTCCAATGCCCAGTCCGCTTGCCCGCGACCCCCCCCCCCCCTCTATGCCCTGTCGTGGCCTGTCCATCTGCCACCGATCCGGCCTTCAAGCGCGCCACCCTGAACTAGCCACCCCCGATCTTACCTTCGTGCGTGCCAACCCAAAATGGCTGCCACAAAGAAAGCCTCCACCAAACATGCGCACTCTAGACGGTGCTAGCTTCCTAGCTCCCACGCGCCTTTCGGGCCAGCCGTGCCGTCGCAAGGCTCCGGGTTGAACTGGCCCTGATCCCGGGCCGAACCGCTCCCCCAGTTCGCTGGGCCGAGCCCAGCTGATAGGGCCAAACATAGCGTGCTGACTCACCCAATGGGTTGGGTCAGACCCAACAGTCAGTCCAGATCGATCCAGACCAGGTCGTCCTAGTCTAAATTAGGTCGAGTCGGTCTGACCGGGTCGGACTAGGCCATGCCCATTACAGAACCTATTACTTCGTTTGGCCGTAACGTTGGCACTTGATGACAATTTGATAATCCGTCAGGGGAACCAGATTCTTTATAGCACGACGGTCCCTTTGAGTATACCCCACTGATGTTCGGGGTAATGTTGGGATACGATCAGGTTGGATCATACATGAATCCAACCGGGCCCCTGGGACTACAAAGCTAATAACTCATAGACCGGGTGTCCGATTGACACGTCGTATGTTAACTTGTGACCCCTACGACGAGAAAGACCGTTGAGATACTTCTTCATGGGGCTTAGTTGAAGTTGACATGTCGACACTTGTCCTGAGGGGAGAACCCTAATGGAATCATGTGTGCTTTGTGGAAATTATGTGGCTGGCTGTGCACTGATGACTGTTCTTGGATCATGTGTTGGTCCAACAGTTCTGACATCTATTCTATTATCATGTGTCGGTATGACAGTTCTGACTTCGGTTACTCGATAATGTGTTGGTCCAATAGAATATATAGTCCTACATCTTGTGTTGGTCTGACATCTCTGACACCTATTCTTGGATCATGTGTTGGTCTGACAGTTCTGACTTCTGTTCCTGGATGATGTGTTGGTCCGACAGAATAGCTGGTCCTGGATCCTGTGTTGGTTCGACAGATTATATGATTCAAAGTCTACATCTAATCATATCTAGGCCTATACAAATGTTGTATTCCTGTGTGAGCTGATTCAGTGACTTCTGTGTTTTCCTCAGGATTGACAGGGGTTATTTGATAACATAGGTATATGTATGTGCATATATCTAATTAATGGAAATACATTGATTTAATACTCTATGGTTTATCATTTTTGGATTTTATGAGACCTTTATGGTATAGGGGTCCCTACTGAGTATCTTTATACTCACCCCTACATGGTCTAGGCCCATACATCGTTATGTTGGATGCAAATGACAGACATCGCTAACAGAGGCTGAGCATTCCAGGACTGGATGGTACCCAGAGGTGGACCATACAATGTGTCAATACATAGATGTGACCAATAGATGTGGACTGATGAGTAGGTTGTATGTACCTACCCTATAGGTAGGATCCATGGTCGATGATCCAGGAGCTAATTTAACCTTTCAGCTATTTTGTTCCTTTTTATTTGTACTTGTACTTTACAGTTGGGCTTCTATTTCTGACCCCTTTTACTTTCCAAAAATTCTTTTGTATATAGCCTTACTTAGTGTTTACTTCTATCTCATACTCTTTTGTTTGTTTTTTCAGTTTATAAAGACAACTCCTTCCTAGTTTAATGGATTTTTGCCTTTGGTGCTAGTTGCTAGCCCCTGGCCTATGGAAGGCGGGCTTGGTGTAGTCACGACATGGGTCCCGGGGAAAGGGTCCTGATATGGTTTGATTATCTTTTTAATTGGTTTTAAAGGGTAAATAGATTATATTTCTTCCATTTATCCTAATGTTGGCCTTTGTAAGTAATTTCTCATTGAAATTGGACATTAACAAGTATCGATCTTTTGATAGTTATTATTTAATAAAAACACGTTTTTTGTTTTGACGATGGGAATTAAGTATGAAATTAATCAATACAACTTATATGTTTTTAATTTGGTAAAATATGCATAATTTTATAATTTGGAATATCAAATTTATCTTAGAGTGAATTTTTGGAATTTTTCTGAAAACGATCAATTTTTTATGAATAGTGAACCCACTAAGTATTATTTAAAAAAATGACTTTTCATTTAAATGAAATTTTACCACTTATGTGAGTTGAATTTCAAAAATATAACATTCATGGTTGTCCTTAATTAGTAAAATGTGGATTAATGGTTTGAAAATAATTTTTGATGAATAGTAACTTTAGACTTTTATTAACCATGATTAAATATAATTTGTGTTATTTAAGGTAACAATAATGTTATAACAATAAAAAATTACATTGAAACTTGTCCTAACCTTGTTCGATGACTAATTTCCAACCATCAAAATACATGGGTCAATTTTGGGACCCCTTGGAGCCACATGGGTAAGAGAATGACATTAATGACTTTTAATTTAAAGAAAAAAATAAAAAATGTCATAACCATGTTTTTTTTACTAAAAAAATTTACATGTGGTTATATAAGTTATATTTTCAACTATAAATATTAATTTTAAATATAAAAGTATTTCCTACATCATGTTCTTTTTTTAAAAAAATTAGAGATTAAATAAATAAAATTATTTATGACACAATGATGTTGCAGTGTTTACATCATTAATGGATGATTTAAATAAATAAGAAGATAAAAATTAAAAAAATATCCAAAACATGTCCAATTATTATTGTATGATATTATTTCTAACAGGTTACACCTTATCTTCGACTTTAATGTTTTTGGACTTATTGAAACCGAAAATCATTTTATAATAAAATAATATTTTCAAACTTTACAAAGAGCCCCTCCTCTCCTTTATGAAAAGCCCTCACTTCGTACCCATTTCTCACACTTCTCAAGCCCTTGTCAGGTCCAACATCTGATCCAATAATCTCCGAATAACCCCCTTTTCATCATATAATCCTTAGATTATGTGGAAAGCACTTCGAAAAGACCCTTTTGGTTCCAACCCAAGTGAGTTACCCTATTTAAAGGTAACGTCTTCTCTTAAGTTCTTTTGTTTTATTTTACATCCCCAACCCCCTAAAATCTTTTTATTACTTTATTTTACAACTAAACAAGTACACTCAATATAACAATATATTTTTATGTGAAATAT
The DNA here is from genome assembly GCA_963277665.1 of Viscum album. NCBI lineage: Eukaryota > Viridiplantae > Streptophyta > Magnoliopsida > Santalales > Viscaceae > Viscum > Viscum album. The sequence goes on along the minus strand of OY728148.1, from coordinate 1,917,527,060 downwards.
TCGATCTACACTTACACACACCTCTATCTAATGGGTAAAGAACATATTATTTCTGTGGACGGTGAACTACTGCCTCACGAAACGATGATTGTTCAATTATCACCTACCGCCTCACATAGAGGCCATTATGACAGAAATGTATCTATATACGATAAATATCATATTTATGTTTTCATTATGCTTATGTATTTTCCTTTTATATAATACCTTTATGGTTCCCACAATGGGTAAACTTGATAATTTCATTAAAGAAAGTTCATACTACCGCCCCCTCAAAGTGATATGTCATGTTCAGGACACACGTGGAACAAATAAAGGATAGAATTTATGAGGTTGTATAACATATATAAAATTAATATTATAACAAAATTATAATATACCTATTAATCACTACTTTTTCATTCCCTTAATAATTTCAAATAGAAATGAAAGTAGCATTCATACATACATACGACTTACTGTCTCCACGAACGGTGCATTTCATTTATTATCTCCAAATGTTATGTACTATTATAAATAAATAAATATATATATATATATTGGATAAATATGATATATATGACAAATAAAATTTTAATATCATTCTGGATATAATGGACTTTTGAGCACATGGACAATTTATAATTATAAAAAGTTTATTTTTTACTCAAGTTTCGATCATTGACAAAATGTCTGATATGAGATCAAATGATTAACTAATTTTTATACCAAGAAAATAATTAATATATAAGTAATAATAAACTTGTAAAATATTTTTAATAATTTATAATGTAACATAAGTTTATCATTCATGAATAATAATGAACATACGAGCGAGTCAAGTCAGATAACAAGTTATGGGGTTTCTAATCTCACTTTTAATTCCATGAAATTTCCATTATTCGGCACTAATTTGTTGTATGTGGTGTATTGTGTACTGAAATTTGAAATATATTATCATGATTATTTTTATATTCATGTTATTATGTGAATTATTTGGTTGTTATTAACTTTTGGTCATATAAATCGATTTATTACAACGTGGTAATGGATTCTTTTCACACTTTTTATTCCGTGATATTTCCATTGATCACCAATTATTTATAGAATGTGGTGTATTTTGTACTGACACTGGATAACTATTATCTGGATTATCTTTATATTCATGGTATTATGTGAATCTTTTTGCGGTTTGTAATTTTTGGTCATACGATTCGATTGAATATAACATGGTATGGGATTTTCATCTCACTTCTTATTCCTGTGTGATTCATGGTATATTTGCCACTATTTCCTTTTTTTGGTGTATTTAAAACACATGATTGTATTATTTGTGTAATATAATTTAATTTATGGGTATTTATATATTCTTTATATGATTCGAATTTCATGGGGTGTACGTTTTGAAGGTTACCAAATCGGTAAGGGATCATTTCACCCGCCTCTTTTATGTCATGAATTCCTTTATGATACGTCTTATAGTAAAATTTTATAATGAGTGGGATTGTTATTATATATCATTACTACTGTCCATTTCATGTCCAAATGATATGACACCATTTCCACTCTCATGAAATGATTTTCGGAATTTTTAGGTGACATCGTTATGCTACAGAATTTTCATCTCAACATATCTATCATTTTCTCATGAAATTATCTTGTATTATTTATGTGAATACCCAATTATATTTTCATATATTGGGGAATTCATCAATACATAAAAATGATCTATTTTATTCTATAATTAACATACCTATAAGCCTCACTCCCATTACATGGGTTATAAATGACTTAATGATCATGTTTTTAAGAACTTTTAAAGTGTCACGATTTTGAAATTAACCCATTTATTTTATTATCTATGGGTTATTTATCTAATGTTTGATTGTTATATATGTGGATAAAATGAAAAATAATTATTTATTAAGGGAAATATCAGATAGCTCTTCAATGCATTGGGTAAATAATTAATCTCTAGAGATGACATGTTTCGCGATACCATTGTGAATAACCTTGGTAATTTTTATAACACGTTTGGGATGGACCATGGTGATATATTCATGAATGTAAAAATGAAATGTTTTAGCCACATATTCAAGTTACTATTCATGTTATTTTTATTATGATATGTCACTTTTACCATTTATCATGTGTTTATGTTTTTCATCAAGTTCTTATTGATATCACAAGTAAACTATTTTCCTTTCTTCCTATAGTGGGACTTCTGCTCACCCTTTCATTTGAATGTACATCTCCAGGTAATGAGATGTTTTAATTTTACATGGGATAAACTTTTAAAGAATCATTTCAAGGGGATTTAAAGGAGTGTTTATGTTTTCATGTTTTTATTCCTGATTTCCAAGACACTAGACTTTAAAGATCTTCTGTTTGTAAAATGTAATGAAAATTTATGTACTAAAAAGGTGGGATGCTATAGTTGGTATCAAAGGATAGTTTATTTGTTTATGGAAATTAGGCTTTGAAAAATTTAGGAACAACACCATAGAGAAGATTGAATATAGGAAAACATTTTGTTATTTTGATGAGTATGGAGTAAGTGGTTTATCAAGGAAATACATCCCTGCCTGGATACGAGTAGAACTATCTTAATATGTTTGGAGGAGAATAGAAGGTATAAGAAAACCATTAAGGTTAAAAAATGCCATGGTTTGTTTTGTGTTTTATTAAAAGTAAAACACACAGACTGTGTGACAACCAGTCGCGTAAGACAAAGATGTGGGAATCGAACCCACAACCAAAGTCTGATTGAGTTTTATTTCATACCACTGGCCACCGTGAAGTCCCTGGTTAGTATGAATTATTCATTTTAGTTAAATGATTTAATGGATAAAGATTAAGTTGATTTTGGGAACTTGTGTTTTATCAAATGGATATCCTTTATATAGGAAAATTATTTGGTGATTAAATGATAACGGTTATTTTGGAAGATGTTTTTATTTTGGAATACTATATGCCTAAGGAAAATAAAATACTATAAGATTTCATTTGTGGAGGAATGGTTAAATTTTTTATTTTTTAAGAATCTATGTATTTATTGTGTACATATGGTGACTTTGGTTATTTCGGGAAAATGATTAACTAAGCATTTAGAATATGTGATTAGGTCAATTACACTTTAGTATGAGACTTTAAAAGTACTCGATGTTATTTGAAGATAAAGGTTAAGATTCATTTTTGAAGATTATGTGATTAAATCCTTCGGATTTTTGGGTATCAATATTAGTATGGATTATTTTTAATAATTTTAAGGACGATTTTCTATTGAATGGTCATTATGGGACTTTGGGTACTTTTTATTGAATTTTGGATATTAATAGTAGTATTTATATTTATAAAAGATTATCCATTTGATGGATTATATTATCTAGAACTAATAATTTTGGTTTTATTTGATAACTAAAGGAAAAGGAAATATATTGTTCTTCTTTTTTGGATTATGTGATTCTCCAGAAGAAGATTTTTGTGCTTTTTATGTGACCAAGTCTTTTCAAATTATCATTGTTTGGATAAACGATTAGTTTTTGGTAGAAACTTATTAAAATATGAAACTCTACTTGAAGGTACATATATTTCATTATGTTTTTGTTATATGTAGAAAATGAATCCCTTAAAAGTATGAAAAGAAAGGTAAAACACAAATTTTTTTGGTTTACGTTACCTAATGGGTGATAAAATACTGTTTAACACATCATAAGTTTGTAATTTTATAGTGGTTATCTTTCTCCTAATCATGTTTTATGTCACTTTCAATCATAACTTGACTGTTTTTGTTCTCTTCCATATCCTTTTTTTCCTAAAAGTAATCCTATTATGGGTTAACATGGGTTACATTTGTAGTTAATTTTATTCTTTTAATGTGATAGTTTTGTTGACTCTTTTTCTGATTTGGGACTTTCAATGATGTTTCGAAGCCAAATTTTAAAATTGCAAGGATGAAATTTCCAATAGGGGGAAGGATGTGACATCCCAACAAAATAATGAATATGAAATTTTCATATTTAATAATATTTTTGAATTAAATATTAATTAATTTTAAATGGGATTCTATATTCAATGGCGTACCTAACACACAACAACGGGTTTCATCGAAATCTTACATTGCACACTTGTAATATTAAATTATTATTTTAAATGGTAGTTAATAGGTAGTTGTTTCATTGGTTTGAATTAATAAAAATAACATTAATATGATTATATATGTTTGTTACATTTTTTACATTCATCCAATAAATGATATAGGATTAAAATGTAAATGAATCTAATTTTAAGTATAATTTCTTTTAAAAGGGCGATTTACCGCCTTTTGATGATGAAACCTTTTTAAATATAGTTTTTCACCCAATTACAAATTATTTTGGAAAAAATAATTTTCATCCATATAATCAGGACATCAAAATTAAGTTTGGATGAAATTTTGATATTTTCAAAAAATGTTCATTTATAATGAATAGTGAAAGGAATGTTTTATTTTAATTCAAAACAGAATTTTAATCTAAATTATTTAAATATTTATATTATCTATATAATTGGTTTTAAAATTTAAATATATTATATTTTTACCATATAACCAAATTTTGGACATTGGAAGTAATTTCATTTTTAAATTGGACATTAAAAAGTGTTACTATTTTGATTGTTATTATTTCTTAGAAACACGCATTTTGTTTTGACGATGGGAATTATTTATAAAATTAATTAATACAACTTCTATGTTTTGAATTTGTTAAAATGTACATCCTTTTTGAATTTTTAATATCAAATTTATCTTAGAGTGAATTTTTTGAATTTTTCTGAAAATCGTAAATTTTTAATTAATAGTGAAACCACTAAGCAGTACTAAAAAACATACATTTTCATTTAAATGAAATTTTACCACTTCTATGAATTGAATTTAAAAAATTTGACATACATGGTTGTCATTAGTAAATAAAATGTGGTTCAATGGGATGAAAATAATTTTTGGGGAAGATTAATGTTTGACTTTTATTAACCACGATCATAGGTAATTGGGGTAATTTAATGTAAAAATAATTATATATTAATAAACAATTACCTTCACACTTATCTTAACCTTATTGGATGATTAATGGCCAATAAATACAATCCATGGGTCAATTTGGGAACCCCATGGTGCCACGTGGGTAAGATAATGACATTAATAACTTTTTATTTAAAGTAAAAATAAAAAATCTCATAAACATGTAATGTTTTACTCAAAAATATTTTCATGGGGTTATATAAGTTAACATTTACACTATAAATATTCATTGGAAATATAAAAATATTTTCTATATCATGGTATCTTTTTTAATTTTTAGACATCAAATAAATAAAATTATTTATGACACAATGATGATGTAATGTTTACGTCATTAATGGATGATTTAAATAAATAAAAAGATAAAACATAAAACAATATCCAGAACATGTCCAATTAATATTGGATTCTTTTATTTCAAACATGGGCCACCTTATCATGGACTTTAATGATTTTTGGTCTTTTAGAAACCGATAATCATTATATAATAAAATAATATTTTCAAACATTCCAAAAGATCCCCTCCCCTCCCTTATAAAAAGCCCTCACTTCCAACCCATTTCTCACACTTCGCAAGCCCTTGGCTCCTCCAATATCTTCTCCAATAATCTCCCAAGATCCCTCTCTTAATCCAAGCGCCATACCTTAGGCAGAATCACTTAAAAAAATCCTTTTGGTTCAAACCCAAAGGAGTTTCCTTATTTAAAGGTAATGTCTTCTCTTAAGTTATTTTATTTTATATTACTTCTCCAGCCCCCAAAAGTCTTTTTATACAATTATTTTATAAAAAAATGAATCCTCTATATAAAATAATATTTTCATGAGAATTATTTGATCTACACTTACAGAGGCCTCCATCTAATGGGTAAAGAACATTAGCTTTCAGTGGACGGCGAACTACTCTCTCACGAAACGATGATTATTCAATAATCTCTTACCACCTATCATGGTGGCCATTATGATGGCACTGTATCTATATATGATATATATGATATTTTTTTTTATGATTTAGTATTTTCTTTTTTATGGCATACCATTATGGTTCTCATAATGGGTAAACGCGATAATTGCATTAGAAGATGTTCAAACTACCGCCCCCTCAAAGTGATATGGCTCGTTCATTCCGTACATGGCATTTATAAAAGATAGAATTTATGAACATATTTAAAATATATGACATAAATATTATACTGAAATTATAATATACCTATGAATCATATTGTTTTCATTCCATTAAAAATATAAAATAGAAATTAAAGTAGCATTTATACGTACATACGGATTACCATCTCCATGAATGATGCATTTCATTTCTTACCTTCAAATGTTATATACTATAATTAATTCATATATATAGTGGATATATATGATATATATGAAATATAAATAATTAATATCATTTTGGAGATAATGGAATTCTTACCACATGGACAATTTATAATTATAACATGTTCATTTTTTACTCAAGTTCCGAACATTGACAAAATGTCCAATATGAGCTCAAATAATTAACGAATTGTAATATCAAGGTAATAAGTAATATAGAAGGAATAACAAACATGAAATGTATTCTTAATAAGTTATAATGTAACATAAATTTATTATTCAAGAAGGACATGGAACATATGAGCGAGTCAAGTTGGACAACTAGGTAAGGGGTTTCTTATCTCACTTTTAATTCCATGGGATTTCCATTATTCACCAATAATTTATTGCATGTGGAAAATTGTGAACTAAAATTTGATATATATATTCATTATTCTATTTATATTCATGTTATTCTGTGAATTATTTGGTGGTTATTAATTTTTGGTCATATGACTCAATTGATTACAATGTGGTATGGGATTATTATCTCACTATTAATTCCATGTGATTTTCATTGTTCTCCCTTTATTTATAGAATGTGTTGTATTGTGTACTGAAATTGAAAATATATTATCAGGATTATATTTATATTCATTGAATTTTTTGATTCTTCTGATGGATAGTAATGTTTTTTCATACGAATCTATTGAATACAACGTGGTAAGCGATTTTCATCTCACTTCTTATTCCTGTGAGATTCATGGTATATTTGACACTATTTTATTATGGTTTATGTACTACCCATGATTTTAATATTTCTATAACATAATTTAATTTAAGGTTATTTATATATTCTTTATAATAGCCTTCTTTCATGGGGAGTATGTTTCAAAAGTTACCAAATCCATAAGGGATCCTTTCACCCTCTTCTTTTATGTCATGACTTCCTTTATGAGATGTCTTATAGTTCCATTTTATAATGAAGGGGATTTTTATTAAATATCTTTAATACTGTATATGTCATCTACAAATGATGATAGACCCCTTCCACTCTAATAATATTAATTTTCTGAATCTTTAAGTGACGTCATTATGCTACGGAATTTTCGTCTCGAAATATCTCTCATTTTCTCAAAAAATCATCTTATATTATTTATGTGAGTACCAAATTCTATTTTCATATCTAAGGGTATTAATAAATACATAAACTTTATCTATTTTATTCTGTAATTGTCATAAAAATAACTTTCACTCCCTTTCTATGGGTTATAAATGACTTAATGATCATGTTTTTATGAACTTTTAAAATGTCGCGATTTTGAAATGAACCCATTTCATTTATTATCTAGGGGTTATTTTTCAAATGTTTGATTATGATCTATGTGGATAAAATGAAAATAAATACATATTAAGGGTGAGACTTGATAGTTCTCTAATTCATTGGGTAAGGAATTAATCTCTAGAGATGATAATTCTCATGATACCTTGGTTAATAACCATGGTAATTTTTATGACACCGTGGGGATGACCTTGGTGATATTTTTAGGAATGTATAATTGTAATGTTGAATAAACATATTAATGTTATGAGTGATGTTATTTTTATTATGATACTTATCTTTTACTATTTTTCATGTCTTTATGTTTTTCATTAATCTCTTATTTATATCACAAGTAAACTAATTCCTTTTCTTTCCTTACTAGGCCTTCTGCTAACCCTTTCCTTTGGTTGTCCATCTCCAGGTTATGAGATAATAAAATTTTACATAGGATGAATCTTTCTGGATTCTTTTCAAGGGGATTTAATGGAGTGTTTATGTTTTCATGTTTTTAATCCTGATATCCAAGACACTAGACTTTAAAGATCCTCTGTTTGTAAAATTTAATGAATAGTTATGTATAAAAAAGGCGGGATTCTATAGTTTCTATCAATGGATAGTATAGTTATTTTTGGAAATTAGGATATGAAAACATTAGGAAGAAACCTATAGAAATGTTTAAATATAGGAAAACTTCCTGCTATTTTGGGGAGTATAGAGTATGTGGTTCATCAAGAAAATACATCCATGTTTTGATACGAGCAGAACTATCTTATTTTGTTGGGAAGAAAATAAAAGGTATAAGAAAATAATTAAGGTTAAAACATGATTGGGCTATTTTTGAATTTTATAAAAAGTAAAACATGAAGACTATGTGACAACCAATCACATCAGACAATGCTGTGGGAATCAAACCCACAACCAAAGTGCGATTGGGTTTTATTGCCTACCACTGGCCTATGTGAAGTCTCTGGATAGTATGACTTATTATATTTTGTTAAATGATTTTATAGATCAGGAATAAGGTAACTTTGGGAAACTATGTTTTATCAAATGGATATCCTTAGTATAGGAAAATTATTTGGTGATTAAAGGTAAAAGTTATTTGGGAAGATGTTTTCCCTTTTGGAATACTATATGCTTAAGGAAAATAAAATACCACAAGATTTTATTTGTGGAGGAATGGATGAAATTTTTATTGTGGAAGAATATATGTATATATTATGGACATATGGTGATTTCTGTTATTTCAGGAAAATGATTAAACTAGCATAGAAAATATGTGATTAGGTTAATTACCCTTTAGCATGAGACATTAAGAGTAGTTGATTTTATTTAGAGACAAACGTAAATATTCATTGTGGAAGACGATGTTATTAAATATTTCTGAGTTTTGTGTTTTAATCATAGTTTGGATTATTTTGAGACATTTTAATGATGATTGTGTATTGAATGGTCTTTCTAGAACTTTAGGTACTTTTTGTTGAACATTGGAGATTAAAATTAGTATTTATTTTTATAAAGGATTATCCTTTTGGGGATTATATGATCTCATACTAACCATTTTGGTTTTAGTTGATGTCTAAAGATAAGGGAAATATATAGTTCTTCTTTTGTGGATTATGTGATTCTCTAGAAGAATATTTTTATTGCTTTTGATGTGACCAAGTCTTTTTGAATGCTCATTGGTTGTAATAAATATTAATGTTTGGTTGAAACTTATTAAAGAATGAATCTCTACTTGAAGGTAACTATATTTCCTTATGTTTTTATACTATGTAGTAAACTAATTCCTTAAAATTATGAAATGGAATATAAAACAAAAATGTTGTTGGTATATTTTTCCTAATGGGTGATCAATGACCATTTAATACATCATCTGTATGTGATTTCATGAGGTTAACTTTCTCCTAATCATGTTTTCTATCAATCTCTATTAGAACTTGACCATTTGTTTTCTCTTCCATATCCATATTTTCTTACATGTAATCCTTGTATATGTAAACTCGAGCGACCTTTTTACTTATCGTTCTTTATTTTAAAGTAATATTTTTACGGACTCTTTTTCCAATGTGGGACTTTCAATGAATTTTCCAAGCCCAATTTTGAAATTGGTAGGATGCAATTTCCAAAATTGATGAAGGATGTAACATCCCAGAAAAATAAAGAATATGAAATTTTCATATGTATAAATACTTTTGAATTAAATATTAGTTTTATTTTAATGGGGATAACATATTCAATGGCGTACCAGAGACGCAACAATAGGTTTCTTTAAAATCATACGTTGCACACTAATAATATAATATTATTATTTTAAATTGTAGTTAACACATAGATTTTGTATTGGTGGGAATTAATATAACTAACTTAAATATGATAATATACGATTGTTAAATGTTTTTACATTCATCCAATAAAAGTCATAGGCTATAATGTAAATGAATATAATTTTGAGCATAATTTACTTTAAAAGGGTGATTTACCACATTTTGATGGAAAACCATTTTTAAATCTAATTTTCTGTCACTTTTACATATTATTATTGAAAAAATAATTTTTATCTTTAGAATAGGGACATCAAAATTTACTGTGAATGAAATTTTGATATTTTTCTGAAAATGATCATTTTTAATGAATAGTGAAAAATTGATGTATTTTAATTTAAAACTGACTTTTAATCTAAAATATCTATATGGTTAAATTATATTTTTAATTTTTTTAAATTTTTAATAGATTATATTTTTACCATTTAACCCAATTTTGGCTATTGTATGTAATTTCACTTTGAAATTGGACATTAACAAGTGTCAATCTTTTGATGGTTGTTATTTAATTAAAACGCACTTTTATTTTCATGACGAGATTTAATTATAAAAATAAATAATATGACTTCTATTTTTTGAATTTGGTAAAATAGATAACTTTTTTGAGTTCGGAATATCAAATATATCTTATAGTGAATTTCTGGAATTTTTTTGAAATCCTTCAATTTTTGATGAATAGTGAAACCACTAAGAAATAGATAAAAACCGACCTTTTCATTTAAATGAAATTTTACTGATTCTATGTATATAATTTCAAAAATCTGACTTACATGGTTTTCATTTGTAATTAAAATGTGGTTCGATGGGATGAAAATAATTTTTGGTGAATAGTAACTTTTGAATTGTATTAACCACAGTTAAAGGTAATTAGGGTAATTTAAGGTAACAATAGGGTTATAATAATAATAAATTAAATTTACACATGTACTAACATTATTGGAAGAGTAATTTCTGAAAAATTAAATTCATGGGTCTATTTTGGGACCCCATGGAGCCACCTGGAGAAGCTAATGTCAATAATAACATTTTATTTAATGTAAAAATAAAAAATGTCATAAACATGTATTTTTTTACTAAAACAATTTTTACATGAGGTTATATAAGTTATATTTTCGACTATAAATATTAATTGGAAATATAAGAATATTTCTTAAATCATGGAATTTTTTTTATAATTTTTAGACATTCAATAAATCAACTTACTTATGACACAATGATGATGCAATGTTTACGTCATTAATAGATGATTTAAATAAATAAGAAGATAAAAATTTAAAAAATATCCAAACAATTTCCATTTCTTATCGGATGATTTTATTTTGAACTTGGGCCACCTTATCCTCTACTTTAATTATTTTTGGACCCTTTGAAACCGAAAATCATTATATAATAAAATAATATTTTAAACATTCCAAAAGAGCCCCTCCTCTCCATTATAAATGACCTTTCTTCCTACCAATTTCCCAAAATTATCAAGCCCTTATCTCACCCATCCATTGATCCAACAATCTCCCAAGATCCCTCTATTCATTCTATAAGCCTTATCTTAGGTATAAAGCAGTTCAAAAAAACCATTTTGGTTCAAACTGAAGGGAGTTACCCAATTTAACAATAACGTCTTCTCTTAGGTTATTTTGTTTTATTTTTCTTCTCCAACACCCAAAACTCTTTTTATACATTTCTTATATAACAAAACCAGTATCATAAATAAACAAGGATATTGTTATGATAATTATTTGATCTATACTTACACACACAATCAACTAATGGGTAAAGAATATACTATTATAGTGGACGACGAACTACTGCCTCACGAAACGATGATTGTTCAACTAACTCCAACCACCTCTCATGGTGGACATGATGATGGAACTGTATCTATATATTATATATATTATATTTATGTTTTATTCATTTTTTTCAATTTATTTTTCATAGAATTCGTTTATGGTTCCCATAATGGGTAAACACGATAATTTCATTAGAGGAAGTGCGGACTACTGCCACTCAAAGTGATATGACTCATTCTTGAAATACATGTAACTTTTCAAGGATATAATTTATAAACGTATGTAACATATATGACATAAATATTATACTGAAATTATATTATACCTATGAATCACTATGTTTTCATTCGATTAAAAATATGAAATAGAAGTGAAAGTATTGTTCATACGTACATACGGCTAATCATCACCATGAATGGGAAATTTCATTTCTTATCTCCAAATGTAATGTATTATTACAAATAGATATTTCTATACTGGATATATATGATATATATGACATCTAAAAGATTAATATCATTCTGGAGATAATAGACTTTTTTCCACATGGACAATTTATAATTTTAACAAGTTCATTTTTTACTCAAGTTCCGAACATTGAAAAAATGTTCGATATGAGATCAAATAAATAAATAATTTTAATATCCAGGTAACAAGTAATATAGAATGAATAATAATCTTTAAAATTATTCTTAAACAAGTATAAATTAATTATAGTTTATCATTCATGAAGAACAATGAACATACGAGTGAGTCAAGTTAGATAACGAGGTAAGGGTTTCTTATCTCAATTTTAATTAAGTGAGATTTCAATTGTTCGCCACTAATTTACTCAATGTGGTGTATTTTTTACTAATATTTGATATATATTTTCATGATTCTTTTTATATTCATTTTATTCTATGAATAGTTAGGTGGTATTAGATTTTTGGCCATACAACTCAATTAATTACAACCTGGTAAGGGATTCTTATCTCACTTTTAATTCCATGAGATTTCAATTGTTGTCCACTTATTCATAGCATGTGGTGTATTGTGTGCTGATAGTGGATATATATTATTATGATAATCTTTATATTCGTGGTATTATGTGATTATTTTGGTGGTTAGGAATTTTTGGTCATACGATTCGATTGAATAAAACATGGTAATGGATATTAATCTCACTTCTTATTCATGTGATATTCATGGTATATTAGCCACTATTTCCTTTTGTGTGGTGTATGTACTGCCCATGATTGTACATGGGATGAAATTTTCATGAATCTTTTCGAGGGGATTTAACGTAGTGTTTATTATTTCATGTTTTTATTTTTAATTTCCAAGACACTAGACTTTAAAGATCTTCTGTTTGTAATATGTAATTAAAAGTTATGTATTAAAAAGGCAGGATGCTATTGTTGGTATCAAACGATAGGATAGTTATTTATGGAAATTATGCTATGAAGACTTTAGGAAGAACCCTATATAAATTTTTGAATATAAGAAAACTTTATGTTATTTTGGTGAGCATGGAGTAAGTGGTTTATCAAGAAAATACATCTCTGTCTGGATACGAGTTGAACTATCTTAATGTGTTGGGACAAAAATAAAAGTTATAATAAAACTTTTAAGGTTATAAAATGATAGAGTTATTTTTGAGTTTTATTAAAATTACAACACATAGAATGTGTGACAACCAGTTGCGTTGGACAATGCTGTGGGAATCAAACCCACAACCAAAGTGAAATTGGGTGTTATTGCCTCCCACTAGCCTACGTGAAGTCGCTGATTAGTATGACTTATTCTTTTTAGTTAAATGATATTATGGATCAAGAATAAGTTGACTTTGGGAAATTATTTTTTATGGAATGGATATATTTTTAATAGGAAAATTATTTGGTGATTAAATGATAACGGTTATTTTGGAGTATGTTTTCACTTTTGGAATACTATATGCCTAAGGAAAATAAAATACTACAGGATTTCATTTGTCGAGGAATGGTTAAAAGATTTATTCTTTAAGAATATATGTATTTATTGTGGACATGTGGTGATTTGGATTATTTGTGAGAAATGGTGAACCTAGCATAAAGAATATGTGATTAGGTTAATTACACTTTAGTATAAGGCTTTAAGAGTACTCGATGTTATTTGGAGATAAATGATGAAATTCATTGTGGAAGATTATGTGATTAAATCCTTCTATGTTTTGGGTTTCAATCATAGTTTGGATTTTTTTGATGAATTTTAAGGACGATTGTGTGTTGAATGGTCTTTCTGAAACATTGGGTAATTTTTGTTGAATTTTGGAGATAAATCATAGTATTTCATTTTTTAAAGGATTATCCTATTTGGGGATTATATGATCTCGTACTAACCATTTTAGTTTTAATTGATATCTAAAGACAAGAGAAATATATAGTTCTTATTTTGTGTATTATGTGATTCTCTAGAAGAATATTCTTGTGCATTTGATGTGACCAAGTCTTTTTGAATGATCATTGTTTAGAGAAAAGATTAGTGTTTGGTAGAAACTTATTAAAGGGTGAAACTCAACATTAAGATAAGTATATTTCCTTATGTTTCTATTATATGTAGTAAATTAATTCCTTAAAATTATGAAACATAACATAAAAAAATGTTGTTCGTTTGTGTTTCCTACTGGGTAATCAAAGACCATTTAACACATCATAAGTTTGTGATTTTATGGTGGATAAATTTCTCCTAATCATGTTTTCTTTTACTCTCCATCAGAACATGGCCGTTTGTTTTCTATTCCATATACATGTTTCCCTACATGGAATCCTAGTATGGGTTAACTCGGGTGACCTTTGTACTTCACCTCTATTCTTTTAAAGTGACAGTTTTACTGACTCTTTTTCCGATGTGGGACAGTCAATGAAGTTTCCAAGCCCAAGTTTATAATAGTGAGGATGCAATTTTCAAAAGGGGGCATAATGTAACATCCAAGGAAAACAATGAATATGAAATATTCACATTTATTAATATATTTGAATTAAATATTAATTTTATTTTAAAGTGGATTCTATATTCAATGGTGTACCTGACAAGAAACAATGAGTTTCTTTGAAATCTTTCATTGCACACTAATAATAGAATATTATTATTTTAAATGGTAGTTAACACAGAAGTGTTGTATTGGTTGGAATTAATAAAAGTAACTTAAAAATGATAATATATTTTTATTAATTTTTTTACATTCATGAAATAAAATTCAGAGGCTTAAAATGTAAATGATTCTAATTTGAAGCATAATTTACTATAAAATGACTGTTTACCACCTTTTGATGGTAAACCCTTTTAAATCTATTTTTTTCATTGTTATATATTCTTTTTGACAAAATAATTTTCATCTCTAGAATAGGGAAATTAAAATTTACTTTGGATGAAATTTTGATAATTTTTTGAAAATGTTTATTTTTAATGAATATTGAAAAAAATGATGTATTTTAATTCAGAACTGCATTTTTGTCTATATTATTTATATAGTAATATTATTTTATTAATTGGTTTTAATGTTTATATAAGTTATATTTTTACCATTTATCCTAATGATGGCCATTGGAAGTAATTTTACTTTGAAATTGGGCATTAAAAAGTGTTAATCTTTTGATTGTTATTATTTCTTAAAAACACGCTTTTTGTTTTGACGATTAGAATTAATTATAAAATTAAATTACACAACATAAATGTTTTTAATTTGGTAAAATATAAATCATTTTTTAATTCAGAATGTCAAATTTATCCTAGAGTGAATTTATGGAATTTTCCTGAAAACCTTCAATTTTTGAAGAATAGTGAAACCACTAAGCAGTATTAAAAAAAGACTTCATAATTTAAATGAAATATTACTGCTTCTGTGAATTGAATTTCAAAAATATGATATACATGGTTTTCATTAGTAAGAAAAATTTTCTTCAATGAGATGAACATAATTTTTGGTGAATAGTAACTTTTGACTTTTATTAACTACGATTACAGGTAATTAAAGTAATTTAAGGGAAAAAATAATTTTATAATATTAAAAAATTACCATGAATCTTGTCCAAACCTTATTGGATGACAAATGGCCGACAAATAAAATCCATTGGTCTATTTTGGGACCCCATGCAGCCACTTGGGTAAGATAATGACATCAATAACTTTTTATTTAAAGTAAAAATAAAAAATGTCATAAACATGTATTATTTTACTAGAACAATTTTTAAATGAGGTTATATAAGTTATATTTTATGATATAAATATTCATTGGAAATCAAAAAAAATTTATATCATCATGGTGTTTTTTTAAATAATTTTGAGACAATAAATAAATAATTGTATATATGACATAATGATGATGCAGTGTTTACGTCATTAATGGATGATTTAAATAAATAAGAAGATAGTAATTAAAAACAACCAAAACTTGTACAATTATTATTGGATGATTTTATATCGAACATGGGAAACTTTATATTTGAATTTAATGATTTTTTGACTTTTAGAAACCGGAAATCATTATATAATAAAATAATATTTTCATACATTCCCAAAGATCCCCTCCTCTCCCTTATAAAATCCCTCACTTCCTACCCATTTCTCACACTTCTCTAGCCCTTGGCTCATCCAACCTATGCTCTAATAAGGTCAAAATATCCCTCTTTTAATCCTAGAATCCTTCCCTTAGGCAGAAATTACATCAAAAAACCCCCTTTGGAAAAAACCTGTGGGAGTTCCCCGATTTTAAGGTAATTTCTTCTCTTAAGTTCTTTTGTTTTATTTTACTTCTCCAACCCCCTAAACCCCTTTTATTACTTTATTTTATAAAAAACTATTATATTCAAAATTCAAGGATATTTTTATGATAATTATTTGAGTACACTTATACACACCTCCACTTAATTGGTTAAGAACACACTTTATCAGTGGAGGGAAAACTACTGCCTCACGAAATGATGATTGTTCAATTATCTTCTACCACCCCTCATAGTCGCCATTATGATGGAAATAAATCTATATTTGATATATATTATATTTATTTTCTATTTATTCATCTTATTTTTCTTTTTTATATCATACCATTTTGGTTCCCATAATGGTTAACGCGATAATTTCCTTAGAGGAAGTGAGGACTACCCCCCTCAAAGTGATATGACTCATTCATGCCATAACTAGAACGTAAAAGGGACATAATTTATGAACATATGAAACATATATGACATAGATATTATACTAAAATTATAATATTACTACGAATCACAATTTTTTTATTCCATTAAAAATATGAAAATGAAATGAAAGTAGTGTTCATCCGTACGTACGGCTTACCGTCTCCATGAACGGTGGATTTTATTTCTTATATCAAAATTTTATATAATATTGTAAATACATATATATATATATATATACTAGATATATATGATATATAGACATCTAAATGATGAATATCATTCTGGAGATAATGGAATTTTGACCACATGTACAATTTATAATTATAACATGTTTATTTTTTACTCAAATTCCAAACATTAACAAATTTTTTGATATGAGATAAATAATTAAATAATTTTAATAGCATGGTAATAAGTAATATATAATAAA
Source organism: Viscum album (assembly GCA_963277665.1). Lineage (NCBI taxonomy): Eukaryota > Viridiplantae > Streptophyta > Magnoliopsida > Santalales > Viscaceae > Viscum > Viscum album. The sequence continues at coordinate 1,917,509,693 of OY728148.1, read as the reverse complement.
TAATAAAATAGAAAAATATTTTTATGAATGTATAAATTAAATTATGTTTGTTATTCAAGAATAACAAGGAACATATGAGCGAGTCATGTCGGACAATGAGTTAAGGGGTTTCGTATCTCACTTTTAATTCCATGAGATTTCCATTGTTCTCGACTAATTTATTGCATGTGGTGTATTGTGTACTGATATTTGATATATATTATCATTATAATATTTATATTCATTCTATTAAGTGAATTATTTGGTGGTTATTAACATTTAGTCATATGACGCGATTGATTACAACGTTTAAAGGAATTCTTATCTCACTTTTAATTCCGTGAGATTTCCATTCTTCGCCACTTATTTATAGAATGTGGTGTATTGTGTACTAACTTTGGATATATATTATCAGAATTCTATTTATATTCATTATATTCTGTGATTATTTTAGTGGTTAGTAATTTTTGGTCATACGATTCGATTGAATACAACGTGGTAAGGTATTTTCATCTCACTTCTTATTCCTGTGAGATTCATGGTATATTTTCCACTATTTACTTTTGTGTGGTGAATGTAATACCCTTGATTGTAATATTTGTATAATATAATATATTTTATGGGTATTTACATATTCTTTATACGATCCTTGTTTCATGGGGTGTACTTTTTGAAAGTTACCATATCGTTAAGGGATACTTTCACCCTCCTATTTTAAGTCATAACTTCCTTTATGTGATGTCCTATAGTTTCATTTTATCATGAGGGTGATTGTTATTCTATATATTTACTACTTTCCATTTCAATTCCAAATGATGATAGACCCTTTCTACTCCCATCTATTGAATTTTCTAGAATCGTTAAGTGACACCGTTATGATAATGATTTTTCGTCTCAAAATATATCTCTTTTTTCAAGAAGTTTTCTTGTATTATTTATGTGAACACCCAATTCTACTTTCATATCTAGGGGTATTAATAAATATAGAAAATTGATCTATTTTATTTTGGAATTAAAATACAAATAACCATCACTCCCTTTCTATGGGTTATAAATGACTAAATGTTCATGTTTTTAAGAACATTGAAAACGTCGCGATTTTGAAATGAAACCATTTTTTTATTATCTATGGGTTATTTATGAAATGTTTTATTATTATCTATGTGGATAAAATGAAAATAATTACATATTAAGGGTCTGCCCTGATAGCACTCCAATTCATTGGATAATGAATTGATCTCTAGAGATAATAAGTTTCTTGATACCATGGTGAATTACCATAGTAATAATTATGACACCATGGGTATGGACTTTGGTGATATAATAATTAATGTCTATATGTAATGTTATAGCCACATATTAAAGTTATGATTCATGTTACTTTAATTATTATATGAATCTTTTACCATTTCTCATGTCTTTATGTTTTTATCATATTTTTATTTATACCAGAAGTAAACTAATTCCCTCGCTTTCCTTACTGGGCCTTCTTCTCACCCTTTCCTTTGATTTTATATCTCCAGGTTATGAGATTCTATAATTTTACATAGGATAAACTTTTCAATAATATTTTCAAAGGGATTTAAATGAGTGTTTATGTTTTCATGTTTTTATTATTTATTTCCATGTCACTAGACTTTAATGATCTTCTGTTTTTTAAAATTTAATGATATGTTATGTATTAAAAATGCAGGGTTCTACAGTTGGTATAAAAGGTTAGTTTAGTTATTTTGGGAAATTATGCTCTGAAAAAATTAGGAAGAACCCTATAGAAATGTTTAAATATAGTAAAACATCCTGTTATTTTGTTGAGTATGGAGTAAGTGGTTTATCAAGAAAATAAATCCCTGTCTGGATACGAGCAGAACTATCGTGATGTGTTGGGATGAAAATAAATGGTATAAGAAAAATTTAATGGTTAAAACATGTTAGTGTTATTTTTTAGTATTATAAAAATCACAACACATAGACAGTGTGATATCCCATCATGTTGAACAAATCTATTGGAATTTAACTTCCAACCAACGTGTGATTGGGTTTTATTGCCTACCACAAACCTTCATAATGTCCTTGGTTAGTATGACTTATTCTTTTTAGTTAAATGTTTTTATGGATCAGAAATAAGTTTATTTTGGGAAATTATGTTTTATCAAATGGATATCCTTAGTATTGGAAAACAATTTGGTGATTAAATGATAAAGGTTATATTGGATGTTGTTTTCTTTTTTTAAATACTATGTTACTATGGAAAATAAAATACTAGAGGATTTCATTTTTGGAGGAATGGTTGAACTTTTTCTTTTGTAGGAATATATGTATTTATTGTGGACATGAGGTGATTTTGGTTATTTCTGGAAATTGACTAACCTACCATAGATAATATGTGATTATATTAATTACACTTTAGTATGATTCTTTAAGAGTAGGCGATGTAAATAGAAGATAAATGTTTAGATTGTTTGAGGAAGACTATGTGATTGAATCCTTTTGTGTTTTGGGTTTCATTTTTATTTTGGTTTATTTTGAATAATTTTAAGGATGATTGTGTATTGAATGGTCTTTCTAGAACTTTGGGCACTCTTTGGTTGAATTTTAGAGATTTATATTAGTAGTTCGTTTTGTAAAAGATTATCCTTTTTGGGGATTATATGATCTAGTATTAACCATTTTGGTTTTTGTTGATGTCTAAAGACACGCCAAATATATAGTTCTTATTTTTTGGATTATGTGATTCTCTAGAAGAATATTCTTGTGATTTTTATGTGACCAAGTCTTTCTTAATGCTCATTGTTTAGAGAAAAGATTAGTTTTTGGCAGAAACATATTAAAGGATGAAACTCTACATAAATGTATATATATTTCATTATGTTATTATTCTATATAATAAATGAATTCCTTAAAATTTTGAAACAGAAAGGGAAAAAATGTTGTTGGTTTACGTTTCCTTCTGGGTGATCAAATACCACTTAACACATCATAAGTTTGTGATTTTCTGGTGGTTATCATTCTCATAATCATGCTTTCTATCACTCTCCATCAGAACATGGCCGTTTGTTTTCTTTTCCATATCCATCATTTCCTATGTGGAATCCTAGAATGGGTTAAATCTGGTGACATTTGTACTTCTCTTTCTTTCTTTTAAATTGATTGTTTTAATGCCTCTTTTTCCGATGTTAGACTTTCAGTGATGTTTCCACGCCTAGTTTTAAATTTGTGAGGATGAAATTTACAAATGGGGGGAATGATGTAATATCCCAAGAAAATAAATAATATGACATTTTCATAAATACTATTATTTATGAATTAAATATTTATTTTATTGTAAATGGGATTCAATGTTCAATGGCGTACCTAACACGCAACAATAGTTTCTTTGAAATCATATATTGCACAGTAATAATATAATATTATTATTTTAAATGGTAGTTATCACATAGACGTTGTATTGGCGGGAATTAATAAAACTAACTTAAATATGATAATATTTGTTTGTTAGATGTTTTTACATTCATCCAACAAAAGTCATAGGCTTAAAATGTAAATGAATTTAATTTTAAGCATAATTTGCTTTAAAAGGGAGATTTACAACCTTTTGATGGAGAACCCTTTTTAAATCTTTTTATATGTCACTTTTACATATTATTTTTTACAAAATAATTTTCATCTTTAGAATCGGGACATCAAAACGTACATTGGATGAAATTTTGATATTTTTCTGAAAATGTTCATTTTTAATGAATAGTAAACAAATGATGTATTTTAATTCAAAACTGTATTTTAATATAAATAATTCATATGGTTAGATTATATTTTTAATTGGTTTTAAGGGGAAAATAGATTATATTTTTTTACCATTTATCCCAATGTTGGTCGTTGGATGTAATTTCACTTTGATATTGGACATTAATAACTATCAATCTTTTTATGGTTAATATTTCTTAAAATAACATTTTGGTTTGACGATTAGAATTAATTATAAAATTAATTAATACAACTTCTATGTTTTTAATTTGGTAAAATAGACATCATTTTTTAATTCAGAATATCACATTTAGCTTAGAGTGAATTTTTGGAATTTTTATGAAAACCTTTAATTTTTTGATGAATATTGAAACCAGTTAGCAGTAGTGAAAAAATGACTTTTTCTTTTAAATGAAATTTTACCACATCAGTTAATTGAATTTATAAAATCTGACATACATAGTTTTCATTAGTAAGTAAAATTTGGTTCAATGTGATGAAAATAATTTTTAGTGAATAGTAACTTTTGACTTTTATTAAACACGATTAGAGATAATTAGGGTAATATAGGGTAAAAATAATGATATAACAATACAAAATTACCTTAAAACATATCCAAACATTATTGGATGAGTAATGTCCAACCAAGAAAATCAATGGGTTAATTTTGGGACCCCATGTAGCGACTTGGGTAAGATAATGACATTAATATATATTTATTAATGTAAAAATAAAAAATGTCATAAACATCTATAGTTTCACTAATAAAATATACATGGGGTTATAAACGTTATCGTTTCGACTATAAATAATCATTGGAAATATAAAAATATTACCTACATCATTTTTTTTAATTTTTTGACATCAAATAATAAAAATATGTATGACACAATAATGATGCATTGTTTATGTCATTAATGGATGATTTTAATAAATAAGAAGATAAAATTTATAAAAATATCCAAATCTTGTCCAATTCATACTAGATGATTAAATTTTGAATATGGTCCACCTTATCTTAGAATTTAACGATTTCTGGACCTTTAGAAACTGAAAATCATTATATAATAAAATAATATTTTCAAACGTTTCAAAAGAGCCCCTCCTCTCCCTTATAAAAATCCCACACATCCTACCCATTTATCACACTTCTCTATCACTTGGATCATCCAACCACTACACCAATAATCTAAAAAGATCCATATCTTCATAATAGAAGCCTTATCAATGGCAGAAAGCACTTCAAAAAAACCCTTTTGGTTCAAACCCAAGAGAGTTACCCAATTTAATGGTAACATCTTCACCTAAGTTCTTTTGTTTTATTTTAGCTCTCCAACACCCTAAAATCTTTTTTTACTTTCTATTATGACAAAAACAGTATTCTCAATATAAAATAGATAATTTTTTGACAATTATTTGAGCTATACTTACACACACATCCATCTAATGGGTAATAACATAAAATTTTAGCGGACAACGAACTACTACCTCAAGAAATGATTATTGTTCAATTATCTCATACTGACTCTCATGGTGGCCATTATGATGGAACTTTATTTATATATGATATGTATTATATTTATATTTTCTTTATGCTTTTATATTTTCCCTTTTATATCATACATTTATGGTTCCTATAATGGGTAAACATGTTAATTTCAATAGAGTAAGTGTGGACTACCACCCCATCAAAGTGATATGACTCCATTATTCCATACGTGGAACATATAAATGAAATAACTTATGAACTTATGTAACATATATGGACTAAATATTATAATGAAATTATAATATACATATTAATCACTATGTTTTCATTCAATTAAAATTATGAAATAGAAATGAAAGTAGCATTCATGGGTACCTACGGCTTACCGTCTCCATGAACCGTGCATTTCATTTCTTATCTTAAAATGTTAGGTAATATTATAAAAACATATTTATATATATATATACAGGATATATATGATATATAGGACATCTAAATGATGAATATCATTTTGGATATAATGTGATTTTGACAACATGGAAAATTTTTAATTATAACAAGTTCATTTTTTACTCATGTTCCAAAAATGAACAAAATGTCCGATATGAGATCAAATAATCAACTAATTTTTATAGCATGTTAATAAGTAATATAAAGGGAATATTAAAATTGAAAAATATTCATAAAAAATAATAAAGTAACATATGTTTATTATTCAAGAAGAATATGGAACATATGAGCGATTGAAGTCGGACAATGAGGTAAGAGGTTTCTTACGTCACTTTTAATTCCGTGATATTTCCATTATTTGCCATTAATTTATTGAATGTCGTTTATTGTGTACTACAATTTGATATATATTATCATTATTCTATTTATATTCTTGTTATTCTATGAATCACTGGGTGGTTTTTAACATTTGGACATAAGACATGATTGATTACAATGTGGTAAGGGATTCTTACCTCACTTTTAATTCTGTGAGATTTCCGTTATTCACCACATATATATTGAATGTAGTGTATTGTGTTATTACATTGGATATATATTATCATTATTATCTTTATATTCATGGTATTCTTTTATTCTTTTGTGGTTAGTAATTATTTGTCATTCGATTATATTGAATACAACGTGCTAAGGGATTTTCATCTCACTTCTTATTCCTGCAAGATTCATGGTAGATTTGTCACTATTTCCATTTGTATTGTTTATGTGCTGCCAATGATTTTAATATTTGTGTAATATAATTTAATTTATGGGTATTTACATATTCTTTATATGATACTTCTTTCATGGGGTGTACATTTCGAAAGTTACCAAATCAGAAAGGGATCCTTTCACCCTCCTCTTTTAAGTCATGAATTCCTTTATGTGATGTCATATAGTTCCATTTTATCATGAGGGAGATTTTTATTCTATATCTTTACTAATGTCCATTTCATGTGCAATTTTTGAGAGACCCTTTCCACTCACATCATATGAGATTTCTGAATCTTTAAGTGGCGCCATTATGCTACAGAATCTTCCTCTCAAAATCTATTTCTTTTTTCAAGAAATTATATTGTATTATTTATGTGAATAACCAATTATATTTTAGTATCCAGGGGTATTAATCAATAAATAAAATTTATCTATTTTATTGTAGAATGGACATACATATAACCCTCAATCCCTTTCCTTGGGTTATAAATATCATAATGATCATGTTTTTAAGAACATTTAAAATGTCGAAATTTTGAAACGAAACCATTTATTTTATTATATATGGGTTATTTATAAAAGGATTGATTTTGATATATGTTTCTCAAAAGAAAATAAATACATATTAATGGTTCTCCCTGATAGTGATCCAATGCATTGGGTAAAGAATTAATCTCTAGAGATGACAAGTTTCACTATACCTTTGTGAATAACCTTGGTAATTGTTTTGAGACAATGCGGATGGACCTTGGTGATATGTTCATGAATGTCTAAATGAAATTTTGTAGCCACATATTAATGTGATGATTCATGTCCTTTCTATTATTATATGCCTCTTTTACAATATCTCATTTAATTATGTTTTTCGTCAAGTTCTTATTGATATCACAAATAAACTAATTCCCTTACTTTCCTTTCTGGGCCTTATGCAAACCCTTTCTTTTGATTTATTGTATCTAGGTTACGAGATGCTGAAATTGTCCATAAGATTAAATTTTCAAGAATCATTTCAAGGGTATTTAATGTAGTGTTTAGGTTTTCATGTTTTTATTCCTGATTTCCAAGACAGTAGACATTAATGATCATCTTTTTGTAAAATATAATGAAAAGTTATGAATTAAAACGGTTGGATGCTATAGAATTTCTATGATAATATGATACATAGTCCTAAAGGACTTCTAAAATATTCTCAAAGATCATGGTTTAAACTGATAAAAATAGTACGAAATTATTTTGGAGGGGATTTTGTGGGGCCATACAATATCTTTCACATAAAGGAATTCCTGAATTTATATAAAACACTCATATTGAATGGCTCACAAGTGGGAAAAATGGAGAGTCTATCTATGATCAATCATATGGTATTGTGTTCTAGTAATATACCTAATATCCCTATTGTAATGTACACATATATTCCACCTAACTTTATTTATAAAATATAATTTTGTTAAACTAAACCCACATGAACATGGTTCTCAGCCATTAGATATTGACAAGTGAAGAATTGAGAGACAAACATCACTACATCATCAAATATCCCTAAAAACATTAATTTATATTAGAGTTCCATGTAAATATTTTCCACACCTAGGTGTACCACTAATGGTGATTTATGAAACTACCACCTAACTTCACCTGACAACATCACATGTACTATTTTTCGTCTTCTATAAAGAAAAACATGCACCCCAACATTTGAAAATCAATGATGTGAATTTTAGTGGATGTCATATCGTATAATGTCTCACAGTTAGTATACAAAAGATGATCCTCAGTAACACACTATATATGCGATGGAGTAACAAAAAGTGACTAAATATATGAAAAACTATCATTTTATACCACATAAAATTTCAATGATTCTAACTACTCTAACAGATCAACAAAAAATTTAGAACAAAATCTTATACTGAGAGCATCAGCGACCCTGTTTAATTTTGAGGAGTATATAATATCTCTAAGTCATAGTCATGGAGGATAATTTTATATATCGTTTATCTAATTTTATAATTATTCTATGATAAGATATACCTCAAACTATTCTTGTCTGAATAGATTATAAACCACTCACCCATTAAGTAGTTCTTCAAGACAAGTAATGTGAATACTACCACAACCTACCAAATGTCTTATATCACATAATACTACACATTTTGTCTCATCTTAATGGATCTATAAGAGATCTATACATTTAATTGAATTTAACCAAAACCATATCCATTCCTTAAAGCATAAAAACCCATTTTAACTTGATACCCAACTATAGAAATATCAATATAGGGGCACTCATCATCCTATTTTGAAACTCATGAAAAACCTAAAGGAGCCTTTTCAGCCACATGGAAATAATAACCTTTTTGGTAATAACAGTTAATGGGTTTTAAATCCAAGACTAATTGGTCAAATATATATTGTATTACCCCACAAATCCATGGTTGATCCACACCTCTACCATATTATTGGTTGGATCTCAAGATAAATGTACCTCAAAATTTCTTGGGTCCAACAGTACACAAAAAATGGGATAACATGTCCTAGAAATTAGACGTTATGAAATCACAACTGAACATTTGAGAGAATATATAATTATTGTTTTCTCAAAGTGTGTCTAGAATCATACAAATATGACTATCATGCCCCTCCTCTGACAATGAGCACACCAGGTAATCATCAATAATGAATAAAACCAAAAAATATAAGAAATGATGAATTATCTGGTCCATGGGTCCCATGAACACAACTAGGTTATTATTAATACTGAAGGGCACCGCCATATACTCAAAGTTACTATAAAATATCATAATAGAATCATTTTAATTTCCTCACTTTATAAATGTAGTTAATGGTAGTTTTATCTGCAGACAATCATCGATAACCATCGAACCTCCCTCAACATATGTAATAGGACCTAAATATTTGGATGTAGATACATATTCATCATAGTCACATTTTCTAGGTTTATATAACTTATGTAAAACCTCATTCTAACATCTGAATTCTTGGAAAGGAACACTGGGGATGTCTAAGGGAAATATTGTTTCCCATGAGACCCTTCATCTGAATGAACTCCAACTACACCTAGCTCATGAATCTCTATAGGAGACATTTTATATACTGGAATAGATATTTGGGAAAACCATGGGATTAAGAGAATACAGGATTATATCTCTTTGAAGGGAGGTAATCATAGACCTACCTCAAAATAAATGTCCTCATATTCATCTATCAGAAAAGGAAACTGATAGCCTATAGAATCTACTTCTGCAGGATTAATTATATAAACAAGTTGGGAAAAAAGATATGTGATTATTCAAATGATTACATCATACCATTCCTTGGTCACCTTATATAATATGAATTTAGAACTCATCCCATTAATGTGGAAACACCATATCCACCACCTTAACTATTAAATATGTTTAGGAATGGTTTGATATGTTGATATTGTCATGCCTCATCACTTCCACAATGAGATACCATGTCAAAATCTTTCTCATATCCATCAAATTACTCTATTATAAAAAGTTCATGATTACTAATTCATCCTTGTTAATCTTATTGGTCACACCAATGGATCAACAAAAACCTATATCTCTCAAAATAGAGATGTGGAATGAAAATATTATATCACAGATGTGTTAGTAAAAAAAAGTTTGGGAAGGGAATAAATAGATTATATCAATAATCATACATAATACAATTAAATTGATGCCTCAATGGAATACATACTCCCTCACCCCATCCCAACACCTCCCTAATTCAAACGGGGACCAACTATGGATGTTGTTGGTGAAAAATTATACCTTCATCCACCTCCCACTACTCTCCCTAATCCTTTTCCACATCCACCACCCAATATAGCCCTTTTATCTTACCAAAACATATACCTTTTCATACCACCATGTTTCTCTATATCATCTATATGGAGCAGTATATTTAACACTCGAGATATCCCGGACCATCAAAATAATAAATCACCCATATCTAGAATGACTAGACCCATCATGATATTCCTAAACTATGGAACCTAGATCCTAAGACATTTAAAGAAACAATTTTCATGTATGTATCCCTTCTTCTATATTCATGTAAGAAATTATGATGTATCAACCCCTATGTTCTCACTACAGTCACACACTATTAGCATCTACTCAGTCTGAAAGCTCTCTTTAACCAAAATATTATTTATTACCCCAGAATATTTTGTAATTCAATGAGTTATCAAACTATCACTTATGTATTACATTAGACCGAACACAATGGTTCATTGTTGTTGGAAATGGTCCCCTCTATACCCATTCAATATACTGAGAGTTTGAAAACCTATATAAATAAATGTAAAAATACAAGACACAATTATATAGCTATAAAATCTCATGGATTCATAATTAACACATCATAAGTGAAGATTACTCATCCTTGATGTGATTCTAAAACATTTTCCATGAATGGGTCACCTCATCATATGATAGAAAAACCAAGATCCACCAGCATTCTATAGAATCATGAAGATGGTTTCCCACAGTAACCACATGATAATCTGTAGGTGTCCAAATGATATGAAATACTCATGTAATGTCTTCATTGTAATAATCAGATGCATATGTGTGTATATATTTCCAACATATTATGTTTTTCTAATGTTAAAGCTCATTTAGTGCAATTATTCTATGAAACACATCCACAAGTATGACCGGAACTATATACTTATTGACAAGTGGAGGTATTAATAACAATCAACTAGGAGGAACTACCTCATGTACATGACCCTGTATCATAATCCATTTATCCAAGTGTGTCATCTTCTTGATCATGTTTCTGAATCCCTACTAGAAATAACCATGGAGGAATCTTGAAATAGAAAATAAGTACTATAATCAACAAGTATATTTAATAGACTAATTCAAGAAGTACGTGTAAATACCATCTATTCCTATATGATACATGTAATATTTTTTTACCTAAAAACAAAATATATAATTTATTAGTTGGAAGGGTTGTGATTAATTTTATAGTGTATGAAAACAATGGTCCCCACACAAAAACTATAGTCCATGGCCTAAAAACTAAGCCTGAAACACATAACACTTTTTCTATAAAACCCAATCCAATTTAACAGCTATAAAAAACTCAAAATCTTATCCTAAAATAGATCACATCCTCTGATAACACTATGTCATGATATAACCTACCTTGGCCCACATGGATGGTGACAAGATGATTGAGACTACCCAAACCAAACTCTAATACATTAGAGGGTAGTGACCACCACTATGTAAGCCTAACACTCACTTGGGAGGCCTTTTCCCACATCACCTATATGAACACACAAATAACCAAATATAGAGAATGATGAAATTTAAAAATAAGGCTATAACCGAATGAATTCCCATATCCAAATATCACAATCATAGTATGTTGAATAATACAGTATAAAAAATGTAGAAATATAAGACTACCAAAAAAGATAATATGTCCTTAATTATAGTATGTGTGGCATATATTGAAATGTGGCCTTTTCAATGAACCATAATTTATCAATTTGAAAAATATTCTTTGTTTTCTATACTCCATCAGAAATCCCCCATTTAAAGGAAAATAATCTACATTAATCATACAATGGGTGGGAAGATCCCACACATGACCGAGTGTAAAAATACATGATAATACATCCTAGAATCAGTAATAATAAATAATCAAGATGATTAATCTCATTAAATGATATGTTAATCATAATAGGAGACATATAAAAAAATTCAGATAATATCATGGAATACGCTTATTCTCAATATAAGGTGATAACCACATTAGAATACTATGTTCTACTCAAGATTCCATGACTAAATTCTCCTAGGAGAACTCACACAATGATTATGATAGCACTCATGGTGTCAATCAAAGATTTCATTCTCATCCGACCTATTTATTTGTATGTAAATTCTATATGTCGGAATTGATCAGACGATATATGGTTATCACACCCTTGGCCATGGTGTATGCCATCAACCCAATGTAGATTAACCAGTTATGTATGGAATCAATGTTCATGTAAATATGGTCAATCCAATTCTAAAATTACCACCAAAGGAAAAATATAAGAGGGATCCCATAACAAGCCTCTAAGCGGTGATTCCAATAACACGATCTGGAAAAAATCCCTTAGATACAATCTCAATTATATTCATAGGATGTAATTCCATATTATATACACCCAGATATGGATTAATGTAATGAAACCATAATTAAACGAGTCCACCCTAAGGGGAAAATTTGTCTAATCCATCTTCGAAGAAGTATAGGATTTGTAATTATTGTACATGATGGGTACTACTAATCCTGGACATTCTTATGTCCCTTGAAATGTGCCTCTTCATACCCCCTTTTATATATGGTTGTTCTTTTGTACTGAGGATATGATTTATACCTAGCCCTATATGAGTATTGGGTCGTTCCCATGTACTTTACCCATTCCCATATACAATTCCCTATTTATGTTCATTTCTCCTCCAAGATACATGAATAACCCCCATGAATGGGTCACACAATGTATTACACATGTCACATGGAATCTGATATTTAATTTCACATGGAATGTAATCACTGTATACAAGTCCCCCCACATGGAATGTGGTCATCCATAACATGTCATGTAGTGTTGAATTTCCTAGAATTAATTGGCCATCAACCAAATTCCCCCTCCACCACCACCACCCAAAACATTTTCCAAATATCACTTTAGAGATTGTGGAACTCAACTAGATAAGTATTTCCATCATGAGTGGTCTGATATTGGCCATCCAAATCGATTGGTAAAATGAAATATTTTCCCATGATGTCATTGCATACCAATCAAAGAGAGTGAAATCCTTTGATCGAGACCCAATTGACCACCACTTCCATAAAGTCTGAATCAACCCAAAATACCAAACCTATATCTCTCATATCCATTTATTACACTGATTAATGGGGGTGTGATGATTTATTATGATGCATTTTTTTGATCTACCCATCATATAAAACACCAATGATTAATGCATGAATAATGAGGGGAGAAATTAAAAAACCAAAAATATCAAGAACAAACCTCAACCATTGTTTAACTTATCCATGATTCATTGAAATTATATTGATGGATGATGAGATACAATTAATCAGAATCATTAATCCCAAAATCATAGGTAATGTAAACCCATAAACATAGTGAGATTGGATCCTAAATAACATGTTTGTTTGTTTATTCATGTCCATCATGAGAGAAATATAATTGGGATAAATCCCCAGAAACTGACCATCCTACCTCATGTTTGGATTAGTCAATGATGAATAATGATCCTGAATCATAGTCTTTGTGAGATCCAAGAACTATGATGCCAGTTTAGATCCTTGATATATTAATTCAACCCTCCAATCCGATTACTATCCCCAATTCCTATCTATGATACCCTCCCTTGGTCCGAAAGGTTATGAAAATAACCCTTAGAGTCACCAATAACAGGTTATTAATAATTTAGGTATATGACATTGTGGAAAAAAATGTAAATATATTAATTCAATTAATTTATTTTTTAATTTTACTCTGATGAAAATTTAGAAAATTCCTAACGTGGAAAGATATAAGGTATCAACTAGGATAAATTATATGTTCTCGACTAAATATAGATCAAATATTTCAAATCTACGACTCAACATATGATTTATTAATATTTTTAGAAAAAATGTGTGGGGATGTTTTTAATATATTTAATATTTTTCATATTTCAATTTTTAGATCTTAGGGCCTCATAATATTTTATATTCTTAGTGGTTGGATATGAAAATATTACAATATATATTTTTTAAATTAATACATGGAATGTAACAAAATATTATTGTAGACTTTTAAAAAAATTTATAGGTCAAAATCTAACTCATTTCCATATTTGTTGGATTCCAAATAGGGGTAGGTCATTACCTAATGTTATTTATGTGAATATTTTCCTATTCAGTTTAGAGTTGGTACATATTAGGATTTTAGGGGTCATATGGAAGTGTCATAACATGAATTGTTTTTAGTCTAGCGAGACTATCTGGACGAGTAATTTTCCCTTATTGTATAAGTGTGGACGCTATTAGGAAATGATTTTAAATTAATGATATGTATATTTACTACTGAGTAACATAATAAATACATATCCACAGATTATGACATTCTTTTCAATAAAAGTTTTTTATGTCCTTTTATAGGGTTATTTTCCATGTGGGGTAGTGAATAATGATTAATTACAGTTTAGAAAAGTACATAATGAGGATGTGTGATCACGCATGTGAATAAAATTGTAGTTTGGATGGATATTACTTATAAATATATCCATGATCCATGGTTAAGTTATCCACATGTATTTATCACATTTATATGAAATCAGAATTTATTTTATTATAAGGAGGTTCCTTAAAAAACAAAGCATATGTACTAGATAGTAGTCTTAGAAGATAGCCTTAAATATGTCCGTGAATATTACATTTTTAATGTATGATGATTAATTTTACATCATAATACTTATAATTATTTATAAGAGGATGAGAAAACATATTTTTAATCTAGATAGGATATGGGAATATTATCCCTAATGTATTATTTTTTTGCAATATTTAGTAAGAAAGGGGTAGTATCTGCGCATATATGACCATGATTTTTCCCTGATATTATGTAATAACTTTTATAACTTGTTTAATATATAGTTTACATTAGTGAATCTTATAATATATTTGTACGAAGAACTATTTTTGAGACAATACATGATATATTCTATTTAGGAATATTTTTTATGATTTAATTTTTTCATTTGACATTCTAAAGATGTTATCAACATTCAAAAATTATAGATCTTGATTTCCAAGGTTTTAGAGGTATAAGAACTATTGGTAGTTAGAGATAATTGCTAAAAATTATTTTATATACATACAACATAATTAAGATATAATAGGTAATTTATAGACTATATGGAGATAATTTTTAATGGGTTATTTGTTTATATATGTGTATGTTTTATCTATATACAATAATTATTTATTTTTAAATAAATGTTGTTTCACGCTCGACCATGTGATTTAAATACCACCAAAAACTAAATTCAATGGTTCGAATTGCATCAATCCATATAGTGGGATCGATAAGATTACATTTTTATCTTTTAGAATTAGTGTTAATGTTGATGAGGTTTGCTTATATTTCAAGGGATGTTAGAGGATATATGAGTATAATCTTAAAATATTTATACCTCATCTTCTTGGTTATCAATACCCTTATTATATGTTTCTATTTAAATAGTTCGATATATGATCACTTCAAATACCAATAGTAATTGGTTCTAGGAGAGGATATATTTGTGAAGCTTAAATTTCATTTCATGAAGAGGATGTGTAGGCTTATAGTATGTATGCAGATGAGGAGATGTTTCAAATGATAAATTTAGTCCATGAATGTTCAAGAAGTTGAAGTATTATAGGTGGTTCAAAGAAATATTTTTATTTGCTCTAATATTTCTTCTAAAGATTTTCAATATTGATTCCATTACTTAATTAATCACAACATACCTATAATATTATTTGGAGATTATTTTTTCATGGACTCAAGGTCTGCCATAGTTAATTAATCATATGGTTGGTCTGACCTGGTTGTTTGAGCTGTGTAATTGGGACATGATTGTTGGACTAATTTCTTTTAAAAAATTTTATTCTTGTTATAAATTTAAAAAATATGATTTTTTGCATTGAGATTGATTGGTGGTAATATATGAAATCTAGTGCCCTTTTTATAGATAAAGGGTGAATTTTTAGAGTCTAAAGTTGAACTTAGGGTTCTTATTGTGGAAAGAGATTTGTGTTCAAGGTGGAGTTTCATTGATCCAAAGAGTATTATATCTCATTTAGAAATCTTTTTATTTTTAGTATATGATTTATAATTTGAAATATCACCCCATGTGATTAGAATAAATGCCAATATTTTTTTGTGGGGGATATGATATTACCACTAATGTTAGTAATTGAGTTATGGAATGTGATATATTAATGTGTTTAACCTATTTCTCTATATGATTATGGTAAAACACAAGATGAAATTTTGGAATTAAATACACACATTAATGATATTAAAAAAGATTTTATTCAATATAGTTTATCTTATTGGGATGATACGACCATGTTTATAAATAAAAAATATTAATGATTGATGTTCTGAATATATTTTCAGTTATTATTATATGTGGTAGTAAAGACTCGTTATCCTCATCCTAGAGTAAGTGATTATTTTATCAATTTAATGTAGAGTTTTTTATTAAAATTATTTGAATGTTTGACACAAGTCATTTATGATTAAGAAAGAATATATTACTCTAATCAGATCGTTTTATTAATATGGGAATTTTTTGTTTTTTTGATATGCATACCAATGTCCCCTATATGATTTTTATATGTTATGGGTACCATGTTTCCTCTATATAATTATGATTTTATGGTTGAATTAGTAGACAATATTATGTGTTATTAAAATACTCAGTACGATCATGAAATGTATGTTATATAAGATTTAGAATTTTAAATAATGCATATATTTTATAATAATATATATAGGTGTCAATTTTTAACTTTTATCATGCATTTCATGGTTCATAGTATAGTGTAGTGATCAAAATATGAAAAACAAACAAAACATTAAAAAATTAAAATATAAAATAAAATCTGTAAATTACGTATTAAAAATTGATTTTAAATAAAACAGAAGCTCTACATTGGTTATTTTTGATAGTTACTTGTAATGTAAAGTCAAATTTAAAAGAACATTAAGAATCATAACCATTTATTTTATAGTTGTCATATGGTGATCATATTATTACCATATATTTATATGGTTGTGTAAATCCTTCTCAAATATACAAGGTTAGCGATAGCCTCGACCAGTAGGAATATACAATATAAATCACATTTATCAAATATTCCATGGATGATAGAATAACTAGGGTTTTCGCTTGACCAACCCATGCTACTAATGAACAACTAATACATGGGAAAACTTGTTAACATGATAGGTTAATGTTCATCATCATCGCATCCCATGCCATGTTTTCAGAACCACCCAATGGAAATCTCACCATTATACACCTTACTCTAAGGAAATATTTTGGTGTAATAAAGGCTATGAATCTAGACACTAACAGTATGAATTTATTTATTTGAATATAAATTTATAGTCATACATTACTTTTATCAATACATTATTATTATAATATAATAATTATTAACACAATTTGATTTGTATATAATAAAACCAAATTGTATTTTTGGGATATCTATCATTTCAATTCAAGAAACTCCTTTTGTAGAATTCCAAATTGATTAAATATATAAAATTTTAATAAAATATTATTTTTAAAATAATATTTATTAAATATAAATGATAATATATTTTTTAAAATTAAACTGAAATTTTCATAATATTCAAAAAAAAGTTATATTTAAAAAAACTTGTTATTTTAAAATAAAATGTGATTCTCGATATAAAAGTGTAAATTGTCATATTTGGGAAATTATTTTGATAACATTAATTTTTGTAAATTATAACTTCTATATTATGAAATAGTCATTTTTATTACTTTTTTAGAGAATATAATTTTTGAATAAAATTTAAATATAGTATAATTATATGGTATTTATTATGACAACATAAAATAAAAAATCTGATTTAAAATATTATATATAGGTTATTCATGATCCAAATAATAATCCCCCTGTAAAATAACTTGGTTTTCATGTAATTTTAGTAATTTTATAAATATTTAATGTATACTTAAAGACCTATATTATTTTTAAAAAAAATCAAAATTGAATCATTTAAAACACGACCCACTACCACATCACCATGGTTATTTTTAACGACATTAATTTCATAACCATACAAAATAATTATATAAACTATCATTTAGAAGAAACCATGGGATTAAATCATTGGTTGGTTTGTTTTTTTTTTGATTATTTTATCAAACATAGGCCAAAACCTATGTCTAAAAATTGATAAATAATTCTACATTATTTTATATTCAAAACCACCACATCCCTATTTCCACTTCACTCAAAACCATTTGAGAATAACTATAATCTAGCCATAACTATATATATCCTTCCAAAGGTGTCAAAAATATCTTCAGAATCACCTCCAATGCTTTAAAATTTACCAGCTCATTGATATTAATCCAATACTTCCCATAATTCAAGATCATTTATTATAATATTCATTTTGATTCCCAATTGTTCATATTAGGATATTATTTTAAACATCATGATTACAATAATTATGATTTCCAAGTAATTGGGTACATCTTTTATTGCAATTAAAACCTTTAATATATCATTATGTTCCAAAATCACTCTATCAAAATTATCTTATGATTTTTCCATGAATGATATTTTTAGTGAATACTTGTACCCAACTCCACCCAATGGTATTTAACATGATGTAATTATATTTAATGTATTGTATACATCTATATATTTAAATATAATTATATAATATTTTTTTAATGGTGATGATTTTTTACCCTATGTTTAATTTTTAATGTGGAGCACGTAAACATGTATAGAATATAAATGTAATGGTTAGGATTAGAATCAATTTCCCTATAATACATTGGGTAATATTTTTAATTCATGATATTCTAAGTATGGATCATGGGAGACTATCATAAGAAAAATATGTTTTGATTTCCATATTGATATCCTTTAATTATTCTCAGGATATCTTGTTTTATGTTGTTTCCACATTCCCATTGGGTCTTAATGTTATATTGTTATATCCTTCCTCAATGTTGAAGAATATGAATCCATCCACTCTTAGGTGACATTTATTTTCCCCTTGGAACACATAAAATATTTATTCATTATGATAATATTTACTTACTCCCTTACTAAGATTTATATATCACCCCATTCTTATGTACATCCCCAAGATATTCCAAGTACTTTTGGAATAGAAATGGAATTTTAAAGGAACATTGTTGAGTTTTAAATAATGTTTTTATATCCATATTTATGTTATGGTGATATGTAACTAATTTTATAAAAACACAAGGCCTCCAACTATTTTGTTATTGTATTATGTCCACATTTATTAAATAATTCATGAATTATTGAGTATTAAAATATTGGTGTCATGGTTAGAATCAATGTAATGTCTAGTTATTTTTGAGGATTCGGATTAGAAAAATTATTATAATTTCTTAAGGATAATTATAAACAAATGATAACATCACTAACATTTACCAAAGTATATAGATTGTGGATTCCATGAAAATCACACCTCAATGGATTCATCAAAATGGATTTATCATTGGAGCATTTATACTATGGGGAAATTATCTTCGAATTTGTGAATTGAGATAGACTCTATCATCCACTAGTGCACCAAAAAGAGGCCTTCATGTATAGATACATTGAAATACCTATTCAATATGATTTGGAAAATTCAAAATCATTTTATGATCAATTATTAAGTGAACAAATGATAATTAAATTTCATATTACGAAATAAATTATGGAAAATAATGATTGAAACCATGAAATTCATAGGGTATGAAATATATTTTAGTTATGTATTATCCCTTTAATGTTAATAATTTCATTTTTATGTATAAAATAGTTTAATAATACTCATACCTAATTAATTTTGGAAGAATTATATGATTAAAACTATAAGATAATAGTATTAGGTTAGTTTATCATCTATTAATAAAATTTAAATGTTATAGGGGACTATGGTTTTATGAATTATTTTATATCACACAAGATTAGTTGAACTATTCAAACCACAAAAAAACAATGATATAATGCTATCAATGAAACAAATATGGAAAATATTCCGCCCTACGTATATAACTTTTACCCTATAAAAATATCTGTGATGAATTTCCTAGAAAACATTAATATACTCACATTAAAGGAATTTGGTATTATTGTTGGAGTGGATTTCAATTAATTATATTGAAAAATAAAAAATTTATGAGTAAATGAAAAGAACCTCTTTATCAAACATCTCCCATTGATTATATACATCATCAAGGAGGAGGATGAATGTACTTTTGTATAGTCTTCTCAAGAATGGATATTATTGTGTAATGAGATATGTATCTATATAATTGATTAAGCAAAAATAAAATATTATCTCTAATGAAATTTACATAGAATGTTGTGTCAATATTGGGTTTTCAAAAAAATTCTTGGTTTCCACCAAAGTGAGAGGTTGAGTTTTCAATCCAAATTATACGTAGATATTTAAGAAAATCTAATACTCTATATAGAATGACCATCAAAGAAATTTAAGAGAAAAAAAATTAACTACATGTGAATTTGGAAAAATTATTTATATTATCATATTCAATATAGAGGGGGTGTATTGGTCCTCTTCATGAAGAATAATAATGGGTTAATACAAATATGTACTAATTATAATGAAATTAGAAAATAATGATAAAAATCAATTATTCTTTTGCATATATTGGAGAACTTTTTGACTGACTATGTGCAAGCCAATACTTCTCCACGGGGGATCTTCATTCTAGATATTATATTGTAATGGTAAAAAAATTGAAATTCTGATGAATTATATTAATACAAGTAAAATAATTATGATTTCATAGTAATTACAATTGAATTTACCAATGATCCAATACTATTCATGAATTTATTAATGTATTATTGATATATTACCGTAAAAAATTTGTAGTAGTAATTATAGATGATATTATTATTTAATTCAAAAAAAATATGATGATAAACATCATTGGAATTTTTAGTCATGTCCATAAAGAATGAAATTTTGTATACAATGTATTATAAATGACATTTTTTATGGCATAAATGAAATTACTGGGGAATGCTATCACTAGAAATGTTATATGAGTTTATCATTAAAAAATCAATTAAAAGATGTCCTAGACCAACCACTATGACTGAAATATGTTGTTCAACAAGATTATCCTATTACAATACCCAATATGTGAGAATATTATTATTATTTTTAAGTACATTGACCATGGTATCATTAAATGGGAAATTTTTTTATTTCTAAATGATTAATATAAATAATATTATAATGAGATAAATAATAGGGTAATAATTAAACATATTCTCACATTACTAAACAATGGTGAAGGTTTTTTAATCTATATTTATGTTTCCTAAAAGGTCTTGGATTATATGCTCAAATAATAAAAACATTATACTAATATCTCCCTCCATTTAATGATCATGAGTAAAACCACCCAAAACATAATCTAGAATTATAAATAGAGATCTTTATGTTTAATATTTTGAAAAATTATCTATATGTGGATAATTATGACATATAGAGATCCTATAATCATCAACTATATATTCACACAAAAATAAGCTCAATATATTCAAAGGATAGTGGTTTGAGAAGATCAAGGATTATATTCTTTTTGAACAAAATTAGTAAACAAAAAATGGAAAAAGTGGGTGATTATGGGTGTAGAAAGGATCCTAAAATCATATATGTGATATAGATATAGGTAATCTAATATTATTATCTTATGGTGTATGGGAATGGTTATAAAATATTATCTACATCATACCATGATCAAATAACTAATCACACATCCAACCTATGTGGATCAATGGGGACTATAAAGATATCGAGGTGATACATGAAATAGTAGAAAATATTATTTTTTTCATATTTTTTAATAATAGATTTTTAAATTATAAAACCTATATATGTATCCCATCAATAGAAAAACTAAAGATGGAACATCATGATGTTTCACAGAGATAATCATTTTATATTCATCCTGGAAGATGTAAAATTTATTGAGATCTAAATAAAGAATTATAGTGGGATAACATTAGGAGAGATATTGAATAATATTTATCTCATTTCTTGGTATACAAAAAAGTCAGGTTTGAATGATATTAGTATATGGTTGGGATGAAAATATTTCCTATAATAGTATATAAAGGGCATAATATATCCATGGATTTCATCATAGAAATCCCTAGGACACATAACAGATATAAATCATTCTATGTGATAGTCTTTCATATTATAAATTATGCTCATATCATTTATATCACAGATCATTTATCTTTTGAATAGTTGACCCTATTATACATAAGAGAAGTCATAATATTTCACAATGTTTATTATCTATATATTTTTTTATTTTTTGTGTATTGTTCTATGTATGTAATTACCAATTGTTACATTGCCACACATTCTTTTGGAGTTTAATTAATTTTATTTTCTTTTCATTAAATCATCATATAAAGTGTATGAATGCTATGGGTTTTCATAATATCTAAGATTGATATAGTAATTTTGTGTAATTCAATAATTAATTTCATTAATGTGAGGATATTCGTAGTATTATCTTGTTGTTATATAATGATCATAATCTCATTTTTATTAATTTGAAATCCATAATAAATTTTTAGAAATACAGATAATGTTTTTTATAGAATAAATAATATCATTATTATTTTTAAATTCCAATAGATTAGATAAAAAGTGGAAATTTCATTTATTTTACTAAAGCATATCATCACATTGAATTTTATTATGAAAAATAATATTTTTTAAGATCTGTTTCGATATCCAATGTGTTTTAATGTTGGATTTTTGTAATGGAATTTTTCATTTCATTTGGTGGATTAGCCAAATATTGAATATAAATTGGAATTTTAATTCTCAGAGATGGAATTAGCATATGTGTTTATTTTGTTGGATTTTTTATGATCAAGTAGTGTCATGGGTGATCTACTAAGTTTTGGGAACTTTTTTATTAAAAATATCAATTTTAGGAGAAATAGACTAGGATTCACAGTTTGTGAACATTTAGTGATAACTATAATTCCCAAATCATGCATCCAATTTTATAAGGAAAAAAGTATGTTTTAACTATGTGAAGGGGCCATTGAAGAGTGTGAATTTGTGTTGTGGTTAAAGGGTAGTCTCATGGTTTGAAAATGTCATGTCAAACCGTGCACTTCAACCAAACTGCATGGAATGGGATCGCGGTATTTGCAATGCATGGGCCATACTTAGTCTGATTAACTTTTCTCACAACTGTGCGAGGGGGGAGTCACATTTCATAATAACAAATTATGGTTAACACATAATTATTCAAACTATGAAGAAAAACTATATGACTCATTATGGGGATGGAAAATAATAATTTACAACATCCTCATTTATGGTTTCCTAATTATTACTATTTCACTACTTATTCACAACACCCCTATGGCCCATATCACATTATCATTCCATATTATATAAGAAGGATCTTGTATTCTTAATCTGCCAATGAAATTAAATGAAATTAGTTTTCTTTGATATCCCAGGATTAGTCTCTCATTCGGATTCCTACCTTTATCCACTTTTCCTTCTATATTATATATTATTTGAATGTGAGGTAATATGCTCTATTTTTACGATGTTTGTATATTCTTATAAATTCTATCAATTTTTGCTCAAATAAAGGGATTAATTGATTATTTATGTTTCCTATGAATGGAGTAGGATATCTATTCCTTTTTCCATAAGGCTTATATATTTTTTATAATGTTTCTAATGTGTCACACAACATAAATGTTGGGTATTTGTCATAAATTTTGATATTAGTTAAAATTTATCCTTTAAGACACTTATATAATTGATTTTACACCCTTTCATGTGGTGGGAGGATAAAAACCATAACCCAAAAAACATTATGGATGGGTAGAATTATATGTCATGAAGATCAATTATCCTTAAAAACAAAATACCAATATGGTGGGTATAGATTATAATTTATTATTCATATATAAACATGATCATATTTTAGTAGAAATAAATTATAAATTGAATATATTAAATAACTGGACCATGTTAATCTATTAACTAAAGCATGTAATGTCTATTAACATGTATCTATTATTATATATATGTAATTTAATATGTTTAATGATGATCATGAATCAAACTATGGAATAGTAATCCATAATATCCAATAGTAAGATAATTGATTGAATTCCTAGGATAAATTCATGAGTAAAAATATTTTGTATGAATTTATAATGGACATGTTGTTTTGATCATTGATATAATTACAATTTATTTATAATCATTTGATAATACAATCTTCATATGTTATTAAATTATTGTACATGGTTCCCAATATCAAATGTCACTAAATTATTGGTTCATGGTGTCCCAAATATTTATTTCTTAATTTTTTTTTGGAATGAAAACCCATGTATTTAGTTATTTAAGAATAGGTAATGGTGCCCCATATAATTAATTATTGATCTTTTTGGAATGGAATCCCTAATCATTGAATTTTAATTATGGTATGTAAAATTTCACATGAATTTCTATGAATTGTGGACTTTGTTTTTCAATTTAAACATTGGTAGTTATGGAAATATTTCCCCTATAAATCATTTAGAAAAATCTGCAAGATTCCCATTATTTATAATATGAGAAATTAATGATATCATTATAGGGATGCCTAAAGATTAAGCCATGGGTCCTCTCCAATAAATATAAATTAGTATATACATTCAAAAACACACACACATAGATATATATATATATATACATATATACATGATGGCCTCTTTGGAGGTATTCCAAGTAATTTATAAAGAGGCATGGTTTTTTATTTCTCTCATAAGGAACATATGATTTACATAGTTAATGTATATGACAATTATCTTAATTTTTATATTTATTTATATGACCTCACACATATTTATATTTTACTCACAGACTGTATATCAATCAGATTCCACTAGTGGAGCCTTAATTAATCTTACTCACACACTATTTAACCCACCATTTTGTACCAAAACAAACCACTTTTTTTGTGGAAGAGGATATTGTATTGATCATTATTATAGTTTCTCGTTGTGGGCTAGGACGCGACATGGAACATGGGGTTGGGAAATTAATCATGATAGCTATAAGATTTAAGTCTTTGTTACACATTTATTGTTCATATCTAGTACATTTGTATACAACATGTCCAATATATTTATTTCTTGTATTCTGATTAAACATGTTCATTCAATGGACTTTTATATTATAGTGGCATGACTATTAATTATGATTACAACTTCTGTTTCACTAATCTAATTCTTTTACCTATATTTAATATTTATTATTAAAAATTAAATACTAATATATAGGGTTAATACTATCCAATATAATACTATTTTAACCACCATATATATCAATATCCTTCAAACACGTGCAGATGCCTTCTTGAGGCCATGTGTCAAACAATCATGGGGAACTATTTTAATGGAACTTGGGTTGGAAGAACATAATGTGGTGTAACTGGTTATTTTTCATTATTTTACAATATTGGGATAGTATGTAGGTGAATTATAATCATTAATCACTTTATTAATAACTAATGTCTATATATAGAATACCCATTCATGGGGGAAAGATCAAGTCTATAGGGATGAGATTGTTTTTCATGATTAGTTATCACTAAAGTTCATTATTATTTATCCATGATTTAATATTGTATTTTTTATATTAACTAATTTATGGATTCATTGTATTTATTTCATAGAAAGGTATAGTAAGTGAATGGGTGAATTAATCCACTATTTTAGGTACATAAGATTCATGTATCATTATAATTTTTCTTTGTTTATGTTGATCATATGTATTTTATGCCCTTCTTTTCAGAATACCATGTTTTAGTAATTATCTAGAATACTAAACTAAATACCATTCTTCTGTGATGTCTATGAACTTTTCTATTTCATGTGATCATGTGATTGATTTTTATGTCATAGTTATAGTATGAGTTGGCTAAATTGAGTGTCTATATTAACATAGTCATTTTTTTCCTCATAGATTTAGGATTTAATTCTAATAAAATAACGTAAAATTTATTATAGAATATAAACGATTTTGAGATAGAATCAAGAAAATTGAAATGAAATTGTTAGTTTTTAGAAAATTGAAGGAAATAATTAATGATTTAATTTAAATGATATAGAAATTTAATCTTATAATGGGTGTGGGCCTTCATAACATCATAATGGTGACCCATATTATTGAATCATTATATGGTGGAATTTAACATTAATATCAATTTTATTATTCTCATTCATTTGAGATAATTTGATAAAGTTGTTTAAAAATGTTGATAATATAATTATTAATGTGTTAAACTTTAATGGGATAAAATTTTCAGTATATAGAGTGTAGTTTCCATAAATTGAGAATTACTTCCTAAATAACACAAACTAGATTTGGTATGAAGGGACACTCATATGGTGCATTTGTTATACTTTATTTTTTACATAACCACATGGATGTATATTTATGTTATACAAGATGTTTATTTAAATTTTTAGAAGACACATATGTAGTGTTGTATATAAATGTAGGGTGAAACCTTACTAAACTGATTCATTTTTTCAATGAGAAAATCCATTTTTATCTATTTTTGAGATATATTATTACTAGGATTTCAATAAATAAAATTTAATTTACACCCTAATGGATATTTTCCTCTATATATTTTAATTACTAATTTCATCAAATGATCCAGTTATGAGAATTTATAGTTAAATAAAAATTCATATAAATAAATTATTTTATAAATTCTAAAATATTTCATGGTTCCAACTAATATAATTTATTAGTAAATTTCTATTTATTAATGATACTCGATATCCATTATATATGATCTTTAGAAAATGTTTCAATATAATATCTTCAACCAAATGTCTTAAAAATGCATTCTTTTGGAGTTTTCTATAGAATTTATCCTCATCTAGAAAAAAATATTAAATGTTTCCTAGAGAGATTCCTTCAGAAAAAATTCGGTCAATTTTGGGGAACTCTGATGAAATCTTTATAGGTTGTGTTAGACCAAGAGGTTAGATTGTTAGGCATTGTGAACATATAAGGCATGAAAGTTTTATGGGATAATTCTATATGTATGTAAGGTACCATCCCAATAAGGTATCACCCATATAAATTAAATATTTTCATAATTATTATTAATAGTTTCATATAGAAGGTATCAGTTGGGTGTTGTTTGTTATGAGTAGGACTCATATGTGATTAAAGGACACAATACTAGGATTGGTGGTTGTTTGGATAGTTAATCCTTAAGTGGGTATTACTGTATAATAGTTCCATGATAGTTTTATCTCATTATCCTTTTCTGTTGATGATACAACCCTCTATGGATGAGTTATATATGAGTATAATCTGATAGAATCATTTCCCGTTGCACCAATACATGGAATATATTAATGTTATGCATTTATTGATAGTCATAGAACATAGTAGGTAAGTGATGTTTTTATAAATCAAGGGTGATTTGTGATAGAATTTGGATATAGTTTTATGAAATCATTTTTAGATAGTGATCGTGGTTATATTACACTTTTCCAATCAATGTGTAGATGGTGCTCAGGTTTTTCCAATTTAGGTATGTGATTGTTGTGGTCTTAGAATAATCACAATGAGTGGTGGTTAATGATTTTGGCCTCAATGGGGAGTAAGTTAAGGGTTTATGGCTTAGTATAAAAGTGGATGTTCATTTTCCACTGTATTTTTTCAAACAATGATGTTGTAATTAATTTAATAAATCATGGAATAAGTTAGGTTCCCTAATTTGAAATGGAGTTACAAGAGAAGTCATAGTCTGTTAAGTCCGATCGTACTTTTATCACAATCAGGGTAGACTTGTTTTTGGATGTCTCATGGAGATTCAAACGTGTCTTTAATATGGTGGAATAGTGGTACACCCAATGTCTATGACAATATTGGTGAATGGTGATACTTCAGGGGATCATTTTAATTTTGAATATTCAAGAGTAGCTGGGTGTGGAATGAGGATTAGTGATTCCAAATTTATTTCTTATGGTCATAGATACTAATATTCTACGGTATTTTTGAAGGAATTTCCCTATTAGTATGGAATATTTTTATTGGAATCCACTTTCATGAGATTGTTATCCTAGAGTTGGATTGTGTCCCACATTGTCGGGAGTGGTAGATTAAGGAATTGTTAAAAAGGTATGTATGACTTGTTTATTGTGGGTGTGGCAATGATGGGTGATACACTCTTATAATTGGAATCATAGTTTACTGTTGGTATAGAGGTAACCATGACCCATATGTTTACCTTTCCTTGGATATGTTTGGATAGTGACAACTATAAAACTAAAAATCATAAATATATCCTATGGTTTATTGGAGATAGCCTATTTTAGATTCACTCAAAGATACATTTAAATACATGACATATGATTCCTAATAAACAATTTTATATTTACGAGTGGTTTCCCTAATTATGTTTTGAATCTCATTGAACCCCTTGTGAACTATTCTCATAAAATTGGAATGTGCGATGTGTGATGTTATGTTAGCACTCAGGAGTGAGTAGGATCAAACCCAATCTATTAATTATCTTAATGTAAATGGATATGGTAATAAAAAATAATTTAATTAGTATGATGATATGGATGATCCGGCCATGGTAGTGGGATACCAAACTCTAGAAGAAGTTTTTCATATAAGAATGGTCATGGAAATTCATGACCATTTTTTTATGCATGGTTGTGGTATTGTATGCCATTGGATAAATAGAATCATGTTCAGTTTAATTTATTTGTATATATATTTTATTTTTTTGAATTCATACTTGTTAGAGTCTATGTACATGCATTACAGTAGGCACATATAATAAAGATCG
The DNA here is from genome assembly GCA_963277665.1 of Viscum album. NCBI lineage: Eukaryota > Viridiplantae > Streptophyta > Magnoliopsida > Santalales > Viscaceae > Viscum > Viscum album. The sequence goes on along the minus strand of OY728148.1, from coordinate 1,917,480,521 downwards.
ACTTATACTGAATCAAGAATGTGATGATGCTGATTTTATTGCAAATAAATAATTTTGAATATTGTATGGATTTATTAGGAGAAGTAAATGGAAGTATATTACATGATTTAGTGAGTGTTCATGGTACACTCTTATTACAAATTAGGATACAACTCTTCAAAATTTGGTTTTTGTGATACATATACGGTTGAAGTCTATAAATTCATATATAGTATGTTAGAAGCATTTCATCTTGTTTTTTCTTAAGAAAATGTATTCTAATAGTGATAAAACACATTAAAAGTGTCATTGGAATAAGAAGGGTGTAACCTAAAGTTCATTCATGGATTTTCGAGGAAAATCCCACATGGCCAATTTGAGTTTTTTCTAATAGAATTCGACTATTTCAATCAAATTGAGTACCATGGGTAGAGTCTTCATGGGTAATATAATAAACACCAATGAAGAATTTTTATGTAAATGGGGAAGGTATTATATTGGAAAATACAATTATGAATGTTTCATGACACCTAATTGTATGATGTAAGCATAAAACCATGGTGGGGAGCACCATAGGAAGATTAAGGATAGAGAAGACCATGTGAGAATGTCTATGGATATATAGGATCATGTAATAACTGTATTAATGTTTTATCATAGGTTATAATCATTGAATAAATTATAATACCTTTATGAACATATATTTAAAATGAATTTTGGTGGTGATTTTTAGGTTCATAAACCAAATACATCGATTCAGGAGGAAACAAAATTCCCATGTATGTAATGTGAGGATTTCATTGTCCATCGGGGATTCTTATAGATTTGAAGTTAAAAGATGGGGTGGTTGTAATATCATTTTTTTGGATGGTAGGAGGTTTCCAGAAGACTATTAATTTTAATTTGTTGAATGATTTGTATTTGGAGGTGATCACATATTTTTTATTTTATGAGTTTGAAAACATTTATTTATTCTTTTGCATGACTTTTACAACCCATAAGTTGACATAGTAGTACATATTAGTTTTGTGATCATTGGTATTTAAAATAATAGTATCTGTAGAAACCGAATCATGCACATAATTTGATTAAGATAAGTGATAACCATGTGTCCAAACCATGATACCTATTTGTTAATGATTATTGTCTATTTTATCCATATTAAGGTCCAAATAAAAAAAATTAATACCAGTAAATATGGGAAATAATAGTAACATTACTCGAGTAAAATTATTATTAACATCTATGATGACCAAGATGGATGGGAGGAGCTTTTCACTATGGCTACACATGGGTTTTCATATTTTCAATAACAATGTGCCTAGTCATGAAAGGAGGGAGATGGTGTGTGCGTCTACGTGTGTGGGGGGGGGGGGTTGTCCCTTTGGTTAGTAGAAAAAATTGATTTTCCAATGGTTATCCAAAACATGTGTCAAAACTATACATCACTTAAAGGGGTTATAACCTACCTCATTTAAGGATTAATACACATTTACCCCACTTAATTAACATAGAACTACCCCTCAAGATGCTCGATCTCTCCCTCCTTATATGATATAGGCATAGAGGTAACTCTTTTATCATGAATCATAATCAATCATAGTAAGTCTATAGTTTGGGTTTTCCATAGTGGAAAGAATATAGTAATCCTACAAGATAAATGGGGGTTCAAAACCCATTGGGCATAGGGCACTGTTGCAGTACTATAGTGTACTATAGCAGTTTGCGGAGCTGTAGCAATGGAAGGCACTATTACAGCATCATGTCACTATAGAGGTGACATGTCACTGTAGTGGAAGCATGGAACTGTAGCAGCTACTGGTACTGTGTTGTACTGTAGAAGTCGGGTACTGTAGTAGTACTATTCATGGAATGGGCCTTGGGTCAAATAATTGGGCCTACATGCCATGTAATGGGAATAATGCCCACTGGGCCTTTAGGCTAAATAATGGGTCTCCCTTTACACAGTTAAAGACGTATTTTCCTTTCTTTATTAATAAATGAGGGTTCAGCCCCAACCCTTAAAAAATATAAAAAACATAGTAAGTCATTTTAGACCGCCTTAATCTGGTCTCTCATTAATATTCCTTTAATTTTATATTTATCCTTCCATTTTTTAAAATATTTCTTGGAAGGCTAATATTCCCTATTTTCATTTCAATTTTCAATTATTCTAATTTCCTTTTTTTTGGAGGAAATCAAGGGATGATAATGGGTGTGTGAGGAATCCAAAGCATGAGGTTGGTTGCCTTTACCTTTGCCCCTTAATGTATCATAATTTTTATTATGTTCTCAATGTGCTATATGAAATAATATCCACAATTTTCTCCTAAATTCTAAAATACCTTAATATTTATCACCAATTCTATGTTTTCACTTTATTTGATAAACATATACATGTTTGGAGGCTGACTTACTCATCCCAAAAAACCACACAGGTGTGCTTGATATATGTCTAGAAGACCATTTCTCATTATGACCAAATAAACACTATGGTTGTTTTGGATTATCCTTTATTATTGAATTAACTTACTACCATTATAAAAGATGAAATGAATTTTAAATATAATGTACTAGATAATCACCCCATTCTATTCTAATAAGTAAATTATTGAATTTCTATTCACGTGGACTTCTGGTTATTTATATGTTAATTAATACGATTAATTATCATGATGTATTGTACTATATAATGGTTATCACTTATAGTAAATGTATAATTTTATGATAATATTATAGTGATAGATATGTTTTCGACCATAAATTTAATTTATTTGTAATTGTTAGGTTTGTTGGTCATGATACTTATCACCGTTATTTGTAATCATTGGATTCAATTTTTCACTTATGTTATTAAATTTTTAAACATGGATACACATTTAAATGTTACTAAATTGTTATGGAAAGGTGTCTCAGGTCATTATAAAATAAATTTTTGGTATAGATCCACTAATCCTTAGTTATTAAACTATTGAGAGTAGTGTCCCATATAATTACTTATTGTATTTTTTGGCCTGATGTCCCTTATCACTGTATGGTAACTATGGAATATGGAATTTATCATCATTTATTAATAAAATGAGGACATTTTGTATCCATTTATTAGTGGTAATTATGGAACTAAAGTCTTATATCATTTCTCTACAACTATTTAACATGATGTACTGTATCAATCATTATGATTTTTTTCCCATGAAATACCTTATTTAATGTATGACACTTGTAATATATCTATCTATGGATTCCAAGGTCATAATCCATGTGTACTCTATTGTAAATATATATTTGTATATATAACCATATATATATATATATAATATGTACTATTTAGAGATATTCCTTCTTAGGCTGAAGAAGGTATGGTCAGCCTGATTTCCCATGAGGAACCTAATCTCTACATTGTTTTTGTATATCTCAATTAACTGAATAATTTTCGTCATTATTATACATTCACACTACTTAATTTTATACATATAGACTCTATATAACTTATACACTATTGGTTTTGACATACTGTGTTTTTCTCACACCCTATTCAGGACACCATTTGACACCGGAATTGGCCTCTTGGATAAAGGTTATGATCATTGAGTGTTTTCAATTGGTGTTTCTCTTTAAGGTAAAATAATTGACATGGTGCTGGGGGGATTGACCATTTACTCAGGTCGCCTACATGAATTGGTTATTTTTTACACAATTATTTTTCAATATAGTAATCTTCTATAATATATCTTTTGTATGATAAATACATATATTTAAAAACATATTATTCATTTATGGTTGCATTGTTAGGTGTTTACATGGGTATCTATTAAAATTACTACTATTATTTCATTATTTATCTTCAATATCCATTATTTATTAGTTCATCCACTATATTTAGTAATGATTTATTGTCCATTTACACCCCACTATAATACCTTTTGACCCTAGTTGCACATTTGAATCCACTAATATAATGGGGGTGGGGGTCATGAGGCCATGTGGATAACCGACTCCAGGATAAGTTTTAGTGGAACCCCAGTTGGGATGTTACAGTTGTCTTAAAAAAGTGAGGGAAGTAATTACTTATAAATTTGGATAGTTATATATTGGTGAATTTAATTATTCAACCAATTATTTGGAGCTTTTAGTTATAGTATTTCAGTATAATATTTCAAGTAATTTTTTTCATAGAGAACACTTCATGGTTTATTTCAATTAGAATAGAATGGGATATATATTTATATAGAAATATTTGAATTCCTGGAAGAGAATGTCGGATAAATTACTATTTGAATACGATTTAAATAACACATATACTCTAGGAAGTGGTAATGTGGTGGATGAAATAGTTAGTGGAAAGATATATAGTGATGATCCCCAGTGGGTTCACAATATAGGGGGAGTAGATCTATACTAACCATCTTTTCCAATATATTATAAGGATAATGTAAATATAATATGTCATTATTAGATGAATCTTGAATCCTTGTTAATTTGGAATGTATAATATTTGTATGTTTGATACATTGAGTTAAATCTTAGATGTGATCATATTGTGAATGGTGATCCTTTGGATAGTTGATCTGAAGATAGGGAACACAAAATATTTTTTCATTAGTAGATAAGATTTATATAAACTATCCTTGAAATAATTTTACATAAATATCCTAATTAATCATTATCGGAGAATTCATGTGCTACATTGATTTATCAAACATTGAAATGTATGTTCTGATGGTTTAGTGTAATGAATTTTTTGTAAAATTTTCTTATTAATATCTTTTTTCACACTAGGTGTTATCCAATAATCACATATATTTACGGTTGTTTAATTTAATATAGATTCCCTAGTTTAAGTGGGGGGACACATAGATCAATTAATTATATGATTTCCTAAAACATTAAAGGTTTATAATACTATTTGGGTAATTATAGATCAATTGATAAATTTATCTCATTTATTTTTTATAAATAAATAAATCACTTTAGATATTATGGATGAAACATAGTATGAAAGAGGATGAAACTATTCATAGAGTCTTAATGATGATAAAAAATTATCATGATATTTAATTCACATCATCAATGTGTAAGTAATTCAATATTTCCTTTGGTACATAGTCGTAACATAAAAAAATTTCACATATAGTGTTATGGTCAAATTTAGTGGATGATTGAGGACTTAGAGGATATATTGTGATTTTTCATTCATTATTATTGAGGATAATGGGTAGATAATTTATAATTAATAGATTTTTATTATATAAAATATTTTTCATTCATCTATTTTCATGGTAGTTTTTGATGGTTTATATGAGTGATGAGGTCATTCAAAGATAAATTAGATTGAGGTTTGTGTGAATGATATGGTCAGGATAATGGTATTACATTATATACTAGATTGTGTGACTATAACAAAGGATTTTGTTAAAATGATGTGAGTGGATTAGATTATATAAGGATCAATGGGAGTGATTTTTAGAGTTTATGATTGAGGATAATATGGTTTTTTGAGTTTCTTCTCGACATATAAAATGCTGGATTGAAAATAGATGATTTTTTTTAATTTTTTACCCTATTGAGGTGTCATAGAAAGTTAATGTTGTAACATATCAAGAGGAACAACCTATATTATTTGAAAATATTAATGAAATGTTTCTCATGTATGATATTTAGATGAATTATTACTTTCCATCAAATGATATTGATTTAAGAGACTTGTATATGAAGGATGATATGACCTTTGATATGTATCATGTGGAATCTCAATATTTAATATATTAGGTTCATCATTGTTTAGTCATTCTATTAGTGTCAGAAATTTTGAGGCCTAATAGTGTAGTGGAATGAATAAGAGAAAGGTAATTTCATATGAGAAATAAATTCCATGATTTAGTATTTTGTTAGTCTTTATTGTTCTTATATATTAATATTTTGAGTGACTTCAATTGGATAGATTATTAATGAAACTATATTAAATTTTCATGGAACTATTAGAAGAAGAGAATTTGATAATCTTATTATCATGGTAATCATAATAAAAAATTATAATATTATAATAGGAATAAAAATGTCTAAAAGGAATAATAAAACAACAATTCAGGTTGATCTTACTAAAAAGGAATTTAATGAAAAAATGGAATTGAATGCAGATAACTAGTTCTTTTTTACATTTACTAATGATATTTAATCGTGTTAATGGAATGTATTTTTTATCATGAATTTTAATAGATGTTTTATTTTCTATTAGTAAAAATATTCATATTTTGACTTATACTTTATGAGGATGGTAATTTTCAATATGGTTTTTAATACGCAACCATGAGATTTAAATTTTTGTAGTGTATGAAATTTTATGGATCCATTGATAAGAAGGTTAATATTGAAAATATTTAGTTCTCAGAAAGAAAATATATGAACATTATTGAATTTGAGACATTATTTTCACCCATTCTTGGTAACGTTGAAATTTATCAAAGTTGTTAAAAGTTTTCATTATTTTCTTATAGTGGGGGAATTCAACAGGTAAGTAATTTATTTATTTTATTTATATTTTTGTATATTTTTTATTATTATAAAAATAGTGAATGTTGTTGACAATTTAAATCATGGTTGAGTTTTGTGTATTTTAATGGTGGAAGATATTTTTATTGGTATCATTTTATATAAAAGATAGAATAATGGTTGATTGAATGAGGGAAATTATTGGGATAGAAAATTAATTGATTAATGGAAAATTACATATCAAATTATTTAATGAATTGTAAATTCATTTTAATATTTTCAATGATTCAATTGTTGAATTGCTGAAATTTAATGGATTTCATTTTCTATTTATTCTTTAATGGATGGAAAACATGGTTCTAATGTGCAGTTATTATTAATGAATGATAAAGATGGTGAAATGATTCTATATGAACATTTTTTGGAAATAAAGGATGATTATGAATTTTGGTCATCCTAGAGTTGATGTAGGTGACATGAAACACTAATATATTATTTGATCACAATGAATATATCATTATGATTTTTTTTGATAAATAATAATAATACATGGTGATTATCATGTATTTAATTTCCATTGGATATCTGAAATGAATATTAAATTTATGGAATTAATATTGTTATTAAATAATTGAAATTTTAAGAGTGTTGATGTGATTGATAACTATTGAATAATATAATAGATAACTTAAATATAAATATATAAGGATATGAAATATACATTAATTTTAAATTTGAATTTGTATAAATGATATTTTATGAATAATGGAGTATGAACAAATGTGTATGTGAAAATGAAATTGTTGATTAATGATGAATATTGATTATAAACTAGGTGATATTTATTTAATTTTTTTATTAATTATGAAAAATATTCTTGATTATTTATATTTAGTATTTATTAGATATTTTATATGTGAAAAATATTATTTTAATGTCCCATCTACTAAAAATATAATGAAAATACATTAATAGAGGAAATTAGTTGTTTAACTAATAATAGTGATGATTATTCTAACACGGAATATGATTTCTTCCACATATATTAATATTTTACGAAAGTGGTGTTGAGGGACACTTTATACAGAAATAGTTATCTTCATTGGGTCATGACTTTTATTCACAAGATCATATTATATTTTTGTATTGTATGATCTTTTTTGTAGTGCGTTATAATATGTGTTATAAAATTCATAGTTTCATCTCATCATCGAATGTGTTCCTAAAAATTATTGTAAGGGACATACAGATTTATATAGATTGGATATGTTGACGATGGAGTGGGATGATAATTTATTAGAAGTAAAATATATTATAAAACAATTGATAAACACTATAGTGTCAGTACATTGAGGTTTGGACATAAAATGGTGTAGTAGATAATGTATATTAGATGATAAAGGAGACTTTATTATGAAATTTTTGCGTGTTGGGGATTTTATCATGTTTATTCCCAACGTATGAGTAATTATAGTGTTGAATTATTCCGTGTGATTCAGTAACGGTAGATTCTTGAGAGAGTATTATGTATGTTTTTTGTTGAATTATATTCTCAATGAATAGTGTTTGTGATTTTTTTAGAATAATATGTTTATGTTGTTGGCATGAACCCACTTGTGGAATCTGATAGTGATGTAGAATATGTGACTATTTAGATTGAAGTGGTCATGGAATACGATGCTTATTATATAATGTAAGTGAAGCTGTTTATTTTATGTATTATGGCTGGTCAATATGTTATAAAATTAGAGACCTTCTAGATGTAAAGAGGAAAAACTAATTGATTCTTATTTGGTAGTGAGTTAAATGTGAGTTGATAACTACTATGTGACTAATAATTCATAAATATTTCTAAAATAGGGGATATATTAATAATGGTGTTTATGGAATAACACATTTATTATCTGTGGATAACTATATGTTGGAGATTATAATGAGATGAAATTTAATAAAAACAATTATGAGTTGAATTCAAAATATTCAATATTTGTACATTCCCATAATATTTTTTTGCTTAATTATTTTAGAATTAGTTAAACACTTATATATCAAATTTGTTGATTAAAATGTAGACACATTAATTCAATGTACATTTTTTTATAAAAAAAATAGGATCCTTAAATATAAAATCTTTTTTTCCATAAAATCATGTTAACTAATTTAATGATGAATCTTCATATAAGAAATAAATACCTTCTTATAGTTACATCATATCATGAGGCCCAATAATATTTCTTTTCAAAAAAATTGATGAGCACAAAAAAACAAAAATTGATATATAATGATATGAAAACTGTTAGTCCTCTTAAAAATTAAAAAAAACGTTCAAAAGATTCAATTTAAGATATACTCTATGAGTGAAATTAATCATTTAAATTACCAACAAATAAAAATTTCCCAATATTTTTATATATAATTTCAGAATAAATCATAAATGAAATTCTATTTTCAGGATGGTTTCTTGAATACATGCTCACACATGAAATATTTTTCTTGAAAACATTCATTTCACCATAAAAATAGTCGAAAATCCCATTTATCATAATCTCATTATTATATATTATGAAATTTATATACATACATGGAAACTAAAATTAATTAATTTAAAAAACTTGTAGGTACCTTGGGACATTATCAATATAGTCCCTGTTAGAATGGAATAACCATCATGGATAATTATAAAAAATACCATAGGAGTTTCTAAATTCATGTTAACTACATCACTTTACTCAATGCATTATAATGATATATCACGGGTACCAATCATAATACAAAGAATCTAAGAATTGAACCTTAAAACAAACATTAAATATTCAATTGATGTATTAAAACCCATTAAAATATTTTGATATAAAAAATTCAAAATCACATTCAGGCGTCACTTAAAAAGAACGATTTTTAAAAATAATTTTAAAATGAATATGACTTAGAATAATATGAAATGTTGTTTTATTTGAAAACCAATGAAATATTATAGTGTAATCATCATCAATAATAATGGTTAAGTATTTGGAAATTTCACTCTTTCTATATATATTAAAAAATTCTTTTCACTTTAGAAAAGGGTAAAATGTGACCGATATACGAAACGTTAAAATAATTCATTTTATTACTATGAGAATAAAATGAAAAATATCTCAAAATTAATGCTAAACCCCATTTACAAATAAAATTTTTAGATATTTAAAAATTTTAAAGAACATAAACTTGGTTGAAAAAAACATGGAAGTAAAAAAATAAAAACTTGATTTTTAAAGAATGTACCTTATCATTTTGGTAAATTATAAATAATAAGTTCATTAAATTAGGGAACATGATTTTTTTTTCAAATTAATTATAAAATTAATCCAGATTATTTATAGGCACCACCAAAAATGAAATCATGTGGTGAACATGACATGATTGTTAATGAAATGAATATGTGACGAGAAATCCCTTACCTTTTATACCACCTAGTTTTAAAATATAACTAAATGAAGAATAATAAAAATAAATTTGTATTTTAATTTATTTTTAAAAATTTTTATGTTCATTAAATTATCATTATTTCTATGTTTATCAGGTTTTATATAGTTGGTAAATTATTATGGTTCATATTAGATCTTTTGGGATGTTTAGTTCATAAGTCTAAAAAAATCATTAGGTAGACTATGGTGTAAGGGATCGTGGTTATTTCATATATATATAATTTCAATAATTATAATATTTTTTAAATATTTAAATATTTTTCCAAAGCATCAATGGACGTTGGACCGGAAAAACAAATCACAAAACACCGTGTAGTTGGTGGTCTACACATAAACATGAGCTATGTTAAAATTTTCAACGGATTGATGGGTAATAAGGTAAGTAATATATTATTTAAATATAATAAAATAGTCTTTAAATATTAAATTGATTAATTTTATACATCATTTTGAACCTCTATATATTATGATTATGAAGAATGAAATATATCACTTTTTGGACGTGGTAGTACCCCCATACGGATGAGAGATGCTTCCTTTTTCAGTAATATGGAGATGTAGAATAAATGTATTCTATCAAAAACATAATAAAATTTCTTGAAATTTAATATATTTATTTTATTACTTTATTATATTCATTTATGATATTATAAAATTTGAAGAATAAATAAAGATAAAATAAATAGTTAAGCGTTTTACATATTCTTTGAGAAATCTTATTTGGAATAATAATAATTATTTCTTGGATTATCTATATGAGAATCCAAAACCACTAGGAAATGGGGTGGAAATTTTTTAAGGGATTTGGGTAGTGAGTAATTGAAGTGAGTTACCCAATATTTTGGATGATGATTGGAGAGGATATCCCCTTTTGTAATTGAGATGGCAAATATAATGGACAATAATTTTCATAAATAGATATTACATATAAATAGAAGAATATTCATTACAAAACCAAACAAATCCATTCCAAAACTATATATATATATTTTTATTTGAAAAAAATAAAAACAAAATCAACATATTCATAAAATATCTACATGATCACATATATATTCAATCATTACTAGAGCCCTTTTTGACACATCTTACATAATATCATTCTTCATATAATGGGAACTATAATGGAATGAAAGGGTGAGGTCATATGATCAATAAAGTTAAAATATGGATGATATAAATCATATGAGAATCAAAATACATATGAACATAATGAAAATATATTAAAATTATATATGGAATATCAAATATCATGGTATCATGTCATGGGATAAATCATATCAGTTTCTAATGAACCAAAGAACATATTATATTAGAGTATAACATTAGAAATGGAATTGTTTCATACACATAATCATTGAAAATAATTCCCATATTAGAAAATTCTCATTTCCCAGACTATCATTATTGATAAATTCATTTACTAAACTATGTTAACCCCCCTTAACCCCCTTTATTTTTGAACCGAGTTCACTCTTTTCTCAAATCCTATCTATCTCTTGACATATAAATATTTACCCAATGCAATGGAGGGAGATATAGGCCCCCCATATTACATAATAAAAATTATTCTTATTTTTCCACAAAAAACACAAATCATTCATCATATCAGATCCCAAGGAATAAAATGGATTTCCCAAACATCACTTCATCGTAACAGTACCCATGAGAAAGAAATATGTTTCATAAAAATCAATCCATATAAAACATGAAATAAACTTATAAATAACAGGGATACAATATTTTAAAATTATCCCCATTAATGAATAATTACTATCAAATAATGTTATCATAGATGGAAAATAGAATTAATATATTACACGAAAATAATTCATGAGGAAAATATCTATTCTTCTTTGAAAATGATTAGATTTATTAAAATGTCAAAACATTATTCATTGAAGCAATTTCTTCAAAAATAGAATTTTATGATTAAAAAGGACGCCTAAAGGTATTATAGATTCATTAAATTGGAAATATTATTTTATAATGTATAATTTAAATAAATTCCATTCATACCTTTTCAGGAAAAGCCACGAAGTACCTCAATACTAAAACAAAAAAATATTCCTTTCTAATCGTATAGTAAAAATTAATACATGGGTAATATTGTTTTTAATTTTATTTAAGAATTGTATTATCATTTTGGAAAACACCTTAACGAAAAAAAGATGAATAATTTATGTATTACCCAATATATACTTAAGTATAAACAAATTTGAATTATAATGTGATTGTTTAAATAACTCTTACCATTGGTTTAAATTCCATCATATGCATTAAAGCCTCTAATATAATGGTTTATAGAATGTAATTAATTTATACTATAACTGTCACAACCCACCTTCACCAAAAGGAGGGAATGGTCAGTAGATTTCAGGACCTTACTTCTTTATGTTGAAGGAGAGATAATGACTGCTGAAACCCGCCTTCAATAGGTCATAGAGTGGGAACCAACACTAAGGGTACAAAGTCACACCCTAAATGGAAGGAATTACCATTTTTCTTTTAATAGGATCGAGAGTTAAGATAGTGAATCCCACAACACCAAACTGAAAGTAAAAGTAAATCCAAGAACCATTCCCAATGCATGTTACAAAAGTAAAATCCATAATGTATAAGGAGACTACAATGAAATATACTAAAAGAAAGAACAAAAGAAACTGCGATGATCTGTTACAAGGTCTGAGCTAGTACGGTCTAGCACGATCCCTGATGTCCTCCCGAAAACATGAATGTAGTTTTATATACGTAGGTTGAGCATTCAAGTATTCTCAGTAGGGAAAAGCCAAAGACTCTCGTGCACAAGTGGGGAGGCATACTAATGCCCTGTGAGAAAAGAGATAACCAAGCACCTAACAAGGAAACTGGCCACCCAAGCCTCCCCAGGGCACACTCCCCAAATTACGGAAGTCAAGTAATATATAGTAATAGCATATCAATGTTTGTGTACCCCACTCCGCTTTCCCACTAGTTATTGAAGAAAACATATGCATCGAACCAATCCCGCCATTCTCATCGTAGTCCCACTGCCATACCCTGCCCGCACACACCTGGGCCACAACCCCACATCCCACCTGCAACCACCTGGGCGACAACCACTAACCCGCCCACAGATACCTGGGCCACAAATGTCACACGTACGCACGCCTACAAACACCTAGGCCAGAAGAACCACCACTATCCCTGAAAACACCTGGGCTAGAAGAACTACTGCCACGCCCGAAGACACCTGGTCCTCATCTACCCGCACAAACCTAGGCCAACCACCACACTACCCTAGCCGAAGATTCATGGGATAATAATGGAATTCAGGCTATAACAACCTGCCCGTTGAGTCTTGGGCTATTCATGAAAGGCTTTAGAAAAGGACCTAATAACTAGAAACTCATATGTGTGTGGGGAAATACACCCTCCCCAATGAAATGGGGATGTTCGGCACTAAGTGCTCAACTTGGGTGGGCGCGAATAAGAAACACAAAACTACAAGTATATGTATTGGATACAAGCAGTCACCTAGTCTAGGTTCTTCATCAAACAGCCTAAAGAACACTATCCTTACTATAAATTCATAATAGAAGAGAATAGTACCCAAGGCCAAGTCACAACTCACATCAAACAAAATCCCCATTTTTCCCATCCCTGTATTTATGTTCAGAAATAATGTTTATATGAGTTTCTGCTCTATTGGGCCACTAACAGCATAAGCACAAACAATGGGAAAAAGTTCCATCCAATAGCAATTTAAGCATTCACACACAGTTCTATTGCAAATTACCAAAAACAAAGGGATAATGGATCTCTCTCGAAGTAATGGATCCAAAGAAAATGCCAAGATACAGCCCCATGTCCCCAAAAAAAACTAGGAGCCAACAGTTTCTCAACAACCGAGGATCCCACCCCAATTCATGATACAAACAGAGGATTCCATCCTCACCCACATCACCCCCAACAATCTAATCCCCTATCCAAGAAAACCATAAGGTCACCCGTACTCAGCCCGTGGAGGAAACAACCAAACTAAGACCACCAACACAAGGCCGAATCAACAAGTATTTTTAGAAATAAAAGATTTAACACACTCCATGATTTCAATTACACTGGTCTTAGACCGTGGTTTTCATAGAAAAGGAGTTGATCCTGGTTCTTCTAATTTATTTAGCCGAATATACGAAATTAACCAATTTCTATTACACAGTAAAAGTTTCACAACCAAAATACAATCCATTTAAACATCACAAGGGGTAGGGTTTTATTAGTGCACAGATAAAGACCACCAATGGCCATGATTTTCAGTAGGAGTATGCCCACACAATTCAGAAATAATTAATAATGAAAGATGATAGAAACAGAACAACATTATCGATCACACCCCTCCCCTTCATTATTTAGAATCTGTTTATTATCTTTATTAAAGTTTGGTTCATCCAATTCTACAGAAGCAGTATCGTACCCACCCCAAAAGATACATAGAAAATAGAGATGAAGGTGAAACCCCTACCTGACGATCAAGGATCGACGTTAAGTCCTCACGTGGAAACAGGAAAACTGGAGTGGCTTGAACTCCATGGATCACAAAGAAAAACCTTGCAACAGGGGTATGGCTCGTTGGCAGGAAGGTTACTCCAAGCAGGATGATCGAGAAAAGAAACATAGGGATAGGACATTAGGTTATAAAGGCTGATAATGGCTGAGATACAGCACTCCCGGACATTAAAGATATGGAGAGAAACTGCGTAAGGAGCGAGATCGTGGGTTGACCATTTGGCAAGGACACACCACACGTCATTAAATGGTTCCTACCTTTCAGGGTGGTTTAAACCGATGCCCACCTCATGGTTTTTTTCATTTAAGGGGTACCTCACCAATCATTTAATTTAAACCGGCATTAATGGGATTTAAAACCAAATTGAAGGGGTCAAAATGCGGCTTAATAGCCAATTTTTGCAAAAAGAGGCGCCACTAGGACAACCTGTGGTCACCAGTATACTTGGTCTACCGGTAGGCCAAGCCACCGGTATGCTGAGGCTATCGGTAGGCCAAGCTGTCGGTTTGCCGAAGCTACCAGTAGACCAACCCACCGGGAAGCCACAGCTACTGGTAGGCCGAGCTACCGGTAGGCCTACTACTGGTAGACCGAGGTACCGGTAGATAGAGCTATAGGTAGACAGAGCTACCGGTAGACCGACCTATGGGTAGGCTGAGCTACCGATAGTCTGATCTACCGGTAGGCCATGGCTACCGTTAAGATTGACTGAGAAGCTGTGATAGCTTCCTAGACTACAACAAACAATTAAACATCACATTTTCACTAAGTAATGGACCCAAAAACCCGGGCCATTACATCAGATACTTATCAAACTATTATTATCCCCAAGAATATAAGAACAACCCCGAAATATACTTCTCAGGGGAAAACCTCATATTTCTTCCAAAGCTGGAACAGAACCCCTCCTACTGAAAATTCTTTTTTTAATTTTCCATAAATACTCTTTATGGAAAGAGGTAAACCATATTACATCGAGCGAGAATCCAAAATAAAATGATGGTTATACAGAAATTCAAATTCAAAACCCACACAAAACCCGAGGAAATTCATCAGGTCAGTTGGGGTCGTGACGCTGCCATCCGCCATCATCACCATTGAAGCTGCAAATCTCTGACCAATACGCCGTACACCACGTGGCTCGTGATGCACCGCCATCATGAGCCACCCAACCATCCGTCAAGAACTCCACCAGAGCAGAGATCTGGAACAAACTGTCATCAACCATCACCGGCGAGAACTCAACCGCAAAATCACCATCCGCTCCACATGAAAAAAATCAACAATGTCTGTAGAGCCCGAAAAATCGGTGGAAAACCACCGGTCATCAATTTCCCATTCACATCTGCAGCATGTAAATCTGATTGATAAGTTCCGAAACGCCTAGGCATTTCCAGAACAAGCACAGATCCAAACCAATCGAAGAGTTGAAGAGCTGTCACCCAGACATCAACAAAACTCAATCATCACAAAAATCAACAGCAGTAGAGGTTTCCAAAACGGAAGCACGCACATAGTAAAAACAGAGAAACATCACCAAAATGCTGGGGATATATGAGCAGTAGCAAAAAAATCCAGAATCAATAGTAGATGAAAAATGCGAAGAAGAAGCAGTCACCATGCCACAGACCACTCGAAGCTGAAGTCCTCGAAAAACACCGCAAATCGCCCAGATCCCATCGCCGCCACCCAATACACACTCGCAGACCTCGACAAAAAACCAACCGCACACAACGGAGACGAGGTGGATACCTCAGGCCACTGGATCGAGAAGCTCGATCATGGACCGACACCGCGCCGCCATGGGAGACCCTATCCAGTGATGAAGGAATCGGCTGAGGGGAGGCCAGCACCGGTGCAAGGTTGAGACGACCCGAGTCCATAAAGCACCGCAACCAAGGATTCACCACCAGATCTCGCCGAGAACCAGAAGGGCCACCATGTCACCTCGAGTTGATGGAGGCGACGACGAGGAAGAAACACTAGCACTCCGAGCCCCTTACGGGCTCATCCAAATAGAACCCCTCCTACATCCAGGAACAATCTCCCAAATTAATCTAACCCAACGTTCACCCAAGAACATGTATCAAACTATCCAACACATGAGTTAGGGAGTACCCTCCTACATGTCAGGATATTATCCACTTTGGGCAGCACTAACTCACCCACATGGGTTTAATCGCATCCACCTTAATGCATCTTTATTAACAGTTAGGTTTTCCCCATCATCACACATTATTACACACACATAGAGAACAAGGAATTTATTATCTAATAGCTATGTAAAACGAGCATTCAATATATTATAGCATAAGGTACAATATCTCATAGAACATAACAAAAACAAAAAGTCAAAACATCTCTGGGTATTGAACGTTTAACTGGGCCTCCCGCTCACATGTGTTATCACCCAGGCCACTATGCCTCCACAACACATGAACCAAGGGGATGGTTTATCCACGGAGCACTTTTTCCTAACGATCCTCGATCTTGATTGGTCGTTCTATGATGGTCTCGTCGACTTTGACATCTAACTCCCACCAATCGATGATGTGGGAGATGTCGTGTAGATATTGAAAAAGTTTGGGCAAATGGAATACATCATGTATCCTTAGTAGTGTCGGTGGTAGCACTAGCTGATAAGCCACTTCACCGACCCGCCGCAACACTTCGAAGGGTCCGATGAACCTGGGAGAAAACATACTTCCCCTGCCGAACCTCTACTGTCCACGCAGAGGGGAGAACTTCAAGAACATGTGGTCCCCATCCTCGAACTCCAAGGGTCTCCTCCTATTATCGGCATATGACTTCTTCCGGTCATGATCCTCCTTCATCCTTTCTTGTATAAGATGAACCTTCTACATCGTGCTCTGCAACACCTCCAGGACAAGAACACCTGCTTCTCCAACCTCAGTCCCGCCCACGGGTGAGCGACACAGCCTTCCATATAGGGATTTGAATGGAGAGATTCCAATGGTAGAGGGATGGATATTATTGTAGGCGAACTCTACCAGAGGCAATTGTAGCACTGATGATCCCCCAAAGTCCAGAATAAATGCTCATGTAATGTTTTGTAAGGTTTGGATGGCGCACTCCGTCTGCACATCTGTCTAGGGTTGGAAAGCAGTGCTAAGACGTAACTGGGTCCCAAAACCATGCTACAATCCCCTCCAGACTCATGATGTAAAATGTGCATCCCAGTCCGAGAATATGGATCTTGGAACTCCATGTAACCGCACTACTTCGTCCACATACATCCGTGCTAGCTCGTCCACTCCACTCGACACCTTAATCACCAGAAAGGGATCTGACTTCATCGAGTGGTCCACCACTACCCAGATGATGTTGCATCCCCCTTGAACCTTGGGTAGTCCCGTGTCAAAATTCATCGAGATTTAGTCTCACTTCCACTTAGGGACATCTAAAGGTTACAATATCCCGCCTGGAACACGGTGTTCAACCTTTACCTGCTGACACACTAAGAACTTGGACACAAACTCTGACACTGCTCATTTTACTCCGGGCCACCAAAGCTATCTCCTCAAGCACTGGTACATCTTGAAAACTCCTGGGTGTACCGCAAGGGGTGAGTTTTAGAAATCACTATGAAATTGGTCTATCATCCCCTCTAGAACAAGCAACTTTCCTCGGAAATCCATTTGGATGACTATCCTCCATCCACCCTTCTGGAGCATTGCACTGGTCAACTCGATCACTCATCACTTCTCACCTTGGGTATCCCCACACTGACTCCTCCAATTTCTGCAAAACAGAAGACTACACTATCATCTGATACAGGTAACATCCACTGCTATGAATCCTCGCATCAAGGTTCAAGGCATCCAACTCCTCCATCACATACGAAGTGTCTACCGACTCTTGGACCACATCCTTCTGTGACCTCCTTCTCAAAGCATCAGCCACTACATTCCATTTTCCTGAAGTGTAGGAAATCTCGAAGTTCTAATCCTGGGGGAACTCCATCCACCATTGCCGCTTTAAGTTTAGGTCTCGTTGGGGGAAGACATACCTCATGCTTTTGTGATCAGTGAATACCAAAAAGAGTTCACCAATGAGGTAATGTCACCATAACTTCAGTGAGAAAATGAATCTTACAAGTTCTAGATTTTGGGTGGCATAATTACGCTTATGAGGTCGTAGATGCCTAGACCCATAAGAGATCACCCCTTGTTGCTCCATCAACACACATCCGTGGCCTCGCCTTGAAGCATCACAAAACACCTCATAGGTCGCCCCTTCTTCTCGAAGTCTCAACACTGGGGCACTAAGCAATATATCTTTCAGTTATCTGAAGGCTTCCTCGCACTACTCACTCCATACGAAAACCTGGTACTTCGTGGTCAATGCTGTCAAAGGGGCTGCAACTCAGGAGATGTTGGGTACAAACCTCCGATAGAAACCTGCCATCCTGAGGAAACTGCGAACCTCTTCCACATTCTTGGGTGATGCCCAAGAAACAAATGCCTCAACCATTGATGGGTCCAGTTCTACCCCATGTTCGGACACTACGTGCCCAAGGTAGTGTACTTATCTCTTCCATAACTTGAATTTTGACAACATCCCATAGAGCTGGTGCTGTCGAAGGACCTCCAAAACCGTCCTCAGATGCTCTGCATGGTCCGCCTCTAATCATGAATATATCAAGATGACATCGATGAACACAACTACGAACCGATCCAGGTACTCCCAGAAGACAGTGTTCATAAGCCCCATGAACACAACTGGGGCATTTGTAACACCAAAAGGCATGACTACAAACTTGAAGTGACCATATCTGCACCTGAAGGCCGTCATCGAGATGTCTCTCTCCTTCACCCTCAACTGGTGATATCTAGACTTTAGTTCGATCTTCGAGAACCATCCTTCACCAATCAGTTGTTCAAAGATAACATATATCCTTTGAAGTGGGTAGCGATTCTTGACTGCTACCTGATTCAGCCTCTTGTACTCAATGCACAACATTAGACCACCATCCCCCTTCTTCACAAAAAAAAACAGGAGCTCTCCATGGTGACGCACTTGTTCAAAAAAACCCTTCTTCATAAGATCGTCGATATTAATCCGCAACTCCCGTATCTTCTAAGGCGCCATCCCATAGGGAGCCATCAAAATCGGACGAGCACCAGACTGCAAGTCTATCCCAAACGAGATAGCACGTCGAGGGGGTAGAGTTGTCACCTCCTCAGGGAAGACATCCATATTCTGACTGATGATCCCTAGAACGTCCACCATCTCAGAATCCAATGACTCAACTAGAAGTTCGACTAACAAAGAGAGGAGGGGTTCCCCTCGCCTTCTACCATTCTGGCCACTCCGCTCGCCGGTGAAAGTATCATGTCGACCACCCATGTCTGAAAAAACAACCCTTCCTCGGAAGAATTCGATGATGTAACACATAGAGAACATCCAGTCGATGCCTAGGATGACATCGTATGGATGTATCTATAGCATTAGCAGATCCCAGACCGACTGATGTGGCCCTATCATCAGCATGCATCCACTACAAACATATAACAAGTCGGTCTGACCTCCGACTGGTGTGATCAGCACCAGGGGAACAAGAATTATATCGGTATCTAGACCCAGAGCACGGGCCAGATCGGGTGAATCAAAAGAATGTGAAGCTCCAGTATCAAAAAAGGCATAAGCAAGGGTACTGAAAAACTGATCGTACCTCAATCAACCTATGGTAATGATGGAACTGCTGCCTCCATGACATGCAATTATCCACGTCCATCCCCTATGCCCTCGGCTATCAGCCGCCTCCCCGACCACGCCCTAGTCGAGGTCCCTGAGGAGCATCCTATGGTCAGCCTCCCCATTCAATGTCTGCCCTCGGAGGAGTGGGAGATCGCTTCCCCTGCTACTGCTGCTGGAAGGGCCTAGCTGGTAGCTGCTGCTAAGGCGAGAACTGGGCTTGTCTGCCACTTCCCTACTAAACTCGATCCGGGCACTGATTCCAGATATGTCCACGGATCCCACAGACAGAACACCTCTGTCCTAGGAACGAAGGGAAAGGTCAACCACTAGGGGACCAGAATTGGAACTGCTGCGGCCCGCTCCCTACTGGTCAGAACCTAGAGGGTCCCGATGCTGGAGGTCTGGTGTTGAAGGCCATTCCCAGTGAAGGGCCTAGATGAATCACCTCTCGTGACACACCGCCCAACATTTTCATCATTTCCACCACCTATTCCTTCCTCTGGATCTCCATGTGTGTCGGCAAGGTGAAGGGGTTAACGACGTATTGGAGGGAGGGTTGGAGCGCCTCCTCTAAATGTCTCGCCTGAGACTCCTTATCTAGAAAGAGGTTCTGGGCAAAGTGGAGGAGGTCCTTGAACTTGATCCCCAGCACCCTTATCGAAATACTCTCCTGCTATAGGGAGAGTAGATCCTGCCTCTTCTCAGCCTTCATTGTAGAAGAGTGGAATTCTACCCGGAACTCCTTCTCGAAATCAGCCCATGCCACCTCAACCTCTCTCCTCTCCCCTAGGTAGAGCGTCCACCACTAGAGCGCTACTCCCTGCATCTGGCTAATAGCCAATGGAACCTTGTACTTGGTCGGTGCCCGAATCAAGCCTAAGGCTATCACCAGCTCCTCTATCCAACCCTTCATCTTCATTCCAGAGGTGCTGCCCTCGTACTTCTCAAGGGTCTGTCGCTGGAAGTCTAGAAGCGTCTTCTACCACTGGTCATCCTTCTCCTCTTGAACATCCCTTTGCTGATCGTTCATGTCAACCTCATGGAACTCGATTACCCATACAACTCATGGTCATCTCCATGGTTCCATAGATGCAAGGTAATCAAAGAATTCCTAAGCCCAAGTAGTGCAGAATATTGCTCTTAAAACTTCTTAAACTTCTTATTTATTTAAAATTCTACAAAACACAACAGAAACATGAGAACACAACTTATTATGATGCATGTACCTTTCCTAGGGTCTTTACCCTATAATCAGCATGGACTCACTTGGTCGTTCAATTGGTCCAGAGTCCTTGAATCAGATCATAGGGGTCCCTAAAATCATTTGTCCTAACCGGTCTTTCCTGGCCTAATTCATGCACCAAGGTCACCCAACAAAGTTTCCCTACCATCCCATGCAATCTTCACTATTCCTAACTAATGACTCCATACTATCTTTCAACCATCAACTCTGATACCATTCTGTCATGACCCGACTTCACCAAAAGGAGGGAAAGGTCAGCAGATTTCCAGATCCTTCCTTCTTTAAGTTGAAGGAGAGATAATGACCCCCGAAACCCGCCTTCAATAGGTTATGAAGTGGCAACCAGAACCAAGGGTATAAATTCACACACTAAATGGAAGGCATTATCCTTTTTCTTTTAATAGGACTGGGAGATAAGATAGTGAAACCCACAACACCAAACTGAAAGAAAGGTATAACCAAGAACCATTCCCAATGCATGTTACAACAATAAAATCCACAATGTATAAGGAGACTAAAAATCAAAATACCAAAAGAAATAACAACAGAAACTGTGATGATCTGTCATAAGGTCTGAGCTAGTATGGTCCAGCACGATCCTCTAAGTCCTCCCAGAATCCTGAAAGCAGTTTTATATATGTAGGTTGAGAATACAAGTATACTCAGTAGGGAATAACCAAAGACTCTCGTCTAGAAGTGGGGAGTCATACTAATGCCCTATGAGAAAAGAGATAACCAAGCACCTGACAAGGAAACTAACCACCAAAGCCTCACCAAGGCATACTCCCCAAATAACGCAAGTCAAGTAATGTATAGTAATAGAAAATAGATGTTTGGGTACCCCGCTCCACTTTCCCACTGGTTATTGAAGACATCCTACGAATCGAACCAATCCCACCATTCTCATCGCAGTCCCACTGCCATACCCCGCCCGCACACACCTGGGCCACAACCACACATCCCACCCTCAAACACATGGGCCAAAATCAATATCCCTCCCATAGAAACCTGGGCCAAAACTTCCACATGTAACCACGCCTACAAACGCCTAGGCGAGAACAAGCACTTCCACCCCCAAAAACACCTGGGCTAGAAGAAGTACTGACATGACCAAAGACACCTGGGCCTCATCCTGAAGATACATTGGAAACCACTTGCCCGCACACACCTGGGACAACCACAACACTACCCTACCTGAAGATTCATGGTCTAATAATGGACATAAGGCCATCACATCCAGCCCGTATAGTCTTGGGATATTCCGGAAAGGGATCAGAAAATGAGCTAATAATTAGCCACTCATAGGAGTATTGGAAAAAACACCCTCCCCTATGAAATGGGGGTTTTCGGCACTAAGTTCTCAAAATGGGTGGGGCGCGAATAAGAAACAAAAAAAAACAGTAAGTACATGTATAAGTAATAAGCACTCACCTAGTTTAGTTTTTTCTTCAGACATCCTAATAAAACTACCCTATGTATTTATTCATAAGAGAAGATAATATCACCCAAGGCCAAGTAACAACTCACACCAAACCCAATCCCCATTTTCCCCGTCCTTGTCATTATGTTCATAAATAATGTTTAAATAGGTTTCTGCACTATTGGGAAACTAACAGAATATGCACAAACCAAGGGAAAATTTTACATCCAAAAAAAATTTAATCATTCACACTAGGTTCTATTTCAATGTCACAACAATAATTGAATAAGGGAGATCCATCGAAGTACTGGAACCAATGAAAACCCCAACACACAGCCCCATGTCCCCAAAAAACCAGGAGCCAACAGTTTCTCAACAAAAGAGGATCTCACCCTAATTCATGATATAAACATGTGATCTCATCCTCACCCACATCACCACCAGCAATCTATGACCCTATCGAAGAAAACCATAAGGCCACCCATACTTGGCCCGTGGAGGAAACCACCAAACCAATACCACCAACACAAGGAAGACTCAGCAGGTATTTTCAGATTTAAAAGATTAAACACACTACATGATTTCATATCCACCGATCTTAAACCATGGTTATCATAGAAAAGGAGTTGATCCTGGTGCTTCAAATTTATTTAGCCGAATAATCGTAATTAACCAATTTCCTTTACACAAAAAAAGATTCACAACCAAAATACAATCCATTTAAACATCACAAGGGGGTACAGGTTTATTATTTCACAGAAAAAGGCCACCAACAGGTATGATTTTTAGTAGGCATAAGCCCGCACAATTCAGAAATCATTCATCATGGAAGAGGATAAAAACAGAATTGCATCATCGATCACACCCCTCCCCTTCATTATTTATAATGCGCTTATTATCTTCAATAACGTTTGGATCATCCAATTCTACAGAAGCAGTAGCTTTCCCACCATACAAGATACACAGAAAGGAGAGATGATGGTGAAACCCCTACCTGACGATTAAGGATTGACATTATGTCCTCGTGTGGAAACTGGAAAACAGGAGTGGCATGAACTCCACGGAACATGAATGGAAAACCTCACAACAGGGGAACGGCTCGTCGGGTGGAAGGGTACTCCGAGCAGGATGATCGAGAAAAGAAACGTAAGGATAAGACTTTAAGTTATAAAGGATGATAAGGGTTGAGATAAATCACTCTCGGACGGTTAATATATGGAGAGAAACCGCGTAAGTCCTTGGATCGTGGGTTGAACATGCGGCTGGAACACCCCACACATCATTAAAGGGTCCCCGCCTTTTGGGGTGGTTTAAACCGATGCACACCTCATGGTTTTTATTCATTTAAGGGGTACCTCACCAATCATTTAAATTAACCGGGCATTGGAGGGCTTAAAAATCTTATTAAAGGGGTCAAAATGCAGCTTAAAATCGAATTTGCGCCAAAAGATGCACCACAGGGAAAACTCGTGGTCACTAGTAGGCTAGGTCTACCGATAGGCTGAGCCACCGGTACGCTGAGGCTACTTGTAGGACAAGATACCGGTTGTCCAAAACTACAGGTAGACCAAACCACCAGTAAGCTGCGGCTACAAGTTGGCTAAGCTACAGGTACACCGAGCTACCGGTAGTCCTGCTACCAGTAGACTGAGCTACCGGTAGGCCGAGCTACCGATATACCGAGATACCGGTAGACCTTACTACCAGTAGACCGAGCTACCGGTAGACCAAGATATTTGTAGGCCTGTTACCAGTAGACCAAGAAACCTGTAGTCCGGGCTACTGGTAGGCTGAGATACCGGTAGTCCGAGCTACCAGTATTCCAAGGATACCGTTAAGCTTCTCCGAGAAGCTGTGATAGCTTCCCAGACTACCGTGAACACCTAAACATCAAATGTTTACTAAGTAATGGACCCCAACAAAACTGGGATATTACAATAATTTTATCCACATTTATGACATTATTTATGATACTATTATATCAATTTATCATCCTTTTCTTAATAATATTTCATTATTACCCTTATCTCATGTGTTAACAATTTCATTTTCTTATGCAGGTTCTATCATTTAAATCCCAGTTCTTGTGCATAGGGTATAATCCTATAATCTAAAGAATAATATAAAGAAAATAAATATCATATTTAATCATTTGAAATATTTATATAATCATTATTGAATAGCGAACAAGGACAATGAATCACATCATGTCGTGGAGATGGTTGGCCATATATACTGATGACCAATGGTATCATTCCCTTAATGGTGAAACTGTAAGGAAGATGATGATATAGTAATTTATATAATTGAAAAAATATTTTAATATATATATATATATATATGTTATTTTCATCATTATATCCATCCAAATTAAGTGGTGATGAAAAAAGGTTTACACACTTATACAAAAAATACCTTTAACAACATGAGAAATGGACTTTATCAACTCTAAAAACTGATTACTATAAGACCAACATTAAAAACCTAAAACTTTTATCAAAACAAATAAATTCACTGATAATGTCATTTTATGATCACTTGTTGAAGCATTGATAAATTAATTTTATTATCTCTTTTACAATAACTGATAAATGTATGTTTTTACCATATTTTAAAAGTGATGATATATGGTCATACTTCTTTATATTGTTACAATGCACTATTGCACCATAAACACACAAGATATCAACAAAAACAAGTACCAATAAATATTTTAAATGAAATGTAATTTACAACACAAATATTTGAAAAACATTATATTATATAAAATTCAATCATTGGTTTATACAATTACATAAGTGAAAATTGTTACATACATTCAAAAAATCATAACTTAAACTGCTTCCAAGATTTCAATTTACATTTTTTGTTGAACATCCATCATTGAATGAGTTGTTTCGAAGAATCACCTCAACTCGAAGAAATGAATCTACCTGTATAAGATAAAAATTATTACGAGTAATACTAAAAAGAAATAAATTAATAATAAATTTGATATAATGCATTAATAATATAGACAATGAATTTACATTATAAAAATCATGATTACCTATGTGATTGAGTAATGGAGGGAAATTTATGGAAAGTGATAAATTTCAACAATTGAGGAGTGAAATGTTTTGTTGGAGAAGACGTTTTAGGATGTTTTTTGGTATAAAGGGATGGAAGAAGGACAAACCACCCCAAATCGAAAAAATTCCACCAATATAACAAAACAATTATTATGTCTATAATACTAAAAATAAATAATTTAAACATATATATAAAACAATAATTTATTTATATAGACTATGATTTTACTATCCAAACATCAATATTACTTATGTAATTGAGAAGAGGTATCTTCATTGCACTTCATTCAATGATAGTGGATATAACATGTAAGAAAGTGATAATGACACCACTATAGGGGTCAAACTGTATTGAAGGGTAAGAATCATTAATGGTGGACAGAGCACCCCACATATAGTTAAATAATCCTCCTATATAAAAAAATCACAATGTGAGTGATACTAAAAAGAAATAATCCAATCATAAAAATGAAACATTACATTAATTCTCCATAAACAGATTTTACAATAAAAACATCAATATTATCTCTATGATTAAGTAGAGACAAAATCATTTCTCTTCATGAAAAAAATGACAAATGGATTTGAATCATCTCAAATAAACAAACTCTTCTAGAAAAAATGACAATTATATAATCATTACATTATATATTTTTTGGATAAAATAGATATTTTATATCATATAATTACCTTGGTATCTATCCAAAATGGTTTCCATAATTATTGTTTTTCCTTCCAAGGGATTGGTAACATCATCTTGTGTAGAATACATTACCTGCATGAGTAGTCAAAATTTAATTTAGATTCTGATAGTGGGGTAGAAAATTTATTATATTATGAATAAAAGTAATAATATATTTAATAAATTTTAACATCTCATTGAACTCTATTTAGTTTTTTAAATGTTTCACAGTTTTGGTTCCTTTTTTCGATTATACAAATCCTCTCTTTGTGGTCCACTCTAATGTAGAAGACATTGTCTAAATTTGGGATGACATGAACTAATATTGATATCCCAATTAATGGGTTATCCCCGATTTAATTTTTATCTTACCCAACATTTATTTTAGTTTCATGTAGGAAAACCGACCAATTATTGTTTGTTGGATCATAGAGATTAAATACATTCACTACTTCTTATTCCATTATGAGTGGATGATATTCTCCCATTATACACTGAAATACACTTTCACAAATACCATTTCATTAACATTCACTCTATTTATATAGTCAACCCATTTTCAATGAAAAATAGACACATGAAATGTTTTATAATCCAACTCATATATCTGTTCGGTAATGTAAAATTTGACATATTTTTAAAACATGGATTTTTATTCTAGGAACCATATTTGTGCATCTCTTTAGAAAAAAGTGTAACACAAATATTTTTCTTCATTATAAATTCATTGTGTTTTTTATAGAATGTATAACCATTGATTACAAAACTAGTGTAATATATAAAATTTTCATTTAGTTCAATGGATACCCATCAAAGTCATTCAACAATTGAATTCATATTTTTAAATAAAACCATATATCTTTTACCATTTATCCATCCAATAAACAATTGATTATTTGTTTTTGGTATCCTTCCATCATCCCTAGATACATATAAATATCTAAGAATTTATTTGAGTGATTCAATGTATGGACCACCATATTCAGTATTATTTAATGTATACAAATTTTCATGATCCCACTATATCTATGTAATTGTTCCAAAATCCCATATACAAACCCATTCTCCCAAAGAGTTTCATTGAGAAAATACTTTGTGATAATGATGCTTTCAAATTCTGATAGATAATCGGTACAGAATTCAATATATTCTTCAATAGTAAATCTTTATGAAATACGTGATTCTGGATGACATCAATTCAGGACATTCCCTTTAAAAATCTATATATACCATTTAATGGGGGTATATCCCCTTATAATGGATACGAACATATTTTTGAACATCTATGAAAAATTGAACCATTAGGTGGACAATTATATTAATAAATTGTGGTGGTAAGAACATCTCTTAGTCACATATTATGAAATTAATATCCTTATTCATGTTGGGAAATTTTGCAAGGGCTACAAAATCACTACACATGGATTTGAAATGGAAGCACATTCTGGTTAATGTATGTTGTGCATTTTGAGGAATAGTTGTTCAAAAATAATCATGCATTAAATCATGCATCCAAACATTAATGATGTGTGATTTTAGACATTGTTAATTAAAATTAGTCATTTAAAATACATTATGGATATTTGATGAATAGACATGTTTAACTTTTACACTAGTAATGAATAGAAAAAAATTGCAATTATTAATATATAGATAATGTGCAATCTATGGAAGAATTAAAATTCCACCATTTAACATTCACTGGTGCCATCCCTTCCCTTATACCCAAGACAATCAAGTCCAACCTTGCCTTGTTTCCATAATTCATTTTTTTAGTAACATTTACTGACATTCCAATAACACTATCAAATACATATTTTTTATATACATGACATTATTAAAATATTTTTGACATGTAATATTCTAATTTTTTAATTCAATGAATATTGATCTATTATTCCAATATGATTTTTATGTTTTTTTTGAAATTATTTTATCAAAAACAATGTTAATCGTTTTTCCTTTTTTGAATAGTTGATCACCCATTACTGGAGGTGGTGTTATATGTTGTTCGATATTCCCATAGAATGTTATCATCTATGATCAATTTTTATGTCAAAGAGGTAAAATATTATGATGTCCTAAAAATATATTCTTCGAGGAATGTTTCAACTGAACAGAGTCTATGAGTTTTTTAAAAATGTTACACTCCAATATTCTATTAATTCTATTACCTAATAAATTTCCAAAATAGTGGAAGTTATTTATCGTTCTTCAAAACATGTCCCTCAAATTTAATTCGTCACTTCTATGAGAATCATTCATTTTAACACATGTAACCCATATCAATTTTAAATCTTCGATCAATGGAGTGAAACAAACATCCATACCATTAATGAGTTTTCTTGTTCCATATATAATCAGAGATAACATAATGTATTTTATCTTCATGCATAACCATGATGGACAGATATAATTTACCGGCATGATAGGCCATATACCATGATTTCTACTTTATACACCAAAGGGATTTATTCCATTAGTAGATAACGCGAGACATTAATCACTCATAATATCTCCAAATTCAGGAAACTCATAATCAATTTTATTCCACTAAGGAAAATCTGTTGGATCACATAGTTTACCATATTTAATTATTGTATATGCATTCCATGATTAATTTCAAGTGGTTTCTTTTCAGACATATAGACTTCTAAATTGTAGAATTATTGGAATGTACCTTACATATTTTATCGAAGTTGATTAATTATTCGGTATAAATTTTCACCACACTTAGGGAATTTTATGTTTGATATATGGTCATTAAGAAACATAATACTATCATTTGGATAAAGAATTTATATTTTAGATCATTTATGTGGAAGGTAAAATTATTTTAGAATCATATGTTTGTCATGGTTGTTCATTTAATTCTAGTACCTTATCTTTCAGAATACACAATAGTTCTATAAAGCTAGTGTCAATCCATCCACTGCCATATTTCAAAATATAGCCCTTTAACATAACTGATAAAGTTACATATTTATTAAAATAAATATACAGTGGTTTCTTGGAACATCTATTTAACTCCTCAAACACCTTTGGCAAATAATGAATGTCATCTTCAATTGTCATCGACATTTGTTCTGTGCAATCTCTACCATCTTTTACAATGGTATTCATGTAAAATGATTCATAAAATGTAGTATCATGCCAATTAATGTCAAAATTTATTTCATCCCAACGTGTAGTAAAAAAATTATTTATTTGATTTATTATGTGACAAATAAAATGTTCTCCTAACTCTTTTGGACTAGTTTTCCCTTAATAGCGACAACAAAAACATAGACATTTTATTTTAGAAGGGTCATCTTCATGTTCCCTTTCAAAAATTATAAACTCTTTAACTTTGTCTTCAAATGAATTTTTTAAAATATTAACATACATCCATTTTTGGTTAAAATCCATCTTATTTGGTTCATAAAATTATAATTTTATACATAATATAAAAAAATATAAAAAATATATTCACTAAAAAAATTCAAAGTTATAGACAATTCTATAAAGGAAATATATATCATTTCTACAAGAATATCTAAGTGACAAGATATTCCAAATCTAACAATAATGGTTGTTGGAATTTGAAAAAATAGAGGGATCTAATGGTAGATATTAAATGATATTATCACAAAACATTCAAGGTGTAAACCAGAAGATGGACAATGTAATGACCCTAGCCTGAATTACTCAAACAACACCCGGTCAGATCATTTTATAACCTTTAACACACATAAATGTCACTAAAATATGGTTTAAACTATGTGTTAAAAAACATTATTGGATGGTGGTACCCCCCCAATAGAAACAATTAGTACTGAGGATTGAACAATATTCTTGCACAACCCATGGGGCCAATTGATATGGAGACCCAAAATCATCATTACCCAATATAGGCATACTTATTAGAAAAAAACTATATAAAATATAAATAAATAGATATATATACACAATTACATGTCACAACATTAAAAAAATAGACATATAGTTTATAAGAAATTTATAATAGATAAAAACTAGTTATTCAAACATATAATGTACTATAAAAGAACCATAATGATTCAAAAATTGGAGGCCTAATGTGATAAAACCTCATGTTCTTAACTAGGTATGACTCCTTTGAAACTTCTCTCAAATAAATCTAAGGACCATAGTGAATTCTAAGACGAACTACATCTTATTATATATATATAACCAATAGAGGAATATACCTAACTTCACTAAGGTGGTTCCTAAAAATTATCATCTAATGTTTCATTTCAAGTATAGTGTTTGTTAAAGGTGTCAATGTATATATAATCATTAGGTAACTACAAATATTCCTAAAATCAGTAGTCAAAAAACAAAATTATACATGAAACAGATCACTAGATCGGATTGGGTGGTAAGGATGGGAGGGGTAATGGGTGTGGTGGCGGGGTCTTTCCCCTTGACCAATAATTTACCTATATTTTTTCATACCATGTTGGGTAAAACATTCACGTTTGTACAATATTTTTAAAAAAGAATACACTAGAAAATTTCATGAAATATATATACATGTATGAAAAAAATATTTATTAAAAAGATATAAAACATAGCCTTAAAACCAATGAGAATTAATCCATGGGTTAGTGAATAGATCATAAATCGATAATCATATTAAACAATAGACCACAAATTATTCCATAAAAACAGATCAACAATAAATTGTAAAGAAATGATAATAAAAAAGCATAGATGATTGATTCAAAAATTGGAAAAAATATACCAAATAATAGGAAGTCCAATATCGCTATGATGAAGAAAATATGAGACCCTCTTCAGAAACCCAAACTGTAATGAAATAGAAGAAGTCAAACATGTTTTTGGAGCATCATGTGGAAGTCGATTGGTGCGATTGAACATTTGACTCACTGAGATGGAGAGCCCGTATAAGATGGATTCCATGGAAAGCTTCTATATTACGATGGCTTACCAAATGGTTAGGGTTTTTAAAAGAGATCCAGGCACTTTTATCATCTCTAAAAAAACTGATAAAATAAATATTTATCATCATTAATTTTATAGAATGAATAAATTTTAATTTTATCAGTGATTTCTATATCACTGATAAATTGTATCTTTATTAGTGCTAAACGAGCACTGATAAATATAATTTTTTCAATTTATATTATGGAAGAGATGATGTAATGATTTTTCATTATAATTATAAATAAAAAATTGAAATTATTTACATATACTTAATAAATATAGAAAAATTTAAATATATTACATATAATCCTTTTTAAATATATTTATTAAAAAATTTTAATAATTTACTTATAATTAAAGAAATATTTTTAAAATTAGATATTTATATCATTATGTATTTTTATATAAATATATATATATTATAAATATACATGAATATAAATATTGTGAGTATATTCATTATTTATGCAGATGTATTTTAAATTCGATAATTATTTAAATATATATAATTATTTATTTAAAAATATATAAATTTATTTTAATGAATATTTATATCATTATAATTATAAATATATAAATATACAAATATTTTAAATATAATTTTATAAATATACTTTTTTGTAAATATTTTTTATAAATTTATTTTAAACATTATTAATGAATATCTAATTACATGTGCATGAATATATGTTATAGATAAGTGAAATTCAATAAATTAAGAATAATTACACTTTAACTATATTAAAAATAATTCATATGTTTTTTTGTGTGAATTGTAATATATAAAAATGCATTAATTACATATATGTGAAATCAATAAAACACACATTTGATATATATTAAATTGAAAAATAAAATGACATTTAATTATTTGCCGATTACTATGAAATTAGTCAATATTTATAATTCATGTTAATTTTTATTTATAATCAATTATTCAAAATATATACAAGACTATTTAATGTCAAGAATATAAATATTTCTTAATGTATAAATCATATTTATATAAATTAATTTATATCTATATATTTATTATATATAATTTAATATAATTATTTGTCATCTAAAAATATAGTTAATATTTAATAATATATAATCAATCCATTCATTTTTATCAATAATAATTTAATTATTAATAGTTTTCATATTTTTTTAAAGGACATATTTTTATTTTTATTGTATTTAATTATTTAATTTTATTTATTTGAACCTTTTTCAAACCTAAAAATGCAATTATGAAATAAATATTTATTAGTTTTAAATTTAATTAACTAATAAATTGTACCCTTTAGAAGTGCTAAAAATATATTGTAGATAAAGGATACACATTATCTGTGCTAAAAAAAAGTTCTTATAAAGGATACACATTATCAATGATAAAAAGAAAATGTAGATTAATGATCCCTTTATCAGTTTTAAAAAAAAATTGATAAAAGTTTAAATTTACCAGTTATTTCTTTGCATTGATAGATATTACTTTTATTAGTTTTTTATCTAGCGCTGATAAATACCAATGCGGTAAATGGACTATTTTGTAGAAGTGACACCATTTCGGGGTGTCGGTGTGCTCTACGCAAGCATGCACGATGATTTTTTATTTCATATGATGGATAAAAGGTTGTATATAGTTGTTACATAAACATAATAACATATCTTAATATAGTTGATATTGTTTTAATTTTATAAAATTTAATTAAAACATTAATATGAAGTATAAGAATAAATTAGTTTGAAAGAGTTGATAAAGATGAATGTATCTTGTTTTAAGAACTTCCATATAAGCTCCTTTTTGGGACACTATGGTTGTTCTTTTGAGAAGACCAAAAACTATAAAATATGTATCTATAATTTTATAATATAAATTTCTATGGTATGGTCGATTTTGAAGGCTTAAGGTGATGTTTATAAGTGAGGGAGTATGTGCCATTTTATAATTAATGCGAGGAGAACTTTTAAAATTTTCTTAAAATATTTATTTATAATAAATAAAATATCAAACAAAAAAACTCCAAAAATCCATGTATTAAATATAATATGATATTAGGTTGTAATAAAAATATCCAAAAGATTTTAGACATGTTTCAGTGTTATGTTAAACTATATCGTTCAGATTTACTCTTAGTTAACCTATTTTACTTTTAACTATTGTAATATATTTTACAATATTAAATGTTTTTAATTATTTACTTATGTGATGAAAATTATACCATACATTAATCATTTAAAACATTATATATTATTTTATTTTAATTTTATATTTACTAAGTTTATTAGAATCTTTTAGTAATTTAATAAAATTTTATTTTCTTAAAATACCATTAGCGTCAATTATGACAATATTCCTTAATTGGAGTTTTACAAAATCTGGATAAAAATTTAACATAGACCCTATTATTTTTATGAACAAATAATTTGTCAAGGATACCATTAAATTTAATTTATTAAATCAATTTCATAATATTTTTAAATTTTAATAAAATTTATGTTATATTTTCATTAATAAAATAATTATTACATCAGTGTTGTGTAATTATTTAATGTACTTATTTTTTCTCTAAAATTTAATAATAAAATTAAAAAATGAAGATTAATAATATATATATAAGAATATTATATATATATGAATATATATTTTAGTTAAATTATATTAAAAATGATATATTGAGGAAAACATGAATGATACATCTTGAAATATTTATTAAATAAAATATTATAAATATCATAATCATATGTATGTGGAAAAAACATTCGGAAAACATTATCAAGAAAATACCTTTATTAATTAAAAATTTACATTTATATTCATACCCAAAATATGTTTTTCCCCAGGTGGACACATGATGGATATTTAAGACAATGAAAGTGACAATTTGGGAATTTATTTGATTTAAATATTATATAAGTCATTTTCAGCGGAGAATGTTCATTTAACAACATAATTTCAATACTTATGTGTTGAAGGTCTAATTATCTCCATACTATAATATTTTTTCATGTGTTAGGGTAACTTTTGAATCCTTATTCTTTTAATTTTGACCAAAAATACCCAATTTACCCTTATCGTGGTAATTAAATTTACCTATGATAATATTCATATTGACCTAAAATAAAAAGGTCCTATTAAATAAATATTACCCTTTTGAATCAAAAATTGGAATCCATGTTTAAAATTAAGACGTAGACGCTGTAGAATTTCGATGGAAATAAAACTGATAATTTTCCCTGAATTTTTTTTTGAAACAATCCTTTTAAAACATCAAATGATTTTATGATAAATTCACATATAAAATAAAATTAAAAAATAATAATTGGATATCTCTAAATTAATATTTACTTATTAAAATATAAATCGAATCCAACACACTATTTTAACTATTTAAAACTATAAAAGAAAAAACAATTTTCAATAAAAATTATAATTTTCACAATTTATTAAAATAAATTATTTTCATAAAAAAATAAGACCATCATTACATTATGAAAATTAAAAATTATTTTTTCAAGACCATTTTTTAGAACATATAACGTTTATATTCATTTATAAATATTCGATGTAACATTTTTGAAGAAAATGTATTTTTGACGAATATTGTTTTTTGTAAAATTGTTTGATTATTTTCTACAAAAATAAATATAAATTCATTTTTGATTGGAACATTATATATATTCCATAAATTTTTTATTCATATTTATTGCCACAAAATTAAAAAATAGGTTATAATTGTTATTTTATACTAATAGTGCATCGTGGTTCTTTTAAACTCATTGTTGTTGCATACTATGAAATCTATTAAATAATAAAAATTATTTAAAGGGAAATATTTCATAAAATAATTCTATAGTTGCATCTAAAAATCATGTAAAAAATGAATTATTAATATAAAAATTGTTTAAATATAGTTTTAAATTGACAAAATGTTCCATGAAAATTAATATTAGTGGGATAAAGTATAAATAAATTCAAATTATAAAACTTATTCAAGATTATGAGTGATTTTAAAAGTTTTATTTTTGTTAAAACCCCTAGTTAAACTACTTTATCCTTAAACATTGTAAAAGATATATCAATCCTTAAGGGTCATGAAAATAATTAGTGAAATGAAGTGTCACAAACATGAATCGTTAATGTTAAATACGAAAATTTTCTATCCATTTGAGTTAATATATGACTTTTAGAATTTGTAATGATTTAAAAAATAATAATCAATAAATAAAATTTAAAATTTTAGTTTAGTTTTTAATAAATATTTATTATTAAATATATAAAAAAGTAGAAGTTGAATATAAAATATGTCACCATCACATATACATTATAATGATCTAATAAAATTTTAAACACCAAAATTATTCCAATCCATATTAATTTTAATTATTTATTAATTTGTTTTCCTTTTCTACTTCTTGCTGTAGTGTTGTATATGCGTTGTGTAAGGGGTCAATGTAATTATAAAATAATTAATTTATAAAATTTAATATAAATCGAATTTATCATATATAATTATTCTTATATCATATATATGTTTGTATTTTTCATGAAAATATAATTAGTGATATGGAGTGAATCTTTATCAAAAACCAACTAATGTTCCTATTATTAAATATAAAAATACAGTTATGAAAAAAAGAGGGGCCATATTATAGAATCATTGATGATGTTTAAAGAAATAATCTTATTTAATGATATAAATTAAATTATTTCATTGATTTAGAATTTATCACATAGTTTTAATCTCTTTTAATCCATTTTACACTTTACAAGTGGAATAATCATTTATCATAGTTTCAATTCATTATCAGTGGAACATGAAATTAGAAATACTAAATAATTTGACTATTATTATTTCAAATGTTAAATCTATTTTCTAAAATATAATTTAATTTTTAAAAAAACTAATTTTATTATATGTATTTTCAAAATAATGAGAATCTCTGTTAAAAAATACAACTTTTAATAAAAAAAATTTTTATAGAAATATATTGTGTATTGCTTCATACAATTGTATTAAGTGGGTTATTGTTAATAAAATTGTACTAAAAATAAATTAATATTAATTCGAAAATATTCTTTGAATTTGTAAACTCCTTAAAGGAAATGATCTTTTTTAAGGATTATTTTATTATTCTCACAAAAAAAATCATTTATTTTAAAAATAGAACCATAAAAACTAATATATATATATATATATATATATATGAAATGATAATATACAAAATTATGTCTATTTTATAATCTAAAATTTCTATATACGGTATATATTAGTTATAATATTTTTTAAGACAAAACATAAAGTATTAGTGAAGACAATGTTTTTCTATTTATAAATTGACTTTCTTCTCATTCATTATTTTGTAATGTAAATAAAATTTATGTTAAATAATTGAATTGTCTATATAAATATAACATTAAATATAATAATTCATGAAAAATGAATTAAATAATATATTAACATAAAAAATGTTAGGAACATGAATGGAGTTTAATAGAAAATAACTCATGTTTCTTTCAAAATATTTTATTATATATTTTAACAAATTAGTAATGAATTTATAAGAGATTATAAATTATATTATGTAAAACTATTCTAATTTTTTTTTAAAATTATGTTAATCATATTCATACCCACAAATACAAAAACTATATGATAATGGTTATATTTAAAAAATAATAATCCTATAATATAATATGGTTCATTTATTCTTTGTGTTTCGTATACCAAACACTATAAGACATAATATTATTTAAATAAATTAACATCAAAATTATGGGATTCTATAATTGTACATAAGTAAGTAAATTATGTTATTTCATTCTTTGGTTATGTTTGAAGTAGTTTTCATCCACTCATTCATATAAAATTATAAATGATAAACAGTGAATTTTATATACCAAAATAACTATAGTTAACATTCAATAGATCACATGAATAAAAATATTAACAGTTATTTCTCATATTTCTATCCATTAAAAATTATTATTTCTATAAACATCTAATATAAAATCTTATATAAACACACCATCTTATGAAGAAACACTTCACTGATATAAAAATATTTAATATTTATAAAAAATCATCATTAAAAATTCCTTAAATGACTACACTTAAAACTAATCAAAATATTCATAACTAAATTAAAAACCCAAATATCAAAAAAAAACTTCATCACATGTCCATTTGTGATCAAATTAACAATAATATCCAAAAAAATCAATTTCTTGAAATTTCACATGATAAAAATTTATTTTCTATAATCATATATTCTTTGATATATGTCAATCTTTTAAAAAATGAGAAAACTAAACTCTGCTTCCCTAAATTAAACAAATTTTTATATCATGAATTTGGTTTAACAAAATCATTAAATACTCAAAAAAATAGTTAAATTAGTTTAATAACTACTGAAATAACATAGTCAAAAAATTTCACATTCATACCATTATAATCTATATCACAAGGAATATATTCTTTAAAATTAATAACCTTTTTTTCTAAATTAACAATAGTTACTTGAAAATAAATTATAATCATAACTCTGATGCTTATTAGTACCCCATATAATATAAAAGAAGACTTCCGTATAATATAATCTTAACTAAATAACTTGTTAAAAAAATTCATTACATATATCGAAAGACGGACTAAAACTCAAAAATTATCTCCAAATGTACCTATATCACATATAATATTAAAAGGGATATCAATGACTATAAATATATAATTATAATAGGGTAATTATCCACTAATATTATCTAAAACATATTTATTATCCTTAATTTATAACTTCTTAACCTAAAAAGATATCTATACTCTTTCTCTGATACCAACTATATTGACAAGTGTCTTAATCATACCTTATTTTTTTAATTGATAACATGTATTTAATTTTCATTTATTATAATATTTTTTTAGGTTTAGAATTTAGAGAATTATATAATTCTCTTACATGTCAAATCCCTACAATACATATGGAATAGTTTTCCTTAATGTCATATTTCCCAAAAACAAGATCGTAAAATTTAAACTATTTTCTTATCGAAAATAATTATTCTTTATTAAATAATAATACCCATAATTCAATGATAGACCATTCTAAAGTTCATACAAAATATTAAGCCCATTAAAAAACTTTTTAGAACATAGGAAGTGCACAGAAACAACCGTAATGTAAGAAAAAATAAATTAACACCATTAGTCAATATGAAAATTCATGAAAAAGGTTAAAAAATTAACTTTTCAATTCTAAATTTTTAGTTAATATAAATATATACTTTATTAATAAATAAACTAATTTTAAAAACTATTCATACAAATTAAGCACTCTACCATAAATCCCAAATTAAATTCTTGAGCGTTTCTTGAAAAACATGAGAAATCATTAATTTGTTTCCTCAAATACAAACTTTTGGCACCTAAGAGGTGAATAAACATTCTGTTAAGCATAATCTCATTAGAACACCACCAAAAAAATACTATCATCATATCTCATTTTCTTGAAAATAATTTTTTTCATGGGGAACTTATCCTTACAATAAAATATACAAATTTATAACCGTCAAGGTATTTCCATCATATCCCATATGTGTAATGTAATTCATTTTAAATCTATCAATTTAACCCAATATTGTAGATCTATATAGGCCCAATTCTTCATTATAGTTATATCTGGATATAGCATCATAATATAATATTAATATAGAAAAAATATATAAATCATAAATTGTAAAATAAATACATATAGAATTATATACACAATATAAATTAAGAATAGTGGTAAACATGAATTGAGTATCAGATAACGGAAATTGAGATAAGACATCATGTATGTTAAGTGATGTGGCCTTATTATACATTTTCACTTCAAATTATTTTAATTAATTTTTATTTATTATATTTGATCATTAATGAACTTTTTACTATATATTAACACATTTCTATATTTATAAAAAAATTTATAAATTAATCATTTTTTATAATAATTTATGTATTTTATGCTTTAAAATAGTTAATTTATAGTTTACTTTCTTTGTATAATCTTAAAATTTTTTATTTAGTATGGTTTATATGCCTTAATATTTACTAATTTGGATTTCTTATCAATTAAAAAATTAATCTCCTTAATTACATTTAAATTACATATTAGTTAATTTAACATTTAATGTATTAAATTTTAATTAATTAAAAATAACATAATTTTTAGATGGGCTTTAAAAATTCATTAATTTTAAATTTAAGAATATAAAATCAATATATTTAAAAAATCCCATTAATTTAATTTCATTTTTTTTCTTAATTGTTTATCAAAAAAAAATTTCTACTTTGAGAAATGTAATTTTTTTATTAGTTATTTTAAATGATTTAATATTGTTATATAGATGTTTAGATTATGTTTTTTTATTCATTTTTATTATATATTTTATTATTAAATTTAATATTATATTTAATTGTAATTTATGAATTTTATATTTAATTTTGTATTAAATATAGTTTGTTTTTTTTGATTTATAAATTCATTTTTGTGTTTGTGTATCAATAAATTTATATAATTTTTATGTGGTATAGATTTTATTATGCTTTTAGTTTGTTTTTAATTTCTCTTTGTTTTATAGTGTATCTATGGCACAATTAACCCATTACAGAGTTTCTATCACGGTGGCACCAACCTCACCTCATGGTCTCAACCCCTGTCACGGTGCAACCGTGAATTCATGCTTCACTATCTCACTATTTCACCTTCTAAACATTCCTTTCACTTTTTTCCCATTACGGTTCCACAACAACCCTTGTGATCATTTACATTATAGTACCACCAGTTTATTCCTCATTTGTGGCATCGGATCAACTACCATGGAACTGTATCAACTGATGTGGCATAATATCAAATCTTTTGGAACCGTTTCATTCTTCCACACCCCACCCACAACTGATTTCACTGTCACTGGTTCCTCACTATTTATTCTCACTCCCTACCATGCCACCAGTCCTTTTTCTATGAGGCACCAATAGCGTCATAACTGGTAGCCCCATCACCCACCACTTTAGACACCATTTTCCTCCACTTTCTTTATTTCCACCAGTGCCACAAGACTCACTGTCATCCTGAATGTGCGAGTCTCCATTTCCTGATCAGTTTCTCATATCATGAATATCCACCATTCGAACCCCATACAATCTTTCAAAATTACTGAACAATATATATATGAACCATAAATTTAACAATGTTAAAAAAACCCTAAATCTAAAAACTCAAAACCTAGTTTCACTCGTGAAGCCATGGCACATGGATGGGAGATATGTCGATCAAGATGGAGTCACGCCGTTGAGGAATAGTAGAGAAAGGAGAAGACTAATGTCACATGAGAGTTGCACAAGAAGTGGTGTAGTTTCTAGGATGATTCATCTTGATCCATTTACTAATGGAGCCACAACTTGATTGGAACTGGTGAAGGAGGTTACACATAACTACTGATTCAAACCAGATAAAACCCCAACAAAAGCCATAAGAGATTCCACCGCTAGGAGGAGGATTTTACATCCACCTAGAACATGAGCATCCACTTTATTCCATGATTATGCCTGGATGTTTTTATACTGAAGCAAGAGGTGGTCGTTCGAGTGGGCGTGATGTCGTCGTCTGATGGAAGCTGTGGAACTGAGGATCACCTCTGATCGGTTCCTTCAGGAAGGATTCATTGAACTCTTCATTCCACCACACAGTGGAATAAATTTTGAGGGGGGGAGGGAAAATATTAAATTTAAATAATAAATAAAGTTAAATAAAAAATAACAATAATAAATTATAAATAATTATAATATCATATTATTTTAAGAAATAAATTATAAATCATAATATCAAATTAAGAAATAAAATCACATTACAAAATGAAACTGTAACAACCTGAGATTTTATGAAAAATATTCTTTTAATTTCATTAATGTCTTGTGTTGTATGCTACACAAAGATTACCTTGCGCTATAAGCAACACCATATTAACTTGCATTATAAGCCACACTATTCTTGGATCGTGTTACACACAATTTTGATAATAGTTATTCTACGCAACATTCTGTATATATATATATATATATATATATATATATTCAATGTATAAATGAAATATGGTTGGATTATGTTATATGAAACAATGAAGGATTCTTGCACAACACACATCCTTGACTTGGCTTGCATTACACACAAGCGTGACCTTCCCCGATAGCGTGTGTTGTTTGCAATATTGAGTTTCGCTAAACAATGATATTCTATTAAAATATTATTAAAACTAGCCGTTATGAATAGTAATAACCACTTTTTTAAATTTTTTATATTTTATTTTTCAATGTGGACTTCATTTTTGGATTCGGAATATCTAAATTAGTATAGGATGAAATTTTGGTACTTTTCGGATATCTTTCATTTTCTAATGAATGGTGAAAATTACTAAATTTTAATTAAAAACAATCCTTTTAATCGAAATATTTAATAGTGAAAAATTATTAATTTGAGTGGTTATAAAGTAGATTTAGAATATATTTTTACAATTTAATACAATTTTGGTCATTGGATGTAATTTCACCTTTTAACCAGACATAAAAAAGTGTCAATATTTTGATAGTTATTATCTCTTAAGAATACGCTATTTGTTTTGACGACAGGAATTAATTTTTAAATTTAGTAATGCAACTGATATATTTTGAATTTTGTAAAATAGAAATCATTTTTCAGTTCATAATATCAAATATATATTAGGCCTAATTTTTGATATTTTTCTGGAAACATTCATTTTTTCTGGAAACATTCAATTTTTGATGAATAGTGAAACCACTAAGTGGTAGTTAAAAAAACTGAATTTTTCATAAAACATAATTTTACAACTTCTGTGAGTGGAATTTCAAAAAATTCGAGAGACACAGTTGATGTTAGTATGTAAAATGTGTTTCAATGAGATAAGAATAAATCTTTGTGAATAGTAATGTTTTACTTTTTTTTACCACGGGTAAAAGTAAATAGTGTAATTAAGGGTAAAAATGATATTATTATTACCCTAACACAAGTCCTAATTCTATTTCATAAGTGTTATTCGACCAAAAACAGCCTTAGGAATAAAATATGACTATTTAGGCCCACTTGGATTTGATTAAGACATTTAGTATTAATTTATTTCATGAACGGTTAAAATAGTTAAAATCAATGTTTAATAAGTAAATAATTTTTAATATAGGGTAATAAATAAGAAAAATTAGACTATAAATATTCATTAGAAATATAAAACGATTTCTAACATAATGGTATTTTATTTGTAATTTTTAGACATTAAATAATTTATTTTATTTATGACACAATGATGATGAAATAATTATCTTATTAATGAAATATTGACATAATTGATGTTATAAATACCCAAATAAATGTAATTTGAGACTTTTTATGAAATAAACTAATTTTTTAGTTTAATATGACATGTTATTATTGATTTAATTAACTTCTTTCGAACTAATCATTCTGTTATGATTTTCACAAAAATCAATTACAAAATAGTGTCAAAATTGACATAAAATAGTTTTTAAAACAACTATTATATTATAAATTGTTATTTTATTCCTAAAAATCTAATGTTCTGCGAAATAACTTAGATAAGGATATATATATTAATAATAAAGAACTTGGGTTTCGTTTGGCTTCTTATAGTACGTTTATTAAGCTTATAGTGTAAGAACAGAACAAGACATGGTAAAGGAAAAATTATCTAACTTAATGTTAAATCTAAATGATAAGGTTAAAATATGAACCTAAACTTCTCTAAATTCTATTGTATGAGAGGATTTCGACCCATCCCCACCTTATCTTCGATGTAAATCAATTTGGAGCTATTTAAAACTGAATTTGTCTTTATAATAAAATAATATTTTTTGTTATTCCAAAGGCGCCCCTCTCCTCCCTTATAAAAGGGAACCTTATCCCTCTCCTCCTCACACCAATTTGAGCCTTCAAGATCGGAAAACCCCTTCAAATTTCTCTTTTACACTTCCCTAGAAACATCCTAGAGGTCCTGGTCTTCTTCAAAGACTAGTTTTAGTTCCCTAAGAGGAGGTCTCAAAGAGGCGCTTCAAAGAAGAGGTAATGTTCGTTACCGATTCTTTCAACTTTATTTCTTCTTCCAGTTCTTCTTCATAGGTTTTTAATTATTAAGTAATAACATCAGTATCCCTTATATACTGATATGTTATTATATGTATGAAACAACCCTATTTCACCATCTATCCATCCTACGGAAAATGAAATCACCGCGCGTGCATACGTACGGAATACTGTCTCCACATCGTGGTGTAATATATTTTCCACCACCACCTTATTTGGATGGTTATAATGGTTTAAATAATAAATATATATGATTATTGTAAAGTGATATTTATTCTGTAATATTAAACAAACACTTTAATACAATTCCACGATCATGGGAATGATATCATCGCTCGTGCGTACGTACGAACAACCATCTCCACGACGCGATGAGATTCATTCTCCATGTTAACCATACATGAATGATCATATAGTTTATATAATGAATAATAATGAAATATATGAAATAATAATTCTACTATATTTATGTATATATATATTTATGTCATCTATTTAGTTTCATTCAATTCAATAAGGAAACGAAAACAACGTTCATTCGTACGTACGACCTACTGTCTCCAGGAATAGTGTATTTCAATCCTTTTATCGATCTATAATATACATATGTATATGATGAATATATATTATATATAAATCACTTTTTACATTCTGGAATTATGTAAATAAGGATATAAGTAATAATATCAAAAAAGACAAGTCGAAACACATGCGATAAATGAAATGATTTTACCCAAAATGATGCATTAACATGGGATTTC
Source organism: Viscum album (assembly GCA_963277665.1). Lineage (NCBI taxonomy): Eukaryota > Viridiplantae > Streptophyta > Magnoliopsida > Santalales > Viscaceae > Viscum > Viscum album. Next base: position 1,917,436,060 of record OY728148.1, on the reverse strand, counting down.
CAAAAGAACGGGTAATATAAATTCATATGTGAAACATATATGATATCATAACAATTAATATGATTCTGTAATAAGTCAATGACATTATTTAAATCATTATACAGGAGGTTCGGATACGAACGAAGCATCTCAAACCTAAGATAAAGGAAAATACCACAATCTCATTTTTATCTGAGATTGTTTATACTTTTGAATTTACTGGGGTGTATTTTATCATCCAAATCCATGTTTCCACAATATTTAATATTATTTCCATCCACTTACAATTTTTTAAATACAATTTTACGCTTCGGTGAGTTTTTATTAAAGGATATGAAAGGAATCTTTTGTTGTTTTTCGTACAAGGTACTTTTTGACTTTTCTGAAAAAAGTATAAAGAATGTTTTTTTAACTTATACAAAATGAATGGATTTTTAAAACATTATTTCAAAGAAGATTCCTTTACAAGTTTTCAAGTTTATTTTTAATCAACTTCTTTTAGTTTATAATTGTATGACATGTTAAGAATGGAAAAGTTTTTTTGAAGTAGAAAGGATATTTTCCTCAAGAATGGAGTTCAAGTGTTTTATCCAAATTATTTTCCATCTAAGATAAAAAAGGTTTATGTTTTTATCCCTATTATTACATTGATTTTATTATGATGTGTTGGAATTATATTTTTATGAATTCCTCTATCTTATATGAAATGTTTTATGTTGTCACGATGTATAAGATTCCCATTTTTATTACATGGGTTATGCTATAATGTATGGTTTTATGATTTTGTGGCACACATAAGAATGGTATCATTATGAGATGGGTGGGACCTATATCTCCCTCCAATGCATTGGGTAAAGATTTTATATCTCATGAGATAGACATGGCTGTAATGGAAGGTTAAACCGGTTCAGTGAAACAGGACTGAAACGAGGAGTAGTCTCGGTTCAGAAAGGGACTTTGTCCACTAAGATCATCTTGGAAATGAGTCCTGACTAATAAGAAATGATTCTCTATTATTATGTGTGTATTCCACAAAGTTTCATGTTTTATGTTATGATTATTGGGATTAAATTTCACTACTATGACTTATCCCGTGTTATTATATTATGATCTCTTTTGCAGGTTACGATTTACAAAATGTTATGATCTTATGAATATGATGTGATTGATATTTCTTTTGTTTACCCTTATTGAGCATTTGAGCTAACCCTTTTATGTTTTTTCCCCAGGATATAAAGAACGATTTTATCTAAAAAAAGGGTATATCTTTATGGGAGATGTTGATGATCTTTTACCATGATTAGAAGATTATATTCAGAGTTTCCAAAGACACTAAACTATTACGGTCCTTGTGTATGTGTTTTTGTTATGTACTAAGTATTCCGTAAAAGTAATGTAATGTCCATGTAACTCAAGCTTCGGGTATCTAAATTTGGTATCAGAGGAAAGTTTTAGTCAACCTTTGGAAACTAGGATGCGAAAATGTTAGTGAGATCCCTAGAGATATTTCTAATGTATGTCCAGGGATGTCCCTAAGGATAAGTATACATATAGGATATAGTCCTAGAACTACGGTAACGATATTAGAATTTATCCTATGATGTTAGATTTTGAGGGTGCTCCCCCTTTACTCTGTTGTTTTTTCTAGCATGATTTTTTCCTCTCATAGAATTATTTTTGTGTTTTAGTTAATGGAGGGAACCAGAAGAAATTAGGTAAACATTGAATCCAATGGACAAATTGGTGACTATGAGCAACAAAATTGTGTAATTCCTAGAGATAAAGATATTGTTATTATGCCGAATCAGTCATTGCGATATATGATTAACAAGGTGAAATTTAGTGGTATACCTAATTCATCAAAGAAGAGGAAGATAAACTATTATGCATGTTCGTATGTTGAGGAGCATAAAGAAAGGAAGATTGAGATTTATAAAGAAGGGAAGAAGAACCTTGAGGAATACCTCAAATAGAGGGACCAATGTTATCTGTGTAGAGAAAAGGGTCATAGAGTGATAGACTGTTATGGAGTTCAATGTTTTATTTTTGGAAAACATGGGCATTACCAAACTCAATGCCCTGACCTAAAAAGTTACTTCTAAATCATGGAAGGACTTATTCCAGTACAATAATTGAAGAGGATGGATTGAAGTGTTTATGTATTGGTATTCAAGAATAACATTGTTGAGGTACTTTTATTGTGTATTAGAATATATTTGTATTATTATATTTTGGTTTTTAATAATTTTATGGTACCAGTAACCATGAAAAGTGATTCAAATATTTTGGAAAGCAGATGATATGCACATCATGAAGGGATAAGGAGAGAATGAAATGTTTGACAATATTCATGAGTTCATGATTGATATAAGGACTAAGTGATATCATGGTTTGAGTATAAATAATTTTGAGGATTTTGGTTTGTGGGAAGTGTTAACTTTTAACTACATTCATGTTTTCACTAAGGTTAAATGGGTATTCATTCTTCAAGACAATACATGATTAAGGTATTCACATGTTTTTAATTTGACCAAAAAGATATATCTTCAGATATATGGGGGAAAATGATGGCATTCACGTGATTGTTATGTGACATTTCAAATAATCATTTTCTTTATACTATGAGCTTGGATTGAAGTATTTTATATAAGCCTAAAGGTTGGAATGGATTATGTTGGACATATGTTATGATAGAACATTTTTCGATATTGTTGATGGGATGTTATAGTAATATAGCTTTAGAAAAAGGAAAACCTGCAGGACGGGCGACAATCCATCGCGTCGGAGAAGGATGTGGGAATCAAACCCAAAACCGAAGTGCGACTGGCCTTTATCACCTACCACTGGCCTACGGGAAGTCCCTAGTTAGTATAAACTAGTTTTATTTTATTACGCGGTATGATATATGAATTATAAGTTCATTTTTGGAATCATATACAGTTAACCTTACCATAGATGGAATTATGTATATTTGATAACTTTTTCTATACATTTGTTTGAAATAGATGGAATGGCCCATCATTCTATCACATGATCTATTAACACTTCATGAATAACAAATTCAACTTCATTTCTTTAATAGATGATGTGGAAATTTTTTAAAGCACAAACAACAGTGAAATAGTACCAAAATCTTGTAAGTATTTCTTTTAATCCACCAACATTAGGGAAATGATCTTGAAAACCAAAAATGTTGTCCTAGTTCACTTATATCTGATGAATCAGATGGTACCTTAGATCATCGCAAATCTATGGCTTCGTGATTGTTGGCTATTTCATAGCCTTGTTCTCTACCACTTTCCATCAGAACATGATGGTTAGATTTTTCTTCTATATCCATATTTTCCCCCATGTTCTCCTACGTGGAAACCCAGTGATGAGTTAATTTGTGTAACCATTACATTTTATAATTTAGTTTTTAAAGCCTAGTTTTGGTATTCCTTTTTACGATGTGGGTTTCTATTAAACAAACTTTCGTGTAGTAATCCATTTATAACCCCGACGAATTTCGATGGAGAAATTCATTTTAAGGGGAGTAGAATTTAACACCCTGATATTTTATGAAAAATATTCTTTTAATTTCATTAATGTCTAGTGTGGTATGCTACACCATGATTACCTGGCGCTATACGCAACACCGTATTAGCTTGCAGTATAAGCAACACTATTCTTGGATCGTGTTACACACAATTTTGATAAGAGTTATTCTACGCAACATTGAGTATATATATATATATATTCAATGTATAAATGAAATATGGGTGGATTATGTTATATAAAACAATGATGGATTCTTGCACAACACGCATCCTTGACTTTCCTTTCATTACATGCAAGCGCGACCTTCCGCGATAGTGTGTGTTGTACGCAATACTGTGTTTCGCTAAACAATGATGTGCTATTAAAATATTATTAGAACTATCTGTTATGAATATTAATAACCACTTTTTGAAATTTTGTAAATTTTATATTTCAAAATGGGATTCATTTTTGGATTTGGAATATCAAAATTAGCTTAGGATGAAATTTTGGTACTTTTTGGATAACTTTCATTTTCTGATGAAGGGGGAAATTTTCTAAATTTTAATTAAAAATAGACTTTTTAATCAAAAAATTAATAGTGATAAATAATTAATTTGAGTGGTTTTAATGTATATTTAGAATATTTTTTTACAATTTAATACAATGTTGGTCATTGGATGTAATTTCACATTTAAACCATACACAATCAAGTGTCAATCTTTTAATAGTTATTATCTCTTAAGAACACGCTATTTGTTTTGACGATGGGTATTAATTTTTAGATTAAGTAATGCAACTGATATGTTGTGAATTTGGTAAAATAGACATAATTTTTCAGTACATAATATAAAATATAGATTAGGCCTAATTTTTGGTATTTTTCTGGAAACTTTCATTTTTTGATGAATAGTGAGACCACTAAGTGGTAGTTAAAAAACTAAATTTTTCATAAAACATAATTTTACCACTTCTTTGAGTGGAATTTCAAAAAATTCGAGAGACACGGTTGATGTCAGCATGTAAAATGTGGTTCAATGAGATGAAAATAATCTTTTGTGAATAGTAACTTTTTACTTTTTTTACCACGGTTAAAAGTAAATAGTGTAATTAAGTGTAAAAATGATATTATTATTACCATAACACATGTCCTAATTCTATTGGATAAGTGAGATTCGACCATAAACAAATTTAGGAATAAAATATGACCATTTAGGCTCACTTGGATTGGATTAGGACATTTATTATTAATATATTTAAAGAAGGGTTAAAATTTTTAAAATCAAAGATTAATAAGTAAATAATTTTTAATATAGGGTTATACATAAGATAAATTCGACTATAAATATTCATTAGAAAGATAAAAATATTTCCCACATAACTGTATTTTATTTGTAATTTTTAGACATTATATAATTTAATTTATTTATGACAGAAAGATGAGGTAGTAATTATCTTCTTAATTAAATATTGACATAATTGATGTTACAAATACCCAAATAAATGTAATTTGAGACTTTTTATGAAATAAAATAATTTTCTAGGTTAATATTACATGTTATTATTGAGGTAATGTAATTTTTTTGAACTAATAATTCTGTTATTATTTTCAAAAAAATCAATTACATAATAGTGTCAAAATTGACATAAAATGGTTTCTAAAACAAATATTTTATTATTAATTGTTATGTTATTCCTAAAAATCTATGGTTCGGCCAAATAACATAGATAAGGTTATATATATTAATAATAATCAACTTGGTGTTCGTTTGGCTTCTTATAGTAAGTTTATTAACCTTATAGTGTAAGAACACAAAAAGACAAGGTAAAAGTAAAATTATCTAACTTAATGATAAATCTAAATGATAAGGTCGTAATAGGAACCTAAAATTGTCTAAAATCTATTGGATGAGGGGATTTCGACCCATCCCAACATTAGCTACGAAATAAATCAATTTGGAGCTATTTAAAACCGAATTTGTCTTTATAATAAAATAATATTTTTAGTTATTCCAAATGTGCCCCTCTCCTCCCTTATAAAAGGGCACCTCCTCCCTCTCCTCCTCACACAAATTTGAGCCTTCATGCTCGGACAACCCCTTCCTATTTTTATTCTAAACTTCACTAGAAACATCCTAGAGGTCTGGGTCTTCTTCAAAGACCAATTTTAGTTCCCTAATAGGAGGTCTCAAAGAGGAACTTCAAAGAAGAGGTAATGTCCGTTACCGATTCTTTCAAATTTATTTCTTCTTCCAATTATTCTTCTTAGGATGTTTCATTATGAAGTCATAACATCAGTATCACTTATATACTGATATTTTATTATAAGTATGAAACAACCCTATTTCACCATCTTTCCATCCTACGGAAAATGAAATCACCGCGCGTGCGTACGTACGGAATACCGTCTCCACGTCGTGGTGTAATCTATTTTACACCACCACCTTAATAGGATGGGTATAATGGTGTAAATAATAACTACATATGATTATTTTAAAGTGATATTGATTCTGTAATATTAATTATACACTTTAATACAATTCCACGATCATGGGAATGATATCATCGCTCGTTCTTACGTACGGACTACCGTCTCCACGACGCGATGAGATTCATTCTCCATGTTTACCATACATGAATGATCATATAGTTTATATAATGAATAATAATTAAATATATGAAATAATAATGATACTGGATTTATATATATATATATTTATTTCATCTATCTAGTTTCATTCAATTCAATAAGGAAACGAAAACAACGTTCATGCGTACGTACGGCCTAACGTCTCCATGAACGATGTATTTCATTCCTTTTGTGGATCTATAATATACATATGTATATGATGAATATATATTATATATAAATCATGTTTTAAATTCTAGAATTATTCAAATCAGGATATAAGTAATAATATCAAGAAAGACAAGTCGAAACACATACGATAAATGAAATGATTTTCCCAAAAATGCTGCTTTAACATGGGATTTACAAAAGAACGGGTAATATAAATTCATAAGTGAAACATATATGATAACATAACAATTAATATGATTATGTAATAAGTCAATGAAATTATTTAAATCATTATAAAAGAGGTTCGGATACGTACAAAGCATATCAGACCTATAGTAAGGGAAAATATCACAATATCATTTTTATCTGAGATTGTTTATACTTTGGAATTTACTAGGGTGTATTTTATCATCCACATACATGTTTCCTCAATATGTAATATTATTTCCATCCACCTACAATTTTTTAAATCCAATTTTACACTTCGGTGAGTTTTTAGTAAAGGATATGAAAGGAATCTTTTGTCGTTTTTCTTACGAGGTACTTTTTGACTTTTCTGACAAAAGTATGAAAATGTTTTTTTAACTTATACGGCATGAATGAATTTTTAAAACATTATTTCCAAGAATATTCCTTTACAAGTTTTCAAGTTTATTTTTAATCAACTTCTTTTAGTTTATAATTGTACGACATGTTATGAAAGGAAAAGTGTTTTTGAACCAGAAAGGATATTTTCCTTAAGAATGGAGTTCAAGTGTTTTATCAAAATTATTTTCCATCTAAGATAAAAAGGTTTCTGTTTTTATCCCTATTATTACATTTATTTGATTATGTTGTGATGGAATTATATTTTTATGAATTCCTTTATCTTATATGAATTGTTTTATGATGTCACGATGTTTAAGATTCCCATTTTTGTTACATGGGTTATGCTATGATATGTGGTTCTCTGATTTTGTGGCACACATAAGAATGGTATCATTATGAGATGGGTGGGACCTATATCTCCCTCCAATGCATTGGGTAAATATTTTATATCTCATGAGATAGACATGGCTGGAACGGTAAGTTAAACCAGTTCAGTGAAACAGGACTGAAACGAGCAGTGAACTCGGTTCAGAAAGAGACTTTGTCCACTAAGATAGTATTGGCAATGAGTGTTGACTAATAAGAAATGATTCTCTCTGATTATTTGTGTATTCCACAAATTATCATGTTTTATGTTATGATTATTGGGATTACATTTCACTACTATGAATTATCCTGTGTTATGATATTATGATCTCTTTTGCAGGTTACGATTTCCAAAATGTTATGTTCTTATGAATATGATGTGATTGATATTTCTTTGGATTACCCTTACTGAGAATTTGAGCTCACCCTTTTCTGTTTTCTTTTCCCCAGGATATAAAGAAAGATTTTAGGTAAAAAAAGGGAAGATATTTATAGGAGATGTTGAAGATCTTTTACCATGATTAAAAGATTATATTCTGAGTTTTCAAAGACACTAAACTATTACGGTCCTTGTGTGTGTGTTTTTTGTTATGTACTAAGTATTCCTCAAAAGTAATGTAATGTCCATGTACGTCAAGCTTCGGGTCTCTACAGAAACATATTTAAAACTAAAATAATATTATCTTACAATTAATAATATTTTAATTTGAATTATCTATATAAATAATTTTGATTTAAATCATATTTTTTAATTAAATATAATATTTAATAAATAATTTATTTACTCACAAATTTCATTAACATATAATAACTATTTACTAATAATACTCACATTAATAAAATAACCGAAGATATAATATTTAAATAAAAACATAATAACATCATATAATTAAATATTTTATAATTATTTAATAGCTAAAATATTAATATATATCAACATTAATATTTATTAGTATGAATTAACTAACCTTAAAATAAGTAATATAGTATTTATTTAAAAAAATTAATTTAATATTGCAATTAATTTTTTTTTTATTACATTTTTGATTTTTTATTCCGGTGTAGGTTCACATTAGAGTAAAAAACATTTCCACATCCATTCGACTAACTCATTGGGATTTAGTAATGAGGGAATTTCAAAAAATACATGAGTTTCATGAAAAACAGACTTTTGGACTGCACAAGTGAGAGAACCTTAATGTTGATGGATGACAGGGGGTGACGTGTAGTATATGAAAGTAGGATACAAAAGAAGAGTAGAAGGAATTATTTTATGGGGTGGGGGTGATTAATTTGATCATCCACATCTGTCCTAAGAAGAGTAAGAACTTGGGGAAAATCTTGAAACACTCTTGGAAAACCATGTCCTAGAGACCCGAGTTCTAGGAGCAGTAATATTTTTTGCTTAAAGAGCTGATATCTTCGTCTATTTTAATTAATATTTATTTATTTTAATAGAAGGATTTTTTATTACACTATATAGATAATTTTAGGATAAAACTTCAAGTTCAGGGATATAAAATTTTTTGACTTGTATCTTTACTTCCTTTTCACATTATCAATTTAACGTATTCAGAATTGGTTTGCGAGATCATTATTGAATACATTCAACAACATCATACCACTAGAACATAATTTACTAAATTAAAAATTCATTTGGAGATATTTATTATTGATCAATATTTCAAAAGATAATAAATTAAAAAAACATCAGAACTTTTGGTGAGGTCATTATGTTGTCATTTTCAAATCACTATTTCCAAAGTTGTCGATCATGGAGTGGTGAACTCCATGATCGGACAATCTTAATGAAATTACTCCTGGAGAGGGTATTAAGTCATTCTTTTCTACTGTGGAATATTATATCCCATTTTAAGAGAATAATAATACATTACAACTAGTAGAATAATTTTTTTCCACGAACATTTTTTTGATTGCTCATTTTGAAACATTTAATATCTCTGTTACATCTTGTAAGTCTATTTAATGTTTCCTGATTATATTGAACAAAAAACCAAAAATTACAGTTACATTAATTCTTTATTAAAAACCAAAAAATACCTTAAAAGAATAAAAAATAGTAAATCTACTACACTACTGATAATTGTGGGGTATTTTGAAAATTTTTAGAATCATTTTGGTCAAAATCACCATCTCTCTAGGTTCAACCCTACATTCCACATATATAGTATTTAGTAAAAATATAACCAATTAAACATTGACCAGCTTCAATAAAGGTTGTCGTCATTTAGTCTATTATAAAACTATGCAATATCATAATCTTGAGTATATAAATTATATTAGTGATAGAATTTTATAATAGCCATTGAATTTTCATTACAATATAATTATTTATTTTATCACTATGTTGTATTTGTGTTACTTATTCAGTATGTTAATTTCATATGTATTGATGAAATTTAGTTTATAAGTAAAAAATGTCATCATTTAGTTAACAGTGGTCAATAGAATTATAGTTATATAGTTTATAATAAATTAATAATGAAAAAAAATTAATTTTAAACATAAAATGTTTTTTAACCACATATGGAAGGAAATAATGAAAAATGAATCACAACACATTTGGGAGATGGTAGTTCACTCGTACGCATGAAAAATATTATAATTTTTTAATTTATGGAATGGTAAAATGTATAGTAATATTCCAAATTTATGGAATCATAATTATTTAATAGATATCATATATATATATATATATGATACATAATTTTATCCATCCATATACGCATGTAATGAAAAAAACACATCACGTCATCGAGGAGGTTGTCCAAAGGTACACAAACGTTATGATTCATTTCATATTGGATGGGAAAAGAGATGAAAATATTTAATATAAAAACTACAATAACATTTTAAGATATTAATTTTACATTTTTATTATAATTTCATTGAAATATATTATATAAAATAAGTGTAATATGATATAAAACTGAAAACATTCTTGTAATAGTCATACCACTTCTTAGAGAATCCATCTTTTCCTTACACCATATGCCATGATGGATTCTATTTTTGATAGTCTGGAACTTGAGATAAATGGGGAGTATATATGGGATGGTATTTGTATTTATCATGGATTATAGAAATGATAAAATAAATTATAGGACGAATGGATTGGTGGTTTCATTTTTTAAGTGAGGAGGGAAACATTCATGTAAATAATTCAAATATTAACATATAATATGCTCCGATAAAATTTTTAATGGATCAAAAATTATATATTCTTGATGATAAGATTTAAATGTTCAATTTAATTTCATAAAATAAAACATAGACAATTTTTTGTGTGATTCCAAACTATATCAATTTTTTTAATCCCATCGTTATGCTCATTTAATGTTTAATATGAAAAAAATTAAAAATAATTAATGTTATTGAAAGTAATTTTAATATTTCCAAGTCGATTATACCTGGAAATATTATGATAAGATAAAATATGTCTAATAAATTTTTGTTATTCGATAAATTTTATGGTTTTCAAGCGATTTAAAAATATTTTCTGAACAATAAATTTCAATAAATGTGATATTTTGAACTATTCACAAAATTTTCCATGGTACATATCAAGATTATTATTTAATTATAATATAATATCATAAACCATAAATTATGAATTATAACTATACAATAATTTCATAGACCCCATATCATGTTTAAAACAAATTTCATTTAATATTGTAAAAACATAATTTCTCTTTTTATTGGATACACGAGCACTCCATTGGCATTTAATAAGAGTTCAAGGTAATTATACCCTTAATAAATATTTTAAAAATTTAAATAATAAATATATTTCACTATTGATAATATCAAACATCTAAATTCATTCATATATAATATTTTTATATTCATATCTGGACAACGTAATAAGTTAGAGAGAGTGACAATTTATAACTACTCATAACATAAATTAATATAATATCAATAATCATTTTAGAGCAACAAAAAATTATATTCCTTCAAAATTAGGATTATCTTGGACAAAATAAACTCATCTTATGAAATAAAATCAACTCTACGATTTTTTTAATTTATTCAATAGTTTTTACATCACTTAACCCATTTTAAAATTTTGAGTGGTGGGATTTATCATGTAAAATCCCATGATTTCAATATAAGTTATATCATTAATTTAAGTCAATATCTTATACTGCAAACAACACCAACATGGCTTGCGTTATATGCATGATTGAGTTTCATCAAAACATCACATTAATATTATAATTATTTAAACAATATATGTATTTATCAATTATATATTTTGATATGAATAGTAAATAATAAATTTTTAATGTTATTTAAAATTTTTTCACATGAATAAAGCATATTTATAATGAAATGTATATGTTTTTTTTAGAATGGTTATATAATTAGAAAAACTATTTTCTTAAAAGAACTACATTTTATGTCCTTTTGTGAACAATAATAAAATTAATATTTGAAAATCCTAAAAATTGTATTTGGTAAAATATAGTTTATTTTTTGATTTAGAATATCAAAATTAGCTTCAAGTGAATTTTAGGTATTTTTATGAAAACAATTAAATCTTGATGAATAACAAAAAATACTACATAGTACAAAAAATCAAACTTCTTTTTAAATAATAATTATTTTTTAAAATTTATTTTAATGTAAAAATAGATACATAGTACCTATATTTTTCCAATATAATTCAATGGAGTCATTTTTATTTAAGAATAGATATATATAATTTTATTGATCTGTTTGACGTCTTTTACCCACTATCTAGGCACATTTGCAAATATTCAAAAAATTAAATTTTAACATTTCTATGAATTTAATTTCAAAAATTCTAGAGACACTATTGACATAAGTATGTAGAATTTGGTTCAATAGCATGAATATAATTTTTGGTGAATAGTAAATTTGGAATTTTATTTACCACAGTTAAAAGTAAATATGGTAATTAAAGGTAAAAATGGTATTATAATTAACCTAACACATGTACAAATTCTACTGGATAAGTGTATTTTGATAATAATAAAACATAGAAATAAAATATGATCCTTTTTTATCCACTTGTTTAAGATTAGAACATTTACTATATTTTATTTAATGATTAGTTAAAAGTTTTAATTTATAATTTTAATTACAAAAACATTTTTAATATAGGGTTATACAAAAGATAAATTTGACTAAAAATATTAAATAGATATATAAAAATATTTTTTAAATTATCATATTTTATTTATAATTTTTGGACATTATAAAAGTAAATTTATTAATGACATAATGATGATACAATATTTAACTTATTAAAAAAAGATTAAAATAATTGATATTAAAAATATTAACAAATGGTATATTGTTACTTTTGATGAATTCCAAGAATTTTATAGATTAATATGACATATTAGGGATTATAAAATAATTTTTTTAAGTGATAGTGTTGTTCGGACTTTCACAAAAAGAAAATACCAAATAGTGTTCAAATTGACATAAACGAGTTTTTAAAACAAATACTATATTATTAAATTATTTAAAACTTTTAAAAATATATGGATTAGCTGATAGACTTATGTAATGATATATATGTCATTAATGAACCAATTGTGTTTCTCTTAGAATTTTATAGTATGTTTAATATCCAATTAATATAAAAATACAAGAAGACATTTTAAAAGTTAAACTATTTAACTAGTAGTTAAATAAAAATGATACGATTAATATGGTGACCTAAACTTGTCTAAAACCTATTGGTTGTAATGATTTTGACCCATAACAACCTTATCATTGAAATAAATCCATTTGGATCCATTATATTGCCAGAATTATTTTATAATAATATATTATTTTAATTTTTCCTAAAGTGTCCCTCACCAATTATATAAAAGGATACATCCCCTTCTCTAAAAATCACACATCCAAAGCAATTTTTCTCGGCTAACCCCTACTCAAATACCTTCCCAAATATATTTAATTCATCAAATATGCCTTAATTTGATCATAAATCCATCTTATTGAGCCATTTTAATCAAATCATTATAGAAGCAGCTGAAGAATAGGTTATAATTTAATCACCTCTATCAATGTCATTTTTTGTCCATTTCTTCTTTATTCATTATATCCAAAAAAATAATAAATCCAGTACCTTATAAATATTTTTATTTTATTCTTTTTATGATACACCCATATTCATTATTCTATACATTCTATGAATGACAATGTCACCAAACGTGCGTACATACGGATTATCGTCTCCACGAACGCGATAAGATTCATTCCACATTTTAAAAATTCTAGAATAATTTTCAATTTATGATTAAAAAAATTTTATATGAAATTATTTTCATTTTGAATATGAATCAAATAAATCTTCTGAAAAATAAACATGACTTCTATAACAAAACATATAAAGGAAAACATATCATTTAACCCACAAAACAATGATACTACAAAAATATTGTTAACAATGAAATATTATAAGATCAGGTGTGATATCATACTTATGAATTTGGGTTCATGTATAACTTAATTACAATGAATTAACCATTATAAAGGATGTTAACCTACCCTCGAATATGGAAATATGCAAGGTAAGGGTTAATTTTACAATCGCTTTATTATCTTTGGTTGTTTTAATGAAAGTATATGTTAGGAATTCTTTATCATCCACATCTGTGTTTCGTAAAAATTTATTTCAAAACATTTTAACCACCTCCAATTATATGGGTAAAATTGATTTAAACCTTTTTTTTGACTTTTTATATTTTTTAAAGGAGTCAGTCCTTCATTTTCAAAACAAGGTACTTTATGAATTTTTTTCAAAATTAAATAAAGAATGTTTTCTAACTCATAGAACGGGTGCAACTAATTTCATCCATTATAACACAATTGAATATTCTCTGACAAGATTATAAGAATAATTTCCAAATAAATATTTTCTTTACTATTAAATGATTTCATAATAGAATGAGATATTTCACTCAAATTTTTTGGGATTGATTTTATCTATGTCAATATCCTTCGTTGGATTTTGCACTTGTTTGAAGTTAATTTATTACGATACAATCACCCATATTGTATTGATGGTTTTTTTATATTTTTTATCATGTATGTGTTATTTTTATATAATTCATGGTTTATGGTAAACATATTAAAATTTTGTATGCTTGTTTTAATATTAATGTTTAGGTTATGTTTCGACCTTTTCATATGAGGAATCCATTGCACTTAGTAAGTGATGGGTTGAGACCACTATAGCATCTTGATGCATCAGCAGGTCTCATGAGACATACTAGTATCTTGGCACAAGGCCTTGAAAAAATATTATTTGTAGTCTTGGAATGATGCCTTGAAAATGTGGTTATGATGGCTGATATTATCCATTTCATCATTTTTAAATTATCTACTAATATGAAATGTGATTTTTTGACTAGTATAATATCCATGTGAATAACTAAATGGAATTATTTGATTTATATTTCCCATATTATATAGAAGTGTAATTTTAAAAGGCTTGTGTTTTAGTCTTATACATTGCCTTAAATGTTTATTCTTATTTATGATAGTTTTGGCTATATTGTTGTCTTTACTAAGCATCTGAGCTCACCCCTTTCTTATGTTATCTTTTTACCCGGATGATAATAAGTATATTATGATTTACCTGTAGGGATAGTCTAAGGGAATTGGTATGTTCAAACAAGACAGAATGTTATTGTTTTTTTCATGTTGTAATGTAAATGTTTTTTTTGTATATAGTACTTCTAAGGCTAATTATCTAATAGGTTGTTCTATACATGATCTATTATGATCATGCATATGTTATGTAATAATGAACCAACTATATGTAACTAGGGTTGGAGCATTACAGTTGGTATCAGAAAAAGTTTAGTAAAAACCTTGGAAATTAGATTTAGATAAACTCTGATTAGAGAACATTACCTGAAGATATATTTTTATGACTAATGTAGAATATAATTCAGAAATTTTGGTAATGTAAATATTATGGGGGTTTTCCAAGAAAATACATCCCTGTATGGATACAAACAGGTAGAGGTGGCTATGACACAGAAATACCAATGAGTGGAAACTCTATTTAAGAGATCCAGGCATGACATGGGGAATCATGGTACATGACAATGATTCTTTCTGCACTCTAGTTATTGACACTCCAGGGGGATATGGTTAGGATAATTCAAATTTTCTTACAAACTGTTATGAAGGATTTCGGATTAAATGATTTCTCAATGAAAACATTTTTACGATTATGAATTATATGCATTGACTTTTCAATTTATGTTATGTATTTTACAAGTTCATAATTAATTATTGAGATTCATAAACTTACATAGTGTATTGTATTATATAGAAATGGTTCCTAGTAGATGGAATGATAACTCCAGTAATACGAATGATTGAAATAGTAAGAAAGATCATATCATTCATGTTCTTAAGTCAATATTTAGAAGGGAAATATTCTCTCACATATTCTCATCATATGAAGAAATAGTATCTTGCGTTAATAACATAAGTTAAGAATTACTTTATTCCTACATTATTGAATGGAAGCCAAAGAAGAAAAGGATTGTTAAAAGAAAGGAGGATAAAGGGAAGAAGGGAATGAAGGATTTTCCCAGATGTGATAACTTTGGAAAGAATCACCTTCGTAAATGTTTTAAAGGAATGAGAGTTTGATATAAGGTTGGGAAAAAGGACAGCAAATACATGATATCAAGTGGAAAGCAAACAGTTTCAAATATATAATGCTTAATCTAAATGGAGTTGGGACACTATGTAAATAAATGTCGTAATCATCAACGTATAACCCAAATGAGGTTGTTGGATAATAATATTATTATGATACTACCGCTGATGAAGAGGAATAATTAGTGTTCTTATATTTTTATTAATGAAATATGTCATTTGATTGTTGGTTCAATGATATAATATTTATTTTAATTATTTAAATAAATAATGATTGTACTTCAGTACTATTTCATTGAGGATTTTAGATTATATGGTATGATGAAAATTCACTCAACATCAAGTTAAACTTTTGGGAAAATACATTGTTGAAGGAAAGAGAAACCTTAATATGAATCTGATACTGAAGTAGTGATTTTGGAATAAGAGATGGTTGATTTGGATAAAATAAGTGTGAAATTCTTGACTACCTAGGAACTAATTAATGGTTTGTTTATTCCATCATTGTTGGAGTATTCTAAAATTTTGGATATAATGAATATATCTAGTATTATATAAGGATAAAGGGAGAATCAATGTAATCAATAAGAATTTATGTAAATTTCGGGTGCTAGAATGTTTGCATAGAATATATTATGAAGGTACTCACAATTTATTATGCGGAAAAAAAGAGTTCTTCATTATTTTATTTTAACCTTTTTTATAAATTTTTGGACTATGAGTCTGGACACAAGTATTTTGGATAAGTATAAAAGTTGGAATCTATTAAGTTTGACACTGGATACTATGGTTTATGGTTATGAAATTTCTTATGATTATTTTTTGGATTTCTTTTATAAAAATCACATCCCATTGGTCGGGAGACAACCCATCACGTCTGGAAAGGCTGTGAGACATGAACCCGAAACCGAAGGGTGACAATGGTGCATCACCTACCATTGGCCTATGTGATGTCCTGGTTTGTTTAATGTAGTTTTTTCAAATGATCTTATAGATAAAATATTAATTCATTTTTTTAAAACTTATACAATTAGGATAAATAGAATATTTTTGATTTCTATTATCTTTTGGATTGAAAAAAGAGTTTGTGGTAGAAATTAGTTAAAGGGTGGAACTATAATTGTCAATTATTGTTTTTTCTTATTCTATGAAGAAATTAATTCTTAATCATTAGAGAAATGATCATAAATCTAAAAATGTGTTATCCTAATACATTATGTTTTTTTGAATCAATGATATTTTATGTAATCATAGATTTATAGCTTTAAGGTCCTTAATTTTCTTTTAATTGTTCACTAGTTTGTGATTTATGACCACAATCACTTCCTATAAAATTAAATTTTTCTCTCTAATTACAATCTCAAATTTCCACCAATGTTATAAATTTGAAATTCTAATTTGGAGGTGAATTTTTTATTTCCCTTTCCTTTTTATTAATACAAAATATTATGAACTCTATTTCCGAATAGGGTTTTCCACAAAGGTATTTTCAATTATAAACCATTTATTTCCAAAGAATAATTTCATATTGAGATGAAACAATTCATTGAGGGAGGGGAGAATGTAATAACCCATTATTTCCCAGTAAGTTATATCTTTAAAGAAATTCAATATCTTAAAATTTACACCCCACCGTCTTGGCTTGCATTATACACAAGATTGAGTTTCTATGAAGCAACATATTAGTATATAATTATTTAAATGATATATTTATTTTTCAATTAAATATTTTGATATGAATATTAAAGAATAAATTTTTATCATTATTTATAATTTTTTCACATAAATAAAACAGATTTATAATGAAATGTATATGTTTTGTAAAAATAGTAATATATTTAGAAAAACAATTTTCTTAAATGAACTACATTATATGTCTTTTTGTGAAAAATAATAAAATTAATATTTGACACCCCTAAAAATATAATTTGGCAAAATAGACCTCATTTTTTGAGTTCATAATATCAAAATTAGCTTAGGTTTAATTTTTAATATTTTTCAAAAAAATTAAATTTATAATGAATAGTGAAAAATACTACATAGTACATAAAAAATATTTTTATTTAAATAATAAATATTTTTATTTAAATTTATATTAAAGTAAGAATTGATAAATAATACTAATATTAGTAAAATGTAACTATTTGGAGTCATTTTATAATAATATTAGATATATAAAATTTTACTTTACTTTTTAACGTCTTTTACCAACCCTCTAGGATCTTTTGAAAATTTGCATAAAACATAATTTTACCACTTCTCTGAATTGAATTTATAAAATCTGAGAGGCATATTTCAAATCAGTAAGTAAAATGGGTTTCAATAGGATGGATATAATTTTTCTGAATAGTAACTTCTTATTTTTATTTACCAAAGTTTAAAGTAAATAGGGTAATCAAATGTAATAATGATATTGTAATTACCCTAACACTTGTCCTATTATTACTGTATAAGTTTATTTGGACCAAAATAATCCTTATGAGTAAAATATGATCCTTTTTTATCCACATGGATTAGACTAATACATTTATTATATATTAATTAATGAAGTGTTAAAGGTGTTAAATTCAAATTCTAGTAAATAATGTATATTTAATATTAGGTTATACATAAGATAAATTTGAGTATAAAAATTTATTTGAAAGAAAAAAATATTTCATAAATCATTTTATTTTATTTATAATTATTAAACATTAAATAATTAAATTTTTTTATGAAACAATGGTGACGTAGTAATTACCTTATTATTGAATGATTAAAAAATTGATATTTCAAATATTAAAATAAATGTAAATTAATGGTTTTGAGGAATTATAAGAATTTTTTAGGTTAATAGGACATGTTAGGGTTTATTATAAAAAATTATATCTAAGTCATAATATTTTTATGACTTTCACAAAAACCAAATTCTAAATAGTCTCTAAATTGACATAAATGAGTTTTCAAAACAAATAATATATTATTAAATGATACAATTTTCTTAAAAATATAATGTTACACCAATGGACTTATATAATTATAAATATTTCATTAATGAACAACTTTAGGTTATATTAGCATTTTATTTCATGTTTCATAACCATGTAATATAAAAATAAAGAAGACATTGTAAAAGTTAAACAATTTAATTAAGTGTTTAATCTAAATGATAAGGTTAATATGGTAACCTTAATTTATTTAAAACCTATTATATGAGAGTATTTTGAACAAATCCCCACCATAGCCTAGAAAAAAAAATCCATTTTTTGCCATTATAAACCTAAAATTATTTTATAATAAAATAAAAGTTTAATCTTTTCCTAAAGTGACCCCCACCACTCATATAAAAGGGTACATGCATGAACGCGATGAGATTCATTCCCCATCGTAAGAATTCGAAAATTATTACCATTTTATGATTAGAAATAATTTTTTAGAACTTATTATCATTATGGATATGAATCAAATATATCCTTTCAATAATAAACATGACTTACATAACAAAACAAATAATGGCAAATGAATCAATTAACACCAGAAACAATGATACTACTATAATATCATCTACAAAGAAATATTAGAAGTTAATGAATTATATCGTATTTATGAACGTGTGTTATTGTATAATTTAATTACAATGATTTAAACATTACATAATATGATAACATAACCTCGACTAAAGAAAACTACATTGTTAGGGTAAATATTAAAATATCTTTATTATCTATTGTTGTTTTTACGAATGTATATTCTAGAACTTCTTTATAATCCACATCCATGTTTCTTAAAACATATATCAAATAAAATTTACCATTGTGTATAATATGGGATAAATTAATCTACAACCTTGTTTGATATTTCATAAAATGATTTTAAAGAAGTCTTTCTATCATTTTCAAAACAAGGTACATTATGAACTTTTTGACAAATTAAGGAAAGAATGTTTTTAAACATATACGACATGTGAGGCTTTTTTTTGTTTTAACACCTTCTAAGATTCCATTAAAATATTACAATAATATTTTACATGAAAAATTTTCTGTACATTTAAATGATTTCAAAATAGAAATAGATATTTCACTCATATAGTTTTTGGATTGATTTAATATATGTCAACATCCCTCATTGGATTTTACATTTTATGGAAACTGATTTATTGTGATAAAATATTCCCTATTTTATTTATGGTTTTGTGTAATTTTTGAATGTGGATGTTTTATTTTTATATCATTCATGGATATGGTTAAAGTATTAACATTTTGTATGCTAGTTTTAATAAGAATGTTTCTATTATGTTTCAACCCATTCATTTGAGGAATGCATTGGACATAGTTAGAGAAATGTGGAGCCCACTATATCTCCTTGATGCATCGATAGATATCAAGATACACACTAGTGTATTGGATAAAGGCCTTGAAAGAATCTTATTTGTAGTCATCGCATGAGGACTTTAATATGTGGTTATGATGTTCGACATTATGCATTTCATCATTATGAAATTAGCTATTCATATTACATGTGATTATTCGAGTAGTAGATAATCCATGTGAATAAGTAAATGACATTATTTCATTTATCATTACCATATTATGTAGAATTTTATGTTTAAAAAACTTTTTTTAGTCTTATAAATTTCCTTAAATGTTTATGCTTATTTATAATAGTTTCTGATATATTTTTATCATTACTGAAAATATAACCAGCCCTCTTTCTTAAGTTTTCTTTTTCCCAAGACGTGAAGAAGTATATTATGATTGACCTGAAGGGATAGTCTAAGGGAAATGGGTGTGTTAAATGGGGACATAATGTTGTTGTTTTTTTATTTCATGATGTAATGAAAAACTTAGGTTTGAATCTAGTATTTCTAATACTACTAAACTAATTAGCCTTTGGAGACATGCACTCTTGTGATAATGCTAATGTTATGTAATAATTCACTGACTCTGGGTAACTATGGTCGGGCTGTAAAATATAACAGTTCTATTGATTTTCACTAAATAATGAATTTTATCATAGTAAATAATATGATTATTATAACTAAAAATATTTAATCTGTCTTCTAAAACTAAATTTCCCAAGGTGATAAAACATAATTCTAATATATGTTACTGAATAAAAAAAGTATTAAATGAAATAAATTTTCCATGAATAAATTCGATGTTATTAAATAATAATAATTTATTGTTTTTAATTGGAAATGAATAAGTTGAATTATTTTAATTCAAATATGTCTAATTTTACTTTTATATAAATATAAAATGTATTGTGACATTATTAAATTATTATTTTTGAAAAAACTAGTATTTTTATGTATTCATCCAAAAATATATATTTTAAAAAATATTAAAACAAAATTACCCTAAGTAGTATTTCATTATTGGATAATTTAGACATTGTTTAATTTATAAACTAAAATATAAACATGTGATATCAATTAACTTTACCATTCACAAAAAAATCTATAAAATGCATTTTTTGGGGAAAGTGTATTTCTGAGGAATAAAAATAATTTATAGTAAATTCCATCACTACTAATCACACAAATATATTTTTTAAATTTATTTATTATATAAATAGTCTAAATTTTAATTAATATTATTAATTAATATTAAATAATATAACCTATTTAGACAATAATATGCCAGAGACATAGAGACAGTTTCATCAAAAGTATCTATTTTTCAGTCAAATTATTTTATACACATTTTTACACATTGATAATCTATGTAAATTTATAATTTAGTATAAAATGTAATAAATTATTAAAATATTTAATAATGGTATTTCTAATGTTCATTATATTCTATAAAATGGATAGGTTAAAATTTTCATATATATGTAAAAAAGTATCCTATAGTACGTTGTGGTTTTTTTAAGACCAGTGTTCTATATAACACATTCAATCTAATGAAATATTATTTAAATAATATGAATTCTAAAATATCATGATATTATAATGATGGTGATATATTGAGATCCCTAGCAGTGAGTGACTACATGGGAATATTATATCTTTTCCATTGTGGGTATAGAACTGCTTAGTTCTAGATATAGATTAATAATGGATATGACTGACATTTTAATGGTGTATCGATTATGATAACTATGTGATTTGAAATATAATTTTTTAGTGAGTTATCAAAAGAGAAATTTTTATTGAATTAATAATTATTTATTTTTAATCTATACATTAATTCCTAATAACTTCCTATTAGCACATAAAAATGGGTGACCCGAGGAGGATCGAAATGAGTATATTTAAAGACATACCACTATATAATTTGTATTGTTTTTAAAACTACATTTATATAGTTAGTGATGGTATACTACACCCGAGAATCAATTATAGAATGTGAAAATTATATTTTAATTAAATAATAATAAATGAAAATTTGTAAAATTTCACGAAAAAAATCCAATTTGATAGGATGAAATAGATTTTGAACTTACTTTGTCAAAATAAGCCTATAATGAAATTATAAAATATTTCTATAGAAATAAGTTGTTATGAATAATAAAAATTATAGTATTGATATAACACAATTTTTTTATTATTAATGACTTATAATATGTAAAATTAAAAATATATGAAGTGTCAATTTTATTGAGATAATAATACAATCATTTTGAGGTATAGATAATTTCTTTTAAAAAAACTAGGTTTCTCATTAAACTATCTTTTAAAGGTGTAATGTATACGCATCTTAATGAATTAATACAATATTTGATGATTAATTATATAATGTAAATTCCTATATTATATATCAAACAATATTAATTTAAATTCATTAAAGGATGATTATATGTCCTATTGTAATTTGTGATAATTTATTTCTTGAAAAATGTATAAATAATAGGTTTCTAACACAGTTTGGGTTTTTTTTAAATTAAATTCATCTAATTATTTTAATTGAATTTGATATAATGAATTAAATATATTTAATCATAATAATAAATAACAGTTAATCTGGCCATGTTATGTTTTGGTCATAATGTATTGAAAAAATAATAAAAATTAATTACCGTGGTTACGGTTAAAAGAAGTTTATCTAGAGTTAACCCATCACGAAAAAGAATCAATTGACCTATAAAAATTATAAAGACCCATTATAATTTATTTTGAAAAATATTACTTATTAAATTTTAATTGGATCAATTTTGGACCCATATGTCTATGAAAGTGACATGAAATTATTGAAAGCGTTAAAAATTTTAAGTTTGTATCTGCCATAAATTATTTAAGGGAACTACATCTCATATCATTTTCAAAAATATCACGACATTTATCATGACAAAACACTACAAAAATAATTTACTAATATTATTTTCTAGATTTTATATGTTTTGGAATTACCCAAAGACCATCCCATGGGTCACTAATAAGAGATCCAAAAGTTGTTCTCCTAGGTGAAGGTAATTTTCTTCACGAACCTCATTGATACTATTTCATCTTATACAAAAATTCATTATGTATATGAATTTAAAAAATATTAATTATTGTATATAATATATAAATTCATGTTATTATTTTTATTGAATAACATTTATCCCACTTATTATCCATCAAATGGGTAACAATAACATCGCTCATGTGTTCGATAGACTACGGCCTCACAAACCATTGTATTTTGATTTCCATCACCAAATCATATGGATATAAATAATGATGGAAGAAATGATTATATATAAAAGATAACTAATATATTATATAGATTATAATAAAAATTATATCATCTACATTCGTACACTTTCACCAATTATAGAAAATATAACAACACAAATGCATACATACAACTTACCATCTCCAAGAAGAGGTGTGATTCATTTTATTTTTAAAAAATGTCATAATGAAAATAAAAATGTATCTAATGAATAAATAATATATTTCTATATTTAATATTATTTTGGATATGATGGAACTATATCCTGTTATCAATGACTAGAAGGTTTTCAACAAAAAACATTAGAAAACAATTTAGATAACACACATAATAGTGGTAATAATTAAATATTATTAACATACCTTTGAGAATATATTATAAGATATCTTTATATGAAATTATATGTATTAATAATTTTTGGTATAAATTAATAACATTTCTAAAACAACTATACAGGAGTATTAAGAATATTCAACTAAAGTGAAGAATGAGGCTAGGGGTTCCATAACACAATTTCGTTTCATTAGATTTAATTTCTTCTTAAACATGTTTGATATTATTAGATAATAATTTTAAATTATAATATTTATATTTATACTTATTTAAATTTATTATTTGAATTTATATTTTTTACTCATAGTCAAGTCGTTGATTAATTCTGATTTCAATTATATGATTTAGGTAACAGATTTCATTTCGAAGTTCACTCCATCGAGGCATATTTGTTATTACGCAACTATTACCTACAGTGTGGTGTACGTATTGAAACAATGATATATTTAACAAAAATACTTATTAAATTACTTTACTAAATGACTCAATTCAGATTTATTATTTATAGGGGATTCAATTTAAATTTTACCAATGATGTATCAATTTATTTTACAGTTTCAATTTTGGGGAGCTTTATTTTTATTTGAAGGTAACTTATAACCAATAATTACTAAAATCAATTTATTTAATTATAAAATAGATATTTTAGTGGATTCCTTATTTAACCCATAACATCTTATCTATTGCACGTTAATCAAGAAATTAAATGGGTAAAATAAAAACCAATTTTATTTCTATTTTAATCAAATATATTTATATTATATGTCAATATTTTTAAATTTTATTTTCAAACAGTAAATTTTATGATTAAAATGAATAATTAATGATTTTTTATGTAATCCTTTACTTTTAAAATGGGTTTGAAATGAATATTTTTTTTGCCTTGAAAGGTATGTTTTTCGCATTCTCTATAGAAACTGAAAGTGAATATTTATATATATTTAGTGATAAATGAAATCAACACCAACATATCCATTTTGGATAATTAGATTAATATAATTTATTTATATGAGTAAATGTTTTTTAAGAAATTTATTCATTTAAATTTCAAATATAAAACCATTATTATAACAACATACATGATTTTATTACAAAAACATATTTTCAATGAACTAATGGCCATCTCATACCTCTTATTAATTTATTGGTTAATAATTTTACCTGGATAATTAAAATTATTTTGGAAAATATACATTAAATTTATCAAAAATATATATATATTATTTTTATCATTGATATGGTTTTTTAAACTATATTCCATTTTTAGATATTGTGTTTTTATTTTGTATGTGATTCGATTAATTGGGAAAATATTGATAAATTACTATACATAACACTATATAGATATTTATTCATAATTCATATTATTTAAGAACATAAATTTTACATTAAAAAATTATAAATTCATATGAAATATATTGATGGGTGGTTAATTGTTATTGATAGCCCCACAATGCACGGAAAGGTGTCATGATACAAATTAGTCAGCAACATTAGACATGTTTTGGTTTATACCTCACCCTAGATTAAAGTATCTTAGTGGATGGTATGGATAGTAAAGATATCATGTTGATTGAGATCATGGTGTCAAATATTAATAATATAATTCTTTAAGAATTTATTAAATATTAACAATGATATAATTTAATTGATTTTATCTATGTATGCATTTTTTGGTTATGTTTTGATTATATGGAATTTATTTTCATTTATTGATAATTTCTAATTGATTATACGTAATTTAATGACTAATGATTTTAATATTCATAAACTATTTAAAGAAAATAATATCACCATAACATTGTTTCCTTTCCCCATGGTATAATGATGAATTATTTTAATGCTTATCAAGGATTGCGAGAATTTGATTTTATTTTGTTGTATATTATTCCCCCAATGTAAAATGTGAATCATGTATGTATCTGGATATCTTGGAAAAGTAAATTGATCAATAATTTTAGATTATTATTATCCTAATATATATTCCAACATAATCAATTAGACACTGAAATTGGGTTATTGGAGTCGGGGTTTTTATAGTTTGTATTATAGAATTATTAGTATAAACTATGATAACTATTTCTTTGAAAAAATATACTATGGAATATAAAATGATAAAATGATTTTATTATATGTCAAATATTTCAATTAATGCCTAAACATTTTGTTATTCAGAGAAAATATTGGGTTTCATAACAAAACATCCCTCTACTGATACTATAATTTGGTGTTTTATATGAATAAATGCATCTTGGGGAAATAAATCTGAACATAGATAGTTTGAGTTTATATGAACAATAATTATTTTCATAAAAGGTGATCCCTTAATACACACATGTTTTTAAACTAATGTAGGAAATTATTTAAAAATTTTCAAATTTCATTACAAAAAATTATGTTGGATTTTATAATATTTTTTGGATTTAATGATTTTCCTATAGAAACAATTTCTATGATTGTGATATAAAAAATGCATCAATTAACAATTTCTGTTATGAGTTACACTTGATTCAAAATTATTCATTAATATTTGAAAATAATATCTTTATTATCCAATTAAATATATAAACTTTTTTTATAAATTCTTCCATACTGACGGAGCGGTATCAACACTAATGGTGAATGTATAATTTTTTCTACATTTAAGTCCCATATAACTAGTGTTGGAGTTGAGTATATCATGCATATATAAGGTAATATTAACACGGTTATGAATAATAATGTTACACATATATAGAAACATGATGTTACAGATATGATACACCTATATTATGTTGTTTCCTATATCAAATTATTAAAAGATGTGTAATAATATTGATCCATTAGATTATATGAAGTGGATTAAGTCCATTGAAATGATATTTCATTCCCTGTATGTAATGGAATGTATACGGTTATACTAGAAATATTTTTTCATAAGGGGTATTTTGATAAATTATGGTTGTTAATCAAGATTAATTGGGATGAGGATGAAATTAATGACATTGAATATAGATTTATTAGGGTATCATTCATTGAAAAATATTTACTTCGTGTGTAATGAACTGGAATGGATAGAAAGTTCCTAATCATAAATAAAAGCTGGAATGATTGTTCTAGTTTATAAAACTACCAATAAATGAATATCAGGGAATTATATGGACTACATACACAATAATGAATATAATATTGACCAATTAATTGAAGCGAATATAACATATAATAAAAAAACTAATCTCCCAAAAAAATTCTACATATAATGAAATTATTTAATATTCCATCAAAATAGTGATTTAATTTCCATGATCATCTATATTAAAAGGTAAAAAATATGTTAATAGATAATTTAAACACCATGTATTTTTAAAAAAAGGTTTGGGCTGAAGCCTCAATTTAATATTTAAAGAAAAGACCTCTTTAGAGTGCATAGAGGGAGACCCATTACATATCCCGAAGTCCCAAGGCTATGTGGACGGAATATAAGGCTTTAAAGCCCATTTTTTGGCTCAGAGGACCCCTCAGTGAACAATACTACTACAGTACCACACTATTATAGTACCTGATACAGTCCCTCCACCGCTATAGTGTCTCCGATGCTACAGTTCCGCCGCTGCTACAGTAATGCTACAGTACCCCCAGAATTCACCCATTCCCGGATTTGATCCAGGGTCTTTTGGATGCCAAGAAGGAGCCCGTAATACTAGGGTACATGCTCTTTGGCAATTTAAACACCATTAATAATTGACCAAGTTGAATAAGAAGAAAATAATTATGTAATACCCATTATGTTATAATTAGGGAATGAATCGTCCTTAGAACTACTTAAAGAGAATGGGAGTGTGTTACAAGTGTGAAAAACATTGTCTTCAAACACATAAATATATGATTATAAATGATTACATTTATATATAATTACTTAATTGAAATGAAATGGGAAATGTTTTGAGAAATATTGAGTCTATGCCTTTTTTATTCAATGCAAGCAAATAAATGAACCCCAAGAGAATGGAGGTAAACAAAGCATGGTGTACAACGCAAACAACTAGCTGCCTAACATTTTCCTAAATCACTCTATCAGAATCCTCTCTTCTTCGGATATTATATTCCATCTAGTCCTTCCTAGACCACTTCCTCGACCTCTCGATATCCCCCGTCTTGGAGGAATTGTTTGAAGCCTTTTAAGTAGAGTCTCAACATCAGTGTTGTTTGAAGACGAATTGACTTACTTCTCCTTGCATGAATCAGAAGAGACCTATACTTCCATTAGAGTCATCACCTTATCTACCTTCATTACATGACTCAGAGAGATATTATCCTTGTACGTTTTCTCATTTTCCTGCATCTCAATGTCACTAACATCATTTTTATCAGAAAGAGGAACAGGGATACCTGTATTTAGTTGTTAAAACACCATCGAGGTTACAAATAGAGACTTTGTATTCTTGTATGAGACATGATGGAACCCCTCACTATCCTCTACAGGTTTTGAAGAAGTATGACATGGTTTAGAAACAACCGATGAGTCAGATTCAAAAATTTCATTACCCTATCATCTACCTAGGGAGACCATCCTTACTTGTGAAATATTATGATCAACCACTTTTTGGATTTCATCTTCAGTAACATGTACCTTCATCAATTTATCATTTCAACCTATCTCAGTACAAGGAACAGTTTCTTCTTCATAGAATATATCAGCTAAAGATTTCATCTTGTTGTCACGTGGGTTACTCGTCTCGCAACCCTTTTCATCAACCTGTGACTTGCTAACATCTTTAATAAGGGTACTCTGAGCATCATTCACATTAGTGCATATTGATGGTAGTTGGGAAAGAATATCAACCTTATGAACAGATAAATGTTTCATCATTTTGAGACAATTTCTCAACTCATGACCTCACAAAGAGCAGATGCTAAAGACTTTGGAGCGTCTACAGTTAGCTGATTCATGAATTTATACCTTACATTCTTTGAAGAATTTTGAAATTTCTTAATAAAAAATATTTAACTCAATAATACCATCGTCGTTTGCAAGCATAATCATTTCAACTAGAGTCAAACCCAATTCAATTTCCACCATGAACCTCGAAAAATGGCCGAATCGAGCCCCTTCTGTTTCTTTATCTGAAATGGAGAATTATTTAGACTAATAATTTATGTTTCATTCGAGTCAACCATAGTAGTGACTAGGGGGAGAAGACCAAGCTTATGTGGTTACTAAAAATGAGGCTGAGGATCCCAAAAATATAGTGCAACATTATTTAATTTTAGTCCCAAATTTATATATTCATTTATTTTATTTTGTATCCGAAAACTCTTTCATATATTCAATAATTTATATTAAAATTTGATATTTCCCAATAAAATAAATTAGGGAGTTTTCAGTCATATGTCATAATTAAAGTCTTAATTAAAAATATGTGTGTGGATGTTTCTATTATACACATAAATATGGATTATTTTTGGAATTTGTTATAATACCTATTATTGAAGTTGATATAATAGATGGTTTGGGATAGATTTCAAAATATGATTCCAAAATTGATTTGAAATATATTTCAATTATGATTGTTGATGAATATGGTTAATTACTTATTAGTAGATACAAGACATCATCATTTGAGTCTTTTCTAAGTCATCCCTCTATAGAACATCTATATGAAATTTACATTGAAGGACATCAAAAACACTATGTAGATATAAATGGTAATCTAAAATCATGTATGTAGTGATTGTATAGTAATACATTCATGTAATTAGGAAGGAATTTCTTGGTCACCCACAATAGAGTTAAGATGACTTCTCCATTGATTTAATCCTTTAGTCAAGGCCAATATCAATGACAATCTATTGAAATAATATATATAATTAGTGGAGTTAAAAAAACTACTATAGGTGTTATGTCACATAAGATTTACATTCACTAGTGTTTCACCTAGGGGAGACCCTTTTCTTTTTGTTAAGATTAATGTTGGATCCGTAACACAATGCATCGATTATATGGAAATCAATTCCATTATGATAAAGGTCACACACTACATACCTTATAGTTGTGACGATTGGCTAAAATTCATAGATCAAAAATTTATTCAATGATTGACATTCATTCTTGGTATCATCAATTTTGAGTAAAGTATGAATTTACTTCGAAGACCAAATTTTCATATACAAATTCATATTACAAGTTTTGGAATAATGACATTTCTATTGAATAACAGACATTATAATTTTATGGATCTAATGATCATGTTATTTTAGGAATATATCATCAATTTTATTTTGGATTTCATTGATTATAACCTGGTGTATTTAGAAATCTATGAAGACAGTGAGAAAAAATTTAATATAATTATTGAGTCTCTTAGTGGAATAATATTTTACAAGAAATTTAGAATGTTTGAATTATGGATTCATAATATAAATTTTAATTCCAAAATTGTCCCAAATATGGAATCTTAGTTTATATTATGAATAAAATAGATTTCAAATATTGTCCTAAACTAGCAGACATAAATACGGTGTGTAGTTTCATTGGATTGGAATGTAAATATCATTGATTAATTAAAAATTATACACCATGAGATAACCTGTTACTATGAATACAAGGAAAGGGGTTAAGATCCCATTGATAACAATATAATAAGGAAATTCGAAATAATTGACGATTATATGGATCAATTATTTGATCTTGACTCTACTGTTATGAAACTATAGATTTGTGATATGTAGTGATTCACAATAGAATACACATAGTTATGTCCTTATGAAGAGTAATAATGTTATTAAATATAAACTAATAAATATAATGTCTCTAGAACCAAATTATCAAACTCTGGATCATGAGTTTGAATCCATGATATATTTTCATGATTTGGATACATTATCTCTATTAGGAATTAAGTGAGATATACACATTCCATAAGATCATCAAACACATTATTTAATATAAATATCACATTGCGAGGAAATGGAATTAGAGACCAAAACACCTAATACAAAGATATTGTAACTTTTTATTTGAATATTCATTATATTAATCAAACACACACATCATGATCATAACTATATAGTAAATTTGGTGACTAGACACAAAAACAGCTTATAATTGAACGATCTTCAACATATCCAACAAAGATCTCCCAAAATTTAACTCATCTTTTACATGCCCTATATAAAACATTTCATTATAAACATGGTAAAGGATACATAAGAATGGGTGATAATATATTATTAGTGAAGATATGCATGAGAGATATACAATAGTAACATGATTATAATGGTATGACAACAAAAGACTAACATTTAAAAACTATACAATACATATCATATATTGTAAAATTTATTTATGAAATAATTCTAGAATGTTAATATGACATGAATCACAATGAAATCAAATAGAATTATGAATGGGAGAATAACATTGACATAAGACATGTAATAATAGAATATATATAAGAATAGAAAATCATTTCATTAGTAGTGAAGCATAATTTCTAAAACTATTACAGTGGAATGGGTTCAATCCCCATATCATTTTAGTTGTAAATTTTCACTCATAAGACTATCATCATGGAAAATGTCTCTTATTTACCGGGATTTACTCCCCATTCAAGTCATTTTCATAACAAGAGATAAACTATTTACCTCTTTTATTAAGGGTGATATAAGTTCCACCCATATTTTGTTATAATGTAACTACTATCTAGGATTATAATTCATCTATCATCCTTGGTTATAACATAATCTTCATAATATAATGAAATCCATATGTAGTGTGACAAAATATCAATAAAAAAACATGATTTAATATCCATTTAAATGAAATAGTCTTCATAAAAAATTTATCATAACATAGACCAGGGTAAGAAATAGGCTTCATAAACCATTCCATCATAAAATAACTCATATAAAATAAATATTTTTTATAAACATCTATTCATTAAAAAAATAAACAATATTGAGGGATAATAACAATGGTATCCTTGGATCATATCCAAAATAATGAATAAGTAACATCAATTGATTTAATATTAGATGGAAAATTATTTTAAATGATCAATTTGATTTTTTAGGTTGAATATATCCACTCCATATTGAATGAATATTTTAAAAAACATCAATTTATAAATTCTATACTTTGAAAATACTATATGAAAATTATTGAGGATTCATTAAAAACCATTTAAATTTTTTATTGAATAAAAATAATAGTCTCACAATGAAAAATAATTATAATGAATAACAAATTTTCCAAATAATTTTTTTTGAAATAACATTGGGAAATTATAATGGACTTTTTTTTAATATTGTGTGGCTAGTGAAAAAGAAAAATACCCTTCATAGATTCCACATTAATATAAGAATCCCATTCACATTTTGAATAGAATAAAAACAAGAATTTTATGTAAATTAAATGAATAATACTTTAAAAAAGATATGTAAAAAAATTTATACATGTTTAAATATATATTTAATAAATCATTTATATAAATTTAAACAAAATTTTTGAAAACATGATTTTGGAAATTAAAAACTGTTCTAAATGAAGATAGAAATAAAGATGATTTCTCATAAAATAATTAATTTTCACTCTTTTTCACATAAATAATTAATATTTATAAGAAAAAAATTATTATCTTACATAACAATATAATAATAAAGTTCTGGACTTTCATGATAGATACTATATAATATTTTGTTATCAAAAGCATAAAATAAAAAATCCTGATAAATAATGAGGATGTTTCCTAAAACTCATACCATGATGTTTACCTTGAATTGTAATAAACATGAAAGAAAACCATTTAATTATATTTAAATTTTAATTATAATAAATATATTAATGATGTTACATGTCATTTGGGGATATATATACCCCTCATAAAATAAATTATGTGCATAACACAACACTTGTCTAAAAGAAAGGAAGTAGAGATAAAAATCACTTACCACATTATTATCATTACAATCATAAACCACATGAATGATATATCATCAAAATGATTTCAAAATATCACAAATTTTCATGAGAATAATCATAACATACATTCATAGGATATATATATACAATATAAAATAAATATGCTGTGAGTCTATCATGTGACTTATAGAAAAAAAAATTTAAGTTGGAAGTCATTAAAATAAGTCTTGACTTCATTTGTACTTGTTTAAACCTCATGTTTAACACATATAAATTTATTATTAATATATTATAGAACCTCTATTTTTTATATCACAACAAATATGATTTACTTATTCCCTTTTATTACCCATTAATTAGCAATTCCATGTTAAAGTCACACTTACGACAATAATTGCTTTGTTTTTTTGTATGTTTTAATTTGTTACATTCATTATTCTTATATTTATCAGGATATATCATCTATATAACTTAATCATTATATAAATATAATATACATTAATTATATATGTATTTATAGTAAACTATACATGTTACAGAAAGAAAATGAAAAACACTATTTATTGAGATGGAAGGCCATCGACATGAAAAATGATACCAAATTATCAGAAGAATAAATTTAAAAAATGTAAATAAAATATTAAAATTAAAAAATAATTATTATATAAAATATATCAAATAGTTTCATTAGAATAATCCTTATTATCTTCCATGTAAATCAGGAATGAATCATGATGCTTCGTGAGGTAGTAGTCCATTATACACTCGAGCTACATTATCGTATTCCCTTAGAATGGAATGTAAGACGGTATATGTAATAAAATAATAAAATTGGAATAATAATATTATATATATCATATATAAAAATATAATTCATCATTATGGAAATACATGATCGGTGGTGATGGAAAATGAATAACATCAGTTCAGGAGGTGGTAGTCTACCTCACTCACGAATGATGATTTTATAACCCATGTGATCTAATAGAAGATGGATATTGGTTATTAAATTATCATAAAAAATATATTTATAGGGAAGACACTATTGTTTTTGAATTATCACTGAAGAATTATATTTCAATGAACTATAAGAGGTAATAAAAATGAAAGATTTATGAATGTGTCTCTTCATCAGAGATCCTATTTAGTTTAATACCAAAAGCCTTCAGACATGGGATTAATAGTACAGATAATTCCATTAGTATTTATAAAGGTAACTATGGATGATATCCGGTAATTAATGTTCCAAAACAAATTTTATTATAATTTTTAATAGTATATAAAAGGCGATGGCTATTTATACGTAAGGATAGCTGAACACTTATCATTCCTAAGATGAAAAAGTATTACCCACACGTTTCATATAAAACTATGATAAAAATTTGTAAATAAAATCTACTAGTATAATTTAAGGTTAAAATATGTCCGTAAAATGTGTTTTTTAATGTTTAAAGGTGGTTTTACCCCATATCAATTTAGTTTTACTCATTTTTATACCAATTTTCACATTAATAGTGTAATATAATATAAACCGTTTTGACTATTCATAATGGTAAAAAATTAAGATGAAATTGTTATAAAATATAAAATATGAATATTGAAAAAATGGAATCCATTTTTCTGAATTCATATAAAATAAATGAAATAAGGGGATTTAATGTTAATCTTATAGGCAAGATAAAAAATGGCTTCCCAAAATAAATGTTTCAAAAGTTTAATAGGTTTTTTATGTAAAAATTACTTAAAAAATTAAGTTGAAAGACCAAAATTAAATTCATTGATAAATTATTTATGTTAATTTACTTTTTAGAATATCTTAAAATTATTTTTATGTTTTTAAATTCATTATATGAAATGATATTTTTTATAAAAAAAATTATTTTTCATTAATAAATGAAATTTTTATCTTTTATAAAAATTCTAAAATTAAACATGAGGTAATTTGGAAGGGAATATTAAATAAAACAATACTTTTATAATAAATTTTCTTAAACTGGAATAATTATTTTTCAAATAAGTCCAAATATGTGACAAAATAGCTTTTTGGAAAAATAAAATTTTGAAGCATATAATTTGATATATTATCAAATCTTAAAAACACATGAGATTAGATTAAAATTTATTATTTATTATATAATATATATGTTTAATTTTATAAATATATCAAAAATTTAATTATTTAATTTTTGGAGGGAATGAACATTATTCTGCATAAAAAATTGATTGACATAATATAATTTTCATTATTTTCAATTTTAATACATTTATAAATAATTTAACATTAATGAATTTATTTTATATTAATTTTCAATCCATTTTTTAAATTAATTTATTTTTATTCATACCATACAATATAATGGTTATTATATAACAATATTAAGTTATAATGTGTTAGTAGTATGTCATGTTTCGTTTATACTAGGTGTTTCATGTAATGTAAGACGAACATAGTGTTTCATGTAACATGATAAAAAATCAGTGTCTTTTGTAAATTATGATACACTTACTGTTTAATTATAACTCTGTGAGGGTTTCCTGAAATTTCTCTCCATTATTTGATATCTTTCATAGCATGCAACACCATGTATAAATAAACAACGATATACTATTAAAATATTATTGTTATAAATCTATCATTATAACCTATCCATTAAATTAGCTGGTTTGAAAATCAATGACCATATTATGAAATATGGGTCTATTATATATTAAAAACACATTTATTTATTAAATCATATGAAAAAATCAATTATATTTATTCAGTTATTTTATTATTCAAAAAAATGTTTTTTCAAAAATTGATTTCAATTTGATTCTATAAGAAAATAAATAGAATTATTATTGAATCTTTTAAAAGATTTATTTCAAAAATTATTCATTTTTTAATTAATAATATAAAAATTATCTTTAAAATAAATATAGAGAATTTTTTAATGTGTTTTAATATATAATGTATTTTTTAAACTATAAATTTACATTGAAATTTATATTTTCATTAAAAGCAACTGATAAAAAAAATTATATTTGGGATTTGATTCAAAATATAATTTTTTCTTTTGATCTGATTTCAATATTTTAAATTAATATTAATCATTAATTTATGTTAATAAAATTTTATACATAGAAATAGAATTCTTTGGGAAAATTATTTTGGATACTGTTTTGGAGATTTAATATTAAATGTAAATCTTCCAGTTTTGTTTTTTTTAAATTGATTATTTATTTTCAATTACGAGGTTCAATTTTAGAATATATACCACTTTTAATTTGTTGTACTATATTAAGAGTAACTGTAGTATTTTTTGTTATCGTGATTAACTATAGAATAGAAAATTATGTCTACAAACAATATTATATGGATTATAAAATGAACCTATCATATTCTCACGATATATTTTTTGATAATGTTTTGACAATAATAATTTATGGGTCAGTTATATGTTATTTGTGATCCATATTGTTGATATTAAGACTATAAAAGTATTTTACTTAACGAAAAGCAACGATATCCCACTATTATTTTCATAAGTATAGAATTTTTAATATATAGTTACGTAGAAGATATGTTTGAACATAAAATTTATTTTAAAAGGAAAAATATATTTATTAATAATTTTATATAATTTTTTATATTAATTGAAATAATATATAGCTTAAAATCTGGCACAATGCTGATGAATGAAGTATTCAAATAATGAAAAGAAATATATTGTATTATATTATAAATACTAAAAAAATATGATTCTAGATATTTAAGGTAACAAAACAATTATATAGATAAGTGTTAAATATTTTTTATATTATAAAATACATGGTAAAAATATTAATTTTAGTCATGATGGTTTTAATGTCTTAGTAATGAACAATATCACATTTCAAAATAATGATATTTTAAGGAATAAATATTTTATAAAATTATTTAAAATTTATAAAAATATTAAACAATGAAAAAGGGAGAATATATGATCTGTTATGTCATCCCCTATGAAGTTAAATTCTATTTTTATAGATTTTTCCCAAGAATAGTATTAATATATTTTAGTGTTTTGTGAAATTCCAAAGGTTCCCCCCACCTCCATTATCGAAGGAAATCTATATTATTAATTGATTTCATAACACTGAACATTCTAGATTTATCATCCTATAAAACATTATCTTATAAATGTTTCTATCTATATTAAATAAATTATTTCTTTCCGAAAATTATTTCCATATATCCATTTATAGAATATCTAAAGGAGTCATTTCATAGAAGATGTAATCTCTATCACTGATCACATTCTTTTAAAAATCATCTATACCGCATCAAAATCTATGATATATGACATAAAATAATATCAAAATTATGTTAACAATTATTATATTTTATTATGATTATAAATAAACACTATTATACCCTCTTTCCAATCAAGCAAGAAGTGTAAGTATCACTCGTGAGTATGTAATACATACCATCTCTGTAGTGATACAGTCCATTTTTCATCAACATATTTTATAGAAGGTATTTATTATGGGCTTAATTTTTATAAATGATATTTATGACATAATTAAAATAATTTTATCACATTATAATTAGTAAATTATTATAGTGTAATATTTTGTTAAACAAAAAATACTCACATGCAGACATATGAACTACCATCTCCACAATGTGATGTGATACTTTTTTAATTCATATATGACAAGGATGGTAAAAATGTTTAATTTTATTAATATATATGATATATATGAAATAATAATGTTTTTATGGTTTATTATTATTTCCCATTATTTCCTTCCATCATTCAAAAAAAATGGAAATAACATTCTTGCTTATGTACAGATTTCTATCTCCAAGAATGATGTAATTAATTTTCCATTTCTAGTGATAATATATGATTCTAAATATGTATATTGTAAATGTGTATTTATATATATGACATCAATGTATTATTTAAATAACATTATTAACATTATGGAAATTATGATACCAATATCAATATATAAATACTAGGAATTTGAAACCAAAACATGCTAGGAAAATGAAGTATCTAGAAAATGGAATGGTGATTTTAATAAAAAACCAATGAAATGATTGTATTAATAAATATATATATTATTTTAGATATATCATTAGGGGGTTTTTTAAATATATCCATTTTTATTTGATGGGAGGATTTAATAATTTAGAAAATGTTAGGACTTGAGTAGAGTGTTTACTTCACAATCTAATTATTTCTCAGAATAGTTTATATTTAATTCTATTCTGGGCAATATTTTCCACAAAGTCAATGTTTTCATAATTTTTTAATATAATATTTTTATTATTTTCCTGAAATTAATTTAAATTATTTATAATAATTTATTAATATCTAAAATCAATAGTATTTTTTCTTTTTTTTAAAAGATGATCTTTTTTTTCATCTAATAATTAAGAAGGGTTTCTTTTCACATACATGAAATGAGTGGATTTTATAACCTTTAAGAAAAAATTATTCAATGAAGCTTACATTAAAATAATATAATGTTATTTTCCATTAATATTTTTTTATAATGTGTGTTAAAAAACTATAATTGGAAACAATAAGTATATTTTCCCAAAAACATTTGAGTTATCCTACAAAAGAAAAATTTTACTCTATAATAACATTATTTGATAGAACTTATAATTTAATAGGAATAGAATACAATTATAAAATTCTTACTCTTTCAATGGATGGTTTATGATTATAACATAATGATTCTTAGGAAACTCTTTTATTATCCATTGGTTATGTTATGATGAAATATTTATTAAAAACAATTCATTTCTTAAGTTATTATTCATTGAATGATTTATATTCTTATTTACACATAAATATGTTTTGAATTTTGTCAGGGGTGGAACAAATAGCTTCCTATAATTCATTGGGTACTGATTTATATCTCATAATATATATAGTACTGTAATGGGATGTGAATGTAGTTTTGTATGGGATCCTATTCTCCATGATAATATTTGGAGTTAACATTGAATACAATTCTGGTTTGGGGAGTGTACACATTCCATTATGATAGTCTTTTAAAAGTTAAATGAATACTACAGAAACTATTTTATATGATTATGTGCATTCCATAATTTAGTGTCATATGTTATTCTCTCATTCCTCGCATTATTTTATGATTCATGTCTTCTAAGCTTCCAAAATTTATTCCCTGAATCAATAGTATTTTTTATATGACAGGTATAGTTTTCAAAAGTAATAATCATTCTACTATAACCATATTTTGATGTTTTTATTCATATTTCCCATGATTACCCTTAATGAGCCTCTGATAGTAGAGTTTTTTAATGATTCATTTCCCAAAGACATTGATATTGGTATTATATATGATATATCAAAAATAGTTCTAGTAATGATGGAATAATCAGTATATGATGTATGAGTTTTATGATAATGAATTCATTCCTGCATTCATCTAAAGACAATTAACCCTAATGGTTATGATGTGTTTTTTATGTTATTCAATAAATATTTCTTTATTTATATGAAATATCAATATATGAAAACATGGGACATTATATTGGGTATCATACACAGGTTTATTAAATCTTTGAAAACTAGGTTGAGAAAACGATTTTAAAAACAGTAAGGGTAAGTATTTGTATTTGTTAAAAACCTAGATTTTTGGTAACCCTCCTGAATAATCTAGTTTAATCATATTTAATAAAAGATTGACATTTTATAAGTTATTTCCCTTGAATATTTGATTTTCAATATATGATTATTGTTTTCACACAATAAAATGTTATTTTATTCAATTGGTTGATCCTAAAGGAATCATGTTAATAATTAATGGGATGTGAAATGAAATGATTTTCCAACTAAGAAACCTATTTTTATGGAAAATAAAATGAAAAATGTTATTGTTATGTTCATACAACTTTCTCATTCTATAAATCATGGCGGAATTATAAATGATAAATTTATAGAAAATCATTCTATTGGGTCCTTCATAAAGAAACATCCACCTTCTTTCGATGTGTTTTCTAATCAACTAGTGGATGAGTAATGGAACAGTACCATAGAAAAGTTTTTTTTGTTCTCCATTGTTCAATACATGATAAATTTACTTTGGTTGGCTATCATGTTTATGGAAAAGCAGATCAATGATTGAATATTATCAAGAGTTTGAGGCAACAAGATGAAATTGACTCCATAGATTGGAATGAGTTCAATTATCTTTTTTAAATGTGTACATTCCTTATATTTTTCATACAAAACTAAAAATGTAATTTCTATAGTTAAATAAAAAGTTTGATGAATCTATTAGATCATATGATGAAAATTATACAAGACATGTGAGGTATGCTTCTGGCATTATAATTTAACTTAAATGAATGATTTATCACTTCTTCAGTGGCATAAAATAAAGTATTTGAAAGCTTTTAGCATGAAGGTATCATTAGCTATACAAAAGTCAATTTATGAACTATAACATATGAAATAAAGATTTGATTTAACCATAAATCTTATGTATTTGATAATAAATGAGAATTGGAATTAAAAGGAAATTCCAAAAAACATGGAATAAAGAAGATGAGTTCACGTTTATTCTCGATGTGTGTATGAAAACATGAGGTAAATTGTAATAGAGTTTTTTGTAAAATGTTTAATGTTTGGTGAAGATGGTTGTTGGGAAAACAAATGCCAAAGTGATGGGAATATTGTAGATAATGATGTGAATATAAAAAATCTCTAAAAATTGAACCACCTACACATTAATGATATAAATTCAAGGAGTAAGGTACCTCTTCCAATCGGTGTATGCAACTTATCTTTTTTTTTATGATCATTGTAAACAACCCATTAAGGCCAAACATAAAGGGAAATATCAGACCATCATGACTTATTGAGTAGTTTATGAGAATGGGTTTTTGAAATTTACATTTATAATCCATTATAGAATTGAAAATGTATTATTTGATTCTGGATCCACCCAACCATTCATTAATAATTTTATTAAGGGAATGTTCATATCCCGAAATGTTTTTTATATTTAGACAGTAGTTAAAATTACTAGGTGAAACATAGTCACATTACAAGTTTATAGTTTTTATCTGATTGATGATTTTGAGACAAGTATTCTTTTAAATATTATGACCCCCATTATTTGAATTATATTTGATTAATTTATTGTATTTTATTTATCTAAATGTGTCTCATATTAATTTCATAATAAGGAAATTAACATTTAATGTTCCAAATGAACATATATTCATTTATATGTGCAATGATGAATGTAGTGACCTAAACCCAGAAAGTCAAGAGCTTATTCCTTCTAAAATATACCTTGGCATGATAAAAAGAAATCAAGACCAGAAAGAAAAATCAATTTAGTATTCTTGGTATACCAGATATATAATTGAGTACTATATTACAATGCATATATTTATTACAAAATAATTGTATTCTTACATAAAAATATTGAATTACAAGGATAACTCTATTCCCACTAGTAAATCCCAGCAAATAATTTATAGTAATCTTCTTGGATTGCATTGAACGAAACCTAGTGAGGGTTATCTAAAATGCTCAGTAAGGGAAAAATATAGAAGGAGTATAAATAAATCAATTCCAATAGTCAATATGGTATGGTAAATAAATGAACAATGATTCCATGTAATCAATAAACTGAATGAATGTACATAAGTAATATAGGATGATAATAAATAAAACCCCATACCATTAAAATAACTAGACACGAAAAAATAAATACATAATGGTATGAAACTAATTAAAATTCCATTATATCAATGAACTAATAATTAAATGTATCCATAGATATGTCAATAAAAAATATCATGGATGAATAATAATTAGAACTAATATGAGTGTAATGATTTTTAAACCACCACGATGTCCATAGAACATGATGAACTATTATGGTTATGTTCTATAATCCTGATTTTTTAAAACTAATAATTAATAAATTATTTAATTAGAGAAAATGGTTTCTCTCATGAGACCCTATTGATGCATCGATGAGGTATATAATGTTTTGGATCTAACAGTCACTTTATGTATAAATAATTCTTCTCTTTGAAAAATAAAAAAAAATAATATGTCTCATAAAATATCTATATCAAATAAATTATATTTATTTATCAATATTTCCCTAAAAAATATAATAAATTACAAAGTAGGAATAGTTGTTAAATTGTATAAAGTTTAATTAACTATGATATCCTTGATAAATGAAATGGGTAATTTATGGGAAATTCAATAATCAATGATCGTATAAAATTATATATTTCATGTTATCTAACAAATAAATGAAGAAATGGAATGTGAATACTATCATTGGCCAAATCAATAATATACCATCCAGACGATGAATATGTATTTTATTAGTACAATAAACCGAAATGGAGTAAAAAGAGGGTTGATGTCATTGATTAAATAAAAGATTACCATTTAAAAATATTCTTCAGGAAAATATCATTATATTTTGAAAAACCATTCGAAAACATTCATCATTGAAATATCCTTTTTAATCAATTTCATTTAAAATAACATTATAAAATTAACGACTTTTCAATGAAATGAAAAAAAATAAATTTGTACTTGTATTATGCAGTAAACAATATTCCTTTTGTACTGAAAAGGGTGGAAAATTCGTCATTTGGGAAGGAATAATGGATATTTAATTTTAGATATTGGTAAATGTTAAAAAGGAAAAATATTTATTTAACAAATCATTTTTGAAAACAATTAACTAAAACATGGTTTATAGAGGAAGATAGGTTCTTCGACTAAAGAGTAAAATTAAGCTGGGTTATCTAAAAAACCTTTTTAAAAAATATGTTGAGTACGAAAGAGTGAAGAAGGGGCTAATAATTGAAAATTTTCTTGAATTTATAGATAATAATGAAATAGATTATTGAAAAATATTTATATAATTTTCCCAAATGAAAAATTCAATTGAAATATAATTAGAATTAGTCTTTAGTAAAACTATCTTTTAACATTCCAATGTTTTCCATACCACATTGAAACATTTTAAAATAATAATCCTTGTTAAAGTATAATATTATATTAAATTATTTAATATTATTAAGGAAAATTAATTCATGATATAATATATAAAAATGTTCATTAGATACACCACA
Organism: Viscum album; assembly: GCA_963277665.1. Taxonomy (NCBI): domain Eukaryota; kingdom Viridiplantae; phylum Streptophyta; class Magnoliopsida; order Santalales; family Viscaceae; genus Viscum; species Viscum album. The sequence goes on along the minus strand of OY728148.1, from coordinate 1,917,393,116 downwards.
GAAACGATGTAAGTAATTAACATGACATTTATCTCACAAATGTAAAATGTGAGATCAAAGAGTCTTACCATGCATTTCCTTCCATGAGAACATCCTTAAAATTACTATATAATAAAATCATTATATTTTTCTTCTTTATTATGATTTTTTTCATGTTTATAGTTATTTTTTTTTCATTTTTTACTATGTTTTGAATAACTACTCAAAAAATAATGTTCACATTGGTAGTTTTTTACACATTCGTTTTATGTGTCAAAAAACTATTATTGGTCAACTATTGTCATATTATTCATTATATAACTTCCCTACAATAAAACCATTAAATAAAAATCATATTTTCACATAAATTATATTTTTATAACCAATAATTAATATGGTTATGAAAAATGAGATTATGTTAAAATTATGGAGACGAAAGGTCGTACATACGAATTAGTAACATTCCAATTTTTAAATGATCATTGTGGAAAGAAGGTATGTAACTCAAATCATTCTAGAATGATTATTATACAATAATTATCATATTATTTATTCATATTTACTTATATATATAACTCTATTGGGTAAAATTAATCACATCATGTTGAGGAGCTGGTAGTCTATACTTCCACGAATAACGTTATCACTTTTTCAGTATGTGAAAGGATAATAAATAAAAGGATATATATGTATATATATCAAAAAATTTAATTATTTAATGAATTTAATATGTATTTTGTTTTTGTCTCATATTTTTAATTAAAACGATCTTTTATACATTTAATGTTTAGTTTTAATGAATCACTATGCTTTGAAGGGGTCGTAGTCCACACTTCCTCTAACGGTTTTCTCGTATTAACATAAAATTGATTAAATTAATGGTAGGTGTAATAAAATAAATAAATAAGAAAAAATACACATTAAATATATTTTATATTATATATAAATATATTTCTGATCATAATGGTTGTCATGAGTGGCGGTATGGTAAAATTGAACAATCATCATTTCGTGAGGCTCTAGATCGCCATACACAGAAACATTATGTTCTTTACCCATAAGATGGTGGTGTGTGTAAATGTAGGTCGAAATATCATTAAAAAACATACTCATAAATAGAGTATAATTGTTTTGGTATAAAAGGAGAGATTAATGATATTTTCGTGGTTGTATAATGGAAATGAAGCTACAGTGTTTGAGAAAAGACATTACCTTTTAATCATGTAACTTCTTTTGGTTTAAACAAAAATGCATCCATTGATGGTATTATTCCAAAAGCCAGGATTCGAGGTAGAGGGTAGGGATGTTGGGAGAAAATATTGGAATATATATTCTGATCTTAAGAGTTGTAAATGTGTGAGGAATGAGAAGAATTGGGGGCATTTAATAGGGAAGGAAAATGACTCACATGGTATGCTAAAAAAAGAAGTTAGGTGTACACATGATCTTACCTAACATAAGTCACACCAAACCACCCAAACTCATTAATGTAAGGATAATGGACGAAATATGGATAGAAAATGGGTGTTGTACATGTTTCTAGATCATTTTACCCTTAAACATTTGGTTTTATTACATTTTAAGACTAATTACACCTTAATCAATGTAATTAATTTTAATCCCTTTCATTAATCATTTTTTTGGTCAATAATTGTGTTAATAATATTACACTAAAAATATAATATTTATTACAATGATTTATGTTTTATTTTCAAATTTAAAATCACCGAAGAGGAAAAATTAGGATGAGGGCTAATCTCACAGATAGACAGATTAACTAGTTTCAGTAGAAAAATGTCAAAAAATATTTATATCCATTTATATTCAACATAAAAATGTAGATGGATTATAATGAACTAATTTTTTTTAATGTATTTATAATTTATTAAATTTTATATTAAAAAAATTCTAATATAATTTAAAATTAATAATCATTTAAAAGAAAATGATGTTTATAACTAACATGCAATTTTTTTCAATATTAGCTAAAAATTATTATTCTCAAAAAAAATAAAATATATTCAACCTCATATAATTTTTATGTTTTAAATACAAATGTAAAGTTTATTTTTTCAATTTAAATCCATAAAAGTTTCAAATTTATGATTTCAAATTAGGTTCTCCATTAAAAGGTGGTAAAAATTCCGTAATATAAATATATGCATTTATATGAAATATTTGAGTTAATATTAATATATTCTTACCAAATAAATTGGATGAAAATAAAAAATAACTTATTGAATATATAAAAAATATAATTCCATAATATCATTCACAATTTTTAATATTTTTTATCTGTTAGGTTAAAATATCTTTATGAACATAAAAATAGTTTTCTATAAAAATAACGTTTAATATTCAATTGTTTCTTATATTAATTTCTAATTTATTTTAAAACAATGACATAATGTATAAAAAATATATTTATATAATTTATTTAATAGTATTTATAATAGTTAATATAAATTTTAGGTTATATATTAATGTTTAAAATAATAATGATTTAATTATAGATCATTTCTTGGAAGGTCTCGATATTGAATATAGAGAAATCCACCGTAGTAGGTAGATTTATCTTATAATGAATGCTATAAAAAAGGTATCTATTGTTTTTCACAAAATCGGACATGGTGTTTCAATAATTGAAATATATATAATCTATTTTAAATAGAATATGTATTATAAATATCTATATATTATATTACCTTGCGTGTTTACTGACACTTGTCATAAAAGCTATAGAATACAAGGTTATTAATTTTGTTTTCTGGGTTATCATAATCAATATGAATTATAAGGGAAATTGATGCCATATTATTTGTATAAATTCCTATAAATTATTATTATCTATCTCGAATGGTTGGTTAGAATCTCACTAGTAAGGATACACCTATTTTATGGAATTTTATGGATGTATTTTTGATATAATTTCCATGTCTTCCACCAAATCATAAATTTGAGATTTTAGTAGAACTAAAACATGGTGATATTCCTCTTTATAAGATACCATATTGAATGTAACTAATTTCATATAAGGAACTGAATATGTAAATTTTTTAGAATCTTGATAAGGGTTTCATATTTGTTACTACATCACTGTGGGGTTGCACCTGTTTTATTTTTAAGAAGAAAGATGTATCAATGTTACTATATTTTTATTATTTGGAACATAGAATGATAAAAATCTTGAAAATATATCATATTCCCCTTATTGATGACTTATTTGATCAAATATACATATGTCAATTATTTCTCATGATTGGAATTCATTTATAATGTCATCATTTGATTGTTAGGGGGAAGGATATACATCTGAATATATTCGGTAAAATTGAATGGAAACTGTGAAATTATTGTGATGCATTTTAGTCTTATAATTCAATCTATATATTTAGGTATTTAATAAATAGAGTGTTTATATTATATATTGATATGTTTTTTTTGTATTCATTATAGAAGATATTATTTTATATTAAAAGGTTAAGTATTGAGGTGAGAAACACACAATGAATATGTCGAAGAACATATGAAATTTGATACTTTTTGAAATGTTTAACATGTATGAATTTTAGAATTAGAATATTTGATTTTTGGGTCACATAATCTTAGGTGTTGGTATATCAGTAGATCCTTAAAATACAGAAGCTTTTGAAAAATATCCCAGGCCATCCACAGAAATGGATATCTATTGTTTTCTTAGGCTGTTATGATATTAACAATGTTTTTTGAAATATGTATCCTTATTATATAATCCATTCACTAAATTGAATTAAAAATTATTAATTTTTTTATGGATAGATTAATGTGAGGAGAATTTCAAGGAGATAAAAGATGGTTGATCAGTAGACTAGTTCTCACACAACCTTTTAGTACAGAATCTTTTTCATATATAGTGATGAACAAATTATGGAGGATGGACTAATCTCCCGAAATATCATATGGTGATAGCTTATTCTTCATTCCAATTGAAGGTCTATGAGAAAAATTAATAATCATTTTATTAAATGCTATCTGCAGTAATTTTATGTATTTAGGTTATGGAATACTTATTTCTATGGAGAAGGGTGTGGAATATATAGTGATTACAATTGATTAATATTTATTTTCACTCATAGACAATTGAATTTTATCCATATAATATAGTTAGAGATGATGAATGATTATGATAAATCTATACATTACCCCCTTCGAAAATGTATGTGTGGGGATATTCTTTGAATCAAAAGGGTCATAATAGCTTATATATTATTTGGTAGAAAAAAGATAAAATATTTATTAATTTTTAAAAGAATTTACTTGAAAATATTCATTCAATGTGGGAAATATTATTTTTCTGATATTAATATTCCATCATATATCAATGAGAGAATTAAATAGGTGTATATGGATGATGTTGAGATAAAGAATAAGTTATTAAATATTATTTACTTCCACCTTCATTACGATGGAATAATAATATTTAGGAATCATTTATCTATTTCGACCACAATAGATTTGAATAGGATCTATTGGATGGGGTTCATAGTTATTCCTTCTCTATTCATCATAGAATTAAGAAAATATATTGACATTTGAATGATTATTTCTAGTGGGATAGTATGAAGAGAGATTTTATTGAGTATTTTTATCATTGATTTATTTTGTCAGAATTTTAATGATGATGGAATAAGGTATAATGGTATATTATAACCATTACTACACCTAGTTGAACGTGGGAATTCATCACCTTAGATTTTGTCAACGGAATCCCAAAAAAATATAAAAGGTATAATTACATATGGATTACATGTAAGGACTCGAACATTTTAATAATATTTTTTCCTTATTTTTTTCTGTTATTTAATTTTATACTCCAAAAAACTATTTTCTATATATTAGTGATGTGATATCATTGGGTTTCGACTGTTATATGATCGTTTTTCAGTATGACCACTGGTCAAATAACTCTTTACATTATAATTATTGTTTATAAATAAAAGTGATATTGGTTAATTAATATAGAAATAAGAGGTGATGGCGTCATCTAGTACACTCGGGCCGTACGAATCCCATATGTCAGAGTTTGAGAAGGAGGTAGCATATCTGGGCTTTTCTCTGGACCAATCCCAAACTAGACATCAACATGTGATGCTTGAATGGAATCGCCTATGGGAGAAGTTCAAGATGATAGAAATCATCACTCATGCAATGTTGTCTGAGCCACCCCAATATTTTATCACCATAGAAACCTTACACTTGGGTCCCATACAGGTGTTATAAGGGGTTATATAACGATACCTTAGTTACATTTTGTAATCCTTTTCTATAAATAAAATTGTAATTTATTTTTATGTTAAATTTTTGAATTTAAAATGTCCACATAAATGCTGGATGAAGTTCCATATTATTGTGGAATTTTTGAAAAAAGGGTATTTTAAAATATTTTTTAAACATTAAATAATTAATAATGAGAAACAATTTTCTGAAAATGTTCTTATACAATTGTGACCTGTATAAAATTTAGAGTCTAATAATATCAACTTAATTTTTGGTGAATAGTTAAGTATGAATAGTAATATACCCTAGTGAATAATAGTGAATATAATTGAAATGTAAATCAGTAAAAAAATAGAAACTTCACCTATGAATGTATAAATATAATTTAGACTACTTAAAAGTAAATAAATGATCCTGATTTATGTATTGGTATTTCTGTATGTCATAAATATTTTAATTAGAATTTTATATTTAATTTAATAAATTTAAAATAAAAATGTATTTTCATAAAATTTAATCATAAATTTTTAATTTATTTTCTTATGGTTATACAATAATTTTATGTTTCCTTGATTAAAATTTCATGTTATTACAAAATAAATTATTGTTTTGGAGATATTGTTTTGAATAAATAATCATTTTATATAAAACTTAAATTAAAAATATTTAAATTTTTTTCCATAAAATGGAGATCATTTTTAAATTTATAGAATCGGTATTATGTTAGGGTGGATTTTTGGGTTTTTTATGAAACAATTGAATTTTCATTGAATAGTAAAATTAGAGTTTTGAGTTTTGGGTGCTTAATGACATCATTGATGATGTAATCATGATATAATAAATCTGGACAAATTTTTAATAGTAATATATATTATGAGGTGTCCTATGTGGCTAATAAAATTGGAAAATACCATGGGAAGGCCCATGGTCTTGCAAATAACACTGATGAGGTGTCCCTTGGAAATTAATTAAATATTTCTTCTTTTTTCAAATAAATACCTAGCCATTACCTCATTAATTTCATTCCAAAATCCTCCTCAATGATGATATAGCCTTTCAATCTCCTAAAGGGTCCTCCCAAGGTTCCCTCAAGACCCCCAAGGTCCCAACTTTCATGCTTTTGAAGATACTCTTCAAGGTAAGGGAAACATTTTCCTCCCTCTTTTTAGTCATGATTTCATATATGTTATGTCTTCTAGTTCCCATATATTAATGTAGAGGTATTATCATTTATATTCTTAATACTGTCCATTTAATTTCCAAATTTTGAGAGAACCTTTCCACTATCATCAATTTATTTTCTAAATATTTAAGCGACGTCGTTTGGCTACCGTATTTTTTGTAAAAGAAAAGGCATCTTCTCTTTTCTTTCATGTTTCCTTTTCATGTTTTATATCATTCAAAAATCCATACCATGATCTTATTATGTACCCATAATATATTATGAATTATATATGAGTGTTTTACCCTTGTCCACTCTCCTTTTAATGTTTTCTAGAACGATGTTATTTAGCCATTTTTCTGTTGAATTTTCGTCTCAAAATCACGCTATTTTTCTCACGAAATTTTCTTGAATTATTTATTTGGTACCCAAATCTATTTTCATTACCATTACTATTCAACAACATATAAAATTTATCTATTTGATTCTATAATTGACATAGATATAACCCTCACTCCCTTCCCATGGGTTATAAATGATATAATGATCATATTTTAAGTACTTTTTAAATGTCACGATTTTGACATGAAATACATTTCTTTGATTCTATATGGGTTATTTATGAAATGTTTTATTATGATATATGTGTATCACATGATACATATTAAGGGTTCACCATTATATTTATCCAATGCATTGGGTAATGAATTAATCTCTAGAGATGAAAAATTTAATGATACCTTGGTGAATAACCTTGGTAATGTTTTCATGACACCAAGGGAATGAACCTTGGTGATATGTTCGTGAATGTATAAATGAAATGTTGTATCCACATATTTATGTCTTCAATCATGTTATTATAATTATTATTATTATTATATGCATCTTTTTCCATTTCTCATGTCTTGTGGTTTTCATCATGTTCTTTTTGATATCACAAGTAAACTGATTCCCTTGATTTCATTATTGGGCCTTGTGCTCACCCATTCATTTAATGTATGTCTCCGAGTTATGATATGAGGCAATTTTACATAGGATGAACTTATTCTGAATCATTACATGTAAATTAGAATAATTTTTTATATTTTTTTCATGTTTTATGTTTTGGATTTTCATTTGACTAGACTTTAAAGATCCTCTATTTGTAAAATTAAATGAAAAGATAGGTAATATAATGGTGGGATTCCATATTATATTTGATCACCATATTAATTGGGAATAATTAATTTCCATCAAATGACATTTACCATTGGATCAAATTTATATAATATATAATAAACAAGTTGTAATAATGAATAGATTTACATTTTTTATTGTATCTGATAAGGATACTATGTCTACCTCAATGTTCTATCAAAGTCTTCACATGTCTCTGCAAAAAATGTGATGATTCATTACTTTATGCCATCCTCTAAAATATGGTCAATGTGATAGGACAATTAAAACTCTATAATACATTGTGAAATCTTTATGTGTTAATTCTAAATGTGTTTTGGGATCAACACCTTCCTTTTGTATAATTATCATAAAAAATTGATTTTATTGAAGCATTCAGATATATATATATATCCTTTCGTGGAAATATATTATAAGAAGTGAAGAAAAAAAACAAACACAAATGATGGTGTGTAATGAATTTATAAGTATATAATTGAGCTGGTGATATGGAATGGATGGTAAGATCCATTCAACATCATATAAAATTATCTTATATTTAAAAAAAAAGTTATGCTAAAAATCATCATAATGATCTAGAGTTTGAAGTAGTTGATAAGGCATTTCTATGAATATATCCTTAGAAGTGTGATTAGTTTTTGAAATAAGGTGATGTAATTCAATTAGTATATTGGTTGTTTTGAAATTATATAACGTATTGGAATGTTAGCTTATCGATTGAAACATTCCCTGAATCTCTCTCTCAAGTACATGATGTGCTCCCTGTGTCTCTAATGTGGAAGTATATACTTGATCCAACAAATCTAATAAACATTGAGTTCATACCAAATTATAATTATCATTCAAAATATAAATAACCAGTAGATATTTTGGATTAAATATATAAATTTATATAATACAAGAACAATCACATGGTTAATTTTTTGTGGATGATATATATAAATTTATACTATAGTTGGTATATAACTAAGTCTATAAATTGATGAAAGTATACTAAAATAGATCCATCACCCAATTACAAGAAACCCATAACCATTTCCTTATTCACACTTTCTTTCTCAATGAAATATTGAAAAACTAACGAAGCCTTTTAAGAGATAACATGTAATATATTCACAAGGAGTTTTCTAAGATAACCACTTCCACCAATTCCATGGCGAACCACTGAGAACTAAGGTTGAAAACCTGACCATCAATGACTTGGGATACATGATAAGGATAACGTTCTTTTCAATCATTAACATACACTCTTCCTTTTAAAGAATAACCTCTTGAATTTAAAAGAAATATAGATCTATTTTCTAAAACTCAAAAAATACTTAAGTTGACCAACAGGATGTTCCACTAATGGTGAATCACCCACGACAACACTACAATCACAAATATAATCTCATTGTTGAGAATTTCTAAACAATGAAAATCTCAGAACTGTATCAAGTCCATCATTACAAAAAAACTCTCATGAATGAACACTATATAAATTTAAGCATTTAAACATAATAAAACAATCCAATATCAGCATTAAACATGCCCTCTATGAAAAAAATTTATGATTTGATGAAAAAAACCTAGTCGATTTTCACACACTACAATGGTGTTTCATCGAGCCTTAGTTACATGCATATTTACATTTCCCTTGGGATTGGCCTTTTGTGCCATAATAAGAACCGATTCACACAACAACATAGAAAAATACATTTAGGAACACATGAACACACCATAAGATAAAAAACATTATTTTTTGAAACAAACAATTCTCCTCATTTCATAATCAAGGGCCTTCCAAAGACACCATAACCATCAAATCAAACATTATTTTCTGATACAGCACAACAAACCATCTAAAAAATATAAACAAATATAATCCCCCATATTCCCATCAAAATAATCTTTATTAATTTCACTCAAAAAAATTATTTAAATTCACAAATCCAATTTCATTAATAATCATTTTGTTAAGAACCAATTCCTTAACTATTCAAAGAAAATTTCAACTCAAACATACCCACTTCAAACATTATTTTTTCACGAACTGTCCCCTAGGGCCCATTCCGTGAAAACACCAATACCGCCTTCCATAGGCCAAGGGATCACGACTAGCACTGAAGAAGTATCCCCTAAAAAATTAATGGAATTTCCTTATTAACCTGTAACACACACAACCAAGCACACAACATGATATGAATTCAAGTAAATTGAATAGTAAACAGAGTGAGTACAATAAGTAAAAATGCTCCAGAATATAAGTCCAACTAGAAATTACAAGGAAAACGGGAAAGTACAAGACAACTGATAGGTGGAAAGTAGCTCTTGGATCATCCACCACAGATCCTACCTATAACACCCCTACACCAGAAGCCTAGATTCGGTGCATTATTACGTGTCATTAGCATAATCACAAACGATCAATTCTCAAAATATTAATTATTTTAGTAGACTTGGAAGTAATAGATACATTAATATGTCTTACATTACATGATAAATTGAAAAACAACAACAACATAGTTTATATAGTCCACAATCATATACCCTTTGACTATCCCTACAGGTCAGTCATAAAATACTTCTTGACATATAAGAAAAATAAAACATAGAAAGGGGTGAGTTCAGATGATCAATAACGATAACAATAATGTAGAAACATTTATAAATAAGCATAAACATTTAAGGAAATGTATAACTAAAAAAAGCCATTTAAACTTGATCTTCAACATAATATGGAAAAAATTAAATGAAATAAATCCATTTACTTCTTCACATCCATATTCTAATAGTCGAATGATCACATGCAATATCAATAACCACATACATAATGATGGAATGCATAATGCCAGACTTTCATAACCACATAGTCAAGGCCTTGTGCTAAGACTACAAATAAGACTTTCTCAAGGGCTTGTGCCAAGACAGTAGATTGTCTCAAAATACCTACCGATGTATCTAGGAGATATAGAAGGCTCCATCCATCACATACTTTGTCCAATGAATTCCTCATATGAATAGGTTTAAACATAACATAAAATTTGTATTAAAACTAGCATACGAAATATCAATACTTTCTCCATAAACCATGAATGGTATTAAAATAACACATCCACCGTCAAACATATTAGAAATCCTTAAATACAATATGGATTTATTTTATCATAATAAATCATCTTCAAATAAGCTTAAAACCCATCAAAAGATGTTGACATAGATGAAATCAAAACTATTTGAGAGAAATATCTCTTTTTTGAAATCATTTAAAAGGAAAATAATTATAAAGTAAAACATTTACTTTTAAAATATTCTTATAAGATTTTAAGTGAATTTTTGATGATTTTATATTGGCAAAAAATAGCCGCACCCACTGTGTAATTAAAAAAAGACATTCTTAACATAATTTTGTCAAAAGGGTAAAAATGACCTTGTTTGGAAAATAACATATAGAATCCTTTCAAAACATTTTATAAAAAGACAAACAAGGGTATAAATGAATTTAACACGTATTATAGTAAATAGTAAAAATGTTTTGGAATACATTTTTAAGAAACAAGGATGTGGATGATAAAGAGGTCCCAGTAGATAATTACGTATAAACAACCTCGGATAATGAAGAGATTGTGAAATAAACCATTACCTTGACCATATGCTTGATCGAGGGTAGTTTAACATCCTTTATAATAGTTAAATCATTGTTATTTTTTTATACAATAATCATATACATTAATATGATATCTTATATTATCTATTAACATTTATTTGTTAATAAAATTTTAGCATTATCATCGTTTCGGGTTTTAACATACCCATTTTTTATATGTTTTGATAGATAATCCATGTTTGTTATGGATAGATTATATCATATTCATGTAAATAATTATATGAAGTCCTTAAAAGTTTTTTCTTAATCATTAAATTATAATTATTCTTGAATGGATATGATGGAGAATGAATATCATCGCGTTTGTGGAGACGGTAGTCCGTACGTACGCACGAGCGCCAATATCATTATTTTGATATCAAAATAGTATATAATTGAATGGTATATCATATATACAGAATCATTATCATGTTATATTTGTTATTTATATCAGTTATAATCATTATTATACACATCCAAATGATGAAATGTTTGAATAACAAACTACACCAGGTTGTGGAGACGGTAAGCCGTACGTACGCACCTGTGGTGACATTTTCATTCATAGGATGGATAAAATAACTATATGGTTGTATAATATTTATAATAACATCAAAATATATATAATATACTTGAGTTATTATTTTATAATGTAATCAACAAAGATAAAGGAAGTGTAATAAGAAAGGAACTTGAAAGAGGGTGGTGAAATTATTACCTCTTTTTCGGGTGTTTCCTTTTGAGTTGATCAAAATGGGATCCTTAGGTTGGATTTATCACTACAGGAAGGACCTAATGATGAATTTAGGTAATTTGAGAGGATATTTGGGCATAGGGTTGTTGATCCAAAAGCATTTGATGTGGTTAATTAGAGAGAAGGGTGAGTCCCCTTTTAGAAGAGGGGTGAGGGCACCATAGGAGTGCAAGAAATATCATTTTATAATAAATTCATATTCAGTTTCTAATGGGTCCACACTAATTAATTTTGAGGATATGGTGGGGTTGGTTCGTAATCCACTCAACCAATAGGTATTAGAAAGGTTTGGGTGACTATATTAACCGTATCGTTTAGATTTAACAGTTTGTTAATTAGTTATACAATTACCTTGTATCATTGTATTTTTCTATTATATAGTTAATAAATTTACTATAAACAACCAAGAGAAACCCAAGTGGTTCATTAATGATACACAAATCATTATATAAGTCTCTTTTCCAAACCTTATATTTTTTGGTATCTAATATCAATTATTAATATAATATTTTTATAAAAAAAAATACGTTTTATGCCAATTTTGACACTTTGGTATTTTTTTTGGAAATCATAACAGAATGATTAATTTAGAAGAAGTTCATATAATCAACCCTAATATGTCATATTAACCTATAATAGTTTTTTAATTAATAAAAATTCTCAAATTAAATTTATTTAGATATTTATAATATCAATTATTTTTATATTTCATTAATTAGTTATGTACTACATCATCATTCTGTCATAAATAAATTAAATTATATAATGTCTATAAAATATAAATAAAATAAAATTATGTAGGAAATGGTTTTATACTTCTAATGAATATTTATAGTATAATTTATATTATCTATTACAATATAATAAAAAAAATTAGTTTCTAAAACATTGATTTTATCTCTTTTAACTCTTCTTTAAATAAAATAATAATAAATGTCCTATTATAATCCATGTGTACCTAAATGATAATATTTTTTTACTAATGTTTTTTTTGGTCTAACTATACTTATCCAATAGAATTAGGACATGTTTTAGGGTAAAAATAATATCATTTTACCTTTAATTACCCTATTTACTTTTAACAGTGGTAAATAAAAGTAAAAAGATATTATTCACTAAAAATTATTTTCATCTCATTGAAACAAAATTTACTTATTGATATCAACTTTGGGTCTTGTATTTTTTAAATTCAATTCACAGAAGTGGTAAAATTATGTTTTATAAAAATTTGCAAAATCGTCTAGGAGGTGGGTAAAATATGTTAAAAAGTTCAATAAAATTTTTATATATCTAAAATTATTATTAAATGACTCCAATAAATTGCATTGAACATATATAGTTATTATGTATCTATTTTTGGCCTAAAAAAATTTATGAAAAATAACTAATTATTTAAATAAAAATTCGTTTTTGAACAATAACTCAGAGTTTTTCACTATTCAATAGAAATTGAATGTTTTCATAAAAATACTAAAAATTCACCATAGAATAATTTCGATATTCCGATTCCAAAAATGAAGTCCATTTTGAATGATAAAATTTATAAAATTTAAAAAATTGGGTATTACTATTCTTAACAGCTAGTTTGATTGGTTGTGGTGTGTTAGAACCTGATGTTGCGTACAACACATGCTACTGTATTATTCAAAGAGAAACATACCATGGAAGCTTGGGGCGTTACATTATTCCCTCCTTCAAATAATTTTTTCCTCAAAATTTCTAGAATATTACTGCATAAAAATACTTAGGTGGTTCTTCATCATAAGTTCCTCGGGTTCCCACTTTTCCTCTTCCATCTTATGGTTGTCTATAGAAGTTTTCCCAGATGTGTAATCCAGTTTCTCAACACTTGTTCTCTGGTATAATGAATCCTAATATGCTCTTCGAAATAAGATAGATCGGGCTCCATTTCAAATTCCTCATAGGTGAGTACATGCATTGGATCAGGCATGTATTTTCTCAACAGTTATACGTGGAACACATCGTGAACATTGTAGAGATTTGGCGGCATTGCCAAATGATAAGCTACAGACCCAATTCATTCTAGAATTTTGAACAGTCTGATGTACCTGGGACACAAGTTACCCTTCTTACCGAAACGTATAAAATCCATCCATAGAGATACATTCAAGAAAACATGACCTTCTACATGAAATTCAGAATCCTTCCTTCGATTATCGGCATAGCACTTCTGCCTAATTTGATCTGCTTTGATGTGCTTTTGGATTACCTTCACCTTTTCCATTGTTTCCTCTACATGTTCTGGGAATAAAAGTTTTCTTTCACCAACATCATCCCAACAGGTTGGAGTGAGATATCTCTATCGGTATAATGCTTCATATGGTGCCATCTGAATACATTAATGAAAGCTATTGTTATAGTAAAATTCTACCATAGGTAAATATTGATCCCACATACCTTGAAAGTCATGTTATAAAGATATCAACATGTCTTCTAAGGTTTGAATAGTCTGTTATGATTTTCCATTAGTTTAGGGGTGGTAGGAACTAATCAAATGAAGTTCATTATCTACTTCTTTCTGAAGACCTTTCCAGAATCTTGATGTAAAATGTGGATCATGATCAGAAAGAATCGATATGGGTATTCCATGAAGTCTCACAAATTCATTAATATATAGCCTTGCTAGAAGTTCAAGTGAAAAATCTTCTCTTATAGAGTGAAAATGTGCTGACATGGTAAGACATTTAACAATGACCAATATTGCATCGTTCCTTCAATGAGTCTTTGGTAGTCCCATGACAAATTCCATCATAATATTATCCCATTTCCACTTAGTTATGGGAAGAGGTTTCATGACTCCTTTAGTATGTTGCCTTCTTGTTTTCACTTTTTGAAAAACCATACATCTTGACACAAAATCATCAATCTCCCACTTCATGTTGTCCGACCAAAAATGTTCCTTCAAATCTCTACACATTTTTGTACTCCTAGGGTGTATATAAAAATTGGAACTATGAACATCATCCAACAATTCTCTTTTTAGATCAGGTATATCAGGAACAAAAAGTATCTTACCAAATTTCAAAATTCGATATTCATACACATTTTCACTCAATATCCCATCATTCACATCATTAATCTTCTTTTGAAACCCTTCATCAATGCTATTAGAACTATTTATCCTTTCTAGTATGGATGGTTTGGAAAACATTTGAAAAAACATTGATGTTTCCCCTTACATGGTGATTCCCATATCCATCTTTACTTGATCCATGTATATTGTATCCTTTTCTACTCTCATCCTGTTCAAAACTCCACTATCTATTCTAATTAAATCATATTCCACCTTATTTTCCTTACTAGGGTGGTAGTGTATGGTGCAATCATAATACTTGAGTAATTTGAGCCATCTAATTTTCCTCATGTGGAGTTACTTCAGTGAGAAATTATACTTCAAACTCTTGAGATCAGTATATATCTCACACTTTTCACCATAGAGAGAGTGTCTCTATATCTTCAAAGAAATGATTACAACTGCTAACTCAAGATCATGAGTAAAAGAGTTTTTCAAATGAATTTTTAGTTGTCATGATGCACAGGAAATGACCCTATCATTCTGCATAAGGACACAACCAAGTAATTTATTTGAAGCATCACTATAAATAACAAACCCATCATTCCCCGATGGAGGAGTCACGATTGGAGAATTGAATAATATTATCTTTAGTTATTCGATACAGTCTTCACACTCTTCTGTCCAAAAACATTTATCCCCTTTATGTGCGAGCTTTGTTAAGGAGTTAGCTAACTGGGAAAAATTCTAGACGAAACGTCGATAATAACCTACTAAACCAATAAATCTATGTACCTCAGTTATACTCGTTGGTTTTGGCCATTCTTGGATTGCTCTTGTATTAGAGGGATCAATAGAGATTCAATCCTTAGAGACAATATGGACAAGAAAAGAAATATCTTGAAGCCAGAATTCACACTTGCTAAACTTCCCGTATAATTCATGTCTTCTCACAGTCATTCGAATAATGCGCAAGTGATTTTCATGATCTTCGTAGCTTTTGTAGTATACCAAGATATCATCAATAAATACCACTAAAAATTTAGAATGATATTCCTTGAAATCTATATTCTTTAGATCCATGAAAATAGAGGGTGCATTAGTCAGCACAAAGGCATTACTGAAAACTTTTAATGCCCATACCTGGTTCGAAATGCTATCTTCAGAATGTCTTCCTTCTTCACACGCAATTGACGATAACCAGATCTAAGGTTAATCTTTGAAAAATATTGATCTCCATGAAGTTGGTCTAATAAATCATCATTGCGAGGAAGGGGATACTTGTTCTTTATTGTTATAGCATTGATCTCTCTGTAGTCAATGAACAACCTCATAGATCCATCATTCTTCTTAACAAAAAGGACAGGGGCTGCCCATGGGGAAACACCAGGGAGAATAAATCCATTATTACTCAATTCCTCTAGTTGTTTCTTTAGTTCCACTAATTCAATAGTGGCCATTCTATAAGGGGTCTTCGATTTGGTCCTTGAACCAAGAATTAAATCAATGGGAAACTCAATTTCCCGTTCTGGAGGGTGTCCAAATAAATCTTTTGAAAACACATCAACATATTCTCTCACAATAGGTACATCCTCTATTTGAACATGCCTTTCCTCACCCAAAGTCATTTCATTCTCTTCGTCCCCAATAATTGAATTTAGTTGAGAAAATAGTGGTGGATCTAGATAATAATTAGGTGGTAACGATTCTTCTCTAAAGATAAGGTGTTCTTTATCATCACCATAAAAAATCATAAAATCACTATTCATACAATAAATCATCACATCATGGTCTGAAAGACAATCCATACTGCGGATTATATCAAATTCAATCATGCATATGTTGATGAGATAATGAGATAAAGAACATTTATAAGTTCTAATTGGGACTGATTCACAAAACATTATTACAATGATACTTCCTTTTGGAATTTTTACTGACAACTCCCATGATAAAATAAATTGAAAATATCAAATTTTCATAGAAAAATGGAATGATATGGAACAATGTGATGATCCAGAATCAAATAAATCAGAGGATAAAATTGAGGAAACCATTAAATATCCTGCCACCATGTCTTTTGGAAAATCTACCTCAGCAGTAGTGATTTAATAAGCTTAGCCTTGATCCCTTGGCCTTTTCTATGGTAAGTTTCTCGGATTCTTAGGACATTCATTTGCATAATTTCTCATCTCCCTACAACTATAGCATTAAACATCAGTAGCTACATTCTTCCCCTTGCAATCACGAGCATGATGTCCTTTTTCACCACACTTGTAACATACTCCATTTTCCTAGAACCATCTACCTGGGTGTTTCTTCCCACATTTACTACAAGATAAATATTCAAGATTTCCCTTCTTCCCCATATTTCCATTTCAAGAGTGATCAGTAGATCTCTTCTTCTCTTGATTTTCTTTCAAGTCATAATACATAGATAATTACTTTTATATCTTGGTAGCACATGAGACAATATCTTCGTATGACGAGACAGATTGTGAGACAAATGGTCAACTGAGATACGATTTTAACCCATAAATGAAATGATAAATCTTACTTATTAGGTTACATATATAATCTGAAGCACACCTCGCTATCCTTGTAATGTTAGCCTCATACATTGCGACATTCTCATCCTCCTTTTACCTTAAACTCAAAAATTGCTTTTCCATATCTACTTAATGGTCATGAGAAAATTATTTTTCTAGGAAAAGTTTATTAAACTCCCTTCATTCCATATTTGATACTTAATCATCCTCCTTTGTGTTTTGAATCAATGAACACCATTGATCAGCATCTCTAGTGAGGCGGTAAACTTCCATGAAAACATTTTCCCTTTCACTACGCCCCAATACATGCAATATTTGTTCTAAGGAATTTATCCATTTCTCATATACTAATTGATTTGTAATCCTATTAAATGTTTGTGGTTGTTGCCTCAAGAATTGATCTAACATTGATCCTCTACGCTGCGGATCAGGGTGCTCCATACGAGTAAGGTTATTATTCCTAACCTGAGTGAGTTGTCCCAGAATAGTGATAAGCTGAACAGTACCAATTATATCACCAGCTCTACTATAATTATCTTGAGGAGGTGAGAAATCACTACATGAAGTGCGTGTACTGATATAATCTCCATTCATTCCACTAGGTGCCATTTCTAAACAATGGCATAAACTAGATTAGTTTATGAATCGAAATACATAAATCCCAACATGTAAAACACATAACATAAACTGAACAATTTATGGATATAATCCATAATCATAAAAATGTTTTCTTTGAGGATGTACATACTCATAAACCCTTCATAATGGTTTTTAATGAAAATGATAATTATCCTAAGCATATCCCTCAGGAGTTTCGTAACCGTGAGTGCATCAAGGCTCAGTTTAGTGCACTAGTTCCCATTTGAGTCTAGCTCAAAGTGGTGTTTTTGGGTTTTAAACCTAGGTACATCTATGCCAGAGCTGCCTCTACATGATCATGTCTACACAGAGATGTATTCCACGAAAAACTCACAAAATCGCTACATTACCAAAATTCTCAGAAGTTCATCTATAATAATCCTCAACGTCTATCTTAGGGTAATGTGCTCTAATAAGAGTTTATTTAAATCTAGCTTCCAAGGTCTGTACTAAAATTCCTATTATACTATCTTTAATGCCCAGACCCCCGAAGCCCAAAGTCGGTGCATTATTACTTGTCATTTTCATGATCACAAAAGATCATGTCTCAAAAGATCATTTTGTTTAGTAGCCTTGAAAGTACTAGATACATTCCCAAGTCTTACATTACATGATTAATTGAAAAACTACAACAACATAGTATCCATATTTCAAACTCATCTTCCCTCACACAATCCCTGTAGGTTAGTCTTAAAATACTTCTTCACATTTTGGGAGAAATAAAAAATAGAAAGGGGTGAGCTCAGATGCTCAGTAAGGATAACAATATAGCATGAAATTTTATAAATAAGCATAATAATTTATGGAAATGTATAACTAAAATAAAAGCCTTTTAAACTTAAATTTCAGCCTAATATGGAAAAAATAAAATGAAATAATTCCATTTTCTTATTCTCGTGTATATCTACTAGTCGAATAATCACATGAAAAATCAATAACCACTTTCATAAGGATGGAAAGAATAATTCCAGACTATCATAACCACATGGTCAAGGCCTTATTCCAATACTACAAATAATATTTTTTCAAGGCCTCTTTCCAAGACACTAGTTGGTCTTATGAGACCAACCGATGCATCGAGGGGCTATAGCGAGCTCCACCAGTCACATACTAAGTCCAATGAATTCCTTATATGAACATGTTTAAACATAACATTAAAATTCGTATTAAAACTAGTGTACGAAATGTAAATACTTTCTCCATAAACTATGAATGGTAAAAAAAAATAACACATCCACAATCAATAATATCACAAAACATTCAATACAATATTCTAGTATTGAATCATAATAAATCAACTTCAAATAAGCTAAAAACCCATCAATGGATGCTGACATAGATGAAATCAAAACTATTTGAGAGAAATATCTATTTTTTAAAATCATTTAAAAGTCACATAATTATAAAGTAAAACATTTAATTATAAAATATTCTTATAAGCTTATAACGGAAGCTTTAACGATTGTATAATGGCAGAAAATAGGTTCACCCACCGTATAAGTTAAAAAAAGACATTCTTACCTTAATTTTTTGAAAAATGATAAAAAGAACCTTGTTTGGAAAATGACAGAAATATTCCTTTCAAACCATTATATAAAAATACAAACAAGGGTATAAATAACATTAAACCATAGTCCAGTAAATATTAAAAGTGTTTTGGAATACATTTTTAATAAACATGGATGTGGATTATAAAGAGATCCCGGTAGATAATTACGTATAAACAACCTCGGATAATGAGGAAATTGTGAAATAAAGCCTTAGCTTTCACTATTCCTTGATCGAGGGTAGTTTAACCTCTTATATAATAGTTAAATCATTGTGATTAATTTATAAAAGAATCATATACATTAATATGATATCATATATGATCTTTTAACATTGCTTTGTTAATAATATTTTATTATTATCGTCATTTTGGGTGTTAACTTACTCTTTTTCTTTTATATATTTTTTTACATAACCCTTATTTTTTATGGATAGGTTTTATTTTATTCATATCCAGAATGATATAAATTTCTTAAACATTATTTTTATTCATCAAATTAAAATTAGTATTGAATGGATACGATGGAGAATGCATCTCATATTGTTCGTGGAGTAGGTAGCTCGTTTGTATGCACGAGCGACAATATCATTCATTTGATATTAATATAGTAT
Organism: Viscum album; assembly: GCA_963277665.1. Taxonomy (NCBI): domain Eukaryota; kingdom Viridiplantae; phylum Streptophyta; class Magnoliopsida; order Santalales; family Viscaceae; genus Viscum; species Viscum album. Next base: position 1,917,372,782 of record OY728148.1, on the reverse strand, counting down.
ATAATTGAATGGTATATCATATATATGGAATCATTATACAATTATATTTATCATTATATCAGTTATAATCATTATTATACCCATCCAAATATTGAAATGTTTGAATAACAAACTACACCATGACCTGGAGACAGTAAGCCGTACGTACGCACGTGTCGTGACTTTTTCATTCATATGATGGATAAAATAAATAATATGTTTGTACCATATTTATACTAACATAAATGTATATATAATATACTGGATTTATTATTTTATAATGGAAACAACAACAATAAAGGTGGTGTAAGAAGAAAGGAACTTGAAAGAGGGTGGTGAAATTATTAACTCTTCTTCATGTGGTTCCTTTTGAGTTGATCAAAAAGGGGTCTATAGGATGGATTTATGACTAATGTAAGGCCTCTTGGATAAAATGAGGGATGTTCAGAATCTATTTCGTAGAGTTAAAAAGATCTAAATGACTTTGATGGTGTGAATTATAGAGATGGGGAAGTTCCCTTTTATGAGAGGGGTGAGGGGCACCTTTGGGAAAGCTGGAAATATTATTTTATAATAAATTCATATTCAGTTTCAAATGGATCCAAACTAATTTATTACAAGTATATGGTATATATGGGACTAAAATCACTAAACCAATAGGTTTTAGATAGGATTGGGTCACTATATTTACCATATTGTTTAGATTTAACACTTTGTTAATTAGTTTGACATTTACCATTTCTCTTTTTATTTTTATATTATATGGTTAATAAACATACTATAAACATCCAAGAGAAACCCAAGTGGTTCATTAATGTTAAAAATATATTTATATAAGTCTCTTAGTGGAACCATAGATTTTTAGGAATAGAATGTCAATGAATAATATAATATTTGTTTTAAAAACGTTTTTATGACAATTTTGACACTATTTGGTATTTTGTTTTTGTGAAAATAATAATAGAATGATTACTTCAAAAAAATTTCATATAATCAACACTAATATGTCATATTAACCATGAAATTTATCGGAATTACTAAATAGTCTAAAATTACATTTATTTTGATATTTATAATATCAATTATTTTAATATTTCATTAATTAGGTATTTACTGCATCACCATTGTGTCAAAAATAAATTAATTTTTTTAATGTCTAACAAATATAAATAAAATAACATTATTTAGGAAATATTTTTATATTTATAATTAATATATTATTATAGAATTTATCTTATGTATAACTATATAATGAAAATGGTTTAGTTTTTAAACATTGATTTTAACTCTTTTAACTCTTCTTTAAATAAAATAATTATAAATGTACTATTCTAATCCAGGTGGACCTAAATGATAATATTTAATTCCAAAGGTTGTTTTTGGTTGAATTATACTTATCCAATAGAATTAGGACATGTGTTAGGGTAAAAATAATATCATTTTTACCTTTAATTACCCAATTTACTTTTAACTGTGGTAAATAAAAATAAAAATGTACTATTCACCAAAAGTTATTTTTTCTCATTTAACCATATTTTACTTACTGATATCAACCGTATCTATCAGATTTTTGAAATTAAAATCACATAAGCGTTAAAACTATGTTATATGGATATTTGTAAAATCTCCTAGGAGGTGGGTAAAATTTGGTAAAAAGTTAAATAAACTTTATAGATATCTAAAATTATGATAAAATGAATCCAATGAATTAAAAAGAACGTATATAAGTATTATGTATCTATTTCGACCAAAAATAATATTAAATAAAATAAAAAATTATTTAAATAAAAATTCGGTTTTAACCAATAACTCAGTGTTTTTCACTTTTCATCAAAAATTAAATGTTTTCAGAAAAATACCAAATGTCCCCCCTACGATAATTTCTATATTATGAATCCAAAAATAAATTCCATTTTGAAAGATAAAATTTATAAAACTTCAAAAAGTGGGTATTACTATTCATAACAGCTAGTTTGATTGGTTGTGGTGTGTTATAACTCGAAGTTTCGTGCAACACATGCTACTATATTATTCAAATAAAAGCATACCATGGAAGCGTGGGATGTTACACAACCGAAAGTGTAGGTACAGCTCACGAACGGTTGCCTATGCGGTTCAACTCATCTAACGTCCACCTCTGAGCTACCTCCAATCCTGGTACCCTTGTCCTCATACAACGATGTCCGTCGTCTACACCAACCACAATGAAGTGTGAGCATAGCCTGTTTAGGTGTGATTATAAAGATACTTAGTAGGGACCCCGATAACCTCAATGTCTCACAAAATCTTGAAAGGATAAACCACCAAGAATGAATAAAAAATTAATAACCCTACTTAGGTATATACCCATACATATAGCAAAGTTATCATGTAAACCCATCTCAATCATGAGGAAAACACAGAGTCCAACTCCAAAGCCCCAAAGCTCAACTGTTTCACAAATGAATGAACACCAAGAAGGTAATTACCACACAGGTATGCCACACAGTAGAATACCACCAAGGTATTACCATTAAGTAATGTTCCACACAGGTAAAGACTCAACTCACACCAGGTATAACTTATGTATAGTAGTAGAGATGATTATATTTAACTACTGAATCATCCTACTCTGTTATGAGGATCTGTTGCTGACCAAAAAAGGATCGCTCAGTGATGACCCACACATTACCGATAGGTGCTAACCCACACAAGACCACTCTGTGCGGACCCACATAAGATCGCTAGGTGCTGACCCACACAGGATCACTCTTCCTTCTTCACATCACAACCAGCTACCCAGTTCCCACACTAGGCATGCTCGTCTCAGGGATGGTACGCTACTCAATCCACTGCTCGATACTCCAACTACTGTGAAGTCTCACGAAGAATTATCTCAATGTACCACCACGTCCAATGGGTCTCAACTCAATAGAAGGTGCGCCAATCGGATGCTCGATCAGTGAGTTATTAGACTTTGAGTTCCAAGGGCCCGACTGGATTCATGCTCGATCCAACTGGACCTTATACCAACTTTATCCAAATCTCTAGTGGGGTATAATCAAAGAGACCATCCCACTAAAATGATTCCAGCACTGCTGACGGATCCTCAAATGGAAGCTTGGTGCCAAAGTTATGGCCAAAAGAGAGTAAATGGGTCGAAGTGGGTCCGGGTCCAGTTTGCCCGGTCGGATCGACCCTGCCCGAACCGGCCTAGGCTGACTCGATTTGGATCAACCCGACCCGCGCTAGGTGTCCCTACCGACTGTGTGGCCCGGCAGGGCGGCTCAGCTTGGTAGTGGCCTGTGGGGCTGTGGGGCATCCACGAAGGCCGTTGGTGGCCGTTGGAGATGCCGAGAAGCGCAACGCCACGAGGGCCACGGGGCGGCGTGAGGCCGCTGCGTAGTGGAGTCTAAGGGTACCGTGGCATGGCGTGAGGCTGCAGGTTCCACGGGGCGGTGTGCGACCGTGGGTGCCGTGGGGCGGTGGAGGCTGTGGGGCCGAATGAAGCCACGAGTGTCATAGAGTGGTGAGGTTGTGGGGCAGTGCGGCGGCCGCGGGGCGGCAGAATCCTCGGGGGCGGAGGCCGCAGCGGCGCGGAGGCCACCTCGGCACAAAGGCCACGGGGTGGTGGAGGCCGCAGGTGGTGAAGGCTACGGGGGGCGTCGTTGTGTCATCACGTTCGTCATGGCTTGTGATGGTGCCGGCTCGAGTTCTCATGCCCCACCGATGATCAGGTGATGTCCTCCTTCATCGCAAAGAACACACCATAATGATGAATGGTGGAGGTTTTGGGCCATTTCTGTTTGGCCAACACCCTCTGCGTTAGAGCGGTAGCAAGTAGCTCAACAAAATCTTGAATGTAGAACCTCAAACCCTAAGACCTCTTGCAATGATTATTCCTGAACATGAAAAAGAAAACATCTGTGGATCAACTATTTAGAGAGTTTATCCACATTATTTTTTTTGGAAGAGAAGAACATGAGAATATATATTCATACTCAAGAATACCACTAACTTATAGGATTGTTGACTGAGATCATGAGATGGAAACAGTGAAGGAAAAGAGAGTGCCAATGATTGTCACTTCCACAGTCACGCTTCAGTAGTCGGTTCGCACGTCGTCTACGTTCTTCATTTCTGGAGTGCAATCTTCATTGGAGAGATTTCTCCCAAGTACACCCCCTTCTCTTTCACCAACCAAAAATTCCCTCCTACAAAAAGAAGTTCCAACATGATAAAATATGTTTTTCCAATTTTAAATTGTCTTCAAAAATTGTGTTAGATTAATTAATTAAAGGAGAGTAGGCATAATTAATTAAAGGAGAGTTGGCAAAATTAATTAAAGGACAGTTGGCATAACTAAAATTGGGATTTGATAGGTTTTTTCTCCCATAATGAGGGTTTCAGGTGGTCCCCACCACCATGCATTAAATTGGGGTTTTTACTAGCTCTGGTGGTCCCCACCACCAAGCATTCAAGTTTGTAGGTCTTAACCCCTCGTGGTCCCCACCTCTATAGCCTTCAAATGGGAGGTTTATTAGGAATAAAATAAAATAAAATTTTATTTATTTAATATCATTTCCATGAAAAACAACAAAAACTATCTTTCACCCTCACCCTACTGTGGTTGAGGTGAAGGTCTCTTTAAAAGAATACCTACGTCGTGAGTTCAACGGTGCCTTAATATTTCAATTTCGAGGACTGGTTCAAATGTCAAGAAAACCTGCACGTATGATAACTGAATGTTCCTAAAAAAAGTTCAGAAATTTATCTTGGGCGCACTGTGCCTCAGAATCATGTGTCTTCAGTTTTCATGGTCTCATAAAATTTCCGTATATTAAAAAAAAATTATGGAAATTCCGAGTCTTTAAATTATTCCTACCCCAGAGCATTACATCCTCTTATACTAAAACTCAAACTAAGGGAACATGTGGGGGTACTGAGCACGAATCTGAGCCTTCTACTCCTATGTGCTCTCCTGGAAGTTCCTATGCTTCCAACGAATGTGCACTAGAGGTATCGACTGCCCATGAAGGACATGCTCCTGTCGATCCTCAATATCTATGAGAATCTCCGTAAAAGTTCCCCATCATCAACATCCAACTCTCCTTGGTCAATGTTGTGAGAAGTTCCTTGAAAGTATCTCCTTAGCTGGGATACGTGGAAGACATCTTGAACCCGATGCAACTGAGGTGGAAGATCAATAAGGTAAGACACCTTTCCAACTCTATTGACGTACTGAAAGGTTCCAATGAACCTCATAGATAATCACCTCGGCCAAATCTCTGCAACTCTCATCGAGGTAAGACCCGTAGAAAGATGTGGTCTCTATCCTCAAACTCCTAATGTCTCTGTCTCTTGTTGGCATATGACTTCTGCCTACTCTGTGCAGTCTTCATCCACTCCTGGATGATCTGTAACTTCATTGTGGTAGCTTGTACCATCTATGGTCCCACGTGTGTTGAATCCCTTGGTTCAGTCCAGCACAAAGGTGATCTACAAGGTCACTTGTACAATGCCTCAAACAGTTCCATCCCAATGGTAGAGTGATAGTTGTTGTTGTATAAAAACTCCACCAATGGTATGTGATCCTCCCAGATGTAGATGAAGTCGAGGATGCATGCATGTAGCTTGTCCTCAAGGTTCTTAATGGATTGCTCAGTCTGACCATCCATCTAAGTATGGAAGGTGTTTCTCAGAGGAAGCTGCATCCCAAGAGCTTCCTTCAACCTCTTCCTTATATGGGATGTAAATCATACATCACGATCAGAAAAAATTGTCGAGGGTGATCCATGTAACTGCACAATATAATGAACATAGATGTGTCCCAAGCTCTCTACTGATCTCTGCTCTCTGATTGGTAGGAAGTTGGCCGACTTGGTTAGTCGGTCGACGATCACCCAAATCGTGTCATGAACCGTGGATGTACATGGATGTCCTTTCACAAGATCCATGAATATCCAATCACACATCAACTCTGGGACCTCCAAATGTTGAACCCATCCTACTAGTACATGATGCTCTGGCTTCACATACTGAAAAATGAGGCACCGAGAGACAAACTCTGCAACTTCATTCTTCATTCCCAACCAACAGTGCTGTTGTTGGAGATCTTGGTACATCATTTACACTATAGGATGTACAATTATAGGGGATGTGTGGAAATCCCTAAAAAATTTATCCTGAAGTGACGCTGGTACCATGGTAAATCCTCTATAGAGGATGACGTGCTCCCCACCTTTAGAAAATCAATCAGGTGTCTGCCCTCTAGATATCTGATCACTTCGTGTCTCACAATCAGTGTCCTAATTCTATGTCTCCCTACTTCTCTGAAAAAGTGGGGGAATGACTGTAAGAGACTCAAGGAATGCTGCTCCATCACGTTCCATAATGGATATCTACAAAGCAGCCAACTACTCAGTTGCCTCACCTAGAAGTTGTATACAAGACCTCCGGTTCAGTGAATCTTCTAAAAAGTTCCCTTTTCTAGGAGTAAGGACTATCTCGAGGTCATAGTCCCCAAGGAACTAAATCCAACGTCATTGTCTCAGGTTCCGGTCCTTCTGAGAGTAGATATACATGAGACTCTTGTGATCAGAATACATTGTAATATGATTGCCCCTTAAGTAATTTCACTGTATGTTCACGGAGAATACCACTCATGTTAACTCTAGAACATGGGTAGCACAGTTATTCTCATTTTTTCTTAGATTTTGTGAAACATAAGAGATAACTTCTCTCTCTTTCATTATGAAACATCCGAGTCAGGTCCCTGATGCGTCGCAGTAGACTACAAACCCTATGCCCACCTTCGGTAGCCTCAAGATGGGGGCACTAGTCAGCCTCTGTCTCAGCTCTGGAAAATTCTTATTGTATCTCTCTGAACACACGAAGGGTTTCTAGTTCATTATAAACACTGATAGTGGTGATGAAACTCTGAAAACATATGGCACAAATCTCCGGTAGTGTCCAGCCAAACACAAGAAATATCGTATCTCAATCACACTCTTGGGTGAATCCAATTAAAATACCGCCTCAATCATCATGGGATCAACTGAAACTCTAGACTGTGATATGAAATGTCCCTAAAAGTGATCTTTTATGATCCATATCTAGAACTTCGAGAGCTTACAATAAATTTGGTGCTCTTGGAGTGTGTCCAGTACTACCTACAAATGATAGGCATGCTCCTCCTCAGTAGCCGAGTAGATCAGAATGTCATCGATGAAGACTACTACAAAGTGATCAAGGTATGTCTGAAAGATCTTGTAAATGAGTCCCATGAGCACTACAAGATCATTGGTTACACTGAATGATGTAAACAAGAACTCTTAGTGGCAGTACCTACATCTGAAAGTTATCTTCTGCACATCCACATCTCTTACTCTGAGATGGTGATAAACTGATCTAAGGTCTATCTTTGAGAACAATTGTGATCCCTTCGGGTGATCAAAGAGGTCATAGATTCTCATAAGTGGGTTCTTGTTCTTCATGGTCACCTAGTTTAGGCTCCGATAGTCAACATAAATCCTCAAGCTCCCATCCGCCTTCTTAGTGAACAAAATCGGGGTTGCCTAAGGAGATACATTAAGCCGAATGAATCCCTTCACCTGTAAGTCCTCTGGGTGTACCTAGATCTCACGAAGCTCAGTGGTAGCAATCTCATATGATGGTGTAGATATCAGTGTGGTCCTGTAGTAAAATTAAATCTAAAAGACCACCTCTTTGTGATGAGGTAAACCCAAAACAACATCAAGGAAGACATTTGTCTACTGTTCCACCACTACGAGATAACACTAACTCTCCACATCAACCACTCTGAGGGTGAGGCCAGCCAATTGATGTGTAAACGGCTGAACACTGCTCTAGGTAAGTCCATCTTGGGTTGAAAAGGCTATCTTTTCGTCTGTGAAGATAACCCTGATCCCATCCGTGCGGACACACCGCACTATGCACCTAATATAGTCAATTTGAGAAGGGATTGTAAATAACCAGTCCATACCCAAGATGACGTCATAAGGCCTCAATGCCGCTACTAGGAGATCTCAGCTAAAACATTATCCTCCTAGAGTAATCTCGCATAGTTGACACTAGTGAATGATCATCGAATCCATTCCCGTACGAGTCTCTATCTTTAAGGATCGTGCTAATGGCTCCATCATAATCTCTGAGCTCCGAATGAGGGAAATGGAAATAAAATAATGACTGGGACATGTGTCTATAAGTACTGTAGCTAAGGAGGAGTAAACATAGATCAGACCACATATCACATATGGACTGCCGTGATCGTTGGCCTCAACTGCCTAGAGCAGAGCTTGCCCCTATCCTCCTGCTCCCTACGTCCAAGGTGGACCTTCTGGTGGTTGTGGCAGAAACATCGCGAATCCTAATCCACTGCTAGCTGCACGACCAGCTCCTGTACCTTGTCTGCCTGCTCCCTGCGGACATCCTTGGTCGAACCTCTATCTCTGCTTGGGTGATCCCTCAATCACCTTCTAATCATCCATATAGAGGTTCTTACAGTCATGATCCATGTGAATCTAACCGCTGCATGAGTAACACTTCACCCTCCTAGAATGACTGGCTCGACCTCTAGTTCCCCGCACAACCGAACATAAATCATTCGGTCATGAAACTATAGGTCTTGTTTTTATGGACCTTTGTTTCATATGTATGCTACCTTCTACAGAAGAATCCACTACGTTATGACTAGTAGTGGGTGTCGTTGTGGGTGACTACTCAGAAGTGAAACTCACTACTAAAAAAGATTGCTCTAACAACCCCCTGCGCCGAGATACTGAGTGAGATCATTGAAGCCATGATCTCCCACCTGAGTCCGTGCTCAAAGGCCTGGACCCTAAGGAATGGGTGCCACACCATATCTGTGGAGTGTCATGAGAGGTTAGTGAACCTCACTAAGTATAGAGCCACAGTCATGCCACCCTGCTGCAGATGAAGAAGCACATGTATGTGCACTGCATGAAGAGTCATTGGGAAAACTCTGCCCGAAAAAGGCTCTTGAAGTCTTCCTAGGGATGTTTCGATATGTTATGAGTCTAGAGAATCAAGATCTAACATCTACCTGCTTCTTCCTATAGAATACTAGAGGAAAGGATCACCAAGAGATCGGTTGGTGTCCCGACTAGTCGAACGACTCTCAGAAAAGCCTCCAGCCAATCCTTAGCTTCTTGTGGGTCCTTCTCTCCCATGAACCTGGGAGGCCTATGGCGCTGAAACTTATGCAACACACTCAAGTGGAGTGCACCCTCTTCTTCTAGGGATTGTGTAATTGGTGTCACAATGCGTAATGGTACCGCTGGTGGCCCCGCTAGCACATCTATTGGAAGAGGGCCCTTCACTGAAGCCTCATCACTCGGTGGGATATCAGTGTGTACTACTCTCGACCCCTAGCTGGCTATCTATGTTGAGGCACCTCAAAAAGAAACAGGTGCATCACATTCAATTTGAAATACATGGTGAGTGGACTCAAAGAGTTCACAAATAAAACTCTTCAACACACACATTCAATCAGTGTTTTTGTGCACTGATTCAAAAATCATAAGTCAGGGTCCTGGTGTATAGATACGCTAGCTGCCACACCAACAATGGATTCCCTAAACAGATAACCACAATCAATACACATAACACTATTTCCATTTTAATGATCAGAGTCTTATGTTCTATAGTAGTACCTACTCCTTTGATATCAATCTATCACGAACCGTCCCCCAGGGCCCGTTCCATGACTACCCCAAGCCCGCATTCCATAGGACAAGGGCTGGAGACTAGAAACAAAGGCGTATTCCCTAAAACTATGAAGGAATTGCCTTTATAACATGTAACACACGCAACCATGTACACAACAAGACACGAACTCAAGTAAACTAACGAGTAAACAGAGTGATTATAATAAGTAAAAAGGGGCCAGAATACAAGCCCAACTGGAAAGTACAAGGAAAACTGGAATGTACAAGACAACTGATAGGTGGAAAGAAGCTTCTTTATTTTCCACCATGGATCCTATCTGAAGGGTAAGTACATCTCATGAACAACCATCTCTACGGTTCTCCTCATCTAACATCTACCTTCGAGCTACCTCCAGTCCTGGTACCCTCATCCATAGTCAGTTTTGTACGTCATCGGCACCAAACACAATGTAGTGCGGGCATATTCCATATAGGGGAGAGTATAATGATACATAGTAAGGACCCTGAGACCCTTGAGGTCTCACAAAATCCACAAAAGATAAACCAAAAATAAAGGTAACAACTGATAACCCTAAATAAGTATATGCCCATAAATATACCTAAGTTATCAAGTAAACCCATCTTAATCATGAGGAAAAATCAGAGTCCAACTCCAAATCCCCAATGATCAAGTGGTCCACAAAGGAAGGAACACCACGAAGGTAAGTACCACATAGGTACGCCACATAGAATTATTCCACCAATGTATTACCAAGAAGTAATGTACAACACAGGTACAGACTCATATCTATCCAGGTATAACATAAGTACAGTAGTAGAGATGATTTGATCTAACTACTGAATCATCTTACTCTATTAGGAGGCTTTGCTGCTGAACCACACAAGATCGCTTGGTGTTGAAAAACACAGGATTGCTAGGTGCTGACCCAAACAAGATCACTCGGTGATGACCCACACAGGATTTATAGGTGATGACCCACATAGGATCACTCTTCATTCTTCACGTCATAGCTGGCTATTGGGGTTTCGCACTAGGCTTACTCGTCTCCGGGAGGGTCCTCTACTCAAGCCACTGGTCAATACTCCAACTGCGAAAAAGTCTCATGAAATAGTATCTCAATAGACTTCCACATATTATGGGTCTCAACGCAATAGATGTTGCGTCAATCTGATGCACTATTTGTGAGTTATTAGCCTTTTAGTCCTGAAGACCCGGTTGGATTCATGATCAATCCATCCCGACCGTACTACAACTTTTTTCAAATCTCTAATGGTGTATTATAAAAGGGACAGTCTCACTCCAAGGTTTACATCACCTCTGAAGGATCATCAAATGGAAATCTAGTGCCAATGTTGTGGATAAAAAAGCGTAAAAGGGTAAAATTGGGTCATGGTCTGGTATCACCGGGTTAGACCGACATGACCCGACCCATCCTGGACTGACCCGATTTGGGTCGACCCAGCCTGACCCGTTGGGTCTATCCAGGCCTGAAACACGATGTGCGGCCCAGCCTAGGCAGCGACCCATGGGGCGGTGGGGTGGCGAGAGGCCACGGGTGCCGTGAGGCAGCCCAAGGGCGCGAGTGACGTGGGGCGGCGTGGGGCCGCAGGTACTGTAACATCCTGGGTAAATGAAGAATAATGGATTTTAATATTTATTAATATTTGTGAATTAAATTTTAATTTTACTTTAAAAGGTTTTCTATGTTCGATAGCATACCCGATACGCAACAACTGGTTACTTTGAAATCTTACATTCCACATTAATAATATAAATTTATTGTTTAAAATGGATGTTAAATCCTAGCTATTGTATTGATGGGAATAAAAAAAAGTAACCACAATATGATTATATATTATTGTAAAATGTATTTAATTTTTTCCGATAAAAAGTTAGAGGCTTAAAATGTGAATGAATCTAATTTTTTGCATAATTTACATTAAAATGCCGATTTACCTCCTTTTAATGGCGAAACCTAATTAAATAGAGTTTTGGTTACTTTATTACATACTATATGACCAAATAAAATACTTCTTTAGAATGAAGACATTCGAATTTTCTTTGTGTAAATTTTTGAAATTTTTCCGATAATGTTCATTTTTTAATGAATAGTGAAAAATATTGTATTTTAATTCAAAATTGTGTTTTAATCTAATTTATTTATATGGACAGATTATCTTTTTAATCGGGTTTTAAGTGTTGTTATAATATATATTTTTTGATTTAATCCAATGATGGTGATTCAAATTAATTTAACCTTCAAATTGGACATAAAGAAGTGTCAATCTTTTGATAGTTATTGTTTCTTAAAAACACGCTATTTGTTTTAACAACAAGAATTAATTTTAAATTAATTAATTATAATTTTATGTTTATAATTTGGTAAAATATACATCATTCTTTAATTTTTAATATAAATTATAGCTTAGGATGGTTTTTTGGTATTTTTCTAAAAAACTTCAATTTTTTATGAATATTGAAACCACTTAGTAGCAGTTAAAAAAAGCATTATTTTTCATTTAAATGAAATTTTACCACTTCTGTGATTTGAATATAAAAAATACAACATACATGGTTGTTATTATTAAGTACAATGTGGTTCAATAAACTAATCATATTTTTTGGTGAATAGTAACTTTTGACTTTTATTTACTGATGTAAAAGGTAAATATGGTAAATCAAGATAAAAGAATATTATAATAGTTCAAAATTACCTTAACACATGTCCAAAACTTATTGGATGAGTCATTTATGACCATGGCCATCTTTGGGTTGATTTTGGGTCCCCATTGAGCCACATGGAAATGATAATGACAATTTAGATTAATTAACATAAAGTATATGCAAAAATGACATAAACAAAACACTTTTAGTAACATAATTTTTATGGTGTTATTTAATTCATATTTTTGACTATAAATATTATTTATAAAGATAAAAAATTTTCATACATGATAGTATCTTTTTTATAATTTTTTGTCTTCTAATAAATTAAATAATTAATGACACAATAATGATGCAATATTTTCTTTATTAATAAATGATTTAAATAAATAAGATTATAATAGTTAAAATATTATCCAAAAGATGTTAAATTAGTACTGGAGGATTTTATTTTGACCATTATTAATCTATTCTTCGACTATAATGATTTTTATAACTTTAGAAACTGAGTATCATTTTATAATAAAATAATATTTTCACACTTTCCAAAAGAGCCCCTCCTCCCCCTTGTAAAAGGAGACCACTTATAACCAATTACCCACACCTCTCAAGCCATTTGGCTCATCCAAACTCTACCCAATTAATCTCCCTACATCCCAGTTGTACTCATAGAAGCCTTAATATATATAGAAGGAACTTCAAGAAGTCCTTTTTGTTCAATCCAAATGAAGTTACCCAAATTAAAGGTAACGATTCCTTTAAACTTATTTTCATTTATTTTACTTATCCTACCCCTAAAATCTTTTTATTACTTTATTTTATAACAAAAAAAGTATCAATAAAATAATAGTATGTTGTTATAAGGATGATTCTAACTACACTTACACACACCTCCATCTAATTGGTGATGAACATAATGTTTTTGTGGATAAAGAACTAACACCTCATGAAATGATGATTGTTCAATTACCTCTTACTGCCTCTCATGGTGGAAATTATGATCAAAAAATATTTATAAATGATATATATTATATTTATGATTTCCTTATGATTATATAGTTTCCATTTATAGCACTCATTTATGGTTCCATAGTTGTTAAATACGATAATCTCATTCGAGGAAATGTGGACTAACGCCCCCTCAAAATGATGTGACTCGCTAATGCATTGTGTGGGATGTATAAAAGATACAGTTACTAATATTATATATGATATTATACTGTAATTATAATATTCCTCTGTATCATTATGTTTAAATCCCATTAAAATAAGAAATATAAATGAAATGAGCATTCATGCATACGTACGGATTACCGTCTCCATGAACAGTGCAATTCATTTCTTATCTCCAAAAGTTTTATACTATTATAAATACATATATATACTGAATATATATGATATATATGATATCTGAATAATGAATATCATTTTGGATATAATATATTATTGACCACATGGATAACTTGTAAATATAAGGTGTAAATTTTTGAATCGTTTTCCAAATATCGACAAAACGACCATTATTATCTTTAAATGATTAAATAATGTTTATAACATGGTAATAAGTGATATAAAAGGAATAATAAACTTCAAAAAGGTTCTTAAGGAAGTATAAATTAACTTTAGTTTATTATTCATGAGATTGAAGAACGATCAAGTCAAGTCAGACACGAGGTAAGGGACTTTATCTCAATATCCTTTCATTGAGGAATATTTATTTTTATACATGACTTTATTTTATAAGGTGTATAAACTCATTTGACATTTAATTTAATTCAAAGGGAATCATTTTATATTGAGTGTTTAACAAAATGAAAAAAGTAATTTTTTTAACATAATCGGTATCAACGACTATTCTGCTACAGTGAGTATTATTTGATCTTTTGTTTCCTTAACATGCCAAAATGTTTTTAAAATGAAAAATAAATCCCATATACACTTTTAATGTATTTTTGTATTAAAAATGATTTTGAGAATGGTTTTATAATTTCAATATCTCAAAATTATATTCTGTTATTTCAATGTTGAAATGTTATCTTTCTTTTATGCGTATGTTATGTGTTATGATCATGTTAAGGTTCATGGGAATTATTTATGTATACGAGTGGTTCAATGATAATCCTAGGAAGGTGAGCCCAAGATATGTCTTCAATACTTTTCATAACGTGACATATGTAAATTTGAAAGTTTATCCTAAGGGATTTAGGTAATATACCAAGATGGGTATTCCAAATTAACTACCTATGTACTTTTGATAGCTACAATTTAAGTATGATATGGATTCCACAAGTTACCTTTATGATTTATAATTTCTATGTGTTATTCATAAAATATTATGATTTCAATATGTAAGTAAAAGTGTTATTATTTTGTATATATTTAAGAATGAATATTTTCTTTCATAGTTTTATAACTCTTACTGTGCTTTTTGTGATCATCCAATGTTTTGAAATGTTTTCATAGGACTTAAAGATGAATATAGTCATGGATGGGATCAAGGAAAAGTCATGATGTCTAAAACACTGAACTAGAAATGACACTTCTTTTTCGAGACTTCTTATTTTATAAAAAAACTGAAACTGTGTATAAGTGCGTACTTTTTAATCTTTTGATATGTAATAGTTATGTCCTAATTCTCTAATACTCTAAACGTTAAAAAAAATCATCAATGTGATTTATTCTTTTAAATCAATATTATGTAATGTTTTACCTCCAGTTCCATAAAGTTGGTATTAGAGGTCGGTTTAGATAAACTTAAGAGTTATTTTGTTGTTAAATTATTATCCGTAAAGTAATTTATGATAATATTTATATAATAGAGCATTTACAGATTACCATGTTTCTTTGCCTATGATATTTCTGTGTTTAGAATGGTCTTCCGCAGAGGATGCATGGTAGCTATGTTGGGACGACATCGGGAGGAAGACAACCTTCCAAATCAGCAACCTGAGAAGGTCAGAATCAGAACTAAATAGTTTTTTGCAGTGATGGAAAAGTTGACTCAGGTTATAAATTGTGGTTGTATATATGTACGTGATCAGCCAGGTCAACCACAGAGGAACATGTCTGTACTGTAGCATTTCTTTAGGAAACATCCTCCATCATTCAGAGGATCATCTGACACTTTGATAGGTTAAGGGTGGCTTAAATCACTAGAAAAGTTTTTTGATGTAATGGGTTGTTCAGAACATCAAAAGGTTAGTCTCGTTGTTTACTATTTTGAAGGTGAAGCTGATTAATGGTGGTCGATGTTGAAAAATTTCAAGGATACTGAGGAGATTGTTGCTCATGATATGGATGAATTCAAAGGTCTGTTTCTTAAGAATAATTTTCCTAAGGTGGTTCATCTTAGGATGGAAAAACAATTCCTATAATTGAGGTAGGAGGATGGATTAGTGGCTGTGTATGAATAAAAGTTCACTGGAATGGAAAGGTATCCTCCAAATTTCATACGAGATTTTGATAGTAAATTCAACGTTTTTTACTCAGGGTTAAAGCCAATGTATCGAAGTTCTTTATCTTCTCGCGAGTTCAAAAGTAATGAAAAACTTTTTCGATGTGTGGAGAAGGTGGAAATGGAGTTTGCGGATAGTCAGGTTTTCATAGACAAAAAACAGAAAGAGAAGTCCAGTTGGCAGGCAAAGGGAAATAATTCATCAAAGAAGCCTGGACATAAGAGAACCAAATATCCATCCTGTGTGAAGTGTGATTAAATGCATCCTAGAGAATGTTTATCCATGTCTGGAGAGTTCTTTCGGTGTGGTATTTCTGTTCATATTGCTCGTAACTATAAAGAATATGGTTAAGTAGGCAATGAAAATCCAGTGGTAAGATGTTTTAAGTGTAATGAAATGGGTCATTATGAAAATGAGTGTATAATGAAGAACTCAACTGATGGAAAGCAGCCAGACTACAAGTAATTATATAAAAATGATTTTTAATATCTCGATATTATGGATTAATCTTTATATATATGTTCCAAATATATATTATATAAAAATTATTTTTTATAATTTTTTGATTATTTAAACATGATCAGTGTAAGAAGACCAAAATAGAGAATCAAAACATACTCAAAAAACCAAGTAATTATTTCCTGAAATATGAAAGATACATAGAGTAGTCATTAAATGCGTAAAAAACGTCTTAAGTAATCATATATTGTATAATATAAAAATGTATATTAATTTAATATATATATAATTAAAAATATTCATTATTCATTGTTTTAGAATGTGTGTGATGGATTTTGAGACATATGGTAAGGGATTTCCATATCACTTTTAAATTTTGTGATACAATTACATATTCAAAAACTATTTCTTTTATTTAGTTTTAATAATTACCAATAATTTAATTTATGATACACATCATGATAATTATTTATATTTAAAACATAATTTTAGTATCTCAGTTTAATAGGGTTTATAGTTTCAAATCATCCATGTTGCAAGAGATTGTTGTTCCAAATTTAAATCTATAAATAAATATGGTTATTATTTACCTAACATATTTTTGTATTAAATCAATTTCATTAATTCATAGTGCTTATGATTCAAATTTTGAAACATGTTTTTGGTATTATCATATAACATCATTATTTATCGACATTGTTTTGGTTTATTCTTCTTTTGATGAAATAATATAATCTATCTCTTATGAAAATCATTTATTTTCTAATTATTTCGTTATGTTATGGGAATACATTTTTACAATCATTTTCTTCTAGTTGTGTACTAAAGTGTCTAATATAATTTCTTTATAAAAAATATTTTTTATTAAATTAATTATGGAAAATCATGTTTTTTTACAAATCAATATTTTCAGGAAATGTTTTCAAATTAATGTTCTTCTCATTCTATAAATCAATTTTTAAAAAATAATAATTTTCTATTTTTTTAAAAAAAAATTAAATAAATATCCATTTTGTTATAACAATACGTATTTGATTTTACAAAAAATAAAAAATCTATATTTATTTTAATGTGTATACAATATAATGTTTTTTTCTATTATAAAGACCACTCATTTCAGTAAATAATATTTTATATGTGGTAAATGTTAATTTTAATGAAACTTATATTGGAAATGTTATATGTTATAAAGAATGTTAATGAACACAAAAGTAAATTTTCCTAAATAAATTTATTAGATGATTAATAAAGGACCCTATATATGTTTTCAAGGTTAATTTCATTGAAAATAATTAGGAAAATTTTCCATTTTTAAAAATGTGTTTCAACAATGTTGAAAAAGTTATTTTCATAAAAATTGTTTCCAATAATCTTTCAAAAATAATTTTCTATATTATATGAAATACTATTAAGATAAATATTTATAAATAGTGATATAATAAAATAATACCATTCACATTATCTCTATGGAAGGTTTATGTTAATGATTAAGAGATGTTTCTGAAACCAGGTTATTTGGAATCGGTTATTTTAAAATTAATTATTTTATGAAAAATATTTGTTATTCGGTTTAATTGTGATATATGTGTTATGATTCCCATTTCATTT
The DNA here is from genome assembly GCA_963277665.1 of Viscum album. Taxonomy (NCBI): domain Eukaryota; kingdom Viridiplantae; phylum Streptophyta; class Magnoliopsida; order Santalales; family Viscaceae; genus Viscum; species Viscum album. The sequence goes on along the minus strand of OY728148.1, from coordinate 1,917,354,927 downwards.
TAAGGGATATGATAAGATGAATGGTTGTGTAATATTTTGTAAAAATTTTGTATGCTTTTAAAATTTTGATTATATTTACATTATTAACATGGATGCTGGTTATTCTATAACCAAGGATGTTAGTTACGTAATAACAAAAGACCAGTGGATGTATATATCCCACCAATACATTGGGTGATGATTTATATATCCTGAGATAAATATGAATATAATGTGGAGTGGACCCATTAATGTATGTTTCATGGTTAACTATGATATTATTGGGAGTGATCCTTATCTACTATAATGGTTTGAGGAGTTAATATATTCCCCTATGATAGTTTTATCAGTGATCCTTGACTACAGGTAAAATTATTTAATATGATTATGTGACATCTAAAATTCCACATCTTAGGTGAATATTTATTCTAATGGATATTATTCTTTGATTTATTTAATATTATAAACATATGAACTTCCAATATTTATTCCATGACACCAGTTCATGATCTAGGATGTAGAGGGTGTGGGTTTATAATTCTATTCTTTTATTATCATAACCTGATTATAATATTTTACTTATGTATCTACCTTTTTAATCCTGACGGATAATCTCATATCACCCTTTCTTATGTTTAAATTACCCATGTTAAAATAAAAGGTATTGAGTATACAATTTTCTAAAAAGAATACTATGTCGGAATTTTCATAGGAGAGATTTTGAATATCATTCAAGAAATTAGTCTACTTTGTGAGTAGTCACCAAATGAACTATACATTTACAATCTTTTCTAATGAGTTTATGTAATGTAATTATTATTAATCTCAAAATATGTTATATATATCTGTAATTATTTTAATTATATATATGGTATCATAGGATAGGTTTTGTTATCAATTCTAAAACTGGATGAGAAAATATTTGTTAGAAAAATTGGGATATTTCAGTGGATATTTATAGGGATATATATAAAGAAATACCGTGGATGAGTCCACGTGTAGGAAAATTTAAAGGATGTTTTGTAAATGATATAGATATTTGTTACCATGAATTTACATCTTTGTATCGATACTATAAGTTAACGTGGAACTAAAATAACGGAACCTATTAGTAATAACACCCAAAAAAGAACATTGAGATTAATTCAATCTTCCACTTTTGTATGGAAATGGTTCTTCATGCACATATTTTTTGATACTCATAGGGGATAATCATTGGATGTTAAAAAGGTCATTATGAACCATCATAATGTTTTTGAATAATGACCATGAATGACATGGTTGACCCTAAATTATCAAAGATATAAATGTTGGTTTTACAATTTAGACCTCTTATAAGTTATTTTCCCACTATGATTATTATTACTCGTACAATGATTTGTTTTTTTATTAAATGGATTTAACCATAATGAATCATGTAAATGGTCAATGTGCTGAAAGATTTATAGATTTTGAGAAACAAAATTGGTGGTTACTAGAGAAAAAGATATGGTGATTATGCCTAATAATCTATGCCCATATAATATTAACAACCACATCTTGAGTGAAATTACAAATGAATTAAATAAGATGAAAATTTATTTTAATAAAAATTTCATGTTAACATACATATAAGAAATTTTGAGTTTATAATTTATTATATATATCTCTTATTTTATATTTCATTACATTCACATAATAGCCCATGACTTTCATAATAGAAATTCAATCTTAATAGATGAATATTTATTATATATCTTAACAAAACCATGCCACAAATTTAACTCTTTAGTGTCCTTAAAAACATGGAATAATTAAATATTGGTTTATAAAACATCATCATCATAACCTGCTTCTTGATTTTTCACTATAACACTTTTTGAAAAATCATAAAAAATACATTTATTTTTATCATTATAAAATGAAATATTAGAAAATGGTGATCTTAGTTGATCATTAAGGGTAAACAAGGGATATGTCAATCATATAATGATAATGAGGGAATATAAACATGATCATAAAGTTTTAAAATTTTATAATTATTATCAAATAACAAAATCATAAATTTTGTAATAAATTACCTATTTTCATAAAACAAAAATCATAAAAGAACATTATCCCATATATAATAACATAATACAAGGAATTATGAATACATATAACCATAGAAAATCATTTCAAGAGTATTCAAGGATCTTTTTAAATACATTTATGTTATAATTAGTTCTCTCCCCAAACCATCATAATAGTCAAGGTTCAATCCCAATACTATCATGGTTGGAAAAGTCCCTTAATAAACCATTTTCATTTTCTAATATATTCATGTCTATCTCATGAGATAGAAATCATTACTCAATGTATTAGTGGAAGATATAATTCCAAATATTCCCATACTGAAATCTATACTTATGTGTTCCATACAAATATAAATCATTCAATACACCATAACCCCTGAAAATAGTTCTATTTCATAAAAATTTCCTAATCACATAACCCAATGAAATGAATTGTGATTCCTAAAAATAAATCCATCATAAACATAAACCTACTAGAGAAAGAGTAAGGTTTCTATTCGTGAATGATATGCCCAGTGAATAGTAGGAAATATCATAAAAATTACTATAAAAGGAATAATATATTTTGAAAGATCTCATTAAATAATTATTGATGAAAAAAATCCTTTTTATTTTGAAATCATATTCTTAATTGCAGTGAAATTATTAGAGAATTAATTTTCATTGAAATGAATATTTTAAAATATTAAAGCAATATTGAATGAGTTAAGAAGGGATGAAGTCTATAGTAGATCCTCATGTTTTTTAAGGTAGAAATAATAATTCCTTTGGTATTTGATGTAGGAAAACAACAAATAACCATATTTAGAAAATGAAAATAAAACATTCCTTTCAAAAATTAAAAAACCTGTATATATGATTTAAAATAATTATAGGAGAAAACTATACACCATTTGGAACAAAATTTATAAATTATGGATATAGATACAAAATATTCCTCATTGGATAATTATATACAAACAACCCATAATTATATTGATATTGTGAAATAAAACCTAACCGCATCTATTTACATTATTTATTCTTATTCAGACATCATGTTTAGTAAATATTGACTTATTATAAATATATCAAAAATAGTATATCTGTCACACCATTAATGACTTATTTATAATATCATATCACCTATATATTAATAATTTTTTATTAACATCATTTTTTGGGTGATAATTCCTTCATTTTCATAGCTTGGTTTGGTTCAACAATCCTTGTCCTTATACGTTGAACATGGTCTCGTGAATTCAAAAATGTAAATAATGGTATAAAAATAATATATCTTCATTCTATAAATATTCATAATCATTAATAAAATTTTGTAAAGAACATTCATTCCACCATACTTGGATACAGTGAGTCGTACATACTCACAAAGACTATTTACTTTTTTTATAATACAAAAAAATAATTGAAAATAACAACACACCTTTTTAGATTCATTATGATTTCATATATATGTTTATATATATTTATATATCGTATATGTTCATATAAACATTATTATTATAATTTAGGTGAAATATAAATTAATACATAATCACATTTCCCCACGGAGTTAGTAGTCCATACATACACACGAGAGATGTCATCATTTGACAAATGATTACATTGTATGATGGTGGACATGATGTGTTCATTAAAAATGTGTAATTAAATCATTAATATAATATATAAAAAATTTACACATTATAATACCAATCCATAATATATGGTGATGAAAAAGTAATGTTACCACTACGTGGAGACGATAAGTCATATGTATGCATGAGCGATACCTTTATTTTTGGTTGGTAGGGAATGAATGTAAAAAATGGAGTTCTAATAATAATAATATTTTTTTGGATACTAAATTTATAATAATATTATATATATATATATATATATATATATATATATATATTTATATGAGGTAATGATGTGAAGAAAGAGAATGTGATTGTTCAGAGAGATTACTAATTCTTCAAAATGAATCCTTTAGATCCTCACTAAATGGATCTCGGTTTGGTGTTTATGGAATCTAAGAGACACTATAATATTTTCAGTGAAGTTTATAATAGAATATGGATGATTATTTTATATATATAAGGCTCAATTTTTTAAAATTAAGTGACATAGGATATTTCCTCTTATAATGGTTGTGACATTCACCTTTGTAAATTCCGAAAATTTTAAAATATATAAAGACAATTTTTGAGATAAATTCTTCAAAATAGCCTCTACATTCCTTCAGGATAACATTGTTGAACATATCATATCCCCTTTTACCTAATATAATATTTTTCTGATTTTTAAATAATTTTATGAAAAAATAAATTCATAAATGATCAATATTCGAAACTATAATACTATGCATTTCTATGTCATTTAAAAAATAACTATAATTAAAATTAAAACTAGTTTTTATATCATATAAATTCCAAAATATCCATGAGAATTCCTGAAACACCTTAAATGTCTCGAGTTTTTTGTTTATAATTTAAATATCATTTATTTTATGTTTTTTCTAATAATTGTGTAATTAATATATCAGTATTGTGCAGGTATTTAATGAATTATTTATTCCATAAAAATAAAAATTAAATTTCTAAAATAAAATAAAATATTTTATATTTCAAAATAATATATACATACAAACATATCACCTAGACAACAATGTATTAAAAATGATATGATTATTAAAACAATAGTCTATTATCTTTGAATATTCAATATACTAAATACTACATGCGTGTTAATGTCAACAAAATTGACCCAAAAAGTAATAAAATCAACCAATTGATTATTCTAGTCATATAATATTCATAAAATATAATTGGGTAAAGTATAAGATTAATTTACTAATCTTTATCATATTATATTGACTGTTAATTAATCGTTTAAAATTTGACTTTGGTAACAAAAATTATTGATGCTTCAATTCATATTGACCGAAAAAATATAAATGGGGAATATTTACTAAATTGGAAGCTACATATCCCGAAATATGAAATCCATTAAAAAAACACATAAGTGGAAAATTTCAATTTCATATTAAACATTAGAAAAGAAAAGAAAAACAGTTTCCTAAAAATGACCTTTTAAGTATAAAATGTTATTTCTTTGAATTGACGAATTAAATTATTTAAAATGAAAAAATTAGATTAAAATTACAATATTAAATTTGAAAACTAATAAGAAATATATTTTAATTTTGTAATTTATTTAAAAAAAATTGTTTTCATTATAAATCAGAATATTTAACTATTCATTAAAAATTCAAACTCTTTGTAGAACTTTAAAAAATTCATCCTAACATAATTTGTATTTGGTCAATTCAAACATGATTCTTATATTTTGAAATATATTTTTTAATGTGGTAAAACTAATTATATTTATTTTTTCATAGAAATAAATAAAACTTTATTTTTGACAAACCATATTTTTTAATATTAATATATATATATATAATTTATTATATCATAATAATTAATAAATAAGTGTTTACAGTATATAAAATTCCAATATATTTCATAATATGGTCATTCTAATTTTTCACACTTGATTTTTCTAGTTATGAATTATAATATAGTTTGGTTGGATTTCTAGTATTTTTATCGAGATCTAGGTGAGGCATGTGTTGGGTTTTAAAGTGTACCATTACCTCTGTATTTACCTCATGGTTTATCATTGGTTTAGTTGGGTGCTATTGGAGAATAATTAGATGATTGGCCTTAGAATACTGTGGTGCACGGTTACCGCATGGTTAGTGAAAACCATGCGGCCATTTATAAAACCATGTGACCCTTTATAGAACCTGCCACATAGCTAATACAATATCATGATATAGGTTCTATGTACTCTATTGGATTTCCATCCATAAAGACTGTTTGATTCATAGTTACAACACAAATTGAAAAACACTGTGGTTTAACAGTGCAACTTTCCCTGATTTTAAATTTAATTAATTTTCCAATTAAACCCATTTAGGGATTTAATAACAAAACCCTCTATTCCTTCCCCACCAGGTTCGTGAGACCCTAGGGATCACCCAAACTTCTTCACCAAGATTATTCACCTTCTTGGGGTGTGGGTATATGGGTTTCAATCTTGATTTTGGCTACAACTCTTATGGTGATAATATCCTCTAATCTTCATCTCCCTATTTATATTTGTTTCTCTTGGGATTCCCTTTTACCATGGAAATGGGGACCTAGGGTTTGGTTTTACCTTAATTTATATTGGGGTATTTTTTCTTTTAGGGTTCATCTAGGTAGATATAGGGTTGTGAAACCCCCATGGATAATTTTTTATGACGTCTTGTTATTGCACCATGAAATCGAGGTAGTGGTTTCCATCCAATTACGTTTTAAATTATTGAATTATTAGATTTGGGACTATCTCATCCTATTGGTAGTTAAATATTATTTTAGGATCCTATTATTTAATTATTTGGTGTAAAAATGGGGTTTTCAATGTTTTTTCTGTTGTTTTGGTAAATAGCACATACCAAGTGTTCGAATAAATGTCCGGTTGGAATTTATATGTAAATTGTGATTTAAAATGAATATTTTGGGTTGGTGAATTTAATTATATGTTGTGAATTTATTTTTAGGGTTCCTTTTATGAATTTTGGTTTTTATTTTGGTTTTTATAAGGATATTAATGTTTTATTATAAGGTGTTTTGACATTTTTTGTCGATCAGTGGACCCTTGGATCTTTTCAATGAAATGGATAGTTTTCATTGGGTAATTGAAATGTTATAAGGAAAAATTATAAATCAATTTTACATGGAAAATGTTATGTTATCAAGAGTTCATGAAAATTGAAAAATAAATTTTTGATAAAAGATTGTTTTATGGAATTTCTATTGTCCCATTTTCACATTATGAAAATGATTAAATGTTTTTATTATAGCAACCTCAATTGGATGTTTCTCATGAATTTTATATATATAAAGGATGGTATGTACACCCTGTGGAATTCTAATAATCCATTATCAGGGTTCCTTTGTTGGAACACTTTTTGAATTATTTATATTACTCAATGATATTAGTCCATAGAGAGACATGGGGTGAGGCATGTTGTGATTTGATATTATATATATATATATATATATTGATTGGATTCTCATATGGAATCAGTTGGATCACCCCCATTATGAACATCCATCATAGGAACCTATAATATTGAATTAATTTTCTGAAAAGTATTACTACCCAGGTTGGTCATGCACTGACTAATGGCCCATAGTTGGATGATAAAACGGGTTTATTTCTATGGGATTTTCCCATGGTCTATCCTGGGAATGGTTTGTTGACAAAAATGTGCATCCATATTTCATCATGTTTTTCATTTAATGAGGGATGCAGACTCATGTTTGATTTATTTTATATTATTCATGATCTATTGGGTTTACTAATGTCTCTTATCATTCAACTGCTTGTAATTATTATTGTTATAATTGTACGGACATTTCCATTTAACTTGAAGTGTGATTACAATAGTGTCTCCTTATGTAGTGTCTTTTTTAGAATGTGATCTGTTGGTTTCAAAATAGGTTATGAAAATTATTTTAAAATAAAATTAATTTTTTATCCTTTATTGTTAATTTTTAATATATAAGCATCACATTGACACTAAAAAAATATTACAGTGTATATAATGGATCAAATGTAGTTTTGAAAATGAATAATGGAAATTATTTGTTCGTTGTTATTATGCATAACATGTAGAAAAGAATTATTTTCTATAATATAGTTCGAACGTAAATGTTGAAATTTATTTTATTTTAATGGAATTTAATTTGGAAATAGATCATCATGCTAGCATTGTGTTTTTTTAATACTCATTCCAATAGTTATTTTTTGTTTTTAATCCTTGTTTAGGTTTCAGCTTATGTTTGGTCACCATGGGTGATAGTTGATCATGTTTTGGAGTGTGACCCACAAGGTCACAGAGATATGGTTTTTTATTCTTGTCTGATTTGTTGTATTTTGTGGTTTGGTTGAATTTTAAATTTTTTTTTAAATGATATTGCACTTTCTTTCATTTATATTTTTAATGTTTTATACACCTTCAACTATTAGATTCATGTTTATTTATTGTGATAAATCATTACCTTGTGTACTCTGTTGAGGCCTGAAAATAGTTTCCAGACCGTGGGGATCCGGAACACCCATTAGGTCATCCCATAGATCAGTTCATGTGACTGGTTCAAGGTTGCCCCAAGTTAGTTTGGGATTAAATGATATCAGATGAGGATGGATTTTAGAGGACCATTATTTTTAGAGTTCAATTCTTTATTTTTTCATGTCAAGGTAAATGGAGTAGGATTGTTAGAATTGGGAGGTGGGTGTGGGAAGAGCATCGTGAACTCTTGATCATTCATATCCTTGGGTATCTATCAGATGCCTGATTTTATTAGTTTCTTTGGTCCATAAGGGTTTTTGGTGATTAGGGTATAAAAATGGGAGTTTTTTCAATGGACTATTTGATCTTGCAGGGCTTGGAAAGCATTGTGAATTTGAGGGTGTGGTTCTAGATGGATATCTCTATCAGTGGTGTATTTTTCATAAGACCTCAAACCAGATTGTCAAATCACCCATCAACACTATTACCTGAAGTCAGTGTCATTGGGTATTCATTGAGATATGAAAATTATTTTTTAGAACCTTTGTATTGGAATTTTAAAACGTTTGTTTTAATGAAATAGTTGTATATTAGAATTTAAAAAGATTGGACTTTTAGAATTTAACTTGTTAAATACCATAGGAAAATGGATTCTTATAAAGTGACCATTTTGTAGATTAATTGAAATGATTTAGTGATACATGAATAATATAATCAATTATTGGGCTATTTGGGAACTTGTAAAGACCCAGAATTTCCATGTAATGATTTTTTAATATATTGGAATTTTATGAGTCTGCAATAACTGACAGTGTGATATGTCAAGGCTCGTTGTGATTGGAATTAATTTCTAAACTTTGTTGGGTACGTTCAGTTAACGTATGAGCAGGTTTTTGTAACTTTTGAATCGGTGCTCGGAATTAAAATCTGAGGGCACCATTGAACATACAACACCAATATTCACTTAAAGGGACCTTCACCTTGAACGCAGTTAGCCTAGGGTGAAAGGTAGTTTTTGGGGTTATTCTAGGGAAGGAAAAAAATAAAATAAAATAAACATTTATTTTACTTCTAATAAACCTCCCATGTGAAGGATATCGATGTGGGGACCAAGATGGGTTAAAACCTCCCAACATGAATTCTTTATGGTGGGGACCACCCGATCTAGTAAAACCCCCAATTCAATGCTTGGTGGTGGGGACCACATGAACCCCTCATTATGGGAGAAAAAAACCTCTCAACTCCCAACATTAATTATGCCAACTCTCCTTTAATTAATTATTCAAACTATACATAATTAAATAATCCAAATCTCCATTAATTAATTAAGCTAACATAATTTTTGACTACAATTTAAAATTGGAAAAAAAAGTTAATTATGTTGGAACCTCATTATATGGCAGGGATTTTTGGTTGGAGAAAGAGAAGGGGAGAACATGGGAGAAATCTCTCCAATGAAGAATGCACTTTGGAATTGAAGAACATGGATGACTTTTGAACCGAATTTGGACGAATGACTACGGAAGCGACGATCGATAGAACTCTCTTCACCTTCACTATTTTCATCTCATGATCTCCATCAACAATCCCCCATGGTATGGGTTTAGTTGTGTATGATTATATATTCCCATGTTCTTCTCTTATAAAACGATAAATGAAGATAAAATCTCTAATTAATTCATCTATGGATGTTTTCTTTTGCTGGTTCACGAATAATCATTTTAGGAGGTGGTAGAGTTTCACGTTCTCCATTCAAGATTATGTTGAACCACTTGGTACTACTCTTACACAGAGGTTTTAGGCCAAACAAACATGGAACAACCCCTCCATCGTTCTTCTTTTTGGTCTTTTCTTCATGATGAAGGAGGACGTCAAGTTATCCTAGGTGGGGCCCACTAACGGAGGCCAGCACCCCCGCTGCCGCCCTGCATCCACCACGGCCTCCACCGCCCGCAGCTTTTGCTTCCCCCTTGCCCTCCGCGCCTCCCCGCGGCCTCACCACCCCACTGTACCTATAAGGACCCAGCCATAAAACATTACATAACATTGAATTAAACAAATAATTTACATTGAAGATCTTTTCAGGTTTAGAGTTTTAGACAATTAGGACATAACTATTACATCTCAAAAGGTTAAAAGGTAGACAGTTCTACACAGTATTAAATTATTTATAATATAAAAACTCTTGAAAAAAAGAGTCATGTATTGTTCTATGTTTTAGGAAGCATGAATTTTCATGTATCCCATCCTTGACCCTATTCATCTTTAAGTCATATGAAAACATTTCAAAACTTGGGATGAGCCTAAAAAGCTCAGTTAGGGTTATAAAACAATCAAAAAAAAACATTTGTTCATAAATACATACAGAACATGAACACTTTTACTTACCTCATGAAATCATAATATGTTATTAATAACACATATAAATCATAAACCATAAAGGTAACTTGTGGCATCTATGTCATACTTACATTATAACTATCACAGCTCTATAGGCAGTTACTTTGGAATACCCATTACAGTATATTCCCTAAATCTATTTGGAGAAACATTAAAATTTACCTCTTTCACATTACCCAATTCATTATAGGGCTATCTCTGGCTCACCTTCCCTAGGTTTATCACGGAACCACCCATATACATAAATAATTCCCAAGAACCATAATATTATCATAACACATAACATTAGCATAATGGAATTATAACAATTCCACATTGCAATAAAATAATATCATTTCAAGATATTGAAATAATTAACCCATTACAAAAACACTTTCAATTAAAACATATGTAATAAAGAGAATATGGTATTTATTTTTCCTTTTAATAACATTTAAGCTTGATAAGGAAGTAAAAGAACAAATAATACTCTCAACGGTGGAATGGACGCACTCATCGCTTACATTAAAAAAACATTCCTTTTTTTCATGTAGAAAAATTATTTGTATAAATATATTCCCTTTTAATGAAATGAAAATTCAATTTATTTTATACATCATATAAAATAATGTTTTGTATAAAACTAAATATGCCTCATTGAAAGGAGATTGAGACGAAATCCCTTACCTCATGTCCAACATGACATGATTGTTATTTAATCATATGAATAATAAACTAAAGATAATTTCTACTTTCTTAAGAAACCATTTAAAATTTATTATTCTTTTTATATCACTTATTACCATGTTATAAAAATTATTTAATCATTTCATGTAAATAATGGTCGATTTGTCGATATTTGGCACTTGATTCAAAAATGAACACCTTATATTTACAAGTTGTCCATGTGGTATATAGTATATTACATCAATAATGATATTAATTATTTATATATCATAAATATCATATATACACAGTATATACATTTATTTATAATATTACATAACTTTTGGAGGTAATAAATGAAATGCACCATTCATAGAGACTGTAAGCCGTACATAAGCATGAGCACTACTTTCATTTATATTTCTTATTTTAATGAAATTAAAACATAATGATATATAGGTATATTCTAATTATAGTATAATATAATATATAATATAATTAACTCTATCTTTTATACATCCCACATAAGGCATTAATGATTCACATCATTTTGAGGGGATGGTAGTCCACACTTCCTCAAATGGGATTATTGTATTTACCCACTATTTAAACCATAAAGGCGATCTATAAATGGGAATTAAAGAAGCATAAGGAAATCATAAAAAATATATATATCATATATAAATATAGTTCCATCATAATGGTCGCCATGAGAGGCGACAAGAGTTAATTGAACAATCATCGTTTCATGAGGCGTTAGTTTCCCATTAACAGAAAAATTATGTCCATCACCCATTAGATGGAGGTGTGTGTAAGTGAATTTATAATCCTTGTTATAAAAAATCCTAGTATAATTAGGAAACTATTTTTATTCTAATATAAATGAAGAAAAATATTTTAGGGGTTAGAGATGTAAAATAAAAGAAAAGAAGTTAAGAGAAAAAGTTACCTTTAATTTGGGTAATATCCTTTGGATTGAACCAAAAGGACTTCTTGAAGTGACTTCTTCCTAAGGTAAGGCTTCAATAAGAAAGAGAGGGATGTAGTGAGCTTAATTGGGAAGATTTTGGACGATCCAAATGGCTTGAGATATGTGAGAAATTTGTTAGAAGTGGTCTCCTGTTATAAGGACGAGGAGGTGCTCTTTAGGAAAGTGAGAAAATATTATTTCATTATATAATTATATTCGATTGATAAAGGACCAAAAATTATTATAGTAGAATATAATATGACTCATGGTCAAATAAAATCATCCAATAGGAATTGGATAGGTTTTGGATAATAGATTAATTATTATAATATTATTTATTTAAATCATTTTTTAATGAGGTAAACATTGATTCATTATTGTGTAATAAATAATTTAATTTATTCGATGATTAAAAATTATTAAAAAACAACTAACATATTGTAAATCGTTTTATATTTCTAAATAATATTTATTGTTGAAAATATGACTTAAATAACACCATAAAAAATTAAGTTACTAAAAGAGTTTTTTTAATGTCATTTCCGCCTTTACTTTAAGTTAATTATTTTAAATTGTCATTATCACTCCCAAGTGTCTCAATGACATCCTCAAATCCACCCAAATATTACCATGGTCGTAAATGACTCTATTAATAATATTTAGACATGTGTGAAGGGAATTTTAAACTATTATAATATTTTTTTTCCTTGAATTTTCTTATTACCTTTAACCGCAGTAAATAAAAGTCAAAAGTTACAATTCACCAATAATTATGTTCAGCTTATTGAACCAAATTTTTGTTACTAATAATAACCATGTTTGTCAGATATTCAAAATTCAATTCACAGAAGTGTTAAAATTTCATTTAAATGAAAATTTCATTTTTTAACTACTACTATGTGGTTTCACTATTCATGAAAATTTTATATTTTTCAGAAAAATAACAAAACATCAGCCTATTCTATAATTGATATTCAGAAATAAAAAATAAAATTATATTTTAACAAATTCTAAACAAGAAAATGAAATTAATTATTTTAAAATTAATTCTCGTTGTTAAAAAAATAGAATGTTTTTAAGAAACAATAACTATCAAAAGATTGGCATTTGTTTAAGTCCAATTTCAATGTGAAATTAACTCCAATAAAAAAATTGGATTAAATCGTAAAAGTATATTCTAAAGTCACTTTAAAACCATTTAAAATGGATAATCTAACCATATAAATAAATTATATTAAAATGCAGTTTTGAATTAAAATACTATATTTTTTACTAATCATTAAAAAATGAACATTATCAGAAAAATTCCAATAATTTACACAAAGTAAATTTTGATGACCCATTTATAATGAAGGATTTTATTTGGTCATATAGAAAGTATTAAAATGACCAAATCTATATTTAAAGAGGGTTCACCATTAAAAGGTGATAAATTGGCCTTTTAATGTATAATATGATTAAAATTAGATTCATTCACATTTTAAGCCTCAAAAATTTTATTGGATAAATGTAAATACTTTTAACAACCATGTATAATCATACTATAGTTAGTTTTTTTCATTCCCAGCAATACAATGGCTAGGAGTTAACTGCCATTTAAAATAATAATATCATATTATATGGTTGGCAACGTAAGATTTCAAAGAAACCCATTTTAGCGTACCGGGTACTCTATCTAACATATCAACTCTTTTAAAGTAAAATTAATATTTAATTCAGAAATTTTAATAAATATAAAAATCTCTTTTTCTTCTTTTACCTATGATGTTACACCATTCCTCCCTTTTAAAAATTGCGTACTTTCAATTTTTATTCACTTATCAAAATAAGTCGGGGTATTTATCCCTCATAGCATTTTCAGATTCCCACACTGACTCTTCAATCATATAGTTTTTCAACTAAAACATTACCTGAAAAATTACCTTATTCCACAACGCTTTCTCTCTATGGTCAAGAATCTATACTGGTAGTTCTTCATAAGAGAGATTTTCTTCCAACTGAACTACCTTTGGGATCAAAGCATGAGATGGATCTGGCATATACTTTCTCAACATCAAAACATGAAAAAAAATTGTGTACCTGGGACAAACATCGAGACAAAGCCATTCTGTACGTAACTAATCAAAACTTCTCTAGAATTTCATGAGGTCTAATGAACCTTGGACTCAAATTTCCGTTCTAACCAAAATACATCATGTTTTTCTAAGGAGAAACTTTGAGAATGACATGATCACCTACCCGAAAAGAAGGATCCTTCATCTAGTTATCTGCATAACTTTTCTGTCTACTCTTAGCTATTCTCATTTTCTTCTGAATCAAATGAACATTCTCTACCATCTATTCTACCAATTCTGGTCCCATCAGCTTCCTTTCACATAATTAATCCTAAAAAATGGAGTTCGACAATAGTTTCCATATAATGCCTCAAATGGAGGCTTCTCTGTACTAGAACGAAAACTGTTATTTTATTAATATTCATCCAAAGAAAGATGTTGGTCCCAACATCCCTGATAATCCATTGAGCAAGAACATAACATATCCTCCAATGTCTAAATTTTTTGTTATGATTTCACATCTGATTGAGGGTGAAACGCAATACTAAAATTTAATTCAGTACCCAATGACTTCTAAAGGCCATTCCCAATGTTAGAAGTAAACCTGGGATCAAGATTAGATACAATAGAGAGGGGGAATCCGTGCAACATGACTATCTATTTAACATACAACCAAGAAGGTTGATCTAGAGACCAAGTATCTCGAATAGGAAGGAAATGAGAAGATTTAGTCAGTTGATCTACTATAACCAATATGGCATTATTACCTCGAGATGTCTTTCGTAATCCCACAACGAAGTCCATTGATACATTTTACCATTACCACTGTGGCACCGGTAGACCCTGAAGAATCACATTCAGTAACTACCACTCTTCTTTAACCTGCTTACCAGTAAAACAATTCACAGTAAAATCCGCAATATCGCTTTTCATTCCATCCAACCAGTAATACTCCTGACGATCTATGAACATCTTAGTACTTCAATGATTAACTGAAAACGGGGAACTATGAGCTTCACATAACAACTCATTCTTCAATAGTGAATCACAAGGAACACATAATATATTTCCAAATCTCAAAACACAATCATTATCAACGTTTAAATTATTCAAATTACCCTTCTGAACCAAATCTTCCTTTTTCTACAACTCACTGTCTTCTTTCTGCGCTTGTATTATTCTGTCTGATAGAGAAGATTTCACTAACAGCTGAAACATAACAGAATAATTTCCTATACCTACAACTTCTTTGACAAAGTTCATCAAATCAAAAACCAAAGGATCTCATTCCAAACATAGCATGGCTAATGAGACATTACTTTTTCGACTCAATGCATCGGGAACTTTATTTTCTTTTCTAGGATGGTAATGGATCATGCAATCAAAATTCTTGATTAATTCCAGCCATCTTCTCTATCTCATGTTGAATTATTTTTGAGTTAATATATAAATTAAATTTTTTCGGCCAGTATATATTTCACATTTTACTCTAAACAGATGATGCCACCAAATTTTTAATGCCAAAACAATAGCATCTAATTCCAAATCATGTGTAGGGTAATTTAACTCATTAGGTTTCAACTGACATGAAGCATAAGAAATTACCTAATAATTTTTCATAAGGACACATCCAGGTCATTTTAACGAAGCATCACTATAGATAACAAACTTACCATTTCGGGAAGGCAGTTCCAAAAAAGGAGCATTCACCAATATTCTTTTCAATTCCTGAAAACAATCATCACATTCTTTTTTCCAGGTGAACATAACACCTTTCCGAGTTAACTTAGTCATTGGACTAGTGAACCATGAAAACATCTCAATGGTAGCTTATGAAGAATAATTCACTCGACTGGAAAGGTGAGCTTGAAATTTCCTACGAGATCTTGATAGTATAATAAACCATTTTTACTTAGGATTAAACTGAAAGTATCGAATGGTATTAGATTCTCGTGAGTTCAAATGTAATGAAAAACTTGTTCGTTGTGCGGAGAATGTGGAAATGGATTTGGATGATGATCAATTTTTCTATTAAAAACAACATAATAAGAGGTTGAGGTGGTAGGTGAAAGGGAAGAACTCTTTAAAAAAACTCTAATGGTAAAAATCATAAGTTCACAATTTCTGAAAATTGTGGTATGAAGAATTCTGGGGAATGCCTTTTGAATTCTAGTAAGTGCTACTAATGTGGTAAAATGGGACATAAGGCTCATAATTGCACTGAAAAGGTCAGGTTAATGGTATGATAATATCCTATTTACAGTCACTAAAATGTTTTAAGTGTAGTGAAATGTGTCATTATGAAAATGAGTGTCCTACAAAGAACTCAACTGAAGGAAAGAAGCCAGACTACAAGCAGAAAGGGGTGGTTAAATCCTTTGCAACTACTTCAGCAGCTGTTGGTCCATCAAATGAAGTTGTATCAGGTACACTATTTGTTTGTTCAGATTATGCCAATATATTGTTTGATTCAGGTTCTACACACTCTTTCATTTCTGAGAATATTTCTAGTAAATTGGGAATTACATCTCAAGATATGAATACAGAACTTATGGTAAAAACACCTGGAAGAAATTTTGAGACAAAAAGAAAAAATCTGAACATTCCTATCCTTCTGTGCTAAAAGAATCCACCTACAAACCTTAATATTTTTCATCTAGTGGAGTTTGATGTTATTTTGGGAAATGATTGGCTTTCTGTTTATCATGATAAGATTGACTACAGAGCTAAAGAGGATTATTTTTAGAATGATTTTTCGTTTGTATAAAAAAATGAACCCTTGCTTTTGATAACATATCAAGAATATGAGAAACTATTAAAAGATGCAAATCAATTTTACCTTGCACATATTGTTTAAAACAAATGAACGGTTCAGATTAATGATGTGCCATTGGTAAATGAGTTCCTTGATGTTTTTCCTGATTAGTTTCCTGGTATTATACCTGATCAAGAAGTTGAATTTTCTGTTGACATAGTTCCTGATGCTAAGACATTTTCAAAACCCCCTTATCGAATGGCTCAAATTTAACTTTTAGTGTAAAAGATGAAATTGTAGGAGTTATTAGATAAAGGTTTCATTCGACCTAGAACATCACCATGGGGTGCTCCTAGATTGTTTTTTAAAATGAAAGATGGTTCAATGAGACTTTTCTTTGATTATAGGGCATTGAATAACACCAATGTTAAGAATAAGTATCATTTTCATCATATAGATGATTTGTTTGATTAGCTCCAGGGAGATCTGTATTTTTCGAAAAATTATTTGAGGTCCGGGTACCATCATTTGAAATTAAAGGAAAAAATTTGTTTTGAAGACCGTGTTTTATACTAGATATTGCGATTATGAATTTGTAGTTTTGTCTTTTGGGTTAACCTATTCATCTGCTATATTGATGGATCTTATTAATATAATTTTCAGTGAGTTCTTGGATATGTTTGTGGTTGTGTTCATTGATGATATTATGATTTATTTTAAACCTAAAGAGGAACATGAATGTCCTTTAAGGGTTATCTTGCATACCTTAAAATAAAAGAAACCTTATGTGAAATTCAGAAAGTGTAATTTTTGGTTACAAATATTTTTTTTCCTCGGCCAAATTGTTTCAAAAAATGCAATAACTGTTGATCCTGCAAAAACAAGTTTTTCAAGAATGGACAATACCCACAAATATATTCGAGATCCTTAGTTTTCTTGTTTTCGTATGTTATTACAGGAGGTTTTTTGAGAAGTTTTCATGGTTATCTAGTCCAATGTCTAAGTTATCTCAGAAATGTGTTAAGTTCATTTGGACAAAAGATTGTGATGATTGTTTTCAGGAATTGAAAATAAGATTGGTGAATGATCCTGTTTTGGAACTGCCTCCTAGAAATGGTAAGTTTGTTATCTATAGTAATGCTTCGTTAAAAAGTCCTGAATGTTTCCTTATGAAAAATGATTAGTTAATTGCTTATGATTCATGTCAGTTGAATCCTCATGAGATAAATTACCGTACACATGATTTGGAATTAGATTCTATTGTTTTTTCTTTAAAATTTTGGAGGCATCATTTGTTTGGTGTAAAATGTGAAATATATATGGGCTAAAGAAATTTAATGTATATATTAACTAAAATTGAATTTATCATTAGACAAATAAGATGGCTCAAATTAATCAAGCATTATGATTTCACTATCCATTACAATCCTGGAAACACAAATAATGTGGCCGATGCATTGATTCGAATAAGTAATGAATCATTATCCATGCTACGTTTGGAATGAGATTATTTTGTTTTTTGTTTGATGAAGACTATCATAGAAGTTGTAGGTGCAGAAAATTCTTCTGTTATGTTTCAGCTGTCAGTGAAATCATCTCTATCAGACAGAATAATGCATGCGCAGAAAGAAGATAGTAAGTTGTAGAAATAGGTAGAGTTGGTTCTGAAGGGTAATTTGCATAATTTTAACATTGATAATGACTGTGTTTTTAGATTTGGAAAGAGATTATGTGTGCCTTGTAATTCACAGTTGATGAATGAGTTGTTATGTGAAGCTCATAGTTCCCTGTTTTCAGTTAATCCTAGAAGTACAATGATGTACATAGATTATAAGGAGTATAATTGGTTGGATAGAATGAAAAGATATATTGCTGATTTTCTTGGGAAATGTTTGACTTGTCTGCAGGTTAAATAAGAGTGGTAGTTATTGAAAGGGATGCTTCAGGTTCTACCGGTGCCAGAGTGGTAATGAGAAAATGTATCCATGGACATCGTTGTGGGATTACGAAAGAAATCACGAGGTAATAATGAAATCTTGGTTATAGTATATCGATTGACTAAATCTACTCATTTCCTTCCTATTCAAGAAACATTGTATCTAGATCAACCTTCTCGGTTGTATGTTAAAGAGATAGTCAGGTTTCATGGATTTCCCCTCTCCATTGTATCTGATCATTATCCCATGTTTACTTATAACATTTGGAATGGCCTTTAGAGGTCGTTGGGTACTAAAATAAATTTTAGTATTGCTTTTCACCCTCAATCAGATGGGAAATCATAATGAACAATTCAGACATTGGAGGATATGTTACATTCTTTCTCATTTGATTATCAGGGAAGTTAGGACCAATATCTTTTTTGGTTGAGTTTTATTAAAATAACAGTTTTCTTTCTAGTACACAGAAGGCTCCATTTGAGGCATTATATGGAAATTGTAGTCGAACTCTAGATTTTAAGTATTAGGTTGGTGAATGAAAGCTGATGGGACCAGAATTCATAGAAGAGATGGTAGAGAAATATCATTTTATTTAGAAGCACATGATAATAGCTCAGAGAAGATAGAAAAGTTATGCAGATAACTGAATGAATGATCATTCTTTTCAGGTAGGTGATCATGTCTTTCTCAAAGTTTCTCCCTAGGAAAACGTGATGTGTTTTAGTAAGAAGGGAAAGTTGAGTCTGAGTTTCATTAGACCTTATGATATTCTGGAGAAGGTTGGATCAGTTGCGTACATAGTGGCTTTATCTCGATGTTTGTCCTAGGTACAAAATGTTTTTAATATTTTGATATTGATAAATTATATGCCAGATCCATCTCATGTTTTGAGCCCAGAGGTAGTTCAGTTGGAAGAGAATATATATTTTGAAGAACTACCTGTCCAGATTCTTTACCATAAAGTGCATGTGTTGTGGAATAAGGTAATTCGTCAGGTAAAGGTTTTATTGATAAACTATATGATTGAAGAGTCAATGTGGAAATCTGAGAATGCTATGAGGGATAAATACCCCCACTTATTTTGATAAGTGAATAAAAATTGCAAGGAAATAATTTCTAAAAGGGGGGAATGATGTAACATCCCGGTTAATTGAAGAATAAGATATTTTCATATTTATTAATATTTGTGAATTAAATATTAATTTTACATTAAAAGGGTTTATAAGTTCGATCGAGTACCCGATACGCTTAATGGGTTTCTTTGAAATCATACATTGCACACTAATAATATGATATTATTATTTTAGATGGTCACTAAATCCTAGCTGTTTTATTGGTAGGAATGAACAAAACTAACTACAGTATGATTATACATGATTATTAAATGTATTAACATTTATCCAATAAATCATTTGAGGCATATAATGTGAATGAATCTAATTTTAATCATATTTTACATTAAAAGGCCGATTTACCACATTTTAATGGAGAACCCATTTTAGATATAGTTTTTATCACTTTAATACACTCTATATGACAAAATAAAATCCTTCATTATAATGGGGTCACCAAATTTACTTTGTGTAATTTTTTGGAATATTTCTGATAATGTTCATTTTTAATGATTAGTGAAAAATATTGTATTTTATTTCAAAACTGTGTTTTAATATAATTTATTTATATGCTTATACTATCTTCTTTAATTGGTTTTAATGTGTAATTAGAATATATTTTTACCATTTAATCCAATTTTGGTGATTGTAATTAATTTCACTTTGAAAGTTTACTTAAATAATTGTTAATCTTTTGATAGTTATTTTTTATTAAAAACACACTATTTGTTTTAAAAGTGGGAATTAATTTTAAAATAAATAATGAAAATTCTTGTGTAGAATTTGGTAAAATAGAAATTATTCTTGAATTATGAATATAAATTATATCTTAGGCTGATGTTTTGTTATTTTTCTGAAAAACGTCAATTTTTGATGAATAGTAAAACCACGTAGTAGTAGTTAAAAAATTGAATTTTTCATTTAAATGAAATTTTACCATTTCTGTGAATTGAATTTTGAAAATCCAACATAAATGTTGGTTATTAGTAATGATAATGTGGTTCAATAATCTAAAAATAATTATTCGTGAGTTGAAACTTTTGACTTTTATTTACTGCGGTTAAAGGTAAATAAATAAATTCAAGGTAAAAAGAATATTATAATTGTTCAAAATTCCCTTCAAACTTGCCTAAAACTTATTGATAGAGTCATTTACGACCATGGGAATATTTGGGTGGATTTGGGGACCCCATTGAGCCACATGGGAGTGATAATGACAATTTAGATTAATTAACTTAAAGTAAAGGAAAAAATGACATAAACAAAACTTTTTTAGTAACTTAATTTTTTATGGTGTTATATAAGTCATATTTTCGACTATAAATATTATTTATAAATCTAAAACAATTTCCTACATGATTGTAGTTTTTAATAATTTTTATTCATCGAATAAATTAAATTATTTATTACACAATAATGATTCAATGTTTACCTCATTAATAAATGATTTAAATAAATAAGATTATAATAATTAAACTATTATCCAAAACCTATCCAATTCTTATTGGATGATTTTATTTTGACCATGAGTCATCTTAGATTCAACTATAATAGTTTTTGGTCCTTTAAAATCAGAATATCAATATATAATAAAATAATATTTTCTCACTTTCCTAAAGAGCCCCTCTCCCCCTTATTAAAGGAGACCACTTCTAACAAATTTCTCACACCTATCAAGCCATTTAGCTCGTATAAAATCTCAAAAATTAAGCTTCCTACATCCCTCACCTCCTCATTTAAGCTTTTCCTTAGGATGAGGAACTTCAAAAGTCCTTTTGGTTCAATCCAAAAAAAGTTACCCAAATTAAAGGTAACATTTTCTCTTAACTTCTTTTCGTTTATTTTACAACTCCTTCCCCTAAAATATTTTTCATCATTTATATTAGAACAAAAATAGTATCCTAAATATAATAGGATTTTGTTATAATAAGGATTCTAAATAAACTTACACACACCTCCATCTAATGGGTGATGAACATAATGTTTCTGTGGATGGAAAACTAACACCTCACGAAACTATGATTCTTTAATTACCTCTTGTCGCCTCTCATGGTGGCCATTATGATGGAACTGTATTTATATATGATATATATTTTGTTTATGATTTCCATATATGTATTTACATTCTATTTATATCCCGCCTTTATGGTTTCCATAGTGGGTAAATATAATAATCTCATTTGAGGAAGTGTGGACTACTGCCCCCTCAAAATGATGTGACTTGTTAAAGCCTTATGCGGGATGTATAAAGGATAGAGTTAATTATATAATATATGATATTATACTGTAATTATAATATACCTATGTATCATTATGTTTTAATTTCATTAAAATAAGAAATAGAAATGAAAGTATCACCCATGCGTACGTATGGATTACCGTCTCCATGAACCGTGCATTTCATTTCATACCTCCAAAAGTTATGTACTACTATAAATACATGTATATACTCTATATATATGATATTCATGATATATAAATAATGAATATCATTATTGATATAATAGACTATTTACCACATGGACAACTTGTAAATATATGGTGTTCATTTTTGAATCAAGTACCACATATCGACAAAACGACCATTATTAACTTAAAATGATTAAATAATGTTTATAACATGGTAATAAGTGATATAAAAGGAATAATAAATTTGAAATGGTTTATTAAGAAGTATAAATTATCTTTAGTTTATTATTCAAGAGATTACAGAATGATGATTTCATGTTGGACATGAGGTAAGGGACTTCGTCACAATCTCCTTTCATTGAGGCATATTTAGTTTTATACATGACTATATTTTATACAATGTATAAACCCCATTGAGTTTTCATTTCATTCAAAGAGAAAATTTTTATATGAAGCATTTTACTAAATGACAAAAAGGAATATTTTTTTAATGTAAGTGGTGATAGCGTCCTTTCCACCGCCACGATTATTATTTGATCTTTGGCATCCATAACAAGTTGAAATGTTCTTAAAAGGAAAAATAAATACCATGTACACTTTTTACGTATTTTTGAATTGAAAGTGATTTTATAATGGGTTAATTATTTCAATATCTCGAAATAAATTTTTTTATTACAATGTGGAAATGTTATCATTACTTTAAGCTTATGTTATGTGTTATGATCATGTTATGGTTCTTGAAAGTTATTTTCGTATATCAGTGGTTTTGTGATAATCATAGTGCGGGTGAGCCCAAGATAACTCTAGAATGCATTGGGTAATGTGACAGAGGTAAATGTGAATTTTTTTCCTAATATATTTAGAGAATATACCGTGATGGGTATTCCAATGTAACTCCCAATATAGCTGTGATATCTACAATGTATGTATTATATGGAATCCATAAGTTACCTTTATGATTTATCATTTCTATGTGTTATTCATAAAATATTATGATTTCATGAGGTATGTAATAGTGTTCTTGTTTTGAATGTATTTATGAAAAAATGTTTTTCATTCCTTGTTTTATAACCCTTGTTGAGCTTTTTATGCTCATCCCAAGTTTGAAATGTTTTCACAGGACTTAAAGATGAATAGAGTCAAGGATGGGAACAAGGAAAAATCATGTTGTCTAAAACATAGAACTATACATGACACTTTTTTCAAGAGTTTTTAGTTTATAAAAAATTTAAAACTGTGTAGAACTGTCTACCTTTTAATCTTTTGGGATGAAATAGTTATGTCCTAATTCTCTAAAACTCCAAACCTAAAAATATCCTCAATGTGTATTATTCATTTAATTCAATATTATGTAAGGTTTTATGGCTGGGTCCTTATAGGTATAGTTGGGCGGCGAGGCTGCGAAGAGGCGTGGAGGGCTAGGGGGATGCAAAGCCCATGGGTAGTGGAGGTCACGACGGTGTGGTGGTTGTAGAGCAGCGCGACGGCAGCGGGGGTTTTGGCCTCCATTCACATGCCCCACCTAGGATAACTTGACATACTTCTTCATCGCGAAGAAAAAACCTAAAAGAAGAACGTTGGAGGGGTCGTTCCATGACTTTTTTTCCTGAACCCTCTGCGTAAGAGCAGTATCATGTGGCTCAACAAAATATTGAATTGAGAATGTGAAACTCTACCACCTCCCGCAATGATTATTCCCGAACCGGCAAAAGAAAACATCCATGGATGAAATAATTAGAGTGTTTATCTGTGTTCATTGTTTTAGAAGAGAAGAACATGGGAACATATAATCATACACAAAAAAACTCATACCTTGGAGGATTGTTGATGGAGATCGTGAGATGGAATCAGTGAAGGAGAAGAGAGTGGCAACGACCGTCGCTTCTATAGTCACACATCCGAATTCGGTTCGAACGTCATCCAGGTTCTTCAATTCTGAAGTGTGTTCTTCATTGGAGAGCTTTCTCCCATGTTCTCCCCTTCTCTTTCGCCAACCAAAAATCCCTTCCATATAAATGTGGTTCCGAAAAAATAAATTTTATTGTCCAATTTTAAATTATCGGCACAAATTATGTTAGCTTAATTAATTAATGGAGAGTTGGAATATTTAATTAAAGGATACATGGAATAATTAATTAAAGGAGAGTTGGAATAATTAATGTTGGGGGTTGAGAGGTTTTTTTCTCCCATAATGAGGTGTTCAGGTGGTCCCCACCACCAAGCTTTTAATTCGGCGTTTTACTAGCTCGGGTGGTCCCCACCACCGAGAATTCATGTTGGGAGGTTTTAACCCATCTTGGTCCCCACATCCATATCCATCACATGGGCGGTTTATTAGAAATAAAATAAAATAAAAATTTATTTTATTTGTTTCCTTCCCACGAATAACCCCAAAACTACATTTCACCCTAGGCCAAATACGTTCGAGGTGATTGTCTCTTTAAGAGAATACCAGCACTGCATGTTCAATGGTGCCCTCGGATTTTAATTCTGAGCACCTGTTCAAAATTTACAAAAACTCGCTCGT
Organism: Viscum album; assembly: GCA_963277665.1. Classification (NCBI taxonomy): domain Eukaryota; kingdom Viridiplantae; phylum Streptophyta; class Magnoliopsida; order Santalales; family Viscaceae; genus Viscum; species Viscum album. The sequence goes on along the minus strand of OY728148.1, from coordinate 1,917,329,979 downwards.
ACATTAACTAAACATACCCAAAAAAAGTTCAAAAATTAAATCCAGGCACAAAGGGCCTTGAAATCTCGCACCGTCAGTTTTTTTGGACTCGTAAAATTCCCATATATTAAAAAAAACATTACATGGAAATTCTAGGTCTTTACAAGTTTACAAATACCCCAATCATTGAATATATTATTCATGTACCAGTAAATCATTTCAATTAAACTACAAAATCGTCACTTTATAAAAATTAATTTTCCTATGGTATTTAACAAGATAAATTCTAAAATTCCAATCTTCTTAAAATCTAATATACACCAGTTTCATTAAAACCACATTTTTAAAATTCTATTACAACGGTTCTCAAAAATAATTTTCATATTTCAATGAATACCCAATGACACTGACATCAGGTACTATTGTTGATGGGTGATTTAACAATCTGGTTTGAGGTCCTATGAAAAATACACCACTGATTGAGATATCCTTCTAGAACCACACCCTTATCTTCAAAAGGCTTTCTAAGCCCTGTGATCTAAAATAGACCATTGGAAAAACTCCCCTTTTTATACCCAAATCACCAAAAAACCTTATGGACCAAAGAAACTAATAAAATCAGACATTTAATAGAAACCCAAGGATATGAATGATCATAAGATCATGATGCTCTTCCCACACCCTCCTACCAATTCTAACAATCCTACTCCATTTACCATGACATCTGAAAATAAAACATTGCACTCTAAAAAGAAAGGTCCTAGAAAATACAGCCTCATATGATACCTTTAATCGCAAACTAACATGGGGCAACACTGAACCAGTCACATGATCTGATCTATGGGATGGCCCGATGTGTGCTCCCGATCCCCACGGTCTGGAAACTAGTTTCGTGCCTCAAAAGTGTACACAAGGTTATGATTTATCACAATAAATAAACATGAAACTTATAGTTGAACGTGTATAAGACATTAAAAATATAAATGAAAGAAAACACAATATCATTTATAAAAAAATTTAAAATTCAACCAAACCACAAAATACAACCAATCAGACATGAAGATAAAACCATATCCATGTGACCTTGTGGGCCACACTCTAAAACATGATCAACTATCACCCATGGTGACCAAGCATAAGCCGAAACCTGAACAATGATTAAACACAAAAAATAACTATTGGAATGAGTATTAAAAAACACAATTCTAGCCTGGTGATCTATTTCCGAATTAAATTCCATTAAAATAAATGAAATTTCAACATTCAAGTTCGAACTAAAAAATAGATAATAATTACATTCTACATGTTTTACATAATAACAATGAACAAATAATTTCCATTATTCATTTTCAATACAATGTTTGATCCATTAGATATACCTTAATCATGGTTTAGTGTAAAATGGATGCTTATATATTCAACATTAACAATAAAAGATAAATGTTTTGTATTTTAAAAAAATTTTCATAAACCATTTTGAAACCAACACATCACATTCCAAAAAATACTCTACATAAGAAGACACTATTGTAATCACACTTCCTGTTAAATGGAAATGTCCATAATATTATACCAATCATAATTACAAGGTTTTGAATGATAAGAGACATTAGAAAACCCAATAGATCATGAATAATATAGAATAAATCATACATGAGTCTGCATCCCTCATTAAATAAAAAACATGATGAAATCCATATACACATTTTTCTTGACCAACCATTCCTAGGATAGACTGTGGGAAAATCCCATAGAAAAAAACTCGTTATATCATCCTACTATGGGCCCCTAGTCAGTTCATGACCAACCTGTGTAGAAATCATTTTCAGAAAATTAATTCAATATTATAGGTTCCTATGTCGCATTTTCATAATGGGGGTGAGCTAACTAATTCCATATGATATTCCAATCAATATATATATATATATATAATAGAAAATTACAACATTACTCACCCCATTTCTCTCCAAGGACTAATGCCATTGAGTAAAATAAATAAATCAAAAAGTGTTCCAACTAAGGAACCCTAACGATGGACTATTAGGATTTCACATGGTGTACATCCCATCCTTTATATATAGAAAATTCATGAGAAACATCCAATTGAGGTTTTTATAATAAAAACTTTTAATCATTTTAATAATGTGAAAAATGGGACAATTGACATTCCATAAAACAATCTTTTATCAAAAATGTATTATTCAATTTTCATGAACTGGTTATAACATAACATTTTCCATGTCAAATGGATTTATAATTTTTCTATAAATCATATAAATTAACCAATGAAAACAATCCATTTCAAGGAAAAGAACGAAGGGGCCACTGATCAACAAAAAATGTCAAAACACCTTATATTAAAACATTAATATCCTTATAAAAACCAAAATCAAAATAAAAATTCATAAAAGGAACCATAAACATATATTCACATCTTATAATTAAATTATCCAACCCAAAATATGCACTTTAAATCAGAATTTACATATAAATTCAAACCAGATATTTATTCGAACACTTGGTATGTGCTATTTACCAAAACAACACAAAAAACATAGAAAACCTCAATTTCACACCAAATAATTAAATAAAAAGATCCTAAATAAATATTTATCTACCAAATAGGAAGAGATAATTAGGAATCTAATAATTCAATAATTTAAAAGGCAAGTGGATGGAAACCCCTACCTCGAATTAATGGTGCAATAACAACACGTCCTAAAAAATATCCATGAGGGTTTCACAACCCTATATCTACCTAGATGAACCCTAAAAGAAAAAATACCCCAATATAAATTAAGGTAAAACCAAACCCTAGGTCCCTATTATCATGAGAAAAGAGAATCACAAGAGAAAGCAATACAAATAGGGAGATGAAGGTGATAGGAGATTATCACATTAAAAGATCTAGCCAAAATCAAGATTGAAACCCTTATACCCACACCCAAAGAAGGAGGATAATCTTGGTGGAGATGATTGGGTAATCGCTAGGGTGTCACGAACCTGGCGGGGAGGGAATAGAGGGTTTTGTTATTAAATCCCAAAATGTGTTTAATTGTAAAATTAATTAAATTTAAAATCAGGGAAAGTCTCACGGTTAAACCACAAAGCTTTTCAATTTGTGTTGTAACTATGAAACAAACAGTCTCTATGGAAGGAAATCCAACATTGTACATGGAACCAATATCATGATATTGTATTAGTTGGGTGGTAGGTTCTGTAAAAGGTCACATGGTTTTTTGAATGGCCGCACAATTTTCACTAACCATGCGGTAATTGTGCACCATGGTCTGCTAAGGCCAAACATCTAATTATTCTCCAATAGCACCCAAACAAGCCAAAGATAAACCATGAGGTAAATACATATGTAAGGATACACTTCATAACCCAACACTTGCCTCACCTGGATCTTGATAAAAATACTAGCAATCCAACCAAACTGGATTATAATCCATAACTAGAAAAACCGTGTGTAAAAAATTATAATGACCATATTATGAAATATATTGGAATTTTATATACTATACACATTTATTTATTAATTATTATGATATAATAAATTTTTTATATATTTAATTTAATTTAAAACAATATGGTTTCTCAAAAATAAAGTTCTATTTATTTCTATGAAAAAATAAATATAACTAGTTTTACCATATTAAAAAATTTATTTCAAAATATAAGCATCATATATGAATTGACCAAATACAAATTACGTATGGATGAATTTTTTAAAGTTCTCTAAAGAGTTTGAATTTTTAATGAATAGTTAAATATTCCGATTTACATTGAAAATCATTTTTTATTTTAAATAATTTACAAAATGAAAATATTTTTTATTACTTTTCAATTTTAATAATGTAATTTTAATCTTATTTTATCATTTTAAATAATTTAATTCGTTAATTCAGAGCAATAACATTTTATACATAAAATGTCATTTTTTTAAACTTCTTTCTTTTTTATTTTTAATGTTTAATATTAAATTAAAATTTTCCACTTATGTGTTTTTTTAATGGATTTTATATTTCGGGATATGTGGTTTCTAATTTAGTAAATATTCCCCATTTCTATTTTTTCGGTTAATATTAATCGATACCTTAATACTTTTTTATACCAAAGATAAATTTAAAACGATTAATTAAGTGTTAATATAATATGATAAAGATTAGTAAATTAATCTTATACATTCCCCAATTATATTTTATTAATATTATTTGACCTGAATCATCAATTGGTTGATTTTATTGCTTTTTGGGTCAATTTGGTTGACATTAACACACATGTAGTATTTAGTGTATTTGAAATTCAATGATAATAGACTATTGTTTTAATAATCATAAAATTTTTAGTACATTGTTATCTAGGTGATATGTTTGTACATATATATTATTTTGAAATATAAAATATTTGATTTTATTTTTTAAATTTAATTTTTATTTTTATGGAATAAATAAATCATTAAATACCTGCACAAAACTGATATATTAATTATAAAATTCTTAGAAAAAAAATAAAATAAATAATATTTAAATTACTAACAAAAACCTAACTCGAGACATTTAAGGTGTTTCATGAATTCTCATGGATAATTTATAATTTTTATGATCCAAAAACTAGTTTTAATTTTAATTATAGTTATTTTTTAAATGACATAGAAATGCATAGTATAATCATTTAAAATATTGATCATTTATGAATTTATTATTTCATTAAATTATATAAAAATTATAAAAATATTATATTATGTCAAAGGGGATATTATATGTTCAACAATGTTATCCTGAATGAATATAGAGGCTATTTTGAAGCATTTGTCTCTAAAAGTATCTATATATATTTTAAAATTTCTTGAATTTACAAAGGTGAATGTCACAACCATTATAAGAGGAAATCTCTTCTGTCACTTAATTTTAAATAATTGAGCCTTATATATATACAATCCTCATTCATATTCTATTATAATCATCACTAACCATATTATAGTGTCTCTTACCTTCCATAAACACCAACCCTAGATCCATTTAGAGAGGATCTAAAGGATTCGTTTTGAAGAATTAGTAATCTCTCTAAACAATCACATTCTATTTCATCTCATCATTACATTATATGAATATATAATTTATATAATAATATTAAAACATTAGTATCCAAATAAAATATTATTATTATTAGAATTCCGTTTTTACATTCCTTCCCTACCAACCGAAAATAAAGGTATTGCTCATGCATACGTACGACTTATCGTCTCCACATAGCGGTTAAATTAATTTTTCATCACCATATATTATGGATGGGTATTATAATGTGTAAAATTTTTATATTTTATGTTAATTAATTAATTATACATTTTAAATGATAACATCATATCTACCATCATACCATCTACTCGTTTGTCAAATGAGGATATCTCTAGTGTGTTCGTATGGAATACTAACTCCGTGGGGAAATGTGATTATGTATTAATTTATATTTCACCTAGATGGTAATAATGAAGATTTATATGAACATATATGAAATATATATATATATATATAATCATAATGAGTCTAAAAAGGTGTATTGTTATTTTCAATTATTTCATAGCATTATAAAAAAAGTAAATAGTGTTTGTGAGTATGTACGACTCACTGTATCCGAGTATGGTGGAATGAATGTTCATTACAAAATTTTTATGAATGATTATAAATATTTATATAATAAAGATATATTATTTTTATACCATTATTTACATTTTTGAATTCACGAGACCATGTTCAATGTATAAGGACAATGATCGATGAACTATACCATGCTAGGAAAATGAAGGAATTATCACCCAAAAAATTGATGTTATTAAAAAATTATTAATATATAAATGTTAAGATATTATATGTAAGTCATTAATGGTGTGAAAAATATACTATTTTTGATATATTTATAATAAGTCAATATTTAATAAACATGACGTCTGAATAGGAACAAATAATGTAAATACATGAGGTTAGGTTTTATTTCACAATCTCAATATAATTATGGATTGATTATATTTAATTATCCAATGAGGAATGTTTTTTTTCTAGGTCCATACATTATAAATTTTCTTCCAAATGGTTTATAGTTTTATCTTATAATTATTTTAAATCATATATACATGTTTTTTAATTTTTGAAAGGAAAGATTTTTCATTTTCTAAATAATGTTATTTTTTGTTTTCCTACATCAAATACCAAAGGAATTATTATTTCTACCATAAAATATATGAAGATATTCTATAGACTTCATCCCTTCTTAACTCATTCAATATTCTTTTAAAATATTAAAATATTCTTTTCAATGAAAATTAATTCTCTAATAATTTCACTGCAATTAATAATATTATTTCCAAATAAAAAGGATATTTTCATCAATAATTATTTAATGAGATCTTTCAAAATAATTTTTTCCTTTTATTGTATTTTTTTATATTTCTTATTATTCACTAAAAATATCATTCAAGAATAAATACCATACTCTTTATCTAGTAGTTTTATGTTTATGATGGCTTGATGTTTATGAAACACATTTGATTTCATTGGGTTATGTGATTATGAAGTTTTTATGAAACAGAACTATTTTCAGGGGTTCTGGTGTATTGAATGATTTATATTTTTTTGGAACACATAAGTATAGATTTTAGTATGGGAATAGTTGGAATTATATCTCCCTCCAATGCATTGAGTAATGATTTCTATCTCATGAGATAGACATGAATAGATTAGAAAATGAAAATGGTTTATTAATGGACTTTTCCCACCATGATAGTATTAGGATTGAACCTTGACTACTATGATGGATTGGGGAGAGAACCCATTCTAATATTATGGTATTTAGAAAAATCTTTGACTACTCATGAAATGATTTTCTATGATTATATGTATGCCATAATTCTATGAATAATGTTATTATATCTGAGAACATGTTCTTTTATGATTTATATTTTACGAAAATCTGTAATTTATTACATGACTGAAGATTATGTTATTTGATATTCGTTATAAAATTTTAAAACTTTATGATCATGTTCTTATTCCCTCATTCTCATTTTATGATTGACATATCCCTTTTTTACCCTTAATGATCAAATAAGATCACCGTTTTCTACTATTTCATTCCATAATGATAAAAATAAATGTATTTTTTTATGATTTTTTCAAAAAGTGTTATAGTCACAAATCAAGAAGAAGGTTATGATGTTGATGTTTTATAAACCAATATTTAATGTTTCCATGTTTTTAAGGAAAATAAATAGTTAAATTTTTGGCATGGTTTTGTTATGATATATAACGAATATTCATCTATTAAGATTGAATTTCTATTTATGAAAATCATGGGCTTTTAAGTGAATTTAATGAAATATAAAATATAAGATATGTATAATAAATTATAAACTCAAAATTTATTATATGTATGTTACCATGAAATTTTCATTAAAATTAATTTTCCTCATATTTAATTAATTTTTGATTTCACTGAAGATGAGGTTGTTAATCTTATATGAGGATAGATTATTAGGCATAATCACCATATGTTTTTCTCCAGTCACCATCAAATATTGTTTCTCAAAATCACTAAATCTTTAATCAAATTCACCATTTACATGATTCATTATGGTTATATCCATTTAAAAAAACAAATCATTGTACAGGTAATAATAATCCTAGTGGGAAACTATATAATCCTGAAAAATAACTTATAAGAGGTCTAAATTGTAAAACCATCATTTAAATCATCGATAATTTAGGCTCAACCATGTCATTAATGGTCATTATTCAAATACTTTATGATGGTTCATATTGACCATTTTAACATCCAATGATTATCTCCTATGGGTATCAAAAAATATGTGCAAGAAGACCCATTTCCATTCAAAATCGAAAGATTGAATCAATCTCAGTGTTCTTTTTTTCGCGTTATTACTAATACATACCTTTATTTTAGAGCCATGACAACTTATAGTATCAATACAAAGATGTAAATTCATGGTAACCAATATCAATATCATTTAAAAAACATCCTTGAAATTTTCTATACGTTGACTCATCCCTGATATTTCTTTATACATATCCACAGAAATATCCGCTGAAATTTCCCAATTTTTCTCACTAATATTTTCTCATCCAATTTCAGAATTGATAACTAAACCTATCCTATGATGTCATATATATAGATAAAATATTCACATATATAGATATTACATATTTTGAGATTAATAATCATTACATTAAATAAACTCAATCAAAAAGATTGTAAATTTATAATTCATTTGGTGACTACTCACAAAATAGTCTAATTTCATGAATGATATTCAAAATCCCTCGTAGGAAAATTCCCACATATTAAACTTTTTATAAAATTATATACTCAATACCTTTTAATGTAACATGAATAATTTAAACATAGTAATTGGTGATATGAGATTATCAATGAGGATTAAAAAGGGGGATACATAAGTATAATATGATAATCAGGTTATGATAATAAAAGAATAAAATTATATACCCACACCCTCTACATCCTAGATCATGAACTGGTGTCATGGAATAAATATTGGAAGTTGATATGATACGAATATTAATGAAATCAAAGAATAATATCCCTTAGAATAAATATTCACATAAGATGTGAAATTATATATGTCACATAATCATATAAAAAAATGTTATTTGTAGTAAAGGATCACTGGTAAAACTATCATAGTGGAATATGTTTACTCCTCAAACCATTATAGTAGAGAAGGATCACTCCCAATAATATCATAGTTAACCAGAAAATTACATTAATGGGTTCACTCCACATTATATTTATAGTTATCTCATGATGTATAAATCCTCACCCAATGTATTGGAGGGATATATACATCAAATGGTCTTTCATTATAATGTAACTATCATCCTTGGTTAGAGAATAACCACCATTCTTGTTAATAATGTAAAGATAATCAAAATTTTAAAAGCATACATAATTTTTACAAAATATTACACAAACATTCATCTTATCATATCCCTTGAAATGAAATGGGAATCATAACACATTTATCACAATTAAACCGTTTAATAAAAATTCATAAAAAAATTCATTTTAAAATAACCCATTCCAAATAACCTGGTTTCGGAAACATCTCTTAATCATAAACATAAACCTTCCATAGAGATAATGTGAATGGTATTATTTTATTATACCACTAGTTATGAATATGTATCCTAATATTATTTCATATAATATAGAAAATTGTTCTTTGAAGATTATTTGAAACATTTTTTATAAAAATATCTTTTTCAACATTATAGAAACTCATTTTTAAAACATGTAAAATTTTCCAAAATTTGTTTCATTGAAATTAACCTTCAAAACAAATATAGGGTCCTTTATGAATCATTTAAAAAAAATTTGAGGAAAATATACTTTTGTGTTCATTAACGTTCTTTATAACATAAACAATTTCTAAAATCATTTTCATTAAAAATATCATTTAACACATATAAGATATTATTTAATGAAATGAGTTGTCTTGATAATAGAAAATACCTTATATGTTTTACACATTAAAATAAATATAGATTTTTTTTTGTAAAATAAAAGAGTTATTGTTTTGAAAAAATGGATATTTATTTAAAAAAGTATTTACAAAATAAAAAACTTTTATTTTTTAAAAATTGATTTATAGAATGAGAAGATCATTATTTTGAAACCATTTCTTGAAATTATTGATTTGTAAAAAAAACATGATTTTAAATAATTAGATTAATAAAAAATATTTTACTTAAAGAAATTATGTGAGACACTTTATTACAGAATTAGAAGAAAATGAATGTAAAAAATGTATTCCCATAACATAACCAAATAATTAGAAAAAAATGATTTTCATAAGAGAAAATTTATATGATTTCATCAAAAGAAGAATAAAGCAAAACAATGTCGATAAATAATGAGATTATAGGATAAAACCAACAACACATTTCAAAATTTGAATCTTAAGCTCTATGAAGTAATATCATTGATTTAATACTAAAATTTGTTAGGTACATAATAACTATATTTCATTATAGATGGAAATTTGGTACAAAATTATCTTGCAGCATTGATTATTTGAAACCATAATCCCTGTTAAACATAGGTTCTAAAATTATGTTTTAAATATAAATAATTATCATGATATATATCATAAATTAAATTATTGGTAATTATTAAAACCACATAAAATAATTTTTTTGAATATGGGATTGTCTCACAAAATTTAAAAGTGATGGAAATCTCATACCATATGTCTCAAAATCCATTATACACATTCGAAATTAATGTATAGTAAATATTTTTTTAATTATATATATATTAAATTAATATAATTTTATATAGCATAGAAAATATGATTACTTAAGACCTTTTTGACCCATTTAATGACTATCCCATGTAACTTTCATATTTCAGGAAATAATTACTTGGTTTTTTGAGTAAGTTTTCATTCTCTATTTTGGTCATCTTAAACTGATAATGATTAAATAATCAAAAAATTATTAAAAATATTTTTTATATAATATGTATTCGGTACATATATATACAGATTAATCCATAATATCTAGATATTAAAAATGTAATACAATAGTCATAGACACTAAAGGTTGTATTAATGCTTGAATGTTATTTCCATTAACCTAAATGAATGAAATAGAGAATGGTAAATAATTCTCTCCATCATTCTATAATAAATTCTATAATGATAATATTTGATGAAAATAATAATCTCCCTCATATTTTACATTATTTAATAAAACATTGAAGATTCCATATTGCTATCACTCACACTCTATGACCACAATTAAGAAACTTTTTATCATAATCTTATTATTATGTATTCTATAGGTTACAATTTAAACTAAGGATTTTGTTGTAACATTATGTTAACTTATTTTAGACAGTTCTTGGATCTTTTTTATTCCATGTTTTATTCAGGTGGGTATTATGCATTTTAATAATAGATAGTGATTTTCGAGGAAAATGACCTAAATCATATAGCTGAATGTATTTTTAAATTAATTGAGGTTGGGTATAAATGTTTCAATTTGTTTAGAGTATTATATTTATGTCTATAATTTGTCTCAATATTTTCTATATTTTATAATCATGTTGTGGTATTGGAATGACTATAAGAAAAATTGATAATGGGATTGGGTCTGATTATGTGGATCTAGGAATTGTCCTTTAAATGAGAAACTAATGTTCAAAACTTAATGTGTAAAACTGTATTTTGGAGACGATATGACCTAATTTATTTCCCCATGTATGAATGATTGATTGTTTGAATAATATGTGGTTTTGGTTATTTATTATGTAATAAGGTTGGGTATATTAGTATCATACCCATAATCATTGGATTGATGATGAAAAAAATTACATAAACATAAAATGACATAATTTTTTCCTCAATGGGTAGATGAGTCTTAATTGACTAATTCGTGGTTCACGTGGACACATTGAGAAACAATTACTAATGAGTACTGTGAAAATTCAATTACCCAAAACTAATGTACTTTTTGGATTTAATTCATCGTTATATGATATATATAATTTTATAAACACATTCCATTTATTTATATAACATATTTATTCTTGCAAGCTAATTTTTATAAATGTTTTTTTGTAAAATGTTAATTTATTATTATTTTGATATATTTTCCATCTCTTTGAATTGAAATTATTTTTTATTTAAAGTTTTTAAATTCTATGTGATGCCCTATTTTTTTTTAAAATATTATCATTCATGGTCTAATTATTATAGAATTTAATTTGGACCACTTCCTTAATGATAATAGTATTTATATCTCACTTTCTATGTTTACCATTGTGTTCTTATTTATTTTCATATTCATTGTGCGAGAAAGGGGAAATTTCCACTTGGAGGTGGTTTATGTTCATATTCTGTGGGAACCAAAGTGATAGTAGTGTCTTATGGAATATTGATCCACTAGTTTCATTGTTACATTATTTTTTTATTTGTGTATTTGTTTTGTCATTTTTTGATGTACTATTTTGGTATGATTTTACTAGTTTTATTTTCGAATTTTATCATCATAGAATGTTGATTATAAATATATTTATCATTTATCATCTATTAGTATTTTTGAAAAAATAATTACAATGTGATTAATTTATAATTCCAGGATTTATTAATCAAACCATGGGGATTTGGAATTCCCATCGGGTGATGTCAGTGTTGGCTCAAGTGTTGGGGTACCAGTTTATCTCTAATTTTTCATGAAAAAGTTGTATCACATGTATAGGTTTCGAATATGTACTTGATGTCTTCATGGAATTGGGTTTTTCTAGTGCACAAGTGGTGGAATTTATGGGACATAATATGTAGTTACAATTGAGTTTACAGATATATATCATCGTAATGAACTATAAGTCGTCATGGGTGTTTAGGGAAACTCTTTGGGGGATTGTTTTTATCTATTTTATAGAAAGTTTCCTACATATTATATGAGTATGTTAAAAAACAAATTATGAATTCTTCTTGATGGAATTGATACTCATGATACTCTTATATGACTTGATGATCTTTTTATCATGGTTGTTGTTTTAGTGTCATATGTCGATGTTATGTGACATCATTCATATGAGAAGGAATTTGAAAATGATATAAGAGGAAGATTATGGTGAAATAAAATATGTAAATATTTCTATTTACCCAAATAATTTCATGATAGGGATACATGCATTCCATTCTTTTGGATCATTACATACATCTATTACAACTAGGATTTAATAGGGGAACCTCAAAGAGAAGAATCTAGAGAGCATGCTCAAGAGTTTCTTAATAAAACAAATATTTCCCTAGTCTGTATGATCCTCTGGTGGATGTGTATTTTTTCAGTATATTGATATTACTTTTGGGTTTGTGGAAATTATATAATCTATAATAGTGAAACATGATAGCTTTAATCGTTACGGACCTCACATAATTTGTGGGATTAAATCGTGATTAAGAATAAGTATGGTAGAATAAAGTGGAAGGACTTTATAGATATTTTCAATGATCAATTATTTCCATATTTAATAGAATTTGATACATATATAATGTTTGTTTCCATTAGTTGGGTGACATGATAGTGAAACGATATGGAAACCATTTTGATGAATATGTTTAGTTTTCAACCAAATTTGAATCTAAGGAAAATATATTGTCTTGAAGGTTCAATATGTGTATCTAACTAGATATATGATCCTTATTTTTCTATTTTAAGCAAATTTCTTACATAAAAATTCTAGTTAGCGAACTAATGTTGGATCATGACCTTGTTGGTATGTCATGGTTGAAGGAGGATTATTTTTCTTCCAATGGAATTTCTATGAGCTCCTTTGTTAGAAGGACTTTGTGTGAGTAGTTAGATGGTGGGAAATAATAATAACCATCATCCAGACCACCTTCCATGTCAGTAAGAAGCCTTTGGAATTGATTATAGGGTGGAAAGTTTTGTAATTCAAGATGGGTTTTTAGTGATGAAATAAAGATAAATAGTTCATGTGGTCTATCAAGCCACTAAATGGTGTTTTGAAATAATTTAAACTCATTTGAATTTGATGGGATTAATATAATATAATAATATGGTTTAATCTGATACATTTATAGTTATGGGGTTCCCACAATAGGCATCTGGAATAATGATTCTTCACACAATGGTAGAGTCTCAAGGTGAAACTGATGTGAGTCTAGAGACTATGAGTGGTACCATCATTAATGTTTTATCATTAAAAACTAATTTATTTGACACCTATGTATCTTAGTCATATATATTTACATATGATTTTAATTTACTAAATCTTTTTATAGGGATTTATTCTTATGTGAAAGGTATTACTACACTCATAAAAAATGATATGGGAGGGTCTTTGGTGTGATACATTTGTTTTATCTTTATCATAGAAATATATTACCCAAAATTTTCTTATTATCAACATGAATACTCATGAAATATTTTTATGGATGGATTGGATGATTGATCATTTGGCCCATATTGACTATTACCTTTGTCGGGTCTCTTATATTACACCCAATGATGTATGTCATGTCTTTCCGTGATAATGTGACCTGAGGTTGGGTAGGTTCTAGACCTATTTTCTATGTTTTGGTAGTCAAATATTGTTTTGTAATTATAACATTGAGAAATAATCATTTGGTGATGATTTCCATCTAAATTTGGTCGAGTTTTATAATTTTTTCCTTATGATTTAACTTTTTTCTACTAGTATGAGATGAATAGTTTTCTATCTAATTTGTACTTGATATATCACCATTTTATGTTTCGTATTACCACATGGAGAAAATTAACTAAAAGATTCAATTAATAAGTTGGATGATATCCAAGGTAAGGGATTTATATGCCCGAATATGTCATCATGGGATGCACCTATTTTACTTTAAATGAATTTTTATTTAACAAATTTCTCATATTTTTATTACTAGGAACTCAATCTGGTGACTCTAATTAGTAAATATCCATTTCCATAGACTAATGAGCTATTTTACTAGTTAAAAGGGAAATGTTAATCTAAAATATCGATCTTCAATATGGTTATCACCATATGTGAATAAATGAATACGACATTTAAAAGAAATCTATTATGCGTAGGTATGGAAATTATGAATATTTTGTTATTGTTATTAGTCAACCCATTCTTTAGTACATTTTATTGATTTTAAAAATAATATTTCTCCTGAGTAAATTTACTATTTTTTGTGGTATTTTTTTATGACAACCTACTTTAATCGTTGACCAATGGGTTCCATATAGGTCAATTTAGAGATATTATATAAGTATTGATATATAAATAAATATATGATAAGATAGAAAAATTGAATTTATATATTCAGAAAGTGAATTCCATGGTACTTTTGGTCATAAAAAGCTGTACATTAGTTTATCATGAGAAGGTGAATGATTTTATGAAATGGGTCCACAAGTATAATGTTTTTAAGATTTATATATTATTGGTTTCGGTGTTGTATTAATGTATACATTAATAATTTTTAAAACATTTCTTATATATGATAACTTATCTTACTAAGAATGGAGTTATTTCTATTGGGATGTGAAATTATACATTAATTTTTGAATATGAAATGTCTATTGAATTTGTTGTCAGTTTTAACTATTACAAGGGAAATGCATGGCTATGTAGTCAGCTATGATGCATCCTATTAATGTTTTGGTGAGGAAATTTTGTAGTGTGATCACATGGTTGAATAAATTTTTCAATATATTAGTATAAATAAGATGAATTTAATGAACCATGATCTTAATATTGTAGCTTTACTTCATGTTATTAAGAGTTGAATGAATTACCTTTGGGAGAAATGATTAATGTTTATTTCATTATAAAATAAATATTTACATTTTCTATAAAAAAATTTTGAATCTACGGAAGTGGAATTAGACAGAGTACCTTATGAATTTTTATTTTTACATTACATATTCCCCTAATAAAGGGTGATCCATTTCTAATGGGTTGATCACAATTCTTATGACTTAGGATAAGAATTAATCATTATAATTATGGGATTTGATAGATCTCATTTCGTAGATTGTTTTGATAGTTTTGGAGAATGATTTTAATGTTCTCTTAGAAGGTGTATAGTAGAACTACCATTATCTCAAGATCATTATATAAGAAGAATATATTTATAATGAATTTCATGGAATTAGGGGCTCAATTCTTGGTCAGGAGATAATTGTTGCATGGTTGATCACTTAATAAATCAACCAATCATTCTAGAATTGGAATGTTGTATATTTTCATATCATGAAGTATGTGATGGGGATTTAAAAAATTCATAGATGGTAGGGAAAACCATATCCCAAAAATATGTTCTCTAATATTTGATAATGAATCTAAAGTCTCGGTATGTGATGAGAAAACATTGATTTTGTATCCCATTGTTATGCCTATAATGATCTCATAACTGGGAATAATAGACCGTCACATTTAATTAATCCACTTCTAATACCAACCTAAAAGTGAGATGATATTTCTATTGAAATTGTTTTTGGGTTACTTCATACCAATAAACAGAAGATATATATATATGTATTTTTATTTACATGATTACCAAATAATCTCCCGTTATATTTTTTATGATATTAATCATGTTGAAATTAGACATATCTATGTTTATGATATTTTTAGGTTGAATAATGTTTCACATACTTTAGTCTCAGATAGGGATCTATGTTTTCAAATTTTCTTCTAGGGAGACCTCAATGTGGCCATGGGATCCCATATAAATTTGAACATGGAATACCATCCATATAGGGTTGGCTAGACAGAAAAAAAAAATATATATTCATGATGGAATACTATGTTCTTGAGGACTTTATATTGGTGGAGGGTGTGATTAGCATTTGTCCTTGGTTAGGTTTTCCTACAAAAAACAGTGACTATTGTGCTGTCTAAATGGCTCCTTTTAAGGTCATGTATGTCCATACATGAATATCTCTATATTATAGGCCATAGATTTTTGAATGTTACATTGATTGATTAATTTAGTTATAACAGGTGGAAAAATGGATTTAGTTTATTTTTTAAATAATATAGAATAAAAAATCCAACATAACTCCAATATATATTTCCATTGATGAAAGTTGGGTTTTTCAGTTGGTGAGGAGGTTATTTTAGACATTCCCCTCTTTTGGGTCACCAATGTTATGGAAAATATGGAATTCATATACTAAGACATTCAGGTACTTTTGATATTTTTGAGTGGGTGGGGAAAGTGGAATACGATTTTGAAATTTAATAATAGTTGACTTCAATCCAAAATATTTTAATATTTTATAGTAGTGTAAATTTATTTCTGACCCTGATAATGATTTATGTTAAAAAGTTCCTGAGGTTGATGATGATTTGTCAATTATTATTAATTCAACAATGATTTTTTATTCTCAGATAATGGAAATTTTTCAGTTGGATAGATTTGGAATATGTGTTATAATGGCATTGTTTCGATTCACACAAGATATGTGATAATGAGTAACTGATGATATATTAATGGCCTAATCTAGTTGAGGTAAAATAATCATGATTGTATGTGGATAGAATTTTTTTATACATGGACGTAGGATGCTAAATGAACCTCTAAAACGTGTTGTATGTTCTTGTTCCTTGGGACCTAGAGTGTGAGAGGTTACTGGTTGAGATATAATCAACTTTTTTATGAGAATTATTTTTTATTTTTTTCTTATATGACATTGTGTCATAAAATGATGTATTTTTTTGGTAATGTTTTACCTATTTGATTTTGGTATATTCCTCCTTTAGAGTGTAGAGTATACTTTACTGTATCTTCTATCTTATGTTATTCTGTGGAAAATATCATTCCCTTGTAATTTTGGTATGATGTCTTGTGCTTGTTGCTAACATGGTGGATCAAGAATTCCCTTTGGTGTATGGTAGTTTCTACTTTGGTATTATGGTACTATGTAGTTCGATCTTTTTCATTAAATCTATCTTGACCATCTAGAGTATGGTAAATACTAATTATATATAAATTTTTATTTCAATATTCATCTCATTCCTCATGAGAACACAAAATTATATTATTAAAAAAAGAGACTATGTAATTATAAGAGTGATAAAAACATACAAAAGGGAATAAAATTATATAATCATAGAGGAATAATATTTATTATATATCAATATTTATCTCTATTTTCATGGATATGAATATAATTTCCTTTACCTACTATTTATATTTTGTTTCACTATTTAATTTAATGATTTCTGGTGACATCAAATTTGATACTGATTTCCAAAAATAATGTTATGAAAGAAGTAATAAATTATAATCACATGAAGAATTAATTTTTAACACTAGATAATTTATATTTTTTGATTTAAGAAGTTGAACCCTTTTTTATTTAGTTTCCAAATAGATTATATTGAGGATGAATCCTCCATGGTTATCATGTATTGTATCTTATGAATTTAAATGGTTTTGTTTCTAATAGTGTTTTGTTGTTTATGGTGACAGTAACTATTAGTAATATATATTTATCATTGATAAATGTTTTCCTTCAAAAAATATTGTCGTCAAATAAAAAAACTATCTATGAAATTAATCTATATTGGTTATAAAATTTATTCAATTTCATATTTCCAAGTCATTCATTACATACCCATTAATGTGTTTTTAGGTATTATCATAGCCACTGCATTCAAAACAGCATACATCCATTTATCATTCTTAATTTTGATCATGGTTTAATGGTTCTATAATTAATTTCATAAAATAAAACATCCGTTTATATATATGGTAGCAACAATGAAGTAATTTTTTTTGGAATGAATCAATTAGTGGTTAAATAATAAAAAATTAGTGATAATTGATGGAAAAGATTAACTCTTGATTGGTGTGAAATCCAGACCCATCCTTCGGGACTCATGATGTGACTACCCCAAGCCCGCCTTCCATGGGCCTGGAGACGGTGACTAGCACTAGAAAGTCGTATTCCTAAATGGGAAGGTATTGACTTTTTAAGCTATACAATTACATGGTCTGAGAACACGACAAGAAGCAACCAGTAAGTCAACTACTGTAGTAAAAAGAGTTTTGAAATTAAAGGGGCCAGGATACATGCCCAACTGTAGAGGTACAATTAAAAATGAAAATTACAATACAACAGAAAAAGGGAAAACAACTCTTGGGTCATCCTCCGAGGATCCTACCTGAATTTTAGGTACAAATCGCCTCTACAGAACTCCACGTCCTCCCATCTCCTCCGTGTACCGACGGGTCCCAGCTCTGTAAAATCTCAGCCCAACTGCTCATTGTCAGCACAAGACACAACAAGGTACAAGCGAAGACCGTGTAGGGGTGAGTATAACAATACCTATATGGGACCTCGAGTCCCCCAAAGGTCTCTCTGAATTCCACAAAATAAAACCACAACCCATGATCTCAATCATGATGCTCAATTAAATAAACACAGCTCAAAAAGAGTCTCATCTCAAACATGGTTTTTAGTGATGTATAAAATTACATATGATTAGTTGTGAAGCTGGATAATCTAATTTTTTCATGATGAACGACTGATAACAATACAAATTCAGACCCACACATGATCTATAGGTAACTAAACCTTGAAATTACTTACACAGGATCTGAACCACACTAGATCGATAGGTAACTAACCCCTGCAATGACCCACACATGATCTGACCCACACATGATCGATAGGTAACTAACTCCCGCAATGACACACACATGAGCTAAACCACAGAGGATAGATAGGTAACTAACCCATGAAATGACCCACACAGGATCTGAACAACACATGATTGATAGGTTACTAACCCCTGCAAGAACCCACCAAAGATTGATAGGTAACTATCCCATGAAATGACCCATACAAGATCTGACCCACATTAGGTCAGTATGCACTGACCCACACACAATAGTAGAGCACTGACTCACATAATATCTGACCCACACATGATCAATGTTGACCCACTTAGGATAGCTCGGTACTATCCACTGCATGATCTATCTCTATCCTCCGTCTCACTTCCAACCACTAGATTTATCACACTAAATGAGTTTAACTTATATTTTATCTGACACCAGTAATATCGTTGGTATATCTAATTCCACTAATCTTCATAATTGTGTTACGCAAAGGACCACAATGTCATAAGGGTTCCATCACGACAGACGATGCATCAATTGGACCCCCTGCCTGTGAGTTATTAGCATTTTAGTTTTGGGGGCCTAGAAGGATTCAGGTTAGATTCAACCTGACCATACTAAAACTATCTCCAAAACTCAAGGTAAGCATACAAAAAGGACCATATCAGTCCAAGGATCCAAATACCATAGACGGTTCATCAAACGGACGTCCGGTTCTCAGGATATGACCATGTAAGAGTTTTTGGGCTCGAGTATGATCCAACCCTATCAGAGTGACCTAGCCTGACCCAGTCTAGGTTGGGTTGCGATGAGCTCAGCCCACTGGGCGGATGACTAGCCCAAAACATAGGGGTGGCCTACAAAGGCTGCCCGCAAGGGCGGCCCGGCCCATAAATGGTGGCCTGCAAAGGGCATCCCAACCCATAAAGGGGTGGCCCGCAAAAGGGCGGCCTGCAAGGGGGCGACCCAGCTTATGTCTTCCGAAGCTGGCTGGGGGGGGGGGTGAACCATGTTCTCCAAAACTCCCAAATGGATCAGAGGCCATTCGGTTCTAAAGAGGCGGTGACACATGGGAACCGCCTGTCACCTCAAAACCTTCCAGTGGTGTGGGTTCTTTCTCTACCACAGCTTCGGCAATGACTTCTTCTCATTGGAAGCACGCTGATCACACCGCCTCTCCTTCCACATCCAACCAAAGTGCTAACCTCGTCCTCCAATAATTGTGACTGACGAGACACAACCCCTTTCTCATCGATGGTGCACGACGGCACACCACACCTCCAATGATGTCAACCAGTGTCAGTTGTTCCGATGACCTCTGTGGAGTTATGTCATGGTTAACTCTTTTGGTGTGTGTAAACACGATCCTTTTTAGTAGATTTTCACTGTCGTTGTGCATGTGGTATTCCATAAGGAATTAAAGGGTGATATAAAGTAGCTGAGGGTTCGGGCCAGGTTCTTCAGGCTCGTGCCCTCCACGTTAGCTCAAAACAATAGGTAGGATAATGGGTTTAATAAATTCACTATAAATAAATGAGAATAAAAAACACCAACCTCATAAACCCATTAGAGAACATCTTCTCTTAAAGGTGGATCAGTGATCTTTGTTCTCGCGACATTCATAAAATGATGCCACTTGAACGCCATCCTTCGGTTCGTGGGTT
Source organism: Viscum album (assembly GCA_963277665.1). Classification (NCBI taxonomy): domain Eukaryota; kingdom Viridiplantae; phylum Streptophyta; class Magnoliopsida; order Santalales; family Viscaceae; genus Viscum; species Viscum album. The sequence continues at coordinate 1,917,309,135 of OY728148.1, read as the reverse complement.
TGGTGTCGTTTGTCACTGTTCATCGGAATCGGCTCTGTCATCTAAGGATTTGGAGTCTCGAAACTCCTTCAACACATTTTTTCTAGGAGAATCAGTGCCAACACCTCTCCCCAATCTCAATATATATAGAAGAGTGGGAGTTTATGTAACGATGTGTTGAATTAATGGGGGCACATTAATTAGGAACCTTCCTAATTCCCATGTAATGTTGTTACATAAGATTGATAGGACAAGCCATTTATTGGCTTAACACATCGCTGGTCCCATAATCCCCTACTACTTCGAGGGATATTAATGTAAATAAACCAATAAAGTTATTTTATTTTACTTGTTTTAAAATGTCACAAAAATTAAAATTTTCTCTAGACCTACTATGGTCAAAGTAAAGTCTCCATTATGCGAATCACGGTGTTGTAGATTCAACAGTTCCCTCATATTTTAAATCCAAGAAATGGTTCAAAAGTTATAAAATTAAGATCACAAGTTTACTGAACATACATTAAAAAAGGTTCATAAATTTATTCTGAGAAATCCATGCCTCAAAATCACGCACCTTCAATTTTCACAAACTCCTAATAATTTCATATAATTAAAAAATTACATGGAAATTTCGTGTCTTTACATTCTTCCCACGTTAAGGCTCTTCATCCCCGAAATCCACAACAACGAATAGTGAAACAAATGGGGTGCTGACAAGAATCAGAGCATCCTGATCCCATGTGATCTCCTGGAGGAAATTGTACTACCAGGAAATGCGCTCCCGAGGTATTGATCACCCACAAAGGACTCACTTCTATCGATCCTCAATCTCCACTAGAACCTCCGAAAATGTTTCCCCATCATAAAATTATATATCGTTTGGTCAATCATGTGAGATGGATCATACACATATCTCCACAACTGGGATATGTGAAAAATGTTGTGCACCATCTCCAACTACAGTGGATGAGCGAAGCTGTATGCCACATCACTTATTATCTGATGTTTCAGAAAAGACTGATAAACCTCATTGACTACTTTTTTCCTTGGCCAAATCATCATAGTACCCATCAAGGAGATAAAAGAAATAGTATGTGGTCCCCATCCTGTAAATCCAATGGTCTCAGCCTCTTGCCAACATAAGACTTTTGTCTCTGCTATGCAGTCTTCATCCACTCCTGGATGACCTGCACATTCTCTGTTGTATCTCATACCAACTATAGACCCATAAGTGCTGACTCCCCTGGGTCTGTCTAGTATTTAGGTGATTCGAATGGTTGACCATCTAGAGCCTCTAATGGTTCCTTACCAATGGTGTAGTGATAAATATAGTTGTATGTGAATTCTGACAAAGGCAAGTACTATTCCCAACTAAGGCCAAAATCTAGGACACATGCATTAAGCATGTCCTCTAGCGTCTGAATGGTCCACTCTGTCTAACCATACATCACATGGTGAAAGGTGGTGCTCAAACGTAGCAAATACCTGAATGCCTCACGTAATCCATTTGAAAACTGGGATATAAAATATATGTCATGGTCAGAGAATATCATCGATGACACCCCTTGAATTTATACAATCTTCTTGTACGTATAGGCATCCCAAGCCCTGTACATATCCTTGCTCTTGGATATATAGGAACTGGGCCGACATTGTGAGTCAGTCAATGATCACATAGATGGAATCATGTCACCTAGATGTACGAGGAATCCCTATCACAAAGTCCCTTGATATCCCATCCCACTTCCACTTTGACTCCTCTAGTGGTTGTGTTTATCCCACTGGCACTTGATGATCGACCTTCACTTGATCAAAAGCGAGGCATTGAGATACAAACTATGATACTGGCTTCTTCATCCCTGGCCACCATTGCTAATGTCGGGGGTCCTGGTACATCTTCGCCACACAAGGATGTACCGCCAGAGGGGACGTATGGAACTCCCTCAACAACTCCTCCCATAAAACCACCAGTACCATGGTAAGTACTCTGAAGTAGATGATGTCCTCCCCAACTTCAGAAAATACATCAGGTGCATATCCTTAGAAAATATGAGGACATCGATCCTCACAGTAAATGACCCAAATCTTTGCCTCCCTGAATATCAAAATGTGTTGGGAAGTGACTATCATAGACCAGATGTATGCTTCTTTAACTCTATCCACAAAGGATATCTACAACGTGGCTATCTACTCTGTCTCTTCACTTGGAAATTGTAGAATATACCTCCTGTTGAGTGCATCTTCTAAAACATACTCATTCCTAAGAGTATAGACTATCTCAATGCTATAGTACTAGAAGAACTCTAGCCATCGCCATTTTCTCAGGTTCAGGTCCGTCTGAGAGAATATATTCCTGAGACTCATGTGATTCATGTATACTATAAAATGTTCACCCCTTAAGTAATGTCACCACACATTCATGGCGATGTCCACTACAGCTAACTCCATATCATGGGTAACATAGTACATCACATGGTGCCTCAGCTGTCATGATCCATAGGCAATCACTTCTCACTCATGCATCAAGACACGCCCATCTCAAGTCCCTGACACATCGTAGTAGATTACATACCCAACGCCCTCTTCTGGAAGCCTCAAGATGGGGGCACTCGTTAGTCACTACATTAGCTCTTGGAAACATTGTTGGAATCTCTCTGTCCATACAAAGGGTTGTACCATCTTTGTCATTACTGAAATGGGTGCCACAACTCTAGAAAAATTAGGCACGTCCCTCCAGTAGTATCCAGCCATCCCAAGGAATCTCTACACCTCAGTCACACTCATGTGTGGTTCCCAAGCAAGAAAAACCTCAATATTAACTATATCCACTACTACTCCAACCTCTGAGATAACATGTCCCCGAAAGTGGACCTCATGTATCCAGAACTGGCACTTCAAGAGCTTACCATTAATCCTGTTCTCTCATATTGTATCCAAAACTATCTGTAGATTTCTGGCATGCTCCTCCTCCATCACGGAGTATATCAAAATGTCATTGATGAACACCACCACAAATAAATCGAGTTATGACTGAAATATCTTGTTCATGAGTCCCATGATCACTTATAGGGTATTTCCATGCCTAATGGAATAACCAATAAAATATAGTTTCTATACCGACATCTGACGGTCGTCTTCTACACATACTCATCTCATACACTAAGTTGAGGATAACTAGATCTTAGGTCTATCTTGAAAAACCAATGAGATACTTTCAGCTGATTGAAAATAATATTAATCCTCAGAAGTGGATATTTGTTCTTCACAGTCACCTGGTTCAGGTGCCGATAATCCACACAGAGCCCCAAACACCCATCTTCCATCATGGAGAACAAAATCGAGGCTACCCATGGAGAAAGGTTTGGCCTTATTAACCCCTTTCTCTATAAGTCCTCTAAATATACCCGTAACCCATGAAGCTACACAATAGACATTCGATATGCAAGTGTAGATATCAGTTTCATCGCAGGGTACAAGTTGATGTAGAAGTCATCCTCCCTCTGTGGAGGTAGTCTTGGAACATCATCTAGAAATACATCGACATACTGGTCCACCACCACAAGATACCTCGGATTCTCAACATCTACTGCTCTGAGAGTAATGCTAGACAACTGATGATTAATCAAATACACCCTCTTTTGGGTAAGTCCATCATATGTTTTAAAGGATCCCTTCTCACCGGTGAAGGAAAACATGCTCCTATCTATTGGAACACACCGCACATTGTGCGTAATATAGTCAATATAATCATGGACTATTGATAACTAGTCCATACCCAAGATGACGGTGTTTGGCCTTGATGCTGTTATTAAGAGATTGTTCCAATGCTCTCACCACCTAGAGTAAACTCACACTACCAACAACAGTGTTTGGCCTTGATGTTGGAGAATTCTACTGCTGAAACTCATGCCATGAGTTCAATTGGTGTGAACCCTCTGCTAGTGGGGTTGGTGGAAAAGGCTGCCCAATGGGTAGTGGTGCGGCAGGTACACCACGTGAAGGTGCTAACACCGTAAGAGGGCCCTGCACTGAGGCCTCATCACACGGTGGGCAATCATCGTGTACTTTCTCATGAATCCTGGATGGATGTCTTTATGGAGTAATCCTGAAAGAAGTCAGGTGTGTCGGAGTCAATATGTTATACCTCGTGAGGTGAATGAAAAATATCACAAGAAAAACACTTCAAAATCACACAAAATCAGTGTTTCTATGAACTGAGTCAAAAATCATAATTCCAGGTCCTGGTGTATGGATATGTCGGCCACAACACCAACACTGGACTCTTTGAACTGAAAACCACACTCAGAATAGTTAACACTATTGCTACATCGAAACTATTTGAGTCGAAGTTTTTCGGTGGAACTGAATCCTCTGAAACAACTATATTAGGACATGTCCCTCTGGGCCAATGCTGTGACTACCCCAATATTACCTTCCATAGGATTGGGATGGAGACTATAACCAAAAATGTGTATCCTTAAAATGGAAAGGCATTGCTTTTTTAACCTACACATACACAAAGTCCAATAAAATGACATTATGCAACCACTAAGTGAACTGCTATATTAAAAATAGTGTTAAAAGTAAGGGGGACGGACTAAAGCCCAACTGTAAAAGTACAATTACAACTAAAAGGTACAATACAACTGATTAAGGCAAAATAGAACCTGGGTCATGCTCTGAGGATCCTAACTGATGGTTAAGTACATATAGCCTCCACAACACTCAATGTCTTCTCGTCTCTTCCGCATTCATCCTGGTCTCAACTCCCTCCAATCTCAGCCCAGCTGCTCGTTATCTGAACATGACACAACAATGTGTGGGTGAATCCCAGTCAAGGGTCAGTATAACAATAATCATTAGGGGCCCCAAGACCCCCTAAGGTATCTTGAAATTCCACAAATAAAAAATACAATGCATGATGTCAACAACGAAGCACAAAGCAATAGAGATGGATAAAAAAGTGTTTGATTGCTAACTAGGTTTTTAGTGATGTATAAAAGCAAATATGTTTACTCATGAATCTAGATCATCTTATTATATCAATAGGCACTAGTTCGGACCATATTGAGTTTGACCAACATATTTTCAATAGGTAACTAATCCCAGCAATGACCAACACATGATCTGACCCACACTAAATCAATAGGTATCTCACCTCCACAATTTACGCCAAAATATTTGATACACAAAGAATCGATGGGTAAAAACCCCTACAATGACCCCAAAATGAAAAAACCCACACATTATCAATAGGTAACTAACCACCTGAATGAAACACACTTGATCTGAACCACATAGGATTTGTATGCACTGACCCACACAGGATCACTGAGTGCTGACCCACATAGGATCTGACCCACATATGATCGGTATGGGTTGACCCACACATGATTTTTGATAACTAACCCACATAAAATATAACCCAAACTGGATCGGTGCTGATCCACAAAATATCATTTGGTTCTATCCTCTGTATGATTTGTCTCCAACCACTGCCTCACTACCAACCACTAGATTCCTCAAACCATATATGCTCGAATTGTGTAGTATCTTCCCCTAATGATATCATCCATACCACTAATTCTACAAAGAATCACAAATGAGTAACCCAAAGTAAAGCCACATCACAAGGGTTCCAACACGACAGACATTTCGTCAATCGGATGACCAGTTTGTGATTTATAAGGGTTTTAGTTCTGGAGGCCTGGTTGGATTCAGGTTAGATCCACCCCAGACATAATCTCAATGTATATCAAACTCAATTGAAGTATAACAAAAAGGACCATCCCAATACATGGATTAAAATGCTACAAACGGTTTCCCAAACGAACGTCATGTTCTCATGGTATGGACCTTTATGTGTTTCTTGGCCCGGTGGGGCCGGATTCCAATACGACCCGGTCAGACTGACCCATCCCGACCTAGTCTGGTCTAGGCCAAAGGCCGAGGTATTGCCCGACCAGTAAGATGGGTTGGTCATCCTGTAAAGGGTGGTGCTCAATGGGAAACCCACATGGGCTGCCAGCCCCGCAATGGGGCGACCCTTAATAGGGCAGCCGCAATGGGGCAGCCTGGTCGGCGTCCGCCTGATCTAGAGAGGTGGGAGGGGTGTGACATCTAGTCTCCTGAACTACCAAAATGATGGGAGCACATGTTTCTTGTGAAGTGGTGATTCCATGAGGGTGATGCCTGGTCGCCGCGGAACCCGTCAGAGGTGTGGGTTCTACCTCCACCGCGGCTTCGGCCACAACTTCTTCTCGCCCCCATCGAGATGGTCGCACTACCAACCTGCTCTCCAGCCATGCACTGGTTGCACCTCATATCCTTTTTCTGCCAGCCCAATTACCGGCCGCCCACTCTGATCATTGGGGCTGACGAGCAGCGACCGTTTTCTCACAGATAGCGCGTGACGGCCCGCTGCACCTTCTCTACGGTCGGTTGGTGCCGACCGTTATGATGAATTCCCTGGATTTATGTCATGCCCTCATATTTTTGCATGTGTCGACACATTCCTACTTCATAGCCGATCGGTGTAACAACACTGGAGGTATTCCAAGGGGAACACAAGGGCGAAGCAATGTAGCGTAGGGTCCAGGACGAGTTCGTTAGGCTAGCACCCTCTGCGTTAGCTCGTAACAAGAGGAAGGATAAAGGGATCCATTAATTAACATTAAATAAATGAGAATAAAAAACCCTACCTCATAAACCCATTAGAGAATTTCTGCTCATGAATTTGGATCAATGATCTTCTTCCCGCCACAAGCTTCTAATGATGCGACATGCACGTCGTGCTTCGGTTCAGGGTTTCATTGTTGCTTGTCACTACACGCCATAACTAGATTGTCCCTCTAAGGGATTTGAGTCTCGGAACTCCTTAAACACTTTGTTTCATGGAAGTGTTTTGTCGACACCTCTCCCCAATATCGATATAAATATGAGAGGGGAAGGGTAAGTAAAAATGTGAGGAATTAATAGGGGCTTATTAATTAGGAACCTTCCTAATTCCACAATGACGTCATTACGTAAGATTGACAAGTAAATCCATTTACTATCTTGAAATATCATGGGTCCCATACTCTTCTTGTATATTAGAGGTTATGATAGAAAATAAATAATAATGTTATTTTATTTTATTTCTTTAAAATAGTCACAAAACATATCTTTTTCTCCAGACCCACTATGGTCAATGTAAAGTCTCCATTAATAGAATCTTGATAGTATGGACTCAACGGTGCTGATGTATTTTCAATCTGAACACCAGTTCAAAAGATAGAAAATACCGCTCACTTGTTTACTAAACATACCTTAAAAAAGATAAAAAATTCATTCTGGGAACTCCATGCCTCAGAATCACACACCATAAATTTTCAAAGACTTTTAATAAGTCAATATAATTAAAAACATACATGGAAAATCCGGGTCCTTATTTTTGATGGAAATAAAAAAGGAATTCTCACAAGCCTATTATGGGGGTATGGATGGTGGTAGTGCTAAAAACAATAATATTTAAAAAAATTACAAATATTTTATTGTTCAAGGTTATTCATAACTATATATCTTATAATACCCATTATCATTATATTTATGTTTTCTTCATATAAAATTCTTGATGGTAGTATATGGTCATCCTATCAAGTGATCCTAAACTTTATATACCCAATTGCATACGTTGTATTCTTAGAATCTTTAATAATATTCATATATTTCTATGAATGTTCTAATTCTGAATGTATGTTTATCCCATTGAATGTGTTTTTACAAAAAATATGTAATGGTTTTTAGTCCATATACATATAGTATTATATTGCAGTCATTATATCAGTTGAGAATTTATAGAGTTTTAGAGATGATAACATGTACATGAGAATAACTATATTACTTTGGGGTTTGTTACCCTAATAGAGAATATTAGTCTCTTGATAATGACTCCACCAAGTATATAGAAGAGCTGATACCCCTCACAAATTAAGCATCTAACACATCGGAAAATATTTTCAACTCATTGAATAAAAACCATTCTTGACTGATGTACATTTTACACAGTGAGGCACAAGAATTCCATATTGGTTTATCCCACTTTAATAATGTATTAATATATAGGGTTAAAGAAAATAATTACTTTAACTAATTTGGAATGATGTGGAGGAGACTTTTTTCAAATCGATTGAGTAGTAAGGGGGTTTTAATCCAATTTTTTTTAGGAAAATATTGTTACATTTTAGTGATTATTGATATCCCATAGTTACTTTGTTCCAATATATAATTTAAGTAGTTTCCTATATAATTTATTTTTTTTAGAGAATATGTATTGTTGGAAATAATGGTGATAAGTTTTTTGTGTCGTATTTAATTGTACAAACATAAATTATATTCATAATGAGATGATATAAAATATAATTTTTCATGTAAATCCTTTTGGTCATTTCAAAATGTTTGGAAAAAGTATAAATTTGTTTTGATGTAATATAAAAGTTATTATAGATGAATAGATTTGGACATTAAAAATACATAATGGAACATCATAAGGTTTCATTTGGATTATGGATAGGTAAATAAAAATAGCATGAACATCCTAATGATTATATAGATCTTAATATGGATGATCCATAATTGGTAAACAAAAAATGAATTCATTGGTTTATTCATTGTAAATTTTATTCGACAAGAATTATAAGGTTTCATAAATACATCATTAGTATTTTCATTGAATCATTTGGTTGAATCTATAGATTTATTGGTTTGTGTATACAAATTCATATGAATTATCTATCATTGTATATTTTATGCACTATCGTGGTATATTTGATACCAAAATCATATTTTTTGGAATGTCATATTTTATGGTTCATTAATTTAGAGAAAAAATTGTGGATAAACTAAATAAAAATCCACATCAAGAGAATCAAAAACAATTTATGTTTTAATACCACTTATAATAGAGAATATGACTTCATAATTTCATGTTACTTCATATTTTCAAATATTATGTGAAAATTTTATGATTTATTAAGGTGGAAAAATAAATGATTTTGAAAATTACATATACTAATGAGGTATAAATCAAATATTTATAAAGCTAACAAGTCATAGATGAAAACATATTAATGGGATTTTAAAATTGTCAAATTATACAGAATAATTGTTGGTAATATGATGATGTTAATTTTATTATGTTGGAAGATTATAGAAGTTATAATTGAGGATCAATGTCCATTAATGTTATAATTTTTCCATTTTTCCATAATTTATCTAGATAGAATCTTTTTCTAAAAAGGAATACAATATAAGTGGGAATAATAATAATAAATTGAATGTTGGTAGAGAAAATAATTTATTAGTATTTAAAATATTAAATTAAAATTAGATAATATATTTTTAAATTCCTAATAATATAAAAGATTATGATATATATAAATACTATAAGACGATAATATTAACTAAATACACATATATAGTGATTAATATTTATTGATAAGAATATGGAGGGAAATATAATATTTCCACATATAGATAATTCAGATTAAATTAAATTCAACATAATATATGTTTTTATTATAGTAACATTAAAAATAAGTATATACTAATGTTAAAATTATTTATAACATTGAATATGTATACAATAATATTTATTTTATATAGTTATTTTAATAATATATGCTCATTGATTTATCAATTTAATTTTTAATCCATATGTTAAAACATATAGACCATATGATATGGGGTGTATCTAAATCATACCATGGATTACGTCTCTCTTTATTAGAGATGAAATATGTATGTCAATTATTACTCAAATGTTGAAACATGTGTGTGTTAAAAAATAATACTCACCCTTTACTTTTACATGAATTGAACATTGTTCTAAAATAAAAAATATATATTTATAAATAATTTATTTTCCCCCTTCATAATAATTTCCACTAATTTGAGTTTTCTTTTCATGTTTTATTAAACCATACTTCCATTAATTTTTTGATCTTAAATATTGAGAGAATGGTTACCTCGTTTATTGTAATATTGTTCCTAGATTTTCTACTATGTTGATGGATAATCTAAATACACTGACTAAAATGAGGATCCATATCATAATCGGAAATATTTTTACTTATGGAAGGATCTGATGAATCCCTATTTACTATCTAGTATAAAATATGTATTGGAGGCTATAAATGATTTACTTAATCCCCAAGAAGATTGTTATTATATTTTTTCAACATATATAATGAACATGGAAAATGATATTTTTTTCAAAATTCTGTAATGACATCTTTTTCAGATAAAGAATTATTTTTGAAAATTTAATAATGTTATCTTTTTGAATATGAGAAAAATATTTATATAGTCAATAAAGGATAAATTAATATAAACTACATGTTTTGAGATTATTATATAAAGGAATTAAAATTAAATATTATGAAACTATAGATGAATTATTCACAATGATAAATAAAAATTTTATCATTGTAATAAGTGATAGTGATGATTTGGAGGATTCATGACCATTAGAAGAGATTTTGTTCATTCTATCACATATATTTTCTAGTGACTTATAATATCTTGTTCAGCATGATATAAGTAAACTCTTTCTGAATTATCTAATTATAATTATCATTATTTCTGGGATATTTATGTGGTTTTTGTTAAATAAGAAATCTAGATATATAAAGTATGTTTTGAATGTTCGTTTGATAAATTAATGAGAAATAATGAATTTAATAAAAATAATGATAGAATTAATGCTCAAAAGGGGGCATTGATGAAAATTTTGGAAAAATAATATCTATAATATCTTGAAGAATGAGAAAAAATATCTAAATGATTTTTATATTCATTCATAAAAATGTTTCATTTGTAATCCATTAGATAATTGTTTTCAAAATTTCTTAAATTGGAAGAAGAATAATTTTGTGAGGATGAATATTATAAGACAAGTAGATTCTCTATGAAGAATGTTAAGAAATATTATAAATCGATTCTTTTTCTATATGTATGGGAAATAATTTCTTCACATTAAAAAATATATATTTCTTGTCAATGAGTGAAGATTGTGAGTTAGGTAATGTAGAAATGAAATATTATACTTCTGGTAATATTGAAAAAGAAATTTTTACAATGTTTATGTGGAAGAATTCACTACTGATGACAGTTTTATATATTTTTTAATGATGTAATTGAGAAGGGGTTTTAAAAATTTATATAATTAATGGGATGCATTTAAAATATCTCAATGTATAATATAAAGATAAAAATATTGATTAAAGATAGTAAATTAATATACAATACTGATTTTCTTCTTGATGGAGAATAATAAAGGCTACTGAAAAAATTATTAACTAGAATTTATTTTTATAAAGAGGAGGTTTTCAATGTTTAGTTTCAAGATAGGTAACTATTATGAGTTAAAATGATTGTGTACTTATTCAAAACAAAATGGATAATTATGATAAGGGATATAAAAAATTCATATCAAATATTGATATTTCTATTCATGAATTGATAGAATTTTATTAGAATGGTGATACTAAAAAGTAATAGTATATATAACTCTAAAAATATGAGAAATATTAAAAAATGATATATGTGAGAATATATGGATCAAAGAGGCTAAGATTAATATTGGGGTAAATAAAATTTTCCCACAATAAATATATAAATTTTGATAAAACTACATAATGAAAAATAAATGAAACTGGTGATTCCAAAAACAATGTAGAGAAGATTTGGTCAATGTGTAATATATTGGGAGTATATAACTATTTTTATTCAAAAAATGATTTGAAATAGTTATCTCAGGGAAGGAGGAAACACATATTTCAACATATAAATAACTTTTTTTTAGAGATATGAATGATTTCTAATGACTCTATTAAAAAAATTGTGGTTTCATATGAATACTCAATAAAAAATGAATATATTTTTCATTTTCAACATTATATTGATATTGAATTTTATAAATACCCACAGTAATATCCAAGGGACTGATAAATTCAGTTTTTCGGAAGTGTAACTACATAATAAAAATAGTGTATAATTTTTTGATAATATATTCTTGATACATTTTTACTAGTCCATCATTAAATCACCCTTTTAGTATGAAGCATCCTAATAATATGAGGAATGAAATAATGAGTAAAGGGGTGAGATCAAACACAAAATAATGAATGAATAAAAAATTCATCAAAGATGATTTATAAAACATATATAAATTTAACCAGAAGAAGAATATCATATCATCATTGGTGATAATAAATAAAATTGAATTTATCTTTAAGGGATATGTTAAAATTGCATAAAGCTATAAAAGATAAATATGGAAAAATAAATGTTGTATCATTTATTGTAAATATTTAATATTGGAAATTAATCATGATTGAATATGTCAAGAATGTATGACATTATTCAATTGTATCTGCATCATTAGCATATGGAAAAAATTAATTTTTAGAGACACAAAATTTTATCTATGCCTATGATATTACAAAAGAATACACACATATTCATTACCTTCCTAAGTCACAAACATTCACCCATTCTTAGGAATATCTACATTTTGACTGTCTATACATACATAATGATATATAATATTTGACAAATACATTGAACATTAATATATGACCCCTCACATCATCATATATACTTATGAGTTTTACTTGAAAATGATTTAGTAATCACCTCATAATGAACACATGCAAATAAAATTGTTTTCATAAAACATTTAACTAAAAATCCATAAAAACATTCATATATAACACAAAAATATACTAAAATGGTCTCATAACACATTTAAATGACTATAATTTTTCAATTTATGGCATAAATAACCCATTGGAGTAAACAAGGGATTGATAAAAAATGTATATAAAAATCATTCAACGTTCAAAACATAATGATCCCATTGAAATAGATATTCTATTCAATAAACGTACATACAATATAACGACATTAGTTGAATCAATTAATACTAAATAAATTATTTCCCAAAAATAATTAAATAATATAGTTAAACGGAGTGTGAAACATGTAACGTAAATCCATTGTTTATTTTTTTAAGATAGTGAAAATTGAAAAAAATCACTAGAAATTTGTTAAAATGATTTTTTTATCATCGATGTATATGAAATTATCAAAATTTCCGTTTTTAAATAACTATTTTGTCTTCTTAAAAAATATAATTGATAACAATGAATGAAATAAGATTTTAATTAAATAAATATTACCATATATATATTTGGGAAAATATTATTTAAAAGGTGAAGTCATTCTGGAAATAAATTCATAGAGATTTTGAAAACTAAAATGAATAATATTGAGTTACCAAATCCTTTAATATTTATATTGATATCCATAAAAGTTCTTTAACCAATAATATATAAAAAATAACAAACCAAATATCCAATTTAATATATTTATTCATTACATTAATAACTTATCAAATAATTTAATAATTATCCTATATGTGTATATTAATTAGTTATTATCTAATTTCAAGTGCAGGGGTGGGTAATCTTGAACTCTATGAACTTGTTTTAGAATCATGACATTGTTATTTGTTCCACTCAAAAATATAATCATTCCCATTTATTGAAAGGTACTTCCATTTATTCTATTAAAATTTTTATGATGTTATAATTTAATTCATTGGTAGATATGTTTATGATAATAAAATAAGAAATAAATAATGAACATTTTTCTATGATTTTTAATGAATGGGCATTTGTAAATTAATAAATGTGTTTCACATTGAACATATTGATAACTAACCTAAAATAAATATTTTTATTATTATTTATCTTATATGATAAAAGAAATTATTTTATCATATGCGTTTATAATATTATTTGGTTTATAGTTGAGGTATGTGGTTAGGAAAACCCAAAAAATAACACATGATAATTAATGGATGACTGTGATAATTTCATAATATAGATATAATATAATTATAAACTATGTATAATAATATTATCTATATTTTATTATGTTAGTGAATAATATTATAAATTTTTTTTGATAATGAATTAAGTACTTGATGCAAAATGGAAAACACTACTTTTTGGAGGCGATAGTCTGCAGATATGCACAATTAACATTATCTAATTTTTTAATGTTAGAGGGTATAATTGTAGAAAATAAATTTAATTGCCCTAGTAATAATAATATTATATATATCATATTACATAATATATCTTAACATTAAAACCATCATTCAGAGTTGATTATAATATATTGAAGAAGCCACTTCATAATGGGTGTAATCCAAAAAATACACGATTAATGGTTTTTTCAATTTTGAAGTGGATGATATGAATTAAATAAGGGGTATAATATTAATATAATAATATTTAGGTATTTTTAATAATTTTTTTTAGTTGTATTATTTTGGAAATATTATTATTGGAATAGGATCATTAAGGTCGATTTACTACTAATAACTGAAGATACAGTTTTCTCTTAGAAATATCATTTGAAATTGGGGTATTATGATAAATAATGGAATAAAGATACATAATAAAATAAAATATATATACATATGGAAACAATAGATTAGTTTTAAAATGAAATTTGAAGGGAGTTATTTATTGTGGAGTTGTGGGAGTGATCTATTTTTATAAATTAAGAGGTGGTTTATTTTAAAGCATTATATTCAGTCTTAGTATTATAACGATATTATTTAATGGTAAAATGTTTAAAAAGGGATATAAGATGAGTAAAGGTGTGTTATGACCATTACACAGTCCAAATATAAATTTATAAACATCTTTTAAATACTTATTAGTTCATTTTATCATAGTAAATTCTTTTAACATTTTATTGCTATATTAGAAAAAATAATTTTCAACCGTATTAATTAATTAAAATGGAAAATATTATTATTAGTATTTTTAAATAATTACTAAAATATGATTTTATATTTTAAAATAATTTCCACAAAAGAATTTTTTTATTTTTTGAATTTTTTATTTTTTGAATAATTATAGATAATGTTCAAATAATGTTTTTAAGAATAATTTTTATTCATGTTTTATAACTATATGTAAGGCATATTTTTCAATATTATAAATTATCATGATTGAAATTTTCCTGATATAAAATATATTTATTTATCCTATAAGATAATCAACAATTGAATTTTAAAATTAACACATTTAACTTATATAAAATATTAAAAAATTAATTATGATAAAAATGTAACATTATATTAAATAGTTAATAGTTTGTTTTATAAAGTAAAAATATATCATTAAATGAAATAAAGGTTTTTATTAAAAAATTATTTTATAAAAATTAATATTTTTCTTTTTCCTATTTTCATAATATAGAAAATTTCATCATTTTTGAAAAAACATGATTTTTACATACTTATCTAAAAATAAATACTTTTAAGGAAATCCATAAAAGTTATTTTTAGAAAATATTTCTATTTTTAATTCAAAATGAATATAAATTATTGAATTTTTTTATTAAATACGATATATGTTAATTTGGATATAAAAATTCATAAGTGTAAGAAAATATATAACGAATAATAGTATTATTTTTATATATCTTTTCTACATAGTTTTCGTATGGTGGAAAACATTAATAATTTTTTTTTCAATAATAGTAATATATAATTATTATTGAAAAATATTATTTTTTTAAATTGGATTCTGTTATAGTTTGCAATCTCAGGTAAGAAATTCTAGTTAACATGAGATTTATTTAAGGAAAAGTATCTAATGAAATTGTGGGTTGTCAAATTCTACTATTCTTGAAAATAATTTTGTTCTAGATATTTAATTAATTAGATAAAAATATGAAAGGGTAATTTTTCTCATTACAAACTCAGGCACCCACATAACTTTTGTGCACTTGTAATTTCTCCATAGAAAATTGATGAGGTCAGTGATATTGTTCGACACCCCATTATCTATTCTATGTAGAATTTACACATGTTTTCCTCATAAGATATATCTAATTCTAGTTATATGAAATTCAAATTTTCTATATGTGATGTGTCTAGTATGCACATTCTAAAAAAATTCATCGAATAATTCTTAAACATGAGAAGGATATATAAAAATTTATAAGTGTTAATCTATCACCCAAATCAATAAAAGAACATGAGGGGGCCAATGAAACTAAGGATCATATTCCCCTTCTATCCAAACATCATAAGTATCATGTAATTTTATAAACATAGGGACCCCTTTTCACATACAT
This sequence comes from Viscum album, assembly GCA_963277665.1. NCBI lineage: Eukaryota > Viridiplantae > Streptophyta > Magnoliopsida > Santalales > Viscaceae > Viscum > Viscum album. Next base: position 1,917,292,953 of record OY728148.1, on the reverse strand, counting down.
CAATCACTCTATCTAATCGATTCTTATATAAATAACCATTTTTAATATTGTTTTGATTTCATAGTCTGATAATTGGATTTACCCTTCCCTTTTATTTTTTGTGGAACGATATGACTTTTTGGATTCCTCTTTATAACGATTGACCACCACATTAGAGTTATACATCGTTTCATACAAAGATCCATATATGGTTTTAAATGAATTGTAGTGTGGAATATGTTTTTATATGAGAATTATATCAAGTAGATTTATTGATCCCAAATTCATTAAAATTCCAGCAAAAAATATCTTATCATTTCCTCTAATGAATTAATTTTCATATCAGACTAACTATCTCTCCCAAGGTGATAAAGAATGGTGAAACTAAACTCTATAATCATTTATTTCAGAATACCACTGCAAAAAAAAAGACTTTGATCTAGATATAATAATGGATATTAGAAATCTATAGAACCTTATGAAATCAACTATGATTATCATAATGTATTGGAAAAGCAATAAATTATCTTTCATGAGAATTCAATTCATTGACTTTGTAAGAGGTCAACTAAAACCCAATGAAAATTTTGGAACATAAAATTTTTTAGGAACACTGTACTAAAATACATTATTTTTTTTCATATTTACATACATGTATGGGTAGTGGTTGAAACAAACCACTATAATTATATCATCCATCAATATCATTTTGGAAGACATTGCATCAATATATGTAAATTTTTATGTAATTATTCATTACAGCCCCACATGTTTTTATTTAGATACTTATATATTTTTATAAATCACATATAAATAGAGAATTTTGGGATATAAGCATCATAAAAAATATCCTTCATCAGTACTAGTTTTCAGGGAATACATATTTAGAATCGAAAAATTTCAACTCCATGATTCTCAATTTTGATCTCTAGAATAATCACTTATTTTTTCTATTTATCTCTATCATCATTCATCAATTAATAGATTTTGTTATGAATGAATATATAAATATTAATTTATCCAATATTGGATTTCTAACATTCAATTTTGAACTTAATATTAATCTTTTTAAAATCCATGTGTATAAGGTATTTTTAATTCCTCCTCAAGGATATAGTATAATTATATTTATTTCTAATATCAGCATGCACCTTATTTTCCTCCCAATTTAGTAATAATATTCTCTCAATTACAACCATATCATCTGTAGAATATTCAACTCCATTTATGTGAATATATATTTTAAACAGTTCTAACAAGTATATATATCCCACTTTACAATAAAGAGATAACATATCGAAATCATTAATGAAAATATAAGTGTCTCGCAATCTAAACCATGTGTTGGGTAATTTTTCTCAATCACCATTATTTGACATGAGGCATAAAAAATTAATTTTTCAATATTCCTTAGGATTAATATTATAACCTTTTTCAAATAAAAATATATATATTACAATACCGTCCCGATTATTAGTTAATGAGTATATATGTGTTGTGAGAATCCTATTATACAGTTCCATGAATCATTATTCATATAACATTATCAAATGAGACATCACATCCTTCAATGTTATCATGGTTAAATGATTTAATAGGCGTGATGAATTTATTACAAATAATCAATAATATTAGACTAACACAATAAAATGGTAGAATATTATTGCAGTGTTCAATCTGGGATATTACACAGTAACATCTATCTTTATTGGATTGACTGAAAATCCATTTATTCTCATTATATAAAACATAAATGAAATTTTCTATATCTAAAATTCACACTTTATTAAAATGGAATTTAATATCTCAATTCTAATGATATTCAAAATAATTGGAAATTGATCCCCATTATATTCCTTTATATTATAATATGTGATAATATCTTCTATAAATACATCAATGAACTCAACAAGGAAATCCATAATGAATCTATCCATCAAATTAATAATGATATTTGGATAAATCACAAGATAAAATGGTATCACCGTAAGCTCATATTGCCTATAAATTATGTAGAATGTTATTTTTAACATACAATCCCTTGAAAAAATTTATTTTAAGATATATAGATCTAAATATATTATTTGACTTATATTGATATCCTCCGAGATGATAGAATATATCATCAATACATTGGATATGATAAACTTTTTAACAAAATTTTATTATTATCATGATAATTAACTCATAGACACATCAATACATACCTCACACTGACATATTGGCAAATTTAACCCCATTATTATTCACTAACGAACAATAACTCAACATTTATATTCTCTTATAGTTTCATTATTAATTCATATAGGGGACATTATATTCAGCCTCTTTAAGAAATGTCTGGATCAATTTATCAGTATAATCATGAACACAATCATAATATATAAAGGAATTCTAAGTATTTCTCCCATAAATATGTCTATATACTCTAATACAAAAATCATTTAAGCAATTTTTTATTCCTCTATCACTATACAAGAATGAAATACCTATTTTCTTATTATTAGGACATATATATTATAATTTTCTATACTAGGATATTTTATGATAAATTTTTTGATGATAATTGTTAATAGTTTGATTCTACGTATTCAAAAAGATCCCATTTCCATTAAAAATGATAAGTAATTTATACATGAAAGTCATTCCACACCAAATATAGCAATAAAATATTCAAATATATGTTAGAGTAGATTCAACTGGTGTTTTCCCGTGAGGTCACCTAATCGGGAACAACTCATTGTAAAGAATACAAAAGTAGTTGTTTTTTGTTGGATCTATTTAAATAATTTTGTAGTGATCACACAAATAATTAAGTTGGTTTCTCCTTGATGTATGTATTTTTATTAATAATGAAAAGTGAAGTATGAGAATACTATAAATAAAAATAAAACAATTATCATTAATTTTATAAATATGATATTTCATATGCACCTTAACATATAAATGATTACTCGTTAATATAGGTTATTCAATGTCTACATATTACTAGGATCCCTAAACATACATTAATAATGTTCTAAAATCCATATTAATTGTTTATAAAAATAAAATGATTTCAAAAATCATATCCCCATGGAGTGTAGATCGATTTAATGCATAATCATAATTTTTGTGGTTCACTAACCTTAAAATATTCTATACCACAACCACATATAAATTCATGTATGTAAACATGAACATAATTTCTAGAGTAACTATATACTCAAGATATATAACAAAAATCTATATTTTATCTTTCAGTTAGCCCCATATCAAGGTTTTACACTAAAATATTCATACCATAATACTCCAAAATATATTATCTATTATCAAAGAATAACAAAAACATTTAATATGAAATAAAATACATTGATACCATGATAAAAATTAATTAATTTAGAATATTTTATGTAATATAAAAATATCATTTCATAAAAAATAGAAATAATATCATAGGGATTGATAGGGTTAGTTTCTTAGGACATTAACAAAATAATCAACTTATTTTACAATTATTGTGATCATATCTTTTTAAGTATGGATGATTGTTCTATATTCTAAAAATTTAATTAATAAAAACCCTCATCATAATATGGGGATTGAAATCATAAGATAATTGGATAGATTAAATGTTCTATAAGGGATGAATAAATATTTACTCATGGATGTGTTCGTAATCATTAAAAACGTAACCAAAAAATAAATATCATATCCTCATGAGTTGAAATAATAAAACATAAATTATATTAAATTCACATTTTATATGAATTTAATGACTACAAATATACTAGGAAACATATTTGTTATAAAATTTATGAATTTTTTTCATCTTAAACCAGGAATCATGTAAGATTAAGATCAGAAAGTACAACTCGTTTAAAATGTTCCTATAACATGAGCATAGTGAAACATAAAATTTAGGTGTCACACACTTTCACCAATACTTTAAAGGAAAATAAATTTTAACCACAACTGCAACAAAATAAAGTTATACACACTTTAAATAATACATAATGATAACTACAGTCTCTTACGAAAAATTATCTTAAAAGATTTATACTTTTAAATAATCCATTACCAATTGATATAAGGCCATGTCCATCTTCTTCCATTCTTATGGTTTCCATGGAAAATCATTATCATATCATATAATAATTAACCCTTAGAAAAAAAATTTCTAAAACATTTAGATGAATATAATTAACATTTAAAAAATTACCCAGATAAATTAAAATGGGATTGATAAAATATTAATCATAATATCATTTAAATTCCTACAAAAAATAACCGAAGGAAATAAAATTATGATTCATAATATATTCAAATGAATATCAATCAACCTTAATTACATAAATAACGTTTGATAATTATTCTTGATTTCAAATCATTTCAAAATTGTATAAAAACATGAATTAAATCGAATCACATTAAAGAAATGATCAACAAAGAATAATAACAAAATTTAAGAAAAATGGATTGTAAAACAAAAACAATACTCTATTAGGGAATTATATTATTGAATATATATTAATATTATCAAAAAATAAAAAATATTTATATTCATTGAAAATAATTTTTAATCATTGATGTATAAGTAATATTTACTAGTCTCTCTTCAAAATACCTCCTTTTCTTTCTAAATCAATGTTAAAGTAAAAATCATCATGGATGTATATTATATTGAAAAAATCATTCCCAGTAGTCATATAATATATTGTATTACTTTATATGAAAAATAATAGGGAATATAAATTCATAAAGTTGATATATAACTCAGAGGAAGTTGATTCAATTATAGAATCCCTTGAAATTAATCTCGATTCCCACATATGTTCATTAACCTCATTTACAAAAAATTACCTTAATCCAAAATTCTAGAACCACATTAATTTCAAAAGACATTTATTAAAATTTTATAAATCATTTTTTACATTTTATATTAATTAGCTTATATCAATTTTAAATTTTACTTGTTGTAAATTTTTACGCATTTGAACTAGATTCATAATCAAATTGATGTTGGTTTTTTCATCCATTAAATTTAATCATCACAAGATAACAAAAGGCAATATAATATATTTTATTTTTTTATTTATAACAATATAATTTCATGTTTTGGGGTGTTATGGTTAGGACCAGTAAATATGAAATCTATTAAGAGTATATTTTTCTGATTGTATTGAATGTGAACTCATATTTTATTTTTTAAGTAAAATATTAAACAAACCCATTGAAACATAGTATTTTTAAATAATATTTTTTTTTGAATTTAGAAATATTCATGTAACATAGATCTTAAAAAATAATATATAATTCCAATAAATTATGATATAATACATTTTTTTTAAATAAATATAACCTCTTCATTAAAATTTCGTATACAGAACCTCATGATTTGAATGTTCTGTAGCGTATTGAACAAACAACATCAAGCATAAACAACCAATGATAAATATAATTGAAATAAATTATTCTTAAAATTGGTTGGTATGAATTGTATTTACTACTTTATATATATTTATATACATGTATATATATATATATCTATATGTCACATTAAACAGAATCTATGGATAAATAATATAGTGAATAATCAATCAATGTTTTGTAAAGTCATTTTTTTAAAAAAAATTGTTTACATGATAATTGACTATTATAACCTTTAATAAAAAAAATAATGTAATTAATTATTTGAACACATCTAAAATTTAATTGGAAAAATTATTTTATTATTTGAATCATTATTCCAAATTATTTATTGTTGAAATCGTTGGAGTTTTTGAAAAATATCGATTTTCATCGAATATAGAAAAAACATAATTTTTATAAAAATTCCATTTATTAAGATTAATTATTTGGAGAGTATAAATATTTTTTGAATATGATTTAATGTTAACAAATTCTTATTATATTTTGTTTAATCTACTTAATTACTTCTGAATTATCGTTATATCATTTTGTAGTATAACAATATATTTGGGATAAAAATAGTATTTTTGTAAAAATTATTTTAAAATGAATAATTTTTCTTTATTTTAATTAATTAAAATAGTAGAAAATTATTTTTTTTTAAATTTAATTCATATATTATAAATCAATAAATTTGAATTTTGTTTATAATAATGATTATGTTTAGAAAGAAATTTAATATAAATTCATTTGGTGCTTAAAAACACTTATTGAAATCCCACCTTTTCATCATGTGTGGGGGTTTTATTAGAAGTATAATATTTTCTAGTTTTATAAATCTCTATTCAAATAATAATTTAAATTTTTTAAATCATCATTCCAAAATTATATATGGTTTTTTTAATTTTATCTAATTTTGTTTTTTATAATGATTGAAAAATTCGGATTCTTTATAGAAGAATGCATATTGGTTTATTTATAAGTAAAGATAAATTATATTTTATATTTATTTAATATAAAACTATTAAATTTATATTTTTATTAATCGATATTTTTTAATTAGAATCATTTTAATATTCATTTTTTATATAAAATCCTTCTAATTCATTCATCATTTTTCTTTTGAAAAACCTGGTTTCTCATTGGTCTATAAGATTTATTTTATATTAAATTTTTCTAATAATGTGAATGTAATTAAGAAAAATGGATCCATATTTAGTATCAGAATAATTTATATTACACAATAATTTTAAATCAATTTCTAACAAAATATATTTGTAAAAATAGAAATATTAATGTACAGTAACTTTTGTAATAATTGGTTAACTGTGGGGTCAAACTAAAATGGTAAGGGTAAAAAATAACACAAAACATGTATAAATTCCATTTTATAGCAATATGAAGACTTCAAATATTAAATAATTGATAATTTTCCAATTTTGGTGTCCAATTGAATGAAAAACGTTTTTATAGTATCTCCATTTTAGAGGCCTATGGAATGATTAAAACATGTTTATAATTGATTTTTAAAAAAATCATTTATGTATTCCACTCACCTAACTTATAAATGTTCATTCCGTATCTCCTAATATTAATAACTTAAAACATATTTGGTTAGACAATAACTATCCCAAAAATTTCCCAACATCTATCCAGACATCCATTATTCCTTTTTAATTATGAATTTCATCTTAGGAAGGCTTTAGTGTAATCTTAATGAGGATACCCAAAGAAGAGGTAATGTTCTTCAAATATGATCATTACATTATTTTATCTCAACATAACTCAATTATTATTAAAATATATTGATATAAAAACTGTATTTTCTTCAATATAATGCAATTTTTTTATGATAGTGTCTTCATCCAAAACTGTTTCCAATTCCATCAAATTTGTTATGAAATCATCGTTCGTGTGTACTATGGACTACCATTACAAGAACGAATGTCATTCCGTAATCCATTACCACCATTTATAGTTTAGCTATGATGTTATATCTAAAGTTTAATATTATATTTATAAAATATTTACATCAATGGATTCATTATATCATAAACATATTTATTTACATTCTATTCAGTATGTGATAAGATAACATCGTTCAATTGTACAGTGAACTACAACATCATGAAGTGGTGTGAGTCATTTTATCACTAACACATTACATTGAGGTTTCTAATGGTAATAATAATTATAAATTTTGGTGTACATGACATAATTATGATATTAATGAGATATTTATCATTATAAAAAGAAAATTTTAATTTTTTACACTAAAAGGATTATAAAAAAGTTCTTGTACTTGTGGAATACTATATTCATGATTGGGTGCGAATCTTTTTTATCACAAAACCACATGGATGATATATATAATTATATTTCTATAAATAATATTTTATATATGATACTATAATAATTATTTAAATATTATTTTTAACAAACCTCATTTCCAATATGGACACTAAAAAATGGAATCATCACTCAACCATACGTATGACCTACAAACTCCATGATCATAATGTAAATCGCTTTTCATAAAAATACTTTATAATTTTTTTAGTATAATTTATTTATAATTATTACTATTTTCATACAAACATTATTATTTTAAAGATGATAGAACTATATCATTTTCACAAAAACATGGTCATTCATTACAAAGCATGAATAAAAATACAAATTGATTAATAACAAATAAAATGAAAATAGTGATATAATATTAATGAATAAATGATAACTTGTTACAAAAGAATAATAAATTATTTTATAAAAATTAGTATTATTCCTTAATAATTTTATAAGTCTAATACCACTACACAGAATGATAAATAATGTTCAACAAAAAGAATATATTAGGTAAGTGTTTTTCTCATCCAAATTTTGCTTATGGAAAACATATACTATTTTAACTGCTTATTTATTTTTTTTGGGGTATATAATTTCTATTTTACATGGTGTATCATGAATATATGTAAATTTATGATATTCAATGTTTCATTTGTTTCTATTATTTATTGGTAATTGTCATTCAACTGGTTATTAATGTGGTAAACGAACTTTGTCTCAATTTTCCTTTATTGGGAGTATTGGAATTTTATGCACACATATCATTTTAAGAGGGGCTTATACCTCATGATATACATTTAATATAATAGATTTATTTATTTCCATTTTTTTATGATTCATTTAATGTTATCATTTAATGGGACTTGGGATTCAATATTTCCAATGAAGTTATAGTTTTATATTACAATCTCATTATTTATCAAGATTTCTTGTGATTATGTCTCCAATATTGAAACATTTTAATCTATGTCTAAATACTTCATCATTTCATTTAATGTGAATACACATTTTACCTCCATTTTCATCTCTTTATATAGTTAATAGTAAAAAATATTTTTTTATGAAAATATTATTTATTTCAATATTTTTTTTGAAACCATTTTTCTTTAAAATACCATTTATTAAAAATTATTTCAAAAAATACTTTTAAAATTCATAAAATAATTTAGAAATGATATTTTCCCATGGTTTACTTTTTTACAATTTTTATTAAGAGAGTATTCTTATCATTTTCAAATTAATTACAATTTATCTTTTACTGAAAATATGAGATAAATATTTATATTAACATGTATGACATTAACATAATTTTCAACATCAGTACCATATTATTAAATGAATCTAACATTATAATATATAATTATCATTTAAATATTAAATTATTTAAAAAAAATTACCGAATTGAGAGTATATTTTCCTCCCTAAAATTTTAAAATGTCTTTTAAATATTCCATTTGTTGTTTCTATGGATCTTTAAAAAAAATTATTTTCATAATATATAGTGAATATTTTGATTTAATTTTTTTTTACAAATTAAAAGGTTATTTTATTGATAATTACTTTAATAAACGTTTAATGGTATTTAAATTCATCAATATCAACCAAAATTGTTGTTACTTATGCTCCATTGGGGATACATGTTATTAATTATATCCTCATTCATTTTCTAGATGGATTAGGGTTCTTTCGATGATATTTTTATAGAAGTAATTTCCTTTTAATGGGTTAATCATGTTATGATATTAATAGTGGTTGTTTTATGAGTTTTATAATCATGTTTAATCTTTATCTTCATTACCTGTGATTCTAAAACATTATATGTTATGTGTGTAATGAAATAGAATCGAGTGAGTCTATTATAGATAATATAATTTGTGTACCCTGACAGCATCTGTCCAAATCAGTATAGATTATTGGATGGGTAATCCTAGATAACAGTCTTATTAATTGGTTATTTTTTATGTTTTCTAGAGAACTATAATATAATTCAGATAAATGGTTATTCTAATTTTAATCATTATGTATAGATTCATTATTGATTATCCACCAAGATAGAAACAAATTTATATATTCTATAAATTGGATAATAATTTTTCTATTGATCGATTGATTTCTCATGGATTATTATTATTGATTGTTAGGATATTTCAATAATTGAAATATTATTACATGTTTCTAGAATTTTTATTCAGGTATTTATGGGTATGGTTTATGTTATGATTCATTCAAGCACTCTGATTAGGTTATAATATCCTTATCATCCGCTTATACTCATTGATGAATTTCAATTATTAATGATTATTATCACCCATAATGATTATTTTATTTCAACATTTTTATGTTTCCTTTACCCTAATTTTTTAAAATAATTATGTTGAACTAATTATTCTTTGACGTTATTTCATATAGATGATGATGTTGAATTTATTTGATATAATTTAAATTTTCTTTAGTGTAAGATGTAATAAAATAATGACATGTGATTTTTTTATGTAGTATTTTATCCTAACATGTATAAATTGTGATATTAAAATGTAATATAGAATGTAGGTAATCTTGTTTTACCTTTTGGTGTTGTTTGGTTTGGATTGGAAAATATTTCTTCAAAATTATTGGTAACAAATATGAAAATATAATGTTTATAATTTCTATACTAGATCATAGAGTGTGGGTTCTAGGTTTTTATAGTTATTATCAATGGTCAGTTTATATAAAATACGAGATTAGGAGGTTATATTGTAAAGTTAGCATAATAGTTACGTATACCATATATGGTATATAAGAATAAGGTTAATTATAATTTCAATGTATTGAACAAACATTAGTGGTTTTATGAGATGAGATCCTAAAGTGGATAATGAAAATTTAGGAGAAAACATATTTGGTAGGATTATGTGCAAATATCTAGTTTGACTTGAATTATTCCTATATTTTTTGGTATATGTTTTATTCTATTGATATAACGTCATGTTTATAGAATCTTTGAAAATGAAGTTATTTTGTTAAAAAACGTTTCATCATATAGATTAATATGAGACTGAAATGTGATTAGGATTTCAATTGATTAATGATATTTATAGAATGAGATATCATGTTATTTTTGGGCTTGGAAGCGTAAATCATGAGAAAACATTTGATATTAAAGACCTAGTTGTTTATGTGTTTATTTAATAATGAATCAGTTCAAAAACTATGTATTCATGTTTATTTTTTATGATTAATGTATCATTTTGTGGTTTAACATTATGGGATTTATCTTACCATGTGATAACCGTTTATAGTTTTGTTAATTCTAAATGATATGTGAAATAAATTATTTTCTCTATTATGGTTAAATGATCATATAAAAGTTGTTTTTAGTGATCTATGAATGAAAAAATTGTTCTTGAATTATCATAATTTGGAGAAAAAAGTTATTAATTTAGTGGAAATTATATAAAAGATGATATTATAATTCAAAATTATGTATATTTCACTATGTTTTCAGACTTGATGGTGAAATAATTCTCCCAATCTAGAAAAAGTATGTTAATAAATTCTATCCTATTAAATTCATATATGATGAACCGATAGTCCTTTAGATCAAATAATATTTTGGTATTTGAGGACATTAACATTCCATTAATAATATATTGTCTTGTTATAAATGACATAAATAACTATTAATAATTATTTATTCATTACTTCCAATCCCACATATATTGTCCTATGTGTAAACCTTGTTCTGTGTTATTTTATATTTCATTTTTACATCCACTTATATCTAATTAAGTGTAATAATAATTAATTCTTTTTCAAAATATGTTTTAGTTTTTTTACAAATGTCCATCCTTTGATTACTAAGATAATGATCCAACAGTGATGATGCATATTATGGGGAGGGGGGGATGTATCACCCCAATGATTTTAAAATAACAAAAATTACATTTGACAACAAGAATGTCAGACAAAAATGATATTACAAGAGAGTGTGAAACCGCATGAAATTATGATATATTTATTTTTTAATAAATATAATCTCTTTATAATATTTTAGTACATGCAAACAAAATTTTTTATGAATGGTAGCGTATTCAACACGCAACACCGAGTATAAACGAACCATGATATATATATATATACATATATGTTACAATGAAAACATTAAATTGATTTTTATAAATAATACTAATTAAAGGAATATATATATATATATATATATATATGACATTCAATATAATAAATTAAAAAAATTTGATATAAATCAATTAATTTTGATTAAAGCAATTTTATTATTCAGAAAAATCTTTTCTTAAAAAATGATTTTAATTATTTTTATGAAAAGGATATTATAAATTTATATGCTTTCAAATTTATAAAATTTAATTAATTTTTTTTGAAATTTTATAAATCCTAATATCAAAAAATCACTTCAATTTTTTTTCATATTCCAAAAAATATAGATTTTCAATGAATAATAGAAAATTACAAAATTTTGAAAAAAAAAATTCATTAAATTTAAAATATAAAATCACTAATATTTTATGAATATTAGTTAAATTAACATATATATTTTTTATTTTTATATTTGATCAACATAATTACATTTCAATCAACGTTATATTTGGTTTTAGTATAAGTATGTTTTTGTGTTTGAAGATGATATTTTTCTAATATTTCTTTTAAAATAAATAACGATTTTCCATTTTAATTAAATAAATTTTTTCCTAATTATAAATTATTTAAATTAAATTCATCATTTCTATATTAACAGATTTAATTATTTTTCAAATAATTATTTGGATTAGATGTATAGAATTATAAAATTTTATTGTTGTTAACCAAAACACACATTTGGAAAACTCGATGCTTTCATCATGAAACTTAGTTTTGTGTCAAATTTAATTCCAACTATCTAAATTTTTTATTGAAAATTAATATTCATTTTCTAAATTATAATTTAAAACCTTAATAAGTGTTGTGGTTTCAGAATTTTAGTAAGCGTTTTTTTATGAATATTTAATCATACTTAATTTTTATTGAAAATTACTTTGTCATTTTATTAATTATAGAGATAATTTATATTTTAAATTGTATTTATATTAAATTTAGTTTAATTATATATCCATTAATTTAATTTAGTTTATTATAATAACTTTAAGATTTAATTTTTATACAAAAACTTGGTAAACATTTGATCATTTTTATTTTAAAAAACATTCTCTCTCATTTCTTCTACGAGATTAATTTTAAATGGAATTTTTACAATTTTATATAATGAATGTTGGAAAATGGTTTAATTATTTTGAATAATACCAATTTAAAATATATAGTGTTTTCAATTATATTTTTTATAATAATGAGTTGTCTAAATTGTAAATATTATTTAACGCGGTAAAGGATGAAGTTGTTTTACTGGGGGGTCAATCTAAAATGATATGGGTTACAAATTTCCAAAAAAATTTACAAAACAATTATTATGGTTATATTTAGACCATAAATATTATTTAATACTTTATGGTAAATTTGGGGTGATTTTTTAATGATTAAAATGTGGGTACAATGGATTATTTTTTAACAATTATGTGTGTGCCACTCACATCACTTATAATAGGTCACCCATCTCCCCTATTATTCTGAAAATTAAACTAAATTTGTAATAAAATACCCACAAAATTCACTTATACAATTATTTACCCTTGTGTTAGAATCCTTATTTTTTGAAAAAATCCATACTTGAAAGGCATTAGTGATCTCCAAATGAGGCTAACCAATGAAGAGGTAATATTTATCAATGAGTTCCATTTTTTATTTCTTTCAACACATCATTAAATTAATTTTAAAACATTATTATAGAAAAATTTTAGTATCCAAAATACATGTGGTGTTCTTATTGAAATTTTATGAACTAATCCTCTCTCCACATCTATAAAACGGTTTAAGAAATCCATATTAATGTGTATAATGGACTACCACCTCGCAAAAGAAGGACATTTGTTCCTCCTTTATCACCTTTAATGGTCGACATAAGAATGAATATAAGTTATATTTATGATTTTTATAACCTATTTATACAACTAGTATAATTATATAATATATATTTTTTAGTTTCTAGTGATTAGTTAATATGATAACAATAATCATGTGTATAGATGATTACCCCATATAGGAGTAATTTTATTCTTTTTCTCACTAATGATTAACGGTAAATGTAAAAATGATATAATTAACTATTATTTGTGAAATAAATGAAATAATTAAAATAAAAATTAGATTTATTTCATTTTTAATTTTTAATATATCATTTTATTTATTTACCATAAAAGATGAAAATATTGTTCATGTAAGGTGGACTACAGCCTTCATGAAACGACATGACTCTTTATTAATTACCACAAAAAAATATGTTATATATAAGTATATGTAAAGTTATAATATTCTATATTTGATAAAATTTTTATTTTTAAATATTATATATTTTTTACCTTCTTTCTATAATGATCATTAAAAAATTGAAATGTTATTCATTCGTATATACAACCAACAATGTCCATGATTGTAACACACATCATTATTCATAAGCATATTTCATGATTGGTATTAAATTTTAAACTAATAAATTAATATGATAATTATTTTAATATTATTATTATGAAGATGATATTACTATGTTATATGAAAGAAAACAATGAATTTCTTAAATGCATGACTAATAAAAACAGGGTGATTAATAGAAGAAGGAATTAATATATTGAATGACTATTAACAAACATGGGATAAGATTTTATATAAAGATCATATATTATTTTATTAATATTAATATGGTCATTAATATTTTAATAACATGTTTAAAAACAATATACGTGAGGAAAAATCAAGTCCATCCAAAACAAAGTGTGAGCTACAGTTTTTTCATTTCCTACTTTCACTTCTTATAGACTTATACTATATGCCACATATATTAAATTTTTTTGGGGTATATACTGACCCTTTGACATGATATATCATTAATCAGATTATTTTCATGATTTTTAATTTTTTATTTGTATTTATACTCTTTTGGGAATTAGGATTCCAATGATTTCTAGAGTAGTAATGAATTTTTATCCCAATTTTCCATCAATGAGATGTATGTCATATTATGAAACAATATTATTTTATGTGGTGTATATACATCCATATTGACATAAAATGTCTTGAATTTATTTACTCACATGGTATTTTATGTTTCATCTAAAATTATCATTTATTGGGGATTATGATTCAATGTAACTAATGTGGTTTGATTTTTAGGTTTCAATCTCATCATTTATCAAAATAATTTCGGATTCTATCATCAATGATTAAATATTATAATCTAATTTAAAATCATTATCATGAGTTTTATTATATGTAATTTATTTAATGATAATACATTTCCTATTCATTTTTCATTACCTCTAAACATGATTTAAGGAAAATATTTTTATGAAAAATCACCTTTATTTATCTTTTTGACCTGAAACTATTTTTATTCAAAAAATAATGGTTTTTAATATAAATTATGAATAATATAAGTAAAATTATTTCAATAAATTATAAAAAAATATTTCCCATGTTTTAATATTTCAAAATATTAATGAATGAAATATTCGTACCATTTTCTAAAAAATCCACATTTTTAGTTTTCTAAAACTTGGAAATAAATATTAATTTTAATGTTTATGTAATGAAAATAATATTCCAGCGTCATTAATGTTTTTTATTTTAATCATAAATTTCATGTTTTAAATGTTATTTTAAAATAATATGATTTTTAAAAAAAATTATGAAATATTTCTTTCAAAATTGAATGTGTATTTTTCTAAATAATCAACTCAAATAATTTTTTTGTAATCCATTATTAGTTCCAGGGGTTGTATTCAAAAAAATGATTTTTCCAATATCATTTGAAAAATTAGTAATCTTTAAATTTATTTCCAATTAAAATGATATTTTCAGAAAAATTACTTTGATTATAATTTAATGGTATTTCTATTCTTCAATGTAAAAAAAATAAATTTTGTTACTTATGATCAAATGAAGATATTTTTAATGAAACCATACCCAAAATTTTGCTACATGGAATAATATTATTTCAAATAGATTTTAATGGAACCAATTTATTTTCCAGGTTTTATCCATTTTATAAAAGTAATAACATGTTTTTATGATTTTTATTTTGTTTTTTATGCTCTATGTACATTATTTGAGGTTTTTGGTTTGGATGGCTGAAACTATATAGCACAAGGTCAGCCTGTTTTATCTTATATGACGAGTTCTCCAAAATAGAACATAGAAAGAATGTTATAGATTACATGATGTGGGAACTAAGATAGTACTCCAATGCATTGGGTATGTATTATTTTCTCTGAAGTGTCATATTGGATACTGTAAATATGGGTGTTCCAATTATAAGGGTGATGTAAGGTATATATGGTGTTATTGTTCCAAGATACCTTTATATTTTATCTATTCTTTATATGGGATTAAATCATTTCTCATCATCAGGATTTATATCACAAGGATCATTAATATATATTATTATGAAAATTTTGTTTTAAATCATTATTCCATCTTCCACGAATGATGTTTACTGTATTAATGGATATTAGTTGTTTTATGATTCACATATACACCCTAATTATTCGATCATACACTTATACATTTCTAATTCTCATTAATAGAATTTAATTTTTTTATGATTATGTTTTCCAATACAGGGAACTTTAATTATCCCTTATTATATTTCCTTTAACCATATGTTATAAAATAATGAGGATGAAAGAGTTATTTTTATGAGGGATTTTATATGTTGGATGATGATGACATAATGAGAAATAAGAAAATCTAGGTTATGTGGGTGAAATTATCTTTTAATGACATGGATTTGTTTATGAAGTCTTCTATAAAAGTTATATTAAATTATAAATCGAAATGTTCCATGGTATTATATGTGATATTGTTTTTCATTTTGATGTTTAATGGTTTTGGAAAGGAAACAAGTGGGTCACCATTATTAGTATTGAAGCCAGAAATGTAATATTTATGTCCACTGCACCAAATACAAGAGTGTGTGTTATCTGATTTTATATTACCATTATGTAACAATGATAAAGTATTTATTTTATTATTTATATCATATAATATCAATATTTATGTTCTCATATTTATCCATGAAATTATATTTTAGAATTTATTTGTTGGTAGTTAGGATGATGAAAAATAAAACATAAAATAATTGGCAGGTGATCATGATTATGGGTTTGGTTATAATATAATTATTGTATATATATATAATTATGTTACTTATATTTTAATGATGTGGTGAATCGTAGTTAAATTTTATTCAATAAATCAAAAAATTCTATAAAAATTTATATTAATTCATAGATGTATTTATCTTCATGTACACATATTAAACATTATCATTTCTCAGAAAACAATAGTAGATAATGTTTTATAAAAAATTTAATATTTAAAATAAATTATATTTTTTCGGGTTTTTTCTCTCCCACCACTGATACCATCATTGACAGATAATGAAAAAATGGAATACATTTCTTTGTGAAAGAGGTAGTCCTTAAATTGCACGTTCAATTTTCATTTGTTTTTATAATTTGATATAAATTAATAAATAAATATTTTCCATTAATATAGTAACATTTTTGTAAATGAAATTTAATTATGGAAATATATTAATGTAGTAATAATATGTGTGGATGATTAATAACAAGGAATAAATGATTATTAAGAAGATAATACAAATGTAAATAGATTTGTTTTTAATTTCATGACCCGCCATAGTCGGGCCAGTGTCGTGGCTCCCCTAAAACACCTCCAATAGTGAAGGGTCCTGTGAGTAGCACTACGTAGCCATATTTGTAAAATAGGAGGCATTTACAATGTACCCGTACACATGCACACCTCTCCAATCCAACAAATTATGAAATGTAAAAGCCATTAAGGAATAAAATGAATTCATACAACAAACCAAACTAACAGATTAAAATGAAAAGTAATGTGGGGAATGTAAACTGGGCCAAAATACATCCCGAACAAAAAAATATTCTAAAAAATAAAATTTCCAATCTGTAAACAATATAATTGGTTATGGTAAATCTTCTTGTAGTCATAGGAAAACCTCAGTATTTAAGGAGGCTCAAAATCGTAATTCTTGTACTGGTCCCTAAGGACTCCATCAAAATTGACACTCATCAGCAGAATACACACCACATGTGGAAAATATCCATGCATGGGTGAGTATAACAATACTCAGTAGAGGATCCAAAAAAATAAATATATACTCAATGTAAAGGTATAGTTTTCTCTTCAAATTATATATCTTCAGAACAGGTAACAAGAGAAGCATATCCAGATATACTTGAAACCCAAAACTGTAGTCTAGAGGTAAATCACTACAACCATATACCCATGAAAGGGATTGAGTTCGATGATTCCACAATGCCCACATCCGGGGGAAATCACTCCATGAGTCTGATAACTATAATGAAGTCTTTCTGAGAAGTACATGTGTCTGTACGTGTCTTGAGAGATATTTATGCACTGATAGGTCGGAAGATAGAATAGATACACTCATTCTAGGACCAATCAATCTAGGGTGGCGAAGATCATAATGCATAGATGAGGATGAATGACAGGGCCTTGGCGTAAACCATGACACATTCAGATTAACCTCCTAGGTAGAGGATCAACGACTTACATGATTCTTCACGTATGTATGTAACTCTTCCAAAGGTTAAGAATAGTTAGAGGTTATCGCTTCAGGACATCTTAAGGGATATTGACTCTATCTAGAATTTCATGCTGAAGGGATCATTCTCATATGGAAGGGAATGATACCTGACCATCATGGGAAATAGAAAAGGGGAAAATAACCAAAACTAAACCTATCCAAGGAATGGTGGAAAAGAATATAAATACATGACCAAAAGGGTACATGTCGTGTAAAAAGAATACACGCCATGTCCTATGACCTAGGATACTACCAGCGTACAACAACCTATGTCAAAGATCATGTCATGTAGAAAGTGGCATACGCAATGTGTAAGATTGTTACATGCCATGTCCAACTATTTAGGTCCCATGTACACATGTTTTGTTCCCGTAGATAGCTTTAATCGATGTTTGTAATCCCATGTACCAGTACATGAGTTAACCTTTGTAACAGGTATATTCTATCTGTTTGGTGGAGTACTTGTAATTTATGGATTAATCCCCCAAAATAAACTTGATAAACCACCCTCCCACAAGAATGCTTCATATGACAGAAGAGTGCATAAAAGATCATTTCTTCTATGCATGGAAATGAGAGAAAATCATTTCCCCTTAATAATGTATCAAAATAAAATATATTTACAGTTGATGAACTAATTTCATGTAAACATATGGAAATGAATTGGAGAGTTATTTAAGACCCACTTGTAAGAATCCATGCATATGTTTTCAACTAAAACACAAGGATCATCTTTTTAAAAGAAACCACTGGAAAAGAAAGTGCTTCTTAATGTTTTCACATATATAACATAACATGAACAGAATAACTCATAGAATATCAAAAATATCATTTTCCAAATTGGTTATCGTCATAATAAAATATATAGTGTGACCAAAGCACCACGTCCTGATTAATAGACAATAGAGACAGAATAAATGTATAAATAAAAAACATCTATATAACTATTATGAAATATTATAAACATTAAATTTAAAAACATTTTAAATTATTTTTTAGACGGTAAAGAGTGGATTTAATAAAAACTATTAAAATAAGTAAAATATTTTTCAAATAATGTTAAATAAATATAATAAATATGGAGTGGTAAATAATTAAATGGATTTCCTTAACTATGTTTTTAGTCTAATTAAAACAAAATAACCACATTGGTAAAATATTGAAAGAAATTAATTTAAAAAAATATGTAAACGAAATTATTGAGAATATAAATGAAAAAAATATTTTTTTTATTTATGTATTAAAAACTATGATGATATGTAAAACATTCTCATTGAAGAAAAAAAATCATTAGTAAGGATTTGTTTTTCATTAAACTAAATTTATTAATTTATTATAGAAACATTATACTCTAGAAAGTTATCATTGATGATGTTAAGTAACTTACATGGAGACTAAGAAGAAATATAATTTAATATATGGTAGTATATTGATCAAATAATTCATGGGAATTATATTAATTAAAATAATATTGTGACATTATTAAAGGGAAATTTAGTTGGTTAACCTACTACCTTGAACTAGTGGATATTGGAATATTATATTTCCTCTTATATAGAGATAATTATTATAGTAATGAAATTTTTCTGAAATATATTAATTTATATATATATATATATATATCTTTTTAAAATCTTCACTTATAACCATTTTTGGATAATATATTAGTTAATTATTCATTTTCCCTTCTATTTGTTGGTTGTAATTCATGATTCTTTAATACACATTTTATAATGTTGACATGTATACCTATTTAATGATATTGATTATTTAATTCTTGTAAACACTAATTAACTTTAATTAGTCTTTAAAATATATTATTGGTTCACTTATCTAATTTAATGAGAGTTTATGTTATGTTATGTTTTGTGAAAACAAAATCAGTGAAATTATTTTTATGTTAAATCTTATCAAAGGAAGGGTGGAGTAATAAAATTATTTTAAATTTATATATGAAAATTTTATAACCATAAAGAAATAATTTATTACATTTTTAAATAATAATATAATTATTATAGTCATTTTTTTCATATTCATCAATTATTGAGTATAATAACACCATTCACATGGGTAGTAATACTTATCTAAACACGAGCATGGTAAAATTATGCCTGTGAGTTTAGTTTCTAAATTGAATATTTTTACATATTATAACTATAATTTAACAATAATTATATTATATTATTTATTTTTATATAATAAATTGAATTTTATTATGTTTGATATGGAATTTAAATTTAGATAAAAAATTAAAAGGTTGTTTTGTGAAGGTTGTTGTCCACAGGTATGCATGATCAATATTCTTTTTTCTTATTTATTGCAAGTAATATATAACGGTTATTAAATTAATATAAAAACAATTGATAAAAATAATAAATATATTAATTATACTTGACTTTATTTGGGGGAATAAAATATGAATTAAGGGGAAAATAAAGGATAAGTAAGAAACCAACATAGAAGAAACTAAACATCTCTTAGAAACATCCACCAATTTCGAAGGTGTCAACAAAATATAACGGACCCAAAGGATAATGAAATTTGTAGATAGTTATTGGGGATATAAAGGTTAATAGTTTAAATATTTTTAATTGAATAAGAGTTTCATTAATGGGTGTATTTTCTCCCATTTTATAATTTATCGGGTGGGTAATTTGAGAGTAACTATTTTGTTTCAAAATTGGAATGTTTTCTTTCATGGTTCAAAAGTCAGAAAAGAGGAAAATATGAAGTGAAGAATGTTATTAGGCCTATCATAATTTTCACCATCTATTTTGGTGACAACATGTTGTTATTTAAGGATTATTGTTTTACATCTTAATCATTTCCCAAATTTACTTTTACCATGGTAATAAATTTATGATCATTAAAATTATCATTAATGACTAAAATAATAAATAAATGTAATACATAATATTAAAATTAGAAATTTATATTTTTAAATAATTTTAAAAAATAAATTAATAAGGAAAATAAATGTTCATGTTTTTAGAAACATATATAACTTGTAATCATATTTTTTTTAAAAAAATTGTTTTTTTAAGAATGAAATATTTATGAAGGTTAAAGATTTTCTATGAATTAATTTATCATTAAATAAATTTGGTTATTAAAGACAATTATTCTTCAAATTAGATCCAAAAAACTAATTTTCCCATTGACACATTTAATTATATGAAAATAAGACAATCTGTTTTGAATATTGAATAAAATGTTACCTATATTCATAAATTAAACATATGATTTCTATGCTTAAATAATTTTTTAAAATTTCATGGTTTTACTCTATAAATAAATATTTAATCATATAGATTGTTTTATAATATATTAGTTTTTTTCATATATTAATAGTTTCATAAAACATACAATTTTACTAAAAAACTATTCACAACTCCCAAAAAAATTATTTATTTTCGAACATTATCAAAAAATAATCTTTAGTTAATATTAATAATATTAGTCCCTAATTTATGTATAGTTTAAAAATTATAAATCAATAATTTAAAAATTTTATAATATAGATAAAATATATAACTGAATTGATAAAATGGAAAATTTTAAGTATTTATTAATTATGTGTTGTTGGTCCAATTATTTATTGAATTTTATAATTGGTTAGTATAATTTTATCAAATAATAGTTTTTATTATTGTTATAAATTTATTTTCTAATATAGATTAGATAATTTAAGTTTATTTTTTCGTATTTATTTTTTATGCAGTATTTATTGAAAGAGGAATATTTACTAAAAACATATGGCATTATAGATTAGTATTTCTTTAGGGGGACTAATCCCACAAAAAATACAAATATTATGAGGTTGTTTTGTATTTTGGGGAAAAATTATAATAAATATTTTTATGCCAAATATGTTTGGGGAAGATCTGGGTAACATTATCACATTATTTGTGATTGTATTATTATACTACCTGCAAATATGAGTATGAATTATTAAAATAAAAATTCTTACTATAAAATGTAAAAATGAAAAGAAAAATCTATTTTCAGTCATGCTAAAATTAAAAAATATAATCTGCAATCTCTATAGATTTGGGATAGTGTATTTTTTACAAATAAATTATATTTATTTCCAATTATTTTTTTTGAAATGTTTAATGATGTATGTGTGACCTTTTGAATTTATTGGGCATTAAAACACAAATGTAAATTTATTTTTGTAATTCGTATGAATAATTTTTTTTTCTCCCTGATTTTTTATGTTTCTAAAATGATAAAAAATTTGTTATGGGTGACTGAATTTACTGATGAAGTCAATTGGGTAATTTTCTTTCTAAATGAGTTCTTGGTGATGAGGATAAAAATGGAAGTGTCACAAAAAGATTACACCAAAAAAATAGATTGATGTTTTCAGTTATAGATGGTGAAACATTATAGACATAAATCTGTAATAAATAAATTTAGTCATAGAAAAATTATATTTGTTATATAAGAAATTATACAGTTAATATTCTTACCAGATGAGATAAAATTTGTGATGTTCCTTTGATAAACATATATCAAAATTGTATTTGGGTTAAATGTAGAAAATATAGTTAAATAATTCATCCAATTGAAATGTATATATTCAAACATATAATATAATGACTCTTATCTATTTAAACATTTATTGTATCATTGGGAAGCATTTATAAAATTAATATAAGTTCCTTATTTCCTTTATTTATAATTTTCCACAAATAAATTTTATTATGTTTTTTGGATAAAAAATAAGAGACTCTTAATATGGTCAAAAGTTATATAAGGTTTAATCAAAATAATTATGGTTTATTCATAATAATGATTGTAAAATAACATTTGGAATAGTATACAAGTGTGATATTTTATGTTTATCTTTAAAATATTATTATTCTCATTGATAGTAGTTGACCCAAAATTCCAAAAAAATGGGGTCTGTTAATTAATGAATAAAAAATTAGAAGTAATAGATCATAAAATTTTGATAGTATGTAACACTTCTTCATATTTCTAGAGAAAATATATTGGTGAATCAAATAATGACCAAAATCCCTTCTCCTACAACCCCAAATTAATATTCCATCGTACATGATTTGTTACAAGAATCCATAATTTTTTAAAATTTTATGAGTTGTTGAAATTTCCTTTGTAATTAGTGTAAAATGTGAATATAATTGGATGTTTGAAAAGATTTTTGTTTGTGTAATATTTCAATATTATCCTAAAAAATGAAAAGGATATCACTATTACACCAACTAAATTGGAATGATTTTTTAAATTGAACATGTGAAAGTGTATAATTTGAAATGATTTTGATTTTTTATTTTAAATATTTGGATATTTCATTATATATATTTGGGTTATTATTTTATATTTCCATGGTGTTATGAAAGTCATAGAAACCTAGAATTAGTATATTAAATGTTTTAAATACAGTAAACCATATTTATTATTATATATAGTTTTATTTCATTCCTATTGGTTATAGACTTGAATTAGAAAACATATATAATAGTTTATTATAAAATATAAGGTTTACCCTTGGAGTAAATTTTTTCTTATTTAGCAAGTTTCAAGATTATGAACTTCCATCGACCGATTAAAATGAATAAATATTATTAAATAAATTTAGTTATTTAAATTGTTTATCAAAATGAGGACACCTTGTAATTCCATTCATGGCTAATCTCGATGGTAACCCATATGGTCATGTGATATTTAGAATTAGAGGATCTATCATTGTGGGGGAGATCTATATCTAATGAAATTATTGAGGAATCAACAATCCAAATCTGGTGGGCATGCAAAATTTTGAAACGATTGATGAAAATAATAGATTCATCAATAGCATTGCTACAAAATTTTATCATAACCAAAGATCAATTTGTTCTCATGGATTGTATATATATTTATGTTTGTTCTACCATATACTTATTAAATTATATATTTAATTAAATTAAATGTTATGGATCCTATTATTTCCCCATTTTGGTATGTACCTTTCAATTTACAACTGGGATTTAAATTAGAATTTTTAATTCTTCTCTCATATTCATTTTCCTCTATGATGATCCCTAAATTGAACTGGGTAAAAATGATTCATACATTGAGTCATTTTTAATTTTCTCCCATGCTTATTGAAATTCATCACTATCATCTCAATTCTACTGGTATGGTCAAAATAGATATTTAAAAACATAGTTTTGAATTTATTATTATGTGAATTAACTTATTAATAAATGTGGATGGATATTCATAAAAAATTGAATAAATGATATAAATTAATTGATTGAGTATTTTTTTATGATTTGGAATGTTATAATGATGATTGTAAATATTGTGTCCCAATTTAGTGATTCAATTGCTGGGAATAAAAATTTAGTGATGGTTGATCTGATAATTACACATCTATATGGATGTTGTATGAGATTCAAAATAAAACCATTGAACATTTAATTTTCCCAGAGTGTAGAGGTTTTTTCATATGAAGATTTCAACACAATAAAATGTGTAATGTATATATACATATCCCATGGTCCAAAAATAATAAAATCAATGGTTTTTAGTCCATATAATTACCACACAATAATTTACTGATCACACACACTTTGTCACCATATGTGTAAAACTAATCAATGTATATTGGTACAAACCAGGGACCTGGGGGGAATGAGATGTTCCTCCTATAAGACACCATTTATATGAAACCCCATACACCATGTAGAGAATAAGTACCTGAGTCGTCTTGAACATGGGATTCCACCTCATTGACATTAAGAGACACATCATGTACTCTTCAATGAATATTATGCCTATATAGATTCACTATTATGGGAGCAGATTTGATTTTAAGGGTTGTGAGTTATTAGAATAATTAAATATAGGATAAAAAATTATAAATAATTTTTATAATGAGATACTATTTAATGTGATGTGAGAATTATAGTTTACCAATGAAGTGTTATAGATCATTTGGATCCATAATTATTTGTATAATTATAATGGTGTTGTCACTCCTGTGAAAATTGGGGTTTCTATAGAAAAAATCACACGTATTGTTTTTATTGGTAGATTCAGTACTAACTTAAAGTTATGAGAAGTTAGGTACACTATATATTGAATTGGTACATCCCGAAGACTAAGTTTCTATTGGAAATGTTTCCTCCACGAGAGGTAGTACTCATTTTTCTGAGGCATCTTCCCTAGAGGTGAGATAAAACAATTATTTTCTATTGAGGATATGTTGTCATGTGTGAATTGAGAAAAAATGTTACTTGGAGTAGTGGGTACTATCATCCATCATATGTAGCTTTGAAGATTGAGATTACCAACACCTTGAATGGGGTCACTTTATTATGATCTTATCAGTTGTTTTTTTGTTCATAACAATTTTCATGTGGGATTATGTTACATTGTTCATGTTGTTTCTCACTTTATATTATATAGGTAATCATACTAGGTACATATATACTCACACTATATAGTTTTTCCCCATAGGTTTTGTTTCTTATTCATATGATAGGTAGGTTGGTGAAGTCTTTATTGATCCAAAAGTTGGTAGAATTTATTCGTAGAAATGAATGTTATCAAATTAATTGTTGTGTTTGTGAGATCGAAATTTTGGCTTTCATTTTTTCCTATGTAGATTTTTATGTTATAATAAATTGAAATTTTATTGGGAATATATTTTTTTAATATTTCATTCATAGATTAATTTTCGTAGTATTATATTTAAAAATATATTTTCAAATACAATTTATTGCACTCTAAATTACTCCTAATTTTTTATTATCTAAAAATAATTGGGTGGATATTTATCCATATATACAAATACTATTGTACGAATACACCCATAATGTGAAATATTATTAATCAAAAGTAGTCACCAGCACCTGGAATATTGGTGGTGGGAATGATGTGTAACTCTTAGCATACATCTGGCCCATGTGGGACCCCAGTGGGTTGGTTTTTGATACAATTTCTTAATAAAACAGTATATAGATGATTAATATTGTTTTATAAGAGATTTTAAATCATTTTTTTAAAAATAATAGGAAGATTTAATATATGTTAATTTGAATTAATTAGTTGTAATAGTATATTTTAACACTAAACCGATTTATTTGATTGAATAAAGATATTCAAATCTTCCAAGGAAGTGATTGAATGTAGAGGTCCAAATGTCATATGAGAGTAACAAAATCTTGTTTAAATTGTTAGAACATTGATGAAAACCACCCATACCTCTCTATATTTCCATGATGAACAGACATATGTGTATGTGTATTTGAATATTCTAGGGGGTATATATTCTAATAATGAATGAAATGGACTTGAGAAATAATAATAATTCCCTGGATTGATTAAGCAAGTCTGAAGATAAGAAAACAATTTCAAAAAGTGTCTGTTTTAAAACATCTTAAATGATAAGAAGTATGTTATATGAAAGAAATGATAATATATGTGTTATGGGTAGTATCATTTATAGAGAAATTAATTTTATAGGATCTTTAAACAAGTATATATAGTTGAGACCGTGATATTATTTCCATCTATTTCAACATAGAAAATTTAAACGATATTCCAAATTGATATAAAATAATTTATTCTTAATAGATAACTATAAGAGGAGGATAAAATTGAGAATCCTAGTGGATTATTTCATAATAAAGTGGAAAAATATATTTGTATGAAAAACAATTTTCTATATGGGTCTAGAAAACACCCAGATTTTGGTATTATATGTTATATACTTATATGTGTATGATAATGCTTATAAATTTTTTTTAATATATATATATATAGGATGTAAACTATTTATATTTTTTTAAAGATGATATAATATTTTTGAATAGAAATGTTGATTTATCATTTTAATATTCTACAATAGAGAAGAAGTGGTTTTTTAAATATACATTCTTATAGAATTGAGATTTTTCGGGGATATAAATATCTTAAATGAATCATATTCTCTCTAATTATTAATATTAATAATCTTAATAACCTAGTAAAATGTTTTCAATGTTATAGGATAAAATTATAATTATTTTAACACATAGAGGTGGTGGTGAATATCTCTTGGAATAATTTTATTCTGTAATTTCATTTTTTTCATATGTCACCATTTCATTTAATTAGAGAGTGATTATATCTTTATCTCTATCACCTCATTAGTGGTTATGTATGATAATATTGATATGAAAGGCAATAGATGTGGAATTTATAATTTTAAGGATCACTACATCCTCTATGATACAATGTTTTTATCCCACACACACATTCCATATAATTAACAATACAGACATAGGAAAAGAAATATACATGAAGTCGTTTTCCAAACATCAAAAACGTATAATTAAATAAATAAATTTTTTATAATGTTAATAGAATACAGGTTTTTACAGAGTCCATTTTTATTTTTATAGAAACTGAACATATGTTTCCCTCATAAATAGTATGGATGACCCTCATCATAAATTGTATTAATTAGGTTGGTATCTTAATATCATTAAATTATAGTGATGTTTCACCTTTCATTATTCTTCTAAAAAAGTGTGTTGTTGGTTGGATTTCTTCATCTCTATGGCCTAAATTTGTTTTTCTAAAGTCTATATAAAAATATTATCTCTTTTTTCTCTTTATTACTTTTTAGAACAGAAAGAAAAATAATGGGTTTCTTTTACATTGTTCGATAATTCAAGCAAACAATACGCACAATATCATTTGTGTTCCATTTTCTCCCCTATGTAGTATCTCTAATATATTTATAGTGTTTGTAACACCCACATATATGATTTTAATAAGAATAATATTTATATTATACACACCATTTAGAAAATAACACTTTAATGATAATTATTCTCATATTTTATTTTAACATCACATTGAGAATAAAAAATCTTGAATTTCTATAATTATTGTCATTAAATTTAATGAAATAATAACTTTTCAAAATAATTCACCACATTGTTCTATTCAATTTTGGTTATATTTTATATCATTTTTATTAAACAACCTCATTTAATTTATCAAAAATATATAGAAATATCATTTTTATAAAAAAAATTATAAAATATCCAAAATATATTCATAATTTAAATCATTTGAAATTCTATTAATATATGTCTATTAATATCAAATTTCCTTTTTCCACTATTAAAATTATATCAAAATCTAGTACCTCATTGAATAGTAATCCTTTAAACCTAGTGAAAAAAATGTTATTTAATAAATATTTATGTCTGATTTACAAATATTATATCATTTTCCTCAATTAAATTATTTACTTTAAATTCATAATTGTTATTTTGAAATTCATATGTTCTCAGTTTTTTCAAAATGTATATAATCATATAAAAATCTTAATTTATTTTACTATGTATCAATTATCTTATATCTAGGATGAGTATCATAAACGAAACTAAATATTTTACTCATTCCATTATTTGTCATAAACTTCATTTAATTTTATATAAAATCAGTTTTATAGCCATATTCTCGATGTCATACGATGAAAATTAATATATGGGAAATACTATTTCACATAAAAGACTCATGATAACATGTTTTGGTAGACTCAAATATTTTATGTGTAACCATAAATTTTTATTTAAATAATAAATTCATGTAGTTTTACATATTAATTCCATATTATAATAATGTTTTACTTGAGATCCTCAAAATTTTATGTCTCTCGTAACATTGTATGTTGAAAACAATGGGTCATTCTACCTTTTTAAATATTCCTGAACTCTGTAGTTTCTTACCCTGTATAATTCATAACAAGAATATAATTATTTCATAAATCCTTAATTTCATAAGGATTATAGAAATATCTTAATGTTAACATTGACTCCAAAATAAAAAAAACATTATTCAAATGAATTGACAACTTAATTTAATGTCTCTAAATCACTTTTAAACATCTCAAAACTAATCTAATTTTTTTATCATTTATTTAATTAAAATTAATTCTTTAATATATTTACCCAATAACATCTCAAAATGAATCACATCTCTCTATGGAGAAGGTAATACACACAATCTCAATATAGTCCATAATCTCCACAATTTTATCTTCATAGGAATGATCACGATACCACTATAGGGCCATTTAGTTTATTACATTTCAAGGACCAGGTATGTACATTATCAAGAGATATAGGTAGAATAAATCATTGACATGAGATATTTTCAATATAAGTTATAAGTGATTAAAAATATCTCTTCTCAAGATATTATCATAAAATGGGAAATACCGTGGGATCTAATTTCATTTCATTCAAAATATCATTACATTATTCCATAGTGAAATTATAGGAAATCATCATCACATAAATAATAGTCTATATCACACATATTACTACCAACATAATGTTTTTTATACTGAGTAGTCATTATTTATTATTGATCATCTCATTATTAATCTGTAATTTCCTAACCTTTCACAAGTCTTAATTTCATTAATTCCATACATCAACCCATCATGTTGTAGTTATATACATAATTTCCAAGAGGAATTCATAAGGATCCATCTGAATGCTTGAGTAAAATATTGTTTTATCATAAAACTCAACTAGAGGAAGGAGTTAATCCCAAGAAGAATTTATTTTCAAAAAAATATATCATATTATATACTCTAGGTTCGGAATTATTCTTTCAAAGTAACAATATATATAAGGGTGATATGATGTGTAGAAACTCAATTACCTATAAATATATTACTAAAGTCTTCACTAAAAATTCATTTTAATCCTTAGATCCCAATCAAATAAAATTTAATTTTGAACTCTGTGAAACCTTAACACATATTTAATGTACTTCTTGGAAAGGTGATATAAAATGAAATATATTGATCATGAGTTCTTCTATTGTAAGGATATTTACTAAACAATTTAACATTATTTTGACTAGATATCTTGGATAGTATGAAAAAATTCAATGGTTATGTTTTTCTATTGTTGAAAAATGAGTAACAAAATTTTTTCAAATACTCCAATAAATGATCCAAGAGCATATATTGATTTATTATATTCTTTTTGATAGGTCATAGATCCTGAATGGATTTATGGATTAGGAGTTATGGGCATTTGATGTTGGGCTAGAAAACCAGTTCGTGGTGCCCATTCGCGAAGCTCCCTCCATGATCAGGGAATGGAGGAATTGATTAGAGCCCACAGAGACCCACATCCAGTAAAGCTCTCCCCCTTCATGAACCCTCCATGAAGCAAATTGGCGGGATTCTCAATGAACTGATTTGATGTTCGAAAACCCATCGCGGACCAAAGAGGCAGGGTGCTCCACGAAATGATTTGACGTTCGAAAACCATCCGCGAAGTAAAGAGGTTGGATACTCAATGAAATCCTTTGACATTCGCAATCCCTCCATAGAGTAAGGAGGTGGTATGCTCTTTAAACCCATTGGACGTTAGAAAACCCAACACGGAGTGAGCTTTGTCTTTGCACCAAGCGGGATCTGCTTCGCGGTGCCTCTCCACTATAAATACCCAGCTCACCCCACTTTTCCAAGGGTCACTCCACCCCTTCAGTGGCTGATATCCCATTTCCCAGAGCTTCGCTTCCCTTAGTGATGTGGCTCCGAGAGTCCATGCTCCACGATTAGATTCCTTTTCAAAGGGGGCGAAAAAGTGAGCATCGAATATTGACCATATTCACAACATGGGACTTGTGTCATTTGTCCACCCACAATCCTCGAGGACATTAGCTAAAATGGTAGGAGAGCCCTTTGGATGAGCATTAATGCCATTTGAGGGTCCTTTTGGATATATATGATGATGGAAACCCAAATGAAGGGGCACACAAAGCATGGTAGGGCATGTGCTCGTGGGACAGATGATAAATTAAGGGAGTGATATCTCAAGGATATATGTGTGGCATGGAGATATATCCCAATGTGATGGAGGATGTGAGTTCATACCACAATACACAATCCTAAATGGGAACATTGGCTAGGGTCTTGGAAAGGCCGAGGGACCTGAGGCTGGGCTGAGGATGGGATGTTCTAGCCAGTTTGCAATTAATTATCATGTGGGACAAGTGATGAGTGGTTTTACATCCTTCATTTTGGACAGATCAAAGATTTTAATGTCATGTGATATGGACTATTGTTATCATAGTTTAAGGCTATAGAGCATAGACCATTCTTATGTTTATTGTCACGAGGGACGATAATGAGCAGTTTACCTTCATGATGGATGATGATGCAGTTTAATGTCATGAGAGACGATAATGAGCAGTTTAATGTCCTACTCGATGAAGTTGAATAGTTTAATGTCATGTAGGGTAATGATGCAATTAAATGTCAAGAAGGACGATGATATAATTTAACGTCATGTGGGATGAAGATGACCAATTTAACATCATGCTTGATGATATTGAGAAGTTTAACGTTGTGAAAGAAGACATACAGTTTAATGTCACATGGGATGATAATGAGCAGTTTAGCTTCATGAAGAACGAAAATGAACAGTTTAACATCATGCAGGATGATGATATCGTTTAAAGTCACGCAGGACAATGATGCGTAGTTTAGAGTAATGACTGATAATGATGAACAATTTAACGTCATGCTGGATGATGATGAGATGTTTAACATCATGATGGATTATTATGCACAGTTTAACATCAGCCAGGATGAGTGATTGCTGTTATTTAGGGTCACATAGCTTTGACAATGGTTGTTGTAGTTTTAGGTCCCTTAGCTTTGACCAGATAGTGGTAAAAATTTTCGTCATGTGACCTTGAAGTTTTCCCACAATTTAACATCATGTCACAAAGATGATGGTAGTTATGCAGTTCAACGTCATGAAACTAGGACATCGACGTTACGCATTTTAATGTCATGCAACTGGGAGGTGAAACCACGCAGATTGTGTCGATAGTGGTAAGGTCATCTCTACACCATTCTGGTGTGTTGGGATCAGGGGGGAATCTATATGATGATATTTCCCTAAAATTCCCCTATTGTGCGCATGGATGTTCTCCATTCATAAGATGGGATACCCTATAACGAACCTTCTACTAGTTGGTGTCAAACCCAAAAGGAGGACCTCTCTGGTTGATGCAATGTGGTAGTTGGGATGACATAGAGTGACACAAGGGTAGTAGGGAAGACAACATTACCTATGTCTGGAGGGGTGATGAAGCCATGATCATGGGTACAATGTGGGTGATGGATCTCGAAAGTCGTGGAAGCCTGGTAGTCGGTATGATAGGGGTGATGGATCCCAGAAGGCATGGAAGCCTAGAGTTTGGTACGATATGGGAGATGGAGCCTGGATGGTGTGTAAGCCTGGACATTGTTACGACACGGTGATTGAGCTAGGAAGGCGTGGAATCCAGGAGCATCATTAGGATGGAACGAAGAATCCCAGAATGCGTTGAAGCATGAATGTCGGTACCACTGGGGCGATAAATCCCGGAAGGCATGGAAGCAAGGATGTTGGTACGATGGGGGTGATGGGGCCTTGAAGGCGTGAAAGCATGGATGTTGGAACGATGGGGGTGATAGATCGAGAAGGTGTTGAAGCCTCTGCATTGGATGTTGATGTTGTTGGAGATGCACCATTATATTGGGGGTCATTTCGCCCTGCGTGCCCTATGAGGGTAGAAAAGAAGGCAAATAGCCGATGATGTAAGGGGGCGTATGCTACCTACATGGCCCATGAGGTTAGCGGAGGGGGTGAGGAGCCAAATATGTCAGGGGTGGATGCCCCCTTCAAGGCCCATTGGGGCGGCAGGGTCAGCGATGAGATGATCGAGTCAGGTGGTGAATCTTACCTCTGCAGACTCCTATAGCAGTAGAGTCAGCGAGGAGGCGAAGGAGTTAGGAGGTGGATGCAACCTGCATTTCCTCTTGAGGCAGCGGAGTTGGCGAGGACCCGAAGGAGTTAGGGGAGGTTTCCCCCTGGGAGGCCTCTTCAGGAAAAGGAGTCAGCGAGGAGCCCGTGGAGTCTGTTGGTGGATTCCACATGCACAGCCTCTTAAGGAGACATAGTCAACAAGGAGGTGAAGGAGTCCGGTGGCAGATTCCACCTACGCGGACTCTTAAGGCAGCAGAGTCAGTGAGGAGATGATAGAGTCGGGTGGAGGATTCCACCTACATGACCTCTTGAGGTGGTAGAGTTGGCATGGAGCTGATGGATTCGGGTGGGGGATGTCCCCTGTGTGGCCTCTTATGTTGGTGGAGACATCAAGGAGCTAATGAAGTTAGGTGGCAGATTCCACATGTGTGGCCTCTTGAGTCGGGAGAGTTGGCGAGGAGCAGATGGAGTCGGGTGGCGCATGCCACCTGCAGGACCTCTTGAGCTGGTGGAGTCGGCGAGGAGCCGATGGAGTCGGGTGGCGGATTCCACCTGCGTGGCCTCTATAGGGTGTGGAGTCGGCGAGGAACTGAAGGTGTTAGGCGGCAGGTGCCACCTACGTGGCCTATTAAGGAGGCAGATTTGGAGAGGAGCCGATAGAGTCAGGTGGAGGATTCCACCTGCGCAACCTCTTAAGGAAGTGGGGTCAGCAAGGAGCTGAATTAGTCTGGTGGAGGATGCCACCTGCGAGGCCTCTTGAGGCTGCAGAGTCCGTGAGGAACCAATGGAATCAGGTGGCAGATTCCCTCTCGGCGGCCTCTTGAGGTGGTCGAGTCGGTGAGGAGATGATTGAGTTGGGTGGAGGATTCCCCCTGTGTGACCTCTTGATGTGGCAGAGTATGCGAGTTGCCAATGGAGTCAGGTGTCAGATTCCACTTGTGAGGCCTCTTGAGGTAGTAGAGTCAGCAAGGATCTGACAGAGTGAGGTGGCAGATCCCACCTGTGAAGCCTCTTCAGGAGGCGGAGTCAGCGAGGAGCCGAAGGAGTTGTGTGGTGGATTCCAACTGCACGGCCACTTAAGGCAATGGAGTCGGTGAGGAGCCTATGTAGTCAGGTTGCATATGCCACATGTGTAGCCTCTTAAGGCAGCAGAGTTGGCGGGGAGCTAAAGTAGTCGGGTGGCATATTCCACCCACGTAGCCTCTTCAAACGGCGGAGTCGGTGAACAGCCGATAGAGCCAGGTGGCACATGCCACCTACATAGCCACTTGTGGTGGTTGAGTTGGCGAGGAGCCGATGGAGTCAGGTTTTGGATGCCACCATCATGGATTCTTGAGAAGGAAGATTCAGTGAGGAGCCGATAGAGTCGGGTAGTGGATGCCACCTACGCGGCATGTTGAGGTGGCTGAGTCGGCGAGGAGCTAATGGAGTTTGGTGGGGGATGCCACCTATGTGGTCCCTTGAGGTGGCAAAGTCGGCAAGGAGCTGATGGAGTCGGGTGACAGATACCACATGGGTGGCCACTTCATGCGGAAGAGTCATCGAGGAGATGAAAGAGTCAGGTGGCGAATGCCACCTACGTGGACTCTTAAGGCTGTAGAGACAGTGAGGATCTGAGGGTGTTGGGAGGCCGATGCCACCTTTGTAACCTCTTAATGCAGCGGAGTCAGCGAGGAGCCAATGGACTATAATCTTCCCCTGCCCAATGGTACTCATCCTCTCACATATGACGGTGACTAGATTAACATGTGTGATGCCTCAATTTTACTGACATATTTGGACAACTCATTGTTGATGGAGAAGAGATTTACATTGATTTCACCGTTTTTTGTATCTGAAACTTTTGATGGTGCGCACACATCCATTTGTTTGAGGATGACGATGACGCACTAGGAGATTCCCCATATTCCTGCTTTCCCAAGGAGGTTGGTATCCATCACTTATTTAGGGATGTTTTCTCCTTGATCGAAATTGGATGATGTGATCTCTGTTTTCATTCTGTGGATTACTCCGTAGAACTCGTCACCTAGTCCAGGTATACCATAAAGATTAAGATGTGGTTTTTGAATCTCATTCCTGGTGCCATGTCTTTTTGGATGACAACTAATTTCACAACTATCATCAGGACATTCCATGTGGTCTTGGCATGGTAGAATCCTTCGGTCGGAGTTGACGGTAACATCAGGCACGTCGGGGCATATATGGATGCATGGTCAATGGGGAACATGTATTCATCCCATAAGAGGGAATCTCAAGGGCACAAAACTTGAGGCATCCCACCTCAGTTTCTAGGTATCATATTCTAGTGGCATGTATCTGAGGTTATCCTCATGTTTCAATGTTTAACATAGGGAATGTCGCCTGTTTAACGCCTAGTGGAGATAGTTACGAAAAAGGCATGTCTTCTATGGTTTTCCTCAGAAATCTCATGTTTAACACAAGGTACGCCATGAGTTTAACATCATGTGGTGATTGAATGAGGGTGATCAGAATGTCTCATATAGATGGATCAGATTGGTACATCACTAGGATGGAACACCTGGATGGTTTAACGGGTGGATGGACCTGAACACTCAATAAGAGAAAATCAAAGATGGTGTGTCCCATAAATAGAAGATTTCAAAACGTGAAGGCTGATTTGGAAACCGTTGAGGGAGGATCAGGGAGTGTGAACCATAGAATGGGGAGAACACCAAGGATTACCATTGGATGGGATATAACCTTGTGGAGGTTTCCTATTTACCATGGGTAGATGAAAGGGATCGATACCGATGTAGTTCGAAGTGGTGTTGAAACATGGTGTACCCAGAGAACAAAACATGAATACATGATGGGTATTACGCATGGATAGTGGCCCATCACAAGATGGATAATATGGGGTGGATGGTTACAGATGATGTAGGGCTTATACATGGTTAGGTTCCCATGTGTTGTTAGGAGCGATGCTAGGAGGAATGGCATGATCTCACCAGGATGTGGCAGCCTGGGTAAGAATTCAAGATGGATGATGGGGAGTTTAATGAAGTTGAGGGGGAATGAGATGGATCTATCATGAAGTTGATGGTAGTGTTGGTCTTGAGCCTCGATTATACATCCAACGTATCCCCGTTGAAGGGAATCAAAGTCCTCGTAGTTTGGTTGGACAATGGTACACATGGAGAAGCAGCCCGTGAGAATGGATGAATGGATGGGATCTGAAGGAAATACCACCACTAGGACGGGGAATGATCTTCCCAAGACACATCAGATCGAGGGATAGATTAGGATGATACATTAGGGATGGGATTAAACCTCATGGAGGTTTCCTACATATCCTCACGGAAGGGAATCAATGTATATGTAGTTTATCAGACGACAGATTACCGTCGATTGGGGAATTTAGTGGCATACCACGGAATGTGGTTGACAATGGCTATCCACTGAGTGGGGGTTAAAATAGCTTACCTCTATATGGGATTTAACATCAATGATTCTTCCAACGTACATTATCTAGGAGGCAAGGCTCATAGGCCACATAGTTAATGATGGGTTTTGGTGAGCAGAAATGAATGTTTTAGGGAGCAATTGGGGTTGGGATTGAACCTAATAGAGGCATTCTACGTACATTTCCATAGTGAGGATTTAATTCTACGTAGTTTAGGAGGAGTGGGAACCGATGTGAATATGGTTAGAACCAATGGATGGTGGGATTGAACCCCCGTGAGGATTCCTACGTCCATTGCCTTAATAAGGATCAAAGACCACATAGTTAAAATAAGAGTGTTGGTGCTGACATGAAGGGGGTCAGAACCAATGGGTGTTGGGTTGGACCCTCAAGGATGCTTTCTACCTACCTCGTCTTGGAAGGTATCAACGTCCATGTATTTCAGAAGGAGTGTTTGGTGAACTGGCATGGAGATGGGCGGGACCAGAAGTTGTTGGGATTGATCCTTAGGGAGGATTCCTATGTACCTTACATTGGCCATGATCAAAGGACACATAGTTCAGTTGGTGAGGGAATTACACTCTAGGCTTCTCAAAGAATGTGATAGACGAGGCTAACTCTAGGCCCACGTGATTCGTGGTTGGTGTGAGAATCAAGAGGCAATAACGACCTAACAATCACAGCACAAATGTGAATCTATGATGGGTGGTGAATGCGGCATACCTAAGGAAGCTGCCTAGGTGCCGCTATGGAGTGGAAATGGTGAATGGGGCCTACGCATGGAAGCATTTCATGTGTCACTATGGAGCCGCAATGGGAAATGGCGATTATGCAAGGAAGCTTCCCGGGTGCCGCTATGAAGGGGCAATGTTGAATGAGGCTAACGAAAGTAAGCTACCTGGGTGCCACTATGTAGCGACAATGCTGACTGGGGCATACACAAGGAAGCTGTTTGGCTACCACTATATAGCGGAAATGGGTAATGGGGCTTACGTAAGGAATCTGACCATGGGTCACTATGGATTGGCTATGAGGAATAGGGCTTATGCAAGGAAGCTGCCTAGGTGCCGCTATGGAGTGGAAATGGTGAATGGCACTTATACAAGGAAGCTGCCTAGGTGCCACAATTGAGCGGCAATGGTGATCTGGACTTACCCAAGGAAGCTACCCGGGTACCTCTATACAATAGAAATGGTGAATGGGGATTACACAAAGAAGCTTCATGGGTGACACTATGGTGCGACAATGTTGAATGAGGCTTACGCAAGGAAGTTTCCCAAGTGAAACTATGGAGAGGCAATGGTGGATGGTGATTACGTAAGAAAGCTACATGTGTGCCGCTATAGAGTGGAAATGGTGGATGGGGTTTAGGCAAGGAATTCTCTTGGGGGCTGCTATAGAGAGATTATTGTGAATGGGTCTTATGCAAGGAAGCTACCCGAGTACCCCAATGGAGTGGAATAGGTGAATGGGGCTTACACAAGGAATCTTCCTGGGTGCTGTTAGAGAGCGGAAATAGTGAATGGGGCTTATGCATGGAAGCTTACTGGGAGCCGCAATGGAGAAGCAACAGTGAATGACTCATACACAAAGAAGATTCCCATGAGCCTCTATGAAGCGGCAATGGTGAATGGGGATTATTCAAAAAAGCTTCCCAGGTGCCGCTAGGAAGCAACAATAGTGAATCAGGCTTATGTATAGTAGCTGCCCGGGTGCCGCTATAGAGAGGAAAACATGAATGGGGCTAGCACAAGGATGTTGTCTGGGTGTCTCTATAGAGCAGAAACGGTGAATGGTGCTTACGCAAGGAAGCCCTCGGGTGCTGCTATGGAGATGTAACCGTGAATTGGGATTAGGTAAGGAAGCTACCTGGGTGTCACTGTGAAGAGAATAAGGTAAATGGGGATTATGCAAGGATGTTGGCTGGGTGCCGCTATAGAGCGGCAATGGTGAATGAGGATTATGCAATGATGCTAACCGGGTGCTGCTAGGAAGTGGAAATAGTGAATCAGGCTTATGTATAGAAGCTACACGGGTGCCGCTGTACAACGGAAAATGTGATTGGGGCTAACACAAGGATGTTGTCTGGGTGCCGATATAGAGCAGCAATGGTGAATGGGGCTTACGCAAGGAAGCCCTCGGGTGCTGCTATGGAGATGTACTAGTGAATTGGGCTTAGGTAAGGAAGCTACTTGGGTGTCTCTATGAAGCAAAAAAGGTAAATGGAGATTATACAAGGATGTTGGCTGGGTGCCGCTATGGAGCAGCAATAGTGAATGGGGCTTATGCAAGGAAGCAGCCCGAGTGCCGCTATGGACTAGAAATAGTAAATGTGGTATACATAAGAAATCCAGCCAGGTGCTGCTATGGATCAACAATAGCGAATGGGGCTTATGCATGGAAGCTACCTAGGTGCCACTATGGAGCTACAAAGGTAGATGGTGCTTATCCAAGGATGTTGCTCGGGAGCCTCTATGGGGCAGCGAAAGTGGATGGGGCTTATGCAAGGAATCGACCCGTAATTTTTTTCACATGTTTGGCCATGAGGGTATCCCAACCCATTGGATGGTTAATTCCAACACCTATGCGCTAGTTCACAAGAGGGATAATGCCAAGGGTGCTGGAATTAGTTTGAACAAAGGGAGATGAAAAGTGTGAATCACAATCCCGACATTCCGAATGTGGTGAGGATGTCATGGAGATGAGGATATCTATTCACCATGTTCAAAACACAACATCTATATCACGTTACCCTAAAATGGGGAAAAACAAATGAGTGTGTATTGTTGACCATGTTCGAAACACATTACCTGATTCAAAGTGTCATCCATAGTCTTCTGTGGCGTTGGCCTTAGATGGTAGGTAAGCCAATGCGGATGGGACAAGGCCGTTAGGGGGTCCCTTTAGACATGGAAGAGGATGAAGATCATAATGTGGAAATGCAAAGCGTGAGGTGGAGTGATGGAATATTTGAACAGATTCCAACACTCTTGAAATTACACCACTATAATCATCAAATTAGGCATCCTATTCTTAGACCATAAGGCATCTCTTTTTTGGAGAAAAAGGCATCCTATGTTGGGAACATAGGGAGTACTAGAGTTTATAGTCATGTAGAGAGAACTATTGGAATCTCAAGCAAGGAGCATAAGGTATCTCTTGTTTGGATCAAGAGGCATCCTATGATTGTCACATATAGAGTACTATTCTTTATTTTCATGAAGGGAGGACTATGGAATCTCATGCTTGGGGCATAAGACATCTCTTGTTTGAAGAATTTGGAATCCTGTGTTTGGAACACGGACTGCACTAAAATTTATAGTCATGTAGATATGACTATTGCCATCTCATTCATGAAGCATATGGAATCTCTTATTTGGAGCAAGAAGCATCCTAGGTTTGGAACATAGGGTGCACTACAGTTTATAGTCATGTAGAGAGGACTATTGGCATCTCATTCTTGGAGAATAAGGAATATCTTTTTTAGATCAAGAGGCACCATATGATTGTAACATAGGGGGCACTATAGTTTATAGTCATGGAGATAAGACTGTTGGCATCTCATGCTTGGAGAACAAGGTGTCTCTTATATTGAGTAAGAGGCTTCCTTTGTTTGGCACAAAGGGTGTACTATTGTTTATTGTCATGTAGATATGACTATTGTCATATGGTGCTAAACAATGGTTGTTGTTAGGACTTACACAAGGGAATCCCTTTTTGGTTCAACATGGCATTAGAGTCAAGTGATGGTGTTCAGATGAGTTTCTTGGGGTATGGTTCGTCTAAAGGTACCCAGGCGGAATTGATGACGGGAAACTAAACTCACGAACTACGAAACAGACCAAGAGGAATATTTTGACTCAAGGTGTTTTATGGTGTCTGTATGAGTATCTCAAATCATGGTATTCCATAGGTGGAAGGTGGGTGCGCATAAGGGCACAATGGAAAATGTCAACGTCTCGGCCCGAAAAGTTCACGGTGCGACTCTCCATTTTTCAAGGTGGTCAGTGACGGTACTCACAAAGCATAAAGCATATTGAGGAGAATCTTCTCAAAAGAAAGGATCTTACCGATAATGGAATTGCAGAGGAGCATTAGAAAGGAAGCTTCTCGTAGAGCATGGACTCGTTGAGAATCTTCGTGAAGGAAGATCCTGGTGGAGCATGGTCTCGTGGAGTAGTTTCACAAAGGAAAATTCTTATTAAGCATGGACTTGTGGAGCCACATCGCAAAAGGAAGAGGAGCTTTGAAAAATAATAGATTGAAGGTCGAAGGGGTGGAGTCACCCCTGGATAAGGGGGATGTGTGTGTATTTTTAGGAGAGAGGCATCACAAAGCCGAGCCCGCTTGGGGTGAAGATAGAGCTCGCTCCATAGTAGGTTCATGAATGTCAAAGGGGTTCATGGAGCATCATGCCTCCTTGATCTACAGTGAGTTCATGAACGTCAAAGTGGTTCACAAGTAATATCACCTCCTTACACTGTGGTGGGTTCATGAACATCAAATTATTTTGCAGATCATCCTGCCTTTTTTGCTCTGTGGAAGGTTCACGAACAAAAAATAAGTTCACAAAGGATCCCGATAATTTCCTCGGTGGCTGGTTTGCGAAGGGGGATCTCTACACCGGATGTGAGGCTCTGAGGGCTCTAGTAAAGTCCCTCCGCTCTGCGATCAATGAGGGAGCTTCATGAATATGCTCCATGAACTAGTTTTCCATCCCAACTTCAAATTCCTAGAACTCCTAATATGTAACTCTGTTCGGGTTCTATGCCCTATCAAATCAAATATTACAAAACGAGCTACACTCTTGGATCATTTATGGGAGCATTTGCACAATTTTGGGGACCCGTTTTCTAGTATAAACATGAATATAAAACATTCTAAGACTTTTTCTACATTACCTTAACATACTAACATATGACGAATAATGATATGAACTATTCAATGTCTATATTCATCCATCTCAACAAAAATAATCGTTCATATAACATTACATATTCATACATCATTGGTTCATATATAATGAATATAATTGTTATTCCACTAATAACACCTTAGTATGATATGGTATATATGGATCACATATATATTTGATAAATCTTATCATTCCATCAAAACAAGGGTCAAAAATAGAAAATTTATAACATTCATCTACTTCACTATTAATACCTTTAACATCTCATTAATCATCATATGAATAAATGGATAAAATATCATTTAGGAAATATATAATATATACCCTTCGATCAATATTTAAGGGTTTATTATTTGGGAATCCATAAATATTGGATATTAGGTTTTCCACATCATATATATACTAGAATGAACATTTCATCTCAAAACACCGACATCATTTTATTCATTCCTAGTGTGTTAATAAATTGAGTATTCATTATATTTATTCAACTCCAATAATATTCTATAAAACCTATTCAATTCTTTATTAGTGAAATTATACATAAACATTTATGATATGTATATATATCACACCTTTCCACATAAAGATAAATCCTATATATCCTTAATGAAAAAATTAACACATCAAACTCCAAATACTGATTTGGGAAGATTTTATAATAAATCATAAAATTTTGTTAGGCATAAGATAACACAAAATCATTTAACATGATTACAAATACAAACCCCTTCTTTGAATCATCATTTACGGTTGCAATCTATTCTGCACTATAAGGTAATTTAATCACTTGTGAACTGACTAACCTTCTCTTCAGGTCTGTGAAATTATATTAACATTCATATTTTTAATGGAAGATGGCTCTATTAAAAGTTAACTTGGTTAGTGGATTGAGAATTAGAGATATATTTTTAAAAAATAATATATAATAGCAATCTAAAGTAAAAAATTGGATATTATTTGTAATTTTTAGTCTGGGACAATATACAATGACATCCAAGTTGATGTATACATTGATATACCCCCAATTCATATTATATGACCAAAAAATAAATAATTTTTGATATATAAATTTCATTTTTCAAATTTATCATAATTTTCTCCATCACTAGGGTCCTCCGAACAATTCAAAATTGACCTTAATTCTCTTCTATTCTATTTGAGTATATAATAATATCATCTATAATGACTATGAAAAAATCATCAAGGTAGTATCTAAAGAATCTTTTATTTAAATCCATGAAGTTATCTTGGATATTTGTATGATGAAATGGAATCACTATTTATACATAGTATGTATTCAATGAACATAATACTATCTCATGTTTATATCATTCATAGTCCCATGTAACGATATCCATAATGGTATTCAGTCATTAATAATTTTTTATCTCCATGTACGTGATCAAAAAATACATCAACATGTGGAAAATTATAGATTCTATGGATTGTGATAATTTTCATCACATAATATTTAATTAATATTCACAAATATCCATATTTATTTTTAACAAT
Source organism: Viscum album (assembly GCA_963277665.1). Taxonomy (NCBI): domain Eukaryota; kingdom Viridiplantae; phylum Streptophyta; class Magnoliopsida; order Santalales; family Viscaceae; genus Viscum; species Viscum album. The sequence goes on along the minus strand of OY728148.1, from coordinate 1,917,249,832 downwards.
ACGTATATGTGCACCCCATGGTTACACACATGGCTGAATAAATTGCTCTAATAATCTTCGGGAGTTTCTTCTTCATTGTTTATAACTAAATGAAGCTATTTCTATGTAGATATTTTGATATATGTCTAGTACCATGTATTATTTCTACTAAGAACTAAACAACAATATTCAGTAAAATACAATGAAACTGTTCTAGAAAGACATCAACTAACTCATACAAAATAAGAATATCATCGATTTTTTTCTCCCCATCCTTAAGAGATAATAGACCCATTTTAATATAAATAAAAAACCATAAAATGGATTTGATCTTTATAGGATGATCACATTATTCTTTTCTATTTATGATATGTTCTATGTCGCCTGATTGTCTCAATTTGATGAAGACATTTATTCTAAAGGCTGGAGACCACTTGGATGTATGCAATGCGGCCATTATAAAACATGTTGGATGAGAGGATGATAGGTCAAGCTCATCACACCCATTTCAGGAGAACTATTTACTACTCTAGGACTATCTTATAGATTTAATATGTAATCATTATTCAATTATTAACTTCCAAAAAAATATTTGTTTCCCATTCAACCAAAAAATAATTGTATATAATATGTTTATTTCATATTCATCTCTATGCTTATGATGTTTTTCATATATAGAGGCATTTATATGATAATGATGTTCCCCATCGACATCACCCTTTTATTATCAGATTATAGAATCTTATGTCATTTATTATTGAGATTATAGTTTACGCTGCACAGTGGGTTTCACTAAAAATATTCACCATCCATAAAGATGAGAGTGGATTTTATGCCAGGATCAGGCCCATGAGATTGGATTCCTTCGTATCCATTTGAAAGGAATCATAACCCATGTTTTTCAGTGAAAATTAATGGGATACATTATACCTTTAATGGTCATCTGATATGGGAATAACCATGTACAATCACATCATGATGAAAGGTATTATATAGAAATAATTTATATTCATGCTAGGTTGAAAAGCATCCCAAATTACTAGTAGGAGATATTTCATGCATGTGGGGGAAATTATCATATTGTGAACATGTCATGATAACAATTTTAATGAAATAAACCCAATAGATATATTTCCCTCTGAGTGGTGTATGAACCTATTAGGGATATGGACCAGAGAACATTCAGGTGAATTATGTGTGTTAGGTTTTTACCTAAGGGATTCTTCTTATGTACACCATTTTGGTAGGATTAAAACCCCACATGATTTTATAATTCGTGATTAAACCTATGGAGGAGGCAACATTGGGTTGTCTCATTATAAATATGTCCCTTTGATGTGAGGATAACATGGTTGGGGATTATACTGAATAAGTTTCCATTTTTACCTTATTAGAATGTACACTATTTAGGTTGAGATAACATGGTTGGGGAGTATACAAAACAGGAGGACCATATGTCTATTTAACTCGTACTACAGACCACTGAATGTGGGTGTATTGTTTTGTTGCTTATACCAAATATGAGGCCCATTTTCAATATAAAATATCTGACCATTATAGGCGGTGAAAACATCATTGTGTCTCATTCCTATTTGGAGGCCCATGGAAGGTGAGATGGGAATTAATTAATGGAATCTCCTCTCAAGAATGTTATTTTTGTAATGACCCAAAATTCTATCAATCAAAAATTACTTCTTATGTTCTTTTTATATTGTATTAATCATAAAAAATTTCATAGAGAACACACTACAATATTATTTAATGAAAAATAAAAAAATATGGGGTATTTCTATAGGTTAAGGGACATATACTGATATAATATTAACTTTTTCATAGGAATAGTAACATGACCCTTATGATTAGTAATTCAGAATAATGAATATTCTTCCAACCCATGAATTTCTAAATACATTTTAGGCATTTTATTAGTGGAAATATGTTTTAATTATATCGTCATAAATATAAGATAATATTTTATAAATTTATTTTTAAGTGTTTTTATTTTTATATGCCATAAATATTTAATTACAATAATATAAATAATGAAATTATTTAAAAGAAAGTTTTCTTTCATAAAATAATTTCAAAATTTTTTTCTCTTATTATTTTATGATAATTTTTCAGACCCGAGTCAACATTTGATGGGGTAGTAAAATTAGTTTTAAATTTAAAATATATAAATTTCATGTAAATAATGATTTTAATAAAAAAAAATTTAACATCTTCATATTTTTTTTTTTGATAAATTTGAGTTCATTTTTGAATTCCACAAGCTGAGAAAAGGTTACGATATGTTTTAGGAATTTTTGAAATACTTGAATTTTTTGTGAATAGAAATATATAGTAATTCAGAGTATAAAAACATTATTTGATAAATACAATATTCCTTGAGTCATGGATGATTTTATCAACCTTTGTTTGAACTCAAATGAAATTACTAATTTATTGAGTCCCATGAATCAACACTACTGGATATCTAGAGAAAACTAATAAGTTAATTAATATAATATTGTAAAATTAACCCTCTCCTCCAGTATAAAAACCACCCTCACTAGATAATCATTAATCACCTGTGAATTCAATATATTCTTTATTTACCCACATCCTCTTTCCAATAATCTCCCCACCTCTAGGAGCTATTTATCTTTCCAAAATTCCAAAACCACATCCTTTAAGGAGGTTCTCATGGAGGTTAATTCAAGAGGTAAATCCTCATCCAATTTCATAAAAGTTATCTTCAATTTATTTTCTATTATTATTATATCTTCACATCCTCTATCCAAATGATCATGATAACTGCATCATCGTATATTTATAGTATTTATGTGATTTTATTGGATAATACATCAGAAATATCCTTACACTATCTCTTTTCTTTTAAAAAGAATATTATTTTCCAAGAGATGCCCATCTACGACCTTTGTGGATGATGATATTTTGATCCAAATTTTATACATAATGGCTTTTCACGAGATAATATTTATGGACTAACTAGTTAATATAAAATTTATAATATCTTATTTAAGTTTTTGGAATTATTTTATATAAATGATATTAAATAATATAACAAAAAATGTTTTTTGTGATAAAAAAACCACTAAAAAAGATAAACGGTTATCATTAATATGTTTTTTAATGATTCATCCTCATCTATGGAAGAAAAATATTATATAACAACAATTAAACTTCTAGTTGTTCATTAATAACAAGAAATTAAAATTTTAGCAATTATATCCCTTTTACATGATCTTCATTTATTTTAATCCATCAATCCAATCCTGATATTAAGGAAACAAACACTCCAGAATGACAGAGTTCAATCTTATATATTATCAATAAGTTAAAAATTAATATAATATAATTATAATGAATAAAATATATATATAAATGATTATAAATTAATTAATTAATGTATTTAATTTGATTATTCAGTAGGTTAATTTATGTATAGAAGACATTCAGTCCTATAGTAAGTGTTTTCATCCCAAAACCCCTTATTATTTAAAGATACTCTTTTTATCTTTTTAAACCAATGAAATTATTAATTATTTTTATTTACACCTCTTAAATTCAGTGTGAGTGTTCTATATATGTGTACCAATCAGAATCTGTCTTTTTTTTGTTGGTATTTACATGTTTTAGAATGATAATTCTCAAATTATTCCCCATAAACAGGTTTAGTTGAAGGGATCATATCAAATTATTACCTATTTTTAAGGGAAATATATTATATGATTAAAGAATAAAATTATTTTTCTAAAATAAATAAAAATTATTATGAAGAATATATATTAGACCAGTTATGATTTTATACAATTATTTTTCCAAATGAAATATTCATTTCTATGCAATAGAGTATTTCTATCAAGAATTACACAAGAATTTTATAAGAGTTTTTACATATATATCAACACTCTTGTTGATTCTTATGTAAAACTAGGATTAATATTCAATCATATCATATACTGTATTATATTGCTTATTTTATAATTAGTTTCACTGTGGATGTGCTATCATGATACCATTAACCATATAAATCCAATTGGTTAGTGTTTATTTTTAATGATTGGGGAATTTTAATTACATTTCATATGTTAGTTTCAATATGAATCTATACACAGATCATGTTTCACCTATTATATTTGATATCTTCATTTGAATTAGTACTTTTCAGGTGGGGATCACTATAGCCCCTTGATGCATCAGTAGGTGTCTTGAGACAAACTAGCCTATGTTTTTACCCATTAAGTATAATGTATTGGTCGAGGACTTGATGATACGATTATGATGTCTAGAATTATGCATTCCATTTTTATAAAACTAGTAATTCATAGTCCATCTGATTATTTGTATTGTAGATATCAATTGTTATATTTTATCACGGAATTACTTATTCAGATATTATTCCGGCCATATAATGCTCATGATTGTTTTTTAATGTCATGTGTACTTTTATGTATTCAACATTCCGTATGACTTATTATTTCATTATATCAATTTCCCTTAATGAGCATTTTATGTCACCATTTTCTTATGTATTATTTTTCCCTAGTACATGGAGAAGTATATTGTGAGAGACATGCAGGGATAATCAATAAATTTATTTGATATTGATATGATGTATTTCATTTTATGTTTTAATGCAACATTCATATATATATATATATATATCTGGATTTCCAATGATAGTAAATTTTTCCTTCCATCGGGATATGAATTATTTGTTTATATGAAAATGTAATAAAATAAAGCATATGGTCTAGTAAACTGGGTCTGGGATCTTTATAATTATCAATATATGAGTTTTAGTAGAATCCTTGGAAACTAGATTTTGAATACATAGATTAGGGAAAAAAACCGAAATATAGACATTGAGGATAATCAAATAGGAACATCCTATATTATTGATATGGTACATATTATGTTGATCTTCTGGGAAAATACATCCTTGTATCGATACTATAGGTGGGTAGTGTTCTGGAATCGATGTACCTAGGAATAATAACTCTGAAAAGGTGTTCTACGCCTAACATGGGGTAACCTAGAACACAAAAATGGGCTTAACTGCGCACCCTTTTTGACACTCTATAGTGATGTACATAGGATAATTAACTTTTTTTTAAACCATAATCATGGAATTAATTATATATATCCCCATAGAAACCATGCTTATCATTATGAGATTATAAATACATAGTATTTCAATTTATGTTAATTATATTGGTAGTTTTAAATTATAAATTATGATTCATAACCTAATTTAGTATATAAAATTATGTAGAAATCATTCATAGTGTAGGATTAGAAAGTGCATGGAAACACCTATCCTATGTATGGATTTTCCACCTATTTAAGATAATAATGTTGGTTATGGATCTATGATTGGTGTTGAAAAATTTACCACTTCACTGGGAGAATTAACTCGTGTTATGGATAATAATCATACCCATATGGAACATCCAAAAGAATGGTGTGTAGAAGTAATCCTAGAACACATTATGCAACAACAACCTCCAACATTCAATGGGACTACAAACCTATTTGTATCAGATCAGTTGATAAGTTTCCTAGAGAAGCCATTTCTCACTTTGGGAAGTAACAAATGAGAGATGGTTATCCTAACATTTTATCATATATCAGGAAATATAGGTCAATCATGTTAACTAATTCAAAACAAAAATCTTGTGATGAAATTTAAAATATGTATTGGAGAGATTTTAAGGAACTTTTCCTAGTGAAATAAATTCCTCACGAATAACAACTGAAAATAGAAATTAAATTATTAAATATAATTTAGAAGGAGTATAAGAATTTTTACATGTATCTATCCAATTTTACCAGTCTAGAATGTCATTCCACAGAAAATGTACATGATATGAGAGGTAAAATAGATCAATTATTTTATTTTTAAATGTGCTACTCTGAAGGGCACTAGTTTCCTAAACACTCTCATAATGTGAACAAATAGTCTGATCTGAATCAAGTCAAAAAATAATTCTCATATTATTATGACCATAAATGAATGGAATATAATTATAGTGTTTTTGTAAACCTCTTGAAAAGGAAATAATGAAAACAGGAAAAATGGAAGAGTTTATTATCCATATTTTGATAATTATTGGATGAGACACCCCAAAATGTGCATGAAGGGTATGGGTGTTTTTTACAAGTGGGGAGGAAAATTCCCCCTATCCCATGATTATAAGGTAAATATTGAATCTACCAATGTTCAATTTTATAATTTAAATTGTATGGGACATTAATAAATTACTTTCTTATACTCCAAAGAAACATTCAACAATGAAGGCCAAGGGATCAAGGAAATTTTTATATGGCCATGATAGAAAATATTTATTTTTCTAATGATGTGGTGAAAGGTGATTTAATAATTTCATCAAAAATCTCCATTTCATTATTTTATTCTGGATCATTTTATTCTTTTATATATTTTCATTTTTTCAGGAAAATTAGTCATCTATAATTTGATTTAATAAATCAGTTGTTAGTAATAAATCCTAAGGTAAATACCATTATAACAAATATGTGTTGATCAGTCCCCCTTATAAAACAAAAACATGATTTAGTAATTTTCCATTTCATATTACCCATTATTTATATTAATATATTTATTTAATTAAATGGATTTCAAGACATGATTGAAAAATATTTTTCTTAAAGGATGTTATAATATTTGTGAATGATATAGAATCCCATACCAATAGAGAATAATCCTCTCCATTTGATTCTTTTCAATATCCACCCTAGTAGGTCTACTAAATTCAATTATTTTGGATTAAAAGAAACAAATATCTATGGGTGGGGTATGAAATCTTCAAATTTGGGATGTACCTATTGTTCAAGAATTCATTGTTGTATTTCCAATGGAATTTCCAAGATATCCTCAAAAGAGGGAAATGGAGTTTTCTATTGATTTAATACATGGTGCAAGGATTATATCATTGAATCCTTATGGAATAGACATAATGAAATTAGTGGATACGTATAAACAATTAAAGGAGATGATTGGTAAAGGGTTTATTATACCCGATGTATCTCCATGTGGTTCTACTACTATTTTTAAGAAGAAATATAGATATATGTGGTAAAAAATTGACTATATTGAGATAAATGCTTTTAAGATAATGGACATGAATCCTCTTACATGGAATGATGATTTATATGATAAAATTCTAGGATCCCAATATTTTTCAATGATTTTCCTTCCACATTGATATCATGATTTGTATATTTCGAATAAAGATATTCCAATGGCATCAATTCGAACCTGGAATTGGCATTATGAGTTTATAGTAACTCCTTTTAGATTGACTAACACACCATCATTTTTTACATTTTATGAATACATTATTCAAGTTATATATTGATGTATTGTTTTGTTATTTATTGATAATATGTTGGTATATTTTATAATATATAATTTCAATTAGATTCACTTTTTATTTTTTTCAGACTCTTAGATAAAATGTGTTCAATGGGATGTTTAGAAAGTTTTATTTCTGTATTAAAACAGAATATTTTCTTTTATATGTTTTTTTTCTAATTATGTAATCATAGTTTTTCTAGAAAGGACAAATGTTGATTTGGAATGACATTCAACAATGAAAATAACTGAGGTACATAGTCATATTGGTTTAGTGGGTTATTATTTGTGTTCTGTTCAGAAAGTATCCAAATTAGAAAATCCATTAACTAAGTATACTCGTAAAGTGGCTATGTTTTTATGTAAAAATAATGTGAATAATGATTTATGAAATTGAAAAATATGTTAGTCTATGCAATAATCATGACTCTATAATCGGGAAATATCAGATTTTTGATATATGGTGATGTATTAAATAAAATAATTTTTTTTATAAAGAATGGTATTCTTATTTCCATTACATAAAATAAGTTAGAACTGAAGAACACAATAATCCCACTCATGATATTGAGTTCGCATTTATAATCTCTTATATTAAGATATAGAGACCCAATCTTTATGGAGCAATGCATGAGATAAATTCCGATCACAAGAACATAAAATATATCTTCTCATTGAAAGAATTGAAAATGGGGAAACTGAGATGGATCATGTTTCTCATGGATTATGATTGTTCAATACACAACCTCTTTGGAAAGGTGAATAAGGTAGAAGAAATATTGAGCATAAAAGATCATGGAGTTCTGAACAGAATGAGGACTTACAAATACCTTGTGTACTTGGATCAAATAATAATGTATATGTAAATTTTCAAGGTACATAAAAAATAACTACCTTTTCAAATAGTATACAAACCATATTTATCAAAAAGAATTTAAATTTCTCAGTCTGATGACGAGAATCTTAAAAAAAATCATGTTGTGAATTATGGGATGTCAAAAGACATTGTGAATTCAGATAGAATTATATGATTTGGGAGAATACTATGTGTTCCCTATATCCCTGAACTAAAATGGAGTTATTATATGATTCAAATATCTCAAATTTTAATATACACCATCGTAGATGTAATATGTATAGAAATTTAATGCAACATTTCTTGTGGGACTACATGATGCATGAAATTTCTGATTATGGATCCAGATGTTTATTCTATCATTGGTGAAGGCTAAAAAAACATTCTAGGAGATTCGTTAAGCATATTCCAATTAATAGATGGAAATGGGATGGAATTACTATAGATATTGTAACTTTATTACCCAAAACTCCATGAAAGAATGATACAATCTAGGTAATTGGGGATTTACTTACTAAATCTAAACATTTCCTTGCAATAAAGGAGGATTTTCCACTATAGAACACTACACGACTCTAAATTAATGAATTTTTAAGACATTATTGAGTAAATATCTCAATTGAGCCAAATCAGGATCCACGATTTAAAAAAAATTATGGAAAAGTCTTCAGAAATATTTGGATACAAAGCTTTAATTGTGTTCTTCATATCACCTTCAAACTAATGGGCATTCAGAAAGAATGATCCAAACATTAGAAGACAGGTATAGATCTTTCACTCAAGGTTTTCAAGGTATGTGAGATCATTATTTATAACTTAAATAATTTACTTATACAAATGGACTCAATTTATGTATTAAATTGAAACCATATGAAGCATTTTATGGAAATAGTTTTCGTACGCCGAGATCGTTGGATAATATTTGTGAAAGAATGATTGTGGGACCAGAGATTGTGGAAGAAATAAATTCCATGGTAATGACTATTAATACCCATATAAAAAGGAATAAATAAGAAGAAAATGTCTATGCTACTAATCTGAGGAAGTAATTATAATTTCATATGGGAGATCAATTTTATTGAAAGTATACCCATTGAATGTTGTTATATGATTTGGGGGAAAATGGAAATTGTGCTTCATGTAAATTAGTCCTTTTGAAATTCTGGATATATTTTGAGATTTAGATTATCATTCGATGATGCATCCTAGCCTTTCTAAAGAGCACAATATGTTCCACATTTCATTATTGATAAATTACATGCTAGAGCCAACACATGTACTCAGTTCTGAAGGTATAAAATTAGATCTTTTATTACCTTATTACGAGAAGCCTTTCCAGATTCTATACAATAAATAACATGTGTTGATAAATTGTATTACTAGGTTGGTAAAGGTACAATGAATGATTCATAAAATTAAAGAGTCAATGTGGGAACCTAATGTGATTATAATAAAAAACTGCACAAAGGTTTTTATGAGGTGATATTATAGAACTTTCGAGAATAAATTTCTTGTAGGAGGTGATAATGTAACAACCCAAAATCATATAATTGAAACTTTCATTCTTATTTTTATTTTATATATTACAAATCAAATAAATCCACATATATTAAATTATAAAATCTCTATAAATGAATAATAAAATAAATAAGTGGTTACTCTATATGATAAGGAACTATTACAGAAGAAATAGTATCATTCCCTTAGGAATAGTAATATGACCCTTATGAATAGTAAATCAGCTTAATGAATAGTGAACTCACCCAAGAATGTATAAATTAAATTTAGTAATCTCTTAAATGAATGTATGACATAAATATATAATAATAATGTAATTGAATATTTTAAAAATTAATGTTCAGATGTTTTTATTTTTATAAGACATAACTATTTGACTAAAGTTTCAAAATTTATAAAAGTATTCAAAATTAAATTCATTTTCATAAAATGGATTCTGTTGGAATATCATGTTTTGGTAATCCCAAATCAGGTTTTGATAATCACAAATCATGTTTTGATAATACCAAATCATGTTTTGATAATCCAAAATCATGTTTTGATAATCCCAAATACTTTTTTCACTAATGTTTCATGTTTCTAAATAGTAATATTCATATACTCTCAATATCAATACTTGATTGGTTAAGATTATAGTGTAGAATTTACCTATGTACAATGTCACCGATACAAGGTCACCGGTACAAAGGTCACCGATACAAGGTCACCCGTACAAAGTTTACCGATACAAGGTCACCACTACAAGGTCACCGCTACAAGGTCACCGATACAAGGTCACCAAAACCAAGGTCAATGTTACAAGGTTAATAATACTGGGTCACCGTTACAAGGTCACCGATGCAAGACTACTATAAAAGGTCGCCACTGAAGATTGCCAATTTAAGGTTACAGTTGTAGTTGCCGACGTTGAAGCCTACCGATGTGAAGGCTACTATTACCAGTCTACATATGCCCTTACTTTGTCAAATTTTTGATATTTTTGTTATAGTCATATTTGATAACATTAATGCTTCTAACATAATTAATATTTTTTGTAGACATATCCAGAGACCATATCTTGAAAGTACGAGGTACGAGAACGATTGCACGTGATGTGCGTACTCGAATTGTCGGGCCTCTAATGTGATAGAAGAAGACTGAGGAAGAATGATATATATATATAGGCATAGAGAAAAAAAGGTGGAGTAGCATTTACATAAGTTAAATACATTACTCAAGAACAAGAATAAGAACACTCTAGTTCATATACTGAAAATCCATAAGCTTTATGAAGATATTTTTGAAAAACATACTCAACGTTGTCCTACTGTGATTCATCAAATCCCTTATAGCCAGAATTTTAACATCTCAGTACCTAGAATCTAGTACCTAGAAGTTGCGACACATTGTTATTAGAGATAACTTGTAGAGGAGAACAAACCCTACATTTCCTCAACTACTTGAAGTCCAGAGCTGATCATCAAACACACATAGCATTCTAAACTCCATTTTAATTTCACTGGCTCTACTGTGTTTTTTATTTTACATTTCTGAGTAGTGTGTGTTTGTTACAAACATACACCGTCTCCTATGATTTAACTAGGGGATACTGAGAAGACTCACTCAAAAAACTCTCACCCTTGTTTTCCAATGCATAACTATGGAATAATCCTTGTGTGGATTGGATTCTTGATTTCTCATTCATAACTGTGGTAGATGTTATAGAACCTGGATAGTTTATAAAAACTATTATAAACCCCGATACAATTTTTGTATCATGTTTATCTATATAAACTTCTTGGTGACATGTGATCACCATGTTGAGGGGATTAGGTATCAGCTTGAGACTTAACCTCTTGTTTATCTTGTTGGGCTAATCCACATATACATTGTTTTGTTTTGTTTGCTGCTTATTTTTTAAAAACAACATAAAACTATTATCCACTGATTTTATTTTTTTATAGAAATAAAACAATTTCTAAATTAACTTGGATAGTAAGATTTGGTTAATTTCTATATGGGATTAATTTAGTAAACATGTTTAAAAAACTGAATTAGTGTTTACATAGATTCAATTGAGGACTAATCAACCTTAGAGAAACTTGTTGAGTAATTAAAATCATATATCTCTAATACCATAATTGACTGGGCTATTCTGAATTGGGGTATATTAATCATAATGTTTTTAATAGAAATTTTAATCATAACTTAATTCACCCCCCTCTTGACTATCCACTCTGACCAACATTTGGTATCAATGGTCTTTTTATTATCAAGTGGTAAAATTATTTTCAACTGTGATTTTTGTTGTATCATAATGATCTAAATTTTTTTTCATATCTAAATTTTTAGTTCATTAAATTCTATGTAACAATTGAAACTAGAGTTAATGGTGCTTCTACTAATAGGAAACCTTTCTTTAATAGTAATAACTATGCTCAGTGGAAATTAAAAATGAAAATGTATCTTGAGAGCAGGAGACCTGAAATCTGGGACACAATTGAAGAACAACATTTATTGACTTCTACTTCTAGGGAAACATGGTCACAGTTGACTAATGCCACATATAATAATAACTATAAAGCAATGAATTCCTTGTATTGTTTTCTAGGTGATGATGAATTAAATAGAATATCTACTTGCAAAACTGCATATGAAATTTGAGATACTTTAGCTATCTATCATATGGGAACAACTAATGTTAATGAAATGAGATAAAATACATACACTATTAAATATGATAATTTTAAAATGAATCGAAATGAACCTATCTATGAAACGAATCTCAGGTTCAATGAAATAGTGAACACCATGGGACTTCTTGGAAAACAAGTGGATAGCAAGGACAAAATCATGAGACGACATCGATGCCTACCAGAAAGATGAAGAGGAACTTCTATTTCAATTCGATAATCTTGTGACATAGGCAAACTTCTAGTGAAATAGCTAATCAGAAAACTTATGATTTATGGAGACGAGATTAATGTAAATCAAGAAGTAAATAAGGAACCAATGAAGAAGTCAGTAGCATCCAATTCTTTGACATTAAAGAAAAAAGATAAAGAAAATGATCAAGATCTTATAGACAGTTACACTTCTGAAGAGTTAGATTTAGACAGTGATGAGTAGATTGATCATCATGCTATAAGGATCAAAATGTTCTACCGAAAGAATAAATTCTTTTGGAAGTCAAACTAGAAGGGAAAGTATGATAATAAAGGACAATGGAACAAAGACAGAAAATGGAATGACAACACAATAGAAATAATGTAACGACCCAAAGTTTCATTAATGTAAAATCCCTCTTGATCCAGTTAAATATCTCTTTATAAAAAAATGTTTTTATAATATTTTAACTTCTTTGGTTTTATGATAAGAGTTTTGACCGTTACTTTTATAGTCGTTGAACAGTGATCACATGATTAGTATAAATATAATGCTTTAACGAACCCAATTTTACTCAGACAAAGGAAGTGATGGCCTCATCCAGTAGAATTTCCCCATACAAAGCCCATTTGTTGGAGCTCGGAAAAGAGGTGGCATCCTTGGGCTTCTCCCTTCACCAAGCCCTAGCTGAGCTTCATTATGTCAAGCTCGAACGTGATCGTCTACAGGAAAAGTGGAAGTTGATTGAGATTACCACTCGAGCGATGTTATCCGAGCCACCCCAAGAGTCTGTCAACATCGCACACCTTACCCTTAAGTCTTATGTGGCTATTTTAAGAGGTTATCTAACAAATAAGTAGTACTATGTTCATGTACATTTTTTTTGTATAAAATAATGAATATAATTTCTAGTCATTTTTGATACATTGTAAATAGTTTTTAAAGCACAAATGGTGTTATTAGTTATTATTTTTTTAAGAAATCCATTTTATTAAATTAGGGGATTTTTGAATTAAATAATATTTTAATAAAATAATAATAATATTATTATATTAAATTTTATTAAATATAAATGATCTTATAATTTTATGATTGCAATTAAAATTTTTATTAAGGTTTGAAATCCATTTCTGTCAAAACACTTGAATTTTCAATAAATGTTGGTTTTTTTTAAAAGTGAAAATTAACATATTTAGAAATTTTTTAAATAAAATAAATGTCATTTCTGGAATCCGGACATCGAAATTATCCAACGGTGAATGTTTCGTAATTTTTTGAGACAGTCAAATATTTGGGTAAAAATTAAATACCGTTTAAATATATAATGTGTTTTATGACATCATAATGACTCAATGGTGATGTAATAAAATACCATAATCCTTATGTTCGGCCAATATATGTTTTATCATTAAAATAATGTGACTTTGGGTTTTTTTGACTTACTTTTCAAAGCATTAATGAACACCTCAAAACTTATTCAATAGTTTACCTTTTTAAATTAATTTCCATGGGAGTGTGACTCACCTCCACTTAAGCAACCTTATTATTTTAAATGTTCGGACCTTGGCCTTGTAAAATATTGTTTTCCTCTTTCCTTTTCCAAAAACCATGGGCAAAAACCATGGGATGGTTTGGGGTTTGGATTAGTTTAATATAAGGGGTCCCAAACCAAAATAATAATGAATTCTCTCAACTTTCCTATATAAACCCACCCATGTTCCCACTTCCTCCTCACTAAAATCCTTTGGAGTTCGTCCAACCACTTCCCTACTCTCTCTATAATCCTTCCAATGTGCCCCAAGCTCCCATGAATCCTCTCACAAGCCTCTCTCTAGCCTTTGGAAGCACACTTCCATGTAAGGGTTTTTTCTTCCTTTCTCTTTTTTGTCAATATTCTTTAAGTTGTATTGCCCTTTTAATTTAAATTATGAACGTTGGGGTATGGTTTCTCACCTCCCCCATACTGCCCTATTATTGTTTGAAATATGGGAGACCTCTTTCTCTCTCATTAAATTCCGCCCATTTACACCCGTTACTATGCCGAAATTCTAAAAGGAACTTATCTCTCTACTTTTACATTCAAGCAATACTTTTGTATCATGAATCTATATTCCTTTTCAATTTTTGGGACATGTATCTATATAAACTCTTTACTTTCCATTACATGTAAATATTATGAGGAACCCCTTTCTCTCTCATCAACCATTTTTATGAATTCTTATGTCACGCCGTTACGCTGGCGAAATCGCACCGATTTTGTAAGCCAATGTCATTGTGTAGTGAATACCATGCCCATTTCTCCATCAATGGTATTCAACTTTATGCACATTTACTTATTGATTATAAAGTTTCATATATGAATTCCACATTCCTTTATCGTGGAATAAATAATTATGTTTTATGAATCCATGTTTTATGATCCATGTGGCACACTTATGCATGAAATGAAATGTTTAAGAAGGGTGCGCCCTTATAGCGCTCCAATGCATTGGGTAAAGTATAGTATCATGATACGTCATGTGAAATGAGTGTTGAATAATTCTAATTCAATTGCAACAAGGGTTTACTTGTGCTACATGTGCAATGAGGGTTTACTCATGCTCCATGTGCAATGAGCCTTGACTCATGCTAATTTAATGTTAAGTGTTGTTGCCACTTTTCCATGTTATGATTATCATGATTTATCATGACTTTAAGTTCATGTTTCTTTAATTCTTTATTTATATACCTATTGTCTAACATGTATTTTACTCATCATGTTATTCCATGTGTACCCCATTATTGGCTTTATAGCTCACCCTTTTCTTATGCATGTCCTCAGGTTATCCCATGCCATGCTAAGTACGAGGGAATCTAGTGGTCATGAAAAGGATGTTTTCAATAAAGAAGTTGTATTTCATGTTTTATGTTTTTATGTAACGATCCTTACCCCAAAAGACACTAAACCTCTAGATCTTATTGGTTGTATCAAGTGATGTTTTATGTAATGAATCATGTTTATGTTTTAACAAAAAGAAGGGTTGTCATAGTTGGTATCAGAGGATAGGTTTAGTTATTTTTGGGATTAGGAAAACCCTAGTAAAGCCTTAGATACAAGACTAAGTATAATAAAAACAACCCTAAGATTCGGTAAATACTAAGTGAGTGGTTTATCAAACAAATACATCCATGTCTAGATACGAGAAGGTAGAGGCGACTCTGGCACAGATGTATCCTAGTGGTAAAACCCGAAAACATCGCTTTGAGCTAGAATCAAACGGGAACTGGTGCACGACAACGGGTCTTGCTGCACTCTTGGTTACAATTCTCCCGGGGGATATGTTTTGATAAATTCACAATCCCGGTATGAACCCTTATTAAGGGAAAAATTACTCTAAGAATATATGTTATAAAGTAGATAATGAAAATCCAAGATTGAATCCTATAGACTCATGAGTGAAATAAATTAATGTTTATTTATAAGTCATCAAATTTTGTCTTTGGATTACCCTTTATGTGTTACCCCTAACAATCCTTTTATTCCAGCCAATGGCCGGTAATAGGAGGACTCGGGCTAACAACCGTTGTGAAGATCAGTGTGATGATTGTACTAATGAGATGCCCAATCCAATGGGAGTGGGAATCGCGAACTTTGTCACGCTTCCCTCACAGCAAAATCATGTTTTGAATATAAAAACGGGTCAAGAGGAATGTTCAACCCCCATAAGAAAGAACAAGTCATTATCGAGAGCTTCATGAGACAAAGGCCTCCTACTATTAGTGGATCATCTGATCCCATGATCGCTGAACAATGGATAAACTCCATTGAAAAGATATTATCCATACTCCAATGTTCTGAACAAGAGAAGGTTCTCCTGGCGGCTTATCGTATGGAGGGTGAAGCTGATCAATGGTGGATGTTGATCAAAAATACGAAGCCTGAGGAGGATATTGAGGCTTTGGAATGGAAGGAATTCCAGATTATGTTTTTCGATAAATATGTTCCATGCCCCCTCCAGCTTAAGATGGAAAGAGACTTCCTTTCCCTCAAGAACAAAGATGAAGAATCTGTGGGAGCGTATGAGGAAAACATCACAAGGATTGCAAAATATGCTTCTGGCTTTGTCATTACCCACGAATGCAAGGTTGACCACTTCTTTGGTGGGCTGAAGCCTAGCTTGTGAAAAGCATTAGCAATCAGTGACTTTGACAGCTATGAGGAAATTTTCCAATGTTCCCACAAGGTTGAAATGGAGATCAGAGCATCACAGGGGTATCATGGGGACAAGAATCTTAAGGTGGACTTCAATGCTGGTGGTCCGATGGATAAATCCAAAGGCGCTAAGAGGTTCCATCACCCCACATGACAAAAGTGCAGAAAGAAGAACCCAGGAAATTGTCTTAAGGTGACGAGAAAATGCTTTAGGTGTGGAAGAGAAGGGCACCTAGCTATTAACAATCGGCAAGAAGGACCCGCAGCTGCGACAAAGGAGAGGAACACTCCGTTCGAATCTCAACGCGTTGTTCAATTATACAAATGCAAAGAACCGGGTCATTTTTCAAATCAGTGCCCTAATCAAAGGTATATCAGAGGCATACAATAACCTCCAAGACAGCAAGGAAGAGCTTTTTCCATCACTTCTGCCGAAGTGAACCCCAACAACGAAGTGGTGACAGGTACACTAGTTATTCATTCAAGAATAGAGAATGTACTTTTTGATTCATGTTCTACGCATTCTTTTATATCTCGAAAGTTTAGTAGATCAATCCCTGCACCACCACAAATCATGGAACTAAAGATGTCGGTGAGTACGGAAAATGGGGCAATCATTTCATCCCATGAATATAATTCCTCCACTGTTATAATCTGTGGAATGAATTTCCCAGCAAACCTTGTCATACTCCCTTTGGTGAAATTTTATTCAATTCTTGGCATGGATTGGCTTTCCTTATATAGATCCAACATAAATTTTTGGGAGAGGGAAATCACACTCCATTTGGAGAATTGACCCCCGATTCTTTACAAGTGTCAGGGGAAAGATGAATCTCCTTTAGCTCCATCATCTCAAGCATGAATATTACTTCCCTATGACCACACGTATCTGGCATAGATGATTGAGTCCAAGGAAGAAACCATCCTTGAAGAAATGCCTATTGTGAGGGATTTCGCTGAAGTGTTTCACGAGGAACTGCCTGGTCTTCCTCCAAGAAGAGATGTTAAGTTCTCAATTGAACTTATACCTGGGGCGCTACCAATATCCAAGACTCCATATAGAATGGTTTTTTTTGAGCTTAAAGTGCTGAATAAACAACTACATGAGAATCTGCATAAAGGGTTTATACGCCCAAGTGCTTCACCATTGGGTGCACCAGTCCTCTTCATCAATAAGAACGATGGGACAATGCGGTTGTGCATCGATTATCGTGAACTAAACAAAATCACAATAAAGAAAAAGTATCAACTCCCATGAATTTATGACTTGTTCAATCAGTTGCGTGGAGCACAATACTTCTCCAAGGTGGACTTGCGGTCAGGATATTATCAAGTAAGGGTGAAGAAGGAAGATATCCCCAAGACTGCTTTTTGTACAAGGTACGGGCACTATGAATTCATAGTAATGCCTTTTGGACTCACCAATGTCCCAGAAATATTCATGGACTTGATGAATAGAGTCTTTAGAGATTACCTTGAAAAATTTTTGGTTGCCTTTATAGATGATATTCTAATATACTCCAAAACCAAAGAGGACCATGGGGAGCATTTAAGAACTGTACTTGAGACTTTGTGTAAGGATAAGCTCTATGAAAAGTACAGAAAGTGTGAGTTCTGGTTGAAGGAGGTCTCATTCTTGGGCCATATCATCACAAGCAATGGGATATCTGTGGATCCCTCCAAAACAGATGCAATTGAGGGATGGCTGAGGTGAACACCGGTAACTGATATCCGTAGATTCTTGGGGTTAGCTGGATATTATCGATGATTTGTGAGAAATTTATCCCAATTTTCTAACCCATTTAACAAGATAACTCGAAAGGGAGTAATGTTTTCTTAGAGTGATGAATGCAAAGAAAGCTGCAAGGAGTTGAAAAGGAGGCTTATCACTGCACCCGTGCTCACTTTACCCACATGTGGGGAGTTTTTTGTGGTATTCAGTGATGCTTCAAAGAAGGGCTTAGGCTGTGTGCTTATGTGGAATGATAAAGTGATATCCTATGCCTCGAGGCAGTTGAAAAGCCATTAGAGAAACTAGACAACACATGATCTAGAGTCGGCGGCTGTGATCTTTTCCTTGAAAATCTGGTGGCATTATCTCTATGGAGAGAAATGGGAGATATATACTGACCACAAGAGTCTTAAATATACGTTCACACAGAAAGAGATTCATATGCTCTAGAGAAGATGGATAGAGCACATCAAGGATTATGACTGTTCAGTACATTACCACCTTGGTAAAGTGAACAAGGTGGCGGATTCCCTAAGTAGAAAGGATCCAACGATTCTATCAGTTATGAGAATTGAGAAGGATCCTATCTTCTTAGACTTTATGAAGATGGACATGGGAATCATAAAGAAGGTAACATCATCAATCCTTTCACAAATTATTTCTCAACCATCTCTTTTGGAAAGGTTAAAGGATGCTCAAAAGGATGATGTGGGAATTCATGAAAAAGTGGAAACTATCAAAAAGGGAAAATCCTCAGAGTTTAATGTTAATGAAGACGGAATTGTGTGGTTTGGGAAAAGACTATGTGTTCCATCAAGTCCGGAGCTGAAGAAGGAACTTTTGGATGATGCACATAGTTCAAATTTCCCTATTCACCCAGGGAACACAAAGATGTATTGAGATCTCTGAGAAAACTTTTGGTGGGATGATATGAAGAAAGAGATCGCTGAATATACATCAAGGTTCCCGGTGTGTCAGGAAGTGAAGTCAAAGAGGCATAAGTCTAAGGGGATGATGCAACCATTTCCCATACCAAAATGGAAATGGGATAACATCACCATGGACTTTTTCACCAGACATCCAAGGACATCCAAAGGCAACAATGCAATATGGGTTGTTGTGGATCATATTACAAAGACTGCACACTTCATTGCAATTCGAGAGGATTTCTCATTAGATCAACTAGCATAGATATATATTAGGGAAGCGGTAAGGATTCATGGAGTACCACTATCTATTGTGTCTAACTGAGATCCAAGATTCACCTCTAAGTTTTGGAAGAGTCTTCAACATGCTCTAAATACTGAACTGAACTTCAGTATGGCCTATCATCCTCAAACTGATGGCCAATCTGACCGGACTATCCAAACACTTGATGAAATGTTGAGAACTTGCTCAATGAACTTTAATGGAGGATGGGATAAACATCTTCCTCTGGTTGAGTTCTCTTATAATAACATTTTCCACTCGAGCATCCAAGTGGCACCATATGATGCCTTGTATGGGAAAAGATGTAGAACAACGGTATGTTGGGATGAGGTCGGTGAACTTAAGCTGCTTGGACCAGAAATGGTCGAAGAAATGGTGGAGAAGGTGAAAACCATTTAGCAGCATATCAAGGGCTCCCAGAGTTGACAGAAGAGTTATGCAAATAATTGTCAACGAGACCATGAATTTAAAGTCAAAGAAATGGTGTTTTTACACATATCTCCGTGGAAGAAGGTCATGAGGTTTGGAAAGAAAGGGATGTTAAGTCCAAGGTACATCGGCCCCTTCGAGATTCTTGATTGTGTTGGGGCTGTGGCCTATCGACTAGCACTTCCACCTACTATGGCCAAGGTGCATGATTTATTTCATGTATCCCTCTTAAGGAAGTACATACCGGACCCATCACATGTACTCTATTCCAAGGTGGTACAATTGGAAGATGATCTTTCTTATGAGGAGCAACCAGTGATGATATTAGATCATAGAGAAAAAGTTCTACGAAATAAGGCAATGTCCCTTGTCAAGGTGTTGTGGAGAAACCACAAGTTTGAAGAAGTGACTTGGGAATCGGAGGATATGATGAAGCTGAGTTACCCACATTTATTTTAGAGTGGGAAAAGGAAAATTTCGATTGTGAAATTTCTTAAGGGGGGAATATTGCAATGACCCAATGTTTCATTAATGGAAAATCTCTCTTGATCTACTTAGATGTATCTTTATAAAAAAAATATTTTTATAAGATGTCAACTTCTTTGGTTTTATGATAAAAGTTGTTACCATTACTTTTATGGACGTTGAACAGCGATCACATGATTAGTATAAATATAAGGCTTTAGCGAACCCAATTTTACTCAGACAAAGGAAGCGATGGCCTCATCCAGTAGAATTTCCCCATACAAAGCCCACTTGTCAGAGCTCGGAAAAGAGGTGGCATCCTTGGGCTTCGCCCTTCACCAAGCCCAAGCTGAGCTTCATTATGTCACGCTCGAACATGACCGTCTACGGGAAAAGTGGAATTTGATTGAGATTACCACTCGAGTGATGTTATCCGAGCCTCCCCAAGAGTATGTCACCATCGCACACCTTACCCTTAGGTCCTATGCAGCTGTTTTAAGGGGTTATGTAAAAAATATGTAGTACTATGTTCATGTACATTATTTTTTTGTATATAATAATGAATATAATTTCTAGTAATTTTTGATACATTGTAAATAGCTTTTAATTCAAAAATGGTGTTTTTAGTTATTATTTAATTAATAAATCCATTTTATTAAAACAAAAATAGAATTGTCTTAAATCAAAATAAATACATTATGGATCTTCTAAACCCTTTTGGTGTGGATTGTAGTAATGATAGTGATACAGAAATGATTACCAATTGTAAGTTGTATACTGATGAAACTGGTGAACCAGTGGATCAAACCAACAAAAGATTTATGAAATGGAGTTTGATCTATATTAAAACTACAAAACCTGAAATTAGGATTAGTTTAAGCATGTGTGCTCATTTTCAATCTAATACGAAGGAATCTCATTTAACCTCTATTACACTGATTTTCAAAAAACACCAATATTCTCCCAAAATAGTACTGTTTTATCTAAGAGGACAACTGTTTGATTAAATAAGTTATTTAGATGTTGAATTTTCTAATTATAAGTTAGATATAAAATGATCACATGGAACATGTCACAGGATAGGAATGTCACTAGTATTATGGTGTAGTAAAAAATAATTTTGTTGCAATATCAACTAACGAATCTGAATATATATCTTCTTATCGTTCTTGTGCTCAAATTATATGGATGAAACACACTTTACCAGACTATTTATATCAATTAAAACATATCTCTATAAACTGTGACAACACAAGTGCTATTAACATTCCTAAAAATCCAGTATCTCTGGCTAGGAAAAAGCATATTGATGTAAGACATCAGTTCTTGAAAGATCATTATCAAAGAGGTGATATCACTCTTGAATTCATTGGCACAAAACACCGATTTAAAGATATATTCACAAAGCCTATGAATTCGGGGTAATTAAACTACATAAAACATGAATTAGGGATGATTGTTTTCAGTATAGGGAGACTCACCATTGAACCTCACTGTTAGATCCTCACTGTTGATCCTCACAGTTAGAACCTCACAGTTGAACCTCACTGTTAGAACGTCACCCTTGAACCTCACTGTAAGAACCTCACCATTGAACCTCACTATTAGAACCTCACTGTTGAACCTCACTATTAGAACCTTAGCATTAGAAATGCCTGTTAGGACCTTACTGATACGACCTCACCATTATACCTTACTGATAAGACCTCACCATTAGACCTAACCGATACATCCTTAACGATAGACAACTTGAATCTGGGACTTTACGTTTTTGGGATCTCAGGCAGAATCTGAAATCTTTTCTGAATATTACTTATTCATTTTATCTGTTTCATTTTTTGATCCCTAAATGATAAAATTAAAACCTGGATCACTTTTAAATCCACATCAAACCATTTCCTGAACCTTTTTCTCCCCAATCGCTTAACCTAAACCATTACTGAATCCTTGAACCTCTCAAAATCGAGGGAAAGGGACAAAAGGTAAAAGTATTATGATGAAAGAGATGTGTTTAATCCTAAGAGACCTAGAGACGAGTCTTGCAACGGAAGACAGACAATGGAAAAGGTGTTGAACCCTAATTTTTTCAAGAGGGAAATAGTATTTGAGAAGGAGTTATCTTCAGAGTGGATGCTATCGAGACAGTCCTTAGTACTTAAGGAACTAGAAGCTTTGGGTTGGGTTGAATGTTTTTCAAAAAATTATTTACCCTATTACCTGAACTTAGTGAGGGAATTTTATGAGTACCTCAAGTTCGAGCACTCTGAGGATGGGCACCGAATGATTTACAAATTAAATAGAGTAACTGTGAGCTTCTCCTCTGCTGAATGGGATGAATGCATCAGGGTTCCAGATGAAGGGACTTTTTATTTTTACTCAAAAGTGGTGCCTCCCACTAGTGAGTTATCCAGCTATGAAGTAGAATTAGTTCAACAAATAGGAATTGGAATTCCTAGGAAATTCATTGCTGCTGAAATGGTAGGAGAAGATGAGCGGATTTCCACGTTTATTCAACATATTTTAAATCCCATGAGATGGGTATTTTAATTATTAAAGTATCGTGATGTCTTTCTCCAGTATCTGTTAAAACATGAACATAAGATAAACTTATTTATGTGATGATTATTCAACTAGATGATATGACCCGGACTAGTTCCAAATACGACGCTATATTTCATGCTAAGTTGATATCCATTATGTTTAAAGTGAAAGGAGTTGCTGGAGATAAGGAGGTAACTGTTGTTGTGAAAGAAAACCATTGTATCACCAAAGTAATCTGCAAGCTGATGAAGATTAATAGGAATCCATGAAAGAGGATATGGGTGAATGATGAGGCTAAGGTGTATGAATATTTTAATACTGTGACTCATCCTACTAGGCCTAATAATAAGAGAGACCCCGATATTATGACTGATGATGTAGATACATATTATTAAGATGAAGAAGGCGAAGATGATGATGTTGTATAAGAAATGGAGGATTTTCTTATAGATTATTGGAGTGACCCTGACCTTCCTTCAAATCCTTATGCAAATAGGGTTTCCTTTGGTGATCCCATCTTACCAAAGAGATTTCCTAGAAGGGATACTATCCTGAGGGACTGTGACAAGGAATCTAGTGAAGAAGAAGGGGCTGAAAATGTCTACAGATAAGTTAGGGATACCTCAAATGAGGATGATGACTCTGAATCAAGTCAATATGACTTTGAGACATCTAATACTGAAAATTAAGAGGAATTATTAAGTCTTATATCTTTAATTGGACATATAAAAAGAGTAGAAAGTAGAGATGAAGATGTTTTTGAATCAGTCAATGATTGACTTGTTCTGAATGTTGTTGAAGATTCAGTGGAGGAAGTTGAAGTGAAACTTCCTATTGATGAAGTTGATCTAATAGGTCAGATGGTGATAGATGTGATTATTCATGAAAATTCTCCACGTGAGGGGGTGGAACCATTTTCTACATGATTAGTTGTTGTTTCCCATGAGATAGAGGACTGGACAGAAGCTCCTGGAATTGTGGTTTTTGGCCTATATTATGGGGACTCTGAAGATGACCAGCCTATCAAAATCCCTCAAATTCCTACTATCTCATGAACTACCATTGTGCAACCAGTGGTTTTGTTACCTCAAGACTATGTAAATAATGATGAATTGGATTTTTTAAAATAATAACAAAAGAGGTATATTGATGAGGAAAACACTGAGATAGCGAGAATAAAATCAAAAAATCAAGAACTCATGACATCTACAGTGGAAATTTTAGTATCTACCCCTCACTAATATATGTTACATGAGGTCATGGAATGTCATAATCAGGTAAGAGATTTGGCAGAGTCTATGGAATCAATGAAACAGTCTATTTCCAGTATAGATGCATAAATAGATTCAAGAGCTCAGGTGGACAGAGGGCTTAAATTTCTTAAAATTTTTGTTTTTTAAATGGTCACAATGTTGGAGGATTTTAATATATCTATGGAAAAACATGTGAAAGGTAAATATGATGATGTAAAAGGCTGATCAGTTGGAAAACCAAATCATTTAAAGAGACTGTGGATTTTACTCTAGAAACACTGGGCGCATCTGCATCTTCTTCCACCTCTCCTCTATTTGACATTGATGCTTTCAGATCCATTTTTAGAGAATAAGTGGAAAATATCTCTGGTACTCTTTCCTCGGACTCTTAGGTCATTTCACTTAGTAGAGGAAATGATAATCTTATTGGAGATTATTTAAGGGAAGCTTCTCAGGATCAGAAGGCCATCAAGTATCAAGTTGGAATCTATTACAAAAGGGTATACACTATGCATTTGATGGATGTCCACATCAAGTTGTATTTTGAGAACTTTAGTTTTCCACCTATCACTCAGGCATTTAATGATCAATTAAGAAAGCTTCGGGAGCTTACTCCTTCTTTGGAAAATTTCATGGAGAATAAGGATGATTTTATTTATACTATGGAAATAAGGGAAGAATTATTATGGACTTCAGGAATCTTCTATTTCTATTCCACCATGTGAAATGCACTCCAATCATTGTTCCTCCTGCTTTGCCTTCTTCCTCAGCTGGCTCAGGTTCCACCAGTACTTCTCCATTGATGACTCTTACCCAGGCCATCAAGAAGATTGACCCCAATGATTCCTTAGAGATCGACTCACTGTAGGTATACAGATGCCTCGGTGGCTGCTCCTCCTTCAATATGTACTTCCATCCCTCGGCTTATCCCCCCACCATAGAAACCTACCTCCTCATCTTCCAAGTCCAAATATCCATTGGAAATATCTGATATGGATTGAGTGTTGACTATCTTAGTTGATAGGGATTGGTGTATCTCCTTTTGTAAATTGTTCTCATGTTTTACTAAAAAACCCTATCTTTTCACTACTTTTTTTGTATGCTTTTTGTTAATCACAACGGAGGAGATCATATTCATGGGGGAGAAAATATGGATAAAATATTCCAAACATGAATTCTATCAGGGAAACAAGTGTTTATGCATGTTGGTTCTAACCTAAATGTAGTGTTCTCTATAATATTTTTGTATGATCACATCACCAATGACATTAGCAGATGTGTTTAACCTTGATTAAAAACTCTTAAATCTTAATATTCACTAACATAATGTGTGGTTATCAAAACGGGAGATATTTTCGTACTCAACTATTTTGGTAATCCCAAATCATGTACTGATAATCATAAATCATGTTTTGATACTCCCAAATCATGTTTTGATAATCCCAAATCATGTTTTGATAATCCAAAATCATGTTTCGATAACCTGAAATTTTGTTTTGATAATCCCAAATCATGTTTTCATTATGTTTCTTGGTTTTAAAGAGTAATATTCATATACAATCAATCTCACTACTTGATTGGTTAAGCATACTGTGAAAAATTTATCTAAGTAGAAGTTCACTGGTCCAAAGGTCACCGATACAAGGTCACCGGTGAAATGGTCACCAATATGAAGTCACTGGTTCAAAGGTCACTGAAACATGGCCACTGGTACAAATTTCACAAATACAAGGTCACTGATACAAGGTCACAACTATAAGGACACCGCTACAAGGTCATTGATACAAGTTCACCGATACAATGGTCACATTTACAAGGTTACTGAAACATGGTCACCCTTACAAGGTAACTAATGCAAGCCTACTGTTAAAGTTCACCACTAAAGGTTACTGATGGAAGGTTACAATTGTAGTTTCCGATGTTAAAGCCCACCGTGCAAATGATACCTTTACCAGTCAACTGATACCCTTATTTTTTCAAATTCTTGATATTTTTATAACTATCATATTTTCTAACTTTAATGCTTCTGACTTAATTAATATTTTTTGTAGACAAATCTGAAGACCATATCGTGACAGTACGAGGTACGAAAAAGATTACATGTGATGTATGTACTCCTATTGTTTGACCTCAAATATGAAATAAGAAGACTAAGGAATAAAGATATATATATTTATATAGGCATATAGAAAAACAAAGAAAGGGGAGTAGAAAGTCTAGAAGATAAATACATTATTGAAGAACAAGAAGAAGAACACTCTAGTGCATATAATTAAAATCCAAAAGCATCATGAATATATTTTTGAAGAACATAATCAAGGATGTCCTGCTGTGCTTCAACAACTCCCTTATACTAAGAAGTTGAACATCTCAGTACTTGGAAGCTTGTACCTAGAAGTTACGACACTCTGTTTTTGGAGACAACTTGTAGATAAGAACAAAAACATCATTTCCTCAACTCCAGGAAATCCTGAGATGATCGTCAAACACATAGAAAATTCTAAACTCCATCCTAATTTATCTAGATCTACTGTGTTCCTTATTTTACATTTCTTAGCATTGTGTGTTTGTTACACACACAGACTATCTCCTGTGTTTTAACTGGGTGATACTGAAAATCCTCACTCAAAACTCTCTCAACCTTGTTTTCACAAACATAACTCCGGAATAAGCCATGTGTGGATTGGTTTCCTATGTTCCCACACAAAACTATGGTAGAGGTTTTAGAACCTGGATAGTTTTTAAAAACAATAGTAAACCCTTATTTAGGTTCTGTATAATGTATATTTATATAAACTGCTTTGTGGAAGGTGATCACCAAGTAGAGAGGATTAAGTATCAGCTTGAGACTGAACATCTTGATTATCTTGTTGTCCTAATCCTCATATACTCTGTTTTATTTTATCTGCTACATATTTTTTTATAAAAAACATAATACTGTTATCTGCTGCTTATAATTTTTTAAAAGACATTAAACTATTTTTACATTCACTATGATAGTTAGTTTTTGTTAGCGCGTATATGTTCTTAATTTAGTAAACCTGTTTCAAAAATATTATTAGTGTTGACATTGATTCAATTGGGGACAGTCAACCTTAGAGGAACATGTTGAGAAATAAAACACTTATCTCTATATTGCCTAAATTTATTGGGATTTTCTGAATTAGGGGCTATTAATCATAACATTTTTAATAGAAATTTTAATTTGAACTCAATTAACCCCCCTCTTGAGTATCCACTCTGACCAAAAAAATTAAATATTCAACATTTTTGTCTTATGAATTTATTGTAGTTTTATGAGGCATTTTTAAATTTTTGAAAGTGTTATAAATTTTTTTTAAAATTTAAAATATTTATTTACATCTTAAATAATAATTTTATGTAAAAATAAAATTTCACATATTTAAAAAAAATTATATAATGGAGTTATCTTATTAATTTGACATTTTGGAAAGTGATTAGGGTGAATTTTTGGGATTTATATTGAAGTAACATAATTTATAGTGAATAGTCAATATTGTAACTTACATTATAAATACATTATAATCTAAATAAACTATTACTCAAGGCATGGATGATGTAATCTCCCTTGGTTCGAAATAACATTCACTTATTTCTATATATATTCATAATAATCAACATTATTGGTTATCATGAAAAATATAAAAAATTAGCGATTAGAATAAGGAGATATTACCCCTCTCATCCACTATAAAAACCACCCTCACCCCTTCTCTTCTCTACTTTATGGATTGAATCACATCAAAGGTATTCCCAAATCCATTTCTCTAGTCTCTCCCCATATCCATATTCTCTTATTAATTATAAAATAAAAAGACCCTTCCCTTAAGGTTGTTCTCAATGATGATAATTCAAGATGTTTAAATCACATTCCATTTCGATTAATTTTATTTAAATTTATTTTCATTTATTACTCTATCATTTATTACTCTATCAAAATGATCATTATAACTCCAGTATCATCTATATACTTGTATTATAACTTGTTAATGGATGATACAACATCAATCTCCTTGCTCTATATTTTATTTTGAAAAATGAAATTATCACACTGGAGGTGACGATTTACAATTTTCTTGGATTATGAACTTTTGTTCTGATATTTTTCCATCATGGATGGTCATGATACAATTTACAAAGTGTACAAATATAATAAAATATGTATTATATCTTATTTAACCCCTATAACCATTTAATATACATGATATTAAATAATAGAACAATAATAGTTTGTTGTGATTGAAAAACCACTTAAATTGTGCTAAACAATTACCATAAACATGTTATCTAATGATCCATCCTCATTCATTGAAATAAAATAATACATAAGAAAAATTAATCCCTTATTTGTTCTTTAATAACATTAAATCCGAAATCTAGATAATTACACTCGTTTTACAAGAACTCCATTACATTTAATTAAGCGAACGAATCATGACATCAATTAAACTAACACTCTATAATGACTATGTTCTATATTATAACATATCAATAAGGAAATAAATGAACATAATAAAACTATAGTTAATCAAATATAGGATTATAGGGTTCTTTATTAATTTATTAATTGAAAATAGGACATTTCGGTCTAGTGCAGAGAACATTGTCACATATGTTAAAGGATTTCTACCCGAACCTCCATTTTAATTTGGGTTACTCTATTTCTACTTTTACACCAAATAAATTATTATTTATTATAATGTAAGCATCTAAAATTATGTTTGACTGTTATATATAAGTGTACGAATCAGAATCCTTATTTGTTTTTTTTTTACATGATTCAAAAGGATATTTCTCAAATTATTCCCGCTAATCATGACTGATTCAATGGAACATCAGGAATTGTTTCCTGTTTTTACAGAAACCCTATAATTTATTTTACAAAACCATTATATTTTGAAAATCACACATCTTATTATGAAAATTATATCTTATTTCACTTCTAGATTAACACAAAAATATTTCCCAAATAAATCTTTATTTTAGATTAAAAAATTATTTCTATCAAGAATTACATGACGATTTTATAAAAGTTATTTCATATATTTCAACAGTAATGTTTAGTCTTATGTTCAATTGTGATTAATGTTTTATGATATCATCTACCATATTTTATTGAGTGTTTTATGATTAGTTTTATTGTGTATGTGATATCTTGATACCATTCACCATATTACTCGGTATTGTTTGTGTTTATGTTTAATGATTGGGTAAAATTATTTAAATTCTATATGTAAGTTTCAAATATGAATGTAAATGTTGATTATGTTCCACCACATTAATGTGAGAATTCAATGGACTAATTATGTTTCAGGTGGGGCTCTCTATAATATGTCAATGCATTGGTAGGTATCATGAGACAAACATACATGGGTTTTACCCATTATCTATGGTGTCATGGACATCGCATTGACGATAAGATTATGATGTCCGACATTATGAATTACCGCATTATGACACTAGTAATTGAAATACTATTTAATTTTTTTACTGGTAGAGTATCCATGGTAATTTTTTATCAAGTAATTATTTTTTTAGATTTAATTCCTTCCCTATTTTGGGAAATTTTTTGTTTTAATGGAATGTGTACTTTTATTTATTTAATATTCCTTATTAATTATAATTACGGTGAAATATATTACCTTAGTGAGCATTTGAGCTCACCCCTTTCTTATGTTTTATTTTATCCTAGGAAGTGAAGATGTATATTATAAAGGATTCGTTTGGATAATCAAGATAATTATGTAAATTTTTTATATGGTATTTCATTTCAATGTGTAATGTTACAATTAGGTATATATCTAGTTTTTCATTGCTACTATATTATTCGTTCCTTTAGGATATTACTTCTATGTTTATATTAATATGCAATAAAATTTGTTTACAGCTCTCGGAAACTAGTGTTGAGGTATATACACTTTGATTGAGCATATTTCATCATCATTATTATCATAAAATCCCATGTGAATCAGAATCGGGTTGAGAAACAATCTTGGAAGATCTGACAAACCACACAATCTTATTCATTTACCCATTGATGAGGCTTGGACTTTTAGTGAGAAAAAATGGAATTGATGTGCACATCTCCCCTTTAGTTTTTGTAAATAAGTTGAGGTTATGGGATGGATAAATAGATTTGAACCATATATCCACTCTTGGGTTTGTAAATAAGAGATGGAATTTCTCACCAATATAGATATGGACTGTATGAAACACAAGGGGATTACCCAAGGAGGGATTCCCAACACCTTATTTTAGAGTGGATGAGATAAAGATCTAGCACTATCCCTTATAAACTGAAAAATAATGGGGTACAACTCCGTGTCTGAAATGAGGAGACCCCTTACACTATCTCAATTCGTGGGATCCTCATTATAACAACCATACACTTTATTAAAAACATAAACATGATTTATTAAATAAAAATACACTTAATACAGCCACAAATATTTATAGGTATAGTATTTTTCAGGATTAGGAACATTGCATGACATATTAAGACATAAAAATACAATATCTTTATTGAAAACTTATCTTACATGTCAACAAAATTCCTTCATACTAAGCATTTCATGGGATAACATTAGTACATACAAAAATTAGGGTGAGTTATAAATCTCTATAGAGTAATAAATAAGGAATAACAGGAATAATAAAACACATGTTAGGATATTATTATATTTATAAAGAATAAGAGAAACATAAACATAATAGCTTGATAGAGAATGATTATCATAATGTGGATATGTGGTAACAAAATTTAACATGATATTTGCATGGTCCAAGGCTCACTGCACAAGGATCCTGACTAAACCCTCATAGGACGTGAATTAGAATGAGTAAACCCTCATCAAACATGAATTATCATCAGTAAACCCTAATTTCGCATGGATTATCCTGATACTATTCTTTACTTGATTCATTGTAATGCTATCATGGCCCACCCTTTATAAACATTTCATTTTATGCATAAATGTGCCACATGGATCATACAACATGTAATAATACAACATAACCATTTATTCCATTATAAAGGAATGTGATTAAATTTTTTTAAACACTATAATAAATAGGTAAATTTTCATAAAGGAGAATACCCCTGATAGATGAATGGGCACAATATTCACCACATAATGACTTTGGCTTGGAAAATCAAGGTGCAATATCGCTACATAAGGGTGTGACATAAGAATTCATTAAAATAGATGATGATAGAGAAGGGGGTATATAATCACATGTAAATTAAATTTCAATTAAGGGGGTAACATAGATATATGTCACAATATATTTAATGTAATTTAGATTCATAATCTAAAATAATTTCTTTAATGTAAATGAAGAGAGGGAAATCCATTATGAAATTTAGGAATGGTATTAGGTGTACAAAAGAGTCATTAATGATAGATAAATAAGTATATACTCATTCAAAAATAAGGATAAAAGTATATGGGATGTTTAAAATCATAACCCAATATTTTTAATTGAAGATAAAATGGCCTGACAACTTCTGGAAACATGGGAATAAATAAGGAAGGGAGAATTTGAGGATCCCTTACATGGATGTGTGATCCCAAAGGCTTGAGAGAGCCTTGAGAGAGGATTATTTGGAGAATGGGGATCATTTTGAGTATTATAGGGAATGTATGGAAGTGCTTTTTCACTCTCCAAATGGATTTCGTGAAGTTGAATGGATGATTGAATGGGTTTATATAGGGAAGGAGAGAGAGTTGTTTATTATTTTGTTTTTGGACACAACACATTAAACTAATAAAAACCACCAAACATCCCATTGTTTTTCCATTTTTTTCACCAAAGGGGAGTGGAAAACATTATGTTTTAAGGACATTGGCCAACAATATTAGAATATTAATATTTCTTTTGTGCAGGGGAGTCACACTCTCAAGGAAATCATTTTAAAACGATAAAATATTTTATAAGTCTTGGAGTGTCCACTAAGGCATTGAAAAATCAATCAAACATATATAAAATCACATTATTTTAATTTTAATAAATATATTGGCTGAATATACTTTTTATAGTATTTTATTACATCACTATTGGGATATTATCTGGTCATAAATACATTATATATTTAAAAAGTATTTAATTTTTACCCAAAACATCGTCTATCGTAGAAAATTATGAAAAATTTATAGTTTGATAATATCGATATCCTAAATAAAAAATTAATATTCATTTTATCTATATAAATTTATAAATATTTTAATTTTTATAATTTAAAATAATAAATGACATTTAATGAAAATTTATGGGTTTTGAAAAAATCAATTTTCAAACATTAATAAAAATAACAATTGTCTTCATAAAATCTATACTATCATTTATATTTTAAAAAACTACTTTAGTAAAAATATTTAATGAAAATATTATTTTATTTAAAATTAAATTTATTAATTAAAATATATTTCTTATTTTAATATAAAATAAAAATAAATTTTTTTCATTAATAACCATTTACAATGTAGCAATAATAAAATGATCTATATTCTTAATTGTATACAAAACTATTGAAAATAATCACAGTGAAAGGGTATTATTACATTACCCCTTATAACTCCCGCATAAGACTTAAGGTTAATGATGTAAATGGTGATAGAATCTAGTGGTGACTTAGATAACACCACACTTGTGATAATTTCAATTACCTTCTACTTCTCTTGTAGGAGATTCCATTCATGATTATCGTGTTGAATAATGGGTTGGGCTAGGTCCACATCGAATCTGAGTGATGCTCTCTTCTTTATGGGATTCGACAATTGGGCTTTGTATGGATAAATTATACTATATTTGGCCATGTAACACACCAATAATTCATAATAAGTTATTTTCTGTAATGTATTTACATAGCCTTCACTACATGAAACACCAAGTTCGAGCACACCACGACTTACCAATCTAGCTGTTAAAAAGTTAGTTATGAATATCATTAACCACATGTGGAATTTTATATACTCTATATAATTTTTACATCCATGTTATGTGTTTCATAAACATAATTTGAGAACAAATAAAAAAATTTAGATACAAAAGGTATTTTTTTAAATGCAATTTACCACCTTTTAATGGAGAATCCTTTTAAACTCCAATATTTTACACTTTAATATATTTAATTTCACAAAATTAAATTTTTCTTTCGAAATGGGACTTAAAATTTTACTTAGGACAAATTTTTCGTGCGTTTCTAATAATATTAATATTTGTATGAATAGTGAAAAATACTAAATTTTAATTGAAATAAAAATTTGAATCCTAATAATTTAGTGTGTTAAATAATATATATGAATGTTTTTATATTATAAATAGATTATATTTTTATCATTTAATCCAATTTTGGTGTTTAGAAGTAATTTTACATTTAAGTTGGACATAAACACATATCAATCTTTTGATAGTTTTTACTCCTCAAAAACACGCTTTCTATTTTTCACAATGGGATTATTATTTAAAATTAATTAATACAAATTCAATTTTTTGAGTTAGAAAAAATAGACATAATTATAAAATTTGTAATATCAAAATTTTCTTTTGTTTATTTTTTTGGCATTTTTCTAAAAAATTTCTA
Organism: Viscum album; assembly: GCA_963277665.1. Taxonomy (NCBI): domain Eukaryota; kingdom Viridiplantae; phylum Streptophyta; class Magnoliopsida; order Santalales; family Viscaceae; genus Viscum; species Viscum album. Next base: position 1,917,215,808 of record OY728148.1, on the reverse strand, counting down.
TTTTTGATGAATAGTGAAAAACACTATGTTATTGTCTAAAACCTACATTTTATTTAAATAATTATTTATTTTAATTAAATTTATTTTAGGTAAAATATATAAATAATACAAATATATATAATGTAATTCATTGGAGTCATTTTATAATAATATTAGATGTATAAGATTTTAATGAATTTTTTAACGTCTTTTACCCACCTTCTTGACACATTAGTTAATTTGCATAAAACAAAAGTTTAACACTTCTCTAAATTGAATTTAAATGATTTGTGAGACATTGTTGAAATTAGTAAGTAATTTTTTTCAATAGGATAAAAATCATTTTTGGTGAACAGTACATTTTCAATTTTATTTACCACCATTAAAAGTAAATAGGGTAATTGAAGGTAAAAGTGATATTATAATTACCGCAACACATATACTAATTCTGTTGGATAATTTAATTTAGACCAAATTAAACACTAGGAATAAAATAATATCCTATTGATCCACGTGTATTAGATTAGAATATTTAATATTTCTTTAAAGAAGAGTGTAATGTGTTAAATTGGATGTATAATAACTAAACCATTTTTAATATATCGTTATAGATAAGATACATTCGCCTATAAATATTCACTAGAAATATAAAAATACATCATACATAATGATATTTTATTTATAATCTTTATGGACTATATAATGAAATTTATTTATGACAAAATGATGATGCATAATGTACATTATTAATGAATGATTAAAATAATTGATATTATAAATATCCAAATAATTGTAAATTGAGTCTTTTGATGAATTACACTAATTTTATAAGTTAATAAAACATTTTATGAATGATTTAATATTTTTTTTAAATTAAGCGTGTTCATTTTACTTTCACAAAAACCAATTACTAAGTAGTTTAAAAATTGACATAAATGAGGTTTTAAAAAAAATACAATATTATTAAATGTTGCAATCTTCCAAAAAAATATAAGGCCTGGTCAAGGGACTCATATAATGATATTATTTCATTAACTAACTTTTTTGGGTTCTCATGTGATGTTATTGTCGGTCTGTTAACTATTTATTAAAATAATACAAGATTACATGGTAAAAGATAAACTATTTAAATAATAGTTAAATATAAAAAATAATGTTAATATGGTGACCTAAAACTTTCTAAAATATATTGGTTGAACGGTTTTCGACCGTTAACCACATTATATTCAAAATAAATCCATTTATAACCATTATAAACTGAATTTTATTGTATAATAAATCAATATTCCAATTTTTCTGAAACTTACCCTCACCTCTCTTATAAAAAGGTACTTCCCCTTCTCCCAAAATCATTCCTCGAAGGCTATTTAGGTTCTCCAAAATCTACTCAAATATCTTCCGAACTACCCTCACATAAACCTAGAGGACTTACTTTGACCATAATGTTGTTTTATGGAAACCTTTTGATCAAATCAAATGTAAGCACCCAAAGAAGAGGTAATAATTTCATCACCTCTTTCAATATTATTTTCTTATTCCACTTCCTCTTTCATTGATGTTTAAATACCAAAATAATAACTCCAGTAACTTATAAATATTGTGATGTTATTATAAATATCGTACAACCATATTCATTATTCTATATAACCTATGAATGACAAAGTCACCATATGTGAGTACGTACTGACAACCTTCTCCATGATGTGGTGTATTTTTTTATTCAACACATCAGTATTTGGATGGGTATAACAATTATTATAAATAATGTAAATAATAAATATAAAATTTTCATTATTCTGTATATATAATATACCATCCAATTACAAATTATTTCACCACTAATAGAATGATATTGTTGCTTGTGCGTGCATACAACATACCGTCTCCACTAGGAGATGAGATTACGTTTCCATCGTAACCATTCAAGAATAATATTATTTTGGTGATTAAAAATAATGATTAAGAACATTATATCATTCTGTATATAAATCAAATACATCCTATCCAAAACAAAAAGGACATACAAAACAAAACCTATAATGGAAAACGAATCGTTTAACACCAAAACAATAATACTACTGAAATATCATTAACAACGAACTATTAAATGATCATATGTGATATCATATTTATGTATGTGGTTTTTTAACAATTGAATAAAAATTATTTGACCATTATATAGGAGGTTAAACTACCCCATACTAAGGAAAAGTACCAGTTAAGGGGCTTTCATCTCACTTTTTATTCCCTTGAGTTTCATGCTACACTACCACTATTTCCTTTTTTGTGGTGTACGTAGTTCCCATGATTGTATTCTTTTTGTAATATAATTTAATTTATTGGTATTTACATCTTCATTGTATGATACTTCCTTTATGCTTTGTATTTTATGTATGTTACCAAATCGGTAATGAAATTTCTAATTTGGATTTCCACACATTGGGTTTTACACAATCCTCATTGATTATTTTACAACAAGATTATGTGTGAAATCACAGTTTATAAATTTACGTATTAATTTAAAGTCTAATTATTGTGGATAAACATTTGATACACATAGTCACTCGATTTATAAATTCTCAAGTCATTAATATGAACTTGATAAGAGTAATCTTAACTCAATTATCATTCATTGAGTAAAACATCCAAGCCGTTACTGTTGTTTTTACCTGAATATGTGTGAATTTCCATTGATTTCTTAACACTTAATATCAAATAATATTGTGTGTATTTATATTTTTTAGACATAATTATTTCATTGATTTATCCTTAACCGAAGTATATTGTCTTTATAATGGATTTCACCTCAATTTAAATTCCATTGAGACTTCGTTGTTGTATGCACAAATAAATTTTTATATGGTGTACATATTGTACTTTGACATAGTATTTATTGAATACATTTATTATCGTTATATTATAATGTTTTTGTTGCCTAAATTATTTGTATTCAAGTGTCCCTCAATAGGTTAGTAACTCTACCTAAAATATCATTATAAGTGTTTTATTTATTTATTCTTCTAAATATTTCTCATTAACGTCCATGTTTTAAAATTGGTGTTATGGATTTATTTGTATGTACAAGAATTTATTAAAATTAAATTTTCAATTAAAAGTTTCAAAGTGATATGGGACACATTGATTCAAAAATCTAATGTTAACAGCCTCTTGATAAATATTGAGACTTTTGAATGTTTTCAATAAAAAGGGGTATATTTCTCTCAAATAGTTTTACGAATTATTTTCATCTATATCAATATAATTCATTATACTTAATTGAGGTTGATAAAATATTGCATATGTTGTTGAATGATTTATGTTTGACTGTGTATGTGCTATTTTTATACCATTCTTGGTTTGTGGATAAAATATTGACATTTCGTATTCTACATTTAAAGAGAATGTTTAAATTAGGTTTCAAATTTTTCATATGAGGAATGAATTGGAAATAGTAAGTGAAAAATAGATACCTATATAGATAATCTATCTATTAGTAGGTCTCAGGAGACAAATTACTGTCTTGGCATAAGGACTTGAAAAAATATTATATGATGTCTTGGCATGAGGCCTTGACTATGTGGCTATGATGTCCAACATTAATAATTCCATCATTATGAAATTATATATTGATATTATATGTGATTATTAGATTAGTATAATACCCATGTGAATAAAGAAATGGAATTGTTTGATTTATGTTTTCCATATTATGATGATGTTTATGTTTAGAAGGCTTGTGTTTTATTCTTGTACATTGCCTTAAATGTTCATGATTATTTCTGATAGTCTCCACTGCATTATTTTCCTTACTGATCATCGGAGCTCTCTCATTCTATGTTTTATTTTTCCCACGATGAGAAGAATTATACTACGATTGAACTTCTGAAATAGGATAACGGATATGATTGTGTTTAATGGGGACCCAACTTTTTTTCCATTTCATGATGTAATGTCACACTTATTTATGTATCTATTACTTATAAGGATACTAAACTAATCAGTCATTTGAGACTTGATATATTGTGATCATTCCAATGTTATTAAATAATTAATTAACTATGGGTAACTAGGGTCAGGGAATTATAGTTGGTATAAGAGGAAGTTTTGTACAAACCTTGGAATCTAGATTTAAAAAAATATATAATTAGAAAACAATACCCTACGATAAACTTTGATGATTCATATAGAATAACTTCCAAAATTTTTGGTAATGTAAATATTATGTGGGTTTTCCAAAAAAACATCCCTGTCCGGATACAAGAATGTAGAGGTAGCTCTGGTACATATATACCTAGTGGTAAAACCAGAAAACCCTACAATGAGCAATAGTAGAATAGAAACTGGTGCTCGAAAAAGTGCCTTTCTGCACTATTGGTTATGACACTCCCATGGGATATTATAAGGATAATTTAAATTTTCCTTATAGTCCTATTTTAAGGATTTTAATTTAGGATTAGATTAGATATCCTTGGATAATAATACGCTTTTTGGGATTTAAAATAAAATTTCTGAAATTCTCTAAATGATTTTATGACTATTGTTACTCAAACTATTCTTTCTGGTTTTAGTTAGTGGATGGATTCCAAGGAAGACAAATTAATAATCAATATGATGTACAAGCTGGGAATGATTGTGGATATAATAAACTATGTTGAATTTGGGTAGGTGTAAAAGATATTTTGTTCATTTCAAATAAGGTATCCAATATTATGATCAACAATATATACATTAACCAAATACGATATCCAACAAAGAAGAGAAAGGTGGAGAATGATAAGAGCTGCAATGGTGGACACCATAGAGAAAAGAAATCTCAATATCCATCATGATGGAAATGTGAAAGGAGACAACTAGGGTAGTGTCTCAATAGAACAAATTAAGGCTTTATATGTGGGAAATAAAGACATAAAGTAAATAATTGGCAAGGGAAAATGAAGTGTACTAGGGAAAAAATAAAAATGATCCTAAGAATAATTTTAAAGTCATTTTCCATATATTTAGGGGACATGGGCTTTACCTGAGTCAATACCCTTTTCTATAGGATAACCACTATGTCAAGGAAAAGCCTATGTGGAAATAGATGTATGGAAAAAAAATTAAAAGTATTAATGCTCTTTATTGGTAGGATTATTTTGTAAGTCGTTCCTCTTGTATGTGTAACCCTACAATTTGTTATAGAAAATGCTATTTGAAGAAGAATTGCCTTTTCTTGTGTGGATATAGTTATAAGGAACAATTTGCGTTTATTTGATCCTTGATTTTGATGAAATTATAGGTTATTAATTTTTTGGACGAAAATGTGATGTATGAGATAACATTTGTGGTTAAATAATGTAATGGTTATTTTGAGGAATTTATATAAATTTTTGAATGTTATAAAATATAGTTTTTGAAAAAAGACAACACAGAGACCGTGTGAAAACCCGTCATGTGAGACAAAGCTTCCAAAATCAAACCCACAACAAATGTGAGACTTAGATTTATCACCTACGACTATACTATGTGAATTCCATGGTTAGTGTGACTAATTCACCTTAGTTAAATGATTTTATTGATCAATATTATGTTGAGTGGGGGTCTTATGATTTATCAAATGAATATCTATAGTGTTGAAAATAGATTTGGTGATTATGAGATAAATTTTATTTTGGAATACATTTGCAATGTTAGGAAAAAAATATGCCTAAGGAAAATAGAATACAATGGGAATTAATTTGAGGAGTAATGGTGCATTTTTTTATGAATTTAGGATTTTTATAGTGATTCAAGTTATTAATGTAAATGATTTTCATATCATAGATAATATGTGATTTGGTTAATTACACTTACGTATTAGATTTTATGAGTAGTTGATGTTTTAAAAAGATAAATATTTATATTTACTATGAAATAATATGTGATTAAATAATTTAATTTTTTGGGTTTCAGTCATAGTTTGAATTATATTGATATATTTTAAGGACAATTGTGTATTGAATGGTCTGTATTGAACATTGGGCATTGTTTGTTTAATTTTGGAAATTATGATTAGTATTTATTTCTATAAATGATTATCTATTTTGGGGATTATCTGATATTGTACAAACAATTTGGTTTTAGTTAATCTCTAAAAAAGGGAAATATATAGTTAATCTTTTTTGGATTATGTGATTCCCTAAAAAATGATTCTAGCACTTCAGGGGTGACCAAGTCATCATGAATACTCATCATTTGGAGAAAATATGAGTTAGTGGTAGAAATTTATGAAATGATGACACTCTACATAAAAATTAATTATATCTCATTATTTTCATAGTCAATCTCCTAAATAAATTCCATTCCCTTATGAAATAGATTATAAAACAAAAACTTTTGTCTGTTAAATTTTCTTACACAGAAACTAATGATCATTTAACCCATCACATTTTTGTGGTTTTTTGGTTGTTATATTTCTCCTGATCTTTTTTTTCTATCACTCTATAGTAGAACTTAACACTTAGTTTATCTTCTATATCCATGTTTTCCTGCATGGAATGTTATTATGGATTATCACGGGTGACCATTATACTTCTCTTCTTTTATTTTAATGTGATTATTTTATTTACTCTTTTCTCTGTGTGGGACATTCAATGATGTTCCCAAGTAAAATTTTAAAATTTTAAGGACAAAATATACAAAAGGAGTGAATAATTTAACACCCAATGATTTCATAGTATGTAATTATCATTATAGTAATTCAAAATATTGCGCTACACACAACACCGAGTTCGAGCACATCATAACATATCAAACCAACAATTCTAAAAATGGTTATGAATTGTATTAAAAATATTTTGATTTTTATATACTCTATATAATATTATAATCTATATTCTGTGTTATTTACACCTAATATAAGAACAAATTCATTTTTCAGATAAAAGAAGTATTTTTTCAAAAATGAAATTTTACTTCCTTTTAATGGAGAATAAAATTTAAGTCAAATATTTGACACTTTTATATATTTAATATGAAAATATAAAATTCTTCATTTGAAGAGGGATTTAAAAATTTAGTTTGGATAATTTTTTAGTGCTTTTAATATAACATTCATATTTTGATGGATAGTAAAAATACTAAATTTTAATTGAAAACAACTTTTTTGATTCAAATAATTTAGAGTGTTAAAATATAATTTTTAATGGTTTTCAAGTATAATTAGATTATATTTTTATCATTTAATCCAATTTTTGTATTTGGATGTAATTTTATATTTTAATTGGACATAAACACATATCAATCTTTTGCTAGTTTTTACTCCTCATGAACCCGCTTTTTTGGTTTTGACAATGTGAATATTTTTTAAAATTAATTAATACAACTTATATCGTTTTAATTTTTTAAAATAGGCATAATTTTTTAATTTTTAATATCAAAATTATCTTTGGGGAATGTTTTTTATTTTTTAAAAAACATTCAATTTTTGACAAATTGTGAAAAACATTGCATTATTATTTAAAACTATATTTTTGATTAAATTATTATTTGTACTATTTAATTTTAATTTAGGTAAAAATAGATAAATAATACCAATATAATTTCAATTTTATTCATTGGAGTAATTTTAAAAAAAATAGATGTATTAAATTTCATTTAACTTTTTAACGACTTTTACCCATCTTCTAGGAACATTTGCAAATTTACATATTAAATTATTTTACTACATTAGTAAATTTAATTTAAATAATATGAGAGACAAGGATTGCATAATTAAGTAATATGTGGTTCAATAGGATGAAAATCCTTTTTTATGAATAGTATATTTTCTATTTTATTTACCATAGTTGAATGTAAATAGGGTAATTAATGTAAAATATTATATTATAATTACCCAAAATATGTCAAAATTATATTTTATAACTTTATATCGACCAAATTAATCCATAGGAATTAAATATGATCCCTTGGATCGACTTGTGTTAGATTAGTACATTTATTATTATTTAATTTAAAGATGATTTAAAGGTGTTAAATTCAATGTTCTATAAGTAATCCATTTTTAATATAAAGTTAAACATAATATAGATACGACTATAAATATTCATTAGAAATATAAAAATATTTATTACATAAAAGTATTTTATTTTAATATTTTAGAAATTAAATAATAAAATTTATTTATGAAACAAGGATAACGCATTAATTACCATATTATTGAATGATTAAAATAATTAATATTATAAATATCCAAATAAAGGTATATTCATAATTTTGATCATTAAAATAATTTTCTAAGTAAATATGGAATTTCGGGATTGATTTTAATTTATATAGATATAAGTAATCTTTTTTTTTGAATTTTACAAAAACCAATTACTAAATATTGTCAAAATTGAAATAAATAAATTTTTAAAACAAATAATATATTATTAAATGTTATAACATTCTTAAAAATATAAGGTTTTTCCAAATAACTCATATAAAGATTTCTATGTCATTAATTAACCACTAGGGGTTATCTTGTCTTTTTATAGTTTGTTTATTAACCATTTATTATAATAATACAAGAATACATTGTAAAAGTTAATCTATTTTACTTAGAGTTAAATATAACAAATATGGTTAATATGGTGTCATAAAGCTTTCTAAATCCTATTGGTTGCGAAGGTTTTTACCCAACCCCACCTTATCCTCCAAATAAATTATTTTTTATTTTTATAAACCGAATATGATTGTACAAAAAATTAATTTTTAATGTTTTTCCTAATGTGACCCACACCTCTATTATAAAAGGTAACTTCCCCTTATCTCAAAATCACACATCCAAATCCATTTTTCTCCACCAAACCCTAGTCAAATATCCTCCCAACTACCACCAATTGAATATAGAGGCCTTGAATTGATCATAATGCCAACCAATGGATCCCTTTTGATCAAATCAAAAAGAGAACCTAAATAATAGGTAGTAATTTCTTCATCCATTTCCATGTTCTTTTCTACTTCCACTTCCTCTTTCATTTTTGGTTTAATACAAAAAAAATAACTAAGTATATTCTATATACTATTATGTTATTATAAATGTTTTACAACCATATTCCTTCTTTTATCCATCCTATAAATGACCAAGTCAGCATACATGTGTACGTACGGCTTACATTCTCCACGTTGGGGTGCAGTTTGTTATCCAACACTCCATTTTCTTGATAGGTATAATAATTATTATAACTAATGTAAATAGTAAATATAACATGTCAATAATTCTGTATATATAATATATCATCCAATTAAATACTATTTCAAAAATAATAGAATGATATTTTCACTCGTGCGTATGTACGATTTACCATCTCCACAACGCGATGATATTTCATTCTCCATCATAACCATTAAAGAATAATATTCATTTGATGATTAAAAATATTTATTCAGAACTTAATATCATTCTGTATGTGAATCAAAGACATCATTCCCGTGAGATTCATGCTATATTGTCACTATTTCCTTTTGTATGGTTTATGTATTGCAGATGAATGCATTATTTTTGAAATATACATTAATTTATTTGTATTTAAATCTTCATTGAATGATCCTTCTTTCCTAGCAATAATGTTTCAAAGGATACCAAATCTGTAAGGGAATTTCTAATTTGGATTTCCACTCATTGGGTTTTAAGTAAACATCATTGATTATTTTAATCCAAGATAATGTGTGAAATCACAATTTATTTATTTATATAATATTTTCCACTGTCCTTTTGGTGGATATACAATTCATACACATTATCACTCTATTGATAAATTCTCAAGACATTGATATGAACTTGATAAGATTAATCGTAACACAATTTTCATTCACTGAGTAAAACATACAAGTCATTGGTATTGTTTTTACAAGAATATTTGTGATTGTACATTGATTTATATACACTAAATATCTAATAATATTGACTGAACTTTTATTTTTATACATATTAATTTTATTTATTAATCCTTAACCTAAGGATACAGTCTTTATAAAGGATTTAATCTCAATTTACATTCCATTGGGACCACTTTGTTGTTACGCAGCAATTCACATTTATAGAGTGTACTTATTATTATTTGACATAGTTTATCATAACTCCCTTTATTATCACGATATTATAATGTATTAATTAGCCAAATTATTTGTATTCATGTGTCTCCATTTGGTTAGAAATCTGACCAAATTTTCATTCAAAATTTTTTAAAGATGTATTCTTCTAAAACATTTTCAGAAATTTCCATGTTTTAAAAATGGTGTTAAGTATTTATTTATATGGGTAGAAATGTTTTAAAATAAATATTCCTTTTAAAAGTTTCAAAGTGGTATGGGACACATTAATTCCAAAATATATTTTTATCATTTCCTTGAAATATAGTGAGACTTTTAAATATTTTCAACAAATGGTGATATTTCTCTCAAATAGTTTTATCGATTATTTTCATCTATGTCAATATCCTTCAATAATATTTATTGAGTTTCATACAATATTAAATATTTTATTGAATGAGTTGCTTTTTATTGTGGATGTGCTATTTTTATACCATTTATGTTTTGTGGTTAAAATATTGACATTTTTTATGCTAGTTTTAATAGGAATGTTTAGATTATATTTCAACCTTTTCATATAAAGAATGAATTTGAATTAGTGAGTGATGGGTGGAGCCCGCTATAGAACTTTGATGTATCAATATGTCTCATGAGAACAACTGGTGTCTTGGCACAAGGCCTTGAAAAAATATTATTTTTAGTTTTGGCACGAGGCATTGAATATGTGGTCATGATGTCCGGCATTATGAATTCCATCATTATGAAATTAGATATCAATATTAAATGTGATTATTCTACTTCTAGAATATCCATTTGAATAAGTAAATGTAATTATTTTTTTATATTTTTTATTATTATGTGGATGTTGGTTTTAAAATCTTTGTGTATTAATCATATACATTTCCTTAAATGTTTATGGTTATTTATGATAGTCTCTACTTTACTGTTTTTGTTACTAAGAATCTGATCTCACCACTTTCTATGATTTATTTTTCCTATGATGCAATGAAGTATATTAAATTTATCCTGTATGAATAGGCCATGGGATATGAGTCTGTTCAAAAGGGACACAATGTTGTTGTTTTTTCATTTCATGATGAAATATAAAACGTAAGTATGTTTCTAGTACTTCGAAGAAATCTAAACTAATCAATAATTTGAGACATGAACTCTTCTGATCATGCAATAGAATGTAATAATTCACGGACTTTGTGTAACTAGAGTCATGGCATTATTGTCCATCACATCCTTTATCTAAGTAAATAGGATTTCATAAATCCATATATTTATACTAATCAAGTGATCATTGTTCGATGATTATATTAGAAACGGTAAATGTTTTTAATGGTATTTTAAATTCCAAAATCATAAAACCATGAAAGATCATCTGTTTTATATAACCATTATAAATAATAATACATCTAATTAGATCAAAGGGAGTTTTCATTAATAACAGTTTGGTTCATAACATTCATCCCCCTTAAGAAATAACATCCTCAACATTTAAATTTCCCATAATAAAATAGATGAGGTTTACTTTGCATCACCACTTCATCTGATTCCCACATTTCCTCTATAAACATGTGGTTTCACAACAAAACCATGATGAAGGTAATTGATTTATATTATAGATATTTTTTCTGAAAATCTTTGATATTCACCGGATTCTCATCATAAGAGGGGACATTCCCCAATAGTACCAATTCTATTTTGAGTACATGCAATGGGTAATGTATGTACTTCCACAAGAGTGATACATGGAATAGATATTTTACTTGAGACATATTTGCTGGGAGTGATAGTCAATTGGGAACTGCTCCAATGCGATCAAGGAACTCAAAATTGATGATGTACCTTGAAAAAAGCTTTCCATTCTTCCCAAATATCATAAAACACTTCCACAGTGATATGCAGTGAAACACCATGACTCCAAACGAAAAAAATCATTCTCATTGAAGATTATCAGCTTTGGTATTTTGTCCACTCTGAAAAGCATTAATGCGCTGCTAGATGGTCTTAACCTTCTTACCCATTTCTTCGACCATTTTTCAAACTATTAGTTTTACACCCCAACATCATCCCAAAAATCTGGTGTTTCACTCCTATTCCCATAAATAGATTCATTAGGATTCATTTTGATGCATTATTGGAAACTATTAGTTTAAGGGAAATAAAAAAGAATGATATTTTGATATTATCGTCCTTTGATATTCATTTATCATGCTCTATACATGTCCTCAACTATTTAGACAGTCCAATATGTTTGGCCATCAGTTTGAGGATAATAATACTTACTAATGATTAGCATAGTATTTCGATTGTGTTTGATAATTTTCTAGACCATAGATATAAATATTGTAATTGAATCAGATACAATCGATATTGGTACTCTATGAAGCCTTACCGCATGTCTGATGTATATCCATGGTGGTTTATCTAATGATAAATCCTCCCAAATTGCAGTGAATTGTGCAGTATTTGTAAGACAATCCAAAAAAACCCATATAGCATTGATTCCTTTGGATTTCTTCAGAAGTCTGATGAAAAAGCCGATGGTAATGTTTTCCCATTTCCTTTTTGGAATGGGTAATTTTTTCATCGTCCCCTTAGACATCGGCCTCTTAGCCTTCACTTGATGGCATACAATTCACAATGATGTATATTCTACAATCTCTTTCTTCATGTCATCCCACCAATAATGATCTCAAACATCTTGATACATCTTTGTATTTTTTTGGTGAATGGATAAAATTAAACCATGTGAATCATCCAAAAAGACATTCATTAACTCCGAATTTAATGGAGGACATAGTCTTGACCCAGATCTCACAATCCATTCATTATTAACATTGAACTCTGAGGATTACACTTTTCTGATAGTTAACAGTTTCTTCTGGAATCCCCATAACATTTTTTTGATAATCCTTAAACCATTCCAAAAGTAATGGTTGAAAAATAATTTGTGAAAGGATTGATGATATTCCATTCTTTATTATTCTCATGTTCATCTTCAAAATATATATATATATATATTGGATCATTTTCAATTCAAAAAAATGATAGAATCACTGGGTCTTTTCTTCTTATTGAGTCCACCACCTTGTTCGCTTTCCTAGGGTGTTAATCGATTGATTAATCAAAGACATGGATCATATCTATCCATATTTGATGGCGCATGGTCAACTCTTTCTGTGTGAATAAATATTTGAGGCTTTGGTGATCTATATATATTTCACACTTCTTCCCATAGTGGTAATGCCACAGAATTTTCAAAGTGATTATTATTGTAGCCAACAACAGATCATGTTTTTAGACATTTTTCAAATGAAATTTCATTTTTCTTGAAGCATAAGAAATGTCTTTGTCGTTTGAATTAGCACACATCCAAAGCCCTTCATCCAAGAATAAGTAAATAGAATAAATGTTCTCTACTTGTGGGTAGTGTGAGCACCGTCATAGTGATTAGAATCCTTTAATACTCCTTGATTTTCTCTTCACATTCATCACTCAATGAAAACATGACTCCCATCAGATTTATCTTAGTAAGAGTGTTTGAAAATTGAGAGTAATATCTCAAAAATCGTAGATAATTGCTAGCTAACACATGGAATCTATGGGTATTCTTCACAGTTATAAGACTAAACAATCCCTTAATTTAATTTTTCATTGATGGATCCATAGATATCCCATTGCTTGTGATAATATGACTCATTTATTGGAATTCCATAAACTAGAACTCTTACTCGTTGTACATTTCATAAATATTTTCCACTGGCAAGGTATCTAGTACAGTTACAGGATTCTCCTCATACTCCTCCTTTTTTTGGAGTATATTAGAATATCTTCTATAGTGAATACCACACATTTATTGAGGTAATATCTAAAGACTATATTAATAAATTAAATTAATTTTTCTAGAGCATTAGTGACTCCGAATGTTATTACTATGAATTCAGAGTTCCCACACCTTGAACTAAAATCAGTCTTGGGGATATCCTCCTTCTTCACCCTTATGTGGTAATATAGTTACTTAAAATCCACATTGGAGAAGAATTTTTATCCATGTATTTGATTGAAAAGGTCCTCATATTGTGGCAGAAGATAAATTTACTTTATCTGGATTTTTTTGAACTCACGATAACATAAAAAGGAGCATTGACATATCCTTCTTCCTAACAAAGAGGACTGGTTCACCCCATGGGGATCCACATTGGAGTATAAAACATTTATCCAAATTCTCCAATAGTTGTTTCATTATCTCCTCAAGATCCAAAATAGACATTCTATACAAATTATTTGATATTGGAAAAGACCCATGTATAAGATTAGTCTAAAATTCAACATCTCATTAAGAGGAAGACTAGAAAATTCCCCAGGAAACACATCAGTGGATTCCCTCAAAAAAGGCATGTCTTCAAGGATTGTATCTTCCATAGACTCAGTCATCTAAGCAAGATATTCATGCTCATATGGCAGTAATATCCACACAAGAGATGACGGTGCTAAAGATGATTCCTTCCCCACCTTGAACTTTAACATAATTGGAGGTCGATTCTTCATATAGAGAGTAAATTATCTCTCAAGGAAATTTGTGTTGGCTCTATATAGGGAAAGTAAACCCCTAATGTGAATTGCATCAAATTACACTATTGAGAGCATGACGAGGTTCTCCAGGAAGATCAATCCATAGATTTTGACAAGGGATGTTTTATATTCATGGGATGCAATGGTTGACTCATGTTTTGTTATCACTAAGAAATCTACATTCATAATTTGTGGTGGTGTTGGGATTGTTCTACTAAAAATTTGATATATAATAAAATGATTAGAACCAGTATCAAAAAGTACATTCAATATTCCTGAATGAATAACTATCATACATGTCATCACATCATTGTCAGGGTTCTCTTCAGTAGTTGTGATGGAAAAGGCTCACAAATTCTACCTTGGATGATGTTGGTTGCCTCCAATATCCCCTGGCATATGAAACTAGTTTGAAACATTCCATGATTATTTGATGTTGGATAAACGAAAAATGTGTTGAGGATCAAACAGTCCATTCCATTCCTCTGTCAGAGTAGTGGGTTTTTTATGTTGGAAATTAATGTCTAGGTTCCCTTCCCATCCACACCTAAATGACTTCGTCATCCCCTTCATGAAATTTCCAGGGTAATTCTTTTCACGCCTTTGGAAGGTGGGTGATGTAATTTATTTTCACCATTAGATTTATCCATAAGACAACCAGAATTAATGTCCACATTTTTCTTCTTATACCCACGATATCCTTGAGAATCACTGATCTCCATTTTGACATTTAGAGCACATCAGAAAATTCCCTCATAGATATCAAAGTCACAGATCACTAGGGCTTTCCGTAGACATTGTTTCAACCCACTTAAGTAGTAGTCAACCTTGAATTTGGGGGTAGCAACAATGAAAGAGGTGTATCATACAAGCATTGTGATGTTTTTATCATACACCCCGATATATTCATAGTATTTTTTCTTGTGGGAAACGAAGTTCATTTCCATCATAAATAGGAGGGTGAGATGAAAAAATTTATCACAATACATTTTCTAGAAACCCATCTATTCCAATTCCTCGATCTCTTCCTCGATCTTCATAATTTTGATCAATCTCCAATGTTGATCAGATTCACCCTATATAAGATAAGCATCCAGAAGAAACATCTCTTGTTTAGAACTTTGAAGGATGAAGAAGATCTTCTCAATGTATTTAATCTATTGTTCTTAGATTAATGGTCCAGATGATCTATAAAAAGTATGAGGCCTTTTTCTCATAAAGCTGTCGAATGAGGCTTCTTCTATCATAGGGGGGATGAATGTTCATCATGACCTATGATTCCAATAAAAACCTAAGTTAACTGAGAGTGTATCATTACAATGTTTTCAATTCCCACTCACATTAGATTAAACATCTCATTAGAACAATCACCACATTGATCATTGAATTGGCTGATAGCAAAAGTCCTCCTATTACCAGCCACTGGTTGAAATAAAAGGAATGCTTGGGTTAACACATAAAAGGAATTCCAAATACAAAAAGTGATATCTAATAAATTACATTTATCTACATTAATTGTGAATTTATAGTTTTCAATATATGTTATCCATTATCAACATCCCAACATTTATTCTTAGGTTTATTTTTTTATTTTAGTAATAATGGATCCCACTATTATCAAGAATTTTCCAAAGTATATACCTTGGTAGTCAAATAACCAAATGGGAAGAAAAGAATATTGTTTTTCACCAATTATAGTTTGATTCTAGCTCAAAGCAGTGCATTTATGTTTTACCCCTAGATACATATTTTCCAGAGACACCTCTATTTTTTTGTATCTTGACAGGGATGTATATTATTGATAAAGAACTTACTCTATAATAACAAAAATTTTATGGATGTTTTTATAAATATTCTTATACCTATGGATTTCGATATAATTTTCTAATCATAATCCCAAATATAACTAATCCTATCCTCTGATGCCAACAATAAGAACCCTATTCTTTATTACAAACATAAAAATGATTTATTTCATAAACATTAACATTATACAACCTAGAAGATTGAGAGGTCTAGTATCTTTGGGGATTAGGAAAATTATAAAACCATATAAGACATAAAAATTCAACATATTTATTGAAAATGTTTTTTACATGACCCCAAAATTCCTTCATATTTATCATTTCAAAGGATAACTTGAGGACATACATAAAATAAGGGTGAGCTATAAAGACCAATAAGAGAGTTTACAAGGAAAAACATGAATCATTCAATTCCAGTAGGCAATAAGAATATCAATGGAGAATAATAAGAACATGAGAATTAAGTCATGATATATAATTATTATAATCACATGGAGATGTGGCAAGAACATATAACATGATATTAGTGTGAGCCAAGGCTCAATGCACATGGATCATGAGTAAAACCACATTGAACATGAATTAGTATGAGTAAAACCTCATTTCATATGAATTATACAGAGTAAACCATTATTGTGCATGGTTTATCATGATAATATTCTTTACCAAATGTATATGAGCTCTATCATGGCATACCCTTTATAAAAATTTCATTTCAGGCCTAAGTGTGCCACATGGATCATACAACATGGAATAATTCAACATTATCATTTATTCCATTATAAAGAATTATGAAAAAGATACATTAAATATATAATCAATACCTAAATTTTCATAATAGTGATTACGCTTGATAAAGAAATGGTCATGGTATTCACTACACAATGTCTTTCTCTTGAAAAATTGTGCTGCAATTTCGGCAGCATAACGACGTGACATAAGAAGGCATAAAAAGGCTGATGAGAGATAAAGGGGTATCTAATAATTTATACATGAAATTTAGAGTAAGGGGGTCAAATTAATACATGTCAAAATATATTTAATTGAATTTTATTTCATTATATAAAATAATTTCTTTAAGGTATATGAGTAGATATAAATCCCTAATGGAATTTCAGCACGGTAACAGGTGTACATGGGAAGCATTAACGAGATATAATGGGTTCTATAATCATTTAAACACATTGAATAATTTATATGGTATGTGTGAAATCATGACTAAACTTTTTTTATTTTAAATAAAATGATATAATTATATAAGAAAACTTGGACATAAATAAAGAAGAAAGGAATGTGAGGATCCCTTTCTTGGAAGTGTGAACCCAATAGCATGGGAGAGGCTTGATAGGGGCTTTAATGGGAGCATGGAGTGGATTTGTAGGATTATATAGAGATGAGGTCATAGGTTGGTAGATCTCCAAATGGTTTGAGCAATTATTAAAGGGATATTTAGTGAGTTTATATAGAAAATAACATGGGATTTTTTATTATTTTTTGGACACTACATATTAAACTAATCTAAAACACAAACCATACAATTATAAATTCCAATAATTTTAGCCAAAGTGGAGTGTAAAAATTTATTTTATTTGTCCAATGATCAAACATAAAAAAATATTAGGCTTTATTATGTTCAAACAAGCCACACTATCAAGGAAATCATTTTGAAAAGTTATAATAATTTATAGGTCTTGAAGGGTGATCTATGGAATCATATAAATAATAATAAAAATATAAATTCACATTATTTTAAATGAAAACATATATTAAACGAATAACTATTTTATAGTATTTTATTACATAACTATTGGGATAGAATGATGTTATAAAACACATTATATATTTAAATAGTATTTAATTTTTACCCAATAATTTGAATGTATAAGAAAATTATCAAAAATTCACCGTTAGATAAATTCAATGCCCTAAATCCAAAATAATGTTTATTTTATCTAATTAATTTTATAAATATGTGAATTTTTACTTTTAAAATAAAATATTTCTTTTATTGAATATTGATGGGTCTTGACAAAAACAGCTTTCAAACCACCATAAAAATTACAATTGTATTCAAAAAAAATTATACGCTAATTTATATTTAATAACAAATTTATTTAGTAAATATATTTTATTTCATTTTTATTTAATTCAAAAATCTATTAATTCATGAAAATAGTTTTTTAATTTAATAGTAAATAAAATTAATATTTTTGTTCAAAAAATAATTTACAAACTATCAGTAATAAAATGAATACATATTATTATTCTATAGAAAACGAATGCACATTATCATAGAACTAGGGTATTGTACCATAAACCCTTATAAAAATACAACATAAGACCTATGTGTAAGGCGTGTGATGGTGACATACTCGTGGGGTGTCTCAGATAACATTAGTCAGGTGGAAATCTCTATTAACTTTCACTTATCCCATATGTGTTTCCATTCAAGTTTAACATGTTGTAGCTTGGCTCGGTCTTGGTCCAAGAGAAATGTCGAGTGACACTTCTTCATTCTGAGCTCCAAAAAATGGGCTTCGAATGGATTAATTCTAATGGATATGCCATCACATCCTTTTTTTAATTAAATTGGATTTTTCAAAGAACTATATTTAAACTAATATTGTTATCATTGTTAAATGGTTGTATTAGCAATGATAATAATTATTAATGTTATTTTAAAATCCATATTAATAAGACCTAGGAAGTGTATATGTTTCATATAATAGTTTTACATAATAATTCATTAAATTAGATCAAGAATAATATTGATTAATAAATGTTTGGGATGTTACACTAACTATCATATGAATGTATTGTTGAAAAAATAACATTAAACACCATTATTAGCTAGATAACCGATAAAAATTTATTTAACATATGATTGTATGATTAAGACGGCATATTTGTGTGCCCTCTATTCTAATCACACATATAAGGATTCTTTCAAACTGTAATTAGATTGATATTTTGTTAATGTGTCAATTTTTCGTATTAGTACTTTGTGGGAGATGCTGAATGGTAGGGTTGTTTGAATAGTTCACAGAGAGGCTAATATAAGGTTGAACACTATATTGATGTGTACTGAGACTGGATGACCTCATCCTGAATACTATTATAAATATAGGATAGTGGGCCAAATATATGTCATCCACATAAGGTTTTTGGAATGCTGGACCGAAATAACTCTACAATGCGGATGGTTGGACCATAAAAGACTATTTGTTTTTAAAACCACTAATTTTCTATGCATATCGATTCTTATGCCCACTTTTAGTTTTTGATATATGGTAAATGATTACATTTTGTAATCACTTTCTCAAATAATTTATATGATTCTTCCTTTATGTGTCACTCTACTCTCTCATGACCAGAAAAATCCACACCCAATTAGTGCCTATATGGAGCTTTTATAGGGGTATGGATATAACCAATAAAATTACACCCAAATATTATTTTGGTTTTTAAGAATCCTTCACACCACATAGGGGATAATTATTTTATGGGGTGGTGGGATGAATATAATTCCTCACCCTATATAGGGAACATTCTTTTGTGGGGGTTAGGGGAGGGTGACTCCTCAACCCCTGACCAAATATTTATTTAAGAGGGGTCTGAAAAATAATTCTCATCCTATAAAGTTAACATCCATTTTTGGGGAGTCCAAATGATTAATCCTCTCCCCAAAAAGAAAATTTTATTTTTGGATGGCCAAAATAATAGAAGTCACCCCACAAATGTTTTTAACTTGTTTGGGCACTATGGAGAGGATCAATACAGACCAGTGACTCACATAGAAATAATTCGATGAGGATAATGTAGTTATCTTATGGATACATTGTGGCTCTTAGTTTATTTCCATTATAATATTCATGGAATATGTAGATCTATTTTAACACATCTGATCTAAATAACATAGATCCATTTTAATCAATCATTCGATATTTATCAAGCTAGATATTATAACCCCTACACCCATCAAAATGGGGTATGGTTGACATGAAGAGGTGTCCATTCACAGGTTGACGGATGTCCGGTTTAGTATTTGAGGGATAAATTTCAACGTGAATGTGTACACAGAGAAGGCCCCACATATATAAAATATCTTAGTCTCTATAAATTTGTAATTTTATGATTCAATTTCTTTATAGTAGTTGTGAGGTTGACCATGTAGAATCATTCTTCACATATATCATACATTGTAGATTACTGGCCCCACATGTTGAAAAATTTCATTCATGAACTATTATTTTCCAAAAAAATTTATTCCCCTTTTTAGTCCAATGTTTCATATATAACAATAATTTATTCCACATGAGCTCTTTCTGGTCCACATAGTGGCTTGAGTGCTTCATGGGTTGAATTTCATCCTATGCAACTGACTATGATTTTCAATTTTTTAATTTGATTAATCTATTTTATTTTGGAAGATTTTTCATACTAATTGGTTAAAATGAATTCATTAAAGTGGCCTATATATAGATTCTGGGATTCTTCCTCCTATATTGAGATGAAAATTTCTAGTTTTAGGGACTTTAAAACATTTCTTCAACATCATTTAATTCTGTAAGAGGGTATTATGATGATTGTCCTTTCATAAGATCTTAAAAATTATACATTAAGCATAAAATTAACCTTGTACATCTTTAGAGACCCATATGTTCTCCAATTCAACTAGATGATCAGAATCATCCATCTTATTGGTTTTATGTGTCCTCAGATCATGTTCAAGAAATGATTCTGTTATAGGATACATAATTTTTATATTCAGTCAAGTGAAGGTTTACATTATAAATAGTTCTTTATGGAATAATATTAACAAACATAATCAAGAAAAATAATTATATTATGAATTCCCGATAACCCATCCAGTTAAATCCCCTAATGATGTTGTTCCAAAAAAGGGTTGCGTACTAAGTCAGATTTGCTGTTTAGATATAGTTTTTAAAAGTAATGGTACTAGGTGTTCCCATTGCACAATAATTAATTGGAATTTTCAGAACCATTAAAGGTTTTCATATTATATCATGTGGGAATTATTTCATAGAATGTGGTGTAACCTCTTATCAATATATTTCTAAAATTAATCATCCATTGGGGTTCATTCATTAAAACCAACCACTTATCAAATGGAAAAGTCAAAATCATTTTTGGGATATCTTCTATTTGAAATGAATTATAATTCTTGGTAACATGTTTAATGAGTTGATTCATGCATCTAATTTATAAAAAGACATCAAATATAATTATCAATTTGTAAGAGACTTATAGATCAAGGTAGAAAAATCACTATGCTATACCATTAACACTCTTTCTCTTATACCATTAACTGAATAGATAAATATGTTTTTCAAGCTAGTAGTCGATGGTCCAGTGCACTAAAAACAATCTGACTCAACAATTATTTGGTGTAATTGATTCATACTTGACTACCCTAAATTTTGGAAAAAAATACATGGGGATACTATATACATATATATGTATCACAAGACTTTCGATTTGCAAAAAATTTCTCCTTATTTTTTATTGATGGAATTTTTAATCTCATTATTATTATTTAAGTGATAGGGTATAGAAATAGATTCTAGTTTCCACAATAGTATAGGGGAAATCCAATAAAACTAGTTATACCTAACATAAATTGTTTTTATGATCTTTTGGTTCATATAACAGAGGGTGGATCCCCAAATTTCCTTATCCAGCCATTCCAATTTTTATATAGATGGTATGAGAATCAAATACAATATAATTAATACCAATATATTTCAATGATAATCCATTCAACATTTTCCCATTATTCCTAATATTTTTTCCATTCATCATTAATCCTTATGCATCGATTGTGATCTTTATTTTCTGACAGATTCTTTCAGTTTTTCATTCAATACATATCTTAATTTTTTTGGAGTGGTGATCAATAATGGTGGAGTACGTTTAAAATAATCCTTCCACATAATCTCATTTGAGATGGGTTTCTAACTACCTAATTAGATGTGGTTGTCATTCGAAATCCTTATTATCTCGATAGATTCACATTAAAATTTGGATGTTTACTACTGATTTAATAATTAACACTCATCAGGATTAAAAGTGAATCATAACCAATTATACTTTATCATTTATAGTTGATGATGATATGTGATGACTACATCATTAATTTTTTTACCCTATGGTAATGCTTAATCTATCACATCATATGGTTATGGAAAAAGAAATCTGGAATACTATTCAAATGGGATGTTAGGGAAATTTGTCTAAATGATGGATAAACCATTGGATTCTTTGAGTTACATTCATATCATGCTCTCTTAAAAAAATCAAAAAAGGAAATATGTGCATCAAGGAATTCATAGAAAGCTGGGAGATATTCTTCTTCATGTTCCACTTTTTTTGGGAGTAGTGCAGACCCACCATTAATGAGTGACACTCTTGGTATCCCCACATTCATTAGTTCATAGGAAATATTTTTGGGAATTCCAACAATCGATGATAAACATATCTTAAGAGGTCCTCAAATTAATCTTGATGCAGGGATGGAAGTATTTCCCAAAACCTTGACACAATTTGGAGATATAATGTCTATAGAGAATGTGATCCTGAGTTATATACATGTTATGGTGGGTTTAGAATGATTGGTTCGCAATCCTATGATTTATTGCCATCCATTTCAAAAATGGGTATGGTACAAATTTTACACGATCATCATAAGGATTACATTGGAGAATATTTTTGAGAAAAAATATACATTTGTAATCTTTTTCTCTCCTTAATCATAGGTGGGATTAATTACCAATAATATAATATCATTTTTCATAATGATTTAATTTTATGTTATTATTTGGTTGTTTCAAAAAGAAACATCATTTAGTCTATTCATTCCAATCATAATGAAAAAGATTCAAATTATACTACTCCTAATCTATATAATGTAAATATAATTGATGTCAAACTACGTAATTGTATTTTTTTATAGATTATGGATTTGTGTGAATATGAGGCTCATATTGCCTGAATAAAGGAATGGTTATCATTGAAAAACATGGGGCTATAGGACACAAAATTGAAATGATGTGATCGAAAATCCTTTGTTATGAAAATGAATCCATAATTTGATGATGATGTTGGGAAAAGGTGCAGTCACGCATAGGCCCTTAAAGACACACATCCGACATTAGTTGATCTCTTCAATAAATCATGTTAAATTTTTATAGTCACTTAATATGAATCTCATTTCACAAAAATATCTACGAGAGATTCTTGGATTTTTTTCCAGACTATATCTTTAATATTTGAAATGAAGGACATGTTTTCCATCATATATCTTTTTGATACATCACCCCTTTGGATTTTAAAAGTAACAGTAGAGTTTTATTATTTTTATTGTATCCATGTATTAATATATTTCACAATAAATAATCAGAATAGGAAAATAATATTAAAAAAATTTGGATCATAAGGCCTAGAGATTTGAGAATTTAATTTTTCTAAGGTTTCCCATTATGGGATCTAAACCTAACAAGTGTTATATCTCACCTCATTAGAATTTTATGGTCTTACAAGATAGACCTTTGAAAAAAATGTTTTAGTCTTAATATCATTGACTAATAATTATTTTACTATTATAAAATATAACATGGATTTCAATCCCTAAATATATATCTCTATATATATATATGACTCATGTGAAGTGAGAATGGTATATTATTTTTATTTAATGAGTCCTTATATAGGAAACAATGTTTCAATACCACATTTTATATTAAAATAATAAACAATGTGGTATTAATATTATGAGACACATATTGTTTCTGTGCCCATAACATATATATGGATCAAGCTATCATGTAGGAATGAAATATGTAATAATAATTGTGACTTAGATTAGATTTACCTGGTAATATATATTAAAATTTGAATTCTATATCATAACATGATTCATGATCAATGTGATAAAGTAGTTGCATCGTGGAAATTCATTTATATCTACATGAGTCTGCATGTTAGGGAACATGTTGAATTATTTTTTCCTCATAAAGATATCACGATTTGTGTTACGGAAAGAATCTGACTATGTTCTAATTACCATTATCAATAAATAATTGAGAATGTATGATACCAATATATAGTTAGAATTTTTATATTAGGAATTCCATATTCATATTTCCTCATTTCATGAGATTTGAATATTTTAAACTTAAAAATCCAGTACAAACTGCATTTTCTTTTATCTATTCTCATATAAGTAATGGTTCTTCTAAAATATATCATGTGTCATAAAATTTAATGTCGTGTTGCATGGACATAAGTTTTATACCATTTTTGGTTTATAATGAGAACATGTCCTTATAGTTTAATGTTTTATGGATGTTATGAGTATCATACAATATAACATTAATTTGATAATGACATGAGATTCATAATTTAACATCATATTTCAGGGACGTAACATATTTATCTCTTAAGGTCAAAAAAGTTTTACGAAAATATTATTGATTTTTAATTTCATGGTTTCTTATTAAATAATGTCCTATAATCCATTAGCCATGAATATGGAATGTTGTATGATGTAATACTGGGCTTCAAGATCTGATATGTGATACATGAAAAGTTTGCATGGAATTCTGAAAGACCATGGTAGAAAAGTGGTTTCCATCATGATGTTTATAAGGAATACAAAAGTAGAATAAGTCAGCCCTAGTGATAGATTTTCTTCTAGTTGAATTTCCTTTTATGGGAGACTTATGAATATAAAAACTGAGTCATGTTAGGCACAGTCAAAACATTGGTGTTTTTGGGAATCTGAAATTTTTTTGCCGATGGCCAGGGGATTCTTACGGGGATTCATATTTTCATAGACCACTAGTTTGATTTATTTAAGGAATGTAGCTACGGATGGAATGAACATTTCATGTTGAAATCACCAAATATTTAAGAAATATGATCATATAATGGAATAAACCATTAATAGAGAGAGATATCTTTTATATGTTGTGGATGATACCAATAATGGGGTTTCTGAATCACTAATTATCCATTCCAAGAGATAATAAAGCCATATATTGTTCTAATAATGATTCCCCACACTGATTATTTGTGTTGAGATGGAGAATCTTATATTATATTATTTTTTCACAAGTGGGGTGTGAATATGAACATTACTATCCATTGTGGATCAGGATCACACATAGAAATGGTGGGTCATTTTATTTTGTGTATGGACTAGGATGTTGGATTTATACATTAGTATATATTTTTTCATGAGGATAATCTATAAAATCATAGTTCTAGGAATGGGGGTAGGTGTAATACCAACACCCAACATAGTTGTACACTAATAAGAGGGTTATATGCTAGATATAAGAGAATTCAACCTTCTCGGTTAACATTAGTTTTTATATATGATTGGTGTTCATTTTAAAATAATTCATACCGGATCGTATAAACAATAACATCAACTAATGTTTCTTGATCATGTGGGAAAGTCATTATAAAATCCCATAATACCATGAGAGATATGCTTATTGTGAGAAAAAGAATTGGAAAATATTTCATTCACTAGAAAAATATATTATTAGAAAATATATTGTATTATTTTAGAATTCGTTCTTTTGAACACCATATAAAATCTAGCAAGAAATATGTTACTCGTAGTGGTAAAAATCACGGAACTAATAGTCATTGGTTGGTTTCTATAGTGTAGGATCACAAGGATTGAAATAATAGCTTTGGAAATTTGGACTTTTCAACCTGAAATGATCAAACCTGAAGTGAAGAGAGGCCTCAGGGAGCAATGTCTTCTAAATACCATCTTATAAAGGTGGTAATTTTTTGTTGATCCTAAGACATGCGGTTTAGGAATAACAAAATATCTCAATGGTGTGAGAAAAAAGGCATCCATGGATCACAAAAACCATAAATTATAACATCATACTAATAATAATAAGGTCACTCGATGACATAGAATAAATGAGTGGTTAAATTGTTACAGGTTAAAATCATATCCTTCATGCATAAGACATGTAAAATGATATTTCAATCCATGATCTTGTTATTTATGTGATCTAGATAGATGATATGGGACACGTTTGTTTGTATTGATCATAGACCATTTTAAAAATTCATTTTTAAGAATTATGGTGTTGGGGATTATAAAGACATAAGAGGTGTCTCTTAAGGATGAATATTCATATATTTGATAGGATTGTTATGGGAATATTATTCATATACCAACTAGGGCATGTTAACCATAGTAAAAAATGGTGTCTTCAGAAATATAACATTCTAATACTAATGACGAGGGAATGATTATGGAGATCTGAGTTTTCCTAAGTCATGGAGTTTTATTTCTAGAAGGAATGTGTTTGAACAAAATGGATGCATATGAATTGATATTGGATGTTTATTGTGTAGTTCCCTATATAGATCTAACTCATATGTAGGAATGATAATATTTTTACTTCTATTATGAGATCCTAATTGAGGGGACCAGAATTGAGGTTCCTTATATAGAATAGGGACATATGTAGGAGGAAAGGGAAATATGATAATTTTTTTGTCTATATAGGAAAATTTTTAGGGAACCATATAACACTAACATTCATTTATGGTTTATAATAATTCTACTCATTGTTCTGAATCATATTGAATGTCCCACAAGTAAAATGTCTCATTGCACTGTCCCATATATAGGTCATTATTTGTATGCTGGAGAGGGGTTTTTTGTTGTATTTGTGGGTGGGACCATGAAAATAATTCCTGGAATCACTATGTATCCCATTTTAGGTTAGCATAAATATTCACATAGATTATATATGAGGGATCTCCATGTTTGTTTGAACAATACACATCACCAAAGGACATTTTTAGGTATTTGTTTGACCTAAGATTAGTGATATGTGTGCCAGTATGTATCCTATGATGGAAGGAATCAAAAAAATGAATTTTTTTTAATGATGGTGTGGTGGAAAGCCCAAAACAATGATTGTGGTCCAATAAATAATGGATAATATTTTTTTTGAAGTTATACATTTTGAAACGATGACATAATTCATGCAGTTTTTTTTAATGTGTCAAGGACACTGGGATGTGTAGATAAAATTCATACAACTAAAACTATGATGTCTTATAGATTTAGGTTTTATGACTGGGACCTTATATTTTTCATTTTATGTCCTTATATCTAGGACCACTTACATTCCATTTGTTTTAATTCATAAAGGAGAAATTATTCTACATGAATTAACATCCTTCAATAAAGAAGTGGGAAACCAACCATTTTAATGTCCTGTTTCTAGTATATTATTTTGTGGATTACACTCATAAAGGAGTGTAATATTTCTAGAACCATGATGTGTATCTTAAATCGTGGTTATTTTATATAATTGTTTGGGGCTTGAACCTTTGAGTATTCTCATAGCATCATTTTGGGGTTATAAAACTATAGGTAGTAGATGGTTTCTCAGGGAATATGTGACTCCACCTAGAGACATACGGTCCAGTCATCAATACATATCCCATGAGAAATTTAATATCCCCATACATTGTTTTGGGATGAAGGAGTTGTAGGATTCCAAAACCAAAGGGTTTTATCTGCTCATGTATGGATTGAAATGTCGTGCATTTTTACATCCAGAAATAAATATGTCTACCAAGTAGTCATATGTCATGTGGTAATGATGTTGTTCTATATATAAGAATTTTCGGACAATGAAAAGTTTTTATAGATTATGATCATTTGATAAGAATGATATATGTTCCTTTTAAGGTCATGAAAATTAGACCAAAGCATATTTGTAAATCAACACCATAAAATTCATTAAAAGGGAAACCGCATAGTTTAACATTATATTCTTGAAAAATATAATACTATTTATTTTCCTATAATAAGTACATCTTGGACATTGATTAACATGATTTTGTAAGGATATTGATTCTATTATTCCAATATTTAACATCTGAGGCATCCCAATTTTATATAGGACAATGGAGCAGTTTAATTTCATGCACTAATGATGAATATTAGGGTTACACATATTGAGGATGACCGACATGGTTTTATTACATGATGTATTTCTTGGTAAATCAAAAAACATTAGGTTGAATAGGGTGTTCCCCAATAATTATTATTAACTAGTAAGATCCATTTAGATATAATTGACATATTATGCATGGTCCATCATATGTTGGTTCATCATTTGGATGTTTTTCCTCTAGAATAAATAGATTATTCACATGAAAAAACAATTCTCCTTGATGTAATGAGAAATGATGTACATTATTATTGAAGGAAAGTCCTACATGGTTCATGTATGTTCCCAAATGATGTAGGGTATATAATATTTTCATAACATGTATATTTAACTCATGAACCATCTTTTATGATTGATAATTATATGATTGTTGTTTACAGATACCTTTTAGGAGTGAGGGGAAATCAATCCTTGATTGGAATAACATCATTTTTATGTAAACCAATTAATATGTCGTTCCATGAGTAGTTGTGAAAGTTGTGGATCGGTAGTCCCACAAGGATAGAAGGGATTTTTAGGCAAATAATTCATTTCAATATCTACCATTTTATTTATAATGATCAATATATTTTTGTTTAAAACCACTATCTATCAATTTTCCATCAAATGGGAGTGATATGAATGGATAGATTTTATTCTTTACTAATTGTAAAACCAGTTTAATTGGTAAGAACACAAATCAGTGACAATGTATATTAGTATTATAGTGGGACACCAAATATAGTAATGATGTTTGATTTCATAGAAATGATGATTGTTTTGGTATTGGATCCTTTAATAGGTTACTCCTATTCTAGTTTTTTTATAAAGTTAGTAGTTGTAAGGTTATATTTCGAATGATTGGTAATAGCTGGAGGGTATGACCCTATAACCATAATTCCACATATAGTGTATATCAATGATTATTTAGATTTCTGCACAAAAATTGTGGGTTTAGGGATGATGTTGGAATTTACTTTTCATGAATGAAATATTTTTAAAAATGTTGTGGAATCATTTGTCATGAAAGTTAGAAATACCGAATACTTCGGATTTTCTAAGAAATATTTGTTCCTATATTATGGGTACCATAACCACCATCATGATTTGCCTCCATAGTAGAATGTGTCTCTTTTCCTTCAATTCACCTGAGGGGAATTCCATCAAAGATTCATTTACAAAGAACCATTTAATGAATTGAGCTATCATATATGGTGAATTTAACAACATAGCATCAAATATATTATTTTCCAGCTATTTATTAAGGAAGAACCCCATTTTGAGGTATTATATAATGGAAATCATCCACCCCTTTATTGTATTACATTTTTTAGGGGTAGAATAGATCTGATTGATCTCTACTATGACACTTTGATCAAATGGTGATAATGTTCTATGATGGTATATGCTAATGGATGTTCCTATTGATATAGATCTTTCAAGGACAAAACATCATTTTATAATGTATTTTTTCAAAAATATTATGAATTTGGTCCTTGATTTTGATTTGGAGGGTATGTGAATTCTTCCATAATCCATCAAACATAAATAAGTAGTGAGATCATCTAGTCTCTTCTTATGTAATAATCCAAGATTGTATTGTAAATTAATAATATGGAATCTCCATTATTTCTTTGGCGAGTCACTGGATTTTTGTGATGGTTACTCCAAATATATAATGGATGATTTGTATTTGACCTCATTATTATTTCAACTAACTGAATGTATAAAGTAGTAAGGAAGAGTAGACATTTTTTTTGAATTGATAATGATTACCATTCCCAAATTGTTGAGTTTTGGGCCATCCAATAACTTTTCGGTTTCACTTATGGATGCACTATTAATATACATATCCCACATTCGGGTAGAGTCATAAATTGAGAATATTTCTTCCTATGGATGTTTTGTACTCATTAAAATTTATTTTACATTGGGAAGTTCTAGTATGAAATTTTATAAGGAATTTCCTTTTACTACATTATGAAGTTGTAACTGAATGATGAAATGTTATAGATTGACTTTCTTATATGCCAAACATGAATTCATCAATGGATGATTGAATACATATTTCAATGTACAATGTATAGGAAAAAATAGAGTTAAAATTTTATAAGGAAATTCCTTAATTTATAAATTTAAAAAGTTAATTCCAAAGATTTAATCTCATTCTTTGAATTTTGAGTATCAGTATCAAACATGGTGTGACTGAGATAATAAAGGATTCATTCACTTCTTGTTTAATTATTTCACAAGGAATGAACCTAATGATTATTAAAAATCCTTCATGTAAAGGAGTAAAAGATTTCCTTATATTTGAAGCATCGACAATGGTGGAATGAATAGATATTACTTGAGGATATCAAATGCTTCATGGATGTTATCTTTCCACTAGAACACAACCAATTTATTTTCAACATGGTGAATGGATAAAATATTTGAATGAAATTTTATAGAATGTATTACACCTCGGAACAGGGTCCCCATAATCCTTTCAACTCCTAAGGATTCATATGTGGTAAAATTCCAAAACGTTCCATAGTTTTATTAGTAGTGGCCTCATTGACACATTGGAATATGATGAAGTTGATAAATTTTACTAAATAATGATAAAATAACAATTAAAGGGGGTCACCTTCAGATTATTATGTCAATTTTTTTAAGATGATTTTCAAATCAATATTGTGATCATAAAACAAATGATACTCTACCACCAAATCATTGATATAGTATTTTACTAATTTTTATAGGAATGGGTAAGAGATGTGATGCATATCATGTTGATAAGTACTACATGAATTATACAATCCAAAATGATTAAACCAAAAAAAAAGAATACTACCAAAAGGGTATGAAGTAATTTGATTCTACATTTTCTTATGGAATTAATATTTTATTGTATGTTGAAATCAAATATAAGAAATACAGGGATTCATAGATTAAGTCTTCATTGATCAGATGTATAATAACCAGAACCTGAAATTAGTATTTTGGATAATGTCGGTTGAGGTATCAGAAATTGATTAATAACATAATCACTCGATTATTTTGTTGACTTGTACTATGTTGGAGATCCATTATAGGAATTAGATTTATTGAATGACATTGTATTTGATAACGTTATCAACATTTCCCTCAAAAATTGCAACATGAGTCATATGTGTTATTCAGGCCCCTTGATTGTAGACACAATAGAATTTTGTTAAACTCACTTATTATCTAACAAGTTTAGGATCCATTCACACAATATCTTTTTAATTTTAAGAAAAAATATCCTTCTTATAATTCAGGGAAGAGGTATAAATTTTCATTTTTCAAGGGGCATAGTAGGAATTATTCAAAAATAGTCATAGATCCTTTTATAAAACCATGTATTTCTGTCAATGTTTATTTATAGTGGTATATGATCCTTATTCAATTGCTGGATGAGTATGTATGGTTATATTTTATTATCTTTCTTCATTTCCCTCTTCATTTTCCATTGTGTCTATATTGGGTGGGCATAGAGATGATGGTTAATCATTAAGGTCCATTGAAATTTAATTCTCCAAATAGCTATTGAGTAATAGGGATACCATGAAATATTTATAGTAAACATTTTAAGTGGATTCCTGATGATGTTTTGAGGAAATTTTTGGATAAATTCAATCAAATATATTACTTACAATTGAGGAATAAAATATTTCATCAAAACTTTTGTTTTCAACAGATGAAAATTATATCATGAAGACTAGTGAGAAGGCCTTAGAATCAGAGATGATATCATTATCATGATTGATTGAAAACATACATCTATCACTATGGTGTCTGAATAGATTAGCTAATTTAATTTCCATGTAATTTGGAGAAGTAATCATAGACAAATAATTTGTTAGGGTATTATTCACTTCACTTTAGTAGAAACATGCATCAATATATTGTGTTTAGAAATATTCCAATGGGGATTTATCATAAGGAAAGGACCTAATAATCAAATTCTTATAGAATTTAAGGCATTGATTTTAAAATGAATGGATATTTTCATGATAATTCAAAAAAAACTATGCCAAAATAAATTTTATGTTGTTTTTTATTAGATGACCAGGAACTGGGAGACAGATTATAGATCCCCCAAATGAGCTCCAATCATGATGAAATTGAGAGGTTTATATTTAATTTTATCATACCTATATGTGTTTAAGCAGATGGGAATAAATCAGATACACCATTTAAAAGTTGGAAAATATTCTACATAGGAATAAGGCCAACTCCCATCGATTGATAACAAATACACAATAAATATAAATGTCATCCTATCATGTCAATGTGTATAGGGGCCCTATGTTTTCTCTATAAAAAATAATCTATTTTTTATTCATTGACTGTGATAACTATTTTTAAATGTCAAAATCCACACAATTTTCCTCAATAGAATCAACTTCAGCTTCAAAATCATAATGAATAAACATTGTCATTATATGTACTTCCCATATATACTTTAACAGATTCGTATAATGTAGAGTTGAAATCTATGCTTGAAACATGGAAAAAAATGTTTCATTATTTTTTAATTTAGGATAAATGGTCAACATTACCCTATAGAGAACTATTATTTAGATGGAATTTTTTTTGATAACAATACTAGTGTAGATTTTCAGCTATTTGACAAGATGTGGATGGCATTTTTACTATTTTTGGATTGAGATAACTTGACCTTCCCACATGTATTGTAACATGATGTTGTTTCTTATTCCATAAACTATCTTCAAAAATTATGGGTTGATTTTTTTTACATGTGTGGTGGTAAATTCATTGTCAAGCTAGGATTGTAAAAGCAATTTTCAATGGGGTTGAGCAGCATAGATGGCAATAGAAATGATTCAGTCATCATATTGTACTCTATCGTGGTTTTACCTAAATTTATTCTCTTGGATCCTTCAACCTTGATTCATGTCTCTCCATGTTGGTTAGGAAATCATGGGTCCATAATAACTATCATCATTAGATATAAATTTCATCAAATAAATGGAATTAATGGATCCTAAGATCAATTTATCATCTACTGAGGACTTAGTTTTATTACTCAATAATCATTGTACCATTTTGAGGGGATGAACCATTTCTCTTATGAATTACACAATGATATCAGATAGAGTCATGGATAACTCTTCTCTAAACGAATGTTTATATTCTTGTGTTCATTTCATTCTCCTTGGTCCATTTCATTTATTAGATTATTGAATTTTTTTAGGATTATGATTTCAATAGAGGCAGTTCTTCCAAAACGATCGTGGTTGGGTGAATAATTATTTTTTCTACCTTTGTATAAAAATTTCATGTGTTTAGTTGATAATATAATGAAAAATATAATCTCCAAAATTCTACACACCATTAATTGTTGCTTCCCTCCATTCCCCAATTTCTTCTAAAATAGTGGCGAAATGACATGCCACTTTTTTTGGAGATTATCATAGTTTCTGTCAACTAGAATAGATAATAATTGATCGGATATATATATATATATATAAATGAATAAAATATCTTCCTAATTAGAGTTCCCCAACATTTAGTGTATGGGGAAATTATTCGAGTGTTCTTCAATACTGACGGGTTCATGTCCCATATGTTCTACAAGTGTTAAGTGGTTGTTCTCAATGGGTTCTAATAATTATAAAATAACCCACTCATCTCATAATTAGTAGAATCAATTTTTGTATACCAAAAACTAAGATCATTTTGGTTATCATCTTTCATACCAATTAGGTTTCTATTTTTTATTTATTCAGCCAATAGTTGAAGTAACATGATAATGTGAGGCTTAATAGAATGAATTGGTACCCCGGATGGTTTTAATGTGATAGATTCAGTTTCTTAAATTCCTATCATTTATTTATTGGGATTTATGTTTTAGACTAGATTTGGGTCTAGTTTTCAAGATGGAGTCTTTAAATATTTTTTCTGTAGTAATAAGGACCCATAAAACACATGTTTACTCAATTGGAATGAGTGGTGTTATGAAATAATAAATGTAATATTTATGTAAAGAACCCAAAAATATTCCTGTGGAAATTGAATATTCACGATGTAAGTTAGACACCTCCAATTGAAAATAAATAATAACACTCTCTTATTCCCTATGATTTCAATTTTAGAGGTTCATTTCCATTTTATTTCATTACATTGAGATGAAATGGTAATTAAACTACTTATGAAATTCATCCAATCAACTGATTGACCCTACTAGTAAAATTGTATACCAAAAAGTTTGGTCCTTTTAAGGTTTCAAAAGTACAAAGGAGTTTGGATGTTTAATATTGAAAATAATTTCCAATCATAGGACAACATTAAGATACATAATGAATGACATGCTATAATAGAACTCTCAGACCATCAATTGATTGAAATGTTGAATATAAAAAATTATACAGGATGGGGTTTTCACTACCAATTCTAGATAAAGATATCATTTCGGCACCACTCTCACATATTATCCATCAATATCTTCTGATGTGGTTTTTAATTATTCAATAGTGTCAATACCTGGTGTGGGAATGTACAACTAAATTAGAGCTTGTAGGGGAAACAATATTATAAACTAGATATGTTAGTATAATCTACAGATGTTCCGGATTTGGGTTGTTGTAACTAAACTAACATTGGATTGGTTTTTTGGACAATGAATGTAAGCCTGAGTACTCAGCTGTCACTTGTTTTAAATATATTGGTTTCTATTATACTACTTTCTACGTCCATTATAAATATACTATTGATGGTTTGAAAATACCTTATTCTATAGTTACATTTGATAGAGGGGTGAGATAAGATTGTTTTAGAAGAATATATCCTAAAGGAATATTACCCATGTGTAGTTTATAATTGATCAAGTTTAGGTCAATTTATTCATTATCATAATAATATAGTATTTCCTTGAGGGTTAGTGGTTTGAAACCCTCACGTTATATGTGGTATTCAACCAAGACATTACCCATTTCATTACATAATTCCTATTGTAGAGAAAATTTAAAATTTCAGGGATTTCCCAAGGTTTGGGTAATCATATGATTTATCGTAACAACACCTTATTTGTTAATTTATATGTGGAAAATATTTCAAATATACATATCTTCTTTTAATTACACAAAATTGAACTGATGTTCGGTAATATTTTTAGAAGTGGTTGTTGTGAAGCTTGCTGAAGAAAACACCATTGAAAAATTATCATTAGTCTCTGAATAGTGGGATAGTTGGTTTCACAATGATATTCCACTAGAATATCTATTATACTTGAGTGTAATAGTGCTATTCAAAAGAAACTTTGTCTTGCGACTATTTGGGTAGATCATCCTTTCCTTCAATAATCTCTTCAAATTTTTTTGTGAAGTGTAACTATAAGGGAACCTCCAAGAAATATTTTGTAAATGTCCCTAATGAAGAAACTGCATCATGAGATAAGGTGAACTAAATATATTCCTTCAGTGTAACTTTCCCTTATTGAGAGAAGACTAAATTTTCATATAGTGGAGGTAATAATGACCATATAATTATATGCTAAAAGTGCCAATTTTCAACATTAATAAATTTTTATGAATATTTTCGTTGAGTTGAAGGTTGTGTTAATGATTCCATTAATCCTACAAGTTTTAGTTTCGTCTATAATGTTCTATCTTATATTACTATCAGTACTCTTATGATTTTTGGATATTTCTCTGAACATGGGATAAGTTCGTTACAAGACCCAAACCTAGTGTATCCCCTTATGAAGACATTTCTGATATATAACGACCCATACATTACATACATTGTTAATACTTCAAAATTGAAGCACACTTATTACAACGTATAACAAAACAATGATAGGACCGTATGGGTATAATGTCTTTAGAAACTGGGAAACATAAACAACTTGTTCATAAATCATCTACTTTGCCTCTCATTAATTTCATCATATCTAGAGTCCCTTTTTGGCATATCCTACTTAATAACCGTCTTCCTAACCAGGGGAAATCAAACATAAAAAAATGGTGAGCTCAAATTCTCAGTAAGGGTAAACAAAAGAAATATCAATCACATCATATACATAAGAACATAACTTTTGGAAATCTTAACCTGCAAAATAGATCATAATTTCATAACATGGGATAAATAATAGTAGTGAAATTTAATCCCAATAATCATAACATAAAACATGAAACTTTTTTCATACACACATAATCATATAGAATCATTTCTTATTATTCAAGACTCATTGACAATACTATCTTAGTGGACAAAGTCCATTTCTGAACCGAGTTCACACCTCGTTTCAGTCCTGTTTCACTTAACAGGTTTAACCTGCCGTTCCAGCCATGTATATCTCATGAGATATAAAATCTTTACCCAATGAATTGGTGGTAGATATAGGTCCCACCCATCTCATAATGATACCATTCTTATGTGTGCCACAAAATCATAAATCATACATCATTGCATAACCCATGTAATAAAAATG
Source organism: Viscum album (assembly GCA_963277665.1). Classification (NCBI taxonomy): domain Eukaryota; kingdom Viridiplantae; phylum Streptophyta; class Magnoliopsida; order Santalales; family Viscaceae; genus Viscum; species Viscum album. The sequence continues at coordinate 1,917,178,939 of OY728148.1, read as the reverse complement.
GGATTCTTAAACATCATGACATCATAAAACAATTCATATAAGTTAAAGAAATTCATAAAAATAATTCCATCACAACATAATCAAATCAATTTAATAATAGGTATAGAAACCAGACACTATATTATCTTAGATGGAAAATAATTTTGATAAAACACTTGAACTCCATTCTTGAGGAAAATATCCTTTCTGCTTCAAAAAAACATTTTTCCTTTCTTAACATGTCGTACAATTATAAACTAAAAGAAGTTTATTAAAAATAAAATTGAAAACTTGTAAAGTAAGCTTCTTGGAAATAATGTTTTAAAAATCCATTCATGTCGTATAAGTTAAAAAAATCATTCTTCGTACTTTTGTCGAAAAAGTCAAAAAGTACCTCGTATGAAAAACGTCAAAAGATTCCTTTCGTATCCTTTACTAAAAACTCCCCAAAGGGTAAAATTGGATTTAAACAATTGTAGGTCGATGGAAATAATATTACATATTGAGGAAAAATTGATGTGGATGATAAAATACACCCTAGTAAATACTAAAGTATAAACAATCTTGGATAAAAATGAGATTGTGATATTTCCATTACCTTAGGTCCGATTTGCCCTGTAAGTGTCCTAACCTCCTGTATAATGATTTAAATAATGTTATTTTCTTATTCCAGAATCATAGTTATTATTATTATATCATATATGGTCATATTATTATCTTCTTAGTAGTAATATTTCATTGCTACTTGTTATTCGGGTGTTTATAACTTTTTGTTCATATGCGTGTTTTGTCAAATAAATTCTTATTCTTATCTTTAGGTTATAGATACATCATTTATAGAATGGTATTAATGTAATATATATCATATTAATTCATTCTATTCATTTATATAATCATTATGAAATGAAGATCATGTAGAACGAATCGCATCACATCATGGAGACGGTATTTCGTACGTACGCACAAGCGATGATATCGTTCCCCTGATTGTGGAATTGTATTGGAGTGTATGTATACTATTTTAGAATCAATATAAATTTAAAATAATCATATATAGTAATTATTTTCACCATTATACCCATCCAAGTAAGGTGATGGGGGAAAATATATTACACCACGGCATGCAGACGGTATTCCGTACGTACGCACGCGCAGTGATTTCGTTTTTTTCATAGGATGGATAGATGTTGAAATAGGGTTGTTTCATACTTATAATAACATATCAGTATATGAGTGATAATGATGTTATTACTTCATAATTAAACAAGTAAAGAAGAATATGTTGAAGAAGAAAGAATTTGGAAAGGATCGGTAATGGATATTACCTCTTTTTGACGCGCCTCTTCTTAACCTCCTCTTAGGGCACTAGGGATGGTTTTTGAAGAAGACCAGAACCTCTAGGACGATTCTAAGGAAGTGGGGAAGTAAAATGGACAGGTTTTGGCCGATCCTAAAAACTCAAATTGGTGTCAGGATGAGAGGGAGCAGGTGCCCTTTTATAAGGGAGGAGAGGGGCACCATTGGAAATATAAGAAATATTAGTTTATATTAAATCTCAACCCCATATAAAAACTTCCAAAATGACTCATATCCGAATATTAGATGATCTAGGGTTGTAATCGCATCAACCAATAAAATTTACACATGTTAGGAATTTATTTTAAACATTACGGACTTGATTTATCCTTATTTATCAATTTAATTTTATTTGTGGTAATAATATTCTAAATTTTAAATTATTATTACTAATTACATATGTGTTGTGAATTTTCCATAATTTGACACTTTATGACATTGTCGATCATATAAATTTTAATTTATAATTTGTAAATATTTTTGTGATTTTTAAACAATTTTATAATATGTTAGTTTTATAAAATAACAATAGTGTCAATTTTGACACTATTCATTTATTTGAATTTAAATAAAATATATACAGAGGATTTGTTCGAAATAAAATCTTTAATAGATTAATAAAATGTCATATGTATCTATAAAATTAGTGGAGTACATTAAATAGTGCATATAATAATTATTTTAATATTTTAATACCATTTATTCAATATTTTAATTAATAAAATAATTTCAACATCACTATTGTGTCATAATTAATGATAATTATTTAATCATAAAAATTCTAAATAAATTCCTATGATGTAGATAATTTTATTAACTTCTTGGAGATTAATCATGTTTGAAGTTTCATTAAGTTTATCACAAAATTAAAATTATTATACTTATAAGATTTAAGAAAGTCACATGTTGTCACATTCTTTGGTTTTAATAATAATTAAATTATATTCATGGACAAAAGTCTATTAAATGAGTCTAATTCAACCCTTAGGTGATATTGGTCGCCTTTTAGTCATCTAATAGGATTTTGGCAGGTGTTAGGGTAATTGTATAATCACATATTTACCCTTAATTACACGATTTACCTTTAACTATGGTAAATAAAATTTACTGTAGTTACTATTCATAATGCCCAAAAATAAAAAGTATCCTATTAACATACATTGAACCCACTGATTCTAAATATGGAATCCATTTTTCAAAATTCAATAGATATAAGTTGCAGTAATTAATTTAAAATAAATCTCGTTGTTAAGAAAACGGGTTTTAGAAGTTAAAACATTGCCAAAGATTGAAATGTTTTTACCTATGAATTCAATGTGAAATTAATGCCAATGACATACATTATATTAAATGGTTAAAAAATATTCTATCTATACTTTAAAACCATTCAATATTATAATTTAACCATATAAATTATCTCATTAAAAAGTTGTTTTTAATTAAAAATTAGCGTATTTTTACTATTCATCAAAATAAGAAAGTTATCAGAAAAATATCAAAAATTTATCCAAAGTAAATTTTTATATCCTGATTCAAAATAAAAATATTATTTTGTCAAATTGAACATATAAATGTGTCAAAAACTAGTTTTAATGTGGGTGCGCCATCAAAAGGCGGCAAAACTGCATTTGTTTATAAATACTTATTTTACCCAAAAAAATTATTTTGTTCTCTTACCATGTTCTAGAAAATGTGTAAGATGAATAATAATGTATTAAAATTTAAAATTTAGTTAATACTATTCATAACAGCTAATTTATAATATTATAATAATATATCGTCATTTAGTGAAACTCGTTATTGCGTACGATGCAAGCTATCGAGGAAGGCCGCGGTTGCATGTAAAGTAAGCCAAGCTAGTGTTGTGTGTAGTGAAAGATTCCTTTGATGATTTATATAACATAAAAACAAAATATTTCTCATAAAAGTCTCAATTGTTACATTCTACCCCCCTTAAAATGAATTTCTCCCTAGAAATTCGTCACTTTGTAACAAACAGATGAGGATACTGCTCCCTCATCATATCCTCAAGATCACATGTAGCTTCTTATAATTGGTGGTTCCTCCATAAAACATTAACCAAGTGAGTGGTCTTGTTTTGTAGGACTTTTTCGCTATGATCCAGAATCTCTATTGGCTATTCTTCATAAGAAAGATCTTGCTCCAGCGGTACAACTTTTGAGCTGAGTACATGTGATGGATCAGGTATGTACTTTCTCAAGAGAGATACATGGAACACATCGTGAACATGAGAGAGATTCGGTGGAAGCACTAATCGGTAAGCTACCTTCCCAACATGATCCAGTATTTTGAAAGGACTGATACACCTAGGTCTCAACATTCCCTTCTTTCAAAATCTCATCACTCTCTTCAAAGGAGATATTCATAAGAACACTTTATTAGCCACTTCAAACTCTAAGTATTTTCTTCGGTTATCGGCATAACTTTTCTGTCGACTCTGAGCTGCTCTTATGTGTTTTTGAATAGATCGGACCTTTTTTGCCATCTCATCAACAAGATCAGGTCCTAATAGCTTTCATTCCCCAACATCATCACAAAAAGTTGAAGTCCTGCATTTCATTCCATAGAGAGCTTCATAAGGATCCATCTGAATACTAGAGTGAAAGCTATTATGATAAGAAAATTACAACAAAGGTAGGTGTTGATCCCAACCACCTTTGAAATCAATAGAGCAAGCCCTCAACATATCTTCTAGAGTTTGAATTGTTCTCTCGGACTGACCGTCTGTCTAAGGATAATAAGCAGTACTGAAAATCAACTCTGTATCCAGAGTATGCTAAAGACCTCACCAAAACATTGAGGTAAACCTCAGATCCTGATCAGATATGATAGAAAGTGGTACTCCATGCAATATTACCACTTCACATATATCCTGGCAAGCTGATCTAGAATGAAATCCTCTCTAATAGCGATGAAGTGTGCAGACTTTGTAAGATGATCAACTATGACCCATATAGAATTATTGCCTTTGGATGTTTTAGGATGTCTTGTGACAAAGTCCATAGTAATGTTTTCCCATTTCCATTCGGGTATGGGTAATGGTTGTAACATCCCCTTAGACTTCTGTCTCCCAGCTTTAACTTTCTGACAAACAAAGCATCGAGAGACATATTCAGCAACATCTATTTTCATGCCATCCCACAAGAAGTACTCTTTCAGGTCCCTATACATATTTGTGCTTCCAGGATGAATAGAGAATGAAGAACTATGAGCCACTTCCAGTAGCTCCTTCTTCAATTCGGGGATGGGAGGAACACAAACCCGATTCATGAACTATATTATCCCATCACAATAAAGGTTGAATTCAGGAACATTTCTCACCTTCTTTTATAACTCGAAATCTTATTTATGTGCCTCTATAATCTTCACATGTATAGATGGTTGAACATTCATTTGAGAAACATACGAATTTTCCCCTTTCATTATTATTCCAAGATCCATCCTTTGTAAATCCATAAATATTGGATCTTTTCTAATCCCCATCATGGATAAACTGGCATGGTCTTGTCAACTTAATGCATCTGACACCTTGTTTGCTTTCCCAGGGTGGTAATGAATTGAGCAGTCGTAATCCTTAATCAGCTCCAACCATCTTCTTTGGCTCATATTCAGCTCTTTTTGTGTGAAAATATAGTTTAAACTTTTATGATCAGTATAAATATCACACCTTTCTCCATAAAGATAATGCCTCCAAATCTTTAATTCAAAGATTACCACGCTAACTTCAAATCATTAGTTCGGTAATTTTGCTCATGTATTTTCAACTGTCATGAGGCATAGGCTATCACCATATCATTTTGCAAAAGAACAGACCCCAATCCCTTCTTGGATGCATCACTGTAGATCACAAACCATTCTCCACTACAAGGTAGTGTGAGCACAGGTGAACTGGATAACATTCTTTTCAACTCCTTGAAATTCTATTCACATTCCTCCGTCCAGAAAAACATAACTCCTTTCTGAGTCAACTTGGTGAGTGGATTATATAATCGTGAAAAATCGTTCAGAAAACGTCAATAATAACCCGCCAAACCAAGAAAACTTCAGATCTTAGTTACTGTTGTTGGTCTCGACCATCTTTCGATAACCTCTGTTTTTGTTGGATCCACATATATCCCCTCTTTTGAGATTATGTGACCCAAAAATGAATCTTTTTGTAGCCAAAATTCACACTTGGTAAATTTTTCATAAAGCTTCTCCTTTCTCAGGGTCTTCAATGTAATTCTCAAGTGACCTTCATGTTCTTCCATGCTCTTTGAATATAAAAGAATATCGTCTATAAAGACTACCACAAACTGATCAAGATAGTCTCTAAAGACTCTATTCATCAGATCCATAAAGATAGCAGGGGAATTGGTAAGACCAAATGGCATCACTATAAATTCATAGTGTCCATACCTTGTACGGAAAGCCGTATTTGGTATATCATCCTTTTTGACCCTTAATTGATGATACCCTGAACGAAGATCAATCTTGGAAAAGTATTGAGCTCCGCGTAGTTGGTGAAATAAGTCATCAATGCGTGGGAGAGGATATTTTTTCTTGATAGTGATCATGTTAAGTTCTCAATAATCAATACAGAGTCTCATTTATCCATCTTTCTTCATAACAAACAGAACATGTGCTCCCCAAGGTGACGCACTAGGGAGTATGAATCCCTTATCAATATTTTCATGGAGTTGCTTCTTCAATTCCGACAACTCAATTGGGGTCATTCTATAAGGTGTCTTTGAAATATGGAAAGCACCTGGTACGAGTTCTATTGAAAACTCAACTTCACGATTTGGTGGGAGACCCGGTAATTCCTCCAGAAAGACATCATCAAAATCCCGCACAATGGGAATATTCTTTATCGTGAGTTTCTCACCAACCATTTGAGATAAATAACCTTCATTTAGTGGAATCAAGACCCATAAGATGGAAGAAATTTCCACTGGAAGGTTATGTTCATCCTTGCATCGATAGAAGATCATAGATAGATCTGGAATATGAAATGTGACTTCCCTTCTTTGGAAATTGATATGAGCTCCATGTAGGGAAAGGAAATCCATGCCAAGAATCACATCAAATTCCACTACAGGAAGGATCACAAGATTTTCAGGAAGCACTTTCCCATAAACTTCAATCGGAGAAGAATTAAAAACTTTTGATGCGACTGTTGTGCCATTAGGGGTTAACACAGCTAACTCAACATCTAATTGTTGAGGTAATACGGTGATACCCTTATAAAATTGTTCAGAAATAAAGGAGTGGGTGGATCCAGAATCAAATTAAACATTTTTTACTTTAGATTGGATAGTAAGTGTACCTTTCACCACATCATTATCGTACTCCACATCATTGATAGAAATTGCATGTGACTTTCCTTTGCCTTTAGCCTTAAGAGTTTTTTGACGTCGACCATCATCATCAACCCTTGGATTTGGGCATTTATTGGCATAATTCCCCATCTCCTTGCACTTGAAACATTGAAGTGTATTAGGTTCATTCTATGTGTCCCTTCCTTTGTTTGCATTGTTAGACATATTCTTCCCATCATTGCGGCATTCAAATGCCCGATTACCTTCCTTTCCAGATTTGAAACATTTACATGTCCCTTTAAGACAACTCCACCCATGTTTCTTTCCACACTTTGAGAATAAGGGAAAGCTCATCTTCATTTCAGTGTGCTCTTTTGATTTTTCTTTGAATTCCATTTTCCTCATCTTATCAAACCCATATGACTGATCGGTTAATCCAATATCCATCTCGACTTTGAGAGCACATCGAACGATTTTCTCATAGCTATTGACGTCCCTTATGGATAACGCCCTTCGAAGACTTGGTTTTAAGCCACTAAAGAATCTATCGATCTTACTCTCAGGTTGGAAAATAATACCAGAAATGTACCTTGCATGTCTTGTAAAATTTTCTTCATAAGTACCAACAGATTCATAATCCTTTTGCTTCAATTCAATAAACTCTTTCTCCATATTTTTTTGGAGAATACGAGGGAAGTACTTATTGAAAAATGTGTTCTTGAACTCATCCCATTCCATGGATTCAATTTCATCTCTTTGCCTCGTATTATTCTTATTATTCCACCATTGATCAGAATCACCTTCCAAATGATACACTGCTAAGATGACTCTTTCATGTTCAGAACAGTGAAGAACTGAAAATATCTTTCTAGTAGTACTAATCCATTGTTCAGCAACTAATGGATCAATAGACCCGCTGAAAGAAGGTGGACGCTGCCTCATAAAGGATTCAACAGAATGTTGCTCCTTCCTTTCCTCATTTGGAAGTCCTGCATGATTCATATCTTGAGAAAGTTGTGTTGGCATGGCTACAAGATTTTGCATTCCATCTCATATGAGGTTTGGTTGCTCAGGGGCACAATCATTGCATTGCCCGTCGTATTCCGCAATAACACGGTTCCTTCGGGTTCTAGACATTGACTAAAACCAAGAAGAATAGTGTGAGAAACACTAATTATAATAGGAAAACCACATAATCAAGAATAAAATTTCACACTTAAGGTATTATCCTAGGATATTCATGGACATTTATAAAACACTAAGATAGTGTTCTATGATTAGACTTATCGTTAGAGTTCTTACTAAGGCTTTCATATCCTAGTTTCCAAAGGTTGACTATACCTTTCCTCTGATACCAACTATAACGACCCATACTTTACATACATTGTTAATACTTCAAAATTGAAGCACAATTATTACAACATATAACAGAAACATGAAAGGACCGTATAGTTATAGTGTCTTTAGAAACTGGGAAACATAAACAACTGGTTCATAAAGCATCTACTTTGCCTCTCATTCATTTCATCACATCTAGAGTCCCTTTTGGAATATCCTACTTAATAACCTTCTTCCTGAACTGGGGAAATAAAACATACAAAAGGGTGAGCTCAAATGATCATTAAGGGAAAACAAAAGAAATATCAATCACATCATATCCATAAGAACATAACTTTTGGAAATCTTAACCTACAAAAGAGATCTTAATTTCATAACCTGGGATAAATCATAATAGGGAAATGTAATCCCAATAATCATAAATTAAAACATGAAACTTTGTTCCATACACACATAATCATAGATAATCGTTTCTTTTTAGTCAAGACTCATTGCCAAGACTATCTTAGTGGACAAAGTCCATTTCTGAACCGAGTTCACTCCTCATTTCAGTCCTGTTTCACTGAACCAGTTTAACCTGCCGTTCCAGCCATGTCTATCTCATGAGATATAAAATCATTACCCAATGCATTGTAGGGAGATATAGGTACCACCCATCTAATAATGATACCATTATTATGTGTGCCACAAAATCATAAATCATACATCATTTCATAACCCATGTAATAAAAATGGGATTCTTAAACATCTTGACATCATAAAACAATTCATACAAGATAATGAAATTCATAAAAATAATTCCATCACAACATAATCAAATCAATGTAATAATAGGGAAAGAAATAGAACCCTATATTATCTTATATAGAAAATAATTTTGATAAAACACTTGAACTCCATTCTTGAAGAAAATATCCTTTATGCTTCAAAAAAAAACTTTTCCTTTCTTAACATGTTGTACAATTCTAAACTAAAAGAAGTTGATTAAAAATAAACATGAAAACTTGTAATGTAAGCTTTTTGTAAATAATGTTTTAGAAATCCATTCATTCCGTATAAGTTAAAAAACATTCTTCTTACTTTTGTCGAAAAAGTCAAAAAGTACCTCGTACGAAAAACGACAAAAGATTCCTTTCTTATCCTTTACTAAAAACTCACCAAAGGGTAAAATTGGATTTAAACAATTGTAGGTTGATGGAAATACTATTAAATATTGAGGAAACATGGATGTGGATGATAAAATACACCCCAGTAAATACGAAAGTATAAACAATCTCGGATAAAAATGAGATTGTGATATTTACCTTACCTTAGGTCCGATTTTCCTTGTAAGTGTCTGAACCTCCTGTATAATGATTTAAATAATGTTATTGGCTTATTCCAGAATCATATTTATTGTTATGATATAATATATGGTCATATTATTAGCTTCATAGTAGTAATATTTCATTGCTACTGGTTATTTGGGTGTTTATAACTTTTTGTTCTTATGCGTGTTTTGTCGAATAAATTCTTCTTCTTTTCTTTTGGTTAAAGATACATCATTTACAGAATGGTATTAATTTAATATATATCATATTTATTCATTAAATTCATTTATATAATCATTATTAAATGAAGATCATGTAGAACGAATCGCATCACATCGTGGAGACGGTATTCCATACGTACGCACGAGCGATGATATCGTTCCCCTGATCGTGGAATTGTATTGGAGTGTATGAATACAATTTCATAATCAATATCACATTTCAATAATCATATATAGTAATTATTTACACCATTATTCCCATCCAAATAAGGTGGTGGGGGAAAATATATTACACCACGGTGTGGAGGCGGTATTATGTACGTACGTACGCGCGGTGATTTCGTTTTCCATAGGATGGATAGATGTTGAAATAGGTTTGTTCCATAATTATAATAAAATATCAGTATATGAGTGATACTGATGTTATTACTTCATAATGAAACAACTAAAGAAGAAGATGTTGAAAAAGAAATAATTTTGAAAGGATCGGTAATGGATATTACCACTTTTTGACTCGCCTCTTCTTAACCTCCTCTTAGGGCACTAGGGTTGGTTTTTGAAGAAGACCAGAACCTCTAGGATGATTCTATGGAAGTGGGAAAGTAAAATGGGCAAGGTTTGGCCAAGCTTGAAGGCTCAAATTAGTGTGATGAGGAGAGGGAGGAGGTGCCCTTTTATAAGGGACGAGAGGGGCTCCTGTGGAAATATAAGAAATATTAGTTTATATTAAATCTCAACCCACATAAAAACTTCCAAAATGACTCATATCCGAAGATTTGATGATATAGGGTTGTAATCGCAACATCCAATAAAAATTAGACATGTTAGGAATTTATTTTAAACATCACCAACTTGATTTATCATTATTTATCAATTTAATTTTATTTGTGGTAATAATATTCTAAATTTTAAATTATTGTTAATAATTACATATGTGTCGTGAATTTTTTATAATGGACACTTTATGACATTTTCGATCATATAAATTTTAATTTATAACTTGTAAATATTTTTGTGATTTTTAAACAATTTTATAATATGTTATTTTTATAAAATAACAATAGTGTCAATTTTGACACTATTCATTTATTTGAATTTAAATAAAATATATACATAGGATATGTTAGAACTAAAATCATTAATAGATTAATAAAATGTCATATGTCTCTATAAAATTAGTGGTGTAAATTAAATAGTTCATCTAATAATTATTTTAATATTTTAAACCCATTTATTTGATATTTTAATTAATAAAATAATTTCAACATCACTATTGTGTCATAATTAATGATAATTATTTATTCCTAAAAATTCTAAATAAATTCCTATGATGTAGATAATTGTATTATCTTTCTATAGACTATTCATGTTCGATGTTTCAGTTTATCACCAAAATAAAATTATTATACTTATAAGATTTAAGAAAGTGACATGTTGTCACATTCATTGGTTTTAATAATAATTATATTATTTTCATGGAAAAAAGTCTATTAAATGAATCTAATACGACCCTTAGGTGATATGGGTCGACTTTTAGTCATCCAATAGGATTTTGGCAGGTGTTAGAGTAATTTTATAATCTTATATTTACCCATAATTACCTGATTTACCTTTAACTATGGTAAATAAAATTTACCGTAGGTACTATTCATAATGCCCAAAAATAAAAAGTATCCTATTAACATAATATGGACCCACTGATTATAAATATGGAATCCATTTTTCAAAATTTAAAACATATAAGTTGCAGTAATTAATTTAAAACAAATCCCGTTGTTAAGAAAATGGGTTTTAGAAGTTAAAACATTGCCAAAGATTGAAATGTTTTTACCTATGAATTCATTGTGAAATTAATTATAATGACATACATTATATTAAATGGTAAAAATATATTCTATCTATACTTTAAAACCATTCAATATTATAATTTAACCATATAAATTATCTCAATGAAAAAAGTTGTTTTTAATTAAAATTAGCGTATTTTTACTATTCATCAAAATATGAAAGTTATCAGCAAAATATCAAAAATTTATACAAAGTAAATTTTTATATCTTGATTCAAAAGAAGAATTTAGTTTTGTCAAATTGAACTTATAAATGTGTCAAAAACTAGATTTAATGTGGGTGCTCCATCAAAAGGTGGCAAAACTGCATTTTTTTATAAATACCAATTTTACCAAAAAAATTATTTTGTTCTCTTACCATGTTCTAGAAAATGTGTTAGATGAATAATAATGTTGTAAAATTTAAAATTCAGTTAATAATATTCATAACGGAAAGTTTATAATATTATAAAAATATATCGTTGTTTGTTGCAAATCGGTATTGCGTACGACACAATCTATCGAGGAAGACCGCGGTTGCGTGTAAAGCAAGCCAAGATAGTGTTATGTGTAGTGAAAGATTCCTTTGATGATTTATATATCATAAAAACAAAATATTTCCCATAAAAGTCTCGAGTGTTACATGATATGTAATTGTTGAGTTACATTAAATTGAATCCTTGGTAGATATTTTTATATGTATGATTCTAGATTATTCTAATGTCTCACTCTATTCTATAGAAATGATTTTGATAGATATTATGAGCCAGTTCTTGTTTAGCATAATAGTTGTGGTGATAAAAGTCTATTTATCAATGCCATCTTGGGGCTATGAATTTACATGATGTCAGCATTTATGGGATTTGTTGATTGAGGAGTGATGTTAAATTCTATTTCCTGTTATCACCCCATCCTCTGATATTGAAAATGGATAAAGTATCATTGATCAGCTAATATATGTATTTTTGATAATTTAGACAAATGTGATAAATGACATTTTTCTGTATTCACAATTTATGGTGTCATTCAACTAGGAGGGCCATCAAGTCTATTTGGTAGTGTATTCCTTATATAACCTTCACATAATTTGGGTAGTCATTTTACGAAAATAAATTCATTTTTATGTAAATAATAGTTTTCCATATATTTAGGAATAGTTAATTCACATAATCCTTTGATAATTCTTCTAGAATGATAAATTCATAGTGGTAAAAGGCCATAAATTTAATGGTATCTCATACTTAGGAAAATGTCTCCTCATAAGAATCTTGTCTTCCTATTTCACAAGAGGTTCCTCAATATTATCTGACCAGTGTTCATGTCTTCCCATTGCATTATTATAAACAGGGGAATCAAAAGGGATTTCTTCTATTTATTTAAAATGATGGATAATCATGGAGGGTTTTTGGAATGAATATATTTTTCTGGTTATCTTATAGTTGGGAATTAATATCACTTGTCAACAATGATTCATCAGACATAGCTGAACCCATTTTCCCATATATGTATTGATTTTCAAGATTTATCAGAGTTTATTCATTAAATGGGTGACATTCTTATTAAAATGGAGACTCATTGTGGGTCAAACCATCACAACTAATATCATCATTTGTAGGGATACAAATGTGGAATAATTTATGACTATGAAGATATTTTCTACATTATATATCCAGGTTAACTATATGGAAGATGGTGTCAAGGGGATAAAGCTCTTAGCATTTTTTTCATCTAGATATGTGGTTGGATACTATGGTACTCATCCAGAGATGATATCTAGATATCGATAATATTAAGTAAATGAAGTGAGAATTCATCATAATATTTATGGGGAGTATCTCCAGAAACGATGGGACATCGATTGTAGGGATTACCTTCATAACTACCTCTCCCATATCTGTAATTTGGTAATAGAATATTAGGATATTGATCCCCTATATATGGATATGTGAGGGTTTCCAGAAGAAAATCATTAAACAATGTAGGGTTATGGATCATCTTTTAATTTTCTAATCACTTTTGGTGATGTGTATTTCTAGATGTCATCCTTTTGAATATTTCATCTTCCTACTATGGGTGAAGACTTTCTTATATAGAAACCTATTTGATAAGATCTTATGTCACAACATGAATTTTCTTATATTATTATTAAATTTTTTAGGGATATGTTAGCACCGTAGAGTGTCCATTGGGACAGACATTTGAGTTCTAGTTGCAAAGGGTAAATCTATCTAATCTAGTTTTCAATTTATCAAAGGATTACAAGAATCATCTTAGAAGAGAATATGAATATGTCACTACTATAGTTTGAATATTGATTTTTTTACTAAGTCACATCAAGTGAAAAAATGAGGATGTGTTGTAGAATTTTTTTTGAAATTAATCAATCATTACTTCCATGAAAACATATATAATGTGACTTGTACTAGATGCATGTCCCCGATAATTTCCCAGATATAAGAGGTGACATCTTCTGCAAGAAATGGAATATAAAACCATTATGTAGCTGAAAGAAGGTTATATTCTTAGAATTATTCTACATTCAATTTTGTGTTATGAAAAAAAACTATTAAGTGAAGATTTTTATATCTAGGTATAAACCCATTTTGTAGCCTTGATCTACATAGTTCATCCTCCAGGTGCCACCATTCTGTGATAGAGGGTGTGATGGATGTGGAAGGGTGTGTGTTTCGGCCCAAGTGGTTCTGTCATATTTGATTGGAAATCATCTCTTGAATATTCTATACTATGAACAATTGATTTGATGATGTTGTAAGGTGTTTTTTCATTATTTTGTTTTTATAATGAATTTTAGAGGATTTTTTTTGTGGAACATAGGTATGAACCTCTTCCATGTTCTTTATTTTCTATCCTCGTCAAGATATCCTGAGTAAATAGGTTTTGATGACCTGGAAATGACCCCTGATATCAACACCCACATCATAAAATGGGTGGTTTTAGTATGAAATTAGTAGTTTAGGATGATATTGGGATCCCATTGGATGGACCAATATGATTTCTAGATGAGGTCTCTCATGATCTCATAATCGCCCTCACTATGTTAACCGAGGAATGTTCTGCAACATAGACGGATAAACTCCCAACATAATTTTTCATGGAAAATGGTGCTATTGGATTCTAGAACACATGCACTTGTTGAGAAGAGGTCTTGAAGAGTATAATGATATTAATGGTTTCTCATGATTCCTCTAGGTTAGGGATGATACCATTTTTAGTTTACTGTAAAAAATGTTCATTTTAGACCTTATTCTGAAGACACTACGTCAATGATAGGTTCTTCATATTGCTTTATGAGATTCTAGATGATTATTTTTTTCAAATGGATGAAAGGATATAATCGGTATGAATTTAAGGGAGTTATTGAAAAAAGTTCCTCTAATACATATGAAAAGAGTAAAAAAATAATACTGTATTAAACATTTAACTCAATAAATGAACACATGAATAATTTAGTATTTTGGATCCATGTTTTGGGATTCGTTTATTATTATTGAAGGGGAATTACGTGTGTGTGACAAAGTCATCCTTTGTTTATGGATTCACGTTGGGTTTAATTTTTTTCATATTTATTCTTAAGTCCATAAATTTTGAATGTTGATGTATATCTATTTTCTAAAGTTAGAAATCCAATTTAATTTTTCCAATGAGGTCTTTGGAAATTGAATTGGCCAGAGGATGGGTGGTCGGTCTCATCACACTCTTTTGGGGGAACTATTTCCTACTCCATGAATATCATATAAAATTAATTCATGTTCAAGAATCCTTTCTTAAATCATAAATATAAAAAGGATTCACTTGCATTAATAATAAAATATTAAGAGTCTGTTGATTCCAAATCATCTGAATATAAATGAGGTTCTTCATCTCTGGATACATTTGTTTTTATCTAAGGTTCTTTATCTATGGTACCCTTTTGTTAGAAGAATATATATTCTTATAAAATTAATAATCAAGAAGGTGGATACAATATTCTTAGTTGATATCCCTATAGTTTTCCATCATCCAATATGATGAGAGTGGAATTATTGGGGTATCAGGCCCATTAGATGGTATTACTATGTATTGTCCTGAATGGAAAAGAATCCATTGTAGTTTGGTTCTGCATAACGGGACATATCATATGTTTCTATGTTATTAGAGAAGGACTAGACCATGTAATTCAACATCATGTGTCAAAGGAATCTTGGTGAATTATTCTTATTTAAGGTTAGTGTGGGACATACCCAAGATCTCTCCAAAGTTCATTGAAGATATGGTGTACCCCTGGTGGGGATGTGTTCTTATTTGGATCATTTTCCAATAAAACTTATGGTGAATGAGAACAGGAAGGAATATGGACCTATGAATTAGATATGACCTTACTAAAGTTATGGGTTAGAGAACATTACGGATAATTTGGGGTGTTTTTTGGACATTAGGATGGCTTCATACATATCCCTTTTTGATGGGAATCAAGGATCATGTAGTTTTTATTGTCTGGAATTACACCTTTGATGGAGGCCCTTTTGGGTTTAATCACTTTGAAAAAAAACCTAATGATGTGATAATAACCTAGTTTAGACAAATAGAAAACAATTAGAACATTGTTGCCTCTTTGGAAAAATGAATCATTGAGTTATATATAACATGGTTGGGGATTATTCCAAATTGGAGTTCCATGGGTGTGTTTCATTAAGAATATGTCCCTCTAAAGCTAGATGCATGATTTTGGGGATTATACTGAATATAAGTCCCATTTTCCTCATCAGATATATGGAATTTTAAGGTGCTGAAAACATGTTTTGGGCTCATATTGAGTACCAGCCCAATAAATAGTGAGAGGAATATTAATATATTGAATCATATTTCAATATGGGTATTTGAACATGTAGATGTCCAGATCATTACTAACTATTATAAACACGTCTGTCATGCTTGGTGTGAGAAACAAGAGTATGTGTATGATCTGACAAAAAAACATCTTCACCTGTTGGTGGAAAAGGCTAGGTCTATGGAAGAGAAAACGGTCATTAATGTGGATGTTTCCATTTTATATTCAAAACAAAACTGAGGATATGGGATATAGAAAGGGATCTTCCACACATCTCCTCTCTTTTTTTTCATCTGAAAGACAGGGATTACACACCCATTGCATAAGACAATAAGAAACAATAGTTTATTTATCTATGAGGGATGCCCAAATTCTGATTTTGGATAGGACGAGAGAATGATCTAGAACTTTTCCACATCAAATGAAAACAAATGTATTCCCCCACCATGGATGAGATTTGAAGGACCCAAATACTGCCTATAATGTATGGATCCTCGTTACCATAAGAATTAACGATTAAAATCATTATTAGGATCCCCATTGTTTGGTATGTTACCTGTATGAATGCATTTACCAGGCGAATGTGTTATCGAGTAGGAACAATAGTGAGACTTATACTATGATCACTCATATCTTATGGATTTAGAACAAGTCATGGATTGATAATTTATTAAGGGGTCCCATTAATGTTATATTACTTAACAAGAGAGGTTGATGAAGATGGTTGTTTGAATGGTTTTTAATGTGTTCAAGATAAGGTAAAAATCTATAGGGAATGGTAACAAGATAGAGGAACCAAATAATATAAAAAAATTTCTATAAAGTATGGTGGTCCTAAATTACTTTATACGAATGTGGTTTGTGAATGTTTAGCTTGTAATAAACTATTCAAAGCATATGGTTGGTCGGAAAATGATGGTATTCTCTATGTTACTCATCTTTTCTATATGTATTCATCTTTATGAACTATTTTTGTTTTTGATATTAATTATGTAATAAAATGTATTGTAAGAGTGGTCTTTCAACATCTATATCATTTTCTCACTCTATAGTCTCATATCGTGTGAAATACAGCCTCGTCATTCCCCAT
This sequence comes from Viscum album, assembly GCA_963277665.1. Lineage (NCBI taxonomy): Eukaryota > Viridiplantae > Streptophyta > Magnoliopsida > Santalales > Viscaceae > Viscum > Viscum album. The sequence continues at coordinate 1,917,161,670 of OY728148.1, read as the reverse complement.
GCAGGGGTTTTTATAAGGGTAAAGATGTAACTTTTCAACTACTACCCATGAGTTATTTTGGGCTGTAGTAGTCCTCGTCTTCCTATAATTAAAAATTAAATTATGGGGGACTGAAAATAACAGCTCACCCCACAAATCAAAAGTTACATTATTTGGGGTAAAAGGGTGATTCCACACCATACAAATTAATTTTTTTGGGGCCTAAAAAGGATCCTTAAATGATTAAATGGATTTTTCTTTTTGGGGAGGAAAAATGAAGATTCCTCTCCATAAAATTAGAATTTTTTTTAAAGGGGACCCAAATATGATGCCTCTCCTATTACATGAATTTTTGTTTGTGGGGTGCGAGGAAAAGGTCCTATGTGGAGCATCAAGTCACATTGAAATAATTCTATATGGATTTTTGGGTTCCTTTGTTGCTCCTTTACATCAACAAGAACATTAAAATTCTAATCAATATGGAACAAATCAATTTATTTTAATCCATTTATTTGATAAAATATTAAATCCTTCTATTCATTCATGATAACGTTTCTGAACCGAACTATTTCCCTAATAGTTGAGCATATGATAGATTTGAATACTAGAAAATTGACTTCTCATACTCATCAATTGATTTTTGATTACAATCCATGTTTTAAATAATAATTAATTTTACCAGAGTGAGAATAAATTTTTCTACTAATAACATTCTCAAAAACATCAAATGTGGACGAATAACAGACATGACATGTAATCATCATACCCTTATGGGGTTTAATAACACTTCAATATATAATTATTTTGGATAGGATTTTATATTAATACGAAATCATATTTCTAATCTAAAATATGGGACATAATCATTTTATCTTATTTATGTTACCATCAAAACCTCATCATTTTTAATTAATAACATAATAAAAACAAAATGGTTTTCATAAAAATTAGGATGAATTAATCAGAGTGATTAATCATAAAGAATAATTTAGAGAGTGTGTAAGATTGTACTAATTATATTCAAAATATGATACTTTATGTTTACCTTAGGCATTCATGGTAACCATATATTCGAATTGATCATTTTTATTTATAAATAGTATTTACATTTTCAAGACACTACCCTTAGTAGTATAAAAGTTGTTTTGGTTATAGTCATGTTGTTATGCACTAAATGTCAATTGATTCAAATCCAAATGTTCCCTTCTCATAGCTATTAAAATAGGTAAACATATTACTGAAATAAATCCACCTTATCATCTAGAAAAGGATGTAATTTATTAGAACCCAATTTGTATATCATTCCCCACAATATGAAGAATATTTTACTATTCATATACCCATCCTTATGGTTCACACTAATGTTTTCTTATCATAGTTTCAAAAGGATTAAAAAACCTTTCTATAATTTAAAAGAATGTTCCCTAATAATTTTTACGTGGATATTTTATATTAATAGATTAATATTCATTACATTACATAACGGTCCATACTGAAGTGTTATTGGTCTGGTTTCATTATAATATTTGATACATAAAGAATATCTTCATAGGTGAACCGCATTATCTGCCGCTATATTCTAATAACTCATCTATATTGTATCATAAATAATGCATTTCCTTATAACCGAGGGAAAATAAACATAAAAAGATGGTATTGTATTCTTTGTAAGGGTAAACAATTGAGATATCAACATAACATGGGCCTAAGTGTTTGAAAATATGAGAATATCATTTGGAAACCATACCCAAAATGTGATAGATCACAAACACGATTCATAGAATAAATAATTAAAACAAAGATGATATGAATCATAATGGAATCAAGGAACATAAGAAATAAGAGAATAAAATTTAGATAAGACATATATTTTTGAAATACACATAATAATAGAAAATATAATATAATTGAATCTCACAAAGACACACATAACATGTTAGTATTGAGATAACCACAAGTGTACATGCATTGGGATTGGGATAACCTCTAATATATCCTATTTTGATAATGGGATAAACTATATTGTACCATCTTATATTGGGATTGTGATAAAATCCCATATGAACTTTTGTTTTCTAATGGGGAAAACCTCCTGTGTAACATTTGATATCATATAACATTAATATTTACACAAACCGTTAGAGTTAGTTAAAATTATGACTCATCACATAATAACAATCAAACAAATATGCGCCAAAAGATCATAAATACTTCATCATATCCAAACATTTGAAAACTATTTGGGTATAATAATCATTTCCTCATATCATGACCCATAAAAAAACAGTTTAATCAAAATTTCATCATAGTATAAACCAAGAAGAATTACCAGGTTTTAAAACCAAATTTTCCTTTGTAATCATAATACATAGATAGAAATAGTAAGGATTTTACCATTGGATCATGGTCACACACAATCAAAATAAAATATTCTTTTTATTGATTAAAATTACAATAATAATTATCATTGATACATTCATAAGGAAAATATATTTAGTGTCTCAAACTCCCATAACCTATTTCTAGGGGCATTTTATAACACTGGTTTAGATAAAATGCATTAAATCCCAAAGTACTAACCAGTTTATCATTTTTGGATTATAAAATAAATAAATCATTCACATTTTACATAAGTATACAACATAGAAAGAATAGAAATTTTAAAAACAATATTCCCTCAACTCAGCGGCAGTACTGTAGCGGCGGAGGTACTGTAGCAGACACTATAGCGGTGGAGGTACTGTTCCAGTTACTGTAGCAACGCGAGTACTGTAATAGTAATGTTCACTGAGGGGTCCTTTGGGCCAAAAATTGGGCTTTCAAGCCTTGTATTTAGGCCACTTGGCCTTGGGCCTTCGGGCTATGTAATGGGTCTCCCTCTAACCAGTCTAAAGAGGTCTTTGCTTTCAAATAATAAATAGAGGCTTCAGCCCCATCCTTTTAAATAAATTAATAATTAATTTAGAATTGTCAATAACTAAAATAACAATACATTTAATCAATAATATCATTATTGAAAATGTATTAGACTTAATACATATGTAATGGTATATAATTGAACATACATACCACATAAATAACAAGACTATCAAGAGAATACACTGAATAATCAATATTGAAAGTTAAACAACTAAAATAATATATTTAATCAATAAATAAGATTTAATTTCTTCAATAGATAACCTAATAGGGAAAATATAATTAAAAATAAAAAATAAATAAATTATTAATTAATGATTTTATTAATTAGAGGATATAATAGTATCTTTGCTCATGACACCTCTACAATCAATTCATTTAATAAGAAGGTTTAAAACTACTAGTAGAAACCCATTTGATTTGGACAACTGATTTGTCTCATTAGACAGATAGAAGAATCTTGGAGATTTCAATAACCTATCCCCACACATATATTAATTTGAAAATACTTATTAAAATATGAAATAATATATTTAACTCATGAACAATATCCCTTGTCATCAGATATCCATATCGAGAAAAGGATACAAATTTATCAATATTTCCCGAATTAATCAATATAAATTTCAATTTAAATACCATATGGAAAGAGATATGTAATATTTCATTCTTAAATTAAGATAATAATATAATAAATACAATATTATATCATTCAATTCACTTATATATATATATATATATTCAATCCATGTAGTTTTGTGATGAAAAGTTTATGATATTCCTTAATGAAGGTGGTAGTCAACACATACAAAAATGACATTTTACAAAATTTGTGGGTGAAAGTGTATGAAATAAAATGATATATTATCATTTATGAATTATAAATATGTCATGAATATCATATTTATATAATTTATATCACACTCATACATAAATATTATCATTATAACCATCCAAGTGAAACATTAGTGAAAAATGAATCACATCGCTTTACAAGGATGTAGTCCTCATTACACTCTAGTAATATTATCTTATCTTCTATGGGATGGTATGTTAAAACGTTATATATTATAAAATTATTGCATAGGTATAATTATGTTATAAATATAATATATACATAATTTACATACATAGTAATCGACAATTATTATAGGTGTTGATAAAAATTTGTTTCATCTTTCTATATGGAATTACTCCATCATACACATAAGGGACATTATATCATCCCATTTTATGGAATAAGAGATAAATATAGGTAATATAAATAAAATAATAAAATATTATTATATTTCAGAATCATGCGATATTATATAAGCATAAATGATTGATATATTATAGTGGTTGAAAATAAATAAAACAAAAACACATAGTTTGGATTTTTACCTCTTCTTGGACAACTTTTTTAGGATTACACCTAAAGTTATTATACAATGGATTTTTGAAAAATATATAATCTGAATATGGGATGTAAATTTTTATGTTATTTTGTTTGTTCTTTTTCAAATAAAAATAATTTCATGGCGTTCAAAAGAGATTAGAGTGGGTTGCCTTTTATAGGGAGGATGGTGGCACACTTTTACTTTTTGGAATAGAAAATGGAGTAAAAATGTTTTCTCTAATGAAAAACGGTCTAAAATAGTGTATTCAAGATAGTTATACATCATAATGTTTATGAATTTTTATCCAATAAATTTTATATGCGTTTTGAAAATATATTATCATGAATGTTTTCATTTTAACTAATTGTAAACCCATTTTGACATAACCGTTAAATATAATTGTTTATTTGAGTATATTAAATTTCCCAAACTAAAATGAATATATAATAAAATATACATTAATCTCAATTTCAAATATAGATTCAATTTTTAAAAGTTTAATTCACTTAAGTGCAGAATCCATATTAAAATTATACCAACTGACGTGATGAAAAATCAGGTTTTTAAAGAAACAATTCTCATATGTATTGTTATTTTCAATATAAAAATTCAATATGAAATTAATTTAAATAAAAAATATTATATTTATAATTATATAATTAATATAATACTAAATTTAAAAAAATAAAATGTTATTTTACCTTGTTAACTATTTAATTTAATATGTAGTTTTAAATTAAAATTATTATTCTCACTATTCATTAAAAAATGAAACATCTCATAAATATACAAAAAAATCACACTAAAATATTTTTTATATTCTTATTTATAAAGTTATATTCATTTTATAAAATAAATTTTCTAAAATAGTTAAATATATAATTTATTTTATGTCTGGATATGATAATTAATCAACATTGTAGAAAAATAAAATTTATTTTGAAAACATATTTTTAAATTACATTTTTCTTATTTTAAATATATTGAATGTATTTACATAATTTTCATAATTTAGTTATTACTATCTATACCCAAAATATTTAATTTATTTATTATAATGCGATACTTTATTAAGGTTAATTTGGACATGGGTTTGGGTGTTTTGTATATAATAAAAAAATGTTTATCTTTTAGAATTATGGGGTTTTACATTCTCCACACATTTAACAAATTGAATCCTTACCATTTTCATTTGTGATAAAAATCCATGGTTTTAATATATGGATGAACCTTTGTTGAAAACCCACAATTGTTTGTAAAAAAACATCATCTAAATTGCATGCAAAGGGATATACAATAGTCTTATTGAACAATACACAACAAGTTTTACAAATAAGAGAACACCAATGACAAGAAGTGATTTTGGAATGGATGGAAATTGTAATTAATTATATATAATGTTATAATTCAAAGATAATAATAAAGTGATTGATGAATTGAATTATAAGGAAAAAAAATCTAAAAATACTAAATGATTTAATAGTCTATTTGTTTAATTATATATGATGGAAATATGATGATATTTTCATTTTAAATAATTTTCCTAAAGATGTGTAATTGCATTAATATCTATTAATATATGGAAATATTCTTACATGAATGTTTATAATTAATATGAAAAACATTATCCCTTGGTTATTCATATATTAATTTAAAATTCATCACATACTCCTTGAAATGAATATCCAAAATCATTCTTATTTCATAAAGGACTAATTATCTACTAACACACCATAATGTTCATAAAAGAGTGACATATATTTTCCACTTTATTTAACTATTTTAAAATATAAATTTGTTTAGTAAAAGTTATCCAATATAATAATGTAATCTCTAAAAATTAGTAGTATCACCACATATTCATCATGAATATTTATTTTCCAAATAATTTTAGTAAGAACAAAAAAATACTAACCAGAACATCTCATAAAATAGTGGTATATGATAAACACTTATCATACATCAGTTGTGTGATAAGGCCTTCTATAATTATCAGATGTGATGGGTTAGCACCCATTATGTTAGTTTTCTATATTATAAAAACAAATAAAAATAGATCCTATAACAATACCAAAGCGTAATAACTAGTAATTAAATAAATATGAAATATAAGATAAATTGTTAATGTAAAAAATACCATTAAAATTTTCCAAACAATGTTAAAGTTAAATATTCATGAAATATTATTTTTTAATAATAAACCTATGGGTTTTATTCCTATATATTTTTCAAATGGTATCCTTATTCATTTATATTATCACCCCAAAAATTTAAAATTAGTGTTTTTAAGACATTGAATATATAAAAAATCCTAAACTCATAAACCTATAATGGTATACAAAACATTTATTTAAGTAAAGAAATATATTCATTTAAAATATAACATAATCATTATGTGATTCACGATTCGTATTACCAAAATAGCATTGGGAAAAATACCTCTACAATTTTATTTCATAATCCAAATTCATAAATACTTAAAACATATTATTTCAACAGTATTCATTAATTTCCCTAGGGTTATCATATAGAATAGTTAACATGGATAATTATGTGGATACCCACATTTAATACAAAAATCTATAAATATATCTGTAGGGTTGGATTTATATCCATTAATCATTGTCATTATTTTTCCTCAAAAATTCATTGGATTTATATCTTATTTTCCACATAAAAAAAATTTACCATTCCTTTGTTACACATTGATGGGTAACTCAAGAAAAATTTATAAGATGATAAAAATCAATAATTATCTCCACATTGGTCTCTATCACTCATGTTAAAAAAAGATCCATCTATATCATCATCGATGAGTCACAGAGTTGGATTATTTATTGGTGTTTAATTAAATTTTAATATAACTAACTATTAACAATCAATATATATATATCACTCCAGATATCATTCCCTTTGGTTTCTAATATATACCACCTATTCATCCATATTAAATGTTTAAACTATTCTTTTTTGTTTCTATACATTTACTAAAACAAAAATTAATTGATTTATTGAAAATAGTCTATGCCAATAATCTGTATAATCATTTATAATATTCTTAAATTAGGACACATTGTTTTCAATATAAGACAACGTAGTTCTAACATAATTCATTTGTTGTTATTTTTTATTAAAATCATTGACAATGGAAATTAAAAAAATGTGAACTATTTAATGTATATCCCCATGGTGGTTCAAACATTGTGATAAGTAAGGACCATTGGCATGCTTCACGTGATGATTGGGGAATTACAAATCCACCAATTTATATTTATTACCGTTGGACACTCTTTTAATGAAATAGTTTCACTTGTAGTTTGTAGTCTGGGACGTATCTCAAGGAAAATCACAAAATCACTTCCTTAACAAATAGTAGTATGGTATTGTATACATTACAAAAATGTACATCATAGGGTTATGTTTATTAATCCATATTTTTATTGACATATTTCTTATCGGTTCATATAAAAATCATCTAATAACTACTATAATTATAACAACTCCAGTAAAATTTAGTAAATTTTTATATTACTAAATTATAATAAATATATAAAATTTAATCCTATTGGACCCATTAATTTTGTAGTTTTGGTTAACTAAATACATTTATGATTACATTTTAGATAAGGATAAAAAATTTAAATAAATGGAACAAATTTGGCATAACTGAATTCATTCTATGAATATATGTTTATATAAAAGTGAAAGTAACAAAATAAGGGTGAAATAAAATCCATGGTAAGGATAATATATAGAGGAAGATATATTAAGTCAATAAATATTTATTAATATTCCATGGTAATTAATAGAACAACCCTATCATCCTAAACCAGGGTGGGTTGTCATCTAACCTAACACCTGATCCAATACAGTACAAGGGTCTTGCGGATTTCCCAGTCCTCTTGGTATAGAAACTAGAGTTTACTATAATGAAAAAATAATTGGGAATAATTTATCCCATGAAAATGAAAAAATTAACAACATTAATGGAATAATAAAAAATAAACACTAGTAGTGGAATGGAAATAAAACTAGACATAACTTAATATAACCTTTCATGTCACTACTAACCACTAAATGAACATCACCCCATTATGACCATGTCTATGTTAGAAGTAGCAACTAAATCTAAAAAAATAATAAATCTATACATGTGATTACTATAACACATCAGGTGTGTCCAAAAAAAGTATTTCCTTATTAATTTAATTTAAAAAAAATTATCCATCAAATTCAAGTGTGAAATTAAATATATTAACACTGATTTTTACACATTTTATCTTTAATGGAAGTCGCAATAAATTCCCTTTTTATTTAAAACTATTTGATTTTCCAAGAAAGATGTATTAGCATTTAATGAAAGGAAGGGTAACTAAAAGGGGTGAGGTTCTATTTTTATGAGTGGAAGAATGTGTTAAATATTTCCCAAACATTTACCTAAATCATTTAAAAACTAATTACTCACTTTTAGGATAAGAATATATTCTAATAGTGGAGCAGGAGAAATAACCACATAACAAGGAAAATGGAAATCAGAATGCATGAAACCCAAATTGTTGACGCACCAATATTATATAGTATAGATAAATGAGTTCCAAGGGTGACATAGTAGTACCTTAGGTGTCGGGGGAAATCTAGAAAATACTAAAACCAAATTCATCATGGAGTTCCAAGCCAGATTCCATCAATTAGCCCAAATGAGAGATATTAGCCCACATGGCCTAACTGAATGGCGTAATCCCAATGAAGAGAAAGATGCATATTAACAGACCATGTATAGATTTGGGGAAAGGCAATCAAATCATCCACAAACATATAACAGTTATAAACCACTACATGAAACAACAAAACAATTCACACCTGAATCATCATAATGAGTGTCCCCTTGCATTCAATCCATCAACACAATATGGAAGTCTATTTTAAATTACATATAAATCCCATTATAATAAATAAATCAAATAGTCACAACCTAGGAGTTGATTTCTAATAAAAAAATTTGATTTAAAAATTCCATTTCGGACTCTTAAAATATTTTGGTAAAAAACAATTTCTAATGAAACCAAAACGATTTGGAATCCTATTATCCAATCCTGAAACACCTTAAAGAAAGGGAAAAACATTTACCAATCCCAAACAATATATTAGGTACCACAAATTAATTACAAAATCTAGTAATTCATATTATCAAACACATGATGTTTAAGAATTTTTAAATACAATTTCAAATAGTCTAATAAATGGAAGAAAAATCTCAATTTCACATCGAACAATTTATCATGGTATTTTTTTCACTAATTAGTACAAAAACATGGTGCAAAATAAAATAAATATATAATTATTTAAATTTAAATGACAATGCATCAGAGAAGATACCTCAAAAGAGGGAGAACCATGCCGAACAACATTGAATTTTGATGCCTTATTTATAGACAACTCAAATCATCCCCATTTTTATTGCACATATATTAACATTAATAGAATGATAAGAACACATAGACCATTTGTACATATTTTCAGAGCCAAATATTTACATGGGGTCCTTACACAAACGATTATACATTTATATACACCTTTATTGTAACAAATGTTTGAATGTTTCACACATATACATAAGCACACCTAGCATATAATATATATGTTCCAAAGATTATGAATGAGTATAAATTTATATATATAATTAATGAAATTATATATATATATTTCTACCAATGAATATTCATGAAATATATCTTCAAATATAAAGTCTCAAAACTGCTTCAAGGATAACCAAGACAAACTAAAATGATACAAGGGTCCCAAATTAAAAAAAATACTTCAAATATATTTTTAAAAAACCACGATGGAAGAATAAAACTACCCAAAAAAATTGCAGGGGGATACGAATGAACTATATTACTTCTCCTTTGGTTTAATATTCCAAAACACAAACATGGAGACTTTATTGACCCACTACAAGCAGTAACCACATAAGAAATGGTCAAAAAATTTGTCAACCCTCACCATAGGGGTTTTAAAAATGGAGAATCTTCTACAAGAAGAGGGAATACACTATGAAATTAAATGATTAATTTAATGTAAATCTTAAATAAGATAACTTAATAAGAAACCATATTAAATCTAGTTGATATAACACATCAGAAGATGTTGTAGGGTGGTAGGGGTCATGCGTCATGGGGTGTTCAGTCATGGGGTAGTCACAAGACTTAGATGGGGGGATTTTTTAGGAAAAGTAAAAAAAATAATAAACCATTGATATAAAATAATAATCAAAAAGTTTAATTTTTGGGTGACACACATAATTTTCACGTTTTTTCAAACAATTATTGAATCATTTATTGGACACTACATAGATCAGACATACTCATACAACAACCCCTATGAAAATTCATGGTTGAGAAATCTAATCTCAAGCCATGTATTTCAGGACACCCAACCCACAATTCCAAAACACAAGCATTCCACATAGTTTAAACCATGAGGGCGTTGTGGACCACACTAATAACCCACCAAGACACCCATATTGGCACCACACTGTTACTCCGAACTTTGTGGGTTAATCGTTCAATAAATTTAAATGAACAAATAATTTAAATTTATGATTTCTATCCACTATAACCCATGATATCTCATGAAAAATATATAATAAGGCCAATAATATATAAAATAAAATAGTGGTGTTTGGTTGGGGTGTGTCAATTCCTTCAACCATTAACATTTTATACCCATAAAAAGTCACCCATCCCAATATGAAAAAAACATGGTCTCAACCATAATCATGTAAAAATTAAACCATGAATATCTATGTTACATTTATCCTACACATGTTATACCTCACCAACTCTAGATAAAATTTTAAGGGGATACAAAAGGGAAAGAAATGGGTATTCCCACCATTTATGAAATGAGAAATCAGGATACCACTAACCCCCACCCCAACCCAAGGGGGTCCCAATAAAATAAATTCAAGCCATACCCCAAACCAGATAATGAATCATATGATCTAAAAAACACATGAATCTACAAAAAAACAGAAGTCTAATATAAAATAGATTTATAAAAAGTTTAATTTCTAAATAGTTTTTATCCACATGACACAACCATTAATCAATCATGATATACCAAACATGGATAATTAAAGAGAAGATTTAACAAAGATATAAAACAAATATTAGGGATAAAATTAATAGTAACTACATTGTAGATGGATATAACATACTGTATGTACATATTACCCAACTTGAATTTACCCAACAATGTGAATATATTCACTCTAGGACCTATGGTTGCAGCCCTGATATCTTGACTCATATGCTTCCCCTTATTAAGGAGTTAAAACTCAATAGTCGAAGAATAATACTATAAAAACCTAGAATAAAAAACAACTCCATATCTATACCAATGAAAATCTATTAGAGTGAAAAAACCGTATCAGCAAGAATAAAGTGGGTTGTGTGACAAAAGTTAGGTTGCATCTAAAAAACAAGGCTTGTCTATATCATGTTCTAGTAGTTCAAAATCTTCATCTTTTGGGGAACCTCAATGAGATAAAAAATAAAATATTACATGGACAATATAAAGAGACCCCACACAAAATGGGGTGCTTCTTACTGAACTCTCAACAATATCTCTTGAGAAAGTGAAATGAGTTCCTCGAAATGGTAAACATTACCATCTATGGTAGTTGAATGTGATTAGAATCAATGATCTATTGCACTTTATTCTTCTTCACTTCTTGAATAATAATCCAGTGGATGAATAACATCTTGAAGATCATCTAATAAATCCTAAATTGCATCGAAAATGGAATGATCACCTCACACTAGCCTAGTCACAGTCCATTAAACAAACCTATAACATCTCCCACTCTCATGACTTGTAGAGCTCTGAAATACATGGCGGAACTCTAAAAAAACTCAAGACACTAAAAAACAACATAAAATAATTGATAGCTACATTAAATATCCACCTATTGATATGATATCATCTCTACCACTTCACTAGGATTCTATTATGTGCCAATGATTGGTATAGTTTCCTTAGAAACATTCTATGTCCTTCTGGGTGGCATATTCACAATAATGTAATGAAAAAAACCAAACACAAACTCCTAAAAAACACATAACAAACAAAATTCACAATAAAATTATAAAGTATCTAAAAAATTCTATAAAATCATCACAAAACAATCCATGAAGCGTCTTTAAAAAATCACTATTTTTAATATTTGATTTAAAATTATTTTTCTCACATCTAAAAAAATAAATGAAATAAAATTATAATTCATAACAACACATAATTTTGACCTTTAAAAATATAAATCCTATTATAAATGAATCCCCATTTTAATGAAACCCATTTACCTTTTCAGAAACCACTTTTAAACATACCCAAGAGAACCATTGATTCTATGTACTAACCCGCAACATACTATGAAGAGTCACATATGTGTGCATCCCACTTATACATATATCATCCATGAATAATTACCAACATTCACTTTTAAAGAAATAAAAAATATGAATTATCATAATAAATACCATAGTTCACAATTTAAATTTTTTTATCAAAACCATGAATTTATAATTTACTTAAATTTTTAAATTTAAAAAAAATCGAGCATCAAAAAAATTTCACATCCTATTTCAAAACAAATATATGGGTTTTTTTAGAAATACATATTTATAAACTCAATCATTATTTTATAATTGACAAAACTCACAAACAATATTATTAATACTCACACCAAAAATAGTAAAACGAAGGAATAGTCCATACCAAAATAAGTAAAATAGTGAACTGGTTCCCACATATACCCTTCTCAAATGTTTTATCAGACCATGCATAGAATATGACCAACCAATGGATTCATATTTAACCACGCAAGAATGTACCGCATGGTTCGCTACACCTGGTATGCTCACATCGTGGAAGAGTCTCAAATCTACACTCATCATCTAGTATAAATAAGTTAATAGAACTCTCCAAATTCCAACAATCATAATAAAAAAAGACTCAAAACCCAACTACCCCCTGCGACTCAGGTGTCTTCCATTGTGGTGGTGATTAATCAATGACCCATTAACTACCAATATAAACATAACAACCCTATATATGATCTATGTAAAAACACAAACAAAAACATCCTTCTATTATACCTTTTTCTCACAAAATAGGCCAACTTTTCATCCAACATCACAGTAGACCCAACCTATAGTAAGGCTCGAGAGGTGTTTCGGGTCTACCTGGGTGAAAATGTAGTAAAAAACATCTAGATAGAATAATTTTGATTGATTCTCCCTTGAAAAAAAAAGAATCAAAATTATTCAATATAAATTAGATAATAAACACTAACACCAGTAGAAGTAGAAAGAAAAGAAGATTACACACCCCTGCATGTGACCCAGCGGTTCAACACCAACAACTTAGCCCACCTCCACACACAGTAACTAAGTACAATATGGAAGAATAATCAGAAGCTAAAAAGAAAAATAAATTGATTGGAGTGATTATTAAAACAATGAATGGGTATCGAGATAAACTATAACAAATTAATTTCTATTACATAAAACATCCATCAATATAATTTTTAAAATATAATATATAAACAAAGATTTTTATAATTTTCTTCTTTAATGAAAATTAGAATTCATTGTCCTTTTTTTAAATCTAGTTTCTAATATTCGAAGAATGTGCGAGAATTTAAAAAATGCCATGTTAAGTGAAAGGGGTATTTTTCTCTTTTTAAAATTTGAAATCACTATAACATATTTTCGAAAAAAAATTACATAAAACATTTTAAAAACAATTACTAACTTTAACCAGTCAAATATATCATAAATGGGGACAATGTGAAACAAAATATTAATTAGGGAAATGAAAAACAAATATATGCAAATGAACCAATTTATGGAGCTATATTATCCACCACAAATTAATGAATTCCTTGGATACTATGGAATTACAACGAAGATCAAGGGAAAATATAGAACATTATGTAACCTAATTTATCATATAGGCAATCATAACCCGATTCTATCGACCATCCCAAATGCTCAGAATTAACATACCTGATCTAATCGAGGAAAAACCCCAAATTAGAGAGCAGGCCATACTAATGGCCACTAAGTGGTGAATAATATACACTTCCATGGGTAACATTCTTCTAAAATTGACATTCTATGCTAGGTTCCCCTATTAAGTCTCATTTTGGTAAAATCCATTCAAATCAACCATAAAAAAATAAAAAAGCATAATACACTACTAGATCCACACAACCAGGAATCACACCCGAATCACCCAAAAGAGTATCCCCTTGACTAAAAAATATCAACACATATGGGAAGTCCCATTCCAATAACCTACCAATCACATTATCCCTAAATAATAAAATAGGCACACCCTAATTAGAGTTTTCCAAAAAAGTGCATTTGACTTAAAACTACTTATTAGGAATATTTCATTCGTCATGTAACAACCCATTCTAAATAATATAAAATAAAATATAATTCATTTTTTCAAACCTAGACTACATTTTATAGGATAAAACCCCACATAAAATGGAAAAACCATTCTCTAGGCACCATAATTTAAAAATAAAGGACAATTAGGCATATTATCAATCACTTGGTGTGTGAAATTTCATAAAACAAATTCATGCTATAAAATAAAAGGGTGAAAAAACTCCATTTCCTATAAAATAGTAATTAAATGAATTATATATCTTTATATAGTATAATAACATCATGTGAACTATATGATTTCAACAATTCATTAAATTTATTAGCCAATGTATATGGGAACCTACTTCACAATGGAGAAAACTAAGTCAAAACACATTATTAGTTTATTTTTTCTTCGATGATAACTCAAATATTCACTTTTATACTATCACACATATGATCATTAACATATATATTAGAAATCCTTGCCTCTAGGAAAAAATTATCATGGACAAATATATACATAGTGGTTCTTAAATATATTTTTATACTTTAATATACCCACATACAAGTGAAAACATAATCATATTTCGCATATATACATATGCACACCAAGCCACTATATATATATATTCATTCTTCTATGAATAAATATATATAAAGAAGAAACATACATATATATTTCTTCCATTGAATATACTTGTAATTTTACATCAATAATGGTGACTCAAAATAGATTCTGAGGAACTAAGATACACTATAAAAATACTAAGATCCCAAAAATTAATAAAATACCAAGAAACAATTTGGACCAACCTAAGAGGTCATAAGAAACCAAAATAAAACTATGTTGGGTGAAAATAAACAAACCAAATTCTTCACCTTTTAGAAAGTATGCTGAAACATAAACAAATATGACCTGAGAGGCACACTGAAAAACCTGAACACAAAATAAATGGTCAAAATTATGGTCAACCAACATCCTAGTGTTCAGATTATGTAAGGGGTGATACATGAGAGAGAAAATTCAAAGAAATTAAAGGGGAAATGTAGGAGAGAATATTACTTAGATAATTGACCTATAAAAATGATAAAATCCAAATGATTTGACACACAGGAAGAGGAAGTGGACACACAATAGTTTCACCCAAATTTACCCAAGTTCTACGGTTTAAGTGGTCTCTTGCAGTGTAGCTTGGGTTGTCGAATCCTCAGAGACCTAGAAATATGAATAGACACACAATAAAAAGGGATGTGTTTTGGCTATGAAGTGGCCAACTTGGGTTGATTTTATATGGTTTTAAAAGAGTTCTTAGAGATCTATGTGAATTCAAATTATGAGAAAATGAGTTGATCCTAGTTTACTGCTCATGGATGATTGGATGAATGATTTTTTTTTTCAGTTTCAATTTCATTAACTTGAGAAGGGTTCATTCAATGAATTCAAACTAACCTCATCACATACTGATTAAATACCTTAAAAAACATACTAATAACTTATTCACTTGTAGGATAATTTTCATGAGTAGTCTAATGTAAATGATATAATTATCTCATAAAAGTGGAGTGTATAACATCACTAAGGAAGAGGAAGTGATAAAATCATTGATTTAAATAAATTCAAATAAAATAAATTAATAACATATAAAGAGTGATAAATAACAACCAATCCATCCCCTTTCTACTCCCTTGGATAAAATAATATATTATTTAGCCCTCCATTGATGACATGTTGTCAACAGAAGTTGGATATAGACTTACGAGGGTGGAATTGAAGAAGTAAAAACTAAAAAATAATGATCACTCAACCATTGGGTGAACAAAATCACAAGGTTTTCTGTGAAAAAGTTCAAACATTAAGGCAACAGTATCAAGGTGATATGAAGAATAACATAATAAGAGATGAAGAGGAACTTTTATTGAAAACTATGGTGATTCGAACAACATACATGAGAAGGAAGAATGATACAATGACAAATTGGCATAATAACATTACAAAGAAAACAAATCTCAATGATCCATAAATCCTCCACCACTACTAAAATAAATGGGAATTTAATAATCCTTTGGACATTCCCCCATCTTCCCATGTGTCATTAATTAATTTTGGAGGGCCTATATGGGTGGAAAATTAATGTAGATGATACATTTCCACTCCTCCCCCGAAGTAATAGCCATCTTGCATCCACCGAACAGATGTGCCGACAGGACCATCTATATGGGCACATTAGAGTGGTCCATAGAAGGATAAAATGTATCCTTGGATACCCCCTAAAATATTATAAACTTCCAGCCCAAAATAATGTGTGGTTCATGAGATATGATTATAATGGTGGGCTATTTTTCTGGGCCACTTAATCTGTCCCAAAATTTCATCATCAAATTGGGATTCTTGGAACACCATTAAAACATATGAATTATCTTGGGACACTGCTTAATAAGATGTTTCCCATAATATCCACTATCTTAATTTAAATTTTCAGAATCATTGAGTAGGAATCCTATCCAATACACTTCTTTTATTGGGATGTTGTCTAAATCACTTTGCCTGGAATGGGGTTGGTTCAAAGCCCGCATTGGTGGTCTTCCAAATTTAATATCTATGTGCTCAAAAAGAATTAATTGTTCCTTATTTCATGGGATACATGAAAATAAAATATAAACATAAAATCAAGATCATTATGTGTTTTATGATATCTTCAAGAAGGTACCATGTAATAGTGCATTTTAAGAATGAATTACAATCATAATGTGAAATAATTTTTAAAGTGTAAAATTCAATAATAATGGTGTCTATGTTTAATAATTCACATGAATATTATATTATAAACGATGAATATTAGCCTATTTTTGATACTAATCACAAACCCAGGGGGTTTGATCGTGGGTAATTCACGTGACTCATGGAATAGTGTTGTTGGAGGGGGGTGGAGGAAGAAAATGAATGAAGAAAAGAATGAAGAAATAATGAAGTAGAAAAAATAAAATATAAACCAAAAATTTAAATTTTAAGGTGACCCATATAGTTTGGGAAGCGTTTTCAAAACCATGAACCCATCATGCACTGGATACTACCAATTCATGGAACCAACACACTGTTTCCTCTATGTGGATACATGGTTGATCAATATATTCTAAAAAATGTACCATTCATAAGTACAAACTCAAATAGACAAACCTCATTATTTCTACATAATTAAATATAATGTGACAACAGAAATTTACATACCACTGAACAAACTAGTCACCTCACATAGGAACAATATTTTTACACATAAATGAGTGGGATAACTATGAAATAAATAAAAAGTTACTAGAAAGTAAAATATTGGCACACCAACTACTAGAACATATTCTCTCTCAAGAACCAGATAAAATAAGACCAAAATTAAAAAAAATTAAAGAAAAATTTCAAGTCATAATGTAATACCATATATTTAATAAATAACATAGATATCATAATTAGATAATAATTAATTTATGAATAACGGTAAATAAATAAACACAGATTCCATTTAAAAATCTGATTATCATGAATCGATAAGCCATAATCAACACAGACATTTAAAAAACAAAGTAAATATTACATTTAATCAATATATAAAAATTAAATTCATCCATATCATATATTATAGAAACAATATAATTGATATTAATATCAACTGAATGATTAATGATGAAAGTTATTAGTTTTTTGATTTTATTATCTTAGTCATTATCATACCTCTACTATCTAGACCTTTCCAAATATAGTTTAAAAATATAGATGGAATCCTCTTTTAATTTTGATGACATATTTGTCTCCTAAGACTAGTCAATGCATTTCAATGATATCAATAACTTGACCCCACCCATATCTCGCATCCAAATAATTTCATATGTACTGAATAATCAATTTAATTTATTAAATAATATTCATTATTAGCAGATATATGTAATTAGTAAAGGATATGAGTTTATCAATACTGACCAAGTTAATCAAGTAATAGTTATTGTAAATTATACCAATAAAAATGTAATTTTCTTTTGGAAATAGTCATATCGATCATATTAGAATATGTCTATTTATTATAAATTAAACATAAAATCATAAATGATCACATGATGTTTATTTTTTTAGTATTCTCTTAATAATAACAAAATAAAGTGAGATTTTTTAATATATATTTATACTAGGTTATTTTAATGTCAAATCCCATTTGGTGATATAATTAATATTGAAGCATATAATATAGTGATATATATATTAATCCCAATATTACATGTTAATGGGGAATTATAAACACAATATATAATAATTTAGGTACATAACATTATTATATTTTATAATTAAGTGTAATTGAGATAATGTTTTCTACCTTGAGTATAACTCATCACATAAGTTATTTATTTTATTGAATAAAAAATTTTGTTATTTATTTACTTTCATAAAGACGATTTTAAATATTATTAATCATTTTATTTGATTTAGTAATAGGTTATACACAATTATGAATTAATTATGTTTGGGTCAGGTGTTTTGATGATATTTGACTTAGGTTTCAAAAATGACTTCGGTATGTGACTATTGGTATAAGATATCATTATTTAAAAAAATAAAAAATAATTATAATGAAATAACTAAAATAATAAATTATCAATTAAACATTCAAATCCAACAAATTTATATGGTTTTTAGAAATTATGTATGTTACAATCATGGAGACGGTATGTGGTATCTATTTGTATGTAATGTTTCCATTTTTCAATAATCATTATGGAAAGATAATAAAATTTTTATTATCCTTATATAATGATCAAAATATAAAAAATATAATATTATTTTTAAACTATTCTTTTATATATGTCATACAAGATGTGTTTGGATGAAACGAGAGTCACTTTGCCTCGTGATGGTTGTAGTTTACACATACACTAATGCCATTATCATCATTCAGTGAGTTAAATGGTAAAAAGGAAAATGATATATTATTTTGTGGTAATAATAATAATGTCATTAATTTATATATTATTTCATTTATTTCATATATATTCATTTATTATGTCCTTATTTTATTCCATGTAGTGTGTTAGTGAAAAATGAATCATGCCGCTTCGTGATGAAAAAGTATGTTGTACCCACGAACGATGTTATCATGTCCCCTACAGAATGGATAGCAAAAGAATTATTTATTTTATAATGACTCCAATGATAGAATTATATTTTAAATATAATATATATATATTATATACATACTCATACCCGACTATGAGTGGTGTTGATGGAAAACATCTTTCATCGGATCATGAGGTGGTAGTCTTTAATACGCACGACTGACATTATGGTTTCCCATTTTATATAAGTGGATATGAATATAGTTTATTTTCTAAACATATTACCATATATGAAAATATAAAATATATTTCTTATTATTTAATAATAGATTATGTTTATTATAATTAGGTGTAATAATGAAATAAGAAAACAAAAGTAGTACATTTTTTAACTCTTCTCAGACCACCTCTTAAGGATAATACCAAATGTATACAGAAATTGGATTTATGACCATAAAAGAAATAAATGATGAGGGAATAGATTTTGATAACATATTTTTATAGGTCTTTCTGAAACAAATATTTTATTAATGTGTTAATGAGAGATAACTGAGGGTGTAGTTTTATATGTGAGGTGAGTGCAAACTTATATTTTGTGTAATAAAAAGGTGTACCCATGTTATTCATATTCCAAAAGGGTGAAAATGTCCTATTATTGATACATGGGCATGAAATGGTCTAAATATGGCATAAATGAGATTTCAGACATCTTTTTGGTCATTTTATCCCTTGTATTTTTTGTTTAACCTCTCGGTAAACCCATTTTTACCTTAACCTAGGTAAATATTTTTTTTACTATTAATAATTTCCAATGTATAATATGATGATTTTAAAACGTATTTATTATTATTATTATTCAAATTATAGAATAAATAATGATAAATTAGTTTCATATATGTTGAAGAATCCAATTTAAAATTATACCCACAAACTCTATTGAAATGCCTGTGTTCAACGAGAAAATTCTATAAATTTGGAAATATTTAATATCAATATTAAATATTATTATGAGTCAATTGAACTAATTTATATTTTTATAATATAATTAAATTACTAAATTTTAGACCAATTTAAATCATAATTTATTATTGTTACTTATTTAATAGAATATGTTGTTTTTAATAAAAAACTATATTTTCACTATTCATCATTAAATGAAACATTTCATAAAAATCAAAAAAAAATTAGCCCAAAATAATTTTGATAATCTATTTTTTAAAAAATAAATTTAATTTTATCCCATAATATTTATGAAATATTAAAAAACATGTATAAATTTATTCATGAATAGCATGACAAAATTGTCTATTGGGGAAAAAATATTTCTAAGATTTCATTTATTTTTCATTTAAATTGTTATTATTTTACCTCAATTAAATATAAATCCATTATTTTAATAATTTATTTAATACTATTATTACACAAAAAATGGAACCATGTTTATAATAGTATACAATATTACATGCATTTAGACTCGGGGTTTCGGGTTGCAGATGCTACCCAGAGAACAAAGTTCATCTATTAGAATTTAATTGAATTAAAATATCCTAAACATTTTTCAATCAAAACATTAAAATCAAAAAAATTACCAATTATTAAAGAAAAAAAGTTTAGTTTCAAATAACATTGGAATCATTTTAAAAATTATTTAAATCATTTGGTGGCCATGATTGTGAAAAATTGTATTTCTACAATACATGGTGAACAATGATTCGATTCACATTTTCGATAAAAATGAAAAGGTGCGTCCTATAGAATAAAATATTATGATTTCATTCATTTTTTGATAATAAAATATTTTCAATATTTCTTGAAAAATCATTGGATAATACTAAAAATATTATTTAAAATATTATTTGAAACCATTAACATGTAAGAAAATATATTTTTGTCCAAATAGATAAATAAATATGACTTTACATAGAAACACTATTTTAGTATATATAATATAAAAACATGTATTATATATAACGAAATATTGGTTAAGTATATTTATGATAATTCTTAAGAGGCAGGTCATATGATTTCATCCTGGGAAAGTAAATCGTAGACGATTTCAATAAACATTAAAATTGTAACATAAAACATTTAAAATGTTGGCAAAGTTTAACTTTTAATATCCTTGAATGAAATAAAATATTATAGAAATTTATATTACATAATTAAAATAAATTTATGGGTAGTATATAAAACACACAATTGAAACAATGTATGAATTCAGTATGTGTCCCATGGGAAAAAAGTGATGGAAATCCCTTGCCTAGTGTAATCATCATAAAAATTAGAACCTTATTCATAAAAAATATTATTTTATTATAAATATATATAATAAACCTAATGATATATATCATAAAAAATTTCATTTAGGTACTACCGTTTATCACCCATTTGTTAATAGTTCTTTATTAAAATTGGATGTTTCAGGTAATAATTGTTTAGTATTTCATGGATGTTTTGGTCTGTTTTTTAGTCCATTTAAGTTTAGAATGGTTTAATTATATCTATATTTCTATAAAATTTTAAATTTTACTATATAATAATTATCTTTTTATTTGGATTAATTGATTAATGTTAGTGTTTTGAAACGAATTACTTTGATCATATAGACAGTATGCCATTTGAATATGTGAATGTTGTTTCCATTTTCTCAATGGATGGGATGAAGGAAATGTAAATAATATTTAACAATTAAAATTAATTATATGTTTATAAATATATATACATTAAATCCATCTTTATTACCATCCATATAAAATTTAAAATATAAAATAATCCTATTTTTTATGGAGGCGACAATCTACACATACAGATGGGAAACAATATCGTTATCAAAATGATTGGATAGTAATAAGGCTGATGTGATATTTTATTTTCAGGTGTATAAGTATGTAATAAATATAATATATAATAATTATATAACTAATAATATTTATCCATTATTGTAGGTGATGGAAAATGAATTACATTGGCTCACATATTAGTATTCTATCATACACACGATTGATGGTTTCATATCCCATTTGATGGATGAGGAGATAGATATAGTTAATTCAATTAACATAATATAATATAAGAATATATTAGATATGTAAGGTATTATATAAATAAATATTTTGGTTAAATTATCGAGGTGGATGGTTAAATGGATTAATGATGCTTGGTTTTGAAGGATATCACTTTTTCAGACTACCTCTCTAGATTTTCACTAAAAGAATTTATGTGGGATTTTTTTTAAAAGTTACATAAATTATTTGGTGAGATTTATATATGGGAATTTTTAATTTAACGGCTGGTCCAAAAAGATATTTATGTTCTATGTGGAGATGAGGGGGTGTCCTATTTTATATATGGGAGAGAGGAAAAACATTTATTTTTTAGAAGAAAAAGAAATACTAGATTTTACAAAAGCCATAAGGACCCAAAATTGTTATTTAGAAATAATTATAAGAGATAAGGTCACTATATGGACTTAAAATAGATTTGTTTTTAAAAAAAAATCTTTATATAAATTATATTATTATTTTAGCCTCTTTGTATGTATGTATTACAATTGAAGACAATAATTAAATTTTACTGATTTTATAATTCATTATAATTAAAAATAATGGTGAAGATATTATATAATTTTAGTAATTTTATTAACACTGTAGTATCATTTTTTCAACATTCAATTTCATTAATTTGGATGAATTTAATTTAATTTGAAACCCATAGACATAATAATAAAATGGGGTGGGAAACAAAAATATTTCAAAAGTATAACAAGTTTTTATGTTAAAATTAAGCATTAAAATGATTCAAATGAAAACAATTGAATTATTATTCAAATAATTGAACTAATAAATATTTTAAACCTTTTTATTATAAGTTATATTTTTATAAATTTTTTAAACTAAAATTCATGTTTTTATAAAAATATTTATTATTAAGTATTTATCAACCCCCCTCTCGCTCAAAAAATTATAAAAAATCACAATAATATAGTTGGTATAATTAGAATAAAAAAATTATGTAAATATTATTATATAAATTTACATTAGTGATAAAATATTATTATTATTATTTCAAAAAAAATGGAAAATATTTTTATTTTGAAAAACATGTGTTATATGGGTAAAAATAAAATTACTAAAACTTTACTTCTTATTTTTCAGTATATTTCATTTATATAATACAATTATACATAATTGTTTTAAAAAAATATTATTCCCATTCATACATCCATGTTTAAAGAATGGGGTAATATAATCATATTTATATAATAACAACAATTGTTTATTGTGGTTTATTAGAAATTTATGGTGCGTGTAATAAAAGTTAGTAATGAAATTAAATTTATTTTAAAAAAATATATATCAATAGAATTTAGGGTGTTATAAAACTTATATTCAATGCTTGTTGGAACATTTTTTAAAATAGTTCATCATTTGTATTAAAAAAATTTGTCCCTCATGAATTTCCAAACTATTTTAGTCAATACATTGCCTATTTTAACAAGTATTGTTGACTATAGAAATTTTAAAAAATAATAACACATTCTATTCCATATTACTAGTGGAATAAAAAAAATTAAATAATACATTCAATTAAATTAATTATCTTCATAGGGTAATGAATCTACTCATATATATATTCATAATATCATAATACCATTCTTAGGGACTCTAGATATATATTTAAATGATAGTTAATATTACAAAAACACACATGAAACACATCATCATTATATTAAAGTTAAGGAAATTATATTCCTTATTTTCAATAAATACAATCAAAACACGAAGTGGGTATTACAATGTAACCCATTATATTACTTTTCAATACAATTTTTAAAATTTATATGCCAATATTCTCATTATCACACACATTTCTCAATTATTTTTATCAACTATATTCCTCCACGTTATTTATGATAAAACAAGGATAATTTAGATTAGATGGTATCAAATAATTGATAAATAATTTGTCATTATTCATTTGCAACAGACTATTAGTGATCTATGAAAAGTATTACAAACATTTTGGTATGAATAAGACATAAAAATTGTCCACTGACAAACTGAATATTATAAAAACTAATACAACCTCATTAAACTCAATAGAAAATACACTTTAATTGTTGTAACATAATATTTTAACATAACAGAAAAGATAACAAATATTCAATCACATTTTCATTATAATTTTAACCCAAATTCATACAAAGAATTATAAATGATTTTAACAAATAATCAATTACATGGAACATGCTTTTTAAACCATCCATGAATTCACCAATGTTTTCCTTTTCTTCTTATTTTAATTTATCAAATAAAATATTCCAAATTTATATGTAAAATAAATATTGGTAACTATTCTTTAGGGGTTATTTATTCAAAAATTTGTAATTGATATTTTCTATTAACATTACTGAAATTCTAATTACAAGTTCATTGAATATTTATAGAAATTTATAGTGATTTGTGAACATTTCAATCCATCCATGGAAGACTCACATTTATTTTATCTATATGGATCTCTTCCATTGATGGATTTCAACATTTCTCAGGTTTATAGTCCACTATGATGGATTATTTCATGTTTTATCAATATATAAAATCATTTAAATAATTACCTATAATGAAATTCATTAACATATGTTATATTATATAATAAAAAGATAGATAATTCCAATATGAAATAATTATTATATATGAAGTTGATTATTCCGGCACATTTTCTTTTATTTATTTTCCTAATGAGTTGTAGCCTCACGTTCCATTCCCTACATTATTAATTCATAAATAAATCATACATGATTATAAAATACACTAGATCTCATTTTGCACCAATATGGGTTGTTAGATAAAGAACTAATTCTCCAATATTTTCCATTTCGAATTTAACAAAAGTCCTAGATTGACTCGTCAAACCCATTATCCTAATACACATAATTATTTTGAAATATTGATAAATTTATATTCTCTTTGTATGGAATTTTTTTTCTTGATTCATCTAGTAACATGAATCACATTTTTATTTCATTATATTATTCATTATTTTTTCTTGAGATGGTGTAATTAAAATACAATCCTTTGAGTTTTAAATATTGATCACACCTACCACAAAAAAAACCCCATATCTCATTTATTATCATTTATTAAAAAACACACTATAAATATGTGTTATTCTTTGCATGGAATAATTTATTTTCTTTTTTATATTGCACATGTATACACCTCTTATAATATTTATACTTGAATTATGATTTTTAGGTGATTAAAAATTTAATGGTTGTGTGACCAAAATTCATAGTTGTTCATCATGGAATTTTAAAGGTATTTTTATAAAAATATTCTATTTTCTCATCATTTAATATATTCCATTTTTTAAATCATTTTTCCTTTAATATAAAAATTCATGGATTGTTTGGATGTGACCATTTTTTCCCCTTATTCTGTACTAAATGCTATTGAATCACCATCGAGTGTAACTCTACTTTTTCTTTATGTGAATTATTTTAGCATAATTTATATTTGGAATACATCCTATGGATAAATTAACATTATTCATTACAATATTCTTAGGATTATTCTATTTAGAATGATTATATAGATCAATTTATATTGGTTGTTTGTCCCAATTTTCTAGTAGTTATTGTAATTTCATTTAATTTTTTTTATCCCTATATTTCAAAAACTGGTAGATATTCTCTATTAATATAACCACTATATTTATTAAATCCACTGATATCTCTATTTATTTTATTTTATTTTATTTTGAGGGGAATAAATATTTATTATCCATCAAAAATATTTCACTCATTGTCGTATTACACTCCTTTTTCCAGGCTCCATATTTCTACCATATGTTGAAAAAATGTATAAAATATATTATCCTATCACCTTGAATTATATATAGAACACGAATTCACAAACATTAAAATGAATTATTCATTTAATAACATACCTTTTATATTTTTTTAGATATATTGAATTCGGTTTTTTAGAATATTTTCATGCACGTTGTGTTTCTATTGGGGAACATATTCTTCCACTCATGATTCCAACCACCCAATATGTAATGTTTAAATTTAAATAACAGTTATTCATCCAAATTTGGATGTATTTAATTTTAAATATGTACTATACAGGAAAACAAATTTATAGTAATCATTATTAATGGATATGGAATATTCCTTTCCTCTAATTACTACTAAATTTTGATCATTAGATGGTCCTAGTAAATTCTTCCAATTGAGAGAAGTATTTTCTTATTGAAAACCTCATTGTATTATAATTTGTACGTATCTACCATTTCTTGTTATTATTTTGAAATGGATTTAGTTTTTATATACACATTAATTTTATAATACACTCCTAACATCTCATATCGAGTATATATTTCAAATTATACTCTATGATCATTTTTTCTCAAATAGTAATTCCTAATGTTATCAATCTAATTACGATGTATTTTTTCATATGGAAGAATTTAATGGTTATTATCATATTTCATTTAAATATTAATTCAATAATACAAAAACTTATTATATATCCTAATGAATAGTAATTTTATTTTATATTTTCATGGTTTATTATTTATCCATTATCTAATTTACATCCATATTTTGAGTGATATAATCATTTAGACTACATAAAAGTCAAAAATACGACATACAATATTTTAGGAAGATTTTTCTAAAATACATATTAGGTTGAAATCTTATTATCCTTTTAGTATTATGATTAGTTATCACCCTATTGTGGTTTGGATCTTCTTAAGGACAATCAGGATAAGATATTTTACATTTCTTATTCTTATATATGAATTGGGAACTACCTAAGATAGAACTATGATGATTTTACTTGGTTTTCAATTCAATCATTGGATATTAACCATCCATGATGAACTTTTCTTCATCTGAAATAAATTATAGTGAAACAATATTTCCCCCATCTGAAATTATTTCTATATATTATTCACTTCATTCCTTAAGAGGAATAATATAAAAAAATATTACATAAATAATACAACATTGATTACCAGAATCTGGTGGAGGTTCCTATTTCATTAATGTTTCTTCTTCATACCTCTTGAAATATCATTTATTCCTATTTTATATTGTCTTCAATGAAATTATTACATGGTTAAATGGATTAGGAAAACCAAAACTTTTTTAAATATATAGATTGATTATCCAATTTGGAAATAAAACACAATTTTTTAATTAAATAATATATTTAACCAAAAGAGGTTCTTCCAGATCAAAAACCTACTGATATGATTAATTGTAGATTTTAATAGCACAATGAGGGGGACGGGGAGGGTGAATATATGTTAGAATAATTGTATTACAATAGTACTTTTTACCCTTCTGTTACCACATCATTTGGACTACGAGTGATTTTCCATTTCTCTATTTCTCTCATTTATTTGGTATGTGTGGAATCATGGAATAAAAAAACATAAGGGAACACTTACATTTATCAGTAAGGTTCACTGTATTTTTTTGATGATAACATACCTTGAGATATTTTTTTGTAATCCAACACACAAAACATCCATTATATTATCAATAGAAGAATATTAAAATATATTTCCATTAAAAGTTATTCTTAGTTAACGCATGTTATAAAATAACAAAGAGATTGTTGTTTTTTTAATCTGAATGGGTTATAGTATTCAGTGATCTCGTTGTGGTGTTGATAATAAATTGAATTATGGTGTCACATTTTATAAGAGGGATTATCTTTTTTCCAACTAGATGCAGTCATGTGGGATAATCCTCTCTCTATATTCTCAATTATTTTGTATAAAATTTCTATACACTATGTTTCTAATAATTATTTGATTAAATATGGTTACTGCTATAATATTAAAATATCTTGTATCATATTTAGGTTTTTTATGGAAAACTAGCATTGTATTTAAATTTTATTCATAAATAATTCATGTGATCAATATGAAACACATCAGGACCATTTGTTGTCTTTTACTCTATTTTTTTAATACTAATTACATTATAGTTTTTGAAACATCATTTCTTTTCGTAGATGGCTTTTGATAAGACATTATAAATTTATGTAAATGGTTTTTTGAGTTTACTAGATAGAGCTAATAATTTTGAGAAATGATGTGTACTATTTTATTTACAATTATGTAATTATGATGGACTGGGAATCTCATTTCAACAAATAATACTCATATATTCACTATAAAAAAATTATTTATATGGAAATATGCTGGTTGTTTTTTTTTCTCATGTCATAAATAGTAAAATTTTCCGGAAGTTAAATCTTTGGTGGATTATAATGATTGAGTTACATTGTAGTAATCTCACAATATATATTTATTAAATTTAAAAAGGTTTAAATATGATAAATATGTTATGCTTTATAGAATTAGTTCCACCGAACAATGTTTTCTCAGAATCATAGTGCTTGGATAGAGACATTGTAAGTCTAATAGAGGATTATTTAGTCATTCAACAATACACCGCTATCTAAAGGTCACATGATGGGAAAGATCAAAGACAATCAAAACAAGAGGTATGATATAAATGATGTTCTAATGGGAAATAATTTTAAAATTATTTTGGTGGAATATTTACAATGAAATATCAAGAATAAAAATAAGTGATGTCAGTTTATATATAGAGAGATATAAGGTATATATTATGTATAAGTATATGATAATTAACTAGACTATGACGTCCCAAACTAACTATATAGAGGAAACATATGGATAGAAATGGGGGTTTTTTTAACTATTATTACAAGACATTAAAAATGTTACATTTTAATTATAATTAGAATTAAATTTAATGAATGAAAAATCTTGCAGAAAAATATCCTTATTTTTCCATGTTTTGAATATTTATTGATATATTCATTTATTAATATATTTTAAGGAATGTCAAATAAATATTATTGACTCTGAAAAATCAATTTCATTCAAGTTATTCATGGTAAAAAATGGTTTAACATTTTTTTCAATTCAATAAATATAGTCGTGATTTAAAATAAATAAGAGTGTACCAACATATTATAAAATAAATCTCTAAATAAGTAATTAAACTCATGTGTAATGGATTCCATCAAAAAAATGGAAAAGAAAATTTTATGTTAAAAAAACAAAAAACAAGGTTTTTATTAATGGAAATATGTTTGTTTCTCATCGAAAACCCTTGACAAAAAGTGGTGAGTTTAATGAATATGAGTTTTTAAAGATGATGTTATGTAAAAATTATAAATAGGTAAAAACTCCATTAAATAATTATTAATATATTGTAGAATATTATAGGCATAATTTTAATATATGGTGAGAATTAATCATCTTAAATTAATTAATTATAAAAAGATTTAATTGAAAAAAAATTAAAAACATTAATTCTCTTAATATGAAACATGAAATAAAATTTGATAGTGAATAAGGTGGGAGTGATAAAACATACAAAAAATGTATTATGAGATAATAAAATGATGGATTTATCAATAAAAATATTAAAATAAATAATGTAAGTTTTTTTAAGGATCGCGGAATTGATTAATTTTAAAAAATTAATGAATTATATATATTGTAAATTAAATCCCTCTAATTAAACGTTTATAAAATAGAATGACTGTTAAAAATAAATAATGTGATTTATTTATTTTCACAGAATAGGAACATGAAATTATATTATAATTATTTATTAATGTTTTAAAAAATAAAATGGAATGATGAATATTTTTTAAAGGATATTAATGTTAATGAAAAATATTCAAATTTTTTTTAGAAAATCCAATAAATAAAAAATATGTTCAAACTCAACTACACATTTCAAAATATTCAATGATTTTTCATACTAACTATGTAGGTTTATTGAAGATTTAATGAAATTCAAGAGTTAATAATGATATTTAAATACATACATACCAAATAAATATGTCCAAATAAGAATGTCACTCTCTGGAAGCATATTTTATACTTAAAATTGAATTATAAAAATACATTAACGATAATGTAAATTTTTCAACAGACAATCATTTTATTCTGAAAAACATGTATCATGATGCCATTGTTATTGTTTTGTAAATTATTTGGGCATAAATATTATAAATTCTGTAATAACATGTCACTTACTAAGACAATTCATGAATAAAGGGTGTAAAATACTTGAATACTTCAAATATCTGTGGATACTAGTTACAATGTGTATAATATTTATAAATGTCCAAATGTTAGAAATATTGATAATAATCACAATTATAAAGGCCTTGATGCGTTTTATTAAATGTGTGATCAATATTCCCATCGATATGATATTATATGACTACTTAACTGGAATAAGTTTTTGTCACTAAGAAAGATAAGGATCCTGATAAAAGGATGGATGAAGTGAAAACATTATTTAATGACGCTTCACTAAAAGATAATAAACATAGAAAGGATATTATTGGAAAAATTCTATACTCTTAATATATGTCATGAGATATGATAATATTTACAAATAAACAGAAGCTTATCGTACTAATGTTGCATTTGGAAAAGATTATTTGGTAGAAATAAATTGGTTGGCCCAACTGAGATTTAATCAATAATTCTAAGGTATATAGTTATATTTCTTGATGATGTACTAAAACAGAAGTTACTATGTTTCAAAAATATTTTATTTAATTTGAATGAGGTTTTAATAAAATTATATGATTGTAATATAATTTTTATAATATGGGTAAATATTATTATGAAGGGAAAAAACAATATTGGTAATAGATTCAAATTTGGAGATCTATGCAACTTTTATTATTTTAGAAATAAATATGAAATTGATTTTTAGAATGGGAAATATTTTAATTTTGTTCATGTAAATATGAGACAACTACCTATGATAATATTTTTGAGTGATATTATTCAACTAATAAATGAATGGTAGATAAGTTTTGAAACTTTATAAAATAGATATATGATAAAAAATATGATAACAGGTTAGAAAAGAAATTTTATAATCCTCTTTAACATATTAAATATAATATGTGGGGACCAAATAAAATTTAGTAAAATGAAAATTATTTATACATTGTAAACCAAATTGATGATTATAAATAGACGAAACATGGTCATTTTAGGTGATATAATCTAATTTTTAAGAAATGTTAAAAACATTAAGTATGGAATTTGAAACATGTAAGGTGTAGAGAACAATGAATATGATAATATATAGTGGAATTTACATACTCATTTGAATCATATAATTCAATAAATTACATTATAAATCAATAAAAATCGATACAAACTCCACAAAAAATAGAGTTGTATATAGGGGAAAATGAGGGAAACTTGAAATGGGATTATCTATGATCTCTACGAATAAACTCTGAAAATATTTATGGAGTGAATTAGTTTTACAACTACACATATAAAGAAGATATATTCTCCATGAAAAAATGGAATAAACACCATACTTAATAATGCACAATATGTCGAATTATATTATGTACTTCTAGTTATCGGGATCTCCCTACATGCTAAAGATAAAAAACATAAATAAAAATAAATTATTAATGGGATGAAGTAGAAATTTTCATTGTGTGTAGTCCAATGAAATAAGATAAAAATTATAGTATATACTATCAAAAAATATTATGATTCATGTTCTTTAATTGTAACACCCTTATATTTTTATAAGATAGAATTTTTAATTTTTTTTATATATTTGTTTATCTTTGTTTTGTTAAATTCTGAGATATCTTGTATGGTATTCTACACCAAGATAACCTTGTGGTACAAGGAACATCGTATTATCTTGTAGTATAAAACAATATATTATTGTATTATTCTACACATAATTTAAATTAATTTTTATAGATTATGTTTCACATAAGATCGATTTTAATAGAACAAATAAATATTATTATGTTACCATATAACATAGCAATTATTGTCACGAACCAACCCAGGTCGACCCTAAACCGGTCACCCGAGTCGGCCCGCGACATGGATCGAGGGGCGTTCCTGATCCCCGTGGGCTGGAAACTAGTGTCAGGCATCAAAATTAAGCAGTTGGGAACGGTTTTACCCAAAATAAGATAAATAAAATAGTGGAAAATAAAATAGAACAAAAAACGAATAAATAAAGAACAACTAGCAACGCTACTAACCTGACCATGACACAAACTCCATGTGACCTCGTGGGTCACTCACCAATACCACAACCAACATCGCTCAAGGAAAACACTGAAGCTGGAACGTGCAACAGAACTAAAAACAAGAAAAGAGTATAGGTGTGAGTATTAACACTCAGTAGGTAGGCCTGACTAATTCTATTCCCAATGCACATACTTTTAAACAAATAATTTTTCATTTTCAGGTTTGCACTAAATTATATAAAATATGGTTTCCACACACACTTTCATTTCTAAATCAAGTAATAGTCAATTGCCCTTTTTAATTTAGAACAAGTTTAATGTTGAAAGAAACAGGTGCATTGCATTTTTAAAACATTTTGCGAAAAATTTAGAAATCCAAACTTTATTTGTTAGTAAAAGGGAAAATCACACACAACACACAACACGCACTAAGGGAAATGGAAAAAGTGGCACACATAGGTCAGAAACCTAACACGACCTCTCAATCGTCCACCACATATAAATAAACACTAAAAGAAACATGGGTCGAACCTAGGAGATCATGAACAATCCAGAACATACTATACATCCGACTCATCCTGAAGGCATGCCCTAACTCGATGACGTCATAACACCCATACTACTACACGGTATAGCCCTGCATGGCCTAACCAAGGGGCCCAATCCCCATAGCAGCAAAAACTCAGTATTCCCCTACTATGGGGAAACTAGCCAGTGCATGTTCTATACTACTGCAACAATCATTCATAGAAAATTCACTCAATATGCCAAGTTCCCATGTCAACATAAACAATAAAAAGGGGGTGCATCCACAATGTAAAAAAATAAGTCATGATGCACAAACATAACATATAGCTCTCGCAATCAACACACACAAAAGATCACCCCCGAGTGGGTTTTCCAAATTAATTTATTTTATTAAAGTTCCAAACGGGCCTTCACCAAATATAAATCAAAACTTCATTTCTCGAGAAAACCCAAAACACTTGTTCAGAAGAAATAATTTATCTTTAAAACTACAATTACGTCTGAAATTCTATGAATTATTTTTAAAATCCAAACAATCATTCTTTCAAAACTGGGTGTCTTCCAGTCAAGAAAATGTTCCAAGTGTTCGGTATAAAATAAACGGCTCTTTTCACACTAAATAATCATTTAAAATTTTATTATCTAATATTATTTATCATTCATTAAAATTAATAAAACATCAAGCAATTAATAAATTCTAAATTTAATGGTGAGTGCAATGGGGGACCTACCGTGGCTCACTGTCCAAACACAAAGGCGCGACATGCCTCGTGCAGACGTACAAGCAAGCGCAAGCTGATGACATCAATATCACGGTTTCCTCGCCAACATGCTGCAACAACCGCATAAACAAATAAAAACACATAAACATGGACTTTAAATGATTCATTCGAACAAACAACGCAAAATAACAATCTCAACACGATTTGAAAATATCACATCCAAATCACATATCAAAACACAACCAAACTCTATATTTGAATCTAATCGCGACCTTTAGACACACTAACCACTTTTCAAACATCATACACACCACATTATTTAAGAAATTAACCATTTGAATAACTTATAAAACATCTGCAGACGGTGAAACCATGGTTCACATCAAAACATACTCAGTTTCACATAAGAAAACACTTTAAAATAAAACGCAGAACATTATCACACCAAAACATGACTCAACACCTAACAACCAACCCATAAAACATTTTATAAAACAACGCAGCCATTTTCATAGAGAAAACATCACTAATTTTTATAAAAAACCACTTTTCAGTTTACACACACCAAAACCTGCTCAAAAATTCATTTATGACTCTCTGCACATTGACACTTAACCAAAACACAAACTGAAAAGTTTGTGAAATGAAAATAAACAATTCGGCATGGTTGTTCACAGAAAAGTCCCACATACCATATATACATATCAACATCAATTAAAAACATGATCTGTATCAAAAAAAACTAATTAATATATATGCTAAACTAATTTAATAAGAAAATGAATTCCTAAAATAATCGCTAAACTCATAAAGCATAAACATGCTACTTAACAAATCAAATGCGTATTAAATATCAAACAAAACCAGATTCACAGCACACAAACTAATATATAAACATGATAAAAATATTAAACTCACAAATTAATTTTTCACACAAAAGTTATACACGGAAAAACCTACCTCGGACATTGATATACCACCCAAAAATGAAGCGAACCCTCGTTCTCACCACAACCGCACCTCAAAGTCATGTAACCACGACACAACTTCAGCAGAAGGAAGAATAACCTCTTGTGCACCTATCAGACTCCTAAAACAACAAGGCAAAGTGAGAATTAAAAAAAATACAGTAGAGTTCAGGTAAATCAAATTAAAAACGCCAAAAATTGAGTGAAACACATTGATGGAGTGTTTCACGGTCTGAAAAAAGGCCGGCTGGAGCGTGGGAGGCCGGAGTCATCCTAGACAGTGCGTAGGAGTCTAGAGCATGGCTTGGATAGAGGTGTGGATGGCCGGAGGATGGAGGTGGCCTTGTCGAAGCATAGACGGCTGGAAGCTGGAGTCCCAAAAAAATCGGAAGGCCAGGGCGCAGAGGGTCGAATCGTGTAGGCGGGTTTGGGATTAAATGGTGAGGTTGGATTTTTAGGGCGGTAGTAAGGAGCGGTGAGGCGGTACTGGGGTTATAGGGCGAGGTCAGGATGAACCAGGGGAGGTGGGGGGGGGGGTTGTAGCCGTGCGAGGGGTGCATATCAGAAGGTGGGCGACAAGAGCAGCGACGGCGAGAGGTGCTGGGAGTAGAGGCCATGGCGCGAGCAGTAGAACCAGGGAGAAGGGTGGGGTCTGTGTGAAAGAAGAAAAAAAAGAGAAAGGTGGAGAGGAGATTTGTGCCTGTGAAGTGCTGCCAGTGAGAAGGGGCGGGGGATCAGGTAGCTAGGGTTTTCTTGTTTTTTTCAAATAAAAATATTATTACATTAGTTATAATCACAATAGTAATAATAACAGAATAATAATAATGATAATAATAGAATAATCATAATAATAATAACAATGATAATAAAAATAAAACCAACAATAATAATTATAATAATAATAATAATTCATATAACAATTATAATAATAATGACAATATTGAGCAAAATCACAACACCTGGGCGAGTTGTGTGGCTACCGCCTACCGTGCGGTGGCCACACATGGGTTCGAAACCAACTAAGAACATTAAACTTCAACAATTTCAAATCAGGACTCAACCCTAACCTCGGCGCATGAACGCGAAACTAAGATATATTAAATTTAAAATTAATTCAAAAAGATGGGGTACGACAATTCTCCCCACCACAAAAACTTTCTACCCCCAGAAAGTCTCCAAGCCCCAAAGATATCCAAAACTCGAGTCCATGCCTGATCCAAAAAGAGAGAAGCTAAGAAATTCCAAATGAAATTTTACTCGACAGGTCACACCAGACCAATCATGAAGAAACCGCGACATAAAATGATTGGAGAACACGGGAGGGCTCTCCCCACCACAAGAGCTCGACCAACAAGGAGACTTTAGAACCCAAATACACCGCCCCGGGGAGGGGGGTAAATGTGGGAACTCCAAACCCAAAACCAATCCACATATGGTTTTAAACACACTCAATGAAGAACGAACGATT
Source organism: Viscum album (assembly GCA_963277665.1). NCBI lineage: Eukaryota > Viridiplantae > Streptophyta > Magnoliopsida > Santalales > Viscaceae > Viscum > Viscum album. The sequence goes on along the minus strand of OY728148.1, from coordinate 1,917,125,062 downwards.
CAAAAAGCATCACTCAGAAGACCTAAAAAGGATCCAAGCCCAATTGAGCCTGAAAGAAAATACAACACAAGGGAATAGGAGAACACGATAGGGTTCTCCCCACCACAAGAACACCACTAATGCGGAAATTTAACACCCAAACATACCACCCCAGGATGGGGGGGACGCAGGAACTCTCAACTGTTCCAAACTATCTTTTATAGCATGAGCGAACAACAATTCCGAGCAGAACATAACCCAAGAAGTAAACTCGAGCAGAACTACAACATCAACTCTTCCACATGAACTTATATCTCCAAATGAACACCATTAAATCGAGATTAACCAACACAAGATCCAAACACACTTTTATGAGAAGCGCGCGATTCAGAGAACCACATCAATACAAATGGAACTACTTGGATTATAATAGGTCAAGTCCATTGTATCTTCACAATGAACCAATGAACTCATAACAACGCCAAAACATTAACCAGCTGAAAAACAAGAACGAAAAGACTTTAAATGTTTCACTGCCAACACGGAACCCAAAATCTGAACTAAGGCTTCACACCACCGATAACTCCTGACTGCACACGAGCTTCACCCCATGACTTGTGGTTGGGGCTCTGATGGCTGAAGCATCACCTGGCTCATAGTCAGGCACTGTAATCTTCTAGTCACGGTGTCTTTCCTAGGCGACGCTTCCTGCGAAGCTTCTTTAGATGATCCAGACACCTGCAATGATGGCACGTCTTCAGAGGGGTGTAACATGACGGCTTGTATGTCCTAACCGTCCATACGAACGGTACACCATTAGATGGTCTAACGAACTGGAAGCCAGAACCACTATAGATGACTCTTTAGAAGCAAATTCACCTGACACACTCTGCTTTCCAGGTGGGGGATCTTCAGGAGAAACTGGATACGGTGGATTGCCAACTGTTTTCGCTTCAGAAAACAACTCACCTAAGAACACATCATGCTCCAACTTCTCAAAAGTGATGCTCCCAAAAAGGGAGGACTCAATCCTTGATCTCTAGAAAAGGACCCTTGATGAAGGGAGGAGTCTTCATCCAGTCCTACAAGTCTACCCCTGGAAAAAGAGACACAAGATCCTTGAAATGATCAATATACGCTTTCACAGTCTGCTGGTCATGTTGAACACGCATGAGATCTTTCATTTTCTTCGTCTTCACCTCCACAAGTATAAACCATTGAACGAAGACTGTTTTAAAGACATAACACATCATCCCAACATGTAGTAATGGTGGTGGGAACAACTCCTACTCATCCAGAGCTGGACCTTCAGACAGACCCAAAACAACACGCACTCAGATCGCTTCGGGAGTTCTCAATACCCTGAATACCAACTCGACTTCTTCAAGCCAATGCACTGTCTCTAACAGACTCCAATCACCATGAAGTATAGACAACGTCCGAGAATGACAAAAAACAGGGCATGTATCATCAAAACTCTAGGGACCTTTCTGGGTGGTATTTTTGAAAAACATATATATCACCAAGCTGAAACAAATATCAATCGAAGCAACATCAATAAAGCACCCTCATCCATAAATAACCAACTCAAGAAACCAAACAACCACAAACACAACCCAAAATTCCCTATCCAAAATTCCCCTTCCATTTTAGATTCCAAAACCACTATTTTTTTTTTCAAAACCTCTTTCTTTCAAGACCACTCTCCCAAATACCAAATCAACTTTTCAAACCAAAATCACATTGCAAAACCATTTTAATCTTTAAAACCCAATTTAGGAAAACATGGTCAAGCCTTTAATTTCTAATTTGCCCAGGTAATCTCATGAACCGTTGCACGTGTCTCCATCCACTTTCATTCACACACACCAACATGCACTTTCCACACATCCTCTCACATGTGCAAACGTTCATAAGGAATACCTGAGGTTTCACCCCAAACCATTCTCAAACACTTTCCATGAAAACAATGGTTTCCCAAACCAAAGTCTTTCAGTTTTAAAACCCATTTCATAAATTTAAAGTCATTTAAAATAAATCAATCCCATTTTCATAAATCCCTTTTTTTAATTTCCAAAAAATGCACTAACACTAACCAGAATGAAAAATGACACTCAACTCACATCAATCCACCAGAGTGAGGGACTAGAGGTCACACTTAACATGGTGACATGGTAGTGGGTCATGCCCCAAGTAAGCGTCAACAACTTGGAGGAGTTCAAATTTTGTACCCGGACTCCACATGGGTCACTAATCCATGTGATATAATGATGTAACATCGGTTTAGCTCTGTTGTCATCCCACAATCCAAGACAAACCATAACGAAACAAAGACAGAATTCCCAGACAATCTCTGGAGACTCGAGGTGCGGAACAGGTGAGGGTTCATGACGTCCTTCCCGTACCTACCACTCGAGTCCGGACAATCCTAAACTCCATCTACCAAACACCCCAAATAACAAGAACCAGCCTCTGACACCATTTTGTCATGAACCAACACAGGTCGACCCTAAAACGGTCACCCGAGCCAGCCCGCGACATGGCCCGAGGGGCGTTCCTGATCCCCACGGGCTGGAAACTAGTGCCAGACATCACAATTAAGCAGGTGGGAATGATTTGGCCCAAAGGAAGATAAACTAAACATAGTAAAATAAAATAGAACAAAAAAGAATAAATAAAGAACAACCAACAACGCTACTAACCTGACCACGACCCCAACTCCATGTGACCTCGTTAGTCACTCTCCAATACCACAACCAACATCACTCAAGGCGAACACTAATGTTGGAACCTACAACAGAACTAAAAAAATAAAACACTATAGGCGTGAGTATTAAAACATATTAGGTAGGCCCGACTAATTCTATTCCCAATGCACATACTTTTAAACAAAGAATTTTTCAATTTCAGGTTTTCACAAAATTATATAAAATATGGATTCCACACACCATTTCATTTTTTAAACAAGTAACAGTCCATTTGCCTTCTTAATTTAGAACAATTTTAATGTTGAACGAAATAGGTGCATTTCATTTTGAAATCATTTTGCGAACAATTTAGAAATCCAAACTTTATTTGTTAGTAAAAAGGAAAATCACACCCAACAGACAACACGCATTAAGGGAAATGGAAAAAGTGGAACACATAGGTCAGCAACCAAACACGACCTCTCAATCGTCCTCCACATACAAATAAACACTAAAAGAATCATGGGTCAAACCTAGGAGATCGTGAACAATCCAGAACATACTATACATCTGACTCATCCTAAAGGCATCCCCTAACTCGATGACGTCATAACGCTCATACTACTACCCGGTATAGCCCTACATGGCCTAACCGAGGGGCCCAATCCCCATAGCAGTAATAACTCAGTATTCCCCGGCTATGGGGCCACTACCCAGTGCGTGGTCTAAACTACTGAAGCAATTGTTCTCAGAAAATTCACTCAATATTCTAGGTTCCCATGTCAACATAAACAATAAAAAGGGGGTGCATCCACAATGTAAATCAATCAGTCATGATGCAAAAACATCACATACAGCTCACGCAATCAACGCACACAAAAGATCACACCCAAGTGGGTTTTCCAAATTATTCAATTTTATTAATGTGCCAAACTCGCCTTCACCAATTTTAAAGCAAAACTTCATTTCTCAAGAAAACCCAAAACACTTGTTCAGAAGAAATCATTTATCTTAAAAACTAGATGTACGTCTGAAATTCTTTGAATTATGTTTAAAATCCAAACCAGCATTCGTTCAAAACTTGGTGTCTGCCCATCATGAAAATGTTCCAAGTGTTCGGTATAAAATAAACGTCTCTTTTCACTCTAAATAATCATTTAAAATTTTATTATCTAATATTATTTATCATTCATTAAAATTAAAAAAACATCAAGAAATTAATAAATTCTAAATTTAAAGGTGAGTGCAATGGGTGACCTACCTTGGCTCGCTGTCCAAACACAAAGGCGTGACATGCCTCGTGCAGACGTACAAGCAAGTGCAAGCTGATGACAGCAATATCACGGTTTCCTCACCAACATGCTGCAACAACCGCATAAACAAATAAAAACACATAAACATGGACTTTAAACTATTCAAATGAACAAACAACACAAAATAACCAGCTCGACACATTTTGAAAATATCACATCCAAAGCACGTATCAAAACACAACCAAACTGTATATTTGAATATAATCGCGACCTTTAGACACACTAACCACTTTTCCAACATCATACACACCACATGATTTAAGAAATAAATCATTTGAATAACTTATAAAACATCCGCAGATGGTGAAACCAAGGTTTACATCAAAACACACTCAGTTTCACATAAGAAAACACTTTAAAATAAAACACACAACATTATCACACCAAAACACGACTCAACACCTAAAAACAAACCCATAAACATTTTATAAAACAACGCACCCATTTGCATACACAAAACATCACCGATTTTTATAGAAAACCACTTTTCAGTTTACACACACCAAAACCTACTAAAAAACCATTTATGAATCTCTGCACATCGACGCTAAACCAAACCACAAACTGAATAGTTTGTGAAATGAAAATAAACAATTATGCCTGGTTGTTCACAGAAAACACGCACATACCACATATACATATCAACTTCAATTAAAAACATGATCTGTATCAAACAAACAAATTAATATATATGCTAAACTCATTTAAGATGAAAATTAATTCATAAATAATTTGATAAACGCATAATTCATAAACATACTACTTAACAAATCAAATGCAGATTAAATATCAAACAAAACCAGATTCGCAACACGCAAACTAATAAATAAACATGCTAAAAAAATTAAACTCACAAATTAATTCCTCACAAAAAAGTTATACACGGAAACACATACCCCAGACGTTGACAGACCACCCGAAAATGATGTGAACCCTCGTTCGGACCACAAACGCACCTCAAAGTCATGTAACCATGACACCACTTCAGTGGAAGGAAGAAGAACCTATTGTGCACCTATCAGAATCCTAACAACAACAAGGCAAAGTGAGAATTAAAAAAAGACATTAGGGTCTGGGTAAATCGAATTAAGACCGCCAAAAATTGAGTGAAACACATTGATGGAGGGTTTCACGGTCATAAAAAAAGTCCGACTGGAGTGTGGGAGGCCAGAGTTAGCCTAGATAGTGCGCTGGAGGATAGAGCGTGGCTTGGATAGAGGTGTGGATGGCCGGAGGATGGAGGTGGCCTTGTTGAAGCGCGGAGGGCTGGAAGCTGGAGTCCAAAAAATCGGAGGTCCAGGGCGCAGAGGGTCGAAGCGTGTAGGCGAGTTTGGGATTAAATGGTGATGTTCGGTTTTTAGGGCGGTAGTTAGGAGTAGTGAGGCGGTACTGGGGTTATAGGGAGAGGACAGGATGAACCAGGGGAGGAGGGGGGGGCTGCGGCCGTGCGAGGGGTGGATAGCAGAAGGTGGGCGGTGAGAGCAGCAGCGGCGAGAGGTGCTAGGAGAGAAGGCCAGGGCATGAGAAGGAGAACCGGGGGGAAGGGTCGGGTCTACGTAAAAGAAGCAAAAAAAGAGAAATGGGGATAGGATATTTGCTCTTTTGCAGCGCCGCCTGGGAGAAGGGGAGGGGGATCAGGTAGCTAGGGTTTGCTTGTTTTTTTTAGAATAATAATATTATTACATTAGTAATAATCACAATAGTAATAATAACAGAATAATTATATTGATAATAACAGAATAATAATAATAATAATAACAATGATAATAAAAATAATACCAATAATAATAATAATAATAATAATAATAATAATTCAGATAAAAATTATAATAATAATGACTATATTGAGCAAAAAAACTACACCTAGGCGAGTTGTGTGGCTACCGTCAATGTGTGGTGGCTGCGCACGGGTCCGAAACAAACTAAAAACATTAAAAATCAACAATTTTAAATAAGGACTCAAACCTAGCCTCTGCGCGAGATCCCGAAAATAAGATATATCAAATTGAAAATTAATTCAAAAAGTTGGGGTGCGATAATTATACATGTTGTTATGAACAATATTGAATGTGTTATGATATTTTTAATTATACCTTATAATATAATTATGTATTTATTGAGAAAAAAAATCTAATTAAAAATAAAACCCTTTTTAAATAAATATAACTATTTTCTGAAAGACAATTTAAATGATAATAAGTGATTTGATAAAGAATAAAATAACTCTTGATGGTATTTATCAACAAACATATATTTAATATATATTGAATATAAATTTTAAAATAAATTTTAAATTTTTTTAGACATTATATTAAAATAAATATTTTTTCTGAATAAACGATTAAAAAAATCAATTTTTCCATATTTTCATGGAACACCGAATTTAAATCAATATTTTAACATATTTTTATATTATATTTGAAAAGAAACTCCTTATTTGTATTCAAGGTATAAAAAATTACTTTGGATGAATTTTTTAAAAATTTCAAATACTTTTCATTATTTGATGAATTCTAAATATAATCTAACATTTAATTGAAAAAAATTGATAAAAAATCAATATAAATTAGTATATTATTGAATGTTTTTAATGTAGAAATATATTATTTTTTATAATATAATATAATTTAGTTCATTTCTATTAATTTTAATATAATTCAGGTGTAAAATCTTTTGAAATGTGTTATCCTTTAAAACACGTAATCTCATTATGAGAAAGAAGATATATTTTAAATTAATTACTAAAACTAATCTATTTTTAATTTTAAAAAATTAATTCCATATTTGGAATAAATTGGTTTAAATTATGTAAAAATAATTATTTTATTTATAGTAATTATGAATAATACATTTAGTAATTTTTATTAATATGGTAAAAATGTAAATCTATTAATTAAGGGTAAAAATAATATGAAAACCTAAAAAAATTCATAATATCATTTGATGATTTTTTTTCGACCTAAATCATTAATGTGGTGAAATGATATTCTTTACAATCCACACAGATGAGATTAGGACATTTAATTTATTTTATTTAACGAAATATTAAATATGCCTTACTGAACATTTATTAATTATATCATTTTTAATATAAGGTTAGTCAGAATATAATATCGACTATAAATAATAATTTTAATATTTATATTATTTCGTTATAATGGTAATTTATTTTTTATCTTTAAAAAATAAATAATTATTTTAATGAATTATACATTAATAAAGAAGAAATTATTTAATTAATGAAAAATAAATAAAATAAAATTTATTAAAATGATATCAACCATTAATAGAATATAAAACATATTAAAATATTATTTTCAAGTATATATCTACCATAATAATCAAATTTTTGATTTATTAACCATTGTTATCTATATATAAATGATTATGAATCACATTATTTTTTAGTTAATGTGATCTTACAGTTGTTTAATTGATGTTTTAATACATATAAAATTTTGTAATGTATAATTTTAGGACAAAAATTAGATTATAGGTAATTTTATGTAATATATTGTATTTTATTAGCTATTTTATTTTATTTTTATAACAGACCAAAAAAATTATATTAAATAACTACAAAAAACTATGGTATTAATTATTTTATTAAGAAAAATATCACATTAATGTTACTATAAATATTATAATAAATATAATTTGAGATAACTAATATATCCAATGGATTTTATAGGTGACATTGACCCCTTAGGGATATAATAATATTTTTTTTATAGGATAACATCTTATTTTGATAATTTTTAATATTCAATAAATGGAATAGTTTTGAAATTGAATCTATTAATAGTTTAACAAAATAATTTTTTATTGTTTTTTTAAAATATAATATTTTTAAAAATATAAAAAAATTATCATATAGTGGAAAATGTTCTAAATTATTAATTTATGGTTTAATTGATGTCATATATATAAATATTTCACCCTTTTAATATAGAAATATATTTACCACAGTTATAAATTAAGTAGAATAACAATGAGACAAATAAAAGGATAAGGTTTAAATTGAAAAACATAAATCTCTTAAATTTATTTATTTATGATAATACAACCTTATCTCATATCATATTATAAAATAAGACATTGGGGGGGGTGGATGGGTTTTTATTTGATTTTAAATTAATATTTTAGATTACTCCCTATGTCCCCATAACCTCAATTATAAAAGGTACCTTATCTCTCACAATAATAATTGGCATTAGGCCATAATGATTGGCTATTCCTAGTCCATTTACCTAATAAACATATTTATTTACATTCAACATGTTCTTATCTTTTCAAAATACCAAATGCAGTTCCTCTAATAGGAGATCTAGAGGAATCCCATTGATGAAATTGTAATCATCTCTACTAATTCTTTCAATCCATTTTCTTTGTATAATCACTCTTAAAGAGATTTATCCATTATAAGTTAATAAATATTGTGCATGCTATATGTTTACATTTTATAAAGATTATAGAACAACCTTATTATACCTTATATCCATCATATAAAAAATGAAGTCACCACATGTTCGTACGTAAGACTTAACATTTCCCTGTTGTGTTGTGATCTTTTTTTGACCACAAACAGACATGGATGGGTATGATGGTTCACATAATTACCATATATGATTATTTTTACAATATTTTGATTAAATAAAAATATTTATACCATCCACCTCTATACCATTCCTAAATTAAGGGAATGATATCGTCGTTCATTCATATGTATAACCTACCGTCTCCATGACGCAATGTGATTCATTCTACATGATCATCATGAATGATTAAGTATATAAATGTTTATATTGAATAAAAATTATATATATTATTTTAATATAATTTTTAAAATTATATATATTATATTTATATAATTTTTAAAATTATATAACTATAACATAATAATGCTAATTGGAACATATATAAAAAACATGTGTAAGAAAATAAAGTAGTTAATAACCGAAGTAAGAGTAATAATGTTATTAACAAAGGTGTAATAATATGATCATATAAGATATTATACAAATGAATATGATTCTATAAAATATTAACGAAATTATTTAAAAACTTATACATTAGGTTCATACATGAAAGAACGAAGCCATACCAAATGTAAGGTATAATTTCACAATCTCATTATTATCTCAAATTGTTTGTATGTAATTATTTAATGGGCTATAATAAGAATCAATGTCAATGTTTCCAAAATATGTATTAAAAATATTCATAAAATTATTTTATAATTGTTTAATTCCAATTTCATCCTATGGATTTTTTTTAAATGGTACGAAATGAATCCTTGGTCATTTTTTGATAAAAGGTACTTTTGACATATCTAACAACAGTACGAGAAGAATGATTTATTTTAAATTATATGGAATAAAAGTATGTTTTTGTTTTCAAAAGTTTACATTACGTTGAAGATTTCCTAAAAATATTTTATTTTTCTTTTCAATGAAATAAATTTTTTATAACCTAACTTCATTTTAATTAAATAAATAATTTTCAAATAAGAAAAGATTTCTTCCTAAAAATTTATTTGAAGAGTTTAATCAAAACAATTTTCTATCTAAGATGGAATTATTTAATATGGTTATGATTCAATTATACTTTCCCTATTAGGATTTTATTATGTTTATGATATTTATGTAATCTATTTGTTTTACATGGATAGTGTTATGATGGAAGGATATTTAAGGTAACCCATTTTAATCCTTCTTTTATGAAGTGATAAAGGTTATATATTTTTGTGCAACATATAAGAATTATTTCATTATAAAATGGATGGGACATATATCTCCCTCCAATTCATTGGGTAAATATGGATATCTATTAGGGTTATTTATTTTATTTATGAACCTCATATCATGCCCACAAATCAATGTATGGATCTGATTATCATGTCCAAAATTTTATGTGTCGACCCAGTTTTCATGTCTACAAGTTTTTAAAAGAGCCTGATTTGTTGTCCATAATTTCATGAATGAACATGGTACTATTTATACATATTGACAATGTTACGAGTTTATTTGTATTCCATAATTTCATGTCTTATATTAATGTTATGCCCCCATAAAATATGTTCAGTCATTTCCTTAAGATTCATGTCTTATGAATTTTCAAAACATAATCCATGATTTTTGATTTGCAGGGTATGATCAATTATTTTCACAATATTGTTTTCATATAATTATCTTTGTTACATGTGTACATATTTCCAATCTATACCCTTACTGAGTATATGTGATCACCTATTTATATGTTTTGTTTCCCCCAGGATATAAAGAAAATATTTAAATAGGGGAACTAATGGAAAAGATCATTATAATATATATTGATGATAATACTCCAAATATTAATAATGAGTTCCATGGTTATATATGAGATAATCTAATATGGTATTTGGGAGTATATTTGTTAAATTTATTATCTAGTCCACAAAAGTAATGTAACTATCATGTACGTTAGTTTTTGGTCATTTGATCTATTGAAATCGAAATTATAGGGAAATTTGATAATATGGGAAATGGTTTTTTTCATGTTATAATGAATTTAACATTATAAATTTTACGATAAATACAGGAAAAATTTCGGAAGGTACAATGGAGTTCTAATGAGTAAGCCCCATGGTTTCTTGTTATGGGTAATAATCTTACGGAAAAAAGACCAAATTTTACAAATAAAAAAAACATTGATCCAAAAAAAATATTATAAGAAATTTTGACTCACCAATTAAAAAGAGAATAAAAATTTGAATTAATATTAATAAAGGTCCCATTAAATTCTTTTACCCATGATCAATTTATGATGCTTTGGGACATAAAGAGTCAGCAGAAACGATGAATATAGATCATGAACAAAATGAAAACAATACTACATGGAAACATATTTAGAGACCAATTAATAAGAATGTTATTGGTATAAAATGGATGTTCTAGAATAAGTTGAATGATAAAGGAAACTTTTTAAGGATAATATTCACACTTTTTTGTACAATTTATTCTAATGGGGAACTCGTTGCATTTGTTGAATCATTTTATACTATTTCCGTACATTATATTATCAGAATATTCTAGTCTATTTTTTCACATTGAAATTACAATGTTTATATTATTTATTTTTTTGAATTCCCAAACTCGAATGCCACATAACGAGTACCCCAAGCCCGGTGGTCCACATGTTCTCTATAACATATCACCAAACTCTATAGGTACTGACCAGAATCGGGGCCCTATGGTGTTTTTGTGGGGATAATATTACCTAATAACCAAAGTATACTACAACAGATTAATGTTAATATACGTAAATATAGAAAGTAGTATATGAAAATAGAAGGCACAATGAATAAATAGATACACCAAAAAAACTGAAACAACTAGAATAGTTTTAAACAACTGATGATATGTCATGTAATTAGAATATTGGAATTCATAGACACAATACATCTGCCATACCATGCACCACAATAGTATAAGGTAATAAAATGACTATCCCAGGTATCCAAAGATCTAGCTCACTCATCTGCTTTCAAGGTCTATATTAAAAAACATGCAGTCAATTGATTGAAGTCATACGATTCCCTTTATCTACACATACAACTATTTTATCTACTTCAGGTACCAAACTACTCCTAGATATGGTGTGAGATAAATGTATATGGGCCACCACTAATGGTGTAAATAACCTCTGGCATGTGTAATGGAAATGTAATAGTGTGAAGGCATGCATATATAATGTAAAGCAGTATAATGTTACTAAATACCCAAGTACATGATTCATCCCTTAGGTTGTGTCTGAACCTATAACCAATTCATTATTTGATTATTACTGGTTTATAAACAAATCACATGTCATAAATTATAACATCTCCAAGTTGTACCAAGGCATCCTATAATGAAATCTAGTAGTGATGTCCCAATGTAATAACTATGTTGATGTAGAATTCAAGGGTTTCATACTCAGTAATAATCATAGTATATAATTTTTAAGAGTGAATTCGAAGGATAATAGTCCAATGCATTCAAAAATAATGTTCCTATCAAATATAAGGTTATTTACCAAGTTAAAACATGGCTACGTAGAGATAGGTCCCTATGGTCTATAACCAAGTCACATACTATTCAATACAGGATCCAACCAGTGTATCCAAATCATCCTATGATAATATGATCAAATCTGAATGTGTCATACTGGGCATCCATAAAAAGTCATGGATCAATAACATTATGAGTATCAACCTATGAAATCCATATCCTTGAATTTGAATAGGGTTTATTAGTGCCCGCGACATTCTACTATCAGGATTCAAGATGATATTGAGTCAAGAAATTTATATTTAATTAATAATTTATTAAAATATTTTATTATGTTCAAGCCTGGACATTCATTATGTAATAAGGTCAAGTAGTATGAATGCTTTTAATCATGTATTTTTGTTTGAGGAATACCATTTATTAGTATGACAAAGAAATGTCACATGCAACCCTTCATTTAACACATTTAAAAAAATTCCATATTGAAGGCCTATTCATTTATCTTCGATAAATATTTTAATGGGATCTACAGACATTAAAACTTCTAATCATATATAATTAATCAGGTCAATTCATATGGAATGTATAGTTTCAAATTTCAATTTTACATTTTATTATCAATTTAATAACTTACCCTAGGCAGGTCAAGTGGTGAACATCCATGGTATATGACATTATGAAATTATCATTACAACATATGATTTTATATAGAAATAAATACCCTTAGGATTTTCAATCCAAGGCACACTAGAACTGTGGTTCAAACATGTAAAAAAATTAAAACACCACTTATTACAAAACATCCTTCACGGGATTAGTGGGGTTGTGGGGGTCACCACTAAAATTAATAACATATTTTTACGGAGTATACCAATATAGTTATATTGATTATAAACCAGTCATATAAATTACATTAACAGCACGTGATTAAATCAGTGGGCCCAAAACTATAGTTCCAAAATTAATGATCATTGGAGATGTGTTATAGACCACCCACTATAGGCTTGTACAAATATCATCCTCTTGTATTATCCATTTATTTATCTTAGATAAACAAAGGTCTAAAAAAGGGGAAGACACCCAAACCTCAATAACTCAATTAAGATAATAGGAGAAGAAGAGTAAATCAAGAGGAATCAATTACATATCATTGAACATCCATCGTGATAAACAGATGGTGAATTTTTTATGGAACCATTGACATATCCAAAAAAGTATGAGAAGAATTATTTCTTTTAATTTATATGCCATGAACAAATTCTTATGTTTTCAAAATGCCTCATTACCTTGATAAATCATTTACAATATATCACATTTATATTCAAATAATCTATTTTCCATTAAAATTTCACTATATTTTAGGATAAGAAAACATTTATCAAGAATAAAGGTTATTTTACTAATGAATTAATTTGAAGTATTCTATTAAAACTATGTTACATCTATGATGGAACTATTTAATAGATTTAGATTTCAATAATATTATACATATAATGAATTTACTATGTTTATGATATTTATAAAATCCATTGGTTTTTTATGGATACTGTTATGATGGAATAATATTTAAGGAAACCAATTTTATTCATTCTCTTAGGGTGTGATTAATGATTAATATTTTTGTGGAACAGATAAGAATAATTTCATTATGATGTTGGTGGGACCAATAACATTGACCAATTCATTGGGTAAATATGGAAAACTCTTGAGGTATATATGTTATGCAGGAACCTCATTTCGTTTTAATGAATCAATTTATGGACATGGATTTCATGTCCATGAATTGTTTTGTGGCCCTAGTTTTTATGTATATTTGTTTATGCATGTCCTGATTTCATTTCATTAATATAATGAGGAACATGTTTCTATTTATACATTTTCACAATGATACAATTTTATGTTAATGCCACAATTTTATGTCTTATGTTAATTTTATGATCTTAGGTAATATGTTTCTTGATTTCATTATGATATAGGCCTAATAAAATGTCAAAATTTATTCCATGAGTTTCGATATGAAAGTTTTTATCAATTATTTTACCAATCATGTTCTCTGGCCCTTATCTTCATTATATGCTTATATATTTCATTTTTATACCCTTTTTAAGTATTTGAGCTCACCTATTTATATGTTTTCATTTCCTCAAGTTTTTAAAACAAATTTTTGGTACGGTAATAATGGGGAAGATCATTATATTATATTTTTAAGATCATTAATCAAATTGCATGAATGTGCTTGGCGTTTCTAGACACACTAATCTAATATGGTATTTGGGAGTTTGTTTGTATTATTTATTAAGTATTGTAAAAAAGTAATATTATAATAATGTACATCATTATCGGGTCATTACATCTACATGTATTGAAATTACAATAAAATAAAATAATGGAGTAAATGATAGTTTTATGTTATAATGAAAGAAATCTTACAACCTTTTCTGATAACTAATGAAAATATTGAGGAATGTACATAAGAGTTCCAGTGAGCAAGAACCCTGGTTTCTAGTGATGGGAAAAATCATAGAGAAATAAAAATACCACATTTTATAAAAAAACACTGATCCATACAATATTATTGGGTATTATGACACCCCTATCCAGACAAGAATAAAAATTATAATGAAATTTTATAAGTTCCCCATTTCAAAAATTGACCTATGATTAATTGATGAAGCTTTTAAACACAAAGAGTGAGTGGATGTGATGAATGAAAAGAATAGTCAGAATGAAAACATTGCTACATCAAAACATAATTAGAGGCCAATTGTTAAGAGTTTTATTTGTATAAAGTTCATGTTCTAAAATAATTTTAATGAAAATGGAGACATTTTGATGATGAAATTCAGACATTTGAATAAATTATTATAATGGGGAAGGTGTTGAATTTATAATATCATTTTATAATATTTGAATACTTTAGACTATCAAAATTTTGTTGGTAATTTTTTCTCATTGAAGTCACAATGATTACTAAGTTGGTTTTTGTGATATCCCCAACCCAAATGCCACTTAGCGAGTTCCCTGAGCCCAGTGGGCCACATGTTCTCAAGTGCTCCTCCCTGAATGACATATGTAATCGACATGAATCTAGGGACTAGGGTGTTGCTGTGGGGAGACCATTACCTCATTACCAGGATGTAGCACATCATATGATTATATGCATTGGTAAATACGACAATTAAGATAAGTAAAAAGAAACCACAATGGAAAAAATAGACAAAAAATAAGAAAAACTAAAAAAATTGGAGTTTCATTAAATAGTTGATGGTATGTAATATCACAAAAAACAGAAAAACAATGAAAAAATATAGTACGCATACAATTGACCAAAAAATTAAAAATAAATCAATAGTATATCCCAGGCATCCCATGATCTATCTATGTCATATACTATCAGGATCCCAACTAAACAGTAAGATGTATAGTTTTTGAATACATATGCTTCCCTTTATAAACCTTGGTATCCATGTAATATAATTATGGTACAAAAGGGATCCTGGAGATTGTGTGAGATAAATCTCAGTGGGCCACCACCAATGGTTTCTATAACATCTTTACCATGTAATGGAAATTTAACTGTGTGAAGGCATGCATATATAAGGCAATGTAGTAAAATGTAACTAAATACCCAATTACCTAATTCATAACATGGTTTGTGTCTGAACCTATTACCAATTAATTAGTTTATTATTACTAGATTATAAACAAGTAGCTTTTTAAAAAGGAATCACGTTAGCAATTTCAATGCTTCTGCCTTAAGCCTGTACAACTGCCGCTTGATCAGGTTTGTGCATTGGGTAGTTTTTCTGATGAGGCCCCAACGAATGAGACCCGAATTCAATGAAATTTCCTTCCTAAATCTGCACTACTCCAAAATACAATGCCTAATGCATCACAGAAGATGGTATAACCTATACCTATCTTTGGAATAGTTTGTAAATGTTCTAAAATGAGCCTCCCTTTTAACTCTTGAAAGGATTAATCTAATTTTTTGACCATATAAACCTGACACCCTTATTTTTAGACTAGTAAAAGGTGAATAAAGGGATGAATATTATTTTATGTAATTCCTTTAATATCCATAAATCCCCACGAAACATCGTATATCTGCCACATTCATGGGATACTCATTGGAAACTACACCACTATCCCTTTATGTGTAAATAGATATCATTAATCTGATATTATATAACATAAGAAGATAACATTATCAATCCAAAATATTCACTTACCATTCTTGGCATAAAGATAATTATATCTTAGTGTACTCAAAACGATATCAAGATGTTTGGCATGGTTTCTACAAGTGTGAGAATACACCAAGAAATCGTCTATAAAGACCAGGAAAATGGGTCCGAATAGGGTTTCAAAATAAGATTCATTAGATCCCTAAAAACAATGGGTGCATTTATAAGACCGTACAACATAAAAATGTACACAAACATACCATAACTACTATAGAATGTTGTACCACGTATGTCTTATGGCCTGAAACACACCTGGTGATATTCAATTATTAGGTGGATTTGGGAGAAGACCTTTTCTCCATGGAGATGGTCGAAGAGACCATCTATTAAAGGATGTGGATATCTGTTTAAGACTATAATCTGGTTCTTCCCCGGGTAATACATGTATAGACATAATGTTCCATATGAATTCCTGAAAAAAACATGGGTGAACCCCTAGACCATGTATTGGGAAGTTGACAAACAATGTCCTCTAAATACTATATCTACAACCTGAGCTCCTAGTTAATTGTAGGTTCTATCCTATATAAAGGAATGGAATCTAGCGATACTCCAGGAACAAGCTCAATTTTCATCACTAACTCTCTCTTAGGTGGTAATCCAGAATAAATAAATGTTAAAGACATCCCCAAAATGATCCACTATTGAAGGGAAAATCAGAAAGATGTAATACTCGATCCTCAATGAAATGATTTTCAATATAGGTCACCAATCGACCTATCCATTGATGCTATGGTCCTGCTCTTCCATCTTGGACTTCCCACTCACACTTATTTAGATAAATGTCACCCTCTAGTGTTTTAAATGATACCCTATGGTGATATAAGTCTAAAAAAGAAGGGTGATGAACCAAATAGTCTATCTCGATTTTGTTGTCGAATCACATCATCTCAAGAACCAAGAGGTTCCATAAATTGGAAACTACCTACCTCATGGAGACAATCCTTACATCGTCATATTCCCTCTATTTGGTCCCCTAACGGCGTATGTAGCTTCATTAAACCAAAGTGATACTATAACTCTATTCATAGACTCTCCATGATAGATACAAAGATAAAATAGTTCAAGGTACCTATATAAAATAATTATGATACTATAGTAGAGCCTAAAAGGATAATACCCCTTACTATCAATGATCATGTAGCCTAATCCTTGGGTATCAGATGTAGTATATGAAACTGCAACGATCCCTTGATATGTGAAACATATGGGCTTCCAAAATCATAACTGCTCTGGTGGTGTTATATGTTTTTATTGTTCTAGCTTCCATGGCCACGACCTCCTACTCGGCCAGAACTACCCATGTAATTCCTACTCTTATCCAAACATATTGTAAATGATTTTTATCCTAATGGTGGAGTTGGTGTATATGATTTTCCACTAAAATCTCATGGAAATGTCCTACATAAATGTTGCAGATTTCCCATATGTCTACAAGGTTTTCCTCTATTCAGTCGCTATCACATTTATTCTTTTTGTTACCCCATCATCCACACTCATGACCCTTAACAGAGCCATCGAAGTGGGAACAATAGTCATCACTCCTGAGATGATAAAACATTGGAGAATGATTCATAAAAAAATAACTACTTCCCTCATGTGGAACTATACCTCTATGACAAAATATTTTTATCCATTAGGTTATGCTCAATAATAAGATCCTCATTGAATATTGTAGAGAAAGTATGGAGGATAATGAAATTCACTTGCATTAGGATGGCATACTAGATCCCATCCTCCAAAATTCTAGCCCGTTAAACCTCATCATTGGCTAATAGTGGTCAAACGTTATATAACTCAATGAAATTCTAAAATTTTTACATATTTGTCATAGAACCCTTTCAAGATTCGTACGATCTCTGGATTTATCCACTCTCAGCAAATGAGGAAATATCTGATCATATAAGGCAGTCTAGAAATCATCCCATAACAAGACCAAATGATGTCCGACCTGGGTAATCATATCCCACCAATGCTTGGACGAATCCAAAATCATGTATATTTTATGCATGATTATTCTATTTTGGGGAATTTCTAAATGAGCAATGATAGACAGGGTAGCCTCTGGAAAAAATTCTGCAACCTATGGATGTCAATCCCATAATAAAGTAGTAGGATGCTACTACTGGAACAAATGAGTCATATCATCCATCATAGGTTCATACCATTGAGAACCATGTGTGGAATGCATCAGATGTAGGAAACTGTCATGAAATTATGTATAAATTTCAAAATAAGGTATAGTAGTTGGGTCTTGAAGTTGAAATATTGGAAGTAATACTGAAATATCAGGGCCCACCACATCTAGACCGCGGTCATTGCCACCCTCCTATCATGAAACATGAGACCTTTCTGGTGGACTTGATCTACAATATCCAAGAACATGCCTCCGAACAAGCATAAGAATAAGGAAAGCATCACTGTTGTAAGAACAATGTATGAAAACTCACTATCCATGGAATACTACTCCAACTACCAACTTAGACTGTCAGTTATCAGAAAGATCTCATGTATAAGATTTATTTCATATTACATTTAATTATTAGGTTCAATCCATTTCATTTCATAATCATGAAATAGTGGGATAAGGATGTGAAACCATTTAATCTTAGTTTTCACGATTAACTTCGTAATGGATAGTCATTTACTATTAATCAGTTACAATACACCTATCACTAGAAAAGTAATCCATTTATTAATTACATAATGGATTGACTTGGTAAATTACTCATCCCCACCCATGAGGGCCAATACCCCTAAAGAATTTAGAAAAACATCACTAAATTATGACCAATACTAATATAAGCATAAGATAAATATAATAGTATAACCCAGTAATAATAGGAATATCATGTAATGAAAGCAGTAAAATTCACCTATATGGAATGGTAATATGCATGACATGTGAATTCAAGGTTCTTCTAAGGATTTAGGTAACAATACTCTTTTCCCTCATTTCATTAAGACAATAATGAAATTAAAGCATTCAACAACTTAACAATCAACAACCCCACCCAACATGTACATAACCAAATGTTGAAATAATATCTACTACAATAGTGAAAATAATAACAACAATTATAGTTTATGAAACATTATTTTTACATCAAAAATTGGTTCATGATGCCCAAGAATGTATTATGACCAAGACTCAAGCATTACAAATCTGCAATCTATTGTCGTTAAATTGTAAACAAAGAGAATAAACCGCTTTGAAACCACTTTAAGATGTCCCATACCTAGAATCCACTTAATGAGTTCCCCATGATCAGTGTGACACATGGACTCAAGCCTATCTCCCTGAACCCCAGAGGCTGCCAACTAGAAGCGAGGGAATAGAGTGTGTCTGTGGGAAGCATATTCCTTCATCACCAATGTGTAGAACAACGTATCTATGTAAACATAGGTAAACATCGTATGTAATATATGTAAAGATAAAGAACATTGTAAATATGGAGAGAACAATTATAATAATTGAATCAATTGGAATAGTGTTCAATAACTGATGATATTTCATGTCACTAGAAATCTAGAAATCAGGGATACAAGACTTAATGCATAACTAGTTCCACAAAAGTATATAGAAATCAGTATACTATCACATGCATCCTAATAACCAGATCAATCTTCATCTATAATGATCCCTACTAAACATCAATCACTCAAGTGATGGAATTAAATTAATTCCCTTTATCAACACCTTCAACAATTTAATATACTTTCTGGACCAAATGACACCAAGAGAGGGTGTGAGATAAATCTCATTGGGCCATAACCAATAGTATCAAAATCCTTCAGCCTGTGTAATGAAAATTTAATAGTCCAAGTGAATGAATATATATGTTAAATAAGTACAATGTAATAAAGTACCCATGTACATGATTTAGCCCTCATTTGGTGTATGTACCTATAATCAATTAAATATTTTATTATTAATAATTTTTCGACAAGTCACGTGTTAGGAAAGAAAAAGGTCTTATGATTTAACTAGGAACCTCGTAATCATATCTAATTGTGATGTCCCAAAGGAATAACCAAGGTGACGTCGACCTCAAGGGTTTAAAACTCTCTAATAACTATAGTATGTCCTGGGAATGAGTGTAATCCAAGGAGCATAGTCTAAGGAATTCTATAATAAGGTGCTTACCGAATCGAAGGTAGTCGTCCATGGTAAACAGGGGATAAGTAGAAACATGAAACTATTTTTTGTAACCATGGAACCTACCAGTAAATTTTGGATATAGGGATTGTATCCAATGAATCTTGTAATAATAAAAACGGATCCTATGATGTGATACTAGAAATCCAAGAACATATAGGTATCCCAATCTATGTGTCAATGAAAGTATGTAATTTTTATCCTTGAATCGGGATGGGGTTCCTGAGTGCTCACGGTATTCACTGAACATAATCCATGGAGAGATCAAGATAGACCATTTCAATATAATTAAGAATTCATGAAATATTTCATTCAGTTAAAGCATTTCCTTTCATTAGTGTGATATAGTCATGTAGTATACTACCTTTTAGTCAGGTCATTTGTTTCAATAATTTCCTTTCATTTGTGTGTTATGTCCAAGTAGCATCCAACAATTCATTTAATATATATAAATAATTTTCTATATAAAATTTTCCTTCCACTATCTTCCATTTTCACGTAAAGGGTTGTTACAGACATGAAACCTACTAAAGTGATGATTAGTGGTTGTTACAGACATGTAAAGGGTTGTATCAGAAATTGATGATTAGGTATTAAATTATATCATAATTTTAATAGAACCAATATACAAACCATTATATTTGTGGTTTGTGTTATTTTTATTCATGTCTGTCGATTTAACATTTTAAACTAATTTTATCCTTTCTTGTGGTTCCTTGTTTTTAAATTTATCCATTATATTAATGAAAAAATTAAAGTAAAATATTGAAATTTTTATTTGATATATAAAATCATTTGATAACTTATTCTATTTATATAATTGAATAAAATATAATATATGTACACATCACATATTATTTTTTAAAAAATATTTATTTATAGTCATAATAATGAATTTATAGGTATACGAGTTAATGATATTGAATTTTATGAAACTCTTTGAAATTAATTTCTGAGCAATAAATTAAATTTGGTTTATGTATTTTTTTAAAGGATAAAATACTCAAGTTATCCATGTGAGTAATTAATTAATAGAAAATGAGTAAAAAATATTTTTATAAGGATAATACATACCATAGTCCCCAAATTTTATATCATAATTTTTATAAATTAAAATACTCATGAAAATCATAATTATTATCTTAAAAAAAATAATCAATGAAAATTGATTCATATATTTTTATGTAATTAAATTAACATAGATATTTATTTAAATTTAATGTTTTGTGTAAAGGCCATATGTTAAATATTCACAATGAAATCATACTTTTATGAAAAAATATATAAATTTATCGTAAGGTAATTTTGAAAAGATAAATCAAAAAAAATCATTTTTCAAAATATGATATTGAAAATTTAAGAATCTAATTTCTAATTTAAACCATAAAATATAATGAAGTAATATTTTACAAATAAAATTTTAAAATTTTAATGTACCTTAAATATTATTTCATATAATATTTTTTAAATTGAGTATAAATGTTTATATTTCCATATTAATTAATTTTTTTAAAATAATCATTAAAATGGTTTCAAATAAATTTATTATCATAAAAATATATAATATATTGAATATTAAAACACTCTAGAAAATGTATTTTTTTTACAATAATTTACTTTTATCAAACCATTTTAATTAGTTATCTTATTGAAATTTTTAATCAATTCATTTTCATTAAGATGCAAAAAAATACCATTATAAATAATAATACGTTTTATTATTTAATATAAATATGTTATTCTAATTAATTGTTATCATTGTATTTATATAATGATTAACCCTTCTTATAATTTTAACATGGATTATTCATATTGTATTATATTAATGTTAATGTTATTATGTAATAACTAATATATATGATTGTTTATTTTTTCTATTAAATAAAATAGATTCCTCATTATATTTATATAAAAAAAAATATACCCTAAAATAACATTGTATCACATTCTACACCCATGAAAATACAACTTCCTAATAATTTCTGTTATTACTCACTAATGAATATAGAAAAGAGTATATATTTAATAAAAAACAAAACTTATAATTTCAAATGAAATAACCAACTCACAAACATTTGTAAGATAATGAAACTCAGTTTCATCCCTCAATGTTGAATATCCTGATAAATAACTTTATGATTTACCATATTCGTTAATTACCCCTTATTATTTTCATCCAATACTCATTTAATAAATATAATATCTAAAAGAAGTTCATATTCAACCATTATTTGATAAATTATAATTGATTGATTTACTTTATGAAATAATATCTCCCCATTAATGAAATTAATTTGGTATCCCTCTAAAAAAACCATTTTATTTCCATAATCAAATAAAAATATAATAAATTTAAAATAATAAGACTTATATGAAAAAATTTCCAAAAACATTAATTAATGATATGTTATACACATGTGATTAAATCATCATATCTCTATCTTTTTCCATTGGTAAATTGTTATCTAATTATTTATTCACATAAAAATGTTATGGAAAAAATACAACTCAATCGTTCTTTAGATTTGATCATGTTTGTGACAAGGGGTGATCGTATTGATAATGGATGATTCTAAAAGGAATCATTAATAGTTAGAATGTCTTAAAGAATCATTAAGATCCTGAATATCCCAAAGGAACCTGTGGAGCATGAATTTGGATAATGATCTTATAGAATTTCATACATCCTTAGGACTCACACAATGATTTTTTCGTTGTGGAAAAGTTGCACACGTATTTGTTTTAGTTTTTAGTGACGATAGAGATCATGTGATCAAATCACATGATCCTTATGATAATAAATGGAACATATGACAAAATCACATGACTCATATGATGATACCACATTATTTTCAATGTATCTTATGATGATGCCATGGGATTTCCATTAATACTATATGATTTTTAATGGTTCCCACAAGGGGTCACATAATTGAAATGAGGATAGAGAGTCTATAAATGAAAGGGATATCTATAAATTTCTCAAAATTATGTGACCACATGATTTTGAATGGATCAAATGACAGGATCATTCAATATACCCAAATATAATATTTATGATTAGTCTACTATTTCCATTGAATCACATGATGAGATCATGTGAAGTGATTGATGTAACCTTCACCAAATATAACATTATTTAAATTAAATTATTTAAGTGGATTACATGAATATTTTCAATACAATGTCTCTGACTACAATGTAATTATCTCAAGATCACATAATGGGATCCCATAAAGTGATAAAATAATATTTCATTAAGCTATCTATGGTTACAAATCGATTAGATGATGGGATCGTGTGATGTGATCAAATAAAATTATTTTGACCAATATGGAAGTAAAGGTGACATGTGATGTATAAAGGTTGTAAATCCAGAATTATATAAAGAATCATAAAAAACTATATATTACTTATTGAGGAGGTGGTGGAATGATTGGTTAACCATGACTTGGGTAACTAAAAAAGTGTATTATAAATGTAAGTACAACCTAAAAAATTATAAATAGATATAGATGTTTTATTAAGTGAGATTATCTCATAAAATTGTATTTCTCATAAGAATAAAAGGGTCTAATGCAAGAGAATCGTTATACATTTAATCAAAAAGAAACTTTTTCATAAAGGTATGCCATTAAATGAATATAGTGAAGTGAAATATTCCTTGCATGATTGGATTCATAGGAAAACTAGTTGGTGTTACACAATCCTCATAACATGAACAAAGCCTTATGATAGAGTTGCATGAATCACATGAACTAAAGAAGTTCCTCAGAAGGGGTCTTCTAAATGGGTCTTATAAATTTATCATTATAAGGGAGTTATTTCGTTTTTATCATTGTGTATAGAATCCCAATATGAGTTACATGATCTATGACATAAGATAATGGTATTTCATTAAAGCCACATGATTCATGTGATCTAAAGTGGGATTCATGATTGGGTCTCATAAAGGGGTGTTTTAAATTTGTTTCATGAAAAAGTTTACACACTAGGGTCTGACATAGATAGATACAAACTATGGTTATGATATGTATATTACTTTTATAATATATGATTTTTTATGAAGAACAAGGAAAAGGATATTCCCCAACATAAAATATTTACAAGATTTACTTATCCACTACTACATCCCATGTAGTGAAAGGAAGAAGGATGTATTATATTTTATCCATTAAAGGGATTTGTATAATCATGTTACAAATAAGAAGACATGGAATATCACAAATATCATTCCACAATGAGTATGAGTTTCCATGAAATCTCTATATAAGGTAATAATTGAGGGAATATTCACATAATGGTTATGATCTATAATATTATGTTCAAAGGATCCTATCTTACATTTAGTTTAACTATTACTAATACAATTTATAGTTTTTTTCTTTCATCGTAATTATTTCCTTGTAATGAATCATTCATATGTCGTAAATGTGAGGGATGTTGTCCTTAGGTAAAAGTGAACCATCCCTAAACATTTTATGGGGTGAGGTAAGTATGTATGTACCTTGAATAAAATAACCTACATCCTTTTTAGTGGATTTTATAATTTGTAACATAACTTTTGTTTTCTCCATAGATGTAAACAAGCGAGGGAGAAGAATAGAAAACGCAATGTGTCCTTATGAATTCATTATTTCATTACCTTATATACATCATAATCATAAAAATAAAGAATGGTTAATAAGAATATATACAATTAATATTAAATGAAATGAGACTCATAAGAAATATGTCAAGATCTAATTTGTCAGGATGAATTTTGAAAATAAGATCAATAACCTAATTCAAACACTCTCTGAGTATCTAATAAAATTTTGGGTTTATCAATTAGTATCAAATATTTCGTTTCATTTAGTCAACTTTATTTGTCTGACTATGTTTACTTACTTATTATTTTAGATGTTTGAGAATTATCTTATAGTGTCGATCCAAAAAATAGAAGAGAGACAAATATGATGTATATGTTAAGTGGAATTACTCACTATCAATGTGTTTACAAACAGATATTGATTTAGATTAGAGAAACCATCAATGTATATAATAAGTCATTAGGTGAATAATATCATTGGAATGATTGAATATATTGACATTCTATATGATACTATAATAATTTTACTAATTTTATGGTTTTGAGTTATCCTTATGGTGTTATGTAATCGTACCCTCGGAGGGGAATATCCCCATTCCTCCTAAGCTGCTAAAGTTCCTCTAGTGCATCAAGAGGGAGTAATTTCCATCATCTACTCCTTCGACATGGACCCTCGTCTTCTACTATTACCAGTTATCCTTCATTTTCCGTTACTAATATTAGAGTTTCTTATCATATGGTTTCATTAGTCATGATTATATTCCATTTGGATGATCTCTTATTTCATTTCATGGAACATTATTTGGTCTTATTTGCTACACATCCCTTCAGTTAATTCATATCATTCAATCCCCCCATTTTTGGGTTTCCCCAGTACTCATCTCAATGGATATGGAGCCTTTATCTTTTAATGGTCTCTCCCTCAGTTATAAGAGATTCTTCTTCCCATCTCCCATTTTTCATTTTGAGTATCTTCCCTTCTCCCCTAAACATATTATAGTGTTCCTTCATCCCTTCATCTTCTCATGTCATCTGTGTTCACTGGATTCATCCTCAGTGGTTCATTCAAGTTTGTCTTTATATTATGTTATTGTGTTTGGATATCAATTTTCCTCCTACCTCATATACTTATCTTTCAACCATTATTTTCATCTTATTCCCTATCTTCGTCTAGCCTTAGGTTTCTATGGTGTCAAGGTAATGTTATCGGGGATTTATGGCTCTAGTGATATGGCTTCTCCAATTTCGAGGTGTCTCTTTTTGTAAGAATGTTTTGTTGGTTCCACTCATAGGTCACACATGTTTCTCCCCATATACTCTTTATATCTAATCCATCTTATCCAAACCAATCTTATTAATTCTCATAGGCTCTCATGGTGGATTGTGATTGTTTAGGTGGTACTGTTGATGATGGTTCTATTTGATTGATGGGAATATTTTTAGTTTTAGTGTTTGATCCTTATGGATGGATTTTATCTTTTTAGAGTGTATCATTTGTTGTCTCAAATGAAGGTTAGATAACCATAGATACTCTAAAATACTTTATGGTTTATTGTTCATATGGGTTATGTGGTGGTTACTATTTTTGGAAAGAGTTTTTAGAAACCAAAGCATTGACAATTGGTGTAGGATGATGCATTCTCCATTATGTGGGGTGCGAATTTAAATTTTTTTATTTTTTTATTTTTCATTGTTATTTTGAATTTTTTGTTATGTATTTTTTTTTAAATTATCAATTTTTTTAATTTTTTTTGGTTCTTCATGATAGGGTTTCTAATTAC
Source organism: Viscum album (assembly GCA_963277665.1). NCBI lineage: Eukaryota > Viridiplantae > Streptophyta > Magnoliopsida > Santalales > Viscaceae > Viscum > Viscum album. The sequence goes on along the minus strand of OY728148.1, from coordinate 1,917,098,275 downwards.
CCTCCAAATGGGATAATTCTAAAATAAAAAAAAGTAATTGTGGAGGATATGATTATAGAACAAATGATGGCGAAAAAATCATATGAATTTAAAAACTGTATGTTTTCCATATGAAAAATGAATTTGAAACAACATAAAGAACTAAATAAGTCTCAAAATATATATCTCCATGCATAAGAAATTGATGAAATCTGGATATAATTTCTAAATAAAATACCTGATGTTGTGGCCACTGATCTTATAGGGATGAATGATTCCCATGAAATTGAATAAAAAACTCATAGAATATGACATGATAAAGAATATAAACAAAAAAAATTAAATATGTATTAGCTGTAAATGATGATATTTGTAGAAAATTATTTTTACTCGTTCAAAATTCATGAAGGTGACAATAATATAATAACTTCATTAATTAATATAAATCTCTGAAGATGTCTAGAATAATGGGTAATATATACATGGTGGATATGAACTCACAATAATTAGAAGATGAGATGACCAGGGGTATTCTATCAATTAATGAAAAAATGATCCACATGATAATATGGACAATAAGACTCAAAAAATGTGGGAAGAGATACAATAAATCAGGGTAGAAGTTGAGAAATCTAACTATAAGGAAATATCAAATTAAATGGTTTTCAACATTTATTTTTCGACTATCCTCTATCAGATAATAGTGAAATTAAAATAAAATATTCCATTTTATGGGAGAAAATTAGAAATGATTCTATCATACAAAAGGACATTCTATTTAGGAATATATATAATTATCTATGATGAATGCTCTCTCATGCATGAGAGGTAGATAACCTTGAACTATTACAATAAATATGGAAAATTTAATAGGTTCATCAAAAAAATATAAAAATACATTAACAAGATATAATTATATTATTTTTTATTTATACGGTATTCATTGTTACAAATATTGGTTTATTGATACTATGGAATATATTTCATTTTGTGAATGATGAAATATATATATATATATGAAAAAATAAGAAAAATATTCTTGAGATGCCTCCTAGAAACATACATAAATAGATTATTTCAATGAAATTATACTATTTTAGAAGTCTATATAACACCATGAGTATGACTCAAGTGTCCCATAAGGTAAATGAAAAAAATAAAATCAATGTTTTTGTTATTATATCAATTGAATAATAATGACTCAATCTAGAATAATGATCAGATGGAAACAGAACAGAAAAGGGTTTCTTCAATGTCGTTTGTGTATAAAAGAAACCATATTATGAAATATAACATGCATTTTAAATAATAGTTTTAAATAATAATAATAATTCTAATGACATCGAAGGAAGTACAAATAACCTAATCTAATAAACTCATAAGATCTCTCTTAAAATGAATGTGAATATACCTAGAATAAAATAGTAGGAGCTTCTCAGGTTTATAGTTACAATAATTTCTATACAGTAATGTGTTAACCCCCACAAAAAGGTATAGTTAATTTCCTAACTTATAATCCATTAAAAATAATGAATTTAGCAAAATAATCAATTTTCATTTCACAAGGTTTAAAGAGAATGAAAATGAATGAGCTATCCATTAGAGGAATAATGAAGTGTTGACTATTAGTTGAATAATTTATACTCAAATAAATAATCCTTTAAAAAAAATTTATGGGTGAAATTTAAAGGAAAAGTTTAGTTCTAATTGGTTTATGAACAAAATATTGATACATTAGAAGTTTATAAAACCTATATATCATAAATACACTAAGAATTGTTGAATCGAATTTCTATATATATGTCTACAACAATTGATGTTGACTAGACTAATGGGAGAAGCACATAAAGAGTACAATTGTTTTATAGGAAAATATAAAGGGGTAGGTCCATCGTATAGAAACATTAATTTTTATTTCCAGAAACATATATTACCTGGAAAAAATTAACAATACTTAGGTGATTTGTTGTTTTTGTAACATGGAAATTAGAAACAAAATACCTGAAAACGTATGAAAAAATTATCATTCATTGAATACACATGAACCATTCCTTCATAACTCCATCCAATAATACATAAACTATATTTCATATTTTTACGACATAAATCAAAGGGATACAAAACATGTGACAAAGAATAATATGAAAAATTTATTATCAGTGATACATTAGGTATATCATAATATTAGGAATATGAATCATAACATGGAAATATGGATAGAACATAATCATAAGAAATTCATAGAGATATATGTATAGGCCATCATTGGGGAATCATAAAAACAAATTTTCAGGACTTTTGGATATGGTATATTCACCCAGTGCACATGAGTTCTATTATGTAGCACCCTTTATATTAACAAGGGTGATAAAAACGTATAAAAAAATTCCAAGCCATGATGCCAAGGTGTCATGGACATATCATCCCTAGAGATTGATTGTTTACCCAATTAACTATAACAATATCAGTGTTAACACCTCATTTATCTAAGTTTTTTTGTTCTACCTAGATCACAATAAAACATTTCTTTAATAACCCATGTAAAATAGAAAAGGATTTCATAATAAATCATTGTGTATAAAAATGATTCTGGGTGCGAAAATTGAATTAATTATAACTCATGAAAAGTGTATGTATTTTTCATATATTTGAATCTAAAAATCAACATATTAATATTATATTTTGACGAATATATACGGTGAAAAATTTATTTGGGTAATCATAATATAATATCAGTTAAAAAATTTAGAAAAATCAATGAAATCATTATCTCTGCATAACGATGTGAAACAAGGATAATAGAAAATGAATAATGTGAAAATAGTAGTCTCCCGTTTCTAAAAATACATTTTGTATTTAATGATAAGATTAAAAAAAATTATAATAGTTAATTCTTGAGATTTATAAGATCAAAAAAGGATGTACAAGAATGGAAACATGATAAGTGGAGAAATCCATAACCATATGATTTTATTAAATGAAATGAGGTTTGAAGATATAGACAAGTAGGGAACTATATAGGGACTCTCAGAATGTGAATATTAACAGAAAATCATGGATTATGAATTTGGAGTAGGGGTTAATATAAAATTGGTGGTATTAATTATTTTGGAGGGGCATGTTTTAAAGGATTAAATTAATTTTATTACTAATTGTAACACCAATAGCTATAGTGAATTGAAACTATTTATCATGAATATTATTTAGAATGAGAGAGTATTTAAATGTTTAAATGAAACCTTATTAAAAACATACCTTATCTCCAACTGAAAAAATGTACATATTTTAAAAATAATATTAACCTTCAAATTTCAATTTTTTCTTAAATAACAGGTATAAATTTCAAAAAAAAATTAATATTTATAAATTATTTTATAAATATTAAAATATATTTATATTATATAAAATGACTCATAATTATTTTTCTCACGAAGACACGATAATGATGTCATAAAATCACATTTATTTATAATGTGACAACTTTCCCTATTTAAATAAAAAATATCATTTCCACGAAAATTAATTAAAATCATCATTAAGTAATTTTGATTAGATATTTCAAAAAATGAATTATATTTTTAAAATTTAAATATATATGTATGAAAATAGTATCATTGGAATACATTTCCTTTAATGATAAAAAACATGAAAAATATTAAAATTACATAGGAATTAAATAAAATATATTGTCAATCTAAAAGTATTTCATAAGTTTATTTCATCAAAATATATATTTTTAAAACAAATTAATTTATCATAAAAACATTTATTAAATAATATTTATATAGAATCCATAAATAAAACATTTTTATTATAACATTAAATAATTCCTTTACCATTTTAATTTTTAGTTTTCCATGATGGGAAATGTTTCTATCAAATGTACTTTTTTTCTCTGTGATCATGATTAAAAAATTATTATAAAATTATAGTTTTTTTAATAATAGAAACTAATTTTAAGTGTGTTACATTCTTTCCCCGATAAAGAAATTTCTCCCTTGAATTTTTTCCCAACTACAAGTCTTCCATTATTCATTCGAATCGGTTTCACTCTACTACCTTCAAATTTGAGAACTAGTTTGAAATGAGACCATGTTATCCACCCATGTTCTAATTAACTATAGAAGATTCATGAAAAATAATTCCATTATTAACAATATTAATAATGTTTTTCATATCCACAATAGTGTTGAGAAATGTGACCAACCTTACCATGTTTATTGAACATAAAACATCATTAAACACCATTCCCTGAGTTCCTTTAACAACTGTTATTTTACAAGGTCTGTTATATTTTCTTCCCATCCATTTTATGGGTAGAGTATTTTACAATTTTTTGATCCATAAAATTTCCATATATAAATGATGACTGAAAACACATTAGAGGGTGAATTTAGTTCTTAATAGTTTCATTACAATAAAGAAATCAATTCAAGTTATGTGAGTTCAAATATTATTCGTTATAATTTTATGACGAGAAAATATAAAATCTTGTGGGAAGAGGCTAAAAATAAATATTTATGGTGTTTTAAGGAATTGAAATCCTATAGTTCACTCATTCATTACTCTACATAGTGAGTTTATTGATTTTTAAAATGATAAACATTTTTCATGGGATCTTCCATATGTGTACAAGGAGACATTACTTATTATAAAGGTAAAAAATATTTGAAACAAGATATCTAATTACAAAACCTATCCATGATGATAACACAATAACTTATAATGAGTTTTAAAAACTAAATATGATTAAAAAGTAAATAACTATTAAAGAGCATAGTTTCATGAAGAAACTAATAATAGATTAAGATACATCCCAAGGAGATGATGTTTCTCAACACACAACATTGAATGACCATATATTAAATTATATAAAGATTTTTACCTACCCATGAAAGCATTGTATATATGAGAATTATTTTTTAACATTATTAGAGTATTCATATGAACATACATGTATTTCTCATCATGTTGTTTATGTGTTTATCTCTATCTTTCTTCATAAAGGTGAAACTCTATATTTATATTTCCTCTAGGATTTTGAAATGATGAATAAGAGATAATAACTACGATTGAGTGAATAATCCATTGAGATGTTGATGATATATTCATTTAATGGAATGTGAAAATTCATCCAAATATCATATAATATTCTGTTGTGGTGATATCATAATTCTATATTTATTTAGATAATTCCGTCCTTAGAAAAGAAAATTTTTATACAAATAATCCTTCCTAAATTAAACTATTACATTGATAATATTCATAAAAGATCAGACAACATATTAGTAGATTTTTTAATTAATCTTCACATTCCTCATTACAACTATTTATTTATAAGATATTTAATTGATAAAATTGATCTCATAATATAAATTTTGGAGTGCCTTTGTCATATTAAAAATATATTTTACAGATCTTATGAAAAAGATAAAATGAATACAACATTACATAGAATAATTATTCTATAAAATATAGTTTTGTTACTGACGTGTGAAACATAACTTTTACAACATGTCTTGGTGATCATAGGATAATATTTTATGAATATATATTTTTTAACATAAAAAATATTTCTTAGAAAATTCTCACTAAAATATATTACTTTGAAGACGTGATAACTATTCTATTATGTTCATAAGATATGATCATACATAGTTAGATAATTTTTGGAAAAAAATATAACTAATTCTGAGTAGATGAATGATAATATTTCAAGAAATCTATTATTTAATTATTAAATACATTTTCCTAGATTAAACACTTTATTTGGTGTCACATCACCTGTTATAGTTTGAATAAGATAAATATCTTATAAACATTTATCATCAGAAAAACATATGCTCTAATAATTAGATTAGAAATATGGATTATATGAATCATCAAAACAACTAAAAATTGAGATTTGTTGAGAAGATATATGTTTTCCTAATAATATAGATCATTTTATGATTGAAAAAGAAAGATAATTGTACATAATAATGTAGAAAAATGAATTTTAATTTTATTTATTATCCTTTGTATTCTCCCCTTTTGTCATATAAAAAAGGTAGGATAAAATAGAACAAAATAAATATTGAACATGAACAAGTGTAAATAGATAATAATAGTAAATGTGTAAATAATTTGGAATAAAATTTCATTAATAAAAATATTGACCAGTAGAAATTGTTAAATAGTTAATGATAATCAACAATGAAAAGAGAATTATAAAACAACTATAATGAATAAATGCAAGTAATAATGTAAATAAAAATTAAAACCATAATTATACTGATAAAATTAGATAAATAAAACTAAATAAATAACAAAATTAATTAAACACATGGAATATAATCTTTAATGATTTAAATTTTTTTCATGGAACATTATTCAATTGTTTCTGAGACACACATTCAACTAAACATGAAAAATGTGAATGAAAATCAATTTTTGAGTGTAGAAATTCATTTTTAGGGTGTGTTTTAAATGATTGTGGCTAGCGAAAAGATTTTTATGATGTATGGAAAGACATTTAATCTGTTTCTCCCACAACATCTGCCTATGTGAGAAGAGATATTCCGTTTCTATCTTGATCACATGGAGTGATACTCAAAGGGTTCGAATGATTTTGGAGAAAATATTATTATTATCATTCTATTTCATAATTATCAAAAGGGAAAGTAGACATCATAGAATATATTTTAGGCACTAAAAATTATACTACTTAAAAACCCATAGGTTTCTATTATGTATATTTCAATAGGGTGAAAAATATCCAAGGATAGTTTTTGTGGTAGAAGAATAACTGTCAGATATAAGAGGTAATAGTAGACATATACCTAATTTTGAAATATAACTTCTCCCCAAACATCAATTCTCATCTATATACGATCTTTTCAATAATCCATGAGAGCTGTAAAACTATTAATGATATATTTATAAATAATTACAAATGATATTGATCATATTTTCTTTTCTTTGAAAAACTGACACTTAATTTCAATAGAGAATAAAAATTTATTTCTAACAAATCAACTAGGTGATCAATTGAAAATAATTCATCTCCTTCTTAATATACTTTCTATTTCTACATTTTCACAAATGCATCATCCTCATTTTATTGTTATTTTTCTTTATATGATATAGGAATAAGATTTCTTCTAACCAAATGATGTTTATATTTATACGTAATTTCATAATACTTTAAAATTATTAGCAAAGGATCTGTAACACCCCGAGCTTCCATGATACGCTTCTCATTCAATAATGCAATAACATGCATTGTACGCAACTTCGAGTTCTAAAACACCGCGACTAATCAAAGTAGCCGTTATGAATAGTAATAACCACTTTTTAAAATTATAGAAATTTTATAATTCAAAATGGACTTCATTTTTTATTCGGAATATCAAAATTAGCCTATGTTGATTTTTTGGTATTTTTCTGAGAACTTCTAATTTTTTATGAATAGTGAAAAATACTTAAAAACACCTTTTTTAATCAAAATAATTTATAGTGATAAATTATACTATTTAGTGGTTATAAAGTATAATTAGAATATATTTTTACCATTTTATCCAATGGTGTTCATTAGAATTAATTTCACTTTGAAATTGGACATAAACAATTATTAATCTTTTGATATATATTGTTTCTTAAAAACACTCTATTTGTTGTGACGGCGGGAATTTATTATAAAATTAATTAATGAAACTTATAAGTTTGGAATTTTGTAAAATAGACATCATTTTTTAATTCGTAATATCAATTATAGCTTAGGGTGAAATTTTGGCATTGTACTGAAAAACTTCAATTGTTGATGAATAGTGAAACCACTAAGTGGTAGTTAAATAACTGATTTTTTGTTTAAATGAAATATTACCACTTCTGTGTTTTGATTTTCAAAAATCCTAAATACATGGTTGTCATTAGGAATAAAAATGTGGTTCAATGAGATTAAAATAATTTTTGGTGAATAATAACTTTTAAGTTCTTAATCGCGATTAGAGGTAATTTGTGTAGTTTAAGGTAAAAATAATGTTTTAATAATATGAGATGAGCTTGAAACATGTCCTACCCTCATTGGATGTGCCATGGCCGACCTAGAAAATCCATGGGTCAACTTGGGGACCCCATGGAGCCACTTTAGTTGGAAAATGACATATATACCTTTTATTTAATGTTAAAGTAAAAAATGACACAAACATGAAATGTTTTACAAAAACAATTTTTACATGGGGTTATAAAAGTTATATTTTTGACTATAAATAGTCATTTGAAAGATAAAAAGATTTCCTACATCATAGTATATTTTTTATAATTTTTATACATTAAATAAATTAAATTATTTATGACATCATTATGATGCAGCGATGACCTCATTATTTAACGATTTAAAAAAAATAAAATGATAATCTACAATCTAAGGCTTACACACGTCCAAAGACTATTGGATGGGTATATTTAGAACTCTTATCACCTTATACACGAATTATCTAAGTGTGGGACCTTTAGAAACCGAAAATCATTGTATAATAATGTAAAATTCCCTTACTTTCCAAGAGTTCCCCTCCTCTCCTCTTATAAAAGGCCCCCACCTCTACCACCTCATTCACACTTTAAATCCATTTGGATCGGCCAACCTCTGCCCAAATACCCTCCCAACTTCCCTCCCTTACTCCTAGAAGCCTCACGTTGGGCAGAAGTCTTCCCAAGGAGGCCTTTGACTCAAATCAAAAGAGTTACCCAATTTTAATGTAATGTCTTATCTTATGTTATTTTGTTTTATTTTTCTTATCCAAACCCCTAAAATCTTTTTATTCCATTCTTTTGTAACAACACCAGTATCATAAATATACTAGGATTTTGTTATAATGAGTATTCGAGCTTAACTTACAGACACTTATATCAAATGGTTAAAGAACATACAGTTTCTGTGGATGGAAAATTTCTGCCTCACGAAACGATGATTGTTCAACACTCATAAAACACCTTCAAAGGTGGCCATTAAGATGTCACCCTATTTATAAATGATATATAATATTTTTATGTTTTACTTAAGGTTATTTATTTTTCATTTATGGCATACCTTTATTGTTTCCATTATGGGTAAACGCGATATTTTCATTTTAGGAAGTGCGGACTACAGCCCCCTCAAAGTGATTTGAATCGTTAATGCTGTATGTGGGATGTATAAAGGATAGATTAAATGATATTATATATGATTTTATACTGGAATTATAATATACCTTTATATCATTATGATTTCATTAAATACAAAATAGAAATGAAAGTATCGTTCATGCGTACGTACGGCTTACCGTCTCCATGAACGGTGCATTTCATTTCTTACCTCTAAACATTATGGAATATTATAAATGAATGTATATACTAGATATATATGAGATATATGATATCTATATCATGAATATAATTCTCGATATAATGGATATATCACCACATGAACAACTTGTAATTATATGAATGTTATTTTTGGCTCAAGTACCAAAGAACGACAAAATGACCGTTATTAACTTAAATAATTACATAATGTTCATAACATAATAATAAGTGATATAAAATGAATAATGAACATGAAAAAGGTTCCAAAGTAAATAGAAATTAACTCTAGTTTATTATTCAGGAGGTTAAAGAACGGTCGAGTCAGGACAAGACGCAAGGTAAAGGAACTTCATAACCCAATTTCCATTCTTTGGGTTAATCTCCTACTTTCAAATTATGTCATGATATTATTATGTCTTATTTTGTATTTTTACTTTCTTTATGTGTACCTATAGTGAATACACATAATAGATCTATATTATTTTAAAAATGATCTTTTTAAGGACTTCGTCACAATCTCTCCTTTCATTGAGGCATATTTGGTTTTATACACAACTTTCTTTTATACGGTGTATAAACCCATTTGACTTTTACGTTTATTCAAAAGGAATATTTTTTTATACAGAGCATTTTACTAAATGAAAAAAAGGGAATGTTTTTCTTTCCGTACATATGCGGCGACAATGACTTCTCCGCCGCCGTGACCATTATTTGAGTTTTGACTTCTTCTGCAAGCCATCAGTTTTTTTAATGAAAAATAAATACAAAGTATTAACATTCTTTTATTTTGGTATTGAAATAGGTTTTGAAAGTTTTTTTATTACATCAATGTGTTGTATTGATATCTTGTGATTAAAATGTGGAAATTTTATGTTTCCTTTATGCATGTTTCATGTGATACGATTATGTTATGGTTTATGATATGTTTAATCCTATTCATATGAGGAATGCATTGGACTTAATAAGTGACAGGTGGAGCCCGCTATAGCTCCTCGATGCATCGGTAGGTATCATGAGACAAACTAGTGTCTTGGAACGAGACCTTGACAAAAACTTATTTGTGTTCTTGGCACGAGGCCTTGGCTACATGGTTATGATAGTATGAAATTATGCATTCCATCATTATGAAAGTGGTTATTGACATTGCATGTGATTATTCGACCAGTAGAATATCCATGTGATGAAGTAAATGGCATTATCTCATTTTACTTCTGCCATATTATGTTGATGTTCAAGTTTAAAAGGCTTTTGTTTTAGTTATACATTACCTTAAATGTTTATGTTTATTTATGAATGCTTCTGCAATATTGTTATCCTTACTGGGCATCTGAGCTCACCCCTTTCAATGTTTTAATATTTTCCAGGATGTGAAGAAGTATTTTATGAATGACCTGCAGGGATAGACAGAAAAGGATATGAGTGTGGACTATGAGGACTTTGTTATTAGTTTTTCACTTTATGATGTAATGTAACATTTATGTATGTATCTAGTGTTTCCAAGGCTACTAAACTAATCGGTCTTTCGAGACTTGATCGTTTGTGATCATGCCAATGTTACGAAGTAATGCACTGACTCTGGGTAGCTAGGGTCGGGGCGTTATAGTTGGTATCATAGGCAGTTTAGTACTAACCTTGGAAGCTAGATTTAGATAAACTCTGATTAGAGCACATAGCCCGAATATAGTCTTTAAGAATTAGTAAAGAAGAACTTCCTAGAATTTTGGTTTTATAGATATTTTGTGAGTTTTCCGAGCGATACATCCATGTCTGAATACGAGCAGGTAGAGGCGGCTCTAGCACAGATGTACCTAGGGATAAAACCCGAAAACACCGCTTTGAGCTAGACTCGAACAGGAACTGGTGCATGACAACGGGCCTTGCTGCACTCTTGGTTACGACACTCCCAGCGGATATGCTTAGGATAATTCTCATTTTCTTTACAACCCACTATAAAGGGTTATGAGTATATTCTTTATCATAGAAAACATTTCTTTTTATGATTATGGATTATATCCATAAATAGTTCAATTTATGTAAAGTGTTTTACAAATATGGAATTATATATTTTAATTCATAAACTAATCTAGTTTATGCCATTGTTTAGAAATGGCTCCTAGTGGAAGGAATGGAAACTGTATCAATGCACGCACTCCGTGTAGGGATTGACCTCCAACTCAAGATAAATATTATGGATCTGGAGATACAACTGGTACTGATCAACTTATTACCATACTAGGACAACTCACTCAGGTTATTAATAATAACCTTACTCGTGTGGAGCACCCTGATCTGCAACGTGGAGGATCAATGTTAGACCACTTCATGAGGAAACAACCACCAACATTTAATGGGGGTACAAATCCATTTGTAGCTGAGCAATGGAGAAACTCCTTGGAGAAAATATTCCACGCCTTGGGGAGTGGTGAAAGGGAAAAGGTTATCATGGTAGTTTACCGCCTCACTGGAGATACTGATCAATGGTGGTCATTGATTCAAAACACAAAGGAAGATGATGACATGTCAAATATGGAATGGAGGGAGTTCAAAGATCTTTTCTTAGAAAAATACTTTCCTCATGACCATCGAGCAGATATGGAAAGACAATTTTTGAGTCTAAGACAAAAGGAGGATGAGAATGTCGCAAAGTATGAGGCCAACTTTACAAGGTTAGGGAGACATGCTTCAGATTATATACGTAACCCAAGAGTTAAGATTGATCATTTCTTTGATGGGTTAAAACCATTTCTCCGTAGAGCTTTAGTATAACAATCATTCTCCACATACGAAGATGTTGTCTCATGTGCTATCAAAAAAAAAGGAATTCTCTAAGTCTTATGACAATAAAGTAAATCAACAGAAGAAGAGAACAGTGGAACAAGAGACAGATAATGGGAAAAAGGGAAAGAAGTATTTTCCATTATGTGATAATTGTGGGAAGAATTACCCTGGTACTTGCCTAAAAGGAATGGGAGTTTGTTATAAATATGGAGAAAAAGGTCACCAGGCGCGTGATTGCAAGGGAAAGAAAGAGGCTATTAATGTTGAATGCTACAATTGTAGGTAAATGGGGTATTATGAAAATGAATGTCCTAAGCGTCAGGGAAACTTACCTCAAAAAAGGCCAAGGGATCAAGGAAAATAGTATGTTGTTACTATAGTTGAAGCAGAATAATTAATGTATTGGTGCTTTTGGACTCATGGATTATATTCCGGTTATTAGAATAATTTGATATATATATAAGGATTGTACTACAGTACTTGTTGATTTCAGTAAGGTTTTAATATGATGAAGGTAATCATATTTTTAGTATGTAACAAAAAGAGAAACTTTAATTTGTTTGGGGAATCTGATAAATTGATTTTGGAATTAAGAGACCTTTTAGAGAAATTCTAGACAGAGGTATTTTGGAAAACTATAAAGGTTGGAGTGGATTAATTTGATCTTTGGATAGTATTGTTTAAGGTTAAAAAAATTATGAAGATTATTTTTGGAATATTATAATACTATAGTTTTAGGAAAAGGACAACCTGCAGGGTGGGGCATAACCCGTCGCGTCGGACAAAGCAGCAGGAATCAAACCCACAATCATAGTGAGACATGCCTTTATTTCTTACCACTAGCCTACAGGAAGTCCCTGGTTAATAAAAAATAATATTACTAATCTAAATGGTATGTGTTAACATTTGGAACCTTATACAATTAGGATAAGTATAATATTTTTGATTTCTATTATCTTTTTGAGTGAAAGATGAGTTGAAGGTTGAAACTCTAATTGTCAAGCATAAATATATATATACCTATCTCTTATTCAATGAATAAATTAATTCTTAAACTTTAGTAAAGGGATAATAAAAAAAATGTGTTATCCTAATAACTTATGACTTGTTGAACTGATGATATTTTAAATCAACATAGATTGAAGGCTTTGAGGCCCTCAATTTGACAGTTGATTGTAATTGATGACCTCAATCACTCCCTACAAATATTTACATTTTTCCTCCAATTATATGTCCCTAATTGCCACCAATGTTCTCCTAATCGATATCATAATTGGGTGGTGACTTTTTCATTTCCCTTTCCCTCTTATTAAGGCTAAATTTTATTAATCTTATTTCCGATGTGGGTTTTCCACAAAGGTATTTCCTCTTTTCAACCTTTTATTTTCAATGAAAAATTTCAAATTGCGAGGACGCAATTTATTGAAGGAGGGAATAATGTAACACCCCGAGCTTCCACGATACGCTTCTCATTCAATAATGCAATAGCTTGCATTGTACGCAACTTCGAGTTCTAAAACACCGCGACTAATCAAAGTAGCCGTTATGAATAGTAAAAACCACTTTTTAAAATTATAGAAATTTTATATTTCAAAATGGACTTCATTTTTGGATTCGGAATATCGAAATTAGCCTATGTTGAATTTTTGGTATTTTTCTGAGAACTTCTAATTTTTTATGAATAGTGAAAAATACTTAAAAACAACTTTTTTAATCAAAATAATTTATTGTGATAAATTATACTATTTAGTGTTTTTAAAGTATAATTTGAATATACTTTTACCATTTTATCCAATGGTGTTAATTAGAATTAATTACACTTTGAAATTGGACAGAAACAATTGTTAATCTTTTGATATATATTGTTTCATAAAAACACACTATTTGTTGTGACGGCAGGAATTAGTTATAAAATTAATTAATGAAACTTATATGTTTGGAATTTTGTAAAATAGATATCATTTTTGAATTCAGAATATCAATTATAGCTTAGGGTGAAATTTTTGCAGTGTTCTGAAAAACTTCAATTTTTGATGAATAGTGAAACCACTAAGTGGTAGTTAAATAACTGATTTTCCGTTTAATGAAATATTATCACTTTTGTGTTTTGATTTTCAAAAATAAGACATACATGGTTGTCATTAAGAAGTAAAATTTGGTTCAATGAGATTAAAATAATTTTTTGTGAATAGTAACTTTTAAGTTCTTAATCGCGATTAGAGGTAATTAGTGTAGTTTAAGGTAAAAATAATGTTTTAATAATATGAGATGAGCTTGACACATGTCCTACCCTCATTGGATGTGCCATGTCCGACCAAGACAATCCATTGGTCAACTTGGGGACCCCATGGAGCCACTTTATTCGGAAAATGACATAAATACCTTTTATTTAATGTTAAAGTAAAAAATGACACAAACATGAAATGTTTTACGAAAACAATTTTTACATGGGGTTCTACAAGTCATATTTTTTACTATAAATAGTCATTTTAAAGCTAAAAATATTTCTACATCATAGTATTTTTTTTATAAATTTTAGACATTAAATAAATTAAATTATTTATGACATCATTATGATGCACCGATGACCTCATTATTTAACGATTTTAATAAAATGAAAATATAATGTACAATCCAAGGATTAAACTTGTCCAAAGACTATTGTATGGGTATATTTAGAACCCTTATCAACTTAGCCACGAATTATATAAGTGTGGGACCTTTAGAATCCTAAAATCATTGTATAATAATGTAAAATTCCCTTACTTTCCAAGAGTGCCCCTCCTATCCTCTTATAAAAGGCCCCCACGTCTACCACCTCATTCACAATTTCATGCCATTTGGCTCGGCAAACCTCTGACCAAATACCCTCCCAACTTCCCTACCTTACTTCTAGAAGCCTCACTTTGGGAAGAAGTCTTCCCAAAGAAGACTTTGACTCAAATCAAAAGAGTTACCCAATTTTAAGGTATTGTCTTCTCTTATGTAATTTTGTTTTATTTTGCTTATCCAAACCCCTAAACTCTTTTTATTACTTTATTTTGTAACAACAATAGAATCCTAAATATACTATGATGTTTTTATAATGAGTATTCGAGCTACACTTACACACACCTACATCTAATGGATAAAGAACATACGGTTTCTGTGGATGGTGAATTTATGCCTCACGAAACGATGATTGTTCAACACCCATAAAACACCTTCAAAGGTGGCCATTAAGATGTCACCCTATTTATAAATGATATATAATATGTTTATGTTTTACTTAAGGTTCTGTATTTTTCATTTATGACATACCTTTATTATTTCCATTATGGGTAAACGTGATATTTTCATTTTAGGAAGTGCGGACTACCGCCCCGTCAAAGTGATTTGAATCGTTAATGCAGTATGTGGGATGTATAAAGGATGGAGTAAATTATATTATAATTGATGTTATACTGGAGTTATAATATACCTTTATATCATTATGATTTCATTAAATACGAAATAGAAATGAAAGTAGCGTTCATGCGTACGTACGGCTTACCGTCTCCATGAACGGTGCATTTCATTTCTTACCTCTAAATGTTATGGAATATTATAAATGAAAGTATATACTGGATATATATGAGATATATGATATCTATATCATGAATATAATTCTGGATATAATGGATATATCACCACATGAACAACTTGTAATTATAAGAATTTTATTTTTGACTCAAGTACCAAAGTTCGACAAAACGACCGTTATTAACTTAAATAATTACATAACGTTCATAACATTGTAATAAGTGATATGAAAAGAATAATGAACATGAAAAAGGTTTTTAAGTAAATAGAAATTAACTCTAGTTTATTATTCAGGAGGTTAAAGAATGGTCGAGTCAGGACAAGACGCAAGGTAAGGGAACTTCTTAACCCAATTTCCATTCTTTGGGTTAATCTCCTACTTTCAAATTATGTCATGATATTATTATGTCTTATTTTGTATTTTTACTTTCTTTATGTGTACCTATAGTGAATACACATAATTGATCTATTTTATTTTAAAAATGATCTTTTTAAGGACTTCGTCTCAATCTCCTTTCATTGAGGCATATTTGGTTTTATTCACAACTTTCTTTTATACGGTGTATAAACCCCTTTGACTTTTACGTTTATTCAAAAGGAATATTTTTTTATACGAATCATTTTACTAAACGACAAAAGGGGAATTTTTTTCTTTCTGTACATATGCGGCGACAACGACTTCTCCACCGCCGTGACCATTATTTGAGTTTCGGCTTCCTCTGTAAGCCATAACTTTTTTTTAATGAAAAATAAATACAATGTATTAACTATATTTTATTTTGGTATTGAAAGAGGTTTTGAAAGTGTTTTTATTATATCAATGTGTTGTATTGATATCTTGTGATTGAAATGTGGAAATTTTATGTTTCCATTATGCATGTTTTATGTGATACGATTATGTTATGGTTTATGATATGTTTAAAACTACTCATATGAGGAATGCATTGGACTTAATAAGTGACGGGTGGAGCCCGCTATAGCTCCTCGATGCATCGGTAGGTCTCATAAGACAAACTAGTGTCTTGGCACGAGGCCTTGACAAAATCTTATTTGTGGTCTTGGAACGAGGCCTTGGATACGTAGTTATGATAGTCTGGAATTATGAATTCCATCATTATGAAAAGGGTTATTGACATTGCATGTGATTATTAGACTAGTAGAATATCCATGTGAAGAAGTAAATGGCATTATATCATTTTACTTTTTCCATATTATGTTGATGTTCATGTTTAAAAGGCTTTTGTTTTAGTTATTCATTGCCTTAAATGTTTATGTTTATTTATGAAAGCTTCCGCAATATTGTTATCCTTACCGAGCATCTGAGCTCACCCCTTTCAATGTTTTAATATTTTCTAGGATGTGAAGAAGTATTTTATGAATGACCTGCAGGGATAGTCAGAAGAGGATATGAGTGTGGACTATGAAGACTTTGCTTTTAGTTTTTCACTTTATGATGTAATGTAACATTTAGGAATGTATCTAGTGTTTCCAAGGCTACTAAACTAATCGGTCTTTCGAGGCTTGATCTTTTGTGATCATGCCAATTTTACGAAGTAATGCACCGACTCTTGGTAGCTAGGGTTGGGGCATTACAGGATCAATCAATTCCTTGCAGTCTGGTGATATTAAAACATTTATCAATTTTTAATTTTATAAAACTTTTCTTAATTGATGTTGCCTTTTCCTATTAAAAATTATGTATTTCCTTTGAGGATTGATCAATGGACATAAAAGAACAATTAGGGAATGATGGACAATATAAAATTTCATCATTCATCTCCCATTGATGATTTTGAACGATTTCCCTTGGAGGAATATAGAATTTCAAAAAAATAAATAGTAGAATTAATAATGACAATATGCAGAGAAACTACATCAAATCATGAATGTGTATCTAAATTGGATGATTCTTTTTAGTTAGGTTCCATTGAAAATATTCCCATCACTGATTAAATCAACAAATACACATAATTTTCTTTATATTTGGAAACTACCTCTTCATGGAGAGTCATAATCTCTCTTTTGGACTCAATTAACCAAACATTCAACAAATAAATATAGAATATTAATTTAGAATTTCATTCATGATCTTTTATAGAATCTTGAATGATACTCTTGTTGTGGAAACACTGTCATTTCTCTTGTATTTGTTTCAATCATGAATTGTTTTGGATGATCGAAGGCATACTGTAGAGAGTTTCAGAATGTAGATAAATAAAAGTTCGATGGTTTTAAAAGGGTTTCATGTACTATGTAGTCATACTATAAACAAGGTCACATTACCTTTTTGAGGTGAAATATACTTAAAATAAAGACATCAATTCTCAAACTAAAACATGAATATAAAACAATTACACAAGAATCTAAATTATGCTAGAATGTATATAAATTTGAAATAATGTCATGAAATGTTAAATAATCCAAATTCCATTTTTTTAAAATAAAATATATTAGTTGGAAATTTTATAGTAAAGTAAAAACTCGTACCTTTGTTTCAGGTATTTTTTTCCTTTTTCTGGAGTTTATATGATGAGAGGAGTTTTTGGAAAATTTTGAAGTAGACACCATGTACAATATATGTACACACCGTGTATGTTGATGTCGCTCGAGGCCACATGTTGGTTGTGTCATGAACATGCACACAACCAAGTATGGGTTATGTAGAGGCCGCCTAAAGCAGAGTACGGAAAAGGCAAGTACACACCATGTACTTCAAAAGTACACCCCATATACTTTGTTTTTATTTTCATTAAAAGCACCGTGGTCACTACATAACCCCAGAATGATCTTCTTCTAGGCGTTCTTTAACCGAGAGATAATGTACGACTGAAAATCTTCTCTGAGCCACCGATCCTTCATCCATTCCTTGAATCGACCTTCGTCGATTGCATCGGAACAACATCGGTAAGATCTTCCTTCTTATCGAGCATCATTTTCCAATTCCTCTTATTTTTCATGTTATCATGGGTTCAATTTTTTGTTTGTTTTTGTATATCTAGGACTTTTTTAGGGGTTTCAAGCCTCGTGGTTCAAGTATATTGATCTCCTAGCATCAAGGTAGGTGTTTTGTGCATTTCTGTTCAAAGTCTTTGATTTTATGTGCAATTTTCCACCAATACCCTTGAATGGGATATTGGGTGTTTACTGTTTTACCCCTTCTATTTTTCCTTCCTTTATTGTATGTTTGTGTAGAGTTAATTTGGCTATGAATAAGGATAATTTCTTTTCTTGTATATTTTTCTCATGCCTTGGTCTGTTTAGGACCTTTTGGTCTTGTTCAGCCTTTGGCTGTTGTACATATTTTACGTGCCTTATGACCGTAGGATGGAGGGTTGTTCCCTAACATGTTGTTGTGATATAGACTGGTTAAACAAGTATCTCTGTAGGTTTACTTTGGACTTATAGCATTATTATGCATTGACTGGCACGAGGCCCTAAGAACTAGTTGTTATAGACTATGTAAGGATAGTCCGAGTGAGCTTCCTCAGAAAGTCATGTACATTATAGAATATCGGGGATAGACTGAGTGAGATTCTAAGAGTGTCTCAGATATTATAGACCATATAAGAATAGAACTAGTGAGCTTCCTCAGAGATTCTTGAGATTTATAGACTATACGGGGGTAGACCGAGTGAGCTTCCTTGGAGAGTCTTTGTTTTGTTTGAATTTCGTTAAACCATTCCAGGCTATAGGAGGAATTTACCGAGTGAGCTTCCTCAGAGAGTCTGTGATAGAACTTTGGCTATAATAGGAATTGATTGAGTGAGATTCCTTAGAGAGTCTCTAGAAATTGGGGCTATAAGAGGAATTTACCATGTGATCATCCTCAGAGGTTCCCTGACTACCTTAAACTATTAAGGTAATTGACTAAGCGTGCTTCCTCGGAGATTTTTATAATTTTTTATGGCCAAACGAGAGGGGTTATGCTGAGTGTACTGCCCAGAGGGTTGTTTTTACTTCTTGGATTGGACCATAGGGGTTAGCTATGAATGCTTACTAGGGGTTTTTCTACTTGTGGTCATCTGTTTGCTTCACTTCTACTTGTTAATATGTGTATTGTTTACTGTTGTGTACCATCATGTTTAATGCTTACTGTTATTGTTTACTATACTATTATCTTCCATATACTCACTGACTATTAGGCACAGATCTTCGGGAGGTTGCCTATTAGGATTTAGTCTCCCGCCATGTTTGGTTCATGCCTTTGGGCCCAAACAGATTATATTTCTGCAGGTATATACAGGGGAAATAGCCCTTCGACTTCAGGTACATGATTGCATTAGAGTGGGTGAGCAAGGGACTATGCCGAGGCTTGCAATGCTCTGGATTTTCTTATCTATTTTTCTTTTGCACTTGGTTTAGCACTGTATACAACATTGTGACTAGTTTAACTATTTTCATAGACATATATCTACCATGCATCAATTACATATTTTTTGCTCCAGTGGTTTTCCTATTGGGCTTTCTGCTGTTTACTATTGCTGGATATTACTGCTTCATCTATTGTATTTGTTGTTTACATCCACTGTGTACTCTGCCAATGAGGGAATAGTTTCCCCACTATCACACCCAAGACCCTCCCTGCAAGTCGGAAGCCTCTGGAGTTTTGGGAAATGTGCTTGAGGCCATGTGACCAACTGGGTATGGGGCGCCCCTATGTTGCTTACAGAACTGGGGTGTTACAAAGTGGTATTAGAGGAACTATTTTCTCTTGACTTACTGTTTGGAGCCAACGTCATGGATAAGACTGAATAGGTTCTTGGTAATATGTTGTTCTTGGGAGTTTCTAACCCATGTATAGGGAAAAGTAATACTACCACATTTATTGCATTTTCTTGGTTTGCACTTTCACAGTTGATTTGATCTCACCATTGGGTGACTCATATGCATTGTGCTATTATCGTTGTTGTTATTACGGTTCTATTTCTGTCGCAACCCAATGAGATAAGGGTATGCCATCTCATGCATTATATAGGCACTTGTTATAAATCACATTCCATCTTTCTTGTCATGCCATCTATGATGCATTAGATATTTCAGGTTGTTGTGATAGAGGTGGTGTATATTATTCATGCTATTCTTATAGATTCTTTGATAGAATCTATTCCATTTAATAGAGAATTTGTTTGTATAGTACGGATGCAAAACATTGGTTCTTGAGATGTTATGACCCTCATGGAATGAAATTTGTTGGATAATTTTTTGGTTTCCTTGTTATAACATGTATATGATGCCAAGATTTGATTCACGGGGAGTGTAGTCCCTCACGGATCGGAATTTGGCACCTCAACCCTTGTTTTCTGTGTTTTCGAGGCTTCTGAGTTGTTTCTGAGCAATTTCCAAGAAAAACCCAGAATTCATGACATGTACCTTATTAATAGATGTTGTCTAGTTTCTAAACCGTGTCACTGACTGTGTGGGAAGAAACCCAGGGTTGTGAAAAATCTTCCGGAACACACCGTGGATGGTAAGTACATGTCGTGTTGTAGTGATCGTGTGTCTACTCATGTAATTAACGACACAAATGGTTCAGACATCAATATTACACACTGTGTCCTTAATTTACATGTCGTGCCCTGTAACCTATGTACCCGGTCGTGTCCCGAACAACACGGGTCATTGAACACATCCAAGTACACTTCGTGTTCTCATGGAGTACGCCGTGTAGAGTGAACTGTGTAGTCAGTTGTGTAACTAACAACACGGGTCATTGAAACCTTGGCAAGTACACATCGTGTCCTTATTGAACACATCGTGTATTCAAGTATTATTAGGACTGTGTGCATTATTTTTTTAAGGAGACTCTGTAGGGGAATAGAGTTTAAGCACACGCTATGTGTAGGGACAACACGCCTTGTGGTTGGGGTGTAACATGTCCAGTTGTGGAAAAAGTACATGCCCATGTGAATGGATAAAGGGAACACACCGTGTAATACATATACACACCCTGTAGTCTTGTTTTGTAAACTCGAGTTTTTCTTTCTCTTGTTCCCTTATTGTACTCTTATGTATTCAGTCCTTGATAATCCTGATCCAAGGTTTGCATTTGACTTTTTAGTGTAATGCTACTGAGACGACCTTCGGTTGTAAGCCAATTTCCATACGGGGATCATACATTAGATATGGCTGATCAGGGACCTCCTTTAGATTCTCCTACTATGCTATCCTTGGCACCAGTAGTTATACTAGTTGTAGGCAACAATGCGTAGTTTAGGGAAGACATTTTGTGGACGATGCAGACCTTACAGGGAGTTCCCCCTCCTACCATGTCGATGGCAGATTTGACGTGGGTTTTCAGTAGTAGCATACACAAAATTTTTTAGGGGAGGTAAGGCGTCAGGATTTAGAGTAGTGTCTTGAAGCCACACAGACAATCTTCGAGCATCCGGATGTACCTCCAGGGATAAAGTTGAACCTCTCTACCTATATGCTTCGACACTCCACCAAGAGGTGGTGGTAGGTGATCTCACAATTAGGACGCCAGCAAGGTATTACTTGGGATGCGTTTTGGCGCAACTTCTAGGATTATTTATTCCTGTAGACATTGAGGGCCGACTGAGCCTGGGAGTTCATGAGATTCGAGTATGGTACACTTTCTATGATGGAGCATTCCTCTCTTTTCATGGTGCTGCAGTGTTTCACGCCTATCGCAGTAGGTGATGAGTTGTTCCTGGCTAGGATGTTTGGAGAAAAACTCAATAAGGAGATATGTTCCTAGATGAACATCTTCAGGTTGACTTAGAAATACTCAATCATCAACTAGGCGCTGATCACGGAGTGCAATCTGAGAGATTCTGGAGCAGTGATCCTAGGCGGTTCGACCTCCAGAGCTAGTGTTCCTCCTACATATAGCAGGAAGTGCCATAGGGAGTATTCTCTATGAGATAAAAGTAGGTGGAATGTATCTTTTGGAAGCTAGGTAGTATGATACTAATGCTGGAGAAGCAGGAACATTAGGACTTAGTGCCAGAGAGACCTGATGGAGTGTCAATTGGGTGTCAATATGAGCCATCTTCAATGTTTTTGTCAGATCTTCTAACCTACAACTGGTGTAAGGGGTTCTTCTATGACCGTGTGTTTAAAAGATGCTTCACCAGTTTCTCACCAATCTTGGAACTAGAGTTCTTACTGCCGTGTGGGCCGAGGAGGAGGTCAGGGCTGCAGTGGTCAGTCACCAGGTTTCCTGTGACAACCATGTGGATCATCTCAAGGTTGTCAACCAGGGTCGCAGGGCTGCAGTACCGGCCAGACTTTCACAGTAGAGAAATACCATCAACAGAAAGATTTCGGACCGTCATCAATTTGATATACGATCTTAGTAGCCTCAGTTTTATCTTCATCTCTTATTAATACTGTAGAAACACATAGCTTTATCTATAATACTTTTGTGGAGAGCCTTGAGCTCTTTATCTTTTCTTCTTCCGATACTCTGACTCTAGACACAATGTTGGGGTCTAGGGATATTAGTGTATTTCAATGATGATAGTGCACTATTGAGGTTCCAACGTTTCATTTCTTATGGGACCTCTATGTCCTAGAGATGACGACCTATGATTTCATTCTCAGAATGAACTGTTTAGTTCCCTTTCAGATAGTCATCGACTATTATTTCTGTAGGGTGCGTTTCATATCACTATAGGGTGGGACTTTTCTTCATAGATGTGAGTGGGATGTTTAGGCAAGTTGAGTAGGACCCGAGCATCATGGGCTAGAAGGAGTTATAGCCCAGATTTATAGTCTTTATCTAGATGAACAGGGGACTTCACAGTTAGACATTCCTCCAGCAGTGGATCATTTTTGGGATACCTTTCCAGAGGAATTTTCAGGGTTGCCTCTAAAGCGTAAGGTATAATTTTCTATTGAGCTCGTGCCAGGAGCGGCACCTATGTTCATTCCTCCTTATAGGATGGCTACACCAGAGTTATAGGAGATCAAGAAGTGGTTGGAAGAGTTACAGGCAAAGAGTTTCATCCAACCCAGTACTTCTCCTCGGGGTTCGTCTGTCCTATTTATGAAGAAGGCAGACGGTACCCTCATGTTGTGTGTGGATTATCGGAACCTAAACCAGTTGAAGGTTAAGAACCGATATCCCATTCCAAGTATCGATGATCTTTTCGTTCAACATCGAGGGGCCTGAGTGTTCTCATAGACTGACTTGAGATATGGTTATCATCGGTTGCACATTAGACCATATGATATGCTTTTTATATATTTTCGGAGCAGCTATGGTCTATACGAATATACGGATATTCCATTTGGTCTCCCGAATGTGCCAGAAGTTTTCATGGCCCGGATGAACTGAGTTTTCCATCTTTACTTAGATACCTTCGTGGTGGTTTTCATTGATGTCATATTGGTGAACTCTCAAACATTACATGACCATACTAACCATATTGATATCGGTCTAAGTACACTGAGAGAGTATCAGTTGTATGCTATGCTCTGAAAATGCCACTTTTGGATGGACCAGATTCACTTATAGGGACATGTTATCATTGAGAAAAGAGTATTAGAAGTCCCAGAGAAAGTGAGAGCAGTAGTTTCCTGGGTGAATCCAAAGAACATCTATGAGTTATGGAGTTTTCTAGGGATGGATGGTTACTATAGACACTTCATAGAAAAATTTTCATGCCTAGAAGCACCACTGACAGGTCTGGCCAAGAAAAGAGGCGAAGATCTTATTGTCGGATTCTTGTGACTCAGCCATTCAAGAGATGAATGGGAGGTTGACTTCAGCACCGATACTAGTCTTTCCAGAGCTGAGAAAGGGCTATAATGTTTTAGATGATGCTTCGGGTATTGGGTTGGGAGCTATGCTTATGTAGGGAGATGGAGTCGTTGTGTACAAGTCTAACCAATTGAGGTCACATGAGAGAAATTACCAAACGCACGATCTAGAGTTGGCCGCTGTTGTTAATACCTTACTCTGTTGGAGAAATTATCTTCTGGGAGATCATTTTATGGTTTTCACCGACCACAAAAGTCTCAAGATCATCTTCACCCCGGGTGATCTGAATCAGAGACAATGCAGGTGGGTCGAGTTTTTTCTGTCCCTCAACTTTGATTTTCCTATACACCTAGAAAAGGCAATAAAGTTGCTGATGAGATGAGTAGAAGAACTGAAATATAGGTAGTTCATGATGCGGTCAGTCAATGGAAACTTATTACTATGTTCATTGAGATGCAGTTGGAGGTTCACGACAGATAGGGGAATACTTTTCTATCTTTTGTAGTTGTTACCTCTATTATTCTCGATCGGGTATGGATAAAGAAGCTATCAGACTCAGAAGGCCTAGTTATGTGATATAGTGTGTTAGAAGAGGACCCTCTTCCTTGATGGACAATGTGAAAAGATGATATCATGTGTTTCTAGGGATGCGTATGGGTGCCAGCAGACATGCATAAGGAGCTGATGCAGTATTTTCATTCCTCAGTTTGGGCAGTTTATCCTGGAGTCACCAAGATATATCATGATATACACCACCGGTATTGGAGGCCAGGAATGAAAATAGATGTTCCTAGTTTCATCATGAGGTATTCCACTTTTCATCATGTGAAAGAGGAGAATCAGCGACCTGAAAGTCTTTTACAAAAGCTACCAATTCCTGAGTTGAAATGGAATGATGTCGTGATGGACTTCATGACCGGGTTGCCGAGGTCACCTCAATGAAGCGACACAGTTTGGGTTACCATTGATATGCTTATAATGGTTTCTCACTTCTTTCCGATCAATTAGACCATCAGTGTTGATGAGATGGGATGGTTGTTCATCCGAGAGATTCTACATCTTCATGGAGTTCGGCACCCCATTGTTTCAGACAGGGATGTGCATTTTACTTCTCGGTTCTGGAAGGGGTATCAGAAGCCTTTGGGTACACAGGTACTCTTGAGTATAGCATACTATCCCCAGATAGATGGATAGTCCAAACGTATGACTCACGTGCTTGAGGATATGCTCCGAGCATGCATTTTGGACTTTGGAGGTTCTTGGGAGAAGCATATCCCTCTTGTGGAGTTTTCCTACTACAACAGTTTTCAAGAGACTATTCAGATGGAACCATATGAGGCTTTGTTCGGTAGGCCATGGTGATCACCCTTATGTTTGATGGATATAGGAGAGGAAGCCTTGTTGGGACCTCGTTTTGATCAAGATACCTCAGATCAGATAGAGTTGATTCAGAAGAGGATGGCTATGACATAGTATCAACCAAAGGATTATGCTAATTAACAAAGACAACCTCTCGAGTTCGAGGTTGGTGATGAGGTTTTCCTGCATGTCACACCGAGGTTGGGACACAAGAGGATTCAGAGACAGAGTATTCTTTCACTAAGGTACGTCTGACCATTTGAGGTGTTCGAGAGAGTTGGGTCGGTGGCCTATCAGTTTTAGTTACCTCCGAGGTATCGGGCTATGCGTGACGTCTTCCATGTTTCCCAACTCAGATGTTACATTTCAGACATGTCTCATGTCTTTCAACAAGAGGAGTTTGAACTAGAAGCGGATTAATTATTTGAGGATCATCCAATCTGGATTATCGATCACAGTAAAAATGTTCTTTGTGGCCGGTATGTTCCTATTGTATGGGTTCTATGGTAGCACAGGAAAGTACATGACGATATTTAGGAGAGGGAGACTGATGTACAATCATAGTGGCCGGAGCTATTCTGGGTTTCTTCTTCCATTTATTTCTAGGTAAATTTCGGGACGAATTTCATTAAGGGGGGAAGTTTGTAGGAACCCAGACCTTCATTTTAGGTATGTTTTTCCTTTTTCTGGAGTCTTTAAGAAAAGAGG
Source organism: Viscum album (assembly GCA_963277665.1). NCBI lineage: Eukaryota > Viridiplantae > Streptophyta > Magnoliopsida > Santalales > Viscaceae > Viscum > Viscum album. Next base: position 1,917,071,838 of record OY728148.1, on the reverse strand, counting down.
AGTTTTTGGAAATTTTTAAAGTTCACTCCATGTACTTTATAAGTACACATCGTGTACATTGATGCCGGTGAAGGCCGCGGGCTGGTCGTGCCATGACCATGCACGCAGTCATGTAGGTTTTATGTGGAGGCTGCCTAAAGTAGAGTATAGAAATGGCGAGTACACGCCGTGTACTCTAATGTTATAGGCCGTGTATTTTGTTTTTTTTCATTAAACACAATGGGGTTGCGTCTTAGCCCCAGAACTATCTTTTTCTAGGCATTCTTTGACTGGGAAAGACCGTACGTCCACGAATCTTCTCTGATCGCTAGAGCCTACATCCGTTCTCTGAATTGACCTTCATTGATTGCATTGGAACTGTAGTAGTAAGATCTTCCTTTTTTTCTAGATCATTGCTTTCCAATTCCTCTTGTTTTTCACGTTATCGTGGGTTGAATGTTTTGTGCGTTTTTGTAGATCTAGGATGTTCTAAATGGATTCATGCCTCTTGGTTCAATTATATTGATCTCCTAGCATCAAGGTAGGTGGTCTGTGCCTTTCTATTCGAAGTCTTTGAGTTTTTGTGCAATTTTATACCAATACCCTGGAACGGGGTATTTCATGATTACTGTTTTACCCCTTTTCATTTTCATTTTTTTCTTGTATTCTTGTTTATAGTTAATTTGGCTATGTATAAGGATAATTGATTTTCTTGGATTTTTTTCCCATGCCTTGTTCTATTTATAACCTTTTGGTCTTGTTCGTCCTTTGGTCGTTATACCTGTTTTACATGCCTTTTGACCGTAGGATGGAGGGTTGTTCCTTGACTTGTTGTTATGATATAGAAATGTTATCCATGTATCTCTATAGGTTTACATTGTCCTTATAGACTTATTATGATCTTATTGGCATGGGGCCATGAAAACCTAGTGTTATAGACTATAAATGGATAGACCGAGTTAGCTTCCTCAGAGAGTCTTGGACATTATAGACAATAGGGGATAGACCGAGTGAGCTTCCCAGAGATTCTTGGATATTATAGACTATAGGAGGGTAGACCGAGTGAGATTCCTTAGAGAGTCTTGAGATTTATATACAATACAATGGTAGACCAAATGAGCTTCCTCTGAGAGTCTTTGTTTTGTTTGAATTTCTGTAAACCGTTACAGGCTATAGGAGGAATTGACTGAGTGAGCTTTCTCAGAGAGTCTTTGACAGACCTGAGGCTATAGGAGGAATTGCCAAAGTGACCTTCCTCAGAGAGTCTATAGTCCTTGGGGATATAAGATGAATTGACTGTGTGATCATCCTCATAGAGTCCCTGACTAACCTTAGACTATAAGAGGAATTGACTGAGCATGCTTCCTCAGAGAGTCTTATAATTTCATATGACCAAACTAGTGGGTTTAGGCTGAGTGTACTGCACAGAGGGTTGTTGGTAATTCATGGATAGGACCAGAGGGTTGGCTGTGAGTATTTCATTGGAGATTTTCATGTTTTTGGTTATCTGTTTTCTTTACTACTACTTGTTGATATGTGGATTTTTTACTGCTATGTATCATCCTTTTTGCTTATTACTCTTAATGTTTACTATACTATTACCTTCCAAATACTCACTAACTGTTAGGAACCGATCATCATGTTGTTTTCTACTTATATTTAGTCTCACACCATGTTTGGGTCATGCTTTTGGGTTCAAATAGATTATATTTCAGCAGGTATAGACAAGGGAAAGTGCCCTTCAAATTCAGGTACTTGATTGCGCTGGAGCAGTAGATGATGGGACCAAACCAAGGCTTACGATGCTGAGGCGTTTCTTATCTATTTTCCTTTTTCACATGGTTTAGCACTGTAATCATCATTGTGACTTGTTTGGATGTTTTCATAGATATATATGTATTGTTCATCAATTACATATATCTTTCTCCAGTTGCTTCCCTATTTACATTTCTGTTGTTTGTTGTTGTTGGATATTACTACTTCCTCTATTTTATATGGTGTTCACTTCCATTGTGTACTCTTCCAATGAGGGCATAGTTTCACCACTATCACAACCAAGGCCCTCACTACTAGTCGGCATCCTTTGGTGTTTGGGGAAATACGCTTGAGGCCATGTGCCAAACTGGATACGGGGTTCCCCTGGGTTGCTTCCGGAACCAGGGGTTACAATTAATAGTTTATTCTAATTGATTTTCTATGAAAACCAATTCCATATAGATAACAACTTTTTGGGATGATCTCTTAAGAAATGTTGTATTATATGTGTGGGATTTTTTCTATAATGGTTCTTTGGAATACATTAAATGTTTGTTAAACTCATATGATAACATTTGATTTGAACACCATTAAGGTTAAAACCAATATATATTAGTGTGTGTTTCATCCATAGCACACGATCAAGGAAAATTATTACTAAATTATATTATACATTAGTAGTTGATAATTCTATAGGGTGATAGTTCAAACATTAAATAGATAATATATATTTTTTAAAAACAAATCCAGATTCATAAATTTTTTTACATTGTAGTTTACATCCAAAATTCATATTCAGTATATAAATTTAAATTAATATTTGAGGTTTTTCTGGAAAATTACATAATGTGATATAGTTCCTATTAAATATCTTAAAATTATCATATATTCTTTTAAAAGACACTCATTATGATTGTATAGAAATCATACAAAAAGAAATACTAAAAACCCAATTTATTGTCTACCTACAAAGAGATATATTAAACATCTAATCATTCATATATACTACTTTTTTTCAACTCCTTTTCTAATCTCATTCATTTCAAGATTAATATCAGTTCTTATATAAGTTGAATATGTCACCTTATTTTTATATATAATTTTTTATGTAAATAATATATCTAATTTTATTTGGATAACATATTTTCAAAATCATTTTTAGAAATTTCAAATGTAATAAAATAGTTTATGTCACTTATTATACTCATTTCAAATTCAATTAACAAAAACCATGAAAAATCATTCCTTCTTTTTTGGATTGTTGATACTAATTTAAAATCCTAAAAATATATTTGTACAAAAAATATATCTAAGGATTAATTTTTATTAAAAAAATATTATATTCCATTCCTACTAATACTCTATTTAATTAAATAAAATTTCTCAATCTATCATTCAAGGTTTTTATTAAACTTTACATCCATTGAGATATATAGTAGGTGTAAAAAAATCTATAAATGTGGATATTCAAATCTCTATTATTGTTCAACATAAGATTATTATATTCAAAATACATTTATAAAAAAAATTAAAATTCATCTTATATAATTAAAATTCATATAATATTAATATTCTATAAGGATTTCAATTTCTTGTAATCATTATATCTAGAAAAATGAATCTCCATAATATATTACTTCTTCTCGATCCTATCCATCTGGAAATAATCAACCATTATTTATATTTATTACATATTGATCATTATACCTATTTATGAATTCTCATTTTATTCCAAAAACGTGATAGTTATTGGTTATTTATACTAATTCCTATACTTTTTTCCTCTTGAACTAGTTTTAATCATCTTCTATAATTAAAACCCAAATTTCTAAAATTATAAATTATTCAACATTTTTCTTACATAAATTTCGATTAAATGGAAGAGTATTCTACTAGGTTTAATATATTTCTTCTATTTATAACTTTTTTATATAAACATCATGTATCTATTTCTTGAGGGTTGTCTTTATGGATAATATATATTATAAGGAGAAACATTTTGGATCACTAGTATTAACCAGTATATATTTTTGGTCAAGATAATCATGTTCCAAATCATTATCCTAAATATTAATTAAAAATTATTTAGGCATCATTTCCTTGATATAATCACCTTTCTCTTAATTTTGAGTCATTTAGTGATAAAAACGTTCAGTGTCATCCAAAATCAATTGAGTTTATTTTTTTGACAGTACGTTAACTTTTATTGAGAACTCTATATGTTTTAGAAATAGTAGATTGACCAAGTATGTTTCCTTCATCATATTTAGGATGAATATTATGAATAATATTCTCATATTTTATGATCTAGACTGTTCATCAAAATAACATAATCTATTAGAGCATTGGTTTTATATTATTCGATAACTAATATTTTTTTTACTTATTATATTCCTTATTAAACCATTGATAATGAAATAAAAAATATTGAAAAATGATTTTTTAAAAAACTTCTAGTAATGTTATATTCATAATTCATATTTCTTTTAATTTATTATAACATCCAACATCTCTATTCAATAACACCGATCAGTTGAGGTGTTGAGGTGAATGTGTATGTTTAGTATCATATTTTGAGGAATATAATTTGATTAATGTTTCTCTAATTATATTCCATGATAACTTCTAAAATACAAATTATTAACATCTTTTTCAATTTTCAAATATTTTTAGATATCAAATATAACATAACCTGCATCACTCTTATGTCTCAAAAATTAAACACATGTAAATATTAAAATATCATCAACCAGATCACATAAAAATGATTATATTACTATATATGGAGTTCGATTACGTTCAAATAGATATATGTTGATGAGCTCTAGGGGTTTACATATAGAATCCACAATAATTAGTAAGAATGGATACATTTTTTCCTTCTTGTTTTATATTCTCCAAATTGAATAATATATTTTTTTTCTAATTTAATATCATAAACATCATAAATTAAATAAATTATAGAAATGTTTTTAAAATAAATAACATTACCATATCTCATCCTTTTATTTCAAATCCATTATTCATATATTTTTGAATTCAAAAAATTTTCTGTTTTTTCTAAAACAAAAAAAAAGATCAAAATTGTATATCATACTAGTTCACGGTAATATAAATGTGTGCGACAAATCTTTTAAAATGAGACATTCTTCTTTAGAAATATCACCTGAATATCCATCATCATAAAGATGAGAAATAAATATCAGGATTTTCATTAAGGAATCAACAAAAGCTAATTTATTGATTATTATAGATTAAAAATTTATGAACGATCCAATTCTGAAAATATTTTATTTTCTCATTGTCACCAAATGTGTCATATCCTCTCTATATCCTGGGAGGTATGTAATATCTAGAGAACCATCCACTCATATGTATTTACTAACCATTTTCCATAATAATTTTTCTATTAATGTTGTTTTTACTCTGAAATAATAAATCAAATAAAATGTTTTTTACCCAGATATAATTGTGTCAAGAAATGTTTGAAAATATTTTCCATTTGATACAAATCTGTTGGTGATTTAAATAAAATATAGACACAAATTATGAGAATTGTTTTTCAAATGAAGCATATTTAACTCCAAATAATTCATGATTATTTAGATTATAGATAATATCATAAATTCAAACATATCATCATTAAAAAAATTAATATCTATAAGCTTTTATTTTTAAAACAATTTTCCAAAATAATTTTATAGAATATTTGTCATTAATCATGAATTCATATTTTAAATATTCATTTTGTAGTTGACATTGAAAAAAAAATCTAATTTAATCCCCGTATGTGAAAAACACATGCAGTGACTTTGATGTTTTATACCTTTTTCTTTTGGCTCTCAATTTTTATAAATCATTCAGTACCTGATGTTATAAAAATTGTCAATTTATTATGAAAATATAATATTTTTTTAATATATGTTTTATATTTCAATGAATAGTTTTTGTTGGAATTCCTGATAACTTTATATTTCTTTTTTATTTTTTGATATTTAGTTTCTAACATGGTACAATATTTATTTTACACTTCATATGACCAGTTTTGAATTTTTCATTCACTCACATAATCATAAGAATAAAATGTTGTTCCTCATATGAAGTTTTCACCAAGCATATATCAGCCTTTTTATTAACAACTTCAAATTATAAATATAAAGATGAAAATTCACAGGTGTGTTTAGAACCACCCCATTTGGCCTTAATAGATTTATTAGATATCATCTAATATCTAATATCCTTGAATAAAATTTTGTTACACATTTTAGTTTCATAAAATTATTGTAAATATATGTTATTGTGTCCTAGTGTAATTCAGATATAACACCATTCTTATTTATAGCTATCTCTATGATTCCAATGCTTTTTATGGGAATTATATATCTACATCTCTTATTATATTCCCTATTTATCATTAGGAAAATCATGAATGCCCAACATTTTATCCATAATATCTTGAGGATTCATATTCTATAGATGGATTAATGATTTATAAACCTTTATTCTATTTTCAACATTATATGTTTAAACCTAAAAATAAAAATATCATTTATAAAAATTAAATATTTTATAGATTGATATTCCATTTGTCATCATACATCATAAGAGTTATAACATGATCATTAATTTCAATATTCTTGACCTCTCTAGATTTTATGGTACAACATAAGTTTATGATCCACTTTGGAGGTAAAATTGATAGAATAATCACTTAATTATTAGGCCTAGTGATTAGTGTTTTAGAGAAGAAAAAGGAATTCATAATCTAATTTACTATTCCATTCATCTATGTAATTATTTAACCTATAGCCATTTCATAGGTTTATAACTTTTTTTGGATGAGTTATATATATGGCCATTCACATTTTATGTAATCACATAACCGAATTCTATTAGTGTCCACATTTCATGAGCTACGTCAAATTTGGAGGTCGATTAAACCAATAAAGTCATATTCCTCATATTATGAAATTCATATAATTATATTCTAGATCATAACATTCTACAGTATGATCATAAATTTCTTTTAATTAATACATTGTAAATTTATATGGAATCACTACCTAAATGTAAATATTTATGTTGATGTTCAAAAAACTAAGGTCAATAGTGGATTAAAATAATCATAACATTCACAATTATTTAAATGTTTTAGAATCATTGAAATACCATATCAGTAATCATCCATATGAGACACTTGAAATAATTATTTGGACTTCAATATTTTCCATATATTAACATAAGAGTCACAATATCTAATAAAAATTATTTTATTAGTGAATGGATAATTGATATATCAAGAGGGGGTGAATTGAGTTTCTAAATATTCATTACCTTTGACAATTTTTTTCCAAGATGAGAATTTTAATATATTCTTTGATATAAAATATGCATCATAAATTTAATAATATAGTGGAAAGTGATTAAAAACTTTTGATTTATATTGGATAGAGGAATAGAAACACCCTAGTCTACTCTACCAACACTCTACTCCATGACTTCTATGATCTTCCTTATGAAATAGCTTTTCAATGAGAATCTAAAATGTGTACAAGTATCTTTGAATTGTAACAACGGTGTAAGATAATTCAACCAGGAACTCCCATTAAATGACATGTCCATTACCTTAACACAATCATATAAAATGTGTAGAAAAATATGGATTAATGTATATTAATCAAATATTTTTGTAAATAGTTTCATTTAGAAAATTATAGTAGATAAAGATATATATGCAGTAGATGATGTTATTCTATGAAAATAATTTGGGTAATTATTTTCTAAGACTCAAATAAATTATATTTGTAGAACACAATCATTGTATGTAAAATATTTATTTTTATTCATTGTTAATGTATTCTTATATATGTGTGCGAATTTTTATATTTTTTTGTATATGTATATCTCTAAATACCATCACATTTTGACTAAATTTATCTATTTATATCTAATATTTTATTTTGAATATCATAAGAAATGATAATCACAATAGATAAGGGAATAATACCTATAAATGTTGATGAGACTCACACTTATTGGAATGTGTCAATTCCTTACAAATATAAAATATTCTTCTATTGTGATGATGTCATAAATAATTATCTTCATCGAGTCATTGTATTAAAAAAGGTCACCATTATAGTAATTGTGGTATCTTTTATTACACAAGTCCTTTTATGATGTGCTTAGATTCATGAAAACACATGTCTATAGATCATGAGAGTAATCATGGAATTCTTTATAATAGATAGTTTCTTTAATATATCCAAATGACATGAGTGTTCATTAAAAATAAATTTCTAAGAGGCCTCATAAGATAAAATATATCTATCAGATATTCTATCGGTATTATAATATAAACTCTACATTCTATTAAATTGTTATTCTATTTAATATAAGTAAGTTACTTAATTGTAAAATTTAACATTCACATATTTTTTTGGTGGTCACAATAAAATGTTTTCCAAATATCATTCTCTTTAGATAAATAATTTTCATAACTATAATATGATTGAATTATCACACTTTGTCAATTTGGTATCATATCCACTGTATTTTTAAGAAGTTATCAAATTTTTATGATAACAATTCAAAATATAGTTTTATGATTCTATTCATATTAAAGGTTATCTTTCAAATCATATATTTTTATGAGAGTAAAATATGTTTTCAAATATCAATCACATTACATGGATGAATATAACAACTAATATCTAGTGTAAGATAAATTACTTATAACAAAATATCAAATGAAATACATAATATAAAATAATTAAATTGAAAATTTGTATTTTTAATCCTAAAAAATAATAAAATATGATATGAAAGAAAAAAATAACCATTTCTAACACATCCATTATATTTTATATTTCCTTCAATGAGACAAAAGGTAATCTCCATAATCCATTTAAACATTGATATTAGATTTCTATACCTCTTTGTAACTTTTCATGTCAATAATAAATAATTCTTTTAGTGTATGCGGTCTCAACCTGCTAAATAATTGATGTTTATTCCTTTTATAATAGAATTAAAATCATGAAACAGAAAACATAATCCTTATAATTTTCATCTCAAAATTCCCTAATAATTAATATCCAATTTTATTATACTCAAGTAATTCCATATATATTATAATAAGTAGGCTATGAAGAAAATATGTAGTAAAAATCACTTTTGAATTCTTCCCATTCTATAGCTTCAAACATTATCCCTATGCTTTAAGTTTCTAATCAGTGTCCACCACTGATAAACTTCTCCCTTTATGAGATATACTACCATCATAATTGTCTCTTGACTAGAAAAATAGAGTATAAAAATATCACATCTATATTGTGGATTAATAATTATGTTATTAGTTATTTATAAGTTCCCCTCAAAATAGGTTTTCATTTATGTATGAATTATCAATAGATAGTTGTTTTTTCCCTGGTCATGCAGATTCCCAACATGGTTTGAATTTTTTTTCATGACTTGAGTCAACTAATTCACCATCATCATGATTTTTTAAACTCCATCACCCCTATTTTTTGAAGGCTATCATCACATTTTCTATTAAGTATTTTATGTTCAAGATTTCTTCTTTGAAGGAATATTTTTATAGATGTAGAAATCCTAAGTGAGAAATTTTTTACTATAAAATATCTTATAAGATAAATTATTCTGAAATTAGTAATCCTGATTTTTTTAATATAATGTGTCTAGCAAGATATAAATTAATATTAACAAATGATTAAATTATTATTATATATATCATAATTGGTTATAAAAAAATGTTAATAACAAAATAATATCAACATGGAGTGTCAAATCTGGGGGTAGCATGATGAGCATTCATACACTACGAAACAATCGAGTCCATCTCAATAAATTCTTTTCATGTTTACAACCCTTAGGTAAAACTATTCCAAAGAAACATCAACTTGTATTGTCGATATAGAAATGTAATTTTTTGAAATCCAATTAAACATAACCACCATAATACTTGTATAATTTATTATAATTTTAAATATAAATGTTTTTAACTTATGTTTTCTAATAATAATTTCAAAAAATAACAAAATCATTATTTGAAAACCACTATGAATCCATCCTTTTGTATACTGAAAATAATAATGAAATGGTTCAAAATTTAACAATACTGTTGGTGCCAAAATATTGCACCAAAGGAAGGAGCGAAAAAGAAGCCTCGCACGCTGCCTCGCGAAGCACCGACGCGAAGCACCCCCTAGCATCGCGGTCCCATGAAGCACCGGAGGCGGTACCTCTCAGCGAACGGCCTGACATTCGCGAGCCCGCCGCGAAGCACCGGAGGTGGTACCTCTCCGCGAACGGCCTGACGTTCATGAGCCCGCTGCAAAGCACGTTCTACTTCGCGGCGCCCCTTGCCTATAAATACTGGGTTCCCCCTAAGCCCATAGGATGGACAATATGACCTTTCGGCTTCTCCACTACCGAATCGCAAATCACCCTTTGCCCTGGGAATAATGAGCTCCGCGAGGTACTTCTACTTCACGGGTCGCCTTTTCTTTGTCTCGTTTTGAGCCCCTCTTTCGAGAGGGATTCCATATGCGATGCTCAAGGGCATTCGCAAAGGAGGGTGATTCCCAAGGGAACTCGGGCAGCCGCGGAGCGTTTATCCTTCTCAAAACACCCATCATGTACTAGTGAACCCCATGATAAGGCAGGATCACTACACATTGTGAAGCACACTACTTCGCAGCACCTTGCTTCATGAGGCACCTCCTCATCGCGAGGCAGTGCTCCGAAAATACTATTCCACTTCGCGAAGTACCCTCCACTCACACCTTTGCCCCATGCTAAGGCCAAGGCACCCCACTTCATGAAGCACACTCCTTTTCTTGGTAATTCCTCTTCCCGTGTGACCCTCCAGGTATGGACGATGTGATTTAAAAGTCCCATGGACAACACCACTCATAGTGTGTCTTTGCCTAATGCATCTTCGCATAGGCACACAAACGTCTTTTTCTTCTCCGCATAGCCACGCTACCGTGGAACCCTTGATGGTTCGCTCTACGACCCCCCTTGACCACGACATTACTGGTACCTTCCCTCCCCCAAGGAGCAAAGGGTGTCGGTCACGTAAGTCCTAGGGGTGCGGAGTGAACCCACCTCATCCGAGCTGCAGGACGTTAAACTGCCAAGCACCTCGCCCTAAACACATGACGTAAAACTGTGATCCGGCCCTTTGCTTCGCACGTAGGGTCCCCCCAGCTCGGATTTTTTTTACGCCACTTGTCTCCACAGAGACGGGGTCATCCCCTCCACAAGGGATGAAATCCTCCTTCTTAGAGTAGCATATGTCCATGGGAGAAGGTAAACCACCTTGGTGTAAGCCCCTAGCCCCTCTTACGTAAGGCTTCACCCCTACATCTCTGTACTTATCCACTACTAAGGTCAGTGGAGGGAGTGATAGGGAACGAGGCACCTCCCATCATTGGTCACAAATCCCTCTTTTGCTATGCTTTCCCGCACATCGGTCCTCCATCCTGAAGTAAGTCCCAACACCATGGGCTGCCTAACGCGTAAGCCCCTCTTCGCTTCTCACGGACGCACCCTTCACGACGTGATCGTCAGGTCCCTGCAACCTCTTGTTTCTCACACCAAGCATGACTCATGTGGACTTAGAGTGAGCACCGACCCTGACCCCCACCCTAACCAAACTAAGAGGAATTTGATCCATGCCAAGGCATGGTACGTAGGAAACCTCCAAGAGGTTCAATCCCACCACTCGGTCGTTTCTTCACGCCGAGATCCACCCTCGTCCAACATTACATTAAACTATATTCCCTAGTCTAGCATGATGTAAAATAGTATGCCCTTGTCCCGCATGACATTAAACTGCACTCCCCTTTGAACTACGAGGACTTTGATCCATGTCACAACATGGTATGTAGGAAGCCTTCACGAGGTTCAAGCCCACTAGTCATTTATTCACGTAATGTTCCACCTTCGTCTAGTATGACATTAAACTACATTCTAGTCTAACGGTAATCCTTTGTGACCACCCGAACTATGCGGTCTATGATCCATGACAAGGAATGGTACATAGGAAGCCTCCCTGAGGTTCAATCCCATCTCCCATTGGACCAAGGTCCCTTCCTCATGTCGGTTCGCTGACACCCACCCTCCGAACTATGAGGTCTTTGATCCATGTCATGGCATGGTACGTAGGAAGCCTTTACGAGGTTCAAGCCCACCACTAGTGGACCCCTAGTTCTATATTCACATCGGTTCACCGATGAAACCCTTTGAACTACAAGTTATTTGATCCATTTCAACGCATGGTACATAGGATGCCTCCCCGAGGATCAAGCCCATCTTCCATTGGACCAAGGCACACCTTCACGTCAATTCGCTGACAACTCCCATCTTTTAAACTATGAGGACTATGATCCATGTCAAGGCATGGTATGTAGGAGGCCTCCCAGAGGTTCAAGCCCACCACCCATTTGAACTACGAGGACATTGATCCATGTCATGACATGGTACGTAAGAACCCTCCACGAGTTTCAAGCCCACCCGCCGTTCCTTCATGTCAGGGTTCATCTTTGTCCCACACGATGCTAAACTACATTTCAGTCCAGCGGAAAGTCATTGTGACCAACCTGAACTATGTGGACTTTGATCCAAGTCAAGGAATTGTACATAGGAGGCCTCTCTGAGGTTCAGGCCTGCCACCTGTTGGTCATCACGATCTTATTCACGTTAGGTCACCAGCACCTGGGCAGCCTAGTGTGTAAGACCCACACCATCTAGACCAAGGTCCACCTTTACATTGGTTTTCCGACGAAGCCCCTTTGAACTATGAGGTCTTTGATCCATGTCAAGGCATGGTATGTAGGAAGCCTTCACGAGGTTCAATCCCACCACCAGTGGACCCCCGGGTTCACCTTCAGGTTGGTTCACTGACGACATCCATCAGACCAAGGTCCACCTTCACGTTGGTCCGCCGGCACCATCCCAAACTACGCGAACATTGATTCCCTGCCATAGGGATACGTAGGAGGTCTCTTCGAGACTCAAGCCCAAATTTATTGTTGGCCTTGCAATGGTCCCATTTAATTCCCCCTCCACTTCATTCAACTCTCCATCACCCTTCCTGATTCTCACCCGGATTTCCATATCCCAGCGAAATCATACCATTCTGCTCCTCTTCGCAGCCGCTCATGGGCTGGTTCCAGTATCGGCACCCCTTCAAGGGAAATTACTCAATCTGATCCATTCCAGCTAATGCTCTGATCGGGCTGATCCGTCTCCGCTGGACGTTAAACTTGTGGCACACCCTGCGTTAAACACAAGAAGATGAGGAAAACCTCTGATACATGTCTATGTCATATAATTCCCCAGGCTCGATGTGGGATGCCTCCAGATTCCACACCATTGGGAAGCCCCCATGACAAGGGAAAAAAGATAGACACGCCAGTTCCCCAGTATACAGACACACTACTGATGCCTCGACGTGACTAGTCCCCCGATTGAAGGTTGCTGCCCTGCCCGGACCCTTTGGAATGTCCTGACAAAAGTAGTGTAATTAACTGAAATCCATGGAAACATGGCACCGGGAAGAATTTCACGAACAACGTATTAAATCTATGAGGGAGACCCGGACTAGGTGATGAGTTTTGAGGAGGAATGCATAGAAGGAAGAATCGACATCCCATCATCCCATTTTGATCATGGAGTAGACGTACCTGAATATGGAGAGACTTCCGCCTGCCTTTAGAAAGCGGGAATGCGGGGCAACAGTGCAGCGCGTCCTCCTCCATAGATGGACGGATGCATGCGTGCCCCGGCGAAAGCATCGGAAACAGAAATGGTTAACCCGGTGTGAAGTTCTTCTCCTCAATGTGGGGATTAGTAGCATTATAGACACTAGTAGATTGACGTGTCACTGGGTCTAGATATTCGGCGCTGGGTCCTGCCAAGAAAATGGAGGGCCTGGCGTGAAACTCACTAGAAATTGGTGCAGCAGAATGTGGGGCATTCCGTTCTGCAGCGTGTTGGCGTGGATTCTTCAAACAGACATGGAGAATGGAATGACGCTAGGGCACTGGTTATCAACCCTTTTCCTCGCAGTGATGATGAGTTTATCTCTTTGTTTCCCAGGAACCAGGTTGCTGCTATGGAGACACGATCACTGCATGCTCGCCTACGCATGGGAAGGGGCAATACCAGCACAGCTGCCTCGTATGGCTCTGCTGCCACCACGATGGCCTCTACATCCGTAAATAAGGGGCGCCCACGTCCCCTCTCTCCATCAGAGATCATCCAGCGAAGGGTGATCAACAACCTTGTACACAGGTACTAGGAGGAAGGTATCATCCCAACTTAGGATATGGCCCGCCTAGACCTGGAGTCATCCAGGCCCCGCCGTCAACGCCGTCTAACAGGCCACGTAGGGAGCACCTGCTCCCCACCCCAACATTCAATCGTTTCGGGAGCCTGTCCCTAGAACTCCTCGACGAATCCTCGCCTTATACTGATGAGATGGGTGATGTTCGTCTCTCCCCACTCAGAGTCTCGTTCCAAGGGCTCTAGGAACGGGCTCCCATTCGGTCGTGTCAGTGTTGCCGTCCGACTCTATAGGAAGAGTAGGTAGGCTATTCCCCTGCACCACCTGCGCCAGCTCGTTTAACCGGACATCAGCGCCGGGCCCCGGCTGAGGAAGCTCCCCAAGATACGTCGACGTCGACAACTAATGTGGACCAAGACACCTCCGATATACATCATGGAGTTCTTGCATACACTAAGTAGGGGCACTCCTTCACCCAACCGGGATCGAGGCCTCAGCTGCCCCACGGGCAGGCTAGGTTGACTATCGGGGTCGTAGGCCCGAGCGATGATTGCTGCGAACCAATCCTCAGTAACGTCACTCCATATAGAGGTCCTCTTCATAACACCATTCCATAGAGCGTGGTATTTCCCCACTCTAAAGCTCGTCACAGAGGTATGCATCGTGCTACCCCCATCCCGAAGGAAAAGTCGCCCCGCTGCAGTGACGGTCGGCACGGAAACCTCTCTCGCACCCACTATACAGGGTATGGAGTCCCCCCACCTTCCCCCGACTTTCAATCTGAAGGTACTGTCCATCCAATACTTCTCCAACATTGGGGTCCTCCCTACATATTCTCTACAACTGGTGAAGGTCCTCCTCACCCCGGCAACTTGGGGAGTGGAGGTCATCCTCGCATCACCCGCACTGTCCATGGAGGTCCCCCCCCATATACCCTTCGACATTTTCCATGGTTCCCCTCGAAACCCGGCCACCTCGAGTGGGGTACCTCTCCGCCACAGCGCCAGCGCCTCCCCAAGACTACATATTGAGAATCAACCCTGTCCCGAAGATCCATCACAAGATAGAAGAGCGGGTCATCGCTGCCACAAGAGGAATCCTGGGGGGGGGAGTGGGTGGAGATCAAACCTGCTCGTTTCTCTGATTATGAAGCGGAATACGACTCAGCGATGGAACCTTCTCCCCGCTCCTCTACATCAAGGACTGGGGCAGGAACCAGGCGCGTCCGCCTCATTCTCCTGGAATGCGAGGTCTATCGGATTCCCACCTCTCTCCATAGGTATATCCAGGAGGAAGAAATCGTGGAAATTCCGCAGGTCCTGACCGTGAAATCACCACTGTTGTCACCAGAAGCCCCCTCTACCTCTACTAGAGATCAGAGAGAGCTATTTTGGGGACCAATGGTGTTAGAGGAAAGACATGACCTATCGCCAGCAACCGAAAATCTTGTGCCTGAAGCTATGGCTATCAGCCCATCATATCGTGATAACATTGTCAGGTCACCTCACTCTTCAGAGGATGGCCAGGAATTCGGTGGCCAGTCAGCTCATTTGTCGTATTCCTTACCTCCATGTTTACTGTCCCAGAGGTCCGCCTCGGTACCACTACCGGTCCCTCATCTGCCCCCGGTTGACGAGTGGGGCAATACAGGGCCAGACCCTAAGTTCGAACCCTGGAGATTCTGGTGTATTCTCACAGTGGATAACTTCTCGGAAATGTTTTGGCCAACGACGGTGCTGAACTTTCTCTCACTAGAGTCCCTTACCCTAGATGAAGTGGGATGCTTTTGCTGAACCTTATGGGTGACACACATCCGCCTTTGTTACGGGTGGGTGATTAACCCCAGAAGTCGAGAACACATTGAAGAAATCAGCGAGCAATGCTGCCTGATCGATTTGGCCGCACTCCCTTTGACCCAGCACCATGAGTCACTAGGCCGTCAAAGCACCCTTAAAAGGAAATGTATTCAGAGTTTCAAAGTACTCCGCAGAGTCATCAGGGAAGCTACCTCCCATGTGCATGTTTGTGGCTGGGGACACTATGTCGCTCTCCTCTTTATCCCTATCCGACAACAGCCCGATTCGTTATGCGACATTGAGGACATCCCCTCGAGAGGGTTCGCGGTCCACATGGCTGACATAGTGGGCAAAGATGACGAGCTTGAATTTCTCGATGGAGACATACCCCCCGAGGTTGTACCGCCACTTCTGGACCCATCAGAGAGGGTTACCCATCAGTAGAAGAACCTTCTAGTCCCCCCTATACCCACCGAGTCACTAGTACTCAGTCAGAATTCCGGTAAGGGTAAGGAGCACGTTGGAACTGTCAAGAACTCTGACTTTTCTGCCTCTGTATAGAAAACGGACGAAAATACCGAGAAGTCCATGTTACGCCAGCAGCTTGCTGAGCAAAAGAGGCTGGTTGACGAACTCTTGGCCAAGCGCGCTGTAGAGCAGGGACCCGACTATGGAAATACCAAGCCAGGGCAACAGGGGGAGGAACAATCCCCCCTGGTGAGATGCCTCTAGGCAACCCTGATCAGGCTACTTCCGAAGACCGGGAAGAAGCTGGAACATACGGCAAGTGGGCGTGATGCGTCTCGCCAAACCCTCCTGAATGATGGGGAAATCTAAAGAATCCAGTCTGGGATCCCCCAGTCGCCCCACAGTTCATTCCTCCAGTCCCTCCATGAGCCGCTGAAGCCATCTACCATGTCGATGAACATGGAAACACACTTGTGATTAGGGATCCCCTTCATGACAGGTACCCCCACCCGAATGATCTTATAGCGGCACTCATAGTCCGCTTCTAAGTGATAGAAACGTGGCAGGTGGCAGTCCCACCCGATGGCAAGCCGTATCCCGCGTGGGTGGATGATATGCCTGCACCACTGGGTTTTGGGAACCCCAATTGCTCGCCCTTCAATGGGACAGGGGACCCGCCGCAGCACTTGAACCACTTTTCTTGCAGGTGTGGCCCCATGCTAGGGACTCCGGCCCAGCATGAATCCACCATGATCTGATGTTTCATGCAGACATTGGAAGATCCTGCATTCGTCTAGTACAGCCAGCTCCCTATCGGATCGGTGACAGGTTGGGAGGATCTCTGCTGGCAGTTCCTATTCCAGTTCAGCTCCACCACGTGGAAGACCAACATTGTAGACCTCTTCATGTGCAAGCAATGTCCTGATGATCGAATCACATATTTCATCACCTGGTGGAAGGGACTCACACAATCCCTCAATATGCCATTGACTAAGGAGAAATTACTGACGATGTGTGTAGAGAACGTTAAAACGAAGCTGGTACCTACCCTGATTACCCAGAACTACCCTGGATGGTTCTAGAACTTCTCAGATAAGGCTCAGCGCCTTGAGGAGGCTCTGCGATAGGATAGTCTGGCACATGTGTTGTCCCCTATGATCCCATCCAGGAGGACTTCCAAGGCCGAACCCGCCACGCTGGCCCAAATAGAAGCCCTCAGGCAGCATGAATTACTGCCAGAGGCACCATCCCTGCAACCCCGCAGAGGTCCTCCCCCTCATGTGCATGCTCCTGCCCAGTAGCGACCGCCTCAGAATCGACAGGTTCCCCCACGCAATGCGCCACCTCTACCTAGGTGAGACAATCAGGCGCCGCCTCCTCAGCAGGCCCCTCTGGCCCCTCGTCAGGGCTAGTCCCCCAAGGCACCCTATCTAGAAAGAATGCACTAGACTTATTCATTCAACGAAAATAAGGTCCTTGGATACTTCCAAAGTGATCTAGAGTAAGGGACTGTGCGCCTGCCCGATTGCAGAAGGCCGACAGAGGCAAATCTCACCGATCACCCCAACTACTGTCCTTAACAACGAATTCTGGGGAACACCCTCAAGAATTTATATGTGTTTAAAGATTGGCTTCTAGACCAGGTGAACAACAACATAGTCAGGTTGGGTCCGGAACCAACACAAGTGGCATGTGTCTTTGCATGGTCAGAGATCGGTAGCAATAGCGATGGTGAGTGGCAGCAGGTTCCCAGCCATGGGTTCCAGAGATACGATGACTGGATGACTTGTAAAATAGTCGTTCGTGCCCATGGTATCATCCGGGCACACCTAAAGTATCCAGAACCTTCAGAAGAAGTATCCAGTACCTCTGCATCGCCTTCACTGTCGACCTCTTCCCAAAAGGGCAAGCAGCGACAACGCAAGAAGAAACAACGCGCTCCACCGGTGTCGTCGTCATCCCGAAATCTTGACGACTTTATTCCCCTTGAAATGGGGATTCCTCCCAGAATCCACCCAGCAGTGGATGACTCGTCGAGTGACAGCCAGGGGTACACTTCAGTTAACACCGTGGAGATAATAATGCCTTATATAACTCCCGACGAAGGGGAACGCCAGGAGAGCCTCCCCAACATCCCCAACCGACGTCAACGTCATCGGAACCACAACCACACCGGTCATCGAGGCATGTTAGCGGGTACTTTCAGCCAATCCATGCACACTACTGAGACCAGACAGTAGGTTCTTCACAGAGCTCAGCACGTGCCACCCCATCTGACACACTCTACTATACCCCCACCGCCATTTCTACTACTAGATCAAGAAGAGATGCCTCGTCCATATCACATTCAGTCTTTCCAGACTACAAGCCAGTCTTCGTTGTCCGATCCTAGTCCAGCAACTACTCTCCAGGCTTCAACTAGTAGGCAATGTGATGTGACCAGCACTACCAAACCGCCGGTATAATCGGTAGGACCTGCTATGCCTCCAACTGCCGAAAAACCTCCTGTAAGCAGAGGTTCGTGCTTGGCATGAATGTATGATGTCCTGAAACACCTGTCCGGAATTCCAGAAAGTATTTCTATCCTTGAGGCCCTTCACCTATCATTTGAAATGCGCGAGGCACTTGCCGAGGCCCTAAGGAGCCCCCTCCAGTTTGAGATGGAGGTGGCAGTCATAGAAGCCTTCCATGCCAAGTCAATTGAGATCGCCGAATTCCAGGAGGTTATCTCGTTCTCTGGTGAAGATGAGGACCCCCCTATACATGGGCATATTCGCCCGCTATACATCACTGGACACTTCAATGGTGTGGATGTCTGCTGCTGCCTCACTGACATGGGTTCCGGAATCAACCTAATTCCAACTTAGAAACTTTGAAAGATGGGTCTGTTTGAAGATGATTTAACTCCCTCTGACCTCATAATCCAGGGATATGACCAGACCGAACAAACCCCAGACAGCAAGATCCGCCTGAAGTCTCGGATCAGTGGCTTAATTTCCAGCACCGAGATCATGGTCATCTCTCAGGACACTGCCTACAATGCGTTGATGGGTAGGCCATGGCTCCAACTGCATGCAGCAGTCCCTTCGTCCTATCACCAGTGCCTCAAATACTCCATCAATGGTCGAGTAGGCGTGCTCGAAGGAGATACGTCTCCTTTCGCCTCTTGTGAGGCCTGCTATCTGTATGCTGATTATTTCAAGATTAAGGATATGCAAATCCTAGTAAGTGAGGATGAACCCACCCCGGTCACAAGTGATCCCTTAGCAAGCATGGATGAAGGCTACATCCTCTTGATCCACTGATTGGAGGCCATGACCCCCCGACATGGGGCAATGTTTTGTTATTTCAAGTACAAAAGGAAGTCATGTTACCATGTCCAAGCGACGAGGGAAAATCACCTCGTACTCCTACACCAACCAGGCTCAGGTGATCCCGGAGCCTCCTACCCCTGTGTGTTACCGTAATGTCAAGCTTATGACAACGGTGGTATGCCATACGTGTCTCTTCCGCTGGGCTCGAATCAAACGACTCAGGACGACACGTCACCACTGCTTTGATATCATCAAACGTGGCCCCTTAGGCCGAATGATAGATGGGATAGGTTCGACTGCCTTCATTGACATGGTCTCAATGGTGAGCAAGTCTCCTGATATGATGTCCAATGTTGCCCAAGCCGACACCAGATTCCCCTCAGGCATTGATAGCCTAGAAGTATCTCCCCTTGTGGGAAATCCCCCCACTGGGGGAGAGGAAGACCAGGAGGATGCTCCCCCCGCCTTTGAGGAAGGCGTCTCTACCACGGTTAATGAACTGGTTCAAGTAAAATTGGGAGCGAGGTAGATCTGAGACCCACATTGATCAGTGCAGCCATGTCCCCCGAGGAGCAGCAGCAGTACATAGAGGTTCTCAAACAACATTGTGACGTGTTTTCCTGGATTTACATCGAGATTCCAGGACTAAATCCCCAGGTATCCGTTCACCACCTGGGCCTCCCGAAAAACCATCGTGGGTTTAAGTAGCCACCCAAGAATATGCACCCTTCTCATGGTGCTAAGGTTGAGGTCGAAGTTGACAATCTAATCAAAGATAACTTCATTAAGGATGTCTAGTACCCCAAGTGGCTTGCCAACATTATGCAAGTCAGGAATAAGAATGGGCATATCAGAGTCTACATCGACTTTCGCGACCTTAATCGCCACCACCCAAATGATGACTACCCCCTCCCGGTGACTGAGTCATTGATTGATGCCACGAACGGGTTCAAAGCACTCTCTTTCATGGATGGATATTCTGGGTACAACCAGATCTGGATGGCCCCCGAGGACGAGGAGTCCACTACCTTCAGGGCTCTCCAAGGTACCTTTTGATACCAGGTTATGCCCTTCGGCTTTAAAAATGCAGGTTCCACTTATCAGAGGGCCATGCATCGCATATTCAAGCCAATTCTCGGGACAATGGTGGGATGCTACGTTGATGACCTAATAGTCAAATCATGCCAGCACCAGGACCATATCAAGGACCTTGAGAAAGTGTTCATTTTCCTCCATTCCCGTCACTAGAAGATGAACACGATGAAGTGTGCCTTTGGGGTCACCCCTGGGAAGTTTCTTGGCATTGTTTTTAGATATAAGGGCATTGAGATTGACCATAGAAGTTCAAGGCCATCATCCAAATGCCTCCCCCGAGTAATATTAAGGAACTTCGAGCTCTCCAAGGCCCCATAGCCTATATACGCCGATTCATCGCGAATCTGGATTGCAAGTGTAATCCCTTTTCCTGACTCATGAAGAAGGGTGCCTCCTATGAATGGGATGAGGTGTGTCAGACCGCCTTCGAGGAAATCAATCAGTATCTACTCCAACCTCTAGTTTTGATGCCACCCGTCAACAGAAAGCCACTGGTCATTTACATGACCGCCCTGGAATGATCTCTCGGTGTACTGCTCGCCCAGAACAATAACGAGGGTACTGAGAACAATCTCTACTATCTCAACAACATGATTCTCGATACCACGATCAGATACTCCCTTATCGAATAGAGTTACCCTGCGCTCGTCTTTTCTATACAAAAGCTGCGGCATTACCTGCAGCACCATGAGGTACAATTAGTCTCCCGGGTAGACCCACTGATGTACATCCTGAACCGCCCCATGTTGACTGGCTGACTAGCACGGTGGGTGGTGATTCACCAGAAGATTGATATCAGATTCGTACCTCAGAAGGACATTAAAGGACAGGCGTTGGATGATTTTTTAGCTGCCCATCCAACCTCTGCGGATCAATCCCTGGACCTGTATTTTCCCGATGAGACGATCTTCTCAGTCGATCTTGTCGTCCCATGTTGGAAAATGCACTTCGACGGTGCCTCCTAGAGCCCCACCGGTAGGAGGCTCAACGATCCTAAGCTCAACAGAGTAGGCCTCAGTATTGTCTTCATTACCCCGGCTCAACCCGTCTTCCATACTCGTTCCTGTTATCAGAAGGCTGTACTAACAACGAGGCAGAGTACTAGGCTCTCATCACCGGCCTCGAGTTGGCCCTTGAGATCGACGTGCCCCATCTACATGTGAATGGAGATTCCGAGCTGGTAATCAAATAGGTCAATGGAAACTATGTCGTCAGGAACCCAGAGCTTGTATTGTTGCTGGAGCGCACCCTCCGCCTAATGGCCTAGTTCTCTTCTCGACCAGAGATTACCCATGTAACGCCCTGACCCCAGCTACCCAGAGTCGGTGCATTACTTCGTAACATTGGCATGATCACAAAAGATCAAGTCTCAAAAGACCGATTAGTTTAGTATCCTTGGAAACACTAGATACATTCATAAGTCTTTAATTACATCAATAAGTAAACAAACTACAATAACATGGTGTTCATAATCCACACTCATATCCCTTTCTGACTACTCCTGCAGGTCATTCATAAAATACTTCTTCACATCCTGGAAAAATATTAAAACATTGAAAGCGTTGAGCTCAGATGCTCAGTAAGGATAACAATATAGCGGAAGCTTTCATCAATAAACATAAACATTTAAGGCAATGTATAACTATAACAAAAGTCTTTTAAACTTAAACTTCAATATAATATGGCAAAAGTAAAATTAGATAATGTCATTCACTTCTTCACATGGATTTTCTACTGGTCGAATAATCGCATGCAATATCAATAACCACTTTCATAATGAGGGAATGTATAATTCTTGACATTCTGAAACATTTTGTCAAGGCCTCGGCCAAGACGTCTAAAATGATTAAGGCCTCAGCCAAAACCATAAATCAAATTGGGAAAGGTCCTCAGCCAATTCCACATCTAGTTGTCTCATGAGACCTACCGATGCATCGAGGAGCTATAGCGGGCTCCACCCGTCACTTATTAAGTCCAATACATTCCTCATATGAATAGGATTAAACATATCATAAACCATAACATAATCGTATCACATAAAACATGCATAAAGGAAACATAAAATTTCCACATTTCGATCACAATATATCAATACAACACATTGTTATAATATAAACGCTTTCAAAACCATTTTCAATACCAAAATAAATGAAAGTTAAAACTTTGTATTTATTTTTCATTAAAAAAATGATGGCTTGTAGAGGAAGCTGAAACTCAAATAATGGTCATGGCGGCAGAGAAGTCATTGTCGCTGCATAAGTACGGAAAGAAAAACATTCCCTTTTGTCGTTTAGAAAAATGCTTCGTATAAAAAAGATTCCTTTTGAATAAACGTAAAAGTCAAAGGGGTTTATACACCGTATAAAAGAAAGCTGTGTATAAAACCAAATATGCCTCAATGAAAGGGGATTGAGACGAAGTCCTTAAAAAGATCATTTTTTTATAAAGTAGGTCTATTATGTGTATTCACTATAATTACACATAAATAATGTAAAAAATACAAGATAGGACATAATAATATCATGACACAATTTGAAAGTAGGAGATAAACCCAAAGAATAGAAATTGGGTTAAGAAGTTCCCTTACCTCGTGTCTGACACGACTCAACCGTTATTTAACCTCCTGAATAATAAACTACAGTTAATATATACCTTATTAAGAACCATTTTTAATTTAATTATCCTTTTTATATCACTTATTACAATGTTATGAACATTATGTAATTATTTATGTTAATAACGGTCGTTTTGTCGATCTTTGGTACTTGAGTCAACAATAAACTTCTTATAATTACAAGTTTCTTATGTGGTAGAATATCCATTATCTCCAGAATTATATTCATGATTTAGATGTCATATATATCATATATATCCAGTATATACATTCATTTATAATATTATGTAACATTTAGAGGTAATAAATGAAATGCACTGTTCATGGAGACGGTAAGCCGTACGTACGCATGAACGCTACTTTCATTTCTATTTCATATTTAATGGAATTAAATCACAATTATATAAAGGTATAATATAGTTCCAGTATAATATCATATATAATATCATTTACTCCATCCTTTATACATCCCACATATGGCATTAACGATTCACATCACTTTGAGGAGGCGGTAGTCCGCACTTCCTAAAATGAAATTATCGCGTTTACCCATAATGGAAATCATAAAGTATGCCATAAATGAGAAATACAGAAGAATAATTAAAACATAAACATAATATATATATCATATATGAAAATAGAGTCATCAAAATGGCCACCATTATAGGTGTTAAAAGAATTTGAACAATCATCGTTTCGTGAGGCAGTATTTCGCCACCCACAGAAACAGTATGTTCTTTAACCATTAGACGAAGGTGTGTGTATGTGTAGCTCTAATCCTTCTTATAAAAACATCCTAGTATATTGAGGATACTGGTTTTGTTACAAAAGAAATGAATAAAGAGAGTTTAGGGGGTTGGAGAAGAAAAATAAAACAAAACAACATTAGAGAAGACATTACCTCAAAATCGGGTAACCTTTTTTGTTTTGAGCCAAAGGCATCCTTGGGAAGAGTTCTGCACAAATTGAGGATTCTAGGAGTAAGGGAGGGAAGTTGGGAGAGTATTTGGGCAGAGGTTGGCCGAGCCAAATGGCTTGAAAGTGTGAATGAGGTGGTAGAGGTGGGGGCCTTTTATAAGAGGAGAGGAGGGGCACTCTTGGAAAGTAAGGAAATTTTACATTATTACACAATTCTTTTCTAATTCTAAAGGTCCCACACTTATATAATTCGTGGATAAGGTGATAAGGGTTCTAAATCTACCCATCCAATAGTCTTTGGACAAGTGTAAGACTTGGATTGTACATTATCTTTTAATTTTATTAAAATCGTTAAATAATGAGGTCATCGCTGCATCATAATGATGTCATAAATAATTTAATTTATTTAATGTATAAAAATTATAAAAAAAAATACTATGATGTAAGAAATATTTTTATATTTCCAATGACTATTTATAGTAAAAAATATGACTTGTATAACCCCATGTAAAAATTGTTTTAGTAAAGCATTTCATGTCTGTGTCATTTTTTACTTTAACATTAAATAAAAGGTATTTATGTCATTTTCCAACTAAAGTGGCTACATGGGGTCCCCAAGTCGACCCATGGATTGTCTTGGTCGTCCATGGCACATCCAATGAGGGTATGACATGTGTCAAGCTCATCTCATATTATTAAAACCTTATTTTTACCTTAAACTACAATAATTACCTCTAATCGCGATTAAAAACTTAAAAGTTACTATTCACCAAAAAATTATTTTAATCTCATTGAACCACATTTTACTTCTTAATGACAACCATGTATGTCGGATTTTTGAAAATCAAATCACAGAAGTGGTAATATTCCATTTAAACAAAAAATCAGTTATTTAACTACCATTTAGTGGTTTCACTATTCATCAAAAATTGATGTTTTTCAGAACAATGCCAAAATTTCACCCTAAGATATAATTGATATTCTGAATTCAAAAATGATGTCTATTTTAAAAAATTCCAAACAGATAAGTTTCATTAATTAATTTTATAATTAATTCCCGCTGTCACAACAAATAGCGTGTTTTTAAGAAACAATTTATATCAAAAGATTGGCAATTGTTTATGTCTAATTTCAATGTTAAATAAATTATAATGACCACCATTGGATAAAATGGTAAAAATATATTCTAATTATACTTTAAAACAACTCAATATTATAATTTATCACTATAAATTATTTTGATTAAAAAGGTTGTTTTAAGTATTTTTCACTATTCATAAAAAATTAGAAGTTCTCAGAAAAATACCAAAATATCAACATAGGCTAATTTTGATATTCTGAATCCAAAAATGAAGTCCATTTTGAAATATAAAATTTCATTAATTTTAGAAAGTGGTTATTACAATTCATAATGACTACTTTGATTAGTCTCGGTGTTTTAGAACTCAAAGTTGCGTACAATGCAAGCTATTGCATTATTGTAAGAGAGGCGTATCGTGAAAGCTCTGGGTGTTACATTCTCCCCTCCTTCAATAAATTGCATCCTCACAATTTGAAATTTTTCATTGAAAATAAAATGTTGAAAATAGAAAATACCTTTGTCAGAAATAAGATAAATAAAATTTAGCCTTAATAAGAGGGAAAGGGAAATGAAAGAGTCACCAACCAATTATGATCTCGATTAGGAGAACATTGGTGGAAATTTGAGACATATAATTGGAGGAAAAACATAAATATTTGTAGGGAGTGATTGAGGTCATCAATCACAATCAACTGTCAAATTGAGGGCCTCAAAGCCTTCAATCTATGTTGATTTAAAATATCATCAGTTCAACAAGACATAAGGTATTAGGATAACACATTTTTTTGTTTTCATATCCCTTTACTAAAGTTTAAGAATTAATTTATTAATTGAATAAGAGATAGGTATATATATATTTATGCTTTACAATTAGAGTTTCAACCTTCAACTCATCTTTCACTCAAAAAGATAATAGAACTCAAAAATATTATACTTATCCTAATTGTATAATGTTTCAAATGTTAACACATACCATTTAGATTAGTAAAATTATTTTGTAAAAACCAGGGACTTCCTGTAGGCTAGTGGTAGGAAATAATGGCCTGTCGCACCATGATTGTGGGTTCAATTCCTGCAGCTTTGTCCGACGCGACGGGTTATACCCCACCCTGCAGGTTGTCCTTTTCCTAAAACTATATTATCATAATAATCCAAAAATAATCTCCATAAATTGTTTTAACTATAAACAATACTATCCAAAGATTAACTTAATCCACTCCAACCTTTATAGTTATCCAAAATACCTCTGTCCAGACTTTCTCTAAAAGGTCTCTTAATTCCAAAATCAATTTATCAGATTCCCCAAACAAAGTAAAGTTTCTCTTTTTGTCACATACTAAAAATATGATTACCTTAATCATATTAAAACCTTACTGAAATCAAAATTTATTGCAGTACAATCTTTATATATATCACATTATTCTTATAACCAGAATATAATCCTTGAGTCCAAAAGCACCAATAGATTAATTATTCCGCTTCAACTGTAGTCACAACATAAGATTGTCCTTGATCCCTTAGCCTTTTCTGAGATAATTTTCCTTGACGCTTAGGACATTCATTTGCATAATGCCCCATTTCCCTAAAATTGTAGCATTCAACATTGATAGGCTCTTTCTTTCCCTTTCAATCACGATCCTGATGACCCTTTTCTCCACATTTATAACAAACTCCCATTCCTTTTAGGCATGTACCAGGGTGATTCTTCCCAGAATTATCACATAATGGAAAATCGTTCTTTCCCTTTTTCCCTTTATCTGTCTCTTGTTCCACCGTTCTCTTCTTCTCTTACTTTACTTTGTTGTCATAAGACTTGGAGAATTCATTTTCTGTCTTGATAGCACACGAGACAATATCTTCGTCTGACGAGAAGGATTGTGATACTAAAGCTCGACGGAGAAATGGTTTTAACCCATCAAAGAAACGATCAATCTTACTCCTTGGGTTACGTATATAATCGGCAGCATGCCTCGCAAACCTTGTAAATTTAGCCTCATACTTTGCGACATTATCATCCTCCTTCTGCCTCAGACTCAGAAATGGCCTTTCCATATCTTCTCGATGGTCACGAGGAAAGTATTTTTCTAAGAAAATATTTTTGAACTCCCTCCATTCCATATTCGATACGTCATCATCTTCCTTTGTGTTTTGAATCAGCGACCACCACTGATCGGCATCTCCAGTGAGGCGGTAAAATGCCATGACAACCTTCTCCCTTTCGCTACTCCCCAAGGCATGGAATATTTTTTCTATGGAGTTTATCTATTTCTCAGCTACTAATGGATTTGTACCCCCATTAAATGTTGGTGGTTGTTGCCTCATGAAGTGGTCTAACATTGATCCTCCACGTTGTGGATCAGGGTGATCCATAAGAGTAAGGTTATTATTCATAACTTGAGTGAGTTGTCCCAGTATGGTAATAAGTTGATCATCACCAGTTGTATCTCCAGATCCACAATAATTATCTTGAGAAGGAGGTCAATCCCTACACGGAGTGCGTGCATTGATACAGTATCTATTCCTTCCACTAGGCGCCATTTCTAAACAATGGCATAAACTAGATTAGTTTATGAATCAAAATACAAAATTCCATACTTGTAAAATACTTAACATAAATTGAACTGTTTATGGATATAATCCATAGTCATAAAAAGGTTTTATTTGAGGAAGTATATACTCATAACCATTCATAGTGGTTTGTAAAGAAAATGAGAATTATTCTAAGTATATCCCCTGGGAGTGTCGTAACCAAGAGTGCAGCAAGGCCCGTTGTCGTGCACCAGGTCTCGTTCGAGTCTAGCTTAAAGCGGTGTTTTCGGGTTTTACCCCTAGGAACATCTGTGCCAGAGCGGCCTCTACCTGCTCATATCCAGACATGGATGTATTCCTCGGAAAACTCATAACATCTCTATAATACCAAAATTCTAGGAAGTTCTTCTATACTAATCCTCAAAGTCTATCTTAGGGATTTGTGCTCTAATCAGAGATTATCTAAATCTAGCTTCCAAGGTTTGTACTAAACTTCCTCTGATACCAAATGTAACGCCCCGACCCCAGCTACCCAGAGTCGGTGCATTACTTTGTATCATCGGCATGATCACAAAAGATCAAGTCTCGAAAGACCGATTAGTTTAGTAGCCTTGGAAACAATAGATACATTCATAATTCTTTCATTACATCAAAACGTAAACAAACTACAATAACATGGTCTTCATAGTCCACACTCATATCCCTTTCTGACTACTCCTGCAGGTCATTCATAAAATACTTCTTCACAACCTGGAAAAATATTAAAACATTGAAAGGGGTGAGCTCGGATGCTCAGTAAGGATAACAATATAGCGGAAGCTTTCATCAATAAACATAAACATTTAAGGCAATGTATAACTAAAACAAAAGCCTTTTAAACATAAACTTCAACATAATATGGCAAAAGTAAAATGAGATAATGCCATTCACTTCTTCACATGGATATTCTACTGGCCGAATAATCACATGCAATACCAATAACCACTTTCATAATGAGGGAATGTATAATGCCAGACATTCTGAAACATTTTGTCAAGGCCTCGGCCAAGACGTCTAAAATGATTAAGGCCTCAGCCAAAACCATAAATCAAATTGGGAAAGGGCCTCGACCAATTCCATGTCTAGTTGTCTCATGAGACCTACCGATGCATCGAGGAGCTATAGTGGGCTCCACCCATCACTTATTAAGTCCAATACATTCCTCATATGAATAGGTTTAAACATATCATAAACCATAACATAATCGTATCACATAAAACATGCATAAAAGAAAACATAAAATTTCCACATTTCAATCACAAGATATCAACACAACACATTGTTATAATATAAACGCTTTCAAAACCATTTTCAATACCAAAATAAAAAAAGTTAAAACTTTGTATTTATTTTTCATTAAAAAAAATATGGCTTGTAGAGGAAGCCGAAACTCAAATAATGGTCACAGAGGCAGAGAATTCGTTGTCACTGCATAAGTACGGAAAGAAAAAAATTCCCTTTTTTCGTTTAGAAAAACTCTTCGTATAAGAAAGATTCCTTTTGAATAAACGTAAAAGTCAAAGGGGTTTATACACCGTATAAAAGAAAGCTGTGTATAAAACCAAATATGCCTCAATGAAAGGGGATTGAGACGAAGTCCGTAAAAAGATCATTTTTTTATAATGTAGTTCTATTATGTGTATTCACTATAATTACACATATATAATGTAAAAAATACAAGATAGGACATAATAATATCATGACATAATTTGAAAGTAGGAGATTAACCCAAAGAATAGAAATTGGGTTAAGAAGTTCCCTTACCTCGTGTCTGACTTGACTCAACCGTTCTTTAACCTCCTGAGTAATAAACTAGAGTTAATATATACCTTATTAAGAACCATTTTTAATTTCATTATCCTTTTTATATCACTTATTACAATGTTATGAACATTATGTAATTATTTATGTTAATAACGGTCGTTTTGTCGATCTTTGTTACTTGAGTCAACAATAAACTTCTTATAATTACAAGTTGTTTATGTGGTAGAATATACATTATCTCCAGAATTATATTCATGATTTATATGTCATATATATCATATATATCCAGTATATACATTCATTTATAATATTACGTAACATTTAGAGGTAAGAAATGAAATGCACCGTTCATGGAGACGGTAAGCCGTACGTACGCATGAACGCTACATTCATTTCTATTTCGTATTTAATGGAATGAAATCATAATTATATAAAGGTATAATATAGTTCCAGTATAATATCATATATAATATCATTTACTCCATCCTTTATACATCCCACATATGGCATTAATGATTCCTATCACTTTGAGGAGGCGGTAGCCCGCACTTCCTAAAATGAAATTATCGTGTTTACCCATAATGGAAATCATAAAGTATGCCATAAATGAGAAATAAAGAAGCATAAGGAAAACATAAACATAATATATATATCATATATGAAAATAGTTTCATCAAAATGGCCACCATTATAGGTGTTAAAAGAATTTTAATAATCATCGTTTCATGAGGCAGTATTTCGCCACCCACAGAAACAGTATCTTCTTTAACCATTAGACGAAGGTATGTGTAAGTGTAGCTCGAATACTTCTTATAAAAACATCCTAGTATATTGAGGATACTGGTTTTGTTACAAAAGAAATGAATAAAAAGAGTTTAGGGGGTTGGAGAAGAAAAATAAAACAAAACAACATTAGAGAAGACATTACCTCAAAATCGGGTAACTCTTTTTGATTTGAGCCAAAGGCTTCCTTGGGAAGAGTTTTGCCCAAGGTGAGGATTCTAGGAGTAAGGGAGGGAATTTGGGAGAGTATTTGGGCAGAGGTTGGCCGATCCAAATGGCTTGAAAGTGTGAATGAGGTGGTAGAGGTGGGGGCCTTTTATAAGAGGAGAGGAGGGGCACTCTTGGAAAGTAAGGAAATTTTACATTATTATACAATGCTTTTCGGATTCTAAAGGTCCCACACTTATATAATTCGTGTATAAGGTGATAAGGGTTCGAAATCTACCCATCCAATTGTCTTTGGACAAATTTAAGCCTTGTATTGTACATTATCTTTTAATTTTATTAAAATCGTTAAATAATGAGGTCATCGCTGCATCATAATGATGTCATAAATAATTTAATTTATTTAATGTATAAAAATTATAAAAAAATACTATTATGTAGGAAATCTTTTTAGATTTCCAATTACTATTTATAGTCAAAAATATGACTTGTATAACCCCATTTAAAAATTGTTTTAGTAAAACATTTCATGTTTGTGTCATTTTTTACTTTAACATTAAATAAAAGGTATTTATGTCATTTTCCAACTAATGTGGCTCCATGGGGTCCCCAAGTTGACCCATGGATTGTCTTGGTCGGCCATGGCACATACAATGAGGGTTGGACATGTTTCAAGCTCATCTCATATTATTAAAACATTACTTTTACCTTAAACTACATTAATTACCTCTAATCGCGATTAAGAACTTAAAAGTTACTATTCACCAAAAAATTATTTTAATCTCGTTGAACCAAATTTTACTTCTTAATGACAACCATGTATGCCAGATTTTTTAAAATCAAATCACATAAGTGGTAATATTTCATTTAAACGAAAAATTTGTTATTTAACTACCACTTAGTGGTTTCACTATTCATAAAAAATTGAAGTTTTTCAGAACAATGCCAAAATTTCACACTAAGCTATAATTGATATTCTGAATTCAAAAATGATGTCTATTTTAAAAAATTCCAAACATATAAGTTGCATTAATTAATTTTATAATTAATTCCCGCTGTCACAACAAATAGCGTGTTTTTAAGAAACAATTTATATCAAAAGATTGGCAATTGTTTATGTCCAATTTCAATGTTAAATTAATTATAATGACCACCATTGGATAAAATGGTAAAAATATATTCTAATTATACTTTAAAACAACTCAATAGTATATTTTATCACTATAAATTATTTTTATTAAAAAGGTTGTTTTAAGTATTTTTCACTATTCATAAAAAATTAGAAGTTTTCAGAAAAATACCAAAATATCAACATAGGTTAATTTCGATATTCCGAATGCAAAAATGAAGTCCATTTTGAAATATAAAATTTCTATAATTTTAGAAAGTGGTTATTACTATTCATAACAGCTACATTGATTAGTCACAGTGTTTTAGAACACAAAGTTGCGTACAATGGAAGCTATTGCATTATTGTAAGAGAGGCGTATAGTGAAAGCTTGGGGTGTTACAACCCATGTCCCACAGTCACTGAATGGTCAAGCAGATGCCTTCGCAGGCTTAGCTGCATCGCTTGCAGAACTCGAGCAAGATGATTTGATCATACATGTGGCACACCGAAGAGTCATTTCCCCCATCACCCAAGAGGACAATGACGGTCTGTGGGTAAGTCATCTCACCGTCGGGCCCTCTACGTTAGGGGTCCCAGGTTCGTCAGACATAGTGGTTGATGCCACTCTCGACTGGAGGGATCCTTTTGTCGAGTATCTCCAAAATGGTCACCTCCCAGACGACCGGGCTGAGCGCCAGTGAATCCGATGCCGCGCGGTGCAATTTACCCTTAAGTGTGGTCCCAGTCTTCAGAAGATCCTCTATAAGCGGAGCTTCAATGGAATTATCCTCTGTTTCATTCAAGGAGTAGAGATTCCTCATGTTATGCATGAGGTCCACGCTGGTTCTTTTGGTTCCCATCAAGCTAGGCCGAAGCTGCCCCATCAGATCCGGAGGCTGGGGTACTTCTGGCCCTATATGATCCACGATTGTATCAGGTATGCCAAGAGATGCCACGCATGCCAAGATCATTCCAACTTCCTGTATCGGCCGCCAGAGCCTCTCCACCCCACCAAGTACTCTTGGCCATTTCAGGTATGGGGACTTGATGTAGTGGGACCATATCCACCGGCAAACAGCTCGCCATTGTAGGTTCATCCCGAATGCTACACATTTCTTTTCCAAGTGGGCAGAGGCAGTTCCACTCAAAGAGGTCAAGGCCAGTTGTATCGTTGAATTTGTGAGCTCCAATATTATCCACCGGTTTGGGGTCCCAAACGTCTTACTCACCGATAACGGCGCAAACTTCTGAGCGGCTGAGTTGAAGAAACTGTACACCAAGTACGACATCCGTTCGAACCATACCTCCCGCTATCACTTGATGGAAAACAGACAAATCGAGTCACTCAACAAAACCCTCTCAAACATTCTGCAGAAGATGGTTGGTCAGAACAAGAAAAGTTGGCCAGACAAGCTCCCCAATGCTCTCTGGGATTATCGGACGACGACACCCAACTCTACCCAGGTGACACCATATTCCCTGGTGTATGGTGCTGAGGCCATCCTACCCATTGAGATCTAGCTGCCATCGTTACGCACTGTAGTCAATGACCAACAGGCTCCAGATGAGGTGGCCGAAATCCGTCTAGCTGAATTAGAAGCATTTGACGAGAACCAGCTTCGTGCCCTGCACAATCTGGAAATGAATTAGAATAAGATAATGAGGGCCTTTAACAAGAAGGTTTGCCTCCATTATTTTTTAAAGGGAAACCTAGTGCTGGCCCTTCGAGTGCCAATGATCCCTAGTAGGAAACCACCCAAGCTTGAACCCAAATGGGAAGGCCTTATGTCATCTATAAGGTTTACCCCAATGGGGCGTACTCCTTGGTGACCACAGATGGTGAGTGCGTAACTCCTCCCACCAATTCTAGGTTACTCAAGAAGTACTTCGCCTAATACTAAATGGTCCAACACGACCTTAAACTGTATGGCCCAACATGACCTTAAACTGTATGGTCCAACACGACCTTAAACTATATGTTCCAACACGACCTTAAATTGTATGGTCCAACACGGCCTTAAACTGTATGGTCCAACACAACCTTAAACTGTATGGTCCTGCACAACCTTAAACTGCACCTCCGTCCTACAAGATGATAAAATAAAAAATGGTCTGAGCTCTATGACCTTAAACTAAGATCTCCCCCGTCCTTGCTGCAAGAAGTTAAATTGCAAGCCAATCAGGCCTCCCTGACCAATGTGCAGCCTCGAGAACCTTGGCCTTCGTCGCCTCGGACTCTCCTATGGGTTTGTACGGTGTGGTGTGAGATCACATCCTCATTCTCGTCGAGTTACCCAACGTACCGTATATATACCCAGTTGAGACACATTTCTCGTCCAGAACAACATTGAACTGTGCTTCAAGAACTACATGTGGCTTCATTCCCATCTTAATGGGATACGTAGGAACGCTTGGATGCCTCATCTTGAGCCCAGCACCAAGCTCTTCTCTACCACTATCCCCCTTGGGAATAGTTTCCTTGGAGGGTCCTTGCGTAGTGAGGAGTATGATTTCTTAGCCCTGCTCATACATCCCCGCTCAAACAAGGATTGTAAGGGTTGCACCATGTGCCCACTCCCGTTCATCTATCCTCCCACATTCTCACTGCATGACGTTAAACTGCATGGCCTTCAAGTACTACGTATGGCTTCATTCCCATCCTAATGGGATACGTAGGAATGCCTGGAAATTTCGTCCGTTGGCCCATCCCAAAAGCCAAAATCTTCCCCTCGGGTCAAGACATATGGCAGGGTGCACACTTTTTCCCCAACTCACATCGAGCAAGCCTCGACCCGGCTGCACGTACCCCTGGAGTTGTTTTCCTTTTTCGTTGATGGATACAACTATGCTTCGTCCACTCCTTGAATGTGATTCCATCATTTTTCAAAGCCGGAGGGACCCGTAAGAATTGCCTGGATACTACGCCCAAGTGCTCTCCTACCAATACGGGCCAACGCCCCTGAGGGTTTCCAAGAAACAAGTCGATACAAGTCCCGCATTGTGAATTTTGTCAACAGTCGATGCTCATTTGTTTCTCCCATATCAGTTCACCATAGGAATGCTGTGTTTCGAACATGGTCAACAGTGTCCTGGATCCTCAGGTCCACCCTGAGATGGGCCAAAAATCGAGTGCAGTAACTCGTTCTGCCCCATCCTGAAGTGACAAACTCCCCTCCAGGTGGTGCCAGTGGTCGGGCCCACGACCCCGATTCTATAATAAGGAATGTACGGCGTGGTGTAGGATTGCGTCCTCTTTCACGTCAGGTTACTTTCCATGTCGTACACATCCCCGAATGAAATACAGTTATCTATTTCCCTGTCCTCGCTGCAAGACGTTAAATTGCATGTCAGTCAGGCTGTCCTGACCAAGGCCCAGCCTCATGCCTCCCTCACCAAGGCCTAGCCTCAGGCCCCTTGTCCTTTTCGAGCCCTAGACCAAGCTCTTACATGGAGTGTATGGTGTGGTGATGGATTATGTGCACATTCATGTCAATTTGTTCAGCGTACCATACTCCTCCTATGTCCATGGAATCCTATTCCCCGACCCTTGTCCTCACTGCAAGACGTTAAACTGTGAGCTTGTCATGCCATCCTGACCGATGCCCAGCCTCTAGTCCCTTGGGTTTGTCGGGCCCCCGAGCCCAGGTTCTTTCCCACAAGGTTGTGCGTTGTGATGCGGGATTATGTCCCCATTCACGTCAGGCTACTCGCCGCATCGTACACATCCTCGTTAGGGTATCCTTCCCCCTGGGTATCTTCTAGAACTACTTGTGGATTGATTTCCATCCTTATGGGATACGTAGGACCACCCGAATGACTAAGATTCAGGTCTAGCCCACTCTCTTGGGAATTTCCACCCCATCTTGGATCATTGGCCTACCCTTCCGCCACGACGGGTGTATATGGCATGGTATGGGATTATGTCCTCATTCACATCAGTCCTGTAATGACCACGCCATGTACCTCTCCCTACCGAGCTATTCCATCGACCCTTTTCACCGGTTCACCAATGTGCCTAAGGGTACTCTGGTTTATTACCTGGAATTCCAAACATTACTCAGCCACATCCGCGCCCACCTTCCAGGCTTTGTGTATCCCTGTATCAGGGCTTCCATCATCTTTCACTCCCAGAGGGACCCCCATGAACGGCCTGGATACTACGCCCAAGGGCTCTCCTACCGTTACGGGCCAACGCCCCCGAGGGATGCGTACAACAAATCGATAAAATCCTGCTATGCAAATATGGTCAGTGGTCGATGCTCGTTTGTTGTTCCCACCTCAGGATAACGCGATATGGATACTTTTTTTACCGCCAAGGTTAACAGTTTTCCTCTATCACCACACCAACCCCATTTAGCCCAAAATGTCGGTTACATGATTCACATCGTTCTCCATTCTCATCATGTCATAGTAGAGTCTCGGAACTCTTGGTACTATTCCTCCATGCACATCTACGCGTTGGAGGAACAAGCCACGTAAAAGGTGTCCTTTGGGGCTATCTGTCGACTCCCCTTTGATGGACACCCCAAGTATTGCGATAAGGATTCCCCCCTGTTGCCCACACCGAGTTTAACTCATGTGGGCATAGGGATCGGGTTGACGTCTGTGATTACTCGGGAAGTTGTCGCCATTCACTGTCTGAGCTCTATGACCATAAACTTAGATCTCCTCAGAACTACTTTCAGCTTGATTCCGATCCTCAAGGGATATGTAGGACCGCCCAGACGCCATATCACTGGGTCTATCCCATTTAGGGAGCTAGCCTCTCCCCCCCTGTTTCACATCTTACCTCTATATAGGCCCCTCAGCCTAAGGACTTCCTCTCGGAATGGCATACAATGTGATGTGGGATCATGTCTCCATCAATTGTGTTTCATGCCACTGCGCACATTCCCTGCCTAGCATCGCCTCTACTTCGTCTGCACTGCATGACGTTAAAATGCATGCTTGGTCCTGTCACACGACCCTAAACTATGACATTATCGTCCTAGTCGCACAATGAAAAACGGCACTGCATTGTGATGACCTCATTGTATAGGACATCATGTTGGGTATTGGTCACGTGCCCTTCCATTTGTCAATGCATATCACATCTTGATTCATGTGGCGACAGCAGTGCCTGCTACCCTATGCCTGTCTCTTCACAGAAAAAAACCACTCACCTTAAAGGACAAACAAGATTTATCAAATTCCACTCCTTTCAGTGAAAGGGCCATGCCCGCACTTCTCTTTTTCCCTTGGCACTGGTATCTTACCATGTCTCCTTTAAGTACTACGTGAGGCTTGATTATCATCCTCATGAGATACGTAGGAGCACCCGAGCACTTCCCTGCGGGCCCAGCCTATCTTTCACTTTCTGTCCCTTGACCTAAAACCTCTCCCAAGGGGATCGTGCGGTGTGATATGGGATTATGTCCTCATTCACGTCGGGTTTTTCACCGCACCGTACACACCCCCTATTCCCATTCATGCGAGGTGTTTCAGTTACTCCACCATGTGCCTCTTATGTTTCCTCCCGCTCTTTGGTCCGAATTCTACGAGCCTAAACTAAGATATTCCTATGGTAAATGACTCTTATCCCTCTATCTAATACGTCTCGTTGTTGTATTCAGATGTGTTTTGACAAAGATCCTGATGTGTGGAATTTTCATGGGGACATTCCCCTTGTCCCATGACCAAGCTTCGTGAGCTTGCTATTTAGATCCTCATCCTCTTCCACATCCAAAAAGACCCTTGGATGACATGGATACTAGGCTTACGGTCTCCCCATGAATGCCATACCTAAGGTCCCTCCAATCATTTCGGGCCAATGTCCCTATGGATCTTTGAAAACATTTTCATCATGGTCCCATGTTTCAAACATGGTCAATGGTCAACCCTCATTTGTTTGTCACCATTCTAGGATAACGCGATGTGGACGCTGTGTTTCCACCATGGTTAAAAGTTATCCTCTATCATCACGCCGCTGTCATTGTGATCCATATCTCGAGCATCATTATTCACACATTTCCACATCCTCATGTTCAAGTGGAATTCCAACATATTCAGCTCTATCTCTTCGTGCATCTAGGTGCGCTACATGGTTGTGATAGTGTTTTTGGGCTGATATTCACCGATCGTCCCTTCGCCCTAATCTACCCCCCTTCTGTGTCGGGAAATTCCCACCACTACTTCTTGTTTCCCACACCGAGCATGACTCACGTGGGCTTAGTAGTTTTGGCGAGATGTGTACCAACACGGCTAGGCTCCTCCTCATCCCGCATGACGTTAAACTGCATTTTCAGAACTACGTATGGCTTGATTCCCATACTCATGGGGTACGTAGGAATGCCCGACCACCTTGATTTGGGCCCATCCTAATCCTCACTCTTGGTCCCTCAACCTGGAGAGTTTCCTCCGGTGGTACATGGTGTGATTTCGATTCCAAGACCTCATTCACGTTAGTTTCATAACTACCACGCCATATTCTCCCTAGGATCTCTTTTTTCACTCCACATCCTACTGTATGAAGTTAAACTACAGGAGTCTGTATGTCCTCAACGAATGACACTAAACTGCGGTCCCACCTTGAACATGTTCAGGCTGCCCCGTGTTCATCATGGGATGCACTGGAGCCTCTACCCAAGATGTCCAGAGCTACGTGTGGCTTGATTCCCATCCTCATGGGATATGTAGGGACACCCTGGTATTTTTCCGAGGGTCCAGCCCATAGGAATCATTAATCATATCCTTCCCCTTTTCGGCCCCCCTGGTCGGACCCCTCGCAAGATAGGACCTTTCCCAAAGAATGAAGGATCCATGATCGAACCAATTGGCCCATCTGGCATACTCCCACCATGGTGTTTTAATTACCTAAGTGTTGGATTCTGTTCGGGCAAACCATCGCTCCATATTCCAGGCTTTGCGTAACCTGTTTTCAGACCCTCATCCCCTTTCATGTCTGAAGGAACCCCCTAACGTCCTGGTCTCATGCCGCATTGGCTCACCTACCGTCCTGGGCCAACGTTCTGGAAGACTAGTCATGTTTTGAGGGACCCCCTAACAATATGGATGCTTGACCTAGGGTACACCAACTGTCCTATCTCAACGTCCTGAAAGATTGACCGACCACATTTGTGACATGGTCCCGTGTTTCGAACATAGTCAACGGTCGACCCTCATTTATTGTCTCTATTTCAGGCTAACGCAGTATGGATTCCTCTTCTCCTCCATGGTTAACAGCTGTCCTTTATTGTCACGCCATCTCCGTAGTGTTCCGAATCATGGGTATCGTGGTCCACACTTCCCATTTCCATCTATCCGGACCGATCCCAGTGACCCTGGCATTTCACCGTTCATGCATAAGAGAACGCTAAAGAAACGGCAATTCAGCCGTTCTATGGTCCTCCATCTCCGGCTAGGCGTCTCCCACCATCCGGAAATCCGGACTGGTTGTCCAAACCTCGGATGCACGTGGCTTGTTTTCCACTCCCATCTTGGGAGGGACGATGAGGAAAATATCTCCTATTTCTCACATCAAGCTTGACCCATGTGAGCTTGGGGAATTGTCGTCGGACGTCCCACCAATATTATAGGGATGTAATGAACCGATGGAAATAGTGAATATCGTGTAAGCTACGGTATTGAAGAAATTTTTTTTTGAAGCACTAACGTACCATTGAAAGGATTGTAATTTGTTACAATACCTAGGGGTCAACTTCCCCCATGGACGGGTTAACCCCGTCAAAAGAACATTGCAGCTCCGCCACCATTCGGCTTGTGGCGTCCAAGACTTGCTGTCGCCGACTGAAATCCTGCTCGTCCTCAGCAGCGGCGGGGCGCAGTCCTTCAGCCTTGGCTCTGGACCTCTCTACCCCAGCCTAAATGGATGCCATCATTCCAAAAT
Organism: Viscum album; assembly: GCA_963277665.1. NCBI lineage: Eukaryota > Viridiplantae > Streptophyta > Magnoliopsida > Santalales > Viscaceae > Viscum > Viscum album. The sequence continues at coordinate 1,917,032,226 of OY728148.1, read as the reverse complement.
CCAGCCTCATATGCTCCTCTGCCTCTATCAGCTGGGCCTTCAACCGTGGGATCATCTCAAATTGTTTATTAAAAGAGGCTGAGAGCTCATCCGCCATGGTCTCTAGTTGTTGGACCTCTCTTTCAGCCTCATGGAGCTTCTTGATGTTGGTCACCTTCCTCCGCTGCCATCCCACGCTGATCCCGGGATCATACTTCTGGATCTTCTCAGCCATGAGATCTCGGACGAGCGCATGAGGACGTTGGGCATCCACTCCTCCAATGCACAATTCGTGCAGCCGCAAGAGAAGCCTTTCCATTTCATTCACCCATAGTGTTTGGGGGTTTCCTTGATGAAGCGTGTGATCAGCTTCCACGATCGGCGGCGGACTATGCTGATGTCCTCCTCATCGGAGGCCGTTTTGTCCTAGTCTGTGTGATTGGCAGGCTCATACGTGGGATACGCCCGTAGGAAATCCTCAGCAGGATCTACATCTGTTGTTGAATCCTGCACGAAATCTGGCGCCGAAGCAGGTGTGACGGGACTTGGGTTGGCTGATTGATCCTCATCATCAGACTCCACTTCAATAACCTCAATCACGACCCTGCGGGTGGTCCTGCCAGTGATAGTGCATGTAACAGCTCGGGGAGATGGGGAGACTATCTCCACCATCACCGGCATGCCCCTAGGAGGGATGTCGCCAGACATCCCAACCAGACTTTCCACAGCAGCCCACTCTAGTCAACAAACTGTAAGACATAGAGGGACATAAACATTAGTTGGAATAGTCTACATATGACGACAAGGAAACCGGTAGAGGAAACTTAAAGAGATCGACCTCCTGTTGCTGCTCTTGAGCTGATACTGATGGTACCCAGAGTCGTGCCCTCCGTATACTGTTGTAAGGTCCGAAGATTCCAGAGGAGCCACCCTGGGTGCTCTGGTCCCACCAGACGCGGAACTGGACGTAGCCATAGGCGCGGGTTCTGAAGGTCTTGCATCATCACCTGCCGAGGGGCGAGAATGAGGCATGCGTACAAGTTCCTCCTGCATGGCTCAAACATGGGTGATAAGTCCATAATGGACCAATAACGGACCGTAAGGAAAGGAGTTCAGAATGCTACCTCGAGAGCCTCTGCGAAATCATCGGAATATGAGCCTTGATCTCCGACCTCGCCCTCCTCCAACAGACTCCCTCCTCTAGCCTCATACTCCCGAGAGGAGTCCTCTAATTCTTCTGGAAGGGGGAAGCGCTCCCTCAGATTGGCAGCTGACAACTATGGGGGGTCCGTCTGATCCAGCAGTACCCTCACCCGGTCTGTCATTGGGCGCGGGACACCACTGGAATCGACGTAGTCCTCCAACTCATCCAAGTATTGCTCTGCCTCCACCGGAGATGCTATGAAACCATCCCTGACTGGGCCTATGCCCGGTAAATCCATCCCGAGGCGATTCAGGTGTGCCCATATCTCAGACAGACAGAGGAATTGCCAGTTGACATCTCAAATTTCCCATTCCTCTAGGAAGACGGCATCCTCTGCCATGTCGATATGACGCAGCCGCTTCCCCGGAGCCTGAGTGGATGTCCTATGAAATCACTTCGGTGGTCACCCCTCCGGATGGCCCTGCTCTTCCAGAATCACCGGATCCTTCACTACTGCCACACCCTCGACTGGTGCGGGTCTCTCTACCACGGCAGCCCCGCCACTGCAAGAGGCCCTAGCTGCCCTCTGACCCCGACCTCGGGAAAGAGGATGCCCACCGTCGCCAACCTGAATAGTTTGCTGCTTCAGCATCTCCCCTGGGTATGCAGGCTCCCAACTAAGGGAATACCCCCTCACCAATCCAAAAGCGGTGGTGGATGGAGGCAATGCAATTCACATCATCCCATCTTCTCGTGTGAACATGAGCCACAACTGCCTCATCACACACGGGTGCTCCTCCTGATGCACCTCCCAGTAGACCTACGAGGTCAGCCGCTGGAGGCACCGGAACTGCCTCGCAACCCGATGCAGGATGTACGGCTCATAGAGTGGCTCATGATCCACTTGTGCCACCAAGACTCCGCCTCAAAATTCCAGGAGGTTTTCCCGGTGCTCTTCTGTTCCCTGCCCGTCATTAGTGAGTATCCCCATCGGCAATGGGAAGGGGTGGAAATTAAACTCATCGGCCCTCCACACCCAATTCAGCACCATTGGCATGGTTAGTTTTAATGGGAAGCTCCCTGAAACATTCAGAATGGAGGGACTAAAGTTCATTCCCGGTAGTGAGATAGGGTTTGGATACTCATAGATCCCCCTGATGTGTGCCGCAATCCACCCAAAAAGGAGGTGGAAGGGCCCACATATCCTTGGCGGCTTCTTGCCCTCGCTAACATGCCAAAAAATCCTGTATATCTTGGCGAGCATTGGAATCCCTAGATTGAACCGTTTCCCCATGGCCATCACTGAAGCCATGATAAACAAGCTGGGCCGCACCCCCCAGGCTGGTATCCCTCATCAGTAGGATCCAATTGCAGATGAGAGCCGCAATGAACGCTGCCAGCCTGACTATTGGCTATTGTTCAGTGCTGACACTGAAACCCCAAGTCTTCCATTGGTTGTACTCCAAAACCCGCCAATACAAGTGATCCTTACCCCGTTGGGCCTCCCTCGGAAGAGTTCGAGGTCTAGGAGGGAACTCTCGATTTTCTAGGAAATTCAGGAAGCGCTCGAACCACTTCTTAAAGTGGAAGTCCCTCATTGCCTCCTTGTCCTCTCCAGGGATGAGTGCCATCATTACTAATGCCAGTCGCGACATCTGATCTGTATCCTCCCACGCACTCATGACGGGGAGGAACTCATCATACATAGCCCCCATGATCGGAAACCCCAAAATCTGGTGGTCATCCCCTAGGATGATTCCCACCTCCCCGTGGTGCAGGTGAAAAGTATTGGTCCTAGACGACCATCTGCTCAGCAATTCCGGCATCAGTTGTTTCGGTTGGTAAATGTGGAATTGGGAGGCCCATGCCGCCTCATATAAACCCACTCTTCTCAGATCTGCCCAAAAATCCTTGCTTGAGGCTCCTACCTAGTAGGCCCAGGCCCAATCATCAGTAATGTTGCCGCCCTGGCGCAGGTCCAACTCATCGGACCACCCCTTCTTCAGATCCGGCAACGCCGCCTTCAGCATGGTATGGTACAGAAGGGGGGATGTCTCCGGTTCCAGTGGCTTCCTGTCAATATTGTTCACATGGTTGTAGAGACAGTTGGTGGTGACGAGTGTGAAGTCCTCCCACACATGAACATCGGACGCCCAGAACCATTGGTGCTGACATGCCGTGCTCCTAAACCAGAAAGCTGGTTCGTCCCTACTCGCCTCAGGGATGAAGATGTCATCACTCAGCCCGAAGCCATACAAGGGAAGTTTCTTGCACTACAGATAGTTCTTACAACCCTCTGATAGCAGTTCTTTCAAAGAGGTATGGTCCGAGTGGCATCGGACCATCTCCCCAAGGCCCAGACAGTTGTCCATCTCATCCCTCCGGGCGGCGTCGGCAATCACCCCCAAAACAGCTTCTCGATGGGCTATTTCGGTTCTGACACTCAGAAAAGACTTTTTCCGAAAGGATCACGAAGATGGGTCGTGAAGCCGGATCATGAATATCTCCCATGAAGATTGGTTGTAGAACCAAGCCGCGGAGTCGGACCTAGGCCGAAAAACTGGAGTTCTCTTGGCGCGGTCGTGGAGTCGGAGACCCGCGGTTCACTGCAAAGCTCGATTTGCAGAGAGCGGGCGCGGAGTATGCGGAGATTCGAAAAATCGAAAGCATAGAAGGACAAGAAAAATCTCGTGAAGACAAAAGAGGTTGGCCCCCTATTTGTAGGTGGCGACATCGGAGCTTCATGGCGCGCCCCGCCCGCGCGGAGCATCACGGAGAGTCTGGATCCCGTGGCCCCGGTCAGCACCACGGGCCCCCTTCGCGAAGTCGCATAGCGAACCACCAACAATTTTTGCGATTTTCCCTCAGACATCGGCCCTGCATCCCTCCATGGATCCAAGTCTGATGGGGGGCATTGTTTGGCGCCAAAATATTGCACCGATGAAAGGAGAGAAAAAGAAGCCCCACACGCTGGCTCGTGAAGCACTGACGCGAAGCACCCCCGAGCATTGTGGTCCTACGAAGCACCGGAGGCGGTACCTCTCCGCGAATGGCATGACGTTTACGAGCCCACCACGAAGCACCAGAGGAGGTACCTCTCTGCGAACGGCCTGACGTTCACGAGCCCTCTGTGAAGCACCGGACGCGGTACCACTCAGCAAACGGCCTGATATTCACGAGCCCGCCGTGAAGCACCAGAGGCAGTACCTCTCCACGAACGGCCTGACGTTCACGAGCCCGCCGCGAAGCAACTGCCGCCCCTTCTCCCCATGTGAGTTCTGCTTCACAGTGCCCCTTTCCTATAAATACTGGGTTCCCCCTTAGTCCAAAGGATGAATAATCCGAACTTTCAGCTTCTCCACTCCCGAATCGCGAAACACTCTTTTCCCCGGTAATCATGAGCTCCACGAGGTACTTCTACTTTGCGGGCTGCCTTCGCATTGTCTCGTTTTGAGCCCCTCTTCTGAGAGGGATACCATTCAAAAAGCTCAAGGGAATTCGTGAAGGAGGGGATTCCCAAGGGAACCCGGGCAGCCGCAGAGCGTTTATGCTTCGTGAAACACCCATCCTATACTAGGGATCCCCATGCTATGGCAGGATCACTACACATCGCGAAGCACACTGCTTCGCAGCACCTTGATTCATGAGGCACCTCCTCTTCACGAGGTAGGGCTCCGCGAATACTATTCCACTTCGAGAAGCACCCTCCACTCACACCTTTTCCACATGATAAAGCCAAGGCACCCCACATCGCGATGCACACTCCTTTGTTTGGAAATTCCTCTTCCCGTGCGACCCTCCAGGTATGCACGATGTGATTTCAAAGTCCCACGAAAAACACCACTCGTAGCATTGCTTCGCCTAATGCTTCTTGGCATAGGCACGCTAACGGCTATTTCTTGTCCGTATAGCCACGCTAATGTGGACCCCTCGATGGTTCGCTCTACGACCCCCCTAGACCACAACTTTACTGGTACCTTCCCTCCCCTAAGGAGTAAAGGGTTCCGGTCACGTATGTCCTAGGGGTGCGGAGTGAACTCACCTCGTCTGAGCTACAGGACGTTAAACTGCTAAGCACCTCAACCTCAACACATGATGTTAAACTATGATCCGGCCCCGTGCTTCACACGTAGGGTCCCCCCAGCTCGGACATTTTTTACGCCACCCGTATCCACAGAGACGGGGTCACCCCCTCCACAATGGATGATATCCTCGTTCTCTGAGTAGTGTATGTCCATGGGCGAAGGGAAACCACCTTGGTGTGATCCCCTATCCCCTCTTGCGGAAGGCTGCACCCCTGTATCTCCATAATTCCCCACTACAATGGTCAGTGGAGTGTGTGATAAGGAACGAGGCACCTCCCATCATTGGTCCCAAATCCCTCTTTCGTTGCGCTTTTCCGCACTTCGGGCCTCCTTCCTGGAGTAAGTCCCAGCACCACGGGCCGCCAAACATGTAATCCCCTCTTTACTTCTCACGGACGCACCCTTCGCGACGTGATCGTCAGGTCCCTGCAACCTCTTGTTTCTCACACCGAGCATGATTCACGCGGGCTTAGAGTGAGCACCGACCCTGACCCCCACCCTAACCGAGCTACGAGGACTTTGATCCATGACATGGAATGGTACGTAGGAAGCCTCCACAAGGTTCAATCCCACCACTCGGTCGTTTCTTAACGTCGAGCTCCACCCTCGGCCAGCATGAAGTTAAACTGTATGACCTCATCCATCTTGACGTTAAACCATATGCCCTTGTCCCGCATGACATTAAACTGCAGACCCCATTGAACAACGTGGTCTTTGATCCATGTAACGACATGGTACGTAGGAAGCCTCCACGAGGTTCAAGACCACCAGTCATTTATTCACGTCGAGTTCCACCTTCGTCCTGTATGACTTTAAACTACATTCCAGTTTGACGGTAAGCCGTTGTGACCACTCGAACTACGAGGTCTTTGATCCATGTCAAGGCATGGTACGTAGGAAGCCTCCATGAGGTTCAAGCCCATCTCCCATTAGACCAAGGTCCCTTCCCCACATCAGTTCGCCGACACCCACCCTCCGAACTACGAGGTCTTTGATCCATGCCAAGGCATGGTACGTAGGAAGCCTTCATGAGGTTCAAGCCCACCACTAGTGGACCCCTGGGTCTACATTCACGTCGGTTCACCGATGAAACCCTTTGAACTATGAGGTATTTGATCCATGTCAAGGCATGTTACGTAGGAAGCCTCCCCGAGGTTCAAGCCCATCTCCCATTGGACCAAGGTCCACCTTCACGTCGGTTCGCTAACGACTCCCATCATTTGAACTATGAGGACTTTGATGCATGTCAAGGCATGGTACGTAGGAGGACTCCCAGAGGTTCAAGCCCAGCACCAAATTGAACTATGTGGACTTTGATCCATGTCAATACATGGTATGTAGGAAGCCTCCACGATGTTCAAGCCCACCCGCCGTTCCTTCACGTCAGGGTTCATCTTCGTCCTGCACGATGCTAAAATACATTCTGGTCCAGTGGAACGTCGTTGTGACCAACCTGAACTACGTCGTCTTTGATCCATGTGAAGTCATGGTATGTAGGAGGCCTCCCAGATGTTCAAGCCCTCCACCTGTTGGTCATCCCGACCATATTCACGTTAGGTCACCAGTACCGAGGTAGCCTAGTGTGTAAGCCCCACACCATCTGGACCAAGGTCCACCGTCACGTCGGTTCGCCAATGAAGCCCCTTTGAACTACGAGGTATTTGATCCATGTCAAGGCGTGGTACGTAGGAAGCCTTCACGAGGTTCAAGCCCACCACCCATGGACCCTTAGGTTCACCATCACGTTGGTTCACTGACAACATCCATCGGACTAAGGTCCACCTTCACGTCGGTCCATCGGCACCATCCCGAACTACGCGAACTTTGATTCCCTACCACGGGGATACGTAGGAGGTCTCTTTGAGACTCAAGCCCAACTTTACTGTCGCCCTTGCGATGGTCCCGTTTCATTCCCCCTCCACTTAATATAACTCTCCATCACCCATCCTGATTCTCAAATGGATTTCCATATCCCGGAGAAATCATACCATTCTGCTCCTCGTCGCAGCCGCCCATGGGTTGGTTTCGGTATCGGCACCCCTTCAAGGGAAATTCCTCAATCTGATCCATTCCAGCTAATGCTCTGATCAGGCTGATCCATCTCCGCTGGACGTTAAACCTACGGCATACCCTATGTGAAACACAAGAAGCTGAGGAAATCCTCTGATATATGTCTACGGCATATAATTCCCTGTGCTCGATGTGGGATGCCTCGGGCTTCCACGCCCTCGAGAAGCCCCCATGACAAGGGACAAAAGATAGACAAGCCAGTTCCCCAGCATACAGACATGCTACTGAGGCCTCGATGTGACTACTCCCCCAACTGAAGGATCCTGCCCTAACCTGACCCTTTGGAATGTCCCGAAAGAAGTAGTGTAATTAACCGGAGTCCATGGAAACATGGCACTGGGAAGAGTTTCACAAACAACGTATTAAATCTATGAGGGAGACCCGGACTAGGTGACGAGTTCTGAGGAGTAATCCACAGAAGGAAGAACTGACATCCCATCACCCTGCTTCGATCAAGGAGAAGACGTACCTGAATAAGGAGCGAATGTCGCCCGCCTTTGGAAAGAGGGAATGTGGGGGCAACAGTGCAGCGTGTCCTCCTCCGCAGACGGACGAATGTGTGCACGCCCTGATGAAAGCATCGGAAAAAAATACATATGTTCTTGTTTGGTTTAGTGTCTTGGAATCTAGATAAATAATATGTAAAAATCATATTATACATTAATTATTCTTTTAAAAAACATAGAATGACTCATTCATAGGGTTATCTCATGTCACATTTATTTCATATCTTATCCTGTGAACATACATCAAATTAAAGGGAGAGTATAAATCCATACAATGTAATAAATAAATGGATTACATAACTCGTGATCATGAGTCATATCAATAAGGCATGAACATATAAAATATGAGGCATTTTATGATTGAATTTGTATTAATTATTACACAGAAATGTGTCTATAACAAAATCATTAAAAATAGATAATAAAATATTTATATTCCATCACTATGATTTTATAAAAGATATTACGATGTATTATAGTCATGATATATTTACATAGTGCATTTTTTCGATCAGGGTGAACCATTCATATTACTAGTGTTGTTCACAATGGTATTTTAAAACACAACAAATGAATGATTCGGAGGTATCATGAACATATATTAAATAAATATTGATTAATTACCCAATTAATTGGAGTCTTATGAAGGTGTAACCTTCAAATTTTTATATTCATTGTTTCAATATAAGTCATAACAAAAAAATCCATGAATAAAAAATGGGAAATAGATAACATGTTTTTTATTAAATTATAAATTACATAAATATTTCAAACAAAAACATTAAATAATTTTTAACACATGAGAAAATATGTATTTCATACATGTAAATTCTTGAATAAATATATTGTGTTTACATAATGGTGAATTAATGTGGTTATTTATGTGGTATGTATAATCAAAATATAATCATATTTTATAAAAAAAATTAAAATTGATAAAACGATGTTTCTAATCTAATATTAAAAAAGATTGTTTTTTGGAAAATGTATACCGATTGAGAATGCATGCCTCAAATTGGTAAAACAATATTTAGTTAGTAAATGGAAGAGAAAATATTTTTGTTATGAAGATAATAATTTGAATTCATAAAACTAAAACAAGTGAGGTACATGAATAATAATGGAAAAAAGAATGATTCATTTAAAAAGAATACATTTTTTCAAAATAGATGATGGAACCTTGAAAACATTAAGGAAACCTTTAGGGAATAATTTGGGAGAAAACAATGACCAAAATATCATGTATTAAGAATTTAGAGTGGAGAGGAATGGGGAATGGGTGTTATTTATAGATCATGGGGTGTTTTTTAATGTATTAAATATTCATCATATTATTCTATTTGATACTTCTTATGGGATCAATAAATTACAACAATGTTTATAGACATTTAATCATTTTGTAAAAATGGATGGATATTTAATACCCCTATAATATAAAAATTATCTTATAGACGACAAAATTAATTCATAAAATAAAAAATAAACATTACCTTAAAATTTTATTTTTTGTTTCAAACATATAATATATAAAATTAAAATTAAAATTAAAATTTCAAAATTAATTATTTTACAAATAAAATAATATTTTAATTAAGTAAAACTGAAAATAATTTTTATTCACAGTGAGATAAAAATTTTATCATAAATTCATATATATTTATAATGGTGCATTTTTTACCTTTTCACAAGATAATAATGTTTTTTAAAAAATTACAAAAAATCATTGTAACCTAATTTTTTTGAAGTAATTTTAAAAATGAAGTATATTTTATCAAAACGATTGACTAAATATGATAATTTTATGTGATAATTTATTAAAATATAAACAATTTCATTGAAAAATATACATTCTAGACATTATGAATATTACATTGGTGTTCAATAATATATATCATTATTTAAAAAAATTATTGTATAATTTTTTAATGAAAATAACATATTCTTAAAACAAACTATTTTATCATTAAATATATTTCTGACCGAACATGTTTACAGTCTCTAAAGATTATGAAATTTATTGTATCATTAAATTTTATGTTTACACATTTTAGTTATAGTTTTCCATGATGTTTATGGGTATAATAAAAGGTATATTTATTTTTATATTATCTTAAAAAATAAAAAAAAATATGAGTTATATTAATAACGTGATGGAAATTTTAGGTTGATCAAATCAGGATCAAACATACTTATCTTATTAAGGATTCCTGAGATACCCATATTCCCAAGAATTTATGTATCTCTATTGTTTGGTTTATGTTGTATAAGGATAAGGGGGATATTAGATACTTGGAGTGTATGTGTCAAGATATGGAAAAAGTTATTAGGATGATTGGTGATACATTGGATACAAATAATCAGATCTCTTAAAATTACCACGTGGTATTTATTTTAGAATGTGGTGTCTCACAAACTATATATTTTTCAAATATATATCAATATATATATCATGATATGTAAAATTATGTTCATATATTGAGAAGAATGATGTGAAAATGAATAGATTTAAAAGATATACTTTGATTATATTGTTGTTCAATGTCATATAAATATTTATCCATTGATATAATGAATCTGCTTAAGTGGTATATTTCCACTAGAGAATAAATATTTAATGAGAACTGAAAAAATTTACTAATTTCCCTTTAATATTATTTTACAATAATAAGTTATCATATATCTATTTCAATAAGACCATGAAGATGCTAGAAAATTAATAAAATATAAAACTAGTGTTCTCTCTATTCATAGAAGTATTTGAATATCTATACCTAGATTAATAATTGTTTTTAACATTTTATATCAGTCTAATGATGGAGGATTTATGGGATATATGGTGAAAAGTTCTCTCAGTGATGTTGATTCATCTGAAAGGAGTTTTATTTTGTTGAAATCCATGGAAATAATTTAATAACATAGATATTATTGTTTTTATTAGATTAAACTGTTGTTGTATCCTATATTCATGACATATCAAGAAAATTGTATCTATAAATAAATCAATTTTGTGTAGTAGTTTCACATTCAAATGATATATCAGTAGTGTGAAACTATATTTAAGAATACAATTTTTATCAAAATGTGAGGTAATTGGATAAAATATTCAATCTTATGTCATTAAGTGGAGTTTGTTATGAAATTAATAATAATTAACATAACTAGGTGGTATTTGTTTTAAATCAATAGTCGGAAATGGGTAATGAATATGTGTATGATCAATGGGGGAGAACCGTTTCCTTTTATCTTGATTTCAAGAGTTAAAAGAAATATGTGTGTTCTCTTATGATTTTCCACATTACAGGAAAAATAATTCACAATGGTCATTGGTTATGGAGGATTAATATCATTGATAAATCAATCCCCTATGTAAATATACGAAAAAGTGGGATATCAAAGTGAATTATCTAATAAGTATCCATTGTGATAATTCAGTTAATATATGTCATACCAAAAAATCATGTCTATCACTCAATGAAAAGGAATGTTGGAAACAAATTTATATAATCAAGAATAATGTCGACCACGGGATTGAAATAATTGAATACATTTCTATTGAATTATAGGTTGCAGAAATCCTAAAAGTGGCCTTACCCAATGAAGCATTCGAGAATTATCGATTGGCACTTGGAGATTAGTTGATTCCCCACACATAAAATATGTAGATTCTGGACCCAATACATAATTTATTGATTTTTTCCAATATGTTTTGATATTTCTTCATTACCTCATACCAAAAAATGGTTGTCCTTTGGGTTCATTTATAATGCGGGAGAAACTTTATTGATCACATATGGGTTGAAATGATAATAGTGGGAGTAGTGAAATTCATGGAGTTTTGAATTATGTCAATGATGAAGCATGTCTATTAAGGATTAATAATCATGAACATGAGTGTTTATTAAATTATACTAGTAGTTGAGATGTGTGGATCAAAGATTGATCTCAAAGGGTGTGAATGTTTTATTTTTTTTGTGTAGATTTTTTTTGGTTTTAGGTTTAAGATAGAACTGATTAATCAATGAGAATTGAATGTTACAATTATTTATCATGAGGATATTTACTCATTTGGGATTATATTACATTTTTATGACCTTCTTGATCACTATGATGGGATGTAGATGATATTTTCATTCATATGTGAATGAATTTTAAACAAGATAGTTCATGACGTTCAATGTTTTTTTGTAAAAAACAAAAATTATAATATTGTTGTAAAAAATATTTCTTGAGGGTTATCTTTGTTTAAATGTGCTTTTTATAAGGATTATTTATTATTGATAAAGGATTTTTATCAAGGGATTCATGAAGAGTTTGAGTGGGATTCCTAATAGGTCACTCAGAGCATGAATGTCCAAGATTATCACATTGTGCATGAATGTCATGAAGATATAGTGGAGCTCATATTTCATAAAAGATCATGTGGAAACTACATGTGAGAACTGATCACTAGTTTTTTTATATCTGATCTAGACATGTATTATATGTGATTGCGATAACCGAAGAAGATCACATGATACCACCACATGATATGAGCGATTGTAAGAGTATCTCACAATGAAATCATGTTACGTAGAATAAGACACCCCATGATTTTCAAGGGATATCATGATGAGATCAAGTGAATCACTTTAAAAAATTTCATTATTTACATAGGATCTCACAATGTACTCACACAATGAAAATGATGAAATATAGGATATAAATGGTTGATATATAATATGGTCCCGCAAAATCACAAGACCTCGTGATTTTTATTGGATAATGAGACCATATAAAATTAATTACATGACGAAAATGTTGTTTACTATCAGAATATTTTCATTTGACCATGTAATAGGGTCACAAATGTAGGTGAATAAAATGTCTCCAACTAGCACAAGATATTCATTGGCTCACATGATAGAATCGGATGAAGTGGTTGATGATAATGTCACTAACTATCACATTATTTTTATTGTATCGTCAAATGGGATCATGATATGTGTTGGATAAAAATGTTTCTAACATCTATATGATTTTAATTGATCTCATAATTGGATTTCATGAAGCACTGCATGAAAAACTGGCTATCCAAGATTAAAGGACATGTTACATGAAATATATAAAGAAGGCTAATCGTGAATGAAAGAATTAATGTTGTGATGGGTGTATATCTAATTGGAGAGGTCATGGAATTAAAAAATAACATAGTTACTTAGACTTGATGTGGTATATTTATTCCTATAAATGCCACTCAATCCATCCATAAGAGGTATATTGTTTTTATTAAGTATTTTTCTTGGAAAAAAATAATTTTACATGATGAAAACATTATCTTAAACAAGATTCTCACAATATATAGAATCAATTGAAAGTATCACAAAGGTGACTCATAATTTTATAATATAAAGTTAAGTAAAGAATTGGTTTTTTAAAGAATTTGAACAACCATTGATGTCACATGATTCATATAACATGGATAAGGTCTTGTGACAGAGTCACATGAATCGCATGAACTAAGGAAGGCCTTGTGAAGGGTTATTATGAAAGGATATTAAGAAATCTGTTATATGAAGGTTCAAATTTCGAATAGTTCAGTCCCCTAGAGTTAAAAAATACACATAAGTAGAATATAACCCATATTTGGAGTCACAATATTCATATAATCTAAATACTAACTCATGAAGGGTATTGAGAGAGTTGTTTAGTGAATGGTTATAGAAAAATGGTTTTATACCGGTGTTTGACTCATGGAGATACATTCTAGGTTTTCTCTCTGAATAGTATCATAATTAAATTTAAATTTAGAATTTGAATAAGAATGCTTATATATACTACGATATGATATTTTCTAAAAATGATTATTAAATGCTACATTTAAGGAATTGAATTGAATATGGAGGTAAAATATTTCAAAAAATAATGGGAATTCAATAATCATTATAGATAGAGGAAGATTTTTTATTTAATGAGAAATAACAAATGTGAGGATGGTTTTCTTTGATCTGTCCTGGAATGGTGATGCTCATGGGTATTTTTAACTAATTGTTATTATGAAGCTTGTTTCGTTTAGAAGAACTCAACATATATATGATGTAAATTCTAAAATAATTTCTATTGTTCTTTATGATTCATTAATATTGTTTGTTCCTTATATATTCATGAGAATATGAGGTTAGTGAATGGAATTTGATACTAGGAAAAGAGTTAATCTAACCCAAGAATTATATTTTTAGTGAGTCCATTCAATAGTGACCAAGATTAAATGAAAAAATGTTCACTTTAGTGTATTTAGAATATTGGAAAATCCCATTTTTATGCATATTAGGTCCATAATATATTGGGGGAACCAAGTACAAATCATTGTTTCCATGTTATTTATTTTTTTATTTACTTTATATGAATCATCATCAAATAAATTTAATGTTTATAAAATCTTTATTCATAGGGAATAAAAAAGATATTTCCCTCATAATTAGGAGGTCAATATCAAATAGGGAAAGTAGAATTTTGAAAAAATATATTCATACGTGTATCTCCCCTACCGATGTATCGAAACTATATTTAGGAATATCCCAATAAATAATATAGTGGGTAAAAATATAATCACATTGGACAATTTCAATTATAATGATGAAGATGTTCTTCTATTATAGACCTTCAGTTCAAAGGGACTGTTCAGTTTTAAAGATTTTATAGGCTCTTCTCATTATGTCCTAATAAGAATGTTCGACTTCTCAAGAGGGGGTGGGCGTAAATTGACCTTCATCAATACTTTTAAAGACATATCATAATTATCTTAATATTTTATACAAATATTGATAAATGAACACCCATATTGTCATGTTAGTGAAAATGTAATTAAACTGCATCTACTATTCACCACTCTCAAATGAATGTATGGATTAAACCCTTAATAACGGAGTCTCATAATATTTAATGAAGTCACAACCCTTTACAACTAACTCTTTACACTATGGAGACATAACCAATGATAATAGTTTTTCATATCAGGTTGTCTATCTCGATCACCCCTCATTTTTCACACATTTTCGAACAACCTAGAAGCTATATTTTTAAGATGATGTTGATCCAAACCGAACCTATTACTCTCGACAATGGGAAATTGGTCTCCATAAATTTTACCATTTAGGGGTGCCCCATACCATTTTTAATGGGAAATATATCCAGACGCTTACATTTTAGGGGTGTTATTACCCAAAATTATATTATATATATTAAACAAAAAATAAGTAATAATAATAGAAACCTAATGAACATGAATATATATATATGTGTGTCAGGGAAAAAATTTTAACTCTAGGAGGAACATATCATTCGATCAATGCTTATCACAGAGTGGTAATATCACTACAATGTTTATATACATATAAAAAATAAGGTCCCCAATGTTTAGGGATTTAACTCGTTCATTCAACACAATATATAATTATTTCATAGATAATATATTAAATTCATAAATTTCATTGAATTTCATCTTTCAAGATATACATGTGATTTTTTCATTGAATACAAATAATCATTATTCTAAAATGGGATTACATTTATCCTATAAAAACTAAAATAGGTTCAAAATAAATGAGATATCATTTATTAAAAAATTAAATCAACTCAAAAAAATCATATAAATATTATTGAAAATGTCCTATAAAAAATATAATAGAAAATATTTACATAGACATAAAATATACTCAAAATACATTCATCCATGAAAATAATCCATGTTTTTAATTAATTTTTTTCAATGAATTTAATTTATCCATCAAATAATGAACAAGGATATGATATTTATATAAATGTAGTATTAATAAAAATATAATTAACATTCACAAAAATAAAATTTACTCTTTACATATATTTTGAAAATTTATATTTCCGTCCTACAAATTTCATGTTTTATTTTATCACACTTATAAATATAGTGGCTTTATAAAAACATTTCATGATTAACACATATAATTTCTCATTTAACTATTTTTATATGACATTCATTAGGATTATACTGTTGTTTAGCACATATGAATATTGAAAACATCAATTATGTGCTAGATTCTATATATTAATTAATATATCAATCATCACTGTAAAAATATTATTATTAATATATTTCATATGTTCTTAATAATCATACCCATTACAAACATTAAGAATTTAGAAACATAAACACTAAATTGTTTGACTAATTTTTTTAGCATATTTTGATTGATTAAAAAATATAATTTCTTTAAACTAATTTTAAAAACCAAATAACATATGTTTTACAATTAGACTAATTTAACACTCCAATGAAATTATATTTTTATAGAAATTTCAATGAAAATAACTTGTGAATAAAAATTGAATATCCTAAAGAAATATTTTTATAAATGAACCATATTTCAAAATTAATTTTAAAAAATAATATTAGATCAAATTTTTCCTTTTTGAACATGATATTCAAAATAAATAATGAAAATATATCATAACATGATCATGGAAGGGGATTTAAACAATAAATAAAAATTGAATTTCAATACCTGAATTGGTTTAGATTCATTATGAAAATCTAGGGTGTAAGAACCTGGTTTTTGATGTGAAATACTTTGGTATATTTCTTGATGTCATTCTAGAGTAGCGGCTTTAGACGGCGTGCAATTCCGTGCCCTGGAGTGGCCGGAATTAACTTTTCCGTGCGTTCACACTGGAAACACAAAATTAATGTGATAACTTCTAAACGGTACTTTAGATCAGATATCCGAGTGTACGTATAGGTCCGGAATGGGGTGTTTACCCTAAGAACGACATAAAAATTGTCGGCACGGGACGTTTGGATCCCTCCCTCTCTTTCGGAACGTTAAACGACTAAATTAATTAATTAATTTATTCGATTAATGCTGAAACGCAGGTATCTCTTAAACGGTTGCACGGATTGGAAAACCGAGGGCACCGTTGAGTTCGGAGTGTGCCGTTTACCCTAGGAGGGGTGTATGTTTTGCGGGCGCGGCCCATCTATGAAAAATCACCCTAGGGGCATTTTCGTATTTTGGCAGCCTCAGGCGTGGGTGTTGTAACATTGGAATGGGGCCTCAGATTAAACTTTCAAGACCGCTATTGTGCTCTGGAGGTGGTGTTTGGCCTAGGGGATGCTTAAGCTCATCCCCACCGGAGGTTCTGGTTCAGGCCGGCGGGCAGGTGGTTAAGTGTGTTTGTATTTAAACACTTAACCCCCCCCCCTCTTCCCCTCTATTCATATCTTGGTAAGAGCTCCCCCTCCCTCCTCTCCTCCTCTACTCCGGCGAGGCGTCTCCGGCGAGGCAGCTCTGGCAAGGCGGTGGATCGCGGCGAAGCTCCGGGCAACGACCACGAGGTAGGGTCCTGTTGCGTTTTGTCTTCCCGCACCTACTTTTAGAATAAATAATACTATCATATTTTTGTTGGATTTTTGAGAAGAGCTCATGATTGCGTATTAGGGTTTATTCCCTTTCCAACGCATCTTTCAGATTTGAATTCTGAGCTCTGTGGCGTCCGCAATCATCCTCCGAAGTTTGCGGGTTTCGGGTTCCGGCGAGTTCGAGCGGCGGCGCGGCTCGATGGAGGAGGCGGTGCGCGGGTGGCTCCAACGGTCGAAAGAGGGGCTGTTCGGCAGAGGAGCAGGCGAGCGCGAGGTGCTGGGAGACAGCGTGAGGGGATGCTGGCCACGCGAGGCGGCGGCTCCAGGCGGCGAGGACGATCCGCCAAGGCGCGGCGACCCCGCGGTCGCGGCGCGCGAACCCCCACGAGGAGACAAGACCCGCGAGACGCGGGTCTTTGCGTGGACCAAGAATCCGGCCACATGCCGGTCTGCACGTGGCCCGATGGTCAGTGGCCGGACCACGCGGTTGCACCGTGGCCCGGCCCAGAACGGTCGGACCGGCCGTTTCAAGCCGGTCCGACCCAAGGGGCCCTGCCCTTAGGGTTTAGACGCCCATATTTTCCGCTACGGGCGTCGGTTTTTAGTGTCGTCTACGGCAGTGGAACTGTATCAACGAGGCGGACTTCTTGAGATGGTTTCAGGAATTTTTTTATTCTCGAAATGAGGGGCCTCAGTGGCGCGAAACATATGTCGAGGGGTTGTCGTTTATCTAGGGGAACTTGTTTTGGGCGGAACGGACGCGTCCGACGTCTGATTTAAGTGTCGTCAGTGGCGTTAGGACCCTGTCACCGAGGTGGAGCTTTCCAGGGTGGGTTTAGGCGTTGAGGCTGAAGTTGAGGCACGGGCCCCATGGCCCGTCTTTTGAGTTGCGTGCGGCATTTCACGACTTTTTCATTGGATGTCCGTTCGGGGCGTGCAGCAAGTCGTTTTTAGATATTTTTCCGAGGGCATCGTGTTGGCGCAGTCTTCCCGCTGTAATTCGGCATGATGGTGTGGGGCCCACCAGGGTCGTTTGGGCATCGATGGTGTTTTCAATCCTTATCATCGGGCGACCATTTTGGAAGAGTGAGTAGTCCATCTTGTGTGCTTTTTTGAGATAATCGCAACTGTGCAATCCATTCGTTGAGTTTCGGGACTGGGGTGCGGGTCTCGTGTGGTACCGCTCGTGCGTGGTGTGTCGGAACATATCTTTTTCTCCAGATATCCGTTTCACTCATGTGAGTAGTGCTTTTGACGTGATTTTCCTAGGGGATCGCAATGGTGCGATGCGCCCGACTGTTTTTGGGGACGAGGCTCGGGATCATGGGATGCCGTTCGGGCGTGAGGCGGTGTTGGTGAATTTTCCTTTGGATATCCATTTCGGGCGAGTTATAGTCAATCTCACAAGTTTTTTCGTGATGATCACAACGGTATGATCCGTTCGGTTGTGTGGAGCCTCGTTTGTGATCTTATTAAATGTGGAAATGTGAAAGGTGCCCCCGTCGCGGTTCTCCTACCGTGTTTGTAGCGGACCTTTGGCATGTGACCGCGTGATCTCCTGGGAGAGTGATGTTGGTGGTTAAAGAGATGTGGTTGGTCGTGCCCCAGTCGTTGAGGTGGCAAGTTGGAAATGTGACGTCACACCTTCGCGTTGACGTTGGGTTCCGTGTTCACAATAACCCTTGGGCTAGAGACTTGGTATACTCTGGGAGTATACGAGAGAACATGGAGGTACGTGTGGATTTTACCTGAGACGTTCGTGCGCTTGGTTGTGGTTGACATGGTGCTACACGTCGTGTGGGCCCCATGTGTGTGTCGTGTTCTGCATTGCATACTTTGACCTCTCTCTTCGTAGAGGGTCCCTTTGTGCTCGTTTGTTCGACCAGTAGGGTGCAGTTTTTCCCATGGATTTGTGCTCGTTTATTTGACCCGCAGGGTTGAGTGGTATCCCCTGGTCTTGTTCTCGATGGATTGGCCAGTAGCGGTTCTAGTGACACCCAATGATGGATCAGGCACTGAACATGTTTTGGGTGAGTTGTTCTGGAGTGAGGTGTTTGCGCGATACCCAATCCGTGTTCGGTTGTCCAGTGTAGTGCCCTCCATTGGAGATGGCCATAGCAGTTCTGAGTTTTACCCTCCAGCGGGGCTGGGCAGTGGGTTACTTATTGACCTCTAAGGGTCTACCCTCCAGTAGAGACTGGGCAGTGGGTCACCCGAAGACCTGTTAGGGTCTACCCTCCAGAAGAGACTGGGCAGTGGGTCACCTGACGACCTCTTAGGGTCTACCCTCTAGTAGAGACTGGGTAGTGGGTCACCCGATGCACTTAGGGTCTACCCTCCAACAGAGACTGGGAAGTGGGTCACCCGAGGACCTCATAGGGTCTACCCATCAGTAGGGCTGGGCAGTGGGTCGCCCGTCATCTATTTCCATGTCTACCCTCTAGTGGGGCTGGGCAGTGGGTCGCCTGATGATGTATTAAGGTCTACCCTCCAGCGGGGTTGGGCAGTGGGTCGCCTGATGATGTATTAATGTCTACCCTCCAGCGGGGTTGGGTAGTGGGTCACGTGATGATGTATTAAGGTCTACCCTCTATCAAGGATGGGCAGTGGGTCACCTGATAATGTATTAGGGTCTACCATCTAGCAAGGCTGGGCAGTGGGTCACCTGATGATGTATTATGGTTTACCCTCCAATAGGGTTGGGCAGTGGGTTACCCAATATCCTATTATGAATTACCCTTCAGCAGGGCTGGGCAGTTGGACACCTGTTGGCATTCCAGGCTCAGTCCTTTCTACTAGTCTAGTCTATGGCTTTCCTCCGTAACATCTGGAGTGGGAACCTTGGTTGTACGGGTCAGTGATGGAATGACTTTGACTTTGAGGAGACCTCTCGACTTCAGGGAAGTGACGAGATGTGGTTCGAATTTCCCTAGAACTCTCAAGTACGAGGGGCACATTCCCCACTGAGACGCAATCTAGTGATGTGATCTAAAACTGTGTGGGCGAGTCACTACCGCCCAAATAGGATAGTCTAGAGGTTTAGTGATTGATCCCCTTGTATGGCAGTTCGGGGTAGACGTGTGGGATGCTGGGCATCGATGGTGTTTCTTCTGGGACTGTTGGCGACTCATTTTCTTTGGCTGAGCTACAAGATGGAGATCCCCTTACGACGTTTTTCGGGATTCTTTTTTGAGCATAAGGATATGTATATACCATGTTCTAGATCCCACTTCTTGGGTTTGGTTACTCTTCATCCAGGATAGGAGAAGACGCGCGGGGTATGCCACGTGATTTCCGTGTCTAGCTCTCATGGTTGGATGAGTCTACTCTCCTGATATTGGTAGCGAAGACTCGACGGGAAGATCGTCTTCGCACTATTTCCAGCTCCTTATTTCTGGATGAGTCCTCCTTCTTTCCTGTGGTTGGGTTGAGCAAGACTCTTTACGACACTCTCAATTGTACTCCTTTACTTTTTATGTTCACTCTACTGCTCAAAATTTGGTACCTCTTTTGATGCTCCCTCGAGCCTTTGGGGTATCCTACTGAGTATTTTTATACTCACCCCTGCTTGGGCTTTGCGCGCACTTGGTGTGCCCTTGCAGACGATAGACTGGTTGGTCATGACTTCAGTGGAGCACAGGAGTTCGGGAGCTTGGACCGCGTGCGGTGGTCGTAGTCAGGGTCCAGTTGGGGGACCCTTCAGGCTGTTTTTTTGTTTACCTATTGCCGGGATGTGGCACTTTTCCAGTTGGGCACAAGTTTTTTCCCTTTTTCCTTTTCAGAACTTTACTTGTACTGTTTAGAGGTCGATGCGCATTTGTTGTATTTATATAGCAGTTGCCCTTTTCTTTGCATGCCTTTTCTTTTTACTCTGCACTATTTCATTGAGTGTGCTGCATGTGTGTGTACATGTACTTTAAGAAAAGGCCTCCCCGAGTTGTTGTGACTTCGGCGCTGGACGCCAGCCCCTAGCCAATGGAGGCGGGACTGGGGTAGTTTCAGCTCGAGCCCAGGTAGGTTCGGGTTATGACAAAGTGGTATCAGAGGAGGTTCGTTCCTTGGGACGCTGTTTGGACGTCCCTAAAATAAAATAAATTGGATGGGATTTAGGGAAACAGTGTTAATGTGTGTCGAGAGCGTCTCTCAGGCCAGGGAGTCCAGTGATGGTGCGGAGACCGACGTATCCATTCACTAGGCCCTTGATAACCCCCTTTTCGACTCGGCATGCTGAGACACTTGTTGTAGGGAAAATTTGATTGTGCATCACATATGACTGATTCTTGACTGTCCTTCTTGAGTCAGCTCCCCATCTTTGATGTTTTTGGTATATACATATATGCTCATCTGACCGCGAAAATCCATGATGATATTAAGGATGACTCTGTGAATACAGCCAGCCAAGATACCAGTTTGGGTACGTGAAGATGACCATGTGATCAATGAGGCCTCAGTCTAGGACACATCATCGAGCTCTTTTATCCAGGTGGGCTGGTAGCAGCAACCCCACCTGTTGAGCGGCAGATAGCATCAGCAGAGCATGCCGAGTTTGAGAATAGGTTGAGCGCAGTTCGTGAGTTCCAGCAACAGAGACCGCTGAGGTTCAGTGGTGAGCCAGACCCTCCGGCAGCAGAGGTTTGGCTCAAGGTAGTGGTTCGACTTTTCAGGCTTTTGCAGACGCTGACAGATTGTATGGTGGCTTTGGTAGTTGACCTTTTTCGTGGAGAAGCTCGGCGTTGGTGGAGTCTGGTGACTCTGTTTCTTAACGAGTCGTCTATTTTGTGGGGCGACATTCAGTTGTTGTTCCATGAGGAGTTTTTCCCCTCCTTCTTGTGCTCCATTCAGATTCAGGAGCTCCTGCAGTTCCAGCAGGGAGGGAAGATGGTGGCTGAGTACGCAGCTAGTTTTTCAGACTGTGCACGCTTTTATCTGGACTTGGTCCATGACGACAACCTCCGAGCGTGAAAGTTTGAGCAGGGTCTCCGACGAGAGATTTGTGCTTTCATAGTACCCTTGGGAATTTACACATATGTCGGGGTGCTAGAGTAGGCGCTGGTGACAGAAAGCTTCATGTCAGGTTCCGGAGTTGGTGGTGGCAGCAGACACGTTGGAGTCATGATGTCTGCCGCAGCTAGCAGGCGTTGGCAAGCAGGACCTTAACGCATGTGGATTTCTGACAACAAGACTCAGGGGCATGGTTGTACACCAGAGTGGCGCCGGAGGGCACCAGTTCATCCTAGAGAGAGTCGGTGATATGCTTGTGACGGGCGAAGTCACATGGCATGAGACTGCCCAACCCGAGTTGCTGAGAGCTTTGGGAAGGGAGTAGGCGCACCACCATGACAGAGGCAGCGCCGTGATCGGATTAGCGCCTAGAGAGTTGGTTCTAGTAGAGGAGCGGGTGGAAATGGTGGCGGGTGATTGCTTTACGAGATCTTCCCACCACCACTAGGCGGTCCACTTCAGGCTCCAAGAGCTGATCATTGGGACCACAGATAGCCGCGAGCCTTGGATGCCTATGATACTACAGAGTATGAGGTGATGTGAGGTACGATCTACAACTCTTATACTTCTTGCAGTAGAATTGATAGACATTGTGTGTGGGATTCCTTCCTCCCTGCTCCTTGCTGGAGTTGATACCAGGGTGACATAGTGTGTCGGGTGTAACACTGTGTTGGTATGGTAAAAGGTGTGGGACCTTTTCCATTAGTCGATGGGGTTAAATCCTTCTCTTCCCGAGTGTGTAAGAGAGTCTCGGTTGCGAGACATCGACAGTGAAACCTTTCATGAATAGATATCCTTGGGTGTTTGACCATATGGATATTCTGAAGGAGGGAATCACTGGGCCTTGTTCCAGGTGCGGGCGGTGATTCCAATCGCGGTGTGCGACGTAGAGGTTTGACCGGGGAGGTGAGCTACCCCTGAGGGCCTTCGGTCCATTTGATACCGTGCAAAGGGATGGCGAGTTACCCTACCTCCTTGACCTAACCCCAAGGTCTGGAGTGGGTGCACAACATTGGCAAGGGCCGACCTCATGTGAACAGATCAATCCTTTGGTCTGTGTGCGGTGACGCAGAGCTGTGCTTGGGTTCTTCTGGGTATGGGAAATCTAGGTGTGGTCTTAGTACCCTGTGTTGATCCCTGGTGTTGCTTTTCGGGGATTAAAATCTTAAAGGAGTGAATGATGTAAGAACCTAGTTTTTGCTGTGAAAGACTTTGGGATATTTCATGATGTCATTCCAGAGCAGCGCCCTCAGACGGCCTACGATTCTGAGCCCCGGAGTAGCCGGAATTAAATTTTTAGTGCGTTCACACTGGAAAAGACAAATAAATGTGATAACTACTAAATGGTTCTTCAGATCAGAGATCAGAGTGTACAGATGGGTCCAGAATGGGGTGTTTACCCTAGGAACGACATAAAACTTGTCGGTGCGGGACATTTAGACCCCTCACTTGCTTTCAGAACGTTAAATGGATAAATTTATTTATTTATTTATTCGTTTAATGTTGAAATGCAGGTATCTCTTAAACTATGGCTCGGATTGGAATACTGAGGGCACCGTTGAGTTTAGAGCGTGTCGTTTACCCTAGGAGGGGTGTAAGTTATGCAGGCGCGGCTTGTCTGTGAAAAATGGCCCCAGGGGCATTTTCATAATTTGGTAGCCTCCGTCCTGGGCGTTGTATCTTTTGAATGGGGCCTCAGATTAAAATTAAGAGTCATCCGTTGTGCTCGGGATGTGGTGTTTGGCCTAGGGGATGCTTAACCTCGTCCCCGCCGGAGGTTCGGGTTCGGGCCGGTGGGCGGGTGGTTAAATGTGTTTATATTTAAACACATAACCCCCCACTCTATTCCCCTCTCTTCATCTCCTGGAAGGATCTCCCCCTCCCTCCTCTCCTCCTCCACTCGGGCGAGGCGTCTCCGGCGAGGTAGCTCCGGAAAGGCGGTGGATCGCGGCGAAGCTCCGGGCAACGCCCACGAGGTAGGGTCTTGTTGCATTCTGTCTTCCTGCACCTACATTGAGCAAGTTTTATACTATTGAATTGTTGTTGGATTTTCTAGAAGAGCCCATGATTACGTAATAGTGTTTATTCCCCTTCCAACGCATCTTTCGGATTCGAATTCCGAGCTCCATGGCGTCTGCAATCATCCGCCGAAGTTCGCGGGTTTCGGGTTCCGGCGAGTTTGAGCGGCGGCGTGGCTCGGTAGAGGCGGCGGCGTGCAGGTGGCTCCACTCGTCGGCGGCACAACTTTTCGGCAGAAGAGAGGGCAAGCGCGCGGTGTTGGGCGCCGGCGTGAGGTGAAGCTGGTCATGCGAGGCGGCAGCTCCTGGCGGTGAGGTCGAGCCGCCGGGGAGCGGTGACCCCACGGTCGTGGCGCGCGACCCCCCGCGCGGGGACAAGACCCGTGAGATGCGGGTCTTCACGTGGACCAAGTGACCGGACATAGGCCGGTCGGTGCGCGGTCCGCTGGTCTGCATCCAGACCGCGCGGTTTGACTGTGGCCCAGCCCAGAACGGCCGGACCGGCCTGCTGCCCTCAGAGTTCGGACACCCGTATTTTCCGCTACGGGCTTCCGTTTTGAGTGCTATCTACAGCGGTGGAACCGTATCGACGAGGTGGACTTCTTGAGTTGGTTTCGGGAATTTTTATTATTCATGAAACGAGGGGCATCGGTGGTGCGACACGTATGTCGAGGTGTTGTCGTTTATCTGAGGGGATTTGTTTGGGACGGCGTGGACGCGTCCGATGTCCGATTTAAGTGTCATCAGTGGAGTTGGGACCCTGGCCCCGAGGCGGAGATTTCCAGGGTGGTTTCAGGCGTTGAGGCCGAAGATGAGGCGTGGGCCCCATGGACCATCTTGTGAGTTGTGTGTGGCGTTTTATGAATTTTTCATCGGATGTCCATTCGGGGCGTGCAAGCAGTCATTTTAAGATGTTTTTCCGAGGGCATCGCGTTAGCACAGTCTGCCCGCTATAATTCCACACGATGGTGCGGGGCCCATGAGGGTCATTTGGGCGTCGACAGTGTTTTTCCATCCTTAACAACGGGCGACCATTTTGGATGAGTGAGTAGTCCATATTGTGTGTTTTTTTGAGATAATCAAAATGGTGCAATCCGTTCATTGAGTTTCGGGACTGGGGTGCGGGTCCCGCGTGGTACCGCTCGTGCGCGGGGCACCAAAACGTATCTTTTTCTCAGGATATCTGTTTCACTCAAGTGAGTAGTGATTTTGACATGTTTTCCTGAGGATATCTCAATGGTGCAATGCGCCCTACCGTTTTTGGGGCCAAGGCTCGGGATCACGGGACGCCGTTCGGGCGTGAGGCGGTGTTGGTGGCTTTTCCGTCGGATATCCGTTTTGGGCACGTAAGTAGTCGATCACGCGTGTTTTTTGCGAGTATCACAACGGTATGATCCGTTCAGTTGTGTGGAGCATCATACGTGATCTTATTAAATGTGGAAATGTGAAAGGTTCCCCGGTGGCGGTTCTCCTACCGTGTTTGTGGCGGACCTTTGGCATATGATCATGTGCACTCCAAGGAGAGTGATGTTGGTGGTTAAAGAGATGTGGTTGGCTGTGCCCCAGTAGTTGAGGCGGTAAGTGGGAAATGTCACGTCATGCGTTCGCGTTGACATTGGGTGCCGTGTGCACGATAGCCCTTGGGCTGGAGACGTGGTATACACTAGGAGTATACGAGAGCACTTGGAGGTACGTGTGGTTTGTACCTAAGATGTTTGTGCGCTTGGATGGGTTGACATGGGGCCACACGTCGTGTGGGACTCATGTGCGTGTCATGTTATAATTTGCGTACTTTGACCTCTTGCTACGTAGAGGGTCCCTATGTGCTCATTTGTTCAACCAGTAGGGTGGAGTTTTTCCCCTGGCTCTGTGCTCGTTTATTTGACCAGTAGGGTTGAGTTGTCTCCCCTGGTTTTGTTCTGGATGGATTGGCCGGTAGCAGTGCTAGTGACACCCAGTGATGGAGCAGGCGCTGAACCTTTTTTGCTGAGTTGTTCTGAAGTTGGGTGGTTGCGTGATACCCACTCCGTGTTCGGTTGGCCAGTGTTGTACCCTCCAGTGGAGATGGCCCAAGCAGTTCTGAGTTTTACCCTCCAGCGGGGCTGGGCAGTGGTTTACTCATCGACCTCTTAGGGTCTAACCACTAGCAAGGACTGGGCAGTGGGTCACCCGAGGACCTCTTAGGGCCTACCCCCCAGCAGAGACTGGGCAGTGGGTCACCCAACGACCTCTTAGGGTCTACCCTCCAGCAGAGACTGGGTAGTGGGTCACCCGATGCACTTAGGGTATACCCTCCAGCAGAGACTGGGCAGTGGGTCACCCGACGACCTCTTAGGGTCTACCCTCCAGTAGGGCTGGGCAGTGGGTCGCCCGTCATCTAGTTCAAGGTGTACCCACTAGCGGGGATGGGCAGTGGGTCACCTGATGATGTATTAAGGTTAACCCTCCAGCGGGGCTGGGCAGTGGGTCGCCTGATGATGTTTTATGGTCTACCCTCAAGCGGGGCTGGGCAGTGGGTCGCCTGATGATGTTTTATGGTCTACCCTCAAGTGGGGCTGGGCAGTGGGTTTCTAATGATGTATTATGGTCTACCATCGAGCTGGGATAGGCAGTGGGTCACCCGATATCCTATTATGAATCACCCTCCAGCAGGGCTGGGTAGTGGGACACCTGTTGGCATTCCAGGCTCAGTCCTTTCTACTAGGAGAGTCTGTGGCTTTCCTCCATAACCACCGGAGCAGGACCCTTGTTTGTACGGGTCAGTGATGGAACAACTTTGACTTTTAGGAGACCTCTCAACTATAGGGCAGTGACGAGGTGTGGTTCAACTTTCCCTAGAACTCTCAAGTATGAGGGTCACATTCCCCACTAAGATGCGATCTAAAACTTTGCGGGCGAGTCAGTTCCCCCCAAAGCAGATAGTGTTGAGGTGTGGTAATTGTGCCCCATGGCTTGCAGTTTGGGGCAGACGTGCGGGCTGATGGTCATCGATGGTGTTTCTTTTGGGACTGTTGTTGACTCATTTTCCTGGGCTGAGCTACGGGATGGAGATCCCCTTATGACATTGTTCGGGCTTCTTTTTTGAGAATAAGTATATGTATATACCTTGTTCTAGAACCCACTTCTTGGGTTTGTTTACTCTCATTCCAGGAGAGGCGAAGACGCTCAGGGTATGCCAAGTGCTTTCTGTGTCTAGCTTCTTGTGGTTGGACAGTTCTACTGTACTGCTATAGGTAGAGAAGACTCAACAGGAAGTTCGTCTTCTCACTGTTTCCAGCTCCTTGTGTCTAGACGAGTCTTCCATATTTCCTTTTGTTGGGTTGAGCTGGACTCTTTATGGCACACTCTGTTGTACTCCTTTACTTTTCCTGTTCTCTCTACTGCTCACCCTTCAGTACCTTCTTTGATGCACCCTCGAGCCTTCGGGGTATCCTACTGAGAATTTTTATACTCACCCATGCTTGGGCTTTTCCCACACATGGTGTACCCTTGTAGATGATGGATATGTTGGTCGTGACTTCAGTGGAGCACAGGAGTTTAGGAGCTTGGACCGCGTGCGGTGGTCATAGTCGGGTTCCAGGTGGGGGACCCTTCAGGCTGTTTGTTTTATTTACCTTTTGTCGGGATGTGCCACTTTTCTAGTTGGGTGCGTGTTTTTCCCCTTTTTCCTTTTTAGCACTTTGCTTGTACATTTTAGAGGTCGATGCACATTTTTGGTATTTATATAGCAGTTTCCCTTTTCATTTCATGTCTTTTCTTTTACTCTGCATTGTTGCATTGAGAGTGTTTCATGTGTGTGTATAGGTAGTCAGGAAAAGGCCTCCTCGAGTAGTTGTGCCTTCAGCACTGGTCACCAGCCCCTGGCCTATGGAGGCGGGCCTGGGGTAGTTGCGGCTCGAGCCCGGGTAGTGTCGGGTCGTGACATAGGGTCTGATTTTCAAAAATATCATAAGATATATACTTTCAAAAATGATCTTCCATCATTCATTAGAAAAGATTTAATTATAAAAATCTGATTGATATTAAAAAATATTTATTAATTATTCTAATGGAATGATCGATGAAAATATTTCAATGAAATCAATTCCTTCATAATGATTCTATATTTGATCGTATAATCTCAATTATTTTCTAATTTTTTTTAATAACCTCATCATACCATTTTATAATGATCTGTTTGGTTCTAATAATATTTTGATTTATAATGGGTTCATCAGTGGTCCATATGTTATTCCTAAAAAAATATCAAAATATTCATCCATTTTCATTATATAATATGATTTTATTAAATCATTAATAATATTTTAATATCAATTTTCTAAATAATATCTTGATAAGAAAAAATAATTCATAAGGAATTTATTAACTATACACTATTAGATTATCAGCAATTACTTTTTTAACCAGATTTTATTGACATCATTTTATATTTTTCCATACTATATACACTCCCCCTCAATAAATTCATCCAATCCTATTTCAATACACTTACATTCTCTACACACTTCCATAACCATTTATAAATCCTATTTTCCGAAAATTATATTTTTTCATTAAATATAAGCTAAAAAACATTTCAGCAACTTATTATTATTATTTTAAATTCTATATGCCTTTATAAAATTATACTACACAAGTAAAATACCATCATATTAATCTCATAAAATTTCTTATAGTTAGTTATTTATATTTAAAATATATATTATACCTCAAAATTATCTAACATAGAAAATTCTATATTTTCATAGGGTAATTCCTAAAAGAAAACTAATAATTATTTGATTAACTAATTTGTATTATGAGTTACCTGTGTGTACATTTTCATATTTTTAAATATGGTAATCATTTAAAACTATCATGGACTTTTCTTATACATTCTATTTTACCTTTAAACCACACAATATTTTTTTGTGTCCTAGGGAATGATAAATTATAAATAATACAATTATTTTAACATAATTTATCTAATTATCTTTTTTTAGAACTCCCCCTATATACCATATAAATTTAAAAAATAAATAACAATTTCTATTTTAAAATAGTTTATAAAATGAAATTTATTTTAAAATTTTCCTGAATTTATGTGACTAAAGATAAATCCACATAAATCCACTATATTCACAAGAAATAAAAATCATTCATATTTCATTGATGAAAACGTTTTTCCATGGACCTAAACAAATCCAAATATTCAAGATGATGTATTTTATAATTTTGCATATCTTATATGTTCATGAATGAATCATTAAGCTACTCATATTTTCTTCTTTAATAACATACATAGTTGTTATAAGGATTCCACTAAAGAACATCCAACACCATTTTCCTTTTGAAAATTACGCATAAAAGACTGAAATTATTATTGAACAATATTATCTTTTACAAAAAATTGTTAGTCTATATAAAATGTAAATATTTGAAATTTTGTTCTGTCAAATTTACAAACATAATTGAATAAATTTTGAGATTCCATTTTTTTGTGAAACTACTAATATTCTTTATTTGAAAACAATTCAAATGATATTTTGAAAGTTTCATCAATATGATCATCGAAAATCTAGGAGATATTTATTAACTTGTGTTATTAAACTTAATAAAATTATTCCTTTTAGATAAAATCTCTATTTGATATTATATCTTTAATAAAATCATTTACATTTCCCTTTCAATTATCAATTAATGTTAAAAAATCACCATCATACCTATTAAAAAACATATAATTATACCTATTGCCAGTAAAATGTTACAAATGTCTGCTATATTTGTACTATAAACCATTCATATGCCCAAAAATGAATGTAACAAAGAAAATATAGATATAATAAGTCATTTATACCGATAAAACTATTGGAAAAATATGATTAGTATATGAATTATTTTAGAGCCCAAATGTATTGGAAAATTGTTTTTACATAAAATAAATGTGGTAATGATATAGAAATAAATATTTTGGTCTAAAAAAGAGACTATATAAATCATAAATATCATTTATTCAAATAATGGCCATCCATGTGACCTTTAAATATTGTAACAAAGGAATCATTTATAATAGAATAAATAATAATTATTTTTTATTTATTGTCATTAAAAGGATTATCATATCAAGGAAATTGTTTCATTTTGTTTATTTTTTCTACAGTCATCATTTTTCAAGGACACCATATCTCCTAATAACTATAGGATATGATATTTTAAAATTTTAATTTAATTAATTATTCTAAAATTTTATTCAAAAATATATGAAACATTTTGTTTTTTAGAATCATCATATTTAAATGGATAATTATTATTTTTATTATTATCATTTTCAACATAGTCAATATATTCTAATAATTTTTCATTGTAAATTGAATAAATATTTTAAAAATGATAATTTTTATAATGATGATTATTATTTTTATCAAAAATGTTTTTAAATAATCATGAAATCATGTTATTATTATGAACGAGTCTATCAATATCATTATAAAAATCACCTTTAGAAGTATTGAAAAAAAAATTATTAGAAAGAATAAATATGATGAATTACATGATCTGATAAATTCATCAAATATATGATTATTTTCAGTCACTATATTCATAAATAGAATCTATATTTTATGAGTAACTATAATCATATTATATTTCCTAAAATTAATTTGTTACTATACACTATTTTTCCTACCATTTTGAGGATTTTGGAATTTGTTTTTGATGTTGCTTCTTAATTTACATTTACTAAATACAAAATCAATATCACAATTAACTTTTTTTATTTTATTATTCTATGTGTAATTCCTCTTTCATCAAATTAACAATCTTTTCTATTTATTTCATTCGGAAACCAATATATCTATATATTTTACCCTTCACTGAAATTTTTATTCAGTATAGAATTTTGCAAAATTCATTTCTAATTTATGTTCATTACAATAATACGAATTAAAATTTTAAAATATTACTCAAGCGATGATTTTTTATTTCTTTCCCTAAAAAATAAATACTTGTTAGTATGAAATTTATTCAGTAAATCTTTTTCAACCCTTTTATGAAGAATATAATTAAGTAATAATTATATAAAATAACTCATTAAATTAACATAACATTTAAATCAATTGAAAATTTCATTAACTAATTCTTATTAACCAATTTTGAATTCCTCATGCTCTACTCAAAATAAAGGAAAATTAAATTTGATGTATGTATCTATAACTAAATATGTTACATTCAATACCTTCCATATTTTATGATCTTTTATTCTATATAGAAATATGAATAAAAACATTCATATTAATTATAATGTGTAATATAGTAATCACCTTGTATTTTATCAAA
Organism: Viscum album; assembly: GCA_963277665.1. Lineage (NCBI taxonomy): Eukaryota > Viridiplantae > Streptophyta > Magnoliopsida > Santalales > Viscaceae > Viscum > Viscum album. The sequence goes on along the minus strand of OY728148.1, from coordinate 1,917,000,739 downwards.
TACCTTACCATATAATTAAAAACAAATTATTCAAGATCACATTCTGACTATTTTTATGTTTTACCAAATATTTTTCTATAGTTAATGCTCATGTTTCTATGAATAGAATCCATGTTTGACTAATAGTCGCTATAATTCACTCATTAAAGGGTTGAGGTCATTAAAGAGTCCATTCATAATTTATATTCATTCATGCCACCTAAAACTAGATATATTCATATTGAATATTTATTTATTTATTGGATAATAATAAAATTTATAATGATATGTTAAATTCAGGACACTCTCTTTTATATAAATGTTCAGTTCCCAATGAGTATGAATAAATTGTTACTTGTTGGGGGGATAGAATTATACTTTTATAAATTTTTAACAAGTAATAAATGTTAGGTTAATAAATAAGAAATATAAATATGTATGAACATAATTATTGTTATAGTTGTTTGGATTTAGTTGATCCTACTTTTCTCTGTACACCACCCTGATGAATAGAGTGTTCATGCCAACTATATTGTTCCCTCTGAACATTGATGTATTCAAAAACCATTAAAATTTTATTTTCTGAAAAATCAATGAGTACCCCAAGAGAGTATTTTTTTCCATAAATAGGGGCTCAATATATGCATCCCACAATTTACACACATAGAGTTATAACCTCTAAAATCCATTATTATGAAGAGGTAGAAAAAACCATTCCTTTCATTTAGTAGAATGTATGATCGATCCGCTTTCTTTTTATCATTCATGGTTAAGATTGAACCTTTTGTTTGATGTCATGTAACCAGACATCTAACTTTTATGTTTTTTATAACATGACATTATTATTTATATATATATATCAGAATAATATTGACAAAATAAACAAGAAATACTCTTAGTGATGAGGAACTAAGGTTCACTCTATCATTAATGGATAAAAAAATTGATGATTATCAATGAAAATTATTTGATACCTGTGGTAAATCACAAAGTGTAATTAAATAATACCATCAACCTTATTGGTATGATGATATTTAACTCAAAATATTTATTTCAATCATGTAAAAAATATTCTTATATTAAATCATGTTTCATTCCTTCCTTTATAAAGAAACACATTCTTTAATCATTTAATGTGTGTTAAAATTATATCAAACTGTGTTTACATTGATATTAAAAAAGCTAACATAGTCTATACATCTTAACATGGTGTGACATTTAATACATGAGTAAATGAACTAATAAAATGTAATCTAAATAATCTCAGAGAAATCCAATAACACATTGAAAAAAACATTTCATATATCAAATAATTTGAATTTAAAAAGTACAGGTGGTACAAGTATTGTTTTAATAAAATAATGTGTTTCTTTTAAAAAGATGATTTTTCTAACATGTCTTATTCCTGAGATTGAAGTTGTAAAATAATGAAATGTTATACTCTGATTTCTTATTCTAGGAAATCCAAATCATTATACTCACGAAATTTTCAATTTTTCTTCCATAGTGATTCCTAACAGTAATGCATGAAGACTCATTCTAAATACATATATTGGTTCCTTTGATATTATTTCATATTTACCCCAAAATGATTACTTAATATTTTAAATAATAATACATATATGACAATAAAAAATTGAGATCAAATATATCCCATTAAATTTTCATAGGTGAAAAATAATTGTTCATTATTTAATTAATAATTAAATTTTTATAAATATAAGAAACAACTCTATAAAATTTGATAATAAATAATAGCAAAAAAAATACAATTTTTGGGCCAAAATATAATGGTGTCATTCAGTGACCAAGGATTATATGGAAGTTTGAAGACCACTTAAATTTTAAACTTCTTATTGTATGTTGAAAACATTTAAATATTTTGACATATAGTATAAAGGTTTTTATTCTTGTTTTATACTCATTTTTCTGATTAAAACTTATTTATTTCCCTTCATTATGTCAGTTCATTTTTTTCCAGGTGGTAGGATCAATATAATGTCGAAATCCCAATCCAGGACAATACTAGAAATTGAATTTTATTACTCGGAATTAAAATAGTATAATAGTATACTAACCATTACTCGTGATATAGGGAAAAATTATTTAAATAGAAGTGGTGAGATATTAAAAACTTATAATAAATAATTATTTTTATTATCAAAGAAAAATAACAAAGCTAATAATATTTAATTCAACCCATCCCTGTTTCATATGTGTTGGAGGTTGTTGATATAGAATTTTATCATTAACCATTGAATTACGATATATATTCATACAATGCTTAAAATGTTTGAAATTGAAGAATTGATATATATTTGATGAATTATCTGATATATTATACCCTCTATGTTATTGGCTATTCAATTTATATATCATCCAAAATCATGATCAATATTCCAAATAATTCTAAATATGAATCATTTTCCATTATTTTTTACAGAATATCCCGATTCATTCTTCCCACATATTCAACACACATGAAATTAATGAAATTTTTATATAATTATTTTTACACCATTTAATTGAATAAATATCAATTATAATTTTTTGTGTGTCTCCATAATTTCAGCATGGTTAATGTTTTTAATCAGAAATCAATATATATGATTAATAATATGCATAAATGTTTAAATTCTAGATTAGACACAATTTGGTTTCTTATTGAGAGAGTCATTTCTCAATCCTTCATACTCTCAACGTACGTGATTCCTCCCGGTTCATCCATTTGGACAAAATAAAATAGTTTGATTGTACATAAAAATTATTCGAGTAACATAACTGGTGAAAAAACATAATACCTATGATTCCAAAAGTTATGAAACATATTATTTGTTCATACGATATCATTTTTTTCAAACCAGGTTGTGTAACATTGGGTTCTTATATATATATAAAAACACAAAAAAAAAACAATATCCTAAAGCGATTCTAACTAAAATGATAAAAGTGAAAATACAAATATGTTACATTATTTATATAATTTAATCATTAAAAATCATAATAAACCTTGATTCCACGAACCCAATGGTTTAATTTAATTGAATATTAGCTTCATAAAATTCTTATTACACATTATTTATTTACTATATGAAAAAATAATCTATACCATTGACTACATAATGTGCATTTTCATCATATAATTTCCAATGTAAGGGGAAAATGATGGAGTGTTCTCAACCAATAAGTATAAGGAATGATACCAATGATCTATAATGTGTTGGATCATGATAATGTGAGAAAAAATTAACATGGGATAAATATATTATTAAAAATAGTGGTAAAAAAATTTTAGATGTCATACAGAATAGATAAATATAGTAGGTCATTGAATAGAAAATAAAACAATAAAAAATATTATCTTGAAAAAATAAAAATTATACGATGGATTGAAACATATAAAAAAGATCAAAATTTATTGAAGTATAACATATGAATATTGAATATAATAGAAATGTTGAATTACCATATTCTTTAGCGATACTAAAAATATTTTAAATCACAAGTATTCCTACACATTACATTGTGAACAATCCCACAATTTCAAAAAATTAATGTTTTAAAAAAAACTTTTGTTCTACACAAAAAATATTTGAATATTACAATTTTTTCCAAAAAAAAATTATAAACAAACCCATGATGTCTACATATAAATTTTATGAACAAATCTATGATTTAAATTAATTACATCATAAAATCAATAAAGATAAATCATTAATAAATAGATTTTATGGATTAATAGTCCCCTATAGATCCCATATAAAGATAACATACATCAATGTGATATATTATGTCAATCATCAAATATTTTAAGAAAAATTCCTTATAAGATAGTTTACATACCATTTCCAAAATTCATCACAAAAGATAACATGAAGAGTATCGTTTTTGTAATAATAAATGTTGTCTCCTTAAAGAAGTGTAACAGATTTTAGGGAATTATAGGGAAAATTTATCTGTGAGAGATATAATTTTTTTAATCAATGATATGAAACATGTGCATTTAAAAACAATTTTTTCATTGCAAAAAATGTTAGTGTTAAAAGTCACATTAAAAATACATTCTTTCATGAATTCAAAAGAAATAATTTTCAGAACACAAATTATGAATTTTATATATTATTGGTAATTTTTAATGAAATAAATATTATTTAAATAAATGTGATATGGAAGATAAAAATTTATGAGTTTGTAATGTAATTCATTTTTTCTTTTATACATTTTTAAGACAAACCAAATGTTATTGAAGCGTTCAAAATATAAATTTTCAAATAATAAAAAGTTAAATATGAGGAATAAAGAAGATAATACATATTTTTTTACTTATATAAATAAACTAAATATTTTTTAATAATGAAATTAGATATTGTGGAAAAATAAATCATTACAATTGATGATAGTTAATTTACATAGAAAATATTTGTATATATACTTAAATTAATTAAGGATAATTATTTTATTTTTAATGTATAATTTCAGAAGTTATAATGAGAAAATACAAAATAAAAATAAGGCGGTATTTTGAAAAAAACCATATATGTGTGTAATTAAGGACTATTTTTAACCCCATGAACAAAAAATTGATTTGAAAAACAAATAGTAGATTTTATTACATTTGATGAAAAAATCATGAAATATTGATATTTAAATAAAACCATAAATACCATTAAAATTATATTATAATTATATAATAACTACATATCTATCATATGTATCATATTATATAATGGACGGGTATGACAAATAATTGTCTTAGTGATGTGAATTAGATAGTGAATCCCCTTATCATGTGTTTTTGTATGACTGTACTAGATCTTGCCACCAATATAATAACATTATATAGATTAATATTATTTAAAATCCTTATTTAAATTAAATTTATTATATAATAAAAATTTAAATTTATTTATTTCATAGTAATTATTTATTTTTAGTTTATGTTGGTCATTTTATGATTGTAATTTTTAAAAATTCATTTAATATCTTGATGTATCAATTTTTGTATTAATCAAAATACTTCATCTTTTTATCTCAATTATATTTATTAAACTATAAAATAATTCCAATAATTTTTCATAAACACCCAGGATCACTCTATGCTTGATTCCGGTAGGGTTATTCAATTAGAAATCTGTAATATATTAATATAAGGAAATATCAATTAATAAAATGGTTTTATATTAAATATGGGCTAATACCAAAAATTAATTTTAAAAAATATTAAAATGACCTTTTATTATTCTCTATATCTTATTACTACAATATAATCAATTTTATTTTGAATCAATTTTTTAAACTAGATTTTAATTGTTAATGATTACTATTTATGATCATTTTGTGTAGTTAATATCAATACATTAAATGCATATTACTATTTTTATATAATTACAATTTTATAATTATATATTCAAAAAGTATTAATAAATAAAATATTTTATTATTTGAATATATTTTTATAACCATTCATATAAGGATGGGATAAAAATGATTAATTTCTTTTATGTAGGTGGGGAACCGTCTATAGTACATGTTCTATTTTCATTTATAACTAATTGGAGAAAGATATATAATATGTATGGAATAAAAAACATTTAATTATAATAAAAAAATTATGTAATCATATTAGGATGTTAATAATCTATTTTTATGAGGTTTAAGAGGAATAAAATGTGAATTATCTTGGTTAAAATAATTTATTCTTGTGCTTATATCATCCTTTATTCCACTCCTTAAACCATTTTATAATGGTCTTTTGGAAACACAATATCCAATAGGATATTTATATGGGTGTTGGAAGATTTTATTTTTATATTATGGTATATATAAGAGGATTTGGTTTTTAGGAGAAGTAGGATGGTGAATGAGGAATTCCATAGGTGACAATAGTGGAATTTTTAAAAATATGACATTAATAAAATAAAAATGGTTTCCATAATCTAAAAAATAGATCTACAAAATAAAGATACAGATAAAAATATAATTTATAGTTTAAGAATATACCATCCATCAATTTAGAGATGATGGTTCGATATATTTTAATATATTATTGATTTTATATCATTGTTACCATATTTTCCCATTATCTTGGTCACTAATGTTTATCATATTATAATATTTTTTTTATCAAAAAAATGAAATTGAACATATTAAATAATTTGGAAATTAGTATTTAAAATATGAAATCTATTTTACTCCAATTATATATAGTGTTGATAAAATATAATTTTAATATTAATGCTCATACCACTACAAAAGAAGTTTTTATAAAACATATATTTTTCAAAGTAAATGAAAATTTATTCTTATATATGATAAGGATAATTAATTGTATTAATTATGAAAAAACATATTAGTTAATGATTTAATTTTTAAGGGTATTTTTATTTTCAAATAATACATAACTAAAATGAATCGTGTGGGTACTTAATTAATATGAAATGAAAAAAATATTTTTTTTAAAAAAAATAACAGAATTTCTAAAATGATAATAATTTATTATGTAATGTAATTTTTTTTAAAATACATTATTTTACATATTAATTTCATATAATGTTTGAATATTGATTTGAACAATAATTAATTTATTCTTATATCACGATGATGTCTTAAAAATTAATATTTTATGTAGGAATTTATTTATACTATTCAGTAATATTCATCATTGTGAATCTTAAAAAAATAATACTTGTGAGAAAAATCCAAAAACTAACCTTTTCATAATTTTGGCATTTTAAATCAAAATATAATTTTCATTTCTTCAAAATATAATTCATTATTTACGAATATATTTTTTTAATGAAAATTAAAAAGATGATGATTTTCATAAGAAATAACTTTAATAAAAATTAAATTTTTATAATAAAAATTCATATAAATTGATAATTAAATTATTTTTAATTTCATTGTTTTCCTAAATTTTTAACAACCCCTTATTAGTGTACAATTTAATAAATTATGATTAAAATACATAATATTTAGAAAAAATAAATTGTAACATCCTGACATAAGAGGCAATGAAATGGTGCCCCAACATAGTTCACTATGTGGTATCAACCATGCCTCCCTATACACCAAATGTTGTCTACTAGTAGTTATTGTCTAAAGGGTTATATAATGGGGAGAGTATAACCTCTTGATCTGCAATAATCATTGAAGAGACATATATAAATGAAAGTAAATAGAAATAAATAAATCCAATAATAATAAACATTCTTGTCCAACATTCTCAAAGATGAGGGTAGGGATAAGAAATATCATACCCTTCATTCTTGATGTTGATGTTGAGATAATGACACCTGAGTTCTGCAATCAATATAACCTAGAGTGGTGACCAACACCAAGGATATAAAATTGCATGTAATATGAAAGGAATAACCCGTTTTGAGGATGACAGTCATGAGATAAGATGGTTAATATCAAAAAACTCAATAAAGTAATAGTAAAAGTAAAAAAAATACATTCCCATATACTTATACAAAATAAACTGATAAATGGTACAAAAAAACTATTAAAGGAATTACCAAAAGAATATAAAAGTAGAAACAATGACTATCCTGACGCCCATGCTAGTACAGTCTGACACAGTCTTCAAAGTCCTCCTAGAAACCCTTCTAGTAGTTTTATATATGTATAGTGAGAATACATGCATACTAAATAGGTAAAACGAAAAACTCTCACGTACATACGTGGAGATAGTATAATTCCATGTGAGGAAGTAGATGTAACCAAAACACCTAGAAAGGAAAACTAACTACCAAGCATCACCGTTGGAAACTCCCAAAATAACTCATTCTAGGTAAAATAATATTAAGAACACATTCATATATGGGTAACCAAGACCTCTTTACTACTGGTTATTTATAATATCCTATACAGCATACCTCCCCCACATATCCCAATGTAGTACCACTACTGCCCATTAATAACCTTATGGGCCATCACAAACATGCATAACCATGACTGCAAACTCCTGGGTCACAACCACCACCGCAACACCCAAATATATCTAGGTCAGATAAACCACTACCACGCCTGAGGAAACCTGGCATTGAACAACCACTTCCACACATAATGAAACCTGGGCTAGAACAACCACTTACACACCCGAATACACCTTGACCTCATCTCTAAGACACTTGGGAAACAATCCATCCCTCACACACCTGGTCCAAATACCACAAGACACCATACCCGGAGAGTATTGGGATATAATGAACAATAGGTCATCAAATCCTACTCAAAGTGTCTTTGGCTACCTAGGAGAGGGAGTAGAAATAAGATAATAACTATCAACCCATAGGAATTTTGTAAAAAGGACCCTCCACTATGAAATGGGTGTGTTCGACCTGATGTGATCGACATAGGTGGGGCGTATATAAGAAAAAAAAGAAAAAAATATAATCAATATATGTATAAAATATCCCATTCAATCCTAAGGGTCCCGAAATAATCAACCACCTCATATAGAACCACTCTTGCAACTATTACAATATGCACAAGTACACAAAAAACACAACCAGAACACATCCTATTTCTGGAAAATAGTTACCCATTATACTAGTTCTCATTAACATGTTCAAGTGATTCCATTTAATTAATTTTCACTACTGGTAAACTAACATGCAGAAACACAGGCCAATACAACAACTCAAACGAAACATCCATGATGTCTTTTAAGCATTGACAACCAGTTCTCTTGTAATGTAACAACATCCAAAGGAATCTATGAGATATCTCGATGTTATGGAACCAAAATATTCCTCAACATAAAGAGTCTAGAACATTTACCACCTGCTCCAGATGTCCTCAGTTTCATAGACCAATAACCTCCAAGCCAATTATTCAATTCTCATATACATCACCAAAAAATGCATCAAATAGAACAGTCATGTATATCACCATAATAGTGCAGAGATGTTATCATATTTATCCAAAATCATTCATTACGTTTTTTCCTTCCGTTGGGTTAACCGCGGTGATCACACATGGTTTCTTATTCATTGGGAATCCATTTAATTAACCTAGATTACGTGATTAACCAGTTTCCCTGTTAAATTCATTCAATCACACGATCATCCAGAAAATATAGGTTCATTAGTTAGAAATAAAAGACCATAAAAGACCATGATTATCAATGGACATAAGCCCATACAATTTACAATATAAAAAAAGTTAAAACACAACAAAAAATTGAAATTCCCACCCACATCATTCTTTAAAAATCCATTTATTAACTTTCTTAAAGTTGGTTTCGTCAACCTTTTTGGGAAACATTATCACACCCAGCCCACATGATGCTCAGTAACATGAGACAATGGAAAAACCTCTATAAGAATGATCATGGATCGGAGTTTTCTCTTTGCACCAAGAATAGTGGTAGACACAACATGTAGGAATCTCTATGATGATCCGAAAATGAGGACTCTCACATAGGAACGATTCTTCTCTTGACGTGGGACTCAATGTTCACTAAGAGGGAACAAAATAGACTGAGTAATAATATCTTGTTGTGATATAAACTCGACCCTAGAGTTACGATATTGTCAATCTCAAAGTTCATTAAAAGTGGATCATGGTTTCACCACATGGTTGGGCAGTTGTACACATTGTAAATTGCCGAGATTTAATAATTCCCCTCGAAAATGGTGGGGAAAAACAAGCGGAAAGATGTGATTTTATTTATTTTCTTAAAATAGATAAAAACACATAACATGGGCAATACTAGAAAAAACATATGTGTCTGGAAATGTGGAAAAGGGTGTGACACCGATGAAATGACCGCCTATTATGGTATGTCAAGGGTTTTCCCACACTAGCAAGATTTAAGATATATTTTATGGGATTTCAAATAAAATTAATTTACATTAAAGTTGTATTAAAACATAAAAGGGATACATTATAGGAAAATTGGGGATGGAATCCCTGACACACCTATGTGGCACTATTTGGGTGAAGCATCGATTGGTTTCACTGATAGGTGACTCCACGGTGACACACTACCACCATCACTAATGCCCTCCTGACTCACTGATTGTGTCCAGGATACCAAAAATATTAAAATTTTAAAAATTAATGGACTAGTATTCCCCAATCCATTACATCATATAACTCTCAAACAATTATCACCCTTAAAAATTCATGTTTAAACCCAAAGGAAAGAGATTTGTCTGAACAACCACCTTAGATGTTACCTCTCTAGGAAAAACCCAATAAATATATTCAAAATCAATAATAAAACCATGAAATCTGGTAACTTCTCACAAAAATCTATATACTAAAAAAGTTTAGAATGAAAATTTATCATACCCCTCATTTAAACTCAAAAATACAAAAATATCACACCATCACGACATATAGATTAGGGATATCCTTCCTCCTTGTCATGATATTATCCACTTTTGGCATAACTGACTTACCTGTTCGAGTTTAACTACATCTGTAATAATGTGTCTTTATTAGGGATCAGGGTCTCCCCTCACCATAGTTAGTAATTATCATGAAAAATAGAGAATATGGATAACAACTTAACATAAAACATGTGAGGTTCAAACATTACATCATAATAAAGGAACAAAGAAACCATAAAATCAAATCTCCAACTAAAACTGGGTACTGGGAACATATATGTCCCTCCCCTTTGTAGGTACTCTCCTTGAGCCCACCATGCATCTACAACACACGAACTATGGGAATGGTCCATCAATGAAACACCTTTTTTTTACGATCCTAGATTCTCATTGGCTACTCCAAAAATGTCATGTCATCCTCGATAACCAACTACCATTAGGTGAGGATAATGGAGTCATCGTGTTGATTATGGAATAACTGAGGTAAATGGAAGACGTTGTAGATCATCTCGTGTGGTGGTGGTATCACAAGCTAATACACCACCTCATAGACTCGTCCCAGCACCACAATATGCCCAATGAAACTGGGAGAAAAATTACATTCATGTTAAAAATCCATTGTTCAGGAAAAGGGGAGAGATTCAAGTACATATGGTCCACAACCATGAACTCAAAAGGTCTCATCCTATGATTGGTATATGAATTTTTACTATCACGAGCTGCCTTCATCCTTCCACACAGAAGATAAAACTTCTCTATTATTCTATTCACCACCTATATGCCATGAAAACCTACCTCCCCATCCTCTTTCCATCACACAGGTGAATTACATGACCTTATACACAAGGCTTCAAATGGATCCATTCCAATGGTAGAGTGATAACTATTATTGTAAGAAAACTGTACCAGAGGAATGAATAATACCGCTAATCCTCATTTTTCTAGATCATGGGCTTGAATCATATCCTCCAATGTCTGGATGGCCCTCTATGTCTTCTCTTCCATATTTTTAGGGAAATCAGTGTCAAGGTATCCATTTTTTATCGACATCATAATCGATAGGATGTGATAAAATTTCTTCTATTAATCGACAACTAACTAGATGAAATCACATCCTCCCTCATCATTGGGTAGTCCTATGATGAAATACACCAATACATCCTCCTACTTCCACTGAGGAACATCTTTGTGATGCAATTGACCGCTAGGAACATGGTGTTCATCCTTCACTGACATACACGAAAGGTACATTTCCACAAAACTCTTCCACTCACCACATCTCACCGGATCTCCAAAACTAAACTCTGAAAGCCAAATACGTCATGGAAACTCTTGTGTTCACATCCAAGGATGAGATATGGAACTCAAGAAGGACTCCCTCACTGATCTTCTCTTATAAAAACATCTTATTGAAGAAAATAATGTGATTCTGACCTTCCTCTAATGATCCCTTTAGGGTACAAGCATTTATAAGATGATCATGCATCACATCGGCCACTAAGTCACCACACTAATACTCCTCCACCTATTGTACCAAAAAATATTCCCCTTTCATCTGTAACAGAAAACCTTTACCATCCTCTACTCTACTGCCTAGATCCAAAGCACCAAAGTCCTCTATTGCTTTCCAAGAATTTTCTGACCCCAAAACCATATCCTTCTAGGAATTATTGGTCATGGAATTGGCCAGAAAATTCCCCTTCATTGAGGTGTATAAGATATCGATGTCATTTTCCTAAAGAATATCTATCCACCATCATTGTTGTGTGATTAGGTCTCACTAAGAGGAGAATTACCTCTATATCTTGTGGTATGTGAAGACCATGAAGCCTTCCCCAATGAGGTAATTCCACCAAATCATTTGATCGAACATAACTATTGTATGATCCAATTCATGGGTGTCATTGTTATATTCATGTAGACATAACTACCAAGACCCATAAGAAATCACTCCCTACTACTGAATCAACAAATACCACAAGCCCTGAACAGATCTATCATAGAACACTTCCAATATTAACCCTTTCTTGGGAAAACATAACATTGGGGAACTGACCATCTTTCCTTTCAAATAACTGAAATTATCATGTCATTGCTCACTCTATAAAAATGTCATATATCTTCTATTGAAATATGTAAAATATGATGAAACTTGAGAAAATATGGACATGATCCTATGGAAGTTACCTTTGATACCTTGAAAAAAATGAACCTATTCCATGTTCATAGGTGCCACCAAAGAATCAAATGATTTAACCATTGATGGGTCTACTGATATTCCCCATTGAGACTCCACGTGTCCAATGATGTTCACCTCTTTCATACCGAACTTGCACATATCTAAATTTTTGTATAGTTTGTTGTGTCAGAATACCTTCAAAACTATCTTTATATGCTCAATTGATACTCCTCAAATCATGAGTCATTCTGGATGTCATCGATGTACAAGACTATCAATCGGTCACGATAATATTAGAAAATACATTTCATGATCCCAATGAACATATATTGTGCATTCGAAATGCTGAACAACATAACTATGAACTCAGATTTCCCATACCTGCATCTGAAAGTAGTAATCGGGATGTTACCCTCCATCAACATCAACTGGGGATATCCTGACCACAAGTAAATTTTAGAGAACAAACATTCTCCCTTCAACTGGTCAATACGATCATCGTTCCACTTGAGGGGGTAATTGTTCTTGACTTTCACCTAATTCAGTCATCGGTAGTTTGCGCATAGCCAGATACCAATGTCCACCTTCTATGTGAAAATAACTAGAGAACCCCTTAGTGAAAAACATGGTCAGATAAAACCATTCTTCATCAGGTCATCTACCAAAATTCACAACTCCCACAAACCAGAATGTTCCATCTGATATGAAGCCCTGAAAATCGTATGGGCATGGTGTTTTAAGTCTTTCTCATAATCAAAATACCATCATGGTGATAGAATAGAATCCTCTTTGAGGAAGACATCTAGGAACTCACTAATAATTTCCAGAACTTCCTCCATCAATAGGTCTACTAATTCCATTGAAAACATAACTAACAATTAAAAAAGAACTCCACACACCTGTTCCCCTCTTGGAAATCTCATATGATGATGAAATCAACAGGCTAGCCGCCCATATATGAGAAAAAGTCCATTCTATAGAATCAGTCAAAAACAGTGTGCATGAAAAACATCCAATCAATGCCCAGAATGACATTGTATGGATGTATTCACATCATAAATAGATTCCAACTGGAGTGATGTGGTCCCAACATCAGTCGGCATCATTTAAAAACAATAAAAATGATTTTCTGACCTCTAACTAGTGTGATCAACACCAAGGGAATGTAAAGTCTCTATACGTCTAGAACCAAGGAATGGGATATACTTGGTGTAAAAGGAAGTGAAAATATCCAGAATCAAAAAAATCACAATTAAGAGCACTAAAAAACTATTTGTACCTCAAATAACCTCTCGACCTGCTGGATTTTCAACCTCTACGATGTTCAAATGCCCATGCCAAGCACCTCTACCCCTCAGTTGTCAGTCAGCTCCCCGTCCACACCATGGTCACGATCCCTGAGTATTTCCCAGAGGTAATCCTCTATTGGAACCGTCCTCCCATTGTGGAGAGGGATCTCACTGTCCATGCTGCTACGTCTGAAATGGTCTTGATCTAAACGGTTGCTGGTGAGGTAGGCACTAATCCTACCCACCCCAAATGTATTGATCATGGTTCGGAAACTGATTACAAATATTCATATAGATACCATAGTTAAATAACCATAGTCCTATTCTTGTAAAGAATGGGTGAGGACTGGGATATCAGAACTAGAACATATGAGTCATGATCCCTTCCTGTGAAAACATTGAAGGCCCATATGTAGGAGGCATACTACTGAAATGTAAATACCCGTAAATAACAAGGAATTTTTTTTCATAATTTCCTTTGGAATTTTACAAGAACGCAGTTTCTGACGGCGCCTGATTCCGAGGCCCGGTGTGCCCGGAATCATTTTCTGAAGTCTGGCTCGGGTACGTTCAGTGAACGGACGAGCGGTTTTTTCTAACTTTTGAACTGGTGCCCGGAATCGAATTCATAGGTCACCGATGAAATCGCAGCGCCGATATTCTCTTAGAAACGCCTCTTCCAGAGTTGCGTTTTCTCGGGTGTGGTTTTTAATTTTCGGGCTTAAAGTTAAGAAATAAAATAATTTTGCGACAACTTTATTTTATTTCACATAAGCCGCTTGGAAGCCACTTGAAGCCACTTAAAGGCGGCTTGAACTGAGTTGAACTGGATAGGATGCTATCCAGAAATATCCTACCCCCTTGGTAGGATATTTGCTAGGTGGGGCCCGCACGTGCCCCGCCGTTTCTTTCCGCTAAGAAACGCACCCGCGAAAACCCGTCTTAATGAAAGTCAACTGACGCGTTTCTTAAAATCTTAACAGACCATTTAAATGGGCTGTTTCTTTCGTGAATTAAATGGGTTTTTTCTTTCGTTGAATTAATTCAACGAATTGATGGATCGTTTCTTAACCAGTTTTCAAATTCGTTGGCGTAATAATAAAATAAGGCCAATGCTCGACCTCTGGTTACTTGCACATTGAGAAGATTTGAGAGGACCCTTGTATCTTTTTCTCCCTTACGAAGAATGCGAAGAACGCGAAATACGCGAAGAACGCGAAGAACTCGAAGAACGCCGAACACGGAAATCGATGACGCTTCCATATGAGACGTTCTTCCCCGCTCCGATCTCCGATCGCCGACCATTGAGGTGAGTGATTTCGGATTTCCTCGCAAGGTTCTTTTCTTTTGGTTTTAAACACAGATTTAATTATTTATAATTTAAATCTGTTGTTCTTGGTCCGTTGAGCTCACCGACTCAACGCCGGATTCCGCGACGACGCGACGCCTCCCACGACGACGCGACGATCCCTCTCTTCTGCGACGAGCTTTTCCACGAAGAACGCCCGTGCGCGACGATCAGTGAGGTTGGGATTTATTTTGGGATTTACCCCCTTTTTATTTATTTCTATGAACATTCTTTACAAATTAAAGAACCGGAATCAAAGAAACAATTTTATTTTATTAAAATTGTTGTGGTTCATGTGTTGAACATTTTATTTTCTCCTGTCGATTATCTCTAACGCGGAGGGTGCGGGACAAACGAACATGGCTCGGCGACCCTCCGTCGTTCTTCGTTTTTGCGGATTTGACGGGCGACGACGGAAAGATCCGCAACGGATGTTTGACGATCCCGCAGTGAAGAACGAGTCCCGTGAGGAGCAATGGCACAGACGGGAAGAGAATCGGACCACTGGAGAGATCCTGGGGGCCCGTTGAACACACCGGCGGCGTGGCGGCGCCGGCAGCCGAAAGCGGCGGCACCCCGGCGTGCCGCAGGACGGGCCGCCGCGGCGACGGCGGCACCCGCGGACCTGCGGCCGCGCAGGTCCACTGCCTTCAGATGCGGCTGAAGCCACGTCCTGAGTCAACGCGCCCCCACGTGGGGGGCCGCGGCACCATCAGGCCGCGGGGGCGGTGCCCCGCGGCGCTAGGCCGTTCGGCCGTTCGGCCGAACCAGACCACGCCGGTCTGACCGGCCGGACCGGGTCGGACCTGGTCAGGTCGACCCGGTTCGGCCGACTCCCGGGGGGGGGGGGGGGGGGGGGGGTTGGGCCGGGTCGGCCCAGGCCCGTACCCCCCCGTCTTCGGATGGTCTTCGTCCAAATGGTCGTATCTTGAGCTACGTGCCTCGAAACGGCCCGCCGTCAGCGGTAACGCGATCCTTGGATCGAGACGGTCGTTTTGGTATGTCGCAGTCAAGGTTTCGGAATACTTTGAGTTCGGCCGGGTTGGTTCGTACACGAAACCAACCGGGCCCTCGGAGCGGAAACACTCATATCTTGAGCTACGAACGTCCGATTGACATGTTGTCAGCTTTGTTGAGTTACTCATTGTGATAAGGATCTTTTGGCTTACTCCGCTCGAGGTTGGGATGTCATCGGAGTGCGGTTGGGTTGGTTCGCTCACGAATCCAACCGGGCTCCTAGAACGAAAAAACCAATAACTCACAGACCGGGCGTCCGATTGACGTGAGGTCTATTGCGTTGAGACCCCTATGATGAGGTGGTCCTTTGAGATACTTCCTTGAGGGACTTTGTGATACTTGGAGTATCGACCAGTAGCTCGTGGAGCGGACCCTCCCGGAGACGAGCGGGCGGAGCACGGAGACCGTGTAGCTGACTGAGACCCGATGACTGCTGATCGAATGACTCGGTGTGTTGTAGAGGTGCTCTTGGTTGTAGCGGCACAAGGGAGAGCATGGTTGTAGAGGCATACCCACGAGAGAGGTGCGCTTGGTTGTAGCGGCACATGGGAGCGCTTGGTTGTAGCGGCAGACCCACGAGAGAGGTGCGCTTGGTTGTAGAGGCACATGGAAGCGCTTGGTTGTAGCGGCAGAGCCACGACAGAGGTGCGCTTGGTTGTAGCGGCACATGGGAGTGCTTGGTTGTAGCGGCAGACCCACGAGAGAGGTTTGCTTGGTTGTAGCGGCCCATGGGAGTGCTTGGTTGTAGCGGCAGACCCACGACAGAGGTGCGCTTGGTTGTAGCGGCACATGGGAGCTCTTGGTTGTAGCGGAAGACCCACGACAGAGGTGCGCTTTGTTGTAGCGGCACATGGGAGCACTTGGTTGTAGCGGCAGACCCACGACAGAGGTGCGCTTGGTTGTAGCGGCACATGGGAGTGCTTGGTTGTAGCGGCAGACCCATGATAGAGGTGCACTTGGTTGTAGCGGCACATGGGAGCGCTTGGTTGTAGCGGCAGACCCACTTCAGTGGTGCACTTGGTTGTAGCGGCACATGGGGGCGCTTGGTGGTAGCGGATGGCCCACAATACTCGTTAGGTGGAGTACTACAACAGTCTTAAGATAGTGGGCAGTACCTCGGAGTTGTGACAGGACCACTGTACACTCCAGAGATGGAGCTCTTCAACAGTTACGGTTTCGATGATGAAAATCCTGGTTTGAGCTGAGACTTTTGACCTTCTGTTTGCCTCATGTTTGAGATGGGTTACTTGATAACATAGGTATATGTATGGGAATATATCTAAGTAGAGGTTATCTGTTGAGATCTTTTTGTGGTTATCCTTGTTGGTTTTAGTGAGACGTTGAGGGTCTCGGGGTCCCTACTGAGTATCGTTATACTCACCCCTGCACGGGCTATGCCAGCACTACGTTGTGTTGGTTGCAGATGACGGACAACGTTGATCGTGGATGAGGCTTGTAGAGAAGGACGGTGCCTGGAGGTGGACCACTGAGCGAGACGTGCTCGGAGCGGACGGCGAGACCCGAGGAGCATTGGAGCTATCTGTACCCACCCTTCAGGTGGGATTTCCAGTGGACAGCTCGGTGTAGCGGATTTTACTTTACAGTTTCTGTTTTCCCTTTTGAGTTGTACTTTACTTTTAGTTGGGTTTGTATACTAGCCCATTTACTTTTCCGCACTTCATTTGTACTCTATTTTTAAGTAGTGTTTACTTTCCCGCTTGCTTACTCTGTGGTGCTTGTTTACTTTACAAAGGAAATGCTTTCCCTTTTTACCGGGATTTACGCCTTGGTGCTAGTCGCCAGTCCCTGGCCTATGGAAGGTGGGCTTGGGGTAGTCACGGAACGGGCCACGAGGACGGGTCGTGACAAATTTGTATCAGAGGTGGTCGGTTCTACCAGAGACTCTGATCTTTCTTCTATGTGAAGCAATAGGGTTTAGCGTATTGGGTGTGGTTATCAGTCCAGGGAGTCCAGTGTTGGTGCGCTGGCCGACGTATCTGTACACCAGGACCCTAACTTCTGATTTCCGACTTAATGCACGAAAACATTGATTGCATGTGTGTTCACATTTTCTTTGTGATTACTTGTGCTAGCTCACCAGGTATACTGTCCTGACCGTGGCGCACCTGTTTCATTCAGGATGGCCCCATGATGACATCCAGCTAGGATTCCGAGAGTGGAGCATGATGACAGTACACCGAGCGTTTAGGACTCGGTACATGGCCCTTTGACAGCTGAGGCACCAGCGGTACCTTTACCCGTCGAGCCCCTGATGCTTCCAGCGCTGACCGCTGACGATACACCACCCCTAGGAGCTCTGCACGAGTTCCAACGCTAGTGACCACACATGTTTCGTGGGGAGACGGACCCCCAGGAATCCAAGGACTGGCTGGAGGTGATTGTCCGAGTTTTCAGATTAGTGAGGACACCAGCAGACCTCATGGTGATCCCAGCAGCGAGTCTCCTGCACGCGGCAGCAGGCAGATGGTGGAGTTTGATGCTCCAGGTGCACGATGAGGCCTCCCTCATCTGGACGGACTTTGAGAGCCTCTTCCGCTCAGAGTTCGTCCCGGCCACCCTCCGTGCGGTGCGCATTCAGGAGCTTCTTCAGCTAGGGCAGGGCATCTTGACGGTAGCCCAGTACGCGGCGAGATTCACCGACCTTTCTCGCTACTCGACAAACATGGTACAGGAACCCTTCTTCCGGGCCCGAACCTTCGAGTAGGGATTGAGACACGAGATCAGGGCATCGCTGATCTCCCTCAGCATCCCGACCCAGGCAGGAGTGCTAGAGAGAGCCCTTCTGATCGAGAGCTTTCTGGCTGAGTCTACAGTGAGACCTACCGCAGGGCGGCAGGTGGCGGAGTCTTCGGAAGCAGGTAGCCGACGGATGACTCAGGGTTCCGGCAGACGACCTCGGGACACTGGCTCAGCAGTGCGGGGCACACAGCGCAAAGCCAGCCTTTCGAGAGGCAGGCAGTGCTACTCGTGCGACGGGCAGGGCCACATGGCTCGTGACTGCCCGACCCGCCGTACCGAGGAGCTACAAAGGGTGGAGGGGCCACCCAGGCAGATGCATAGGGTCGACCGTGGCGGTCCGCAGGGAGGAGCCAGACGAGGTAGAGGAGCTGGCCGAGCAGCAGGTGGTGGGCGACGCTTTGAGGCTCTTCCACCACCACCACCAGGCGGTCCACCCCAACCGCAGGGGACATGAGGACGTGGGAGAGCTCATCTTCAGGCAGTTGAGGCCTACGATAATGGGGCTCCAGGAGCAGATGGATAAGAGCGGGACTAGCTCCAGACCTGGAGACTTTTGTTCATGTTGCTTCTAGTTTTGTTGATGTATGTTTGTAGATGCTTTTTGTCTTTGTACTTGAGCTTCAGTAATAAAAGACACCTTTTCTTGTGGCATTTACATCCCTGTCCTCTCTTGTGTTGTTACTAAGAGGTTTCAGTTTTGACTGTTGACTTGACCCTCACTTGTGAGATATCTACTGGAGGAGACCCAGTTACCACACACTAATGCCGACAGTGTGACTCAACCCTTGGAGGCGAGAGTAAACAGTTGGATCTCTTGGTAGTAGCGTCGAGGCCTTACGACGTCATCCTTGGTATGGATTAGTATCATCCATGTCGGGATTGACCGTATTAGGCGAAGAATGTGGTTCATCCAGGGGATGAGACCAGATTTCTCTTATCGGCAAGGAATAAATCATGGCAGCTCTAGTGGGACCAGATGTGGTCCAGGCCACGATAGAGAAGGTCCAGGTGAACACATGGGAGCGGAAGGCTCAGATGCGTGCTCAGTACCGACTTTGTATCCCTAGTTTGGGTTGAATCTTTACGGGGACGTAAAGCCCTGTGGTGGGAGTAATGTAAAGACCCATAAATTTAAAAGAAAATTTTTTCTTAATTTTCTTTGGAATTTAAAAAGAACACAGTTTCTGACGGCGCCTGATTCCGAGGCCCGGTGTGCCCGGAATCATTTTCCGAAGTTTGGCTCGGGTACTTTCAGTGAACGGACGAGCGGGGTTTTCTAACTTTTGAACCGGTGCCAGGAATCGAATTCTAAGGGCACCGATGAAATTGCAGCGCCGGTATTCGCTTAGAAACGCCTCTTTCGGAGTTGCGTTTGCTCGGGTGTGGTTATTAATTTTCAGGCTTAAAGTTAACAAATAAAATAATTTTGCGACAACTTTATTTTATTTCACTTAAGCCGATTGGAATCCACTTGAAGCCACTTAAAGGCGGCTTGAACTGAGTTGAACCGGATAGGATTCTATCCAAAAATATCCTACCCACATGGTAGGATATTTGCGAGGTGGGGCCCGCATGAGCCCCGCCGTTTCTTTCCGCCAAGAAACGCACCCGCGAAAACCCATCTTAATGAAAGTCAACTGACGCGTTTCTTAAAATCTTAACATACCATTTAAATGGGCTGTTTCTTTCGTGAATTAAATGGGTTGTTTCTTTCGTTGAATTAATTCAACGAATTTATGGATCGTTTCTTAACCAGTTTTAAAATTCGTTGACGTAATAATAAAATAAGGCCAACGCTCGACCTCTAGTTACTTGCGCATTGAGAATATTTGAGAGGACACTTGTATCTTTTTCTCCCTTGCGAAGAACGCGGAGAACGTGAAGAACGCGAAGAACACGAAGAACACCAAACCTGGAAATCGATGACGCTTCCATCCGAGACGTTCTTCCCCGCTCCGATCTCCGATCACCGACCGTTGAGGTGAGTGATTTCGGATTTCCTCGCAAGGTTCTTTTCTATTGGTTTTAAACACATATTTAATTATTTATAATTTAAATCTGTTGTTCTTGGTCCGTTGAGCTCGCCGACTCAACTCCAGATTCCGCGACGACGCGACGCCTCCCCGCGACGACGCGACGATCCCTCTCTTCCGCGACGAGCTTTTCCGCAAAGAACGCCCGCGCGCGACGATCAGCGAGGTATGGATTTATTTTGGGATTTACCCCCTTTTTATTTTTTTTCCGTGAACGTTCCTTAAAAATTAAAGAACCAGAATCAAAGAAACAATTTTATTTTATTAAAATTGTTGGTTCATGTTTTGAACATTTTATTTTTTCCTGTTGATTATCTCTAACGCGGTGGGTGCGGGCCAAACGAACACGGCCCGACGACCCTCCTTCGTTCTTCATTTTTGTGGATTTGACGGGCGATGACGGAAAGTGCCGCATAGATGTTTGACGATCTCGCAGTGAAGAACGAGTCCCGGGAGGTGCAATGGCGCAGACGGCAAGAGAATCGGACCACCGGAGCGATCCCGATGGCCCACGGAACACGCCGGTGGCGGCAGCCCCCGCGGACCCGCGGCCACGCGGGTCCGCTGCCTTCGGACGCGGCTGAAGCCGCGTCCCGACTCAACGCGGACCCCCGCGGGGGGCCGCGGCACCATCAGGCCGCGGGGGTGGCGCCCCGCGGCGCCAGGCTGATCGGCCGTTCGGCCGAACCGGACCAGGCAGGTCCGACCGGCCGGGCCGCGCCCTGGCCGGACCGGACCAGGTCGGACCGGGTCGGGTCGACCCGGTTCGGCCGACTCCCGGGGGGTCGGGCCGGGTCGGCCCGGGCCCGTACCCCCCATCTTCGGATGGTCTTCGTTCAAATGGTCGTATCTTGAGCTACGTGCCTCCAAACGACCCGCCGTCAGCGGCAACGCGACCCTTGGATCGAGACGGTCGTTTTGGTGTATCTCACTCAAGGTTTCGGAATACTTTGAGTTCGGCCGGTTTGGTACGTACACGAAACCAACCGGGCCCTCGGAGCGGAAACGCTCATATCTTGAGCTACGAACGTCCGATTGACATGCCTTCACCTTTTTTGAGTACCTATTTGTGAGAAGGATCTTTTGGATTACTCCTCTCGAGGTTGGGATGCCGTCGGAGTGCAGTCGGGTTGGTTCGCTCACGAATCCAACCGGGCTCCTGAAACGAAAAAGCCAATAACTCACAGAGCGGGCGTCTGATTGACGCGCCGTCTGTTGCGTTGAGACCCGTATGACGAGGTGGTCCTTTTAGATACTTCTTTGCGGGACATTGTGATACTTGGAGTATCGACCAGTAGCTCGTGGAGCGGACCCTCCCGGAGACGAGCGGGCGGAGCACGGAGACCGTGTAGCTGACTGAGACACGACGACTGCTGATCGAACGGGTCGGTGTGTTGTAGAGGTGCGCTTGGTTTTAGTGGCACAAGGGAGCACTTGGTTGTAGCGGAAGACCCACAAGAGAGGTGCGCTTGGTTGTAGCGGCACATGGGAGCGCTTGGTTGTAGCGGCAGACCCACGAGAGAGGTGCGCTTGGTTGTAGCGGCACATGGGAGCGCTTGGTTGTAGCGGCAGACCCACGACAGAGGTGCGCTTGGTTGTAGCGGCAGATGGGAGCACTTGGTTGTAGAGGCAGACCCACGACAGAGGTGCTCTTGGTTTTAGCGGCACATGGGAGCGCTTGGTTGTAGCGGCAGACCCACGACAGAGGTGCGCTTGGTTGTAGCGGCACATGGGAGCGCTTGGTTGTAGCAGAAGACACAAGATAGAGGTGCGCTTGGTTGTAGCGGCACATGGGAGTGCTTGGTTGTAGCGGCAGACCCACGACAGAAGTGCGCTTGGTTGTAGCGGCACATGGGAGCTCTTGGTTGTAGAGGCAGACCCACGATAGAGGTGCGCTTGGTTGTAGCGGCACATGGGAGTGCTTGGTTGTAGCGGCAGACCCACGTCAGTGGTGCGCTTGGTTGTAGTGGCACATGGGGGCGCTTTGTGGTAGCGGCTGGCCCGCAATACTCGTTAGGTGGAGTAAGACAACAGTCTTAAGTTAGTGGGCAGTACCTCGGAGTTCTGACAGGACCACTGTACACTCTAGAGACGGAGCTCTTCAACAGTTACGGTTTCGATGATGAAAATCTTAGTTTGAGCTGAGACTTTTGACCTTGTGTTTGCCTCATGTTTGAGATGGGTTACTTGATAACTTAGGTATATGTATGGGCATATATCTAAGTAGAGGTTATCTGTTGAGATCTTCCTGTGGTTATCCTTGTTGGTTTTACTGAGACCTTGAGGGTCTCGGGGTCCCTACTGAGTATCGTTATACTCACCCCTGCACGGGCTATGCTCACACTACGTTGTGTTGGTTGCAGACGATGGACAGCGTTGATCGTGGCTGAGGCTTGCAGAGCAGGACAGTGCCTGGAGGTGGACCACTGAGCGGGACGTGCTCGGAGCGGACGACGGGACCCGAGGAGCATTGGAGCTATATGTACCCACCCTTCAGGTGGGATTTCCAGTGGACAGCTCGGTGTAGTGGCTTTTACTTTACAGTTGATGTTTTCCCTTTCGAGTTGTACTTTACTTTTAGTTGGGTTTGTATACTGGCCCATTTACTTTTCCGCACTTCATTTGTACTCTGTTTTTACGTAGTGTTTACTTTTCCGCTTTCTTACACTGTGGTGCTTGTTTAATTTACAAAGGCAATGCCTTCCCTTTTTACCGGGATTTACGCCTTGGTGCTAGTCGCCAGCCCCTGGCCTGTGGAAGTCGGGTTTGGGGTAGTTACGGCACGGGCCCCGAGGATGGGTCATGACATGAATGCCTTCCCCTTTGATGAACACAACTAGCTCCCCTCTCATGGTACACCTCCCAGCATTTTCACGGTCTCTATGACATGAGATTTATTTTGAACCTCCATGTATGATGGTAGAGTTAATGCAGTAACATCGTACTTAATAGAAGGTCAGAGCACATCCTCTAATAATATTTCCTGTGACTCCTCATCCGGGAAGAGTTATAAAGAGAAATGAAGAAGATCTCTGAACATGAACTCCAAATCCTTTATTCAAACACTCCTTTGTTTGAGTGAGAGTAGCTCTTCTTTCTTTTTGGCCTTCATCATTGTGGATAAGCATTCCGCCCAGAACTCCTTCTCAAATTCAATCCATGAAATCACAGCTTCCCTCTTTTCACTGTGACACTGTTTCCACCATCGATGCACATCCCCACCGCATCTAGATTACAACATGAGGATCCCAATAATATTTTGGAGCCTAGATCAAGCTGATATCTATCACCTGCTCGTCGATCCATCTCTATGTCTCCATGTATGATATGATTCCATAATACTTCCCTAGAGCATGCCACTAGAAGTCATGAAGTGTTTATTACCACCGGTTCTCCACCTCCTCTTGATCATCCCTCCACTAGTAAACCATATCAACATACTGGTCCTCAACTGCTAGAATTACTCATCGACATCATCTGGGTTCCATTGCTGCATGGTAAGCAACGAATTCCTTTACCCATGCAGTGGAGATGATTTCCTTTAAATGATGATTAAATTATTTTAAATTGTTTTAGGTTCCCAAAACACCCAAAACACTAAACAATTAAAATTATCGTTATTCATGTACCTTTACTAGGGTCTCTACCCTACATGTAGTGTATCTCCACAGGGTCGTTTGGTTGGTACACAGTTCTTGCATCAGATCATGAGGAACCCTAAAATCATGTGTCCTAGGTGGTCAGTTATACGCTATTTCATGCTCCAAGATTTCTTTACACTATTTCCTGATCATCCCATGATATCGTTAGTGTTCCTAACCTTGAACTACTTTTGATCTCTCAACCAAAAGTCTCTAACACCATTCTGGAAGGACCCACCTTCTCCATGATAAGGGAAGGGTACAAAACACTACCAAACCCATCCTTCTTCATGTTATTATAGAGGTAATGATTCGAGAGCCCTATCTTCAATAGGAACCAGAGTGGCAAACAACCCCAAAGATATAGAATCTCAAGTAATATTGAAGCCATTACCCTTTTGTGGAACAAAATCACGAGATAAGATAGTAAATCTCAATCAATTCTAAAATTTGAATGTAAATGTAAATTCAAAAAAATCAATTCCCATATTCATGTTCAAAATAAAATTATAATAGGTATACTAAAAAAATTTAAAGGATGTACCAAAAGAAATGAAAAATAGAAATGATGACTATCACTATGCCCGACCTGGTAATGACCAACAGAGACCTCAATTTCCTCCATGAAACCTAAATGAAATTTTATATACGTAGTGTGAGTATATAGGTTTACTAAAAATGGAAAACCAAAATCTTGCATGCACAAGTGGGGAGACTAAATAATGCCCCTTGAGATAGTAGAGGTATCCAAAACACCTAGAAATAAATAAATTTCACCCACCCTCACCGTGGAACACTCCCCAGATAACGGATGTCTGGTAAAATAATAATAAGATCACATTGATATTTGGGTACCCTGCACCGCTTTCCAACTAGTTATTTAGAACATCCTACTCATCAGACAATCACCAGAGTCCCTACTAGAGTCCAAATACCACCCCAACAACATTGTAGGGCATCACAACCACGCATAACCACAAAGGCAAAAACGTGGGCCACAACCACTGATACCATGCCCGAAGACACCTGGTCCAGAAAAACCACTACAACACCCCAAGACACAAAGTCCAGATCAACCAATGACACACCAAAATTCAATTGTTCCAGAAAAACAATGCCAAACTAGAGGACACCCGGGCCTAAACCAAAAGACCATTGGGAAACAGGCCAACCCGCACACACCTGGGCCAACCACCACAACACACCCATCCCAAAGTGTCTTGAGGCATAATGAACGGTAGGCCATCACAACCTTCTCAAAGAGTCTTGGGCTACCTGGGAGAGGGATAATAAAGAAGTTAATAACCATCCCCTCATAAGAATGTTGCAAAAAACCCCTCCCAAATCAAATGGGGGTGTTTTGCATGAATTTCTCAACATGGTTGTGGTGCCTATAATAAACACAAGAACTAAATTTTATACATATAGGTAGGAACAACCCCATCCCAACCTAAGGGTCTCGAAACCAACAACCATCACATGTGAAACCACTCATTGTGCTCATTCTACATGCAGAAGTACACAATAGGAACAGCCAGAGTACACCCCATTTCTATAAAATAATTACCCATTGTATAAATTATCATTAAATGTCTAAGTGATACCATTAAAATAATTCTCCACTAACTGAAAAGTAACATGATTAACCATATACAAAAAAACTACTCAAAAAATTTCCATTCAATCTTTTAATGATTCACACCTGGTAAATTTTTAAATTAAAAAAAATCAAAAAAAATCAATGATATCCCTCGAAGTACTTGAACTAAACCAATAACTAAATTACATGTTCCATAAAAATTACTACCTAATCCACATATCATATTATTCAAAATCCAACAACCTCCCATCCAAATATTCCATTCCCCTCTATTTCATCCCATAAGGCATCAAAAAGAACAATCATGCATATCTCTCGAATAGGGAAGGGATGATTTCATATTTATTCAACACCATTCATTTTGTACTATCCATTTGTTTTGTTAGCCATGGTGATCACACAAGAATTCTTATTCATAAAGAATCCATATAATCAATTTATTTTATGTTATTAACATTTATTCATGTTATAGTAATACAATAACAAGATTATCAAGTAAACAGAGGTTCATTATTGTTAAATAATGGACCACCAATGGCCTTGATTTTTAGTGGAAATAATCTCATACAATTGACAACATAAAAAAATGTTACACAAAACAACAACATTATCATTTACACCCCTTAAATGTTAAAAGACTGATAATTATATTTGTTAAAAAAATAATCAATGTTTGAGGGACACATTATGAGACCCACCCATCATGATCCACAGTAAGAAGAGTTGAATGAAATTTTGTACTTGGATGATCAACGATTGAGGTTTTCTCTCCATGCAAAGCACTGGGGATGACATGACATGCAGGAACCTCCAAGGAGAACCGAATAATAGGGTTCTCATTGAATTATGGCTTGTATCTGGTAGAGGGACTCAATGCACACCAAGAGGGAACAAAATAGACTATGTAAGAAGATCTCAGCGTGATAAAAACATGATCCTAGTGTTATGGGATGTGTAATATCGATGTTCATTAATAGAGGATCGTGGTTTGACCATGCTGTTTGGAAATCACACACATTATAATTTATTTAGATATAATAATTTAATTTATAAACAGTGGATATAGACAATAATATGGATATGAGTTGATATATTTCCTTTAAACGGATAAAAACAAGTAACATGGGTGATACTAGAAAACAGAAGTGGTTGGAATCATAGAAAAGGGTGTGACACTGATGAAAAGGCCACACGTTTTGGTATGTATTGTATCTCCCAACTATTACAGGATTTAATATATCATTTATGGGATTTAAGATGTTATTTAATTACATTAAATGGGTTTTTAAACCTAATATAGAGACCTTATGGGGAAACTAGAAAGGAAACCCTGACACCCCTTTATAGCTTTGTTCTGGTGAAGCACTGATCAGTGAGAATGATTGCTGACCCACTGATCAGTGGAAGCGACTGGTGACCCACTGTTCAGTGAGACACTGATCGGTGTCACCAAAAGGTGACACCACAAGGACACCCATCAACCGATTCAAAGACCCTCTTGACTAACTGGTTATGTACAGGACACCAAAACACTAGAATTTGACAATTTCATCAACCAGGAATGCTCGTGCAGTTACATAAATGGCCAAAAGCCACAAACATTTCATACCTAGATGAAAATAGTAATATTATATAAAATATGTGAAGAATTATGATAATATATTACATGATATATACAATAATAGAAAATACAAATATATAAACAATAAATGAATAATCATAAATATCTTTATCTTATGAAATCATATTCTATCCTAGTAATGAAGGTCAATCATCTAATGATTGGAATATATCATGAACCATAGCTACATTCATGATATCTTTGTATTTACCAAAGTACATCTTGAACAAAATGTTAGTAAAAATATGTAGGCCTTAACAAATGGTGCCTAATGAAATCTAGTCCATGAATATAAAATGATGTTTCATTGAAGTGTGACAAATAAGTGTTGTAAAGAACATGTATTTAAATATCCATGTCAAGATATGGCCCCTCATTAAACACCAAGAGGAATATTCCCACTTTAATCGAAGTCATAATGTGTGAAAATGTATCATATATATATATATATATATATATATATATATATATATGAGTACTGAAGATGACCTATGGCCGATGAAAAACATTCCAATATATAATGATGATAATATAAAAGTCTACATATGTCATTTAAATAATGATTAAGTGGTCAATTTCAACTTATTAAGAATCTATTATATTGATATATAATATGACCTATTTGTTAATCCAAGGAATTTAGCATTATAATTTAGGTGTTTCCAAATGTAAAATAATATATCATTTTACCACTCAGCTAATCCATGGAATTTCATATTGGAGTATTGGCATTATTTATGGAAGACTATAATATCATATATCTTATAACCCCATCTTATGCATTCGTTATAAGGATTCAAAGAACCGATCATGGTGTATCAAAATTAATTTATCCTCTGAGATCGGCAGATGAATTCCTTATAACGATTTGATGTATTATCCAAGGAATAAAATACATTTATATAAAATTACACCCTATCCATGGGATTATTCATAAAAAATCCTTGAATTTCTCAAGGAATAATATCTCATACCATTTTACCTCTATACTCATATAACCAAATCCTTGTAAAGAAC
This sequence comes from Viscum album, assembly GCA_963277665.1. NCBI lineage: Eukaryota > Viridiplantae > Streptophyta > Magnoliopsida > Santalales > Viscaceae > Viscum > Viscum album. Next base: position 1,916,971,909 of record OY728148.1, on the reverse strand, counting down.
CCAACTATTACTGAAGGTGTATTAACTAGTTATAGTTAACCTCTGAGCCTATACAAGTGTTTCTACACATTAAGAATAATTATTGATCAATGTTTATTATATCATTTCATTTATTTATTAATATGAACCATTAATGTATAAGAACAAGGGAGAATAATTTGTATTAAAAATTCCAATAGTTTAGATATTTAATAATGTCATTGATTCAAGAGAAGAATCTTCCAACACACATTATAAGGGTGTCAGGGTTCATAGGAATCATGGTCTATGGTATTTTATAATAATAATCATATATCTCATTCAAATATTATTTTTTTCAAGGGTATATGTAATAATTTAAAAAGTCCATGTAAAAATACAATCCCTATTCAAATTCATTCATTAAATTTTTTATTATTTAAATTAATTCCCATATTAAGAGGAATTCTAAACACACACTGTGATGTTTTAGATATTTATGCACAGCTGTTATGAAGGTAATAAAATTATTCACATCAATTGGTTGTAACTCATTTATGTCTACCTCTACATTGATTAATGTCCACATTATCATTTTAGGTTATGGGTGAGTCAATTAAATTTATTATTTTTACACACTAGAGATGAGAAAAAAGAACCTGTAATGTGTCCAAATGAATACTATTTTAAACATCAGAGTTTGAGGGGAAATAAAAATACTACCAATCCAATGTAAATTAGGCATCTCTTATCAAATATCATGTTTTGATTTGGTATGATATGAGATAAATTTTATTTATTGAAAAACATCATAAATATAATGCATATAATGTCCCATGTAAATTTCATCTAACAATGAAAAAGAAAATGAGATAGGAATAAATATTCAATTGAGTCAAATTCAGTGTTATCCAATGTAAATAATAATTATCGTTTATGAACTCAAATTTGGGAGGTCTCACCATGAATAATTGGAATCCAAGAGGGATATTTAGATGTCTAGGGAGGTTCTATGACTCAATGGGAAATAAAAGTATATGTAGTCTATTGAAATAATAGGAGGGATAAATGATATTTGTAGAACATAAAAGTACTATAGTCTATGAATGCACATTTTTGAAATCTATGTGCTTGTCGTGTAGTGATACTCTCCGAATCACATGGTACCCCACTTAGTTATTTCACCGTGTTAGGAAAAATGTTTCGAACCATGCATGGTACCTCTACACAACAGAACCTATCAACTTGGTTTCCCCTATAGTTATATAAGGTTTCATGAAACTGTATCCCCGTAGATTATGGTAGCATGTTCTAGACCAAAATCATTAGAAAACCATGTTCAAAATCATCCCCCAGTCTATTTCATCCTAAATAAAAACTCCCCAATCAATATTTAAGCATTAAAACCCAAAAATAAAAAACAAATCATTTTTATCACTCTTGAAATTATATTTTAATTCTTAATTAACGATTACTTTCTTCCAACAAAGAAAAAATTAAATTCCATTTGTATCATTTGATTAGTCTAAACCATGTGGTGTAAAACCTAATGAACAATAGACGTTATATTAGCCATGATTTATTGTTGGGGAATGAAAAAATAACCAAACCTACATTGGTTGTGTGTTTCTAATCAAAAGGACTTTTTTCATTTTTAAATTCATAATAGAACAACAAGATTCATTTTAATGTTATTTTATATAAATTTATAAAAATGGATCCACCACTCATGACTACCAATTAAATTCTTATAAGATTATTATCCAAGATCATTTAATCCAATTAATTCTCCCATCATCATATAAATCATCCACTGGCCTCTGGAACTTATCACCATAAGTTCTAGCCATAAATGGCCATTTCAAGTCACGATACTTCCACCATAAATATTTCTTATTAAATCTAATCCATAAAATCATATTTAAAATATTAAAATTTTATATAATTTGTTAAAATTTCCAAAATCTAAAACATCATGTTTAAATTGGTATGCCTATGTTTTTTTTGAATAAAAATGGTCGAACCTTTACATTGAACTCAAGCATGCACACTAATGCTGCTAATAAATTTTTAGTGACGTATCCAGTTTAAAAAATTCATTTATCATAACAACTACTGTTTTTACCCAAACCCTGGAAACATTATCGTCTATTATACAAGGACCATCACACAACTACCATCAGCAGATAATAGACATTAGGTAGGGTTGAACTTAGTATCAACTATTAGATTTGATGGAGATCAAATAATGTAGTCCATTCGATGAAGTTCTATGGGTGATGTGACCATATATTCATTATTTCTACACACACTACAAAAAAATAGTATTTATTGAATATTTATTTTGTTTTGTATTATTAAACTGGTTCTAAAAAAAATTGAACACTTTAGTGGAAGTACATAGAAGCCCATCCCATAATATTCTCAATTTCATAGAAAATTGTACTCACCCCCCCCCCCCCCCCCACAGAGCCTCTACTATAATGACCCATCCTTATCCCCATATCCCTCATTGTTGATCCCATTTCCCTCTTACAAAAACTCCACCACTGAGCACGCACCACCGATCCTTGATCCTGAACTGCCACCACTCCCAAATCCATCTATGATCTCTCATTACACTTCCTCGATCCCTCATTTCCATTCCATAAGCCCTCACAACAAATGTCCTTTCCCCTTTCCCCATTCTGAATGAGGAAGAGATACATATCTATGGATCTAATTATCCATAAAAAAACTCTCGACCCCTCTTTCCTAACATCATGATATCTAGTACTACCCTTCCCCACTCTTTAGCCATTATCCCCTAACAGTGCACTACATTACCAGCCCCCATTCTCACTGGTAATGGTCGGTTTTCATAATCAATCTAATTTTTAATACTTTTACTTTTAATAGCATTTGTGTGTATTTGTTCTCAAATTTTAATTCCATAGATAGAAAATATAATGAATGGATCTTCTAGTATTTTTATTTTATGGACTAATGTATAAAAATTTAATGTTATTTTTTTCGTAAATATCATTGATTTTTAATTATACAAGACCATGGATTGTATGCTTATAAAATAATTGGATAATTTTTTAATGTCATAAAACCACATCTATTTCACATTTGTAACGCATTAAACATACTTATATAAAAAGTATTATTTTATGATTTTTTATATACATTAAAATTAAAATTAATGTTAAATTATGTTTCTTAATATCCTAATAAAATTTATTTTTATAAATAATGTTTTATATTTTTTATTTTTAATAAATTTGTTATTACTTTTAAAATGACATAATAATTTTTATGTATATTAATTTTAATTAACTGTTGGAACATGATGATATATGGAAAAAAGATGAATCAAATTTCTAGGGTACAAAACTCTATATGAAATTGGTTTGGAGGAGTGTTTATATTGTTTAATTTTTAGTTAATCTGTTGGTTGCAAAACAATAGTTACATAACATAAATGTAAATTCATATCATGTTTAATGGTATATATATTTTAAGAAAAATTTATAATGAATTAATTCCATTGTTTTTTTAAAAAAATAATTGAATTACATTGAAAGATTCAACAATGATGTCATTCAACAGAATGAGCTCACAACTACATAGACCATGTATAATTAAATGAAAATCCATAAAATGATGATTATGAAATTTTAAAGTAAAAATTCTACATCAAAACATACTTGAATAACCAATTGAGAGTTCTCTAAATAGTACCAATAAAAATGAAGTTTTTGGTAGTATAGGGAAAAAATGTCTACATCATAATATAGAATTATATCCACTTTTTGATGTTATAGAGACTAATAAAAATTACAACTTCACTAATTAGAAAAATTTGAACCATGATTTAGTTGATGATGGAAGACATGATCTATATGGTGGGTGTTTGAAATATTAAATAGATTATTTTTCAATATGTTGTACCATATCAAATTCCAATATGAATTATATATAAGGTGATGTCCATGATATTTGAATTGTTTTCAATCAAACTTAGAGATTCTAAGATAACTAATCATTTTTATTGAATGAAATATTTTAAAAAAAATCTGGTTTGAAATATAAATAAGTAAATGAATGTGATAATGATTATATGCTTTTTAAAGAGATGATTAATGTAGATATGATTCAAAAAATTTCATCTTTTATAGTTAATTCATTGGGTTATGTTGGATATCAAAATCAATGTACAGATGCAATAATAAAAACCAAAACACAGCAAAAAATATTTTATGTTACATCCCTTTAAAACATATATTTTTAAGATTATTCATGTCATCGAAAAATAATGATCACATGAATTAGAATTATATATTTATATATAATTATGGGTTAATATGACATCCTGGAGATTGAAAATCATGCAATAAATTATATTCACAACTTGTATTTTTCTCAACTTGTCCTCATAATGTGAAATGTTGATTTAAAATTGAGGGATTAAACCAATTTGAATGATTTTGTAGTTAATATAGTATATGGATGGTTAGATTTTATTTCTTACAATCTACATATGTGGATGCATATAAAATAATATTTTTTTTCATTTTAATTATTTTTTTGGAAAAACTCAAAATGATATTGATGAATAATTTCATACTCTTCCTGATGAACAATAGGTTTTATAGAGAAATAGTGTTGATATATACGATTAATTTTAATATACATTGTAAAGATTCTTGTTTATCTAATATGTATCCTTAGTTATTTCCATAGACATTAGAGAATACCATGTTAGAATAAATTTATGGGTATGTCTTATCCAATTGTTATTTTTCATTTTGAGATTAAAGTATTATCTTGTAGTAATAAATGGTTCAACTTGTTTCATTGTAGATTATTTTTTTCATATTAAAGATTTTAGTTCAAGATGTCAAAATTCAGTTGTTATATTGATCATAGACCACCTCCAAATTTATAAATGTGATTGAAATATTGGAAGGATTTCTAAATTTTGAAAAAACTTTTTGGAAGTTGAATCATTTAAATGATAGTATTAAAAGAGATGGAATTTTATCATCTTTTGAAATTGGAACACTATAATAAAATTTAAAATTTATACCCTCTAAAATTTAGTACTGCTATTTTAATTTGTTGCTTCATAATAATGATGATATTCCTATAAAAAATCTCATTAAAATTTTATCTTCATATTAAATAATTGGATTGGAATATCAATGTCCCAAATCAATTAATAGAAGGTCTTGATAAATGAATTAATATTTTGATTTATAATAGAAGATATTTGAAGAATACTCGAAAAATATTTTCAATTTGAAATACATTTAAATATACAGTTATATTAATTTTAAAACAAGTTAATGTATTAGATTGAAAGTGTATAATGTTTTGTTATTGATAGTTAGATTATATTGACACATGATTTGTCAAGAATTGAATCTGGTCACCACTAATATCGACACCAAACATGGCACGGGAAAAAGCCCGATGGGTGTTCCCTATCTCCAAGGGCTAGAACAAGTGTCTGGGTATAATTTATCTTGGGTTGGGAATGATTTACCCGAATAGGTATACATAAAACATAAAAAAATTGGTAAACTGAATCTGAAAAATTCATACCAAACATGGTTTATACAAAATTCTCGAACTGAATAAATAAGTTCAAATGCACTAAAGAAAGTCCAAAGGCAAAAGGAAACAATATAAAAACAAAACCAATGACACCACATGACATGGGGTCATTACCCACAAGTTGTCTCTACGACTCTGCACTAAGGATGTGAACTAACACCCTAAACTGCCGTCACTCACAACCTTCACATTACCTGATTCAAGCATAATAAAATCTACATACACCCAAAGGGTTTATGTTGGATGTGAGGATAATCCTAATAGTATACCACCCAATGATTCCAATTAGAATTCAATACAATGTGAAGAAGATAGTAGTTTTAATATGCAATGAAAAGTAGTGATAATTTCCATGAAATGCAACTTTCAATTGAAAATAGTTTTCGAGATAAATTTTTCAGAATGTTAACACGTTTAAATTATAATGTTATCTACTTTAATTTAATTCCCAAAACATTCCAAGACAAGGGTAAATACCACAAATACAATGAGAAAAAATATCGAGAACACCCCTAGGAACTAGATAGTCTCGGGCCCCATGTACCTAATACCTTAGTGTGAGGTAACCATAGTAAAATATGTTCATGTGCACTAAACAATAGTTGGGAACATACCCATAACATAGTTTTCTACTATCATCATCCACATTGTTTAGTTTGACTTGTCATTATCCATATTCTTGGTGAAACAGGGACAAAATCCATCTGGTCCACTAGCCGTACTAGTACACATCTTCCCCACCAAGGTATTTGGGCTTCCCCCACTGATCTCATACTATTTAAGCATGAAAAACATATATATATTCATTTATAATACCACTATAGGTCACATACATAGATTTGGGTTTCTATCACATTTTATACCACTTAAAACACACAACAAACAATTTGATTTTTAATAAAACAATTTATCAAAATCCAACATTGTTTTGCACACAAAACCCCTTAAGAGCAACACTTGTACACTATGTGAACACTTTTAAGTTACCAAAATAGTAAATTCAGCCTAATAAATTTCAATTAAGACAAAAAATCAATTTTAGGGTTGCTCAATGTTAAAAAAGAAGTGATACCATTGTAAAACCTATATTTTCACACAAAAGTTTCACCAAAACATCACTTTCCTTACAAACACCATTCAACTCCATTTTTTCTACAACAAAAAAATGGGGATAAACATTCAAAATAGTATTTTTAGTCTCATTATAGTTAAAAAAACTATGTATTTATAGGGATGCCCAAAATAAACCAAATAATCATTTTTATGGAAAACCCTCTATTTCACAGCAAATTGGAATTTCAAATTCAATTGAAATAAAAACACCACTAACACAATTTTTTGCAGCAGTCATAAAATGAGATAAAAAATTAAATATTATATGTACAACATGATAATACATAATTATTTCATAAACATTTGAATCACCTACCCCATCAATTTAATCCCTTAAATCATAGTGTGAAAGTCATGTTGCACCGCCATCACACCAAGAGGGACTTATATTGAACAATAAAACAAATGAATTTTCCAATAAAACTCAAATTTCCACCCTAGGTTTAAAACCCTAAACCTGGTTATTTGGAACATCATGTAAATTGAATGAAACTTCATGGAAATGGGAGGAAATAAGAAGGAGAGACACTTAAATTAGATTCTTTAAAATTCCTCAACCAAATCCCCCTTCATATGCAGTTCCAAAGAGGTTTTGAGCAACATGAAGGGTTTCCATTCATTTTAGGTTCGATGAGGATGTAGAAAGGTCAAATTAAGAACTAGAATGGAGGAAATAGATTAGGAAATGGTAGTGTTTAGAAGGAAACATGTTACCTCTTCAAATACTGTATTTTTTAGAAACCATATGATGTTCTATACTAAAATGAGATGGAAAAAAGCTCCAAAGATGGGTGGAAAATGAGTGGAATGTGGCTGGGTTCCGTGGTCTTTGGTGACAGATGGAATCACTGAATAATCCTTAAAATTGAATATGTTATTAATTAATAAATTTTTTAAAGAAAATAACTGGAAGTGGGCATTCGGGCTGGCCCAATTCTAAAAATAAAAACCAAATCCCACCATTATTATGGATTCTTGAAGGTTCCAAATTGACATTATGGTGTTAATATGTCAGGGGATGATATTTATGAATTTAAATGGCTTTAAAATATAAAAAAATATAAAATTTATAGAAAAAATTGGTTTTCAAAGTTAGAAATGGGCTCACGGTTTGGCCCAAATCATGAAAACTCACCCTTCCAAAAAAAATCTTGGTAAACCCCCTTAAAAATTCCAAAATAGAAATTAAATGAAAAATAAATTTAAAAGATTTAATTTATGTGACAATTTTCCCCACCATGAATAATTTTTGTCCCTGTAAATCCACATCAATGCCAAATATAAAAACCCAACCCAACTTTTAAACCAAGACAAACTTCTTAGCCAAGATTCGCCCAAAAATGCTAAAACAACTGTCGAGATCAATTAAGGAAGGATTACTCTGAAAACCAAAAAAACTCCAACATCATTAAATTATCAACCCCATTTATTCATTATCCCAAAAGAAAACCCAGCATACAGTATCTGAACAAGACTCAATAAATTCACCCAAACAAACAAAAACATCGAACAAGTTTACACTTACTTTACATTAACTAAAACATTGGGTGTTCTCAAATAAAATCATTTACTCAAGGACAATTTTGGTAGCTATATACCTCTGAATGAGACTACCTACCACCAAGACAAGACCCTAGATAAATCAGATTTATTAGTAAGGGGGACACAAATAGGCTTCCCACCATAAGATACAACCTATATTATTCGCAACATTTAATCTGGACACTAACAGGGGGGCTTGAATGGACTCACCGGTAAAAAGGGTAAAATTCCATTTAAAATTTATGATGGAACATAAATGAGAATAATAGTGGGTCTCCCCACCATAAGAACCAACCATATTAAATGACCATCATGGGCCGACACAGAATGACCCAAAAATTTTAATGATTTGGGAAGGACGCACGGTTAGTCAGCAGAGTTTGGGAAACCATGAACTAACTATGTAGATCATTCTTTTGGCATGGATTCCTAGCACACAGTCCCTACTAATTGCGCAGAAAACATGTTCTCAGCATGTCTTTCAAAATTTACATCCATTCTCTAATGAATCAATGTAATCCAAGGGGGTGGGTTATAATTACATTGGGCGATGACATGGGTATAAGGCCCTCCACCTATTTCCACTGAATAGAATCATAAAAGAAATATGATTACACCATAGGTTTAATAACTTCCTATATTTCACACTGAGGATATGACTATGTACAATGCGTTAAATGGCCCTGGGATTTCCCCTAAATATGAGCCATCTTATCTCCGAGACCTATAGTAGGAGCTCAAATGATTGATGCATCTTCGAGCTTGTAGTTAGGATTTGGAAACCCCCTAAACAAGAATTCATTTTTTAGGACACCAACAACAACACTGAAATCCTCAATAAGTTTTCCAAGACATAACACATTCCAAAATCACTTTACCCTAACATGATATTTCATTAAAATAAAGGCTTAGAAGATGCAGACACATCACACATTGTTATTTCGGGTGAGAAAAAATAGAAGTAAAGAACACCTATAATCACCTTCTTATAAAATGAATGATTTTGATGTTTTTCCAAGACTGACATTTTTCAAAATAATAGAGACTCTAAGAGGATTACAAAACATTCCCCTTTATGGTCAATCACACACATGACATCACAAGGCGTCATGGAACATGACCGTTGATACTGATATAAACAAGGCATGGAGGGGGTCCTTATACTACATCCCCAAACATCAAACAATTCTAGAAAGTTTCCATAATATCTTCTCATGAATAGATTTACCACATTGTTAGTTTGATGTGAACTCCATCAAAGAGACTACAAAGGACCATGAGGTCCTCTTAGACACCATCTAGATACTCATCCATTCTATGAACTGCATACCACTTCCTCCTTTAGAAAAACATGAAATGTATGAAGCTATTGTCTGATTCAAACATCCACGATCACTCTCCCAATACAAGAGGATACAAAAAACCAAGAAATTAAAGGTTGGAGGCTCAATATACAAATATCGAGAAAAAGAATCATTATATTGATGAATTGTAGGGTCTTTATATGACGAATCAATACCGGTTGCACATCAGTTGTGCACTAACCCTTAATAGGGTGTACCATATCCAATGATTGAACCCACAGATGAAACCAAGATGGTCCATTGGTAAATATATACCACAACTCAGATCCAAAAACATGATGGGAACCACCATAATTGTGTCTCAAAACATTTCAAAGCAGGGACCACTAATCATCCCATCAACACAGCTTACCGACCAAACACAAACCCAAAACAGTGTTCCAACAAGAGGGGTTCTTGGACAGAAAACATCCCAAAACATCAAAAAATTTTTAAAAAAATAATACAAACTATTCTAAACATGTCATAAAAGAATCATGTTTTCCCTTTAAAATCATCTTTTTGAAAATAAATGGTTCAGTGGTTACCGTATCCACCAATAGAACCCCACGGACATCAAACATGCATGCTTTTGTTCCACACCGGGAACCCTGCTCATATCCATCCCATAACTCATCCAGTCATGCCATAAAACACCCATCACCCCATATAAACCTATTCATGTGGTCTCTTATAGAAATAACAATTTTTGAAAAAAAATTCTTTACACTTCTCAAAACCAAAACAATTAACCAATATCTTTTTTTTCTCAAAACTGCTACTCATGAAATCCAACCCAAAATACAGATTACAAATAATTTTAGAAAGAAACAACAATTTAAATGAAAATTCACTTTCATGTCAAAAAAATTAATTTAAAAACATATCATCCCATTATAATACCACCCAATTGTTTAGAAAACACAATTTGGAAACACATTTTCAAAAACTACTTTAACCCAATTTTTTCATTCAAAAAAGTTGCCAACACACCATTCTCCATTTCAAACAATTCTAAAAACTCAGTTCCACAATTTCAAAATTCAAAACCTATCATTTTTATAGAAAAATAATATTAAAAAAACCTATGCTTTTTATAACCATTTCATTTTTTTGAAACCTAACATTCATGATTTCATAACTAAAGGATACAAGACAATAAAAGTGGAAACTAGCTATAGTGGGAGACATGGAAATATTGTTGGTAGCCATACTCCAATCACATAACCATCATAGAGATTGTTCTATGAAAATATACCTGGCTCCACATTGATTTCAAGACCCTGTATGCTCACTGAGACCATAAACCCAACTCTCTTTTCATTTCCCCAAATCATCATCAAACCAGGAAATCCAAAGGACACTAAATGTCCCAAAATCTCCTAGAGACTTCAATACCCTCACGATGTGTGGTGATCAGCCACATTTCTCATAACCAGAATGAAAATTCCAAAAAGTCCTATCTCTGGACTATTGTGACAGTTCCCAAATAACATGACCCAAAGAGAGAGAACCTACTCTGATACCATTTTATCATAAACAGACTTTGGTCACCACCAATAACAGCACCAAACCTTGGCCGTGACAAGGCCCAAAGTGAGTTCCCTTTCCCCACGGGCTGGCACAAGTTACTAGGTATCATTTATCTTTGTTTGTGAATTCTTTAACTAAATATGTATACAAAAAACATTAATAACAATTGATAAACTCAATCTGAAAATTTCATACCAGACAAGGTTCATACAAAAATGAAGAACTGAATACCGAAGTTCAAATTAACTAAAAATAGGTCCTAATACACCAGGAAACAACATAAAAACATAATTAAGGACTCCACAAGACATGAGGTCATCAACCACAAGACGTCTCAACAACTCTGCACCATGGATGGGAACTAACCCCCCAAACTGCCATCACCATTAGCCTTCTATTTACCTGTGTCAAGCATAATAAAGTATACAACCACCAAAATGGTTTGAAGTAGGTTTTGAGCATAATTACAATAGTATACAACCCAATGATGCCAAATATCATGCAATACGATGTGAAAAATAATGATGTTTTAATACGCAAAGAGAATTAGTGATAACTTCCCAGAAACACAACTTTCTACTGAATATAGTTTTGAAGCTATAATTTTAAGAATGTTGACACAATTAAATAGAAATTTTATATACTTTTAATTACTTCCAAAAGTACCCCAATAAAAGTTCATATACCACAAATACAATGAGAAACAATATAGGGAACACACCTAGGCTCTAGATAGTCTCGGGACCCATTCACCTCATACCTCAGTGTAAAGTAACCATATTAAAATCTGTTCTCATTTACGAGACAATATTATGGAACAAAACTATATCCTAGTGGCACCCAATCATCATCCACATAGTTTATTTATATTTTTCATTATCCAAATTCTTTTTGAAACAAGGACAAAACCCATCTGGTCCACTAACTATACTAGTACACATCTGCCCAACCATGGTACCCAGGCTTCCCACATTGTGCTCAAACAATTTATGCATGAAAGACATATCCATTTTCCTATAAAATACCAATACTAGTCACATACACCCAGTAGATTATCCATAATATTTTATATCACTTAAAACACACAACAAACACTTTTATTTTTAATTAAACAATATCTCAAAACCCCACATTTTGTTTTTACAAAAAACCCCTTAAGAACCCAACGTGTACACAATGTTCACACTTGGAAGTTATCAAAATATTAAGGGCATAAAATACATTTAAATGAAGACAATAAATAAATTTTAGGTCTTCCTTATATTAAACATAAAGTGGTAACACTGCAAAACCTCAAATTTTACATAGATATTTCACCCAAACATCACTTTCTATACAAACACCATTAAACCACATTTTTTCAGCAAAAAAAGCAACAAACATTAGTAACAGTATTTCATCCCTATTACGATTCAATAAAAGAATCTTTTTATTTATAGGGAAATCCCAAATAAACCAATAAAACATTTCTTTAGGAAACCCCCAATTTCACATGAAATTGGCATTTAAAATTGAATTGCAATAACAACACCGCAAAAACAAATTTTTTCATACATCATAAAATGAGGTAAACCTGAAAATTATTATAAATACAACATGGTAATACACACTTATATCATAAATTTTGGAATCACCTACCAAATCAATGGAAACACTTTCTTCACCGTGTGAAAATAAAGTCACACCATTGTCTCACAAAGAGGGACTTATATAGATCCTAAAACCATAATAATTGACCAATAAAATCAATGTTTAAACCCTAAGTTCGAAACCCTACCCATTGTTCATTTATAACATCATCTAAATGTTATGAATCATTATGTAAAGGGGAGGAACTATGGAGGAGAGACACTTACATGATATTCATTGAAGTTAACCCCCAAAATCCCCCTTCAAATGGGGATTCAAAGAGGTGTTGAGATACATGGAGGGTTTTCATGGATTTTAGGTTCGAAGAGGACGAGGAATGGTCAAATTAGGAACTATAATGGATGAAAAAGAGTAATAATGGAGTGGGTTAAAAAGAAAGATGTTACCTCTTCAAATCTAGTCGATCTGAGAAACCCTATGATTTTCTGTTCGAAACCACATTTTAAAAGAGCTCCAAATATGGGGAAAAGAGAAGTGGTGCATGGATGGGATCAATGGTCTTTGGTGACACTCTGAATCCTAGAAAAATCCTTAAAATTGTATACATTATTAATTATTAAATTTTAAATTTTAAAACAAGAAATTGACATTTCGGATAACCCATTTTTTTAATTAAAAACACATATACACCATTATTATGGAATCCTAATTGGCTCACATTGAAATGGTGGTGTTAATTGGTTAGGGGAGGCCATTTAGGGATTGTATTAGGTGGAAAATATTAACAAATGAAAAATTTATAATTGAAACATAATTATTTTTTACATCTAGAAATGGGCTCATAGTATAGCCCATATCATGAAAACTCACCCATTCCTCAAATAAAGATTGGGAAACCCCCAAAAAAAATAAAAAATCTAAATTAAATGAAAAATAAATGTATAATAAGTCATATATGTGAAATGATTCAATCGACATCGATGTGTTGACAATATATCAACTCAATACCAACTACAAGGGAAATAAAAAGACATTTAAATTTTTGACCAATTAGTTGGTAGGATCTCAAATATTAAAATAATAGAAATAGAGTTATTATAGGAAAACAATTATGCAATGATAAATAAAGATGTTTTAGATCCATTTATTTAATAACCCGTGATATAAAAAAATAGAAACATTACGTGTTTTATATGAAATGAGAATGATATGAAAAAGTTCTTAATAAAGTTATTGAATATTTTTTTCATGTTTTGTAAGTCCCTAAATATATCTATGAACACATGTATTATATTGACACATATATTTTGTAAATATGGTAATATATATTACTTTTTTATGTCATGAATACTGATACCCTGGATGTGTTATTAGAGGATTTGATGTTTCCCATACGAGGTATACTAATATAGGCTATACAGATCGACCATTATAATGTGAATGGATTTAAATTACACACATTGGATGGGGACTATGATTTAAAAACATATTATAGTTTTATATATATTGTTCCTAAAAATGGATACTATAAAATGTGGAGTGATATTATTGAATTAAACAACCATGGTCATTTTTCATTGTTTCTTCCAAATGTATGTGGTTTGATATTATTAGGGGTAATAAATTAGATTCCTTGAAATTTTAATATATGAACCTCTCACTGTTGGTGGATGTTAGTTAATTGGATGTTCATGATCCATATTTCCTCCCATCAAAAATAAAAAATGCTATATTATGTAGAAAATGTCATTGATTAATGGTGGAGGGTAGTTTTTCACGTACACAAGTAGACTTTTATGATATGGGTGAAAAATTAAAATATTATACCACTAACTTGAATCCTATAAACAATAAGAAACAAACATATTTTTATATCATTATTTTAAAAATAGTAATCTTATAAGGGTTGATGATGTTGATTCTGTAATGATAAATAAGCATAAAAACATGATTGGAGGAAAAAAGTATTTTATATTTTGTCATCCATTTACATATAAACAATATATGTATCAATTTTTATTTCAAAAAATGTGGATAATTTATCATATTCTAATTTTTTTCCACCATTAAAATTTTGAATACATGAATGTTATATTTTATTTTATGATCTTTCATTCATTATTATACCATTGTAAATTATTTTTTTAGCATTGTACATCTTTTATAATTTCTAAATTTTATTTTATGATTTAATTTTTTGTAATATATATTCATCAATTATCTTAACTCTTTCAAATTAATGTAATTACAAGGAATAATAATTTATGGAATCATAGTAAACTACTATTTTATTTTTTTCTTGAAAATAAATATTTAATTAGTGCTACCTATTTTTTCATCATAATCCGTATATATAGTGACAATGATTCCATCCATATTCCCCCATCAGTATCTTCAATACACTCCATCCCCCCTATCATTGAATTAGCCACACCCTCCTTCTTTATCCAATCAACGTCTATCATATATCTTCCTGATTGATCCAGTTCAGTACATGTCGACTATATATTGTGGGAAAATGTGGTTTCCCTTATTTCGTTCCATGCATATTGGATGGTGACCAAAACATGTACAAATTTAAATGTGAATAAGGATATTAATGTTTCTTTACTATAATAGCTCAATTTCATTAAATACTCAAATGATGTTACTAATAAGACAATTATTAAATGTTCAAATTTATAGAGTCTGAATGGAGTGATGACATTATTCCATATTTATTGTGATAGGGTACCCAAAAATGATGGTATATGATTATTGTTCTAGATTATGGGCTAGTTATTGGATCTAATAATTACCCTTCTGAATACATATTCTAGTTATTGTCAAGTATATCAATCATGGAATATAAATGTATTTGATTCATTGATGTATATAATTTTCATACATTACCAATCAATTGAATTCAATAATTTTATTAAATTGTAATATTTTAATGTTGAATATCTATTTATAGATTTTATTCCACTTTAATATAGCTGATATTGTCTAAAAAATTGGATGTTAACAAAGTAGGGTAAAAATGAAATTTTATCAAAAGGGTATTATAGAATGAATTCCAAGTTAAATCATTGAATGCTCAATAATAGTATGATTTTGTGTTTTAAGGGGTACCTAGGTGTAATTTCAGGTTGATTATTGATGTCCTTATCTATGATATGTGTATCATGTTGATAAATATTATAATATATAAACATGTTTTTGAATATGTATATGATATTATAAGGAAAATAAATTTCATAAATTATTATTAAATTACATGTTATTTTTTTAAGAAAATTAAGGGTAAATGTTTTAATTAGAGCGAAAAAAATCTTCCCTTAAACTATTAGTTCAAATATTTTTTCACGAATCTGATTGAATAAGGTAAAAAACATTTAGTTTAAATATTTAAATAATAAAATTTACTATTTATTATATTAATGTTTTTATTTATATTTCATTAATATAGACAAATTATTAAGGGCACTTACTCTCTCATATGTAATATTTGTTCGATGATTATATGAAATCTAATGGTAGTTATGTGAACGATCATATGAATGATGCTATGGTAAGAAATAATTTTTCATTTTTATATTTTATTATTTATCACTTTTTAAATATTTATTTATTTAAATATGAGTAATATTAGATTTATAGGTAAAACTCTATGAAATATGGGACTCCATCCCCATAGATCCATTCTCAATATACTATCACGATGTAGTTAGCCATGTCCATTTGAAGGATTATTATGGATGTGTGAAAGGGATGGTCTTATTACCATTTCTATATTAGGTATTTGTAAAGTCACTGGGAAATGTAGAAGCATATAATCCTTGTTGTTCATACTCACATCCTCATATTTCATTGATGGTGTTTATAGAAATAAAAAACTCATCAATGGGGAAGTACAATCCCATAACAAGGGGTTCATATATAGATGTTGAATGGGAAGGTTATTTCTATACATAAATCATTGGATGAATTATATTAATATATTAGTATATGTATCCCTAGTGATATTATGATGATGGATGGATTCATTGAGAATGTAAATCACCCATTTTTATAATCAGTTCATAGAAAAATTATTTATCATTTAATGTTTAGATTTAAATAATAAACAACTATTACCTTTCATGAAAATTTACATGTAGGTTTCGGTAGTATGGAGTGGAAATGAAGACATAGAGGGTGTCAATTTTAGTTCAATATGAAATGGAGAGGCTTAACATTGGATTCAGTGCTGGTGATGTGTAACTAAATATAAGATATACTATCAAAATGATATGTCTATTGTGAAACCATGTTGTTGTGTTGGGTAAGAGAAATATATATTTCTGTAACGTTAAATGAAATATATATTCTTGGTCTGTTATCTATTTTTTCTAAAAAATTCTATCTTATAATAATCAGTTTTATTTTATTTTGTGTTTCTTAAAATGATTCCATGTAAATTATCTGACTATAGTATTCTGTATTTTTTTCCATTTCAAAAACATTATATTTCATATGGGAGGTGTACAATTTGATTACTGTGTTGAAATAAGGGATATTAGTATGCATATTTTTTGTGGTAGAGTGTTCATGTACCATAAATTGTGAATGTTATATGTAATTCAGGGGTATAAATAAATAGGGTTATATCCATTATTTCTCATTTTTATGTTTTCCTGATAACTTTTTTAGGGGTGTTTTGGGGTTTACAAAATTAAACATGTGTTATGGTTGCATTTTACAATTGATGGAGAAAATTTTAATGATATTATGGATGATCTGTTCATTTATTTCTTATAATGTAAAATCCTTTTTATTGGATAAATATTATATCAATGGATTTCATGATATTTTTTTGTGTTGAAAGATTTTAGGTGATGATAGGGTAATGATTTATGCAGATATATGTAGGTGATATAATAGAGTCATGCTATGGATATTTATAGGTAATGATGTTTTGAAGTGATCTATGGGGATTTATATATATTGGGGTTATGTGATTTTGTTGTGGTATGTATTGATTTGTCAATATTATTGAAAATATTTATATATATTCATTTATTACGTGGACGCATGATGAAGTTATTGAGTGTTGATTTTATGAGAATTTTTTTTTGATTTTAATGGTGGATTTATGTTTCATGCTATGGACATTAATTAATTTTTATTTGAACTGGTTTTTTAAAAAATATGCATTCTATTTATTGAATAGTTTTTTTTCTTATAATTAGTGTGTTATGCATGCATTTCTATGAATATTAATTGTATTTGGGTTTCAATAATTATAATACTAGGTTTATTAATGATATAATAGAATTAGTAATGACTATATTAAATATCTTTATTTGGTTACTATTGAATCTCAATTCATATAATAATTATTTACATATAATATGTCAATGTCAATTGTAGAAATCTATATATTTGAATATGGAAGAAATCATTCTCATTTTTAAATAAGATTTAATTAAAACACTATTTACATTTGTACTGTTAGTGTTTTTGTAAAATCAATATGATTCTATATTGTTATCTTGTATTAGCTAGGCCCATTTTTAATTTTAACCGTTTTTAATCATTTTAAATGACAGATTTTGTAACTTTATTCTATGAATATCCATTCTGGTTTATTTTCTCTGATATTATTATCATGTTCAATCAATTTGGTGTATTTTAATGGGTAGTAGTATATAAAAAGTTTATTTTTTTGAGAAAAATGTATATCAAATGTTAGAATGAAAACTATATATGATAAAAATAATTAATTGTAGTTTAAAAAATTTATGTACATTATTTTATATATGAGTTTTTAAAAAAATATTTGAACCTTCATTAGTTTTTATATTCAAGGCCAATACAAAAAAATTGACGTTTTTTTAATCGAAATGTCATTTCATAAAGCATATCATAACCCACTTCTAAATGGGCAAAATCGACAAAAGTGGTATGCTGAAACCCACTTTTTTATCTTTTTAAACTACCTATATTCAATAAAAATACAACCTCTAGTCCCAAATAGTTTTTTCTAGTGACACAGAAAATAGTATCTGAACTGAGAGGTGGAATCTCACCAAGAGGCCACATATGAAAAACATTTGGTGCTTATGATTATTGGGAAGGAAATATAATATCAAATCCTGGTGTCACCCGAGACAATCCCTTTCTACAAATTCATACATGTACATGACCATAGTGATGAATAAAATATCAAATATATTTTCAATCGTCCCATGAGAATGTGCATCTAGTCCCTCAAAACTAAAATGGCCATCTATTCATGGTTCCATTAGTAAGATGATTGTTATGCTCCAATAACTAATGGTTGGAATCCATAAACTACATATTTCTCTATGTATCCCCTCAATTTTAACTAGTGAAAAGTAAATCATTATAAGTGATAAGGAATTGGTTTTTATTATTTGACAGAGTGTAAAGACAATTCGTCATGTGTATACCATGGATATTTTCATGATATTAGGTATTATCTACATGAGAATGCTCATACACCAAGATTGTAAATATTACCCCTTCCATGTCTATAGATTCATATTTCATGACAGTGGATGAAAATTCTATCAATTGTCTTGTATATCTCTTCTAATCCACATTTCATCAAAAATGTTAAAAAATCCTTGAACTAACACCTACAATATCAATTATAGATGATATATGACCTAGTCAAATTATGGTTCAACCCGTAATATCACTCTAAAACTAATAAAATAATGTTATGGTATATTTTAATGGGTTCATCTACAAAAAAAATATTATTTAACATGATGAATGAAATTCAGTATCATCACCTATTCCTAATTGGATCATGGTAACATCCTCAAATCCAGTGAATCCTAAAATTTTAAGAGTATCCCATATTAACAACTGGCATATTAGTTTTGGGATTAATAAAATCTCCTTATATTAAATGTAAACACAATCATTCTATAATTTCCCATGATTTCCCACCCCAACTCTCGGTGTTCATCAATTGTTCGGTACTCCATGAACTACCATCAATTCAATCTACCATGTCAGAAATACCATCACACTTACCAATCATCTCCATAATTTATGATTCACCACAAGCATAAATATTTCATCCAGAAGTGGTTTAATCTCATTCCTTAATTATAAAACTCATTATAACATTCAATCCATGAAGTCTCAAATCTAAAAACTCACTTGAGTTATTATATGGTGTAGATAATTTCGAATTAGTCCATAACAGTTAGGTTCCCACTATTTAGAATTATAAAATTTCAAAAATATCTATTATTCTTCCCACATTGCAGTGTCTAATGAATCATTTTTACAAAAAATGATATCATATCCAATCATACATGCTCTATAACAACTTAACATGGATGTCAAACATGGAAAACATGACCATGATAAACACTAATAGACGAAAAGATATATAATATGCAGATTAGTGATCAAGAATAGTTTCCCACTTTGAAGAAAAATGAAACTCATCCTGATTCATGTTCACACATGTCATCATCATCCAAAATAGAATCCAACAAAAATCTACATCAGTATTTTTATTTCACTTTATCATTTTCAAAATGATATCCAAACTGAATAAAATGACTCTATTTCTAATTATTACCTCAAATATTTAACCCTCACATTATTCTCTCCATTATATGGTCCCTGTACATTGAGTATGACTTTTCATATTTCCTTCATGTACAAACAACACATTCCATGCCATCATGAAACCACACAGTTTAATATATTACCTTTCCTTGTCACTAAAACCCTATAAAATATAACACATTACTTATAAAATCAACAAGAATTGAATGTTACAATATTTACTACTATGATATGAAAGTTAAACAACAATATATTTCATCTCTATTAATTTAGAAGACTAGTGACACTACATATTCTTGAGTCATAATATATCACCCAATTATAAATAAGATTATTACTTTCCACGTTATTTAATAATAATTAGAAAATATCACATAATTATCAATGTATATGAACATGAACATATAATTTATAACCCAATAAAGAAGATAAATACTTAAAACTAATACCCCTACCAAGAATAAACTACCATAACAACCACCCATCTACCTAGGGGTCATCATCTCATCACTAAGAGTCCTACATGTGACAAACAACACCTAATCGACACCTAATGTCAGGAATTCATCAGTAGAATTTATTAAACCATTAAATTAAAAGTAAAACAACTTTATTAGTATAGTCTATTATATTTAGATAGCATCCTTCTAAACTAGATTCATGCATGAAAAATAACACTAGCCCTTTTTATAAAACATTTTGGTAAAACACATCCTGGGAAGATTTCATCAAAGGTCCATGTCAATGCTCATATTCTGAGTCAATAAAAATATCAAGTAATAATTTAAAATTTATCACTATACGAGGTTCAATGATTTAAAAATAACCTAATGGTTTAATTTTATGTAATTTATTTTAGGCTCATCTTCTTTAACATTTAAGTAATATCTTTTGTAAAGGATATCAATTACAAGTTATAAATGAAAATTTTACTAAGAAAATTATTATATTGGTGTCATGATGCATTAAAAAATTACTATATGATTTCCTTTCATCAATTAATTTATCCATATGTTTTCACAATTGTATATGGTAAAATAAATTCCCACTCCAAATCTATCGAGGAAAATACACTTTTGGTTAAAATTGATATTTAAGTTAACTCATTCATTAAACAATTAAATATCAACAAAATATACAAGAGATTTATCATATAGTGGGTTCAGCAGTTTAAATATTACACTCTATATTTGTATGTAACACCTTTTATGTGGACAATAACACTAAATAAAAATCCCACATAAAATCAATATACCACTATAGAGTTATGTATTAATGAATGATAGAAAAAATATGACAAAAAAGGGTCCCATCACAATAACATATATACAGTTATAAAGAAATCCATTCAAAATTTATAGATGTAACAATATTTAAATTAAAATGGGAATCACATCTATGTCAAACCCCCTATAGTTTAGATTACAAAATCCCATTATTTGGTTTAACTAATAGAATCATTATGCTGTAACTGACCTAGTGGGGTTGAATTATTAATTTAGAGATTCTGTTATATAGGGTTCTATATGAACCTGGATCTTCATTTTCTGGAATGTCATTATTTTTTCTGAAGTTTTGAGGAAAGTGGAGTTTCTGGAAATTTTTTAAGTACATGCTGTGTACTTTATGAGTACACACCGTGTACTCCCTTTCTGAACCAGGCCGTGTGCTGGAAATTTTCGGGCCACGCACACGGTGTGTAGGGGTGAAGGGGAGGCTGCTTAAAGCAGAGTACGGAAAAGTATAGTACACACAGTGTACTCAAGAAGTACACACCGTGTATTTTCTTCTTCTTCATTAAGAGGACTAGGGTCGCACCTAATAGACAAAACTTTATTCTTCCCTAGCATCTTCGATCGGGAGCGACCCGTATGGCCATGGATCTTCTCCGAGCCCCCGAGCCTCTATCCTTTCCCTGAAAGGACCAGCGTCAATTGTGTTGGAACCACAGCGGTGAGTTCTTCCTTCTCCTGGAGCTATGATTTCTAATTCCTCCTCTTTATTAAGTTATATTGAGTTGAGAGTTTTGTGTGTTATCATAGATATACACCATTCTGAGGACAATCAATCCTCATTGATCAAGTATATCGATCTCATAGGATCAAGGTAGGTGGTTTGGGCCTTACCTTTTGATGTCTTTGAGTTTAATGAGCAAATTCCACCAATACCCTTGAATGGGGTATTATGAGTTTACCTTTTCTCCCTTCTGGTTACACTGACCTTTCATGGATGATTTTTTTGAGGTAAATTAATCACATTTGTGGATAATTATCATGCTTGGATGTTTTTACCATGCTTTGTTCTTGTTGCAACCTTTGGGTCTCATTATCCTTTGGCTATTGTACATGTTTCCATGTATTGTGATCGTATGAAGGAATGATGTTGTAAACATGATTGTTACTCTGTAGACTATTTATCCAAGTATCTCTATAGGTGTACATTGGTTTGGCAAGTAGCCTTATAGGTGCACTCTGTCCTTATAGCATTAATATCCACTGATTGGAAGGGGACTATGAGAACCCGGTGCTATAGACTATAAGAGATAGACTGAGTGAGGTTCCCAGACAGTCTTAGATATTATAGACTATATAGGGATAGACTGAGTGAGCTTTCTCAGAGAGTCTTGGAAATTATAGACTACAGGGGATTGATCGAGTGGAGTTCCTAGAGAGTCTTTTTTAATATAGACTATAGGAGGGTAGACCAAGTGAGCTTCCTCAGAGAGTCTTTACCTTGTTTTAATGTCATTAAAACCATCCCAGGATAGAGGAGGAATTGACTGAGTGAGATTCCTTAGAGAGTATGTGGTATACCTGAGGCTATAGGAGGATTGACTGAGTGAGCTTCCTTAGAGAGTCTATAGACCTTGGGGCTAAGAGGGTTAGACCACGCGATCTCCCACAAAGAGTCCCTGACTACCAAAGACTATAATGGTTATTGATCGGGTGAGCTTTCCCAGAGAGTCTTATAATTTCGTATGACCAAACTAGAGGGTTTAGGCTGAGTGCACTATCCAGAGGGGATAGCTACGAGTACATCCCATAGGGTTTCCTATTTTTGTTAGCTATTTCTTCACCACTACTTATTATTATGCGGACTGATCACTTTTGTATATCATCCAGTTTACTGCTTACTAATTACTATCTGCTATTTCCACTACTGTTTAATTCTTTTTGTACTATTTCTTGCCATATACTCACTAACTATTAGGAACAGATCTTCAGGTAGTTTCCCACTAGGATTTAGTCTCACAACCTATTTGGGTCATGTTTTTGGGCCCAAACAGACTATGTTGTTACAGGTATAGACAAGATAAAGAGACCTTCGACTTCTAGTACTTTATTTCTTTTGAGTAGGAGAGCATGGGACCAAGCATTGGCTTGCGATGTTGAGGAGATGTTTACCTTATTTTGTACTTGTTTTGGTACTATTTTATTTTTCAGAATTGTGACTTGGTTGGATGGTTTCCTAGATATGTATCATCCATCATTTCATATATATATATATATATATATATATATATATATGAGCTCAAGTTGTTTTCGGATTTAGTCGTTATGCTGTTTATTAGTATTGGTTATTTATTGCTTCCTATCTTACATGATTATTTACTTCCACTGTATACTCAGCAAATAAGGGCATAGTTTCTCCACTTTTACACCCAAGGCCCTCGCTGCTAGTTTGAAACATCTGGTGTTTGGGAAAATGCGCTTCAGGCCATGTGACCAACCGGGTACGGGGTGCCTCTGGGTGGCATCTGAAACCGGGACATTACAAAGTGGTATCAGTGAAATTCCTTTCTATTGATTTATTGTTTGGAGCCTTACCTAGGGATAGGATAGATTCGGTACGTGCTAATAAGATGTGTCCGGGAGTAGCTAACCTGTGTACAGGAAAAATCCATACTACCTTGTTTATTGCATTTTTCGGGTTTTTAGGTTTTACAATTGATATGATTTCACCTAGAGTGATTCACATGACTTGTATTGTTATTGTTGTTGCTATTATTGTTCTATTTATGTCATAACCCGATGAGATGAGGGTATGTCATCTCATGCATCATATAGTAACTTATTGTAAATCAAATTCCATGCATTCTTTCCACGCCATCAAGGATGCATTAGCGATTGCATGTGATTGTGATAGACTTTGTGTAGATTATGAATGCTCTTATGATAGATTCTTGATAGAATCTATGCTATTTGATAGATGACTTTTTTTATTATACCTTACTTAAATGAATGCTAAATTTTTGTTTTGGATGTGTTATGGGCCCTCTTGAATCAGAAATTAAGGAATCATTGACCTTTTTTCAATATATATGACTACTTTGGATGCGAAGAACTGGTTCGTGGAGAGTATGGGCCCTCACAGATCAGAATTTGGCACCTTCTTGCCTTGTTTTCTGTGTTTCTGGGCTGTGCTGCAATTTATGTGCTACTACCAAAAAAAACCCAGAATATACGGCGTTTACTTTATGACTAAACGCCATGTAGTTTCAAACCGTGTCACTAACTGTGTGAGAAGGAACACGATGTAGAGGGAATTTCATTAGGAACACGTTGTGTACGTTAGGTACACGCCGTGTAGTATATAGTATTGTACCCAGCCATGTCACTAACAACACGGGTCGGGGGAGCTCGAGAAGAACACACCGTGTTGGTAAAGAACACGACGTGTAGTATTGTTCCAGATACCCGGCCGTGTCATAAGCAACATGGGTTAGTGTTATCTTCTCCTATACATGCCGTGTTTGTTCGGAACACGCCGTGTAAGGGTCAACCGTGTAGCCAGCCATGTAACTAACCACACATGTGGCCGAAACCTAGTCTAGGACACGCTGTTTCCATTGTGAACACGTCGTGTAGTCTAGGGTTAAATGGACTATCTCGGTTAGACATGTAAAGATACTCGAGTAGGGGAATAGAGCTCCAGTACGTGCCGTGTGGCGGGACAACACACCATGTAGTTGGGGTGTTACATGACCAGAGGTGGCAGGTGTACACACCCAGGTCTTTGGTTTAGGTGAACATGTAGTGTAGTTTTTATACACGCCATGTAGTCGTGTTTTGTAAACTCGAATGTATCCTTCTACTGTTCTCGTTTTGTACTCTTGTGTTCTAAGTCATTAATAATCTGGATATGAGGGGTGGTTTTTATCTTTTCAGAACTATCCCTCTGAGACGTCCTCCAGTTGTACATCAGTTGTTAGACGAAAATCAAAAACTAGATATGGTCGATTAGGGACCTCTTGCAGATCCTCCTGCTATGCCAGCCTTGGCACCATCAGTCTTACTCATCACAGGCGCTGATACGCAGTTCAGGGAGGACTTCCTGTGGGTGATGAAGATTTTTCATGGAGCGCCGACTCCTGCCCCATCGATGGCCGAATTGACATGGGTATTTCAGTAGAAGCATCCTATTACTTTATTAGGGGATGTAGGACTCCGGGCTTTAGAGTCGTGGATTGAGACCACACTGATGATCATTGAGCATCTGGAGATACCCAAAAACATGGTAAAGATGGAAACTTATATGCTCTATGACACTACCAAGAGGTGGTGGGAGGTGATCTCACAGTCTGGGCACCAGCAGAGTATGTCATGGGAAGAGTTTCGTCACTCCTTCTATGACTACTTTTACCTAGAGTCCTTGAGGGCTGACTGAACCCTGGAGTTGATGAGTCTGTAGAAAGGTACTCTTTGTTTTGGAGTAATCCTCCCACTTTACCAAGCTGCAGTGCTTCACACCCATCCCAGCAGGTGATGATTCGTTCTTTTCTAGGAAATTTGAGGAAGGTCTCAAGCAGGAGATCCATTCCTAGGTGAATATCATTAGGTTGACTTCGATATATTCTATCATCAACCAAGTGATGAAACCTGAGCGCAACCTGAGGGATTCTGGAGTGGTGAGCCAGGGCGGTTCGACATCGAGAGGTAGTGTTCCTCTAACGGATAGTTGGAAGCGCCGTAGAGAGTCTTCTCGAGGATATCAGGGCAGGCGGGGTGTATCTTCTAGCAGCCAGGTTTTATGGTACATGTGTGGTAGGAGTGGGAATACTAGGCCTTAGTGCTAGAGAGACCCGATGGATTGCCTTTATTGAAGCAAGATGGGCCATCTTCAATGCTTCTGTCATATCTCTCACCTTCAGCTGGTGGTAGGGTTTCATCTATGACCCTGCGTTTACGATATGCTTTTCCAGTTTCTCACCACTATGGTAACTAGAGTTCTTCAGGACATTCGCATCAAGGAGGAGGTCGTGGCTGCGGTGGTCAGCCACCAGGTTTCAAACGGTAGTAGAGTGGGTTAGCTCATAGTGGCCAGCCAGGGGCGCAGGGCCGCGGTAAAGGCTAGACCTTCATCATGGAGCAAACTTATCAAGAGCAGGATCACGACCCTTCTATAGATCAAGGTATGATTATTGTAGCCTCATATTTATCTTCATACCTTTTCAATACTAGTGTTTCACATAGTTTTATCTCTGTTTCTGTTATGAAGAGCCTTGGGCTCTATATCCTTTCATCTGCTGACTTGTTGACTCTTGAAATGCCGTTGGGAACGAGGAAATATATCGTATATCAGTTCAGAGTGTTATCTCTTGACGTTTCAGGGTGTCATTCCTTTTGGTACCTCTATTTCTTAGAGATGATGGGCTATGACGTCATTCGAGGGATAGATTGGTTGGTTCCCTTCTAGGAAATCATCGATTTCTATCACCGCAGGGTGAGTTTCGTGTCACCAGAGGGCAGATAATTCCTTCATAGAGGTGAGTGGTATGTCAAGGTGGGTAGATCTAGAACAGATCATCATGGGGTAGGATGAGTTACATCCCAGATTGATAGTCTTTATCTGGATGACCTGGGGAATACACAGTTAGACTTTCCTCTAGTGATGAATCATTTTAGAGATGTCTTTTCAGAGGACATTTCAGGTTTGCCTCCAGAGTGTGAGGTAGAATTCTCAATTGCGCTCATGCCAAGAGTGGCACTGGTATCCATTCATCCTTATAGGATGGATACACCTGAGTTGCAGGAGCTCAAGAAGAAGTTGAAGGAGTTACAGGAAAAGGGTTTTTACCGAACCAGTACTTCTCATTGGGGTTCGCCTGTCCTGTTTGTGAAGAAAGCAGACGACACCCTTCGTCTTTGTGTGGATTAGAAGAAGCTAAACTAGTTGATTGTCAAGAACTTATATCCTTTACTATGTATCGATGACATCTTTGATCATCTTCGAGGAGCCCAGGTGTTCTAGAAAATCAATTTGAGGTCTGGTTATCATCAGTTGCGCTTTAGACCATCATATATACCTCTTATAGACATTAGGAGAAGTTACGATCTATAAGAGTATATAGTCATGTCATTCAATCTCACGAATTCACCAGTAGTTTTTATGGCACTGATGAATCGAGTGTTCCATCTATACATATATTCCTTTGTGGTGGTTTTCATGGAAGACATCTTGGTGTACTCTCGCACTCGATACGACCATTCCACACATCTTGATATTGTTCTGAGTACATTGAGAGAGAATCAGTTATATGCTAAGCTATCGAAATGCCACTTTTGGATGGATCAGATTCACATTCTGTGTCATTTTATCTCAGAGAAAAGAGTATTAGTGGACCCAAAGAAAGTGAGAGATGTAGTTTCCTGGGAGAATCTGAAGAATTTCTTTGAGGTGCAGTGTTTTCTAGGGCTGGCTGGATACAACATGATTTTTATAAAGGACATTTCATGCCTAGAAGCACAGATGATAGGTCTTACCAAGAAGTGGGTGAAGTTTTGATGGTCAGATTCTTCTAAGTTATCCTCTCTGGAGTTGAAGGGGAGTTTGACATCAGCACTGATACTGGTCCTGCCAGAGTCGAGCAAGGGCTATATTATTTACTGTGATGCTTTCGGTATTAGCCTGGGAGTTTTTCATATGCACAAATATGGGGTCATTGCGTATGGGTCCCGGTAGTTGAGGCCACATGAGAGGATGTACCTGGTGAACAATCTGGAGATGGCGGCTGTTGTTCATGCCTTACACTGTTAGAGACACTACCTTATGGGACAGAACATTGTGGTTTTCACCAACCACAAGAGTCTCAAGTATATCTTCGCTCAGCATGATCTGAATCTGTGAAAGCATAGGTGGGTCGAGTATCTTCAGTCTTTCGACTTCAAGCTCACCTATACGCCGGGAAAGGGAAACGCAGGGGCAGATGCGTTGAGTAGGAGAATAGAGATTCAAGTAGTTCAGGATTCTAGTAGTGAGTGGCAGCTTATGGGTCTATTCTCTGAGATGAATCTAGAGGTGCACGACAGATAGGGATAGAATTACATATATTCTATAGTTGTTACCTCTTCTATTTTTGATCAGGTACAGATGAGGAAGCTATCAGACGTAGAAGGCTTAGTCTTGCAGGAGAGTGTGTCTGGAGAGGACCTGCTTCCTGGGGTGACAGTGGGAGAGGATGAGATCCTGCATTTCCAGGGATGCGTGTGGGTGCCAATAGACATACGCAAGGAGCTGATGTAGGATTTTCATTCATCGGTTTGGGCTGTTCATCCTTGTGTCACCAATATGTTTCGTGATCTACACCGCCAATATTTGTGGCTAGGTATGAAGGGCGATGTTGCTAGTTTTTTCATGAGATGTTCTATTTTCAAGTAGGTGAAAGAAGAGCATTAGTGACCAGCATGGCTTTACACCAGTTACCCATTCCTGAGTGGAAGTGGAACGATGTCGCAATAGTCTTCGTGACCGGCTTACAAAGGTCACCTCAAGGGAGTGATGTTGTTTGGGTTTTCATCGATAGGCTTACGAAGGTTTCTCACTTCTTTCCAATGAAGGAGACCTTCAGTGTTGAGGAGCTGGGATGGTTGTACATCTGGGAGATTGTATGTCTACATGGAGTTCCACATTCCATTATTTTATACAGTGACGTGCACATTACTTCTCAGTTCTTGGAGGGAATTTAGAATTCTTTGGGTACACAGGTACTTTTGAGTACATCATACCATCCGCAGACTGATGGCCAGTCCGAGCGTATGATCCAGGATCTTGAGGATATGTTGCGATCTTGCATTCTAGAATTTTGCGGTTCATGGGAGAAGCATATTCCTTTGGTGTTATTTTCCTATAATAATAGTTTCTAGGAAACTATTCTAATGTCGCCTTATGAGGCTTTGTACGGTAGGCCATGCCGATCACCCTTATGCTGGATGGAGGTAGGAGTGATAGCTTTGCAGGGACCTCGCCTTGTTCAGGAGATCTTAGAGCAGATAGAGTTGATTTGGAAGAGGATTACTACAAAACAGTCTTGACAGATGTCTTATGCTGATCAGTGGAGATGACCTCTGGAGTTCAAGGTTGGGGATCAGGTTTTTTTGTGTGTCGCACCGAGGTTGGGACACAAGAGGATTCAGAGACAAGGTAATCTTTCACCGTGGTACGTCGGGCCGTTTGAGGTGTTGGATAGAGTTGGGCCGATTTCCAATCGGTTTCAGTTAACGTAGAGGTACCGGGCTATACAGGACGTCTTCCATGTTTCTCAACTCTGACATTACTTCAGACCCATCTCATGTCGAGGTGGTTGACCTTGAATTGGATGCGTCGTTTGAGGGGAATCCCATCTAGATTTTTGATCGCAGTATAATGATTCTTCGTGGCTAATCTATTCCTCTATTACGAGTGTTATGGCAGCATGGGCGAGTGTAGGATGAGACTTGGGAGAGGGAGACCGATGTATGATCACAATGGCCAGATCTGTAAGGGTTTTCTTCTTCTATGACTTGGTAGGGAAATTCAGGGACGAATTACATTAAGGGGGGAAGTTTGTAAGAATCCAGATCTTTGTTTTTAGGTATGACTTTCTTTTTCCTGGATTTTTGAGGAAGGAGGAGTTTCTAGAAATTTTTGATGTAAATGCCATGTACATTATGAGTACACACCGTGTACTCCCTTTCCACGCCTGGCTATGTGCTAGCCGTGTATGGGCCACACACACGGTCTGTAAGGGTGAAGTGGAGGCTTCTTAAAGTTGAGTACGTAAAAGTAGAGTACACACCGTGTACTCAAGAATTACACGCCGTGAATTTTTTTTGTTGTTTAGATGGACTGGGGTCATGCATATGCGATAGAACTATCTTCTTCTCCAGGGCCTTCGACAGAGAGCGACCTGTATGGCCACATATCTTCTCCGAGCCCACAAGCCTCTTTCCGATCTCCGAATCGACCGTCATCAATTGTATTGGAACCACAACTGTGAGTTCTTCATTCTCCTAGAGCCATGATTTCTAATTCCTCCTCATTTTTTAGTGATCATGTGTTGAGAGTTTTGTGCATTTTAATAGATCTACTCAATTCTGAGGAGAATCAAGCCTTGTGGTTCAATTATATCGATCTCCTAGGATCGAGGTAGGTCTTTTTTTCCTTACCTTTCAATGTATTTGAGTTTTATATTTAAATTCAACCAATACCCGTGAATGGGGTATTGTGTGTTTACCTTCTCAACCTTGTGGTTATTCCTGCCTTGCATTCATGCTTGTGTTGTGGTAAATTAATCACGTTTGTAGGTAATTATTGTTCTTGGAAGTTTTACCCATGAATTATATTATTTAAACCTTTGGGTCTCTTTAGACATTGGTCGTTGTACATGTTTCCATGCCTTGTGATCGTAGGACAGAATGATGTTGTTAACATGCTTGTTGCTCTGTATACTGTTCAGTCAAGTAGCTCTATAGGTGTACATTGGTTATCCAAGTAGCTCTATAGCTGTTCTCTGGCCTTATAGAATTAATATACACTTACTAGAACAAGACCGTGAGAACCCGGTGCTATAGACTATAAGGGATAGACCGATTGAGCTGCGTAGAGGGTCTTATATATTATAGACTATACAAGGATAGACCGAGTGAGATTCCTTAGAGAGTATTGGACATTATAGACTATAGGGAATAAACCGAGTGAACTTCCTAGAGAGTCTTAGTTATTATAGAATATAGTAGGGTAGACCAAGTGATCTTCCTAAGAGAGTCTTTACCTTGTTTAAATTTCTTTAAAACCTTCCTAGGCTAGAGGAGAAATTGACCCAGTGAGCTTCCTCAGAGAGTCTGTGGTATACATGTGGCAATATGAGGATTGACCGAGTGAGATTCCTTAGAGCATCTCTAGACCATGGGGCCAAGAGGGTTAGACCATGTGATCTCGCTTAGAGAGTCCCTGAATACCCTAGACAATAAGGGGAATTGACTGAGTGAGCTTCCCTAGAGAGTCTTATAATTTTGTATGACCAAACAAGAGCGGTTATGCTAAGTGCCCTTCCTAGAGGGTTGTGGTACTTCTTGGATAAAACCATAGTAGATGGATGTGAGTAGTTCCTAGAGGGTTTCCTGTTTGTGTGTGCTATTGCATTATCGCTACTTGTTGTTTTGTGGATTGATCACTGTTGAATGTCATATTATTTACTACTTACTGATTGCTTCCTGCTGTTGCTGTTACAATTTACTGCTTTTTGTACTATTACCTGCCATATACTCACAGACTGTTAGGAACAGATCTTCGGGTGGTTGCCTACTAGGATTTAGTCTCACACCCTGTTTGGGTCATGTTTTTGGGCCCAAACAGACTATGATGTCATAGGTGTAAACAATGGAATGCGCCCTTCGACTTTTGATACTTGATTTTTTGGAGCAGGAGAGCATGTGACCATGCTTTGGCTTGCGATGCTGAGGATCTGTTTACTTAATTTTGTACTTGTTTTGGTATTATTGTATGTTTCAGCATTGTGATTTGTTTGGCTTCTTTCCAATATATGTATCATGCATCATTTCATATATATATATATACATATGAGCTCCATTTGTTTGTTGATTTAGTCATTCTGATGATCATTATTATTGGCTGTTTACTGATTCCTCTTATGCATGTTTATTTGCTTCTACTGTGTACTCTTCCAATAAGGGCATAATTTCCCCACTACCACACCCAAGGCCCTCACGGCAAGTCGGCAGCCTCTGGCATCTGGGGAAATGTGTTTGAGGCCATGTGACCAACCGGGTAAGGGGCGCCTCTGGGCGGCCTCTGGAACAGGGACGTTACAACTTCTATTCCCACATTAAAAATTTACTAGACTTAGTAATTTAAAAATAAAAAACCATTTATCTCGAATATATTAGTGATAAAATGAATTTATTTAAACCAATGTAATTTCCATATAAATTAATATTCTTCTCCATGATTTAAAATTTTGAAAATATTTTATTTTTAATGGTACAATTATATAAATCATTATTCCAATACTATAAAGAAATGATACATTTTAATTTATAATTGGAATTCATGTTATTACAAACGATTCATTACCATCGATATCATAATATAACCAGTCCATATTTAATGATTCTATTCTACAGGACACCCTTACCCATTTATAAAGCACCAGACATATTATAAATTACAGTGAACCATTTAATCATAACCACAAATGTTTCAGCCACAGAAACCAATAGTCCAGGATGAAACACATCCCCATTGGTTGATTAAGGATCCTCCATAATGTTATATTGGAAAACACAAGATAGGTTGATACTATAACATTATTTAACCAACCTTACATTATAACCATACTAATGAAAATTATCACAACATGTATGGATATAACTACATAAGTAAAGGCACAAAAAAAGCATGATATACAAGTATGCATGCTAATTAATCAATAAAACATGGAATACTTATATATATGTCACATAATTTACACATGGATGGTATATAGATGAAGATGATAATGAAATATAAATCCAATATTCCTAGAATGATTTTTTAATTCAACCTTATCACATTCAATACTGAGCTAATATGTAAATCCCATGAGTTTACAAATCAATAAAAAGTGGATGTTCATCAATCATTATCAATAGAATAATGAATAAAAGACAATAAGAAACCATCATAAACAAAAATTATACCCCATATAACTTCATATTTCTATTGTGAGTGTGTTGGATGAACCAGGACATGATCCATTTACCATGTGATGGGGCATTCCAAGCCTCGTGGATACCATACAGAATAGAATGAAAAACAAAAAATGAATTTTCTAATATCCTTAGTAATGTCCCAATCCAAGATTAATTGAAATAGTTATTCTAGTCGATTCTCTATGTAGCCTCAAGAGTGATACCCACTTCACCAGAAGATTTTGAATAGCGATGAGGGTCTAAAGGGTGGTATAATTGAGATATAAAACCCTACGGATTAGTAATAATGAAAGAATAATCATAAATAAATGAAAAATATTTGAAATATATTATTACAATAATAATAAACAACCAAATTTAATTTACAATATCTTATAGAGACGATGATGATAATATTCTATACAAAATTGGGATCATGCGTAAAATAAAATAAATGCAATGTAAACATAAATAGAATAACTGTAGCTATAATCCAACATTATCGTAAGAACATGATCAGTCATCTTCTATCACACATTATTGTTGTCAATAAGAACAATCATCCAAATATGAGATTCTAACTTGATCATTTCATGCGGCCATGAGATCATTATTATTAAAAAATGGATACCAAAAAATATGTTTGAGTAAAATTTAGTAGGATACCAGCAACAATGCCCCACCTAATAAAATATATGAATATAAAGTGAAGAATCATGGATGTTTTTTAAATAAAGAAACTAAATAAACTATATATAAATAACTATGTCAATATGAGGTCCTCAGAGAATACATGGCTGACCATAAATTCCTAAACCAATGTCAGAATGTAATAATGTTCTTCACCATCTATAAATTCACACACATATAGACACACATAGACATAGATAGACACACATATGTATTTCTTTCATTTCTGGCTAGGACTTGAGGCAGATGACCAAGGAATCCTTATATAATGATTATCATATAAGACTCTACATATCTTATTATAATAAAAAATTAGTATTTTATGATAAAATAATTATATATATACCTTAATGTTAAATAATATGACCAACGTCACTATTTATGGAATTCTCAATCAAGATCGATGTGGTTCCAAAGACCTAATATAAGTTCATCTAACCAATAAGTCATGCCTCAAAATTCCGTATCAAAATCATACTCTAGCTCAAGGAATACTATAATTTCATTCGACTTATGATACGATCCAATAAAATAAATATAAGGAGTTTGTGTATCACTCATGGAATATCATAATTCATTTATTCTCTAGGATCATAAAGGAATTTCATATAAGTAAATCATGTATCAATGAAGGAATAATCTCATTCGATTTAATCATATGATTCCATTAATTGAATTTTGTGTAAGTATCTAATGTTCCATTCAAAATGTTATATCACATTTAATTTAATATCAGATCCCATCTAATGAATTATATGTAAGGGACCCAAATTTTTCTCACGGTGGTGCATCTCAATTAATTTAAATTACGATATAATCTAAAGAATTATGAGTAAGGAACCCAGGTTCTAATGAATGATTGTTATTTAATTTCATATATTTATTAATTTCCACATATTAATTAATAATGAAAAGGTTTATGGGATGATATTAAATATTAAATAAATTCTCCTAAATTCTATCATATTTCTTTCTGATGAAGAATTTGATAGAACACCATAGGATGGTGTTTGGCTATATAAGAAACATTTTTTAGATATTTAATTAAAATATAATAACATTACATTCAGTAGGTTATTTATTCAAAATGAATTTTTATTAATTTAACATGAACATGTAATCATAGAATTCTGGTTTAGATGCATTACAACAAACATTTACCATTCAAAGGAGTTCCAGTTTTAAGTGGAAAGATAAACACCCTCTGTGTTGTTTGGGATAATTATGGAAATTTCCTATAGGGAACAAAAAGTGACACACCCAAGAGGGTTACATAATTGTGGTATAAACCACAACAATTTCAAAGTCACTCATTTAGACAAAAGGAAATTATCTAGAAAATTATATTTATATTTTACACATTTAAGAGATTACATATAAGATTCCATCACATGACATAATTAAAAAATATTATAAAAATGTGAGAAATTGA
The DNA here is from genome assembly GCA_963277665.1 of Viscum album. NCBI lineage: Eukaryota > Viridiplantae > Streptophyta > Magnoliopsida > Santalales > Viscaceae > Viscum > Viscum album. Next base: position 1,916,936,576 of record OY728148.1, on the reverse strand, counting down.
TGGAAAGGTCATGGAAAACTAAATTCATTCTTATGAGCCTTTAGTACTCTAATAACAGGTTTTGATTCAAGTTGAGACTACAGAAATCATATGAATAGATATACTAACCTAAAAATGGAATATGATCTTGCACAAACAGAGAATTAAATAAACTGAATGATCTCAAGATAAAAATCAATATTATTGAGAGACTAATAGTTTATCAAATAAAGTTGAAAACAATATATTCTAAAATTAAATTACAGAGATCAGACCAGGCCGAGGGGGTGTCTATGGGGAAATCGAGTGACTAAAGGACATGTTTTATATGAATGAGAGAATAATGGAGGGGAGGATACTTAAAATATTTTTATGTTAGGTGGTAAACTTATAGTTCTCTAATGATACCTAATGTTTGTCTTAACATTATTGAAAATAGTGTGCTGAATATGTAGTCTTACTTCTCAAAGAATATCCCAACATGCATGGGTATAGTCAATGGTTATGAATTTTCTTCCAAACATATGTGGTCCCTCTTCACAGTAGAACCAAGCACACAATTTCCCATACAGTTCCATGTAGTTTCAACAAATCATGTTCCCATAAAAACATGCATCATGATTTCTGAATCACGGTTAGGAAAACTGTGCACCAACTAGGTACCCCCTATCTGTAATTCCAGAAACATATTTTTCAATGTACAATTGTCCTCAATATCAGCCTATCACCTAAATCAAATTTTTGCAATCAAAAACCATCTATAAGAAACACTTTTTAATGATTCCTTTATCGAAATTACATTTTGATGGTTGGTTATATATGTGGTTTTTCAAAATAAATTAAAATACAAAATTCCATTGGTAATTGTATACTAGTACAAAAATGGGGTGTTATATCAATTATATAAAAAATTAATCCAAATCAATACATTATTTTAAATATTTTATGCTTTATTATTTCTCATCAGTCCTTTATATTCTCATCAGTACATATAAATAAAAATTCATCAAAAACAAATTTAAATAATTCTAATTATAATATAAAATCCATTTAAATAAATAAAATATTTTTTTATAAATATCCTATTTATTTACATGAGGTTATACTATTCATTTAGTTTTCTTAAAGATTATTCATATTTTATTTTATTAATATTACTCTTGATTTATAATAAAACATATAGAGGTTCGTTAGTGTTCTGTAATTTGTGTGATACATGTTATTCAACAAAAAAAATTCATAATGGAAAATATTTAATTAAATATCAGGGTGTCACATTATACACATTATATAAATTGTATGTTAAAATTTTATTTATTTCAAACTAATGAAAATAGATAGTGGTGTCATTTTGTTATAAATACATAATGGTATATTATAAAATGATATATCAAACACGTTATCATAGTTAAGACAATGATGATCTTTTTTATAATTTTGAAGCGATATTATTATAAATTATTTAGTCCAATCATATTTAGGCTAATTACCCATCATTAATTGATATTAATATTTATATATCAGAATTGATATATATTGGAATTTTAATTTTAACAATACATCTGTATACATTCATTTTTTTTATTATGTATGTGAAATGTAATTATATTATTCTAGAATTTAATTTGGTCTCTATCTAATGATTAATATTCCATTAATAAAATCCCATGAAATTACAGTAAAAAATATATATGATTATTTACCAAATGAAAATTCTTGAAAACTACTATTTGAGAGAATCTATAAACCATGGAGAAATCATTTTACATCTACTATTTTAAAAATATAATTTGTTAAATATTCAATATTTCACATTATATATTTAAAATATGAAAATTTTTTATATATACAAGATTTTTATGGACATGGATATAATTGAAAATATTCAGTTCCTCAGTGAAATTCTTATCCACCTAACACTATTTTATTTCTATGACCCACTTCAGCAGTTCTGATTGCATGGGCTCTTATATATTCACTATGTCATAGTGATTTTTGATGATCATTTTCATCATTAACATCCTTATTAGGTAATTTATTTGTATAAATCCTAAAATTATATCAATTGAAGAGTTGATGAGTGGGTGGAGCATTATTTGAGACCATTATACCCTCAATTATATTAGTCAGCCTCAATAAATCTATTGAACATTCATAACTATAATGGTTAATTTTTTTATACATTAATCATTTCCCCAATGCATTGTTATATTCTCTTGGGTGATTAATCCCAAAAAAAATTAGATATTAGATATTTAATATTCGTTACATCATGGGTTTCATGAACATTATATTATGGAAACTCCATTTTTTCTTATATTGTATTATTGTTCTGAAAGGGTCATGTTCTTAATCATAATTCCTGATTTCTGTCTATGATTAACATAAAAAATATTCACACTATCTATAACCCCATTTGGGATTTTATTAGAATAGTCATTGTACTATCTATCAAACTCCCCATTAGCACGATTCATCATAGTCCAATTCATTGAATAAAAAAATGTTTTCATGAAAACTAGAAAAATAGTATTGATAGTATGAGAATATATGATAATGTAAGTACACCATATAATGACCTAAATTATAAGATATATTTTATATTTACCATATAATGATTTAGATCCATAATAGGGTTTTTATGTTTTATTTTCTTATAATTATTAATATAATTTTAAAAAATAACATAACCCCACCCAAATTCCCATAGAGATGACCCAAGTTAGACAAACATATATTTTAAATTATCTCCTTAATGTAATGATTTGTACTTGTAATAGTCACAAAATACAATATCTAAAAGGATTAATGATATTGATAATTATAATCATAATCATCTTATTAAATATTATTGCATCAGTATCCTTGGAAAACATATCTCTAATAAAATATCTTTTATACATTGTCCTGTTTATAATATAATAGGGAATTTGAAAAAGTTGGTACACTTAAAAACTATGAAAGGGGAGAATTATCTATGAATAAAATGGTTTTATGTCATAAACATATGATAAAATGGGATAACTGGTGAAATGACTAATTCAATAGGGAATAGAATCATAATTTATAATCATAACAGATAAGAAAAATCATAAATCCTAAAATAAGAATATAGGACAATAAAATGGTCATCATGAATGAATAAAAATTACTCCATGGCTTTGAAACATTTAAAAATTATCCTCATCAAAGGATATATAACATATTAAATTATAATATAATAAAAAATTTCCTTAGAATAATGATTTGACTAAACCTGTGATGTCAATTCATTAATATTCTGAACATATCCATTATTTCCATGCATTACTTTTATAAAAAAAACCATTCATGTCAACCTAATTAAGTTTTGATCAAACCCATAATATCCAAACATTATTTTTTTTAAAAATACGATAATGTATATGCATGAAATAATTACATCATGGGATATAAATATTGAAAAAATTTATTTGAGGGATGTATTAGAGCCAAAAATTAACTTAATTATATAACATACAATTGTGGTCCACATTAAATCGGTCATTCATCATATCATGAAATAAATTTTGAAAATTGTTTTCATATCATTTCCAAAAGGTATAAAATAACAATACATCAAGAGTAGACAGGTTGATACATTAAAAAAAATTGATAAAAATAAATATTAATGAATAAATAGTATTCCCATATACATTAATCTAGAATATATATCAATTTTGTTCGTTAAGTTATGAAAAATATTTTTTATAGATAATTTTATTCATTGCAATAAAAAACGTTATGGGTCACATTAAAAATCTTATTTGAAAAATTAAATTGATTATATTATTAAACCACCCATTAAAAGATTAAAATTTATTGTAACTTAAAATATTATTTAGATAAAAAATTTTGATAGAATTATAAAAATATTTAAGCATTAAAACTAATATATTTATAAATTTTAGGATGTTTTAATGACAAAACAAAATCAAAAAATTATTTTAAAAAATTATTTTTTAAATCAGAAAAATAAAATTATTTATTTTATAATATAATATATAAACCTAAAAATATTAAAATAACATATTTATGTTAGGAAGTATTTTTATATTATGGAAAAAATATGATTATAATGGATGAAAAATATTCTTTATAATATTATATTTTTACAGAGTGATATAAATAAAAAAGCATATTTATATTAAAAATTATCAAAACATAATGTAAAAATTACAATATAGAGTAAATAAATGGTGGCAAAAAATAAGATTATATACCAATAATCAGGGAACAATGATCATGACCCAACATTAAGTGAATTCTATTGGCATAAGCCTAATGAATTTGGTATCACTAGTGAAACTACTTGAACATTTATGAATAAAATTCCAATTATTTTAATTAAATATATTCTAGATATATAAAATACATTCACTCCATTTTTTTATTATATCCAATTAAATTTAGATGTCTGTTATGTATCCTTATAATTGATAATATAACCATTCAATAGTGATCACATGACTTGTATAAATATTTTGTTTTAAAAAATCATTATGAGATAGACATAAGAAGTTATGGCCTCACCCACTAGGTTAGTACCCTATGAATCCCATTAATTAGAGCTTCCAATGGAGATATAAATTGTTGCATTTTCCCTAGGCCAAGCCCATTCCAAATTCCAGTAACATATGTATGAGTGGAACTACCTGTAGGTGATGTTTATGTTCATCAAGACCATGATTCAAACCATGTTAACTAAACGGCCCCATGAATGCCCGACCACACACACCATACTCTTATGGATTTTTCTGGTGTAATAATGGGATATGTAAAAGGACACTAGAATTATTATTATGTGCATTAGTATTTTATAGATTAATGAATATACTTTAATTTTATAATTTTTATTTTACAAATGATTTTTAAGGAATCGATAGTATTTTTTGTTAGTATTCATATTCAATTAAGAAATATATTGTGATGATTTAATGTATTTTTTAATCAAATATTATTTTAATAAAATATTATTACTAATTTATTTTTATTAAATAAAAATTTTCTTATAATTTTTATCAGGTCATTTATGATTTTAATGAAGGATTGAAAATTATTTTTGTCAAAACCCGTCAATTTACAATAATTGTAAATTTTTATTTGAAAAGTCAAAATTTACATCCTAATAATTCTATTTAGATAAAAGAAATATCATTTTTTTAATCTGGATGTTAAAATTATCCAATGAAAAACTTTTCAGATTGTTTTGAGACAATTAATTTTTTTCATAAAACATAAGTGCAATATAAATATACAATATTATTTTTATGATATAATAATGACCAAATAGTTATGTAATAAAATAATAAAAAAGGTATATTTTGACAAATGTATGTTTTGTCTTTAATAATAATGTAATATTATGTTTATTTTATTTATTTCATAAAGCCTTAGTGATTCCCCAATGACCTAAAATATTTTACGATTTTAAAATTCATTTCTTTGAAAATGATCCTCACCTCCCCATATGTAAGGAAAATATTATAACATATTCAGAAGTTATCCTTCTAAAATAATTTATATCACTCCCTTAATCATGAAACCATTGAAAAAACTCCATGGGATGGGTTGTGGGTTTGAATATTTTTTTTGTATAGTGTCCACAACCAAAATAATAATGAATTTCCCCACCTCACCCATATAATCCCACCCAAAAACCAATTTCACTTCACTCAAGTTAATTGAATTTATTCCACACTCTGATCCATACTTCCAAGTATCCTACCAATTTCCCCAAGCTCCCAACAATCCTCCCCCAAGCCTGTAGGATTGCACATCCATTTAAGGGATCTCCCTCTCAAAGTTTTTCCTCAAATAACTATTTATTTCATGCCTTTTAATTCCTATTTTTTTATTAGGGATATTTTAATACATATCAGATTATATTATATTTTATGTATATGAGATGGTATCTTCTGTTCAATTAAATTAATCCCCCTATGAAGTTATATTTGAAAATTTTATGCTGCAAAAATTGAACATAGATTTTCCATACCAATATCATTGTGTAGTGGATACCATACCAATAAATTAATCACGTGTAATCATATTTATGAACTCATAACAAACTAATTGTAACTTTAATTTATTAATTAAACATTCATTGATTTTAGAATAATTTATTTTTTGAAAAAATCCTTGTTATATGATCTATGTTGGACAAATAAGCGTCAGATTAAAATGGTCAAGAAAAGAGCACCATGATAGTGATCCAATTTATTGTGTATTGTTTATTATCATGATACATCATATTGACTAACTTGTATTTCAATTCTCATGTTATAACATTTTTATTTCTTTAATTGGATTTATAGATAACCCTTTTATTATATATGTCATAAAGGTATTCCATGAAATCTTAATTACGGAGGAATGTTCTGGTAATGTAAAGGATGTTTTAAATAAATATTTGTATTTTATGTTTTATATTGTTATGTAATGTTCTTAATCCCTAATGACTCTACACATAATGATCTTGTTAGATGTATTAGTTTAAAATCTATGTAATAAATCATGTTCAAATGTAAAATAATGAATAGGGTTATTATAGTTTGTATCGTATGATAGGTCTATTAATTTTTTGGAATAGGATTGTAATACTCTAGTGAATTACATAGGGATATGACTATGTGTAGGAAAACAATCCCAATATTTTGGTGATTATAGATTATGTTGTTTATCAAGTAAATACATCCATACCTGGAGATGAAAAAGTACAGGTGGCTCTGTCACATATGTATCTAGGGGTAAAACAAATTAACACTTCTTTGAATTAGACTCAAACAGGAACTGGTGGATGATAACGAGCCTTTATATACTCATGTTTTGACACTCCCATGGGATATGATTTGGTAATGTCATAGTATTTGGGTAAAACGTTATAAATTGAACCAAAAATGACCCTACTAATATATTTTACTAGTAGATTGTGGATAATAGAGAATAAAGATTATAAATTCAAATTCTAAAGAGATAAATGTAAATTTTATGTTATCCCTATTTTTCAGTGGATTAAACATAATTAGTTTAGTGGTATAAAATATTTACCCCTAAATTCATTTTTATTCTATATTATTTCTGGTATTATGACGAATTGAGCTAACAACCAGTGAAATCATAAATGTGATGATTTCTCTAATGAGATTCCCAATCTGATGGGAGTAACAATCCCAATTTTTTCCATGATACTCTCAATGTTAAATAATGTTTTCAAAAGAAATATGGATAAATAAGAACATCCACCCCTTACTCCCCCCTCCCCCATAAAAAAGAACATTTCTCAATCAAGAGCTTCATGAAACTGATGCCTCATACATTAAGTGGATCATTTGATACCTCAAACGCTGAATAATGAATCTACTCCATTGAGAAGATCTTCCCTATCTATCAATACTCTGAAGAAGATATATATCTTCTAGATTCTTACCTTATTGAGGGTGAATTTGATCAATGGTGGAAATTATCAAAAATGATAATCTTGAAGAAGTGATCATGGAAATGGAATGGAAGGATTTTTGAAAAAATTAGTTTCAATAAATATTTTCCACGAACCCTTCATATTTTGATGGAAATAGATTACCATACACTCAAGAAAAAGGAAAAAGAATATATTGTGTCATATGAGGAAATCATCACCTGAAATTCACGATACATTTCTGGTTTTGTCATTACCCTCGAATGAAAAGTCGACAGCTCTTTTTGTGGGTCAAAATCAATCCTACAAAAATCCCTAGAGATCCATGACACTGGCAACTATAAAGAGATCTTCTGATGTTCCCTCAATGTCACGATTGAGATCAGTGAATATCGGGGGTATCATGGGGATATGTAGCAGAATGTAGAATTTAATTATAGCTGCCATATGTATAAATCAAATGATTCTAAAATATTCTTGACCCATGCTTGTCAAAAGTATTGAATTAACAACCATGTAAATTGCCTTAAAGGTATAAGGAAATTATTTAGGTGTGGTAGGAAGGATACGTAGCACGTGATTACTAGAATGAAAATCATTCTACTTCGAAATAGGAAAGGACGACTATGTTTTATCATCATCACATTGTTCAATACTACAACCATAAAGAACTAGGGAGCATTGCAAACTAGTTCCATAAATCAAGGGTTTTCAGAGGTAGCCAACAACCTCCAAAGAATCAATGGATAAATTTTTCTATCACTAATACTGAAGTGGATCTCGATAAATAAGTGGTGACATTTTTTCTACCATTCATTCAATAATAGAGAAAATACATTTTGATTCTAGTTATACACATTATTTTATATCCGAAAATATTAATTTAGTAAATCAAAAACCTCAAAAAATTATAGAAGTAGAGATTTTGGTGAAAATGATAGTTGGTGAAATTATAGAATCATAGGCAGATGAATCCTCCCCTATCATAATTTTTGGATTCACCATCCTGATGAACCTAATCATACTACACATGGATTAATTGGATGAATGTCTTATAATGGATTTGATTTTTCCTATATCGGTCCAACATTATTATTAGTATGAGGAAAATCACTCTCTTTATAGTGAATCGTACTCAGATTCTATACTAGTGAGAGGAGGAGGATGAATCATTTTTTATCACCATCATCGCAAGCATGGATATTAATACCCTATGAGAACACATGCCTTTTTCATATGATTGAGTCTAAAGATGTGACCATCCTAAATGACATTCCTATTGTGATGGAACTCACCAATGTGTTTCTCTCAAATAATTTTCATGTCTTCCTCTAAGAAGAGAGGTTGAATTCTCGATTTATCTTATTCCTAGAGAGTTTCAAATATCCAAGAATCAGTATAGAATCACTAATAATGATCTTGAGGATTAAAATAAATAAGTACAAGAGATTTTGGATAACAAATTTATATACCCAAGCAATTCATCATGGGATGAAACCACCCCCTTGTCAATAAGATGGATGGGTCAACACAAATTTTTATTGATTTTCATGATCTCAAAAAAATCATGATAAATAAAAAGTATCATTTTCCATGAATTGATGAATTTTTTCAATCATCAATGTGGAGCACAATACTTCTCTGAGGCGGATCTATATTTGGGATATTACCTAGAAAATATAAAGAAGTAGGATATCCCCAATACTACTTCCCGTACAAGGAATGGGAATTATTAATTCATATCTATTATTTTCGGACTCACTAGTGCTCTATAAATATTCATGGACTTGATGAGTATAGTAATTAAATATTACCTTGAAAATTTTCTGTAGTCTTTATAGATGATATTCTAATACACTTCAAAACCATGGAAGAGTATGAGGAGAATATAATAAGTATAATAGATATATTTCAAAAAGAGAAGTTCCATGCAATGTACAACAAGTGTTAGTTTTGGTTGACGTAAGATTCATTCTTAGTTAATATCATAACAAATAATGGGATATCTATGGATCTTTAAAAAAATAAATTGAGAGACGGAAGAGGCCAAAATCTGTTATGGATATCTATATATTCCAAGGTTTAATATGTATATTATCACGGATTTGTGAATAATATATCATGATTAGTATACACTATTAATAATATAACGTGAAAGGGAGTAACGTTTTCTTAGAATGATGAATCTGAATAATGAATCATGTAGTTTAAAAAGAGTCTTATCACTACCCCTGTGATCACATTACCTACTAGTTGAGAGACTTTAATAGTCAGCACTGATGCTTCAAATAATGTCCTAGGCAATGTGATGATACAAAATTCGATAGCCATTGTATATAACTCATGCTAGTTTAAGGTTCATTTGTAAAACAATCCCATGAATGATCTGGAGTTCGAAGATGTGATCATTGTGTTGAAAATATTTTGGAATTATCTCTTTGCGGAGAAGATTGAAATATACCTAGATCACAAAATTCTCAAATATATATTCACACATAATCATATGAATATGGACCAAAAATGTTGCTTAAAGCTCAGCAAGGATTACAACTCCCCAATCCATCACCACCCAGGGAAAGCAAACATGGTAGAAGATTCTTTTTGTAGAAAGGTCCTAGAAATTCAATCATTGATGAAAATTAATAAGGATACCATATTCTTAGAAGTGATAGATATATACATTGGAATAATAAATATGGAAACATAAAAAATCCTTTAACAAATGATTACTCAATCATAACTTTTGGAATGGTTAAAGGATGATAAAAAAGATGGGGATGGAATTCAAGAAGAATATAGAAACTATAAGAAAAGATAATTCCATTGAGTTTAGTGTTGAAGAATAATGAATAGTGATATTTGGTTCATGACTATGTGTTCCATCAAATCTGGAGTTAAGGAAATAACTTTCGGAAGATCCTTATAGTTCTAATTTTCCCATTCGCCTAGAAAACACACATATGTATCCAGATATCCAAAATCACTATTAGTGGGATACGATGAAGAAGGATATTTCAATATATACATAAAATTGGATGCTAAGTATGTAAGTGAAGGTTGGGAGGAAGAATTTTAAGGGGATGGTGCAACAATTACCCTTACCAACATGGAAATGGGTAAACATCACTATGGTCTTCATCACTATACATCTAGAGACATCCAAAGGAAACAATGATATCATAGGTATTGTGGATCATCTTAAAACGATTTCAAACTTAATTAAAATTAAAATGGATTTATAACTTGATCAGATGTAATAGATATAAATCATAGAAGTGGTATAACTACATGGAGTAACACTATCAATTGTTTCTTATCGTGATCCAAGATTCACAACTGTGTTCTGAAAGAGTCTCTAATTTTCTCTGAACCATGAGTTGAACATCATCATGAACAATCACCATTAAACTAATGGAAAATATGAGCAGAATATCCAAAAAATTGAGTTTATATTTTTAGCTTTCTCAATGGACATCAAAGGTGGATTGTACCAACATGTTATTTTATTGGATTGATATTACAACAACAGTTTTCACTCAACTATTCAAATGGTTCCTTATGTGTCCCTTTATATGAAGCTGTGAAGTACACCAGCATGATCAAATGGTATTGGGAAATGAAAACACTTATGTATGGAAATGGTCGAATAAATGTAGGAAATGTTTAGGACTATCCATCATTATATCAAACCAACTCAGAGTAAAAAAGATTAATGCTGACATTCATTGACGTGACCTAGATTTTAATATTGGATACATGATATTCTTCCAGATATCTCTGTTTTATAGAGTTAAAATATTTTAGAATAATGGAAATATTAATCCGAGGTAAAACATCCCTTTTTATATCCTTGATTGCATCTGGGCAGTGGTATATCGGCTAGAAATACACCAAACATATCTCAAGTATATGATGTGTTCTAGGTATCACAATTGAGATTGTACATACCAAACCCATTACATGTACTCAATACAGAGGTTTTAACATTGGAGAATGAACTCTCCTATAATGTGAAGATGGTGATGATCTTAGATCATAGAGAAAAAGTTATAGGAAATAGGAAAATACCCTTTGTCAATTTTTTTTGGAGAAAGAAAATGTTTGATGAAGAAACATGGAAACCAGAGGAAGTGATGAGGCAATGCTACCCTCATATGTTTTACTGTATGATATATAAATTTAATGGGAAACTTTTCTTAATGTAGGAATTTTGTAACAACCTGAACATTTATGAATATAATTCCCTTTGTTTTAATAAAATTTCATATGTATATAGAAAACATATCAAATCAATTTATTTTATTATATCCAATTGTATATAAATTACTATTATGTATCCTTACTATTTATAATATATCTGTTGAATAGTGATCACATGACTATTATAAATATAGGGTTTTAAGAAAGAATTATTTCACAATGAAAAAAAGTGATAACCATAACCAGTGAGATCATATCCTATGCATCCCATTTATCAGGTCTTTTGAGGGATATGGAATTTATGGGACTTTCCCTCAACAAATACCATGTTGAAAACCAAAAACATAATCATGAGAAAACACATTTATAAGAGATTTCCAAGCTCATTGTGATCACGACCCCATCCCTATTAACCAAACAATCCCATGAAAGACCCAAAATCGAACACCTCACTCATATGGTGTATAAAATTTTAATAATAGGATATGTTACATCACCATACTATTATTATTATTATGTACACAATTTTTTTATATAATAATGAATATACTTTCATTTTATTATTTTTACTTTGTAAATGATTTTTAAATAAAAATAGTATTTTTGGTTAATATTCAAAATCAATTATGAAATATATTTTGATGAATTAATGAATTTTTAAATAAATAAAATATTTATAAAATATATTTATTATATTGATTCTTTTAAATATAAAGAATCATATAAATTTTATGAAGTCAATTGTATTTATTTATGGAATGAAGACATTTTTTGTCGAAAACATTCAATTTTATATAAATTTAGGATTTTATTTTAAAAGTGTAAATTCAATTATAAAGACAATTATTTAGTTGAAGTGAATATTATTTTTGGAATCAAAACATAGAAATTAATCAACAATTATTTTTTCATTATTTTATAAGAAAAGTAAAAAAAATTCTGTATAAATTAAATACCCTATATATAATGTATTTTGTGACATCATAATGAACCAATTGTGATGTAATATAATACAATAAATTTATCATTAACAGAATATTTGTTTTAATTTAAAATAATATAATTTTAGGTTAATTATATTTATTTTATAAATCCTTGAGGAATCCTCTAATACATAAAATATTTTTTATTTGAAAATCATTTCATTGAAACTGACGGTCACATCCACATATGAAAGGGATATATTTTAATATCCGTATACATTACATTTTTATAAAAAAAATTACATCTCCCATTTTCTAGAAACCATGGTAAACCCCCATGGAATGTTTTTTGGTTTAGAATATTTCTGTTTGTATTGTTTAAAACCAAAAATAAAAAATAATTGCACCATATTTCTTATATAAACCCAATCCAACAACCATTTATATTCACTCAAGCTCTTTAAAGAATACCCAACCTTCTTCCATACAACCTAGAATCCTCTCATGGCCCCCAAAACTCCCAAGAAGCCTCTCCAAAGCATTTGGGATCACATATCTATGTAAAGGATCTCCCTCTCTCCTTTTTCTTCAAGCACCTATTTTATGTCATGCCTTTAATTTAAATTTTTTTATGTGGTAAATGTTCTTTCATACATCATTAATTTCCTTTTGATATATAAATTTTGGTATCTTCCATTAAATTCCATTAGTCCCCCTATGATTCGTTAAACCCACATTTTACTATGCCAAAATACAGAAATGGATTTTTATTTCTCATTTCCATTAAATTATGTTTTTAAATTATTCATCTAAATTACAATTCACAAATTGGGATATTATGTTCCATGATCCTGTTACATTATATCGGATGTATAATTGATGAGAGACACATTTTTCTCTCATAAAACTAGTTTATGAATTTCCATATCATGTTGTTATGCTGCCAAAATTATACTATGAATTTCCATTTCCAAATAATCATGTAGTGGATACCATACCTATTCTTCTATCAAGGGTATTCAACTTGAAGAACACATATATTTTGAATGGTTACTTACATTTATTAATCCCAAATTCTCTGATCGTAGAATAAATTATGATGTTGAAGGAATCTATATTATATGATTTATGTGGCACACATAGGCATGTGATTAAAATTTTTATGATGGGTTCACCCGGATAGCACTCCAATGCATTGAATAGTTTTTCGTATCATGATAAACCATGATTGAATGTGGGTTACAATATTCCTTTATGTTAATGGTGTATTTTTTTTATGTTGGTTCCACATTTCGTTGTTATTATAATCATGTTATATCATGACTTTATGTTTATGTTTATCTTATGCTGCATTGATATACCTATTGAATAACATGTAGTGTCTATCTCATGTAATTCATTGTATATTCATTTATTATGATTTATAGATCATACATTTCTTATATATTTCCTAAAGATATCCCACACTATGATAAGTATGACTGAAATTTATTGTCATGTAAATTATGTATTCAATAAATATGTGCATTTCATGTTTTAATTTGTTTTGTAACGTAACCAATCCCTAAAGACACGAGACTTATCTATCATCTATACTATATGAAGTGAAAATATTTGTAATAAATCATGTTTAAATTTGAAATAAATAGAAAGGTTGTAATTATTTGAATCGAAACATATTGAAAAAGGGAGAAAGATAAAGAACATTAAAAATTAAATTAAAAGGAATAGTTATACAATTTTATTATATGTGTAATATATTTTATATTAATAAATTTAGTGCATAATATAAATTGGGTCATAATAATGGAATATTGATTTAAAAAATCATTAGCAAATATACCTATTTCTACTAACTCGGTATAATGTATGGTAAAATAATCTAATAATGATTAATGAACTTTTTTAATATGTTCATTTTATTTGATACCATTTTAATTGATTGTTTATATTTTTTTTAATAAATTGTTATTACTTATTATTGGTTACATTTTATCATTAGGTATGGTAATGGTGGTACTATAATATAATTACCATATTGATTCATGATGTTTTTGGTTCACTCCTTATGGTTTTTAGTTATGATTCATGAATTTGATATCCATTTGACATTGGATTTAGTTTTATTTATAATATGAACGTTGTATATTAATAATGTGTAAAAAATTAATATTAAAATTTTAAAACCAATAAACAAAAACTTATTTACTTATTATTATCATATAATAATAATTTATCAAATGTTATAAAATTGAAACAACTAACCAAAAATATATTTAAATTATGAAATAATCTATGTATGCACCACTTTTTCTTTTAAAAATCCCTATAATTAATTATTATTAATATTAATAATATATTTATTATTTAAAATTATTATAATATTAATAATGACATAAATGTATTGTATATTCATTAAAAATATTTTAGAAGCATCAATATGAGGAACTAATGAAAAACATATTTTGTTGTTTTTGCTGGTTGTGAGGTCCCTATACTGGTGGAACATTATTTTTCAAATAGTGAGAGGGAGGTAGAAAATATTGGGACCCAGAATTTTCATACATTAAAATTACATCATTATAAGGATAAAAAAACAAAATATTATAACACCATGAGGATCTATAAGATAATATTTTGGGGAATCTAAGACCATACACATCATTTAAAACATCAATCATAATCATTTATTTAATTCATTCTCCTTTAGCCTATTATTGGCACTAGACCTATCCTATGTACATGTAGTCACCTGAGAATATACATAGAAAAGGGTGATCGAAAACCCCAGTATGTGGATAAATAAGAACATGAAGCAACCATACCTGGGATGGGGATAATGATTATCATCATAAAATATGAGTATGATCATAATCATGGGACGAATCATTTATATAAGGCACAGAATGTGGAAATTCATAAACAATGAAACATAAAATATTAGTAGTTAAATACCACAATAGTTTTGAAACAATCTAGCATCATGTTAAAAAAAATTAAATTAACTCCCTGGATTCATCACATTAACTAATGCATTTATTCACTGTATAATTCTAGGCACATCCGTTACATTCAAACATTCATATTGCACTATATAATTATTGTCGCACTCGTCACATAATAATGTTTCATTATTATGAATTCCACATAAAAAATATACAAATAATGAAAATAAATAACCCATGAAAAATAATAGATTTCAACTCATAATAACACATTCAAAAACATTGGATTCCTATAATAACGAGGCAATGAAATACTTGATATAAGAACCATCAAACTCGAGTGAGAAGTTAAAGCTCTGTTTTTTAAAAAATAGTTCTTTTGGAAAGAAATTAGTTTGACATAAATTCTAGTGGAAAAAATATATATCCTATAAAAATTATGATATTTATGAAAAAATTATTTTTAAGGATTCACCATATCAAAAATCGAGTAGAAGTGGGAGAACCCGAAAAAAGTTGTGTTCTTGAATTTCCCTTTACCGTTTATCAGAACACTTTCTTCACGTTAATGTCATGTATAACCACATTAAATTAATTAATTAGAAATTAAATAAACATTATTAGAGAAATAAAGTTCATTATGGTTTAATTAAGTTATTTTATGGAATTTTATTTGTTATAGAGTTTAAATCCATTGATTGAGAATGTTTGTTTTTATGGTTTTGTTAAACAGACTACTTGTATTGTGGAATATATGTTCGTGTAGAACATGGGAAAACATCCAGAAATTATATTTCATGCTATTAATTATGTTAAAAAACATTAAATGATCCTATAAATAAAATTTTTATCTAAAATGATAATTAATTATTTGATAATAAGTTAATGATGATCATTGGGGTTAATTCCAGTGGCTTTTCAAGAACAATGAACTTGTTTTGTTTGATAATTTAGTCAGGTGTACATATGTTAAAAATAGATAATTAAATAGGATATATTACAAATAATAAAATATCATTAAACCATAAAAATGGTTTTATGACTAGATATGAAGGATATAAAGGAAAAGATAAAACATCTCCTTTTTGAAGGTGATAACTTACCTCCTAACAAACAATTTTTCCTTTTTTAGATAAAAATTACAATAAAGTGGGGTTGGATGATATATTATTCCATTAGAATCAGAAAATTACATTATAGGTAATAAACTAGTGTTAACATACCTTGTGGATGATTATAGGTGGGAGAGAATAAGAAAAGAAGAAGCAATTTAAAGAAAATTAATAGAAGAGAGAGGGATTGATAAGAATTACCACTTGAATCCTCCTTAAGGCACCTTGGATTGGTATTTTGATGTTACCAAACACTCTTGGGAGTGGGGGAGGGGGTAGGGAAAATGTTTGGATTGATTTTAGGCATGTCTTGAAGCTTGATAGGTATGATGAAATTAGGGTGTCATGGGTGGTATTTATAGTGGAGGGGAGAGATATTTTCACAATATTATATTTACTAATTTATTATTTATCCACAAGTCTAGAAATGGTGTTGAATCAAGGATAAAGAATAGTAATATGTTAATTTTAGTTCAAACAAATTGGTATTTAATTATCATTACATCATACATGAATCAATAACTATTGTATTGAGCTTATTTTGTTCATTATAGTTTTTCACTATTCATCATAAATATAAGTATTTCAAAAAAATCCCAAAAATTAACCATAACCATTTTCAACAAATACATAACATAAAAGAACTCAGTTTATGAAAAATAATTTTCTAAATATATTAAATTAATGTTTTAAAGAAAATAATATTTCATTTGAAAAAAATATTTGAAAACATTTATTTACTTACTCCAATATATATGTTTATCATAATTTCATTTAAATCGTATATATAATATCATATGTAATGTTAATATTAATAAGCAAAGTTTTCAATTCAAAACTGTAGGTCACTATTAATAATGGTTGATCACTATTCCATAAAAAATATATTCGATCCATCAAACTCCACAACACATAAGTTGAAAAATTATGTTTAATGGTCACATAGTATTTAGTATCATGATATGTCATTGTGATTACACATATTATTATACTATAATGCATAATTATAAGAAGGTATTAACATTGATAAAACTTTGGGTCGTTACATTCTTCCACCTTATGAAATTTTACCAGAAAAATTTCTTTTACATAAACAGGTGAGGGTACTTCTCCTTCATCACCTCATCAGGTTCCCATATTTCTTCTTTAGTCATACGGTTCCTCCAAAAACCTTTACAGGGTGGGTAGTATTGTTGTGTATGAACTTATCTCTCATGTATATAATCTTTACTGGGCCCTCTTCATAAAATAGATCATCTACTAGTTGTACCACCTCTGAGGTCAGTACTTGTGTGAGGGGTCTATTATGTTCTTTTCATGAGTTTTATGTAAAAAACATCATGAATGTGAGCCATATTTAGTGGAAGTCCTAGATAATAGGACATGGCTAATATGTGTTCAAGGATCTCATAGGGTCCATTGTAAATTCGGAATTTCTTCCCTTTCATTCCCAACTGCATGACTCTTCAATGGTGATATTCAAAGGAATACTTTATATTCAGCATCGTACTCCCAGTCCCTTCTATAGTGGTCATATTATACTTTTTTTTTACAAATATATGTTGATTAGATGTGTCTTTTGATGACCTGATCCTTATCTATCATCTCTTACACAATATCATGCTCATCTAGTTTTTGTTCTCCAACTTCATCCCAACTAGATGGAGTTATACAACATTTTACATTAAGATCTTCATATAGAGCTATCTGAATACTCTAGTGGAAGATATTTTTGTATGATAACTTAGGAGGTGTTATATGTTGATCCCATACACCCTTTAAATCTTGAGAGAATGCTCTTAAAATATCTTCAAGTGTCTGAAAATTCATTTCATATTGGCCATCGGTTTGGGGGTGATAATTCATGATAAAATTAAATAAAGTACTCAAATCATGCTGGAGACTACTCCAAAATTTAGATGTGAACCATGGATCATATTCAGAGACAACCAAGAGTGGAACACCATGCAGTCTCACTATTCATTTCACATATATATTTGCATGTTTTGGAAGTAGGAGTTCTTCGTGAATAGCGATAAAATGCATAGTATTGGTGAGTCGGTCAACCACCACCCATATCGCATTATTTTCATTCTACATCTTCAGGAGAACCATGACAATGTCAATAGTGATAGTCTTACATTTCCACATGGGTATAGGCAATGGTTACATCATCCATTTCGACTTCTCTCTCTACATTAAATTAATAACATACCAAGCACCTTGGGATATATTCCATAATCTCCTTCTTCATTTAACCAACGAGAAGTGTTCTTGGAGATCCCAGTATCCATTGGTGAAACCAGGATGAATATTGAATGATGAGATATGTGGATTATCCAGTAACACCTTCTTTATGCTAGGTTATAAGGGCACACAAAGCCATGTTGCAAACTAAATCACACCATTAAAATCAATATGAAACTCATGAATTATCCCTTCCTTTAATGCATTCATCTTATTCTATATCTTATGATCATCCCTTTTTTCGTCTTTAATCAACTATTGGATTGATGGAATTTCAATTATTCAGCAATGGAAAAATTTATCCCATGCTGTTTTTATTTCCAAATTCATCCTTTTCAAATCAATGAAACTATGGTTTTTCTCAATCTATAGCATGGATAGAGTAGAAGGTTTTTTATGGTTAAAGCCTCAGCTACCTTATTCACCTTTCCAGGATGATATTGAAT
Organism: Viscum album; assembly: GCA_963277665.1. NCBI lineage: Eukaryota > Viridiplantae > Streptophyta > Magnoliopsida > Santalales > Viscaceae > Viscum > Viscum album. The sequence goes on along the minus strand of OY728148.1, from coordinate 1,916,917,289 downwards.
AGAGAAATCATATTCCTTGATTGATCTAACCATCTCCTTTAACAAATGATTATCTCCTTTTGTTTTAACATATACATTTGGCTCTTTTGATCGGTATATATGTCCCAACTCTCACCACAAATGTATTGCCTCAAGATTTTCAAGGAATAAATCACGGATACCAGTTTTAGATCTAGAATCAGGTAGTTATGCTTATAGATATTCAATTGACTTGAGGTTTAGGCTATCATAGTATACTATTTCATGAGTGAAAAACCAAAGAAATACATTGAATAATTTTTGTATTTCACAAACCATTCTCCACTTTTCGGTTATGTTTGTACAAGTGCAGTGATCAGTCTTCTCATTTTCCCCATGAAGATTTTATCACTTTTTCTATCCAAACATACTTTTCCCCTTCCCTGTTATCATTGTTAGAGGGCTTGGAAATAATTAGGAATTTATGATAATACTTCAATAGTACCAATATTATTTAAATAAAACTATAGATTTATATGACAGTAGAGGGACTAGGACATCCAAAAATTTCCTTTTCATGTGATGTTCCAAATAAATTCTCTCACTTTTGATCCTGTGTCCCATGAACATGACCTGATCCATCGAAAAGTCACACATGATGAATATGGCGTACATTAACTCCATTCTCAATGTTGAAAACACAACTATTAGACGTTATTCATGATTCTCCTTTCTCTTGGATTAGATCTGAATTTCATTAATAAATACCACCACATATTTGACTTAGTGATGACTAAAGACTCTATTCATCAAATCCATGAAGATTGAATGTGAATTAGTATATCTAAAGGGTATCACCAGAAAATCATAGTACCCATACCTTGTATGGAAGGTAGCCTTTTGAATATCTTCCCTAATCACCTTTAGCAGATGATATCCAGAACAAAGATCCACCTTTGAGAAGTATTGAGCTCATCTTAATTGATCGAACATGTCTCCAATAATTGGAATAGAATACATGTTAATTATGGTGATCTTGTTGAAGTCCAGAAAATTTGTACATAGCAACATTGTTCCATCTGCCTTCTTAAAAAAGTGAACTAGAAAACCCATAGGTGATGCACTAGGTTTTATGAACACTTGGTCCAAATTCTATTGAAGCTGATTCTTTAACTCATGCAGTTTGATAGGATCCATCATATAAGGACACTTTTATAAAGTATTATCTCTTGTTATGAGTTCTATAGAGAACTCTACCTCATGATCCAGGGGGATGTCCGAGTAACTATTTAAGAAATACGTAATTTAATTCCTTCATGATGGGAATTTCTTCTATGTTGACACATTCAATTGGCTCAACCATTTGAGTGATATATTCCTATTCATAGGGAATCAATGCCAACACAATTGAAGGATATATCAAAGAAGATTCATGATATTCCTTTCATTTTTATAGGATCATGGGATGGGTCGGAATATAAAAAGATATTTCCTTTTCCTAATAGTTGATATGTGCTCTTTATAACAATAGCCAATCCATTCCCTATATCGCATTGAATTCCACCATCGGAAGTATTACGATATTCCCTAAAATAATATTCACACAAACATCAATATAAGATGAATAAAATTCATGGTATAAAACAATTTCACCACTTGGTGTTTTAATAGATATATCTACTTAAAGGATTCAAAGCATTGATTTTATAGTTCAGGAAAACATACAAGATATAAAGGAATGCATTAAACTATAATCAAATAATATTTTTTCTATTATTTAGTGAATATGAAGTGTACCATGTATGACTTCATTATATTTATCCACTTCTATTGAAGTGGTGGAATAATCCTTCTCCTTTTCATTTAAATTTTATTATTGTTGATGCTAATTACCATCAAAGACTCATGGTTTAGTTCACTAGCTTTCATGGTTCCCTTTGTTCCTAAATTGGTACAATTAAACCATGAGTGGGGCTCCCCATTCTTCAATTATATTCACCTTCTTTATCATTTCTTTTTGACACTCTAGAGCATGGGGGTTTCATTCCACAACTGGAATAATTTCCCTATCCCTTTGATGTAATTACCATGATGCAAAATCCCACATTTTTTGGCATATGGGTCATTGAGTTTTATTCCATCCATTATCATTAAATCATTTTTCTTGAAAATTCATATTTAGTTTCTTACCACTATAGTCATGGAACCATTTTCCAAAATCTATATCCACTTTTAGAGCACACCGAAATAACATCTTCATAACTCCAAAAGTTTTTAATTGAATGATACTTTCAAAGGAGTGGTTTTAATCCACTAAATAATCTATCAATTTTCTATCATTATTGATAAAAAATCTCGTTGAAAACAGGGAATCCTTATAAAACTAGCTTCAGAGGTTGTGATAGAGTCTAATTCCATTTTATTCAGGTCTATGAATACTCTCTCCATCTTCATATAAATAGTTAGTGGGAAATACTTCTTATGAATCATGATCATAATGTCATCCCATTCCATCACTTCAATTTATTCTATTGGGTTGGTGTTCTTAATAAAAACCCACTATTAATCGGCCTCTCCTTCTAGATGATATATGGATAGTGTCAACTTATCCCTCTCAGAATAGTGAAGCATAAAAAGGATATTCTCATTGGAGTTTACCCACTATTCCTCATCTAGTGGATCAAAAAACCAAATAAATGTTGGTGGCCATTAATACATAAAACGCTCTACTAATAGTCACTCCATCTTAGGGGAAAGAGGACATTACCCATTATTTATTTAATTATTCCTAACATCTAACAGTTCGGTAAAAATCACCATGATGTTTGGAACTAAACATCCCAAGGAATTGGATGTATTTTTGGGGAAATCATTGCATAGTCCCTTGCATGAGTTTTTTTCATGTTTTCTCATGGTTTCCACCAAATTTAAAAATAGATATTTTTAGAACAATAAAATAGTCAACAAAGTCATGAATAAATAACATATATATATGATAAAAAAATTAACTAATATAATTACTTATGGGATACCTTTGTAAAGATTCGAGTGTGAATATTTGTAATCAGTCTCATACAAGAGGTTTTCTCTATGTTTTACTAATGATAATTATGAAATTAAATAAACCCTTCCCCTAATAGAAACAATAGAAACACATTCTTTTATTACATTAAAATTAAATTATTATGAGGATATACAATGAAATATTATTAAACCACAAGGATACATAGGTTTAGTGTATTTCAAAAACTAGGAAAATTCATAACATTTACAACATCATGATTTTTTTAATTATTTATTCCCTAGGTTCTTATTGTCACATGACCTCTCCTTCGTACATGTAGTCACATAAAAACATACTTCAATAATGGGTGAGATTAAAGCCTAGTATGTTGATAAATAAGAACCCAATACAATATAATATGTGATGGGAATAACCACTATCACCATAACATAGTTATATGATCATAATCCTTAGAGTAAACATTGTTATAAGACTTGGAATGTTGAAATACATTTACAATGAAACATCATGTCTTAGTGGTTAAATACCACAAATAGTTGGGGATAAATATTGAATCAATTTCAAACAAAATTTCACTTTAATTCATGAGATTAATCACTTTATTAAATGTATTGGAGAACTGTATATTCCAGATGCACCCGTCACATTCAAACATTCAAATTAAACTGTATAATTTAGGGCGCACCCATAACATCGTAGCGTTTTCATTATTATGCGTGACACATATAACATATACCAATAATAAAGATAAATAATCCATATAAATGAATTTATTTATTCCCATACAAACACAATAACAATCACTGGGTTCTTAAAAGAAAAAGGGAATTCCATACTTTTTACAAGAACCATCAACCTTGATTGAGAAGTAGATGGTGTGTTTTAAAAAAAATGTTTTTTAGAAAACATTTTACTAGAAATAAATTATTGTGGGAAAATTTTATTTACCCAAAATGGTAATATAATTATGAAAATATTATTTTTAATGAGTGACCATACAAAAAATGGAGTTAAAGAGTGAGAACACTAAGAAAGAATGTTGGGTTCGAGAATTTCCCCTTACCATCTATCTAAATGTTGAATTCACTTTAATGTCCTATATAACCACAAGATATTCTTTATTTAACAATAAAAGAAACTATTTTAAATTAATATTGTTATTTATGGCCTCAATAATTTATATTATGTGACATTACATGAGTATTAGTGTCTAAATCTATTGTTTAGGAATGTTCGTTTTTATTGTTTTCATAAATAGTTCACTTGTATTCATGAAAGGATGTTCGTGCAGAACATGGATAAACATCCAAAACTGATATTAAATGATATTAATGATGTTACAGAACCTTAAATTATATTATATATAATTTTTTATATACCATGATAATGAATAACCAGATATGAATTTAATAATGATCGTTTGTGTTAATTCAGACAGATTTTCAATCATAATGAACTTGTTTTATTTAATCACTTAGTAAATTGTACATATGTAAGTTATAGAACGTTATATACAATATAATACATATAAAATAATGTGGTGCAAAAATAAAAATTTCTTCATTAACATTTCTAAAAGTGATAATGGAAAAAAGAACACATGGTGTTCTTGAAGGTAATAAAATAACACCTCGCAAAGAACATTTTTTTAATAAAATAAATTGAATAGGAGAAAGGGGTTGAGTGATATATTATCCCATTAGTGTCATAAAAGTAAAATATATTTATTATACTGGAGTTAATATACCATTTAGATTAGGATATTTCAGAGATATTAAGAAATGAAAATAAAATTGAATGGAAATTAATGAAAATGAGAGAGGGGGGAATTACCTATCGAATCCTCCTTGAGACACCTTGGATTGGTCTTTTGATGTGAGTAAAAGATCATGGGAAAGTTGGTGTTGATATGGATGATGTTTTTTTAGAGTTCATATAAAGATATGATGTTGAGAGGTGTGTGTAAATGAGGGTTTGAAGGGTGGTATTTATAGTGGAGGGAGATGGTTTTTCATAATATTATATTCACTAATTTATTATTTGTCCACAACACAAGAAAAAATGATGATTCCATGAAAAAATAGGAGTACTCTCTTCTTGTTATTTTGAAAAAATTGGGATCACATCAATAGAACATCATAAATGACTCTATAATTAATGTATTTAGATTAATTTATAATTTTAGTATTTAACTATTCATAAAAAATTCAAATATTTCAGAAAAATACAAAACATTATCCATAACAAGTTATCAATGTGTAGAATCCAAAAATAAACTCCAATTTTCAAATAAAAATTTATAAGGATGATAATTAAATTTTTAAATAAATAATATTTTATTCAAAAAATACCAATTTAAAATCATTTATTAACTTTCTCCAAGATATATGTATATCATACATTAAAGTAAATCACATATATATATAATATCATATGTATGTTTAATGTTCATAATGTTAGGTTACTAATCATAAGGGTGGTTCATTATTTATAAGGGTTGGCTACTATTCAGAAAAAAAATTTGTTTCATACATCTCTAAAAAATCACACTGAACTCAACGATGTATGTCAGTTTTTTTTAATTTTAACCGAAGAAGTGGAATAATTATGTTTAATTGTAAAACAATATTTTTTATCATGAAATTTCATTGTTCTTAAAAATTTAAGTATACTATATTACCTTCTTATAATAAGGTACTTTTATTGATAAAACATTGGGTCATTACAGATAAAGGTTATTACTTCTCCATTATAATGTTTTAATATACTAATGATTCTAACTTATTAAAATATTGATGGGTGTAATAGATTATAATGATGAGGAAGGGAATATAAATTTGATTAATCTCTGTTATGAAATTACCTCTCCCTTATATAACATCCACAAGACAACTTAGTACTACTTCACGGTGATGTATTTTGGGGATCCTAGATCCACGTGGACATGTATAAGTGTTTGTAGCATGGTGTTTTTAATCACAGTTGATCATGAAGTCCTTTGTTATGTAGAGAAGTATGGTTTCTGATAGGTCCTTTTTTAGGTGATAAATTTAGTATTTTTTAAAATGTTATTTCTATTTATATAAAATGAGAAGTCATATTCATGTAATGTTTTTTAATATTTTATAACTATTGATGAAAAAGGGATTTTTTGGATAAGTCCATCATTCACTAATTTATTGATTATAATTTAAAATATTTTTATACGTTACAAAATGAGATATTAGTTTTTCCACATTTATACCATTTCCAATGTAATCAATTTTAACCCTAGTAGCATATTTTTTTAGTGAAAATTAATCTTCCATGACATGTAATTTTGTAATATCAATTCAAAATATGATATTAATTTCAATTTTTAATTTTTTCAAATCTTATAAATTAAACATAATATTATTACACAAATATAGAAATAATAATTTTTATAAGACATGTATTTTACCATTAATAATGAATTTATGATTATATATTCCATTAATAATGAAATTGTTAGATTCATGTGAAATTTATTTGATAACTATAAAATAAAAATGGTTCCTAAGAATTAAATCCAATAATAATTTGAAATGAATCATGTGAGTTAAAATTAAATGAATATTACCAAAAGTATTTATTTTTTTAAAATAAAATATTTTTTAGGATCCCAAATGAAAATTATTTGTTTTTAAAATTAAAACTATTATTATAAATTCATTTTTAGCCTATAAATACATATTTTGTTGATAAAAACTTTTCATTTATTTTAATTTCTTAATAACATAATTATAATTTCATTTTAGACATGTCATTTGAAGAAACAATCATTTCACAAATAAAAAATCACCCTCTTTAGGAAAATCCCAAAATATAACTACATGTTAAATTTTTCATAATAAATAAAAATCTAATATCATTTTTAAAAATTAATACTAAAACATTTATGAATTTATTGTTCAAATTGAAATATAAAATATGTGGAAAGCTTTTAGAAACTATCAGTTTTATCATTGGGTGTTATATATTATTCAATATAAATTTACAATTAAATGAGTGTAATTTATGTGTTTTCAAGTTAGATAATTTTATTATTATTATAATGTATTTTGTTAAATATAATTTTTTAAGATTGAAATAAATACCATTTTATAAAAACCAATTACCTGAATTAAGCCTTTTGAAACTATAGGATTGTACTCGTATGTAATCAATTATTTATTTTCATATAACTATATTTGGAACAATTAATTGATATTATAAGACATAAGTAAATTAATAAAAACTATAATTTTATCAATTTAATATATAAAAATAAATTTATAAATGGTTATCTATTTATTTACATTTGTATTTACTCATATTTTATTTTTTATTGGGGTCTCAAAATATATTCATTTAATTTTTATCATTAATAGAAATAAAATACATGAAGAGATTTTTTTTAGTTAGCTATTTTTTTGACACATTTTTTTCATCATATTATATATTTGATGTGAAAAATATAATAAATTATTGTGTATTTTTAATTGAGAGGTTGACTCAAATGAATTATGAAATCTTGTTGTATGAATTCTATACCAGAATGCTTTAGCATCATTTAATTATTATTAAATTACATTTTGATCAATATATAAAATTTTACCAAATTAATACATTTTCATTTATTTATAATAGATTCATAGGTACAAAAAATGAATGATATATTATGAGATAAAGTGTGATAAATCATACATGAAGAGTCTATAAAATGGTTATCCCCATCAAGTGGCCTAAGGACATTTCTGATCCCCACAGGCTAGTTTCTAGCACCTTGGGTCTAAAAATATATATGAAATTAAGTTTCCAAAACTGTAGTAGACAACATTATATATATACACATTTATATAAATAACTGGTGAAATAATATATTAATATATAAATATGTATTTAATTTTAAAAAGAAAACATTGAAAGAGCTAAAACTATGAAGATAAAAAAATCTCTAAGGTATGAGTCCAACTAAAAAGGAAAATAATGCAAAACAACTACTTCAATAGTCTCAATGTGATACCATGGGAAAAAATCCATTACCACACCATCCAGTTACCTAAAACCCAAAAAATAGAAAACCTTACCTCCTCACAAAAATGACTATCCTCTCACTACATTGAAATACATAACCTAGTCTATACACCATCGTAGGGGTATGTATTGAGTGATCATGCATGATCAGCATGGTCTGATCCTAGTGTTACATACCATTTATCTAAACAATAACCCATCCATTCTCAACATTAATGTAAATATGGAATAACATATAGTTTAAGTATATTTATATCAAAGTCATGCCAAAAAATTTATTTTCCCCATTTTCCACAGTACCATATAAGAAGGTATAACTACTTCAATGAATTTCATATACAAATATAAAAAATAATATATAATGGAATAAAAAATCATGTATGACATATGATTTCAAATCAATGGTTTTATTATAAATATATTACAAACCAAAACAACCCAAATCTTACAAGAAGAACTTATAATTCCACGTAATGAATCATACTATGTCAGTATAGCTAGGAAAATAATATGTAAAATTGAAAATCATATTCAAAAATAGCCTGTATAAATGCTAATAAGGTATATAGAGAATAGTAACACCCTCGATACCTCTTACCAATTAGTATAACAAGTCCGCAGAATAATAGAAAAAATAGAGCATAGGAAGTCCCCATGATAAAACCTCATGACAATGGACATGAATGATTCCTATACATTACACCAAAGAGAACAATGCATCCCATGTGCTTGTTTTTTTGAATATTTTTGTTGTCCATTTCAACATTTCATTCATTGAAAACTATTTCATACCACCATTTAAAAATGATTTTCAAATACTTTCTATTGACGAAAACAATTGGAGTACAAAATTATTTAAAAACCCAACTCCGCACACACACAAAACCATAATATCCTTCAATTTAATTTATAAAATTATTTTCCTAAAATATGGATAGTGAAGTTCAAAATAACAGGCTAGATGAAGAACCACCTACATCCAAATATGAGTCCCAAATTCCCATAATGTAATCGACCATATTAAACAATCCAATAATGAAAATTAAGGCCCCGCAATCCATCTTACACCTCATGATTGATTCAATTAAACAGAATTTTCCTTGAAATGAAATGATCATAAAATTCCACATGAATACAAACACACCACACCATAATAAATAATAGATCATCCCCTAGGACAAGATCACATTGTGCATTTTGTAGAATGATGGAAGATAATTCAACAAGGATCAACAAAACCAATAGATGCATCACAATGATACCATCATGATAAAAGTAAATGAATAAGAAGAATGGGTATCTTACATGGAGTGATGCAATAAAATAACCCTGATTATCCAATAACCAAAAAATAAATTTTGACAGAATAGAGGCTCCAAAATCCTTATCGTATAGATTAAGATCGGCATGGAAGTGGCTTTATATCAAATGGACAAAAATATCACATGTATAGTTCTATAGTATCCCTTATCATGGCATTTACATTTTGTGTAATACCATTACATGGAATGTAATCTATAGGTTCCATATAATCCAAAAACCCATAACCATTTAATTAAAAATAATCATTTAACATTACATGATGTGTAATCCATACAAAAGGAATAATCCTTTTTGTAGTGTACTCATCTCACAAAATGGTCCTAGAAACCAGTAGACATAATTTACTCCCATTACACTGCATATAATATTCATGAAAATATTGAAAATATATGATTTAATATATAAACCATAGTATATCTCTTGAATTATATAATGAGAAGGATAATTACACAATAAAATGTAAAAATTTATACCCAGATTCCAATAATTTAGACAAACATACATCACTGAACACTATGTATTTTTTCATATAATATATTCTCTATCCTCAGGGGTGTAAAGGCCAAACCGATTATTGGAGAATAAAATAAAATAGAAGGAAAATAAATAATTTTAGTAAATGGGATATTGAAAACAGTCCAATATAATAATTAATATCTACAAGATATTACGCAGAAGAATTTTGTCTAGTAATTAGGTGAGGACACCATTAACTCATTAATGACTCATTTTCCCATGTCTCGTGGGAATTTAATCAGTTCTTAAATAACTTTTTCTCCAAAAAATCACATTCACATAAATTATTTTACATAAGAGTCAATGTTATCAATTGTGTACATGGAAATAGAGTTATCTATCTCTAACTCAATATCTTCCCATCTCAAAATAAGAGAAGGATCAAGATATTATTTATTGAGCTCTAATATGTTGACGAAATCACGAAGTCTTATAAACTAAACATTAAATCTAAAAAAATGAAACCTATCCGATCTGCTAAATCACCTAAAATGGTACAATATTTCATTGAACTAACATTCCCTATTATTATATTCAACGATGAACCAAAAAATGAGAAAAATTGGAGAAATCAGAGTGACCTAGCAAAAACGCTAAAGGATGAGGCCTTTAATCCACATAAGATTGTATCAAACTATGATTTTTAAACATTCATATATATATATATATATATATCAAAAATACATATATACATCTTCTAAACCAAACTCAGTCCCAAAAAATTTCTTCATCAATCACTTCAAAAAAGAAGAAGTGATATTTAAAAGAGATCATACAATGAATCTAAAAGATACATTATAATTGAAAAACAACTATTGTCGTGGGAAAACTCAACAAATCATAGATTTATATCCAATGATCATAAAAATTTCAAAAAATGGAATCTATAATATTCTATATAAATTGAATGACACACTTTATCTGAACTTCAATTAGAGTATAATAAGTTGTACTTGACATGAACAATTTCTCTATTTCATCCTAGAGACAATTAAAGATCAATGATGTAAAAATTAAAACAATTTATAAAATTGTATAAGAAGAAACACCATGTATCGTAACAATTTAATATTCATATCTCATACCATGATCATTATCTTTAATAGGGTCCTTGATCAGAATGACATGAGATGAATGTTTGAATCGATCATCCACCACACATATAGAATTCCTCTATTGGGGATACAAAGATAACCAAAAAAAAGGTCCTTGGATACCACCTCACATTTACACACTTAACTTGAAGAGGTTGGAGAAAACTATAAGGTTTTATAAGATTTTCAATAATCATTTATAAGGTTCAAGAGTAGGTGTAACATTTCATGTAATTACAAATAAATAAATGCACACAACATTGAGTCATTGGGAGAAAAAACATTATTGTCACAATTATTTAAAAAATTTAGTCCAAACCTATCCATTTAAAATAATTTTGATTCTTCTGTGATTTAAATTTTGAAATACTGACTTACACGGTTGTGATCAGTAAGATATTTAGATATTCAGTGGATCAAGGTAAATTTATGGCGAATTGTAACATGCCCCTTATAAATAATAATCTTACCTTTATGAATAATAATATGAACCTTATGAATAGAAAACTAGAAAATTAATAGTAACATCACCGATGAAATTATAAATAAAATTTATTCATCTTATCAGTGATTGTATGATATAATTAAATCTTTCTATATGTTTATTAATAGTTCAAAATTATTATTTAATTTTGTTATTATTATAAGTCATAAATATTGAATTATAATTTTATAATTATTTAAATGATTTAAAAAAATCATATTTATAAAATTTATTTATAAATATAGTTTCCATTTCTATATAATCTTATTATAATTTATGAGACTTAAGATAATTTTTCATCGTGATATAAAATCAGTCATAAATTTAAAATCTATATTTTTCTTGTAAACCAATTTTTATTTAAGAATAAAAATTTATATAATTTAGACAATAATTTTCATAAAATGGAGATCATTCTTGAATTCTCTATGTCAAAAAATTTGTAGTTTGAAATTTTGATATTTTTGTAAAATACATAAATTTTTTTGAATAGTAAAATTTCATTGCGTTCTACAAATGTTAAATACATGAATGTTACAGTCATTTCTGATGTACGTATGAGGTCAGAACCATTAGTTTGAGATAACTTTAACCATTTAATATATATATTCTCAAAAATTAATAGGATTTAATGTCAAGAGAATAATCATAAAATAATGAATTAAATAATGAGAAATCACCCCTATATTCCACTATAAAAATCTAACTAATATCCTCTAATCATTACACCTATAACCCATGAAGCACATAAAATATATTACCTAAATCCTCTTCCCTATCATCCCTTAAAATATAAGAGCTCTGGGACTTACCATAAGACTAAAACCCTTTCCTTAAAGTGGTTCTCAAGGAGGAGTATTCAATAGGTAAAATCCTCTCTCATTTCCTTTTATTTTCTTTTGAGGTTCTTTATTTTATTATAATCTGATCAATTACTCTATCCAAACGATCATGATAACAAAAATATCATATATATACTATAATTATGTCATTTAATGAAAATAATTTTCATCATTCTCATTACTCTATCACTTTTATATTTTAAACAAAATCATCATCCTGGAGGTGGTGATTTACAACCTTTATTGACAAAAAATAATTACTATTAAACATACTCTTCAAGGATAGTAATTATACCATTTTATAGTTAAAACATACTATAAAATGTGAATTAAAATATATTCATCCTTCTAGTAGCAGTATATATACACAATATTAATTCATATGACAAAACTAGTTCGTTATGATAAAAACCCGCCAAAATAATCTAAATGATTGTCAATGGTGTTTTATCTAATAAATAATCCTAAAACCATGTTAAAAAAATAATTACATATAAATTTATTATTATTTATTTCAATTATTATAATATAAAATTAATTATATATAATTATTTTTATTCTACATGAAATCCATTACTTATAAACAGGAAACTGATCAGGAAAACAATAAAAATGATTGCAACTGTACAATTAAATTAAACTCTATAACTCATAAATAAGGCCATAAATGAACATAATAAAACGATATATATTATAATTCTGGTATTAAAATTTTAAAAATTAATTTATTAATTGATTAAATTTATTATCCAAGACATTATGGTCACTTGCGAAACACATTCATTCAAAAGGTATGGGTTTCTCATCTCACTTTTATATTCTTGAGATATCCATTATTCTCAACTTAATTATAGTATGTGGTGTATGAATACATCAACTATATATATAATATAATAAATTTATTAATATTAATAGTATTAAAAGAACAATTATATAGTTATTATACTTCTTTAACATAATTTGATTGATTACAAAGTGGTAATGGTACACTCATATCATTTCTATTTTTTTTCAGATATTCAATTTTGAACACTATTTCATATGTATGGTGTCCATATAATTCCCATTGATGTTTCATATCATTAATATATTTATATTAATGTTATTAAATATATAAAATTTTTATTATTTATTATTTTTCATATAATTGATTGACTATAATGTAATAGGGATTATAACAAAACCATGGTCATTACTTCAGGTTACTCTTTCAATACCTTTACTCAAATGTAATGATTCTTTATTTTTTTATTTTTTTATTATGTGTATTTATTCTAGAATAATATATTCAGCTCATATAATCCTTATTTTATTGGAATATTCATGTTTTAAATTGGTTCCTTTCTTAATTCTTCTCGATAAACAGGTCATATTTAAGAGAATTTCAAGATTTCAACCCCACAATTATGTATACTATATAATATGTTTTAAGCGATAATTATTTTCTAAAAATAAAATATTTTATAAAGGAAAAATATCTTTTTAATTAATAGTTTTTTGTAGACAAACATGTCATTTAACATTAAAATTTCATTTTTGTTTTCCTCAAAATTAACTAGAATGTTTTATTTTAAATGTTTCTTAAAAACCTTTTTTACAAGATTTAACTTTAGTGGGACATCATTTATGCCAAAAATATATTTTCAATGTCCTTAAATTTTATTTTTTGGGATAAAAACATTTATAATCTTATTTTATTTCAAATACAAATTATTTTCAAAATGAACTCTTCTTTCCAAAGATAAATAGATTTTTATCGTCACACATTAACTTCTCAGAGATATATTCCATGTTCAACACTTATTGGTTTTTTGTGTAGATTATATACATAACATAAATATATTATTTCTAGATTATAATTCTTTTCATGATATTCTAAGTTATTATTATTTGAATTTTTCTAATGGGTATAGGATACTTTGTAATGATTAAAGATGATTTCCTCAATAAATTTTTAATGGATTCATTTATATGTATCTTCTTTTATATCATAATATATAGTTAATTCATGCAATTAATTGTGGTGTATCATTTATGATACCATTTACTATATGTTTTTGAAGGGTTGTTGATCAGTTTGATTGTTGATGTACTAATTTCATACCATCCATGGGCTATAGTTAAATTATTTACATTTAATATGCTAGTTTTTCAATACGAATGTTTATATTGTATATGTTTTATCATTTTTATATATTAAATATATTTCCCTTAGTACGTGACAGTCAGGGACACGATCACCCCTATATTTCTATATTAATCAGTAGGTCTCATGACACAAACTAGTTTGGGTTTTTACCCATTTAGTTATAGTCTTGGTACGTGGCCTTGACGATTTATTTATTATGTCCCTCATTATGAATTACCACAATATAAAACTAGTAATTGATTGTTAATGTTATTATTCGACTAGTATACTATCCAAAATTATGTTTTATTATGGAATTATTTATTCATCTTTTATACATTATATATTATTCTGATGATTATGTTTTATCTTAATGTGTTTTTTATTTATTCAACATGCCTTATTAGTTAGGTTTCAGATATATTGCATACCCTTACTAAGAATCTGAGATCAACCCTTTCTAATGATTAAACAAACAATTTTATGAAGAATAAAAAATTGAATAATATTTCAAGAATGTATTTTATTTCATTTTTATGATATTGTGGTTTATTTACATTTCATAAATGAATTATTGATATCAAGAATGTAATCTTGTCTAACAATACTATAATTCTAATCAGTCCTTTGGGAATCTATTTCTTGTAATAATGCCACTGTTATAAAATAATACAGTAGATACATGATAATGGGGTCCTGGTGTTTCACATAATATGAAAGGATATTTATATCAATCATTAAAATCGTGATTTAGAATATTAGGTAACATAACTCTATGATATAATATTACTATTAGAATTGAAGAACATCATATAATATTGGTTAGGTATATACTATATGGATCTTTATCGAAATACATACCTTAATAGATTCAACAAATGGATGGGATTATGGAACTGATGTACATAGGTGTAACAATTCAGACAAGGTGTTTTCATCTCGGCTCAGGATAACCAAGTATATGACAACGTTCCTTAATACAAACCTGGTTTAACACTCCCGAGGGATATTATTAGGATACTTTACATTAATTTTATAATCCCTTATGATGAATTTTAATATATAATGAAATTTAATAACCATGGTTAAACCTAATGAGTGTTATGTTGAAAATAAGGTGTATTGATATTCTAAAAATTGTTTTATGTTTTTCTCCTTCTGTAAATTGTTACTCATACCATGTATTCTTATCATAGTCAATGGATGGAACATGAAGGATTAATGTTAATATTTCTGATGAGAAACCAAATGGGATATTGATAAGAGTGAATGATATCATATCCATGCATAATCCCTTTTTAAAAAATATAATTAACATCATATACCTTAACCAACACCCAGACCCACCAAAGTAGAGTTTAATGTAGTTTTATAAGTGCTCTAGTTGTTGAGACCATTGAGAAAAGAAATATTAATTTATATCTTGAATGAGATGTGGATGTAGACACCTAGGAATGTGTCTCAAAGGAAGGAATAAATTTTTAATTTTCTATAATGAAGGGATTAAAGAGAATATTTTATAGATAAAAATGAATACTATGATCGAAGGAAATAAAACTAATCATATGAATCAATTTTTTGTTACTTTCATTAAATGTAAATGACCTGGGAATTACCCATGTCAAAGCCATATTTTATAGAATTACCTATTGAACAATGATAAACCAATGTGGAAAAAATGAATGAAATATTTGTGTATTAATATTGTATTTAAAATCATTTTAAAAGGTTATTTAGTGATTGAATGTACTTTATGGACATTGATCATATAAATTTTGGATGGTATAAAGATTTAGAACAAGGAAAACCCTCACACTAGGTGAAAAATCATGGTGTTCGGCTAGGCTATAGTGTTTGAAACCACAACTGAAGGATGAAAGGGGTGCAACACCAACCATTAGCCTAGATGATTTCCTAACTATCATGATTTTTTTGATAAAATATAAAATGAATATATGTTATATTTATTTTAGGAAATTTTTAATTTATAAAATATATATATTTGGTATTGGAAAATGTTTTGGTGATTAATTAATTAATTTTAATATTGAAGATGTTCATATTTTTTTATTCCTATAGTATTTTGGAAAATATATATTTTGAGGTATGAATGATGGCTATTATTTTGGAGTAAAGTATTCATTAATTTTGGGATTATTTTGATCTAGTTTATTTATCAAAATATATATAATAACATTGATAATATGTGACTGGGACAATAAATTTTTTTATAAGACATTATGTGTTATCAATGTCATTTGGAGTACTATATGAACAAATAATTTTGTTTTTTGGGTCATAGTCTTGAATATTTCTTTTCAATAACGAAAAAAATTTCAAAATGGAATTTTTTTAACATTTAGTTTTACATATGAATTTTTGAGAGTAAATTTGTTTTGTATCATATAATGGTTTATTTGTTGGGGGAATTATCTGATATTTCCCTAAAAATATTTGATTTGGTTAATCTATAAATATAATAGGAATATATAATTATACTTTTTTAGGTTATATGATATTCTGAAGTTGATTCAAATTCCTTAGGTGTGAGAAATTCAACATGAATGTTCTTTTCTAGATATAAGGAATTAATTAAATATAGATCGAAGCAGAACCAAATGATGAAATTATTATATTAAATGGACAGTAATCACGAATGTTTAATGTATATTATTTTTATATAGATAGTAAAAGAATCCCTAAATTCTAGTGAAATTTGTTAAAACAAAAATGTTAACCTTGTGGTTTTTTTTCTATGATATAAATGCCCTTTTAACAAATCAAATTATTAATGGCTTTGTGATGGTAAAAATTTTAATGACCATATCCCTTATCCCCCCCATCATAACTTAATTGATATATTATTCTTCAATGTACATATTTTCACATCACACTAATGTTATCCTATTTGAATGCAATGTCATGTTGTAACCTATGAATTTCTATTTCCCTATTATTTAGATGATATTATACATACATTATATTCAATGTAGGTTTCCCACAAGGTAATTTTCATGAGTCAACCATTAAAATACAAAGTATAACATAACATTATGAGAAGATAATTTATTGAATAATGTTTGAATGTAACAACCCCATGATTTAAATATAAAATTAATATAGAAGGTAATGTAGATGACACTAAGTCTCTCCAAAACGAATCTTTTTTATCATAATTATTTATAAAAGATTGTTATATACAATCAATTTAAAATTATTTTTCCACTTATATTATTTTAATTTATAAAAATTTACATACTCAGTTTCAATGAGTAATTTATTTAGTGTCAGATATGAACTATTTAGTTTTTTTGGTGAATAGTTACTTGACCGTTCTGAAATGAAATGTTACCCTCATAAATATTAATAATACACTTATGAATAGAAAATCAGCCAAATGAATGTTATCCTCTCCCATGAATGTATAATTAAAATTTTGGGATCATATAAATGAATTTATTATATAATAATTTCATTTTATATGTAAATGAATATTTGAAAAACAAATATTAATGTCTTGGTATTACTGTTAGTCGTAAATAACTAATTACAATTTTTAAATTTATAAACATGTAAAAATTAAAAATAATATAATAAAATTTATTCATAAATCAGTATTTTGTTATCATATGATTTTATTATAATTTAATGAGAAAGTAGTTATTTTTTCAGAGTGCTATAAAATTAGTAATAAATATAAAATCTATAATTTTCTATTTAATGATTTTTTTAAATAAAAATTAAAATTTCACATATTTTGAAAATTATTTTCATAAAATTGAGTATATTTTTTAATTCTACACATATAAAATGGTTAGTGTAAAAATTTGAGATTTTTCTAAAACAATACATTTTTTGGGAATAGTCAAATATGATAATGTATGATAAATATTAAATACATTAAATTTTTACTAATATTTTTCTAATTATGAGGTAAGAAAAATTAGTTATTACTTAAATGCTCAAATTATTATATTTATTCACAAGAATTTATAATATTTTTTATCTTGAGAAAAATAAAAAAATATGAATTAAATAATGAGAAATATCCCCTCTTAACCACTAAAAAACGACCATTCACTACCTCTTCCCATCACTCATCTAAGCCCGAAATCTTTTCCACATTATTCCGAACTACAATTTCAAAGTATAAATAAATGTATAAGATCTCATGGTCTTTACAATTGACTAAAACCCATTACCATAAAGAAGTTATCAAGGAGGAGCATTCAAGAGGTAAAATCCTTTCACTTTTCATTGAATTTTTTATACATGTTCATTCCATTATTATAATATCCATACATTATCAGAAAAATGATCATGATAACCCCTATGAGATTTATATAATACAATTATATAATGTTAATATAATACCCATAGTCAATCTCCTTACTCTCTCTATTTTATTTTAAAAATGAAATCACCATCTGGGAGGTGCCGATTTACAACCTTTGCTGATGACTATAATTTGTATTCAATTTTTTATCCATGGTTTGTCATGATACCAAATTTATAGAGATAAATGATATAATTGTTATTATTATAACTTTTTTAATGTTCCAGAACCATTGTATATACACAATATTCATTCGTATGACAAAACTAGTTCATAATGATCAAAAATAGCCAAAATAATATAAATTATTAGCAATGTTGTATTATCTAAAAACAAATTTTAATACCATATAAACAAATTAATTATATATCCATTTAATAATTTTTTTCATAAGTAACATATAAAATCTATTCTTTAGAATTAAATCCATTCCACCTAAACTCCATTAATTATAAATAATAGTACTAAACATGAAAACCAAGAATATGAATGATCTAGAATGATGAAATTAACTACATAACTCATCTATATGGCTATAAAAGAAAAACATAAAACTATATTGAATCTAATAAATTTTAATGTTTTCATAATAAATTAATTAATGAATTTTATTTTATTATTGAGGACATTTATCTCAATTTCATAACACATTCAAGCATTATGTAATGGGTTTGTCATCTGACATTAAATTTTTCGAGATTTCCATTATGTTACACATATTTCTGGCATGTGGGGTATTTATAAATAAACATTATATATAATATATATAATATATTTATATTCATTAAATTATTTTAATCAATTTATATTTATTTATTTTTGGTCATACAATTTGATTGATTACAAAGTGGTTAGGGTTTTCTCAACTCACATCCATTATTGTGAGATATTCCTTTTTCCACACTATTTCATTGGAATATTGAATTTATACATAACATTGATGAATTATATCATTCATATTTTCATTTTAAGAGTTGAAAATTCATCATATGTTGATTACTATTTTTTGGTCGAAAGGTTCAGCTAATTACAAAGTTGAAAGAGATTCTACCCGAACCATTATCACTCCTCCTAGTTACTCTTCCTATACACTTAGTCAAATGTAATTATATTTATTTATATAATATGATTTAAATTATTTTTATATATTAAATAATAATATATCTATATAAGATTGTACTTCTATGATGGGGATATTCATGTTTTAAAATGGTTCGCATCTCAATTTTATCGATAAACAAGACAGATTCAAGGGAACTTCCAGAATTCTTACCCATTTTCATGTGCACAATATTATATTATTTAACCATAATAATTTTTATAAAAAAAATTATTCTGAAAAACTATCACGGTTAATTTCTGGTTTTATGAAAACAGACATGTCCTACCACTTTAAAATCTATTCAATAGTTTCCTTAAAACGCAATAAAATGTATTATTTCTAAAGATTCGTAAAAAACATTATGTAATATAACTTGTATGGGACATAATTCATGACTCAAATATATTTTCAATGTCTTTATATATTATTTTCATGGACATATATTATTAAAATATTATTTTTTGACCAATAAAATTTATTTAAAAACATGTATCCTTTCTAATGTAAAAACTAAATTTCTTGTCTCTTATTTACCTCTATGAGATATATGTCCGGTACAAAACTTATTAATTGTGTGTGTGGAGTATTTATTGGAATTTGATATATCCTATCAAGCGTATCCTTATTCTCATGATATTCTATGTTATTATGATTTGAATGTTTCAGAGTGGTATGAAACACATTGGAATTTTTAATGATTTTTTTATCGTGAAATTTTCAATGGTATCATTTAAAAAAAATCTTCATATATGAAAACATAATTTGTTGAATAGTATAAATCATTGGGGTGAACCTCTTATTGTTTCATATAACATATGATTTTGAATTGTTGATGAGCTGTTTTACTGTGGATGTGAAAATATGATACCATTCATGGGTTATAGTTAAAGTATTTAAATTTCATATGCTTTTTTAAAAATATAAAGCTTTATGTTCTTTATGTGTCACCATTTTCATATGAGGATTGTATTTTAATTATTTATGTGCTAGTTGGGGCCATTTATATTCCCTCTATGAATTATTATGTCTCATGAGAAAAATTATTATTGGTTATTACACATTTATGAATGGCCTTAGAACGATGCCTTGATGGTATGGTTATGATGTACCACATTATGCATAATATCCTTATGAAATGTGTAATTTATAGTCTTTGTGATTATTTGACTAGTAAAATATATTTGTGGTTATGTTTTGTGGTGTAATGTCACCACCCCCTCCTACCAAAGATGCCCCTCCTGAGCTGGAAATGGTGAAAGGGATATAATGACCCCCATGTCCCGCCACCAGTAGGCCTCGGGGTGGCGACTAGCACCAAGGGTATGGGTTTTCACAAATATGGGAGGCATTATACCTTTATATTATTTTAGATCGGGAAATAGGACAAGGCAACCACCAAAAAGGAAATGAACATGTGTATTGAAATAAACCCACACCAATCCCACATGCATGTTTAAATAGTTCTGAAACAATGTAGAAGTACAAAAAAGCTCAAAAGTACAATACCAAAAGAAACAAGAGTACAACAACTGCAACAGCCCCAACTGTCCTGACTAGTAGGGTCCCTGACGGCCCTGATAGTCCTCCTGGAAACCTGAAAGTAAACGTAGGGTGAGCATACATGTATAATCAGTAGGAAAACCTAAAGCTCTCGTGCACAAGTGGGGAGACATCCTAATGTCCCGTTAGAACGATAGAAGAAACCTAGAAAAAAATTCTATCGACCAAACCACACCAGCCACATTCACCAAAACCCAATCAAAACAGGTAGTAGTATATGAGAACAAGAGTATTGGATACCCAACACCATTTAACCCCACTAGTTAGCTGCACTTCCTAACGGAGAACGTCCTGACGCTACCACACTCTTCCTGCCTGCACACACCTGGGCCTCACAACCACGTATCCTGCCCGCACACACCTGGGCCTCACAACCACGTCTCCTGCCCCCACACACCTGTGCCTAACAACCACGTATCCCGCCCTCACACAACTGCGCCTCACAACCACGTATCTCGCCCGTACACACCTGGGCCTCACAACCACGTATCCCTCCCCCACACACCTGGGCCACATTCCGAAGGTTCATGAGATAATAGTAAAACCTTCCCGAAGAGTCATGGGCTAAACCACCCAAATCAATACCAACCCTAAGTGTCTTGGGTGTAATGTCTCCTCAAGCGATCACATCCTAGGGAAGAAGGATTAGGATGGAGCTAGTAACTAAGGGTAAAACACCATATCCCATGAAATGGGAGTATTTGGCACTAAGTTTTCAACATGGGTGGGGTGAGATAAAACCCAAAGACACAGATAAATATATATACCAAACACTCAGCCCAACCTATGGTTTTAAAAAGGGAAACTAAGCATGTGCCTCGGCACTGATACTATAAAGCATGCACCCCACAAACAACCCCAACCCCATTTAGGTTTTCATGTTTCAACAGAATTAGTTTATTAGTTCCTTAACTATTGGGAAATCAAACACAACCAACCATATCTAAAATTCGTAAAACATATCTTTGTCATCCAAAAATCAAGTTAAGAAAACACCAGCAACACAAAAAGTCCTTCTTATTAAAAAAACAACCCCATTAATTATTATTCTCATTCCATTTACAAGCCCCACCATTCATTTACTCATCCACTTTTTATTTATTATTCACAACCCATAGTTCGTTCACATTCAAACAAAACCCTGCTTCCCCGCTATCAACCACCATAACCACAACCAAACCTTACATCATAACCCCTTGATACCATTTATCACAGCCCCACTGCCCATCACTAACATAGCATTCACACCAACCCACAACCAAGCCAACCATAGCCCCACTGCTCACCCGATCCACAACAACCCACAAAAACACCCCCTTCATGTAAATTAACCCCAACAACACCCACATGTTTATTATTTCATTTTAGCTCAATCTGGGTGATCACAAAAGGGTTCCAGATTTTCATTTAATCAGCCAACATTATTTCATTAACCAAATTCCACATTCAACAATGTTCTATTCACAAAAAAGGTCTAGAAAGATAGGTCCGCATTTCACAATTTGAGACATTGTTTATATATTATGAACATAATTTCATTTAGTTATTCATTATAAAATGGGGTTTAATAAATTCTTATCATAATTGTTATGATTTTAGTAAATAAATTTTTATTCATTGAATTCTTATTGTCACCATAAAATTTATTCCAATTCACCCAATTTTTATATTATCATTTAACCTCTAATTTAAAACATTTTTTCAATGTTAACATCTATTTAGTTGTTTCATTCTTCATGGAGTTTTTTTCATGTATGGAATATTGATAACTAAAATCTTATTTCATTATGTAACTATATTTCATCTTTAAAATTAATTTTCTATGAATGGGTTCAACAACATTAATATTTTATTATATACAGTTTTACACTTCTCATATGATGAAATCATTTTTAATACAATGTAATTTTTGATTCTTTTCTTACAATGTAACTTTGGAACCAACATATTTTGAAGATAAAAACGTCTTCTTTATGTTCATATGTTTTCCCATCCAATACTCATATCTTCATGATAATTGTTTTTTATATTAATGACATTATTATATGAGATTATATATAAAATTAATGGTTTTGAAAAGAATTCACATCATATTTTCAAATGATACCATAGAATGAAACCAATATATTTTTATTTGACTATAATGGTAAAAATAATTTCTAAAATATATTTAAGGTTTTTATTTCATTTTTCCTTTATCATTTCAAATGGATTTAGAATAATTTCATTTATGTTTCTATTATTTATAATCTAATATATATATAATCATTTTTTTGTATTGATCATGTGTTATTAATCAACTAAATTTTCAACAACTTCATTTCCAATAATGATTAATTTATTCTATTTTAATATGTATTTCTTATTTTATGGATACCCCATTATATGATTTCTTTTTGACATCACATTTATATAATTTTTTCAAAAAAATCCATGTTTTTATATATGGCTATAATCAACGTTTCACAATTTCTATCTATAGAAATCATATTGGAATGTTGTATGTATTAATTCCAATAAGTATATTTATGGAAATGTTGACTACATATTGTTAAACCTTCAACCATTTTAATATGGATGGGTTATGATCATGTTATAAAATTTATTGATAATGGGTAAATTGGTGAAATGTTGATTTATTATTGATTGGAAACATAGATTTAATATGTATGGTCATTTAAAATACATCAGTATAGAGAAATACATATTATTATTCGTGACATGGGTCATTAGTGAATGGGATGAAATTATGTGTTTACTCTTGTGGTGAATGAATTGGACTTAAATAAGTTACAAGTGGGACCTAATATTATAAACCACTTGGAATCATCAAAAGGTCTCCTAATGGAGAAATTCTCGGGTTTCACTGTATATATACCCTTATATAGGTGTAGTGGTTTCAATAAAGCCCTTGAAAATATGTATTTTAGAAATGAAATTATGTATCCCATTATAATAGGATCAATATAATTAGCATCCATGTATTTATTTACTATGAATATATATTTCTTTAAATTTATATTAATTATAGATTTAATGAAATTATTTATTTCAATCATATTATCTCTTCAATGTTGACGTTTTTGAATGATCCATCTATATGATTTCCCTACTGAGTGTCTAAGGACACCACGTTCTAATGTATTGATTAACTATCATTTAAATAGATTTCGTAAAAATGATATCGTTATAATGATAATGTGGGTGAAATAAATTTATAATATGTTGATGTATTATTATGGATGATAATTTACTATTTATTAGAAAAAAATATACCTTATTTGGGAATTGTATGGGGTTTAATAGTATAATATTTTCAAACATATATGAATATATATACCAAAATGGTCATTGGAATATATATGATATAGTAATTTTTAATCACATGTAACTATAGGATTACTATGTTAGGGAATTTCCTGTTGAATTGAACCTAGTATGTATGGTATGCGTTTTGAGAACTGGATTTCTGATAATGGGATTGCGGTGTCAAATTCAGTGATAAATTATTGGCCTCATATTTTTTTTCAAATTTAAAAGGTGAAAGCCCTCGTTTATTGAAAGAAATAATCTCTTTTTGAAGGGAAGAAGTAGGTGCCCATTACAGAGACACACGAAGTACCTCAAACAAAATAGGGCAGACGGCCATACAGTGATCCAAAAGTTAAAAGGAAAAAAAATTAAGCACGATTCAGGCAGAAAATCTCATCGCCCCCCCCCCTAATAAAAAATGCAACAACGATGTCAGGAAAGATGTTGTGTCACCCCTTCTGCGATAAAATGTGTCGTGCTAGCAACACAGCCAAGGCAAAGCACTCCTCCAACTCATACTGAAAAATGATAGGAGGACTGGATAATAGGTGTCAGCATACCTATCTCTCTTTCAAGCCACCCCCCGATGTTGCAAATGAGAGACTCACTTCACCATCAACCTGATGCATGACAACATCCACCAGAGAACACTGTGAAAAAATCAATTTGGGTACCCATCCATACAAAAGAACATACTGCTGAATGATGGGTGCCAAGACTCCCATCCCTCCATCGAGGTCGCCCACCTGACGCAGAATTCAATATAGAAAATGCAAACTAAATGCAAAGAGACAAGCATACATCTCCCACCAAAACATATGAATCCTAGTGACAAAGAGAGGGCCACACACAGGGCCTGAAGATCAAAACCAAGCATCAAAAAATCCATTAAGAATCTGCAAATGTTGAGGCAGAAAAGCCTTCCAAACTGGCACAACATACATCAAATCCTGAGAAAGCAGCAACCAAATCATGAAGACACGCATTAAAGAGACCAATTCCCCCCAACATCAGCATCCACACACCACACCAAACCAATAGGAGCCACTACTGAAAGGGAGATCGATCTCACTTCACCTACGCGCTGAGGATCATCAAAGACACTGCTCAAAGGAACAACCACCAATGAAGATCAATCCTCATCATTGATGTTCGGATCTGTAACCATATATGAAGGTACAGAAGAGATATAAATTACTCTAGAAGGAAGAAATCACCGCTCACCGGTGCAGAAACCATTGAATCGTCAGGAGGCGAGGTGCTTATTGAAGAAGACGAATCCACGAAGCACCGTCGCGAAATAGAAAGACCAAAGAATATCAGTGAAAACCAAGAATAATTTCCATCAACATGGCCATCCATCAACCAATCCACATATGGCATGGGGACAGTAAACCAATCAACCACAAAAACATGAACACAACATCCTAAGAAGTAAATAACCAAGAATTATTTACTTTATATCACTAAATGTTTTCATTACAAATATATGACAAAAATAAACCATGGAAGACACTAGCAATTTTTGTGAGATGACAGGTCAACAAACACACATAAGAGAATGTGTACAATAATAATATTTCATAAAAACTCACTATTATATTATTCAATATCATTTCTATAGTTTTTAATAATTAAATATTTATTGACTAGGTTGTTATTGTATTAAACATTACATTTCATATTGTAGATTAATTAACATAATGATGAGTAACATCTTCATTTTGTATGTTTAATACATTAATGAAACATCTAAAATAACCAATTAAATTATGAAATTTGAATTGGGTTAATGTGAAGAGATGGAAACCACACATAAAATTTCATCTGATATCTTGAAAAGATTCATGAGAATGAAAATGGTAGTCAATAAATAATATTCATATGAAACATGATATCTAATTGTTGAATTTATGGTCCATGGTCTTATAATTACAATTAATCATCAAATGTTACCAAATAATTACAATGGCATAGTCATTGAATTAATAAATACATGATCTAATAAGTAATATTCATTAAAATTTATACATATAATATTGTGGAATATTCCTAATTTTATAAAGACAGGGATAGAATTATTTTTACTAATTAAAATGAAAAACTGTAAAATAAAGGCATTAAATAAATGAAAAAATTGTTAATCAAGAAGGATAAGTATTTGTATTTAGATTTATAATCTTTGAGTGAGATAGATATAGTGGATAATATTATTTTTATTAACATTATTCTTCCAAAAAATAACATATTATTTATCATTTATTGACTATGTAGATCATTTTTTCACAATACTTATTATTGGAGATATATGTTTTAATATTTAATTAATTATATTTACTGATAATGAAAATGAATGATAACATTATTAATAAATATTTCCAATGTTTTAGATTTCATATTTAGTTTTCAATGTTTATGAGTGTTTTTTAATAAATAAAATATTAGAAACTGAAATTATTTATATCTTATGAAAAATAAATAACTTCACATTGGACAATCATTTATTCAATCTATTTCATATATAAAAAATAATATTTTTCTTATATTCATCAGTGGTGTCATTATTATTTCTATACTAAATGGTGATAATCCAAGCATAAATGTTATGAAATTACAAATGGAAATAATAAAAAAACAAGCAACATATCATTTTAATTATAAGTATGGGTATGTGTAAGATTATGAATGATAATGATGTGACATACTCATATATATGTATATATATATATTAACTTATCAGTATGAATAGATGGGTAAAATATCATGACATTGACATGCTGTTGTCCAAATATTTTTTAGATAATATCAATATGATTATTGATTTGAGGGAATGAATTATACGAAATTTCATTTAAAGAGAGTAGATTTAGTGATGACAATTTGATATTTCCAAACAAATATTTTCATGAATATGAATTTTAAAACAATAATGGAAAACATCATATATTGTAATTATTGTATTATTAGTATCAACAATGGTCCATATCAAGACTATTTGGTTATTTGTCTGAAAATGATCTCATTGGGGTTACAAAAGGAGTTCATGTATATTTGCAGAATCATAAAAAATTTTATGCATATCCAAATTTGGTTTTTTTTATGATAATATACATAAAAAAATTCAAAACATGTAAGAAAACGAGAATGATTTTGGACTATTAATGTTATAATAGTTCACATATTATATTTGGGAACATCCAGCTATAAAGCGGACATTAATGACCATAACTAGAATATTCCAAATGAAGGCTATTTGATTCATAAGAAATTATACATTTATTAGTATTAACAATGAGATGGATTGATAGAAGTTATTAATATAAATAACTAATAGCATATAATGTGTAATACTCTGATTCATATATATATATTCTAATGAATTTTTAGTGATAGAAGATTATAAATTCCGGCCACCACTAATAAAGAGGATGTGGGATCATAATTTTTTTTTCATATGATTATTCTTTGAAAAAAATCCAGTGAATATTTTGATGTTGAATTAGTCATCATGTTTATTTTCATGATATATTAATATATACCATCATAATAGTTTTTTCAGATTTTTTACTAAACAAATATCTTATTAAGTAATCTAAGTTGGTTTGTGATGGATTAAATTTATAACTATATTCTAGGAACTATAAATAGATACATTTTTCTTAGTGTAAGACATTACCCTATGGTATATGGGAACACATATATTGTAGAATTATATATTGGTGAACTTTCGAGTATATAGTAGTGTCTAATATCTAAATTCATATTGTTAAACTAAAAATCATTTGATTATATTAATTGATCAGTCAATATAAAACACTAGTGAAATTACTAGAATTAATATCAGTTTATTAATTATTTACATCAGTTTTCAAATGACATTTTTGATGGCGATATAAAAAAATAATGTATTGGCATTCGTTCCTCAAAAACTGATGCCGATAATCCAACAAGTTCTTGATTATTGGAGTTAGTTATGTGAAAAATTGATGCCTAAAGTCGAGCTTCGGCATTAGTTTTTATGAAAACCCATGATAAATCCCATATGCGGTAGATTGTCGTCATCGGTTTTCATTAAAACTGATGATAAAACCCATATGTGATTTTTTACATTTTCAGCGTCAGTTTTTATCGAAATAGTCGATGTCGGTTAAAATAGATTTTTTTGAAAAATAAAAAAATAAACATCCCAAATAATTATAATCCCTATAATAAAAACAAAATATACAAAAATAAAATAACATTATTCAGTAACAAAAAATCAACAAAAAAATTACATCCTTTAATTTATTTAATCAGAAAAATATCTATGCATTTTATTATATAGTATATTCAAAATATGCATACGTGAAATGGAAAACATGGTCATTTTTTGTAATTATTGAAGCATTAATTTGATATCATTATATTAAAACATTTATTATAATAAAAAATAGTTTTTTGATCACATGTTATTTGGAAAATATAATATATTATTCATTAATATTAGAATATACATACCTCAAATCGTAATCAGACTCGACAAATATTTCCCAAAAATAGATTTAAGATTGAGTTTTATGGGTATAAGACACTAAAAAATTGATTCTATTCTATAAAATGGTCATATTTTAAATTATAAATAGAATATTATGATAGATAATTTAACATAATTTACAAATCTAACCATATTAAATTTAGTAGTTACCCCGATTGTGATTATGTCATACGTGAATCGTAGAACATAATACCAACATTCAATATTCATATATTAATGATGGCACTATGGTTATAAAATGTTAACTCTATAATATATATATATATATCTATATATATATATATATATTAGAACCATATCTAATATATAGAATTATTACCATTGCATTCACATAATTGATTGCATTTTTTTTCTTTATCAACTTGTGTTCTTTGTTAATTTTCATCCATAAATTACATTTTCAAATATAAGAACTAATAATACATGTATAAACAATGAGAATTAAAAATAATGATCTTATAAAAAATATAATTTCTTACCTGTCTAATAATGTTGAAGAACATTTACAAACATTCCATAATAAAGAGAAAAATCTATATAAGGTGCAATCAGTTGGGAAAAATATGAGTAACATTTAATGCCTCTACAATAACAAAATTCTCAATTAATGACATTTTAATGATCATTATTTCATAATTCTATTTCCGTTACTACTTATCAATAAATTGAGAAAACAAACATCCAATCTCCATATATGATAATATCTCACATATATATTAAACTCTACTATAATTATTCACATGTGTAACTTCCATGGAAATGTATTCTAGAACTATAAAATTTCAAACTGATGTGATGTAATTTTCTTCAATAATAATGTGTATAAACCCAAATTATATAGTAAATATATTTATTTAACTAAAAAATCATCATTTTAAATAAATAGGAACATAAAATTAATTACCTCAAAAAAAATGACAACATTTTTTGGTCCTGCTCTTCAAATTATGCTAGATTCATGATATCTTCGTTGAGTAATATAAATGGATAATATCTTCCATATTTATTAGATTTCATATTAATTTTATTGTTATTACTCAAGGAAGAAGAATCCCATGATAATATTTTTCCCCATGTGAAAAATTAGAAGTATCTATAATGGATTGTTCCAGAGCATGGTGTTTCTATACAGCAATTTTTTTATGATAATAATATATATGCTAATTGTCAAAATACCTTATAATTAATTTTCAATAATATATAATTAATATTTAAAAAATCAATACCGTATATGAAATATAAATAATAATACTAGTCTGAAAAATAAAAAATGACCTAGAAAATTTCCATCTCTAGTAATCTCCTTATTTTGAAATGGTAGTTGAGCATTAGGATCAACAACAAGAAGTAACGAAACTTTAACCTGACCCATCTACATTGTTTGGTGATGTACATATTCTTCAAAAAAAATATTAGTTTTACAACACAACAATATAAATATGAGGATCTCCAACAAAAAACTCACACTATACTGTGCGAGGAAGGAGATGATTAGAGTTGGAAGGTTGGGTTGGGTAGTCCATATGGTATGGAGGTGGATGATCAAAATAATCTAGACATGCATGTTATTCGATCTTGGATGGAGGTGGTGGATCAAAATTACAAGGTTGGGTAGGATGGGTAGGGTACTCCAACTAGGATGAAGGTGGACGATCAATGTAAGTAGGTTGGGCATACTGGGAAGGTTGTGTAGTTTGTGACTATCTTTCCAAGTGTTATAACAAAGCCATTTGCATGGATGGATGAATTTTTTCACCTATGGAATGATTCAACTCCTTCAATTATGATTTGATGATTCAATTTTTGTTACTTTTTATTGCTTACTATGACCAAAAACATTTCAAATAACGACACACTCATAATATCATCTAGCATGGTAAGGTTGTTCTGAATTTTCCCAATGTTGTGGGGAGGATGTCTATCCTAACCTCAACGATAAATGATAACTGTTTCTTTTTCCCGTAGTGTTCATCCTTAAAATGGAAAATTAACAAGTTATATTAGTGATTATAATTTATAAAATAGAAAATTTATTTACAAATAAATAATATTTATATATATTTACCAGCTACTTTCGGAGCATGCTCTATTACATACATTTAATTTATATGTATTTTAAATCATATACATTCTTTATGGCGAGTGGGAGGATATGGAGGACCAAATTAGACCTCTTCTGAAACACTACTAGATCAATCTCTTAATGCTTCACATTTTTCTTCAATCATTTTCTATTCTGAATATGGATTCCATCCCTAAGATCAAGTACGTAGGTATACATTTTTCAACTGGTCAGCTGATGATATGTCTGAAATGCTTGTTATGTAAATATAAAATAATTAGTAATTTCATAAATATATAATAAATTTTAAATTATAAAATATTTATCATAAATGAATTTTTTCTTCAAAATGGATTCGTCAAATTTCATTTATGTATATACATATGTTTAAAGATACTTAAGGCACAAATTTTCAAACTTTCCCTTTAAAGAAACATATTTTTTCGTCAATTATGTTAGTTAATCTCTCCATCTGAACCCTACTAATGATTGATATATTTTCTTATTTTCATATTTTCATGAAAATTTATTGTCATTACCAATTGAATAAACAAAAATTTAAATTTAAAATTTTACATATTGAAAAAATAGATGAAATAAATCAATTTAGATATTCTACCATCACAGCCTACCAAAGATTTTGTTTTATAATCATATCCAAAAATATCCATTCATGATATAAAATATTAATCCTAAAATAGAACTGCATTGATATATAGCTGATAAACTAAACTGCATTTGGGCTAGTTGCACTACTATTATCCTAATAAATAATATGTAATCTTTCATCTCCCTGATAAATTTAATGTTTTGGTAATCGTGTCATACCACTTTTACCAACATGATAATTTTGTTTCTCTAATGTAAGTGCAGAAGTCTCCTCTATTGAGGATGCATTATTATTCCAACTAAAATAATAATAAATTAAATTTTTTATTTCTTTTAATATGTATATTACTGAATATTTAACAATATGAAAAATTATATATACCTTAGAAACTAATCCTCTCTCTCTGTCTTTGACATTGACATTAGAAAAAAAAATTAAAAAAATTATACCTTCTTGTTATTAGAAAACTAAATATTTAGAAAAAGAATTGATAAAAATAAGTAAAAAAATGCACATATTTGTATTGTTCTTAAAAAGTGACAAAATATATATAATAACAATTAGAAATAGGAGACTAACTTAGTGTTTTTCCATATTAATTCATCATGATTATTAAGTACTGCATGAACTATTTATACCTCGCAGTGATTGTTATCATATGAAAATCACATAATATATGAAAAGGGTCATGTAAATCAATAACATAATCAACATCATTTTCAAAACACAGATGGTATCTTTTTCCATGAAATAATATGGGCCACTAATCATTAAATGGATCAATGACATAAAATATCTTCTTTACATGTGTCAACATTATAAATGGTTCCTCTTGGTAATTATATATATTCAAATAAACAATTGTAAATCCACAATCCTCTTGTTTCACCCCTCTATTTCAATCTACCTAATTACAATTAATCACAATGAATCGAAATTTTTTATAATCAGTTTCCCATATATACTGATGAATTTAAAAATACTTTAATGAAACAGAACATGGAATTTTATCTTTTTTACTAAAAATTGATTTCCTTCAAAGATTACCATCCCGCAACTATTTTTAATGGTAATATTTTCTGCCATTTTTTGTGTATAATGTTCTCCCATTAATATCAAAACAATTCTTTGTTATCACATTTAGAGAAGGTCCTCAATCCAACAATCTCATCATTTTTTATGTAGATGTATATGTTATTAGTTTCACTTTAATCCATGACATAAATATCTTTTTATGCTCAACCATCAACCACATTTCATTTTTTTCATCATCATATCCTTAATTAAGAAATATGTGATGATATATTTGTTTGATAATAATATATGTTTTTAAAAAAATATAAATGAGCCTGCATAACTTCATGGCTTGGAATGAAATTTACCATTAAGTCATGTGAAGTGCCCAGATCAGTGTGAATCACTGAGAGGGGGAGGGGGTGAATCAGTGATCCTTTAAAACTTTTTACTAATTGATTCTTAATCAATTAAACCTCTATGTATTGTTAAGGCCTCGATCCACTCTTCTTATGTCTCTCAACCTTTCCCGGATAATGCAGTAATGAAAAGGCACAGGACACAAGGATTTACAAGGTTCGGCACCAAAGGCCTATATCCTTTCCATGCTCTCCCAGCATGGATTCTCCCATTATAATCTGTTAGTATTACAATTGTCGATACAGCTTCCCACCGTATCTATCCTGAGTCCCACAGGAGGGTCTTTATACTGCTTCACACAGTGTTACCAGAGTCCCACTGGCCTGCTCCAGAATCCCACTGAAGACTTCTTCTCCCTGAGTCCCACAGGGTCTTCTCTTGGCTGCTCGAGTCGCACGAGTAGCTCTTCTCCTCTTTAACTTCTTCATGTAACTTCAGCAGTCTGGGATAAAGACTACTGGCCTTGCTCTGTACCTCTGCTCACTTGTGGTGAACAGGTCTTCTCGTCTTGCTCGGGCTTTATCACCTTCTTCTAAGGATGACCCGGCTTCTCTCTCCAACTACTGAATACTCAGACAACTGATATCTTTAACTTCAGTCTGGTCCAATCTCACATCAGAACAACTTCACGCACTAAGTGCATGGCAACTCTGTCTCTTCATGCAATTATTGCATGGCCTTCTCAAAATATTCTTCAAGAACTTTCAGTCTTGGTCAACTCAAACGCACACCACTGATTTAAGCTTGTTCAGTGTGCGCGTGCATGCATGCATGCATGCACTTCCCTTTCCTTCTTCTTGGTGTGATAAACCCACAAAGGGTGTAATCCTTTTTAGCACACACCTTCTCACTTCCTTCACACACTTTGTTCTTATTGGTTACACACTTAAATGTGTGTTCTACTTTAGTGTGAGGTATCCTTCTTCTTCCTCTTCTTAGTGTGTACACACCACTTAGGCACACACTAAGGTTCTGCCTCTTTCCTCTTTGCACACACTTCTTCCACTTTTTGCACACAAGTGAGCTTGGCCTCTTCTTATTGCACATAAATGGCTACGGCCAACTTCTTGTTCACTATGCACACACACTGTCCACGGCGAGGGTGTTTTCTCCTTTTAGCACACACACACTTGGTGTGTAATTCTCATCACCCGAATCTCCTACTGCCCATATGAAGGCGCGCAAGTACTTGATGAGCCGCGACCTCCTCTTATTCAACAGCCGCACAAGGGTGCAGTGGCAGGGCGCGCAAGTTCTCTGGTGTAGCTTAGCCGCGCGAGTGCAATGACACAAGGCCACAAGGGACCTCGGTGCAAGGCGTCGCGCAAGTGGTTGGAGCACAAGGCGCGCAAGGTGCTGCGGACACTTCTGTCGTGCAAGCTCCAACCAACCACAAGGACGCGCAAGTAATGCGGCCTTGGGTCTTCCTGCCGCGCAAAGAGTAGGCGCACAGGGGACCTCCAACCTTCTTGTCGTGCAAAGAGGTAGCGCACAAGGAACTCAGCCGCGTAAGTATAATTGCGCGGGGCTTCGACTTTGCGAGGCAGAGCCTCACGGAACACAGTTTTTCAATAAAACTTCACCACATCAGCAAGCTATACTGTGAGCCTCGACCTCGTTTATATAGGCAGAGGCGGCTTCGGCCCATCCGCGTGATAAATCTCAAACTCCCGAGATCTTCGGATCATTAAAAATCTTTTCATATCTTGATTTTTATTCTCGGTTTCCACGCGGGTTCTCCCTTTTCTCCTCTTCACGTGCATGCGACTTAGAACGCATGCACGACCTTCTTTCAATCCAAACCATGCAGAACATCAACACCGAATGGCCTCGCACCTTCGGTTTGCTTCGGCGGAACTTCGAATTCCTCATCACCTTGCATGCATGCTTATTTTATTGCATGGTTAGGTTCAGTAGGCTCAAACGATCACGAAAGACACTTCGGTTCGATCAAGGTGGCCGGTAACTCAAAATCCGTCGTCGGGGAGGCGCCTGGTTCAGCGGGGACGTCGCGGGTGCCTCGGTCGAACTCGAGGTAGGAGATGGACCGGGAGCCGTTCGATCGGGCAAATGAAAGACATCGGACGACCTGGATTTGAACCGGAGCGGCGCGATGTGATGAGCGGCGGAGATCTGGCGCGCGATCAATCGTGCGGCCAGGATGCGCTCCCGAGGATTTTTCCGCATCCCACATCGAAACAGGGCGCGGTTTTTCCGCGGCTTATCAACCTAGCGCTGCCTTCCATCGCTCAGTTGAACTTCTCCCCTCCCGGTGCCGCCCCGCACCGGGTTCTCTCAGCGGGTGCGCTCTTGCGCCCACCTCTGCTCCCTGCGGGCGCGCCACTGGCGCCCACTCTGCTGCTCGCGGGCGTGCGCTATGCGCCCCTTCCGCGCGGATGTGATCACCGCGTGGCCTCCTACCGCCTTGGGCTTGCTCCATGGGATCCCCCATGGGCGTGGCGCCTAGGCCCACATGTGCCTTGGGGTTGAACCCATGGCTGGCCCTTGGTGGTTTCCTTTTTGCTAGAGTAGACTTAGGGACTTTGTATAAAAACAGAGTAACCCAAGATCAAATGCCAAATGCCACTTCTACCTCTAAGCCATTTCTTCCTCTTCTCCATTCTTCTTCTTCTTCAAAAGAATTCCTCCATCTTCTTCATTAGAATTCTTCACTTAGGAGGGACTTCACAAAGGTTTCTTCCTTCAATCGAAGCTCCTGAATCAAATAATTCTTCAATGTTCTCCATTGATCCAATCAGAGATCAAGTTGGATCTTCTTCAAATTCACATGCACTACGTGATAGTGCAAGGACTTAATTAACACCACTTCATCCACCTAGTGATTGTGGATGGATCACATTCAACTCCTCATGCATTGTCAATACAATGCATGGTCTTCAAACATTGGTGTGACATTGTATCCATTTGATACAAGTTCTTTGAACTTAAATATCAGCTCATCAATCGTCTGATTTTCATAGAGAATGTTTCAACCACAACATCCTATGTCACTTAGTGAATCTCCTAAGTGACATGCATCTTAGTACCATGGCCATTCTCCTTCATCACCATCACCATCACATCCTTTGTCATTCACATATTGAAACTCCTTGACATCCATCCATTCATTTCTTGACAACAACATACCTCATTGACAACAAACGCAACACAATGCACTTCAATCTCCCCCTTTGTATTTGTTAGCAATACACTAGAGCACATATGAATGGGTCAATATGTGTGCCAATATTTCTCCCCCTTATTGGCAATCAAATGAAAAGGTGTGGTGTGGTTCTCTTTCAAAAATCTCTTCCTCCCTTATAAAAGCATTTTCTTGAAAAACACTGAGAGAGGGATGATGTCACATGTTCTCTTTAGCAACGAACCTTTAGTAAATCAGCTCTAAGTCCACTTGGGCTACCCCGGTGTAGAAACCAATAGTTATATGACCAAGGAATTCAAAGCTGTCCATAATTCTCTACACATGTGAGATCATGCTTAGGGGATTGAAATTTTTCAGATATAACAATGAATTTGCTAAATCCTGCACAACTTCACAAAACTCATTAGAAAGTTTAGGTGCAAAGATAAAGCTCCCCCTTTCATTCATTTGTCTTCAATCAATACTCCCCCTTAATTGTTATGATGAATACAATTAAGAAACAAGGGATGAAAGTATGATTGGAATACCTTCACTTTTCTCAAGATGGTATTAAATATCAGAATCCCATCTTCTACAGATTGGCTCCCCCTCAAGGGGTGCACTCCAATCTGTCCAAACCAGCCTCCAGTTGAGAATGATCATCATCTTCAATTCCCTGCAGTGTTAGCTCCTGTAAATACAAATGATTAGGGAATAAGATGGAACCTCCTTGGTTCATCAATGTGAACAACAAGGTTGAGAAGATTCTCTCAACCGAGATGTCCCATTTTCACCATTCTTCACACTTGCACATTTGATCTTCAATGATGTTTGTGCTGGTGTGGATCTCAATAAATCTTCATGTGAAATCTTTTGTTTCCTTTTTGCCTTAGAAATTGCCAGTGCTTCATCTTCAGCTCATTGCAGTTCTCTGGCAAGTTGCAACTGATTAGGCCATATGACTAACAAGTCATTTGGAAGTGAGGCCTCAGTTTTGGAAATTCCACATGGTTCTTTTGATGCTGTTAAGCTACCTTTCTTAGGAAACTTATTTTCAACCAATACCTTCTGCTTCTTTTGGATTGATTGTCTATTTGAGTCCAGTCTACTTCTATTCAGTTCCATGGATTGTTTACAAAGTTCCATGGTGTGTCCTTTCTTTCCACAGTAGAAGCATGTTTTCTTGGTGGTCCTTCTGG
Source organism: Viscum album (assembly GCA_963277665.1). Classification (NCBI taxonomy): domain Eukaryota; kingdom Viridiplantae; phylum Streptophyta; class Magnoliopsida; order Santalales; family Viscaceae; genus Viscum; species Viscum album. The sequence continues at coordinate 1,916,879,591 of OY728148.1, read as the reverse complement.
ATGCATCACCCTTCTTAGATTTCAATTCCAAGAACTTCTCTTCATTCTTCAAACTCTTCTTGGGAGCATCTTCCACTTTCTTCTGCTTGCTTCCCAAGGAATCTCTCTTAGCCAGGTTCAGTGATCTTCTCTTCATTCCAGCTTCGGATACATTCGGAGATTGATATGTATCAATTCTTTGACCACTTTTGCAACCATCCCAGATGTTGTCAAGTAATCCAAATCTATTTGCAGTAAACAGATGTCTCTGGACCTGTGGATGTTGCTTCCTTCCTTCTGGCTTGCTCCCCCTTGGCGTGGGCTTCTTCTGTGCTTTGGCATTCAGTGGATTGTACCAACAATCCTTTGCACAATGCCCATACTTGTTACAACACCAGCATTGTCCCATGAATCTTGACCTCGACAGTCCTTCTGATTGTAGGGTAATTTTCTTGACCTGTTGTGCTGTTTTAGGAGAGCTCTGCTTCTTTACTGTCTTCATCAATATTTGTTTGGAATTATTCTTCCATCCTGCACTTTTTGTGGAAACACAATAAGAAGCATTAGTACAAGATGAGATGGATGGTACCTTCTTTCTAGAAGATGTTGCCCTTTTATTAGAGGATGTCTTTCTTTTAGAATCATCCTTCTCAAAGCTCACTTGAGTGGCAACATTTCTTCTTTTAGCTGACTGGGAGGATTCAGCTTTGGTTGATTGCAGATTTTTCAATATCACCTCTAGTTCAAAGCATTTCATGTTGAGGGAGTTCTTCTCATCCTCAAAAATTCTTAGCCTACATTCCCAATTCTGTTTCAGCTGTTCCATCTGGTCATCATGCACCTTCTTCATTTCTTGTAATGAATTGTCAAGCTCCTTTACCATTTTGACTTTGTCTTCAAGTTGAGCATCTCTGAAATTCATTGAAACATTGTGCCTCTTTTCCAGTGCATGGAAAACATCTTTGACCACAGTCTTAAAGAATTCTTTCTCAGAAAGACTTCTTTGCAATTCTTCAGTAGTGTCTTCATATCTTTCATTGCAAAGAGATACAGTTTCATCTTTAGCCTTCACCAGCTTTCTGAGAGTGTTGGTTATGCCAACCCTTTTTGCCAATTGATCTTCCAGTGAATTGGATTCATCTTCTAGCTGTAATTTTTCTTCTTGAAGATCAAGGATGCCTGTAGCTATACACATTGCCACTTCCTTGGGGACTCTCTTCTGAAGATATTTGAGTGCATTTAGAAGATCATCGTATGTTCGAACATCATCACAGCTAGAGCAGGCTTCATCAGAAGAATGATAGAAGGAATTTTCATCTGATGTGACTTTCACAGTACCTTCCATAGAAGGTGTTTCTCTGTTTGTAGCAACCATCTTCTTCATCTTCTTGGCTTGTTTCTTCTTTCTATTCTTCTGAGTCTTGGCAGATATCTCCATTTGAGGCTGGTCAATCATTTCCTCAAATCTGCACTTAGTGAAGACTCCCTTGGATCTTTTAGAGGGAACCTTGCTCTGATACCAATTGAAGTGCCCAGATTAGTGTGAATCACTGAGAGGGGGAGGGGGTGAATCAGTGATCCTTTAAAACTTTTTACTAATTGATTCATAATCAATTAAACCTCTATGGCTTGTTAAGGCCTCGATCCACTCTTCTTATGTCTCTCAACCATTCCCGGATAATGCAGTAATGAAAAGGCACAGGACACAAGGTTTTACAAGGTTCGACACCAAAGGCCTACATCCTTTCCATGCTCTCCCAGCATGGATTCTCCCATTATAATCTGTTAGTATTACAATGGTCGATACAGCTTCCCACCGTATCTCTCCTGAGTCCCACAGGAGGGTCTTTATACTACTTCACACAGTGTTACCAGAGTCCCACTGGCCTGCTCCAAAATCCCACTAAAGACTTCTTCTCCCTGAGTCCCACAGGGTCTTCTCTTGGCTGCTCGAGTCGCATGAGTAGCTCTTCTCCTCTTTAACTTCTTCAAGTAACTTCAGCAGTCTAGGATAAAGACTGTTGTCCATGCTCTGTACCTCTGCTCACTTGTGGTGAACAGGTCTTCTCGTCTTGCTCGGGCTTTATCACCTACTTCTAAGGATGACTCGGCTTCCCTCTCCAACTACTGAATACTCAGACAATTGATATCTTTAACTTCAGTCTGGTCCAGTCTCACATCAGAACAACTTCACGCACTAAGTGCATGGCAACTCTGTCTCTTCATGCAATGATTGCATGGCCTTCTCAAAATATTCTTCAAGAACTTTCAGTCTTGGTCAACTCAAACGCACACCACTGATTTAAGCTTGTTCAGTGTGCGCGTGCATGAATGCATGCATGCACTTCCCTTTCCTTTTTCTTGGTGTGATAAACCCACAAAGGGTGTAATCCTTTTTAGCACACACCTTCTCACTTCCTTCACACACTTTGTTCTTATTGGTTACACACTTAAATGTGTGTTCTACTTTAGTGTGAGGTATCCTTCTTCTTCTCCTTCTTAGTGTGTACACACCACTTAGGCACACACTAAGGTTCGGTCTCTTTGCTCTTTGAACACACTTCTTCCACTTTTTGCACACAAGTGAGCTTGGCCTCTTCTTCTTGCACATAAATGGCTACGGCCAACTTCTTGTTCACTATGCACACACACTATCCACGGCGAGGGTGTTTTCTCCTTTTAGCACACACACACATGGTGTGTAATTCTCATCACCCAAATCTCCTGCTGCCCATATGAAGGCGCGCAAGTGCTTGATGAGCCGCGACCTCCTCTTCTTCAACAGCCGCACAAGGGTGCAGTGGCAAGGCGCGCAAGTCCTCTGGTGTAGCTTAGCCGTGCAAGTGCAATGACACAAGGCCACAAGGGTCCTCGGTGCAAGGCGTCGCGCAAGTGCTTGGAGCACAAGGCGCGCAAGGTGCTACAGACACTTCTGTCGTGCAAGCTCCAACCAACCACAAGGACGCGCAAGTAATGCGTCCTTGGGTCATCCTGCCGCGCAATGAGTAGGCACACAGGGGACCTCCAACCTTCTTGTCGTGCAAAGAGGTAGCGCGCAAGGAACTCAGCCGCGCATGTATAATTGCGCGGGGCTTCGACTTCGCGAGGCAGAGCCTCACGGAACACAGTTTTTCAATAAAACTTCAGCACATCAGCAAGCTATATTGTGAGCCTCGACCTCGTTTATATAGGCAGAGGCGGCTTCGGCCCATCCACGTGATAAATCTCAAACTCCCGAGATCTTCGGATCATTAAAAATCTTTTCAAATCTTGATTTTTATTCTCGGTTTCCACACGGGTTCTCCCTTTTCTCCTCTTCACGTGCATGCGACTTAGAACGCATGCACGACCTTCCTTCAATCAAAACCATGCAGAACATCAACACCGAATGGCCTCGCACCTTTGGTTTGCTTCGGCCGAACTTAGAATTCCTCATCACCTTGCATGAATGCTAATTTTATTGCATGGTTAGGTTCAGTAGGCTCAGACGATCACGAAAGACACTTCGGCTCGATCAACGGTGGCCGGGAACTCAAAATCCGTCGTCGGGGAGGCGCCTGGTTCAGCGGGGCGTCGCGGGTGCCTCGGCCGAGCTCGAGGTAGGAGACGGACCGGGATCCGTTCGATCGGGCGAATGAAAGACATCAGACGGCCTGGATTTGAACCGAAGCGGCGCGATGCGATGAGCGGCGGAGATCTGGCGCGCGATCAATCGTGCGGCCAGGATGCACTCCCGGGGATTTTTCCGCATCCCACATCGAAATGGGGCGCGGTTTTGCCGCGGCTTATCAACCTAGCGTTGCCTTCCATCACTCAGTTAAACTTCTCCCCTCCCGGTGCCGCCCCGCACTGGGTTCTCTCAGCGGGCACGCTCTTGCGCCCACCTCTGCTCCCTGCGGGCGCGCCACTGGCGCCCACTCTGCCTCTCGCGGGCGCGCGATATGCGCCCCTGCCGCGCGGATGTGATCACCGCGTGGCCTCCTGCCACCTTGGGCTTGCTCCATGGGATCCCCCATGGGCGTGGCGCCTAGGCCCACATGTGCCTTGGGGTTGAACCCGTGGCTGGCCCTTGGTGGTTTCCTTTTTGCTAGAGTAGACTTAGGGACTTTGTATAAAAACAAAGTAACCCAAGTTCAAATGCCAAATGCCACTTCTACCTCTAAGCCATTTCTTCCTCTTCTCCATTCTTCTTCTTCTTCAAAAGAATTCCTCCATCTTCTTCATTAGAATTATTCACTTAGGAGGGACTTCACAAAGGTTTCTTCCTTCAACCGAAGCTCCTGAATCAAATAATTCTTCAATGTTCTTCATTGATCCAATCAAAGATCAAGTTGGATCTTCTTCAAATTCACATGCACTACGTGATAGTGCATGGACTTAATTAACACCACTTCATCCACCTAGTGATTGTGGATGGATCACATTCAACTCCTCATGCATTGTCAATACAATGCATGGTCTTAAAACATTGGTGTGACATTGTATCCAGTTGATTCAAGTTCTTTGAACTTAACGATCAGCTCATCAATCGTCTGATTTTTATAGAGAATGTTTCAACCACAACATCCTATGTCACTTAGTGAATCTCCTAAGTGACATGCATCGTAGTACCATGTCCATTCTCCTTCATCACCATCACCATCACATCCTTTGTCATTCACATATTGAAACTCCTTGACATCCATCCATTCATTTCTTGACAACAACATACCTCATTGACAACAAATGCAACACAATGCACTTCATCATGAATCCCTTTACCTTCGATATTAATAATCAAATTTCAAGATATAGGGACACTGATATACTCTACTCAAAACAAATATTCAGTAAAAAACATAATAACCTATTCCAATATATATTTTCGAAAAATATAGGACTTTGGTTGATAATGATTTTTAATATATCCATTGAAAATTCTGATATACCATTCAAAATGATATATCCAATATAGATAAAAAGGCAAGAATGTCCTTATCTCACAGACAAGATTAATGACCAAAGGAAACATTATATCAAAAATGTTTTGTGGAAAATGCATTTCTAGTAGACAACATATAAAAGAGAGTTCATTATCCAACTCATCTATCAAATTTGGATCAATAAATTTTATAGAAATAGATTTGAAAAAATTATATATCCTAATTGTAGTATTTCTAACAGCTGAAAATAATATACCATGTAATGATACTGGTAGTAGTTGTTGTATTAATTCAAGTTAGTTATGTGATTTTATAATTAATAATTTTAAAACCTTCAGAGACATGAAAATCTTCACAATTGAAGAATATCCACTAGGTTCTTTTATACCATAAAAACATATAAAAAATCAAACATCTCACACATTATTAATTTTTTCAAATACAGAGGTTAATATTATTTGTTTCCTTTAATATTTATAGCTAACTCTAAAAATATTCCCATTACAATCAAGTCAAATCTAGAATTCAATACATCTTTATTCATTTGAGGTGTAATAATTTTTCAATCAAATTGTCACATATATTTTTCTCAAAATTATTAACATAAATTTTATGTTTTATCTCTAAAAATATCCAAAAGGTTGTTCATAAAATAGACTCTGTTTTCTATATATTCTTTTGACGACAAGAACATCTTTTAATTCTAAATTGCAAATCAAAATTTTTCTCCCTATTTCAATTTTCTTCAACTAAAAATGTTTGTGGAAGAATATTGTATACCTATAAACCATAAAATTCCATTTTCAATAATCAATAAGGATGGTCAAATTTTATAAATCATCAATGTATCATGTACACTACCTTTATTCCATTCTACAATTGATAATATAATGTCTCTTATTCACAAATTGGACATGATTTATGTCCCTTAACACTGTATCCAAAATAATTTACATATATAGGTAAGTAATTTATTTTGAATATTATTATAACCTATAAAAATTATTTCTTTTGTGCATAAAAAACACATTCACCTTCCCCAACAGTTGTTTAAAATCATCGATCAATGGTGACAGATACATATCAATAACATTTCCTGGTTGTTTGGTTCTAAAATTCTTCAACATCATCATAAAATATTTATTTCCATACATATATGTGGGTAATGTTTGTAGTCTACCAACAAAACATGCCACAAAAAATGTTTAATACTTATTCTCTAATATGGAATCATTCCATTTGTACACACTCCAATTATTGGATCTCTTCCATAGTATTCAAAATAAGGAAATGTATTATCAAATATCATCCATTTTGTTGAGTAATCTGGCTGATGTAATAAACCATCAATGATATGTTCATCTAAATTCAGTATTAATCATTTTTTCATCAAAGGAATTTGAAGATAGTTTCTTCTAATAATTAATTATTTGATGGTAATAAATGTCATTTGTAGGAGCTTGGATTTCGGTACTTGAATTTTAATGAATCATAATTTATCTGAATAATATGAAGGTATTATTAGAAAAGGTCATTCAATTTAGCATGAGCTTATTTTTTAGTACCAAAGAATGAATCTGGGATGACTTCTACATCCATCTTAGGGTTTGATTTTCCACATGTAAAAGTGTTTGATAAAAATTAATTTTCATTACTATACAACACAGAATCATTGGTGAAAACATGTATCTTTTTATACCACAATCCCATTGGGAATAATATTTTCATCACCTCATTATTAGAATCTGGAAGCTCATTTCTTTATGGAAGTATCTATTTTAAAACCGAAAGTATGTTAGAAAAACATTTATCACTCCAATAATTACATGCATTCAAGCTAACCAATCTCAAAATGAGTAATAATAGAGAATATTTACAACAACATAGGATTAATGGTTTCTCAGAATCTTTATACAATCGTTCAACACATAAAAATTTTCAACGGTTTGAACACCTAAATCATGAATAAAAAATTCAATATGATCCTTTTTCACATTATATATATTATAATCAATATCATCTTTTGAATTTATAGTCATTTCACGATTCCAGATCCATCATGTAAAATTATATAAAAAATGATAACAATTAGATGATCCATGATTTTTCTAGACTTTAACTATATTATATTATAACACTTTACAATTGGATATAACAACAAATAAATGCTTTGATGATTTCATTTAGGAAATTTCAATATTTCATCAACTCCTTTTTCATATTCATCAGTGGTTCTTCAAAAAATTGTCTTATTATGATCCATTAAAAACCTGAAATCAGAATATAATTGGTGAATATATTAAAACATATAAACTTATAAATATATCTATTAACTGATAAACTATAAATAGAATCACATTTAATAAAGTTTATTAATCATTTAATGAAAACATTAGATCTTGAAAACAATTAAAAATAGTTATCTTTTATTTTCATATTATATAAATGTGTTTGATTGATAATATAATTTAATTATTTTCAATCATATATATTTTCTTTCATTTTATATAGTTTTTTACATTAGTTATGTGTTGTTTGTGTCCAAAATGTTGAAGATTGAATTAATTATATGTTCATTTTACATAGTTGTTTCTAAAAAGTGGCGTATGTTACAAGTGAAACTCACTGGTCATAATATATAATGAATTCCCACATCTCAGCATTACCCCTCAAATAGATTGAAAAACGTAATCTGAACTCTCACATAGGTTCTAAAGATGATTATATATGTAATACTATAAAAATAATATCTATATCAACATATGATGCTAGATACTCATTCATACAATTTCTGTTCTCAAACGATGGTCATTGTAGTAGAAATATTTTACAATAAAAATTTCAACATATAAATCTAATATTCATAAAATCTAATTATACCACACAGTATATTTAAAAAAAATTAGACGAAATCATAATTATAAGTATTTATAACATGTTTAATTAATTTCCTTATAATTATATTAATTTATGATGTCTAGTATTATTTTTTTATATATTATAACATTTTTATAAATTAGGATGGAAATAAACAATGATTTTATAAATTACATGAACTCATTTGATGATTTTAATTATATAAATTTCTATAATATTTGATCCAATACTCATAAAAACAAATATACTAGTTTAATAATAGAAAAATTAAGAAGTTTACTTCCTTCAAAATATTACCAAAAAAATTATTAACAAATGTTAAAATAAATAACAACATAGATATAAACAAACAAAAAAATATTAAGAATAAAATACATTGGATGAATACATTATTATGACTTCTAATACATTAATTGAGAATATAAATCCTTGGAATGATCTAGTAAAACTCAAGACCACAAATTATATCAAATAAAAAACATCTTATAAAATTATTTGGTGAAATTATCCTCATTCCTAAATCTGACTTTCATCACTTGAATCTGTTTCAATAATAAGCAATTCCTAAAAGATATAAATGAAATTGATTGTAAAAAAATCATTAATGATAATAAACATAATTATACACACAATTCAGTCAAAAATAAGATTTGGAGATGATAATAACAAATTGATGATAAAGTAATTGAAGAAGATGAACAATGGAGACATTAGATCATGCAAATACAATAATATATATCAAAAATGAAGTTTGATATCACTGGTTGGACATCGAAGTGTTGTGATTTGGGAGGTATTCTTTGACTGAAAAGGGTTTTAAAGAACTAAATAAATGAAGGTTTCAGGAAAAAATGCCATTTTTATTTACATTTGGAGTCAGTTATTACAAAATCTTGTAGCGAATATCCTGAGAAAATATTTTCAGAGTTGTTTTTTCAATAAACCAAGGGGGAAATATTTTTTTATTATATTTTCAGTCATGGTTTTTTTAAAATTTGATGGTATATATATATTCATTAATTTTAGTGATCGTTTTCGAAATACTGATAGGCAAAAAAAATTATATAGCGGTTTTTGGATTTTGTTTTTAGGAAAACTAATTCAAAAAAACAACATATAAAAACATTTCCATGTCCTTTTTTAGAAAATAACATTGAAACTATCCCACAAATATTGTTTTCATAGGTTTAAAAAAACTGACGTCATTTCTCTAATTTTAAAAACACTATATTTACTAGTGAAATGTTATACTATTGGAAAATTGTCATGGAATTCATATGATTTGTTTCGTAATTAAATAAGGCTAAATTTATCTCTATAGTGGTTAAACTTTATAATATAAGAATTCCATATTTGTAGTCATGATCATATGAATAATATATTGTTATTATCCTGATTCTATATTTTATTTTTAATATTATGCAACACAATTCTCAATTATTTTCTTTTTTATTTCTTTTTTAATTACGACGTCCATTCATAATGAATGTTTAAAACAACTTGTATTTTTAAATAATAGAAAACTCTTATATTAGTGTCCCAAAAATATCGTATACATTAACTTTGGTGTTATTAAATTAAACTAAATATCATGTAATTTTATATTTCATTTTTAAAGTGACCATGATAATAATAAATAAATGTTGATGTAACATTGTAAATCTAGTTACCCAGAACCATTGTATGTTAAATTGGTATTGGATATATGGGAGAAAATGGAGATGGACATGTAAGAATATTAATCTTAAAAAATATATACATATGCATCATTCATATTATATTTGAAGAAAAAAAACCCAATATAAAAAATCATTCATCCTTTAAAATCATTCAACGATTGTATCTTCATATCTTATGGACAGAAAAAAAAATTGTCCTCAATTTCGTATTGAGGGAATGTATATAGAAAAATATATCATGGGATAATAATACAATTATTAACATTATAGAAATAAAAATATTCAACTATGAAATATAACTATTTTTTGAATAAATAATATTCCCATGGACTCAATGGAAACATAAATAAATCTCACGAAAAAACAAAAACATATGTCATAATGATATAATATACAATACTGGCCATCATAATCATTAAATCATGGGATTATTTTGTGAAATAATTTAAAATTAGATAAGGAATATTCGAAATTCCCAAACTATATTATATCTATAGATTTACCAATGAAATTGGAGGATTTCTATAATGGGGCCCACCAGTTATAACATGCAATTTGTGGAAATGTGGTTTTTCAAATAAATATAATGTATTTGAAAAATTTAAAAATATTAAATTTCATTTTTTAATCTATTTAATGACAAAATATTTTTATCTTGTGTTACATGCAATTTTGGGTGTAGTTTTTATTACACACACCACTAAGATTAAAACAAACATCACTTACCATTAAGTAATTATTATTTAATATGATAGCTATCACCCATCAATTGGAATGGAGGGTATAAATAAGATTATAAAAATAAATAAAATATATTTTTAATAGTTATATATATATATATATATAATGAATTCTTTAGAGACTAATTAATTTGAAATTAAAATATAATGTATTTGGATATAAAATAATTTAATTGAAACAAAATATATTTTGAGAAAAACTATTTTAACCTAAAATATAAATAAAATAGAAAAAAATAATTTTTTTATTGAATGAATATATTATATATTCAACAAAATTTATAACATTCATATTATGTGTTTTATATATATTATAAAATAAGATATCTAGTTATACCGATAAAAAGGATATTTTTCTAAAAATTGTTTTGTCAATTTTTAGAAAACTTATTTTAAAACTAGGTTTTTAAATTTTAAAACATTTTTTGATAAAATAATAATTATTTTTAAAATCATATTTCTAAAATAATCATAATGTTTCTATTTGAAAAATTTAAAAAAATATATTATTTTTATGAATAGTGAAAAATGATGAATATTAATTAAAAACCCCATCTTCATTTAAAATATTAATAAAGTTAAATTATATTTTAATTTTTTTTAAAATTAAAATTATTACAATTCTCTATCTATAAATACAATTTAGCTCATAATAATAATATTCATATATAATTTTGATATAAAAACCATGTAATATTTTGACTATTTTCTCTTTAAGGACCCACCTTTTCATCACATCTATAAGGATTATTTAGATATAAATATTCCAATTTCATGATTGGAATATCAAAAAATAGAGTAAATATTAATAATAATAATAATATACAGTATATAAAATTTTTAACATATTTTTTACTTAAAGGAATAGTAATAATATTGAAAATTTACATACCGTTGTTAATGTAAAAATGGTTTTACTAATGGTCAATCTAAAAATATATTGGTTAAAAGTGTATAAAAAATATAAAATATATATTTTATATAAATTTTATAACATTATATTGTATAATTATTCCAATACCCCATTTTTAGCTATTTTTTCAATGAAAACACGGGTACACCTTTTTCATTTAAAAAATTACAAGTGTTTCAGTAAACTAAATTATAAAAGTACACCCACTATCCAATCATATTACCAATTTTTAAAATTATTTATTAGTAAATTAGAGCCCAAAAAACATAAAAATTTCTCTCATATAATCATTGAAGACATATTTTAGGAATAAATCTGTTTCTACAAATACTTTTGGTTCATTCCTAAGGAGGTTTATTGAAGAAGATGTAACCTTCATAAATGAGAGTTTTTATATTGTTTCATTATCGATGTCTTTAAATATAATAAAAAATATGATATAAAAAAATAATAACAATAAATACACATAGATGATTTTATGTTAATTTTGTGGCCTAAAATCATCCCACTTCTATCAAATGGTTATGAGATCAACATTATTGTGTAAAATGAATTACCTTCTTATGAAACGATGCCACTCCTTTTTCAAGTAACACCTCTGATGGTTGGGTATGATAATGTATCTATATATCAAAAATATTTTTAAAAATAAATTTACATATTGAAAAATTATTTCATATATACATTTTTTACATTCTATTCCGTAAAGGATTTGATAATGTCGCTCGTCAGTATGCGAGACTACCCTCTCATGATGTGATGTGATTAGTTTTCCACCAACACTTTCATGAAATCTAATAAAGAAAATGTAAAAGAAAAACATTATTTTAATGAAATAATTTTCATATTAATGAAATGATAATAATTATTAATATATAATAAGTATTTTTCATTCCTACCTTTTCACTCACTGAATTCTGATAACAGAATTCGTGTACGTGGGGACTACCGTATTCATGAATCATTGTGGCCCTGCCATTTCATCCCCACACCATTTGGAACAAATGTATAAGTGTATTTAATTTTTTAATAAGATACTATTTCCATCATGGAATGATAAAACACTAGTTACCTTCTTTATATAATCATCCATAAAAATGGTAATCTTACTCATGCATATATACAACCCACCATCTCCCTGATTGCAACACACATTATTTATAAAAACAATATTTTATTAATAGAAATAAATGTTTTGTTTTTTATAAATATAATATGAATGTTATCATTGATATTAAATATATTATTTATTTTCAATTAATGTAATGGGATAAAAAAATTTAAACATATAAGAAAAAAATTAGTTATTACATGAAACGTGATTTTAATAAGGAATTAATAATAAATGGTTACTTAATGGTCAGGAGTAAATAATATATGATAACATATATATAATATTTGTTATATAATATATCAATAATAAGAATATATATATTATTCATGAGTTTCAAACATGTATTAATATTATCGAGACATAAGGTATAGGAGTTCTTGTCGCTCTTTTATTTGATGGCGACATATGAAAACACATCAGTTATTTTCATGTGTGTAGAGTATATAAATCCCCATAATTATTTTAAATCATTAATATCCTATTTTAAATTATATCTATGGTTTCATTATTTTTTATTCTTTATTATGGATTAGGAATGAATATATTACTAAAGAAAAAATGGATTTTTCTCTCATATTTTACTATTGTTAGAAATATTTTATCTTCTCCACCTATTTATCTTATTTTTTCTGAACACTACCATGTAATTTAATTAATTATATATATTTGAAAAATTATTTATTTATTTAACAATTCATTTGAGTACATCCCTTTCAAGAGGTTTGTTGATAAAATGTTACCAAATCGATTAAATAATTTTATCTCAATATTCCATATTTAAGACTCATTTTGTGTTATTAACCTGTATTATTTTATTATGTGTTTATAAATACACTTTAAAAATAATTTTCATAAACTTATTTATTATCATCATATAATATTTTTCGTGTAATTTTATTCATTTATGGGGATAATGTTTAAATGATATGAATGTTGTAATGGTTTTATGAGACAAACTTTTTGTTTAGAATGACTGTTTATGAGTATTCTTCCAATGAGGAAATATATTGATCCATATTGCATGAAACTATGGAATTTTATTCTACTATGTTTTTTCATCAGAATAAATATTATTTATTAATTTGGATATCTCTGTATACACTTGATCTAGTTTTTTATAGAAGTTTTTTTATCACTTTAGTTGAAATAAATTTTTAATCCAAAATGATGATTAAATACCATATTTTTCATGAATGTTTATAATATTTTACAAATAAATTATTAAATAATAATTTTTTAATTATTTAGTTTAAAAAAAGTTAATGTAATCTTGAAGCCTGTTTCATTACAAATACCAATTTTCATTTACTCAAAATTTTAAATGAATTGTTGTTTCAACATTTTTTATGTGAATAGAAATTTCATAAGCCATGACCATTATTTTCATTAAATAATACATTATATGTTTACAAGATTATCAACAAATAAATTTAATATCAAAATTTTTAATAATTTTTCTTTAAAATTTTAAATTTCAATAAAAAATTATTTTCCACAAAAAATGTTCCATGTGATCATTCCAAATAATTTTATATACAAGATAATATTAATTGGGCAATCATTTCCTTTTATGGAGACAAAAAAATGTATACCATTCTTATTCATAATTTGAATGGTAAATCATGTATTAATGTTTATTAATCCAATTTATCTTCCAAAATTTATATAATTATAAAATTATTCTGAAATCAACTACATTTTTTGGTTTATGCTTTAATGAAATGATGAAATTGTTATGAAACCATTATATTTTACCCCAGTAAATGTTAGGATAAATTGATAATAATATGCATTTCATTTAATCAATTATGATTTATTTTTTGGATTATGATATTATGAAACACATTTGTATGATTAAAATTATATAATAGGGGGAACTATATCTACATCACATGATATGGGTAAATATGGATAAATCATAAGTAAATTTGTTATGTGTGGACCATATTAAATGTTCACAATCATATGTATAAACCCGATTACATGTATACAATGTTATGCATGAACCTAATTACATATTCAGAGAATTATTTATGAATCTAATTACATGATTATAGTTTTATGTGTGTATATGTATTTTATTCCCATAATTTGATGAATTTAACTACATGTATGTACATAAGTTAATGTGAGGGCCTAGTTTCATTTACATAACTCAATCATTGAACCTACCTCTATATATAAATTTTTTCAATGTTTGAATCTAATGTGTATGCCATAATTCTATGTATTATGCCAATATTTTTATGCCATGTTTCATATTATTCGATTTCGTTTTGATTCTCATCTTATGAGATTTAATAATTTTCCCATGATTCAATATTATGATCATTGATATGAATGGTATGTTTTTCAAATTTTATGCTCATTGTCTCATAACATTATGTTCATGTTATTCTTACGTCACTCTATTGATCAAAATTACTTATAATATGTGCTCATTTGTTCTTATTTGTTTCCTTAGGTTATGAAGAATGGTTTAATGTAGCATATGTTTCTAAAGAGTACTAGCAGATAATGTTTTTAAAGTATATAATTAATATCTTTAACAAAATTAAGTGATTGTGTACATAGACGCTATAGTTGCAAAAGTATTGTATTACTCTTGTGTGTTGTTATGAAATTAATGGAATACTCATATAAAAATATGTAATATATATGTATGAGATTCCTGGTTCACTATAGATTATATCATAGGAAGGGTATAGAAAAACAAAATTAACAAAAATTATAAAATTTTAGTTATATCCCATTGATTGTTAATAATGACATTTCTAGGGATGTCTCTATAATGAACCAACAATATTACATTACATACTCTTGAATTTAGTCAATCATTAAATTATATTAACATTTAGGATCTTATCATGTTTGGAGATTTAAAGAATTTGTACATAATACATTCAAAAAATTACACATTATTATGGAGTGGATACCATGAAACCAATATTCATTTCTTGTATAATATAAAACATTTCACATGAAACCTGATTTCTTTGACTAATCATAAAACATTTACATGGATTCATTTTTTTCTTACTGATTCTAATTATAAGGACCTGACCTTATAACATTGCATAGTCCTGAATTAAAGGAATAATTCACATTGAGGATCTTTTCAGGTTTAGAGTTACTGATAATTATAACATAACTATTACATCTAAAATATTACAAAGTTGACACCTCTACTCATTTTCCATTTTTTTATAAAATAAAAAATCTTAAAAAAAAGAAACATGACTAGTTCCATGTTTGAGACATAATGTCTTTCCTTAATCCCATCCTTAAACCTATTCATCTTTAAGTCCTATGTAAAACATTTCAAAAAACTTGGGATGAGCATAAAAGCTCAGTAAGGGATGCATAAAGTTGGAAAACTATTAGTTTTTCAAAAAAAAAATTAAATCATGAATACTTAATCATAAGTAATTATTTTCACATTTATGAATTTTTAAATAATCTTCATTGAATAAGATATCATTTCTTACCCTTTTTAAACCAAAATATCACTATAAACCCCATATAAAAAACATAACATATAAAGGTATCTTGGGACATAAACATACTTAAATCGAAAAACAACACGGTCGACATCTACACATTTCACTAAATGGAATAGCCGTAAGGATGACTTCTATAACCAATGAATTGGAGGTTATAATGTAACCACCCATCCTTGTATTCATGACACCACCCATAATTTGGTTTATCGTGTAACCACCCGTCAAATCTCCAATTACCATTATAAAATCATAAGACATAAAACAAATATAAAGGCATGAAAACATTTCAACATTTCAATCAAAATATATCCGTTAAATATATTGACATAATTAATCCATTTTCAAAACCATTTTCAATAATAAATACATAAGATTTTATATAGTATTTAATCTCTTTTAAAACATTACGGCTTGTTGAGGAATCCAAAGATCAAATAATAGTTTCAACGGCGGAAAACTCGTTGTCACAATGTACTTTAAAAAAACATTCATTTTTGTCATTTAGTAAAACACTGCGTAGAAAAAAAATATATTTGAATGAAATGAAAAGTAAATTGTTTTTATATAGAGTATAAAAGAAATAATTGTATAAAAACAAAATAAGCCTCAATGAAAGGATATTGAGACGAAGTCCCATACAAATACGATATCCTTAGAATAAGGATAAATAGATGACATAATAATGTGTGAAAAATATAAATACACCACATATAAGTGGATATTATATGTAAAAAAATCCTAGGTCATTCAAACAAATTCATTGCACGACATAATCCATAATTTGAGGTTTGACCCAAAAAATTGAAATTGGGTAAATTAGTTCCCTTACAGAAATTCGACAGCCTAACGGTGTCACATTAAAATTCAGAAAATGAGTTAATGATAGATAAAAAGTTTGGACATAAAATTTATAGTAATAATGATATAGAAGAACAAATCCCAAAATAAGATGATTTTAATTAAAAGACATAACAAAAAGAAGCCTTTTAAAAAGATAAAGGTGAAATGAACACTTACAGATATGGTAACTTATGAAACATACACCCCATGAAAGAGGGACCTTAAAATGTTGATGTAAATACCCATAAATGAAAGTATATTACACAAAGAGTAGAATAATGGGATGTACATACACCACTAAAAGGAGATAGTGTCTAATATATCATGAATCTGATGGGAATAAAAAGTGAGACAAAAACCCCATACTTCGTTGTAATAAATCTAGTCGTATGACCGAAAGATAATAAAAACGAAATGAATCACATAATACTAGGAATATAAAAATAATCATGATAATATATATCAAATGTAAGTACACAATACAACATATGATATAAATAATTGGTGAACAACGGAAATCTCACTGAATTAAAAGTGAGATAAGAAATCCCATTACAAAACATCGGCAGCCTAACGACCCTACTAAAGCATTCATAAAATGAATTGATGAGAGAAATTGGGGGTCCATCATCATATGAAGATGAAATTTATACTAGTATTAATATAAAAGAACACCCCCAATATAAGAACACAATGATTAAAATAAATTACATAAAGGATGATACATGAAAAGAAAGAGAGAGGTTGGATCCCTTTCCTCATGTCTGACTTTTCTTGTTCGTTTCTTTATATTCATTAATAATAAACATTGGTAAATTTATAATTTCATAAGGAACTCCTTTAAAGATTATTATTAAATTCATATCACATATTATAATGTTATAATAATTAGTTAAATATGTGAGTTCATATTAGATGTTTTTGTTGGTGTTCGATACATGAGCCAAAAATGAACTTGTTTGAAAAGAATTTTCCTTGTAGTTATATGTAAATCATCTCCAAAATATTATTAATGATTTCAGTATCATATAAATTCACTATAAATTCATTTTATTCTATTATATTACAATTGGAGATAAAAATGAAGTGCACCGTTCATGGAGACGGTAGGTCGTACGTATGCATGAATGTTACATTCATTTCTTTGTCATATTAATGGAATAAAAAATAAATGAGAGATATATATAGATTATAATTACAGTATAATATATATGTTATATAGGTCACATAATTTCATTAATTTCATTTTTTTATACATTCTGTGTATTGCATGAACGAGTCACATCACTTGAGGGGGCGGTAGTCCACACTTATGCATATGACATTACCGCATTTGCACAACATAAAAAACATAATGATATGTTTTAAATATAAAATATAGAAGAATATAGAAAAGATAAATACCATATATATCATATATAAAATACAGTGACATCATAATGTCCACCATTAGAGGCGGTATGAGATAATTGAACAATCCTCGTTTCGTGAGGTAGTAGTTCGCCGTCCAAAGAAACAGTATGTTCTTCACCCATTAGATGGAAGTGTGTGTATGTGTAGCTAGAATAATTATTATAAAATTATCCTATTATATTGAATATACTAGTTTTGTTACAAAATAAAAGAATAAAAACAGTTTATGGGTTGGAGAAACAAAATAAAACAAAATAACATAAGAGAAGACATTAGCTTTAAATCGGGTAACTTCTCTTGGTTTGTACCTAAAGGGTTTCTTGAAGAGATTTCTACCTATGGTAAGGAATATAGGATGAAGATAGAGATATTGGTAGATTATATCATTAGAGTTTGGACAAGACAAAGGGATTGAGGAGTGTGAGAAATGGGTAGGAAGTGGAGTCTTTTTATAGGGGAGAGGAGGGGCTCTTTTGGAAAACATGAATCTATTATTTTATTGTATAATGCGTTTCGGTATCTAAAGTTCCCAAAATAATTACAGTTGCAAATAAAGTGGACCAATTTCAAAATAAAATCATCCAATAATAATTGTACATGTGTTGGATATTATATTAAACATTATCTTCTTATTAATTTAAATCATTCATTAATGTCTTAAACATTGAATCATCATTGTGTCTTGAATAATTTTATTTCTATGACATCTAAAAATTATAGAAAATTACCATTATTTAGGAAATATATTTATATTTATAATGAATATTTATAGTAAAATATATAACTTATATAACCCCATGTAAAAATTGTTTTAGTAAAATAATACATGTTTTTGACATTTTTTTTACTTTAAATAAAATGTATTAATAGCATCATCTTACCCAAGTGGCTCCATGGGGTCCCAAAAATTGACCCATGGATTGTTTGGGTCATCCATGACTCATCCAATAAGGGTAGAACATGTGTCATGGTAATTTCATATTATTATAACTATATTTTTACCTTAAATTACCCCAATTACCTCTAATTGCGGCTAAGAAAACTCAAAAATTATGATTTCAAAAAAATTATTTTTATCCCATTAAACCACATTTTACTTAATAATTATAACCATGTTTTTCATATTTTCTAAATTAAAATCATAGAAGCGGTAAAATTTCATTTAATCGAAAAATCTGTTTTTAACTACCAATTAGTGGTTTCACTATTCATCAAAAATTGATATTTTTCAGAATAATACAAAAAAATCATCATAAGCTATATTTGATATTCTGAATTCAAAATTTATGACTATTTTACAAATTTAAAAACATATAAATTGCATAAATTAATTTTATAATTAATAGTCGTTGTCAAAGAAAATAGCGTGTTTTTAAAAAACAATATCTATCAAAAGATTGCCAATTGTTTATGTCCAATTTTAAATGTGAAATTAATTACAATGACCACTATTAGATTAAATTGTAAAAATATATTCTAATTACACATTAAAACCAATTAAAAAGATAATATAACCATATAAATAAATAATATTAAAAGGTGGATTATAAATAAAATACAACATTTTTCATTACTCATTAAAAATTAAACTTTAATGGGAAAATAAAAAAAACATACACAAAGAAAATTTTGATGTCCAGATTCAAAAGAAGTATTTTATTCGGTCGAATATAACATGTAAAATTGAAAAATATCAGTTTTAAAAAGGTTTCATCATCAAAAGGCGGTTTATCGGCATTTTAAACAATATTATGATATTTATGCTTAAAAATGGATTCATTCGTATTTTAAGCATCTATCATTTATTAGGTAATTGTTAAAATATTTAACAAACATATATAATCATTTATTATTTTGTTCTATTCATTACCACTATTACAACGTCTAGGTGTTAACTACCATTTAAACTAATATTATTATATTATCAGTGTGCAATGTAATATTTCAATGAAATTCGTTGTTGCATATTGGGTACGCCATAGAACATAGCATTCCATTTATTGTAATATTAACATTTTATTCAAAAATACTAATAAGTATGAAGATTTCATATTCTTTATTTACCTGGGATGTTACATCCTTCCCCCCATTTGGAAATTGCATTCTTGCAATTTTAAAATTGGGCTCAGAAAGTTCATTGAAAGCCCCACATCGGAAAAAGTGTAAATTAAACTATCACTTTAAATGATTGAAAGAGAAGTAAAATGGACACCCGAGACAACAGATACTATAATTACATGAAAACATGGATATGTAGGAAAAAACAAACCATTAAGGACTCTTGGAGAGTGATAGAAAACATGATTAGGAGAAAGTTAACCACCAGAAATCACAAACTTATGATGGGTTAAACGGTGTTTGATTCCCCAGTTGGAATATTTAACAGACAACATTTTTGTTTTAAGTTACTTTTCATTGAGTAATTTATTTATGAACTTATATAAATCATAAGGATACATACTTAATTGTCATGAAGACTTTCATCTCCTTCTATATTTCTTACACAGACTCATATTTTCTCTAAAAGATGAGTATTTAGGATGACTTGTTCAGATTAAGAGCACTATAATCAACTTCGTTGGGAATCAATGAATCCACTAATTTGAACTATATATTTACCATGTCTTTAAACATTAACCAAATCCAAAATTGTTAGTACAAAATCAGATAATACACAAAATGGATAATCTTTTACAAAAAGAAAAGCTACTCTTAATCTCCAAAATTTTTCCAACAAATCCGGAAGTTCAACAAAGACCAATAAATAAACTATTGTCCATAAAATTATTCAAAATTAATCTAAACATAGATTTAAACCCAAATAATCGAAGGATTTAATTACATAGTCTTCCAAGATAAATCGTAACATTTATCTCCAAAAAACATCAGTTACTCTTGAAGTCTCATTTTGAAAAGTAATCAACCTAATCACATATCCTCCATGATAGGTTAATAATTTCCGTAGATAAACCAAAATCAACTTATTACTGATTCATAAGTTTATCTAACTAAACTTTATTAGTAATACTAACCAGGGACATCATGTATTCATGTGGTTGGTGATAAATCCCAGTCGCACATTGGTTGTGGGTTTGATCCTCGTAGCTTCGTCCGACGTGATGTGTTGTCACACGGTCTGCGTGTTGTCCTTTTTGAAAAACTATATAATTCTTAAAACATTACCCCAAAAGTGATAAAATGTTCAAAAATAACCATAATATAATTTAACCTCATTTTTATCTCATTCCTTTCATATTCCATCATATAATATTTTAACCCATAATTACCTCAAATGTAAGGATCATATAAACCCTAATGGTTACATTTATAATTATTACCTGAACGTCCACATCGAGTTGTTTTTCCCGTACTTGATGCAGTAGAGAACTCACCAAGGTTGAAATGGCTAATCCTGACTCATGATAGTTGGTTTATAATAACCACAAGAGATATCAGTGTGGCTCCCATATCAATCTGTTGTTCTTTCAGAAAACCATAACAGTTATCATCACATCCATTCTTACTTTGGTGCGTTATTGATCTAGCCATTTACTAAAACCAAAAAGTTCAGTGTGAGTATATAATTAGAATCATCATATGATATCTTATGTGGAGGGTAAATAATAAGATATAAATATTCATGATATCTTAAACTCATTCACTTTATCTAAAACAATGAATCTTTCTGAAATCCTAACCATTATGGTAATGTCACTTATTCTTAAAGAATACCCTAACCTCTGAAGATATCTAAACCATCCTTTAATGCCAACTATAAGTAAACTACCTAAAAAATTACATAGTAATGAATCAAAGGAATAATTCACTTTGAGGATCTTTTCAGGTTTCGAGTTTTAGAGAATTAGTACGCAACTATTACATCTCAATGATTACAAAGTAGACACTTCTACTCAGTTTCTGTTTTTTTTTTGTAAAATAAAAACACTTAAAAAAAGAAAAATGACTAGTTCCATGTTTTAGATATCATGTCTTTCCTTGATCGCATCTTTGACCCTATTCATCTTTAAGTCCTGGATGGGCATAAATGTTCAGTAAGGGATAAACAAATATGCAAAATTGTTAGTATTTCAACACAACAAGTATATCATGAATACTTCATCATAAGTAATACGTTTCACCTTTATGAAGAATTAAATATAGTTCATTGAATAAAAGATCATTCATTACTATTTTGTAACCAAATGATCTCTATAAAACACTTATAAACAACACATAACATGTATTGGTAACTTGGGAGATAAACATACTAAAATTTAAAAAACACACGGTCAACTTCCACACATTTCACAGAATGGAATAGCCATTCGACCGACTTCCATACCTGATGCATTGGAGGTTATAATGTAACAACCCCTCATGGTATTCACGGATCCAGCTGTCATTTAGTTTATCACATAACCACCCTTCAAATGTCCATGTACCATTATAAAATCATATGACATAAAACAAATATAAAGGAAAGAAAACATTTCCATATTTCAATCATAATATATAATGTAAATATATTGACATAACAAATCCATTATCAAAACCATTTTCAATACAAAAATACATAAAAGATTATATGGTGTTTATTTTCTTTTAAAAACATCAAGCCTTGTTGAGGAAGCCAAAGATCAAATAATACCCGCGGAGGAGGAAATGTCATTTTCACCACATATGTTAAAAGAAACAATCCTTTTTCCCATTTAGTAAAACACTTTATTGAAAAATATTCCATTTAATGAAATGAAAATTCAAATGTGTTTATACAGAGTATAAAAGAATGTCTTGTATTAAAACAAAATATGCATGAAAGAAAGGATATTGAGACGAAGTCCCTTACAAAGATGGTGTCCTTAGATTAAGGATAAATCAATGACATAATTATGTGTGAAAAATATAAATACCCCCAATATAAGTGGATATTAAGTGTACAACAATTATTGGTCATTCAAAAATAATCATAGCATGACATTATCTAGAAGTAGAGGTTTAACCCAAATAATTGAAATTGGGTAAAGAAGTTCCCTTACAGAAATTTGACAGCCTAACGACGTCACTTTCAAATTCCAAAAATGAGTAGATGAGAGATAAAAATGGGTTCTAATCACTTGGAAATATATTTTACAGTAATAAGGATATAGATGAACATATCCCAATATAATATTTTTTGAATTAAAATACATAACAAAAAGAAGCCTTTTAAAAAGAGGAAGGTGAAGGGTTCCCTTACCGATTTGGTTACATACAAAACATACACCCCATGAAATAGGGACCATAAAATGTTGATTTAAATACCCATACAGAAATTATATTATACAAAGAGGAGAATCATGGGTAGTATAGACACCACTCAAAGGAGATAGTGTCCAATATATAATGAATCTCACAGGAATAAAAAGTCAGATAAAAACATCTTACTTCATTGTAATAAATCAAGTTGTATGACCAAAAGATAATAGGAACAAAATGAATCACCTAATACCATGAATATAAATAGAATCATGATAACATGTATCAAATTAAAGTACAAAATACACCACATGCAATAAATAATAGGTGAATAATGGAAATCTCACAGAATTAAAAATGAGATAAGAATTCCCCTTACAAAAATTCGGCAGCCAAACGGCTCCACTCAAACATTCTTAAAATGAATTGATGAGAGAAAAAGGGGGTAACTCATCATATTACCATGAAATGGACATTAGGATAAATATAAAAGAACATCCCCAACATAATAACATGAATCCTAAAAGAAATGACATAAAGGAGAATACATGAAAAGAAAGAGAGAGGTAAGATCCCTTAACTCAAGTATGATTTGTCTTGTTCTTTTCTTTATATTCATGAATAATACACATTGGTAAATTTATAATTTCTTAAGGACCTCCTTTAATGTTTATTATTCAGTTTATATCACATATTATGATTTTATAATAATTATTTAAATATGTGAGTTCATATTAGACATTTTTGTTGATGTTCGGTATGTGGGTCAAAAATGATCTTGTTTGAAAATAATTGTCCATGTAGTTAAAAGTACATCATCTCCATCAATTTATTAATGATTAAATATCATATAAATCCAGTATAAATTCATTTTATACTATTCTATAACAATTGGAGATTAAAATGAAATGCAACGTTCATGGAGATGGTTGGTCGTACGTACGCATAAACGCTACATTCATTTCATTATCATATTAATGGGATTAAAAATAAATGAGAGATATAGTTATTATATAATTCCAGTATAATATATATGTTATATAGGTAACATAAATACATAAATATCATTTTTTATACATTCTGGGTATTTCATGAACGAGTCACATCACTTGAGGGGGCGGTAGTCCGCACTTCCTCATATGAAATTATCGCATTTTCACAACATGCAAAACATAAAGGTATGTTTTAAAAATAATAAACAGAATCATATAGAAAACATAAATACCATATATATAATATATCTAATATAGTGACATCATAATGGACACCATGAGAGGCGGTAAGAGATTATTGAACAATCATTGTTTCGTGAGAAAGTAGTTCACCGTCCATAGAAACAGTATGTTCGTAACCCATTAGATGTAGGTGTGTGTAAGTGTAGATCGAATCCTTCTTATATAATCATAATAGAATATTTCATATAGTGTTTTTGTTACAAAATAATGAAATAAAAAGAGTTTAGGGGGTTGGAGAAGCAAAATAACACAATAGAACACAATATAATACATTACCTTTAAATCGGGTAACTCCTCTTGGTTTTAACAAAAAGGGTTTCTTGAAGAGAATTATGCCTATGTTAAGACATCAAGGATGAAGATAGGGAAATTGGTAGATTATTTGAGTAGATTTTTGATGAGCCAAAGGGCTTGAGGAGTGTGAGAAATGGGTATGAAATGGAGTCTTTTTATAAGTGAGAGGAGGTGCAATTTTGGAAAGCATGAAACTATTATTTTATTATATATTTATTTTTGGTTTCTAAAGGTCCAAAATTCCTTAAAGTAGAATATATGTTGTTCCATGTTCGAAATAAAAACAGACAATAAAAATTGGACAAGTGTTGGATATTATGATAAACATTGCCTTCTTATTTTTTTTAATCATTCATTAATGAAGTAAACATTGCATCATCATTGTGACATAAATAATATAATTTTTTTGAAGTATAAAAATTATAAAAAAATTACCATTATGTTTTAATTTTTTTATCTTTTTAATTAATATTTATAGTCAAAAATATAACTTATATAACCCCATGTTAAAATTGTTTTAGTAAAAAAATACATATTTGTGAAATTTTTATTTTTATTTTAAATAAAAGTTATTACAAACATTATCTTACCCAACTGGCTCTACGGGGTCCCAAATACTGACCCATAGATTATCTTGGTCGTCCATGACTCATCTAATAGGGGTAGCCATGTGTCAAGTTAATTTAACATTATTATAACATTATTTTTACCTTAAATTTCCCTAATTACCTTTAATCGCGGTTAATAAAAATCAAAAGTTACTTTTCACCAAAAGTTATTTTTATCCCATTGAACCACATTTTACTTACTAATGATAACCATGTATATTGGATTTCTGAAATTCTAATCACAGATGCGGTAAAATTTTAATTTAAACGAAAAATCTGCTTTTTAACTACCACATAGTGGTTTCACCATTCATCAAAAATTGATGTTTTCAGAAAAATACAAATAATTCATCCTATGCCCTATTTGATATTCTAAATTAAAAAATTATGACTATATTACAAAATTTAAAACATATAAGTTTTATTAATTAATTTTATAATAAATTCCCATTGTCAAAACAAATAGCGTGTTTTTAAGAAAAAAATATCTATCAAACGATTGGCAATTGTTTAGGTCCAATTTGAAAGTGAAATTAATTCCAATTACCAACATTGGATTAAATTGTAAAATATATTATAGTTACACTTTAAAACCAATTAAAATTATATTCTAACCATATAAATAAATTATATTAAAAAGTGGTTTTGAATTAAAATATAACATTCTCACTATTCATTAAAAATTGAACATTATCAGAAAATTAAAAAAAAAGCATACAAAAAGAAAATTTTGATGTCCCGCTTCTAAAGAAAGAATTTATTTGGTCCAATATAACATATAAAATTGAAAAAAAATTCTTTTTAAAAAGGTTCCACCATCAAAAGTGGGTTAATCGGCCACTTAAATAATATTATGATATTTATGCTTAAAATTGGATTCATTCGTATTTTAAGCCTCTATCATTTATTAGGTAATTGTTAAAATATTTAACAAACATATATATTAATTTTGTAGTTAGTTATGTATATTACCTCTATTACAATGGCTTGCCGTTAACTACCATTTAAAATAATATTATTATATTATTTGTGTGCAACATAAGATTTCAAAGAAACTCGTCGTTGTGAATTGGGTACGCTATAGAACATGACATTACATTTAAATTAATATTATCATCTTATTCAAAAATATTAATAAATAAGAAAATGTAATATTCTTTATTTACCTTGGATGTTACACTTATAACCTGTGAAAATAATTTTAAAACACCGGATGAGCACAAAAACTAAGTAAGGGATATAAAAATAAGGAAAGAACAAAATTATCCATGAACACATGTAAAGTATGAAATCATTTTCAAAAGACATACTTGTCACCCATATATTAATACATTGTGAAACAAGAGACTTACAGAAGATCCAAAAAAAAAAATAATAACATAAATAGAATCTTATTGGTATCATGGGTCATTACATACATAATCATGTAACCCTCTCAGCTACTATATAATTTGTAACCCTCACGACTACCTTTCATTTGGGTAACCATCGCAGTCACAATTGGAGTAATCATATGGCCGACATCCAACATACACATAACCAATGTATTGGAAGGAGATATAGGTAACAAGATTCATCATTAACAATTCCCAATAACAATATCATTATCGTACAACCAGAATAATATCATTAAATTGCTGGTTTTGAATTTTGTAAAACAGTATTTTTAAAAAGGATTTTAAAAGAAAAGCCCCTTAAATAAATCATATTATTGAATAGAGACAAAATAGAGTGGATTTAATATGTATATACAATATCATTACACATAATTCAACATTATATAAACAAAACCCATCACACAAACAATTCTATTACCACTTAAATAAAGAAGTAGGATGTTAAACTAACGAATGGAAATCGGGTAAAATATTTCCTTACCTTGAGTTTGTCTCACATCCAACTCATTTAAACCTACTATATAATTGTTAAAAAACGTTTATTAATATCTTAAAAATAATTTTAATTTTTATAATACCATAAATGATAATATCATTTCATAATTACATCCTTTTATTTTTAGTATATTGTTCCTTGCACTGTTTTGGGTGAGTTCTTTACATGATTATCATGATCAGTTCTTGATGGATTGATATTTTTGATTTGAATTAAAACTACAGAATTGGAATTTAGTAGTATTTAAATATTTCATGAACCATAAATTATACTATTTATATTTTTTAATTCATACATGATGATGACTCATAAGTAAAAACATTAATGATGATCATCTAGATCATTTAGTGGTTCTTTGATAATAATGACATCTTTTGTTTTTTTAATATAACCATGTGTACAAACTAATTTCAGAACCTTGTATGAGACATAATACATATATTATATATTTCTAGAACCATAAAAATTGTTTCATGACCATACTTGAAATATTTAAAGCAAATTGAAATCACATATCCCACGATGTCGGTAATTCGACACATCACTGACAATGATTTTAATTCCATGAATAAGTGTGGGAGGACAAACATAATGATGATGTATTTTTCATGAAAATTTGAAAACACATAATATACAAGATTCTTGAGATTTAATTAATCGTTGATAAGAGGAGGTGATGAAAGAAGAATAAAAGAATGGAACTTCAAATAAAAGAAAATTTGAAAAATTCTTTACGAAAATTCGACAGCCTAATGGCATCGTCAAAATTTTCATAAAATAATTTGATGATATAAAATGGGTATCACTTAATTAGTAGATAATATGTTTATTAAGGGGGATATGGAATGAAATATCCCTACATAATACAAAAGGAATGAAATGGAATAACATTAAATGAAAGGAATGAAAGAAAATGAAAGAGGATGTTTACCTCTTGATCTCTTCTCCTTGAGATCCCACTTAAGGCTTTTGGTTTTGGCCATTTTGTTAGACCATCAGGTCTATGATGTGGGTGAGAGACCTAGTAGGAGTTTTGGGTAGAAAATAGTAATGTATCATGTCTTGAAAGGTTTGGTATAAGGGGATTGAGGAATGTATTTATAATGGAGGAGAGGGGCTATTTTTCATTATTTTATTCCATTTTATTATATTTTTTCTCAAGACTCTGAATAATTATAATTAATTGACCCAAAATAATTGTAATGTCATGTGAGTTTGAAAAAAGTGGTCTTACAACACTTATGATGTCATAAATAGTGTATTTTACAAGTAATTCGAATTTATGGAATTTTACTCTATTTCACTATTCATTGAAAGTTCAAGAATTTCAGGAAAATACAAAATCATTTCCCATATCATTTATTAAAATTTAGAATAAAAAAATTTTCTCCATTTTTTGAAAATATGTTTCTACATATTATTAATTTAATTTTATATAAAATCGTACTTAATTCAAAAATTAAAAAATTTATAAAAATAAAAGCTTTTGTATCACATTTACATATTATCCAAAATTTCATTTTCATCAATCCTTACAAAAATAAAATAATAATACAATTTAATATTCATTCGGTTCATATTACTATTAAAATGTGTATGTTACTATTCATTAAAAAAATGTTGGTTTCATTAGGCTCTAAATAACTTACTGAACATAATTGTAGGTGTCCGTTTTTTGAAATTCAAAAAATAGAAGTGTCAAAATTATTTTTAAAGGTATGTTATAAATATCTACATAAAAAAAGAATCATGATTTTACATTTATTTTTAAAAATCCATTGGGTGTTACATTATCCCCCACTTCTGAGATGTATGTCCTGACAATTGTTTTACTTATTAAATAAGTGAGGGTACCTTTCAGTCATAGCATTTTCAGACTCCCATGTTTCTTCTTCTACCATGTCGTGTCTCCATAAAACTATTATCCAGTGGATTACCTTATTCTGAAATACATTTTCACTTCTATCAAATATATGAACTAGTCTCTCTTCATAAGAAAGGTTCTCTACCGGCCGAACTACATCTAAGCTCCAATCATGAGTGGAAGCCACCACATATTTTATCAACATTGAATCATTAAAAACATTGTGAACCTATGTCCAACTCAGTGGTAATGTTACTCCGTACGCAACTGGTCCAACTTTCTCCAGATTTAAAAATTACTAATAAAGCATATATTTAACTTCCCTTTCATAAATATCGCATCACACTTTCCAAGGAATGATTTTTAAGAAAAATATGGTCACCGACGTCTTAAGAGAAGTCGTTACTTCTATTATCTATATAACTTTTCTGCCTGCTCTAAGCAATCATCCATTGATGCCAGATCATCTTGTCTTCTTTATCCACTTCTTCTACTAATTCTGTTCATATCAACTTTCTTTCATAGAAATCAACCCAAAACATCAGAGTCCTACACCAAATTCAATAAAAATCCTCAAAAGGGTCCATCTGTATATTTTAATGAAAACTATTATTATATAAAAACCCCACAAACAAAAGATGATGATCCCAACTTCCCTGGTAGTCCATTAAACAAGATCAAAGAATATCCTCCAATTTTTGAATCGTTCTCTTTGACTTCCCATTTAATTGAGGATGAAAAGCTGTACTAAAATTTAATTATGTTTCCAAGGACATCTAATGTCCCTTCCAAATGATAGAACTGAACTGGGCATCTCGGTTAGATATAATGGAAAGTGTAAATCTATGTAGCCTAAAAATCTCTTTGAAGTACAGTTGAGAATTCTGATCCAAAGACATTTTATATTGAATAGAAATAAAATATGCAGATTTTTTAATCAGATCAACAATTACCAAAATCATCTTATTACTACGAGTAGTCATTGGTTGTCCCACCATGTTGTCTATAGATACATTCTCTCATTTCCACTCTGGCACTGGTAAAGGCTGATGTATCCATTTTAGTAACTGCCGCTATGCTTTAACATGTTGACATGTCAAACATTTCATAGTAAAATCACCAATATCTGTTTTCATTCCATCCCACTAATAATACTACCAATGGTCTTTGTACATATTAGCCCTACCAGGATGAACCGAAAATGGAGAACTACGAACATCACACAACAAATATTTCTTCATTTGTGAATCACAAGGCCCAAACAACCTTTTCCAAATCATAATACAAAATATTTATCAAGGTTAAATTCTAGAAAGTTACACATTTTAACGAATTATACCTTTTTCTATAGCTCATAGTATTTCTTATACACTGTCTTAATTATGTCTAATAATGATGACTGTACTGATACCTAAGGCAAAACAGATGTATTTCCAACACCAACAACTTCTATAAAAAAATTCATCAAATAAATAATCAAAGCATAATTTTACAAAAGTAACATTGTTAATCATGAATAATATTTTCAACTCAAGGCATCTACCACAATGTTTTCTTTTCTAGCATGGAAATTGATCCTGTAATCATAATCCATTACTAGTTGAAGTTGCTTTCTCTACCACATGTATAATTCCTTCTTAGTTAATATATAATTTATACTTTTATAGTGTGTATATATTTGATATTTGGATCTGTATAAATTATTCCTCAAAATATTTAATGAAAAACCCACAGATGCCAATTCAAATTCCTATGTGGCATAATTTCACTCTTGAGGTTTAAGTTATCTGGAAGAATAAGAAATTACATGATCATTATACATCAAAAAACAGCCATATCCTTTGAAAAAAAAATCACATTAGATGAAAAACTCACCATTTTGATATGTCAAGTCTATAATGAGATCATTCCTCAATCTCTTCATCCTTTCATAAAAATAATCATCACATTCTTCTGTCCGAATCAATTTAACCATTTTTCATGTTATCTTAGTTATAGGGATATATAACTGTGAAATGGTCTTAACAAAAACAATGGTAAAAACCTATTAATCCCTGAAAACCATGAATCTACATAAAATTTCTATGTCATGGCCATTAATCAACCACTTTTTTTGGCAGGATCAACTGTTAGTCCATGATTATTTAAAATGTTCTCTAGAAAAGAAATCTGTTGCAACCAAAAAACACACTTACTTAATTTTTTCAATATAGTTTAATTTTAATTTAATATTTCAAAGAAACCATTATATGTTTTTCATAGTGATATTTATTATAATAAAAAACTACAATTTCATCAATAATAACAAAACAAATCTAATCCATGATCTCATGAAATATTATATTCATAAGATTCATTAATACGGTAGGTGAATTAGTTAATCCAAAGGACATAACAATGAATTCATAATTCCCATATCTAGTACGAGTGGATGTTTTTTGGATATCATCCTCTTTCAGCTTCAGTTGATGTTATACAGATCTCATGCCAATCTTGGAAAAGAACAGAGCTCCCTAGATCTGATCAAACAAGTCATCTATATAAGGCTAATAAAGATTGTTTTTAATAGTGCTGTTATTGAAAGCGCTATAATCAATGAAAAGTCTCATGGAACAATATTTTTTTAACTAAAAAAGTAAGAGATCCCATGGTGAATCCTTTGGATGAATAATGCCTTTATCAGGAAAATCCTATAACTGATTTTTCAATTCAAGAAGTATTATTTGAGCCATAAGATATGGGGGATTTGAAATTGGATTGGTATCAGAAACTATGTCAATTGTGAAGTTGACATCTCAATCGTCTATGAAACTTCGAAAATCATTAGGAACACCATTATGGTATTCATTTACCACAACACATATAAAATATAAACAATTCCCTTTTTTCAACAATATGAGAATGATAACTTTCATTTTCATCCTTTTATAGTTTTTCATCTTCCTGATATTTTATCAATTTTATGGGTTCATTTAAAAAAACTAATATTATTTCTAAAAAACATATTCTTTATCTCCATAGTAAATCTTAGCCTCATAAACAGAAAGCCAATCAATTCCCAGAATAACATCGAACTCGACTAAGGGTAAACTACCATGTTTTCATGTATAGTCATTCCATATACTACAATTGAAAGATTCTTATAATTCATCTTTTCTATAATATTTTCTAC
The DNA here is from genome assembly GCA_963277665.1 of Viscum album. NCBI lineage: Eukaryota > Viridiplantae > Streptophyta > Magnoliopsida > Santalales > Viscaceae > Viscum > Viscum album. The sequence goes on along the minus strand of OY728148.1, from coordinate 1,916,847,310 downwards.
TTGTGTTTTAGAAAAATGTTTCAGTCTCATTGGTAGGGGTGAGATTTCCAATCTAGCTGAAATTTTATCAGAGATGAAGGTATGTGTAGACCTTGTATCAAACAAAACATTAGAAAAATATATGTAAACTAACAATGTACCTTATATAACATCATTGAATGTCTTGGTATCTGTTGACGTTGTCACAAACATTCACACTACACCTTTCCACTTATAGTCTGCCCTCATTGCATTATTTGGATCACTCTTTTAGAAGATATTTTCATAATTACCCATATGAATACATTTAAAACACATTATAGTTTTCTTATTATGATTATTCATAAGATCATTTTCATTACAATATCTGGTCATATGTCCAAAATTTCCACATATAAAACACTTCCCAATTTACATAAAACATTCCCCATGGTTCTTCATACCACACTTTTCATAAACTAGAATCTGGATTTTCATACCATCAGATATAATTGGTTGATTCTTACACATTTAATGTCATGTAGACCTCTTTGTCTCCTTGTTTCCCAAGTTAACATGATCATCAGCAAACTCCATCTCTACCCTCTCAACACATTGGACAAGTTTCTCATATCTTTTGAATTCACAGAAAGCCATCTCCCTTTGATACCTTAGATTTAGTTCCGATTAAAAGTGGTGTATTATACTATAAATATTCATAATAATCTTTGGAGCATTCCTCGCCAGTCATGTGAAGATAGCTTTATACACAGCCACTAAGTCTTCCACTTATTTCAATTTAAGGAATTTCTTCTCCATCCAATGTTGTACCAACTGATATTTTTCAAGGAAAATACTTTTAAATTCATCCAACTATAAGGAATAAATATCCACTCTATCCCTGATTATATTTACCATTGACCACCACTAATCAGATTCACCTTCAAAATGATAAATAGAATGAATTTCCTTTTTATTGTCTAATCATTCCACATCATTGAATATTTTTTCAGGGGATTTAATCCATCCATTAGTTGCTACTGGGTCAGATGATCCATTGAAAGGAGGGGTTTTCCTCATAAAAAGTTACACTATTTTAATTTTATTTTTTTGGTACCTTTAGTTCTTCACTTTATTGGATTTTTCCACAATTTTTTTCTGGGTTAGATAAGCCATTTCTTTTACAAAATTGCCAGTTCCAATCCCTGCCATTCCAAGATGCAGATTCAGAAGGATGTCATTATGTCAGTGTCTCTTATCTTCAACTTCCATGTTTATTCTACAAACCACCATTCTGATCAAACATATGTTTGTTGAAGCTTCAGTGTATTATTTAAATTATATAACATTAAAAATTATTCATAGAGTAAAAATATTTTATATTATTCTTTTAACATCATCTAAAACCATAATGTTTTCTAAATCATCCTTTGATACCAACTATAAGGACCTAACTAAATTACATTACATAATATTAAATTATTAATGAATTCATGTCCTTTAACATTAAGGATATTTTCAAGAATAATTATTTAGATAATTGGTACATAATACATTCACAAAATTATACATTATTATAGAGGGGATACCAAAAAACAGTATTCATTTCTTGCAAAATATATGACATTTCACAAAAAACATGATTTCATTGACAAATCATAGAACATTTAACATGGATTCCTTCATTCTCTTACACATCATTAAAACCTAATAATTTCATTTAGAAACATGGGATGATAAAAAAAGTTATTAAGGGATTCAAAAATAAGGAAATAACACATTAGTCCATGAACACTTGTAACGTATGAAATCATTTTCAAAAGACATACTTTTCAACAATATATACATAGTTTGTGAAACATGATAATTAAAAAAGATAGAAAATAGTAATAACATAAATAGAATCAAAATTTTATCATGGGTCGTTACTTTCAAATTCTTATAACCATCTTGGATACCATATAATGTGTAACCCTCATGGCTACCTTACAATTTGTGTAACGATCATAGTTAAACATGGAGTAATGATATGGATGACCACCAACATAGACATACCCGATGCATTGGAGGGAGATATAGGTCCTACCCTTCATCATAAAAAATTCCCATGAACCAGTTCAAAATCACCCAACATGAATAATTTCATAAAAAAATTTCCTTTGAAATTTGTAAAACAAAATTTTAAAAGAGGATTTTAAAAGAAAAGCCCCTTACAAAAATCATATAATGGGAGACATAATATAGTTAGTTAAATTTTTATATAAACTGAAATTACACAATATTAAATATAATATAAAAAACCATCACATAAACAATTATAATACAACATAAATAATGAAGTAGGATGTTATCCCAAAGAATAGAAATCGGGTTATGAATTCCCTTTCCTCTGGTTTTCCATACATACAACTTACATAAACTCCTTGTATAATGGTTAAAAGAGGGTTTTTAATAACATAAATAATAATATCCATATTTATAATACCTAATATGATAATTTAATTACATTATTTCATCCATTATCAATTATTATTTTGTTCCTTGCACTGTTTTGGGTGAGTTCTTTACATGTTTTTCTTGATCTGTTCATGATGAATTGTTCTTGTCGATTTGAAGTGAAACTCTAGAAGTGGAATTTAGTAGTATTTTAATATTTCAATACCCATAAATTATAATATTTATCATTTTGAATTATTACCTGAGGATGATTCATATGTTAAAACATTAAAAATGATTATACATAATCAGTTATCATGAAACATGATTAACTATGTCGACCATTACCATCTCTTGGACTCCAAAATGAAGATAATGAAAAATATAAAAGATATTGAGGGTAGTTGAGACCATATAGGAAAAAAATTTATTTTATAATATTCCAATAATGTGGGATGAATAACACAATATAATGTCTCAAAAGGATGTGAAGACATTTAGGTTGTGGAAACGAAGGAAAAAACCTATTCATTTCATGAAAATGAAATATTTTGTTAACAAATTGGATAATAAATAATAGTCTCCCTAAGGTATAACCATTTATTTAATGTTTTAAATGTTTAACATATGGTCACCATTTAAATTGAGGTCCTACGGGTGGAAAGTTATGAATAGAATCATCAAGGTTTTATGATCAATGCATTTTCTATTGACATTGAAGATACCACGAACGTAATATTAAATGGATGAAGATATCAATGGACAAGATTATTAAGGGTGTATAATGTCATAAATATGTGGGTACATAATAAAAGTGTTTAATTAATTTAATTTATTAATTAAGATATATATGAATTAAATTTATTATATGTTTTTCCTTAAGGATTTTGAATAATATATTGAATGGTCATAATGAAAAAAAATTGATTTAATAAAATGTTCATATTTAATGGAATAAAATGATTATTATATATATAACCATTATTATCTTCCTTGTGTTGTGATAATATTATTGGTATAAATTGATTATTGAAAGGTGTAATCTAAATTTTATAGAACTAATTTCCAAAAAACTAAAAAATTATTTAATTCTTAACGTGTTTTATGTTATCATTATTAATGTTAATTTCATTTTTCTATTTTAGGAATATACCAAACAAACATGGATTTATGTAAACAGTGATGAAGCATGTACGTTCTTAATAATCATTATGGTAATATACATTAATATAATGATTCTAGAAAATACATGATGATGGTATTAAAATTTTTATATTGGAAAAATGAAGAGTTACCTTCTGATATATGAAGGATTAATGAAATGTTTATTTTAAGAAATTTTGAGACCCACTTTATAAATTTTTAATTTTGAATTTTTATGAGGTAAACTATTTATATAGTTTTTTTTTCTAGATATTTGGTTGCGGTTTTATTGAATAATAAATTATTTCATCTTATAAATATTTATCCTTATTGAATAATAAGTCATACCATTTTCAACTATAGTATGAATGAATAATTTATCATTATATTATGGATCTTTTGAAGTGTTTGTACTTCATGAATAGAGACACTCATCTTCATTTTTTTGGACTATGTGATAAATTCTAAATTGATCAAAGAACAACCGAAGGTTAAAACAGTATATATGATACAATAGAAATATAAACCCTAGGTATATCTGTCCCTTTTAATGTTATCTCATATATGGATGGTAGCTTATTGATTGATGCATACACCGAAACTCTCTTGGTTTTAAGATGTGTTCCCTTTATCTCTCCTTAAAATTTACATACCAGATCCACCATATTTATTGAGCATAGTTGTCATACTACTAGAGCATGATATTATATATGATTAAATTCCAGTATAAATTACAAATAAATGAATGTTAAATGAAACGATACCACTCACTTAGTGAAAGTTTTTATTAAGAAACTACATGTTTAAGGATTTTATGTGGGTGCTTAAGTATGTAATTTTTTGATGTATCCTCAATTGATGGTAGTGATGTGACTACTTTATAGGGTTAAAATCATTTTATCGGGGCTAAAATTTTATACCATGATATTTCTGGAAATATTTATTTTGAAATAAATTCAATATTTTTGATATATAAAAAATTAATTTATCCTGTATTTCAAGAAAAATTATGTTTTTCATGAATTATATTCAACAATGGCTATAGTTTTTTTACACAGTAGACTATTATTAAACGGAACATGACGTACTATTCAAAAAATTATATTTAATATGATAGTTATCAACTTACTATTTGAAAAGAGGAGATAAATATAATTACTTAGATTTTAAAATTATATGTAGTACACATTTATATATTCTAAAATAGTTTGTGACTAATTAATTAGAAATGATAATCAATTATATTTAAAAATAAAGGAAATATTTTTTAGAGAAACTATTTATGAAAAAATAGATTCCTCCTCTGTAAATTAAATATAAATAAATTTTGTGAATGATTTTAATTATCATTGTATAATTTTTATTCAATTAAAAATATAAAAGTCAAAATCTGTTTTTTCATGATAATTTATTACATTAAACAAAATTTTATTCTTAAAAATCATATTTTTTTAAAAAGATGATTTTTCCCTTTTTGATGCAATTATTATAAAAATATTTTCTATAAATTTTAATATTTTTTAAAATTATTTTTAATTTTGAAATCAAAATTTAAGAAATATAATATTGTGAGTACATGATAATTTTCTAAAATAATTATTTTTTGTTGAAATGTATAAAATAATTAATTTTAATTGAAAACAGACATTTTTATGAAATAATATTAAACATTAAATTATATTTTAAAATGGTATAAAATTAAAATAAATCTAGTTATATGTAAAAGAATAAAATTTTGGGAATTGAATTTATTTTAATATTTATTTTTTAATTAAAAACATCTAATCTTTTGAACATTTTCTATTGGAAAATTTACATTATCATCTCATCTATAAGATTACATTTAAATTAAAATTTTCAACTATTGAGAATTTATGTTTAAAAAATGGATTCCATATTTAAAAAAAATAATTTATATTATATAATAATTTGAAATTATTTCATTACTATAATGAATTGTCAAAATTGAAAACAAAATACAGTCTTTCAGGTAAAATGGTTTTATTGATTTGTAAAACTAAAAAGATAAGTGATAAGATGATATAATATTTTGGTTAAAATATATTTTATGGAATTATTTGGAATCAATAATGTATTATTAATTTGAAGGATACATCTTTTTACTTGTTTGATAGTATAAATGTGGGTATATCCTTATCTTTCTAACAATTACATGATTTCCACTCACATCACTAATAAAATTATATTGGTCTCCTCCCTTATTCAATCTATAATACCCCTATGGATCTACAAATAGATACTAAAACCACATAAAAAATTCTCTTATATAATACTATAATACCTTAATTGTTCCTAATTCTATTCTAGGAATTAATTTTGTGTCAACCTAAGGATGTTACCCCAATAAGAGGTCTTATTCTTCAATGATCATTCTTATTTAATTTTTTTCGCACTTCCATAAATAATTATTAAACCATGATTATATGATGACTTCAGTATCTTCCATATAATTATAAGATTTTACAAAAATGTAATGACTTAAAACCGTCTCAAAATCCACGAAAGGTGTTAAAAAAATAAAATTATTGTGTAGGACACCCAACCAACTCAATAATAGATGTCATTATTTCTCTACTAAACCCCCATGATTGGATATGATTTTTATTGACCTCACCTATTTTGGTAATCCCAATCATGATTTAATATGTTTCGATAATCTAGACATGTGCTTATAATCCTATATATATATATATGATACATATTAAAATAATAATCAAAATAAGTTAATCAATGTTTATGTATGTGTGTAAGAACTATGAAATAATTCTAACTCAATCGGTATATGTGTTTCAAAGAATAGATACGTGTTAATTCTACTAGTTTGCACATAGATACTGATACAGACAATCAGAGACCTACTAGTACTTAGTCTATAGATAGAAAAAGGTTACCAATAGACTTAATATACAGGCACTAAAACAGAACAGAACTATCGTTATGTATAAGTCTATCGGTAAGCACAACACTGATAGATCAAGTCTACCGATAGAAGCGGTGCTACCGCTACTGGTAAAAATGAGCTACAATTATGCACAAGATACTGATAAAAAATATATAGATATTCAAGTCTACCATTATAGAAAGGTCACTGATACACAAGTACACTAATATACACATTAGCACTGGAACAGAACAGAGCTACCGATACAAACCAGCTACCGATACAAACAAGCTACGGATAAAAACAAGTTACTGATACAATCAAGCTACTGATACAAACAAGCTACTGATAGACCAAATCTACCTATAGAAGGAGTCACCGGTAAATAGAGCTATTGATACATGATGTAACAACTATCTATACCAGGAGCCTCCTAGTACAAGAACAAAGATCCACTGATAAGAGCTCACCGCTATACAATTTCCACCATTACATGTCTACCGATAGAGAGCTACTAATGAAAGACTTCCAGTCACTGATTCTTAAACTCTATACTTTCTCAATATTATTAAAATAATTCTAATGGTCATATTTTATGATTTTAATGAAATTATTGTTATTTAATGATAGTTATTGGCATGTTAGGGAACCGTACCTCTTACTTGTAAAAAGGTAATAATTCCCATTGACCGGATCTGAATGCTATAAAAGGAAGGACAAAAGCTGGGAAAAGAATGTGTGAATAATTGTGAAAAAGTAGTGCAAAATAAGGGCTGAAGAGTGCTGAAAAGTTCTGCATACAAACAGAAAAGAAATGTCACATCCATACTAGAAGAACAATGGACATACACAAATCCATTCATTCTAGAAGGGAACACAGGCTGCACTTTATCCAAGGAGTGAAAAACTACAACGAACATGAAAAAAACAAGCTTCTAGTTTTTTGACTAAATCCAGAGGACTCAAAAACATCCTTGATCAATTAAAGGAGTCTTTAACTACACTTCACATCACTAGAGCATTATAAAATCATATCTACTCTCTTAGTGATTCTTTTACTTACCTTTTGAGAAGTGTGTGAACTCTGTATATTTCATACACACAATCTCTCTTGTGCTAAACTGGAGGATTTGTAAATCCTCACACAAAACCTATATAACTCACTTGTGACCCACTGTGGATAGTGGTAGAGGTCAAGTAGGACCTGGATTGCCTGTGTTCTGTTTCTTTGTTTTCCCACAATGAATTGTGGTAGAGGTCTTAGTACCTGGAATGTTGTTACACTATTGTTTACCTGGATCAAGGGTGTGGATCAATATTTATATAAATTTTTTTGAGAGGACTCAGTCTCAGCTTGAGACTGAACCTCTTGTTTTAAAACTTATATTCTTACTTATTGTGGTTTTAAACTACATTGAATATTCCACTGCTAATTACTTTGAAAAACAAATTTTTTTAAAGTTACTTTGATAATTACTCTAGCATGTTTTTGTCACTACTATAAATCAATAAGTCAGTTTCAAAAGCTAATTTGATCTTATGATTAAATTAACTGAGAACATAATCAATATTTTTATAATCTTATTGAACCCTTATAGAGTTAGAAATTCACTAATGTTTAACATGTGTTTAAATTGGGGGATTTTATTGGGTGATTTTATTCGAAATATTCTTAACAGAAATTTTAATTGGAACAAAATTAACCCCCCCCCTCTTGAGTTTCCACTCCAACCAATATTTGGTATCAGAGGGAGGTATATTATTAATTTATTTCCAGAAACTTTGTATTTCAACTGTGATTTAAGTTGTATCTTACTGATCTTAAATTTCTGTTAGTTCTAAATTGTTTCCCTTTAATTATATTTTTTAAAATCGAATTATGGATAATAGATTGAAGTTGCTTCTACCAACATGACACCTATCATTAATGGTACAAATAATTACAAAGGGAAACTTAAAATGAAAATTAATTTAGAAATTATGGGATTTGATATCTGGACTGCAATAGAGATTGAATATAAAATTCTAGAAACTGAAATAACTACATGGGATGATCCTACTAAGATGACTTACAATAATAATTGTAAAGAAACTAATGCTTTATACTGTTCTTTGGGTGATTAGTAATTTTAAATAATATCTTCTTGTAAAACTGCTTATGAAATCTGAGACACATTGGCTATTTCCTATAAATAAGCAACCAATGTTGAACAAATGAGACTAAACACCTATACTATTAAGTATGATAATTTTAAAATTAAATCTGATGAAACTATTTCTGACATGTATCTTAGGTTCAATGAGATTGTCAACACTTTGAGCTCACTTAGAAAATTTGTTCCTTCAAAGAACTATATTATGAGAATATTAAGATGTCTACAAGAAAGATAGAGTGGAACATCTGTCTCCATAAGAGAATCGTGTGATATAAGTTCACTACCTATTAAGGAATTAATTGTTAAGCTTATGATGTATGAAGAAGAACTCAAGGTAAACAAGGATGAAGATGATGAACCATGGAAGTAGTCAGTAGTATTTAAATATGCTGCCTTAAAGAGAAAGGATAAAGAGAATGTTCACATACCTACTGAAATCTCAACGAGTGAATTTTCATATTCTGACAGTGAAGTTGAGATGGCTTAGATAACCATGAGATTCATGAAGTTCTACAGGAAGAAGAAATTATTTAGAAAATAAAACTACAAAGGAAAATGTGACAACAGAGGTCATTGGAAAAATGATTGGAAAAATCCTGATAAAAGTGATGACATTATCTTCTATGAATGAAAAAGGAAAGGACATGTGAAAGTATATTGTCCAAAGTTAAAGTTCAAAAAGAAACATGACTACAAGGAAAATAAGTAAATGAAGGCTATGAATGAAACATGGAGTTCTTCAGAAGTTAGTTCAAGTTATTCTGATTGTACACCGGATGAAAAATCTCAAAAAACCAACATGTTTTTTATGAAAAATACGTCTAAGCTAACACTGGATATGCCTGTTTTAAATTCATATTAATCTGTAGTTGATTCTGATTCTGAATCAAAAAATATATCTATTGATGAGTTATTTGAATATTTTAATATGCTTGAAGAAACCTGTAATGAGCTTAAAGACAAGTACAAAACCATAATGAAACTACATGCTTTGACCAGCTCTGTTAAATCTCCACTTGATGTAGAAAACGAAAATAATGCTCAATTACTTAATGAAAATATTGAACTGAAATTGACTAATGATAAATAAATGAAGGACATCGAGAAATTTGCAAATGGAAAAGACACACTTACACAAATTCTAGGAAAACACATGGCACCAAGATATACCACTGGTATAGGCTGTCAGCCTGGAAAAAGACAGTTCACTGAGACTATATTTATTACTATGTCTAGATAGAATGCTTGTAGTTCTAGATCAGGAACCACAAATGATACAACTAGTTATTCATATTGTTTTTTATCTAATAAAGTTTATCATTCAAAATAAATTGATTCTGTATATTATATGAGACCCACAAGACAAATCTGGGTACCTAAATCATTAATTGCTAACCTATATGGACCCAATAAAATGTGGGTACCAAAATAATTGTCCATCTAAATATGTTTTTTAGGAAACATGCCTTTAATGTTCCCACAAGAATGTATGGTACTTTGAAAGTGGATGTAAGAACCTTGTTCTTATCATTCAGGTATGAGTTTCTTCTTTTATCCTTTCCTTAAGTGTTTTATGAAAATATGTAAAATGGGGAAAAATACCAAATTTTGGAAGTACACACCATATAATATTCCACACGTCGTGTACTCCTGAACGTGTGGGATGAGTACATGGGGTTTGTGGCCATGCTGGGGATGAATGGTGTAAGAACATACTACACACCGTGTAGTGGTCCTTTACACGTCATGTAGTCAGTCGACAGGAGAATAGTAAGTTGGTGGCCAGCTATGGGGCTGCTCACGTTGTGTACTCATGAAGAAATGCTGTGTAGTCATTTTGGCAACTAAATAGTCTCGCGCTGGCGAGACTCCGTCAAAGGAACAATTAAAAAATGGGAAGTGCACGTCATGTAATCAGATGTACAGGCTGTGTACTTTGTTTTTTTCTCTTAAATTGGGTAGTAGCCCTCCCTATTTACAGGGAAGGCTTAGAACGGGAAGAGAGCTCATGGGAGGAAGGCCGAATCATCAAGGATCTTCCAAGCGCACATTCAGAATCTGTTTCCACCTCAGACAATCTCTTTGGAACCGCGTGGGTAATCCCTCTACTCTTCTTTAACCATTCCTTCCAATTCTTCCCCTAATGGGAGTTATTTGCTTTTAAGAGAGAATTATTTTACATAATATCTACAGAATTCTTTGATGTTTCAGAAGACTTCGATCACTTATATCGTTCATGGTTGTTTAAGGTAGGTCGCTTAGTGATAAATTTTCCAACTGTGGTGCATTATTTTGTGTTTTTGAGCTACGAACCGATATTTGGGATGTCCTGTGGCTGAGATCGTGGATATGTTAAATATGTCAAATTGTATAGGTAATTAAACGTGATATTAAAATTCTTGTTTGGGATCAGTGATTGGATCCAGGACCACCCCGGGGGTGCGTTCCTTTATTAGCCGTTTGGCCAGGATACCTAAGGGTATGCCTCTAAAGTAATGATTTTAGAATTGCCTTGATAGGAATTTCTTGTGAATGTTTATTTACATGTTGGGCATGGCCCGATTACTTGTAACTAAGGGAAGCGTTTTACATATCCTGTGGGCGTTGTTTTAATTAGACTGAGGGCTGTTCTTATCCAAGCCTGAGGTAAAATTCATTCGTGCCTGAGGGCAATAAACTTTGTGTCTGATGGCGACACTATGTATGCCTGAGGGAAAAATTTGTTTTGCCTGAGGGAAATTACCTACAGGTTGGATTCTGATTACCTGAGGGTGGGATTTCCTTTGACTAAGGACGCTATCTATTTACTCATAAATTCACTGTTTTGTTTTTTTATATTAAATAGATTAAATTAATAATTAAATGGAAATATAACTAGTAATGTTAGTTACATTTGAGTACAACGTAGTTTATTGCATTTACTTTTGCACACATTCATTGCATGTTTACACATAGTTGATCATGGGTGTTTGGTAAGTGCCTACTGGGAATTGATTTCCCACACCCTGTTTGGGCCATGATTTTCAGCCCAAACAGAGTACGTTTCTGTAGGTGTAGATAAGGGAAAATGCTCTTATACAGGTACTTGACTGTTGTTGGGGTGTATGAGAGCATGGGACCGAGCATTGGCTCATGATGCCGCGGGCTATTCTATTTTTCATTTCTCTACATACAAATCAGTTGTGTTGTATTTTTCATGTAACATGTTCTGGACATTTCCTTAGAATTGAGGCATGTTTCATCATTACTTGTATACTGGTTAGTTTTATTTACTGTAGTTATTTATTTCAGTTGTGTATGGTTTACTGCTTCTGCTGTTTTTGTATGTTTATTTTTTATTCCACTGTGATACACATTGAAAAATGTGGGCACAGTTTCCCCACTATCAGACTTGGGCCCTCGCTACTAGTCAGCAGCCTTTGGCGTTTGGGGAAATGCGCTTGAGGTCATGTGGCGAACTGGGTTCGGGGCACCAGTGGAGTGGCACCCAGAACTGGGACGTTACAAAGTGGTATCAGAGGTGTTATTTTCTTTGACTTACAATTTGGAGCCTTAGTCACGGATAGGACGAGAACGGATGTTGGTAATAAGTTGTGACAACCGTAGCTAACCCATGTACAGGGAAAATCCAATTTACCTCGTGTTGCAATTTATCTAATTTTTCAATTTTACAGTTGATAGGATTTCACCAATGGGTGACACACCTATGATTGTGCTCTTTATGTTTTATGTATGGGTTCTATAGAGTTGAAACCCAATGAGATGAGGGTATGCCATCTCATGAATCATTTAGACACATGCTAGAAATTACATGCCATGCATAGTTTCCATGCCATGTAGGTGCATTAGAAATTTCATGTTGTTTTGATAGTTTTTGTGCCAGAAAATCATGATGTTGCGATAGTTTCTTGATAAATACCTATTATGTGATAGGGTATTTTGTATGAGCTGGTTTATAGAATGAACTCCGATCATTGGATTTTGGGGAGTATGGGCCCCGATTAACCGGAATTTAGTGGATCACTGACTATTTATATTGTTATAACACAGTTAAGATGTCAAACCTTGATTCGCGGGGAGCATGGGCCCTCACAGGTCAGAATTTGGCACTTAGGTGTTGTTTTTCAGTATTTTCTGGGCTTCAGAATAGTTTCTGAGGCATACTATATTGAAAATCCAGTATACACGCCATGTAGTTCTTTACACACACCGTGAGTGTTCTTCTGTTTGGGAAGAAAAATAAACTTTTTGAGTACACGTCGTGTACCCTGAGTACATGCCATGTAGTCTCTTCCCGTGTCACAAAACGTGTGGGCGGAGACACGGGGAAGGGAAGATAATGGGGGAAAACACGCCGTGTAGCCTTTGTACATTCCGTGTAGTGTTGACCGAGAGACTCGTCCATGTAACTAAAAAACACGGGCCGGTGTAATCGTTTCTTGAACATGTGGTGTCAATAAAGAACACGTTGTGTAGTGTGACCTGGGGACCCGGCCATTTAACTAACAACACAGGTTGGGGAAATCCCTCTGGGTACACGCCATGTGTATATAGAAAACGCCGTGTAGGTTGATCCGTGTATCCGTCTGTGTAACTAACAACACGGGTTGGCGGAGTTCGTCTAGTAAAGGCCCTGTACCTGTCGGACACTTCATGTAGTCTTGTCTGAGGACAGACCTTGTGGAAATAGCTATTTGACCCAGAAATGGCGTGGAGTACACACTGTGTGCGGGTGTAACACGCCGTGTAGTGTCAAGCCGAGTAGTCGGCTGTGTCACAAGCGACACGGGAAGTTGAAAATAACTCCATACACACCGTGTATATGATAAAAACATCATGTAGTTTCGTTCAAATGGATGTTGTGTGGCTTAGCCGTGTCAAAGGACTCAGGTAGGGGAATGGAATTCAAGTACACGCCGTGTATCCATTATACACGCCATGTAGTCTTGTTTTTCAAATCATGAAATTCCTTCTTTCTCTTGTTCCTTTTGTGGTTTCTTCATTTTCAGTCTTGTTAATCTTGAATCTAAGGCATGTTTTTTACCTTGTAGAGTCATGCTGCCTAAATGAGTACGCATTGTTCAACAGGAAAACGAAAATGAATATACTCCAGAGATATTGGGCCATGGTCTACCAGGGGATCCTCTCGTAGAGCCAGATGTGGCGCCAGCTGTTATACCAGACACAGGAGCGGATGCGCAGTTCCATGAAGGCTTTATACGGTTCATGCATACCTTTCAGGGAGCACTGCAGGCTTCCACATCTATGTCTGAGCTGACTCGTGTCTTCCAGTAGCAACATCCACGTATGTTTTCAGAGGATGGAAGACCACAGGTTGCAGAGTCTTGGACAGGATCGATGTAGACTATTTTCTAGCATCTTGAGATGCCTCTAGGGCAGTGGGTCAAGCTCGAGACATATATGTTGCGTGATTCCACCAAGAGGTGGTGGGATATTACCACCCAGTCATAGCATTATAGGGACATGGTGTGGGATGATTTTCAGGTAGTTTTTTATGACTTCTTCTTCCCCGAGATGCTGAGGGAAGATAGCGCTCAAGAGTTCATGAATCTGCAGCAGGGCACTATGTCGGTGATGGACTATTCTTATCGCTTTACCAAGCTTCAGCGCTTTGCACCCGTGCTAGTGGGTGATGAGATGTTGAGAGCCAGATGCTTTGAGTATGGTCTTCAGTATGACATCCAAGCATTGTTGAATGTTTTCAAGTTTCTATCAGTGCATGCTATTGTGAAATAGGTGCTGATTTTAGAGAGGAGCCTGAGGGAATCTAGTGGTGTGGGCCAAGGCGGTTCAGCACCAGTTACTGGTACTATTTCATTCTGGAAATAGGAATAGATAGATGGAATTATTTCAGGGTGGAAATACCAGTCTGAAGAATGCTTTAGGTGGCCAAGTCATTTGCTACCAGTGTGGCAGAGAGGGGCACAAGTGGCCACAGTGTCCACGTGAACTAGTGGAGTGTCGAGCTTACGGAAAGATGGGTCATCTACAATGCTTTTGTAGGGAGTTTCTACCAGTGGCTAGTGAGAGGTGTTCTATGTAGACTCTATATGTGGGAGCAGGACCAGTGGCTTCTTACCAGTCAGGGATCAAGAATATATCAAGGCGTGCAGGTAGAGATGGTGGTTGAGGTCAGGGTAGCCAGACACTAGGATATCAGAGGTAGCAGGGTGGGACAGCTCAGTGTAGCCAGGCTGTGTCACAGGGCCGCGACACTGGGCAGGCATATGCAGTGCAACAGACCCAGCATGAGTACGATCTCGGACCTCCTACAGTCAGAGGTACTATTCTAGTATATTTTGTCTTATCTTCTGTACTTTTTGTTATTGGTGCTACACATAGTTTCATATCTGTTCCCATTGTGTAGAGTCTTGGGCTCTAGGTTTCTACTTCATATGATGTCATGATGCTAGACACTCTGTTAGGGACTAGAACTACTGGTGCTCATCAGTTCAAGGGGATCCCCCTTATGGTTGGTGTGTGTTACATTCTATGGGACCTCTATGTCTTAGAGATGAAAGCTTATTATGTCATTCACAGTATGGACTGGTTGGTTCCCTTTCGAGCAATTGTAGGCTGCTATCGTCAAAGGGTGTGTTTCATGTCACCAGAGGACGGAGAGTTTCTATACAAGGGTGAATGGGATGTTCAAGTGATTTGAGCTGGACCAGAACATCATGGGAAAGGTGGAGTCACAGCCCAGATTGTGAGCTTATATCTAGACGACCAGGGGACACGTCACACGCATCTCCCTCCAGTGGTTGATTGTTTCAGGGATGTCTTCCTGGATGACTTTTCAGGTCTTCCTCCGATGCATGAGGTGGATTTCTCTATTGAGCTTATACCATGGGTAGCACCGGTGTCCATTCCACCTTATAGGATGGCTACACCAGAGTTGCAAGATCTCAAGAGGCAGTTAGAGGAGATACAATCAAATGGTTTTGTTCGACCTAGTACATCTCTGTGGGGTTCATCAGTCCTTTTTGTGAAGAAGGAGGATGGTACCCACATACATTGTGTGGATTATCGGAAGCTGAACCAATTGACGGTTAAGAACCGATATCCCATGCCGAGGATTTATGATCTTTTTGATCAACTCCATGGAGTACGAGTGTTCTTGAATATTGACTTGAGATCATGATATCATCAGCTACGCGTGAGACTAGCAGATATACCACGTACAGACTTTCAGAACGGATATGGTCGGTACGAGTACATGGTTATGCCGTTCAGACTCACGAACGTGCCATCAGTTTTCATGGCTCTGATGAATCGAGTCTTTTATCCTTATATGGAATCCTTTGTGGTAGTATTTTTGGAAAACGTCTTGGTGTACTCTCACACATGACACAACCATGCACCCATCTTGAGAACGTATTGAGTACACTGAGAGAGCATCAGCTATATGATAATCTCTCAAAGTGACACTTTTGGATGGACCATATTCACATCCTGGGTCATGTCATCTCAGAGTAAGGAGTTCTTGTAGACCCAGAGAAGGTGACAATAGTAGTTTCTGGGGTGAAGCCTAAGAACATGTTTGAGATTAGTAGTTTCTTAGGTCTGGATAGTTACTACAGATGCTTTATATAGAACTTCTCCCACTTAGCAGTGCCATTAATGGGTTTGACTAAGAAGGGTGTAATGTTTGTTTGGTCGGAAGCTTGTGATACAACCTTTTAGGACCTGAAAGGATGGTTGACATTAGCACCAATCCTGATACTCCCACAGCACGGTAAGAGCTATACAGTTTACTGTGATGCTTCAGTTATTGGGTTGGGAGCATTGTTCATTTAGGGAGATCCATTTGTTGCGTACGAGTCTTGACAGTTGTGGGCACATGAGAGGAATTACCCGACACATGATCTTGAGTTGGCTGCAGTTGTTCATGCGTTGCACTGTTGGAGACATTATCTATTGGGAGTGTTTTTTTAGTTTATACTGACCACAAAAGCCTCAAGTATATCTTTACTCATCGTGACATAAACCTGAGGCAGAGGAGGTGGGTTGAGTACCTATATTCTGTTGACTTCAAGCTTTCTTATACACCGGTTAAAGGTAATGTGGTAGCCGATGCACTGAGCAGGAAGACTTAGATACAAGCTTTGCTGGAGGCTAGTGTTGAGTGGAAACTCATGGATTTGTTCTATGAGATGGATCTAGAAGTGCACGATAGTCAGGGGAAGATCTATCTTTCATCTCTAGTTGTGACTTCTAACCTCATGGATAGAGTGAGGATGAGAAAGATATCTAATCCAGAAGGACTAGTTCGACGAGTGTCGGTGGTATGTGAGAACCCTACTCTTGGATTGAAGATAGGAGATGAAGAGGTACTACATTTCCAAAGAAGATTATGGGTTCCATGGGATATACGTGAGGAGATGATGCGATATTTTCATGCTTCAGCTTGGGCAGTTCATCATAGGGTTTCCAAGATGTACTGAGACTTGAGACATTAGTACTGGTGGCCGGGTATAAAGAGATATGTGGCTGGTTTTGTTATGAGGTGTTCCAATTGTCAGCAGGTGAAGGTGGAGCATCAGAGACCAGCTGGACTATTACAGCAGTTAGCCATTCTGAAGAAGAAATAGGATGATGTCATGATGGATTTCATGACTGGTTTGTTGAGGTCACCTCGAGGCAATGATGTCATGTGGGTTGTTATGGACAGGCTCACAAAGGTATCTTGTTTTTTGCCGATCAAGGATACCTTCTGTGCTGACAAGCTCGGGAAGTTTTATATCTGAGAGATCGTACGACTTCATGGGGTCCCTCATTCTATCATTTTAGATAGGGACACCCATTTTACGTATCGTTTTTGGCAGAGTTTTCAGAGGGCACTAGGTACACAGGTGCTTCTGAGCACAGCTTACCACCCTCAAACTGATAGCCAGTTAGAGTGTACTATAAAGGTTCTTGAGGACATGCTGCGAGCATGCGTTCTAGACTTTAGGGGCTCTTGGGAGAAGCACATACCCATAGTCGAGTTTTTCTAAAATAACAGTTTTCAGGAAACTATTGAGATGGAAACATATGAGGATTTATATGGTAGGCCATGCCAATCACCTTTGTGCTGGTTAGAGGCAGGTGAGGCAGCTTTGCTGGGACCACATCTCATACAGGAGACTTTTGAGCAGGTCCAGTAGATTCAGAAGCGTATGGCTACCGCGCATTCTCAACACAAATCTTATGTTTATTGCCGCATACGACCATTGGAGTTCGTGGTTGGCGATCGGGTTATCTTGCGTGTTTCACTGAGGCTGGGACACAAGTGGATCAGGAGACAGATTAAACTTTTACCAAGGTATTTGGGGACATTTGAGATTCTGGAGAGTGTCGGGCCAGTTTCCTATCGACTGCAGTTACCACAGAGGTACTGGGCCATGCACGACGTCTTCTATGTATCTCATTTGCGCCACTATCATTCATACCTGTCTCACACCTTTCAGAAAGAGGTGGTTGAGCTTCATATGGATGCATCCTTTGAGGATCATATGATTTGTATCATTGACAGGAGCATGAAGTTTCTCTAAGGCTGATCAGTTTCTCTCGTACGGGTGATATGGCAGCATGGCCAAGTTCAGGATGAATCCTGGGTGTGGGAGACCGATGTACGTGCTCAGTGGCCAGAGCTGTTCTGAGCTATATCTTTGCCACCCTTAAAAGGGAAATTTGGGGACGAATTTCTTTAAGGGGGTTAGTTTGTAAGAAACTGGTTCATATCATTGAGGTTCGGGTTTCTTCTTTTCTCATTTCCTTAAATATTTTAGGAAAATAAGTAAAATGGGGAAAATCCCAAATTTTGTATGAACACGTTGTGTACTTTTCCACACGTTGTGTACTCTAGGCCATGGGGGATGAGTACACGTGGTGTGTGGCCATGAGGGGGATGAAGGGTGTAGGAACCGACTAAACACCATGTAGTGGTCCTTTACACTCCTTAAAGTCAGTTGTCATGTGATTTGTAAGGCGGTGGCTAGCTGTGGGACAACACACGCCATGTACTCATGAAGACACACCATGTAGTCATGTCGGCAGGTGAACAGTGATGCACTGACGGGAAGATGTTAGAGGAACAGTTTAAAAGTGGGAAGTACATGCCATGTACTCAGAAGTACATGCCGTGTAATTTGTTTCTTCTCTTAAAATGGACAGGAGCCTCCCCTATTTATAGGGAAGGCTTTGAACAGGATGAGAGCTCGGGGGAAGAAGGCCGAATCTTCGAGGATCTACTGAGCGCACGTTCAGAATCCATTTCTGCCTCGGAATATCTCATTGGAACCACACGATTAAGACCTCCACTCTTCTTTAACTGTTCATGCCAATTCATCCCCTAACAGGATTTCATTGTGTTAAATCAAGAATTATTTTACCTCGGATCTACGACGTTCTTGGATGTTTCAGAAGGTTTCAATTACGTAAATCCTTCTTGGGTGTTTAAGGTAAGTGGCTTGGTGTTAATTTTTCCAACTATCGTGCATTTTTTTGTGTTTTTAAGCTACAAACAAAAATTTGGGGTTTCATGTGGCTGTGGTTATGGCTATTTTAAGTACCTATAATTTTATAGGTAATTAAATGTGATATAAAAATGTTTTTTGGGATCAGTGCTTGGATCTAGGACCACCCCGGGTGTGCGTCACACTATTAGCCATTTGGCCAGGATACCCGAGGGTATGCCTCTAAAGTAATGATTGTAGAATTTCCTTGAGATGAATTTCTTGTGAATGTTTATTCAGATGTTGGGCATGGCCCAGTTACTTGCGCTGAATGGAAGTGTTTTACTTAGCCTGTGGGAATTGTTTTTCTTAGCCCGAGGGTAGTTGTTATCCTAGACTGAGGGAAAATTATTTCATGCCTGAGAGAAATAGACACTATGCCTGAGGGAGACACTAGGTATGCCTGAGGGAAAAATCTGTTATTCCATTGGGAAATTACCTACGGGTTGGATTATTATTACCTGAGGGTGAGATTTTGTTTGTCTGAGGATGCTGTCTGTTTACGTAGAAAATCACTGTGGTTTTTTAATATTAAATAAATTAAATGAATAATTAAATGGCAATATAACTGGTAATTTTAGTTAATTTTGAGTACTTCTTAATTTATTTCATTTAATTTTTCACATTGTTGTTGCATGTTTACACATAGTTGAGCACGAGCCTTTGGTGGGTGCCTACTGGGAATTTATTTCTCACACCCTGTTTGGGCCATGCTTTTCGGCCCAAAAAAATTATATTTATGTAGGTGTAGATAAGGAAAAAGGCCCGTATACAGGTACTTGACAACTGCTTGGGTGTAGGAGAGAATGGGACCGAGCATTAGCTCATGATGCCATGGTCTATTCTATTTTTCTTTTATGTACTTTCACTTTAGTTGTATTGTATTGATCATATAACTTGTTCTATCTATTTCCATAGAATTGAGGCATGTTACATCGTTACATGTATACTGGTTGGTTTTATCTACTACAGTTGTTTATTTCAGTTGTGTATGTTTTACTGCTTCCTCTATTACTGTATGTTTATTTTGTATTTTGTTGTTCTACACATTGACAAATGGCGGCATAGTTTCCCCACTATCAGACCTGGGCCCTCGCTGCTAGTCGGCAACCTCTGGTGTTTGGCGAAATACGTTTGAGTTCATTTGGTGAACCGGGTTCGGGGCTCCTGCGGAGTGGAACCCAAAACTGAGAAGTTATAGTGGATGTTCAAGGAATATGTCTGGAGATTACTCATGCTTCAAATGTGTAATCAAATATGATGGAGGCCTTGTCACCATTGGTGATAACTCTAAAGGAAATATCATCAGCCTAGGCCAGATTGGTAACACTATTTCAGTTATAATTTTCAATGTTTTATTTGTTTATGGACTTAAATATAACCTGTTAAGTATTTCTCAATTGTGTGATGATGGTTTCAATGTGAAATTCGAAAATGATTCTTGTAATTTTTTTAATTATAAAATTATTTTAGCATATTCTACATTAAGAAATGAAAATGTTTATTCAATTGAATTTAATTCTTTAGTTGAACATAATGTTACTTGTTTAAATACTTTTCAAAATAATCATGGCATTGGCACAAAATATTAGGACATTGCAATGTTTACTCTCTAATAAAACTTATTAGGAAGAATTAGTTAGAGACCAAACTAAACATGAATTCCCAGCTAATAAAGTTTGTAATCCTTTTGAAAAGGGAAAGCAACATAATGTTTCTTTTAAATCAAAGATTGAAGTTTCAACTTCTCAACCTATCGAGATGGTTCACATGGATTTTTTGGACCTTCTAGAGATTCTAGTTGAAATGGGAAGAACTATGTCTATGTCTTAATATATTTATATTCTATATATTCATTTGTATACTTCTTATCTCACAAAATTGATGCTTGTTCTTACATCATTAAGTATTCCACATCTGTAGAAAATCTTAGTGGACTTAAGATTATGACCTTGAGAAGTGATCATGGTCATGAGTTTGAAAATCATGAGTTTGAATCTTATTTTTCACATAATGGATATAGTAACAACTTTTCTACACCAAGAACACCTCAGCAGAATGGTGTAGAAGAAAGAAGAAACAGAACCCTTCAAGAAATTCCATGAACTATGCTCAATGATTATGACCTGCCTATTTACATTGGGGTTGAAGCTATAAATACATCTTGTTATATTATCAATAGAGTCTTGATTAGACCTATTCTCAATAATACCCCTAATGAGCTGTGGAACAATAGGAATCCTAAGGTGAATTACTTCAGATTTTTTGGTGGCAAAGTCTTTATTCTCAATACAAAGATTAATCATGACACGTTTTCTTCCAAAAGTGATGAAAGATTTTTTCATAGTTATTATTTAATTAGAAAATCCAAAAGAGTATATAATAAAAGAAAAAAATATGTGTAAGAATCGGTTCATATCATGTTTAATGAAACTAATCCACTTGAACCTAAGTCTTCTCTTGAAAATCTTGAAAAAGATCTTTCTATTCTTGACCTCAATGATAAAAACAATGAACCTGTTGTAAAGACATCCAGTTCTGGAAACATTCCAAAACCTGTTTTTTGTAGAGTCTAAATCTAGAGAAGAAACTGAAATTTCGAGTACCACCATTACTAGATCATCTTGGAATATAAAGAATCATCCTTTAGATGTTGTTGTTGGTAATCTTGATAGAGGGATACAGACTAGAGCTTCTCAAAGAAACCGGGTTGAAAATCAAGCCTTTCTTTCACAATTAGAACCTAAAAATGTCAATGATGCAATTAATGATGAATTTTGGGTAATTGATATGCCAGAAGAATTAAATCAATTTTAAATAAACAAAGTCTGGGAATTAATTGACAGACCTAAGGACACTTTAACCATAGGTAGTAAATGGTTTTTTAGAAAAAAAATTGATGAGTCTAAAAACATAGTTAGAAACAAATCTAGGTTATTTGCACAAGGTATATTCAAGAAGAAGGAATAGTCTATGAGGAAACATTTTCCCATGTTGCTAGATTAGAATCTATTAGGATTATACTTGCCTATGATGCTCATTTGAATTTCTTGTTATATAAAATGGATGTTAAATGTAATTTTCTAAATGGATTTATAATTGAAGATGTTTTTGTTGAACAACCACCTGGATTTAATAATCCTAATTTTTCAAATAGATTTTTTAAGCTATCTAAAGCATTATATGGTTTGAAACAAGTTCCACAAGCATGGTGTGATATACTTAGTAATTTTCTTATTTCAAAAGGATTTACAAAAGAAATTTCTGATCCAACTGTATTTATCAAAAGAATTTCTAATGTTATTTTTATACTATAAATCAATGTTGATGATATTATTTTTGGATCTCCTAAAAATGCTTTGTCTATTTATTTTTGAAAGAGTATGCAAAATGAATTTGTAATGAGTTTAATGGGAGAACACAAATATATTATTAGATTTAATGTTTTTCAAAATGAAAATGATATTATTTTGAATCAAATAAAATATACAAATGATATTTTATAAATTTTTGTTTTGGATAGTGTTATGGAAAGTGGTACACCTATGAGTAGTGTCTGTAAATTAGATGCAGAAGAAACTAGGAATCCAGTGAATCAAACAAATTACAGAGCTATGATTAGAAGCTTTCATTACCTTACTGCTAGTCGACTAGATATTATGTTTAGAGTGTGTATATGTGAAATATTTTAATCTAATCCTAATTAATCTCATTACATTGATGTTAATATACTTTTTAAGTATCATAAACATACTAAAAATTTGGGTATGTTTTTTCTGAAACGACAATCTTTTGAATTTATGAGTTATTTGGATGATGACATTTCTAGTTCCAAGTTGGATAGAAAAATCACTTCTGCAACTTGTCATTTATTGGGAAAATCCTTGGTATCTTGGTGTAGTAAGGAACATATTTCTATAGATTTTTCTACTACTGAATCAGAGTGTATAGCTTTTGGTAGTTGTTGTGCACAAATTCTATGGATGAAATACAATCTTTTGGACCATGGATATCAATTTAGACATGTATCTATTAACTGGGATAACACGAGTGTAATTAACATTTCAAAGAACTCGATATCTCACCCTAGGACCAAACACATTGATGTAATGCACCACATTTTAAGAGATCATTACCAAAACAGTGATATTACTCTTGAATTTATAGGTACTAAACATCAATTAGCTAATATTTCTACAAATCCATTAAGTTTTGATAGGCTAACTTACATTAGACATCAATTAGGAATCATAGACACTGTTAGTTAGAAACCTCACTGTTATACATCACTGGTGTGAACCTCACTATTATACCTCACCAGTATGAAACATTAATGTTATACCTCACCGGTATGAAACCTCTTTGTTATACCTCACTGGTGTGGACCTCAATGTTATACCTCACCACTATTGAACTCATTGTTATACCTCCCTAGTATGGACCTCACCGTTAGTGGAACTCACTAATAGATTAACCTCACCATTAGAAATTATCACTGGTATACCCTACTGTTAGTATGCGCTATTTGAAAATTCAGTCCTTAGCTTCCAAAATTTTTATATTTTTATACTTTACTTATTAAGTTTTTTTAATTATTTTACGATTTCTAAATGATAAAACACATGTCCGAACCTATCTCGATCCACCTCAAGCCTCTTACCTTAAAACCTCTCTAAAACCATAGAACCCTAAGACTCACGATTCAATGGAAAGAGGAAATAGAACTTCAATCAGTGGAAAGGAAGATGAACCATGTTCCAAAGATTCAATGGAGAGTCTCATAGTGTATGTGATGTAAGGAAACCCACAAATCCGCATCTTGTTGTAATGATGATAGTAGTTTAAACAGAGCAATGCATGGAATGGCTAATGTAATCTGAATCGTTAGTTCTTGATGTTTTGGAAGATTTGAAATGGATATAATGATTCTCGAACAACAATGGCCCCTAATATCTAATTATGGTAAAATAATTCTGTGAATATATGCAGTTTGAGAAATCAGAAGTTGAAAATAGAATGATATCTGTTGTAAATGGAAAGGAGAAATCTTTTTCTTCTGTTGAGTGGGATGAATTCCTGAAGATTCCACACGAAGGTATTTTTGGATATTTCTAGAAATTAGTACCTCCTATCAGTAATATCATTATGTATGAAACTGCATTGGAAGAGCTAAAAAAGATGGCACTCCTAGAATAGTAGTGGCTGCAGAAATGAATGTATAGAACCGATAGGTTTTTAGATACATTCACCGTGTTTTAATTCCAATGAGAGGGGATTTTTAAAATCTTAAATACTAGGATATTTACTTGATTCATATGTTGAGACAATGTGTTAAGATATATATGTGCAAGCTATTAATGATTCAGATTGAGGATATGTCCAGAACCAAATCAAATACCAATACTTTATTCTTTTCCAAGTTGATTTCTATTATGATTAATGTAAAAGGAGATGCTGAGTCTCAGTATGAGACAGTTGTGGTAAATAACATCTTCTGCATCACAAGAACAATAAGTAATTACATGAAGATTAACTGGAACCCTTGGGGAAAGGAGTGGGTTACTGATGATAAAAAGTTATATGATAAGTTTAATCCTGTGGATCATTCATCTAGGCCTAAGTATGTGAGGGATCCTGGTCTAGGACCAGATGTGTAAGATCCACAATATAGTGATGAATCAAAAGAGGAGATTTCTTCTATAGTAGATATAGGAGATCTAGACTTGCCTCCTAGGATAGCTCATGAATTTGTGTTAGAAGAAAAGAAAAGTGATTCTTTTAACCTACATAGTACAGAAACTATTTTGGGTGTAAGTAATAAAGAGGCACCTATTGATGAGGAAGATCAGCAGAGATTATATCCGGAAGAGGCTGCCCCAGTGAATGAGGAACACGAAAGAGAATCTAAAACTGAAGCATCTGCTTCTTCCACCTTAAGTTTGAGTCCTCTGATTTCATGTTCTGTTGTTCCTTTAGAGGCTGTTTGTGATGATGTTGACAAACCTGATCCTATCCCTGAGGAGCCTCCGGTTGATGGAGGAATAGAGATAGTTGAGCAATATTCTAATGAGGATGTTCGAGCTGATGAGGGTGATCTTTCTTTACTGGAGAATGAACCAATTTTGGGGAATCATCCAATATGGTTTGGTAGTGTTTCAGTGGCCAATGATATTGATGATTAGGTAGAAGACCCAGGTTTTGTGATTTTTGGATTAGATTACCCTGATTCAGATAATGAGGCATCCCATTGGAGACCAAAAGTCCATTATGACATTCATTATGAGATATTAACTGAATATTTGGTAATAATACATGATCTGGATCAATTGATGTCTGATCTTAAGAGATCTTTTGTGGAAAAGATATGAAAAATGGAAGCATCCTTAGTGTCATTCATTCAATAGGTAATGAATGGATCAGTGGCTAGTATTGTGTCTTAAAGATCACTTGTTGTTGTTCCTGCTAATTTATCCACTATGGATGAATTAGAATCTTTGAAGGCTGAGATGAATGATTTTTTTAGTGATTCTGTTGCTGAGTTAAAGAATCGTATTGTTGAAGAGATGAGAAATGTGGAAATTTCATTTTAACTCTCTCTTGGTTGCAATGTGTCAACCTTTGTAAAAGAGATAGTAGATGAAATCACAGCTTTCCAGAATCATGCTTCTATCTTGGTAGAGGATGTTGATGTTCTATAGAAATCAGTTGTTTCTCTGGAATCCTATATGAGTTCTAAATCTCAATCATAAAAATATTTTTCTTATGTGAAGAGTGTAGTCAGCCAAATGGTCTTAGTTTTTGTGGAGTGTAATCATTCAATAAAAAATCATGTTATCACCAAAGATTCTGCAGGGAAAAATATTATTAATGGGCTAACTAAGAGTTTTATGGAAACTGTAACCTTCTCTATTAGATCACTTACTTCCAGACCTTCGGTGGATTTGGATTAGATTAGATATTTTATAAAGGAAGAGCTTGGTTCAGTATCAAACAGTGGATCTTTGGACTCATCTGATCTGACAAAAGTGGTATCTTCTACAAGAGATACCACAAGATATATCATGAAGATTGTTCAAAACTATATGAGAGAAGGTTCTGCTTCTCTGAAAGAGGTAAAATACATGGAAAATTATTAATTCCAAAGGTTTTACACCAAGCATCAACTCAACAACCATTTCATGCTTACGTTAGGGACATGAAGCTCCCCCTGTCAATCCAGCCTTCATAGAACAAGTCAGTAAGCTAAGAGAGTTGATCCCCACAGTAGAAAAATTCAAGGAGAAAAAGGAGATTTTATTTCTTCTATGGAAAGAGTATGAGGAATTATATTGAACTTCAAAAATCGTCTATTTCCCTTCTTGCATGTTGACGCTCACCCAATAATTGTACCTCTATCTTTACCTACCTCTATCTCTGCTACCTCTCCTACTCAGATGACACCAGTCCAAGAAATCTGAAGCCCTACACCTATGATGACTCAGTGAGCTACAGAGTATAGGCCAGGAACAGTTTCAGAAGCTCAACCTCCTCTTATCATTTCTGGTGTTCCTAAGCCTCCACCTAAATCCATCACACCAGAATCCTCTTCTGATCCCATGGTTAAATCTCATTCTAAGGATGTGGATTGATCAGTGGCTAGGATTTTTGATAGGAATCAACTGGATTTATTTTTGTTTCATTTATTTATTTATTTGTATTTTATTTCTCTAAGGAATATATATTATCTTACTTTCTTTTAGACTTTGTTACTTCTCTTCTCCTATATTTCCTTTTTGTCACACTTTTTTCAAATCAAAAAGGGGGAGAAATACTATCTCAGGGAAACATATCTGAGGGAGATGATAAAATATCATGTATGACAATGGGGTAGAAATACTATCTTTCTAAGTTTAAATCATTTCCCTCTGGTATATGTTCCATATATTTTATGTTTAGTACATGTGTTTTATAGTATATTGTTTTCTTTGATACAATTTCATATAGATACCATATCATCTGAAACTTTTAAAATCTATCATTTGAAAACGTCATCACTTACACTAAGAACTAAGATCCATTGTATTTTTTTAACTGAAACCTTACTGATTATTTTGGATTATAATAAAGTGAGGTGTGATTATCTGAAAGGGGGAGATTGTTGACCTGACCTGTTTTGATAATCATAATCATGCTTTAATATGTTTGGATAATCTTGATTTGAGATTATAATCCTATATATATATGATACATATCAAAATAATCTTCAAAATATGTTAATAAATGTTTATCTCTATGTGTATAAACTTTTAAATAATTCTATCACAATCCGAATATGTGTTGCATAGAATAGAAAAGTGTTATGTCCACTGGTATGCACATAGCTACGGGTACAGACAAATAGATACCAACTGGTACTTAGTCTACCAATAGACAAAGGTTACCGATAGACTGAATAGACAATCACTAAAACAAAACAAAACTACCAGTATGTATAAGTCTACAGGTAAGCACAAAATTGATAGATCATGTCTACCGATAGAAGAGGAGATACCACTACTAGTACAAATGAGTTACCAGTATGCACATGCTGCTGATACAATGTCTACCGATATGCAAGTCTACCATTATAGAAAGGTCACCGATAAACAAGTCCACCGATATTCACTTTAGCACTGGAACAGAATGGAGCTACCTATACAAACAAGCTACTAATACAAGCAAGCTACCGATATAAACAAGCTACCGATACAAACAAGCTACCGAAATACCAAAGCTACTGATAGGAGTCATTGGTACATAGAGCTACTGATACACGGAGTAATAGCTACTGATACAAAGATCTACCGATAATGGAACAATGAACTACCGATAAGAGCTCAACGCTATACAAATTCCACTATTACAAGTCTACTGATAGAGAGCTGCTGAAGAAAGTCTTCCATTCACTGATTCTTAAACTCTATACTTTGTAAATATTATTAAAATAATGCTAATGGTCATATTTGATGATTTTAATGAAATTAATGTTATTTAATGATATTTGTTGGAATGTCAGGGAATTGTACCTCGTGCCGATAAAAATTTACTCATTCCCATTGACCAGAGCTTAATGCTATAAAAGGATGGAAAAAAATTCAGGCATAGCGTGGGTGAATAGTTGTAAAATAGTATTGCGAAATAAGGGCTGATGAGTGATGAAAATTGGTGCATACATAGAGAAAATAATGGCTACATCAATACTAGAAGAACACTAGTCATACATGAAGCCATTAATTCTAGAAGGGAACACAAGCTGTACTTTATCCAAGGAGTGATGAACTACAACGAACATGAAAAAAAACCCTATGTTTTTTAGACAAAATTTAGAGAAAGACTCAGAAACATCCCTGATCAATTAAAGGAGTCCTGAGCTACATTTTACATCACTAGAGAATTCTAAAATCATATATACTCTCATAGTGATTCTTTTACTTACCTTTTGAGTAGTGTGTGATCTATGTATATTTCATACACACACTGTATCCTGTGGTAAACTAGAGGATTTATAAATCCTCACACAAACCATCTATATCCCTCTTTTTTCCTACTGTGGATAGAGGTAGAGGTCATGTATGACCTGGTAATCCAGTTTGATGTTGCTTTGTTTTCCCACATAGAACTGTAGTAGAGGTCTTAGTACCTAGATAGTCTTTGCACTGTTTTTTACCTCGATCTAGGGTGTGGATCAATATTTATATAAATTTTTTTTGATAGGAGTATGTCTCAGCTTGGGACTGAACCTCTAGTTTCAAAACTGATGTGCTTACATAATATGGTTTTAAACTTCATTGAATATTCTGATAATAATTACTTTGTAATATAAAATTGTTATAAAGTTACTTTGATAGTTACTCTAGAAAGTGTTTGTAACTTCTATAAATCATACAGTCAGTTTCAAAAGGTAATTTCATGTCCTGATTAAATTAACTAAGACCTAATAAATCGTTTGAGAATCTAATTTAACCCTTAAAGAGTTACAAATTCAATACTGTTTAACTTGTTTTTAAATTGGGGGATTTTATTGGGAGATTTTATTTGAAATATTCTTAACAAAAAATTTAATTGAAACTCAATTCACACCCCCCCCCCCTCTTGAGTATCCACTCCGAACACCATTTGGTATCAGAGGGAGGTTTATTATCAACGGATTTAGAAAAACATTATTTTCAACTGTGATTTTAGTTGTATCCTAAAGATCATAAATATCTGTTTGTTTTAAATTTTATCTCTTTAAATATATTTGTTAAAATCTAATTATGGATAATAGACTTGACGGTTCTACTACCAACATGCCTGTAGAGACCCGAAGCAAGACATCCATGGAAATTACATTACTTTTGCGGAATACTTAGTACATAACAAAAACACACACACAAGGACCATAATAGTTTAGTGTCTTTGGATACTCGGAATATAAAATTCTAATCATGGTAAATGATCATCAACATCTCCCATAAAGATCTTCCCTTTTTTTTACCTAAAATCATTCTTTATATCCTGGGGAAAAGAAAACATAAAAGGGTGAGCTCAAATGCTATGTATAGGTAAACAAAAGAAATATCAATCACATCATATTCATAAGAACATAACATTTTGGAAATCTTAACCTGCAAAAGAGATCATAATATCATAACACAAGATAAGTCTTAGTAGTGAAATGTAATCCCAATAATCATAACATAAAACATGAAGCTTTGTTGAATACACACATAATCATAGATAATCATTTCTTATTAGTCAAGACTAATTTCCAAGACTATCTTAGTGGACAAAGTCCCCATCTAAACTGAGTTCACTCCTCGTTTTAGTCCTGTTTCACTGAACCGGTTTAACCTGCCATTCCAGCCATGTCTATCTCATGAGATATAAAATATTTACCCAATGCATTGGAGGGAGATATAGTTCCCACCCATCTCATAATGATACCATTAATATGTGTGCCACAAAATCATAAATCATACATCATTTCATAACCCATGTAATAAAAATGGGATTCTTAAACAACATGACATCATAAAATGATTCATATAAGATAATGGAATTCATAAAAATAATTCCATCACAACCTAATCAAATAAATTTAATAATAGGTATAGAAACAGAACACTATATTATCTTAGATGGAAAATAATTTTGATAAAACACTTGAACTCCATTTTTGAGGAAAATATCCTTTCTACATCAAAAACATTTTCCTTTATTAACATGTCATACAATTTTAAACTAAAAGAAGTTGATTAAAAATAAACTTTAAATTTGTAAAGTAAGTTTCATGAAAATAATGTTTTAAAAATCAATTAATTCTGTATAAGTTAAAAAAAACATTTTTCTCGTACTTTTGTCATAAAAGTCAAAAATTACCTCATACGAAAAATGACAAAAGATTCATTTCATATATTTTAATAAAAACTCACCGAAGGGTAGAATTGGATTTAAAAAATTGTAGGTGTATGGAAATAAAATTATATATTGAGCAAACATGGATGTGGATGATAAAATACACCCTAGTAAATACCAAAGTATAAACAATCTCGGATAAAAATGGGATTGTGATATTTTCCCTTACCTTAGGTCTAACTTTCTTCGTAAGTGTCTGAAACTACTGTATAATGATTTAAATAATGTCATTGACTTATTATAGAGTCATAATAATTGTTATGATATCATATATGGTTCACCTATGACTTTATATTACCCGTTCTTTTTTAAATTCCATGTTAAAGAGCCTTTTGGGTAAAATTGTTTCATTTGTCGTCCATGTTTTGACTTTTAATTATTCATATGATTACTTAGATCATGATTACATAATTCCAGTATATACAACATTATTTATATATAATATATATTCAGAATATACATATATATAATTGATCAGTATATGGAATGAAATACACCATTCATTGAGACGGTAGGCCAAACGTACGGATGAACGCTATTTTCGTTTCCTTATTGAGTTGAATGGAATTAAGTAGATGACATACATATATATACACATAAATCCAGTATCATTATTATTTAATTTGATTCATGATTACTTATTATATATACTTTATAATCATTCATGAATTGTTAACGTGGAGAATGAATCTCATCGCGTCGTGGAGACAGTAGTCCGTACGTACGCACGAGCGATGATATCGTTCTCATGATCGTGGAATTGTATTGGAGTGTATGTATAATATTTAAAAATCAATATCACTTTACAATAATCACATATAGTTATTATGTACACCATTATACACATCCAAGTAAGGTTGTGGTGGAAAATAGATTACACCACGGCGTGGAGACGGTATTCCGTACGTACGCACGCACGGTGATTTCATTTTATGTAGGATGGATAGATGGTGAAATAGGGTTGTTTCATACATATAATAAAATATCATTATATGAGTGATAATTATGTTATTACTTCATAATGAAACAACCTAATAAGAAGAAGTGGAAGAAGAAATAAATTTGAAAGATTCGGTAACGGACATTACCTCTTCTTTGAAGCGCCTCTTTGAGTCCTCCTCTTTGGGCACTAAAATTGGTCATTGAATAATACCAGGACCTCTAGGATGTTTCTAGGGAAGTGGAGAAGATAATTTGGCAGGGGTTGGCCGAGCATGAAGGATCAATGTGGTGTAAGGAAGAGGGAGAGGAGGTACCCTTTTATAAGGGAGGAGAGGGGCTCCTTTGGAAAAACTAAATATATTATTTTATTATAAAGTCATGTTCGGTTATAAATAGCTCAAAATTTATTTATTTCGATGATAAGGTGGGTATGTGTCGAAATAATCTCATAAAATAGATTTTATATAAGTTTGGGTTCCTATTATAACTTTATCATTTAGATTTAACATTAAGTTAAATAATTTAACTTTTACCGTGTCTTCTTGTGTTATTATACTATATGGTTAATAAAATTACTATAAGAAGCCAAAAAAAACCCCAAGTTGTTTATTATTAATATATATAACCTTATATAAGTCATATGGCCGAACCTAAGATTTTTAGGAATAAAATAACAATTAATAATATAATATTTGTTTTAAAAACTATTTTATGTCAATTTTGATACTATTTAGTAATTTATTTTTTTGAAACTCATAATAGAATGATTAGTTAGAAAAAATGTAATTAAATAAATACTATCATGTCATAGTATCCTATAAAATTAGTGTAATTCATAAAAAGTCTCAAATTACATTTATTTTTGTATTTATAACATCAATTATGTCAATATTTCATTAATAGGATAATTAGTGCATCATCTTTGTGTCATAAATAAATTAAATTATTCAATGTCTCAAAATTAAAAATAAACTACCATTATTTATGAAATAGTTTTATCTTTCTAATGAATATTTATAGTCAAATTTATATTATGTATAACCTTATATTAAAAATTATTTACTTATTAAACATTGATTTAAACTATTTTAACCCTTCTTTAAATAAATTAATAATAAATGTCCTAATCTAATCTAAGTGGGCCTAAATGGTCATATATTATTCCTAAGTTTGTTTTTGGACGAATTACACTTATCCAATAGAATTATGACATGTGTTAGGGTAATAACAATATCATTTTTACCCTTAATTACCCTATTAAATTTTAACTGTGGTAAAAAAAGTAAAAAATTACTATTCACCAAAAATTATTTTCATCTCATTGAACCACATTTTAATTACTGACATCAACCTTGTGTCTCGTATTTTTGAAATTATACACATAGAAGTGGTAAAATTATGTTTTATGAGAAATTCATTTTTTTAACTACCACTTAGTGGTTTCACTATTTTTCAAAAAAATAAAAGTTTCCAGAAAAATACAAAAAATTAGGCCTAAGCTATATTTGATATTATGAACTGAAAAATTATGTCTATTTTACCAAATTCAAAACATATCAATTGTATTAATTAATTTAAAATTTATATCCCCTCGTCAAAACAAATAGCGTGTTTTTAAGAGATAATAACTATCAAAAGATTGACACTTGTATATGTCTGGTTTAAATGTGAAATTACATACAATGACCAACATTGTATTAAATTGTAAAAATATATTATCAATATACTTTAAAACCACTCAAATTAATAATTTATCACTATTAATTATTTCGATTAAAAAGGTTGTTTTTAATTAAAAATTATTAATTTTCACTATTCATCAGAAAATGAAAGTTAGCCGAAAAGTACCAAAATTTCACTCTAAGATAGTTTCAATATTCCAAATCCAAAAATAAAGTCCATTTTGAAAAATAAAATTTACAAAATTTCAAAAAGTTATTACTATTCATAACGGCTTGTTTTAATAATATTTTAATAGCTTATCGTTGTTTAGTGAAACTCGGTATTGCATACTACACACGCTATCGAGGAAGGTCACAATTGCGTGTAATGAAAGGAAAGTCAAGGATGTGTGTTGGGCAAGCTCCTTTTGATGTAGCGTAAAACACAAGAAATTAATGAAATTGAAAATAATATTTTTCATAAAATCTCAGGGTGTTACATTCTACCCCCCTTAAAATGAATTTCACCCTCGAAATTCGTCGGGGTTATAAATGGTTTACTACTAGAAAGTTTCTTTAATAGAAACCCACATTGTAAAAAGAAATACCAAAACCAATGTTTAAAAACAAAAGTATGAAACGTAACGGTTACCCAAATAAACTAATCACTGGGTTTCCACATAGGTGAAAATATGGATATGGAAGAGAAATCTAACTATCATGTTCTGATGGAGAGTTGTAGAGATCATGGCTATGGAAAAGCAAACAATAACAAAGCCATAAATTAGTGACGATCTAAGGTACCATCTGATTCATCAAATATAAGAGCACTAGGACAAAATTTTTGGTTTTCAAGATCATTTCCCTAAAGTTGATGAAATTGGAATGAGAAGAAATACTTTCTTGATTTTGGTGTAGTCTCACCGTTAATCGTTCTTTGGACAATTTCCACTTCATCTCATAAAGAAATAAAGTTGAATTTTTCATTCATGATTTGTTAGCAGATCATGTGATAGAATGAGGGGTCATTCCATCTGTCTCAAACAAAAGGTTAGAAAAGTTATCAAAAAAATACGTAAGTCCATCTATAGTGAGATTAATCATATATGGTTCCTAAAATGGACTTATAATTATTATATTATACTGCTTAATATAATAAAACTAGTTTATACAAAATAGGGACTTCCTGTAGCCCAGTGGTAGGCGATAAAGGCCAGTCGCACTTCAGTTGTGGGTTCGATTCCCACAGCCTTGTCCAGCGTGATGGGCTATCGCCAGTCCGGCAGGTTGTCCTTTTTCTAAAGCTATATTACTATAACAACCATTAATAATACTGAAAAAAAGTTCTATCCTTAAACCATACTATCTTATGTCAAACATAATCCATTCCAATCTTTATCTAAAATACTTCGGTCCAAGATCATAGTATAAAGAAAACGATTACATGAAATGACATCAACCAACCATCATTTATCACACATATATCAGAAGATATAACTTTTTGGTCAAATTACAAACATATGAATACTTTAATCATGTATTCTCTTGAAGAATGAATACCCATTGAACCTTAGTGAAAACATGAATGTAGTTAAAAGTTAACACTTTCCACAAACCAAAATCCTCAAAATTCTTTATACTCAATCCATGATATCACTTAGTCCTTATATCAATCCTGAGCTCATGAATACTGTTAAACATTTCATTTTCTCATTTTCCCTTCATTATGCGCATATCATATTATTTCAAAAAATATCTCAATCACCTTCCATGGTTAACGATACCATAAAATAATTGAATACCACAATAGATCAATATATAAATATTCCAATATTCTGTGATACTATATACAACATTATTTTGGAATCCAATTACACAAACACATAATCATTCCACCACATCGTTTTCATATTCAACATCACCAATAGTGATCGCATGTGACTTCCCTTTTTCCTTTTCCTTAAGCGGTTTCTCATGTCGATCATGACTAACCCTTGGATTAGGGCATTTATTAGCATAATGCCCCATTTCCTTGCACATGAAGAATTTAAGTGTTGGTGGTGTGTTCTCTGCAGTCTTTTGTTTATTCACATCATTAGAAACCCTTTTTCAATTACTTCGACACTAAGCTGATCGATGACCTTCTTTTCCACACTTAAAAAATTTTCTAGTACCTTTAAGACAATCTCCACGATGCTTCTTTCCACACATTGAGCATAAAGAAACATTCATATTCTTTTCACCAATATTCTGAGATTTCTCCTTTAACTCCATCTTTATTTTCTTGTCAAAACAATGAGATGGATAAGTAACACCAAATTCCATTTCTACCTTGATTGCACAACACACAATTTCATCATAGCTACGGAAATCTCTTATAGCTAATGCCCTTCGAAGATTTGGTTTTAAGACACTGAAAAATCGATCAACTTTACTTTCAGGTTGGATGATAAATCCAGATGCATACCTTGAAAGCCTTGTAAAATTCGGTTCGTATATACCAACAAATTCATCATCCTTTTTCTTTAGTTCAAGAAACTCCTCCATCTGTGTTCGAAGAATACGAGGGATGTACTTATTGAAAAATAAGTTCTTGAACTCATCCCATTCCATGGACTCAATTTCATCTCTTGGCCTTGTATTCTTGATAAGATTCCACCAATGATCAGCATCCCATTCCAAACGATACACTGCTTAGATGACCATATCATGTTCAGAACGTTGAAGAACTGAAAATATCATTTCAGTAGTACTGATCCATTGTTCAGCAACAACTAGATCAGAAGACCCACTGAAAGAAGGTGGACGTTGCCTCATGAAGGACTCAATAGAGTATTGTTCCATTATCTGCTCATTTGGAAGTCCAGAATGATTCATAGATTGTGTAAGTATAGAAATAAGATTTTTCACTCCATCTCCCATAAAATTTGTTTATTGAGGAGGAAAATCATTTCATTGTCCATTACATTGATCAACACAGTTCCTTCGGGATCTAGTCATTGTCTAAAACCCAAAAAGAATAGTGTGAGAGGAAAAAATCACCTTAGGGAAAACAACATAATAAAGGGGGAGTACCTTCAATATCTAACATCTTAGGTTACCATAATTCTAGTACTATAACCTATACATATACTTAACCTTAGGGACATCCCTATACATACCTTAGAAATATCTATAGGGATCTCACTAAAGTTCTCGCAACCTAGATTCCAAAGGTTGACTAAACCTTTCCTCTGATACCAACTGTAGAGACCCGAAGCTTGACGTATATGGACATTACATTACCTTTGGGGAATACATAGTACATAACAAAAACACACACACAAGGACCGTAATAGTTTAGTGTCTTTGGAAACTCAGAATATAATCTTCTAATCATGGTAAAAGATCTTCAACATCTCCCATAATGATCTTCACTTTTTTTACCTAAAATTTTTCTTTATATCCTTGGGAAAAGAAAACATAAAAGGGTGAGATCAAATTCTCAGTAAGGTTAAACAAAAGAAATATCAATCACAGCATATTCATAAGAACATAACATTTTGGAAATCTTAACCTGCAAAAGAGATCATAATATCAAAACACGGTATAAGTCATAGTAGTGAAATGTAATTCCAATAATCATAACATAAAACATGAAACTTTGTGGCATACACACATGATCATATAGAATCATTTCTTATTAGTCAAGACTCATTGCCAAGACTATCTTAGTGGACAATGTCCCTCTCTGAACCGAGTTCACTCCTCGTTTCAGTCCTGTTTCACTGAACCGATTAAACCTTCTGTTCCAGCCATGTCTATCTCATGAGATATAAAATCTTTACCCATTGAATTGGAGGGAGATATAGTTCCCACCCATATCATAATGATACCATTCATATGTGTGCAACAAAATCATAAATCATACATCATTGTATAACCCATGTAATAAAAATGGGATTCTTAAACAACATGACATCATAAAAAGATTCATATAAGATAAAGGAATTCATAAAAATAATTCCAATACAACATAATCAAATCAATGTGATAATAGGGATAGAAACAAGAACCCTATATTATCTTAGATGGAAAATAATTTTGATAAAACAGTTGAACTCCATTCTTGAGGAAAATATCTGTTCTACATCAAAAACATTTTCCTTTCTTAACATGTCAAACAATTTTAAACTAAAAGATGTTTATTAAAAATAAAATTGAAATTTGTAAAGTAATATTCTTGGAAATAATGTTTTAAAAATCCATTCATGCCGTATAAGTTAAAAAAAACATTCTTCTCGTACTTTTGTCGGAAAAGTCAAAATGTACCTCGTACGAAAAATGACAAAAGATTCCTTTCATATATTTTACTAAAAACACACCGAATGGTAAAATTGTATTTAAACAATTGTAGGTGTATGTAAATAAAATTACATATTGAGAAAACATGGATGTGGATGATAAAATACACCCCAGGAAATACCAAAGTATAAACAATCTCGGATAAAAATGAGATTGTGATATTTTCCCTTACCTTAGGTCTGATTTTCTTCGTATGTGTCCGAACCTCCAGTACAATGATTTAAATAATGCCATTGACTTATTAAAGAATCATACTCATTGTTATGATATCATATATGGTTCACTTATGACTTTATTTTACCCGGTCTTTTTTAAATTCCATGTTCAAGAGCGTTTTGGGTAAAATCGTTTCATTTGTCGTCCGTGTTTTGACTTGTAATTATTCATATGATTACTTAGATCATGATTACATAATTACAGAATATAAAAAATGATTTATATATAATATATATTCAGAATATACATATATATAATAGATCAGTAAATGGAAAGAAATACACCATTCATGGATACGGTAGGCCATACGTACGCATGAACGCTGTTTTCGTTTCCTTATTGAGTTGAATGTAATTAAGTAGATGAAATACATATATATACACATAAATCCAGTATCATTATTATGTAATTTGTTTCATAATTACTTATTATATATATTGTATAATCATTCATGAATGGTTAACGTGGAGAATGAATCTCATCGCGTCATGGAGACGGTAGTCCGTACGTACGCACGAGCGATGATATCGTTCTCAGGATCGTGGAATAGTATTGGAGTGTATGTATACTATTTTAGAATCAATATAACTTTACAATAATCATATATAGTTATTATGTACACAATTATACCCATCCAAGTAAGGTGGTGGTGGAAAATAAATTACACCACGGCGTGGAGACGGTATTCCGTACGTACGCACGCGCGGTGATTTCGTTTTCCATAGGATGGATAGATGGTGAAATAGGGTTGTTTCATACATATAATAACATATCATTATATTAGTGATACTAATGTTATTACTTCATAATGAAGCAACCTAAGAAGAAGAAGTGGAAGAAGAATTAAATTTGAATGAATCGGTAACGTACATTACCTCTTCTTTGAAGCACCTCTTTGAGTCCTCTTAGGGCACTAAAATTGGACATTGATGAAGACCAGGACCTCTAGGATGTTTATAGGGAAGTGTAGAAGAGAATTTGGTAGGGTTTGGCTAAGCTTGAAGGCTCAATGTGTTGTGAGGAAGAGGGGGAGGAGGTGCCCTTTTATAAGGGAGGAGAGGGGCTCCTTTGGAAAAACTAAAAATATTATTTTATTATAAAGTCAAGTTCGGTTTTAAATAGCTCTAAATTGATTTACTTCGAAGATAAGGTGGGTATGGGTTGAAATCCTCTCATCTAATAGAATTTATACATGTTTAGGTTCCTATTTTAACCTTATCATTTATATTTAACATTATGTTAAATAATTTTACTTTTACCGTGTCTTCTTGTGTTCTTATACTATAAGGTTAATAAACTTACTATAAGCAGCCAAACGAACCCCAAGTTGTTTATTATTAATATATATAACTGTATCTATGTCATTTGGCCGAACATTAGATTTTTAGGAATAAAATAACAATTAATAATATAATATTTTTTAAAAAAACTATTTTTTGTCAATTTTCACACTATTTAATATTGTATTTTTGTGAAAAACATAACAGACTGATTAGTTATAAAAAGGTTAATTAAATCAATACTAGCATGTCATACTAACCTATAAAATTAGTGGGATTTATAAAAATTATCAAATTAAATTTATTTTGGTATTTATAACATCAATTATGTCCATATTTCATTAATAAGATAATTACTGCATCATCTTTGTGTCATAAATAAATTAAATTATTAAATGTCTAAAAATTGAAAATAAAATACCATTATGTAGGAAATCGTTTTAGCTTCATAATGAATATTTATAGTCAAATTTATCTTATGTATAACCTTATATTAAAAATTATTTACTTATTAAACATTCATTTTTACTATTTTAACCCTTCTTTAATTAAATTAATAATAAATAACCTAATCTAATCCAAGTGGGCATAAATGGTCATATTTTATTCCTAAGTTTGTTTTTGGTCGATTTACACATATCCAATATAATTAGGACATGTGTTAGGGTAATAATAATATCATTTTTACCCTTAATTACCCTATTTACTTTTAATCTTGTCAAAAAAAAGTTAAAAGTTACTATTCACCAAAAACACTTGGATTTTTGAAATTCCATTCACAGAAGTGGTAAAATTATGTTTTATGAAAAATTTATTTTTTTAAACTACCACTTAGCGGTTTCACTATTCACCAAAAAATGAAAGTTTCCATAAAAATACCAAAAATTAGGCCTAAGCTATATTTGATATTATGAAATGAAAAATGATGTCTATTTTACAAAATTCAAAACATATTAGTTTCATTATTGAATTTAAATGTTAAATCCTGTCGTCAAAACAAATAGTGTGTTTTTTAGAGAGAATAACTATCAAAAGATTGACACTTGTTTATGTCTGGTTTAAATGTGAAATTACATCCAATGACCAACATTGTATTAAATTGTAAAAATATATTCTAAATATATATTAAAACCACTCAAATTAATAATTTATCACTATTAATTATTTCGATTAAAAAGGTTGTTTTTAATTAAAAATTAGTAATTTTCACTATTCATCAGAAAATGAAAGTTAGCCGAAAAGTACCAAAATTTCGCCCTAAGTTAATTTCGATATTCCAAATCCAAAAATGAGGTCCATTTTGAAAAATAAAATTTATAAAATTTCAAAAAGTGGTTATTACTATTCATAATGACTAGTTTTAATAATATTTTAATAGCATATCGTTGTTTAGTAAATCTCGGTATTACGTACTACACATGATATCAAGGAAGGTCGCGATTGCGTGTAATGAAAGTCAAGTCAAGGATGCGTGTTGTGAAAGATTCTTTTGGTGTAGCGTACAACACAAGACATTAATGAAATTAAAAATAATATTTTTCATAAAATCTTAGGGTGTTACAATGCCACCTTTCTTTAATGGTACAAATTATTCCCTGTGGAAAATTAAAATGAAAATTCATTTAGAAAGTATTCGATTTGATATCTGGAAACCTACAAAGACTCAATATAAAATTCCAGAAACTGAAAGAACTACTTGGGATGAACCTACTAAGACAACATACAATAATAATTGTAATTTAATTAATGCTTTATACTGTGCTTTGGGTGACGAAGAATCTAATAAAATATCTACTTGTGAAACTACTTATGAAATCTGTGACACTTTGGCTATTTCCCTGAAAGGAATAACCAATGTTTAAAAAATGAGACTAATAACCTATACTATTATGTATGATAATTTTAAAATGAAGTCTGATGAACCTATTTCGGACATGTATCCCAGGTTCTATGAGATTGTCAACACTATGACCTCACTTGGAAAATCTGTTCTGCAAAGGAGCAGATTATGTGAATATTAAGATGTCTATGAGAAATATGGAGAGGCACATCTGTCTCCATAAGAGAATCGTGTGATATAAGTTCCCTACGTGTTAATGAATTAATTGGTATGCTTATGGTTTATGAAGAAGAACTGAAGGTAAAAAAGGAAGAATATGATGAACAAAGGAAGAAGTCAGTAGCATTTAAATCAGGTGCCTTAATGAGGAAGGATAAAGAGAAAGTTCACATACCTACTGAAACCTCAACGAGTGATAGTTTAGATTCTGACAGTGATGCTGAGATGACTCGGATATCCATGTGATTTATGAAGTTTTCCAAAATAAGAAATTATTTATAAAATAAAAATACAAAGGAAAATAGGACAAAAAAAGTCATTAAGAGAAGGATTGGAAAAAGCCTGATAAAATTGATGACATTGTCT
Source organism: Viscum album (assembly GCA_963277665.1). Classification (NCBI taxonomy): domain Eukaryota; kingdom Viridiplantae; phylum Streptophyta; class Magnoliopsida; order Santalales; family Viscaceae; genus Viscum; species Viscum album. The sequence goes on along the minus strand of OY728148.1, from coordinate 1,916,805,915 downwards.
GCTATGAATGAAAAATGAATGGACATGTGAAAGCAAATTGTCCAATGTAAACATTCAAAAAGAAACATCAATAAAAGGAAAATAAGTATATTAAGGCTATGAAAGATACTTTCAGTTCTTCAGAAGACAGATCAAGTGATTCTGATTCTACTCAGGATAAAAAATCTCAAAAATGCAACATCTGTTTTATGACAAACATGTCTGATTTAACACGGAATACTCCAGCTTTAAATTCATATTATTCTGGAGTTGATTCTGATTCTGAATCTGAAAATATGTTTAGTGAAGAGTTATTTTAATATTGTAATATGCTAGAAGAAACATGTAATGAACCTAAGGACAAGTACCAAACCTTTTAGAAACAGCATGCTTTGACCAACTCTGTTAAATCTACACTTGATTTAGGAAAGGAAAATAATGCGCAATTACATAAGGAAAATACTGAATTGAAATTTTATAATGAGAAATTAAAGAAGGAATTAGATAAATTCACAAAAGGAAATGATACACATTCACAAATTCTAGTAAAACATGTGGAACCATGATATACCACTAGTATAGGCTATCAGTATGGAAGGAGACAGTTTACAAAGAATAGATTTATTCCTAAGTATGGAAAGAATGTGGTTAGATCTAATTGGGTACACACATATTCTTCATCTTTTTATTCAAATGGTTTTAGATCAAATAAAGTGTATCTATCAAAATCCATTGATTTTTTAAATTATATGAGACCCATAAGAAAAATTCGGGTACCTAAAGCATTGATTGCTAACCTGTCAGGACCCTAGAAAATATGGGTACCAAAATAATTTTCCATTTAAATATCTTTTGTATGAAACTTGCTTTAAATGTTTCCACAACAAGGCATGGTACTTGAATAGTGTATGTTCAAGGAATATGTTTGGAGATTACTAATTCTTGTAAAGTTTAATCAAAGTTGATGGAGGCCATGTCACCATTGGTGATAACTCTAAAGAAAAGATCATCAGCCTGGGCTAGATTGGTAACAATAATTCAGTTTTAATTTCCAATGTTTTATTTGTTGATGTACTTAAATATAACCATTTATGTATTTCTCAATTTTGTGATGATGGTTTCAATGTGAAATTCGAAAATTATTCTTGTAATGTTTTTAATTCTAATTTTTTATTTTAATTTCTTACTTTAATAAATGAAAATTTTTATGCCATTGATTTGAATTCTTTAGCAGAATAGAATGATACTTGTTTAAAATCAGTTCATAAAGAATATTGGCTTTGGCATAGAAGATTAGAACACTACAATGCTCAATCTCTTAGAAAACTAACTAGGATGAACTTAGTTAGAGATCAACCTAAAAAATAATTCCCAGATGATAATGTTTGTAATCCCTGTCAAAAGGGAAAGAAACATAAAGCCCTTTTAAATCAATGTACAAAGTTTCAACTTCTCAACCTCTCAAGTTGGATCACATGGATTTGTTTGGACCTTCTATATTTTCTAGTATAAATGGGAAGCACTATGTCTATGTCTTAGTAGATGAATATTCTAGATATACATGGGTATAATTCTTAGCTCACAAAAGTGAAGCTTGTTTTTTCTTCATTAAATATTCCACGTTTGTAGAAAACCATAGTGGACTTATGATTATGACCCTATGAAGTGATCATGGCCGTGAGTATGAAAATCATGAGTTTGAATCTTATTTCTCACACAATGGCTATAGTCACAACTTTTCTACCCCTATAACACCTCAGCAGAATGGTGTAGTAGAAAGAAGAAATAGAACCCTTCATGAAATTGCATGAACTATGCTCAATGAGTATGACCTGCCTATTTACTTTTGGCATGAAGCTGTAAATACAGCTTGTTAAATTATCAAAAGAGTCTTTATTAGACTCATTCTCAAGAAGACCCTTTATTAGTTGTTGAAAAATTGGAATCCCAGGGTTAATTACTTCAGATTTATTCGTTATTATTTAACTAGAAAAGCCAATAGAGTCTTTAATAAAAGAACCAAATGTGTGGAAGAATCTGTTCATATCATGTTTGATGAAACTGTTCCACATGAACCTATGTCTTCCCTTGAAAATCTTGAAGAAGATCTGTCTGTTCTGGACCTCAATGATAAAATCAATGAAACTGTTGTAAAGACATCCAGTTATAGAAACTTTACATAACCTATTTTTATAGTTTCTTAATCTAATGAAGAACCTGAAATTTCTAGTCCCACCTATAATAAATCAACAAGGATTCTAATGAATCATCCTTTAGATGTTGTTGTTTTTAGTCTTGAGAGAGTACCACAGACTAGAGCTTCTTTGAGAACCCAGGATGAAAATCAAGCCTTTATTTCACAATTAGAACCTACAAATGTCAATGATGAAAAAAATGATGAATTTTGGGTTATGGCTATGCAATAAGAATTAAATCAACCTGAAAGAAACAATGTCTGGGAATTATTTGACATACCTAAAGACACTTTGACCATAGGCACAAAATTGGTTTTTAGAATCAAATTTGATGAGTCTGGAAACATAGTTATAAACAAAGCTAGGTTAGTTGCACAATGGTATTGTCCAGAAGAAGAAGTAGACTATGAGGAAACTTTTTCCCCTATAGCTAGATTAGAAGTTATTAGGATTCTACTTGCCTATGCTTCTTATCTGAATTTCAAGTCATATCAAATGGATGTTAAATGTTCTTTTCTAAATGGTTTTATAATTGAAGATCTTTTTGTTAAACAACCATGTGGATTTACTAATCCCCATTTTCCGAATTGTGTCTTTAAGCTATCTAATGATTTATATGGTTTGAAACAAGCTCCGCGAGCTTGGTATGATAGAATTAGTAATTTTATTATTTCAAAAGGTTTTAGAAAAGGAATTGCTGATCCAACTCTATTTATCAAAATAATTTCTAAAGATGTTTTGATAGTACAAATCTTTTTTGATGAAATTATTTTTGGATCTTCTAAAAATGCTTTGTGTATTTATTTTTACAAGATTATGAAAAATGAATTTGATATGAGTTTAATGGGATAACTCAAATATTATATTGGATTTCATGTTTTTCAAAATTAAAATGGTATTATTTTGAATCAAAGTAAATATAAAATGGATATTTTAAAACTTTTTGGTTTGGATAGTATTAAGAAAAGTGAAAACCTATGAGTACTATCTGTAAACTAGATGCAGATGAAATTGGGAAACCAATGGATCAAACAATTAAAGAGGTATGATTGGAAGCTTACTTTACCTTACTACTAGTTGACCAGATATTATTTTTAGTGTGTGTATGTGTGCAAGATTTCAAGGAAATCCTATAGAATTGCATTTTTTTGTTAAATGAATTTTTAATTATCTTAAACATATTGTAAATTTGGGTTTGTTTTTTCTGAAAACACAATCTTTTGAAATTATGAGTTATTCAGCTGCTGACATTGCTGGTTGCATGTTGGATAGAAAAATCACATCTGGAACATGTCATTTATTGGGAAAATACTTAGTATCTTGGTGTAGTAAGAAATAGAATTCTGTAGCTTTGTATACTACTAAATCAGAGTATATAGTTGCTGGTAGTTACTGTGCATAATTTCTGTGGATGGAACACAATCTTTTGGACTATTGATATCAATATAGACATGTATCTATTAACTGTGATAACACGAGTGCAATTAACAATTCAAAGAACCATGTATCTCACTCTAGGACCAAACACATTGATGTAAGGGACCACTTTTTATGATATCATTACAAAAAATGTAATATTACTCTTGAATTTATATGAACTAAACATCAATTAGATTAAATTTTCTCAAATCCATAATGTTCGGATAGGCTAAGTTACATTAGACAAGAATTAGGAATGATACACTCTGTTAGTTAGATACCTCACTGTTATACTACACCGGTATGAACCTCACTGTTATACCACACCGGTATGAAACTTCACTGTTATACCTCACCAGTATGAAACTTCGCTGTTATAACACACCAGTAGAGACCTCGCTGTTATACCTAACCGGTATGGAACTCACTGTTATACCTCACCAGTATGGAATTCACCGTTAGTGGACCTAATAGATAGATTAACCTCACCGTTATGAATTCTCACCAGTATACCCTATCGTTAGTATGTGTAGTTTTAAACTTTTGTCATTAGCCTAAAGAATTTGAATCATTTTTACTTTACTTATTATTTTTTATTTATTTATTTTACTATTTCGAAATGATAAAACACAATTCATAACCTCTCTCAATACACCTCGAGCCTCTTACCTTTAAACCACTCTCAAACCATAGAACCCTAACCCTTGCGATTCAATTGAATGAGTAAATAGACCTTCAGTTTGTAGAAAGGAAGAAAAACATAATGCTAAGAGACTCAAAGGCGATTCTAGTAGCTGAAGTGAAGTGAAGAAACTCACAAATCCGCATCTTGATGAAAGGATGATAGTAGTTGAAAGGGAGATATGCGTGGAATGGATAATGTCATGTGAATCGTTAGTTCTAGATTTTATAGAAGATCAGAAATGGATAGAATGTTTCTCGAACAACAATGTCCCCTAATATCCGAAGATGGTAAAATAGTTCTACGAATATGTGTGGTTTGAGAAATCAGAAGTCGAAAATAGAATGGTATCTCTTGTAAATGGAAGGGAGATAGATTTTTCTTTTGTTGAGTGGGATGAATGACTGAAGGTTCCACATGAAGGTATTTTTGGATATTTCTCAAAATTATTACCTCCTACTAGTAATATCTTTAAGTATGAAACTGATTTGGAAGAGCATATAGGAGATAGAAATCCTAGAAACGTAATGGCTACAAAAATTAATGGAGAGAACCGGCTACTATTTAAATTCATTCAACATGTTTTAATTCAAAGGATACGGAATTTTTCAAATCTTAAATACCATGATATTTACTTGATGCTTCTGTTGAGAAATGGTGTTAAGATAAATTTGTGCAGGATGTTAATGGCTCAGATTGAGGATAGGACCACACCGAAATCAAAGACCAATTCTCTATTCTTTTCCAAGATTATTTCTGTTATAATTAAAGTAAAGGGAGTAGTTGAGTCTTAGGATGAGAAAGTTGTGGTAAAGAAAAACTTCTGTATCACAAGCACAATATGTAATTATATGTAGATTAACTGGAACCCATGTAGAAGAGAGTGGGTTACTGATGATAAAATGTTATATTATAAGTTTAATCCTACGGATCATCCTCCTAGTCCTAATGATGTAAGGGATCCAGGTCTAGGACCTGAGGATGAAGAGCCACAATATAGTGATGAATTATATGTGGAGAATTCTTCTACAGTAGATGGAGGAGATGCAGACTAGCCTCCAAGCCCAGCTACTAAAGTTGTGTCACAAGAAAAGGAAAGTTCTTCTTTGAACCTGCCTAGTATAGAATCTATTTTGCGTGTAAGCAATAATGAGGCACCTATGGATAAGGAAGATCAGTAGAGATCAGATCAAGAAGAGGATTCCCTAGTGAATGAAGAACAAGAAAGAGAATCTAAAACTGAAGCATCTGCTTCTTCCACCTTAAGTTTGAGTCCTATAATTGGAAGTTATATTGTTCATTTAGAGGCTGTTTGTGATGAAGATGATAGACCTGCTCTGATCCTTGAGGATCCTCCTATTGTTAGTGAAATAGAGACAGTTGAGCAAGATTCTGATGAGGAAGAATGAGTTGATGAAGGTGCTCTTGTTGTACTAGAAAATGCACCAATTGAAAGGGAGAATCCAACCAGGTTTGGCTGTGTTTCAGTGGGCAATGATATTGAAGACTATATCGAAGACCCATGTTTTGTGGTTTGTGTATTAGATTACCCTGATTAAGATAATGAGGCATCCCTTCGGAGACCTAAAGTCAATTATTACATTCAGTCTAAGATATTACCTGAAGATGTGGTAAGAATACACGATCTGGATCAATTGAAGTCTGATATTAAGACATCTTTTGTGGAAGAGATAAGAAGAATGGAAGTATCCTTAGTGCCATACATTCAATCAGTAATGAATGACTCAGTGTATAGTATTTTGTCTAAAAGAGAACATGTTGTCGTGCCTGCCAATTTCTCCACCAGGGATGACATTGAATCTTTGAAGGCTGAGATGCAATAGTTTTTGAGTGCTTCTATTTCCTAGTTAATGATTCAATTTGTTAAAGAGATGAGAAATATGGAAAAGCCTTTTGAACTCTCCCTTGGTTGAAATGTGTCACCTTTTGTAGCAGAGATAGTAGATGAAATCACAACATTCCAGAATCAAGTTTCTAACTTGGTATAGGATGTTGGAGTTCTAATGAAATCAGTTGTTTCTCTGGAATCCTATATGAGTACTAAATCTCAGGCAGATAAAGATTTGGCTTATGTGAAGTGTTTATTCAGCTAAATGGTCTCAGTTTTTGAGGAGTTTAATCATTCCATAACAAAGAATGTTAGCACCCAATATTCTGCAGTGAAAAATCTTATTAGTAGGATAAATAAGAGTTTCAAGGAATCTATGACGTTCACTATTGGTTCTCTTGCTTCCAGACCTTTGGTGGATTTGGATAAGATTAGAGCTTTAATGAAGGAGGAGACTGGTTCAACATCAACAAGTGGCTCTGTGGACTCATCTAATTTTACCAAAGTGGTAACTTATACTAGAGATACCATTAGAGATATAATGAAGATTGTTCAAGATTATATGAGATAAGATTTTGCTTCTCAGAAAGAGGTGAAATACAAGGTAGATTATTATTTCCGAATGGTTTACACCAAGAATCAACTCAAAAACCATTTCAAGCTTATGTTAGAGAACATGGAGCTCCCTCCTGTCAATCAAGCCTTTAGAGATCAAGTCAGAAAGATAAAAGAGTTGACCCCTTCATTAGAAAAATTCATTGAGAAAAACAATGGTTGAATTTTTTCTATGGAAAGAGGAGTAGGAATTATAATGGACTTCAGAAATATCGTATTTACCTTCTTACATACTGATGCTTGCCGAGTAATTGTACCTCTAGCTTTACCTTCCTCTGTCTATACTACCTCTCCTGCTCAGATGACACCAATCCAAGAAATCAGAAGCCTTACTCCTATGATCACTCATATAGCTACACAGTACAGGCCATGAATATTTTTAGTAGCTCTGCCTCCTCTGATCTTTTCTGGTGTTCCTAAGCCTCCACCTGAATCCACCACACTAGAATCCTCTTCTGATCCCAAGGGGAAATCTCATTCTGAGGATGTGGATTGATCAGTGTTAGGATTTTTGTTAGGAATAAACTTCATTTATTTTTTGATTCATTTAAGTATTTCTTTGTATCAGTTTCCTCTAAGTAATATATATGATCAAACTTTATTTTACTCATTGTTAAATCTCTTCTCCTATATTTCCTTTTTGCCCCATTTTTTTCTAATCACAATGGGGGAGAAATACTATCTCAGGGACACATATCTGAGGGAGATGATAAAATATCTTTTATAACATTGGGGGGAAAAAATCTTTTCTACCTTTAATTCATTTCCCTATGGTACATTTGTTTTATATTTTACCTTTAATACATGTGTTTTATAGTATATTGTTTTCTTTGATAGAACTGCATATAGATACCATATCCTCTAATACTTTGAAAATCTCTAATTTTAAAATGTCATCACTCATACTGAGAACTAAGATCGATTGTATATTTTTTACTTATACCATACTTATTATTTTGTATTATAATACAGTGAGTTTTGATTTTCAAAAAGGGGGAGATTATTGACCTCACATGTTTTGATAATACCAATCATGCTTTAATATGTTTTGATAATCTCTCTATGTGATTATAATCCTATATATATATATGATACATATCAAAAAAATCATCAAAATATGTTAATCAATGTTTATCTATGTGTGTATGAACTTTGAAATTATTCTAACTCAAACTGCATATGTGTTGAATAGAACAGATAAGTGTTAAGTCCACTGGTATGCACATAGCTACTGATACAGACAAACAGAGACCTACTCGTACGTAGTCTACCGATATACAATTGTTACCGATAGACTGAATAGATAGTCACTAAAATAGAATAGATCTACCAGTATATATAAGTCTACTGGTAAGCACGACACTGATAGATCAAGTCTACTAATAGAAGCGGAGCTACCGCTACTACTACGAATGAGCTACCATTAAGCACAAGCAGCTGATACAAAGTCTACCGATATGCAAGTCTACCATTATAGAAAGATCACCAATACACATGTCCACTGATATACACTTTAGCACTGGAACAGAACAGAGCTACCGATACATACAAGTTACCGATACAAACAAGATACTCATACAAACAAGCTACTAATACAAACAAGTTACCGATACAAACAAGCTACCGATACAAACAACATACCGATAGAACAAAGCTATAGATAGAAGGTGTCACCTGTACGTAGAGATACTAATACATAGTGTAACTGCTACCGATATAAGGAGACACTGGTATAAGAACAAAGAGATACCGATAAGAGCTCACTACTATACAAATTCCACCGTTACAAGTCAACCGACAGGGAGATACTGATGAAAGACTTCCTGTCACTAATTCATAAACTCTATACTTTTTCAATATTATTAAAATAATAATAATGTTTAAATTGAATGATTTTAATACAATTAATGTTATTTAATGATAGTTGTTGGTATGTCAGGGAATCATAACGTGTACTTGTAAAAAGGTAATCATTCACATTGACCAGAGATGAATGCAATAAAATGAAGGACAAAAGCCTGGAAAAGTGTGGGAGAATAGTTTTGAAAAAGTAGTGCGAAATAAGGGCTGAAGAGTGCTGAAAAGTGGTGTATATATATAGAAAAGAAAGGCTACATCCATACTAGAAGAACACTGGACATACACAAAGGAATTCATTCTAGAAGGGAACACAATCTGCACATTAGCCAAGGAGTGAAGTACTACAACGAACTTGAAGAAAATGACCCTCTGTTTTTCAAACAAAAACCAGAGAAGGACTCAGAAACATCCCTGATCAATTAAAGAATTCTGGAGATACACTTCACATCACTAGATAATTCTAAACTCATATCTACTCTCTTAGTGATTCTTTTACTTACCTGTTGAGCAGTGTGTGAACTCTTTATATTTCATACCCACACTCTCCATGTGCTAAACTAGAGGATTTAAAAATCCTCAAAAAAAACATCTATAACTATCTTCTGTCCCACTTTGGATAGTGTTAGAGGTCAAGTAGGACATGGACTGCCTGTGTGTTGTTGCTTTGTTTTCCAAAAAAGAACTGTGGTAGATGTCTTAGTACCTAGACAGTCTTTGCACTATTTTTACCCCGATCCAGGGTGTGGATCAATATTAATATAAATAATTTCGAGAGGACTAAGTCACAGCATGAGATTGAACCACTTCTTTTAAAACTTCTATGCATACTTATTTTGGTTTTAAATGAAATTGAATATTCCCCTGTTAATAACTTTGAAATATAAAATTGTTTTACTGTTAGTTTGATTGTTACTCTAGTAAGTGTTTGTAGCTACTATAAATGAGTAAGTCAGATTCAAAAGCTAATTTGATCTTCAGATTAAATTAACTGATAACAAATCAATATTTTTAGAATCTAATTGTACCCTTATAGAGTTACATATTCACTACAATTTATCTTCTTTTTAAATTGGGGGATTTTATTGGGGAATTATATTAGAAATATTGTTAAAACAAATTTTAATTTTAGCTAAATTAACCTCCCTCAAGATTATCCACTCCGACCAAAAATTTTGTATATATATAATATATATGATATTTAAAAAATAATATAGATTTTTAATCATTATTTAAGACATACCATTTTACTTTTTATTCTTTATGGGATATGATAACTTCACTCGTATGTATATAGTGATAATGCCTCATGAAGCGATGTCTCTTGTTTTCCACAAATTCATTAAATGGATTGTAATATATATAAATTTAATTAATATATGTGATATTAAACAATTCTGATATTAATGACATATTTTTCATCAATAAAAGGTAATATATTTTTTTTTCTAATCTATTAACTCTCTGAATGATTATAACATTGTTTATCTATGTGTGGAGTGTTGTCTTCACAATGTGATGTGACATTCCCTTTTCATCACACAAAATACATGGAAAAAATTTGTAAATATATTTAAGTAAATAACATTATATTATTATCATAATATATAATATATAATATTAGCATCCTCTTTTTATAATGATCATCTTAAAATTGAATCCATAGTTATTCATACTTATAGCCAACCATCTTGAAGATCATACGACACATTATTTATAAAATCCATTTCTCATGATTTGTATTGAAAATATAATTGATGTATAGTTATGATAATTACTTTATTATTATTATTCTTGTGTAAATGTAACTATAATAAATTAAAGATGACAGAAAATAAGATACGAAAACATACCCGAAAAAAGAGGTTATTAATTGAAATGTGATTTAAACAAGGAATTTGTAATAAAAAGATAATTAATGGTAATAAGTATATAATATTTTTTATAATATGCAAATATATATTACTAAAATATATTTATAATCATCTTATATAGATCATACGTGAGGTTTGAATATGTATGTAGGAAGTAGACACTTAAGTTAAGGGATTTCTCATCAATATTTAATTTCTTGGATACATATACAAACTCATCACTTGTTTATTTTGAGTGGTTTATATGCTGACCCCTTTGTAAGTTATATAACTAATATCCATATTTTAATGAAATTTAATGCATTATTTTATATTATTATAAATTGGGTTTTCATATTAAAAAATTTACTAAAGAGTTAATGAATATTCATCTCACATCTTTTTATCATGAGTCACCTTAAAAATTAAAAACTTATTTATATTATATGGTGTGAATAATACACCAAAAGTTTTGTTATTATTATTATCTGGAATGATATTTGGATTTACATATCCATTTAGTACCACCCTTTCAATAGTTTTACACTATCAAAGATTTCATTGTGGTAAATGTTTTTTTCGTAAATGGCATTATTTGATACATATGTTATATTTTGAAATATTCATATTTTATGAGGTATATATATATCCCCATTAAAATGTAAATTAAAAAAATTATTATTGTCATAATATTTTTTTTCATTTATTCTTATTCTTTTATGCATGTTACATTTCAATGAAACAAAAGTAGTAGCATTATTATGTTACAATCTTATCATTTATCAAGATTTTTTATGAATATCAATCTAATGATAATAAATTATGACATATCTATCATGAAAAAACTGAAATTAATTCCCCATTTTTTATTTCAGATATTTCATTTTTTCCCAAAATTCACCTCCCTTTATGTAATCAAGAGTTCAAAATAATGTATTTTGTATAAAAAATATTTATTTCTCTCATTTTTTGAAAAACCAATTTCTAAAAAACCATGTTTTCGATTATTTTTATCTAAAATGATTGAAACAAAAATACAATGATTTATTTAAGTTATTTTTATCCATTTTTTTAAAATTTTATTTAAAGGGGACTTTAGGTTGTGTTCCAAACAATGCATGTTTCTCTTTTACTGAAAATGTGAATGAAATATTTGTTTTAACATATACATCCTGAAATGAAATTTCCATATTAATAATTATTACATTATTTTAATTTTACAATATAAATTTTCAAAATTATTTTGAAAAAAAATTATTTTCATAATGTTTTATGTATTTTTATTTGTTAAATCAAATTTTCCATCAAGTGTTACTTTTCTAAATAAATGACCCATTAGATTATTGTAAATAACTCTTCATCTATGATGAAATACTTGTGATATAACTTATTATTTGTTGAGGATATGAACAAAAGATAAATATTTATTCTACTTTTGATTATTCAATCTTGAAAATATGTTTATGAAAACCCTTTCCATTCCAGGTGTTATATTGTCAATAAATTTATATCAAAACCCTATTCATTTTCTATGGGTTGTGTTGTGATGAAATGATGAAATAATAATGAATCATATATCTCTTCCATCGTTTATGTCTTGATGAAATTTTTATGAGGCACATTTCTTAATAGTGGATTTTTATGATCTTCTGGAACACATATATATGATTTTCATATTATGATGGGTGGGACCTATATCTCTCTATAATGCGTTGGGTAATTCTAGATAACTCATGAGTAGATATGTTATTTATGAACCTTCTTAAATGTTCAATATATAATGCGAGAACCTCATTAGGTGTTCAAAATGTTATTCATAAACAAGATTACATGTTCAGAGTGTAAAATGTGGGCATGTCAATCAATTCTATAATGATATTTTTTATCCTAGTACCATGTATCTACGTTTATTTGAGGGTAAAAATTCTTTTCAGTAACATAATTAGTGTACTTGTCTATATTTTTACATGTTCAATATGTTATAAATATATTTCTATGCCACAAATAAATGGCCTATGAAACTCTTATGTTCGGATGGCCCATTTTAATTCATTACACTATGATTCATGTCATATAAACACCCAATATTGATTTCATGAACCAAAATAATGAATTTTTATATGATGAGTATGGTTTTTATATGATATAAGAATTTTCTAATACCATTATGTTTATGTAACGCTTAGGTATCTCACTTGTATACACTTACTAAGAAACTAATATTTTTAATTCATATGTTTCTTTTACATATGTTATAATGAATGATTTTATGTATTGAATGTTCGTGAAGTGTTGTCAATGGGATAATATTTAAGGGATATATTGGTGATGTTTCACCCAATCAGATGATTCTATACCTAGTCTCCAAATGCAATAAAATATTATGTTTATCATGCATGTGATTATTTAATGAATTAAATATTATACAAAAAACATTAACAAATAAGTATGAGAACCCTATCAAGAAATTCAAACTATATACTTTATATAACCTATTAATTGATTATATGAATTAATTGAATAATAATAAAATTCATTATCTACATAATTATTCTCATTACAAAAATATAATATATCAATATTTTCACTATTTAATAACATGATCATAATACATAAAAATAAATTAGTTGTATGGTATCATTAGACTATATTATTAGAAATTAATATGATTCATCAATGGATTTTAACATTGATTAAAATACCTTTATGAGAACTAACAAACCTTTTATAAAGATAATGGGAAAGTATCATTTTATTTTTATAAAACTGAAATTCATAATTTCTAAAATATTGAGAAAAATATATTACATGAACAATAAAATGACATATTATATAGAAAAAAATAATTAAATGAATGAAAAATATTATTTCTTAAATTTATTAAAATCATTTGCACTTTTCGTAAACGAAAAAACGACATAATTTAAAAAACCATTTTCCTTTTAAATATATAGAAGTAAAAGTAAAATATGGTTGAAATGAATTTAAATACTCAATTGATAATTGAATTGAATATTATGAAAAATATTTTCACCATCCTATACATTGAAGAAAAATTCCATCAATCAAAGATGAAATAAGGATTACATTTCATAATAAAAATAATAGTCAATCATTTTATATACTAAATAGATAAATATGAATACATAAAATTTTAAAGCTACCGAAAAAAGGTTAATAATATAGATAGTTTTCATAATAGGATGATATTATAATTTTATTCTATAGATGTTTAAACACAATATTTCCTCGATAACAATTAGATTAAATAATAAACCTTTATCAAATTAGTAACATTTGAATAAAAAAGTTAGTTGATGATGATAAGAAAAAACATATTTATAAAAAACATCTATTACAATAACATAATTATATAATTAATCATTATTCAATATTAAACACCAAATAACAAATCATGTCGTGAAAATTTAATAATTCTTAATTACCAAGAATTGTAATTGAAAATTCATTACGTAAAACATCCTCCTAGATGGAAATTCTCTAATATCATGAATAATAATTTAAAAACTATTATAAATATATATAAGGAATCATGTTGGATATATATTAATAGTTTCAATTCATTAATAATTTCTTAATATCTATGTATAAATAATTTTATTGTTAAAAAAATATCGGTGGGTTAAATGATTTGTTTTCCAAAAAAATTTCAATTTGATCGTTATGGATACAAACTCTTATTTTGTAGTTTCATAATATACATTATAATAAAAAGTTATTAAATATCATGTTTATACCTTCAATATACATTTATATATGTCTATTAAAATGTTTCATGAGAAATGAATTGCACTTTCCTATGGAGTTTGTACTTTGTACATACACAATTATAGTGTCTTCATTTTTATAATTAGTAGGAAACAATGAAATAGATAAATGGATTGTTTAATAAATTACTATAATAAATGTAATTATAATTAAATAATTCTACAATAATGTATATCTATGTTAGGAAGAAGTAAAAAATGAATCTTAGTGCATCTTGGAGGTGGAAGTCCACATGTATGATGAAACCATGTTACCATTTTCCAAAAGATGTAAGGGTAAGAAGAAATGTTAATTAATAATTTTTTAGAATCATCATTATTTAAAAATGTTTATATAAATTCATTAATTTAAAATTTATAATAATGTTTTTAGGATATGATAAAAGATTAAATACATAAATACATGATGATTGTAGGTTATAAGTACACACATTCAATGATATTATTTTCCCTAGAAGGGAAAAAAGATTATAAATTTTTATTACATAAACATAAAACAATTTCTATTGATTTAATTTGATTATGATATCTGTTTGTAAATTTCATATAAGAGATAAAATATTTTTAATAATATCTATAGATGAAAACACTTGGTTATATGTAATAATCATTCCTTGAGATCCCTTCATTGTGTTATACCTTATGTCATATTGATGTGCTATTTATAGATTTTGAGAGCTATGTGATCAAGATAGGTACTTTTATGATGGTGACATAGATATTTGATGATATAAATAACTTGTGTGATTTGATAATTAGTGGATAAAATCATCTATTGTTTAAGTGTGTTGAGTAGCAAAATTTTAATTATTCAAAAGTATTCAATATTGTCTGTTTTTACTGTGGTATATTTATAATAAAGAATATAAAATATATAATATAACGTCATAATTTTACACATAATCTCATCCAATAATAATTAAAAATATATTTTAGGATTGTATATGAATATTAAATAATTGATTAATTATTTTACCATTTTACTATTACGCCTATAATATAAAAACTTCAATTTTGAAATTAATATAATCATCCAACTTATTAAATTTGAATTTCCTAATACCAAATAGTTATCATTTTTTACAAACAATATTTAAATAAGTGAGAGGAAGTGATTTTAATATATTTTTACAAAAACTACTGAAAAGTCGCTTCTGTATCAAAATATGTGTCTATAAGCATAACAATAATCTTATAACATAATAAAATATTATTATTATTCTAATTTTATTTTGTATATTATTATCAATAAAATTTATATTATTTTTCATTAAAAAAGATTTAAAAAATGGACTTCTAATTTTTTTATATTGTGAAATGATATGACAGTTTTGACCAAAATTATGAATGGTTACTATCCAATCAAAAATCAATATTTAAAAAAAATAAAAACAATTCACCCTATGAAAAGTTTTGTAGTATTATTATAAAATATTGATGAAATTATCACATATAATTCATTATTATGAAGAAATAAATTAAATAATATATTCATGCATGACATCAAAAACTTATTTATAAATGTGTTTTTTCAAAGAATAAAATGTATTTATTACGATTCTATAACTAGTAAAAACCATTAGTTGAATGTCTATTTATATTATTAGAAAAATTGAATTAAATTTTCATCGTCATAAATTTTATATATTGATGAATTGAATTTATTATGGATCCGATTAATTAGATATATAAAAATAGTTTTTTAGAAGAATAATGGTTTTTTATATGAAAATAATTTTATATTTATTTGAAAAAAATTTGAAAAACATTTAATGAGAAATTATAAATTTCTCAAAATCTAAAAAAAATATTATATAAGTTAAATACTATTTAAATTTCAAATTTACATTAAAATTATTATTTATAAATAAATAATGTTTTTAAATAATATATATATTATTAACAAATAATAATTACTTTTTAATATCTTAATTGATTTTTATAATTCGGTTACAATTAATTTCATATTAATATATAATTTCGTTCTCATAATAATTTAATATTACTTCATTTAAGTGTTATGTAAATCATAAATGATTAAATATATTATTTATTTATATAAAAATATGTGCTGAATTTTTGGGGTGTTATATTCAAACACTATCACAATAATTGACTCATCACACAATCAGTTATTACTTATTAATGGATATATGACTCAATATATAGTTTCTACTAAGATTTCATCCACCTTTTGTTATTTAGGACATTAAAATTATAAATAAATATTAATTAAACCATATTTGTATCAATATAAGACTTATAAATTAAAAAGGGTTTCAAAATGTTAAGTATTGTGTTTTAAAAAATATATATTTATCTTCCACATTAATTTAATAAATATTATAAAAATATAAGAATAATTATTTTCAACTATATAATAGCAATTTTCTAGTTTGGTTGATTTTTTAATCAGTTACAATATCGATTTTAATGATGAATGAATAAGCGGAATTTCCATGCATGAATCTTGAAATTTAACCATTAATTAATAACAAGATCTATAAAGGAAAGATACATTATTCATATTATCTAAATTTATATGGTGTCATTAGAAAATGAATTCTAAATTTCAACTAACCTTCATGTGAATACGTAATGCATTAATTCTGGAACATCAATAATAATAGGCTATGTAAAACCAAAATACATTAAATGATAAATTCATTAAATAAATAATACCATTTCAAAATATACTATATTACACCCCAGTTAATTATTTATTAATCATAAACACTTTTTATAACCTAAAAC
Source organism: Viscum album (assembly GCA_963277665.1). Classification (NCBI taxonomy): domain Eukaryota; kingdom Viridiplantae; phylum Streptophyta; class Magnoliopsida; order Santalales; family Viscaceae; genus Viscum; species Viscum album. The sequence continues at coordinate 1,916,788,924 of OY728148.1, read as the reverse complement.
CATTATGATTATTTCATAATCAAACATTAATATAACAATAATTTTTTCCACTTGAGTGTATTTTTTCATATTCTTAGGGGGGCCCATTATATTCAAATTACAACCATATTTCAGAAATGGTTTATCATTGGAATTTAATTCACCAGAGTGTTTGTGGATGACTCAATATTCTTGAATATATAAAATATTATTTAGTTCTAAAATAAAATAATTAATTAGATAATGTTTTTTGTTTAGGATCAATGTATCTATTATATCATTATTTTGGACTTCCACATTAGTTTTAGTGATTTTATAATCATGTACATTGTTCCCATACATGTAATTATACCACATTCCTTTCATGACAATCCCAAGGAGTCAGCTTCAATAATTTTAACATGAAGTAAATTATAGTCTACCCCTTTTCATTTTTCAATTTTCCATTTATATAGTGACATACTTTTTTATTTTTTATGTTCCTTCAAATTATTGCATAGGACCCATATAATTAAGTCACTTAATTGAGAGAATAGTATATAAAACATTATATTTATGTAAATTATTGAAAGAGTAACATCCTTCAAAGTCCTTTTATTATACCATCCTTTAAATAATCAATTTTACTCTCTATATTATGTACATAGTATATAGTATACCATGTTGATCCTGTGATGTATGACACATACATAGAAACAAATTCCCCATTCCATCAACAAACGTTTATCAATTTCCATTTAAAATTAAATAATTGTTCAGCTGAAATTTAGTTATCAATGAATATCTCCTTGACAAACCCAAATTCTATACCATCTATTTTTTTTATCATCATTGGTATTTTGAATGAACATATAGTTGGCTTAGTAAAATTAAAATATAATATGATATATATCTTATGAAATTTAGGAATCATTAATCTAAATAACAATGCTATTAATGGAAATTAATTTTGTTTAGTTTTAGGAAGCACAACGTTTTTAATCCTTTATTATTAATGTACATGTGATCTATTTCCACTTTCCATGCATCACTCCCACACATAATTATTTTTCTTGTTGTGAGGATATAAGGATACACACTCAAAAATATAATGTTTTGTTCATGGGAGGAGGTTTTTAATCCATGCATCTCTGAGAAAATTACTTTTATTTTTTAAAGAATCTAGTGAAAAAACACTTCAAAAATATTCAATTATCCAGTATTTTTTTACTTATAATGATTATAAATGTCACTAATTATTTAACTAAAATTAGAGAAAACATGTCTTTATATGAGGTTTCCCTAACATTAATCATTTATAAATGTAGTTAAATTAGATATGTTTATTGATTTCATTATTTAGTGTCACATTATGTACAATTGCGTTTTACAAATGTTAGTAATTTTTTTACCAAATTAGTGTCAATTATGCACATATCTATTTAGATACACCTCATTTATCAATGTTTTTTATAAAAATTGGTAAATAAATTTCTTTAAACAAATAGATTTTATAAATGATTATAATTAATTCTGTAGATTTTATCGACGTTTTATAGAACAATGATTGAATAACATATATATACCAAACTCTTTATGACACACATAAACATGAATTTTTACATAATTATTCACTTAAAAAGAACTCTAAGGATCAATAGTTCCAAGGTCATGGAAAATTAGGAAAATTACATAACAACTTAGAACAAAACATCTTTATTGAAATCATCTTTTACATGACCACACCATTCCTTTGTGCCTAGCATTATATGGGATAACCGGAGGACATGCATAAGAAAAATGTGATATATAAATCCCAGTAGGGGAGTTAACAAGGTATAACATGAATAGTATATTACATGTTAGGAAATTTGAATATCAATGGATTAGAAGAGAAATATGATCATAAAGTTATGTTATATCATGATTTTCATTACTTGGAAATGTGTCCACAACATTTTACATGATATTAGCATGAACCAAGCCTCATTGATCTTAGAGAAAGAGTAAACCCTAATTTCACTTGAATTATCTTGAGTAAACCCTCATTTCACTTGAACTAGAATGAGAAAATCCTCATTTCACATGGTGTATTAGGAAACAATTCTTTACCCAATCCATTTTAGTGCTATCAGGGTATACCCTTTATAAAAATCACTTTTTTTGCCTTAGTATGGCACATGTATCATAGAACATGGATTCACTAAATATAATAATTTATTACATGAATATTATATGTTTGATAATAAAATTTAATTATTCAATCAACAAGTACATGTTCACAATGTTTAATACCCTTTATTGGGAAATTGTTATAGTATTCGCTTAAATGTTGATTTGGGTATGTGAAATTTTGGTCTGTCTTCGACAGAATAATGACATCAAATAGAAATCATAAAATGGGATGATGAGATAAAAAGAAATATTTCACCATTTATACATTAAATGGATAGTAAAGGGGTCATATAACATAATATCCCAACATTTTTAATGGAATTTTGATTTCTAATATAAAAGTATTCTGTGATTGTAAAAGGGAATAGAGAGATTCCATATAGAATTTTGGCATGGTAATGAGTGTAAATGGGAGGAGTTAATGTGAGAGAAACACGCCTATCATCATTCAGACATAGGGAGATAATTATGGGGGAGGTTTTAAATCATACAACAACATTTTTATTTGAAAAACAAAATGGTATAACAAAATAATGAAATTTGGAGAAAATTGAGAATGGAAGAAACCTCTTACTTGGAAGTTTGATCCCAATGGCCTGGGAGAGGCTTGAAAGAGTCTTCTAAAGAGATGTAGGATTCTTTTTAGGATTATAGATAGATTAGGTCAGATATTGGTCATGCTATAATGGTTCTTAGTGAATAGGAATGGCATGTTGGGTGGATTTATATAGGAAATGAGAGGGAATTCTTTATTATTAAGGTTTTGTATAATACACATTATACTAATCCAAAAAAACAACCATACCATGGTTCTTGACTACTGTTATTTCATAGTGGAGTGTAAAAAATTATATTATAAGGAAAATGACCAAAATTATTAAAATATTAGGCTTTCATATGTATAGGCGAGTCACACTCTAAAGGAAATCATTTTAAAAAGAAAAAATATTTTATAATTATTGAAGTGTCCACTAAGGCACCACAAAATTGATAATACAAATATAAAATCATAGTATTTTAAATGTAAAACATATATTTGCTGATAACCCCTTTTATATTATTTTTTACATCACTATTGGGTCATTAGGAATGCATAAAAGACATTATTTATTTAAACGACATTTAATTCATACAAAAAAATTTGACTGTCTCAATAAATTATAAAAAATTCCATGATAGATATTTGAATTATCCATAATCGAAACATGATATTATTTTTATCAAAATTATTTTATAAATATGTATATTTGTACATAAAATAAAAAAATGCATATATAAAAAATTCAGGGGTTTTGATAACAACATCTTTTAAACATTAATAAAAATTACAATTGTATTAATATAACATATTAAAATCATTTATATTTAATAAAAAGTAATTTATTAATATTTTAGTAAAATATTATTTAAATAAAAAATCCACTAATTCTTCAAAATGGATTTCTTAATGTAACAATAACAAAAAAATACTATTTTTTCATTAAAACCAATTACAATGTAACAATAATAAAATGAATCTATAGTAAAAAAATAAAGCACATAACAATATTTCTAGGGTCTTATTACATAAATCCTTATAATACTCACCTAATACCTAAGGGTAAGGTGTACGGTGGTGACAACCTCTTGGGGCGTCTATGATAACATCGCTCGGGTGGAAACATTTATTAACATTCAATTCTCCCAAAGGTCATTCCTTTAAATCTTAATGTGCTGATTCTCAGGTTGGACTTGGTGAATAAAAAACCCCTGTGAAACTATCACTTTTCCAACCTTCATGAAATGGGGTTTGACTGGAGAAAATCTACTATATGATGTCATCTCTTCCTATGTCTGAGTAAATTGTATTTGTAAAATCTCTATATTTATACTAATCATGTGATCATTGTTCAACGACTATATTAGAAATGATAACAATTCATTAAGGAATTTTAAAATCCAAAAAATATAAAACCATGTAAGTGAATATGATTTATATAAAAAAAATTATAATAAGATGTATAAATATATTGAGATGATTTTCATTAATAAAAGTCTGAGTCTTTAAAATCTTCCCCCCTTAAGAAATTTCACCTTTAAAATTTCCTTTTCCTATACTAAAAAGATAAGGGATACACTTCTTTATCACTTATTCCAATTCCCACATTGCTTCTTAAAGCTTTTGGTTCCTCCATAACACCATAATGAAGTGAATTTTCATATTTCATTGATATTTTCTCCAACAATGTAACACCCCGACCCCAGTTACGCAGACTCAGAGCATTATTACATAAAATTGGCATGATGACAAGAAAGATCAAGTCTCGAAAGACCGATGAGTTTAGTAGCCTTAGAATAACTAGATACATTAATAAATATTACATTACTTCATAAAATAAAAAATACAACAACATTGTCACCATAGTCCACACTCTTATCCCCTCATACTATCCCTGCAGGTCATTCATAAAATACTTCTTCACATCCTGGGAAAAATAAAACATAAAAAGGGGTGAGATAAAATGCCCAGTAAGGATAAAAATATAGTAGATAATTTCATAAATAATAAAAAACATTTAAGACAATGTATAACTAAAACAAAAGCCTTTTAAAACACGATCCTCAGCATAATATGGCAGAAATAAAATGAAATAATGCCATATACTTGTTCACATGGATTTTATACTAGTCGAATAATCACATGCAATATCAATAACCACTTTCATAATGATGGAATTCATAATGCGAGACTATCATAACCACATAGATAAGGCCTCGTGCCAAGACTACAAATAAGATTTTTTCAAAGACTTTTCCAAGACACTAGTTTGTCTCATGAGACCTACCGATAAATTGAGGAGCTATAGCGGGCTCCACCTGTCACATATTAAGTCCAATTAATTCCTCATATGAACATGTTTAAACATAACATAAACATTCGTATTAAAATTAGCATATGAAATGTCAATAATTTCTCCATAAACCATGAATGGTATAAAAATAACATATCCACAGTCAAACATATCACAAAACCTTCAATACAATATAGAAGTTTTGTATCATAATAAATCAACGTCAAATAAGCATAAAATCCATCAAAGGATGTTGACATAGATGAAATCAAAACTCTTTTTAGAGAAATATATCTTCCTATTTTGAAATTATTTAAGAGTCACATAATTATAAAATAAAACATTTACTTTTAAAATTTTCTTAAATTATTGTAAGGGAAGCTTCGAAGATCTTATAATGGCAGAAAATAGCCGCACCCACTATATAAGTTAAAAAACATTCTTACATTAATTCTGTCGAAAAGGTTAAAAAGCACGTATTTTGGAAAATGGCGGAAAGATTCCTTTATAAACCTCTTATAAAAAGTCAAACAATTGTATAAATGTCTTTAAACCATATTCATTTAAATAATAAAAATGTTTTGAAATACATTCTTAAGAAACATGGAAGTGGATGATAATGAATTCCTTTAGATTATTACGTATAAACAACATCGGATAATGAAGAGATTGTGAAATAAATCTTTACCGTGTACTTTTCCTTGGTTGGGGGTAAGTTAATCTCCATTATAATGGTGAAATAATTGTTATTAAATTATACAAGAATCATATACATTAATATTATATCATATATGATCTTTTAACATTGCTTTGTTAATAATATCTTAATATTATTGTCGTTTCAGTTGTTAACTAACTCATTTTATTTTAAATATTTTGTTACATAATCCATGTTTGTTATGGATATGTTGTATCTTAATCATATCCAGAATGATATTAAGTCCTTAAACATTGTTATTAATCATCAAATGAGAATTATACTTGAATGGATATAATGGAGAATGAATCTCATCGAGTTCGTGGTGACGATAGTCTGTACGTACGCACAAGCGACAATATCATTCTTTTGATATTAAAATAATATTTAATTTGATGGTATATCATATATACAAAATAATGATTATGTTATAATTATTATTTACATGAAGTACACATCATTATTATACCCATCCAAATAATAATGTTTTGAATAACAATTACACCACGACATGGAGATGGTAAGATGTATGTACACACATATGGTGACATGTCATTCAAAAGAAGGATAGAATACTGAAATATGGTTTTAATATGTTTATAATAACATCAAAGTATATATAATATACTGGATTTAATTTTTTTATAATGGTAATAATAAATAAAGAAAAAGTGGAAGAAGAAAGGAACTTGAAAAAGGGTGATGAAATCATTACCTCTTCTTCGGGTTCTTCCTTTTGATTTGATAAAAAAGGACCCATAACATGGCCTTATGTCTAAAGTAAGGCCTCTATGATGAAGTGAGGGAAGTTAAGAGAGTATTTGGGCAGGGTTTGGCTGAACCAAAAGGCTTTTAAGGTGTGAATTAATGAGAAGGTGGAGTGCCCTTTTATAAGAGGGGTGAGGGGCACCTTTGGAAAAGCTAGAAATATTTTTTTATAATAAATTCATATTCAGTTTCTATGGGGACCAAAGTTGATTATTTAAAGTTCAATGTGGGGATAGGTCGAAAAACACTCAACCAATCGGATTTAAACAGGCTTGGGTTACTATGTTAACCTTATCATAAATTATTAACTCTTAGTTAATTAGTTTCACTTTTACAATGTCTCTTTGTATTTTTATATTTTATGGTTAATAAACATAAAATATACATCCAAGTGACCCCCAAGTAGTTCATTAATGATACAACTATAATGATATAAGTCTAATGGACTAACCTTATATTTTTAATAATTTAATATCAATTAATAATATAATATTTGTTTTAAAAACTCTTTTATGTCAATTTTGACACTATTCAATAATTGATTTTTGTAAAACTAATAAAAGAATGATTACTTCGAACAGATTTAAATAAATAAATACTAACATTTCATATTAACCTATAAAATTATTGGTACTTATAAAAAGTCTAAAATTACATTTATTTGAGTATTTATAATATTAATTATTCTAATTTTTCATTAATTAGGTAATTACTGCATCACCATTGTGTCATAAATAACACAACATATTTAATGTCTAAAAATTATAAATAAAATACCATTATGTAGGAAATAGTTTTATATTTATAATGAATATTTATAGAAAAAAATCCAACATATATAACCCTATGTAAAAATTGTTTTTCTAAATGATATATGCTTATGTCATTATTATATTTATTTTAACTTAATAAAGTGTCCTTATCACCTACAAGTGGCTCCATGGGGTCACGAAATCGACCCAAAGATGCCCATGGTCGGAACATTATCCACTAATACAGTTAGGAAACGTTTTAGGGTAATTTAACATTTTTATAATATTATTTTTTTACCATTATTTACCGGATTTACCCTTTAACAATGGTAAATAAAATATTTACCGAAGCAATTATTCAAAATGTCTAAAAATAAAATTTACCTATTTAAAAAATTTGTACATCCTGATTACAAATATGGAATCCATTTTTACAAATTCAAAAAACAAAAGTGGTAGAAATTAATTTAAAATTAATTCCCGTTGTAAAAAAACGTGTTTTTAAGAGATACTAACTATCAAAAGATTGGCACTTGTTCATTTCCGGTTTTATTGTGATATTATGTACAATGACCAAAATTGTATTAAATGTTAAAAATATATTCTAAATATACATTAAACCACCGAAATTCATAATTTATCTCTATTAATTATATCGATTAAAAATGTTTTTTTAATTAAAATTTAGTAATTTTCACTATTCATCAAAATATAAATGTCAACCAAAAAGTTCCAAAATTTTACCCTCGGCTAATTTTTATATTGAGAATCCAAAAATGAAGTCAATTTTGAGAGATAAAATTTATAAAATTTCAAAAAGTGGATATTACTATTCATAATGGCTAGTTTGATTGGTTGTGTTGTGTGTTAGAACTCGAAGTTGAGTACAACACATGCTACTATATTATTCAAAGAGAACCGTACCATGGAAGCGTGGTGTGTTACATTATCCCCTCGTTCAAATAATTTCGTCCTCCAAATTTGTAGAATATTACTACATAAAAATACTTGGGTGTTTCTTCATCATAAGTTCCTCGGGTTCCCACGTTTCCTCTTCCATTTTATGATTTATCCATAGAACTTTTACCAAACGAGTCGTCCGGTTTCTCAGCACTTTTTCTATCATATAAAGAATCCTGATGGGCTCTTTGCAAAAAGATATATCGGGTTCCTGTTCTAATTCCTCTTAGGTGAGTACATTCATTGGGACATGCATGTATTTCTTCAATAGAGATACGTGGAACACATTGTGAACTTTGGACAGACTTGGCAGGATTTCCAAACGGTAAGCTACAACCAAAATTTATTCTATAATTTCAAAAGGTCCGATGTACCTGGGACTCAATTTACCTTTCTTACCAAAACGTATGACTCCCTTCCAGGGAGATACCTTCAGGAAAACATGATCTCCCACATGAAATTCCAAATCCTTTTTTCGGTTATAAGCATAGCTCTTCTGCCTACATTGAGCTACTTCGATATGGTTTTGGATTACCTTCACCTTTTCCATCATTTCCTCCACCAGTTCTGGGCCTACAATTTTTCTTTCTCCAACGTCATCCGAACATATTGGTGTACGACATCTCTTTCCGTATAACGCATTATATGGTGCCATCTGAATACTTGAATTTAATCTTTTGTTATAGGAAAATTCTACCAGTGGTAAATATTGATCCCACATACCCTGAAAGTCAAGTGAGAAAGATCTCAACATGTCTTCTAATGTTTGAATAGTCCATTTGATTGTATATATGTATGAGGGTGGTAGGAAGTGCTCAAATAAAGTTCAGTATCCAAGGTTTTTTAAAGGTTTTTCCAGAATCATGAAGTAAAACGGGGATCACGATCATAAAAAATCGATAGGGGAACTCCATGATGTCTCACAACTTCATTAATATATAGTTTTGCTAGCCGTTCAAGTGGTAAATCTTCCCTTATAGCAAGAAAATTTGGTGACTTAGTCAGACGATCAACAATGAACCATATTGAATCGCTATTTCTATGAGTCTTTGGTAGCCCCATGATGAAGTCCATCGTAATATTATCCCATTTCCATTCGGGTATGGGAAGAGGTCTCAATACTCCACCAGACTGTTGCCTTCCATCTTTCACTTGTTGACAATCCATACATCTTGACACAAAATCAGAAATATCCCTCTTCATGTTGTCCCACAAAAAATTTTCCCTCAAATATCTATACATTTTGGTGCTCCCAGGGTGTATTGAGAAATTGGAACTATGATCATCATCCATCAATTCTCTTTTTAGATCAGGTATATTGAGAACACAAAGTATCTTCCCATATTTGAATGTTCCTTCTTCATACACAAAGTCTCTCAATCTCCCATCATTCATAGCTTTAATCTTCTTCTCAAACTATTCATCATCGGTCTGAGAACTCATTATCCTTTCTAGTAAAGATGGTTTGGACACCATTTGAAAAAGCATTGATGTTTCACCTTCCATGTTGATTTCCATATCCAAATTTACTAGATCCATAAAAATAGGATCCCTTTCAATTATTTTCATGTTCAAAAATCCATGATCTTTTCTGTTCAAAGAATATTCAACCTTATTTTCCTTCCCCGGGTAGTAGTGTATTGTGAAATCATAATCCTTGAGTAGTTCAATCCATCCCCTTTGCCTCATGTTGAGTTACTTTTTATGAGAAAATATACTCCAAACTCTTATGATCAGTATAAATCTCGCAGTTTTCCCCATAGAGGTAGTGCCTCCATATCTTCAAATCAAAGATCACATCTACTAACTCGAGATCATGAGTATGATAGTTTTTCTCATGAATTTTCATCTATCGTGATGCATAGGCAATAACACTATCATTCTGTATAAGGACACAACCAAGTCCTTTATTCGATGAATCACTATAAATAACGAACCCATCTTTCCCCGATGGTAGAGTCAATATAGGAGCATTGACTAATCTTATCTTTAGTTCTTTTAAAAATCCTTCACATACTTTTTTCCAAACAAATTTAACCCCCTTATGTGTGAGCTTTGTTACTGGGTTAGCCAATCGGGAAAAATTCTGGACGAAACGTCGATAATAACCTGCTAAACCAATAAAACTGCGTACCTCATTTATACTCATTCCTGTAGGACATTCTTGGATTTCCTTGGTCTTAGAAGGATCAACAGAGATTCCATCTTTACAGATAATATGGACAAGAAAAGAAATATCCTGAAGCAAGAATTCACACTTTTTAAACCTCCCATATAATTAATGTCTTCTCAGAGTCTTCAGGATAATGCACAAGTCATTTTCATGATCTTCGTAGATTTTCAAGTATACCAAGATATCATCAATAAATACCAACAAAAATTCATCTAGATATTCCTTGAAAACTTTATTCATTAGATCCATGAATACAGAGGGTGCATTAGTCTTCCCATAAGGCATTACCGTAAACTCGTAATGCCCGTACCTGGTTCGAAATGCTATCTTCATAATGCTTTCCTTCTTCACACACAACTAATGGAATCCAAACTAAAGGTCAATATTTGAAAAGTATTGAGCTCCATGTAGTTCATCAAATAAATCATCAATGTGAGGTTGGGGATACTTGTTCTTTATTATCATAGCATTAATCTCCCTGTAGTTATTACATAACCTCATAGATCCATCTTTCTTTTTAACAAATAGAACTGGGGCTCCCCAAGGAGAAACACTAGGGAAAATAAATCCCTTATTACTCAATTACTCTATTTGTTTCATTAGTTAAACTAATTCTACAGTGGCCATTCTCTAAGGGGACTTTAATATAGGCCTTGATCCCAGAATTAAATCAATGGAAAACTCAACTTCTCATTCTGGAGGATGTCCAGGTAAATCTTCTAGAAACACATCTATATATCCTTTCACAATAGGTACATCCTCTATTCAAACATTCCTTTCCTCACCCACAGTCATTTAATTCTCTTCCTCCCCAATAATTGAATTTAGTTGAGCTACTCAAGGTGGATCTAGATAAGAATTAGGTGGTGACGATTCTTCTCTAAAGATAAGGTTTTCCTTATCCTCATCATCAAAAATCATAACCTCCTTCTTATTACAATAAATCTTCGCATCATAGTCCGAAATCCAATCCATACCGTGGATTATATCAAACTCAATCATAGGTATGATGATGAGATCAGCGGATAAAGAACATTTATGTGTTCTAATGGGGACTGGTTCACCCAACTTCATTGTAATGATACTTCCCTTAGGAGTTTTAACTGACAACTCCTTTGTTATATCAAATTCGAAATATCAAATTTTCATAGAAAATTGGGAAGATATGAAACAATGTGATGATCTATAATCAAATAATGTATTTGCTAATGTTTATGAAACCATTAAATTACCTGCCACCACCTCTTTCGGAGCATCTACCTCAGCAGTAATCGTAGCATTAGCATGGCCTTGATCCCTTGGCCTTTTTCAAGGTACGTTCCCCTTCCGCTTGTGAAATTCATTTGCATAATGTCCCATCTCCCTGAAATTGTAGCATTGGACATCAGTAGATTCCTTCTTCCCCTTGCAATAATGAGCTTGGTAGCCTTTTTCACCACACTTGTAACAGACTCGCATTCCTTTTATGCAAGTCCGGGGTGTTTCTTAGCACATTTACTGAAGGATGGATGTGTAAATTTACCCTTATTACCTTTATTTCCATTCCGAGATTGATCAGTAGATCTCTTCTTATCTTTCTTTGCTTTAAATTCATAAGACTTAGATAATTCCATCTCTGTCTTGATATTACCTGAGACAATGACCTCGTACAATGAGAAGGATTGTGAGACTAATGCTCGATGGAGAAATGGTTTTAACCCATCAACGAAATGGTAAATCTTACTTCTTGGGTTATGTATATAATATTTGGAATGCCGTGATAACCTCGTAAAGTTAGCCTCATAATTTGCGACATTATCATCTTCCTTTTGTCTCAGACTCAGAAATAGCCTTTCCATATCTGCTTGATGGTCACGAAAAAAGTATTTTTCTAAAAACAGATCTTTCAATTCCTATATTCCATATTTTATACTTCATCATATTCCTTCATGTTTTGAATAAATGACCACCATTGATCAGTATCTCTAGTGAGGCGATAAACTGCCATGAAAACCTTTTCCTTTTCAGTACTCCCCAAATCCTGAAATATTTTCTCTAGGGAACTTATCCAGTGATAAGCTACTAATGGATTTGTACTCCCATTTAATGTTCGTTTTTGCTGCCTCATGAAGCGATCTAATATTGATCCTCCATGCCGTGGATCTGGGTTCTCCATACAGGTAAGGTTATTATTCATAACCATAGTGACTTGTCCCAGTATGGTGATTAGTTGATCACCACCAGTTGCATCACCAGCTCCACTATAATTATATTTAGTAGGAGAGGAATCCCTACATGGAATGCGTGCATTGATACAGTTTCCATTTATTCCACTAGGTTCCATTTCTAAACAATGGCATACACTAGATCAGTTTATGAATCAAAATACACAATTCTATACTTATAAAACACTTAACATAAATTGAACTATTTATGGATATAATCCATAATCATAAAAATGTTTTCTTTGGGGACATATACACTCATAAACCCTTCATTATGATTTGTAATGAAAATGAGTGTCATCCTAAGCATACCCCCCGGGAGTGTCGTAACCAAGAGTGCAACAAGGCCTATTGTCGTGCACCAGTTCCCGTTTGAGTCTAGCTCAATACGGTGTTTTCGTGTCTTACCCCTTGGTACATCTATGACATAGCCGCCTCTACCTGCTCGTATCTAGATAGGGATGTATTGCTCAGAAAACTCACAAAATCTCTACAATACCAAAATTCTAGGAAGTTCTTCTATACTAATCCTCAAAGTCCATTTTAATTCTATGTTCTATAATCAGAGTTTTTCTAAATCTAGCCTCCAAGGTTTATACTAAACTTCCTCTGATACCAATTGTAACGCCCCGACCCCAGTTACCCAGAGTCGGTGCATTATTACATAACATTGGCATGATCACATGAAAGATCAAGTCTCGAAAGACCGATTAGTTTAGTAGCCTTGGAATAACTAGAAACATTAATAAAGTTTACATTTCATCAGAAAATGAAAACTAGAACAACATAGTCTCCATATTCCACACTCTTACCCCCTCATACAATCCCTGCAGGTCATTCATACAATACTTCTTCACATCCTGGATAAAATAAACCATAGAAAGGGGTGAACTAAAATTCCCAGTAAGGATAACAATATAGCGGAAACTTTTATAAATAATCATAAACATTTAAAGTAATGTATAACTAAAACAAAAGCCTTTTAAAACATGAACTTCACCATAATATGGAATAAATAAAATAAAATAATTCCATATACTTTTTCACATGGATATTCTACTAGTCGAATAATCACATGCAATATCAAAAACCACTTTCATAATGATGGAATGGATAATGCCAGACTATTATACCCACTTAGCCAAGGCCTCGTGCCAAGACTACAAATAAGATTTAGTCAAGGCCTTCTTCCGTGACACTAGTTTGTCTCATGAGACCTTCTGATGCATCGAGGAAATACACCGGGCTCCACCCATCGCATATTAAGTCTAATACATTCCTCATATGAATAGGTTTAAACATAACATAAACATTCGTATTAAAACTAGCATACGAAATGTCAATACTTTCTCCATAAACCATGAATGGTATAAAAATAGCATATCCAAATTCAAAAAAATCACAAAACCTTCAATACAATATGGAAGTTTTGTATCATAATAAATAAACTTCAAATAAGCTTAAAATCCATCAAAGGATGTTGACATAGATAAAATCAAAATTCTTTTTTGAGAAATATCACTTCATATTTTGAAATTATTTAAGAGTCACATAATTATAAAATAAAACATTTACTTTGAAAATTTTCTTATAAGCTTGTAATGGAAGCTTTGAAGATTTTATAATGTCAAAAAATAGCCTCACCCGCTGTATAAGTTAAAAAAACATTCTTACATTAATTCTGTCGAAAAGGTTAAAAAGCACCTTGTTTGGAAAATTATGGAAATATTCCTTTATAAAAATCATATAAAAATGAAAACAATGGTATAAATTACTTTAACTCATATTCTTGTAAATAGTAAAAATGTTTTGAAATACATTTTTAAGAAACATGGATGTGGATGATTAAGAAATCCCAGTAGATTATTACGTATGAACAACTCAGATAATGTATAGATTGAGAAATAAACCCTTACCTTGTAATTTTCCTTGGTTGGGGGTTGGTTAACCACCTGTATAATGGTTAAATAATTTCTTTAAATTATAAAAGAATCATATACATTAATATGATATCATATATGATCATTTAAAATTGATTTTTTAATAATATCTTAATATTATTGTTGTTTCGGGTGTTAACTTACTCATTTTCTTTTATATGTTTTGTTACATAAGCCATGTTTTTTATGGATAGTTTGTATCATTTTCATATCCAAAATGATATTATTTCCTTAAAAATTATTATTAATCATCAAATGAGAATTAGACTTGAATGGATGTGATGGAGAATGAATCTCATCACGTTTGTGGAGACGGTAGTCCGTACGTACGCACGAGCGACAATATAACTCTTTGGATATTAATATAATATTTAATTGGATGTTATATCATATATAAAAAATCATTATTGTGTTATATTTATTATTTACATAATCTACACATCATTATTATACCCATCCATATAATAATGTTCTCAATAACAATTACACCACAACGTGTAGATGGTAAGTCGTACGTACGCACGTTTGGTGATATGTGAATCAAAGGATGGATAGAATACTAAAATATGATTGTAACATGTTTATAATAACATTAATGTATATATAATATACTGGAGTTATTATTTTAGAATGGTAATAATGAAGAAAGAAGAAGTGGAATAAGAAAGGAACTTGAAAAGGGTGGTGAAATCATTACCTCTTCTTCAGGTTATTCCATTTGATTTGATCAAAAGGGCTCCTAAGGTTGGATTTTTGACTAAAGGAAGGCCACTAGGATAAAGTGAGGGAAGTCGAGATAGTATTTTGGTAGTGTTTGGCCGAACCAAAAGGCTTTGATGTTTTGAATTAATTAGAAGGGGGAGTGCCCTTTTATAAGAGGGGTGAGGGGCACCTTTGTAAAAGATATAAATATTATTTTATAATAAATTCATATTCATTTTCTAATGGATACAAAGTGGATTATTTCATGTTTAAGGTTGGTATAGGTCTAAAAACACTCATCCAATAGTATTTTGACAGGTTTGGGTCACTATATCAACCTTATCATTAAGTATTAACTCTTAGTTAATTAGTTTCACTTTTACAATGTCTCTTTGTATTTTTATATTAAATAGTTAATAAACTTACTATATACATCCAAGCGACCCCCAAGTGATCCATTAATTATACACCTATCCTGATATAAGAATCTTTTCAGAACATTAAATTTTTAAGAATTTAATATCAATTAACAATATAATATGTCTTTTAAAAACACTTTTATGTCAATTTTGACACTATTCAATAATTGATTTTTGAAAAAATCATAGAAGAATGATTACTTCAAACAATATTAATTAAATCAATGATAACATGTCATATTAACCTATAACATTACTGGTATTTATAAAATCTCAAATTACATTTATTTGGGTATTTATAATATCAATTATTCTAATTTTTCATTAATTATTTAATTACTAAATCACCATTGTGTCATAAATAACACAAATTATTTAATGTATAAAAATTATAAATAAAATACCATTATATAGAAAATCTTTTTATATTTTTAATGAATATTTATAGTCGAAAATCCAACAAATATAACCCTATGTAAAAATTGTCTTTCTAAAAGATATATGCTTATGTCATTTTTGTATATATTTTATCTTAATAAAGTGTCCCTATCACCTACAAGTGGCTCCATGGGGACCCAAAAAAATCCCAAAGATTCCCATGGTCGGTAATGTATCCACAAATAAGGTTAGGAAACGTTTTAGGTTAATTTAATATTATTCTAATATTATTTTTTTAACCCTTATTTACCGGATTTACCATTTAACCATGGTAAATAAAATATTTACCGAAGTAATTATTCCAAATGTCTAAAAATAAAAGATACCTATTTACACAATTTGGGAATCCTAATTCCAAATATGTAATCCATTTTTCCAAATTCAAAACAATTAAGTGGTAGATATTAATTTAAAATTAATTGTCATTTTTAAAAAAGAAATCTTGTTTTTCAAAGATACTAACTATCAAAAGATTGACACTTGTTCATGTCTGGTTTAATTGTGAAATTATGTACAATTACCAAAATTGTATTAAATGGTAAAAATATATTATAAATATACTTTAAATCAACTCAAATTCATAATTTATCACTATTAATTATTTTTATTAAAACATGTTGTCATTAATTAAAATTTAGTAATTTTCACTATTCATCAAAATATAAATGATATCCAAAAATTTCCAAAACTTTACCCTATGCTAATTTTGATATAGATAATCCAAAAATAAAGTCAATTTTGAGATATGAAATTTATAAAATTTCAAAAGGTGGGTATTACTATTGATAATGCCTAGTATGATTGGTTGTGGTGTGTGTTAGAACTCGAAGTTGCGTACAACACATGATACTGTATTATTCAAAGGGAACCATACCGTGGAAGCTTGGGGTGTTACAAAATATCTATGATCTTCAACGGATACTCTTCATATTAATGTTCTTTCTCCAATGTTTCCACCTCTAGATTTAGTACATGTGATGGATCAGGTATGCACATCATCAAGAGTGATACATGGAATACATCATGTCATTGATACATGTTTTGCGAGAGTGATAGTAAATATGCCACTTTTCCAATGCGATAAAACATCTAAAAAGGTCTGATGAACCTCAAACTATGATTTCCTTTCTTCCCAGATATCATAACTCAATTACACGGTGATATGTGGAGGAATACCTTGTTCCCAACATCAAACTCTTGGACTCATTGAAAATTATCAATATAGTTATTTTGTTGGATATGACCAGATTTATTGTGTTGTTGGATAGTATTAACCTTATCCACTATTCCATTGACCATTTTAGGACCTTGAAGTTTACGATCCCAAAATTCATCCCAAAAATCTAGTGTTCTGAACCTCTTCCCACAACAGGCAACATAATGATCCAATTGGATGCTTGATTTGAAACTGTTATTGTAAAAGAACTCAACTTGGGGAACATTTTGATCTCATTCTCTATTGAAGTCTGTTGATTAATCTCTATTCATGTTCCCACATGTTTGAATATTCCACTCATATTGACCATCAGTTTGAAGATGAAAATCCATACTGAATTTCGTATCAGTATTTAGAAAATGTTCGAATCTGCTTAAGAGCATAGTGGTGATTCTTGGATCTCTATCAGATATAATCGATAGTGGTACTCAAGGTAGCCTTACCACTTCAATGACATATATCAGTGTTTGTTGATCAAATGTGGAATCCTCCTGAAATTAAATGAAGTAAGAAGTCTTTGTAAGATGGTAGACAACAAACCAAATAGCATTTTTCCTTTGGATATCCTCAAAAGTACATTGAAAAAGTACATAGTGATTTTATCCCATTTCTATGATGGTATGGGTAATGGTTTAATCATAAACATATACACCTACCTCTTAGAATTCAAATGCTGACAAACCATGAAATTTAATGTGTACTCAATAATCTTCTTCTTCATATTATCCAACCAAAAATGATCTCAGATTTCTCGACATATCATTGTGTTTCCAAGGTCAGTGGAGAAATTAAAACTATGGAAATCTACAAAAAGATCGTTCATTAACTATAGATTTTATAGAACACATAGTCTTGACCAAAACCTCACAATTTTATCTTCATTAATATTTAAATCTATGGATTACCCTTTTCTAACTGTTTCAACTTTCTTCTGAATTCCCACATCATCCTTTGAGCATCCTTCTTCCATTACAAAAGAGATGGTTGATCAATCATTTCGTAATGTATTAATGATGTTCATTCTTTATTATTACCATGTATAACATCATCAAATCAATGATGATTAGATCCATTTAAATTATCATCAATGATAGAATTTATGGGTCCTTTCTACTTATATCATATGACACCTTTTCTCATTCATAAGGTGGTAATGGATTGAGCATTAATAGTCATTGATTAGCACTAACCATCACCGCTGGTTCATATTCAACTCTTTCTATGAGAATATATACATGAGGCTTTTTTGATCCATATATATTTCACACTTCTCTCCAAAGAGGTAATGTCTCCATTATTTTTAATGATATGCTTACTGTAACCAACTCCGGATCTTGTGTTGGATAGTTTTTCTCATTAACATTCAATTTCCATGATGCATATGAAACGAAATTGTCATTTTTTATCAATGCATATCTAAAGCACTTCTTCAAACAATCACCAAATTCACTGAAAAGTTCTCAACTCATGGGTAGTGTGAGTACGGGCTGATTGAAAATATTCTTTTTCAACTCCATAAATCTCTACTCATACTCATCACTCCATGAATACTTCTCTCCCTTCTAGGTTATATTGGAAACTGGGACGAACAATCGTGAGATGTTTCTCACAAATCGACTATAATTTTCAGCTAACCCAAGAAGCTATGTATATATGTCACTGATGCTAGCCTCGACCATCCCTCAATTATAGATGCCTTTGAGGGATCGATAGATATCCCATTTATTTTGATTATATTTCCTAAGAATGAGACTTAATTTAACCAAAATTCATACTTACCATACATTTTATAGAGCTTCTCCTTCCGCAAGGTATCAAGTACTATTCTTATTTTCTCGTCCTCCTTCTCCTTGTTTTTGGAGTATATTAGAATGTTGTTTATAATTACTACCAAATTTTATTGGGTAATCTCTAATGTATGTATTCATGTAGTCCATGAAGATTGATGGAACTTTAGTGAGTCTATAAGGCATTACTATGAACTCATGGTGCCCATTCCTTGTATGAAAAGATCTCATTTGGAAATCATCCTTCTTCACCCCTACTTGGCAATTTCCCAAATGAAAATCCACCAAGGATCAGTATTGTTGTCCACATAGTTGATCAAAAGAGAAATCAATTCTGGTAAGAGGATACTTGTTCTTTATCATGATTATGTTGTTCTCTTGATAATTAATGAAAAGGTGCATTGACCCATCCTTCTTCCTGATAAATATGACTGGTGCACCCCATGGTGAACCACATGGGTATATAAACCCTTTAACCAGATTATCATTTAGTTGTTTCCATACCTCCTCAAGCTCCACATGAGCTATTCTATATAGAGTCTTGGATATTTTCAAAGTCTCATGTGTAATGACAATCGCGAATTCACCATCTCTTCTAGGAGGAAGACCAGGAAATTACTCTGGAAACACTTTAGTGAACTCCTTTAAAATATTCATGTAATCAAAGATGGTTTATTTCATAGACAAAATTATATGAGAAAGAGAAATGTTCTCATTGGGAAGTAATATAAACACTAGATATAATGGTTCTAATGAAGATTCATCCACATCCATGCACATTTATATAATCCGGAGTCGATTTTCTAAATAGAGAGTTATTTCACTCTCACGGTAATTTAAGTTTGATCTATATAGATAAATCCAATCCACCCCAATAATTGCATCAAATTCCATTTGAGGGTGTATTATGAGGTTCTTTGGGAAATTAAATCCACAAATTATTATATTGTATGAGTTATATTCATGGGATGCAATGAATTTTCAATTTTTCATTCTCACAAACATCTCTACATCCGTGATTTGTGGTGTTGTTTGGATTGTTCTACAAATCTTTTCCAATTTAAAAGAATGCTTAGACCCTGAATCAAAATTTATTTTCACAATTACTGAATAAATAACTATCATACCTATCACTAATTCATTTTTTTGGTTCTCCTCGGCTGTAGTGATCGAAATATCTCTCCCTTTTTACCTTGGAGGATGTTGGTTGCCTCAAAAAACCCTTGTCTTATGGAACAAGATTGAAAAATCCCTGGAACTTTATAGTTGATGTAATGAAAATTATGTTCAATCTCAAATAGAGGGTTCCTCTCCAATATCTCAACAACGTGTTTTTCATGTCATCCATTAATGACCATTTTCTCTTCTCTTCCACACCAAATGAATTTCATTGTCCTCTTCAGGAAATTTATAGGGTGCTAATTCCACACTTTTGGCATGTGGGGTGCTAGAATTTGTTAGCACTATTGGAGTTATCATTCAATCAACCAGAAATAATGTCCACTTTCCGCGTCATATCCCCATGATACCTTTATAATTCTCTAATTTCCATATCGGCTTCGATTGAACATCAGACAATTTACTTATAGCTATCAAAGTCACAGATTGCCATGGATTTCTGTAGTCTAGGATTTATTCCAAAAATGAAGCGGTCAACCATCTAGTTGAGGCAAACAACAAAGATAGAAGAATATCGTGCTTTCCTTGTTATTTTTTCCTCATATTATTTGATTAATTCTTCATATTTTTTTTATACGGTAAAGGATGTCTCTTTCCATATTAAGTCGGAGGGTGCGTGGAATATAATCATCGAATTTCTGATTTCATCTAATCCTTACATTCCAACACCTTGACCTATTCCTCAGGCACCAATTTTTTATCAATATACTCCATTGAGAAACATAACCATATAAATTATATGAAACTAGAAGAACTTTCTCTTGGTAAGAATAATGATGGATATAGAATATATTTTCATTAGCGTTTATCCATTGTTCAGTGATTGAGGGATCATATAATCCATAAAAAAATGAGTCCTTTGTCTCATGTTGCTCTTTATTTCTGCCTATCCTTTCTAGGGGGGGTGGTTAATCATTCCTCTTGACATTTGTTTCTATTCAAACCAAGAGTTAACTAAAAGAGTATCATGAAAATGTTTGTGATTCCTGCTCGTATCAGAATGGGCATCTCATTAGAACAGTTATCACATTGATCTTCAAATTGGTTGTTATCCCAAGTCCTCATATTACTGACCATTGGATGGATAAAAAGAAATGTTCAGGTAAAACATAAAGCTTAATCCTATGAAAAATAGGGATAACTTATAAATTACATTTATTTCTTTATAAAATTATTGGCTTCAATTTATGTTATCCATGATCTAATTCACAACATATATTCATAGGGGAATTTTTTTTAGTTAACAATGGTTCATATAATGATTATGAATATAAAAATGCATATCAACTGGGAGTTTCGTAAAAAAGGGTAGAAATCCCTATCATAATGCTCCCATTCTCATTTCCGTCTAGCTCAATGTGGTGTTTCTAGGTTTTACAACAAGATACTTCTGTGTTAGAGCTACCTCTAATTGTTAATATCTCGAAAGGAATGTATTTCCATGTCAAAACACTTACTCAATAGTCACCAAAACATAGGTATGTTTTTATTATACATATTCTTATCCCAATTTATTTCACAAGGGTTTATTAAAAATAATCCCAAAATAACTAAACTTATCCTCTAATACCAGCTATAACAACCCTACATTTTATTTCACATGTAAACATCAATTATTGCATAAAAATGCACTTAAGAAAACTATGAGGATTTATATATCTAGTGTATTGTAAAATTAGGTACATTAAATAACAACTTAAAAAACAACATATTTATTAAAAAAATCCTTTTCATTTCCACTACATTCCTTTGCACATAGCATTGTATGGGATAACCTGAGGATATTCATAAGAAAAGGGTCATCTATAAAGCCTATTAAGGGAGTAAACAAGGCATAACAGGAATATATAGTATATGTTAGGAAATGTGTATAAAAATGTATTATAATGGAAACATTAAGGCAAAGACATGATACAACATGATTATCATAACATGGAAATGTTGCAACAACATTTAAAATGATATTATCATGAGCCATGAATCATTGAACATGGAGCATGAGTAAACCATTATTGAACATTATTTAGCATGACTTAACTCTAATTTGATTTTATTTATTATGTTTAATCCTTCATTACACATGTTGTATAATGATACTATTCATTACCCAATGCATTGAAGTGTTATTCGGCCACACACTTTACATTACATTTCATGCATTAGGGTGCCACATGGATTGTACAACATGGATTCATTAAACATCAAAAAAATTTCCACAAACTAGATATTTGGAATATATAAATGTAATTCCTCAATAAACATATATATGTGCATAAATTTTAATATCCTTATTAGGGAAATGGCTATGGTATTCTCATACATGATGATTTTGTCGATGTAAATTTTGTTGTAACTCTGTGAACATAACGAAGTCAAATAGAAATTATAAAATTGATTGATGGGAGAGAATGGTTTATCCCATAATTTATACATGAAATGGATAGTAAGGGGTCATGGAACATAATAGACCTAAATATGTAATGTAATTTAGATGTATAATATAAAATTATTTCGTCAATGTAAATGAGAGGAGATAAATTCCTTACAAAAATTTTCCATGGTAACGAGTGTACATGGGAGGAGGTAATGGGATATAAAGAGGTTTCTCACCAATAAAATATAATAAGTGAAGTAAGAGGAGGTTAGAAATCATACAACAACATTTTTAATTGAAAAATAAAATGGTATAACAACAAAAATACATTTTGAAAAAAATGAGAACGGATGAAATCCCTTACTTGGATATGTGATCCCAATGGTTTGGGAGAGTCTTGATTGAGGAATCTAGGAAGAATGGGGTTCCTTGGGAGGATTATAGAGAGATTAAGGAAGATTTTATTCTAGATCTAAAATATTTCAGTGAAAATAAATCAAATGTTGGGTGGGATTACATAGGAAATGATAGGGATTTCGTTATTATTTAGTTTTTGGATACTACACATTAAACTAATCAAGACACCAAACCATACCATGGTTTTTTTCCAATGGGTTATTTCAAGATAAATTTTAATGAATTATTTTATAAGGCCAATTTGAGAAATTATTAAAATATTATTCTTTCTTATGTTGAGGGGAGTCATAGTCTAAAGGAAATATTTTTAAAATTTTAAAATCTATTATAATTCATGGAGGGTCCACTAAGGCACCATTAAATTAATAATACAAATCGAAAATGAAATTATATTAAAGTTAAGATGTATATTAAACATTAAAACATTTTATATTATTATATTACATAACTATTGGGTCATTATGATTTCATAAAAGTTATTATATATTTAAACGGTATATAATTATTACCAAAAAATTCAGTTGTTTCAGAAAATTATATAAAGTTCATGGTTAGATAATTTTTTTATCCGAAATCCAAAAATGATATTTATTTTATCTAAATAATTTTCTAAATATTATTATATTTAATTTAAAAATATAAACGGACATTTATTAAAAAAATCCTTAGTTTAGAAAAAAAACCACATTCAAACTTCAAAAAATATTAAAATTGTATTAAAAAAATATGCTATAATTTATATTTAATAAAAGGTAATTTAGTAATTTTATTTTAAAATATTATTTAAATAAAAAAACCATTAATTCCTAAAAATTTATTTTTTAATTGAATATTAACAAAAAGTACTATTTTTTCATTAAAACCTATTTACAAATTAACTGTAAAAAATGAATGAATATTCAAAAAATAAATCACATAATTTTAGTTCTCGGGTATTGTTAAATATCCCCTTATTATACATACATAATAAGAAAGGTTAAGGTGTGTGATGGTGACATAATCTGGGGGAAAATCGGATAATATCGCTCGAGTGGTAATCTCAATTAACGTACACTTCTCCCATAAGTGGTTCTGTTCAAGAATAACATATTGAAGATGAGCTTGGGCTTGGTCTTGATTGAATCCCAGTAATTCTACCTCCTTTACGATATCTGAAAAATGGTCTTCGTCTTGAGAAATTCTACTTGATGAGGACATCCCTTCCTTTGTCTAAGTAGATTGGATTTTTTAATTCCTTATATTTATAGTAATCATGCGATCATTATTAATCAGTTATATTAGCAATGGTTATAATTATTAATGGTATTTTAAAATCAAAAAACATAAAACCAAGGAAGTGCATATGTCTTAAAAAACATTTAATATATTAAGACATTTAATTAGATCAAGAGGAATTTTCATTAATAAATTTGTGGGCCATTACATAACACATAATTATATGATGTTTCAAACAAATAAATAATTTTTATATTATTATTTATTATTATTTTTTAAAATATATTATAATTTTTATATAAATAAAATTTAATGAAATTTATTGAAAATGTAGATTAAATTTTTTTGTAATATATATATATTTATTTATTTAAAATCCATAATTTTATTAAAATAATAAAATTACAAATGATCTTATATACCTCATCCCTCCATCCCACTATCCATGCCCCATCCTCCCTCCCCTCCCTCAATCATGCACAGAAATTGAACACACACCCCACCTCCAAAGATCCTCAATCAAATCTGTTTATGAAAGAATTTTAACCAACAACCTATATGGTTAACTCAATTACCTAACCAAATAACCTAAGCCACTTATAAACCTCAAATTATATTATGTTATCTATATAAATATATTTCATTATTTAAAAACATAAAATTATACATATGTATATATTTCTATATATTAATATACATAAATTAATATATGTGTGTGTTTGTTTGTTTGTTTATAGTTTATATTTTTTCTAATATATATATATATAGATAATATTATATATATATATATATATATGTTTCTATTTGACATATAAGTTCATATTTTACATTATATATATATATATATGTTTATATTATATATATATATATTGTGTATATATATGATTTTATATTGGATATATATATATTATGTTTATATGTTTATATATATATATATATTTATATATATGTGTTGGTTTATATATATTAAAAAAATTTGTATATAATATTATATTCATTTTAGTTTATATATGCTTATATATATGTGTAAATATTTAAAAATTATATATATTTAATATGTATATATTAATATACATATATTGGTATATATATATATATATTTTAAATGTTATTTATATAATTTTATAATTTCTTATTATATAATATTTATGTGATCATATTTTATATTACATATATGCATGTTTAGATTACAATATATGTTAATATTTTATATTACACATATATATGACTATATTATATTACAAATATATGTTAATATTTTATGTTTATATAAATGTTTGTAAAGTAAATATATATATGTTTAAATAATATATGTATCTGCCCAAGGTTTTAAAAATAAATTGGAATTCATGAAACATTGATCCTCTATATAAGGAATTTTTTTAGGGATATATTTATAAACTGTCCATTAAACATAAATTTGTTGCTACTTTGTTTTGAATTTCAATAAAGAGTCATCTACAGTTGTGATCAGTACGTATTTGTAGTCGTGAAAACCAACATGTTTTTTGGTGAATAGTAACATATACGTATGAAGAGTAACACAAACCTTATGAATAAAAAATCATATTATTCTTATATTTTTGTTAAGGTGATTTGATAATGGGACCATGATTGGTTTTTAAGGTGATATAAAATGATTTATAGATTTAAAATTGTTAATTTCAAATAAATTATGTTTTTAGTTAAAAATAAAATTACTCATATTTAGAATTTTTTTTTAAAAAATGGAGTTCATTTTTGAATTGTACACATTGAAAAAAAATTTATGGATATGTTTTGGTATTTTTGTGAAATACTGGATTTTTTGGTTAATACATAAATTGGATTATTTATTAAAAATTATTAATAAATGAACTTCTTCATCATGCATGGGTCATGGATTATTCAAATGAGAATTATTTTAAACTCACATGCATAAATTAATTTTTTGGATCAAATGAATCAATTCTATTCATAGTAATGAGCAAAATATTAAACTAATGATTAGAATAATAGAATCTCCTCTTCTTCTACACAATAAATACAAACTTTAACCAACACTTCCTCACACACCTATCAAACTTTTAGAATATTATAAATTCTACAAAATCCCTTTACCAAGGACCTTAAACATGTCTAAAACCTTCTAGTCCCACAAAAAGGCCAAAACCAAAGGTCTTAAGGAGGATATAAAAAAGTATATATCAAGAAGAAAAAATCATCTTTTATTTTATTGTGATATGTTTTCAATTATTCCCTTTTATTATAATCTCATATCATCCAATTATCCTAAATAATTAAATATATATAATCTTATATTTGTTGGATTTATCATTTTTTAGAAAAATTCATCAATTTTATTCCCCTATTTCCCCCACGATTCTAGAAATAAAAACAGGGTCCACAATGTGATGATTTTCACAAACTATGGATGATGTGTTTTCAATTACCATATATCCTCAAAAGTTGGTTGTATACACATTATAATTGTTAAAACTGTTCTTAATGAATAATATATGACTTATCGTATGTTTTGGAAATAATTTATATGCATAAAATTAAAGTAATATGATGAAACATGTTCATGATTATCAAAGAACAACCAAAATGATATAAATGAAATTCACTAATGATTAATCTAATGATTCATCCCCATACCATATAAAAAAAATATTAATTTAATCACTTAATATTATGGTAAAATATTAATAAAAGCTCAATCAACTTCTGGATATTCACTTTATTTTGACAAGAAAATATGTAACGATCCAACCCTGGAATCCATGTAAAGAACGCACTTGAAAATATGTAAATAATAAAATATTATTATTTAATGGGAATAATGATGTTATAAAATGATCCCATAATGTGTTATAAACATGAATATGTATCTTAAATATATTATTAAAACTATTTTAAACATTATATATGAGGGTTAAAAACATTTTATGTAAGATGAACTCGATGAAATGGAATTCATAACCCGATTTACGTTCTTTTGGTTGACCTTCAACACCATTAATTATTTGGGAAATTAATTTCATTTATATTTTGATGATTTGATTTATATTTCATACATATAATAATGTCATTATATTAATTCTCCATTCAATTGTTCTATTTTTGTAAGGGACATTCATTTATATGCCTTCTTTAAAAATTATATTTTAGGAAATTTATAATGCATTGGTTTTATGCTATTATTTATTTTATATTATATTTTATGGCTAATGGGAATTATTTATAATTAATGGTTAGACCTATATAACCCTAAAATATATTGGGTGTTTGTATGCTTAAGGTTATTTGTATGGTTACTCCAACTGTAACTGCGATAGTAAAAACATAAGGTAACAGTGAGGTTTACATCGTATGGTAGCCATTAGGGTTACAAATCATAATGTAGTCACGGGGGATACAAAATAAACATGTAATAACTCAATGTACCTTATGGTTATATATATATATTCCATCATTTTTAGAAGTCTAATGTTTCAAAAATTGTGTTTATATTGTTGAGAATTATTTCCTTGTGAAATGATTTCATATGCTTATATGTCATCATTGACTTATGGTTTCATTATATATTTTAATATCCCTAAATGATTTTTTTATGACCATCACATGTTTTAAATGAATTTCAAAGGAAATAAGGATGTGAAACATAAATTAATAAGTCAATTTAAGAGTTATGATGATTTCTCAAATTAATCATGTTGTTATTTTTTGTCAATATTTTATGTTTTGGAAGAAATGAATTATTTTTAAATTGTACCAAATTTTAATGATTTTGGGTTGATATGTACGAGTTATGACCTAACATAATAAATGACTAATCCAAATATTTATGTGGTAATGCAAATAAGTAGAGTCAAGTTGAGATAGCTATATTTTGTAATGTTTACGGTCAGATTGTTATAGTTATCATAACACAGTTTAGATAACATTATGGGTTAAGATGTTGTTAGTAGAATAAAATAAATTATTTTTACCTAATATTTATGTTGAATTTTTATTTATTTTAATCATCAAAATGTTTTTTCATCTACGATATTTCTTTTTTAAAATGGTTTTCCCAAGAAGGAATAGAGAAGCTGATGTTAGAAGGAACCGATAGGTCAATATATTTTCAAATCAACAACTGGGAATGATGGGAATTAGAACCGATAAGTATTTTTGATAATAATATTTCTACTAACACCGAAAATAATGGCAGTTGCATCTATATAAGAGAACAACAAGAGCTACCAAAAAGTAACCTGATGATAGTTGAACATTTTATGAGCCACCACCCTCAAGTTGTTAGTGGATCTTCTGACCCTGTAAAAGATGAAGTATGGATTAAATCCCTCGATAAGATGTTCAATATTATGGTATGATCTAGTTTTCAAAAGATACGTCTTTAAAGATTTTCATTTTGAAGGTGAATCTAATTTTTGGTGGTCAATTCTCAAGAATATTAATTGTAGAGAATATATTGATTCCACAGAGTGGGATTATTTTAAATGTATTTTCCTTGAAAAATATTTTCCAATGGTTTTTTGAATTATTATGTATAATAAATAACTATAATTGAAGAAAACATTGGATGGGTTAGTGGCGGTGTATGTTGAAAAATTCACCTGACTTTTGTCGTATGCTCTAAATCTTATTCATGATCATTATAGAAAAATAGACTATTTTTACTCAATACTGAATCCAAGATATTGAAGGATGTTGGGTTTAAATGAGTTAAAAAGTAATGGGAAATATGTATGATGTGTTGAAAAGGTAGAAATGTAGTTTATGATGACCATGTGTACTTTGAAAAAAAACCCGAAGAAGATGTAATATTTGAATGAAATGGATTACAATCAATTAATAAAATTTGATGGTAACAATGTTCAGTTGGAAAATTGTGAAAAATGAGGACAATGGAATAATGGGAAATTCCATACCAAAACCTGGAAGTGTTTTTGATGTGGTATGTTTAGAAATATGGCACAAGATTATAATGGAAATGATCCTAAGAATATTGATGAAAAGAAAACCATAATGAGTTTTAAATGTGGTGAGAGGGGTAATTATAAAAATACATTCCCAGTGAAAGATCTCAATGATGAAAAGATTCCCGAATATTAGATGAAATGTGTTTTGAGATCCTTTATGACTATGTTAGTAGATTTTGGGGAAGTGAGGTGGCACGAATCAAGTAGCTGAGAGAGGGAGACAGAAATAATGCTTTTTTCTATGCTACACTAAAGAGAGGATGTGGACAATTACACCCAATAATCGACTCGATGATGGATCATATTCGGATGATAGAAACACCATGTGAGAACATGACCATCTTTTCTTCTCTAAGCTAATGGTAGTACCCAACTCACGCATGGAATCTGAGTACCCAGGAGGTACCATTGATATTATAGACATGATCCTTAACTGAGTTTGAGCGGAAGACAATGTGATGATGAGTTTTATTACTGATGAGATAGAAATTTTTTAGGCTATGTTGAGGCATAATCCGGAGAGTGCTCAAGGTCCTGATGGTTTCCCGGGATAGTTTTACTAGAGCTCCTGGGATGTTGTTAAAGATGATATAGTTTCAGTGATCCTGGATTTTTTATGATGAGGTTGTTTACTGATGGGCGAGGTAGCCACTACCCTAGTGATGATTCCCAAGATAAGATATCCACACTCCCATATGCACTTTATACCAGTGAGCATGTGCAATGTTCCATCCAAAATTCTGAATAGTATTATTAACTCATGTATTGCAACCTAACTACCATGATGGGTCTCACATGAACAACTTGGGTTTGTGAAGGGATGATACATACATGGGGTTATGGCTTTGGACTAGTAGCTGGTCAAGGATATTGATACTAAAAACCATGGTTCAAATTTACCTATTAAGCTGGACATGAGAAAATCATATGATCGTGTCGAGTAGAAGTTCATCAACTTGGTGATAAATGGTATGGGGTTCTCATCCGAGTCTACTAACCTCATTTATATGTGTTTAATCTCTTTTTGGTTTACTGTCTATTTTATGGGGAATAATCATGGTTTCTTCAAGGCGACATGATGATTAAGGCAAGCCCTCCCCCCTCTCACAGAGCATATTCATTCTCTCCCAGGACATCCTGAGTCTGCTAATCAAGAGAAGTGTGCTACATGGAAATATTCCGTTATATTGTACGATGATATGTTCTATACCCATCTATCACCCCATGTTTTCAGATGATACATTAATTTTCTTGAACGACAACAGGCATTTTATGCGTGGAATTAACAAAGTTTTGGATGAATATTGTCACTATAGTGGGAAAGTCATCATCCAGGGGAATAGAAACATGTACATATCCAAAATATGTAATTTTAGGTAGGTCTCTTCCCTATTGATCACATTGAATATACATAGAGGGAAATTTCCAATGGACTAATGGGTGATCATATCTCCTCTAAAAGGCTCTGTATTCAGGATTTTGACCACATTGTTAGTAAGATCTATGGTCCTGTTCACAACTAGAAAAATATCTACCTATCCTTTGGAGGTATTGTTTCATTGGTCAATACTGTGATCATGGATTCCCCTATCCATTCTCTTTCTTTTGTTTGTGTACAAAATGGATTCATTTCTAATATTGAAAGGATCATGGATAGATTCATCTGGGATGCTCTCATAGAGGGAAAACGATATTTGGTGTCCTTGGGTAATATAGAAAGACTAGTTCATGAGGGTGGTATCTATGTTAGGAGCATGGTTGACACTCTTCAAAGTTTTCATGATAAATTTGCATGGGTTTTTCTGGAGGACCATATGATTTGGGGGAAGGAAATGGTAGGTAGGAGGAATAAGAACTTAGATAGAGATGAAAGGCATGGATCCCCATTTTGGGCCATGATTCTCCCTCTCATTCAGGACCTCCAACCCTTTTCCTAATGTATTTTGGTATAGGGAATCATTTCCTTTTGGAACTAGAACTGGGCAGGATCCATCATCGGCTTCTCGAGGTATCTGGCCACTAATATCTTCTTCAAGTAGGAAACTCTCCATCTTCCCTTCATCATGGCTGTTATGGAAAAATAACAGAATGATTTTTATGATCTCATTGATCCTAATGAAGAACTTGATTGGTGCATCTTCACCCCATCCAGTTCAAGGGCCCTCTCCTCAAGGGATTTTGTGATGATTTTGACTTCTCAGAACCCTCCTAATAGATGTTACATCACAATGTGGCTCAGATAAATTACTGGAAAATAAAAATTTCTCTCATGGAAAATAAGGAACAATGATATATCATCTGATGATAACATCAAGTTATGTGGTATCAGTATCGCTTCCAGCTGTTTTTGTTGAAATGATCACTGTGAGGAAAATGTGGAGCATATTTTATTTGAAGGAGGAATGGAAAGGGAGTTCTGAAGTGCGTTCGTCGAGTATACTGGGGTTTATGTTAGCAGAAAGGATGGTACTCCCTTAATGGAGAAATGGTTCAGTTGTTCGGGTGATACATGTCCAGAGAAGGTGGCTCGAGGAATTGTGCTTCACGCTGGCTGCTGGAATATCTGGTAGGTAAGAAATAAGTCATGATTTGAGGGGATCAAATTGATAGGTAGGTCCATAATTTCATGAATGCATAGGTTTCTAATGGACTTGGTTAGGTTATGTAGAGACTGGAGCAATACTCCATCTATTCGCTGGCTTCTCCCTACCAATCCTATGGCTCATTCGGTCTCCAATAGTCTGAGATCTTTATAGGTCCGCTTGCATCCACCCACCATGGAATTGAAGCTCATCATGGATGGTTCGTGTAGATTGGGGATCATTAGAGGCGATGGTGTTTTTCATGACTCATGATGATCAGTAATTCTTCCTTTCACCAATCACCTCAGATGCGGTTCCTCTCTCCATGATAATGCCAATGTGTTGTTAACTGGATTATCAATCTGCCTCCAGGCCAATACTGTGCTCTCCGAGGTGGAAAATGACTCCTTTATTTTTCATAAGTACTTGGGTGGAATGGGCTCTATTCTATGGTCAATCTCACATGTGACCAAAAAATGCAAATGTATGTTATAGAGCAGTATCAAAGTTGTTCATACAAAGAGTGATCCCAACAATGTTGCGGAATATTTTGCATCCTTAACCAGCTCCGGCCATGACATCTCTTGTTTATCGAAAGTGGATACTCTTATGCCATAGGTGGATGATCTTGTTTGAGGGGATGCCCTCAGACTACACTACTTTAGACCCCCTTAGGATCATGGTTGGGCTGGTTTGGCCCATCTTTCATTCAGTTCATCTATTTTATTTTAATCAACAAATAAATGATGACAATGATAAGAATCTTTCTATTGTTGTCTGTGGAATGTCGTTACATGAAAACCGTGTTGTTCTTTCCTTAGTATAGTTTTATGTCATTATGTGTATAGATAGTAGTTATATTTATCATGTTAATATTTATTTTATATCTGAAAAAGTAATTTTTTATAAATAGTTTCAATTTTGTTATAAGAATTAACCTAGAAAATTGATAAAATAACTGGAATCTAAGAAAAAATTGAAAGGTAGACATGAGCATTATCTTGCTGATACTGATGAATAACAAGGGAACTATTCAAATTATTGATGATACAATGGAAAATTAATATTTTGTCATTTGATTATTATATTTTTGGTATTATAACAAATTATGAAGTTGATTTAACTATTGAAATTGTTTCATATTCAAATAAAATTTCAAAACCCCCACACTGAATGGCTAAAATGAAACATTTAGTGTTTAAAAATAATATACATGAATTATTAGATAAATTCTCCATCCAACCCAGCATTTCCCCATGAGGTGCCTCTATATTATTTGTTAAAATGAATGACGGTTCAAAAAGGCATTGAATTGATTTTAGATCCATGAACAACATCACTATTAAATAAAGTATCATTTTTCTTAGATTGATGATTTCATTGATCAAATATAGGGAGAACTATAATTTTCAAACCATTTCCTGAGGTCGGTGTACAATCTATTAGAGGAAAAAAATAATTCATTCTGAAGACTACATTCCAAACTAGAAATGAGCGCTATAAATTTGTCTTATTTTCATTAACGTAAAATAATTTACCATCTATATTCATGGATATTATGAGTAGAATATTTTATGAGTTTTTGGATAAGATTGTGGTGGTGTTTATTAATGACAATCAGGTAGGTTCTAAATGTAATGAGGTTCATGAAAAACATCTATGGGTAGTATTTTAAACATTAAAAGAGAAACAATGTATAAAAAATTAATAAAAGTGAATATTGGTTGCAACAAATTTCTTTTCTTCTGCATATTGTAAAAAAGTATATAATAATAGTTTATTCTATAAAAAATTTGGTTATTGAAATGTAAAATACCTACATATATTTTAGATATTATTATTTTTCTTGAACATTCAGGTTATTAAAAGCAATTTGTTAAAAACATTGCACAATTATCTTTCCTTAATACTCTGTTAAACAAAAAGGGATTAAATTATATTGGAAAAAATAATGGGATTTTTTATGAAATGAAGAATAGATTAGTGAATTCTCTAGTTTTTAACCTACCTTCCATAAATGGTGAGTTTTTATTCTATATCGATGATTTATCAAATGGACTTGGTTGTGTTAAAATATACAATGGCCTATTAATTATGCATGCTTCCATGAAACTAAAACATCAGGTGTTAAATTATCCCACACATGATTTCCAATTAGTATCCATAGATTATGATTTGGTAATTTTGAGGAATCATATATTCGTTGAATTGATTTAGATTATTGGAAAATTATTTTATTCAGATGATTCCACTTTAAAATTTTGGGGATTTATTATGTATACTTTATTTTCTAAATCTAAGAATAAATAAACCCCAAATGATAATCAACATGAATGAATGTAAAATTCTTGATATAACTCCAGAATTGATAATGTTTTATGATAGTGCCCTGTATTCGGTATCATATGTTGTATTAGATAATGTTATATTTTCCAGAATTATTAATAACTTTTCCCCCGAATATTTTACCCTATTTTAATATTATAATGTTATATCATTTTTTCATTACCATATTTAATTTACTAAAAAATATCTATTTGGAATGGCTTTAAACAAATTAAATAGGTAATTAATATTGGGAAGGAACCTAAAAAAAGAAATCCTTCTAAATTAAAATCCAAAAATGATTAGAATCAGAATATATTTTTTTTCTCAGAATGTTGGTTGAGTAGGCTCAGGTGATAAATTGTGGTGGTATCCATGATAGAGATGAACCTGATCTACCTTGATGAAAATTTTCATTTATGGATCACTTTATGATGAAACAACCCTCATCATTGCATGGATCATTTATCCTTGTTGTATCGTAAGGATGGATCAATGCTCTGAAAATGATATTTCATGTCATGGGATATTTAGAATGTTAAAAGGTATCCTTTTCCATTTATTATTTCGATGGTGAAACTGATTAATTGTTTTATTTGGTTAATAATACCATAGGTAAATATGATCTTTATGTAATGTAATGGAGAATTTAGAAGGATTTTTTCTCTGATAAATATTTCCCTAACGTTGTTTGACATCGAATGGAAAATAAATTCTTAGAATTTAAAAAAATAGATGATGATTAAATAGATTCATATGAAGGGAAAATAAATAGAATTTTTATGTATTTTACATATTTTATTCAGGAAAAAATATAGAAATTAATCATGTTTACTCAGGATTAATAACATTTCTTTCAATATATTTGTTCCCATGATAATTTAAAATCTATGAGAATTGTTTTATTGAGATAAAATGGATGAGATGGATTTTTCATACACTTATATTACCCATGATGATGAAATTAATAAGCATTTAGGATATTAAGATATGGTGAAACCTAAAAAACATAAATCTATTGGTATGAAAAATATTTTCCAATCATGTTGTAACAATGGTAAAATTTTACCTAAAGAAGGTATTATGAAGATAGGGAAGTGTGATGAATTTGAAAATTTTGGCCACATGGGCCACAAATTTAATAAACAGAATATTGGGGAATCAAATAATGTGCTATATAACATCATTCTGAAAGAATGATTTTTTAGCTGCATTGAGATGGGTCATAATGATAATTAATGTATTAAGATTGTTTTAGTGGATGAAAATAGTCACGATTGGAAATAAAAATGTGTTCCGATGTCAATTTATACTACTAAAACAATTAATGGGATTTCAAATTAAGTGGTGATAGTAATGTTACATATGTTTAATAATTATAGAAATACCGTTTTTTGATTCCCGATGTGAATATTAATTCATTTATGAGATATTTTCTAGGAAATTGGTAGTATCACCTTAGGACGGTATGTTATTTTGTCTTTTAAAAATAAACAGTGGAAGTATCAATTAAAAAAATATTTATTAAAATCAATTATTTTATATTAGTGGGATGTTATTTTCTAAAATGGTTGTTTATTTGGACATAAAGTGTTTGATATCGTTATTTTTGTGGATTGACATTCATTTTTTTCATACTAAGATATATGTTAATGCTTTGATGGTTGTGTTCAATGATTTCATTCAATTCATAACATACCAAGGGCCTAAAAAATTGATTAGATATAGATATTAATCATTTCTTAGTTCATATTTCTGAATGATAAATGATCTTTTCATAGTATTGATGTTCCAACATAAAATGATTATATCGAATCCGTTTTGGATGAATTTACTAATTATATTCTTTACCGATAGGTGGAGGTTATAATTTATTAAGTATCATATTTTAATTCTATTTCTAACCCCCCTTCTAATATTACTCATGTGGAATATTTAACATTGAAAAATCAGTTGTATGAATTTTTAGATAATGGTTTCATCTGACCAAGAACATCACCATATGGTTCTCTTATCTCGTAAAAATATATGCATCAATGGGAATATTGTTTTTTATAGATAATTTTATAACATACATATAAAGAAAAAATATCATTTACATCATACAAATGAATTATTTTTTTAGATATAGGGAGAAAAATTTTATATGAAGGTTAACATGTGGTCAGGTTATAATTTCTTAAAAGTGAAGTATGATGGCATTCCAAAGACTGTGTTTCAAACTAGTTATGGCCACTACAAATTCATAATTACGACTTTTTGTCTATCTAATGCACCTCATATATTAATAAACCTTATGCATATAAATTTTCACCAATTTTTAGTTATGTTCATTATTGTGTTTTTTAATATTATTTTCTTTCTCAATCCCAATAAGAACTTGAAATGAATCCAAGGATTGTTTTGAACAACAAAAGAAAATAAACTATATGGTAAATTTATCATTATATAATATTTTTTTTAAAAAAATTTATTCATTGGTCACATTGTTTCAAATGATGAAATAACTATTGATCCTACTAAAATAGAAGATATTGAGTAATGCAAATGACCCAAAACTATCACAGAGATTCATAGATTTCATTAATTAAATGGTTAATATAGGCGGTTTATTGAAATAATTTCATGGATGTCTAGGAAACTAACTAAGAAATATCAAGAAAAATTTATGTTCACCTGGAAAAAATAATGTGAATAATTTATTAGAAACTAAATATATATTTACAGAATGATCAGATTTTTACCATTCCTTATAGAATTGGTGAGTTTGAAAACAATAGTGATTCATCATTGAAATGACATGTTCATGTGTTAATACAGAATAATAAGGTAATTTATTATGTTTCCCATCAGTTGAACCATGATGAGGTAAATTATCCTACACATGATTTGGAATGAGATCTTGTTTTTGACATTAAAAAATTGGAAGCATCATTTATTTGGAGTAAAGTATTATATATAAAAAGATCAAAAAAAAATTTAAGTATGCATTCCCCTATAATTTATTTAATATGAGATACAGGACATGACGATAACTAATCATGAATTTTGATTACTAACATGACTGTCATGTTAAATGAGAAAATAATTGGTTGATGCTTTGAGTAGAAAGGTATTTCAACATTATTAATTTCACATTTAAAACATTAACCCTTGTTTAATTATTTAATGAGTATTTTTCTAAATGTTGTTGGTGTAGTATAATCCCTTATTTTGTTCCAGGTTTTAGTGTAGTCTAATTTTTTCATAAAAATTTTAGATGGATTAGAAGGTGGATATTTATTTTCAAGAAATGGAAGTATATGTTAAGAATAATATATTTCTTGATTTTAATATTGATTATGAAGGTGTTTTCCAAATTTGAAAATGATAATTTGTACCATGTTTTTTTCACATTTAAGGAATGAATTTTTGACTACATCTCATAGTTATCTATTTTCCATTCATCTGGGAAGCACTGAAAAGTACAGAGACATTCAAGAGTAATACAATTGGGATTGAATTAAAATTTATATTTCTGTCTTTAACAAGATGTTTTTTTACTTTGATTTTGTTAAATTGTAATGAAAATTACTGAAGGGGGTGATTCAACCCTTTCAAGTAAAATATTGGAAATGGTAGAATATATTAATGGATTTATTGGTATTATTTTCAAATACAACTCAAAGAAATATTTCGATTTGGGTTATAGTTGATTGATTAACTAAATTTTTTATATTTCTTCCCACTCATAATATAATGAGTTTAGAGTAGCTTTACATACATTATTTAAAATAGATTATCAAATTACATAGAGTTAATCTATCTATTGGGCCGAATTGTGAACAATGGTTCACATCCAAATTTTTTCTAAGGACTTAAAAATTCATTGGGTATTAAATAAAATATTATTATTCCTTTACAACCTCTGTCTAATAAGAATTATGAGTAAATGATTCAGAACATGCTGGAAATGCATTGTCCTTTCTAAATGTACTATCAAGGAAGATTGGATTGACATATTTATTTGGATGATTTTTCATTTAATAATAGTTTTAATTTATGTTTGATTATGGCATCATATGAGGCATCATATATAAATAGGTGTGACACACCATATTTTTGGGCTACTTTAGGGGAAGGGAAGTTGATGGGACCAAAGATGGTAGAGGAAACAATAGGGAAATATCATATGATTCATCTACATATGGGGTTAGTTCATAGTATGAAAAAGAGTTAGGAATAAAAGAAGAGGTGATATTTTATTTTTTAGGTAGGTGATAATGTATTTTTAAATTTTTTTCCATGGAAATGTGTGATTCATTATGGAAAAAATGGGAACCTGAGTCCATAATTCACTATATGATATGAAATCCTAAAGAATGTTGGATCACTAGACTACCAAGTGGATTTACCTTCATGTTTTTTCAAATACACAAACAAATTCATGTTTCAATGGTAAGGATGCAATTACATAATTTATCTAAATATTTGTACCCTAATGTAGTTTATTTAGAATAGAATCTTTCTTATGAGAAACAACCAGTTCGCATTCACGAGCATAGAAAACATGTGTTGAAAAATATGATGATTAATCAGTTTATGGTTTTGATTGTAAAACCATATAGTTGACGATTTTGAATGAAGATATTTTAATTACATGGGGGAAAATATTCCCAATTATTTTATATGTGAATAATATTTTGAGGAAAAAATATTTAAAATGGCAGTGATGTAACAATCTATATAAGATCCTGGAATTTTAGAACATGTCATAATCCCAACCCTATTTGATTTTTTCACTTGTTTCTAAGAAAACAAGAAAAAATCATGGAAGTTTTAGAAAATTCAAGATTGGACAACATTTACCCAAAAGTACACGTCATGTTTGGGTTTGGTTTGTAATGGACAGATGCTCTCTAAGAACATTCCCTGTGATGACCGTGTCATAATTTTCTACTACATGACATGTAGATTTCCTAGACACACCATTTATTTTACGTTTCCATGTACCATCTGAGTTATAGATATGTGCCGACCCATGTGGAAAGTCAAATCCATGTTGCTACCTCTTCATATGTCAGAGTATAGACAAGGCCACTACAAGACATGTAGTCCTTTATAGATGTTGTGTATTCTTATTTTTATTCAATTAAATGAATGAGTGTCACATTGTCTTTTAGAGAAGATCTTCTTCTTCCCCAATTTCTGAATAGTCTCGTTCCAAAATCCATAACTATATACCTTTCCCTAGATTATCCATAATAAGTTCATTATTTATTTTTACAGTGGTTATTGGGATCACATCAGAAAGGATAAACCTATGCACGCTATTTTGTTCCAGTTTCTATGCCTCACCTACCACAGATTCAATCCGAGCAGAATTTTTGTAATTTAACAAAAAAGTTGATCTATGAAGACCAGCTTCTAATTGCAGCTCAATATCAGACTATCCTATGTCTACTAGTCTCAAGTTGGTTTTTCATACCTTTATTCATTTTTTTGAAGACTTTTAGGTTGTCCAACCATTGGTGCATTTTTGGGTATTTTGAGAAAGACCATTTCATACCTAAATTATTACGATTAATTTATTATGAGACCTTTGGGATGCCTTTAGGTCAGCCTTTTTCATGTTTTTTTAATGGGGCTAGGAGAGGGGATGTTTCTCATCGGGGAATTTTGGACCGGGGTTTCAAAATGGTTATAAGTTAACTATATAGTTTTAAACATTTGATTTTATTTTATTAAACGTTGATGTGAATTATTTGAGGCTTTTAAGACCTCAGTGCTAGTTTGAGATAACACCTGGCTAGGGAAATTCACCAGTTTATATTGTTTTCCTATTTTACGTATTTCTTTTGATTATATATATATATATATTAGATCTGCGATATTTCATATGGTGGAACCTTGATTTTATGTTGGGCATGGAAAGAATATTCTTGAGTGATGCTGATCGTAGGTTATACTTGACCCAGGTTACATTAGGTGGTTCTGACCAAGGTATTGGGTGTCATGGGTGACATCTTGGGGAAGTGTGTCTGTCAGGATGGGAATGGCCTAGTTTTTTTGGATGGCGGGGCCATCATACTTGAGATACATGGTCGTAGGGACATGAGGTGCCAGATACGTTGTGGATTTGGTACTATTTTGATGATTAAAGCTAAGTCAGAACATTTAGAAGTGTGCACAATGGAGAATCAATAATGAAGTGGTTTTTACCACATGTGGGGTATAGGCCCCTGTTAGTTGTGGTTTAGGAACTATTGGTTTGCGTGTTCATGTCGTAAGAATCCACATGGATGGTGAGGAGAATTAACAGGATAGTTTTGAGGCTATCGAGTAGGGGCAGAGGATCGTTGTGATTTGAGGGCATACATTGATGTCTCTCCGGTTACTTATTTTTGGGAAAAAATCATTTACAGTCCCTATGGTTATATATTTTTAGGACTTGAATCATTGTTCCTCTGAGTTACTACTTATTGGGTGTGCCATTGGGATGTTAGTACTTGAGACACACATTGTCAGGAGGCACATAGTTGAAGGTTACGTGATAGAGATTTTGGTGTTGGCTGAAGCAGGTGACACTCTATGGTGTCTTCTGAGAACTAGTGGAGTTTGTGTTTATTTGTGAATCATATTTTGTGCAGTTTTATTTATAAATAAATGCATGATTAAACACTTATATTTTTTTCACCATTGAGTGGCATCCTACTGATATTTGTCTCACACCCTGCAATGGCCCTTCGAGGCGTTTGTATACTTTATGGATTTACATGTTGAAAAGATACCAGCTTCAGAAGTTATACTGTTTAGCTTTTTAATGGATATGGTTGGGAACGTTTGGACAAACTAAGCTGGAGTTTACATTTTTTTATTATTTCATGTACCATAATGCATACCTAGTTTATTGTAAGTACTGTTTGTTTGAAATTGGCGGGATTTTATAAATTAACTATCTATGGATGCATGATTTATTTATTTTAGCTTTTGTTACATTTGGTTCAACAAGATGTTGTGTTTAAATTAAGCTACTATTGTTTATATTTTTTGCTTCATCTTTTTATAACTATAGATTGTGCTTCCGCTAGGCAGATTTAGTTTGAGTCTACAGAGTCTTCTGATTTTATGTTATAATTGAATGAGTACCATTATTTTCTTTGAGAGGGTATAGCCTCCCCACAAAACCTATTTACACCCTCTCTGTTAGTTGGAATCCATTAACATTTAGGGAGGTGCACCCAAGGTTGTACACCAGACCCTTTTTAGCACTGTTCGGGTGGTTGTTTCAGTTCAAGTCATTACAAAGTTGTATCAAATGAGTTCAAGATTGGGAATTAGTAGTAGTTTTTTTCAGAATACTATTGACATTTAAAATTCTTTTGTTTATTTCTGATGGTTTTTACTATTTGAGTAATGGTAGACTAGAGATAGTTTACAATTGGAACTGAGATTCTATATTGTGCCTTGGTGCCTCCAACCCCAGGTACGAGAGATGGACCATGTTTCTGTGGGTGGGAATTGATAAATATTTTTCAAATTACAGTTTATATGATTTCCAAATCGGTGGAACACTTTGTGTGTGATGTTATTAATTGTAATATGTAACCCTTCACTCGGTGCGGTAATGGGGAATTGGACCTTGGCCCGGTATGGAAAGGCGTGAATGTTTGGATATTGATAAACACATTTTTTGGCTATTTAAATTTAATAACTACGCATATGATTTGGGAAGTGATAATTCCTTGTGAAGAATATCAATTGACATGCATTGTATAAATTTTAATGTGATTGTTGAAATTCCTGATTGAATTTCTAGTTTAATGTAATTTACTTTTCCATTCTATATAATTATTGAATTTAAAGTGGAGAATATGTTTTTGGGACTTCCTCCTATATGAGCTCAAAGGTACCATGGCTAAGGTGATTTTGATAACCAGGATTAGCCGATTTGGTTGTTGGGTTGGTGTCATCATTTGATGTCTGGACGGGCATGGCCTGAGGTACTTTAATACGTTGCCGAGTGGTCTGGTGAGGTGGAGACGTAACATAACTTTGTAGTGGCTAAATAGGGACAATTCCTTGTAGTCTTGATTGT
This sequence comes from Viscum album, assembly GCA_963277665.1. Taxonomy (NCBI): domain Eukaryota; kingdom Viridiplantae; phylum Streptophyta; class Magnoliopsida; order Santalales; family Viscaceae; genus Viscum; species Viscum album. The sequence goes on along the minus strand of OY728148.1, from coordinate 1,916,746,765 downwards.
GATAATTTATTGTATGAGGTTTCCCACTTTTTTCCTCAAAAGTGATTTTCAAAAAAAAATATTATTTTTCAGTCAGTCAGAAAGGAGGACCTGAGGCCGAGATTCCATGGGAATGGGATATGGTATAAGAGAGTATGGGTAGTAGTTATGAGATTATTTTTAATGAATTCCTTATCTATGTTACATATATATGTGTGGTAATTATATGCAATTAAATTATTTATTGGGATCCTTTTTGATGACTCAGATGGGGAATCAGGTGGGAGATGATACAGTCCCACAAGAGTAGGATTAGGTTCAGGATCTGTTGTAGGAAAAGCATGAGCCATAGTTATAGGCTCAGGAACATGATCATGTTTAGGAGCACTATAGGTAGGAAAATAGCTGAGTTTGGTTTCGGTTGGTATTTGGATTGATGATAAGCTTCGTTCTATTCTGGTACGTGTCTTTCATGGGATAGACAACGGTGTGCAGGTTACAGATCCATCTATGAAATATCTGACGTGGGTGTTCCAGTCGCAGCACTGAAATCTTTTTTAGGGTTAGTGTTGTAAGGAACCAATGTTTTTTAATAGAAATTACCTTCTCATAAGTATTTCATAAAATTACATGAAAACATAACGTAATAAACTACTAATTTCAATGTGACCTTTAAACATAAGTTCGAGACTTCCGTGTTTGGAAATTCAAAAATTTGGCTCACACGGTTGTAATCAGTAAGTTATTTGGAGTCCGATAAGAAAAACATAATTTTTAGTGAATAATAACATACCCTTATGAATATTGATATACCATAATGAATTGTAACCTCACCTATGATAGTATAAAAATAATATTCACATTGGATGTTCAATATAAATATATTTTAGAATAAGTTAATGAATGTTTTAAAATTGGTTTTGATAATAAATTTTTATTTTATTAAAATATTAAAATAATAATATTTAGATAATTATTTATGAATAATGTAATTCAGTTTTGTATTCTACATGTTGAAAAATGGTTATGGTGAAATTGTGGGATTATTCTGAAATACATGAATTTTTTATAAATAGTAAAATTTGGTAATTTACAATAAATGCTATATAAGGGATTTATTGTGTAATTGATGATGTTATGATGATTTAAGACCACTTTCTTCGGTATCACATTATAAGAGTATTATTCTTGGTCATGGAATACATTCTATTCCATGTATTGTGAAAAAATAATAAATTAATGACTATTATATTATGAAGTCCCTCCTCTCCTCCACTGTAAAAACCCCTCTCCACTCACTCTTCCCTTCACTCCTCTCAAGCCATGTAGCTTGCCAATATTCTTCACAAATCTCTCCCCAAGGACCTCCGACAGGTCCAAAATCTCCTAGCCTCTTCAAAATATCAAAACCTTTCCCCTTAAGAGGATCTCAAAGGACGAATTCTGAAGAGGTAAATTCATATTTCCAATTCCTTCTTTTCATTTATGTTTTTATCTTTTTATTTCTATACTCATCTACCTACACCCAAATGGTATGACAACTCTAGTAGAATAAATTTAATGGAATTATATAATTCTAATGGGATACTTAATTATATTCTCTTCATTCCCCATCCTTTAGTTTGAAATAAATGAAAGCACTGTTTGAGATGTTTTAATTTAGCACATTCAAGGAAAATAATTTATAAATTTCTATTTTTATCATTAATTATGTTCATGAAACCATTTGTGTTATGGTTCAAACAGATAATAATATATGTAATATATCTTATTTTTAGTTCTTTAAACTTTTTTTACAAATGGTATTAAGTTATAAATCAAAACATGTTCTTTGTAATCAAATCCACTGATTAAAAAAAACTGTTAAAACTAATGTTATATATATAATAATTCGACATCACTTTTAAGTATCCTAATTAAAATTAAAACCAGGTAATATCCTGGATGTTCACTAATTAATATTACTTCAATTCTAGAAAACCACTTCCATCTTACATATAATCCCAAATTTAATATAAGTTAACTGATCTTTTAAAGGCAACTAAACATACAAGCCCAAACAATGAAATTGATCCTTATAACTAATGAAAAAGGCTCTGAATGAACTAAATTTTTTTATAATAAATAAATTACCTACATAAGTGGTTCTGGAATTATTAATTAAAAATAATATATTTTTTTATTCAAGGCATTAATAACAAGTGGAGAACAACAGCAGATTTATTGTAAGCAATCATCTACTTTTCACTCTTAGTCACGATTTTTCTCTATGTTATGCCTTTTTGTGTAATACCAAGTGATGGGGTGAATTTACCACCTCCTAGAAACTTCCCTCAGGATTGAAAAGTTATTATAAACACCTTATCTCTCTCATCATGCTCTCTTAGTTACACCCGATACCATACTGATAAACTGAAATGGATTCTACCTGAACTCCCTTTATCCCTTCGGGTTGCTTTATCTTTCTATTTCACAAAACTTTTGTTGTCTTTTAATAATATGTAAAACTTATAAATTCTGTTTATATGCTACATTAACACGGTCCATGATCCATCTATCATTCCTTTTTTGGGATATACATACTATTAAGTGAAATCATCCTCGATAATTCCCAATAAGCACACTCATTTTAATGGAACATCCTGAACATTTACACAATATCATGTGCACTCTATCCTCTATTTTAAGAAACCGTTGTATTTATAAAATAAGTATTTCTTTTATGAAAACCTTTTTTATTGAATTATATTTTTATATAAAATAATGTTCTGTTTACTATTTTAAAAATCTATAGTATTTTCCTTAAAACCACACAAAAATGTTTTAATGATAATGTTTCTCAAATACATTTCTTATATGTTGTCACTTATATTTTTCACCACCTAACATGTTTTATGACTATATTACCTAATGAACGTCCATGTATGTTCTAATCAATTTCTTTCAAGGACACTTTCATGATACACTCATTTGTTATGCTTTACACCAGGATTGTGGAACCCAATTCTCTCCATGGGCATCCTTATGTTTATGTATGGTTGATTATGTATGATTCTATATGTGGTAAGAATATTTATGTGGAAAGATTATTCATGAATATTTATAGATTGGTATGCCCAAATATCCCTCCAATGCATTAGGTATGGTTATGTCTTATGAGATGCGATGTGAAACAGGATTGGCAGTTAGCCTTGATCTGTAATGAAATGGGAAACATGATTAGCGGTTAGCCTTGATCTAAACTAAAGAAAGTTTTTATGATTCTGACTCATTTGTTTGATTCCATGTTTATATGATCCCATGATTATATGATACTATTTCATATTTTCCATGTTTTCGATGTCAGTATGTCATGCCTCCTAACTCTTGTTCTTAAGATATATCCTTACGTTAATTCCCTTACTAGGATTTTCAGCTCATCCAATTCTTCATGTGTTCCCAATGGCACCCTATGCAGATGTAAGGGCTCAAAGGATGTTAGGAGACTATTATAGAGATGAAATAAATATGTTTTTTTTAATCCCCATGTTTTAAGTTTTATGTATCTAGTCTTCCAAGACACTAGACTTAAAGATCCTTGGCTTGTACTGTGATGATTAATTATGATTAAAATCATGAAATGTTATATGTAAAAGGATGTGTACACTATAGTTGGTATTATAGGCTGGTATAGTTATTTTTTGAGATTAGGAATAGAGAAACTTAGCGAGAACCTAAAGGATGAAACTATGTAGAAGAAACATTACATAATTTTGGTGAGTATTGAGTAAGTGGTTTATCAAGAAAATACATCCCTATCTTGATATAAGCCGGTAGAGGTGGCTCTGTCACAACTGTATCTAGGGGTAAAACCCAAAAATACCGCATTGAGAATGACTCGAATAGGAACTGTTGCATGACAATGCACCTTGTTGCACTCATGGTTACGACACACTCGAGGTATATGCTTTGGTAGATTCAAGAGCTTAGTACAAACCATTATAAAGGGAGAAAAATAATCCCATAAGAATATAAGTTTTGAAATAGATTGTGGATAAACTAGATATAATCTTATAGAATCACAAGTCCGGATATACATCTTATTTATAAGTGTATACTTTTATTTTCAAAGATTCCTTTTTATTCTCAATATCTTATTATTCAAGACCTCTAATTATACGCACTTTTTTTAGATAATGGAGGGAAAGAGAATAACATGTTCCAAAAAAAATGTGATAGGAAATATGATGATTTCTATAATGATATGCCTGATGTGATGGAAACGTGTGCACAAAACATCATGGAAGTACATGCCCAGTAGCCTTGAGTTATAAATAATAAATTTAATCGGGTGTAACATCCCCCTCCTCCAATGAAAGAGAATGTGTCTGTAGAATTATTCATGCTGCAAATCCTTCCCATGATTAGTGGATCTTATGATGCCCTCCTCGCATAACAGTGGATTAACTCCATTGAAAAGATATTCCCCATTCTCTAGTTCTCGGAAAAATATAAGGTTGTACTTGAAGTCCATCGTTTTGATGGGGAAGCTGATCAGTGGTGGACACTAATATGCAATACAATGTCCCAAGGGGAAATTGATTCCATTTATTGGGAGGAATTCCATAGAATGTTTTTCAACAAATATTTTCCTCGCACCCTACGTCTCAAGATGGAAAGAGAGTTCCTCGAACACATGAAGATGGAAGATTATTCCATCGAGGCGTATGAAGTTATCATTATAAGGCATGCGAGGTACACCTCTGGAATTTCCATGAACTCCAAAAGCACAATGGATCGCTTCTCTAGCTAACTAAAGACGAGTCTATTAAAAGTGTTGGCACTTAAAGACATTTAAATTTATTAGGATATTGTTGTTTGTCACCTAATTGTGGAAATGGATATTGGAGACTCTCAATGGTCTCATGGGCCCCTTGACATGAAGCAAAAAATACAAAACAACATGGGTGGTTAATCAAACAAATCCCATTATGGAAAGAAGCCTCACTTTACCCATTGAAAAAATTGTTGCAAGAAGCATCTTGATGACTGTCCCAAGGGACCCATGAATTGAATCAAATACAGAATGCTTGGTCATCTGGCCCTGTATTGCAGAAGGGATATGAAAAATCATGCTAATGTTGAAGATGAATGGAAGGTTAAGATCAACACTCAGCCTACAACACATTGTTACAACTAGATGGAACTTGGGTATTATGTGAACAATTTCCCCAAGTTGAGGATTTTCAGAGACAATTAGCATCAAACTCCAAGGAATCAAGGAAGGGATTATGCTATCACTACTACTGAGGTGGATCCAGAAAAGGATGTGGTGATAGGTACACTTGTTATTAATTCATTAATAGAGAACATACTATTTAATTATAGTTCTTCACATTCTTTCTTATCTTGAAAGTTTAGTAGAACTATTGAAATGCCACCTCTAAATAAGGAGGAAAATTTATCTGTGAGAACAATAAATGGGGAATTATTGTGTCCATGGTTTATAACTCCTCCCTTGTTAACATTTGTGGACTGGACCTCCTAGAAAATATCGTCATAGATACATTAGTGGAGTTTGATGCTATATTGGTCATGGATTGACTATCTTTGTACAAGGCGAACATCAATTGTAAGGAAAGGTAGATAACTTTTCAAATACTGAAGGATCCTCCGATTATATACAAGTGTCAGGAGGAAGATGAGTCTCTTTTAGAAACTTCATCTCAATTTTGGATATTTCTTATTTGTGAGGAATCATATCTAGCTCAAATTATTGGGAAAAAGGATAAAATCAAGCTTGAAGATGTTCCCATCGTGAGGAGTTACACAGATATATTCCCTGATGAGTTGTCTAGACTTCATCCTAATCGATAGGTTTAGTATTTAATTGAACTTATCCCTAGATCTCTGTAAATCTCAATGAAACCTTACAAAATTGCCACTATAGAGCATGAAGAGCTGAAGAAGTAGTTATATGATAATATAGAGAAGGTGTTTATATGCCCAATTGCTTCACCAAGGGGTGCTTTGGTCCTCTTCCTTATGAAGAATTATCGATCAAATTTCCACTACATTGATTATCACGAGATCAATAAAATCACAATAAAGAACAAGTATCCCCTTTGACGGATAGATGTCTTGTTCGATCAGCTTCGTGGGGCCAGTCATTTCTCTAAGGTGGACCTTCGGTTAAGAAATCACCAGCTAATGGTGAGGAAGGAAAATATTCCCAATACTGCATTTCAAATGAGGTATGAACACTATGAGTTCATAGTAATGCCCTTCGGACACACTAATGCTCCAAAAAAATTCATGGAATTAATGATTTGAGTCTTTAGAGATTACGTTGCCAAATTTGTGGTGGTCTTTATTGAAGATATTGTAATATACTATAAGAGTAAGGAGGTACATGATTAGCATTTGAAAACTGTGTTAAAGACTCTACGAAGGTATAAGTTATATGAAAAGTACAGTAAATGTTAGTTCTGGATGGAGGATGTATCATTCATGCGGCATGATATCACCAATAAAGGGATATCTGTGGACCCTTCCAAGATGAAGGAAATTAAAGGGTGTTGAATGCCAACATCTGTAAGGAGATCCGCTGCATTTTCGGTCTAGCTGGGTATTATCAACGATTCGTGAAGAACTTCTCATAATTGTCAAACACAATGTCCAAGCTTACATGAAAGGGAGTAAAGATTGTTTACACACAGAAATGTGAAGACAGTTTCAAGGAGTTGAAAAATATGCTTATCACCATGCCGGTACTCACACTCCCATCAATTAGAGAACTATTTGTGGTGTATAGTGGTTCTTCTAATAATGTTTTAGGTTGTGTGCTAATGAAAAATGATAATTTTATATCCTATAGCTCAAGGCATCTAAATATCCATGAGAAAAACTATCATACGCATGATCTGGTGTTAGAAGTCGTGTTCTTTGCGTTGGAAATCTTGAGGCATTATCTCTATGGGAAAAATGTGAGATATATATTGACCAAAAGAGTCTCAAATATATATTTACACAGAAAGTGAATAATATGCTCCAGTGAAGATGGATATAACTCATCATGAATTATGACTGCTCAATCCACTATCATCCCGGTAAGGCAAACAATGTGGCATATGCTCTAAGTAGAAAGGATCATGCATCTTTATCAATGATGAGAATTTAAAAAGATATGATCATATTATATTTGAAATGGATGGACATGGGAATCATTATGGGGGGGAACATCAATAATCCATTCTCAAATGATTTCTCAATCATCGCTCATGGAGAAAATAAAAGACACTTAAAGAAAGCATGTGGAAATTCAAAAAGGAGTAGAAACTATTATAAATTGGAAATCCTTCAATTTCAAAATTAATGAGGAAGGACTTGTATGATTTGGGACATGATTATGTGTACCATCCGATCCAGATATAAAGAAGTAGCTATTGGGTGATGTGCATATCTCAACCTTCTCTATCCACCCATGAAGCACAAAGATGTATTGAGATCCCTGAGAAAACTTTGGTGAGACAATATGAAAATGGGGATTGTTGTATATATTTCAAAGTGCCTCATATGTCAGCATGTGATTGTTGAGAGACAATAGTTTAATGGGATGATGCATCCAACAACTATACCAGGATGGAAGTGGGGGAACATTTCCTTGGACATTTTCACTGGAAATCCAATGACATCTAGAGAATGTAATTTTATAAGAGTCATTGTGGATTGTCTTACGATGACAGATCACATTATCATTGTTCGAGAGGACTTCTCATTGGATTTACTTTCATATATTTACGTAATTGAATTGATAATGCTTCATGGAGTACCACTATCTATTGTGTCCGATCATGATCCGAGATTCACCTCATTGTTCTAGAAAAGTCTCTAGCATGCTCGAAGAACTGAAATGAGCTTTAGTACGCCCTATCATCCTCAAACTAATGGCCAATATGAGTGATATATTCAAACAATGGAAGACATGTTTAGAGCGTGTTCAATTGAATTCAATGGAGGATGGGACCAACATCCTCCACTTTTTGAATTCCCCAACAACAATAGTTTCAACTCTAGTATCTGAATGGAACCATATGTATCCCTTTATGGGAAAATGTGAAGAACATCAGTGCATTGGGATGAAGATAGTGAGGGTAAACTGGTAGGACCTGAAATGGTCGATGAAATGGTGGAGAAGGGGAAAACCATTCAGTAGCACATCAATGAAGCCCAAAGTCGGCAGAATAGTTATTCACATAACCGTCAAAGAGACCCTAAGTTCAAAGTTAGATACATGGTAATTCTACATATATCCCCATGAAAAAGGTCATGAGGTTTGGGAAGAAAGGGGAGTTATGTCCCATGTACATCTGCCCCTTAGATATCCTTGATCGAGTTAGAGCTGTGGCCTATCAACTAGCACTTCCAACCACCATGTCGAAATTACATAATGTAATCTCTCGTAAGGAAGTACATACCAGACCCTTCACATTTACACTCTTCATAGGTGGAAAAGTTGGAGGATGATCTCTCTTAAGAGGAGCATCCAGTGAAGATCATGGATAGTTGAGTCAATTTTCTATGCAAAAAGAGTACTCATCATGTCAAGGTACTATGGAGAAACCATAAATATGATGAGGAAACATGGGAACTGGATAAAGTAATTAAGGAAATCCCCCCACAACTATTTTGGGCTTGTAATGTAAAACAAAATTTTGAGGGATTAATTTCATGAGGGGAAAAGAATGTAATGATCCAATGTTTTTAATGGAAATTAATTTATCATAAGTATATAATAAAATCACATGAAAAAATAACATAATGAACTACGATGTGTTAAGTGACCTATAGACATATGTTGGACACATCAATGATTGTAATTTAAAACATATTACATACACAGTAGTAATCAATAAGTTATTTTGAGTCCGATAAAAAAACATAATTTTTGGTGAGTAGTAACCTACCCTAATGAATAGTAACATACCGTTATGAATAGTGATACAACCTAATGAATATTAACCTCACTTATGATAGTATAAATATAATGTTCACGTTAGAAGTATGATATACCTATATTTTAGAATAAGTTAATGAATGTTTTAAAACTGGTTTTGATAATAAATTATTATTTTTATTATATATTAAAATAATCATATTTAGGAAATCAATGTTGAAAAATGGGCTTCATTTTTTGATTTTACATGTCAAATAATGGTTCAGATGTATTTTTTGGATTTTTCTGAAATACATTAATTTTTAATGAATAGTAAAATGCGATAATATACAGTAAATGCTATATAAGGGATTTATTCAGTCATTGATTATGTGCTACTTATGTAAGATCACTTGCTTCAGGATCAAATGATAAAATTACTGTTATTGGTCATGGAATAAAAACTATTCCTTGTCTTCTGAAAAAATAATAAATTAATGATTATAATATTATGGAATCCCTCCTCTCCTCCACTATAAAACCCCACTTCACTCACTCTTCTCTTCAATCCTCTCAAGACTTGTGCCATTCCAATATTCTGCCTAAATCCCTCCCCAAGATATTCCCCCACGTCCAAAATCTTCTATCCTTTTCAAAATACCAAAACCTCTCCACTTAACAGGTTCTCAAAGAGGAAGTCTCAAGATGTAAATTCCTCTTTCCAAATACTTCTTTTTTTATGTTCTTTTCTTTTTGGTTCTTTCTTCACCTCCCATCACCAAAATCATATAATAAATCTATCAGCATACATGTACTAGAATTCTATTATCCTAATGGGACAATTCATTATCTTATCTTGTTTCACCACACATTTATTTTACAAAAATGAAAGCTCCATTTGAAATTTTGTAATTTAGCACATTCATGGAAAATAATTAACCAATTTATATGATTATCATTATTTTGGCCATGAAACCATTTGAGTTATGGTTGAACCAAATTATTATATTTTTAATATATCCTATTTTTAGTTCTGTAATCCTTTTTTACCAATTGTTTAATGTTATAATTCATAACCTGTTCATTGTAATCAAATCCACCGATTAACGAAAACAATTATAACTAAGTTTATATATATAATAATTCGACTTCACTATAAGTAACCTAATTAAAATTAATACCATTTAATCTCCTAGATGTGCACTAAACAATATAACTTCAATTCAGGACAACCACTTTCATCTTACATATAGTCCAAACATGAATATAAGGGAACCGATCTTTTAAATCCAAGTTAACAAATGAGCCAAAACAATGAAATTGAACATTATAACTAATCAAAATGGCATTGAATGAACAAAAACCGGTTACAATAAATGAATTAAATATAATAGAGGTTCTTGAATTATTAATTAATAATCCTATATTTGATTATTCAGGTATTTAATAACAATTGGTGAACACCAACATATTTAAGGTAAGGGATCCTCTCCTTTTCACTCTTAGTCAAGATTGTTCTCAATGCAATGCATTTTTGAGTAATAACTAGTGATGGGGTATATTTTCTCACCTCATCAAACATATATAATGTTTTACAGGTGATGAAAAACCCATTATCTTTCTAATCATGCTCTCTTAGTTACACATTATTCCATGCCAATAAACTGTAATGGATTCTACCTGTACTCCCATTATTCCTTAGAGTTGCTCGATCATTATTTATTACCAAAATGTAGTTTTCTTTTTTATTTAATTAAAACAAATAAATTCTAATTATATTATCTATAATAATTTTCTAGGATTCATCTATCATTCTCTTTTGGTGATATACATGCTTTTAAGTGAATCCCTACTCAATACTTCCCAATAAGAACACACGTTTTAAAGGAACTTCCCTAACATTTACCCAATATCATGTGAACTCTATCCTCTAAGGCACCATTGTCTTTATATAATCAGTATATTTATTTTAAAAAAAATCATTGTTCAATTATGGTTTTATATAAAATAATGTCAACATTATTTTTTTAAAATCACTATAGTACTTTCTATAGAACCACAGAAAAAATGTTTTAATGCTAATGTTTATGGAATACATTTCTTATATGTTTTCACTTATATTTGTCACCAACTAGAATATTATAAGGATATATTACCTTATGAACGTCCATGTATGTTTTAATCTCTTTATTTCATGTACACTTTCATGATAAACTCACTAGTCATGCTTTATGTCAAGATTGTGGTACCCAATTCTCTCCATGGGTATCATTATGAATATGAATGGTTGATTTTGTATGATTGTATATGTGGTAAGACTATTTATGTTGAATGAATATTCATTAAAATGATGATATGGTGGGCCCATATAGCGGTCCAATGCATTGGGTAATTTTAAGCCTCATGAGATGCAATGTGAAACAAGATTGGCTGTTAGACTTGACCTGTACTGAAATGGGAAACATGATTGTAGGTTAGCCTTGAACCATAATAATGAAATGTTTTACAATTCTGACACATTTATATGATTAAATGTATATATGGTCCCATGTTTATATGATGTTATTTCTTATTGTCCATGTTTTGGATATCAGTATGTCATGCCTCCTAACTCATGTGCTTAAGATTTATCCTTACGTTCCTTCCCTTATTGGTCTTTACAGCTCATCCATTTTTTCAGGCATTTCCTAAGGTACCCTATGCAGATATAAGGTCTTAAAGGAAGTTAGGATCTCATTATGGATATTAAATAATTTTTTTATCCCCATGATTTATGTTTTATATACCTAGTCTTCCAAGACACTAGACTTAACCAGCTTCAAGAGCTATATTGTTTTAGCAATCGAATAGAGATGGTTTGGACCGTGAGGGATTTCCTAGAGGGAGTTTACTTTTTTTTCTTTCTTTTTTGTTCCATCATGCTTACCTTGTTTATTGTAGCTACAATTGGACATTCATTGACACCCTATTATATATTGAAATTTTGTGGATGCATTATTTGTCTATTCTAGTAGTCGTTTAGAGTGGTTCAACATGCTGTTGTGTTTACATTTCACTATTATTATTTTTATTAGTTGCTTCTACTATTTACTGTTATAGATTGTGCTTCCACTATGTGGGTATTTATCATGTCTAAAGTGTCTTCTAATTTTATTTTATTGTTGGACTAGTTGAAGTCATTTATCTGAGAGGGTATAGCCTCCCAAAAATTCTTGTTTACACCTTCACTTCTTATAGGTAGCCTTTAGAATTTGTGGTGGTGTGCCTAAGGTAGTAACACACGACACGTTTGGCACTATTCATGTGGCTGTTTGTGTTTGGGTCGTTTATGCCAATGAAATGATAAAATGACTATTTTTAATATTTATTACGTAAATAGTAATTTTACATAAAAGCTGGTGCTATTTTGAATAGCATACACATCACCCAACAATTATTTTCTCTGAAATAATACGTTGCACACCAGACTGAGTTATATTGAAACATAATATGTTGTTAATATTATTATTTTATGGGGTATTTATTGAAAATCTATTCTATTTATGGGAATGAATATGAATAACTATATTATGTTTACACATGTTTAATAAATATTTTTACATTTATTCAATAAGTTTAATATATTTAATGGAATAATAAATAACATTTTATGCATAAAAATATCAATATTATTAAAATGTAGATTTCCACCCTTTTAATCAATAACCAATTTATTATTATTTTTATTTATTTGAAAAATTTTATCTGAAAATTAAAACATAATTTTTGAAATTTTAATATAAAAATTTAATTTCCAAGTAATTCTTAGTTTTCTAAGGACATTTACATGTTGAGGAATAAATAATAAAACTAATTTTTTTTCCAAAACTGATTTTTTCATCTAATTTATTTATATATATATATATATTATGTTTTCATTTGGTTTTATTTTATAAATAGATTATTATTTTTTAAAAAAATTATTAATGTCATTGGAAACAATATTACAATTAATTTAGATAAAATAAATAAACCAAATTTTGAAAATTTTTACTTGAAAAACCATCATGGTCATCCCTCCAGTGTGATTAAATTTAAATTGATTTATTCTATTTTTGTGATAAAATTTTGAAAAATGGTAATAATCTGCAATAATTTAATATTTATAATATGGATAACATTGTTTTTGAAATAATGAATACCAAATATAATTTAAATTAATTAAATCGAATCAGTGGAAAACTAGCTTAATAAGGGACTCAAACTGACATGAGATAGCCATAATAAGCTACAGACATGTCCAAAATCCATTCTCTATTCATATTTAGACAATATATTCCCCTGTATATAATTTGTAAATGTATTTTATCCACCTTTCATCAGAAAAATGTGGGTGGAATTGCCTTTTCAAATTTTAACAATAATCTCACTTCTCATCCACATTAAAAAGTCACACAAACATCCCATTTCATCAAAGAACTCATGAATCATTTAATTGACTAATATATTCCCAAATATATCATAAATATACCTCCCATTATTGTAATGTCCCGTTTCTGGAAACCACCAAGTGGCACCTCGTACCCGGTTGGTCACATGGCCTCAAGAACATTTCCCTGAATGCCAGATGATACCAACTAGAAGAGAGGGAATTGGGTGTGAGGAAATTATACCCTCATCGGAAGAGTAACACAACATAAGTAAAACTGATAGCAATAGTCTAGGTAGAAAAACATTCAATAGGTATATAGAGGAAGTAATGAACAACTTGAGTACACTTAGGTATTTATATATAGTGATGAAATATAAACATGTCTAAGAAAGCAACCAAACAAGTCACAAGACTATAATAAAATACTAAACCAAAGTACAAAAGAAAACATAAAAAACCTCCACAACATCACAATCCTTAGCTTGGTCCCATTCTTCCTAGCTTCGCAACAATCAAGTACCTAATGTAGAAGGGCTCTTGACCTTACATATACCTACAACAATATAGTCTGTTTCGGACCAAAAGCATGACCCAAACAGGGTGTGACACTGAATCCCAAAATTCAACCACCCAAAGATCTGTAACTAATAGTCATTGAATATATATGGCATGCGGTAATCAAAATGAAGCAGAAAAAAAAGAATTACTCAAAAGTAAAAAATCATACAGTTTCAAATGCATTCAATTATCAGATATCTAGTAAGTAGATTATCATAAGTATGGAACCCTAAGGGATGTACTCACAGTCTACCAACTCTTGTCCAACAGAATCAATAAAGTAACCATCTGGTAAGTATAGATTGTTAAACACCCCTGGTTCAGCTTTTTCACATACTCCATGAAAATGCAGTCACCATCAATTCCACTTATAGTCTCATATCGGTAACAAAAAAGTGCTCTGGGGAAACACTCAATGTCTAGTTCCCCATATGGCCCGCATCAAGGAACTACTTACATTATGAGGAATCACTTACATCCTTTCCTCCTATGGTATCACATCGTAATTGTAAACTAACACTCTTGAAAAGCCCTCAACATACATTCTCCCTATGGTCTACTACACCAGGTTCTTACTGTCTGGTGTAGGTCAATCGAGCACAACAATATATAAAGGCAAAATTATACCTCATGAACTACGTGGCTAAATAGTTAACATCATAAAAAATTGTCAGATAAATAATATTACTCCATCCAATTAGAAATAGGAATGGAAATCAAGTAGACTAACATGCTATGCAAGAACAAACGGTCTTAACTAATAAAATCTAGGAAAATACATCCATAGAATAGCAATTAACCATATTTAAATTCAATTTACCTCTACCCAAGCATAAAAATCATAGCAGACAACAACATGGTTAAAAATGTGAACACGCAATACCCCAATCAAGGGTATTGGGAACTTTTTCACATATAACTCAATGAATATCTACATAAAGGCACAAACGACCTACCTCGACATCGTCTGATCGATATACCCTAGTTTCGGCCCTTTTATCGACCTAGAATGCATTATATCTACAAAAATGACTAAAAAATTCAATAGAGGATAACATGATAAAGAGGAGAAATCAAGAATTGAGGATTAAAAAGAAGAGATAACCCACCGATGTGATTCCAACGAAACTAATGGAGTTTGATTCAGAGAACAGATGCTCGGTTCGGGGATCAAAGAAGGATCAGTGTCATATGGATTCTCTCAGTCAATGAAGGCAAAGAAGAAGACACTTCTACCAACGATACGTGACCCCATTTCGTTTAATGAAAAAAAGAAAGTACATTGTGTGTACTTTAGATGTACACGGCATATACTTACCCTTACCAGCCCCTGCATTAGGCGGTCTCCAGGTTACCACATATGGCTATGTGCTCGGTCTTTACACGGCCAACACACTGCTACATGCCAAAAAAACAGTACATGACATGTTCATACAAATACATGACGACTACATACATGTACACAACACGTACTTAATGAATTTATCAAAACTCGCCTTTTTTTAAAAAACACCAAAAATGATAAAATCATACCTGAGAAGATGTTCCAAGTTGTTAAAAACTTCTCCAATTAAAGTATTTCTTCCTTGAATTTCCCAAGAATGGTGGAATAGAAGAATAATATTTGAAAATCTTTGGCCTCTGTGACCGTATCTCAGCCTCCTTCTCCCATGTCTCATCTTGTACTCGCCCATGTTATCATAGCACTCGTACCAGAGGAAGAAAAATACCATAGAGAACATTCTTACATCGATCAACAACCCTTATAGGGTGCTCTTCTAATGAGGCATCCACCTATAGCTCAAACACCTTCTATTGTAAAACAAGAGACAGTTCTGAGAAGTAATGTAGAAGATGAAAAAACATTGAAGAAGTCGTGTATATCCCGCTTCCTCTGAGGTAAATACAACCAATAAGCATCCTTCCTGACACTATCCCACACCTCTAACAGTCTGACATAGCTCATTGAAAGCTTAACCTACCTCCTAATCCTCATGTGTCCCATCCTAAGAGTGAGACCCAAGAAAACCAGATCTTTGACCTTGAACTCCAGAGGTCATCTCTATTGATCAGCATAATACTTCCGTTGAGACTATGCAATATCCATACTCTTCTGAATCAACTCTATCTACTCTGAGGTCTCCTAGACATGTCGAGGTCCCAGCATAGCTGCCTCTCCTCCCTCTAGCCAGCATAAGAGTGATCGGCATGTCCTACCACACAATTCCTCAAATGTTTTCATCTGAATAGTGTCAGGAAAACCATTACTGTAGGAAAAATCCAATATATTTATGTGATCCTCTCACGAACATCTAAAATCTATGATACATGGTCGAAGCATGTCCTCAAGCACCTGAATCATATACTCGGACGTACCATTTGTCTAGGGAGGGTAGGTTGTACTCATAATTACATGTATTCCTGATGCCCTTTCACATCCCAGCCAGACCCAAGAAGTAAAACAGGCATCCCTATATGAAGAAATGGAGTGTGAAACTACATGTAATTTCACAATCTCTCAGATTTATAACCCTCACATCTCATCAACACTAAAGGTATCCTTGACCAGTTAAAAGTGAGCATCCTTCATGAGTCTATCAATGGAAAACCATACTGCATCATTCCCTCGAGGTTACCTCGGTAATCCTATCATGAAATCCATCGTGACATCATTCCACTTCCACATTGGATTGGGTAACTGCTGAAAAAGCCCTGCTGGTCACTGATGCCCAACCTTCACCTGCTAACAGCAAGAACACCGCATGACAAAACTAGCAACATCTATCATCATACCTGGACACCAATACAATTGGTGTTGATAAAAATACGTCTTCATGACACCAAGATGAACATCCCAAACTAAGGAATGAAAGTCTCACATCATCTCATCGTGAATGTTTGATGGAACCCACACGTGACCATGAAATCATAAGATCTCATCCTCACCTACTATCTATCCAAGAATAGGGGCATCTCTTGAAACACTCTCTATAGGAGTAGGCCATAAAAATATGATATCTTCCTCATTCTCACATGATAATGTAGAGTTGAGGTATCAGCTAAATAAGAAAGAAACGTATTCCCTTGCTATTCGTGAACATCCAGATTCATCCAAGAAAACAGATCCATAAGCTACCACTCACTGCTAGCCTTCTAAACTACCTGTATCTGAGTCCTCATGCTTAGCGCATCAGCCACAGTATTTCCTTTCCCTATCATGTAGGAAATCTCAAATTCAAAGGACTAAGGTTACTCAACCCACCTTCACTATCTCAAATTTGGGTAATGCTGAGTGAATATATATATTTGAGACTCTTGTGGTCAGTGAAAACACCAAATGCTCTTTTAGATGATAATGTCTCCAACAGCGTAAGGCATGAACAACTACAGCTAGGTCAAAATTGTGCATCAGGTAGTTTCTATTATATGGCCTCAACTACCGATATGTGTGCACAATGACTCATTGTACATGAATAAGAATAGATCCTAGCCTGATACATGATGTATCACTGTAAATAGAATAGCTCTTTCTCGCATCTAGAAGTACTAGTATCAGTGCTGAATTCAACCTCACATTCAGCTCCTGATTGGACGACTCACAAGAATCTATCCAAAATTACTTCACACACTTCTTAAGTAGGCTATTCAGTGGAACTACGAATAATGAAAAGTCCTATATAAAACTATTGTAGTGACAATCCAGCCCTAAAAAACTCTATACCTCAAAGTTGTTCTTCTGCTGCACCCATAAAACTACTTCTCTCACATTGTCTTAGTCTACTGATACTCCTACCTATTAGATAACAAGATCAAATAAGTGATGTTGATTCATTTAAATGTTGAACTTTGAGAGGATAACATATAACGTTTTCTCTTATAGTATACTCGAAACGAGCTCAAGATGTGTGGTGTGGTTGTGTCCAGTATGAGAGTAAACCAATATACAATCCATAAAGTATACCACAAAAGAAACCATGTATGGATAGAACAATGGATTCATCATTTCCATAAAAACTGCAGGTACGTTCGTGAGACATAATGGAATAACCACATACTCATATAGACCATATCTGCTCCGAAAGGCTGTAAGAGGTACACTTGATGGTCTAATGCGCAACAGATGATAACCAGTTCTAAAGTTAATATACAAGAACACCTGGGATCCTTGAATTTGATCAAACAGATCATCAATCCTTGGCCAGGTATATAGCTTCTTGACTATCAACTGGTTCAATATCTGATAATCCACACAAATCCAGAGCGTACCATCTGACTTCTTCCCAAACAAGATGGGCGAACTCCAAGGAGAGGTGCTGGGTCAGATAAAACACTATGTCTACAACTCCTCCAACAACTTCTTGAGCTCCTGAAACACATGTGTAGACATATTAAAATGAATAATGTATTGTGGTGCCACTCCTAGAAAAAGATCAATAGAAAATTACACCATTCGCTCCGAGTGAATTCCTGAAAAGTCCTTTGGAAATACTTCCCTGAAATGATCCACTATTACAGGAAACTCAATCTGTAACGTCCCTTGGTCATCTATATATAGACTATCAAACTGGGTTGTAACTCCTCCCAATCCATGATGCTCGGGTCCAGCTCAGCTCGCCGGGACATCTCACATGCCCTTATGATGAAATGAACCTCCATCGGGCGATGTGAAACTCACCCTACGGTGATAGTAATCGAAAACTGCCTGGAAGGCAACAAACTAGTATATTCTGATAAAGAAATCATAGCATGCCATATCTAGTATATAAAGGTCCCATAGGATGTGACACCCACCAACCTAGAGAGGGAACCCCTTGCACTGATGTATACTTGTCTTTCTTGTCCCCAACAGTGTGTCTAGCATCATGATATCAGTAGAAGAAAAGATACAGAGCTGAATGGTTTCCAAAAATTCTATAGATATAAAGCTATGGGATTCACCCATATCAAAAAGAATAGAATCTAAAACTGTGGAAACTATGATCGTACCTCGAACTATAGAGGGTTCAGGATCTTGCTCCCACTGGTTCAGCTCCACTGCAAAAGTCTGACCTGCTTTGCGACCCTATGACCCTGCCTTACCACTATGAGCTGATCCACCCTATTATCTCTGAAATCCTAGTGAGTGGCTACCATAACCATGACCACCACCTCAGCCTGAATGGCTAGAAGAACTCATGTTCACAGATTAGTGAGAACCTAGTACCGTTTCTCCTGAATGAGGATTCATAGAAGAACCTCTGTCACCAGCTATTGGTGAGAAAAAATTATAGAAGAGCTAAATATGGACCATATTTTTGCATGATCATCCCTCCAATGGGTCTCTAGCGCAATGTTGTTTCATATTCCTACTCTTCCCACACTAGTAGAACACCTACTGACTACCAGAAGAAGTGTCCCAACTCCTTGGATCTCTACGCGAACACACTCTGCGGTGCTTCCTCCTGTCAGTAGTAGGGATACTAACACTAGATATGTAGGTCCTATAGCTCACAACTCTAGAATCCCTCAGATAGTTCTCTATTATTAGAACATGGTTTACTATAGAAGTGATGGAAGTCAACCTGATGTTATTCACCTGTGATCAGATGTCCTGCCTGGGACAATCCTCAAAATTTCATGCAGGAAATAACTCATCACCATCTGGAATAGGTGTGATGTGCTAAAGCTCTATGATGAGTGAATAATACTCCATTCCAAAAAGAGTGCCCTTCTCTAAAATCATGAACGCTTAGGCTTGATTGGCCCTCAAAGTCTCCAGGTTGATTTAGTCATTTCAATGAATGTTGTAACTCATCCCACACCATAACCTGCTGGCATCCCGCCTATGTGATCACTTCCCACCATCTCTTAGTGGAGTCATAAGGCATATACCTAGGAAAATTCACACTCATCTCTTGTGGAATATCCAGATGCTCAATGATAGAATGCATGACAACTAAACATGACTCTATAGCAAGAGGTTCTCCTTCCCCTGCGATGGTGGGATGAAGAAGCTACTGGAAAACCTATCTCAAATTCGCAATAGAGGGGAATGGATATTGTACTCCTCTAAAGGTCTACATAAACCGCATAAATTCCACTCAGAATAGTGCATTGGCACTTATATATGGGATAACGAATGGTTCAAATACAGGTACAACTGGAGGATCTACAGGTAGTCCCTGATCATATATATCCCGTGTCTGATGACTGCCATATAACTTGGTGAAAATTGGAGGATCTCTCAATTTCATTACTCTTCAATGTCAAGATCACACCTCATATTATGAATTGTAAAGGCAAAAACATAGATGTGTAATAAGGGAACAAGAAAAAGAAATAATTCATGTTTTCCAAAACTCGGATACATGACATGTATAACGCCTATATAGAGTGTTCCCTTAAGACTTTACAAGGGTGTGTACTTCTGTTCACATATGTTTTGTAACACCCCATACACACAACGTGTTTTCCTAACACAAGGTGTGAACATGAATCCTCTTCCCCTTCCCTAGTTCTTCTACACGGCTAAGACACACTGTCCTTATAAAACAAGACTACACGGCGTATTAGTTCCAGATACGACATGTACTAGACAGACCTCATCAATCGGTGATGCTAGTTACACAGATGGATATGAAGGATACACAACAAGGAAGTTCAAGATTAACACGTTTCATGCAACTTATTTTTTCATCTATTTGTACCATTAGTCAAACGGTTGGACACATGGTCTATGCAACACAGTGTGTACATCTAGTACACGGCGTGTCCCACTAATGATTTCCCTACCCCATGTATTTGCCCACATAGTCAGTGACACGGTTAGAGACTACACAGCGTGTACGTACAGTACATGGTGTGTACTTAATAAAAATAGTTCTTTCCTGAAAAAAAGACACATGGAATGAATGAATTATTATATTCTGTTTATTTTAGGTTATTCCAGACAGTATGCCTCTGAAACTACTCCATAACCTTGAAAACACTGAGACAGTAATTTAGGTTCCAAATTCAGATTCGTGGGGGCCCATACTCCCTATGAATAAAAGATCGTCATCTTATACATGTTATATTTAAACATAACAGAGCAATTATCCACCAAATTCTGGTCTATGAGGGCCCATGACACCTAATGAACAAAATATTGTCTTTCATTTAAATGAAAACTTATAAAAATCAATACCCTATCAAAAGAAGGTATTTTTTCAAGGAATCTATCACAACAGCATGCATATCTAGCACAACATCTATCATAACAACAAGAAATCACTAATTAAACCTAGATGTAATTATAATAATGGATCACATGTGATCTCTAGAAAGTGCCTATATGATGCATTAGATGGAATACCCACATCTCATTGTGAATAAAACCTTAATAAAATCCATCATAATAGCACAAAACATGTGAATCATCAAACGGTGAAATCAAATAAACTATAAAATTGAAAATCTATAAAAATTCAAATAACAAGGTAGATTGGATTATCCCTGTACACGGGTTAGCTACACCGGGGCACAACTTATTAGCATGTATGTATTATTTTATATTCTTCGATATAGGATTGAAACAGTAAGTCAAGAAGAAAATAAATCCTCTGATACCACTTTGTAACGTCTCTGTTCCGGAAGCCTCCCCAAGGCACCCCTTAACTGGTTGGTAACGTGGTATCAAGCGCATTTCCCTGAATGACAGAGGCTTCCGACTAGCAGTGAGGGTCTTGGGTGTGATAGTGGGAAAACTCTTCCCTCATTGTCAGAGTAAAACAACAAAAGTAAAACAGATAGTAATAGATGATGCAGTAAAACTTGAAATAGGTAAACAACGGAAGTAATTAACAAATGGAGCCCACACACTTTTATATATATATATAATGCATGATACATATTTCTACGAAAGTATTCAAACAAGTCACAATGTTGGAATACAATACTAAACCAATGTTCAACATAAAATAAAAAAACACCACAGCATAGAAAGCCTCAGCTAGGTCCCACGCTCCCCTAATCCATAGCTATCAATTACCTATAGAAGATGTGAGATTGACCATATCAATACCAACAACAATAAAATCATTTAGGGCCCAAAATCATGACCCCGACAAGATGTAAGAATATATCCATGTAGGAAACCACCCAAATATGTGTGCCTAATATGCAGTGAATATATATGGCAGGATATAATCAAAATGATGCAGTAAACATGGAAGTACTCAAAAGTAAACAATCATATAGTTTCAAATGAATCCATTTATCAGATATCATGTAAGTATCTAATCATAAGCATGGAAACCTCTAGGATGTACACACATACTAACCCCTATGATCTAACCAAAACAACACAAGGAACCCTCTGGGATGTACACACAGTCTAACCCCTCTGGTTCGTCTTTTACATAGACTTTCTAAGGATGAACTCATAGTCAATTCGACTTATAGTCCTGTATCAGAATCTAAAAGGAATGCTAGAGAAGCACTAAAAGCCTAATTCCCCCTGTGGATTTCATTGAGGAACTACATATAACAACCCTGCTTTTTATTACCACTTAAACATGATTTATTACATAAAACAACATTTGATACAACAAAGAAGATTGAGGGGTTTAGTGTATTTGGGGCTTGGGATAATTACATAAAAACTTAAAACATGAAATACAACGTCTTTATTGAAAACATCCTTTACATGACCAATACATTCCCTCGTACTTATCATTGCATGGGATAACCTGAGGACATGCATAAGATAAGGGTGAGCTAAAAAGCCCAGTAAGGGATTACACATGGAATAACATGACGAGTAAAATACATGTTAAACAATAGATATATCAATAGGTCATAAAAAACATGAACATAAAGGAATGATAAAAGCATGATAATCATAACATGGAAATGTAGAAACAACACTTAACATGGAATTAGCATGAGCCAAGGCTCATTACTCATGGAGCATGAGTAAATCCTTATTGCACATACAGCATGAGTAAACCATCGTTTCACTTGAATTATCATGAGTCAACACTCATTTCACATGAAGTATCATGATACTATACTTTACCCAATGCATTGGAGCACTATAAGGATGCACCCTTCTTAAACATTTCATTTCATGCATAAGTGTTCCACGTGGATCATAAAACCTGGATTCATAAAACATAATCATTTATTCCATGATAAAGGAATGTTTAATTCATACATGAAACATTACAATAAATAATTAAATGAGCATAAAGGTGAATACCCTTTATGGAGGAATTGTCATGGTATTCACTACACAATGACATTGGCTAAGAAAATCAGTGCGATTTCGGCAGCGTAACGGCGTGACATATGAATTCATAAAAATGGTTGATGAGTGAGAAATGGGTTACTCATAATATTTAAATGTAATTTAGAGTAATGAGGTCATATAGTTACATGTCCCAACAATTGTAATGGAATTTATATTCATGATACAAATGTATTGCTTGAATGTATGAGTGGAGAGAGATGTTCCTTTCGGAATTACGGCATATTAACGGGTGTACATGGGAGGAATGTAATGAGAGATAAAGGGTATCCCATCATCAAAAATAAAGAGGGATGTATGAGGGAGGTCTGAAACCATACCCCAACATTTATAATTGATATTACAATGGGAAAACAACTTAAAGAAAATTGGACAAAAATGAGAAAGGAAGAAAAAACCATTACTTGGAAGTGTGATTCCAAAAGCTAGAGAGTGGCTTGTGATAGGCTTCTTGGGAGATTAGGGCACCATGGGAGGATTCTAGAGAGATTAGTGTAGAGGTTGGAAAAAATACAAAGGCGTTGAGTTAGGAGGGAGTGGGATCTTGGGTGGGTTTATATAGGAAAGGTGAGGGAATTCTTTATTATTTAGGTTTTGGACCCCTTATATTAAATTAATCCAAAACACAAACCATCCCATAGTTATTGCCCACGATTTTTGGAAAAGGGAATTGGAAAATAATATTTTGTAAGGCCCAGTTCCAAACTTCTTAAAATATTAGGGTTGCTTATGTGGAGGTGAGTCACACTCCCATGGAAATTAATTTAAAAAGACAAAGTGTTTAATAATTCTTGAGGGGTCCATTTATGCTTTGAAAAGTAATTGAAACAAACCCAAAATCACATTATTTAAATGGTAAAACATATATTGGCCTTACATAATGATTATATTATTTTATAACATCACTATTTTGTCATTATGATGTCATGAAACATATTACATATTTAAACGGTATTTAATTTTTACACAAAAACTTGACTGTCTCAGAAAATAATGAAAAATTCACTGTTGGATAATTTTGACGTCCTGATTCCAAAAATAACATTTATTTTATCTAAATAATTTTCTAAATATGTTAATTTTTACTTTTTAAATAAAAAACGATATTTATAAAAAATTCACGGGTTTTAACAAAAATGTCTTTCAAACCTTAATAAAAATTAAAATTGCATTCATACAATTACATGATCATTTATATATAATAAAACTAATCTAATAATAATAATAATAATTTATTAAAATATAATATAATTCAAAAATCACTTAATTTAATAAAACAGATTTCTTAATTAAATAATAACTGAAAACACCATTTGTACTTTAAAAACTATTTACAATGTATAAATAATGACAAGAAAATAAATTAATTATTTTATACAAAAGTAATGTACATGAACATAGTACTAGTTATTAGTTACATAACCCCTTATAAAGCCACATAAGAACTAAGGGTAAGTTATGCGATGGTGACCGACTCTTGGGGTGGCTCGGATAACATCGCTCGAGTGGTAATTTCTATCGACTTCCACTTCTCCCGTAGACGGTCCCGTACAAGCTTGACATGGTGAAGCTCAGCTTGGGATTGGTCAAGAGTGAAGCCCAAGGATACCACCTATTTTCTGATCTCCAATAAATGGGCTTCTTAGGGGGAACTTTTACTGGATGAGACCATCTCTTCCTTTGTCTATGTAAAATTTGAGTTGTTAAAGCCCTATATTTATATTAATCATGTGATTACTATTCAAGGACTATAAAAGTAACAGTCACAATTCTTAACATAAAACCAATGAAGTTGATATTTTATAAAAACATTTTATATTAAGATACATTTAATAAGATCAAGAGTGATTTTCCATTAATGATACTTTGGGTCTTACACTACGGATACCTTGAGGAAGAACATACTTCCATTCTCCATATGGTCTCGCATAGTAATAGTAAACAAACACTCTTGAGAATCCCTCAACGTCTAGTCTCCCTATGGTGTACTACATAAGGTTCTCACGGCCCATTGTAAGTCAATCAACAACATCAACAAATAATGTCCAATGTATATCACAAAAAATACATGTCTAAATAGTCTACAGTATAACATCAAGTCAAATAAATAATATTACTCCATCCGATCAACAATTGGAATATAAATAAAGAGGCATAACAGGCTAAGAAAGACCAAACGGTCTTAAACAATACAAGCATGGGAAAGATATCCATATCATATCAGTTAACCCTTTTTAATTTCAATTTACCTCTACTCAAGCATATAAATCATAGCAGGAAAAACATGGTTAAAACTGTAAACACGTAATACCTCGATCAAGGTTATTGGGCAGTTTTTCACATATAACCCCAAGACTATCTACGGAAAGGCCCAAACCACCAAAATTGGAATTTTATGATTGATATACCCCAACTTCGGCCTATTTATCAACCTAGAAAATGGTATATATACAAAAGATTCTAAAACGTTCAATGAAGGATTACTCAAGAAAGATGATAAATCAAGAATCGAGGTTCAAGAAGAAGAGATAACTCACTGATGCGATTCCTAAGAAACTGACATAGTTCAATTCGGAGAACGGATTCTCGATCTGGGGATCATGGAAGGATCATCGTCGTACATACACTCTCAGTCAAAGAAGGCACTGAAGAAGACACTTATACCAATTAGACACAACCCCAGTCTGATTAGTGAAAAAAGAATGTTCACAGTGTGTAAATTAGATGTACATGGTGTGTACATACCCATATCAAGCCCCACATTAGGTAGTATCTAGGTCACCACACATGAATTTTTTCTCAACTGTTACATGGCCAACACACATCTACATGTGGAAAAAGCATACATGACGTGTACACACAAGTACACAGCATGTACATACATGTACAAGGCGTGTATATAAAAAATTACAGAAACACGTATTTTTTCTCAAAAACACCAAAGAATAGAATAAAATACCTAAGAAGAAGATATAGGTTCTTAAAAATATCATAGAATCCTCACCCTATAAATTAATTCACTGATGGAAATCATTTGGGTGAAACGAGAAGGAGTTACCCAAAAAAGATATATCATCCTTCCTCGTGATCCATTTTTTATTTCCACTATATTCCATCTTAGGGATTCTTAATCCATGATTATATAATAAAATTCATATCCTAAATATACTGAGATTTTTTTGTGTTAATTTTTTGACCTACAATTACACACACATCAATCTAATGTGTAAAAACACACCATTTATGTGTATGGTGAACTACCGCCTCACAATATAACATCGTTCTCTTTTTCATTACAACCTATCGTGTTTGTGATATATGATAGAGGTACTATTTATTTTTTATATATGTTATATATATAATTTATTATGATTTTTTATCTCTTATATGATATATACCTCTATACATTCCCTTTTGTGGGAATACGATAACATCATTTGTGGATGTGTGGACCACCTCCTCCTAAAAGCGATTAAATATGTACACACAACACATAGAATGTATTAATAATTGTTTCAATTAAACATATATTACATAAATAAAAAACATATTATGTTCATTAACTAATTATATTTCTATAAAGAAAATATAAATCATTCCTTAACACATTTTCACACACTGAAAAAGTGATAACATCATTCGTGGACTTCTAGACTTCCACCTTGTCAATTTGATGTCATTAATTTTAATCAAAATATATTTTTACATACGTATATTTGATTAAATAATATTTTATTTATCATAAAATGTTCATTATTTAAATACATGTGTTCAATACTATCTTTCCACAATGATCATTGAAAAATGGGAACATTACCCATTCGTTTGTATGATCATCTGTCACCATGATTATAACGTATGTTCATTTTTTGTAATAGTAATTAATTATTTGTTTTAAAAATAGAACTGATGTATTAATATGAAAATAGATTAATGATTATTATATTATACATATTTTTATAATGATCCCTTTGACCATCATTGATCTACCAATGTTTTTTTAACACATAAACCAAATATGTTCAAAACACCTGACGTAGACATAATAATTAAAGTAGTGGTAAACAACAATGTAATGAGGTAAATAATTTTTTTGATAAACCTTAAATTTGTTTTCATGAAAGTATATAATTAACAGAAATTTATAATATATGATGATGAATACCTATATAAATAGTCATACTCAAGGTAATAGGTTTTGACTCAATCTCCATTCATTTAGACATTTCATAATGATAGGCATACTTATTATTATTTATGGTGTATAAACACCCACATTGACTTTATATAACCATATTTTTACAATTATCATGTTTTCTAATGTTTCTTAAATATTTACCATTCTTTATTATTATTCTTTAAATGTTGAAAGTGGTATGGGATGTGTTGGATATTTAAGTATTTTATCATTTCATTGAAATATTCTTAATATTTATTTTAATATTTATTTTTATGGATACAAAAGGTTTATAATGATAATTTTCCATATTTTCAATTCCATTAATTTTTTTTAAAAAATGAATCATATAATGTTTTGTATGTGGAATGTTTTGAATAATGAGAAGATGAATGTTCTTCCTTAACATACCCAAAAAAAACTAATTTTTTGCTATCATAGACATTATTTTACTATTAACATCCTTTTCATTATTTCATGTTATGTTAAAAAAATATTTCTTTATTTTTGGGTATTTTGGTATTTAACATGATATTTTATAGAAGAGATTTATTTTTAATTAAAAGGTGAATTTTAAAATATAATTGTATTTTAATTTTTTAAATGTTTTTTCATATGAGTTTTATATTGTTTTACAAATTATATAATATTTTATTTCTCTTTTCAGTTCATTGACAATATAAATGATGGATGTGACCATATTGCATTGGTTAAACTCGTTATACCTTATATGATGGGTTCTCTAATTTAGCACTCCAATTCATTCTTTAAGGAGTTTATTTTCCAAATAATTATATTGGAAGATGGACATATGGTTATTCCAACCTATAAGGGTGTAGTACATGATATTAAGGGTTAAATGAAATGGTGTCCCAAGAGACCAACATTATTTTTATATTTATTTTAATGATTTTTCATAGAAATATTTTTTTCAAAAGGTTAGTAGAATGATCCATATTAAAATACTATATTTCCCTCTTTGGTTAAAATTAGAGGTTTTCACGTAAAGGTTTTCATGTGTTTTAATGATTATAAATGGATAAATGGTTTCATTATTTTTATATCCCTTACTGATATTTTTATGCTCATCTTAGGGATTGTTATTTTCTTCATTGGACATAAGGGTGATTGAGGAATTTTATGAATTCTTTTTGAAAGTCCTAAAAACTCTTTGATAAAGAGAAAATGTATTTTTTTTGTAAAAGTCTAGATCATGGAAAATGGATACAATTTTATGTGTCCACATTTGTTTTTTTTGGTTTTTATTTATAAGATATGGAATAATTCTTGAAAACTATATACTAGATACAACACTCATTATTAATTAAAGTGAACTTCTTAACAAAATTCATGATTTGATAATGTTTACGGCTGGGGGAATATAGAAATGAAAAATGTTGATATATTATTGAGCTTGGTAAAAAATTATTCGTTGTAAATAATAATTATACATTTCATAAATTTGACTATATAGTTGATGATAATTTATTTATTGGTTAGTCAAATTGTTACAAGTAATTAAAATATATCTTATCATATTGTTGAAGGTAATTTAGAACAACTAATATAAAAACATCTATAAGTAATATCACAAAATATTCCATAACAATATATTACAATAATGAATGACTCATATATAATATTTATTGACTGATATACTACTGTATCTATATAAAAGTACAACATATGGTTCAATTCAACCAACAATAATATTAGTGATGTTAGTCATCCGGTTAAAAAGATGAGTTCCTTGAGATATCAATGATAGCATATTTTATCTTTTCAAAATATGAACCCATATTGTTTTATCAATATGTAAATAATGAATGTTTTATAAGTCTTACACAAGAATAAATGGATCAATTTCAAATATATAAATTTTTCTTTATTGGATGAAATTATAAAAGGCCTCTCATAACTGGAGTGAAATGGTTTTTTAGAAATAAAAGATTCAAAAAGTATCAATTGTTAGTTATAAATTATGAATTTTCCAAAGGTCTATTTTCAAAAGGAATCAATATGTAACAGTGAAATATTTTTATGGTGTCATGATTATAATCTTTCACAATATTACTGGTCTTTTTATAAAATTAGAACCCATCATTATTTGAAATGGAAGATAAATTCTCATTTCTCAGTGGATATGTTCAATAGAAAGTTTCTGTAGAAAAATATCTTATTTTTGTATAAAATTATTTTCTATAAATTTTATTATAAATTACTATTTCACTATTTGAAGATATAGAATCTACAAGATTATATTATGGTGTAAATATAATAAGTTTACTTTAAAATAATTGTATTAATTGGTATTTGGATCCATCAAATTTTATAATGAATTTTTTTAATTAAAACATTATTGATCATATTTATTATGACATCATTTTTAGTTCAACAAAAAACATCATTCTTTTGGTTTGTAAAATATTTTCAAAATTAGTTTTGAATGGGCATGAATGGTGAGTTAATTTTATTACGTTTTCATCAAATTTCAAAAAGACCTGATGTAGATTCTGTAACAAAAAAAATATCAAATAATAATCTGAAAATATTAATTATTACAAAATTTTATGTTTTTTTGTTCCTATATAAACATCAAAAAATCATTATGTTGATTTATTATGTTAATTTTTAGATAAAAACAGTATATAATTATGACTATAATTTTAATCTATCTCAATGAAATTTAAATTGACATTATGTTTTATGTATCGTTTTTTGTGAGATTCTAAAAATATCTAATGTAATCACATTAACTTGTACAATAATTTATTTTCTCTTACCTTAATGTTTCATCCAAATGTGGATAGTTATATTCTTCTTGAAATTAGTTTACATAAAAGATAATTAGATGATGATTTGGAATTGGTACAATTGATATAAAAAGATTGTCTAGAACATTTATTTTATTAGAAAAAGGTTTAGTTTCATGGTATATTAATGAGAAACATTTT
Organism: Viscum album; assembly: GCA_963277665.1. Lineage (NCBI taxonomy): Eukaryota > Viridiplantae > Streptophyta > Magnoliopsida > Santalales > Viscaceae > Viscum > Viscum album. The sequence goes on along the minus strand of OY728148.1, from coordinate 1,916,716,504 downwards.
GTATTCCATTAAAATATAATAGAAAATTATTGTTAATTACAAATAAGTTGTTCTCTTGCATTATAGGTGTAACACACACACTCATGTTTTCTTTATAGATTTTCACATATGAATCAATCATTTGTGATAATAATACAAATATTTCCTTTAATAAGAAAACCAGACATCACTCACATGAGAAACATGTAGATATTATACACCATTTTAATTAACATTTCATAGTGAAATCATATATAATTTTTTATTTATTAGAATTAAAAATCTTCAAGATGATAATTTATCAAAACATATAAATTTCAATATATTTAAATATATTATTCTGAATTTGTGAAGGACCAATAAAATTAAATATGTAATTAATTATTTTTTAAATGTTACATCCAAAAATTAAAAACATCCATGATAATGGTGTCATAATGTTTTATTTCATCAATATTCCATTTTATTAGTTTTTTTGTTTTATCCCTTTTATGTCTATTGAGAATTATTTATTAACCGAATTTTTATTCTTAGTCTGTTAAAATTAAACATCACTAATAGAATTTATAAAAATCATGACAAAATTCATAAATATGACATCCAAATATTTATACTTCTGGAAGGTAATATTTCTTATTTTTATATAATTTTAATAAAATAATATTAATATAGTATTTATATATTGTCATTTTGATTAATGTTTTTTATATTATCATATGGTGACTAGTACATTCATATGAAAGAATTATAAATATATTTCTTAAAATTAATCTATATGACATATATTTTATCCAAATATTTTAAATGGAATAATTTTAGACCACTTTTATAATAAATTATAATTTTTTGAAGATATAAATTTAAATACCTTTATATGGATCTAATTTTCTGACCATTTAGTCACACTCAATTTTCTCTATCAATTATTATATATTTATTAATGAAATTAATTTCATTTGAAGTATCTCTAATGGTGTAAGATTCTACACCCATTCTCCCAAATATTATAATGAATCTTCATTATCTACATACAATATATTGGTACCAACCTTAGATTCTCGTACATTATTATACCTTTATTTCGTGAACAAAAAAGAAATATTTCATTACCAACATTCCAGGAACCATTTTGTATATATATTTATAAAATTATGAAAACTAACAAACTTATAATTTCAATGACCATCAAAGCATGTGTAAATGCTATTTCAACTTTAAAAGAAACAACATAATCCTTAATTATTCATAAATATATCCTAAAAATTATCTATAAAAGACTTACTATTAGTAAAATCATGATTTCTAGTTTTCTTCAAAACAAAGGTGAATAAAAACATTACCATAGCTAAGATGAAATATTCAACAAGGGTAGATATAAGTGATAAAATTGAAGATCATAAGAAATAATAAAATGAGAATGAGTACTATTTAAATAATATAAATTGAATAATAATAACATAATTGAGTGAAAATGAATGCATGATATACTATTTGATAATAATAGAATGATGATATAATATAGATAGAAATAATGAGCTCCAAAATATTGAAATAAATATTTTCATATATATAATTCCTTGAATAAACTCAATACATATTGATCATATAACTCAGCAAATTTATATCAGGACATTCTATCGAGCCTGTATTTGGTTATAGGTAGAAATACAAAAAAATAACAATGCTAGTTTGTCTCATTAATCCTATCAATGGTTTGGGGGGTTATATTTATTAGGATCCACCCATAGATAATTAATTGAAATGATTTATCATATATTTGAATTTTTAAACTAAAATATATAAAAAACTATGTTATTCATAAATAATAAATTTATTGTAATATAATGTATAAAAATTTTAAATATATCATCAATTAAAAACTAGAATTTATTTCATTGTTATTGACCCAAAACCATCACCATAAATAGTAATAGTATATGGTTATGTTCATAATATGAAAATTCAATAAATTTATGGATATTCTGGGATAATTCCAATCAGAAAATGAAATGAGAAATATGGTATTCCTTGATGGTAAACAATGGCATAAAAATCATGTATATTCAATATGAATATTTTTCATGAAAAAAGATTCAATTGATCTCTCACTGATTAATCCCTCATAAGAAAATAGATTGAGGGGACATAAAAATCAACACCTGGGATATTTATACACTAAAAAGTGATTCATGTTATGAGAATAAAAAATATCACAATATAGAAAAATTTAGATAAACAATCCCCTATGGTAACAGTAACATAGTAATCAAAAGAACATAAAAATGGAAACCATATTAAATATTATTTTTGACACATTTAATCATATCATTTAAATATTCATGATATTATATTATGAATTTATTTAAAGGGATATAAATTTTGTAAAACTATTATATGTCTATTTTTCATTCCATTGTTTTTTTAAATGAATTTTTTATAATTTTTTATAATAAATGTTTAGACAAATGATAAAATGAATGTTTTATTCTTAACATATAAGGTGATAATGTAATTTCTACAACTATATAAATTATTTAATTATAAAAATCCATTTAAAAATTTCATTTTTTGTTAAATAAAAAATAAATTTCATTTCTTTATATAGATATTTTAGTATTGAAAATGGTCTTGTAATATAAAGGATTATCTTGTATTTAAAATGAGTTTTTTGGGATGAAAATGGTATTTCAATATGTAAAAATGTTTTCCGTTTTAGATTTAATTTTTTTCCAAATTCTGTAATTTATTATTTGATGTTGTTGTTCTTGGACATTATAAATGATTGGTGTGCCAAGATAGCATCGGGTGAGCTAGTTATAACTCGAATGATGGGTTCTCCCTAATAGCACAATAATTCAGTTGGTAATGATTATATTTTCTAGATAATTATTTTTGATGTTGGTAATATGGTTATTCCAATCATTTAGGGATATCTTGGGGTTATGTGAGGGTTAAATGTGATGATGTCCCATGGTACCTACTTGAGTTTTATAGGTTATAAAATGATTTATCATGTATATAATTTGTTTTCAAAAAGTTTTTTAAATTATAATTATTAAAAAATTATATTTTTCTCTTTGGTAAAAATGTTATGTTTTATGGTATGGTTTTTCATAAGTTGTAATTTTTAATAATTTTCTAATGGTTTGATTCTTTTAATATCCCTCACAGAGCATTTTATTCTCATCCCATATTTATTAATGTCTTTATTAGGACATAAAGTTGATTAAGGGATTATAATAATTTATTTTCAAATTCATAATGAGTCATCTTAAAATAATTAATGAATTATTTTAAATGTTTTATATCTTTGTAAAAATAGATTCTATTTGAAATTATCCGCATTGTATTTTTTGGGATTTTATGAATAATATATGAAATAATTATTTAAAAATTTAAACCTTAAATGATCCTCAATGTGAATGAAAATAATATTGTGGATGCAACACAAGATTTTTTAATTATTAAGCATGGAGAATTATAGAAATCTAAAATGTTATTATATAAGAGTCCATAGTTGTAAAGTATTCATTCTAAATAATAATTATCCATTTCATAAATTAGACAATAAATTTTATGAAAAATATTTATTGGTTACTATATTAGTTACAAGGAAATGAAATATCACTTATTAGTTTACTAAAGGTGAATTTGAACAACAAATAATGAATCATCATTAAGTAATATCAAGAAATTTGCAATATCTATTATTTATAATAATTAATGACTCATATATAATAGATAATGACCAATCTACTACTATAACTAAATAAATATAGGTTATATTGTGTCAACCAACCAATAATATTATTAGTGATGATATTAAACCGGTTAAAAAGATTAGTTCATTAAGAAACCAATGTTAGTATATTGCATTCATTCGAATATATGATCTCATAATTATATATATATAATAATAATTACCTATATAAATAATGTATAATAAGGTTATTTCAAGAAAAAATCTATCAATTTCAAAGGAATAATATATACTTCATTGTTAAAAATATAAAAACACTATACTAAATGGTGTAAAGTTGATATTTTATAAATAAATGTTTGGAAAATATACTATTTTATAGGAATAATGTATGAATATTAAAAAGGGATATTTTCATAATGAATCCATAGGTAATTGTGAAAATAAATAAATGGAATCAAGATCATATTATTTACAAATAATAATATCTTTTATAGAAAATTTTAACTTCCATTTATTTGAAATAGAAGTTAAATTCCAATTTTCTAATTGATTTGTTAAATATGATGTGTGTGTAAAAAACCGTATAGTTTCATCTAAAATAAATATCTATATATATTGTCATAACTTATTATTTTACTATATTTATATATATAAACCCAAATGATATATTATGGTAGACTTACTATATATTTAATTTAAATTAATTTTAATAATTGATGTTTAAATACAACCATATTTATAAATAATGTTTATAAATACATCGTTATTGATGACAATTTTAATGATGAATTTTTTGGTTCATAAAAAAAACTTCACTCTCTTTTTTCGTAAAATGATATAAAAATATGTTTGTAATTGGTATTGTAGGTGAATTATATATTTTTCACTAGTTCTAAAATTTCCAATAAAAACATGATGAAAATTGCTTCACTGAAATAAAATATATCAAATAATTATTCGAAAATTTTAATTTTTGTAGAATATCAAGTATAAGTGATATTATGTAAATATAATTCGAAGATTTTTTTATTTTATTAGGTAAATTGGTTGGTCAAAAACATTATATACATACTAATAAAATTTCACTCTATCTCACATTAAGTCAAATGAAGATTATTTTTTCATTATAATTATGTGATAGATTCAATTAATATCTACTGTAATCACATTTAAAAGTATAAAAACTTATTTTCTATAAACTTAATTGATCTTAAAAACATCCATAGTTTTATTCTTCTAGAAATTAATTTTTAAAAAATAGAATTAGATGTTGATTTCTTACTGGTACAATAGATATACAAATACATCTAGAACATGTCATTTTTTAGAAGATGGTTTAATTTCGTGGTATAATAATAAGAAATTTTTTGAAGAACATTCCACTATAGATGAAAAAATATACGGATGTAGAAATATTTTTTTCTCAAGAATTAAAATTGTAACACAAACTCATGTATAATTGATTTTTTTTTCAAAGAATCAATAACTTGTGATAAAAATACTAATATGTTATTTTCCATGACCCCAAAACATAATTAACATGAGAAATAAATATATGTAATACACTATTTTCATAAACAATATAGTGTAATTGGATAAATAATTTTTTATTTGATGGAACATAAAATATTCTTGATGATATTTTAACAAAACCTATATATTCCAATATATTTTAATATATTGTTTTTAAATTATCAAGGAGAAAAAAAAATTATATATAATTATATTATTTATAATGTGAATTTCCAAAAATAGAAACCATTTCATAAGAATTTTGGAGGAATGTTCTGTTACATCAATTTACTATTTTATTAAATTTTCATTTCATCCCATTTATGTCTAATGAGAATTGTTTGTAAACCATTTTTTTCTTAATATATTAATTAAAAATAGTGTTTATATAATTTTTTAACATCACAAACAATATTCAAAAATATGAAATCAAAATAATTTTACATATAGAAGGTAATAATTCTTAATTTGTTTCATTTTAATAAAATCACACTTATAAAGGATTCATATATTGTCATATAGTTTTATATTTATTATATTTTTATATAGTGACTAGTATATTAATGTTAAGGAATTATAGATGGAATTCCTAAAATTAATTCATATGATATATATTTTATCCACATATTTTAATTGGAATCATTTTTGACCACTCGTATTATAAATTATAATATTTTAAAAGATATAAACTTAAAATACCTATATATGAATTTCAATATCAACCCATTTACTACCACCCAATTTTCTCTCTTATTTCTTCTCTTTTTTTATAATCAAATGAATTTACATTGAGGTATATCTGATTGTGTAATATGCAAGAACAGTTCCCCCTAGTATGATACCAAAAATTCATTCTCTATAAGCTATGTTTTGGTACCAAATGTAGATTCTCATACATTACTATTCATTTATTACATGATAAAAAGAAAATATCTCACTACCAAAATTCCCTAAACTATTTAGGTATATTTATTTTGAGAATTATGAATCATCATAAAATAATAAATACCATGTACTTCACAATAGATGTAAATTTTATTTCAGCTATAATGTAAAAAGGACAGTCCATAATATTTCTTAAACATCCCCTCCAAATTTTCTATATATGAATTGTTATTATAAGAATCACATTTTCTATTTTTCGTCTCAACCAAGGTGAATAAAAAATTGCAATAGATGAGATAAAATACTAAATAAACATAGTCATAAGTGATGAAAACATAAATAGTAAGTGATAATTGTATGATCATAAATAATATGAAATGAATAGAAATGAAAAAATATTTACATAATTGAGTTAATAAAAAAAAGCATAATATACTATTGGGTAACAATATAAATTATTATTTTATATGTATAGATATAATAGTATCTCTAATGAGGAAATACATATTATCATATATCTAATTATATGAATAAATGCAATACATATTGATTTTATATATAATAATATTTCAATCAAGAACATGAATCTAGTAATTATTTTGTTCTAGGATGAAATAAAAAAAAATCAAATATATTTTGTCTCATTAGACCTATTAGTGTTTTGTGAGGTTATATTTATTTGGATACACCTATTGAAAATAAATTCTAATTATTTAATAATATATATGAAGGAATAAACTCTAAATTATATAAACAAAATATTTTATTATTTAATAATAAACAAAAATGGAAAATAATTTATGCATGTTGTAAATATATCCTGAATCAATAAATGGTATCTATTTATTTGTTAGTACCTCAAAACTATTAAAATATATAGTATCAATGTATGGTTATGCCCATAACTTCCAAAATACATCAATGCATGGATTTCCATTTTAATTCCCATAAAACAATGAAATGAAAAACATGTTATTCATAAACTAAATACAATAGATAAAAATTTATATCTATAGAATATGAATATTTTTCATGAAAATGGTATCGATGGATTTAGAAATGATTAATTACCTTGAGAAAAATAGTATGCAGGGAAATAAAAAATATTATCTGACCAATTTTTAAACTAAACATAGATTCCCTCTGTTAATATTAATCACATCATAATATATAAAATTTAAGATGGAATGAAACGTTATGATAATGGTAACATTTGAATCAATATATCATAAAAAGGACAACAAGGAAATAAATTTTAATGAAATGAAAGATATTTATTATATTTGAATGGAATAAGGATGTTAATTCATGAGGTATCATATTATGAATATTTAATTATTCTACATCATTTATGTACTTTATTATCTATATAAAATAATAAACTCAAAATCTTTTTAAATGAGATATGCAGTATTTTTTGAATAACTATAGAACATAATTTATTATAAATTATAATGAACATTTCTAAAATTGGTTTAGGAATCACATAATTCTTCTCAATTTCTATCGATCATGATTAATTATTTAATAATTTAATCATAATATATTATTTTTCTCCAAATTCATTATAAGGTTATATATTGATTAAAAATTTCATGATGATTATCTACAAATATTTGTGGCACCAGAAAACAAGTTATCAACACAAAAATAAAATCTATAAATATGTATGAATTTCAAATAAATTATCTAGATGTATATCATTATAAAATAGAAAATCAAGATCTTTTGGTACCTAATTCATTTACCCAAAAGCGATTCTTATTAAACTCATTTTTAGTAAAATTTTTAAAACATAATATCATCGAAAAACATCATTTTTTGGTAATGAAGAGAATATACTCAAAATCCTAAAGTTATATAAAAAATTATATATTTATAAATAAAATATGATAATTATATTAATTAATACATGTTTGGATTTGAATTTTATGTAGTAAAAAATTGTCAGTAAGTTAAATTATAGACGTAAATGAAAGATCTATTTAGGAAAAATCATCATATAAGAATAATTTTATTATTCAATACTTATTATGATTTTTTGGAAAACGAAAAATATTAATGTAATGATATTGGGATTAAGAAATCCTTTTATGTACATAGATAAAAGTGGAAATCATTTTTAAAAACATGATAACATAATAAATGAAAAAGTGAAGGATAATATTAAAAATAATGATAATAAAAATATAAATGTTGTTTTTGTTTCCAAATTCTCTTAAATATACAATTTACTTCCATGAATGTTAAAAAACCCATTGTACTTAAAAATAACAATCATAATAATATGTTTCAAAACATTATTCATATTCATGATATTTTATAACACCTCTTCAAAACTATTCTATAAATATGTATTAGTTAATCATTATCTTTTTTTTATTTTAAGTGTGATAATTCTTTATTTCATTAAAATAGGTTTTTAATCGTGGTGTTTTCTATCATTTTAGACATATTTTTTATCAATCTTTGTTCATACAATGTTTTTTTTTATTTTCTCAAATATTGTATTAACTTACCATATCTTTATATGAGTTATTTTATGGTTCTTTTAGATAAAATTACCGATGAGAATGATTATTTTATTTTTTAAAAATGAATGGGGGAAACTAAATTAATGAGTTAAATGGTTATTAGTTGAAATAAATCAATAGTAATGATTTTCATATTAATAATGATTTTTAATATTTTAATATGGTATATGATATAAGGTTTTACCATTTTTCTTATTTTTGGTCAAACTAACATAACAAGAGTATACCACAATCTATGTGGGAGTATTTGGAAGAGATAATTTTGTTATAATATTATTATCAAAATATTATGTTGAAATTATTTACATTTAATTGACATCATTAACTATAATATGGAAGTGTAATTAGAAGTAATTAGATAAAAAAATTCACTTAAAATAACTACCTTTTCAAAAGTAGAGTGTTTGTTATTGGTTGATTATATTATATTGATCTCATATGAATAATATGTACTATTTATTTCCGATCTAATGTTTTAAGAAGCAAATGTAAAGAATTAATTACATATATATTAGTTAAACACATTTCCATTACTATTCCTTAAATGTGATGATGAAAAAAATAAAATGTTACGTTCCCATTTTAGGTAATTTGAACACAAAAAATAGAAAAATTTACATTTTTCTAATGAGAGGAGAATAGAAAATGGAAAAAATATATTAAATATTATTGTAGTTTATTATTTATACTGATTAAATTATTTTTACCTAGTTAGAAAAATTTTAGAGAATTGTGGATAAGAAGGACAAAGAGATAATTAAAATGATCACTAATGATTACATTGAGATTCTTGATCATACCTTGAGTTATACATTTCAATTTTGTATTATTAGGTTTTTTGATATAGATTGAGGGTGGAAAATAGTATAGTATATCCAAAAAAAATTAAATTCAGTGTAGTTTAAAAAAAATAAATAATAGTTGTGGCTTTTAAGGAGGATGTAAGATCCTTTTATAAGTGAAAAAAGAGACAAATCATTGGAAATGAATGTTACGTATGGGACCAAAATATAATATAATAATATTTAGTTTGGGTGAGGGGAAAATATTAGTAATAGATACATATATGAATTTAAAATAAGAAAAATGTATTATAGAAGGTTTAATTTTAAAAATTATTTAGTAATATGCCATCCCAATTAGATAACGCATTTTATTAATTATATTTCAACATTATATATTAATTAATGAAATATTTTACCCCTAAAAATATTATATAATTGTATTCTAATGAAACATAAAATGTACTCTAGTTAATCTAATTTAATTTCTAAATGTGATAAAATCACATTTTAAATTAAAATATATAATCTATTGACAAACCACTTTTTTCATTAATTAACTTTAATCATATTTATCATTTTGTTACAATTATATTACTTTCAATTCACCTATGTATATGATTAAACATTGTATTAATGTCTTAATTGTGGAATTTAATTTAATTTAAAACAATACTTTTAGAAAATAATGATTAATTTAAAAATATGTAATTTATCATTGAAATTAATATTATCCTTTGTAATTGTAATCCAAAAAATTAAAATAAACCCCTTTACCAAATAATAAAATAAGAAAATAATAATTTTATATTTTTTTATATTATTTATTTTCTAAAACATATAATAATAAAATTTAATATATAATATCATTAAAATAATTTTATGAAACATGTATCTTAAAATAATAATATGAAATTTGGTTTATTATAAATTTATATATATATTTCATAATGTCATTTCAGTGAATTATGCAATTCAAATTAGTTGATGTAATATAACTATAAAATTCGTTAATTTTATTATGTTTACATTGTTTTTTAGTTAGTGTTTTTTAAAAGGATAGATACTCATACCATATTTAGTTAATGAAATGTATTTACTAAAAAATATAAAGGGTCATTACAATCTCCCATAAAAATAAATTTTTTATAATCTTTCTTCTTTAGAAGATAAAATGTTGGGGTATGCTTGTCTCATTACATATTTAGGTTCCCAAGTTGTATCCTTTATCATATTATTCCACTATAGAACATTGAGAAGATGTATTCTCTTGTTCCACAACACCCTATATTTTTTATCCATTTTAACACTGGTTGTTCCTCATATGATAGATAACGTTCCAGCTTCTTATCTATAGAGTGCAAGAAATGTGATTGTTCTAGTATGTACATACTAAAATTAGAAACATGGACCACATCTTTGACAATATAGAGATCTATATGGACTAATAAATGATAAGTAGTTGTTCTTACTAGATCAAAAATCCTGAAGGGTCTGATTTACTATGTACCCAACATCCACATAGTTGAAAATATAATTACACTCTTCTTTGGAGATACCCAATAGAAAACCATGTCAACAACATTAAAATAAAAATATTAATAATGATTATTTACCAAACACTTTTATATAATTATTTAAATTTTCATATATGATATAAGGGTTGGTACTAGGATATATTAACTTCTTATATCCATATTATTCCCAGTATATTAGATTCTAAAATTTATTCCCATATAAATGCTTGTTGGTCGGAGTGGATACTCAAGAGGGGGGGGGGGGTGAATTGAGTTCTAATAAAAATTTCTGTTAAAAATATTTCCTTTTTTAAAATCCCTTAAATTAAAAAAAAAATAAACTGTAGTGATTCTATACAGAGTGTAAAGGTTTAAATAGTTTCTCAATGATTGATTAGGTCTCAGTTAACTTAATCTGAAGATTATATCAACTTTTGAATCTAACTTTCTAATTTACAATAAGTATAAACACTTTCTAATTTAACTATCAATGTAGTTTTAAATTAGTTTTTTATTTCAACGTAATAGCAGGGGAATAAATATTTAGTTTTATTATAGACTTAAATTAAAATTCACAGTAGAGTTAACCAAGAGGTTTAGAATCAAGCCAAGACACAGTCCTCTGAATAATTTAAATAAATTGATCCACACCCTGGATCGAGGATAACAATATTAAACAACTGTCCAGGCTACACAAGGACCGCTACTACAGTTCATTGTGGGAAAATAAAACAACATCACAATGGTTGTACATGTCTTACTCAACCTCTACAAAATTCCACAGTGGGAAACAAAGAGTTATGAAGTTCGAGTGAGGATTTAAGAATCCACCAGTTTAGCTTTGGGGACAGTGTGTGTTTAAAATAAACAGGGTACACACACTGCTCAAAATGTAAATATAGAGTCACTAAATAAAGAATTTATCAGAGTTTAGAAAGCTCTAGTGATTGGTAGTGTAGCTTTGGACTCGTTGGATTTAGCAGAGATGCGTCTGAGTCCTTCTATGGTTTTTCTGTTAAAAACAGAGTATTGTGATTCATCTTGATGTCCTTCATAGGAATGTTGGTTCTCTGATTTACAGTGTTCTTCGTATGTTTTTCAGTAGTACTGGATTACGTGCTTAAGAGTATTCTTCAGATCTAGAAAATGTCCCTTCTTTAACTTTTTCACATGTTCATCAGTCTCTCTTGTATATTCATGGAAGAATTCTCTCATTTGGCCTTTTCACTCATTCATCCTTTTTACTACAGCTAGATATTCCATTTTATTCCCCGAGCTCTGGAAATGGGAATGATTACCTTTCCTTAGGTACGAGGTATGGTCTCCTAACATGCCAATAACTAACATTAAATATCATTAATTGCATTAAAACATCAATTATGACTGTAAGAATTAAATATGTATTTATAGAGATTCAAACAGTTTTCATAACTATCAGTGAGACATGATATCAGTGAGAAACTTTGAATCTGCATCCGTTTCGGTTGCATCAGCATCGGTTTCTTAGCATCAGTGTCATAGCAATGGTAGCGTAGCATCGGTATCTCAGCATCGGTATCTCAGCATCGATAGATTATCATCGGTATATTAATATCTGTATCTCAGCATCGGTATCTCAACATCGGTAGATTATCATTGGCAGCTTAGCATCGGTAGATTTGCATCAGTAGCTTAGCATCGGTAGATTACCATCGGTAGCATAGCATCGGTAGATTAGCATCAGTATATTATCATCAATATATTAGCATCGTTAGATTATCATTAGTGTCACTATGGATCTTTTATAGTTAAAGGTGCGACCATTCATCATCGGTGAAATCGTTCATCATCGGTGGGACCGTTCATCATCGGTGTGACCGTTCATCATTGGTGTGAACGTTCATCATCGGTGCGACCGTTCATCATTGGTGCGACCGTTCATCATCAGTGCAACCGTTCATCATCGGTGACTCAGGAAAAATACTACATGGAATTCTTACAAAAGGACTGTTCAATCCAGAGTACTTCCCGGTCAACCATAACCATACATTGATAATTGATAAACATTTGTAGATATGATTTAAACACATTTAGATCAATTTGATCAAAAAACTAAAAGGAAATAAATGAAACTAAGATTTGTGATTATTAAAACAACTATTCCATAGAGTATTTAACAATCTTCCACTTTTTGATAATCACGAATCATTGGAATAAATGAAGATAGAATACAATATGCCAGTTATTATGCTCCCCCTATAAAAAAGAAGATATGAAAAAAGATAAAACAAGGTTAGAATATCAACCAGAACAGATATATATAACTGAGGCATTCTCCTCTTTCAAATTTTCTCCCCCTGTGTATACATGCATCTGATAAACAGCCAACATGGGCTCATATGGACATTCTGTTCACCCATCCAGACATGATGTATCCAGAGTTCACATATGCATGCATGATTAACCTCTTTTCTCTACTTCATTTCTCTTCCCCTTTGGGATTATCTAAAAGAAGAGATAATGAAGGATATGAAAGAAGATGACATACCAACAAAGATTATACATATTACAAACAAAATGGAATAGTTCATGAAAACAAACTCCCTATCAAACATTGACTGTAACAGCTGTTTCTTGGGGTGAAAAGGAGCATTACCTTTAGTAGTAGGAGGAAATCAAGGTCCAGAAGGTTGTTGGGTGGAAGGTGGAATTGGACTTATGGAGAAAGAAGGTAGGAAGACCCGAGCTGGATGAACTGTGGGTTCCAAGGTCACTTGCTGCGAAGAAGGTTGTCCTAAAGGTTGCTTTTGAAAGACTGGTCTAATACTAGAAAGATCATGAGAAATAGACATCTGGCCGGGAGGGACATCTGATGATTGTAGAGTCTCAGCTGTAGGAAAAAAATGGCTTTTTATTGCACATGAAGGTAGGGTTTTAGCAAGTTGATGAAGTCCTGGTTGACTTCTCCACCATACATCATGGATTTTTCAAAAGCATCCTTATTTTGCATGAAATTTTATATAGAGGGGGTAAAATCTTTTAATTACTAAAATTGAGATTTAAAAGATTTAGTCACTGGAGGGAGTCTCAAATTATCATCCAGTACTATAAATTGATGTTTTCACTCATGCTTTGTGAAGGTATTAGAGAAATAATGATCAAAATTCTCCTTAATATCCTTTTGAGCTTTTGTAGCATCATCCGAATAAAACTGTACCATTTTATGCAACTGATCACTATGATCTTTCATTTTATTCAAAGAATCTAAATCTAAAATATTCCCAAGAGCTTCCATCTCTTCTCTGACAAAATCTCTTAAGGTATCTAATTCATGACTAGTGATCTTGGTCACCATCGAATTGCCATCCTGAGTAATAACCTGAGTAATCTCAGCTTTAAGCTTCCTCGAATCTACATTCTTCAAATGTTCAATCACATTTCTTAAAACATCCATCATACCAGAGATGGTTGTTCTAAACTCACCTGAAAGAGAAACAAGATTGCTTCCTAACTCTGTAAGTGTTTGATTTAAAGAGGTAATATGCCTGCCAATCGATTCACTGTAATTGCACAAGTCTGGTTTGATAAGGCTTGCCACTCTTTGAGATACTGAAGTATCAGGTCTAACCTTTGTTCTTTTCAAAAACTCAGAAACAAGTTGAGCCTTAACGGAATCACTTATTCCTACAAGATCCACTTATACATCTTCCTCTTCCTATGGGTAATCCAATCCTAGAACATCAAGACCTGGATTCTCTTCCCGTCCCGCTTTGCATGAAGGGAATACGGGTTTCACAAACTGAGCTCCTCCATAATTTTCAGGAAGGACTTCTCCATCCTCATCACTCTCCAACTGTTCTATCCTCTTAGCCTCAGGGAAATTTTATCGCTTAATAGGATGGGGTTTAGGATCATCTAGAATCACATTCTGACCTTCAATAGCTCGAGCATCAGTATCATCATCATCATCATCATCATCATCATCACCATTACATTCACCATCACCACCATCACCATCACCATCAGCATCACCCTTATCACCATCACCTCATTCATAATCATCATCATCATTAACTGATCTCTCACTTGAATTATCTGTACTTCTAGATTCATACTCTTTAGAAGTTGATTTAGTATTCTCTCTTTCTTTATTATTATCTAAAAATGGTTCAATTTCAAGAAAATTGAGAGGAGGACGTGATGATCCAAATTCTATCCTTCTTCTCTTTGGGCTAACGGTATCAGGATCACTCCTTTCATCAGGAGATGATTCAGCCTCTTCTTCAGCATTTATACTTTCATTATCTTCTTTTTCTGTTTCTATTCCTTTCTTACTGGATTCACCAGTGTCTTTAGAAAAAACCACTTTATCTTCTTCATCCGAATAGATCACTTCCTTACTAGGTTTTAAGCTAGGATATCTTACTTCCCTCGGTCTCCATGGATGATCATTTGGATTAAAGGACTCATATAACTTTTCTCCATCAGAAACCCAAGATTTCTTCCATGGGTTCCAATTGATTTTTATTCTCTTATAAATAACTTTGTTGAAACAAAATCTAATTGATGAGATAAACCCATCGCCATCATCCATGCAGCCTAAGAATTTTAGCATGGCAGAAATATGTTTAGAATAAAATAGTGCAGTAGCTTTCTTTGATGGTTTTATCATCTCAACGATATGCTTAGAAAAATACCTACATAAATTTATCTTTTCACCATTCAGAAAAAGAAATAGCAGAAAAACATATGGATACTTTACTGCTGCAAAATCACCTTTTCATGGACATACTTGATGTTGAATAAATTTGAATATGATTCAGTTCTCACCATCCAACTCAGCAGCAATTATCCTTCGTGATTCAGACTTCCCAGTCAAAAACTCCAGGGATAGCTCATATGAAAAGTAACCAGTTGTGGGAGGAATATTACCATAATAGTCCCCGTATGTTCCACTTTGAGGTAATCCTAGACATTTTGCCTATTGTTTTGATGAATACATAATCTTTTTCCCTTTTACTGTTGAAGATAATCTCGTAGCCTTTACTCCGTCCAAATATATATCCAGGTTCAAATAGAACTCGTGCACCAGCTTTGGTTAAATGACTCTATCATTATTACAGAACCAATCATTCCAGCTTTGAGTTTCCAACACTTTTAAGAGAACATACTTGCTAGATAAAACCCATTCTAATCAAATTTCATTTTCAGCTATAACTTCTCTTTTTACTAGCTCCAGGTTCACAGAACTGTGCGTCGTACTGCTCGACTCACCTCGAGCACACTTGACATGTGAAGTTCCTTCAGATTCCTTGCTCTATCTCTTTTTCTTGTCCATTTTGAGGTTTTGAGACAATCTAGAGGCTTGGAAAGATTCAAAAAGCTCGGGTTACAGAGAAGAGAGGAGAGAGTTTGGTGGAAAATGCAAGGTCAGCAGTCTTTAGAGAATAGAATATCCACGTGTCATTATTTGTATCATTTAGGGTTATAAATAATAAAATATCGATTAAGTAAAATAGCGTCGTTTTAAACAGACAAAAATAATTTTGGAAAAAAAATAGTACGACCCAATCGGTAGCACTAACCGTCATGACAGATCGGTTTGACAAATCAGTTTAACAGATCGGTTTCACAGATCGGTTTGACATATCGGTTTCACAAATCTATCATACCTAAATCTTGTTTATTCAAGTTTAACCTTTCAAAATTTAAGGTCTTGGTGAAAATATCGGCCAATTGATGTTCAGTTCCTATAAATTCAAGAGTAATATCACCTTTTTGGTAGTGATCTCTCAGAATGTGATGTCTGACATCAATGTGTTTGGTTCTAGAGTGAGACACAAGGTTATTTGAGATGTTAATTGCACCAGTGTTATGACAGTTCATTGAAATATGCTTAAAATCATTTTCATAGCCCAAAAGCATGTGTTTCATCCACAGAATTTGTGCACAACAACTTCTAGCAACAATGTATTCTGCTTCAGCAGTATATAATGCAAACAAAATTCTGTTTTTTAATACACAAAGATACTAAGGATTTTCCCAATAAATTACATGATCCAGATGTGCTGTTCCTATCTATCTTGAAACCATTAATTTCATCATATGAATAACTGATTAACTCGAAAGATTTTTCTTTTGGATAAAACAAGCCTAAGTTTACAGTGTGTTTAAGATACAAAAAATTTATTTTAACAACAAGAAAATGAGAATCTTTCTGATTAGCTTGAAATCTTGCACACATACACACACTAAAAATAATATCTAGTTGAATAGATGTAAGGTACAGTAAGCTTCCAATCATACCTCTAGAATTGGTTTGATCCACTGGTTTCCCAGTTTCAACTGCATCCAATTTATAGATTGTACTCATAGGAGTATCACTTTCCTTAATACTATCCAAACCAAAATGTTTTAGAAGATCCTTCATGTATTTACTTTTATTAAAAATAATACCATTTTCATTTTGAAAAACATGAAATCAAAGAAAATATTTATGTTCTCCCATTAATCTCATTCCAACTTCATTTTGCATACTCTTTGAAAATTCAGTACATAAAGAATGTTTAGAAGATCCAAAAATAATATCATCAACATAGATTTATACTATAAAAACATCATTAGAAGTTATTTTAATAAAAAGCGTTGGATCATCAATCCCTTTAGTAAAACTTTTTGAAATAAGAAAATTACTAAGTCTATCATACCAAGCTCTTGGAGCTTGTTTTAATCCATATAAAGCTATAGAATGTTTAAAAACATGATTTGGAAAATGAGGATTAATAAATATAGGTTGTTGTTCTAAAAAAACATCTTCAACAATAAAACCATTTATAAAAGCACTTTTGACATCCATTTGATATAACTTGAAATTCAGATGAGCAGCATATGCAAGTAAGATCCTAATGGCTTCTAGTCTAGAAACAGGTGTAAAGGTTTCCTCACAGTCTATAAATTCTTCTGGACTATATCCTTGTGAAACTATCCTAGATTTGTTTCTAACTATGTTTCTAGACTCATCAACTTTGTTTATAAAAACCCATTTTGTTTGTATTGTTAAAGTGTCCTTAGGTCTGTCAACTTATTCCCAGACTTTTTTTCTTTCCAATTGATTTAACTCTTATTGCATAGCCATTACCCATAGTTCATCATTGATAGAATCATTGACAATTTTAGGTTCTATCTGTGACAAAAAAGTATGATATTCAACCTGATTTCTTAGACCAGATCTAGTCTGTGTCCCTCTATCAAGATTACCAACAACAGCATCCGAAAGATGATTCTTTAGAATCCTTGTTGTTCTAGTAAAGGTAGGACTAGAAATTTCAGGCTCTTCTCTAGGTTTGGGTTCATTAGAAGTAGATTCTAGAATAACTCCAGAACTGGTTGTCTTTATATCAGGTTCTTTAGATGTTTCATTAAGGTCTAGAACACTCAAATATTCTTCAAGATTATCAAGAGAGGTTTTAGGCTCAAGTGGATAAGATTCATCAAACATGATGTGAACAGATTCTTCCACACATTTGGTTCTCTTTTTAAAGACTCTATAGGCTTTTCTATTTAAATATTAACCAAGAAATATTCTCTCATCACATTTAGAGGGAAACATGTCCAGATTATCCTTTTTATTAAGAATAAAAACATTGCATTCAATGACTCTAAAGAAACTAATATTCGGTTTTCTATTATTCCACAACTCATATGGGGTCTTCTTAAGAACTGGTCTAATTAAGACTCTATTAATGATATAAAAAGTTGTATATACCACTTCATCCCTAAAGTAAATAGGCAGGTCATTCTCATTAAGCATGGTTCTAGCTATTTCTTACAGGGTTCTATTTCTTCTTTCTACTACACCATTATGCTGAGGTGTTCTAGGAGCAGAAAAGTTATGACTATAGCCAATGTGTGAGCAATAAGATTCAAATTCTTGATTTTCAAACTCATGGCCATGATTACTTCTCAGGGATTTAATTTTAAGTCCACTAAGATTTTCTACAGATTTGGAGTATTTAACAATGTAAGAACAAGCTTCACTTTTGTGATCTAAGATGTATACCCAAGTATATCTAGAAATGACATCTACTAGAACATAGACATAGTTCTTCTCATTTAAACTAGAAACTCTTGATGGTCCAAACAAGCCCATGTGAACTAACTCGAGAGGTTGATAAGTAGAAACTTATTTCATTGATTTAAATGAAACATTACGTTGCTTTCCCTTTTGACAGGGAATACAAACTTTGTAAATTGGGAATTCATGTTTTTGTAGGTCTCTAACAATGTTCTTCCTAGTTAGTTTTCTAAGTGAATTGATGTCATAGTGTCCTAATATTCTATGCCAAATACAAGACTCTTTATGAAAAGAATTTAGACGAGTAACATTTTTCTTAGATAAATAATTTAAATCAACTGCATAAACATTTTCATTTATTAAGGAAAAAAATACTAAAACATTTTTTTAATTAAAAAAATTACAAAAATCATTTTAAAATTTGACATTAAAACCATCATCACATAATTGAGAAATACTTAACAGATTATATTTCAGTCAATCAATAAATAAAACATTAGAAATTAGAACTTAATCAGTCTTACCAATTTGACCTAGGCCGATGATTTTTCCTTTAGAATTATCACCAAAGGTGACATGGCCTTCATCAATCTTTATTATACTTTTAAATAATGAGTAATCTCTAGACATGTATCTTGAACATCCATTATCCAAGTACCATACCAACTTGTGAGAACTCTTCAAACATGTTTCCTACAAAACAGATTTAGATAAGAAATTATTTTGGTACCCATATATTCTTGGGTCCAAAAGGTTAGAAATCAAAGCTTTTTGTACCCACATATGCCTTATGGATTTCATACAAATTAATGACTCAATAGATTTTGAAAAAAAAAATTATTTGCTCTATAAATATGTGAATCAAAAGATGAGGCATATGAATATCCAGAACTAGAATTACCAATATTATGTACAGATTTAGGAATAATTTTTTTTAGTAATCTATCTCTATCCAGGTTTGTATCTTATTGTAAAGCCCCGACCCCAGCTACCCAAAGCCGGTGCATTACTTCGTAACATTGGCATGATCACAAGAAAGATCAAATCTCAAAATATCGATTGGTTTAGTAGCCTTGGAAACACAAGATATATTCATAAGTTTTACATTACATCATAAAATGAAAAACTGCTACAACAACATAATGTCTCCATAATCCACACTCATATCCCCACATAATATCTCTGCAAGTCATTCATAATTTACTTCTTCACTTTCTGGGAAAAATAAAACATAGAAAAGGGGTGAGATCAAATGTCCAGTAAGGATAACAATATAGTAGAAACTTTATTAAATAAGAACAAACATTTAAGGCAATGTATAACTAAAACAGAAGCCTTTCAAACACTAACTTTCAACATTGTATGGCATAAATAAAATTAAATAATTCCATTTACTCATCCACATGAATATTCTACTAGTTGAATATTCACATGCAAAATCAGTAACCACTTTCATAATGTTGGAATGCATAATTCCAGACTATCATAACCACATAGCCAAGGCCTCATGCCAAGACTACAAATAATATTTTTTCAAGGCCTTGTGCTAAGACATTAGTTTGTCTCATGAGACGTACCGATGCATCGAGGATCTATAGCGGGCTCCACCCGTCACATATTAAGTCCAATGCATTCCCATATGAAAAGGTTTAAACATAACATAAACATTCGTATTAAAACTAGCATACGAAATGTTAATAATTTTACCATAAACTATGAATGGTATAAAAATAGCACATCCACAGTCAAACATATCACAAAACCTTCAATACAATATAGAAGTTTTGTATCATAATAAATCAACTTCAAATAAGCATAAAATCTATCAAAGGATGTTGACATAGATTAAATCAAAACACTTTTTAGAGAAATATCTATTTCTATTTTTGAAATCATTTAAGAGCCATATAAAATAAAACATTTTCTTGAAAATATTCTTATAAGATTGTAAGGAAAGCTTTGAAGATTTTATAATGGCGGAAAATAACCGCACCCACCGTATAAGTTAAAAAAACATTCTTACCTTAATTCTGTCGAAAAGGTTATAAAGGACCTTGTTTTGAAACGACGGAAAGATTCCTCTTATAAAAAGTCAAAAAAGGGTATAAATGACTTTAACCCATATTCTTGTAAATAATAAAAACGTTTTGAAATACATTTTGAAGAAACATGGATGTGGATGATAATGAGATCCCAGTAGATTATTATGTATAAACAACCTCGGATAATGAAGAGATTGTGAAATAACCCTTACCTTGTACTTTTCCTTGGTTGGGGTAGGTTAACCCCCTCTTCTTCGGGTTCTTCATTTTGATTTGATCAAAAGGACTCTTTAGGATGGATTCTGACTAAAGTAAAGCTTCTAGGATGAAGGGAGAGGAGTTGGGAGAGTATTTGGGCAGAGGTTGGCCGAACCAAAAGGCTTGAAAGTGTGAATAATGTGGTAGAGGTGGGGGCCTTTTATAAGAGGAGAGGAGGGGCTCTTTTGGAAAGATTGAAATGTTACATTGTTACACAATGATTTTCGGATTCTAAAGGTCCCACACTTATATAATTCGTGGCTAAGGTGATAATGGTTCGAAATATACCCATCCAATAGTCTTTGGACAAGTGTAAGCCTTGGATTTTACATTATCTTTTCATTTTATTAAAATCGTTAAATAATGAGGTCATCGCTGCATCATAATGATGTCATAAATAATTTGATTTATTTAATGTATAAAAATTATAAAAAAAATACTATGATGTAGGAAATCTCTTTAGATTTCTAATGAATATTTATAGTCAAAATTTGGACTTGTGTAACCCCACTTAAAAACTGTTTTAGTAAAACAACTCATGTTTGTGTCAATTTAATTTTAACATTAAATATATATATATATATATGTCATTTTCCAACCAAAGTGGCACCATGGGGTCCCCAAGTTGACCCACGGGTTGTCTGGGTCGGCCATGACTCATCCAATAGGAGTAGGACAAGTGTCAATCTCATTTCATATTATTAAAAAATTATTTTTACCTTAAACTACACTAATTACCTCTAATCGCGATGAAGAACTTAAAAGTTACTATTCACCAAAAAATTATTTTGATCTCATTGAACCACATTTTACTTTTTAATGACAACCATGTATGTTGGATTTTTGAAAATCAAATCACAGAAGTGGTAATATTTCATTTAAACGAAAAATCAGTTATTTAACTACCACTTAGTGGTTTCACTATTCATCAAAAATTGAAGTTTTTCAGAACAATGCCAAAATTTCACCCTAAGATATAATTGATATTCCGAATTCAAAAATGATTTCTATATTAAAAGATTCCAAACATATAAGTTTCATTAATTAATTTTATAATTAATTCCCGCTGTTACAACAAATATCATGTTTTTAAGAAACAATTTATATCAAAAGATTGGCAATTGTTAATGTCCAATTTCAATGTTAAATTAATTCTAATGACCAACTTTGGATAAAATGGTAAAAATATATTCTAATTATACTTTAAAACCACTAAATAGTATAATTTATCACTATAAATTATTTTTATTAAAAAATTTGTTTTTAAGTAATTATCACTATTCATAAAAAATTGGAAGTTCTCAGAAAATTACAAAAAATTCAACTTTGGATAATTTCGATATTACGGATACAAAAATGAAGTCCATTTTGAAATATAAAATTTCTATAATTTTAAAAAGTGGTTATTACTATTCATAACGGCTACTTTGATTAGTCGCGGTGTTTTAGAACTCGAAGTTGCGTACAATGCAAGCTATTGCATTATTGAATGAGAAGCGTATCGTGGAAGCTCGGGGTGTTACATTCTCCCCTCATTCAATAAATTGCATCTTCACAATTTGAAATTTTTCTTTTAAAATAAAAGGTTGAAAATAGAAAATACCCTTGAGGAAAACCCACATCGGAAATAAGATTAATAAAATTTAGCCCTAATAATAGGGAAAGGGAAATGAAAAAGTCACCACCCAATTATGATCTCGATTTGGAGAACATTGGTGGAAATTAGAGACATATAATTGGAGGAAAAACGTAAATATTTGTAGGGAGTGATTGAGGTCATCAATCACAATCAACTGTCAAATTGAGGGCCTCAAAGGCTTCAATCTATGTTGATTTAAAATATCATCAGTTCAACAAGACATAAGGTATTAGGATAACATATTTTTTTGTTTTAATATCCCTTTAGTAATGTTTAAGAATTAATTTATTCATTGAATAAGAGATATGTATATATATATTTATGCTTGACAATTAGAGTTTCAATCTTCAACTCATCTTTCACTCAAAAAGACAATAGAAATCAAAAATATTATACCTATCCTAATTGTATAAGGTTCCAAATGTTAACACATACCATTTAGATTATTAAAATTATTTTTTAATAACCAGGGACTTCCTATAGGCTAGTGGTAGGAAATAAAGGCATGTCGCACTATGATTTTGGGTTCGATTCCTGCATCTTTGTCCGACGCGACGGGTTGTGCCCCACCCAGCAGGTTGTCCTTTTCCTAAAACTATAGTATTATAATATTACAAAAATAATCTTCATAAATTTTTTAACCTTTAACAATAATATCCAAAGATCAACTTAATCCACTCCAACCTTTATAGTTATCCAAATTACCTCTGTCCAGACTTTCTCTAAAAGGTCTCTTAATTCCAAAATCAATTGTAACATCAGATTCCCCAAACAATGTAATGTTTCTCTTATTGTAACATACTAAAAATATGATTACCTTCATCATATTAAAACATTAATGAAAAAAAACATGTACTGCAGTACAATCATTAAATATATCACATTATTATTATAACCAGAATATAATCCATGAGTCCAAAAGCACCATTACATTAGTTATTCTGCTTCAACTGTAGTAACAGCATAAGATTGTCCTTGATCCCTTGGCCTTTTCTGAGGTATGTTTCCCTGACGCTTAAGACATTCATTTGCATAATGACCCATTTCTCTACAATTGTAGCATTCAACTTTGATAGCCTCTTTCTTTCCCTTGCAATCACTAGCCTGGTGACCCTTTTCTCCACATTTATAACAAACTCCCATTCCTTTTAGGCAAGTACGAGGGTGATTCTTCGCACAATTATCACATAATGGAAAATCCTTCTTTCCCTTTTTCGCTTTATCTGTCTCTTGTTCCACCGTTCTCTTCTTCTCTTGCTTTACTTTGTTGTCATAAGACTTAGAGAATTCATTTTCGGTCTTGATATCACATGAAACAATGTCTTCGTACGACGAAAGGGATTGTGAGACTAATGCTCGACGAAGAAATGGTTTTAACCCATCAAAGAAATGATCAATCTTACTTCTTGGGTTACATATATAATCTCCAGCAAACCCTGATAACCTTGTAAAGTTAGCCTCATACTTTGTGACATTCTCATCATCCTTTTGTCTCAGACTCAGAAATCGCCTTTCCATATCTGCTCGATGGTCGCGAGGAAAGTATTTTTCTAAAAACAGATCATTGAACTCCCTCCATTCCATATTTGATACTTTATCATCTTCCTTCATGTTTTGAATCAATGACCACCATTGATCAGCATCTCCAGTGAGGCGGTAAACTGCCATGATAACTTTTTCCCTTTCACTGCTCCCCAAAGCCTGAAATATTTTCTCTAGGGAATTTATCCATTGCCCGGCTACTAAGGGATTTGTACTCCCATTGAACGTTGGTGGTTGTTTCCTCATGAATTGATCTAACATTGATCCTCCATTCTGTGGATCAGGTTGCTCCATTCGGGTAAGGTTATTATTCATAACCTGAGTAAGTTGTCCCAGTATGGTGATTAGCTGATCGGCACCAGTTGCATCACCATCCCCACTATAATTATCTTGAGCAGGAGGGAAATCCCAACATGGAGTGCGTGCATTTATACGGTTTCCATTTCTTCCACTAGGCGCCATTTCTAAAAAATTGCATAAACTATATCAGTTTATGAATCAAAATACATAATACCATACTTATAAAACACTTAACATAAATTGAACTATTTATGGATATAATCCATAATCATAAAAATGTTTTCTTTGAGGAAGTATATAATCATAAACCCTTCATAATTATTTGTAAATAAAATGAGAGTTATCCTAAGCATATCCCCCAGGAGTGTCGTATCCAAGAGTGCAGCAAGGCACGTTGTCATGCACCAGTTCCTGTTCGAGTCTAGCTCAAAGCGGTGTTTTCGGGTTTTACCCCTAGGTTCATCTGTGCCAGAGCCACCTCTACCTGCTCGTATCCAGATAGGGATGTATTGCTTGGGAAACTCACAAAATCTCTATAATACCAAAATTCTAAGAAGATCTTCTATACTAATCCTCAAAGTCTATCTTCGGGCTATGTGGTCTAATCAGAGTTTATCTAAATCTAGCTTCCAAGGATAGTACTAAACTGCCTCTGATACCAACTGTAACGCCCCGACCCCAGCTACCCAGAGCCGGTGCATTACTTCGTAACATTGGCATGATCACAAGAAAGTTCCAATCTCGAAATACTGATTGGTTTAGTAGCCTTGGAAACACTAGATATATTCATAAGTTTTACATTACATCATAAAATGAAAAACTGCTACAAAAACATAATGTATCCATAATCCACACTCATATCCCCACATAATATCCCTTCGGTTCATTCATAATTTACTTCTTCACTTCCTGGGAAAAATAAAACATAGAAAAGGGGTGAGCTCAAATGCCCGGTAAGGATAACAATATAGCAGAAACTTTCATAAATAAGAATAAACATTTAAGGCAATGTATAACTAAAACAGAAGCCTTTCAAACTTTAACTTTCAACATTGTATTGAATAAATAAAATGAAATAATTCCATTTACTCATCCACATGGATATTCTACTAATCGAATAATCACATACAAAATCACTAACCACTTTTATAATGTTGGAATGCATAATGCCAGACTATCATAACCACATAGCCAAGGCCTCGTGCCAAGACTACAAATAAGATTTTGTCAAGGCCTTGTGCCAAGACACTAGTTTGTCTCATGAGACCTACCGATACATCGAGGAGCTATAGCAGGCTCCACCCGTCACATATTAAGTCCAATGCATTCCCATATGAAAAGGATTAAACATAACATAAACATTCGTATTAAAACTAGCATACGAAATGTCAATAATTTTACCATAAACTATGAATGGTATAAAAATAGCACATCCACAGTCAAACATATCACAAAACCTTCAATACAATATAGAAGATTTGTATCATAATAAATCAACTTCAAATAAGCATAAAATCTATCAAAGGATGTTGACATAGATGAAATCAAAACACTTTTTAGAGAAATATCACTTTCTATTTTTGAAATCATTTAAGAGCCATATAAAATTAAATATTTTCTTGAAAATATTCTTATAAGCTTGTAAGGAAAGATTTGAAGATTTTATAACGGCGAAAAATAACCACACCCACCGTATAAGTTAAAAAAACATTCTTACCTTAATTCTGTCGAAAAGGTTAAAAAGGACCTTGTTTTGAAATGACGGAAAGATTCCTCTTATAAAAAGTCAAAAAAGGGTATAAATGACTTTACCCCATATTCTTGTAAATAATAAAAACGTTTTGAAATACATTTTGAAGAAACATGGATGTGGATGATAAAGAGATCCCAGTAGATTATTACGTATAAACAACCTCGGATAATGAAGAGATTGTGAAATAACCCTTACCTTGTACTTTTCCTTGGTTGGGGTAGGTTAACCTCCTCTTCTTCGGGTTCTTCCTTTTGATTTGATCAAAAGGATTCTTTAGGATGGATTTATGACTAAAGTACAGCTTCTAGGATGAAGGGAGAGGAGTTGGGAGAGTATTTGGGCAGAGTTTGGCCGAACGAAAAGGCTTGCAAGTGTGAATAAGGTGGTAGAGGTGGGGGCCTTTTATAAGAGGAGAGGAGGGGATCTTTTGGAAAGATTGAAATGATACATTATTACACAATGCATTTCGTATTCTAAAGGACCCACACATATATAATTCGTGTCTAAGGTGACAAGGGTTCGAAATCTACCCATGCAATAGTCTTTGGACAAGTGTAAGCCTTGGATTTTACATTATCTTTTCATTTTATTAAAATCATTAAATAATGAGGTCATCGCTGCATCATAATGATTTCATAAATAATTTAATTTATTTAATGTATAAAAATTATAAAAAAAAATACTATGATGTAGGAAATATTTTTAGATTTCTAATGAATATTTATAGCCAAATTTTGACTTGTGTAACCCCACTTAAAAACTGTTTTAGTAAAACAACTCATGTTTGTGTCAATTTAGTTTTAACATTAAATATATATATATATTAATGTCATTTTCCAACGAAAGTGGCTTTATGGGGTCCCTAAGTCGACCCATGGGTTGTCTTGGTCGGACATGACTCATCCAATAGGAGTAGGACAAGTGTCGAGCTCATCTCATATTATTAAAACATTATTTTTACCTTAAACTACACTAATTACCTCTAATCGCGATTAAGAACTTAAAAGTTACTATTCACCAAAAAATTATTTTGATCTCATTGAACCACATTTTACTTCTTAATGACAACCATGTATGTCGGATTTTTGAAAATCAAATCACAGAAGTGGTAATATTTCATTTAAACGAAAAATCAGTTATTTAACTACCACTTAGTGGTTTCACTATTTATCAAAAATTGAAGTTTTTCAGAACAATGCCAAAATTTCACCCTAAGATATAATTGATATTCCGAATTCAAAAATGATGTCTATTTTACCAAATTCCAAAAATATAAGTTGCATTAATTAATTTTATAATTAATTCCCGCTGTTACAACAAATAGCGTGTTTTTAAGAAACAATTTATATCAAAAGATTGTCAATAGTTTATGTCCAATTTCAATGTTAAATTAATTCTAATGACCACCTTTGGATAAAATGGTAAAAATATATTCTAATTATACTTTAAAACCACTAAATAGTATAATTTATCACTATAAATTATTTTGATTAAAAAAGTTGTTTTAAGTAATTTTCACTATTCATAAAAAATTGGAAGTTCTCAGAAAATTACAAAAAATTCAACTTTGGATAATTTCGATATTACGAATAAAAAAATGAATTCCATTTTGAAATATAAAATTTCTATAATTTTAAAAAGTGGTTATTACTATTCATAACAGCTACTTTGATTAGTCGCGGTGTTTTAGAACTCGAAGTTGCGTACAATGCAAGCTATTGCATTATTGAATGAGAAGCGTATCGTGGAAGCTAGGGGTGTTACACTTATTCTAGTAGTGTATTTAGGTGGCAATTACTTTCCTAGAATTTGAGTTAGTGTATCATTTCCATTTGTAAACTTCTCTAATTCTCTTCTATGTTTCACATTAAAAATTATCAGTCCAGTGTTTTCCATTAACAGTTGAGCATTATTCTCTTTTTAAATAGTAATTTTGGTTTTAACAGTTGTATTGAGAGCATGTTTTTTCTTCCATGATTTGTATTCATCCATATGTTCCTTGCATGTCTCTTCCAGCATATTACTATATTAAAATAATTCTTTATTAGTCATGTTTTCAGCATCAGAATCAGATTCTGCATCATCTCCAGAATGATAATAATAATTTAAAATAGGAGTATCTAAGGTTTCCTCGGATGTGTTTGTCCTGAAACACATGTTTGCTCGATTCTTTTCAGAATCATACATTTCAGATTCACTTCTACTGTCTTCTGAAGCACTCCACGTTGCATTCATTGATGTCTTGTACTTAATGTCCTTGTAATCATATTTCTTCTTGAATTTTATTTTTGGGTAGTTAGCCTTGATGTGTCCATTTCTTTTGTACTCGTAGCAAACAACATCATCACTTTTATCTAGATTTTTTCAGTCCTTCTTCCAATGTCCCTTATTGTCATAATTTCCTTTGTAATTTGATTTTCTGAAAAATTTCTTCTTCCTATAAAATTTCTTAAACCTTCTGGCTATATGAGCCATTTCAGCATCACTGTCTGAATCTGAACTTTCACTTTTTGGACTATCAATTTGTATTTGAGATTTTTCTTTTTTCCTTTATCTTTGAAGTAGTAGACTTGAAATCCACTGATTTCTTTTTTGGTTCATCATCTTCAAATTTATTTATCTCAAGTTCATCCTTATACATCATTAGTTTTCCAATAAGTTATTTGACAGGAAGAGTTCCAATTTCACATGATTCTTTGATTGAAACAGATGTGCCTCTCCATCGGTCTGGTAGACATCTCAATATCCTCATGATTTGTTCCTTTGCTGGAACAACATAACAAGTGAATTCATTGTTTGAACAATCTCATTGAACCTGAGATACATATCTGAAATGGGTTCATCAATTTTTATTTTAAAACATTCATATTTAATAGTATATGTATTCAACCGCATTTCTATAACATAAGTTGTTCCTTCATGAGAAACACCCAATGTATCCCATATTTCATAAGTAGTTTTTCAAGAAGATATTATGTTAAATTACTCATAACCTAAGGAAAATTACAGAGCATTCATGGCTTTAGAATTATTATTTTAACCAGACATAGTAGGTTCATCCCAAGTTATTCTTTCAGTTTTTGGAATTTTACATTGAGTCTCTATAGTAGTCAAAATATCAAAACTCATGCCCTCTAAATGAATTTTCATTTTTAATTTCCACTGAGCATAGTTTGTGCCATTAAAGAAAGGTGGCATGTTAGTAGCAGCACCCTCTAGTCTATTATCCATAGGTAAATTTTAGAGAATAAAATTTAAAGAGATAAAATTTAAAACTAAAATAAATTTAAGATCTTTAAGGATGAAACTAAAATCGCATTTGAAAACAGAGTATTTCAAAAAGACTTAAACAATAACAAAACCTCTGATACCAAATTTTGGTCAGAGTGGATACTCAAGAGGGGGGGGGGGGTTTAATTGAGTTCCAATTAAAATTTCAGTTGAAAATATTTCCTTTTTTAAAATCCCCCAAATTAAAAACCATATTAAACTGTAGTGAATCTATACAGAGTGTAAAGGTTCAATCAGTTTCTCAACGATTGATTAGGTATCAGTTAACTTAATCTAAAGATTAAATTAACTTTTTAAATTAAATTACTGATTTACAATAAGTATAAACACTATCTAATTTAACTATTAAAGTATATTTAAAATAGTTTTGTATTTCAAATTAATAGTAGAGGAATAAATATATATTTTTCTTATATTGCTATATCAAAATGCACAGAAGAGTTAACCAAGAGGTTAAGTCTCAATCCAAGACTTAGTCCTCTCAATAATTTAAATAAATTGATCCACACCCTAGATCGGGGTTAAAAATAGTAAAAAACTGTCCATGCCACACAGGGACCTCTACCACCATTATTTTTAGGAAAATCAAACAATAACACACATGTTGTTCAGGCCTTACTAGACCTCTACAACTTTCCACAGTGGGAAACAAAGAGTTATGAATTTCAAGTGAGGATTTATGAATCCTCCAGTTTAGCTTAGGATATAGTGTGTGTGTGTGTGTAAGATAAACAGGGTACACACACTGCTCAAAATGTAAAGATAGAGTCACTAAAAGATGAATGTATCATAGTTTAGAAAGCTCTAGTGATTAGTAGTGCAGCTCTGGTCTCGTTGGATTTAGAAGAGATGCTTCTGAGTCCTTCTGTGGTTTTTCTATTAAAAGTAGAGTATCTTGATTAATCATGAAGTCCTTCATAGGCAAGTGAGTCCTCTGATTTCCGGTGTTCTTCGTATGTTCTTCAGTAGGGCTGGATTACGTGCATAATAGTTTTCTTTAGATCATGCAAATTCCCCTTCCTCTAATTTGTCACGTGTTCTTTAGTATATCATGTATATTCATGGAACAATTCTCTCTTTTCTCCTTTTCATGCATCCTTCCTTTTTACTACAGCTCGATCTTCCTTTCTATTCCCCAAGATCTGGAAATATGAATGATTACCATTCGATAGGTATGAGGTATGGTCTCCTGACATGCCAACAAATAACATTAAATATCATTAATTGCTTTAAAAACATCAATTATGACCGTTATAATTAAACATAAATTTATAGAGAATCAAACAGTTTTCATGATTATCGGTGAGTCATGAGATCGGTGAGACATTTTGAATATGTATCAGTTTTGGTTGCATCAGCATCAATATATTTGTATCGGTGTCTTAGCATCAGTGTCTTATCATCGATAGCATAGCATCGCTAACTCAGCATCGGTATCTCAGCATCGGTAGATTAGCATCGGTAGATTAGCATCGGTATCTCGGCATCGGTATATCAGCATCGGTAGATTAGCATCGGTAGATTAGAATCAGTAGCTTAGCATCGGTAGATTAGCATAGGTATCTTAGCATCGGTAGATTAGCATCGGTATCTTAGCATCGGTAGATTAACATCGGTAGCTTAGCATCAGTAGATTAGCATTGGTAGATTAGCATCGGTGTCACTTTGGGCCTTTTATAGTTAAAGGTGCGACCGTTCATCATCAGTGAGACCGTTCATCATCAGTGCGACCATTCATCATCGGTTTGACCATTCATCATCGGTGTGATCATTCATCATCGGTGCGACCGTTCATCATCGGTGCGGCCATTTTTCATCGGTGACATAGGAAAAAGACTACATGGAATTCTTACAAAATGTCTGTTCAATCCAAAATACTTCTAGGTCAACCATAACCAAAAATTGATCATTGATAAACATTTGTAGATATGATTTAAACACATTTAGAACAAGTTGATCTAAAGACTAAAAAGAAATATATGAAACTAGTATTTGTGATTATTAAAACAACCGTTCCATAGAGATTTCAACAATCCTCATATAGTTTCATATGAATTAGATAATCGAAACCGTTTTATATGAAAACTCTAAAGTATGATTTTTTTTCCAAATTCTATGAATATCCTTAAAAAAATATCAAAAAAATTTCTTTTAGAGTTTGAATTGTCCATTATATACAATGGATAATGATATTTTATCATTTATATATAAATATATATTATTGGGATTCTCACAAGGAATAAATATTCATTGATGGAAATAAAATATTCGAACATCATAAAAAGGTTTACTATAACACTAATAATTTTATGGACATTATATTTTTTGGGAATCTAATAAAAAACCATGATGATTCTTTCTCATTTTAATATAGGTATGTGTAATATTAGAAACACACAATAAGTATTTTAAATCTATCCATAATATTTTAGCATACCAATAACCGATATAGGTATTATGAAATTTGAATCATCATTATATATGACTGGATGATTTAATTTTGGACTCTAAAAAGATTCATAGTAATTGGATGAATAGAAAAGGGTGATCAATTTTCATCATCCAAATATTCCTTCCTCAATTCTATCTTTAATGAGACATAATTTTGTGTTCTGAACATTATTACACTATATTTTTCCAATATTAACAATTTACTATTAACTACCTATATATTCCTATATACATCATCATTGAAGGATTAATTGAACATTATTTTAATTATTTATTAGTATTCAATTTTTCAGGATAAAATTATTCTCCTGAAATTATTACTTCATGATTTAAAATAATCCATGAGCACTGGTTATTTTAATATCAACATCATAGATAATGTGTTATGGAATATCCTACCTAGGGAATCAACTACGTTATATTATATTTTAATGGTATAATATATTGAGAAATAATAATATTTTATCAAATCTAACCATTCGTTGTCCTTATTATTATACTAATTCAATAAATATATATATTTGAAACTATTTTATTAGTATATATACCACCATTTCTCTTTTTAATATATTTTATCTAAATGATTGATGTAATGATATAATCAACCAACTAAAAATCATTTTTGGGGTAATTTCTCTCATGATTGTTTAAATGGAATTATGTTGAAGAAATTACTTTTTTATGTGATGATATAACCCATTACTCTTTTCAAATCATTTGTGTATATTAAAATCATTTCCCCAATATACATTAACAAAACTAAAGAATTGGTGAAAAACATATTATTTAGTTCCTTAACTCTTATTATATGTACTCTTCCCATGTAACATTACTCCATTCAATTTTGAATTGTTCAATGGATTCGATAACAATGATAAAATTATAATAAATATTCATTAATACCCTGATAACCATAGAATACATTGAGGAACAATTATAGTGAACGATATTACAAAATTATAAATAAACTATTAATCTGAAGCATGTAATAATTCTCTATTATATTTAAAATATCCCTGAACATTACATTATGTATCCCTCTTTCACAATTACTAAATATGGAAAATAGTTTCCCCTTCTCAATGTATTTGACACAAATCATAAAATGATATTAATTATATTTATTACTTTTTGTAAATATAATCATATTTTCCAAATATATTATCACAAAATTTATGATGGACATCTATATAGAATATATTAGTTAGGTCCATGATATTAGAGGAGCATAAGTCTAACAAAATGACTCCATTATAATTTAATAACATTCATTTCTCTTTTATGAAGCATTTCTATAATGTCATCCCATTTGACCATTATTCAATGATATCCAAATCGAAGATACATCTTACAAAATTTATAACATGTTCTCTTATAAATAAAATGTAATTAATATGTTGTGAAGGATATTTTTTTAGTAATGGTGATAATTTTATTATCATGGTAGATAAGTTGAATTTGTATTGGTCTATAATTATTTTAATAAATGAAAAAAAATTATCCCAAGGTGAACCACTACGATGAATAAATCCATTCCAAAATTCGTTATTTTCAACTTATTTATTTCAAACAAATTCATTGAGACCATTCTATATATAATCTTGTGATTGGTATGGATTAATGTGGAAGTTTAATTGACATACCAATCTCATTCTATAAGTGAACATCAATCCAAAAAAATAAGAAAATAGCAGTTTATTCTATGATAATATGGTTTTCATCAATTTTGTCTTCATCATTGATCATTTGTGCTCAAAATTATTAATTGATGGGTACTAGAAAATATATTATAGAATATGATTTAATAGTGAGTTCATCATTATGTTGATACATGATAAGAAGATGGTTTTGGATAATAAATGAGAATCTTTTATAAATAAAAATTAATTTGGGAAATATGATGGGATATACATTCCATAACTAATATAATGTAAAATTTATCTGAGGGGGAAAGAGATACATTTTGAAAAAATTTATTCAAACAAGTATTTATTGGAGAAGATCTTTATATCTAAGATTAGATCACTAATCGACTATGTGTTTTTAACAAAAGTTCAATATATATTGACTAAGATAATGATTTAAAATTCATGAATATTAATTTAATTTAAATATGAAAAAATAAAATCAAATATGGATTTTGTAAATAATTAATACATACTATGTGTTATTAACATCACATTATTAATTTTATCCACCATTGTGGCAGTGATTATATATACTCTCCCTTTTTCCCTGATTTGTGTGGTATTTTGGGAATAATTTCTATGTTATCTTTGAGTTGTGTTATTATAAAACAAAAATCAAAAAATATATTCACATGAAATATTTAAGTGTAGGATAATCATTAACATGGATCATTATATATTATATTAGGCTATATTCATTGTTTTATATTTCTCGAGATTTAAATATTTTCCTACCACATTTAAAATATAATCAAAACTCTCTTTGGGAATTTCTTAGGAATTTCAACGCATATTTATTCCAAGAACATAATTGAATATTCATTACATCATGTGATTTTTCATCTAAGTAAAACAAAAATCCTATCGTATGTTTCATATCATTATAATAATGATATTCAATTACATCAATATGAACATTTATTCTCCATCATAATGTATATTCATATGAGAAACGTTATCCATACAAAGTTCCCTTTTGTGGATTTGTAAAGGCTGTTATTCAATCATTTGGTTTTAATATTATGATTTGAAATAAAATTAGAGTTATAGATTTTTTTAGGATGTTATCTTCTCAAATTATAATGGACTCATTATACATTTTTTTCATATAAATTAATTTAATCTATATATGTTTAATGTGTTTGTGAAAAAATCTTTGTCAATAAGACTTTTATGATATCCATTGATTAAATAGTGTATATGTACACTTTCATTTTAGTATTTTAAATATGGTTCAACAATGAATTTGGTTTTCCATCCAACTGTTAAACACCCAAAACAAACATCACAAGTAAAGTGATGTAGATAGTGTAAAATAGGTATTCTGTATAATTTATTTGTTTTACAGTAATTAGTATATTAAGAGAGTTATGATGGAGTGTTTATGTTGTATTGTGAAACAGTAAACAATATTTTTTCCACAATTTTTGTTTTTTTAGATAAATTATACATTCATTATTATTCATAGCATATAATTTTTTGTAGATAATTGCATCATGTTTAGGTACCCTACCACCCATCCAGTTGTAATTTTTATTATAGTTATCAAATTGTCCTGAAAATCATATT
Organism: Viscum album; assembly: GCA_963277665.1. Classification (NCBI taxonomy): domain Eukaryota; kingdom Viridiplantae; phylum Streptophyta; class Magnoliopsida; order Santalales; family Viscaceae; genus Viscum; species Viscum album. Next base: position 1,916,681,006 of record OY728148.1, on the reverse strand, counting down.
AAATTTAGATTTTTTGATATTCTACTATCTCCAATTAGGGGTTAACATAGAGTAATTACAAATAACATCATAGGGTTATTATCATATTTAATAAAAATTGTTATTCAAATTTTAAACCTTCAAACCTATGAAATCATTATGTAATCTGGAAATTCCATTAATTCACACCATATAAATACCAGGTTACATTATGGTGGTTTATCCTATAATTATCATAATAATGAAAAATTTTAATAATGAAATATATATTTTGATCTCGTTCATTAATATAATATGATCCATTACATAATATCCTCTATATGTAGCAAATTTGATGTGAAGTATTCCTCTTTTTCATGGAATAAGGGATGATTGAGTAAAAACCCAACACACTATTTTTTCGGTTATTTCTTCTCAGTATAAAAAATATCTGATCATGAATTCCCTTGTAATATACATATATGGATTTGTTACTAGTAAATACAAATACTAAAGACAATAATAATTCTGTAGGATGTCATCCTATACAAGAACTCATCTCTATAGATTTCACTACGGTCTTCTCACCAAATTCCAAATGTCACTAAACTAATCTAAACAAATATCAAAAAAATATGTTGTCGCCTTATTTGGATACCTAAGTAAATTATATGTCTACATTACATAACTTATATAAATAAAATAAATACGTTATATAATAACCTCATAATTATTATTTTTATAGGTTTTATGTCTTTAGAGACTAATTACATTATCTATTTATTTTACAATTGTTTTTAAAACATCAATTTTTTTAAAATTCTAGGTAAATAAAGAATATGATATTCGATTATTTATTAATATTTATTAATTAAATACTAATTTACATTAAAGGGTATTCCATGTTCGATGGCATACCCAGTATGCAACAATGGGTTTCTTCAAAATCTATTTTTTTTACACAATGTTAAGTCATAATGAAAAAAAATAAAAAAAATGTAATATTATTTTAAATGTTAGTTAACTCCTAGATATTATATTGGAAAGAATAAACAGAAAAACTAAAATATTATTATACTTTTTTGTTTAATGTATTTACATTTATCCAATAAAATTTAGAGGCTTAAAATGACAATGAATCCAATTTTTAGAAGAAATAATTTAATAATCTTTATAAGGTCGATTTACAGCTATTTGATGGTGATCTCTTTTTTAAAAAAAAATTTCACTTTTATATGACATATTTGAAAATATAATTTTCTTATTTTGAATCTGGACATCAGAAATTTCTTTGGATGAAATTTTGGTATTATTCTAAAAATGTTTGTTTTTTAATGAATAATGAAAAATGCATTTTAAATCAATACTTCCTTTAAATGTAATTTATTTATATGGTTATATTATATAATACATGTTTTAAAGTGAAATTAGATTATATTTTTACCATTTAATCCAATTTTGGTCATTGAAGTAATTCTACATGGAAACTGAACATTAACATATTTCAATAATTTGATAGTTATTATTTCTTAAAAACACACTTCTTGTTTTGACGAAAAAAATAAATTTTAAATTACTTTTTCAACTTTTATTTTTTTAATTTGTAAAAATTGATTCAATATTTGGAATCAGGAGAACCAATTTCTGTAAATTTGGCACTTTTATTTTTATACATTATGAATAGTGACATCAATAAATATTGTATTTACCATGGTTAAAAGTTAAATATGTTAAATAATTGAAAAAAATTATATTATAATAATATTAAATTATTCTAACACCTGTCTTTATCCTGTTAGATGATATCATCTTGATCATGAGAATCCTTACATCATTTTTGGGATCCCATCGAGACATGTGTATGTTAAATTGACACAATAAAAAATAATTTAAAGTTAAATTAAATGTAACATAAAGATATATCTATTAGTAATAAATTTATCATAATGGGTAATATAATTGATATTTTTGAATATAAGTTGTCATTATAAAGTTAAAAATATTTAATACATCATGGTATTTTATTTATTATTTTTAGACATCAAATAAATAAATTTTTTTATGACTCAATAATGATGTAATATTTGCCACATTAATGCTTGAATGGCCCAAATGCCATCATTTTTTTGATTTTGATAACCCCCATTCAAGGGATTGGGGGACCCTTAAATGGACCATAGGCTTAGAGATTACATGGCTCATTGTCTTAAGAGATTACATGACCTTAAGGTATTAAGGAATTCAACGACACAATAACTACAAGGAACTGTCCCAACTCATCATCTGGATCGTGATGATAGCTCTCCAACATCACATGAGCATCTGGATAAGCTTCTCATGCAAGCACAGGATAGTCCCGATGGTGTTTCCATAATCTCACATACATCAAAATCCTTATGGGTCTGCTCTGGTTTGTGCACTTTCTCTAAATCATCTTCTAGTGGTAGTCTATTTTTGTAGAGTCTATCTTGGGAAAATGCACAGATCATGTTTCCCGAAGGCCTTATGGTGGCCCACAGACCTTAAAAGAGGGATTTATGTTTTTACTGACCCAATATCAAGTGTTCCCAAATTTCTAATGGACTCCAATCCGAAACTGGTGGCCCAATGTGAATAGTTCCAGCTGCTACAGTACTCAACAATACCTACTATAGTACCTACTACATTATTCCAATAGTACTTCTTTAGTACCTACTACAATACCTCCTACAGTACCTACTACAGTACAACTACATTACACTGGAATTATGGCTCGCTCTAGTTTTGAACCTGGGTCTCCTGGATCAAGTTAAAGTGTCCTCACCATCAGGGCTGAGGCCCATGTGTGTTATCTCATTAATGAAAGATTTAAATAAATGAGATTATAATAATTGAAATAAATTTTATTTTAAACTTTTTATGACATCAACGAATTTTAGTGATTATTAAAACTTGATATATTTAAATTAATGAAGTTTTTTTTGAATGAATCAATTTGTTATATATTTTTTAAATGTCATGATATGAATAGTTTAGAAATTGACAAAAATTTCTTTTTAAAAAATTCATATTTTATTAAATGATAAAATAGTACTACAAATATAATTTCTGGCCAAATGATATATATTAAATAAATAATTTCACTAATGATCCATTATGGGTTGTATGGAATTTTATTGTAAATATATTAACCATATAGAATGAATATACAAGAGGACATGGTATAGCATAAATAAGTAATCAAAAGGTTAAAGAAAAAATATAAGGATTAAAAAAATCAAAACCAACACAATTCATTAATGGAAGATTCTATTTCGATATATATTGGCATAATATTTGAATTTAATGTGTTGTGAACCTTTTTTTAATATAAATCATTTTATAATAAAATATTAATTTCAAACATTTCAAAAGAGACCTTCTTCATTCTTATAAAACAACACCTTTTTTACCCACTACTCACACCTCTCAAGCCCCTTGGACCTTCCAACCTATACCCAATTAAGCTCACAACAACCCTCTCTTCCATCTATATGACATAACAATGGTTGAAGGAACATAAATAATGCTTTTGGTTCAAACAAATAGGTGTCACCCAATTTAAAGGTAAGGTGTTCTCTTATGTTGTTTTATTTTATTTTCCTTATCTAGCCCCCTAAACTCTCATTATTCCATTATTTTTAACAAAACCAATATAATAATTATACTAAGATTTTGTTATGAGAAGGATTATTGTAACATACCATGTAAATAATAAATAACATATTTTCATATTTATTAATATTTATGAATTAAATATTAATTTTACTTGAAAGGGGTTGCTCTGTTTGATTGCGTAGCTGATACGCAACAACATGGTTCTTCATAATCATATATTGCACACTAATAATATAATATTATTATTTTAAATGGTAGTTAACTTCAATCCATTTTATTTGAGTGAATTAAAAAAACTATCCAAAATATGATTATAAATGTTTGTTAAATGCATTTACATTTATCTAATAAAATTTAGATGCTTAAAATGTGACTGAATCTAATTTTAAGCACAATTTACATTTAAAGGTCAATTTACCACCTTTTAATAAAGAACCCTAATTAAATATAGTTTTGGTCACATTTATATATTCTATTTGTCCAAATAAAATTCGTATTTATAATCGGGACAACAAAATTTACTTTCAGTAATTTTGTGGAATTTTTCCGATAAAGATCATTTTTAATGAATATAGAAAATATTGTATTTCAATTAAAAAATGTTTTAATATAATTTATATATGGATATATTATCATTTTAATTTTTTTTAAGTTAAATTAGAATATATTTTTACCACTTAGTCTTTTTTTTTCATAGTAATTAATTTCACATTGAAATTGGACATAAACAAGTGTCGATCTTTTGACAGTTATTGTTTTTTAAAAACACAATATTTGTATTAAAGATGAGAACTAATTTTTAATTAATTAATGAAACATATATTTTTAGAATATGGTAAAATAGACATAATTTTTTAATTCAGAATATCAAATATATCTTAGGCCTAATTTTTGGTTGTTTTCTGAAAAACATCAATTTTTGATGAATAGTGAAACAAGTTACTAGTAGTTAAAAAACTAACATTTTAATTTAAATGAAATTTGAACACATATATGAATATAATTTCGAAAATACAACATAAATTTTTGTTATTTTTATGTGAAATTTGGTTCAATAAGATGAAAATAATTTTTGTGAATAGTAACTTTTGACTTTTATTTACAGCGGTTAAAGATAATAAGGGTAATTCAAGGTAAAAATAATATTATAATAACACCAAATTACCATAAAACTTGTCCTAAACTTATTGGATGAGTCATTTACGACCATGGACAGCCTTGGGTCGGATTTGGGACACCATTGAGCCACTTGGATTTGATAATGACATGTTATTTTAATTCACGTAAATTAAAGGCAAAAATGACATCATCAAATATCTATTTGTTAATAAAATTTTACATGGTTTTATATAAGTTATCTTTTCGATTATAAATATTAATTGGGTATATAAAAATATTTCCTAAATAATTGTATTTTTTTTATAATTTTTAGGCATCAAATAAAATAAATTATTTATGACACGATAATAATGCAGTGTTTCCCTAAGTAATTAATGATTTAAATAAATAATATTATAAATATTAAAATATCATCTATAACCTGTAAAATTTTTATTTGATGAATTTATTTATACCATGAGTCATCTAATCATCTACCATAATGTGTTTTGGATTTTTGAAACTGAATATAATTATATAATAAAATAATATTATCACACTTATCTAAAGATCCCCTCCTCCACCTTATAAAATCCCCTCACTTCTAACCCATTCCTCAGGCCTATCAAGCCCCTTGGATCGTCCAACCCCTACCAAAATATGATATCAAGATCCCTATCCTCCTCCTAGAAGCTTTCACATAGGCAGAAGGCACATCAAGAAGTCATTTTGGTTCAAATCAAAGGGAGTTACCCAAATTAAAGGTAACTGTTTCTCTTAAATTCATTTGTTTTATTTTGTTTTATTTTATTTTATATTTATTCTCAAACCCCATAAAATCTTCTTATTCATTTATTAAATAATAAAAATAGTATCCTCAATATACTATGTTGTTTTAATGAGATGTATTCGAACTACACTTACCATCAAATCCATCTAATGTGTAAAGAACATAATGTTTCTATGGATGGAAAACTAATTCCTCACGAAATGATGATTGTTCAATTATCTTCTACTGCCTTTCAAGATAGACATTAAGATGGACCTATATTTTTATATGATATATATTATGTTTATGTTTTCTTTATGATTTGTTATTTTTCATTTACAGCATACCTGTATGGTTTCCATAGGGGGTAAATATGATAATCTCATCCGAGGAAGTGTGGACTACCACCACATCAAATTGATATGAATAATTAATGCAATATGTGGGACATATAAAGGATGGATTTAATGATATTATATATTATATTATACTGGAATTATAATATATGTATGTATCATTATGTTTTAATTCCATTATATTACGAAATAGAAATGAAAGTAGCGTTCATGTGTATGTACGACATACCGTCTCCATGAACGGTGCATTTCATTTAACATCTCCAAATGTTTTATACTATTATAAATAAATGTATATAAAGGATATATATGATATATATGATATATAAATCATGAATATAATTATGGATATATTGAACTATTGACCACATGAACAACATGTAATTATAAGCAGTCCATTTTTTGACTGAAGTACCAAATATCGACAATATGACCATTATTAAAATAAATGATTACATAATGTTAATAATATGGTAATAATTTATATAAAAGTAATAATATACATGAAAATGGTTCTTATGCAAGTAGAAATTATCTTATTTTTATTATTCAATAGATTAAAGAATGAATGGGTCTATTCGGACACAGGATAAGGGAATTCATCCCAATCTCCTTTCATTGAGGCATATTTTGTTTTCATATATGAAATTATTTTATATGTTGTATAAACACCTTTAAATTTTTATTTCATTAAAAGGGAATCATTTCTATGACGTGATTTACTAAACGACAAAAAAGAACGTTTTTAATGTATCTGGTGACAACGACCGTTCCGCCGGCGCAAGTATTGTTTGATCTTTGGCTTTTGTACGAAGCCATAATATTTTAGAAAGGAATTTAAATACAATATACAATTTATACATATTTTGGTATTGAAAATGGTTTTTATAATGGATATTTTATTTTAATATATTTAAATGATATATTCTTATTGAAATGTTCAAATGTTATCTTTCCTTTATGTTTTTTTATGTGTTAATAATATGTTATAGTTCTTGGGAATTTTTTATGTAAATGGGTGATTCCGTGATAATCCTAGGGTGGGTAAGCCCAAAATATCTCTCTAATGCATTGGGTAACATGATAGAGGTAAATGTGAGCATTTCTACTAAGATATTTAGGGAATATACTATGATGGGTATTTCAAAGTAACTCCGTATGTAGTTGTGATAGCTAAAATGTATGTATGTTATTGATTCCACAAGTTACCTTTATGATATGTAATTTCTATGGGTTATTCATAAATCTTATGATTTCATGAGGTAATTAAATGAGTTTTAGTTTTTTATGTATTTATGAACAAATTTTTTATTTCTTTTTTTATAACCCTTACTGAGCTTTTTATGCTAATCCCATGTATTGAAATGATTTCACGGAACTTAAAGATGAATTGGGTAAAGGAAGGGATCATGGAATGGTCAAGCTATCTAAAACATGGAACTAGACCGGACTATTTCTAAGAGTTTTTAGTTTATAAAAAATATAGAAACTGAGTAGAAGTTACTACATTGACATCTTTTGAGATGTAATAGTTATGTTCAAATTATCTAAAACTCCAAACCTGAAAATATCCTCAATGTTAATTATTCATTTAATTCAATATTATGTAATGTTTAAGGTCGTGTCCATTTATTTGGTATCAGAGGTCGGTTTAGATAACATTAGGAGTTAGGGTATTGTGAAATTAATATCCATAATGTCATTTATGTTAATATTGAAATAATATAGTATTTAAATAATACCATGTTGCTTTGCCTATGATATTTCAATTTTCAAAATGGTTTTCCAAGGTGGAAACTGGGTTACTATGTTGGGAAGACATCATGAGGAGGAAAACCTTTCAAATCAAGAAACCCGAGTTGGTCAAAATGGGAACTGAACAGTTTGTTGCAGTGATGGCACATCTGACCTATGCTATAAATGGTTGTGGTATCCATGCATGAGATCCGCCAGATCAACCACATAGGAACATGTCAGTAGTAGATCTTTTCATGAGGCAACATCCCCCATCTTTTAGAGTATCATCTGACATTGTTCTAGATGAATGGTGGATTAATACACTGGAGAATATATTTGATGTCATGAGGTGTTTAGAACATCAAATAGTTAGACTTTTTGTTTACTGTTTTGAAGGAGAAGCTGATCAGTGGTGGTCGATGGTGAAAAATATTAGGGCTAAGGAGGATATTGATGCTATTTATTGGGATGCATTCAAAGGAATGATTCGTGGGAAATATTTCCATAAGGTGGTTGATTTTTGGATGGAAAAAAATTCTAGGAATTCAGAGAGGAGGATGGCTCAGTGACCACTTATGAAGAAAAATTCACACGACCAGCAAGGATTAGTCCAAATTTCATACGAGATCTTGATATTAAAATAAACCATTTGTACATAGGATTAATGAAAAATTATCGAATGGATTTAGCTACTTGTGAGTTGAAAATTTAAGAAATACTTTTTCATTTTGAGGAGAAGGTGGAAATGGAGTTTGTAAATGATCAGGTTTTATGTGACAATCAATAGAATAAGAGGTTGACATGGCAGAGGAAAGGGAAGAACTCTTCAAAAAAGCATTCTGGTATGAAACTTAAGTTTATAGTTAGTTAAATTTTTTATAAAAAGCATGATGGGAATTGTATTTTGAATTCTGGTAAGTGGTACCGATGTGGTAAAATGGGACTTAAGGATCATAATTGCATTGATAAAGATCAAGGTAATGGTAAGACTAAATCTGATTTACAATTATTAAAAAAAATTCAGTGCAATGAAATGGGTCATTTTTCAAATTAGTGTCCAACAAAGAACTCAAATGAGGGAAAGTAGTCAGACTACAAACAGAAAGGGGTGGTGAAATCCTTTGCAAGTACTTCAATAGACGTTGGGCTATCAACTGAAATAGTATCTGGTACATTGTTTGTTTTTTTAGATTATGCTAATTTGTGGTTTGATTCAAGGTCTACACACACATTAATTTCTGAAATGTTTTTTCAGTAAATTTGGAATTACATCTCAATATATGAATATGAAAGTTATGTTAAAAACACCTAGATGAAATGTTGAGATAAAAAAACATAAGAACCTTCCTATCCTTGTCTGCAGAAATAATCTACCTACAAAATTTATTGTTGGGCCTATAGTAGAGTTTGATGTTATTTTGGGCAAGGATTGGATTTCTATTTATAATGCTAAGATTGATTGTATAGATAAAGAGGTTTATTTTTAGAATTATTTTAAATTTTTTCACAAGAATGAACCCTTTCTTTTGATAACATATCATGAATCTTAGAATCTAGTAAAAGATTGAAATGAATGTTACCTTGCACATATTTTTGAAAACAAAGGAAATGTTCTGATTGATTATTTGCTAGTGGTAAATGAGTACCTTTATATTATTTCAATTGAGTATCCAATTACTATACATGATCGGGAAGTTGAATTTACTATTGACTTATTTTCTGATGATATTCTAATTTTAAAACCCCCTTATCGAATAGCTCAAATTTAACTTTTAGTGACTAAGAAAAAATTATAGGCGTTATTAGCTAAAGGATTCATTCGACCCAGCCCATCACCATGGGGTGATTCTCTCTTTTTTGTTAAATAGAGAGATGGTTTGATTAGTCTTTGCATTGATTATAGGGAATTTAATAACATCATTATTATGAACCAGAATCATTTCCCTCATATCGATGATTTGTTTGATCAGCTCTAGGTAACTCAGTATTTTTCAAAGATTGAATTCAGTTCAGGGTACTATCAGTTAAAAGTGAAAGAATTAGACATTCAAAAGACCACATTTCATAATATATGTGGCCATTATAAATTGGTAGTTAAGCATTTTTCATTAACCAATGCACCTACTGCATTCATGTATCTTATGAATATAATTTACTGTGAGTTATTGGATATTCTTTTTATTGTTTTCATTGATGATATTTTGTTTTATACCAAAATTTAAGAGGGACATGAAATTCATTTAAGGGTTTTCATGCAAGCCTTAAATGAAAAGAAACAATTTGGTAAATTTAGCATGTGTGAGTTTCGGTTGCAAAAATTTCGTTCCTTGGTCACATTTTTTCAAAAATAGAATAACTTTCGATCATGATAAAACAAAATTTTTTAAAGAAAGGTCAGTACCCAAAAATTTAACCAAGATTCGTAGTTTTTTATATGGAGGGTTATTACTAGAGGATTGCTGAAAATTGTCACGATTATCTAGTCCAATGACTATGTTAACTCGAAAAGTTTTTATGTTCTTCTAGACAAAATAATGTGATGATTATTTTCAGGAATTGAAATGAATATTGCTGAATGATCTAGTTTTGGAACTACCTTCCAGAAATGGCGAGTTGGTTATCTATAGTGATGATTTGTTGAAATGAATTGGTTGTGTCCTTATGCATAAAGATCAGATAATTTTTTACGCTTCACATTAGTTGAAACCTCATGAGTTAAATTACCCTACACATGATTTGGAATTAGTGGATGTTTTTTTCTTTAAAAATTTTGAGGCATCATTTGTCTGGGTTAAAATTTTAAATATATACTAACCAAAAAATATTAAATTATATATTCACTAATATAGAATTGAACTTGAGTCAGAAAAGATTGTTCGAATTAATCATTGATTATTATTGCACGATCCTTTACCATCCGAGAAAAGCTAATAAAGTGGATGATGATTTGGGTCGAAAAAAGTAATGGTTAATTAACCATGCTATGTTTGGAAGGAGATCATTTTGTTTTTGATATTATTAATAATGTAATTGGTTTTGTTTGTGTAGGTAGTTCTTCCATTTTGTTTCAGGTGTTAGTGAGATCATCTCTATCAGAAAGAATTAAGAAAGTGCAAAAGGAGGACAGTGAGTTACATAAAAAAGTAGAGTTGGATCAGAATGGAATGTTGCGAGATTTTAACATTGATAATGATTTTTTTTAGGATGGGGAAGTGATTATGTGTGCCATGTGATATAATGTTGAAGAATGAGTGGTTATGTGAAGATTATAATTCCCCATTTTATGTTCATCCTAGTAGCACAATGATGTACAATGATCTTCGAGATTACTTCTGATGGGATGAAATGAAAATAGATATTGATGATTTTACAATAAAGTGGTTGACTTGTCACCAGGTTAAAGTAGAGTGGTAGTTACCAAAAAGGATGATTCAGCCTTTACCGGTACCAGAGTGGAAATAGGAAAATATATCCATGGACTTCATTGTGGGATTACTGAAGACATATCAAGGCAATAATGCACTCTGGGATATTATTGATCTATTGACTATATCTTCTCATTTCATTTCTATTAGAGATATATTGTCTCTTGATCAACTTTTACAGTTTTATGTTAAATAGATAGTCGGGTTGCATGGAGTTTCACTCTCCATTGTATGTGATCATGATTCCAGGTTTAATTATAACTTTTGGAAAGGCCATGAGAACTCATTGGGTTCTGAATTACATTTTACTACAACTTTTCATCATCAATCAGATGGGAAATCAGAACGAACAATTCAGACCCTGGAGGACATGCTACGTGCATGTTGACTGGATTACAAGGAATGTTGGGGCCAACATCATTATTTGGTTTAATTTTCATATAATAATAGTTTTCATTCTAGTATACAGATGTCACCATTGGAGGCATTTTATGAAAATCATAGTTGAACTCCAGCTTTTTTGTGATAAAGTGGGTGAAAGGAATCTAATGGGACCAGAACTAGTAGAAGAGATGGCAGAGAAAGTTCAGCTGATTCAGAAACACATGAGAATAGCCCAGAGTTGATAGAAAAGTTATGAAAATAACTAGAAGAGGATCTCTCTTTCAAGGTAGGTGATAATCTCTTTCTCTATGTTTCTCCCTGGAAATGTGTGATGAATTTTAATAAGAATTAAAAGTTGAGACCAATGTTCATAGTACCCTATGAAATCCTGGAGAAAGTTGGATGAGTGGTGTACAGAGTAGATTTTCCTCCATGTTTATCCCAGGTACACAATGTTTTTCTGTTTCGATGTTGATAAAGTATATCCCAGATCCATCTAATGTTTTGAGCCTAGAGGTAGTTTAGTTGGAAGAGAATATTTCTTATGAGAAACATCCAGTCTAGATTCCTGAACGAAGAGAGAAATTGTTGCAGAAAAATGTAATTCACAAGGTGAAGGATTTGTGGAAAAACCATATGGTCAAAGAGGCAATGTGGGAATTTGAAAATTCTATGAAGAATAAATACCCCTATTTTTTGATAAGTGAAAAAAATTGTGAGGATGAAATTACAAAAGGGGGGGAAGGATGTAACATCCTAATTAAATAATGAATAATATATTTTCATATTTAATAATATTTGTGAATTAAATATTAATTTTACTTTAATGTGGTTTCTATGTTCGACAGCGTACCTGATACACAACAACAGGTTTCTTAGAAATCTTATGTTGCATACTAATAATATAATATTATTATTTAAAATGGTAGTTAAATCCTAGCCTTTCTATTGGATGTAATGAACAAAACTAACTACAATATGATTATACATGTTTGTTAAATGTATTTACATTTATCTAATAAACGTTTGAGGCTTAAAATGTGAATGAATCAAATTTTAACCATAATTTTCATTAAAAGTTTGATTTATCACCTTTTAATGTATAATACTCTTTATATATAGTTTAGGTCACTTTTATATGTTCTATTTGAATAAATAAATTTCTTCTTTAGAATCGGGACACCAAAATTTACTTGGGTAATTATTTGTTATTTTTCCTATAAAGTTCATTTTTTATGAATAGTGAAATATATTATATTTGATTTCAAAACTACATTTCTATATAATTTATTTATATGGTTATATTAACATTTAAATTGGTTTTAAATTGTAATTAGAATATATTTTTACCATTTCATTCAGTGTTGGTCATTGGAAATAATTTCACAAAGAAATTGGAAATAAAAAAGTGTTGATCTTTTGACAATATTGGTTTCTTAAAAACATGATATTTGTTTGGACAACGAGATGATTTTTAAAATATTTAATTATAATTAGATGGTTAGAATATGGTAAAATAGATATCATTTTTGAATTCAGAATATCAAATATAGATTGGGAAAAATATTTTGTAGTTTTTTCCAAAACATCAATTTATGATGAATAGTGAAACCACATAGTAGTATTTAAAAAAAATGAATTTTTCATTTAAATGAAATTTTACCACTTTTGTGAATTGAATTTAGAAAATCCTACATATATAGTTGTTATTAGTAAGTAAAATGTGATTCAATAAGACGAAAATAATTTTTGGTGAATAGCATCTTATGACTTTTATTTTCCGCGATTAAATGTAAATAAAGTAATTTAAGGTCAAAAGATTATTATAATAAAACAAAATTGCCTTAAAATATTTTTTAACCATATTCAATGAGTCATGGACGACCATGGAAATCCTTGGGCGAATTTGGGACCCCATGGAGCAACATGGGAGTGATAAAGTCACTCTATTTTAATTGACTTAAAGTAAAGGAAAAAATGATTTGAACAAAAAATCTCCTTGTAAATTATTTTTTACACGGTGTTATATAAGATATAATTTCGACTATAAATACTAATTGTAAATATAAAAAAATTTCCTACATCATGGTATTTTTTTATAATTTCTAGACATTAAATAAATTAAATTATTAATGACAGAATAATGATTCAGTGTTTACCTCATAAATAAATGATTTAAATAAATACGATTATAAATATTAAAATAAAATCCAAAAGCTATCTAATTCTGATTGGATGAATTTATATCGACCATGATTCGTCTAATATTCCACCATAATGGGTTTTTAACCTTTAGAAACTGAATATCATAATATAATATAATAATATTATCACACATTCCTAAAGATCCCCTCCTCCAACTTACAAAAATCCCTCACTTTTAAACCACTCCTCACACCTCTCATCACCTTGGATCATCAATCCCATGACCAAATATTCTCTCAAGATCCTTATACTCCTCTTAGATTCCTTAAAATAGGAATAAGGTACTTCATTAAGTCCTTTTGGATCAATCCCAAGGGAGTTACTTGAATAAAAGGTAACGATTCCTCTTAAATTCTTCTATTTGATTTTGTTTTATTTCACTTCTCTAACCCCATAAAATCTTGTTATACCTTTATTTTATAAAAACGAACTATACTAAATATACTAGGATGTTTTTATGAGAATTATTCAAACTACACTTACACACACCTCTATATAATGGGTAAAAAACAAAATGTTTCTGTGGATGGAAGACTAACGCCTCATGAAACGATGATTGTCCAATTATCTCCTAACACCTATCAAGATTTTCATTAAGATAGAACTTTATTTATATATGATATATATTATGTTTTTTTTCATTATTCTTTTGTATTTTTTATTTATTTAATACCTTTATGGTTTACATAGTGGGTAAATACTATAATATCATTTGAGGAAGTGTGGTCTACCACCCCCTCAAAGTGATATGACTCGTTAATGAAATATATGGGACGTATAAATGATATATTTAATTATATTATATATGTTATTAGACTGTAATTATAATATACTTATGTTTCATTATGTTTTAATTCCATTAAATTATGAAATTAGAATGAAAGTAGCGTTCATGACTACGTAAGGTTTACCATCTCCATGAACGGTGCATTCCATTACATATCTCCAAATGTTATGTACCGTTATATATACATGTATACAGTAGATATATATTATATCTAAATCATGAATATCATTATGTATATAATGATCTATTTACCACATGAACAACTTGTAATTTTATGAAGTCCATTTTTGACTCAAGTACCAAATATAGACAATATGACAATTATTAACATAAATGATTACATAATGTTTATAACATGGTATTAATATAAAAAAAGGAATAATAAACTAGAAAAAGGTTCTTAAGAATATAGAAAAAGTCTTTAGTTTATTATTCAGGATATTAAATAATGAACATGTCAAGTCAGACACGAGGTAAGGGACTTCGTCTCAATATCCTTTCATTGAGGCATATTTTATTTTAATACAAGACATTATATTATATATTGTACAAACACATCTGAATATTAATTTCATTTAAATGTAATCATATTCTATAAAGAGTTTTACTAAATGAAAAAAAAACAATTTTTCTTTTTAATGTTAGAGGTGAGAATGACGTTTTCGCCACCATGGGTATTATTTGATGTTTGGATATCATAAAAAGCCAAAAAAATTTCAAAAGGAAAATACATACAATATACTATTTTTATGTATTTTGTTATTGAAAATGGTTTTGATAATTCATTTGTTATGTTAATATATTTAAATGATATATGGTGATTGAAATTGTAAGGCCCCGACCCCAGATACCCAGATTTGTGCATTATCATAATAAATTGGCATGATTACAAGGAATCAAGTCCCGAATGATCGATTAGTTTAGCAGTCATGGAAAATTGATTACATACATGAATGTTACAATACACATTAGAAAATAAAACACAACATAAATGATTCTTTGATAATGTCGTTAATCCCATATCTTTACCCTTCTTATCTATCATAATACACTTCATGGAATTCTGAGAAAATTAAAACATATAATGGGGTGAGATCAGAAGCATAGAAAGGATAACAATATTTCCAAAACATTGATAAATAAGAATAATCATTTAAGGAAATTAATAATACTAAAACAAAAGACTTTTAATCATAACCATCAACATAATATGGAAAAGATACAATAAAATAATGCCATTTACATATTCACATTGATTATCTACTAGTCGAAGAATCATCTGCATCATCAATAGACACTTTCATAATGATGGAATGCATAATTCCAGATTTTCATAATCACATAGTCAGGGCCTTGTGCCAAGACTACAAATAATTTTTTTTCTAAGGCCTTTTTCAAAGACCCTAGTTTGTCTCATGAGACCTACCGAGGCATCGAGGATCAATAACAGGATCCACCAGTGACTTAATAAGTCCAATGTATTCCTTATATGAAATGGTTGAAACATAACACAAACATTCGTATTAACAATAGCATACGAAAAGTCAATACTTTACCCATAAACCATGAATGGTATAAAAATATCACATTCACAGTCAAACATAGCAAAAATCATTCAATATAATATGGAATATGGTATCATAATAAATCAACATCAATCATGTTCAAAATCCATCACCAAGACATTGATGAAAATGATGAGTAAAATTCTTTGAGAGAAATACCAATTTTTCATGAAATCATTTAAAAGTCTCATAATTTATAAATGAATTTATTTAAAATATATTTTTGAATCAAAGTGAACCATTACACTTTGAAACTTTTTAAAATAATTATCATATCAAAACATTTAGGTCCATATATATAAATCCTTTAAATCATTTCGAAAACATTGTCATTGATTAAAAGGGTTTAGAAAGATCAATCACTAAAACATTTAAAATGATGATGTAGTTAAATAGACCCTACCATAAAACAATAAAATATCACTTTGGAAGTAATTTTTATGAAATATGGATATCAATGAAATATATGTCTTAGAAAGTACTTACACATGAACTATCTCAGATAAATAATTAGATTGTTTAAATAACCCTTACCTTGTACTATCCTTGGTCGAGGGTACCTTTAACCTCATATATAATGACCATTTCATGTTATTAAATTATAATAGAACCATATTTATATTTATTATATCATACATGATTCATTTATGACTTTATACTACCCATTTAATAAATATATTCATGTTAAATTAACATTTCAGGTAACAATCACATTTTTTATCATACGTGTTTTAACTTTTTATTCATGATCATATCATTTAGAAAATGATATAAATAATTCTATAAAATAAAACTTGATTTATATGTCATATATATTTATAATATAAATATTTACAATAGATAGATATATGAAAT
Organism: Viscum album; assembly: GCA_963277665.1. Classification (NCBI taxonomy): domain Eukaryota; kingdom Viridiplantae; phylum Streptophyta; class Magnoliopsida; order Santalales; family Viscaceae; genus Viscum; species Viscum album. The sequence continues at coordinate 1,916,664,231 of OY728148.1, read as the reverse complement.
GGAAAACTACTTTTATGGATACGGTAGGTTGTACATACACATTAACACTATTTCGGTTTTCATATCTTATTTAACGAAAGTAATTAAGATATATGTAAGTACATAATATATATATATATATATATCTAGTATCATAATTATTTCATATATTACATACTTGTTAATAATATATATTTTTATAATCATCATTTAATGGTGAATGTGGAAATGAATCTAATCGCGTTGTGGAGACTATAATCCGTATATACAGACGAGCGACAACATAATTCTTTTGTTATTAAAATTGTATATAATTGGATGGTATATCATACATAAAGAATAATTATAATGTTATATTTATTATTTACACCATTTATACTTATTATTATACCCATCAAAATGATGAAATTTATTAATAACAATCTATACCACGACGTGGAGACGGTAAGCCATACGTATGCACGTGTGGTGACTTTTCATTCACAGGATGGATACAAATAATGAATATGGTTGTACAATTTTTATAACAACATCACAGTATATATATGATACTGAAGATATAACTTTATAACGGAAACAACAATGAAAGAGGAAGTGGAAGAAGAAAGGAACTTGAAAGAGGTGATGATATATTTACCTCTTCTTCGGGTTCTTCCTTTTTATTTGATCAAAAGGGCTAATTAAGATGTATTTATGATTAGAGGAATGCCTCTAGGATGAATTTAGGGAAGTTTAGAGGATATTTGGGTAGGGGTTGGCTGATCCAAATGGATTTGATGGAGTTAATTTGAGAGAATGGGGAGTGCCATTTTATAAGAGGGGTGAGGGGAACCTTAGGATAATTTTGAAATATTATTTTATAATAAAATAATATTCAGTTTATAATGACTCCAAAATGATTTATTTCGAAGCTATAGTGGTTATGGGTTGAACTCCAATCAACCAAATAGTTTTAGACAAGTTTATCTTACCATTTTAACCTTATCTTTTAGATTTAACTCTATGTTAAATAATTTATCTTTTACCGTGTCTTCTTGTATTCTTAAACTATATAGTTAAAAAATAATATTAATTTACAAGAGAACATCAAGTTGTTAAATAATCACAATTATGATATTATTTAATCCCTTTGTAAGATCCTTATATTTTTAGGAATAGAATATAAATTAAAAATATAACACTTGTTTTAAAAATTCTTTTATGTCAATTTTGACACTATTTAGTATTTTGTAATTGATAAATTCATAAAAGAATTATTAATTTATAGAAAATTTAATAAATCAACCCCAATATGTCATATTAACCTATAAAATTAGTTTAATTTATTAAAATTCTCACAAAATAATTATTTGTATATTTATAATATCAATTGTTTTAATCTTTGATTAATTAGGTAATTACTACATCATTATTGTGTCATAAATAAATTTAATTACTTAATATCTAAAATTTATAATTAAAATACGTTTATATAGGAAATCCTTCAATATTTATAATTAATATTTATAGTCAAATTTATCATATTTATAACCCTATGTTAAAAAAGTTTTAGTTATTAAATATTGATTTTAACTTTGTTAACTCTTCTATAAATAAAATAATAATAAATGTACTAATCTAATCAAATTGGACCAAAAAGATCATATTTTATTCCTAACGTTGTTTTTTGGTCTAAATACACTCATCAAACATAATTAGGACATGCGTTAGGGTAATAATAATATCATTTTTACCCTTAATTACCCTATTTATTTTTAATCGTGGTAAATAAAAGTAAAAAATGTAATTTTCACCAAAATTTATTTTCATCTTATTGTACCACATTTTACATAATAATATCAACTATGTCTCTTGGATTTTTTAAATTCAACTCAATGAAGTTTTAAAACTATGTTTTGTGAAAATTTTCAAATACTCCTAGGAGGTGGGTAAAAGACGGTAAAAAGTTCAATAAACTTTTTATATATCTAAAATTATTATAAACTGACACCAATAATTTACATTAAACATATATCGGTACTATGTATCTATTTTTACTTAAAATAAATTAAAATAGAATAAATAATTATTAAAATAAATATTCGATTTCAAACAATAACTCAATGTTTTTTTACTATTCATCAAAAATTGATTTTTTTCTGAAAAATACCAAAAAGTCACCATAATCCAATTTTGATTTTCCGAATTCAAAAATTAGTTATGTTATACCAATTTTAAAACATATAAGTTTAATTAAATAAATAAAATAAATTACATTTGTCAAAACCAAAATGCGTATTTTTTAGAAATAATAATTATCAAAAGATTGACACTTGTTTATGTCTAATTTCAAAGTGAAGTTACATACAATGATCATAATTGGATTAAATGGTAAAAATATAATCTAATTATTCTTCCAACCCTTAAAAATGCCTAACTCTACCCTATAAATTATTTTTGTAAAAAAATTATTTTCAGTTAAAATATAGTATGTTTCACTATTCAACCAAATATGAAAGTTATCAGAAAAACACCAAAATTTTATTGAAACTACAGTTTTATGTTCTGATTCTAAATAATATTTTTATCTTATCAAATTGAATATATATAAGTTTAAATTATTGGATTTAAAAATAGTTCTCCATTAAAAAGTTTTAAATTTTCTTTTTTTAAAAAATATTTCTTTTATCTAAAAAAATGAATTTGTTCTTACATAATATCTAAAAAACTAGTAAAATGGATTCTAAAATTATAAGGAATGTATACATTTTAAATTTCAGTTAATAATATTCATAACTGCATTTGAACAACTAATTTGGTACACCATCGTGCGCTTGAACTCAGTGTTTCTTGTAGTGAAAGTTATTGAATTAAGTTAAAGAAATAGAATACTTTTAAATATTGGGGTGTTACATTATTCCCTCCATAAAAAAATTTAATACTATCAGTTTATAATTTTTCTTTGAAAAATAAGGTTTGAAATAGAAAATATCTTTGTGGGAAAACCCACATCATAAATTTGGTTAATGAAATTTAGTCTTAAAAGACGAAAATGGGTATGAAAAATTCACCACAAAATTATAATCTTGATTAGGAAAACATTGGTTGCAATTATAGACACATATTTGGAGGTAAAACATAAATATATATAGGGAGTGATTGAGGTCATCAGTCACAAACAATTGTAGAATTGAGGGCGTCAAAGCCATCAATCTATGATGATTTAAAATATCATCGGTTCAACAAAATATAATGTATTAGGATAACATATTTTTAGATTTTTGTTCCCTTACCTAATGTTTAAGAATTAATTTATTCATATAATAAGAGAAGAAAAAATATATATATACTTGACAATTAGTGTTCCATCCTTCAACTAATTTCTACCACAAACTCATCTTTCACTATAAAAGATAATAGTACATAAAAAATATTCTATTTTTCTTTTTTGTATAGGGTTGTATAAAAATGAATTTATAATTCATCTAACAGAACATTAAAAAACTAAATTGTTCAATCTACGATATCACGTGGTCAAGTTGTAGGTGATACACCCTTGTCCCCCTTCGGTTGCGGGTTCAAGTCTCACAGCCTTGTCAGACGCGATGGGTTTCCGCCTGACCTCTGGGTTGCCCTTTCAATGGAAATCCAAAAATAATCTCAAACTATAATTATACAAAATACTTCTATCCAAACTCACAGTCCAAATTTTATAAGGAAGGTAAACACAATGAAGGTCATTTTTCCTACATAATAACATTTGAACACCTTCATCGTGTCCTCTTTTAAAGCAATGAAACATCCTGAATTAATATAAAACTGTATTCATTACATTCATTCTCACTTTCTCTTTATATAATACTAGATATACTATTCTTATCCATAAATGTTGTAAACTCCAACAATTATGGAATATAAAAATCATTAATCAGTATCACTGTAGTCAAGAATATTGAATATAATTTATCCTAATCAATCATGTGTTATTCCAAAATCACTAAATCAGTATAATAACTATATTATGGTTTAAATTTCATTCACCCATATATTATCAAAAAATATAACTTTCTATTGAGTCACTTTTCTTGGTTCTACACAATATCATGTTGTTAATGAAATAGTACTGCAATAAAACCTTATATACTCTATAATTCCTATAACATGTACATCATTAATACAATACTCAAATGAAACAATACTTTAATAACAGCGTAAGAAATATAATCATTCCTGTTCATCTTCGGTAGAATCATAAAATTATTAATATCCAATATCATCATTTGGGGTATACTCCAATGATTTGGACATTTATTCATGAAGTGTTCCAACTCCTTGCGGATGAAGCATTATACATTTGAGACTTTTTTCTTACCCTTTCAATCACGTACTTGGTTTCCTTTTTCTCCACAATTATAACAAACTACCATTCCCTTAAATCATTTACCATAGTGAATCTTTCCACAGTTATCACATATTAGAAAGTCATCCATTTCCATCTTCCCTTTATCCATCTTTCTCTTCTCCATCCTTTTCTTCTCTTGCTTCCCTTCAAAGACATAGGACTCAAAGAATTATTTACTTATCTTATTAACACATGATACTATTTCATCATATATAGATAATACATGAGGTAATATTTACCTTTTAAATGATGGATTAATACCGTGAATGATATTATCCTTATTTGTATTTGGATCATACGTATTGCTAGTGTTCACATTGCTTCTACTGTGTGCCATTTCTATACAATGGCATACACTAGGTCAGTTTATGAATTGCAATGAATAATTCTAAACTTGTATAATACCTAACGTAAATTGAATAGTGTATGGATATAATCCATAATCATAAAAATATTTTCATTGAGGAGGTATATACTCGTGAATCCTTCATAATGAATTTTATATAAAATAAGAATTATCCTAAGCATACCCCCGGGAGTGTCATAACCAAGAGTGAAGCAAGGACCATTTTTTTGCACAAGTTCATGTTCAAGTCTTTCTCAAAGCGGTGTTTTGGGTTTTACCCCTAGGTACATCTATGTGAGAGCCGCCTCTACCTACTCGTATCTAGACAGGGAAGTATTGATTGGAAATATCACAAAATCTCTACAACAACAATATTCTAGTATATTATTCTATAATAATCCACAATGTCTATGTTTGGGTAATGTGGTCTAATAAGATTTTATCTAAATTTAGTTTCCAAGGTTTTTGAAAAACTTCCTCTGATACCAACTGTAATGCCCCACCCCAGTTACCTAGCTTTGGTGAATTATTTTAATACATTGCCATGATTACAAGGAATCAAGTCCCTAAAGACCGATCAGTTTAGCGGTCTTGGAAAATAGATTACATACTTGAACGTTACAGTACACATTAGAAAATAAAATACAACATAAATGGTCCTTTGAGAATTCCCTTAATCAACTATCATAACCATGAATATCAATCATAATACCCTTCTTGGAATCCTATGAAAATTAAAACATAGAATGGGGTGTGATCAGATGCTCATTAAGGATAACAATATAGCGTAAACTTTTATAAGTAAGCATAATCATTTAAGGCAATGTATATGACTACAACAAAATCCTTTTAAACATAAACTTCAACATAATCTTAAAAAGATTCAATAAAATAATTTCATTTACTTATTCAAATGGATATTATTCTAGTCGAATAATCACATAAAATATAAATATCCACTTTCATAATGATGGAATGCATAATGCCAGAGGTTCATAACCATATAGTCAAGGCCTTGAGCAACGACTACAAATATTATTTTTTGACAAGGCCTTGTTCCAAGACAGTAGTTTGTCTCATGAGACCTACTGATGCAACGAGGATCTATAGTGGGATCCACCCATTACATAACATGTCCAATGCATTCCTCATATGAAAATTTTGAAACATAACATAAACATTTGTATCAAAACTAGCATATGAAATGTTGATACTTTATCTATATACCATGAATGGTATAAAAATAGCACATTAATTTTCAAACATAGCGTAACCCACTAAATATAATATGGGAGATTGTATCCTAAAAAATCAACTTCAAACAATTTTTAAATCCATCAATGGATGTTGGCATAGATGAAAATAATGATTAAAATGCTTTGAGGTAAATACCCATTTCACATGAAATCATTTAAAAGTCTCACATTTTATAAAGGAAGTTATTTAAAAGATATTTTTGAATAAAATTGTCCAATGAAAATCGGAATATTCTAAAAATAATTATCATTTCAAAATCGTTCATGTCCATGTATAAAAATCTGTAAAATCATTCAGAAAACATAGACATAGATTAAAAGGGTTTAGAAAGATAAATCATTAAATCATTTAAAATGATGAACAAGTTAAATATACTATCCCATATAACCATAAAATATCCCTTTTGAATGATTTTTTATGAAATATGGATATCGATGATAAATATGACCTAGGAAGTACTTACACATGACGAATCTCGGATAAATAATGAGATTGAGGAAATAAAGCTTACCTTTCACTTTCCTTTGGTCAAGGGTACATTTAACCTCTTGTATAATGAACAATGTATGTTATGAAATTATTCCAGAACCATGTTAATATTAATTATATCATTAATGATTCATTTACGACATTATACTGTCCATTTGATAATGATTTTCAAGTTAAATTAACGTTTCAGGCAATAATTGAATTCTTTATTGTACGTGTTTTAACTTGTTATTCATGATCGTATCATTTAGATCATGATTTAAATAATTTCAGAATATAAAACTTGATTTATATATCATATATATTTAGAATATAAATATTTATAATAGATAGATATATGAAATGGAAATCACCATTTATGGAGACAATAGGCTATATGTACGCATAAATGCTGTTCATTTTTTCATATCATATTGAACGGAAATGAACATGAAATATGTATGTACATACATAAATACATACATACATATATATATATATATATCACCAGTATCATTATTATGTCATATATTACATAATTATTAATAATATATATTTTTATTATCGTCGTTGAATGGTGAACATGGAAATGAATCTCATCACGTCGTGGTGACGATAATCTGTACGTACGCACGAGTGACAATACCATTCTTTTTATATTAATATATTATATATAATTGGATGTTATATCATATATACAGACTCATTATAATTTTATATTTATTATTTACATTATTTATACTTATTATTATACCCATCCAAATGATGAAATGTTTGAATAATAAACTACACCACGACGTGGAGACGGTAAGCCGTACATACACACGTGTGGTGAATTTTCATTAATATGATGGATAAAAATAATGAATATGGTTCTAAAATTTTTATAATAAAATCACATTATATAGAATATAGTGGATTTATTATTTTAGAGTAGAAACAACAAAGAAAGAGGAATTGGAAGATGAAAAGAACTTGAAGGAGGTGATGAAATATTTACCTCTTCTTCGGGTTATTATTTTTTATTTGATCAAAAGGGCTCTGTCGATTAGCTTTCTAACTATAAAAATCTTATAAGATGAATTGAAGGAAGTTCAGAGGATATATGGTCAAGGGTCGGTCAACCAAATGTTTTTCAAGGGGGTAATTGGATAAAAGGGGGAGTTCCCTTTTATAAGAGGGGTGAGGGGACCCTTGGGAAAAGATTGAAAAACTATTTAATAATAAAATCATATTAAGATTATAATGACTCAAAAATGATTTATTTCTATGATAAAGTTTTTATGGGTCGAAATACGCTCAACCAATAGGTTTTAGACAAGTTTAGGTTAACATCTTAACCTTATCTTCTAGATTTAACTATATGTTAAATAATTTATCTTTTATTATTTCTTTAGTATTATAACACAATATGGTTAATAAAAATACTATTAACATCCTAGATAACGTAAAGTGGTTCATTAATGAAATATATAATATTAATTAATCCCTTTGGCCGAACCTTATATTTTTAGGAATAGAATATAAAATAATAATATATTATTTGATTGAAAAACACTTTTATGTCAATTTTGACACTATTTAGTATTTTGTTTTTCTTAAATTTATAACAACATTATTACTTTGAAAAATATTTTTTTAATGAACCCTAACATGTTATATTAACCTATAAAATAATTGGAATTCTGTAAAAGTCAAAAAAAATTAGATTTATTTGGATATTTATAATATCAATTGTTTTAATCTTTCATTAATAAGGTAATTACTGCATCATCGTTGTGTCATAAATAATTTTATTTATTTAATGTCTAAAAATTATAAATAAAATACCAATATATAGAAAATATTTATTTATTTTTAATGAGTATTCATATTCTAATTTATATTTTGTATAACCCTATATTAAAAAAATTAGTTATTAAACTTTGTTTTTAACTCTTTTAACTCTTCTTTAAATTAAATAATAATAAATGACATAACCTAATCCATGAGGACAAAAAGGATCATATTTTATTCCTAAGATAGTTATTGTTCTAAATACACTCATAATGTATAATTAGGACATGTGTTAGGGTAATAATAATATCAATTTTAACCTTAATTACCCTATTTAATTTTAATTGTGGTAAATAAAAGAAAAAAGTTACTATACACCAAAAATTATTTTTATCATATTGAACCACATTTTACTTACTAATATCAACCGTGTATCTCAGATTTTTGAGATTGAACTCACAGAAGTGGTAAAATTATGTTTTATGAAAAAATGAAAATACTCATAGGAGGTGGGTAAAAGACGATAAAAAGTTCAATAAAGTTTTTATATATCTGAAATTATTATAAATTTGACTCCAATTAATTACATTTAACATATATATGTGTTATTTATATATTTTGAGATAAAATAAATTTAAATAGAATAAATATTTTTTAATATAAAAATTCAGTTTTAAACAATAACTATGTTTTTTTCAATATTCATTAAAAATAAAGAGCTTTCAGAAAAATACCAAAAATTAACCATAAGAAAATTTTGATATTATGAATTAAAAAATGAATTCCATTTTTCCAATTTCAAAACATATAATTTTAATTAATTAATTTAAAATTAATTCTTGTTGTCAAAACCAAAAAGCATATTCTAAAGAAATAATAACTATCAAAAATATTGACACATGTTTATGTCTAATTTCAAAGTATAATTACATAAAATTACCATAATTATATTAAATGATTAGAATATATTCTAAATATACATACAAACAATTAAAATGTATAATTCTACATTTCAAATTATTTTGATTAAAAAGTTGTTTTCAGTTAAAATATAGTATTTTCACTAATAACCCAAATATTAAAGTTATCAGAAAACACCAAAAAATTATAGAAACTAAATTTCTCTATTATGATTCTAAAGAAGAAGTTTATCTAGTAAAAGTTAATATATAAAAGTTTCAATTGTTGTATTTAAAATAATTTCTCCATTAAAAGGTTGTAAAAATGCATTTTTTGAAATATACTTATTTTATCTGAAAAAATGAATTTGTTCATACATTATGTCTAAAAAACTCATAATATGGATTCTAAAATTATAAGGATTGTATAAAGTTCCAAATTCAGTTAATAATATTAAAAACCTCTTTTTAACGGCTAGTTTGGAAAGTTGTGGTGCGCTTGAACTCAGTGTTGTGTGTAGTGCATGTTATTGAATTACTTTGAAGAAATAACGTACTATGAAATCTTCGGGTGTTACAAAAATGTGGAAATGACATCTTTGCATTATTTTTATGTCTTTTGAATATGTTATGGTTCTTGATCATTGATTACGTATACGGGTGGTTCCATGATAAAACTAGGGTGGGTGTGCCCGAGATAGCTCTCCAATGCATTTGGTAACTGGAGACCCAGGAAAACACATCCCAAAAATGTTGCAAATACTTCCATAAATGATCCAATATCATATTACATTTTGAAAGATTCAATTTGGTAGGTCGTAAGGCCTGAACGGAGTTACAGATTAGGAGTTATGGACATTTGAAGATTGGCTGGAAAACTGGTTGGTAAAGCCCATTCGCGAAGCCGCCTCCGTGACTGCGGAGTGCCGCCACGGACCACAGGAGGTAGGATGCTCCTCGAACTAATTTGACATTCGCGAACCCACCACGATGCTCCGGAGGTGGTAACTCTCCGTGAATGAATTTTACGTTCGCGAGCCCGCCGCGAAGCTCCGGAGGCGGTACCTCTCCGCGAACGAATGCGACTTTCGTGAGCCCGCCACGAAGCACCTGAGGCGACGCCAGAGTTCGGCTTCACGGCGCCCCTTTCCAATAAATACTCAGCTCAACCCCCTCTCCATGGATGGCCATGGCCACTTCGCCCCTTGGGCGGCCGAGCGGAGCTCCGCATTGCGGCTCCGCGAGGCCATGCTCCGCGAGCAGCTTCTTTTGCGTTGCTGCTTCACGAGCCGAGGCTCCGTGAGTCCATGCTCCGCGATCCAATGCTCTGTGATACTGCTCTGCAAGACTATCCTCCGTGATTCCATGCTCCATGAGCCTATGCTCCACGATGATACTCCGCGAGAGGCCTTTGCTCCGCGAGAGTCCTTTGCTCCGTGAGACCCCTTTGCTCTGCGAGAGGCCTTTGCTCCACGAGACCCCTTTGCTTCGTGAGAGACCATTGCTCCGTGAGCCCATGCTCTGCGAAGCTACTTCATGAAGACCTATCCTTTTATAGGATCATACTTTCGTGTCCAACAGTCCATACCACGGGGGCTGCACCCCCGTACCACCGCTAGGGGTCAGTGCTCGGCTGGCAAAGCAGCAACGCAAAGGAAGCTGCTCAAGGAGCATGGCCTCGAGGAGCCGCAATGCGGAGCTCCGCTTGGCCGCCCAAGGGGCGAAGTGGCCATGGCCGTCCATAGAGAGGGTGGCGATCTGGGTATTTATAGGAAAGGGGTTCCATGAAGCCAAATTCTAATGCCGCCTCAGGTGCTTCGCGGCGGGCTCGCCAACGTCGCATTCGTTCGCGGAGAGGTACCGCCTCCGGAGCTTCGCGGCGGGCTCACAAACGTAAAATTCATTCATCTAGAGTTACTGCCTCCGAAGCTTCGCGCTGGGTTCACGAACGTCAAATTCATTCGTGGAGCATCCCACCTCTTGTGCTCCGCGGTGGCGCTCCGCAATTGTGGAGGCAGCTTCTTGAATGGGCTTTGCAAACCAGTTTTCCAGCCAAACTTCAAATGTCCATAACTCCTAATCAGTAACTCTGTTCGGGCCCTACAACCTACCAAATCGAAGCTGGCAAAATGTACTAAGATCTTGGATTATGTATGGAAGCATTTGGAAAATTTTTGGGAAGCATTTTACGGGGTCTACAGTAACGTGACAGAGGTATACATGAATATTTCTCCAATGAGATTTAGGGAATATAATATGATGTGTATACCAAAGTAACACATTATGTAGTTGTGATTATAGGACCCCGATACACCCTGAGATGGGAGGGGTGACTCAGGGTGGCAACGTTTTCTTCTTTTAGTTGTGGATCTTGTTCCCGCGTTGGTAGGAACTACTTAAACCTGTATGATGGATATGATCGGCAATTAAACATTCACATGCAGAGAGATGACACAGCTATGTTTACTTGGTTCACCACTAAGGGCTAAGTCCACAGAGCATACACCGACAGGTTTTCGGTCGTACCTAAATCCACTATGCTTCACTAGCTGTAGATTACAAAGGTTTGGGTACAGTCACTCTGTCCTAGGCTCACTGCCTTTACAATTGTTCAGGGATAGCTCACTCCGTCTCTCGGGTCACTCCCGTTGACTCCCCCTGGCTCACTGTCGTTGTTGAAGTCCCACTCAGTTTATAGACATGAAGGTCTCTTCAATAAATGTGAATTTATGTTCTTTGTCTCCTGTTCAGCATGAGACTTTGCTTGCATCAGGGTTCAGAGTTGATGCTCTTTATAGTTCAATCTTTCTTCTTTAGTGCAATGACTGAATGCACTAGATCCCCTTGTCTTTGTTTGCCTGAATCACAATCACTTATGTGATTGCTCAATAAATGATGTTCATCTTACTCGACATTCGTCAGAATCAATTCACCATGTATGCATGATATCATGCATGTATCATTTAGATTTCTTCTTCAATATCGCTTTGCACCAAAAGTATCAGGCAATCTTTAGCTCTTGTGCAGCTCCAGAAAGGCGGGCGTGCATCAAAAATATTTGGCTCTCCTTTTCAAGCCCGGCGCGCAAGTCTCCATCTGGCGCGCAAGTATTAGGCGCGCAAGTATAACCTGGCGCACACGTTTCTCCAAAGCACCGGCGCGACTCTGCCTTCTTGAACATCAAACCTGCGCGACTCACTTCATTCCTTGCCCAAATCACCTGGGGCGCTCAACCATCAGTTGGCACGCATCCTCTACTTGCGCAACCAATCTACCACTTGCGCGGCTCAACCAACTCCACGACGAGATCTAGAACAATCTCAAATTCTTGAGCTCCGATCAAAAATGAGGAGGGGTGGTCCAGTATTTATAGGTAAACTGGACCCCCTGCGCGGAGGCGCGCAAGTCCCCCAGCGGCGCGCAAGTCTCGGCCCCTGCTAGGCACTTGCGCGATCAACATCCAAACATGCGTGAACATCTTGCCTTTGCCAAATTTGGATCTTTTGATCTCGAAAAACCATAGGCGCTCAAGTTATAATGCATTCAAGGTGTCGGCACGCAAGTCTCTTCCTGGCACATAATTCACCTTCATGACCTCACCAAAACATGTGCGACCCTTATCCCTTTGCCATATTTTGATGCTCAGGTCTTCAAAAACATATGGCACACAAGTTTCCTATCCTCCAAGAGTATGGCGCGCAAGTCCCTTTTCCAAAATCACTCTCCTTCATTTGTTGATTTTGAGGCCCTGAAATTTGGCAAACACTGGAAAACAGTGCCACCTTGTATCTACTCTTTTTATACCGCCTCCAGATCATCCATTCCTCTGTAGATGTTCTTGAATCAAACACATATCGTTGACCACAACTCTTGAACTTTACATGTCACCATGGAATCTCTTTTGTCAACAAATTTGTATGTCATTTGTTTTCTTTGTCGACAAGCACGATCACCTCAACATCACTTCTTCTTGGTGATCTGTATCCTTCAGCAACTCTTTTGCTGTTATCACAAACTCCACTATTGTGATATGTATTCATTGAAGGAACAGCTTTAGTACCATCGTCATCTATGACAATGTGATGTGCATGGCCATTTCATAAGTCAACTCATTGGAACATTTCCTCCTTCATCAACCATCATAAGCAACTTCATGAAAACCATGTGATTCAATCCGTCAAGAAGTCTCTAGCATGGTTCTCACGCAATCATGAGTAATTTCATGGTCTTCATCAAAACCCATTGTTCTTATGAAATAAAGAGGAATTGCATGGTCTTCATTCAAATACACCATCCTGCTTTAATCATCCTTGGATGGATTACTCCTCACATTCTTCATTGTTGTAAACATTGTATCACCTTTGACACATGTTCTGTGAACATACGATCAGCACAACAATCGTCTGAATCACCACTCCTCTACTTCATCGGAGTACTTCATGATCTCCTTCATTGTGAGCTTCCATTCCTCCATTTTATTGGAGTACTTCTTGATCTCTTTCATTTTGATATTCCATTGACAACTATTGACAACAAATACAAACCTATACACAAAGTGGTTCCAATAGTGATATCTATAATGTTAGTATGTTATGGATGCCACAAGATACCTTTATGATTTATGATTTTTATGTGTTATTCATAAATCTTATGATTTCATGATTTAAGTAAAAGAGTTTATGTTTTGTATTTATTTATGAACTAATGTTTTCTATCATTTTTTTATAACCCTTGCTAAGCTTTTTATGCTCATCCCAAGTTTTGAAATGTTTTCACAGGACTTAATGATTAATAGGGTCAAGGAAGGGACAAAAAAATGTCATGTTGTAAAAAACATGGAATTAGACATGAATTCTTATGAGAGTTTTTATGTTATGAGAAAATGGAAACTGAGTAGAAGTGTCTTCTTTGAAATCATTTGAGCTATAATAGTAATCTTCTAATTCTCTAAAACTCTAATCCTTAAAATATTCTCCATGTGAATTATTCATTAAATTAATTATTATGTAATGTTTATGTTTGGGTCCAAATAATAATAACTACACTTCCACACAACTCCATCTAATTGATACAAACATACTGTTTCTATGGATGATGAACTACAACCTCACGAAACGATGACTGTTAAATTATCTGATACAAATTCTTATGGTTTTCATTAATATGGAAATATATTTATATGTGATATATATTACCTTTATATTGTTTCTTTTTTTCATTATTTTCTTTTATAGCATACCTTTATGGTTTTCGTAATCTGTAAATATGATAATTTCATTTGAGAAAAAGTGGACTACCACCCCCTCAATGTGATATGAGTCATTTATGAAATACATGGAACGTATAAAGAAAGGAATTCATGAAATTATACATGATATTAATTTGGAATTATAATATACGTATGTAAAATTATTTTTCGATTCCATTAAATATGAAATAGACATGAAAGTAGCCTTCATTCGTAGGTATGGTTTACTATCTCTATGAACAATTCATTTCATTTCTTATCTCCAAATGTTATGAAATACTATAAATACATATATATAATGTATATATATTATATGTATGATGTATAAATCATTAATATAATTCTATATATAATGGACCTTTTACAACATGGACACCTTGTCATTATAAGATGTTTATTTTTGACTGGAGAACCAAATATCAACAAAAGGACAGTTTTTAACATAAATGATTATGTAATTTTTATAATATGGTAATAAGTAATATAAAAGTAATAATAATCATAAAAACGGTTATTAATCAAGTAAAATTTAACTTTAGTTTTTCATTAAGGAGATTATAGAACGAATGAGTCATGTGGGACATTAAGTAAGGGACTTCATCTCAATCTCCTTTCACTGATGCATATTTTGTTTTTTACACAACATAATATTATACGGTGTATAAATCCCTTTGAATCTTAATTTCATTAAAATGGAATCAGTTATTATGTATAGTATTACTAAATGAAAAATGAAATTTTTATTTTTATCATACGTGGTGACAAAGACCATTCTACTGCACTAGGGTTTATTTGATATTTGACTTCCTTAAAAAGTTGTAATGTTTTCAAAGGAAAATAAATACCACATACTCCTTTACAGATTTTGGAATTTCAATTTGTTCTGATAATGGATTTATTATGTAAATATATTTTAACAATATATTTTTATTTCAATGTGGAAATGTTATCGATCCTTTATGTTTTTTTTTGTGATATGATTATTGTCTTTTTCTGGGGTATTATTTACGAATACGGGTAAATCCAAGATAAACTTCGGGTGGGTGAGCCCGAGATATCCCTCCAATGCACTGCGTAACATAACGAAGGTAAAAGTTAATGTTTCTTATAATAGATTTAAGTAATTTACTATGATGGGTATTTCAAATGTAACTCCCTATGTAGCTGTGAATTATGCAACATATGTATGTTATAGATGCCACAAGATACCTTTATTATTTGTGATTACTATGTGTTATTCATAAATCTTATGGTTTCAAGAGTTATTTTTAAGAGATGATGTTTTATAATTAATGATATAATAATGTTTTCATTCTCTATTGTATAACCCTTACTAAGCTTTTTATTCTTATCCACTGTTTTTAGTTTTTTTTCAAAGGATATTGGAAGGGTAAGAGAAAGAAATAATTCAAGGAGATTTATATCAAGAAAATAATTCTGGTTTTCTTCTATGTGTTTTTTTATATGAAAAAATGGATACTAATTAAAAGTGTCCACTTTGTAATATTTTAGATGTAATATAATAGATCTGTAATAATCATCTAAAATTCTAAACCTAGAAAGATCCCCAATGTGAAATCTTGACGTATCATATGATTATGTAATGTTTAAGGCTGGGGCCATATAGTTGGTATCAGAGGTCGGTTATTGAATCTTAATGAGTTAAGGTATTGATAAATTAATACTGAAAAATTAAGTTTTCTTACGATTGAAATGATATAGCATTTACAGATCACCGTGATGCTTTTTCTTTGATATTTTTGTCTTCAAGATGGATTTCAACAGATGAGATAGGGAAACTATGATGGGACAACATCAGGAGGAAATAAAACTTCCAAATCAGCAACCTGAGATGGTTAGAATCGGAACTAAATAGTTTTTTGCCATGATGTGATAGTTGAATCAGGATATAAATAGCGGTGGTATCTATGCATGAGATCTACCATATCAACCATAGAAGAACATGTCAGTATTATAGCATTTTATGAGGCAACATCCTCCGTCAATAAGAGGGTCATCTTACCCTATTCTAGTTTAAGGGTAGATTAAAGCACTAGAAAAGATTTTTGATGTCATGTGGTGTTTACAACATCTAAGTGATAGTCTTTCTATTTACCATTTTGATGTTGTAGCCAATCAGTGGTGGTCGATGGTTAAAAATATCATGGATAGTGAGGATATTAATTCTCTTGATTAAGATGAATTCAACGATATGTTTTTTTGAGAAATATTCTCTTAATGATATTCATCTTAGGATGGAAAAATAATTCTAGGAATTGAAGAACGAGGATAACTTTGTGGCTTTTTATGAAACAAATTCACTCGACCGGTATGGTATGATCCAAATTTCATATGTGATCATGATATTAAAATCATCAATTTGAACTCAGGATTAAATCTAATATACTAAAGGAATTAAGCTTATCATCTGTTCAGAAGTTATGAAATATTTTTTCAATGTGTAGAGAATGCGGAAATTGGGTTTGTTGATGATATGTTGTTATTTGATAGAAAATAGAATAAGAGGACAATGTGGCAGATGAAAGGGAAGAAATCTTCCAAAAAGTCAAATTTTATGAAACTTATATATAAAATTTGTAAAAATTGTTGTTAAAATCATGATGAAGAATGTATTTTGAATTATGTAAAGTGCTAAAAATGTGGTAAAATGGTACATATGGTTTGTAATTACACTAATAATGATCAAGGTAATGGTAAGAAAAAAATCTGATTTATAGTAATTAAAATGTTTAGTGAAATGAAATGGGTCATTATGTAAATGAATATCCAATAAAGAACTAAACAATGGGAAAACAGCCGGACTGCAATCTAAACGGGGTTGCGGAATCATTTTCAACTACTTCAACAGATGTTGGGTTATCGAATAAAGTAGTATCAGGTACACGGTTTGTTTATTTAGATTATGCCAATGTTTTTTTTCATTCACAGTCTACACATAATTTCTTTTTTGAGATGTTGTATAGTGAATATGGAATTCTATCATAAGATATGAATATTGAACTAATGGTAATAACACAGAATGTAAATTTTGAGAAAAAATTAAATTATAATAACCATCCTGTAGAAGGCTATAGAAATAATATAACTGCAAACCTTATTGGTTTCTTCAAGTAGATTTTGATATTATTTTTAGTATGGGTTGTCTTTCAGTTTATCATGCCATGATTGACTATAGAGCTAAAGAGGTTTCTTTTCAGAAATAAGTTTTTTTATGAGAATGAACCCTTAATTTTGATAACAAATCAAAAAGACCGTAAACTAGTAAAAGATGAAAATGAATGTAACCTTGCACATATTTTCGAAGACAAAGTAACTATTCAGATTAAAAATATTTTAGTAGTAAATGAGTATCTTGATGCATTTCTTGATGATTTCCCTGGTATAATACATGATTGAAATGTTGAATTTTTCATTGACTTAATTACTGATGTTAAGCCTATTTCAAAACCCTGCTATCAAATGGAACAAATTGGACATTTAGAGTTAATGAATCTATTGTAGGAGTTGTTAGTTAAACGTTTCATTTACCCCATCACATCACTATAGGGTGATTGTATCTTGTTTTTTAAAAGGAATTATGGTTTAATGTGACTTATCATTGATTATAGGGCATTGAATAACATCAATGTTAGGAAAATGTATCCTTTACCTCAAATCGATGATTTTTTTGATTATCTACAAGGACAACGTTATTTTTCTATGAGTAACATGTGGTTGGGGTACCATCAGTTTAATGTAAATTAAGTAGACATTCTAAAGACTGCATATTATACTGGATATTTCAATTATGAATTTGTAGTTATGCCATTTGATTTAACCAATTCACCTAATGTAGTCTTGGATCTTATGAATAAAATTTTCTATGAGTTCTTGGATATGTTTGTAGTTGTGTTTATTAAGGATAATATGGTTTATTCCAAATGTAAATTGGAACATGAAATTAACTTAATTTTTATCATTAAAAACATAAAATAAAGGAAATTGTATGGGAAATTCAGAATGTGTGAGTTTTTGTTATAAACAATTTAATTCCTTGGTCACATTATTTCAAAAAATGGAATAACTATTGATCCTACTAAAACAAAAGTTTTTGAATAATGGATGATGCCCAAAAATATTACTGAGATATGTAGTTTTTTTTGTTTAGATGGTTATTACCCTAGGTTTGTTGTGACTTTTTCATGGTTATCTTGCACGCAGAATAATTTGACTCGGAACGGTGTTAAATTTATATGGACAAGGAATGTGATGATGGTTTACAGAAATTGAAAAGACGATTGGTGAATAATAGAGTTTTGGAACTGCCTTACCAATATATTGAATTAGTTACCTACAGGTAGGATTTGGTTAATGGACTTGGATGTGTCCTAATATATCATGATCAAATAATTTATTATGCTTTATGTTAGTTGAATCATCATGAGATAAATTACCCTACACATGATTTGGAATTAATTTTTGTTTTTTGTTGTTTTAAAAATTTGGAGGCATTGTCTTTATGATGTAAAATGTGAAATATATACTAACCAAAAAAGGATGAAGTATATATTCCCTCAGATGAATTGAACATGAGATAGAGGAGATGGCTAGAATTAGTTAAGGATTATGATTGCACAATTCATTACCATCCAGGAATGATAAAAAAATTGGATGATTCTTTGAGTATAAAGAGTAATGATACGTTAACCATGTTACGTTTGGAACAAGATCCTTTGATTATATATTTGTTGAACTTTGTCATAGAAGTTCTTGGTGTAGGAAATTCAACTATTTTGTTTCATGTTCTGTTGAAATCGTATCTATCAGACAGAATTAAGAAAGCATAGAAAAAAGATATTCAGTTTTAGAAAAATGTAGAGTTTGTTCAGAAAGATAATTTTCCTGAATTTAACATTAATAGAGACTGTGTTTTGATTTTTTGGAAGAGATTATGTGTTCCATGTGATTCATATTAGAATAAATAGTTGTTGTATGAAACACATAGATTTCCATTTTCAGTGCATCCTGACAGTACTAAGATGTATAGCGATCTTCGAGAGTTTCACTGGAGGGATGGAATGAAAAGAAATATTGCTGACATTACTATGATGTGTTTGACTTTTTGACAGGTTAAATAATCTCGGAAGTCACAAAAAGGGATGCATTCTCCTTTATCGATGCCAGAGTAGAAATTGGAAAATGTGTGAATGGATTTCATCATGTGATTACAGTAGACTACTTGAGGTAATAAAGCAAATTGGGTTATTGTTGATTGATTGAATAAATGTACTCATTTCCTTCTTATTCAATATAAATTGTATCTAGATCAACATTATTTGTCGTATGATACAAAGATATTCAGGTTACATGATGTTCACCTCCCCATTGTAACTGATCATTATCTTAGGATTACTTCTATCTTTTTGAAACACCATCAGAAGTCATCGGATACTAAAATAAATATTAGTAATGATTTTTATCCACAATCAGATGGGAAGTTAGAACGAATAGTTTTGACATTGTAAAATATGTTACGTGTTTTCTCCATAGATTACCAGACACCTTGGGACCAACATATTTATTTTCTTTAATTATCTTAAAATAACTATTTTCATTCAAGTATATAGACGGCTCTATTTGAAGAATTATATAGATAGTAGTTTTGGACTCTATATTTTTGGGATAAAGTAGGTGAAATATGGTTGATTGGACCATAATTGGTAGAAATAATGGTAAAAAAGCTCAATATATTCAGAAGAACATGACAATAGCTCATAGAGGGAATAAAAGTTATGCAAAAAACCAAATGAAATATCATCCTTTCAAGTTATGTGATCATGTCTTTCTCTAATTTTCTATATGTAAAAGTGTGATGAGTTTTGACAGTAAGATAAAATTGAGTCTGAAAGTTATTAGACCCTATGAAATCCAAGAGAATGTTGGATCATTTTCCTACAAAGCGGATTTACCTACATTATTATCCCAGGTACACAATGTTTTCCGGTTTCAAGGTTAAGAAATTTTATGCTCGATCTATCCCGGATTTTGTGTCCAGAGGTATTTTAGTAGGAAAAGAATATCTCATTTGAGGATCAACCAGTACAGATTTTTTATTAAAGAGATAAAGTGTTTCAGAATAAGTTATTTCTTCTTGTAATGATTTTGTGTAAAAATCATATGGTTGAAGAAGCATTTTGGGAATCTGAAAATGCTATGAGTGATAAATAACCCACCTTATTTGATAAGTGAATAGAATTATGGGGATCAAATTCTTAAAAGGGGGGAAGGATATGACCTCCCACATAAATAAAAAATATGATATTTCTATATTTATTAATATTTGTGAATTATATTTTATTTTCACTTTAAAATGGATACTATGATCGACTCTCCTGGTGAGCTTCTAGTGTGCATAAAAATGACTTGAATGATGAAATAGTGATGAAGTGATCGACAAGATCCATATTTGGATTTCAATAGTGGTCATTACGTTGTTTGATGCCACCAATGAACAACTTGATTCAGTGAGGAGTTGGTATGCCTACTGCAAATTGTTTTTCCGTTATCAGCTATTTGTATACTAGTGCAAGCACATTGCATCTCTTGATTTCATTGTAATATTTTAATTCAATAATTCTTTTTTGAAGTTTGACTTGGGATTCCAATTAAAACTTCTATCTATTTTAAAAAAAATGGATACTTTGTTTGATGGAATACCAGAAATGCAACAATGTGTTTCACGGAAATCTTATTTTTCACACAATGATGAGTCATACTAAAATAATAATAATATAATATTATTTAAAATCATAGTTAACGCATAGCTATAGTATTAGAGATAATTAATAGAAATTACTACAATATGATTATACATATTTGTAAAGTGTTTTAAATTTATCAAATAAAATTTGGGGTCATAAAATAAGAATAAATTCAATTTTAAGCATCAATACTCTAATAGTCATTAAAAGGGCTATATACCGCCTATTGATGGTGATCCCTTTTTAAATAAAGTTTTTTTAGTTTTATTTGTTCCTTTTGACCAAAAAAATATTCATCTTTATAATATGAACATAAAAATTACAATGGATGAAATTTTAGTTTTTTTATGATAATGTTCATTTTTTAATGAATAGTAAAAAAATACTATTCAATGAAACCTTTTAATGTAATTTAATTATAGGGATATATAATATTTTTAAATGGACTTACTGTTTAAATTGATTATATTTTTACCATTTAATCCAGTTTTGGCCATTGATGGTAATTTTAGTTTGAAATTGAACATAAACATGTGTCAATCTTTTGATAGTTTTTATATCTTAAAAAATGTTTTCTGTTTTGACAACGAGAATTAATTTTAATTTAATTTATGAATCATTTTTTTTGAAATTTGAAAAATGGATTCAATATTTGGTTTTAGTGGGTAAAAATTTTGTAAATAGGTATCTTTTATTTTTAGACATTATGAATATTAACTTTAGTAAGTATTTTATTTACCTTGGTCAAAAAGTAAAATCTTGAAAATAAGAGTAAAAAATTATATTATAATAATATTAAAGTATCCTAAAAATATTCCTACTCCGATTTTATGATACATTTCCGACCATGTTCATCATTGGTTTGATTATGGGACCCCATGGAGACACATGTAATGGGAAATGGAAATATAAAAATAAATTTAATGTAAAGGAAAATGTACCATAAACATATATCTCTTTGTAAACAAAATTTATAATTGTTTATATAAGATATATATAAGACTATATATAATAGTCAAAAAAATAAAAATATTTTCTAAATTATGGTATTTTATTTATAATTTTTAGATAACACATAAATAAATTTATTTTAGACACATTGATGATTGAATACTTACCTCATTAATGAACGATTTAACTAAATGAAATTAAAAATATTAAAATGAAATTATTTTGGAACATTTTATGAAAACCATGATTTTTAGAGATAATTATATCTTTCTTATTTGGAGTAAAATAGTTTTTTTGAATGAATCATGTTTTTATATATTTTTTTAATGTCCTGAAATGAATAGCTTATAAATTAACATAAATTATTTTTTAATAAATAAATATTTTATTAAATGATAAAATCATTCTAAAAGTATACAATTATATCAAATGAAATATATGTTGTAAAAAATTATATCAATTATCCATTTTTTTGGTCTCTTTTAGTTTTATAGTAAATATATTTACCATATCAAATTAATATATAAATAGACATGGTAAAAGATAAATAAGTTATAAATGGGTTAGGTAAAAAACATAATGATTAAAATATATCCAAAACCTATCCAATTCGTATTAGATGATTTTATTTATAATTCTATGGATCATATCATATATTTTATTGAGTTTTGGACCTTTTAAAACCGAAAATCATTTTATATTAATATAATACATTCAATGATTCCTAAAGAGCCCCTCCTCCCACTTAAAAAAGGACATTGCTTATAACCCATTACCCACACCTATCAAGAGATATGGATCCTCAAAACTCTACCCCAATAAGCTCCCAAAATCTATATCTTCCAACTAGAATCATTAAATTATGCATAACGCACTTCAAGAAATCTTTTTTGTTCAAACCAAAAAGAGTTACCCAATTTAAAGGTAATGTCTTTTCTGAAGTACTTTTATTTTATTTTCTTTCCCTAAACCCCTAAAATATCTTTATTACATTATTTTATAACAAAAAAAGTATAATAATTTGACTATGTTATTTTTATGATATGTATTCTAACTACACTTCCACACACCACCATCTAATGGAGAAGAACATACTGTTTCAATGGATGGCGAACTGCTATCTCACGAAACGATGATTGTTCAATTATCTCTTACCACTTCTTATGGTGGCCATTAATATGGAACATTTTTTAAATGTGATAGATAATATATTTTTATTTTTTATATTCTTTTGTATGTTGCATTTGTATAATACCATTTTGGATTCCATAAAGGGTAATTATGATAATTTCATTTCAGAACATGCAGACTACTGCACCGTCAATGTGATATGACTCATTCTTGACATTCGTGTATTTTATAAAGTATGGAATTAATGAAATTTTATATGATATGATAATATAATTATAATATACCTATTTATCATTATTTTTTCATTCCATTAAATATTAAATAGAAATAAATGTAGAATTAATGTGTTCGTACAGACTACCGTGTCCACGAATGATATATTTCATTTCTTATATAAAAATGTTATGTACTATTATAAATACATATTTATACTAGATATAAATGATATATATTATATCTAAATCAATAATATAATTCTTCAAATAATATTAGTTTTACTACATGGTCAACTTGTAATTATAAGAAGTTCATTTTTGACTCAAGTAGAAACTATCGAAAAAACAACCATTATTAACATAAATGATTATGTAATGTTTATATCATATTAATAAGTAATATAAATAGAATAATAAACATGAAAAATGTTCTTAAAACATAAAAATTAACTTTGGTTTATTTTTAGGAGATTATGAAATGGACGAGTCACTTCAGACACAAGGTAAGGGACTTTGTCCCAATCTCCATTAATTGAGGCATGTTATGTTTTATACATGACATTATTTTATAATGTGTATAAACCCCTTTGAACATTCATTTTCTTAAAAAAATCCTTTTTATGTACCATTTAACTAAATGAATGATGGAATGTTTCTTTTTAATGTACATGGTGATAGTGAACTTTCTACCGCCATAAGGGTTATTTGATATTTGGATTCCTTAACAAGCAGTAATGTTTTTAAAATGAAAATAAATATCACATACTCTTTTACATATTTTGGCATTGAAAATGATTTTTATAAATTATTTATTTTGTTAACATATTTAAATAATTTTGTATGATTTCAATTTAGACGTGTTATATTCCATTTATGCTTGTGTTTTGTGTTATGATAATGTAAGGGTTCTTGAGAATTGTTTTTGAATAAGTGTAGTTCTGTGATAAACCTAAGGTGGGTGAGCCCAAGATATCTCTTCAATGCACTGGGTGAAGTGATGGAGGTAAACATTAATGTTTCACCTAATAGATTTAGGGAGTATTATTTAATGGGTATTCCAAATGTAACTCCCCTGTGTAACAGTGAACAATACAATGTAAGTATGTTATAGATACTACAAGTTACCTTTGTGATTTTTTATTATTATGAGTTATCCATTAATATTATGATTTCATGAGGCATGTTAAATAGATTATGTTTTATAGGTATTGATATACAGATGTTTTATTTATTTATTTTATAACCCTTACTCAAATATTATTGCCCATACCATGTTTTTGAAATGTTTTTCATAGGATATAAGTAAGGGTAAGAGAAAGGAATAATTCAAAAAGATTTATATCCCAAAAATATTTCTTTTTTTCTTCATAGAGGTTTTTATGAAAAACTCAATACTAAGTAGAATTGTCAACATTTTAATATTTGATATGTAATGTAATTATTATGGCCTAATTCTTTATAACTCTAATCCTGAAAAGATCCTAAATGTGAATTATTGACTTAACTCAAGATTATGTAATGTTTAAAGCCGAGGCCTTATAAAAATTGTCACCCTTGTTCTTGATTTAATCATTTGCCGACATAGAAAATCCACCAATACATCACTCTCTTACATGGACAAAATTAGGTTGGTAAATGGACTTCAAATGCGAATCATCATACTTTAATGGATATGATGTAGTATGATGGATATGATATTAAAGAGGATATACCCCCTCATATAGAGGTAAAATACAATGGAAATGAATAGGTATCATTAAGAATCACAATAATAGAGAAAGAGGAACAATTACAACATTCGATTGTAAAATAATAGGAAGAACCAATTATATAATAATAATCATAATCCATGTAATGACAATATGAAAGGTATATAAATTTAACAATGAAAACAATAAAATAAATGAATCATCTAACATAAAGAATCTCAAAAGAATTCTATCCCAAACCATCTTTCAGACTCACATCATAACCATATCCCATTCAGAAAGAAACCATTTAAATGATGGCCCCTTTCCATTTTCCAAACCTCTATTCATGTTACATGGTTAGGGAACCAAAAAACAGCCCAAACAAGTTGTCATTTAAACACAGTAGGCCTAAAAAACTAGTTTCATTTTATGTAAATGAATAATTTGATAAATAATTTTATTATTTAATAAATTAATATAATAAAATACTTCACATGCTTTAGAACCATGTCAATATATGTATAAGAATATAGTAAAACTATGAAATCCATAACCATAAACAATGTAATAATCACATAAGTGAGAAAATAATTCTATATAAGCATTTCATCCTTGAGGAAAATACCTATATATAATAATTTCAACATCCACTAGTAAAATATCACTATATAAGATTTTTAGAGTCACTACGAATAGACTTATGTAAATTAATTTTATAATTTAGTTGGACTAAGCCGACTATATAGTTATTTCAGTGTCAAACATGTCCAATCCCACTATATAATCAATTTAGAATGTATCACTAGGCCATGACTACTATATAATCATTTAATAATCACACACAGTAATACATAATAGTATGGATATCACAATATCAAAACATAATCTTAGATAATCAAATATTCATATTTTCATTTTTCTTTCAATTAAACATACATTTATATATCAAATTACAAACAATCATATTTCAAATATGGTTTTATATCACGAACTCATCAAAATATCATATTATTATAAAACAATATTAAAACATTATTCAATTCAATAATATCCAACTGATCTCTCACCCAATGGGTATCCACAATCTAGGTCACAAACCATTTAACCCAAAGGGGTCCAATGAATAATTAATGAAATTGTTTTCATCATTCATTATTAAATTACTTAGTTTTTATATTGGATCATCATAATCACAATATTTATCATATTTTCAATATTTATTTGAATATATTATTATGTTTTTTAGCACTTGATATTATGAAATTCTATCAACCAAAATCATCAACATGAACAGAGGTGAGGAATAACATAATAAGGAACCCAAATCACACAACAACAAGATCAAAACCCTAATAATAAATGGCTAAAAAATTTACACAACTTAGATAGAGAGGAATATAAGAAAAGAGGAAACATAATTAATCAGACTCAATAAATATTGATTAGATAAATATGACATCATGAATGGTTGGATGGGATCAAAATTTACCAAGACCACTTTAGGTTTTGGGAGTGGATAGGATTCCAATGAGATGAATGAAAAAATATATGAGACTCCCTCTTAACACATCTTGAGATAGGTTATTCATGGTGTGTGACCCTCTTTAACATTATCTAATTTTTATATAATAGTTACAGATATATTAATGTCACATAAGATGAATAAACTCCTACCAGAACATTACACATCGAGAAATGTGGCCTCACAACATGTAATCAATTCACTCTATAAGCCAACTCAATATATGTACTCATTTATAGGCATCTAGATGGAATGAGTTACACCTACACTCTTTAAACAATACTTACTATATGAGCCCATTGACTATATAAAATCATGGTCAACCGCAAAATGTTTAAACAATATAAAACCCATAACTCTTTAAATCTCTAAACACTTTTTACTACTGATTTATCATGAAATTACCATACATTCAATTAATTTAACCCATATAAAAGGAACCTTATATAACAGTCCAAGGATTAATGTATACAAATCATTAAATAATTATGTACCTATCAGGAAAAATTCATGCCAAGATATATCCCTACATTCATATAATTATGCATGCATAAGCATTTCATTTGATACCAAATGAGGAGTATAAATCTAAATGAATAATATCATGATGAAATAATATATTAAAAATTTATTTAATTAGACATGATGAAATAATAAGAAATATATTAAGTCAATGACATGAATAGAAGTCACATCCCTTAGTAAATAGATTTACTATGGACATGGGTCATCTACACCAATGAAAAATATTATTGTCATGTACTAACACACCTTAAAATACTTTATACAATTCCCAACTAGAAAACCATTATTAAAAAAATACGATTTACAAATAAGAAATTGATATGTTTCCCAATGTGACACTCTTAGGTATCCAAAAAAGGTTATCATGAGACCTTACATGCATCTTCTACTATTTCTTTAGTTGGATTACTAGAATAGGTGGAGTGATATATATAGTGCGGAGACTATAAACCACGGTATATAATTAATATATATTTTATGAAAATAAGGTTTTATGGGTGACCTATCCCATTTAAGGTATATAGACTTCATTTCCATCTTGTGTGTGTGTGGTGTTTGTTTAAAGTACTTGTACCCCAAGAACATAATATATATATATATATCTATGTAATAAAAGGAAGAACCGAAAAACTAATAATAATTGTTCATGCAACGACATGATTAAATATATCTAAATTCATAATAAAAACCCATAAAAATAAGAAAACCCATTGGGACAAGAAATCTAAAAAATAACTCAGTCCCAAACCACATTTCTATCACATCTCCAAACTGTTGACCATCCATTAATAAACAATTATAAATGAGGCCCCTTTCTATTATTTTTGAACATGAATTCCTGTAATCTGCTCTGCAACCAAATTGGGACTTAAATAGAGTGTGAGTTAAATATATTTTATAGACACTAGGATGATCCCACTGTATAATCATTTCATAGTTACTAAGGATATCCAAAATGTATGATTTTTATCATCAAAATGGACGAAGACCACTATATAATCAATTTAGTTTTGTACTGGGACATGCTTACTATATAAGATTTTTTTCATGTATAAATGTTCTAATAATTCTATATAATCATATAGCATCACAATAAACAAATCACAACTATAAGGATATTATAATATAACATTATAGCACTTAAGGGATAAGAACTATAATTACCAATTGTATTTTAATCACAAAAAAATTTATATATTTAGATTCAAAATTTCATATTAAAATCCAATAAGATAATGAAAAATAGATTCTATATCAATAAGAAACATAAAATCACATATCATGATAAAAACATTAAACCAGAATCCAATTCCAAATTATTCAATAGTCTTCTCACCTAATGGATATCATCAGACCATGTCACTTTCCATTGAATCCATAGGAATTTAATGTAAAATATATTTGAATATGTATCATTATTATTCATTAAATTAATTAATTCACACATTACATTGACACAATTGAAATATTTCAAATTATTACAAAATTAATCAGACCATAGGGTTATGATTAATACAACCCACTGTTACTCATTGATTAAGAAAACAATGTAACTGAAATAACTAATAAGAAAGGGGGTGATGAATAAAACATGATGGAACATAGATCAAACAAAAATGATAATAAATCCCAAAAAAACATAAGGTAAATATATATACACGTTAAAAATGAAGAAAAATAATTTAATTGTTGAAAAACTATGCATTAGAACTCACCAGAGAATGATTCTTGGTAAGAGTGATCATAAATAAAATAAGTAGATCCAAAATCACATTGTGGGACATAGGTTTTCGGTGTAGAGAGGCAATTTGTGAGACAAATGAAAAAAAACTATATGTTCTTCCCAATTAAAAATTTTGGTTCAAGAAATACATGACTGGTAACCCACATTCATGGTATGTATTTCTCATTCAATGGGTATGGTGTAATTTACATCACCACATGCGAATTAAACATGACATGAACATTATGTGTCATGGAATTTGAGTTCACGACATGTAACTAGTTTAAACCACAAACTAGTTCATGGCCTATACCCATTTCATGGAAACTAATATGCGGTAGTTGCGTGTATTGAAACTAATTTTATGAAGCCTAAAAATTACTTGTAGAAAGATTTAATATCATCTTATAAAAAATCACACAAAACCCCTATGAATCCTTCCAATCTAACATGAACCCCTCATAAGCCTATTAAAAATGTTTGAAACTAGAATTTGTTAATTAAATAAGTAATTAATCTTTAATCATTAGCTCATTTTACCTAAATATTTCCCTATATTTCTGAACAATAATTTTCCAACATGTTTTTATTACAAGGCTAACAAAAAATTGAGGTTTAATTCAAATCACATAGAGGTATATGCATAAACTAGTATAGGATATAAGAACAATTAAAATAATTATAAATATATGGGAAATAAAAATAGGAAAATATTTTGAGGTAAAGTAGTTTTCATTGTAAAATTAAACATATCAAAAAATAAAACATGGTGATATTATTAGCATATCAGATAACAGAGCATGTGATAAATCATATATTTTATGAATAGGAATTCATAAAAATAGTTCTTATGAAATTATAAAAGAATATTTAATCTCATATGATTTTTGTAAAAAAATGAAAACAATATTAAAATCCTAATAATAAAATCATGACTCATAGATCATAAAATAGTCAGCTATCAAATATGTGGGGAACTAAAAAAAGCATTAAAGAAATTATGGACATATATCAAGACAGATTTCCCATTGTGATTTTGTAATGAATTTTTTTTTTACCTTTTTAGATTTATCGTCACAACTAATTTCACCATTATATCATGATATGATAAAATATACCAAATTCAGAAGATATTTATATATGTGAATCATATTACATAAATATTTAACATTAAATTGTATTCTGTAAGAAATAATAACATCATCAAACCAATAAAAACATGAAATAAGAATGGGTATCACATTACATTTCAAAATTTATTCCATGAATAACACTATAAAATTGATCAATTGATTCCAAATTCAATAACAAAATTGGAGAACATAAAAAAATAAATTAAAGGATTATTTATAAAACATTTAATCGTATCACATTTACCCCTTCTTTGATTAATAAGAAAACATATGCTAAATAATTATTGTTAGTTATTGTTTTTTCTAAAAAAAACTGTATGAGAATAATATGATTTTATATGTGTTTATATATTCATATAATGATGTATAACATTAATAGTTTTTCAAAACAATGATTATAATAAATATTTATTTATGTAAAATCAATACTTCATGGGATCTGAAATGTTTTAATCATGTTATAAATTTTTATAAATAAAGAACTTTCATGCAGGGATATTTTGATTAAGATTTGATTATCTGTAGGCAGATAAAACTAGAAACCATATATAAAAACACAATCCCATTTAATATAGTGAGAAATGAAGGGTGAAAATCCAAATAATCAACATAAATAAATGAATTATTTTTGAGTTAACAAAATCCCTAGCCAGTACACATGATTTTTATAGAAGTGATATAACATCATTTAGATAAAAAAATGATAATAATTAAAGATATTATTATTTTATTGAATTTATATCCATTTATAAACTAAATTTATAATTATTTAGTAGTTGTGTATTTGATAGTAGTTATCCATTTTTAATTCTGTGTGTGGGAAATCTTGATCAATTTGAAATAGTTTTACAATCATGGTGTTGTTATTAATTTTTATCATAATTTTCTTCATCTTGAGATTATAAATATTAATATAAATGACATTGTATGAAATTTAATAACAATATATTTTTATTCTATTAGTGTTTTAGTTATAGTTCATGTTAAAAAAATTTGGTAATGATAAAATGTGATTGGTTTTAACAAATAAACGGAGACAACATAATTAATAATCCTTAATTATGTTAATAATTCATAATGATGATCTTTTAAGGGTTGGAGTTTTATAGAATTAGGCTGTAACTATTACATTACATTTCAAAAATTAACAAGTGGACACTTTTAATCTATCCAATGTTTGCACAATATTAAAACTACTAAATTAAAACACACATTATTTTCTTGATATAAATATTTCTGAATACTTCCTTCCTTTTACCATTCATTATACCCCATGAAAAACATTTTAGAAACATGGGATGAGCATAAAAATCTCCTTAATTTTTATAATATAAGGAATAAAAATATTAGTCCATCAATATATACAAATCAATGAAATCATACTTTTCAATAATTAACAAACCACAAAAAGTCATACGTTTTTTGAATAACACATGGAAATCATAAATCATAATGATAAGTAGTGTTGTCCATAACATACATAAATTATAGCTTTCAAAACTTCATAAGGAGTTATGTTTGGAATACCCATCATAATATATTCCATAAATATTTTAGGGGAAACATTAATGTTTACCTCTGTCACCTTACCCAATGAATTAGAAAGCTATCTTTAGGTCACGCACCCTATGGTTATCAAGGAACCACCCGTATACATAAACAAATACCTAGATCCATAATGTAATCATAACATATAATATAAAGCAAAAATTTTAACATTGTAATCATAATATATCAGTCTATTGAATTCACATAATCATTCCATTATCAAAACCATTTTTCATACCAAAATATATAAAAAGAGTAGATGATATTTATTTTTCATTTAAAAAATATGAATTGTTAAGGAAGAAAAATATCAAATAATTCTCGTGGCAACGTCATGGTCATTGTCACAAAATAAGTTAAAAAGAAACATTCCTTTTTTTCATTACGTAAAATGCAATGTACATAAATATTCTTTTTGAAAACCATTTAAAACTTTTAATGAAGATATTGTTGAATCAATGTGTCCAATATAAATTTGAAATTTTTATAGGAATTAACATTTTAAAACATTAATGTCCACATAAATAAATCCTTATAAACATTTTAAAAACATGGACACTAATGAAAAATATTTAAATAATTATTTCTTTAAAACATTTAAAATAATGTTTTAGTTAATGATTCTATTACCAGTTGAGAAAATACTTGAATAAAAATAATTAAATAGTAATATTAAAGAAAACTAATAATATCATAAGAATAAAGATATTCATGATATAATATGTCAAAGGGTAGTATATACACCTTATAGGATATTAAATCTGCACAATATCATGATATGGATCAATGTGAGGATATTTAGATGTATTACCTTTCGAAAATTTGTCAGCCTAACAGCGTGACATTAAAATTTAGAAAATGAGTTCATCAGAGAGAAAAGGGTCTCCCAAAATGTATACATAAAATTTACAGTAATATAGATATATATGAAAATATCCCAACACAAGAGAATGTATATTAATAGAAATAACAAAGAAGAAGTCTTTGACTAAAAGAATAGCGTTAAAGGTTCATTTACCAAGATCATATAATTACATTAAAGATAATATAATGAGATAATTATTTGTGAAAATTATAAATACACAGAATATAAGTATATATTTTTTATTCAACAATCATAGGTCATTCCCACATATTCATAGGATGATATAATCAATAAGTAGAAGACTAATTCAAAGAATATAATTTGGGTTAAGATGTTCCCATACCTCATGTCAAAAATGACTCGTTCATTTTTTAATGCCATGAATAATAAACTAATTTTAATTTATATTTACATCAGATCATTTTTAACCATTATTATTCCTTTTATATCACTTATTATCACATTATAAAAATTACATAATCATTTATGGTATTAATGGTCATTTTGTCGAAATTTGGTACTTGAGTCAAAATGATCTTGTTAAAATTAAAAATTATCCATGTGGTCAAAAGTACATTATATCTAGAATGATATTAATGATTTATATTTCATGTATATCATATATATATATTATATATATATGAGTGTATTTATAGTAGTATATAACATTTGTAGATAATAAATGAAATGCACTGTTCATGGTGGCGGTAAGTTGTACGTACACATGAACACTACTTTAATTTATATTTCATATTTAATTGAATGAAAAAGTAATGATACATTGGTATTTTATAATTTTCATATAATATAATATATAATTTCATTAACTTCTTTGAATATTCCCCATATGGCATGAACGTGTCAAATCACATTGAAGTGGGCTATAGTCTACAATTCCTGAAATGAAATTATCGTATTTACCCATTATGGAAACCATAAAGGTATAATATAAATGAAAAATTAATATGGATAGAGTAAATATAAATAATATATATATCATATATAAATAAATTTCCATCGTAATGTCCAACATAAGAGGGTGTATGAGATAATTGAACAATCATCGTTCCGGGAGGTAGCCGTTCGTTGTCCATAGAAATTGTATGTTCGTATCCATTAGATGGAGATGTGTTGATGTGTAGTTTGAATACATATCATATCAAAATCCTACTATATTTAGGATAATAGGGTTTTTATAAAATAATAGAATAATTTGAGTTTTAGGGTGTTAGAATAGTAAAATAAATGAAAAGAACCTGAGAGAAGATATTACATTTTAAATTGGGTAACTCAGTTGGGTTTTTAACAAAAGGATTTCTTGAAGTCCCTTAATTATATGTTAAGGCTTATAGAAGGAATATGGGTATTTTGGGAGCTTATTTTGGCATAGTATGGACATGAAAATGGGGGAGATAGGTGTGAGTAATGGTTAGAGGTGATGTCTGTTTACAAGGGGGAGGAGGGGCACTTTATGAATTTTTCAAAATATTTTTTTATTATAAAAATATATTCAATTTCAAAAGCTATAAAACCGATTTCATTCAACTATAATATCAATATTGTTCAAAATTATGTCATCCAATGGGCTTTAGAATTGTTTATGGCAAAACAATAACCTTTCCTATTAGCTGTAACCTTAAGTTAAATAATTTTACTTTTACAATTTCCTATTGTATATTCATAAAATGTGGTTAATATATTTACTGTAATATGCCAAAAGTCCAAAAAATGGATCCTGAATGACATTAGTAACATAATATATGTCATTTGGTAGAATAATATATTTTTATGAATATTTTAAAATTTAATAAAATATTGATTTATTTAGATACTCCTTTATGTCAATTTATAAACTATTAAAATAAAGACATTGAAAAATATATAACAACATTATTATTTCTAAAAAACTATATTAATTAAAATATAACAAGGTACACACTTCAATAAATTTATTTTATGTTATAAAAAGCCTCAAAATAAATTTATTTTACTATTTATAATCATTATTTAAAACATTCATTAATGAGGGAATCCTTACATCCTCATTATGTTATAAACCAATTTATTTATATAATGTCTAAATATTATAAAACAAATTCTATGATATTTGAAATATTTTTATATATCTAATTACCATTTATAGTCTAAACTGTAACATATATTACATATTATAAAAATTGTTTTGCTATGAGATATGTGATAATGATAAATTTTCATTAACTTTAAATTAATTTTTATAAAGTGACATTTTCACATACAAGTGGCTCCATGGGGTCCAAAAATAGTCCCAAGGATTCCAATGGTCAAGAAATTTATCATAAAATATTATTAATACATATTTTAGGGTAATTTAATATTATTATAATATTATTTTTTTGCCCTTAATTTCTAGATTTACCCTATTACTGTGGTAAATAAAATATTTACTGAAGTTATTATTCATAATTTCTAAAAATAAAATATATTAATTTAAAAAAAATCACCTCTTGATTCCTAATATGGAATCCATTTTTCCAAATTCAAAAGGTATAAGTTTCAAAAATTAATTTAAAATTAATCTCCATTGTCAAAACCAAAAAGTGTGTTTTTAGGAAATAATAACAATCTAAAGAATGACACTTTTTTTCTATTCAAAATGAAATTACTTATAATGGATAAAATTGGATTAAATGGTAATAATATAAAATAAATAATATTTAAAACCAATTAAAATTATAATCTAACCATATAAATAAATTAGATTAAATGGCAGTTATGGATTAAAATGCAGAATTTTTCACAGTTCGTAAAAAATGAACATTATCAGAAAAATACCGAAATTTCATCCAAATTAGATTTTGATGTCATAATTATAATTAATAATATCAGTTTTTCAATTAAAACATATAAAAGTGACAAAAATAGATTAAAAAATGGTTCTCCAACAAAAGGCGGTAAATCAACTTTTTAAAGAATATTAGAGTATTTATGCTTAAAATAGGATTTATTCACATTTTAAGCCTCTAAAATTTATTTGTTAAATGTAAAATTATTTATAGAAACATGTATAATAATATTGTAGTTAGTTCTGTTCATTCCCACCAATACAACGACGGGGTGTTAACTACCATTTAGAATAATATTATATTATTGTTTTCAGTATGACTCAACATTGTATGAAACATGAGATTTCGGAGAAACCAATTGTCTCATGTATGGTATGCCATCAATAATACCATCCCCTTTAGAGTAAAAATAAGAGTTTTATAAAAAATATTAAAATATATTAAAATATCATATTCTTTATATACCTAGGATGTTATAGATGGTCAGAGGGTGATGGTTTTTTTATCATAGTGTTTTACCTAGGGTAGCCTAAGTGTTTTCTTCAAAGAAGACAGATATATGAAATCAATTATATGAAAAAACCCAAAAAGTGAATTAGATAATAGTAATGAATAATTATCCTTTCCCTTGTGGGGATGGCTTTTTCTATAAATAAATGATGGAAAAATAGTTTTCAAATATCAATATTTTATTGTCATATAATCAACTCAATGTTTAATAGTTTGGTGAATAAAATATGGATTTTAGAAGAAGTTATATTCATTTATAATATCTTGTAATGTCATTTAGCCAGAAAATTATCATAATTTTTTTCTTTTCATTGATGAATTCAATATTCTATTTTTATCATGACAATTTCTCTAGTAGTAGTTGTTGAGGATATGTTGGATTATTTTAGATCTGAGTGTAATTATGAACACCACTTTGTGTTTTTTCGAAATCATGAGGAGTCCTTGATTGTATAAAAATCTTATAGAATGTAATTTATTGATTCAAGAAGTGAATTTACTAAGGAATTTCGTTTATGACCATGGTTTCTCAAATGATTTTGTAAAGGTAATGTATTTATAGTCATATGATGAACCATTGATTTTATATGAGAATTATTGATTCCATTTTCTTTCTAGATAATATTTATAGTTCATCATGTATTTATAAGATAAGGAATCAACATTGACATATCTTTGAGTAAAGGGGTTACATTCATATTGGATTAAAAGTTATAGTCTTCTTCTGATGATACAAACTAAATACTAACATCATATACTATTACGATCTTACCTTTTTCCGGTATGTGATTTTTGGTTTTATAAGACGAATCTGGTGCTTCATTGGGTTATGAGATCATGTAGTATTAGTATATGGTTGCTTATGAGACTAATTTTCTTTTACCATATAAGAAGAATTACTCCAACACATGATTTACCTAGAAACGCTCAATCATAGGAAATCCTCTAACCATTTATTAATAAAACAAAAAGAATTCAATAGGTACATCAAGTCAGAAAAAAACTACAAATCATAGAAATCATACATGTCACCACCATTAGAAGTTATTTACTCTTCAATTTCTATTTCCCACTTTGAGCTATCAAAATGCTTCCCCTCCATCACATGATTAAATGTATGCCATAGTTACAAATGCATTAATGTTTTGGAAGCTCTATTTTTTGGGGGGAAGGATCACAGTATTTTCTGAGAATAATATTTTTAGATATGTGATTTGTTATAAATAAAAGAATATATGATATGGTCACTAGGGTTAATACATTGAGATATATTTCTATTATAACACCTAATCCTAGCGAAAAGAAATTTTATTGCAGATTATCTTAATATGGACATTCCATCATAGGCTATTTAGTAATCGATGGAAGAGTGGAACCGTATCAGGATTATTTTTTAGTTGTATCAGGATGTACTGGATGATGTTTCAGGCTTTATCTTATCCAATGATCAATTATCATCATTATATCACCTAGTTTTTATTATCCAGTGTTAGCAGATAAAAGAATAGTTTCCAAGAATTAGTGAAATCCTATGTTGTGCAGAAACTATTTTTGGCTAGTCTTCATCTATAGATTGTATAAGATCAGTTTTTTATCTCAACATCTTTGAAAGTATTTGTTTTCTTAACTATCATAGTTCATCATAGTCCATTTATATAAGCCCTATTAAAATTCAAAATGATAGGATATTTTATGATTGGTGTTTAGGTGTGAATCATAATATTATAATTATGTTTCCTGCTGGTAATTATTCCAATTAATAAATGCAGAGAATTTGAATCCTTATGGTTTACTTAAATATCTTATGGTTTTCTTTTTGAAATTCGACAAGTTATTCATGCATATGTTTTTGATTACCACAGATGCCATTAAAGAGTAATGATATCTCGGTGGTGGTTGATCTATTGACAATGTAGCCTAATTTCATTTTAATTGGGAACTCCATTATTGTGACATATTAGGGTAATATGTAGGCATATGATATTTTGTGGTAACATGGGGTTCTTTATGTTGTAGTTTTAGATAGAAAACATATGATTACATTGGGGTTCTGGAGGTTTCACTAGTTTGTGGTAGGGACTCATAATACGTCGAGTACTTATTATCCTCCCAAAATAGATTATCATATATAGTTTCCTATTTAGATTTTAGATGACATGATTCATGCATGTGTTTTGAATTCATTTTGGATATTCGTAAAATAATATAAGACTGGTGAGTTTTCCAATAAAAATAGTAATCATTATTTTATTTGAACTGATCATTTCAAGGATCATTATGATTTCCAATGAAGGCCAACTCTATATTGGGAAGATATAGGGGAAGAATCTTTGGTGGGACTGATTATGGTTCAAGAGACATTATTGATGTTTCTGGGTATACAATGGCATCTTGTTACTGCATAGAGTTGATGAAAATATTATACACATAAATGATATTATTATTTGGAGTTCCCTTTTTTGACAATGTTTTCTTGAAATTTTATCCTCATATGGGTCACCTTCTTCTTGGAAAAGTGTGAAAGTTATCTCTAATATATGTTGGATTGTTTGAGTTCCCTGAGAGGCTTACGTATGATTCCTATAGATGGGAATTGCTAGTATAGTTTATACCAATTGATGTTATTTTAGTCATATAATATGTTAGGAAATACTATGGAAATCAATATCAATCATTGATTTAGAGATATATTGAGTTAGATCCAAACAATGTGGGTGTGGAACAACTATTAGAGATCATTGACTCTTATGTTATACTCTTGTGTGGTAAGTTACTTACATTATTTAGGGTGTTGTAGAGACACCTATATAATTGTAATGAAAACTATGAACATTATTTGTTGGCGAGGGTGTAGTGGCCACACTTATTTTACCATCTTTATTATTCTACATGACTTATCTGGGTTGGAAACTCTTATAGTTAAAATTTCATAATATCTCATTATAAATTTAATGTAATTCTCTACCCATTACTTATTTTCATCTATAATTGGGGATTT
This sequence comes from Viscum album, assembly GCA_963277665.1. Taxonomy (NCBI): domain Eukaryota; kingdom Viridiplantae; phylum Streptophyta; class Magnoliopsida; order Santalales; family Viscaceae; genus Viscum; species Viscum album. The sequence goes on along the minus strand of OY728148.1, from coordinate 1,916,625,479 downwards.
ATGAGGACTCCAAAGGATGGAGAACATTTTCTTGGAAAAAATGGCCTATAGTTCGAGGAATTTTGATTGTTTTAATTAATGGAGTCTGGTAGCATATGTGTGATGTATTTCTGGGGTTATACCTATATTTAGAGAAAATCCTAGTTGATTAAATGTTTTTGTAAAGAATCTGGTGCTTTCCCTATCTGATAAGAATTTATAAAATGTGTATGGATTACGAAACATGTAATGGTCACCAGGATCAAGTCAGGATTTGAGTATAAACTATGAAATATTACATTCCATGTAAGGTTAAAATAATGTTTTAATATTAAAGTGTCTGGTTTTTAGTGTATATGGTCCCCCCTTATTACATGAGATGTTAAGTGAATACATACTATGTAATTGTTGTATATATTGATTTTAGGGTTCTGCAACGGCTGATAATTTTTTAATTATTATGCATCTCTATTTCATCATGACAGAGGGATCGTCTTCGGTGATTTCTAGAGGCTACATTTGTTCTATATTGGTTCATTCAGATTTGGATCATACGATAAGTTAAATATTATTTCTAAGAGAAAGAGATCATTTACACCTCTTCATTTACTTTTAACAGGGAATCACTATCGAATTTTGTTATGGATCTCTTAATATGTGATGATATTACTTCTTGTTTCATTCTAGATTTTTTGTGTAATCTTATTTTGGGGGGACATTCCTCTAATGATTATTGTGTGAGGGGTGTCAATTATTATCATATGTTTTTTTTACCTCTTGTAAAATCACCCATTTGTTAAATTGAATCAATTATGATATCTGTAGATTTATTTTATGTCCTACATTTTTGTGGATTTGTTCTTATTGTTGTGGATACTATTGCAGACTTATACGACCCTAGTTTTGCCATAGGTTGTTCTGCCTCAAGACTATACTGGTAAAATACATTTCTTTGGTTATTGATGATGTGACTTATAAAATAATATTGAATGTTTCATCACATGAATTGTGTTTCTGTATATGGTATTTTGATTAAATATGGTTTTCCACAAGTTTTTGGTAAATGAAAATGTATTTTGAATTAATTTTGAAATTAATTTCAAGGAATAGTATGAATGAAATGTTTTAATGAAATGGATTGAAAAATAGGGAACATGGGAAGCCTTGGGTACTTAGTTGTATGGGGTACTAAATGTCATTTTCAACATTTGTGGGGGTGGGGGTCTCATGGGTATTTCAATAAAACCATAGTCCTTTTGTTCTTTGGAATTGTTAACCATGTTGGGATATGTTAGCTTTATGGGGTGCTTCATTGCAATCTAGAATCGTTGCATATGTTTAGAGGCTTGATGCATGTGTGTTTGAATTTTTTTAGTTATAACTATCCAAGATACCCATATCTAGTGTTATACTTGGTGTAGGGTTTCTAATTGTTTTGGCTAATTTTTTAATTTTGGACTTGAATTATTTTTATCACGATTCATTGGATTCGAAATGATATATGATTCATGATTTGAATTGACATGACATGTCTATATTGATATATTTATATGAAATTACTTTAACAAATTTTACCTAAATTAATTGAAAGTGTTTAAAATAGTTAAATTAAACCACAATCAAATCCTTTTGAAATAAAACTATTAACAACCTAGCATACTTTATTTTCCATAATGTTGTATAAACGTGGATTATTTTTCAAAGACTTGATATTGAACAATTTGGTGACACTCTACTAATACTTTTAAATAATATCCTATGTACACCTATTATGGTGTATAGAACTGGTTATATCATTTTATGCAGGGATTGCAAAGGCTATGTAGAAATACATTTTGGTTTTTAGTCAACTAGGTATGGGTTTTTGGATGGTTATACAGTGGAAATTCTCCTAATATTTCACATAGATACTTTTGGTAATATTCTTAGCTTTTTCACCCTTTTTAGTTGCAGTTATCTCTTTGAGATTTCTTTTTCAACTTTTTTTTTGTCTGTATTCCACTTTTTATTCGGTTATTACATATATATTAATAATTTTATATATATCTATATTCCAATGTCTTTTCATTAATTATATGTGTATATATTTCATGTTTTTTGCTTCATGTTTGGAGACATAATTCCCATTATTTGTTCTTTTTTCTTGGGTTCTAGATTCCTACCCTTGTGAATTGGGAATGTCCTTTAGGTATATAGATGTTCATTCCAGGTACTACTATGATTGGGTATTCAAGATGGGTTAAAATCCTAAAAAATATTTACAATGGAGGATATTGATAACCTAAATAAACTGAATATATTATATAAATAATGAATTTATTATTTGTTATAAATTTTGAATCAAAAAAATCATGAAAATAATGCTTCCTGGTTGATTAAAGAAATTAAAATGATCAAATCATGAATTATTCTTTTCAAAAATTAGTTTTAACATTCTAATAATAATATTGGAACACATAAAATCTAATAAACATTTCTATATAAATTTAAATACATTTATGAACGGGATTTATACATAATCAATGATAAAGTACTAATACCACAATATTGTGGAATGCATGGTACAAATAGTACAATCATTATTGATTAATTAGTATTAATTATTTAAAGGTGGTTTTTTAGTAAATTAGTATTGAAGAATGATATTCAATAAAAAAATATAAATAATGTTCTAAAATAGAATAATAATAAGTCAATATTATTAATTTAAATGGATCTATACTATGTTTGAGATAGAGGGAATCTATGGTAATAGGATATTTAGACATGACTACCCTTAATAAAAATTATTATAAATTATATACTTCTAAAAATTAGAATAAAAAGGCTTTAATATATAATAATAAGAAATATTATTTCTTTTTAACTCATTCTTTTATATTTAATATATTATAAAATATGACATTAACATATTTTATTCCCTCTTGGATTATAAGAAAATTACCATTCCTCTTAAAATACCTTAGGTGAATGATAGTTATCACAAAAACCCCATCCCATTAATAAAAAGCATCCCCATGTATTTAGGAATGTTTTCTTTTTTATTATTGTACTTTATTACAATATATTTTTATTCTAATAATTTATATGTTAAATAAGTATTATTTTATAAAATATCATATTTATATTTAGTTTGATTACAAATTAAATTTTATATAACATTAATTAATATGGTATACTCTAAAATAAGGGATGATGATAATAAAATATCTCTTACAACATATATAACTTTTTTTCATTATTTATAGTCTAATTATATACTTATTTAGTTGATTTTACTGTAAAACTATTAGAAAATTTTACTATTATTATTATTATAGTTTTAATTTTTGATTCCTATTAAAAAGGACTAGTAATGTAAATTATATATTATTTACGACATAATAATAATAAATATAATAAAATTATTTTGATGATTTTCTTCCATTTTATAATCTATCACTTAATATAATTGTTATATTTATAAAAATGTGATTGTGTGAAAAGTCTCTCACCATCTTACCCCCGAATATGAAACTCATCCATTTGAAATCCATTCCACCCATTTCATCTCTTAACCAATCCCTCCATCGATAGAAATACAATGGTTTACACACCGGTGATAGGGTACACATGGTATCATCTAACATTATCAATAGGTTCCCACCCATGTGTTCAATATAATTTCATTGAACAATAATCAATGTATGATCAACTATAATGAAAAAAATCATGTTAGCATTTTTAATTTTTTTATTTCAAATACATGGAATTTTTTTTAATTTCCCATTTTTCAAACATATCCAAATAAATTCGTTACATCAATTTCAATGATTTCCTTAACCATACATCACATAAAATATATCATTTAAAAAAATTAATACCATATCATATAAAATCAATTTTAGTACAAAAAATAATACACATAAACAACCCAAATTGGCTAAGAAGGAGCACAAGTAATGTCACAATAGGGAACAAACAAGGTCTAGATAACTTGGAAATACATACATATCATTGTTAATAATGATCACATCAAAACACATGACATATTCATCCGTCTAGAGAGTATAGGAAATCCACATAAAATTAACCTCCCAATAGGTCAATAAAGTCTCTATAACAATAGACCTACGAAATAATGGAAAACCTATTAAGAAAAATTCCCGAAAGAGGATGAGACATATTAATATACCTTCCACCAAACTACCAAATGATTACAATTTCTCTATTTTCCAAACTAGTTCATCAATATAATTCCATCATTAAATTATTTGAAAATTATTCAACCGAACCATTTCAAAATTCATTGAAAATACTTATCCATTTATCTGAACTTGGGGAAAAATTATTTTATAAAAACCCATTTCCACACACACACACACAAAATATTTGTCACATGATTGCAGTTATTTTAATGACACAAGAAAAAGAAAAAATAGAATAAATTTTGTTCACCAATATTTTATATAGATGGAACCACCTTCCTAAAAACATGGGTCACACATTACCGTAATTCAGTCCAACATAAGAAATAAACCAAAAAATATAAATGACGCCCTATAATCCATCTACACTTCCTAGAATTGATCTAATTCAACAAAAGGGACAATTTTGTAGAGGAAATAGTACATAACTAATTAACGCATAGTTGATGAATGACAACCAACAATTAAAATCACATCCAAATCAATATCGTATTATATATCTAGATTTAATAAAGAAGAAAATTCACCACCAGTCAAATATCTGATAGTACAATGAAATGATGACACCTAGAACAAAGATATAATATTTAAAAATAGATTAATAAATCTTAGATACACAATACAATTGATGTGGTCATCAATTGCCGAAAAAATCAATATTGATCAAATAGGGAATCCCAATATCAATATAGAAGGGCATGAGGTCCAGGTCAAGGTGGAATGAAAAATAATTAAATAAAAATAAACTAATGGGGTTCCCTAAAATGCTTGTATTGGAAATTTATTTGCAATGTAGATCATATACACTTCATGAAATTCTCAAGACTCAGATACACCAAAATTCCATCTCAATTTTATTAAATAATGGAATTTTAACATTACACATCACGTAACCATTACATAGCGTGTAATCCATTCATGACGTGAACCCAGTTCGTGACAGATATGTAAAATCCATGTATACACTACATAACCAATTTACATACTATTAAATCTCCCAGTACACATCCAAAGAACATGATTCGTACATGAAATCCCAAATTCTTCTTGAAGTAACTCAGTTTCATCCCCACTCTGAATGTGAGAATCATTAAGATGGAACTTCTTAAGCCCTGATTTATAGTAAAAAAATTATTTATTCCCATTAGTTGATCCAAAAATTCCCCTTGATACACAACTTTCCCCATGACCCGACTGTGTAGAAACGTTGAATAGAATCATGTCTCTAATATAAATCCCCATAAGATGATTCCATTTATCCATATATGATTTATACATAATTTTATTTGTAAATAGATTCCAATTTATATAATGAATCATTGAATATGTCTCCTAAATAAGACGTTATGAAACAAAAGAGAAATCTCCCACCACTTCCCAAAAAAGATTTGATTCCCATTTTTATCTATACAATTTCTAGAACATATCCATTCTAGTTGACAATTGATTACTTTTTTAATAGAAAAAATGAAACAATCCCTGATGATGATATGGATCTCCACAAAATTAAAAGGCAAAAGAATAATGTATATCCTACCGAATCTAAACATCATACTCTATTTGGTTTTCTGTATGTGGATGATACACAATACTCAATATAACTTGAGTCCCCATATCCTACTAGTGACATATTATGATCCTTGAAGTAAACCAAGGTTACCTTTTAGAAACAATATAATTACCTTTCCCAAGGGGGTAGGAGATATTAAAATAAATTGTATGTTGGTATTATGACTAATTCTTCTATCATAGTATCAAATCCTTATGAGATAATATATATCTCAAAATCGTTTCGTCAAATGATACTCTGAACCATTCATAATGAAGATAATTACATTAAAAAATAATGAAATATATATCTTATAGATTCTTTAAATCATAAGTGGTGGAATTTTCTCATGCATTCAAAGCTTTTGAGAGGCATATTATACCACATTATCATTCATCATGAGAAAAAATCACAATAAAATTAAAAAATCACCATAATAAAACACACAACCAATGTCTAGCTCAGGTACAATATGAATAGGTGCTAATGTATAATGTAATTTCATCTTGTCAAAATATGAATTACATTTTCATCTCATGTGAATTTATACTCATTTCTATTAAGATTAGTTAAAGATAATGAAAATTTCTTATAATTATTGATAAGATTTTTATATTATACATTATGACCATGAAATCTACAAATATAATAAACATTCTATGGATCAGTCATTTAAAAGGCAACATTAACCTTCTCAAGATTAACTAATAAGTAATTCTATGAAATCACATGCACCATGATTTTTACACATTCAATAAAAAATTAACATTTTATAAGATTTACATATAAACAATGATATATTATTGTTTTCAAAACAGAGTTATGATGATTTACGTTTTCACACTCAAATCTTGAATAAACCAAAATATCATTTATAAAAACATCCATTAAAGTATTGAGATACTGATGGAATATCAAATTCATCAATGAGAAAAACACAAATAGAAATTTTCAGCCAAAATAAATTCATAAGATATCTGTAGTGTTTATACAATCTCTAGAAATCTATCTTCGGTATGTCAGACTCCCAAACCCTGAAATGATTATAACCAGACCACAATATTAATTTAAAAAAATCTCTTATGTCTATTTAAGTGATCAAACATATGATCCACTTATTTAAAATGATTATTATTGTCAAAAATTACTTCGTTTCTCTTTCGATAGTCCACACACAATGAATGTGAATTGTATTAATTATTAGTAAATATAATGGTACTACCAAATGAAAAACACTACTGTGAGAAAAAAACAATGTCCACTAGATCATCCAAAATAATTTTTATCTCTTTTATCCTCATAGTGTCATATGATAAGAAGGTATTTAAATTGGATTCATCCTTATAACCTTGTAAAAAATATATTCTACTTGCCTCTCTTGAGTAAGCCCATAGAAATCAAAAATAGAAACATAATGAATTTTCCAAAAAATTGTGGGATGATAAATAAAAGTGGATTCACCTAATGAAGAAACTATTATTGAAGACAAAAAAATTCAGGATCATAGGGAGGGAAAGACTTTTATGATTAGACCTCAAATGCCAATCTCCCTAAATCACTCATGTGATCCCATTTTATTAATAAATGATACGTGATTACAATAAAAATCATCATGATCATGTTGAGAAACAAGCTAGGACATCACAATTTATATGTCAAATATATATTGATTATGAACAAAAAAATTCATAGACTAGATTTGTATCATCTATCACTAGTTTTCAAGAATGATACAATATTCCCTTCTATTTTATATTCCCATGATATTTCCCTAACTTCGCATATAATGTATGATCTATTGGAATTTTAGTTATATCAAAAAAGGATATATATAAATGAATGGTAAGATGAATAACCAAAAAAAGAAACTGATATTGAGGACAGAATAAATATTTTACCTCTCACTATCACTGGACCTTCATTAACCTCCATTGAAAACTCATCAATGATGTGATGTTCCTTAATCCATAGGCATGTTTCTAAATTCCTATTTTTATTTAAGAATCTAACATGCCACATTATCCTTATGAATCAATCGTCCCTAGCCAAATCATGTTGTCTCCCTGTTAGAAATGTAATTTTGTAGTTGACCATGACCTCCACAATTGATTCACATAATTATAGGTGAAGGAAAATAATGCATCATTTTCCCAAACCATCTATACAGATACCATTTCAGAGGTATATTACTCTATAATAAAAGGATCCTAATAGGCCAGCTACCATGTACTATCTCCATAACTCCTACAATGATCATGACATGTCCTATTTTTCCCTAGCATTCACAAAAGCATCCACTAGGATGTAGATAAGGGTATGAATATACAAAATTGAATTCCATATTCATTTATTCCATCATATCATTTTCTACTATCTCTCTATAGGTCGAAATATTTTACATAAATTCATACAACTTGATATAGAGCTGCAAAACCTATTGGTACTTCTGAACCATTATTTGGTCACTCATCCAATCCTCTAGTACAAAATAAACCATATCATGAAACTAATTTGATTATTCTATAACTAAACTCTCACCCCTCAACATAGAATGGAACAATAGATTATTTTCTATCATCAAGAACTATTAACAAGATTTTTTATGAATAGATCCTCAATCTATTCCAATACAGGTCACGGGCCTACCCCCCTGTACTATAGAATCCAACCAATGTATCATTGGACTCTCAGTTCTAGATACTACACACTTCACCATGAAACTCTTGTGTGTATCCAAAAATTCGAATATATAATTAATCATTTCACCCCTCCCTCCCAATGTTCATTCACTACATTAATGGATGGGGGGATCACATGAAATAACTCCCTTTATTAACCTATTTATACCACAACTCCTTGATGTACCTCAATGACTATGAACTGAATATGAGAAATATTCTTGTCAATATGATAAACTGTGCACATGAAATCAGTGAAGTATTTATGATCCATCGAATTATTACATTGAGGAACATTATCTGCACCCCAGGATGAACTCATAGAATAAATATTAGAGGAATAATTGTGCACATAAAAATAAATGAAATGATCAGACAATAGATTAATCTCAGTACAGACCAGAAAACCAATTCTAAAAAATTGTGATTAAAATCCAAGAAGAAAATAGGAGACACACGTCCCAACATCCCATTGAAACATGAGTATCATCATCGAAAGAACAATTACACACTCACTAAAATCTACCTATGATGACGCAAAAAAATTATCATTATTATACAAAATGTTCAAAAATATGGTCTCTTGAGTATATACCAACAATGATATATAATTGAAAAAACGTTTCCTAAATACCCTCTCAAAATGGTACCTATACTGACTCATCAATTACTTGAATGATATATATGATCCCCACTAGTTGACTCCTAGTAAACAAGAATGAAAAAATATTCAGAGTGAAAATTATATCCCATACTAAAGCAACAACATGGCTAATATAAAAACCAGTGATCATTATGGAAAATCTAAATGTATTCTATAACTAAAAACAAATAGTAGAATGAAAAAAAATCATGACTGCAAATAATATCCATGTACAATGAAAATTACAAAATACCAATAATATAAGATCACCAAGTACTCCATTTGATAGTGTGGGGAAACTCCCACCATCTCACCGCGAGCCACTCAACTCAAAAGATAGAAATATTTTCCACCAAAATATAGAGCCATGCATTTTACAAATATTGAAATATATATAAATTTATACGCATTTCCCAATGGGTATTCATGGGTGTGAGAAAATAGACAACATATGGTCCCACCCAGGTGTTCTATATCATGTCTCTAAACATTAATAAAAAACTCTTATTTTTAATGGAAAAAAGTAATGATATATATTTTACAATTTTTATATCAATAACATGGTAAATAGTTTACTTTCCCCATTTTGATACAGTTAATAATAATTGACATCAATAATATTTATAGATTTTCAAAACCATATATTACTTGATATATATCATATGGAAACAAATTATTCCTCTATTCCAGTATCTAATCTATGAATGTACAAAAAAGCATTGGAAATAATATATCCCAAATCAGACAAGAATAAGTAGAGGTAACATCACACTAGGTATCTCACTAGGCCAGGATAGCTTGGATAATCATACCAATCATAAAAAATTCCATACACATCAAGAACTATACATATACATTGATTATAGACATAAAATAAACACCATATCAAGTGATGTTCACATCAACTCTAACAAGTCTGTATAACAACATGCATATGGTATATATGAATCCCCCCTAAGACACCCCCCGATAGGGGATGAGATATTTTACTATACCTTCCACCTAAGTATAAAAGGATTTCAATGTTATTTTATTCCGAACCAGTTAATTAAAATGTTTCAATCAATATATTCTCTTAAAAACATTTAACAATTATTTTCAAATTTATTTACATTTACCAAACACAATGGAATACTATATTTTATAAAAACACATTTTCACTAACACAAATAAAATCATTAATTTCATGCCCTATAATTTATAAAAAAATAATAAACAATATCCATGAAGTTCTATAATATAGGCTAGATACGGAACAACCTACCTCAAAAAATGGACCAAAAATGCCCAAAATAGTTCCACCATAAGAAATAAATTAATGATGAAAAAAGAGGTCCCATAATCAATAAATACATTTATAAATTGGTCTTTTCCAATGAAATGATATATATATAATGGGGAACAATAAGTACCTCAAGAATTCAAACCCACTGCAACACAACCAACATTGGAAATTACACCTGTAAGAAGATTTCACAATAGATCGGGAGAGAATTAGTAAGATGCATCAAAACTATCGAACGAATACAATAATGTAATGCAAAGACACTACCAATATAAATGAAATGATGATGTTGAAATTTATTTTTCATAGAGGGAAGAAATATAAATGAAATGGTAATAAATAACTGAAAAATTAAATCTTAACTGAATAGAGACACCAAAAATCACTTAATAAGGGATATAGATCGAGAGGAAAGAAGGATGAAGATGAATTAAGTAAAAAACAACAGACAAGGTTCCCTAAAATCAATTTCCACAACATTTAAAAAGTGTGTAAATGTATTAAAAATCATCTAAACCATGGGACTAATATATATGTAAATAAACTCAAATTGTCTTTACTAATAACTCATCATTAAATAAGTCATTTCATTTAACCCTGAAAATGTGTGAACTCCTCCATCTAGGTTCACAATTTTCATAAAATTAATCTAGAGACTACGTACACTTTGTATATCACCACTATACACATGTTAATCTCCCATAAAATTTCAGAAAACCAATATTCATTAATGAAGTCCAGAAATAAAGTCAATTGTTCTTTGAATATGCGGAGAACCCTTGATGTCTTTTAACACATTTATTTTAGGAATCCATTAATTAAAAACAAAATATATCCGTAGAATTTAGGTAATTTTTTGAAGAAATTTTTTTCCATATGTGGGAGTTCAAATTCATACCCAATTAGAGATAAAAATAGGAATTGAGAAACGTATAACTTGAAACCATGTAATAAGAGGATACATCAAAGTTATTATATTGTGTATTTACAATAAAAGTACATGAATCAGCTATTGAATCTTATCCTAAACTAAATAAGATTAGATGTACATGATGTGGTTAAAATATTTCCCCATGATATTAGATTAATGATAGATATCCATTACATATGATATAATATCTTATCTCAATACATGTTGAAAATTATATATCAAATTCCCTATGGATTATGATTAACACAGTATGATTTAACATTGTTATTCAATATCATATGTTATATTTTCTATCATAATTTATTAATTATTATGTTATTTTACATGATCAATGAATATTTTATCGTTCATCATGAAAAACTATTTCTAATTCATATTATTATTAAATTATCTATATTATATTTCACTTGTTCTTGTTTTTCACATATTAAGGATGTAATGATCAATCCAATAGGACATGTTTTTGCAACCACTTCTTTTGATGTCAACATAACATTTCCATTATTACTTTTACCCCTTATAAAAATAGATTAATCTTCATAATAATAAAATATTAGAAAGGCTGTTTTGGGAGAAATTTGTACAGTATAAATAATAATATAGATATTTTGATAATGTATAATTGTATAAAATATTTTGTTTATGTGATAATTATTTATGAATTATATTTATTTTTTCACATTGTTTAAAAATGTAAAAATATATTTCTTATAATAATTTTTTATTTCATTTATTATCGTGGAATATTTATGCTAATTTTAATAATTAGATTTTGAAATATAAGATTGGTAACTAAGTTTTATCTAATGTTTCATATATTTTATTGATATAGTTATATAATATGAAATCATGTGATTGATTTTTGAAAATAATATTATTTTTTAATATTATATTTATTAGATATATTTATGCAATACATGTATTATTGATCTTAGTTTTAGTCAAACAAAATAAATAGAATTTATGTAATTAGTCATTGAATCCAATGTTTATTATCAATTCTATATCATATTTAATATCTGTTCTAAAAAATCCAATATATCATGGAAATTTTATATTCTTATAGATTTACATAATAAAATATTGGTGTTTAATATATAGTTAAAAAATAAATGGATTAATGATTACATATAATATATATTAAATATCATCTAATAGTGAGTTATGGGAATATACATAAAAATATATAGTTTTTCTTCCCTTGGTGTTTGCCAATGTTATATTTTTGAGGGAATGCCACTCACACACCATGATATTAACAATTTATTGGGAAATGAAATGTTATTTATTATTCAACATTATATTTTGTTCAAATACAGATTTAAATAAGATTAATAACATCATATTGAGGAATATTCCATAATATATGACTTAATTCTTTATTTGTATTGATATTTACTTCAAGGGAATGGTGAAAGACATATAAATGGTGATATTATAATTTTCCTAAATTTTCGAAGGATAAATACTTTTTCCCTGGGTTACATAATGTTATACACACAATATGTCAGTGTTGTATTAGGTGTATATACACTAAATATGGTTAAATTGATTTTCTATGGGATTTGTTAGGGTAGGTCCCTATGTAAATGCATTGTGTAATGGTATGTGAGATGGTTCAGGAACTATGTAGGGGTTAGTCCCTATTTTTTTGGCCACTAGTGTATAATTGAGCTTCTTCAAATGTTTTGTTAGGGTAAGGCCCAAACATCATAGAAGTTACTACATATTCTTAATGTATACATAATTATACTACATACCTTGTGTTAGGGTAAGATATCATTTTCAATGTATGTGTAATGGAACTACAGGTGTTGGATAAGGGTAATCTTCTATTTAAAATGGATGAAAAAAATTACCTAAAACACTATATAAAGGTAGGTTGAGATTCTTATGGGTAACCACTATTTTTAAATGGATCGATAAAGGATTCCTAAAACCCTCATGCAACTAATATGTGTTATCTAAGGGTGAAGAATTTAACATTTTGTTTCACCAGTTTTAATGAATTAATTTATAACCATTTTTATAGGTTTTATATAACCTATATCACACTTGTTATGTGTTTTAATTACTTGAAAGAAAAAAAGTCAATGATTTTAATTCTATTCAGAAAATTATATCTTACTATCCTTTTGTGAATGGAAAAAATGATCCATATTCACAAGTTAGTAAATGGAAAATTAAATGCATAATTTTCTTTAATGTTTAATGTTTTGAAACTATAAATGGTTTTCTATATTGAAAATTAATCAGTCCATCTCCATAGATTGGATATGATATTACATCAAGCAGTATAATTAAAAAAATGCCATTAAATTAGACTATTGAAGTAGTAATTGACAAAACCAACTTGGACATTTTTTTTCTAGGAAAATCAAGACCATTTATCTCCTCCTCCTCGGTGCATAACATGGATGAAAAAAATTGTATTATGGTTTTTTTATTATTATTTCATATGATTTAATTTGTGATTCATGAAATTATATTATTGGATAAAAAATATTAATTAAAAATAATCAATATATAAAATTGATAATGACTTCATATATGATAAAAATCATGAATTATAGAAATTAATTATTCTATTTATTCTAATTTATCTAGAACTATTATAAAGAGTGAAAATCATTATCCTGTGTGGAATTATAATTTTAACCAATTAAAGAATTTTTGAAATCAGTTTTGATAATAAATGATATGTTAGAATAATACAAGTGATTGAATGTATTATCTTATGATAGATACTTTATATTTGAGAAATAAAATAATGGTATTGCTTCTAGAAATCCTTTTGGATAAATTAGATCGGATAAACACATTAATGTTTTCTGAGTGTTGAATTGGTGATAAAAAATGGAGATATCATAATTAATTATGGTATATGAAGTTCCATACCATCTAGTGACCTCATATACACATTTCCCATGATTTAATTCACTTGTTTTATGGGTTTTCTTATCAATTGTTTTTTATTACTTATTTTTCTATTCATTTTCATGTTAGGAAAATATGATCCACGATATGTTTTTGTTATTAACGTTTCTAGTTAGCATATTCTAATTGATTCATTTGATTTTTCAATTGATACTATATTCCTCATGATTCCATTTTATGAATGCTCACCATTATTAGTTTTTGTATTTTATATTGTTGGGAGTCATGGAACATTGTATATGTCACAGGTGACAATCGTGGTACTACTATCCTTTAAAGGGGATCACACACGATGTGAGACATTTATTATGGGGGATTATTATAGTATTGTTGATAAATAGAACTTTATTTTCTATGGATTATAATTAATATTCCTAACCATGATGTATTTTGTATTCTGAGTAACACATCATCTCAATGCCTTGTGGGTTATATGTTTTATTTTTAATTAATTCCATTCAGAATTACTGTGTCAGATTGATTTTAATGTCGATAGTTCTGATAATTTTAAACATTGTGGATGAAAATTATAGCAGAGATCCGATGATGGGATGTTTGGGACTCATGGTTTCATTGTTAAAAAAACCATTTCTCTATTTTTCATTCATTTTTAAATGCCTTTATTATTATCATGGAATACATCAATTCTACATGTGTTTACTTTTACGGTAAAAGTTTTTGTTTGTAACTTTGTTTTATTACATTAATCTTTTACTAGAATACTAATCTTGATATAGATGTCATGTAAATAGATTCATGTAATTTCAAATAGCCTGTATATTATTCTCTTGTAGTATATAATAGATATGATGGTGGGGTTTGGAATGACTCTGACATACATCATGTTTTTTGAACTTATTTACCTACTTCATTTTTGTCTCATTATTAGGATTCCACCATGGGTACATATTATCTTTTTATTGTATGAAATTTATGTGATATTCTATTTTATAATTTTTTCACTCATTAACTATTTATATACAATTTTTTATGTGACATGATATAAAGGGTTTAGTCTCACAATTGATGGATGTATACCCTCATTACTAGTTACAACATATTTTGTATAGTAGATGGACATGTGGTCATGTAGAACTATGGGTTTGACCTAATTGTTTAGGTTGTTGTGTCATTGTATAATACCATAGAACAATATCTTTATTTTACTTTCTGGAAGAACTTTGGAAATAGTATAAAGTATATTGTTTTGTTGGACTTAGGTATGTATGTTTTCATATATCATAGAAATAAATTTGTAATGGTATTTTGTGTTTAAATGGACTTGTTTAATTTAATGTTGAATTATATTATGGATGTATTAATGAATATTTACTAAATGTGTGAGACAACGCTTACTCGGGTGACACTTAAGGTTCCCCGAACCTGGTAGGCCACATGACATAATGTGTTCCTCTACTTATGCTAGCAGAAGGCGATTAGATGTAATGTCCTTGTGTGTCTTCACATGGGGACTATTCCCTCATCACTAGAGTATAACAAAATGGTTATAATAAAAAGTACATAATATATTCATATTTTAACAAATAGATCAATAGAAACCTGTACATTGTCGACAAGACCAGTAACCAACTATAACAATGAAAAACCTAATAAACAAAGCATTAATAATCAAATTTTAACTAAATCCTAACTAATATATAACATATAATAATATAGTTCATGTATATATAATTATTGATGAAATGTATACATGGAAGTAGGAATTACAGAATAAGTCCTGCTATAGAAAAGGTAAAAAATCCATAATTAATATTAGTGCCTTTTGATCTCCATCTGAGTCATATGCCGCCATGAACCTTATTAATTAATTAAATAAGAAACAAATAAATAAGATTATGTTTCCCTTTATCTACAACTACAATCATGTTGTATGTGTTGGTCCAATCAGAGTCCTAGATAAGTTATGAGATAAAATTTGCAGGGAACAACGAATGATGTTTATAAATAACCATTATGTGTGTATAATTTGGTAGTATGTAGATACAGGTTCGTAAATCCACAATGAAAACTGAAAATGGGATCACTCTGGTTCCATAAGGAAGCTAGGAAGATGCTTCCTACTTCAACTTGTTCCAGAATATCTCTGAACCTATTTTATTGAACATTATACCTGGTATGACATTAGAAATGGATGACATGAACAATATCACATTTATAAGTGGTTCAATGCAATGTTTCATAGAATATGGATTCCATTGCCAGTATAACAGAACATGAAAACCATTCCCAGTATCACATTTATAAGGGAGGCCATTCATAGTGTCATGAATTAAGGATTCCATGTCCTAGGATAGAGTTCATAGTATTACATTTATAAGTAATTATGTGCACAATATCATAGATTTGGGCTTCCACGATCATATAGATATAACTAGGATTTTTTTCACATAAAGTATCAAACTGAAGGGACATAATTAACAATTATATAGAAGATGAAAAATATTATTCATTCCCATTTATAATAACATTAAAGGGTATACATTCCCACACATCTGTAGTGATAATCATCATTACCATCAATACGATCCAAGGAATATTTCATAATCATTTTCCGTTTAATTCTTGTGTCATGATCATGCCACTAACATCCAATTCAATTCACTGTTATTGATAATGGTTTTTTCCATCCCATTCCACTACATGTATTCCATATCAATATATTATAACCATTTTACAGTAAATCTAATCATAAAATTAGGTTTTTTGGGGTGAAACAATTGATAAAAAATTAGGCAAGAGGAAGACACACCCAAAGGGATGGATTATTCTGAGTTTGGTAGTCATGATGATAGTTTAGGTAAAAAAAATAGGATACATGAATGGAACCCAATTTAAAGAAGGTTTTATTTAGGGAAAGAACATGGTGGAACATTCATCCAGTAGAAATTACATATTTTAAAACAACTTTATTTAAATGGAAATTAGTATACCACATACCAGGAAATCAAAGAAGAAATTTTATTCAATATCAGTGGTTGGTTTGTTAAATTTTTTGAGAAAATAGAATAATGAGTGAATGGCTTAATAATTGGGAATAAAATCATGCACCAAAATAGTGTTATCATGTAATGGAAAAAAAGTAACAACTAAAATTTAATAGAGTACATAACTATGTGTATCCAATAAGATAAATGATGATCTAATCATGAATTATATGGTGAATCTAGACAAAAAACATTGGAATAGAAAACATATTATCTCAAAAAAGAGAGTGAGGATACCCTTTCCAATTAGAATGAAACAAATATGTTTGCGTATGATTTTAGATCATTGAGGGAGTTTTATTATTCCACTAAAGAAAAATAGGGGATCATGGTTTGACTACATTTTTGGACAATCCATGCACTAGTCATGATTGTGTCATTTTTATTGAAAGGGAACCACATGGTTTGGCCACTCATTTGGAAAAATCATGTGCCAACCCTAATTAGATCACTACATAAGAAGGGGACCTGCATGAATATAAAACACTATTTGGGAAACTATTTTCCAACCATGTGAAATGGCATAGCTTGATGCTACATACACCTTGCTCTGTCATGAAAAGAAATATGCACTATTTCCACAAACTGTGTATCGCCATATTTATAACAATCTATATATAAATGGTAATTGGTAACAATGAATCCAAACCCAAATTGTTTCTTATAGTTCTATATCAAATATATTTATCTTAAAAAGCTATGTTATGGGATCAGAATAATCCTTTGATGCCCATGAAACACATATTTCAGGATTAAGAATCCATTATATGTCCTAATGAAATAATTATAATTGAATTTATTTAATTTGTACCATAAACAAATTATGATATTCGAGTCTTCCCACCATAAAATGAACTCATCCATTATTTCACCTTCCAAAGGTGAAGAAAACCATCTAAGAACTACTCATACCATTGAGAATGTACGTTAGCCTAACATTCCCATTTCCTTCATATATCTTGTTTTTCAGTAATTATTTTAGTAATGAATGGACAGACTAGAATCAAAGAGACTTCATGCACTGATCAAATATGAATATAGGATACTCCATAAAAGAGGAATCATCATTGAGGTCATCATCCTCTATATCATAAGTATGATATGATTCAGGAATATATTGGTGAAGTAGTAAAATATTTAAGATAATGTGAATGGAAATGTTCCTATGATGTAATAAAAACTGATAGGCTATCATCCCAACTGTCTCCAAAATCACATATGTTCCAAATAAGATACACACCAACTTTATTTTAAACATTATCCATATATTCCCATGTCTTGAGGATACTAGTTATAAAACATAACCCCCGACCTCAATGTCCAAAGGTTTTCAATGTAAAATGAAATAAAATGTATGTCTAGACTAAGAAATATAAATTTCGTTCTTGAGTAGCTAAACCTCTTCCAATGTCTACAGTAAGAGATAATGACCATATAGTGATTCCACTATCGCGAATAAACTATGAATGGATAAACATCCTGATCTACCACATAGGGAATTTTAAAAATCCATATTGTTCACTTGAAATATTTTATTTTATGAGAAATTGATGAGTGGGATATGCTTCTCCCAACAACCTATAAAATCAAGTAATAATTATTAGAATATTTCCTTTAACACTTGAATTGAATGTTATGAATTACCATAGGTTTTATTGTAAAATGATGTGCTCATAAGCACCTATGTACACTTATATTTTGGTATTCCCTTTTGAGAATAAGGACATAAAATGAGAATACATAACTAAAAAAATATTATAGGGAACACTATTTAGAAATAATATCTAACATATATATAATTTACCTAGATTGTCGAATAATAAAGTCTCACAAAGAGGAAAAATGTGTTAAACCCTTTTTAGTGGATCCAAAACATCCCAAAATGTGATATTAAATTCAGGACACCTCTGTAAGACAATGAAAAATTACATCGTAAAAAAACCCATTTTTATTCTAGTACTCACAATGGTTGTTACAAGACAACATGTCAATGGTCTTCCAAAATCTATTGTTCGAAGGTGGAATAAAATTTAATAAAACCTTATATTTGGTGATTCATACTTGGCTAAAAATACTTACAGTTTATATCAGGATATTTCATACTGATTCCTACATGAACATCCCACTTTTATGATTTTTACTCATAAATCAGATCATTTGTTATATCATTGGGATGTTAGATATTCACATGTATATGTATGTTGTAATCAACATTGATAAACCAATTTAAATACAGGTCCTCTCCAATAATACTCTCTTTTTGACAATGCCTTGAGGATTAAAAAAATTCAACATCAGCACTTTCTCTTGAAGTTATCTTGTCACAGATAGTGATGCACAAACAGAATATTCATGATATTCATGCACCTCAATGTGAATACCAAAAATTAAAACCATAAGTGTCCTTTTACTAGTGTAATATTCAAGTACATGTATTTTTATCCTTCTACTCAATTCATCAACAACAGAATTTACCTTCCAATGGGCATAGTCAAGATCGAAGTAAAAATAATGCATAAACTCAACCAATATTCACTACTTTTAATTCATGTCATGGTATGTAAATATATAACTGGGGAATTTCTCGTACCTAAACACCAAAAAAATAGCTAGAAATTTTAATTATTACAATAATGTAGGTCATGTACAACATACTCTAACTCAATATTGTTTATTCAATAGTTCCACTCATGTACACTCAATTTCCATGACCTATAAAGAATAACTAAATTGTCCAATATCAGAACTACTCCCAACCTGATTCCTGATTCCCATAATGAGATTATTCCCATCTCTGGAAGAATAAATATCAGAGACTAAGTTAATTATTCTTTTATCTCAAGATATGTTTTATCAAAGGATTCTGACCACAAAAACCTCACACCATTCATGATTAATCTTCCAAGTGGTTCTAGAAAACATTATAAGTCATGTATGAAATTCATGTATTAACCAAAAATCCCAAATAAACAATATATTAAAAATTTGTTCTTGGGATTATTTTATGTGACTATATCAATAAAAGTATATGGAAAAACTTAAAGTCCTTTGTATATGATAATATGACCCATAAATTGTAACAAGTTGATTCAGAAGTGACATTTAATGAGCTTATCATATAGATGGTGATCTCTATATGTTTTCAAAATATATCAATGTGAGTGGAATGGGCACTTTGATTATTAGAATAAAAAATATATCATCTAAAAATCCAATTATAAGGGAAAAAATTGGTATTAATCCCTTGTTCGTCAAATCCATGAAGACAGAAGAAGCATTTGTAATACAAAGAGATAATAGGTGATTCTCATTGAACCCTTGCTGATGTATGTAAGATGTATTTGGAATATATGAAGGCCAAAAATGAACCTTAATATGATGTAATCATAGGTTTATCATTGATAATAATAATTATCATCTATGATACTTGAATATATCATCCATATAAGGAAAGGGATAATAGTTTTTCACTGTAGAATGATTAAATTTCTATATTCAAACAAATTCATAGGATTAGGCCATACATTCATTGAAAAGAACCGTTGAACCCTTGGGAGATGTACTAGGGCGTATAAAACCACTGGCCTCAAAATCGACTAGATTAAACTTGATAACCCACAACATAGTATTATCCATCAAATAAAGAGTAATTAAAACTAGTTGAGCTCTAGAACAAGTTTGAGAATAAAATCATTCTCTATCTCAGGATGTAGGCTGGAATAATCATCAAGGATTAAGTACCTTAATCCATCGAATACATGAGGGAAATAAGTTTGATGTAATCCATGATATTCTAGGTAGAGTCTAGAAATATTAGTAATCCACAACCTCTTCAAAGATGATCTGATCCATCTCTAATATCATAGAAATCCCACTGAAACTTATGGATATATATAACCCTGAATAGATATGTAAAAACACCTTATAATGATAAGAATACACATAGTAATGTCATGGAACCATCCTTTACATCCTGAGAATGATATAATAGTCTATCATTTCCACGATGAATTGGTTCCAAAGGAAATGATGGTTTCCAACATCAAAAGGAAAATCGTCTCACTATTGTACAATCTTTGATCGTATCCTAAATGGTGTATATTGTGTAATCACACCACAAGATTACTCAAAAAGGAATCAAATGCTCTCCAAAATAGGATCATATATAATGGAATGTGATACACTTATATTGAATAAGCCAGAAATGATAGTACATGCATAAAAAATAGTACAAGAAATAGAAGATTTTTGTCCATTATACTTCTATAGAATATGATGCGCTAAATAATAATGTCATGATACCCACCCATGAACTAATAACTAACAACTTGGAGTGATTCCTCTCAACCGACTATATATACCAGAATCATGGATTCCATCTCTCTAATCTCCTATTACACATGCATGATATTTAATAATCCAGCTACATGTATATAGTGGTTTTACTAAACTTTCCCATAATGGTGGATCTAGCATGGATCCTATTTAACTTGGAAGATATGGGAAGGTATTTCAAAATAAATTTAGATGACACCTTCTAGCATATAGTCCGTACTTGATGAGGTTTATAGGAAACATGGGAATATTGTTCCTTGGATTCTTACAGTAATGAAATTCTAGGTAACTATCTATGGGTTTGCCCAAGCTATCACATTTATCAAACATATTCTCAAAGAATCATTTACAACTATTAGTCAAACCACTACCCGTTCTAGGTTTCGAACCACCCTCGATGAAATTGTTTTCACCCCTAAAGTTCTACACAAGAATCAGGGCATAATTAAATATTTATTATTTTTATACAACCGAAAAAAATTCACTTGATAAAAAATAGGATGTCTGAGACCACCCCCAACTCATATTTCCTTCACAATATTATCAATAGTATAGATACGTGAGAAGCAATGAGGCTCTATAAAATGAGATAAAAAGTAAATTAATATTATCAAACTCTAATGGAGGTTCATAAATTCCCTCTCTTGATAGGCCCTTAGAGTATCTTTGAAGAAATCGCTAAGCTTTTCAATTGAAAATCCCTCCATATCAAATCCCGATAATAACAAACCTACAGTAGAATGTCCGCACATTTTTTTCTAGATCCCTGATTAATATATATCTTGAGATTAAATATCTTATTATGATGTGTATTAAAATTAGCAAATGTATTCATGAATATATCAATCCATAACTTTTCATTATATGGACTTATATCCATGAAAAAATGGGTGGATTTTATGATGTAAATCCTGAGTCAACTACCCCATTGTAGATAATTGAATTTGAGCTCAATGTAGAGACTACAAAATCTATAGGATGTATCCTGAAATGATATATCATAACACAAGTCAGTTATAAGAATACGATCTAGTGGCTGAACTTCTGTAGGTATTACTAGCTACTCATGGACCGTCACCTATATGAGATTTTTGTCACCACCCTCCTAGTAGATGACTGTAGGACATTGTGGTGGAATTTCTCTATATTTTTAAAAAAACTCACCTAAAATAATGATTGATGATAGAATAATCCCATTATATATAATTTGAAAATGTAACAGTCATTTCTATGTAATATTCAAACACCTTTTCTATATCAATGAGTCAAAAATGGGTGATAGAAACATTTATATAGAATAATATATGTGCTACATACTTCCCACTAAAAAGGTCAGGACTTTGTCAAGATCTATGTATTGAAATTTCAACATCATTTAAAATTCATAATTACAATTCAATATTATTTCAATGATTTAACCATATGGTTCACCACTACACACTTATAAGGTCCCATACACCTTATGAACTAAATTATTATGTCTGTATATTCAATACAATAACACACTCCTGTCCATTCTTCCATCTGGTCATGACTCAATGTTTGATAGTTGACCTTTTGGGGTATCTACCATATCCTATAGAGGAATTTACCTTTACAATATAGAAAGATCTATATGTACAAACAAAGTTTGCTATATTTATTTCAATAATCAATAGGAATTAAAATTTTAATTAATATTAATAAAATATCTCATTGATATCAAAGGTAATATAATAAAAAAAGATCCTACATGGAATATCATATACTGGAATCGGTACCCTCAATCACAAAAAATAACCCTGACATTTCATGTGTATCAGAGATTGGTTGAATAAAATCTAATATAATATGTAAAATGGTAGAGTAATAATTCCATATTCCATTAAATTGATGTTACTCTGAACATAGAATAGCTACTCCCAATAATAGTTTAAAAAAATTCTAAAAGTGTTCTAAACATTATTTTTATGGTCTCAAACTAGTAAGTAATAGAAAGAAACCTCTAACACTATATAATGATGTCTTCGACTCAAGTTACACTCAGAGGTTCCCCAAGCCTAGTTGGCTGCATGGTCTCAGGGGAACCTCCCGTTAAACTCAAGGATGTTTATTAGTAGTGAGGGAAAAGGGATTGTCTATGGGGATAATATTACCTCATTAACATAGTGTTTCATAGCAGTTATAATAACAAGTAGATAGTTGATGAATATTTATATAGATTTATTTGTATAACCAAAAACTATATTGACCGAGCCAGTAACCGACCATATGTGTAACATATATAAAAAACCAAGAAATATTAATCTTTAGGTAATTGGAAACTGAATCATATGAAAATGTAGATAAATTATTTCACATCCCATCAAATCATCAAAAAAATACATAAATGCATGATGTACAATAGAACTCATAAAATAAAAAAGGAACAAAATGAAAAAAAAATATGTCTAAATATCCAGAGCTCCATCTCGATCATATGATACTAATACTGCACCCCAATACATGATATATTCCATAAATATATTAGATTATGCTTCCGTCTATCTTTAACTGAAAGAATATAGTCAGCACATGTGCCATCGATGAAATAGAAAAGGTGTGAGATAAACACTGTAGGTTACCACCAAGAAATTATATAAATACATAGTATTTGTGTAAAACATGGAAGTGTGTAGATATAGTAATTTAATGGAGTTATAAAAAATTTACATGGGTTGAATCTGATTTTTAAAGTATACCTTCTGGACACTACCTACTTCATCCCATGTTGGAATATCATTGATCATGTGTCATGGAATGTAATGCCCAATATCACATTTGTAAAGGACACCATACCCAACATCACATATATAAGGGGATCTATGTCTAGAATACCATAATATATATTCCACACTAGATTTTCAATAATTTGGACACCATCGTAGTATCACATTTACATTGGATTCCATGACTAGTATTATAGAATAGGGACTCCATGCCCGATGTCAAATTTATTAGGAAATATGTCACACCCATTACTTATTTTAAAGGTAAATTTCATTTAATTTCCATTCATACTTTGTTTTGGGGGGGGGGGGTTCCCAATCTTTTATGGAAAAATAAGAGAGTGTTCATTAATTGGGCCAAACCGTGAGCCCAATTCCAGATTTAAAAACCAATTTTGTTTCTTTTATGACTTTTTCAGTTTTTAATATTTTTCACCCATTCAACTTCCCAAATGACCTCCCCTAACCTATTAACACCACCATTTCAATTTGGATCTTTTATAAATCCATAACCAGGGTTTATTTTGGTTTTTATCTAAGGGGTTGGGCCATCCCGAATGCCCAATTCCTGTTTTAAAAATAAATTTTGATTATGTTATAACTTATTCAATTCTTGGGATTTTTTGGTGATTCTAAGTGGAGCCCAACCCCAATGAACCCAGACGCGCGACCATTCCCTCTCCAACCTCTTTGAAGCTCTGGTAAATCGTGATTTGATGCCGAACTTCAGAGGGTTCCTCAAATCTCCCAGATTTGAAGAGGTAAAGTCTTTCTTTCATAACTCTATCAATTATCAATATTTTTACTCCATTCCAGTTTCTAAATGACCTAATACATCTTTTGCGTATGAAACCTAAATTTTGGATCTTTTAAATTTTATCTACTGGTGTTATGGAGTGATTACTTCAAGATACTTCAAGTAAATGAGTCATTTCCTTTCCTCTTTCAAATTACTTTGGGTCTAACTCATTGTTCTTTGGGTATCTTTGGTTATAATTGAGTTTAATAATGTCCAGAAACTAGGTTTTCGAACCTAGGGTTTAACTTTGGGCTTTCTTGGACAATTTATGTGTTTTTAGTTTTGATCTAGTTGTCTCTTGGTGCGGCGGGGGATGCGATATGATTTTCGCACGGAGATTCAAGGGTTACCTTGGTTTTGGTAGGTGATTCCATTGTGTGTCCAATTTTTTTGAATTATCTTGTTGTTTTCATGGTACCATAATGTTTATTTCACTTGAATGTTTCTGTAAAAATTGGTTTTAGTTGCTTTTATAATGCAAATGATTTTTAAGTTCCATTTTCGGTGAGATTGGGGGCTTTTCATACAAATATTTTATTGGTTCATTTTGGGCTGACCTATAAGTAATTAGTTGATTTTAATGAACTGTAATAGGACTAAAAATACTGTTTTGATGATTTTCCCATGTGTTTGATGCTGTGAAAGTTGTTTTTAATGGTGTTTGTGAAACACATGAATTTCTAAGAGCCGTGTTGTGTAAAAATGGAGGTTTTACAATGATGTCACTTCTTGAACCATATGAGGCCTCCCAAAAAAATGATTTGTTGTTTTAATTTAAATGTATTGGGATTCCATTTATGTTTTGGTAATTCAGAAATGTGCACATAGTGTGCAATTTGTGTTCTCAATGTGTTTGTTTTGTGCAAGACACTACGTGATTTTGAAGATTTGTTTTATTACAAATCAAAGTGTTTTATTGTGTATTTTAAGTGATATAAAAATGTGATAGATACTGTATTTATTGTTTGTGACCAGTAGTGGTATTTTATTTGAAAATGGATTTATGTTGCATGCTGAAATTGTTTGAGTACAAAAGGAGAAGCCCGGGTACTTAGGTGGGCGGATTTGTACTAGTACGGCTAGTGGACCGGATGGGTGTTGTCCCTGTTTCACTTAGCATTTGGATAACGACAACTCTAACTAAACTATATGGATGATGATTGTAAACCACTATGTTGTTGGTATGATCCCTACTAGTGGCTCGTGCACGAGAGTGGATTTTACTATGGTTTCTTTACACCGAGGTACGAGGTTCATAGGGCCCGAGACAACCTAGTGCCTAGGGGTGTTCCTAGATTGTTGCTCACTGGATTTTTAGTATTTACCCATGTATTTGGGTGTTTTTTTCAGTACTTTACAGTATCTATCATTTCCATTTAGATATGTTAACATTCTGGAAATTCTAGTTTGAAAACATTTCTTTTAAATGAAAGTTGTATTTCTTGGAATTTCATCGTCGTTTTTCTTTATGAATTAAAAATGTTTGCTTCTTCACCTTATATTGAATGCACTTTGGAATCATTGGGGGGTATCCTATTGGGCTTAGGCTCACACCCTACTTACACCCCTTGGGTGTAAGTAGACTTTGTTATGCTTGACTCAGGTAAAGGCAAGGATATGGGCGATGGCAGTTCAGGGTGTTAGTCCTCATCGTTGGGGCGGAGTTGCGGAGAAGGTTTGTGGGTGATGACCCCCTTGTCGTGTGGAGTCCATGGGGATTTCATTATGTTGTCATTATTTGTTTTTAGACCACTTTTAGTGTCTTTAAACATATGTATTCAGTTCTGGTTTTTGTGTAAACATCGTTTGGTTTACATTTTTCAGATTCAGTTTATTGATTGTTTTTAATGTTTTATGCCTTCATATTCGGGTAAATCGTTCCCAAACAAAAATAAATGATACCCGGGCACTTGTGCCAGCCCGTGGGGATAGGGAACTCCCTTCGGGTCATGTCACGGGCTGGGTTTGGTGCCAGTTTTGGTGGCGACCAGATTCGGTTCGTGACAAAATGGTATCAGAGGAGGTTCACTCCTTGGGTCATGTTATTTGGGGAAGAGTCAGGATAGTCTGGAGCTAGGATTGTCGGGACTTTACATTTCAGTCATGGGTAGTGTGCCTGGCCAGAACACCTCAGGACGAGATTCAAGTCCCTAGGGGATTTATGGATTTATCTGATTCATTTTGTTTTCTTGATTTAATGATGACTAAGGGAAATGAAAAGAGAGTTGGGAGAATAATCTCAGTGAGCTCGCAGGGCCTGGCAAGCCATGTGGAGCCATGGATATTTCCCTAGAATACTCTCTGTGATGGAAAAGTGATTGGAATATGGCTTCCAACCATATGTCCAAGTCACCCACCGAAACTAGTTTCCTCTCACATTGTCTTGTGTCTCTTTGTTTTGGAATCTTGGAAACATTTTTTTAAGCAAAAAAAATGACTTCACATTAAGGAGTGTGAATTTTTGTGAAGTTATTTTCTAGTAAAGTGAAAATGGTTTTCTTTAAGTCTATAAATGAAATTTTAGAATTATTTCAAAAGGTTAAATTATGTGTTTATACATCTTTTGAAAGTATGAACTATGTTAATTGGGGTTTTGAAAATATGCTTCTAGTGGAATTTTTTTAAACCGTGGAAAAGTGTTTTGGATTGAATTAAGTGTTCTAGAATTTTTGTGTGGGAGTTGAATATGGATTTTGGGTTTGGTTACTACTGAACAAAAAAAATTATGTACTTTTAGAACCTTGTCTTGAAATGAGAAGAGTTGAGTTCTTAATTAAATGGAGATTTATGAAATGGTGTTTTTCATGAAATTAGAAGTGTTTTGAAATGGGTTGAAATGTTTTCAATCAATTGTGAAAGGCATGAATATGTGCTTTTATTGAATTATTAATTCTTTTCTAAATTGGTTTGTGAGATTAAAAATTTTGTATTGATATTATGGTTAGTTTTTTTGAGAAAAGAAAATTGTGGTTAAAGTTTTTATTTTAAAAAGAGGAAAGGTTTGATTTTTGGTAATTGGTGCTCTCAAGGGTGAACACATGCATAGGTTTATTTGGGAATATGGATGGATATTAGGTGGGTTCCTAGTGTGGAATGTAAACATGCATGTGTGAGGCTCATGAGATACCATTGGTAAATGCGCAACCCACCAACACTGTTTTTTTAAATAATTTTTTTGAAGGAAAGTGTTGTGTTTTGATAATGTATGGTTGGGAGGTATGGATTATGTGTTTTCAGGATTATTATTGTGGGATGTTTCGAGTTCAATAACCCCTCTTGTTTGAACGATGTTTTGGTTTGGTGTTTCATTGATAAGTTTGAATGAAGTGTCGATCAGTGGTCTCTTTTGAGGAAAAGTTTGGGAGACCAATGTGGTGGCTCCCATCATGTGTTCGGTTCAGGTTTGTGGTCTTTTGTGACCAAATTACTAGTTTGGTTTTGTCCTTGGGGTTTCCTGTAGTCCAGGGTATACCCCCATAAAGTGTTAATGTATGATTCATGTTTGGCCTATGGTGATTCACCGTTGGATGATCCTCCAGTTGATCAACATAAGGACTTTATTCATGAGGTTCGGAGATTGTGTTTACCCCTCTTCTTTTTCAATTATGCAAATCCCCCTATAGTGGGAGAGTGTTTGTGGGAGGTTGAAATAGACCTTATTTTCTTTTGTTTCCTAAGTTGTCTAAGGTCAATGAAGTTCAGAGTTGTCAGTGTAGAATGATGTCTTAAAGGGCCTCTGGGTCTTTCGTCAGTCTCATTGAATCAAGAGTTCATGTTAGGCCACCGGTGTGCAAGATCTGGCCAAGAGTGGCTATTATGGACACTTGATGGAATCATGTTCTATTTTGGACTTAGTACAAGGTCCCTCTCTTTGTGTTTTTTTTTATCCACAACGGTTCTGTTCGGTGATGCCTTGCGATGTCATGTGTTCATTTGACTATAAGGGTGAAGATTGTGAAATCGTATGAGAGTCACTACTTTTTTTGTTGGATGTGTTTCTCCCTATAGGAAATTCTAAATCCTATGTTCTAGAGGAATGTGTTTCTATATGTCCTTTCATTCTTCTGTTTAGCATCCGAAGAAAAAAAGGGGTGATGTGTGTGCATCCTCTAAGTTCTTGTTTTGGTAAAATGAAGGGTTGGGGAAAAGCGGGTTTGAAGTGCGTCATGTCTCAATGAGACCATCAGAGATTACAGTATAATTGTTTTTGGAATTGGAAGAATATTTTCAGTTTAGGGGTTTCCAAATGCTAAATACGAGGCCGAAGATGCTTCAATCCATTGAGCTCCAGCCGTAGGCCCCGGAGAGAAGTTAGCGCGTAGTTAGGGGAAATCCTAGAGTCGTTCAAACTTTTGGTCAAGGTCATATCCTCAATATGAAAGATATGAATAGTTTAAACCTCTAGTGTCTTCGTCTTGTTCCAATTTCTCACATTTGGTGGAAAGAGGTGTGAGTACCTTGTTCCCATGTCATACCCTGAGTTGTTTTTTCCCCTTTGGGGTCCCTTGTGTTTTTGGAGAAAAGTTTAAAATTTGGGTTAGGCAGGTTGAAGTGCATAGTTTGTACGTGGTTAGAAGTAACCATGTGCCAACCCAGGGGACCGTGTGATAAGAGACAGTAGCTAATGCATGGTCTCCGCACGTCCATGATCCTTGGCTAAGGAAACTGTGTGAAGTTTCCTCTTTGGATAGAATGATCCGCACAGTTAACTCGCGGTTTCCCAAACCGTGTGAACCAACTATGCAGCCATGCCAGCTCCTTAAAATTATATTGTTTTTATTTTTGTTATCCCATAATATTTAGTTAATATGGTTGGGTTTTGTTTGGGGTATACCCACAATGGGACTCATTTAAGTTTTATTGGAATAATTCTGATATTAATCTACCCCTAATGCTGGGAATTCCGTCCGAGGCCCCCTGTTAGTGTATGGATTTTGTCTTAAGAAAAGTTGTGTTCATTATTATGGTGGGGAGACCCATCATGGGTATAGTGTATGTTCTCTTGGAAAAGGAATAATTTTAGTTTAACCCTTATGATGGGGAGACCGTTCATTCCTTCCCCAATTGTTATCCTTATTCTATCTAAGAAAATTGAGTTGTCCCGGGTGGTGGGATGTCCAGATTGGGTCACCCCGTACTAGTGACTCAGTTTTCTCCTTGGTGTATTCTAGGTAGGAGGTGGTATCGTTCAAGTCTATCTATCCAAAAATTTGTTAGTTGGGTAATTTTGGGGTTGGAGAACACCCAATGGTTTTATTTATGTAATGTTGTGGTAGCGTTATTCGAGTTCGTTGTTCGTTTCAAGTGGATTGCTTGAGCGTGGTCTTGTAGTATTTGAGGTGTTTTGTTTTGGGATGTGTTTTTAATGTTTTTCATAATTTTATGTAAGTGGGGTAATTTTTGGTTGGTGAGAGTATTATCTTCCTTCATTTGATCAACTGGATATGTTTGTCCTTTTTGAAGCGGGTGAAAACGTGGTAAGGAAGTCTGTCTTGGTCTATCGTTTGGGCTTTGCTTTTTCATCTGGTGTTGTTGTGGCATTCCGGGGGCGGAATGATTTATGGTGGGGAGAATTGTCACACCCATTACTTATTTTAAAGGTAAATTTCATTTAATTTCCATTCATACTTTTTTTTGGGGGGGGGGGGTTCCCAATCTTTTATTGAGGAATGAGAGTGTTCATTAATTGGGCCAAACCGTGAGCCCAATTCCAGATTTAAAAACCAATTTTGTTTCTTTTATAACTTTTTCATTTTTTAATATTTTTCACCCATTAAACTTCCCAAATGACCTACCCTGACCTATTAACACCACCATTTCAATTTGGATCTTTTATAAATCCATAACCAGGGTTTATTTTGGTTTTTATCTAAGGGGTTGGGCCAGCCCGAAAGCCCAATTCCTGTTATAAAAATAAATTTTGATTATGTTATAACTTATTCAATTGTTGGGCTTGTTTTGTGATTCCAAGTGGAGCCCAACCCCAATGAACCCAGACGCGCGACCATTCCCTCTCCAACCTCTTTGAAGCTCTGGTAAATCGCGATTTGATGCCGAACTTCAGAGGGTTCCTCAAATCTCCCAAATTTGAAGAGGTAAAGTCTTTCTTTCATAACTCTATCAATTATCAATATTTTTCCTCCATTCCAGTTTCTAAATGACCTAATACATCTTTTGCGTATGAAACCTAAATTTTGGAACTTTTAAATTTCATCTACTGGTGTTATGGAGTGATTACTTCAAGATACTTCAAGTAAATGAGCCATTTCCTTTCCTCTTTCAAATTACTTTGGGTCTAACTCATTGTTCTTTGGGTATCTTTGGTTATAATTGAGTTTAATAATGTCCAGAAACTAGGTTTTCGACCCTAGGGTTTAACTTTGGGCTTTCTTGGCCAATTTATGTGGTTTTAGGTTTGATCTAGTTGTCTCTTGGTGCGGCGGGGGTGCGATATGATTTTCGCACGGAGATTCAAGTGTTTCCTTGGTTTTGGTAGGTGATTCCATTGTGTGTCCAATTTTTGTGAATTATCTTGTTGTTTTCATGGTACCTTAATGTTTATTTCACTTGAATGTTTCTGTAAAAATTGGTTTTAGTTGCTTTTATAATGGAAATGAATTTTAAGTTCCATTTTTGGTGAGATTGGGGGCTTTTCATTCAAATATTTTATTGGTTCATTTTGGGCTGACCTATAAGTAATTAGTTGATTTTAATGAACTGTAATAGGACTGAAAATACTGTTTTGATGATTCTCCCATGTGTTTGATGCTGTGAATATTGGTTTTAATGGTGTTTGTGAAACACATGAATTTCTAAGAGCCGTGTTGTGTAAAAATGGAGGTTTTACAATGATGTCACTTCTTGAACCATATGAGGCCTCCCAAAAAAATGATTTGTTGTTTTAATTTAAATGTATTGGGATTCCATTTATGTTTTGATAATTCAGAAATGTGCACATAGTGTGCAATTTGTGTTCTCAAGGTGTTTGTTTTGTGCAAGACACTACGTGATTTTGAAAAATTGTTTTATTACAAATCAAAGTGTTTTATTGTGTGTTTTAAGTGGTATAAAAATGTGATAGATACTGTATTGATTGTGTGTGACCAGTAGTGGTATTTTATTTGAAAATGGATTTATGTTGCATGCTGAAATTGTTTGAGCACAAAAGGGGAAGCCCGGGTACTTAGGTGGGCGGATTTGTACTAGTACGGCTAGTGGACCGGATGGGTGTTGTCCCTGTTTCACTTAGAATTTGGATAACGACAACTCTAACTAAACTATATGGATGATGATTGTAAACCACTATGTTGTTGGTATGATCTCTACTAGTGGCTCGTGCACGAGAGTGGATTTTACTATGGTTTCTTTACACCGAGGTACGAGGTACATAGGGCCCGAGACAACCTAGTGCCTAGGGGTGTTCCTAGTTTGTTGCTCACTGGATTTTTAGTATTTACCCATGTATTTGGGTGTTTTTTTCATTAATTTACAGTATCTATCATTTCCATTTAGATATGTTAACATTCTGGAAATTCTAGTTTGAAAACTATTCTTTTAAATGAAAGTTGTATTTCTTGGAATTTCATCGTCGTTTTTCTTTATGAATTAAAAATGTTTGCTTCTTCACCTTATATTGAATGCACTTTGGAATCATTGGGTGGTATCCTATTGGGATTAGGCTCACACCCTACTTACACCCCTTGGGTGTAAGTAGACTTTGTTATGCTTGACTCAGGTAAAGGCAAGGATATGGGCGATGACAGTTCAGGGTGTTAGTCCTCATCGTTGGGGCGGAGTTGCGGAGAAGGTTTGTGGGTGATGACCCCCTTGTCGTGTGGAGTCCATGGGGATTTCATTATGTTGTCATTATTTGTTTTTAGACCACTTTTAGTGTCTTTAAACATATGTATTCAGTTCTGGTTTTTTTGTAAACATCGTTTGGTTTACATTTTTCAGATTCAGTTTATTGATTGTTTTTAATGTTTTATGCCTTCATATTTGGGTAAATCGTTCCCAAACAAAAATAAATGATTCCCGGGCACTTGTGCCAGCACGTGGGGATAGGGAACACCCTTCGGGTCATGTCACGGGCTGGGTTTGGTGCCAGTTTTGGTGGCGACCAGATTCGGTTCGTGACAAAAGACATGCCCATTTTCAAATTAATAAATGAATCCATTACCATTATCATAGAATATGGACTCCATGACCATAAAGATATACAAGGGTTCAACTATCTCATTTAAATTTATATATAAGGTATGATATTCATGATTTTATATAACATTCATAACAGTTATCATTCCCATTCTGCATAACTAAAGAGAGTAGTAAAGCCAACACATCAATAGTGATAAGTGTAATTAGATTTTATATGAGACAATATATATTTCATTATTCATTGGAATTTACATTTTGTTACAACGTTCATCCACTAAAATTTTGTTCTCTTCACTATAATTGTTCATTTAATTAGCTTTACAAAAACTCTATAGTAATTCTACATCAAAATGATATGTCCATTTTATAGTAAAGACAAAAATACCATTAGGTTTTTTGGGTTGACAGTACTAAAATAAAATTATACATAAGTACGAAACACCCTATGGGGTAGACCATCCATTGTTTGAAAACATGATGAGTGTTCGGTTTCTTACAATTCTTTACGATCCATGTAATGAAACTAATTAATGTCATATTTAATTTAATGGAAATGATTGGAGTAACTGTCATTCGACACATATCATATACCATAAAAACCAAGACTTAATGGGATAATTAGTAGACAACCTATCATGAGTATGCATAAGATTACTCATCTAGAGTCAACCATGTTTTGTTCCAGATCAGAAAAAATGGAAGAATAAATGAACTAAATACAAATATAAAATATGATCCTGCTTCAAAATAGAGTCCTCATGGAAAATAAAAATGAAGAACTAATCAAGAAGTATATAGTACCTACTGATTTTCATCTAATGACATCAATGAATATTGAATATGAATTTTTATGGGGAATTGTGATCAAACCCTATGGAATAGGTCACTTAGAAAGATAAAAGGGAGTGGATGAGACATTTAACCATTGTATTTAGAAAATAATGAGGGGGTATGATTTTAACTATTTAAGTTAATTTCTTCCTTTTCACCCATGAAAAATTGGTTCTCATGTTTTCATTGAATGGTTGGAAAAATAGTTATCTAACCATTCTTAGATAACATCTTGGAAAGGGACATACATGATTAGGATCCACAGTGTGGGAAACTCTGTGAAATCCTTATGAAATGGATGTACAAAAAAAATAGGAACACCCCACACATGAATGAGGAATAATATTCATGTTTTCCTAAATTATTAATCCCCCTAATCTAAACAGTCATGAACCGCACAGTAAGGGGTAATGGTGTTGTCCCCCTACTAGTCTCTCCATACAATCTTTTCATTCTGTATCCCCTAAAAATGTGTGTTTCGGGCTTCGAACAAGACTCAAACAACCCTGAATCACATATTATGTCATTAAGATTCTATTATAGTTATTAAAAAATAATTCAATAATACATAGAAGGATTCATACATTACAAAAAATATATGATCTAACACTATGTATGAAAAAATATATATCTACATACATGTTTTTTGTGATCTATATTAGTTATTTAATATATTTCATGATGTGTGATATCTATCCAGGATATAAATTTATTTCTGATAATGTGATATATCTATTTACAATGATATTGTGATATACATTTTTATATTTTTTCAAACTAAAAATTATATTATGTTTTTTTGTATATATATAATTGTAACTGACAAGCTTGGATTGTGAACATAATATAGTAATCTGACGGTAATAAATTGGTTTATGGGTAGAATCATAGGGAAAACATATTTTGTCCCTTATAAATGTTATTATATAAATACATATGTTACAATTGTTAAAATTTTGGTAGAGAATATTATACAACATCGATAACTATGAGGAATGTCGACTTTGCTGAGGGTTATTATAGAGAACACCCCAATCCCACTCTTGTAGTTCTGGTGTGTGGAAAAATTCTTCTTGGATTGTTAAAAATTGTTTATATAAAAGGAATGGGATTCATTATATTTTAGTTGACAATGAATGAGGCATTAATATCCAGTTTCCTCTATCATTCATGTGTATTAGAGGCCATATGACTATGTGGAATGGAATTGGATTACTGAGGGGATATTTATAATTGTAGATACATTAGAGGAATATAAGGGAAATATTAAAACTTTATACTATGTTGTAATGAATTTTTTTTTGAAATTTTATGCTCTATCATGGACACCGAAAGGGTATCAGATAGACGAAATTCAGAGAAATTTCCTTAGACGAGTTCCTTCCTAGAATAATGAAATTGTAAAAAAAATTTAACTTTAGGTAAATATATTATAGAGTAACGATATTTTGGTTTAAATGATTATTTTTATAGAGATTGTAATATTTTATTATAAATTGGAATGAGACAGGGCATATAAACCGATGAATTTTTAAATTGTTAATCCACAAATTTTGATACACACTATCTACAATGTTAATTAGATGAATTTCAATTGGACTATATGAATAGACATGATGATAGGGGATGGAATTGAAGAGGATTGAGTATATATTTTCCATTAACACATCATTACATGGAATCATTGTCCCTCTGGTGATGCAATGAGTTCCACATCTTTTAATATGGAGTTAAAGGATGTGTATAAACATCATTACAATTGAATGTAGGATGAGAATAGTATGGCATCATCACACCCCAAACAGTTCAATAGTTCATCAACTCTGGAATTTCCAGGCACAATCATATGTTCTGTAATGAACCATAGATAATATATTAGTTGTGATGAAACAAAGGATTCTTAATATATTTCCCTCTAAGTTGTCATTATAGTGGGATGGAATATTTATGGATAGACATGAGAATAAGTCTAGGGATCTGACTGGGGACCTCAGTTTTATACTCCAGAAATGTCTTTACATGTTCGTATTTCTTAGGGACAGAGTCACAGATCAATGGCATGTCATGTCAATATTAAAGACTATATTTTAATAGGTGATGGTGGGGGACTATCCACTATTTGAGTTATGTTTTTATCACCTCTACATTATCTACTGTGTTGTTCGATACTGCTGGTTCAAATTCATACGTATATTGACCAATATTTTATTTGACTTACATGGTTGTGATGTTATCAAATGAGTTAGTTTCCTTGAAAATTCTTTAAGAATAAATGTGTACAGTATTCAATGATTTCTAGATTTTCCAATTATAGTTTATAATTAAATTAATGTATAATAATTAATTATTATAAATCTTATTATATCTTAGATTATTATTATATGAATTGTCTTACCAACTTTTGAGCATACATCGATTAAAATTATAAATGAGTATCTTTTACATTATTTAAATGGTGTCAGGTATGTGATGTATATTGAATGGGAACTGGGTGTCAGTATACTTCTTCTAGTCACGAGTCATATTGGGATGATCCTAATATATATGGTAATCTTCCATCATTTTTCAAAATTACCATCAAACAACATGCATTTTTTATAGCCATGGTACTCTATCAAGATGTATGTTCTAATTAATTCACAAGACATACTCTTCAAATTAAAGTAATAATTGAGATATATCTCATAATGGTTGTTCACCCCATTTTGATACGCCCTTATAATATGGAAATGGATAATTTGTAGTATCTCTTGGTGCATATTTTCAAGAAGGATTATTAGGGTTTTATCAAGCTGAGTACTTCACCATTGATTCTCACTATGTTTTTCATCACGATGGAATATATAAGTCATTTAATCTTTATTAATATTAAGAATATAATCTATTTCAAGGTGCATAATTTATATAATATTCCTTGTATCGATGAAATATTCGATATGTTAATGGTACACTGGTGTTTGTAACAACCATACTCTTTATTACATATTTAAACACGATTCATTAGATAAATATGCACTTCAGACAACTCTGCGGATTGACTGCTCTAGTGTCTTGGTAAATTAAGAACATTACATGATGACTTAAGACAAAAAATAAAACATCATTATTGAAAACGTTTTTTTAGGACCACAAAATTCATTCATGCATAACATTACATGGGATAACTTGAGGACATACATTAGAAAAGGGTGATCCATAAGGACCAATAAGTTAGGAATCTTCAATTAACATGAATTATAAATAACCAGTTATGCAATAAAAATATATATAGATCAAAAGGGAAACATGAACTTATAGGAATGATATCGAATGATTATTATAATAGGAAAATGTGTCAACAACATACAATATGATATTTGCAGAAGCCAAGGCTCATTGCACATATATTTGCATGAGTAAACCCTCATTGCACATGATTTTACATTATTATACTGTAATTGAAAATTAATAATCATGAGTAAACCCACATTTCATATGAACAATAAAGATTATACGCACATTTCTCGTGGTGTGTGATAACAACATTACCCAATTCATTTGAGTGGTATCAGGGATCTCTCATTAAAAACATTTCATTTCATGGATAAGTATGACACATGGATCATATAAAATAGAATCAATAAACATCATATGTTATTCCATGATTATGAAATGTTTAATAAGTGTATGTAAGTACAATTCAATATGTATATGTCAATAATGTTGAATACCCTTTATAGATAAATCGGTATAGTATTAACTACACAATTATTTAGGCTTGGAAAATTATAATGCAATTTCAGCCACCTAATGATGTGACTTAAAAATTCAAAAACAATTATTGATTAGAGAGAAAGGGTTCTCTCAAAATATTTAGATGTAATTTGTAGTAAGTATTTCATATAGATACATTCCCTACTCATATAATTTAAAAAAAAGGTGAAACATAATAATGAAACATGAAGAAATATGTGAAATGGAATAACACATACAATATTTTTTCATGGTATCAAGCATACAAGGGAAGTATTAGTGAGATGTACAGAGGACTATAATCATTAATAATATTTAGGGTAGTATGTATAAGGTTATAAATCATAACCCAAAATTTTATATGTAAATAACAAGGTATTACAATATAATGAAACATAGAAAAAAATGAGAAAGGAAGGAATCCCTTAAATGATTGTCTGACATCCAGAGCGTGAGGAGGGATTCATGAGAGTTCTGTATTCTTTGGAAGAAATATAGAGAGAAGGGGGAATAATAGGTTTATTCAACAACCATTTTTAGTAAAAGAAATATTGATATTTGGTGGAATTATGTAGGAAATTAGATGGGAATTCTATAATATTTAACAAATATAGGTTTTTGAATCTATATAATTAAATATTCAGAACAAAAAACCATAACATCATTTTTACCCATGTGGTTATCTCATAGTTGGTGGAAAACTTTATTTTTTATGGACATAGGTCAAAATTTTATAATTTTTTGATTTCTTATGTGGAAGTGAGTCACACTCTCAAGGAAACCATTTTACAATGATAAAATATTTTATAAGTCATAGATGGTCCACTAAGGCATTATAAAATTAATCAAACAAATATAAAATCATATTATTTTAAATTTAAAAAATATATTGGACAAATATCCATTTTATAGTATTTTATAACATAACTATTGGGTCATTATGATGTAATAAAACACATTACATATTTAAACTGTGTTTATTTTTCATCCAAAAATTGTTTCTCTCAAAAAATAATGAAAAATTCACCATTAGATAATTTTTTATGTCCTGAATCTAAAAATAGTATTCTTTTCATCTAAACTCATTAAATAAAAATACAATTTCTATTTTAATGTATGAAAATATAGTTCTTATCAAACTGAATTGATAGTCAATTATAGAATAAAAAAATAAAGAATAAATATGATCATCTCTTATAATTAAAAGTATTGTTATTATAACTCTATTAAAATAAAAATATTATTAAAAAATCATGTTAAAAATTTATATATATAATACAATTTTACCAGGATAAATAAATTTATCTAATTTGTTATATTTTTATGAAAAACTATTATCATAAAGAAATTGATGGAATAAAAAAATTTTATAAAAGAGGATTACACAATATGTAACTAATGCATTATTGAATATCCATTTATAACACCAACATATGACCTAAGGGTATATTTTTCAATGGTGAAAGACTCTAGGGATGGCTAAGATAACATCACCCATGTGGTAATCTCTATTTACTTAACCTTCTCTCTTAGGCGATTTTATTAAAGATCAACGTGTTGAAGATCAAAATGGGTTTATTTGAGAGAAAATAAAAGTTAAGAAAAATATTTTATGAGATATTATAAATGTTCCTCATAAGTCCCAAGTCTACTGCATGAGGACATCCACTCTTTGATTGTGTCTAAAGGATTATTTTTTTAAAACCATAAAATTACAAGACATTATATGAAAGTAAATTTTATTCATAAATAATCAGGTCATTACCACATTACCCCATTAATAAACTTCTCCAAAAATATTTCCATTTCCCTCACTAAAACAGATTACGGTGACTTTGCCTCATCACTTTCTATGATTCCCACATTTCTTGTTCAAACAAGTGGCTTCTCCACAACACTTTGACGAGGTGTTTTGTCTTATTTGGTAGACCATTTTCCCGGAAATCTATGATCATCATTGGATTATCTTTTTAGAAGATTTCATTATCCAATGGTAAAGCCTATGGATTGAGAACATGAAATGGGTCAAGTATGTACTTTCTCAAAAGTGATATATGGAATAAATAACGTACTTCGGAGTGGATCGGTGGTTGTGCTAGTTAATATGCCACTACACCAATGCAATCAATGATCTCAAAAAAGGATTATATACCATGAAATGAGATTTCCTTTTTCCAAAATCTCCTCACTCTCTTCCACGATGATATGTAGAGGAATACAATATCTCCACCATCAATCTCATGGTACCATCTACGTTTATCCTCATAGGTATTTTGTCGAATCTGAGCAGATTTAAAGTGATGTTGGAATGTCTTAACCATCACCCCCATTTATTTTACTAATTATAGACTTAGGTGTTTTCCATACCCATCTTCGTTCCAAAATTTCAATGTTTGGAACCTCTTCCCATTAATGGATTCATATGTTACCCTTAGGATTCTTCAATTTAAGCTTTTTTTGATTGAGAACTAAACCGGAGGAAGATATTGTTCCCATCCTCCTTTGATTTCCATTGATCATGCTCTCAAAATGTCCCCATTTTTTGGATAGCCCGCTCATATTGGAAAACATTTTTATGATAATAAGATGTACTTATGTTCATGTTAGTATTCTGTTAATGTAGTAGACACTTCTTGAACGTTCGAGTGAATCTTTGGTCATGATCGGATACAATTGATACTGGTACTCCATGAAGCTATACCACATCTCTAATTTATATCTATACAATTTGATCCAATGAGAAATACTCTCTAATTAAAATGATTTTTTCAGTCTTTTTATGTCGATCCAAAACAACACAGATTGCATTGATTCCTTTGGATTTATTTGGATGTCCAATGACAATGATCGTGATGATGTTGTCCCATTTATTTGTCGGTATGAGTAATTCTTGGATCATCCACATAGTCTTCTGCCTATCAACATTAATTTTCTAACATACCAAGGACATTTATGTATACTACGAGATCTCATGCTTCTTGTTTTCCTAGAAATAATGATATCATAGATCTTGTTACACATTTGTGTTTCCTTGGTGAATTGAGAAGTTAGAACTATGTTCATCATCCAAAAGTTCTTTCATTAAATCTGGATTTTATAGAACACATTGTATTGACCAAAATATCACAATTCATTCTTCATTTACATTGATCTCTGAGGATTTCACATTTTGGATAATTTCCTCATCCATCTAAATTCCCATATTACCCTTTTGGGTATCCTTTAACCTTTCCAAAAGAGACCAGTGAGAAATCATTTGCAAAAATAATGATGATGTTAACTTCTCTATGATTCCCATATCCACCTTTATCAAATCTAATAATATTGGATCCTTTTAAAACATCATCAATGATAGAATCATTAAGCCCTTTCTATATAGATAATCATCCACCTTGTTCACTTTCAAAGTGTGGTAGTGGATTGAGCCATTATAGTCATTGATCATCTCTAACCATCTTCGTTGTCATATTTTCAGCACTTTCGAATGAATGTATATTTGAGTATTTTTGTGATCCATATATATTTTACACTTCTCCCCAATAATTTAACGTGACCAATTTATAAATGCGATGATTGTAGCAGCCAACTACTGATCATGTGTTGGATAGTTTTTTCAAATTAAATTTCAATTTCATTGAAGCATAGGTAATTACTTTTTCGATATTCATCAACACACTAACTGTTCCCATAATCGAGGAATATCTAAATACCAATAATAGTTCTCTACATAGGGGTAGTGTGAGAACATACACTATGGTAAGGGTCATTTTCATCCCCTTGAAGTTGTCTTCATATTCATCATTCCAGACAAAATGACTCCAATCAAAGTTAGCATGGTAAAATGTTTTGATAGTTGTGAGAAGGTTCTCTCAAACTGGAGATAATATCCCTCTAACCCATAGTAGCTCGGAATATCCTTCATAAATGTTGGAATCTACCATCTCTTAGTTCCATTTTTGAAAGAGGGATCCATAGATATCCAATTTCTTGTTGTGATATGTCCCAATAATTAGACATCATTCAACCATAACTCACACTTATGGTATATTGAAAAGAGCTTCTCACTTCGCAATGTCTCTAGTACAGAGCTTAGATGGTCCACATTATCCTCCTTCGGTTTAATGTATATTAGAATATTCTCTATAAAGACTACTAAAAATTTATTGAGGTGATATGAACTATCTCTATTTGTCATGTCCTTGAAGATTTATAGAGAATTAGTGAGTCCGAATGGTATTACTATGAATTCATAATGCCCATACCTTGTACAAAAAGCATACTGGGGGATAACCTCCATCATCACCCTTAATTTCTAATATCCTGACCATAGATCCAACATAGAGATGTACTATTATCAACAAAGTTGATCGATCTAGTGATCAATTCATGGAATATGATTCTTTTTATTTATAATGATTTTGTAGAAATCACTATATTCAATTCCAAGGCGCATTGACCCATCATTCTTCTTAACATAGTTGACTAGTGCACCCCATGGTGTAGCACATGGGTGTACAAACACATTTTCTAGATTATCACGTAGTTGTTTATATAGCTCTTCTTGATCCAAAATAATAATTCTAAATGGATTCTATTATATTGTCAATGCCCCTAGTATGAGATCAATAGAGAATTCAACATATCTCCTATAAGTATGACTAGAAAATTACATTGGAAACACATTAGTGAATTTCATCAAAATATGCATGTCTTCTAGGATGTTTCTACTCTTAGACTCAATAATTTTATACTGATATGTGTGTGTATAGGCCAGTATTATCCCTTCTTGATATGATGGTGCCAAAAAAGATTCATCCTTCTCCTTGAAATTTTACAAAATTGGGGTCGATTCACCATATGTAGGGTTATATTCCTCTCGAGGAAATTTATATTGGATATATATAGAAAAATCCAATCCATTCAATTAATTTTATAAAATAACACCAGAGGGAGTATGAAGAGGTTTTCCATGACGTTCAATCTATAGAGTAGGACGGGGAGGAGTTATATTTATTGGATTCAATAATATCCCCCTTTTTGTACATACCAATATCTCCACATACATGATTTGTGGGGGTGTCGGGATTGTTCTACTAAACATTCAATAAATAAAAGAATACATATAACCAAAATAAAAATTAATGTTCAATTTTAATGAATGAAAAACATGGGTACATATCACCAAATAATTGTTGGGATTTACATCAGTGATAGTGAGGAAAAATCTTCCCCTTGATGCTTTGTAGGTTGTTGGTTTCCTC
The DNA here is from genome assembly GCA_963277665.1 of Viscum album. Classification (NCBI taxonomy): domain Eukaryota; kingdom Viridiplantae; phylum Streptophyta; class Magnoliopsida; order Santalales; family Viscaceae; genus Viscum; species Viscum album. Next base: position 1,916,582,423 of record OY728148.1, on the reverse strand, counting down.
TGAAATCCCTCAACATAGGGAACTGGTTTGAAAAGAGCCGTCATTTTTTGTAGTTGATGTAGTGAATAATGCATTGTGGGTTCAATGGAACATTATTTTCCTATGTCACAATAGTTTGTTATTCTTGTTGTATATCAATTTCTAGGTGACCTTCTCTTCCACACATAAAGCATTTCCTATCCCTCTTTAGGGAATATATGGGGTTCTTCTTCACACAATGGTCAACTCAGGTGTGGGAACGTCATTGCACCACTGTATTAATCCATCCGAACACCATAATTTAATTCAAATTTCCACATCTTATCATAATGATACCCCTAAGATTCACAGATATCCATTAAGACATTGAGGCACATCTAGAAATTTCCAAATATAGATCGAAGTCACGTATTGCTAGGGATTTTCGTAGGCATTGATTGAGCCCATAAAAAATCATTCAACCTTGAATTCCAGGTAATAACAATGCCAGAGGCTTATCGCACAAGCCTTGTTATTTTTTCCTCATATGCTCTGATGGATTCATAATCTTTTTTATTGAGGTAAAAAATGTCATTTTCAATTTTATGTCTGTGGTTAAGATGTAAATATTTATCAAAAAACATTTCTTTTAGAAATCCATCCAATCCAATCTCATGATCTCATTCTCAGGATTCATATTTTTTTATCAATATTCACCATTGATCAACTTCACCGTCCATACAATAAGGATCTAGAAGATCCTTCTCTTGTTAGGTACATTTAAAGATAGAGATGATCTTCTTAATGGAGTTGATCCACTGTTATGCGATTGAGGGATTAGATGATATATTGAATGAATGAGGCATTTGTCTCATGAAGCTTAGGCTTGCAACTTATATTTTCTTGGGGGGAGGGTGGAAATTCATATTTAACCATGTTTTTATTTCAAACAGGTGTTAACTGATAGAGTATCGTGAAAATCTATTCGATTCCAACTCCCTTAGATTGGGCATCTCATAAAAAATAAATCACATTGATCTTAACATTAGTTGTTTGCCTATGTCATCCTATTATGGGCCATTGGCTACAATAAAATGAGATTTTGTGGTATCCAATAAAGTGGAATCAAATGAAAAAAGAGATAGCATATAAATTACATTTATTTCTTTATCTTATGATTTTATAGTCTTCAATTCTTGTTATCTATGATCTATTTCCCAACATGTATTAATATGGGAATCTTTTTACTTTAATAATAGTTCAGAGTAAGTTTATGAATTTCCCCAGGAATGTACTCAGGGAGTGACGAATCAAGAGTGAAGTAAGGCAAGTTTTCATGCCCCAGTTCTTTTTCGAGTCTAGCTCAGTGTTTGTGTTTTCAGTTTTTACTCGTAGATAAATTTGTGCTGGAGACACCTCTACTTGTTCATAACCAGACATGGATGTATTTATTTTGGATAAAACAAATACTCTATACTCATGAAAATGTTGGGATGTTTTTATTATATAAAGACTTATCCTTATGGATATATCTAGGGTTTTTAAATACTAACCTCAAAATTAACAAAACATATCCTCTCATACTAACTTTAACAACCCTTACCTTTATTACATATTTAAATAAGATTTATTGCATAAACAAACACTTATGACAACTCTTATTATCGATACGTATTGTGTCTTAGGATGTTAGGAGCATTAAATGGAAACTAAACACATAAATAAAACATTATTTTTGAAAAATTCATTTACATTACCACAAATTTCGTTCATACTTAGTATTTCATGGGATAACCTAAGGACATATATAAGAAAGAGTGAGCTAAAAATAAGAGTAAGCAATTGAACAAGACATAACATGAAGAATATCATACATGTTAGGAAATAGGTATATTAATGGAGAATTAGAGAAACATGAGCATAATTCCATGATATAAAATGATTAACATAACAAGGAATGTGGCAGTAATAAACAATAATATATTAGTATGAGACAAGGCTCGTTGCACATGGATTATCTAGAGTAAATCTTTATTCCACAAGGATTAACATGACCACATTCTCATTTTAAATGAATTATAATTAGTATTCCCTCATTAAAAATTAATTAGCATGAGTAAACACTCATTGAAAATGGAGTATCATGATACTAAACATTACCAAATGCATTGGAGTGCTATCCGGGAACACCCTTCATAAACATTTCATTTCATGCATAAGTGTGCCAAATGGATCATGTAACATGGAATAATTAAACATTATAAGTTATTACATGATTAGGTAATGTGGAATAAATACATTTATGTAAAATTAAATGTGAATTTTTGAATAATGGTGAATACCCTTGAAAGAGAAATGGTTATGGTATTCATTACACTATGATATTGGCATAGAAAATTGTGGTGCAATTTCGGAAACCTAACGAATTGAAATAAACATTCATAAAAATTGGTGGTTTAGAGGGAAAAGGGTCTATAATCATAAGTAAATGAAATGGGCTGTAATTTTTTTATATTTACATGTGTATCAACCCATGGAATTTGGAAATAGAAGGCGTATCATAATAATAAAACATAATGTATGAGGGGAAATGTTATACTTCTTATGAAATATTGGAATGGTCAAGGTCATACATGGGAGGAATTAATGAGAGATAAATATATATATAATCATTAAAAAATTAAAATAAATGTATGGGGGTGCTATGAAATAATACCTCAATGTTTATAATTTATCATATAAGGATATTACAACATAAGGAGCATGCAAAAAAAATAAGAAAGGAAGGAACCCCTTACTTAAGTGTGTGACTTAAAAGCTTGAGGATGGGATTATTGAGAGCTTGGGGAACCTTTGGAATATTATAGAATGATGATAGATTACTAGGGACGTTCTCTAATGATTTTATGTGAAGATAAGTAGGAGATTGGGTGCGTTTATAAGAAATGAGAGTGGAATTCATTAATATTTCACAAACATATGTTTTTGAATCTATATAATTAAATGTGAAAAAAAATAAACCATCCAATGGTTTTTCCATTGCTTTTTTCCAATGGTGAGTGGGGAACATTATTTTATGAATACAAAGTTAGATGATTTTAAAATATTTGGTATCCTTTTGTGGAGGTGTCTCACACTATCAAGGAAATCATTTTATAATGTTAAAGTATTTTATAAGCCTTGGAAGGTACACTAAGGCATTATAAAATTTATCAAAAAAATTTAAAATCACATTATTTTAAATGTAAAACATATATTGCTTTAATAACCCTTTATCGTATTTTATTCCATTTCTATTATGTCATTATTTTGTAATGAAATACATTATATATTTAAATTGTATTTAAATTTTTCCCAAAAATTTGACTGTCTCAAAAATTTTTGAACAATTTACAATTAAAAATATTAGACATCATAAATCTAAAAATAATATTTATTTTATATAAATAATTTTCTTAATATGTGAATTTACATTTTTAAATTTAAAACAGTCATTTATTGAAAATTAAAGGGTTATGAAAAAAAAAGTTTCAAAACCTTAATAAAAGATATGTTTGACTTCAAAAAACATATTTGATCATATATATATATATATAATATATGATAATAATATTTTATTTAAATTTTACTTATAATAAAAATTCATTAATTCATCCAAATAAATTATTTAATTAAAAATAAAATATATGTTTTATCGTATGAAAATATAATTATTATCAATCTAAATACTTAATAATTTATAGATTAAAAACAATAAATAATTAATATAATCATCACATATAACTTAAATTATTGTTCCTATTACACCATTATAATTAAAATATTAACAAAACCTAACTTTAATATATTATATATTTCAAAAAACTACCATTTTTTCCTGTAAAATCAATGTATCAATTTCATTATATTTTTTAGACAAAATTATTCTTAGAAAAGAATATATAGAAAAGTGAGTCTATTATTAAAAATGTATTTCAAAATAAGTAACTAGTTATTTATTACACATCCCCTTATAACACCCATAGAGGACTTGAGGGTAAGGTGTGCGATGAGGAAAAACTATTATGGAGGCTCAGATAACATTTCCTAGGTGGTAATCTCTATTAACTTTTTCTTCTCTCATATGTGGTTTTATTCAAGCATAACATGTTGATGCTTAGCTTGGGAGTTATTGATAGCAAATCCCAGTGATGCTATATCCTATTTGATCTTTGAGAAATGAGCATCATACGGCCCAAGTCTACTCGATTAGACTATTCTCTTCATTGTCTGTGTGGAATGGATTCTTTTTTTAATACCATAAACTTATATCAGTCGTGTGATCACTATTAAATAGATGTATTTTCAATGGTTTTGATACATAACGGTCATTAAAAGATAATAATAATAATAATAAAATAGTTCATGGGTTTTCTATGAGTCTTTAAAAAAATCGACTTTTATTCATAAAGTTCCACGTCATTATATTATTATGCTAATATTTATTTCCACTCAAGGTACTACCAACTATGGTAATGAGTGATAGAAATCGTAAATATGGAATTACAAAAAAATAAAGGAAATAAGATTTCATGTTGATATGTTTTTTACTAATTAATTCCTTGATAGTGTTTATAGATCTCATAAATAAGGAAATACCCCCTAACATAGACTCATTTTTCATTATGACTATTGATGAAATCGTCATCTACACACCAATATAGGGGAGAAATGTGAGGCATATTGTGATAGTCCTATAAATTATTCAAGCACATCGATATTATTCTTAGCAATTGAAAGATAACACATAGACTCATGTGGTGATTCTCATGGAGCACGTGGTCTATAAGATTGTTATATCTATGGACGTAAGGAATATTGGGGTGGTAATGTCCAGGAAACGTCCATATAATATTTTCCATTAAATTGTAATTTATGGATTAATATGATACTAGTGACGTTTTATATAGGACTTATCCTGATTATCAACACCAATAACATAATTGGTAAATAATGGAGTGATGTTCAATTGGTTAATTCACTACAGAGATGAGTTTTATGTTATTAATATGAGGATTAATACATCCCCCATATTTCTATATCATGATCATTAGCTCAGATATTAAATATACTATAATGTATGAAGAATTGGCTTGGAATTGGTGACGATATAGAAGGAGTAGGTAGTATATAATGGGTTATTTAAATTGTAACCCCATGATTTGGACTACCCTACACTTCAATTACTTTTTTTATCCATGGCCCAATCATTGATTATTTTTTGAAAATGTATCATTAGTGAGATTTGTTTTTCAACACTGAACAAAAAAAACTATTGAAACCTCGCCTAGAGGGACCTAATCCTATGATAGAGGTGCTCGGTAGTGAATCCTTAAATGATAGATTCTGAGATATCTTATTTACCATGGAACATTATCATAATTGTGGGAGTACATAGTCATATGATATAAGTTGAAAAGGTGTTTGGTGATTATACTTCTATTGAGTAGTGTAACCTAATGAACTTATTGGAATATTGATGTTTGAGTGTAGATGATTATTAATAATAGATGAAATTTTCTCCACTGGTGGTTATATCTTAACTTTATTATTAGTTATATCCTTGATAAAACACAAATATAGAGTTTTATTTGATGATTTTTTAGTTATAGGGTGGTGATCTGATTCTTGGGTAATAATTGGATGAAAAAAATGTTTTCCATGTTTATAGAAGAGTACTAGTACCTACAAATATCATAGATAACGTGATTCTAGATTTATATAATTTTATGTGGGTGGTACATAATAGTGTGATGAAGATTCACCATGAATCTGATAAATAGTTATGGTGGATAAGATGAAGAGGGATATTTGTTTATTTGTTTACTAATATGATACCTATAATTGGGTATTGTCCATGCAACAATATCATTTTATTTTGATGTAGACATGTCTTGTGCCAATGTGGATGTGGGAGGAAGTCACAATGGACATTATGACTGGGTTACCATAGACCATGTGGAGATTTGAAACAATCTGGGTGATTTTCCATAATTTGATGAAGGTATATCAGTTCTTACTGACCTGAGAGACTCATTAAGTGGATGAGATGGGAATTATATATGTCAATATGATTGTATGATTACATGGGATTCTTTTAGGATCGTATCTTATCAAGTTTCATGTTTCACAAAATTTTATTTATTTCCTATGGAAGTCCCTTTAGGCACACATGATATTGTGCATAATGTACAGACCACAGACTTCCATAATGTAAAATTGATTGATTTTCATACTATAATATTTGATCTGACCATCTTTTATTTACATCAAGGGATGTTTTTTTGATCCCCAACCGTTAGATGAGTTATCATACAACAATAATTTTGATGTTTCAATTCATATGTAACTATTCAATGATATTTATGAATGGATATATAATTCACCTATTTTTTTTGATAAGGAATGTGTGGGAGAGGTTATGGGATCATGTTGGTTCAAGAGACATTTGAGTGAGTGAAACATAATTATAATAGGTTAATCACAATTAATAATAGTGAGATATAATACGATTACTCGAGTAGGATACTTGTGGAGTTCATTGTGGGTAATATTTGTTTTCATGTTAGTGAATCACCAGTTAGGCTAATAATACATTAGAAGTATTTGAAATTCATCCCCATTTAATTTTGGGAACCTTTTGATAACTGAGATATTTGGAATAATGGAATTAAATTTGAATCATCCTTCATATTTTCAAGGTATGCATGATGTGATTCATTTTACACACCATTAGAGGTAAATACATAATCATGTATTTCATATAGACTTTGTCAACATTAACATTGATCTAGATGAACCTTATGAGGATCATCTAGTGAAAATTATTGACTAGAGTGAGAGAGTGTAATGAGCAATGAAAGTTTCAATTTATAGGAAAAATTTTAAATATAGGGAGATCTTGTTAAAGATATGGGAATATGAATCCACTGTTTGAGCTCAGTGGACTTTTTTTTCAAGATATACCTTTATAGATACTTATTGTCGATAAGAATACACCAGGGCTTGGATTTTAATATTTTATTTTTTAAGTGAATATAATTTCAACATTAAATTATAATTTATATTTATATTTAATAGAAATTAAATAATTTTTATCATAATAGGTATTGATATGAATATTGTAGGGTTTATGTAAGGGTACATACATTATAACATTATATATGGTGTCTTTATGTGTTTTGTGAGGGAGTGTCTTTAATTACATCGGTTAAATAAGTGTAATTATTTGATGCATAATGGTAGGATGAATATTATAAATACTTTTTTAGTAAATAGTGTATTTTATTGGTTGTGGAGAGGTATGACCTTATGTATATGTGTTGTGTAAGGGTAATTGATAATTTTCATATGTTTCCAAATGTTAATACCATATGTTTATGCAATTTGTTTGGGTATTTGACCCGTTTCATACAATGTGTAAGGGTATGCCTTGGAAAATTTGATGGCAACCTAGAATTTTTAATGGATGGGTATAGGTACCCCAAGAACAGCATAACGAGATCCTCATCTTATCAAATACTACATAAGTTTATTGCTGGTGTTTTGTAGTGTGGAAATCCATTTACAAAAGCTATGTAATGGAACTTAATACACTTCATAAAAAAATGGATATATATATGTAAGCATAACCACTCTATTTCAATAGATATGTAAGTGTAGTCGTCTACCCATATGTGAAATATATGAGGATAATTTGGTTAATCCATATTAGACTTCTGCATAACCCTTTTTTATAAGAAAAAATTATAAATATAGTTTTTTTTCATTCGTTCAACATAAATGACTATTTTAACACGTTTTCCCTATTTTTTGAAAAAAAATAATTTGAAGTAAACTCCCATGAATAATTAAATAATTTTATTTTCTTTAGGATGGAAATAAAACAGTCAACCTTAAATAATTGGTTTCATAAAAAGTAAATTTAACATGTTGTGTTTAATGTTACAAACCAGTACATAGATTTCATTGTAAGAAAATAAATAATTATTCTCCTAAAATTAAAATTAAAATTTCATTGTGATATTGTAGTCTATACATTCATTTATGTGTGAAATTTAAAATTTTATTTTAGTGAAAAACTTATTCATTTCATTTACATGTGCATTATAATATTCTCCCTCCTCCTAGGAGTATATCATGTGTGAGATAAATTATAGGCGTGTATTTATATTATGTCTTCTCTTAATTTCATGTAAAATTGATGAAATAATATTTATATATTAATGGTTTTAATTAAATAATATTCTATCTAAAAATGATAAAGGGTTCTAAAATGATAATAAAATTCAATTTTGTAAAACAAAAAATAAAAATTAATCTATATATATATCTAAGAGGATTCTGGAGTGACAAAATTATTATTGTATGTGGAGATATAATAATATCTAATGATATAATTTTTAAAATAAGAATGTTATTAATTTTATAATTTCAAATATTTTAGGAAATATAAATTATTAATCTGTGTGGGGTATTATATCATTAGGAAATGGAATAGTGTGATTAATTTTATGAATCCTTGGTGAGTGGTTTAATTTGAAGAATATGGGAACATAGTTTCAGTTCATATTACATGGCGAACCATAGGGATAAAGTAAATAATTTTGTATTATGATGTTTCATTCAACATGGAGCCCTCATATACACATTTTTTATATATTTTATTATTTTTTCGTAGTATATTCTAGTCACCGTTATTATTGATTACTTTTGAGTGTTAATGGTGATGTGTTACCTATATTTGATATATAGAGCATGATTTATATTAAATTAGGTTATTTCCAAATTTAATGTGATTCACATGATGTTTATGGTGATAAATTATGTCTCATGATTCCTTGTTCTATTTTTATCATTCTTTACCATATTACATGTTATCATTCCCCTAAATTACTGATGATTAGTGCACATGATAAGTGATTATCACAGACTAATTGTGCATTATAGTGGGAGTGAGAGTGATCGTTTATATTTTATATGGTGGAGTGTGATATAATTCAAATTGTGTAAAACGTTATGCACTTTGATTATGACGAATGAGTTGAAACTAAATTCCATAGGGATTCTGTGTATCATGTTAACTCTGGGAATTTTGGGGTCCATTAGGAATTTACACTTTATTACTTATGTTATCTATATAAATTATTGACATCCATAAGGGTAGATTTAAGAATTTATAGCTTCATGGATAAATATTCCATCATGTATCTAAATTTGGAAAGGTCATGACTCATGGTGGATTTGTTATAAAATATTCACTCAATTTGAATAGATGTGTTTTGTGTGAATTTATTATTATTATGGAATACACCATTTATACGAGTACATAATTGTTACCTATGAATTTGTTGTTTCCTACTAGGTTCTATTACTCATATATTGTACAAGATTCCTAATGTACATTTTGAATTAAAAAATATGAATCCATGTAATGGAAAGTGGCCCTTTGTTAGGGGATGAAATGTCAAGCCGATGGATGATTGTTGGATATAGAGAGACTCTGTGACAAGTTTCAATTTTTCATTCATAATTACTTACTAAGAATTAAATATTTGATTCGATTTTTACCAATGAAATCTATTATCTATTAATTTTGTGACATTTATGACATCTTTATATTTCTGCATGTTATTTTGATTACATATTCCGTTTTATATTAAATAATTTTTTATGGTATGAAGTGATACTAAGGGTATAATTCTCTCACTGATGGATGAAGACCGTTAAAATATTTCAATAACATAATGTGTATATCGAGGCTTATATGAAGCCACATGGAATTTTGGTTCAAGCACTGTGGATTAAGTAAGGGGATAACAATGTATCACTCAATGAGATCCTTATTCATCCTCTAAATCCTGAGGTTGTGAATTCTAATACAGATATATTATTGTATCATTATAGAATAAATCAAATTAAATTGAAGTAATTGGTTACAAATCTAAATGTTCATTAGATATATTTTTATATTACATAATACATTACAGTGTGTTTAACTAGTACTCAGTATACAATGAATAACGGATCAGTGAATTTGTTTATTGATTACTATGATTTTTATAAATGTAATATAATGAAAATGTATCGCCTTCTCTATATTGATAAATTTTTCAGAATAACATTATAGGGATAGATTCTTCCTTAAGGTGGATCATTATTATGGATATGAATAAAAATTGATGAAAACTACGTTCACACCTATAGAAATAATATGTATATATATATATATTTGTGTGTGTGTGTGTGATATGTAATACTGATTTCATATTGATCCCATTAAATCATTCAAATTCACCTATTATAATCTTATAATTGATAAATATATTCCTAATATATTTTATAAATTAATATTAGATATAATTATTATATTATAGTATCATGTTTTCTAATAGAATTAATATGAATAGAATTTTATTATATTTATGAAGAACAGAATAATGGAAAATTCATTCTAAATTCAATAGTTATTACTTTTTTTGACAAATAATATGATTATTGGGAATGATAATCAAGATTTATCGAATATATGTGGATTATAATAGGATATAGTATATTTAATAATTCACAAAACTAATAAATACAATAGAGACCATATTTTTTTGATTATCTAGATAATAATCTATGTTTTTTATAACATTCTCTGGGCATTGAAATCCACCAAACATGATAATTTAGAATGGAGATAGATTCCATGTACAAAATTAATTTATGTAATCTTTACATAATTCATGAAATAGTTGATGACTTCACATATAGTCACACACACTTATAAAAAAGAAGATATTATTTTATAAAGTGATGTTTCTATTTTGGTATTCTGTTATGTTATCGTATAAAATGAAAATCTTGTACTTCAGTCATCAGTTATTTGAGGACCCATGATCAATATACATGATGTGTAATTTTGAGTAAGGAAAATTATTTTTTCTACAATTTATTAAGAGCAATTATATATATAAATATATTTGTGATATATATACCAATAATAAGAGTGTAAATTAAATATTCACAAATATGGGGTTAAAAATGAACAATGAGATAATTTTATGTTTGACCGTGGAATATAGTTTGATATTGGAAATATATTATGTGAAGGTAAACAATTTGTTCATAAATATTTATAGAAATATTCATATATCATATCCCAAATGAAGTTTAAAACTATTCCAACCATCATCTAAATGTATTGTATTTACATGTGAATCTTAATGGAAATGATGAAATCGAAATATACATAAATTTTTTATCGACAATATATATTAATATAAATGATATATAATATTATTTTATAAGAATTTGGAAAACAATCCATTTTCTAACATTGAAAATGATTATGCTATTAATAACAAAATATATGATGGAGATTTCAGACTATGTACATAAGATATTATTCATTATTATCCATAGAGATAAAATGATTATTAAAATTAACATGCATATCATATATTTTGATGACATGAATAAAATGTCTTTAAAATACACATAATAAATCATTGATTCACTAATTTTTAGGTTATAATTCATGAATTTAAATTGTATTTTACAATAACTACTTATACCTGGAGCAAAATGTGCGACAATCCAAATGTTAATTTCCATCGGACTTCCCAAAAAAATTAAAGAATGTAATTTCCTCTACATTGGGGTTGATGGACTAATATAATTGGAACACTAAAATATTAATAATGATGATTTCTTAGTAAATAATATTTTATAATTTATATAATGAAAATTGTATGTATATTTTTCATAAAAAAATCACTTATATTTGATGATGTACTAGGATTCACAACAATGATATAAATATAAATTAAATAAAAAAACAAAATATTAGTATTTTGTATCTTCCATGAACTGATATTCAATCTAAATAAACTATTGAGCCTATTAAATATAACATAATTCACTTCCAAATAAATTCAAGGGATGTTTAGATCAAAATACTCCATAGTTGGTGTTATCATACGTCAAACATTTTCACTCAATAATTTATATACAACCACATAATGCTTTGTCAAGGAATTTGTTAATACTACTAAAAATCTTGGATTGAATATGAGAAGTATTGTTATGGATGTTTTATCATTATAATTAAATGATAGATAATATTAAAAATATTTTAATTCATATTATTGAAATAAGTAGTCTACAAAATATTGACAATAATCATCATTTACAAGGCCTTTAGTTTTATGTTATATGATAATTTTTTTTATTTTTATATCCATATAAGAGGGTCATGATATTTTGGAAAAATGAAATCACAATCCCTATATAAATATATTCTACAATGATCATCTTGATCATTCATAGATTAGAACATATTGGCTAGCACTTCAATCAATCAACCTCATGTGAATGACTTGTTACATATATCTGTCATTAGGATAGAATTAAAAAATACATCACATGAATTAAAAACATTTCTTTTACAACTAGATCATAAAATCTCTTATGTTGAATAATAATTAGAAATCTTGGATCTGAGAGATTATATATAATGAATTAATATCACCTACCATGTCAATATCCTTTAGTGAAAACATATATCAGTGGAAGAAATACATGAACTTGAATGTGTAATGAGACAAATGTATTGTCATATTTATTAATCTAAATAGTGAATCTCCAATGGTAAATGTATTTTTCTTTGGTTGGGGATATTGTAACAGATCATTTTTTTAAATTAAATCATATTTAATAATTCCAATTAGTTGAAGAATTGAAATTTATTTTTTTATTACAAAAAAGTAATTTACTCATTAACATGAAATATTACAACAAATAATAAATTTTATTATATTAAAAGAAATATAAATAAATTACCTAAGAATATTAAAAGATTAATAAAAAATCCAGTATAAAAATCAAATGATGGAGGTATTCATGCCTCTAGTATTTCAAGAATATTATAACATGATCTATATAAATTGGAATAATGAAAAACAATAGAAATGTTGTCAATATTTTGAGGAATTAAATTATCATAATGTTTTTAGAGAGGTATTTAAGGTTATATATAAGATTGAAAATTAGTAAAATTATTTTTCTATGTCCATTTGATATAAAATATATGATATAATTTTATTGAAATGTAATTATTTTTCATAAATTTATAAAATAGTTATATTGATGTTTTGTTTTTTGAATTTGACAGTTTGCGTAAAAGTAGATGATATATTATAAATATTATATTTTATCATATCCCTACTGAAAAATGTTATGACAATGGAAAGTGTATTGTGATATAAAATAAAAAGATAATAAATCATGGTAAAAATATAATAAAAAGGTAAAAAATGTGAAATGAATGAATAACAAAATAATAATGAACTAAAAAATTATGAAATAAAATTAATATTATAGAATAAATAAAGTATTTTGTATTTAATAAAAATCGAATAAATAATTTCAATATAATATAAAATGTTAATAAATAGTTTTGAGATATAATTAAAGAGTTAATAATTAATTTTGAAAATATCTTATATTCTATAAAATATAATTCTAATTAATAATTGAGAAATAAAAAACAATAAATTAATGTGAAATGGGAAAAAAAATAATTAACTATATTAACTAAAATAATATAAATTATGTATTTTGTATTTAATAAATATATTATAACTATTTTTGACATAAAATAACAACATAATATACCATAGTTAGAAAGATGTTATATTCTAAAATATTCATATTTTCTATACAGTATACTTTTTTATATATCATATTTATAAAATATTATAAAAAGATATATTCATTAATATAAATTACATTTTTCAATTAATTGTAATTGTTCATATATAATAATTAAAATATTACATATTTTAAAATATATATTTATTAAAATAAATATTGTTATATAATATATATATTATATTTATATTTATCATATATAGAGTTTGAATTTTGAAAAAATGTATAAATATTTTTAAGTCATACACATAAATGTGTATGTTGGTTGAATTTTAATTTTTTTTAAAACAATTGACGTAAAAATTGAGTGACATCGGTAAAGAGTGGAATAAGATCAATTTTTATAATTCTGACAGATGTGATGAGGTATTTCAAAATATAAAGACATAAGTTCTTTGATGGGGTAAATGATAACATATCCCAATCCTTTACCAATTCATCATGAATATTATTATGATATTTCATAAATTTCATATTATAGAATTGTTAATACAAATATTCAACTTAAACTCATCTATAAACCTCCCACACTATCATAAAAACACCTATCATTCATTTTTCAACAAATATATAGAAAACATAAAACCATAATAATCTTTTAAAATTTTGTATGATTTTATTCAAATTAATAAGTCCCGAATTATTTATTTCAAATAATGTTCTTAAAGAGTAATTATAGGATTCATCTTTATATTATGTTGTTAAAAATAATTAATTATATTAAACTACTATATAGACACAAATATTAGTTCATACATCAATAACATGGTTTCTATATCATTCTTATAATTTAAAATTCCTTTTTAAAAAATAAATTCATAGATTTTTACTCATTCATTCGTTATAGCATGTACTTGTTTTAGTAGGTTTAATAAAAAAATATGATCCTATAATTTTTTTTCATGGTTTAGTATTTAAAAATAATTACTAACAATATATGGTATTGAGGAAAGATATAATTAGGATTTACAATTTTAAAATGGTAATATAAAAGAATTAATTTATTATTAGAATAACTGATTTGGGTTTACTAAATTTATATAATGTAATGAATCATGAAATATTCTTTACAAATCATAATTTTAACATTCATAAAAAATTCATGAGATTATTGGACTCCGTAATTGGTTATGAATCATAGCCATTAAATATATAGTGGTGATGAATAAATTAACAAGGGCCAATGATTTAGACTGGTAGAAATTATTGTGTGTGGAATACCTAGGAAAATTAAAGCCTAATTAAAAATATTAACTAATAATAGTGTATAAATTGATAATGAAAAAAATATAGGTCTTTGTGATAAAATATACTAAATATTAATATGTATTATATATATTAATAAAAATTTGATGACAATAAATTGATATATCTATTATTTATGAATTTTAGAATATACTGTAATTGAATTTCTTCACACAATCTTATTTTAATATTCCATATCATTTCCTCTATAACCCCATTATTCAATTTTGGAAATATTTTTTCCAATATAAAATCATAGATAGTATATCCTATTGAAATTTAATTTACTTTTCCTTCTAAAAAATAAAAATGTGGCTAATTCTTATATCATAAAACCATAATCAATAATAGTAAATCATCCATTCAATGTTTTTTTGAAATTTCACTTCAACATCCATGTTTCTAGTGACTGTAATTTATTATTATCTATATTCTACTAATAAACATTAATTTCATTAATAAAAGTATATTTTAAATTTTAATTATAATCAAATAGATATTATATGTCATATTCATCTATAAGGGTTTCTTAAAAACTCATGAAAATTTTAAAAAAGTAATTCCCTCAACATCATTACTATTTCAAAATATTTACTCTAAATTTTTTATATATGTTAATTTTTTATTATCAATGATGCATTAACGATATGTATTATTCTAAAAATAATGATTATTTCGTTCCACTACCCTTTTAATATAGTTATCAATTTTATTTATATAACAATTTCATACAATAAAATAAAAGTTTCTGGAAAATTATGTTCACGATTTCATTTCAATTATATAGTCTTCCTATAAATTATCCACGATTTATGACTGTATCATATAATTCGTTTGTCCCCATTCATATTATCTTATTAAATATTTCATTTAAATGATTAAATTTTGGTATCATCTAATCATGTTGTCACTATTGTTTAAGGATTATTTAAAGGTTATTTTACACATTGTTTTTCTTAGGGATGAAAATGTAATTATATATGAATTTTTCAATAATAGAATATATATATATTAATATATGTGGTTGTAAAATTATTTTCATTTTGAAATATTTAAAAAATAAACATTAAATATTTTATTTAGGATTTATATCTCATTAGATAAGATCTATTTTCCATGGGATATTATCCATGACCATTATGTTTTTCATTATGATGATATGGATATATTTTCCTAGTAAAATATGATGGTGATGGTGGGTATCGAGGATAAATGATAATATTTTATGAAGATATGAATATGTTTCATTAATATTATATGTCACTATTGTTTATGATAACTTATTTATGATTCCAATATCATTTTTCAAGTTATACGTTATTATTTCATGATCATCCTTTTATAATTCAATAAAATTATTCTATGATGTATGATTACATAATTAAATGACATGAACATTTCTTATAGTTTCGTGAGAATATTTCATTAGTAATAATGTTCTTTTATTAATGATTTTCATGTGTTTATGATATAAAGATCAATTATCTATGACTACATATTATTGTATCTCTTATTCAGTTGGAATATCACCCTTTTTGTTTTTATTTATTTTTATATAGTATCTAGTGAATAAATGTGTCAAAAAGAAAGAGATTATTAATATTTATTTTGAAAATATATATGTCATTATATGATATAAGTCGGAGAAATAAATAATCTTCAATTACAATTAACATTTGGGTTTATTTATTGTGATATTATCATTGTTATTCTGGTAGATGATTGTTATATAGTTCAATATATGTTTTAATGCTAAAAATCTATGAAGGAGTTTGTTTATTTCAATTGATGAAACATTTGATTAATGTTGAGTCGATATGGTTTTAGGGACATGTTTTATATATATTAAAGGTTAATATTAGAGATGAAAAATACACACACTAATGGATGAAACCAAAAATGAATTCCCTTACATTGGAATGAGTTCTTCGATGATGGAAAATGAGTTCTGTGATGAAGGGGGAGACCACACAAATACAAATACCATTTATCAATTGAAATTATGAATTTTTATACATGAAATATCCATTTATATCATATTAAAAATAAGCTTTGTTGAATAAAATTTCCTATAATTGTTGATAGTGAAGATGAGACATTCATTAATAACCATTTTTTAAAATTTTGTGACACAATACAAAAGGATAGACAACTATAATATGTATCAATGATTTCATCAATAACAAATTAAAAGTGGTTTTGATTTTATTTAAATAATTATCATTCAAAACAATTATGGAAATATGAAAAAGATGATCAGGTTGTGAGATAATTTTTTATTAATTTATTCACCATAGAAGTATGTAATGGAAATAGGACATCACAACACAATTGATAATTTCAACCATAAATTATAAAATCCCCCATAAAATACAGATTATTATTCAACGGTCATAGTGGAATTTTAAAATACATTCTACTCATATTTCATAGATATACAGTAATATAATATCATGGGATATTTTAGAATATCATTCTAAAATATGGATAACATAGATTAATATAATGATATTGTATTTCTAATCACCTTATAATATTTTAAATTTGAGAAAAACAATAATTATTCAGTTAAAATCATCTCGAGGTGATTTGCATGATTTTTTCAACATATTTATATTTTTTATAAGGAAATGTTTAACCATAAAACATTTATTGGACATATAATGATGATATATAATCATAAAATATAGTTGATTTAAACTCAAAAATTGAGTAAAAGACAAGGAATTTAAATATTATATAAGAGATACATTTTTAGTTTCTCAATATAATGAGAATGAGAAAGATAAAAATAGAAGATGATTTTTGTGTAATATAGGATGGTTATGTATCTTATTTAGTTATATGGATATATGAACTTCCTTTAGTATATATCTATGTGATGAATTTTTTTTTGATATGATTTTCAAAACATTAATGATTGGAAAACATTTGGGTCCAAACATATTACTGGTGAGAATTCCATTTAGTTTTCTATTTATTCATCATCATAAAAATTGAGAGAAAATTTATAATCGGAAATCTATTATATAGGAATGGGAATCTTATGGTCTATAAAACCATGAAAATATAAAATATTATCATTGCATATGATATCATGTATGGTATAAAACACCATATATAAAAGGGAAAATAACATCCTAAGAAATTATGATATATTTTTGAAAATAAATTAATCCCCTCAAATAGATTTTATTACACCCTACACAATGTTTATATTTCATTACATGAAACACTTGGTTTAAATGAATTGTGAAATATTTATAAAATAATATTATTATTTTTGATGATTATTGAAACACCACAAGATTTAAAAAAAAATTAATATTGAATTCAGGAAACACGAAGTCACTACAAAACCTCACATTTTTATAACTTAGACAGTATATAAGAGTTTTCCCCCTATGTGTTTTCTATTTTTTAAAAATTATATTCACAGTTGTGTTTGGTAAGATATTTAGAGTTTAACAAGTCAAACATAAATATTTTCGAATAGTAACATACCCTTATGAATAGAAATGTCACCCTTATAAATAGTGACACACCCCTAAGAATTATAACCTAACTTTTGATCGTATTTTTAAAGGATTTATGTGAATGTGTAATGTAGATATGTTTTGGATCAGGTAAATAAATTTTTTCAAACAATATTTTTCATTTAAATTATGATTTTAATTATAAAATAAATTAATCATATTTAGAAATATTTTTAGAAAAATGGAAATCATTTTTAGATTATACATGTCAAAAAAGGTTTTGGGTGATTTTTATGGACTTTTTGGAAATACATGATTTTTTTGAAATAGTTAAATATAGTAATTTATCATATATATACATTATTAGTTAAATACAATATTCTTATCATCAAGTCTGATGTAATAAAAATTGTTTCAGACGCATATTCCCATATTACTATTATTGGTCATAAGAATAAATACTATATCTTTTATTTGGAATAAATAATAAAATAATGAGTAAAATAATGTGAAAATTTCCTCTACTATAAACCCTAGCTCTCACTCTGTCTTCTCTTCACTCCATTAATCCTTGATGAACCATATCACTCCCCACATCCATGTGATCTTTATATTTCCCATAGAACAAAAAACCATTCCCTTAAAATTATTCTCATGTAGATTGATTCAAGAGGTAAATACAAATTCTATTTCTTTCAATTTCATTTCATGTTTCCTTTATATTATTATTTCCTCACCACCTATGTTCAATTGTCAATGATAACTCCATTATAATCAATATACTATAATTATATAATTACAATGGAGGAACCATCATCAATATCCTAACACTCTATCTTTTATTTTAAAACAAAATCATCGTCTGTGATGTGCCAAAATATAACCATTGTGGATAATGATGTTTTTTCATCAATTTCACCTTCAATACTAGTCATGATACAATTATTATTGTAGAATCATGCTAAAATATATGTATCATAAACTATTTAATATTAATTAACTATTGTATGTAGACAATATTTAATAATATGACCAAAATAATTCATAATAATCAAAATACCACTAAAATAATTTATGTGATTGTCATTAATATTTCATTAAATGATTCAACCTCATTCCATGTAACCAAATTATATAAATTACCATTAAAACCTATTAATATACATAAATAATGTTTAATTTCAATTAATGTGATTTTAATCCATTCCACATGATCTCTGTTACATAAAAACAAATGAACCGATTGTGAAAATCAAGGAAACAAACACTACATAATGAAATAAATTCAATATTAATCCTATCAATAAGGACATAAATGAACCAAAAATTATCATAAACTAAAAAAAGTTTAATTGTTTCTGAATTATGTTTTTAATGTGTCTAATTTCACATTCTTGGACTATAAGGTCAAGATCAAAACATTCAGACTTAAGCAAAGGGGTTTCCCATCTTACTTTTATTTCGATGAGATTTCCATTATTCACAATTGTCTCTTATGTATGGTATATGTATTATACTCATTTTTGTTTCATATCTTTAATATGTTTATTTTAATGTAATTTAATGTAACATTTTAGGGTTATTAATTTTGGTTTATATGATTCAATTAGATATATTTTGGTAAGGGTTTTATACTTGAACATCCATTTTCATTGGGTTACTAATTATCTCTATTTATTATAATTAAATTCATAAATTTTAATATTTAATCCCCATAAATTAAATATTAATTCTCTATATATGTGTAGAAACCATAATCCTTCATTATTTTATGGGAGTCTCATGTTTTAAAATGATCATTCAAAATTCATTCTGAAATACAATCCTGTTTCATGGGAATTTCTAAAATAATTTCCTATTTTAACGGGTACTCTATAACCTATTTTTAAAAACCATTATCATTCTAAAATCACACATTTTTTTATGAAAATATGATATTGATTAAATTGTATTTTTATGTAAATATTATTCCCAAAGAACTCTACTTTTTAAATTAAAAGAGTATTTATCTCAAGAATTACTCATTTATTTTATTAGAATATATTAATTTATATCAGAACAGTTGATGATTATTATGA
This sequence comes from Viscum album, assembly GCA_963277665.1. Lineage (NCBI taxonomy): Eukaryota > Viridiplantae > Streptophyta > Magnoliopsida > Santalales > Viscaceae > Viscum > Viscum album. The sequence goes on along the minus strand of OY728148.1, from coordinate 1,916,561,929 downwards.
ATTATATCATCTATCATATTTAATTTAACGGTTTATGATTAGTTTGATAGTGAAAAATATAGCCTAATACCATTCACCAATTTAGTCTGAATGGTTATTGTATTTGCTTAATGTTTGGGGAACGAAAAATAAATTCATATGATAGCTTCAATATAAATGTATATGTTGTTTATGTTTATCCATATTCATATGTGGAATTAATTAGACATATTATGTGATGGTTGGTGGCCCTCTATATCACCTCAATACATAGGTTGGTCTCATGAGAAAAATAGATATGGACATGGCTAATGCCTTTCCGCTTTTTAGATATTGTTATGGCCAAGGATTTAATCCTTTTTAGATGTCATGGCCTTGGCCTTGATGATATATTTAAGATTTTATGAAATTTTCATCTCCCTCATTATGAAGAATTAAATTAACAGTCCCTCATGATATTTAAATAGTAGTATACCCTGATTATTCTTTATTATGACATTATTTATTAATCTCGTATTCCTTCCATAATGTGGCCATGTTTGTTTTTAGTGGAATGCGTTTTTAGTTATTCACCATGCCAAATGTTAATGTTTATGATCCCAACCGTGGTATTTAATAACCTTACTATCCATTTTAACTCACCCAATTCTGAAGTTTATTTTTTCCAGGACAGGAAGAGGTATATTACGATTGAATTATAGTTATAATCATTGATTTTTGGATTTCCCCAATGGAACTAATTTGTTGTTTTTCATTTAATGATTTATTGTTCAACTTATTTATGCATATGTCTCTCCAAATCATTAAACTACTATTTCTTTTAGGATACATATTTTTTGTAATCATGACAATCTAATGTAATAAGGCACCAACTTTGGGCAACCCAAGTCAGGCCTTTAGAGTTTGTATCAAAGTATGTTTAGTATAAATCATGGAAACAATATTTAGAAAACATAGATTAGGGAACAAATACTTAAAATAGTCTTTGAGGATAAACATAAAATAAACTCTTTCTATTTTTGTTAGAAAGAGATTATGTGGGTATTTCTATAAAATTCATCCCTATCTGGATACAAATAATGGATGTGGACATGTCATTGATTTACCTAGGAGTGAAATATCCAAACAAGAGTATTATGTTTCACCCAGGGTATGATTTTAAGGGACAAATGGATATACTGCGCAACATGTTTGACACTCTTAAGGGATATTCTAAGTATAATTCTAATTTTATTTAAAATCCATTATAAAGGATTTATCCGGCAATTGATTTTTTCACCATTTCTAAAAGCCAGTTTATGGGTTCCCAGTACCCAAACATACAACCAAGGATAAGTAGACAGCAAAAAGAGACAACATAGACATACACATCGTAATAACCAGATTCATCTCCACAACCCAAGCAGGAGTCCTCTTCACTGGTAGCTGATTCGCATTCTAGATTTCTCCAAAAACATCCACTTTGAACACGGCTGTGAAGTTGTTCCAGAACAGATTGATCTGGGGTAGCCTTCTTGGACTTGCTGCCCTTCTTAAAAGCCAAAGTTACCTCCTTATTCCTCTTTGATGAAGATCTAGTCATCATCGGCCTCGGAAGAAATGAGTAATCCTTCCTAGGCCTTCTTCTTGGAGTATTGGACAAAGGACCATCAACTTTGGGTATCATCTGATTCCCACTTTTAACAACATCACTAAAGGATCTACCAACTGGACCACTCATGTTCTCTTTCCCTCCCCCCGAAATCTCCCTTCCAGTTCCATCTCGCTCCCTTAAATTAGAAGTAGTAAGCTCTGTGTTGATTCCCAGCTTCTGAACAGGAGTATTGCACTCCATCAAAGGTGGCCGCCAGTCTTCAATAAGAACATTTTCCACAGGAGGTATGGCCATGTCCCCCAGCCTCTGATCCGTGCTCACCACCAAAGGACCGCTCCTTTCCCCATTAGAATTAATTTCCTCATACATGACACCTGCTTCCTGTCCCTACCAATCTGTCTGTTGGTCCTCCTTGGATTCTTCACCAACCGAAGCAGGATCATGCACCCTGCGATCAGCCTGTTGGTCGTCAACAATATCCAGACTAGCAGCCTCCTCCAAACCCACGTCTAACACATCTTCGGACATCCCTTGAAACCTGTTACTCAAAGCTAAAAAAGGTTTGGCCAATAGGTCATGGCCTTTAGCAGCCTTAGCACTCGTGGAGACAATCTCTGCAACACTGTCGACCCTTCCTTCCCCGCTTTGAGATGTACACAGATCACCCATGGGAGAAATAGGTACTCCCAAGCCCCTCCTTAACCGTTGGAAAACCTCAGACACCAATGTTTTACCCTGTGTTTCCTTAGCACCGGCAGTTTCAGACACCCGATGAGAACTCAACCCCTTCTCATCAAAACAACATGGACCCCCTCCTTTGTCAGCCGGTTCTGCAGCTCTTGAAACCAATCCCTCTTGAGTGCCATTATAGACACCAAACTCAGATCTCACCGAATCAGACTTCCCATCACCATGGGCCTGCCTCAACTGAGACTGATGCTCCCTTCAGCAAACTTCAACCGAATGGCCGAACCGCTTGCAATAACCACAGAAATCGGTCCAGTTCTCATAGGTAACTTTCTGTTTGCACCGGTAATCCTCGCCGATAGTTATCCAAATAGAGTCAAAAGGGATGCAGGATGCATCCATCTTGACACAGACATGGGGATTCACCAGATGGCATACCGCCTCAGTACGACAATCCGAGTAGAGGTATCTACCAATCATATTTACCAATATGCATATAATCGATGGGTTTTGGAACGGTAATGGAAGAGATGGAAAACTTACCCAGACAATAGTTTACGGCACGTCACGGTTCATATGTAGATCGAAGGACCAACGCAAAAGCAGGAAAGAAGATCCCTTAATGTTGTGTGGGCCCTCGCCCATACTCGGATGAGGTCCTCCTCTGAATCGAACCTAATCATAATTTGTTTGCTGTCCAGTAAACCAACCACCACTCTATCTTGAAGATCCCAAGCACCGAAGATGAAGCCGTCAAAATCATCCACAGAAGGTCTCCTGTGCTAGAACCGGGCCACCAGGGTGATATTTAGCAGGGCCGAGGCTTCCGAGAACTCAAAAGAGGAAGGAAGGAGATTCGGAAAACCATCGATTAAATATGGAACTTTAGGGTTTAAAGAAGACTTCGGAAACTGAGGATGAAACTCAGGGTTTGATAAAGGGTGAAAAGGACTAGGATTTCCATGAGACAACGAAACCCCCTCCCCCACCGAGGGGGGAGGAGCCAGCGTAGAGGCTGCCGTCTTCACCGGTCGTGGAGGAACCCTTGAAGCTTTCTCCCTCCATCTTCTAAAGGATTTAAATAAACAAATTCCATGATGAAACCATGATTGTGATTATGTGATTATCCATGCATTGAATTTGCATTTATGCCATGTATTTTACTATGGTGATATCATACATTATAATTCACAACCTTATCTATTTTACGTCATTACTTAGAAATTTTTCTTACTTTTAGTAATGGAAACTGTAGGAACTTGTGTATCCTTCTTTAGGATTTCCCTCATGTTCAATATAATGATGTAGGCTCTGGAGAAGCTACTACAGTGGAGATAATATAGATATATTGGTCCAACTGAATCATGTTATGAAGTATAACCTGACACTTATGAGAAATCATGAAAAACAATGAGGAAGAACTATTTAGGCCACTTTATACATCAATATCCTCTATCATTTAATCAGATTGAAAACCTATTCATTATGAAGTATTGGAAAAATTCATTTGAGAAGATATTACTCATCTTGGGATGAAACATAATAGAGATGGTTTTCATGGAATTTTATCATCTGTCTGGAGAAGCTGATCAATGGATGTCACTAATTAAACAAAGGATGATGAATAGATAGAAAATATGGAATGGAATTATTTTAAATAATGTTTATTTGATAAATACTTTCCACATGAAGAAAAAGAAGATATGGAAAGACAATTTCTGAATTTGAGGAAAAAAGAAAATTATAATGTAGCAATGTATGAAGCTAACTTCACAATGATAGAAAGGAATGTTGTGGAATATATATGTAATCCAAGTTCTAAGACTGATCAATTCAATGATGGACTAATGCTATTCCTCTTGGGGGCACCGGTCTTCCAAAATTTCTCATCATATGAAGATATAGTCTCATTTTCTATCAAGATGAAAAATGAGTTCTCCAAATATTATGACATTAAAGAAAAGCAATAGAAGAAGGGGGTTGCTGAAAAAATGTGAAAAGTATTTACCTAAATGGGGAAAAAGGGATGTGTTTGCATTCCACACCATGATAATTTTTGAAGAATCACCCTTATTCCTACTTATAAAAAAAGAGTGAGCTATAAGTGTTGACTAAAAGGTCATCGTTCTATTGTTTCCATGGGGGAGAATGATTATATTAATGTACAATGATATAATTGTATGGATATGTGACACTATGATAATTATTTTCCAAAGCGTCCAAAAAATGTTCCTTAGAAATGGCCAATAAAGTAGGGACAAGATTATGCATTCACAAATACTGATATTGAAGTATCAAATGACGTGGTGGAAAAAACATTAATCATTTCCTAAAACATAGAAAATGATTTAATTGATTCCTGATAATCACATTTGTTCATATCTTCCTAGTTTTCCAAAAAATTATATATTTATGATTTGATTTTATAATATAGATGGCAGTCAAAATCATAAGGGAAGTATAATTGAAAAATTATTATGTTCGGAAGTCCCCATTATTCCATATAAATGTGTTTTATCTGCTAATTTTATTGTAATAAACATTATTTAAATTAATGTAATCTTCAATATACATTGGCTTGTGAACCGTGATATAAATGATTATTGCATGAAGAAGGAGGTTACAATTTTTGAGGATGATATTGAATCCCTTCTCTTCATGTCAGAAAAATCACTATCTAATTCTCATCTAGATCCACCCCTGTAGTTCTACTAAATTCTATTATTGGGGAGTAATGGAATGAAACAACTATGGATGAGAAAATTAATGTTCAAATATATGATGAACTTATTGTGCATGAATATGTTGATGTGTTTCCAGAGGATTTACCTGGAAAAACTATAGAGTGGGAAATTCTGTTTTCCATTGACTTCATTTCTGATTCAAGGACCCTATTAATGACACCATTTAAAATAGCCAGTATAGAATTAGTGGAAATAATGATACGACTAGATTAAATGTGGGATGATTGAATTATTTTTCCGAGTTTTATTCATGGGGATCACTTGTTCTTTTCATTATGAATAAATATAAATCTATAATGTTTTACATTGATTAAATGAAGAATGATTATATAACAATAAAAAACATGTATCCCCTACCTCACATTGATGATTTATTTTATCAACATCATAGAGCCCAATATTATTAATAGATTTATCTTTGATCTAGATATGACTAGTTTCTTATGAGGAAATAAGATATTACAACTAAATCATTTCGAACCGGGTATGGGCATTATATGTTTATAGTAAAGCCTTTTGGACTGACTAATGCCCTCACTATTTTCAAGGATATAATGAAAAGAGATTTCAAGGATTATATTAATGAATTTGTGATGGTATTTATTGATGATATCATGGTATACTACAGAAGATACATTGATCATGAAAATCACATACCAACCATTCTGAAAACTCATAGTGGATGCAAATTTTATTGGAAGTTTAGCAAGTATGTGTTCTGAATTCATTCAGTTTCATTCCTTGGACACATTGACTCTAAGGTATAATATATGGTGATCCTATGATGTCAATATCTGTGCAAGAATGGAATAATCAAATGAACATAACTAAAGTAGGTTCATTTATTGGTTTAGATTGTTATTATCAATGTTTTGTTGAGAACATCACCTGTTTATCCAACCCAATGACCAAGCATATGCATATAGGGGTTATTTATGTATGGAAAAAATAATGTAAGGATTTTTCATAGAATTAAAGACGATACTAGTAAATTATCTGATCCAAATCCTACCATCAGGGAATGATGGGTTTGGGATATATAGTGATGCATCAATGAAATGACTTAGATGAGACCATATGCAGAATGGTAGAGTTATTTCGTATGTATCAAGGTAGTTAAAAATTTATGAACAAAACTATAATAATCCTGATCTTTATTTAGCTACTATGATATCTACTCTAACAATATAGGGACACTATCTCTATGATGAATGATGTGAGATATATATGGATCAAAATAGTATGATATATTATTTCTCTCAGAAAAAACTCAACATGTCGAAAAGTTGATGTCTTGAAATACTCATGAATTGTGAATGTACCATACCCTACCTTCTAGGAAATGAGAATATGGTATTTGATGAATTTATTTATAAGGATCATTGAGTTCTCAACAAAATGAGGATTGAAAAGGATTAATTCTACATGGATCTAGATAATATGGATATTGGGGATTATCAAAGAAGGATAAACATCACCAATTTTTCAAATTGTTTCCCAACCATATTTATTATAAATAATTAATGACTCACAGTCGGATGATTAAAATATTCAAAACAAAATTAATGTTGTGAAAGATGGGAAGTTGTCTAACAGCATGTGCGGAGATGGAATTATGATATTTGGGGAAGAGGCTATGTTTTTCTCAATACCCGAGATGAAAAGGGAGTTATTGGATGAAACTCATAGCTAAAATTTCCTTATACATCATGAGAGTTATAAAATGAATAGAGATATAAATGATTATTTCTGGTGGTACATCATGAAGCATTAAATTGCTGATTATTTATCAAGATGTCTAGTTTGTGATACTTCATGGATCACCTATCTCTATTGTTTCTGATCGTGACCGATGATTTACATCCAAATTATGGAAATTTATTAAGAAATATTTTGATACATAGATTAGATTGTGTACTAGTTATCACCCACATACTAACCACCAATCAGAAAGAATGATCCAAATCATAGATGGCATGTTGAGATCATGTTCACATGACATTCACGGTATGTGTGGTAAATATTTTCTTCTAGTGGAGTTTCCTACAATAATAGTTTCCATTCAATTCTTCAATTGTCATTGTATAATGCATTGTATGGATAAAGATGTCGTACACAAACATGTTGGGACAATTTTGGGGAATGGATTCTTGTGGGATAAGAGCATGTCAAGTGAAAAACATTGAGGGTAATGATTATTCAATGTTTTATCAATGTAACTAAAAGAAGAAAACAAATCTATTTTTATAATCAATTAAAATATTTGGTGTTTCATGTTGGAGACCATGTTTTTTAAAATATTCCTCCATGGAATGGTGTTATAATATTTTTGAAGAAAGGGAAACTGAGCCCTAGGTATAAAGGCCCTTTTAAAATTTTGGAGATAATTGGGGTTGTTGTATATCATTTGGCTATGCAGCCAAGCTTGTCTAAATTATAAAATGTGTCTCATGTCTCATTGCTAAAAAATATCATGCAAGACCCAACACATTTCCTCACCTATGAAGTTATATAATTTGAACATGATCTATCTCACTGTGAAAATCCTATTTGGATTCTAGACACTAAATAACAAGTTTTGAGGAATCAGATGACTCGGCTTGTAATGATACTTAGGAAAAATGAAAACACCAATGAGGTAACAATGGATCCCAATGATCTTATGATGATGAACTACCAAATTTTTTTTGTAAGGTATCATTATATTAATTCTGAGGACACACTTTTTGTAAGGAGTGGATAATGTTACAACCAATTTTTTTTAAAATAAATTTAAAATTGAAAGCATGAAAAACTGAGTCTAAAAAACACCAGTTTTTTAATACCTGGATATTAAATATAATTTTTCCACCTCTGAATTTTGGATTTTGAGAAACTAACACACACAATTCTGTTCAGTATGATATATAGAGTTTAGTAAGACAAACATACATTTTAGTGAATACTAAAATACCCTTAGGATTAATAGTGTTAAACTTATCAATAGTTACACACCCTTGTGAATAGTAACCTCACCAATGATAGTATATATATTGTAATTATGTTAATGTATGATGTACCTATGTTTTGGAATAAGTAAATAAATGTTTTAAAAACGGTCTTTTTCATGTAAATTATTATATTATATAAAAATTAATATAATCATACAATGAAAATTATTTTTTGAAAATAGACTTCATTTTTGTATTCTACCCATTAAAAACGAGTAGGGGGAATGTTTTGAAGTTTTCATGAAACATGTGAATTTTTTATGAATAGTAATGTATAAAAATTTACCATATATATACATTATTAGTTAAATTCATTATTTCAATCAACATGAATGACTTAAGAACACTTGATTTGAATTAACATGAAAATATTACAATTATTGGTCACAATAATAAACACTATTGGTTTTAGTTTCCATATAATATAATAATGATTACAATTATTGGAAAAAGCTACTATCCTCTCCTATAAAAGACCCACTCACTCCCTCTCTCTTCACTCCCCTAATAATTAAATCTATTTAATGTTATTACCAAATTATCTTCCCTAGTCACTATTCACTTCCTGAATATCCTACTATTTCCAAAAGACAAAAACCCTTCTTTAAAGATATTCTCAAGGAGGTAGACTCTTAAGGTAAATTCATATTCTATTTCATTCAATTTCATTTCATGTTTCCTTTATATTGTTATCTTATCCTCACCTAATCTATCCAAAATACCATGATAAACACATTATCATCTATATAATGTAATTATATCATCCAAATGGAAATCGTTCATCAATATCCTTACTATATCTCTTTTATTTTTTAAACAAAATCATTATCTATGAATTGACAATTTTCAACATTAGCAAGCGATAAAGTTTTTTTCCAATTTCACCATCAATACTAGTATTGAATCCATTTTTATGGTTGAAAAAGGATATACTATATTAATAATAAGAAATTAATTATTCTGGAACTAGAATATTATATAATATTTAATAATATGACTAAAATAATTCTTAATAATCAAAATACCACTAAAATAATCTACGTGATTTTCATTAGTATTTCACAAATGATTCATCCTCATTACATGTATCCTAATGTATAAATTAACATTAAAAACTATGTATGTTCATTAATAATTTTTAAATTTAATTATGGATATTTACATCCATTCCACATGAACTTCATTACATAAAAATAATTAAACAAATTTTCAAAATCAAGAAAATGAACACTCAAGAATTACATAATTCAATATTATAACTTTTCAATATGGGAATAAATAAAAAAATTATGATAAAATAAATATACAAATAATGGTTCTTAATTAAGTAATTAATGAGACTAATTTTATTTTTTAAGACTATGAGATCAAGATCAGATCATCCGGACTTATGGTAAGGGCTTTCTCATATCGCTATTATTTCCATGTGATTTTCATTATTCACCAATATATCATGGGTATGGGGTACGTATACATCCCATTTGTGTGTCATTTCATAAAACATTTTATTTCCATGACATTAAATATATAATTTTATCGTTATCAATTTTGTTAAATATGATTCTATTTGTTATAATGTGGTAAGGGTTTTCCAACCTGAACCTCCATTTTAATTCTAGTTACTCATTTTCTATTTTAATGTCAATTAAATTGATTAATATTCATTTTTAGTCCTCATAAATTAATTTTGGATTATATATTTATGCATGAAAACCATAATACTTCTTTATTTTAGATAAGTCACATTTTTCAAAATGCTCTTTAAAAATATGTTCTGAAATAAAATCATGTTTTAGAGAAATTTCTCAAATTCTTACATATTTTTATGGAAAAATTATAATCTATTTTTATCAAAAACTATCATTATAAAATAACAATATATATTATAGAAACAATATCTTAAATAAATTATTTTTTTATGAAAATAAATTTGCAAAAGAACTCTTATTTTTAATGTAATAAAGTTTTTATCTAAAAAATTACTCGATGATTTTATAAGAGAATCATCATTTTTTGAACAATCTTTTTGATTCTTATACATTATATCATATACCATATTCATTTGAATGGAATATGATTATTTTGACTATGGATACACTATCCTAAAACCATTCCCAAATTTGCCCCGAAGGGTTAGTGTTTTTTCTTAATGATAGGGGGAGTTAATTACATTTCATCTATTAGTTTTAATATTAATTTATATGTTATTTTTGTTTCTACCTGCTCATATTATGAATGAATTAAAATTATTATGTGATAGGTGGTCCCCACTATAGACTCTGAATACATCGTTATGTCTCATGAGACAAATAGATATGGACTTGGCAGAGGCCTTACCCATTTTTAGATATGGGTTCGGTCGAGGCCATAATCAATTTTAGATGTGTTGGCCAAGGCCTTGACGATATATTTTTAAATATCCAACATATTAATTTCTCTCATTATAAAGCTATAAATTCATAGTTCATGGGGTTATTTGACTAGTATAATACCCCAGAGTACCTTTTGTTATGGCATTATTTTTTCATCTCCTATTCCTACCATAATTTTTGTATGATTATTTTTAAATGTATGAGCTTTTAGTTATTCACTAATCCCAAGATTCATGTTAAGGATATCCTCCTAAATATTTCATACCCAAACTAAGAATTTTAGTTAACCCCTTTCTTATGTTATTTTTTCTTAGGTCATGAAGAGATATATTATGATTGACTTGCAATGAAATTCATTGTATAGTGGATGTTACCAATGAAACTTATTTGTTGTAATTAATTATAGGTTGTAATGTCTAACGTATGTATGAACATTGATTTTCTAAGATACTAAACTATTTTTTCTTTTGGGATATTAATTTCTTGTAATCATTCCAATGTAATGCAATAAGGCCCTGAATCTGGGAATCTGAGGTTGGGTTATTATAATTATCATTGTGGAATTAGAATGGTGGGTATTAATAGGGCTAAATAAATTATGAATATATATATATATATAAATTATTTATTCTATTGAAAAAAATAATCATTTAAACTAATATGATTTTTTTATGAAAATCTATATTTTTCAAAAATATTGTTTAATTGCACATTGCACGTATAATTTAAAATCATTTTTTACGATTTTTATAAATTTTATTTAAAAAAGAATATTTATTTATTATATATTAATATAAATTTTATCTAATAACATTTTTTGGATTTTTATAAAATGTTTCATCTTTATGATCAATAAAAAATGAGTAGTTTCAATTGAAAACTCAATTTTCATTTAATTTATATTAAAAGATAAATTATTTATTTAAATATTCTTTATAATGTAGTAGTTAATTTATTTTTAAATTGATAAAGGTTTTGTCACTGGAATCAATTTTTCATCTTATATTATGATATAAAATTGTAATCTTTTAATAATTTTATCAATCAAACCATTCTTTCTCAACATATCTCTGGGGATAATATGAAATTTAAATTACCCACATACATGGATTGAACATTGATAATGGATTCCATATTTTTAATGAAAATAATGTATAAATTTATATTTGTTCAAAATAGTTTTTAACCAAACTCTTTAGTGAAAACAATAAAAATTTATTATTGAGGTTTAGTTAATAATTGATTTATCTAGGGTTAATCTAAGAATATATATGGTTGGTATTAACAAAAAATTTCTCAAATAGATGTTTTTGGCCATATATTGAATTTATCTATAAATTTTTTATGATGTTCCCATATGGTAGGATTTTTGCATCATAAAAACAAGGGTCTGAATTAATATTTTCAAAAAATTGACAGCATTCCTTTCACCTCACATATAAAAGTCCCCACCCTCTCCGATACATTATTTTTCACACCACAAAAATAATTTTTATTGGACTATAAATGACAAAATCCCATCCAAAATTTAAATAACACCACCTAGAATCCTTATTTGTGAAATTAATACAACCTAGGAAGGATTTGTGAAATCCAAATGAGTTACCCAAAAATAGTTATTGTTATTCAATGAGTGATTTTATTTTATATCATTCTCCAACCACTTAATTTATTATTATAAAATTATGATATGATAACAAAAATATATCACATATAATTATTATTTTTTATAATAAGTTCATTACTTACTACCATATCCACCTCGATCAAATTGGTTACGAGATCATTATTATTGTTTATGAAGGATTATCACCTTGTGAATTTTTTCCATTCATTATTCCATTATAAACATTCGTGGTTATGAATAAATATAGATATAATGTATTTATATAATTTTTATAATATAATTAAACATATCTAGTAAATATATCATGTATATTTTTTAATATTTAATTCACACAGAATATGATACCATCGCTCATGTGAACGGTATAAAACCTTATCATGAAGCGATCTGACTCGTCTTACACTAATGCTTTACATGGAATATAATAAATTTAATGTCAATTAATATATGTCATTTAAATGAAGTAATTATTATATTAATTAAATATTTATCATTTTATATAGATACTCTATATCATTTTCATTCATTCCCTTTACTCACATAAAAATGAGATCATTGTTTATGTATGTGTGGACTACTGCCATCATGAAGTTATGTTTCCATATTTACATCAACAAACCACATAGATGATATATATAAGTATGTGATTTAGAAATTATGATATTATTGTGATTTAATAATGAAAAATATATTACTTATATTCTTCCATAATGATAGTTAATAAATGGAATCGTCAATCTTTCATATATATGACCTACTCTCTCTATGATCATCACACACAAAGTTTTTCATTTCCGATATATATCATTATTTAATCTAAAATTATAAATAGAAGATAAATTTTATAATAATATCATTATTATTATATTTATTATATAACTACATAATATGGCCAATAACATTATCATTCATGACCAACACGCATGAGAAAATAAGGCAATTAACACCTGAAAAAAATTAAAATATTGAAATCAGACTAATAAACTGGGAAAAAGATGTAATTAATGGATGATTAATTATTTTATAAATATTTATATGATATTTTTTTTAATAAAATAATAATTCATGAATGCATTATGATTCAATAATTTTCAATCAGAAAGAAGCATGATGTAAGGTATTTCTTAACACAATTTATGTTCATTGGTTTAATCTTATACTTAATTGACCACAAAATTATTAGATTATGTGTACCATGAATTTTTATTAGAACTTAATTTATTTAAACTTATTTTATGATGATATTAGTTGACACACATAATATATTCATTGATTTATTATCAATTAAATGTTTTGGTAATTACAAATATTTATTTTACAAACCCATTCTATTCTTCCTTGTTTACTCTTGACTTAATATTGAAGATATTTATTTTATAATTCCCTCATAAATCAATTTAGTTTTATTTATCTCTCTTTAGTAATTAAATTTTCTATAAATAGTGATATTTTCCTCAATTTTGTACTTAATTTAGTTGAAAAAATGTTTTTATGAAAATATGACTTCATTTGTTTCTCTGGTCAGAATTATATTTTCCCCAAAAACCTTTTTTCTAATAAAAGTTCAAGAAAATTTATTAACTTTTATCAATGAATTCATAAAAAAATATTACACCGTTTTTTTACTTTTTACAAGATATATTTAGTGGAATATTATATTATTTTAATTATTATCATTCTTTTGCTTTTTCTGAAAATGTTGATCGAAATTGTTTGTTGATTTCTTGAAATGGAACATTCCGATCATTTTAATATTCAAAATGAAGTTTTTTTAGCATGTATTTCACATAATAAATTACCCTTATATATGAATTTCAATTATTTGAATCATATTTTTAATTTTCAGAATTTATATTTTCATGGAAATCTATTTTCTATAATTTTCATTAAATTCATTGTTTCTAAGATAGATTATACAATAAAACATTTTCAAAATGATTTATATTTTTGTAATATTAATTTAAAAATGAAAAGGATGTATTACTCATGAATTTTTCTTAATATATATTTATTTTATATCTATTAATCAATGATAATTACCATTTATTATTACTCTAAATTGTTTATATTGTATTGATAAAATACTTGTTGTTCCTCTAGATGGTTTTTGATCATTTTGACCACGGAAAGTATTCAATTTCAAATCCATGATTCATTTTTGTGGTCATAATCTCTCTTTTAAATATTCATGTTCAACTGGATATAAAATTTCATAAACAATATTTTTGTAATAAATTTGTTTTTTATAATAATTTTTTTATTAGATGGAAAATATTGAAAAATACATATCAATTGCTCAATATTGATATTTTTATAAAAAATAATGTTAAAACAAATTAATGGATTATTTCATATATGATGAATTATATTGGCAAGTATTGAATTGTGTGGACTAGAAAATATAGATCCCCTCTATGAAACAATGGGTGTCATAAAAAACAATTAGTTTTCCAATACCAATGAATATGTACACATTTGTTAAAACTATGTTGTGAAATTCCTTGATAGTATATGTATAGTTTTCCAAACAATATCATTTTATACAAATTAGTTCTAAATAATCTTGTGAAAGGTATTAAAAGTATTTTTTTTCATATACCTGAGATAGGATGTCCCATACCTAATCATTCCCATCATTGGGAATTCAGTGTTTATGTTCCATGATATTTTCAAAATGATTTTATATCAGTGTACATTTAATTCTAATTTTATTGACTAAATGAAATGTTTTTTCAATTATTTACCATTCCATATTGAATATTTCATATAAAGTTTTTTAAATGGAATTTATGCATTGTTATTCAACATTATATTTTGATAATTTATACTGATTAATGATATAATCAACTCTACAAAACCATTACTTTAGATTTGAGATGACCCGTCATTTTTTCATTTCTCATTAATATATGAAATGTACAATGCATAATAAGAAAACAAATAATAGAGGAAATAATTTTATTCTCAAAACATATTTCCATTTCTTTTATTCAGATGTAATGTCAAACAAAGGTACGTATCATTTTTATCTAGACTACTATA
The DNA here is from genome assembly GCA_963277665.1 of Viscum album. Taxonomy (NCBI): domain Eukaryota; kingdom Viridiplantae; phylum Streptophyta; class Magnoliopsida; order Santalales; family Viscaceae; genus Viscum; species Viscum album. The sequence goes on along the minus strand of OY728148.1, from coordinate 1,916,546,894 downwards.
TTATTTATTATGTTGGGAAGTATTTCAACTTGTCACATCCTACTGTAATGAGGCACGGACCAACTCTAGGTTGTAGGATTTTTTGTTGATATAGTTTTTGTCAGAAACAAATTATTACAAACTTAGGAACTATATTAATGAAAACATATATTGGGGAAGATAACCATTAGATAGATTATGAATATAAGTATAGAATAACCTCATAAATGATTTTTAAGGATGATATTATGTATTTTAATGATTTATATACCTGTTTGGATATTAAAGATTGATTTTGTTCTGGAATAGGGGATCAATGGTTAAATAACTCAAAAAAGAGAACAATGGTCTTGATTGATTCATCATCGAGTGCATGAAAGCATGCCTTATTTCACACCATGTTTCATAGTCCTGGGGTATTCCTATAATAATTAACATTGTATTTATAAAAATGTTATGAATGCTTTTAAAATAAGGATACCCATAGGAAACTATGTTTATAATTATGATTTTATTTATACGTAAATTTATAAATTTATTTTATTTTTTTCCTTATTTTTTGGATTTTACAGTTTTTTAAATAATGTGATCAAATAAATTGTATTACATCATTTATAAATGGAACCTAGAAAAATTAATGGGAACCAAATCAACACACATAATCCGAAGAGTAAAAATGGTAATTTAATTGATCATTTGAAGCTAAAATTTGGATGTAAAAAATTAATTGTAACATTTTCATCAAATATGTGAATAATATCATGTATTAAAAAGATAGATATATAATTATTTATTTATTATAGATTCAAATGGAAGAAATTGAATAATAGGGATTATGAGAAAAAAAGATAATTGGATTAATGGAATGATGAATTTTTCTACATGTGACAATTGTGTAATGAAACACCGTTGTTCGTTCTTAGATGTAATAGTATTTTTATACATGTTCGGAGATACTCAGGTGATCAAATGGTTAATAAAAATTATTAAATTTTTCAATGATTCAATTATAAGGATATAGGTAACTACCCAAATCAATGTCTGGATAATTAAAGGAATATACCATGTATGAATCTAATCGATCATGTTTTTTTATTTTATACCCAATGATAAAGAGTAATGTTTATTGTTATTTTTTATAGATTAATTATTTTTGTATTTTGAGTATTTTATCCAATGATTTCATATTTATAAGAATTACAAAATATATAAGTATTGCAATATAGTATTTGATCAATAATGATTTGAATGTGTATATTGAATGGTATGGATGGGAAAACATTACACAATGCCAAGTTGAACTTCTTATAAAACACCTGAATTATGACACTTAATATATTTATGATGTGGATATAACTAATTTTTTATAAATAGATAATTTATATGTATATTTTAATTTGATTTTAGTTACTTCATCGGAACTGATTAGTGATTTTTTTGAAGAATTAATTTATCCCTGATCGAGTTTAAATAAATTTTTTATTTGGGTAGTATATCTAAAAGTCTATATTAAACATAATTAAAAAGGAATCATTCATATTTTCATTTATTTTTTCTTGTAATTATGTTTATTCTATTTTTTCAAGAGGATATATGATGATGTTATTCATATGAATATTATGTGATGATTATGGGAAACATAAATTGTTTGCTTAATGATATGTTATGTTTAAATATTTAGTGACATCAATTATATTGATATGGTTTAGAGTATTTTGGAAGGTCCATGATGATAGACATTTATTTAATGGTTTATGGTAAACATTCATCATGGTGGTAGAGATTAATATATTACATCTCTATATATGGATATTTACATAAGGGTTAACTTGTGATACCCATATCATTCTGGAAAATAGATTGATATATATGTAATTTCTTATCACTCTTTTATAGAAATTAAAATCCATTAAAATTGATTTTTAGTTCATTAAGTATTTGAAATTCATTTAGGGATATTCATTTACTGGATTAAGAGATTAATTATAAATTAATTGAAGAAAAACCAAATTCTAAAATTATTCCTTGAAATAGAAACATGTCAAGTAAGTATATCTCATTATAATATTTGACCTTAAAAGAATAAACCAACTTCGGGAAAAATTATCATGAAAAAATTGGTGTCCTATTACAATCATATTAGATTTTTTTAATGGGTTTTTGAATCATCGAAATTTATTGTTTTTAGGCCCTTAACATTTTGATGGTCACTCACTTTCTTTTGAAAAATGAAATTTATCACTCCAAATAATTATTTATACATATCATCTATGTCAATATATACAAATTCTACCAATTTTCTCTAATATAAAATCATAGCTATGTGTTTTTGCAGAATTCCATTGTGCATCCCTACCACTCATATTAAGATTATATTTTGTTAACAAAATTTAAATTGTTGGGTTTTAAATAGTGATATTTCTAAATATTAATCATTTTATTATAGAGATCAAGTCTAAATATAGAGGATTTAAATTATTAAATATGTGGGCAATTATGAAACCTGAAATTATAAAATATTAAAAACATATTTTGTAGTTTGTATGAGACGAAACAAAAAATGTAGAAGAGAATATAACATCCTACGATTTTTTTTTATTTTTATTTTTAAATTAAATATCTTCTATATATTCCATAACACTCAACAGTAATTATATATTTTGTTATGTGAAACATTAAGTTGAAATGAAACATGATATATTACTAGAATAATTTTATTTTATGAGATAGTAATAAAATTACAATTAGAATGGTGGGTGTGAATATTGTTTTCTGAATTAAAAAAAAATATATATTAATCATTTCATTTATTTATTATGCATAAATAAGGTAACAGTTATTTAATATAGAATGAAATGTTTTATGAAATTTTTTTTATAAAAGACGTTTTAGTCACGCTTTGTTCACATAATTTAAAACTAATATATAACACATTTATAAAATTATTTCTTTTAAAAGTTTCATTAATTTTTTAAATAATTGTATCAAAATTATATCTTGGTGAAACTTTTCAATTTTCGTGAAAATATATTTTTTATTAGTAGTAAAAAATACTAAATTTTAATCGAAAAAATCCTTTTTATTAAATTATTTATAAAGCTAAATTATATTTTTATTATTTTAGATTATTATATTTATATAATATATCAATTAATTATTATCTGTGTCATTGGACTAATTTTTATAATAAATTTATATATTAAACATCATAATATTTTTATCATTTTCTTTTAAAAAACATTCATTCTCATCATGTTTTTGGGAGTTAATGTTAAATTAAAAAATTCTTTTTTTGTTAATTATATAAGTAAAAATGGAAACAATATTTTTGATAAAAATAATTTTCAATTTCTAGTTAGTTAAATTGACTTTTTTTACAAAATGTTTACTGTAAATGTCATTAAAAATCATTATCAAGGATAAGGAAACAACTGAATTACTTGGGGTTAAACTAAGAATATAAGCATTAAATATTACCTAAGAACATATCCAACACTCATTTTTTGGACCTATTTCAACCTTATAAAATATAGTTATATATGGTACAATTTTAAACTCTTTTGGTATGATAACCACATGAATATGATTTTATATTTAAAAAAAACTACAAATATTTCCTTCACCTGACTTATAAAAAACACCCATATCCACTCTTCTTCACACATTCATACACTTTTGGTTAATCCATGACCTACCCATATCACATCCCATATTACTTCCCCTCACACAATAATCCTTAGTCTATGTAGAAGTTCAACCTAACAAGGCCTCTGTGTAAACCTATGAAATATACCAAAAAAGTGGTCACATTTTTCAAGGAGCACTATTATTTTATTTGAACCACACCTCCTTAAATTATTAATAAACCACAATGAAATTACAAAATAGTTATGTTACATATATTGGGATTTTATTATAACAATTACCTTATATATATATGTATCAACCACCATAAAATAGGTTTGAAAATCAGAATTTCTCTACAAAATGTAATATCGATTCACGAACCTATGTTATTAATTTTTTAACACCTTTCATGATTGTGTATTTTGAAGGATATAAATTATATATATTATATTAACAAAATATATATTCCCATGGAGTAATTATATGATATATATATATATATATATGTTTTATTTTCCACTACAATGGGGATATAATCACAACTCTCATGTGTAAGGGAGACTTCCACCACATGAAGAGACACAATTCATATTTCACTAACACTATATGTGGAATGTAATAAAATTAAATTTATATATTAAATGATATATAAATGAGATAATATTAATATTATGGACATATTTATAATTCACTAATGTTAATATGTTTTTTATTTCCTACATTTTCAATTAATGATGATAAAATCATTATTGTACATGTGTACTACTTCCGTCATGAATCGAAGTGACTACCATTTAATATAAACTGAAATAGGAGTATATATATTTATATAATGTTTCATATATAACATTATTATAATATTTTAAATATAATATATTACCTACCTACTTTCTATAATGATCATTAAAAAATTTCAATGTTACTCAAGTGTATGTACAAACCAGTGTCCACATAATCATATCATACTTCCTTTTCCATAACATATTTTCATTATTTATTTTAGAATAATAATTTAAATATTAGTTATATAATAATTTCATGATAATTATTTTTTATAAGATATAACAATAATAGATGACGACTAAATAAATCTTTAATACTGAAACACATGAGAGAAATAAGGATATTATCACCCAAAATAAAAAAATATATTCAAATATAACTAATGAATGAGTGATTATGTTTTTTTGAAAAGATAATAAATGAAATTATAAATTTTACTATGCTTATATTGCAATTATTTATCATTTTTAAATCAATTATACAAGATTTTATAGAATCTGACTTCAAAAGGAGTCATGATGTAAGAGAATTATTAACTCAATTTCTATTTATAGGTTTAATTTTCTACTTAATTGATTATGTAATTATATTATTATATGTACAATGAGTTTTTATTAACATATTTATTTTTGCCACAATTAATTTATAGATTTATAATTTAAATACAGAATTTCATCATTTATTAATTATCACTTCAACGTTATATTTATTATAAAGGTTTATTTCATACATTCATTCTAATCAAGATTGTTTTCTCATGAAATTACATTGATGAAAAATATTTTATAATTTCAAAATAAACCAATTTAATTTTCTTATAATGTAATTATTCAAGATATATTCATATAATAGTTCGATTTCTAAACATATTCATACTTAAATTTATTAAGAAAATGTTTCTGTGAAAAATTGTAAACATTTCACTCTTCTATAGGAAATAAATTTTACATGAAAAAAATGTTTTATAGATGTAACATCATCACCCGGGACATAGATGACAGTGCTCATACTGGTTGGTCACAAGACCTCATGCATGCCTCCTTGTTTGCTATAGCCTTTTGATTATTAGCAGGGGTTTGGTAAGTAATTCATTGAGATACTAGAGTACCTTTTATCATAGTAAAACACTATTCGAATTAATTAAGAAATATTATATGATGGTATAACTAAAATAATAATCATATAACCATATAATGGGAGGGAAAAATAATACACAAGTTAAAGGGAAAATAAGAATTTTTCATATAAGTGTTTGTTGTATACAATGTAACTGAAATTAAAGACACTATGACTCCCTATAAAAGATCTAAACCATGTTTGGTCGCCTCATAAAAAATCTATCCCAAATCTGGAATCTGCTTAGGTCCCTTTCTCTTATTTTTAATTCTAATAATATAATCTATTTAGGTACCTATGAAAAATCTGTAATAGGGAGTGAGTATAACGCATTAGGCCATAACCAACATTGTCTAAAACTAATCTGATCAAACAAAGAATATGTAGTTCTATAAAAATTAAGTATTATGCATTAATTACCAATTATTAAATTATCATTTTTTCTTGTCTATCTATATTAAATCAAGGGTTCCCAATGAGACTCGTACTCCAATAATAGACTCATATCATTCCATACACTGAAGTGTTCCCTAGCTGATATCATATCAAAATACCTGGTTCTTTCTAGATATTGATGAATTCAAAGGCTCTATGATATCTCAGTACCTCATTCGATTCATGATCGATTTCTTAAATATTATAATGTTATAAAGTAACTTTAAGTGACATTATTTCCATTGTTTTTTATTCATATTTATAATACACATATCAAATATTACCAATTTCCAAAACAAATGTAATATTAACATGTTACAATTCTGACTCCCCAATGGAATGACCATGTTCCTATTATCTTACTCACAAGTATAATTACTATGTTACCATGTTTAATTATCATTAGAATGACCATGTTACCATTATCTTACTCATAAGTATGGAAACTATGTTACCAATTGTACATCTTAATTCATAAGGATCATGTTCCAATTCTTAATCAAATAATTATTTCATCATTTAATTACCCACCCCTTTTCCATTACTAATTGAACAATTAGATAAGCACATAAAACCATTTAGTTAACCCAAACATTAACTAAAATCTTAAATGAAATTAAAAATTAATCAATTAACTAACCAATACCACAATTTATATACCATATTTAATTTTTAAGAATTAATTATCCAATTTTTATTCCCCACTCCTCATAATAAATCCCACATTTAATTATCTAGATCAAAATATCAAATCTCATAATTAATTAAAAATTAATTAAATAACCATATTCAGTTCAATATATCATAATTGATCTCAGATTAATTATCACGAACTCAATCCCAAAATATCATAATAAATTTTCCAAATTAATTTTAAAATAGGATATCCCCTTAGTCTCATGATTAATTCATCAACAAATGATTTATTTCAACAATTACTCAAAAAATAATTTGGATAACCAAATTGTCCCATTATAATAATGAAAATTTCTAAATGATAAAAGAAATTACACAATTTTTCAAATACTTATCAAATCCATGACTGTTGGTATTTTATTTTAGACCATTAAATTAATCAGATGACAGTTGTTTTCTCAATGGAAATCCCCAAAATATGAGTTGCATAGTGATATAGAGTTGCATTCCGGATATATATACATAAATCAAGAACAAAGAACTGATGATATTATCAATATAGATCAAGATCACATTGATTTGTTTTATATCTAATGAGAAAAAAATAAACACATCCAAAATATCAAGGAAATCATAAGGGTAGTCATCAGGATGAGATCCAATTAGAAAGAGATGAAATGATATTCTATTTGGTCTTTGGATATTGAATACAAAATGTTGGATGACCTTAGAACCCTTTTAAAAATCCCTATGATCACCCAAAATCATCCATCCCCGAGAAAGGTCAAGTAGGATCTGTTTCAGGGTATTGGTATATTTTAAAATTTATTGAAGGGATAAAGGAAACTGTGAACATGATTTCTTGGACAAGGGAACAATTTTAGCAATACCACGTTCCAACCATGTGGTCCTCAAATCCTGGGGTTGAACTCTTTCTTAGATTTGGGTACACAGTTTGTCAAACAATGCACAATTTGTTCCATCCTCTCTAACTTGGTTCAACCAGTCTCCTGTGTTGGGGGTACAACTTACCCTTACTATGCTCCAACTATATATAAACACCTTTTGTCAAAATATAGAAAACTCCACCGAAACACACCCCAAAGTCATAACTCCAGATATAGGTACTTAAATAAGAATGTAATTTACTAGAATTAAAGCCCGAGTGTAACGAACCAGATATTTATAGAAACATACTTTTTCATATCTATTAATATTTTTGAATAAGATATTAATTTATGATAATTTGGTCCCATTTTTTGATGGTGTAATGAAGACACAATAATGAGTTTCATTGAATTGTTACGTTGCACACAACTTTGAGTTATAATGAAATATAATATAATTATATTATTATTTTAAATGTTAGATAACTCATAACCATTGTATTGGTGGGAATGAATAGAACTGACTAAAATATAATTACAAATGTTTATTAAATGATTTTAGTTTTATCCAATAAATTTTAGAGGCATAAAATAAGATTGGAACCAATTTTAAACATGAAATTGTCTAATATTCTTTAAAAGGTGTATTTACCACCTTTTGACGGAGAACACTTTATAAATCATGTTTTTCTTTCACTTTTAAATTTTCCATTTGAAAAAATATCTTCTAATTTAGAAGAAGGTCATAAAAATTTACTATGTTAAATTTTTGGTATTTTTATGATAATGGTCATTTTTAATGGACAGTTAAATATACTACATTTTAATTCAAAACTAGTTTTTAATCTAATTTATTTATATAGTTATATTAAACTTTTTATTGGTTTTAAATTGTAATTGGATTATATTTTTACCATTTAATCGTTTTTTGTTCATTGTACGTAATTACACTTTGTTATTGGACATAAATGAATGTCCAATCTTTTGATATTTATTATTTCTTAAAAAACATGTTTTTTCGTTTTGAAAATGAGAATAAATTTAAAATAAATTTCTACAACTTGTGGGCATAGAATTTAGAAAAATGTGTTCTATATATTGAATCATTAGGTCCAAATTATTTAAATTGGTAACTTTTATTTTTAGACATTATGAATAGTAACATAAGTAAATATTTTATTTACCATGGTTAAAGGGAAAATATGGTAAATAAGGGTAAAAAATAATATTATAATAATATTATAGTGCCCTTACCCATGTATTAACCCTATTGGCAGATACATGGCTGACCATGGGATTCTTTGGGTCTATTTTGGGACCTCATGGAGCCACTTCTAGGTGAATATGAAAATTTATAAATTCCAATTTAATGTTAATTAAAATGTAACATAACCAAATATCATTTAGTACAAAAATGTATATGGAGTTATAATATCTCTTATAATATAAATATTAATTAGAAATATAAAAAAATTCTACAACATGGTATTTTATTTATAATTTTTATTCATCAAATAAATAAATTTATTTATGAAACATGATGATGTAGTGATTTCCTTTTAAATGAATTTTTCCAATAAATTATATAATAAATCTTAAATGAAATTTATTATGAAATTTTTTAATCCATACAATAATTTTAGAGATAAAAATGACTTCTTGTCTTTTAATTAATTAATCATGTTCAAAATAATCATGTTTTTGTATATTTTCTAAAAGTATTAATATGAATAGTTTAGAAATTGACATAAATATGTTTTTAAAACAATTAATATTTTATTAAATTATAAAATAATCAAAAAAATATAATATTTTGCGAAATGACATATATGATGTTAATATTGTCATAATATGTTCCATTTTGGACTCTTGGCATTTTATTGTAAATATAATTACCATCTATTATTAATATACAAGAGGACATTTTAAAAGATAAATAAGTTCACTAAAGGTTAAAGGTAAAAGATAAAGTTTTTTTTATGCCCTAACCATGTCTAAAATCCATTGTATGAAGATATTTAAAATACTAATCATCTTGTATTATAAATAAATGAGATTTCATACTTTTGAAACAAAAAATAGTTTTATAATAAAAAATACTTTCAAATGTTCCAATAGATCCCCTCCTCCCTCTAATAAAATGACACCATATCTAACCCATTACTCACATCTCATGATCCTCTTTCCTCACCCAATATGTTTCCAAATATTCTCCTAACATCCCAAGCTTCCTCCTAGAATCCTTACCTTATGCATAAGACAATTATTGAGAGCCCTTTGGCTCAAATCAAAAGATGTTACCCGATTTGAGGTAACATCTTTTCTCAAGATTCATTCCAAAATATTTCCTTCTCTACTCCATATAATCTTCATATTCATTTTTTATATTAAAACATGAATATCCAAAATATACAAGTTTTTTATGAGAAGTATTTTAATAATAGTTACACACACATCTATATAATGGACACGAACATACTGTTTTTGTGTACGGTGAACTAATGCCTCATGAAATGGTGATTATTTGATTTTCCCTTACCATCTCTCATGGAGGCCATTATGATGGAACTGTAATTTTATATTATATTTATGATATTTATTTTATTTATTTAATCTATATTCTTCTGTAATTTTAATTTAGAATATACCATTATTCTTTTCAATTTTTATAAATACAATAATTTAATTTTAGGAAATGTGGACTATTTCCCACTCAAAGTGATATAAATCATTCATACCATACATGGAATATATAGAAGATAATGATAATAACATTATTTAATGTACATAAAATATGATATTACACTAGAATAATAATATACTAATGTATCAATAAGTTTTATTTACTTTAAAATTTAAAAAATGAAATGAAAGTAGCGTTCATGTGTACACACAGCTTACCATCTAAATTAACGATGCATTTCATTTTAAAATATCCAATTGATATAGAAAATTATAGATACATAAGTACTTGATATATATTATATATATTATATTTAAATCATGAATAAAAATATAGGGATAATGGATTTTTGACCACATTGACAATTTCTAATTATAAAGAAATTCATTTATGACTCAAGTTCCGAACACTGATAAAATTTACGATGTGAACTCAAATAATGAATTAATTGTTATATTTAGGTTATAAGAGATATAAAATAAAAAACGGACATTTAAATGGTTATGAATCAAATTTAAATTAACTTATGTTTATTATTCACGAAGATCAAGGAACACATGTGACGAGTCAGTCTCAAGGTAATGGAACGTCAATACCCTATTTCAATTCATTGGGTTAAACATATACTTCCTTATTTTGTCATGCTATGAATATACATGAATGAACTCTTATTTTTTTCACATACTATCCACATATATTGGGTGTATTTATGTTTTTCTCACATAATTATGTCATTGATTTATTTTTAATCTAGTGAATGATTCAATCTTTGTAAGGGACTACGTCACAGTCTCCTTTCATTGAGACATATCATAATAGTGTGAACTTTTATTAACCTATAAATTGTACATACATAAATTTTGAAAATTTATATCACGATTTTAAAAATTATCATGATATTTATAGTTTTATTTGATGTTATTCGTTAATTATATATTTTCAAGAATTTCTCAAGTGGTAATGAATTCTTTATCTAAAAAATAGTTTTTAATGTTTTAATTATTTAAACTTATAAATCCTTATATTTCTTGTCCATGTAATAGAAATTTCATTAATGATTCATTTATATAGTCATGAGTGTTGTAAAGTGTAAAATACTTTCAATATTTTTAGAATGGTATGGGACACATTGATTCAAAACTCTTCTATTTGAATGTTTTAAATGAATTGATTATGTCAATATATTGAATTGATATCCTGTTATGGCTATATGGAAATGTATTCCTTCCATTATTATTGTTTATGTTTTATGAATATGATATGATTTTTGGGGATTGTTTATACATATGGGTGGTTCCATGATAAACCTAGGGAGGGTGAGCATGAGATTGGTGTCCAATGTGTTGGGTAACAAGACAGTGGTAAAGGTTATTGTTTCACATCATATATTTACAGAATAGAATGTGATCGGTATTCCAAATGTAACTCCCTGTGTAGTTATTAATGAAAAAATGTAAATATCTTATGGATGCCACATGTTACCATTATATTTTATAATTTCTATTTGTAATTCAGAAATATTATGATATCAATAGGTGTTTTAAAAATGATATATTTTTTATGTATTGATGGAATAATGATGTCATTCTTTATTTTATAACCCATACTATGATTTTAATTCTCAATCCATGTTTTCAAAAAAAAATCATAGTGTATAAGGAAGGGTAAGATAATGGAATAATTCAAGAAGATTTATATCAAGAAATGATTTCTTTTTTTCTTTTACGAATTTTTATTTCATGAAAAAGGGATAATGAGTAGAAGTGTCTTCTTTGTAATATTTGAGATGTAATTAAACATTTATGGAATAATTTAATAATACCTTATACCTGAAAAGGTTATCAATTTTAATTCTGAACTCAATTAAAGATTATATATTGTTTAATGATGGGGCCTGATAGTTGGTATTTGGGGTCGGTTTATATACAGTTGGATGTTTGGGTGTTATCTATGAATAAGTGATATATGCATAACGTCTTGCATATTATAAAGAGACAATGATATTTTAGATCAATTGAATGATTTTATGATAACATGAATTAGTATATCATATTATCTAACCTATTCATAATATATTATATGATGTTATTTCTGATATACTCATACTGAACATTTTGGTTTTAGTAAATGGCTTGATCAATTAGTAACCAATGTAAAATTTGATGTTAAAAAAACAATGATGTTTTTATGAATATTCAACTGAATGAAATTGTAGATGAAATGTGACCTCTTTTAGTTATTCTCATCTAACAATATGGGGTTATGATTGACCACCTGAACCAAGGTGATTTCTATAAGGCATTGTACATGTGAGAAAAAAAATCCATATGGATATTCAGGTAATAATAATAAAGTTATGTATATCAAAAAACCTACGTGTCCAGAATGTGGAAAGAAACACCTAGGATAATGCTTCAAATGGGTGAGATGATGTTATTGATGTGCTAATGATGGTCATAAAATAAGAACCTTACATGGACAAAGGAAGAATCTGGTTAACCCTAAGAAAGGGATATAAGTTCATTTCAAGGGATCAATAGAATGTTTTAAATGTATCGTGCATGGTTACTATAACGACCCATACTTTACATACATTGTTAATACTTCAAAATTGAAGCACACTTATTACAACATATGACAAAACTACAAAGGACCGTATAGGTATAGTGCCTTTAGAAACTGGGAAACATAAACAACTGGTTCATAAATCTTCTACAGTGTCTCCCATTTATTTCATCATATCTAGGGTCCCTTTTAGCATATTCTACTTAATATCCATCTTCCTGACCTGGGGAAAAGAAAACATAAAAGGGTGAGCTCAAATGCTCAGCAAGGCAAATAAAGGAAATAAAAAATCATATCATATCTTTTTGAATATCATAACCTACAAAAGAGATCATAATATCTTAACATGGAACAAATCACAGGAGTGAAAATGAGATCCCCATAATCATAACATAAAACTTGAAACTTTGTGGCATGCACACATAATCATGGAAAATCATTTCTTGTTAGTCATGACTCATCGCCAAGACTATCTTAGTGGACAAAGTCCCTTTCTGAACCGAGTTCACTCCTCGTTTCAGTCCTGTATCACTGAAACGAAATAACCTTCCGTTCCAGCCATGTCTATCTCATGAGATATAAAATCTTTACCCAATGCATTGGAGGGAGATATAGGTCCCACCCATCTTATAATGAATCCTTTCTTATGTGTGCCACATAATCATAAAACATACATCATCGCATAACACATGAAACAAAAATGGGATTCTTGAAACATCATGACATCATAAATCAATTCATATAAGATAAAGGAATTCATAAAAATAATTCCATCACAACATGATCAAATCAATGTAATAATAGGGATAAAAACAGAACCCTTTATTATTTTAGATGGAAAATAATTTTGATAAAACACTTGAACTCCATTCTTGAGGAAAATATCCTTTCGTCTTCAAAAACATTTTTCCTTTCATAACATGTCATACAACTTTAAAATAAAAGAAGTTGATTAAAAATAAACTTGAAAACTTGTAAAGGAAGCTTCTTGGAAACAATGTTTTAAAAATCCATTCATGCCGTATAAGTTTAAAAAAAACATTCTTCGTACTTTTGTAGAAAAGTCAAAAAGTACCTCGTACGGAAAAACGACAAAAGATTCCTTTCATATTTTTTACTAAAAACTCACCTAAGGGTAAAATTGGATTTAAACTATTGCAAGTGGATGGAAACAATATTTCATATTGAGGGAACATGGATGTGGATGATAAAATACACCCCAGTAAATACTTACGAATAAACAATCTCGGATAAAAATGAGATTGTGATATTTCCCTTACCTTAGGTCCGATTAGATTTGTACGTGTCCGAAGCTCCTGTATAATGGTTTAAATAATGTTATTGACTTATTCCAGAATCATACATATTTATATTATATCATATATGGTCATATTATTAGCTTCTTGTTAGTAATATTTCATTGTTACTTGTTACTTGGGTCTTTATAACTTTTTGTTCTTATGCGTGTTTTGTCGAATAAATTCTTATTCTTATCTTTAGGTTATAGATAATTCATTTCCAGAATGGTATTAGTGTATTATATACCATATTCATTCATTCAATTCATTTATATAATCATTGTGAAATGAAGATCATGTAGAACGAGTCGCATCACATCGTGGAGACGGTATTCCGTACGTACGCACGAGTGATGATATCATTCCTATGATCGTGGAATTGTATTGGAGTATATATATATTATTTCAGTATCAATATTACTTCATAATAATCATATTTAGTTACTCATTACACCATTATAACCATCCTTGTAAGGTGATGGTGGAAAATAGATTACACCACGGCGTGGAGACGGTATTCCGTACGTACGCACGCGTGGTGATTTCATTTTTCCGTAGGATGGATAGAAGGTGAAATAGGGTTGTTTCATATTTATAATAACATATCAGTATGTAAGTAATACTGATGTTATTACTTTATCATGAAACAACTAAAGAAGAAGAAGTTGAAGAAGAAAGAAATTGAAAAGATCGGTAATGGATATTACCTCTTCTTTGGAACGCCTCTTTGAATCCTCCACTTAAGGAACTAAAATTGGTCTTTGGAGAAGACCAGGACCTCTAGGATTATTCTAGGGAAGTGGAGAGGAGAAAATGGCAGGGGTTGGCCGAGCTTGAGTGCTCAATTTGGTGTGAGGAGGAGGGGGAGGAGGTGCCCTTTTATAAGGGAGGAGAGGGGCACCTTAGGAATATCTCAAAATATTATTTTATATTAAAGTCCAAATCGGTTTATAATGGTTCCAAAGGGTCTTATTTCGAAGCTAAAGTGGGGATGGGTCGAAATCCTATCAACCAATAGGATTTAAACAAGTTTAGGGTATTATTTTAACCTTATCAATTAGATTTAACTCTAAGTTAATTAATTTAACATTTACCGTGTCTTTTTGTTTTCTTTCACTATATGGTTAATACACTTACTATAACATGCCAAACGAACCCCAAATTGTTTATTATTAATATATATATCCTTATCTAAGTCATTTGGCCGAACCTTATATTTTTAGGAATAAAATAACAATTAATAATATAATAATTGATTTAAAAACTATTTTGTGTCAATTTTGACACTATTTGATATATGATTTTTTTGAAAGTCATAACAGAATTATATGTTCGAAACAAGTTGATTAAATCAACACTAATATATCATAGTAACCTAGAAAATTAGTGGAATTCATAAAAATTCTCAAATTACATTTATGTTGGTGTTTATAACATCAATTATGTCAATATTTCATTAATAAGATAATTACTGCATCATCTTTGTGTCATAAATAAATTAAATTATTTGATGTCTAAAAATTACAAATAAAATATAATCATGTAGGAAATATTTTTAGCTTTCTAATGAATATTTACAATTGAATTAATCTTATGTATAACCCCATATTAAAAATGATTTACTTATTAAACTTTGATTTTAACTATTTTAACCCTTCTTTAAATAAATTAATAATAAATGTCCTAATCTAATCCAAGTGGGCCTAAATGGTCATATTTTATTCCTAAGTTTGTTTTTGGTCGAATTACACTTGTCCAATAGAATTAGGACATGTGTTAGGGTAATATTAATATCATATTTACCCTTAGTTACCCTATTTACTATTAACCGCGGTAAAAAAAGTAAAAAGTTACTATTCACCAAAAAATTATTTTCATCTCATTGAACCACATTTTAGTCCTTGATATTAACCGTGTCTCTCGGATTTTCGAAATTCCATTCACAGAAGCGGTAAAATTAAGTTTTATGCAAAATTCAGTTTTTAACCTACCACTTAGTGGTTTCACTATTCATCAAAAATTAAAAGTTTTCAGAAAAATACCAAAATTTCACCCTAGGCTAATTTCGATATTCTGAGTCCAAAAATGAAGTCCATTTTGAAAAATAAAATTTATAAAATTTCAAAAAGTGGTTATTACTATTCATAACGGCTAGTTTTAATAGTATATTGTTGTTTAGTGAAACTCGGTATTGCGTACGACGCAAGCTATCGAGGAAGATCGCGATTGCGTGTAAAGCAAGCCAAGCAAGTGTTGTGCAGAAAAAGATTCCTTTGACGATTTATATAACATAAAAGTCTCGGGTGTTACATTCTACCCCCCTTAAAAAGAATTTTTCCCTCGAAATTCGTCACTTTGTAACAAACAGATGAGGATACTTCTCCTTCATCATATCCTCAAGCTCCCATGTAGCTTCTTCAAGTTGGTGGTTTCTCCATAAAACTTTCACCAAGCGAGTGGTCTTGTTTCGTAGGACCTTTTCGCTACGATCCAGAATCTCTATCGGCTGTTCTTCATAAGAAAGATCTTACTCCAGCGGTACAACTTCTGAGCTGAGTACATGTGAAGGATCTGGTATGTACTTTCTCAGGAGAGATACATGGAACACATCTTGAACTTGAGAGAGATTCGGTGGAAGCGCCAATCGGTAAGCTACATTCCCAACACGATCTAGTATTTCGAAAGGACCGATATATCTAGGGCTCAACATCCCCTTCTTTCCAAATCTCATAACCCTCTTCCAGGGAGATATTCGTAAGAACACTTTATCACCCACTTCAAACTCTAGGTCTTTTCTTCGGTTGTCGGCATAGCTTTTCTGTCGACTCTGAGCTGCTCTTATGTGTTGTTGAATAGATCTGACCTTTTCTGCCATTTCATCAACGAGATCAGGTCCTAATAGCTTTCTTTCCCCAACTGCATCCCAGCAAGTTGGAGTCCTGCATTTCTTTCCATAGAGAGCTTCATAAGGATCCATTTGAATACTGGAGTGAAAGCTATTATTATAAGAAAATTCCACCAAAGGTAGGTGTTGATCCCAACCTCCTTTGAAATCCATAGAGCAAGCTCTCAACATATCTTCTAGGGTTTGAATTGTTCTCTCAGACTGACCGTCTGTCTGGGGATGATAAGCAGTGTTGAAACTCAACTCTGTATCCAGAGTATGCTGAAGACTTCGCCAGAACTTCGAGGTAAATCTCGGATCTCGATCAGATATAATAGAAAGTGGTACTCCATGCAATCTTACCACTTCCTTTACATATATCCTGGCAAGCTGATCTAGAGAGAAATCCTCTCTAATAGGAATGAAGTGTGCAGACTTTGTGAGACGATCAACTATGACCCAGATAGCATTATTGCCTTTGGATGTTTTAGGAAGTCCTGTGACAAAGTCCATAGTGATGTTTTCCCATTTCCATTCGGGTATGGGTAATGGTTGTAACATCCCCTTAGACTTCTGTCTCTCAGCTTTAACTTGTTGACAAACCAAGCATCGAGAGACATATTCAGCAACATCTCTTTTCATGCCATCCCACCAAAAGTACTCTTTCAGGTCCCTATACATCTTCGTGCTTCCAGGATGAATAGAGAATGAAGAACTATGAGCCTCATCCAGCAGCTCTTTCTTTAATTCGGGGATGGGAGGAACACAAACCTGATTCCTGAACTTTATTATCCCATCACAATCAAGGTTGAATTCAAGAACATTTCTCACCTTCTTTTGTAACTCGACATCTTCTTTCTGTGCCTCTTTAATCTTCACATGTATAGATGGTTGAACATTCATTTGAGAAAGATAAGATTTTTCCCCTTCCATTATAATTCCAAGATCCATCCTTTGTAAATCCATAAATATTGGATCTTTTGTGATCCTCATCATGGATAAACTAGCATGGTCTTGTCGACTTAATGCATCTGCCACCTTGTTTGCTTTCCCAGGGTGGTAATGGATTGAGCAGTCATAATCCTTAATCAGCTCCAACCATCTTCTTTGACGCATATTCAACTCCTTTTGTGTGAAAATATACTTTAAACTTTTATGATCAGTATAAATATCACACCTTTCACTATAAAGGTAATGCCTCCAAATCTTTAATGCAAAGATTACCGCAGCCAACTCCAAATCATGTGTTGGGTAATTTTGCTCATGGATTTTCAACTGTCGTGAGGCATAAGCTATCACCATATCATTTTGCATAAGAACACACCCCAATCCCTTCTTGGATGCATCACTATAGATCACAAACCTTTCTCCACTACAAGGCAGTGTGAGCACAGGTGAACTGGATAACCTTCTTTTCAACTCCTTGAAATTCTCTTCACATTCCTCTGTCCAGACAAACTTAACTCCTTTCCGAGTCAACTTGGTGAGTGGATTATATAATCGTGAAAAATCTTTTACAAAACGTCGATAATATCCAGCCAAACCAAGAAAACTCCGGATCTCAGTTACTGTTGTTGGTCTTGACCATCTTTCGATAACCTCTGTTTTTGCTGGATCCACAGATATCCCCTCTTTTGAGATTATATGACTCAAAAATGCAACTTTTTGAAGCCAAAATTCACACTTGGTAAATTTGGCATAAAGCTTCTACTTTCTCAGGGTCTTCAATATAATTCCCAAGAGATCTTCATGCTCTTCCTTGCTCTTTGAATAGACAAGAATATCGTCTATAAAGACTACCAAAAATTGATCAAGATAGTCTCTAAAGACTCTATTCATTAGATCCATGAAGATAGCAGGGGCATTAGTAAGACCAAATGGCATCACTATAAATTCATAGTGTCCATACCTTGTACGGAAAGCCGTCTTTGGTATATCCTCCCTTTTGACCCTTAATTGATGATACCCTGAACGAAGATCAATCTTGGAAAATTATTGAGCTCCGCGTAGTTGGTCAAATAATTCATCAATGCGTGGGAGAGGATATTTGTTCTTGATAGTGATCTTGTTAAGTTCTCGATAATCAATGCAGAGTCTCATTGATCCATCTTTCTTCTTAACAAATAGAACAGGTGCTCCCCAAGGTGACGCACTAGGGCGTATGAATCCCTTATCAAGATTCTCTTGGAGTTGCTTCTTCAATTCCTGCAACTCAATTGGGGCCATTCTATAAGGTGTCTTTGAAATAGGCAAAGCACCCGGTACGAGTTCTATTGAAAACTCAACTTCACGATTTGGTGGAAGACCCGGTAATTCCTCCGGAAAGACATCATCAAACTCCCGTAAAATGGGCATATTCTTAATCGTGAGTTTCTCACCAACCATTTGAGATAAATAACCTTCATTTAGTGGGATCAATACCCATAAGATGGAAGAAATTTCCACCGGAAGGTTATGTTCATCCTTGCATTGGTATATGATCGTAGATTGATCTGGAGTATGAAATGTGACTTCCCTTCTTTGGAAATTGATATGAGCTCCATGTAGACAAAGCCAATCCATGCCAAGAATCACATCAAATTCCACTAAAGGAAGGATCACAAGATTTGCAGGAAGCACTTTCCCACAAACTTCGATCGGAGAAGAATTATAAACTTTTGATGCGATTGATGTGCCATTAGGTGTTGACACAGCTAACTCAACATCTAATTGTTGAGGTAGTACGGTGATACCCTTAGAAAAGTCTTCAGAAATAAAAGAGTGGGTGGATCCAGAATCAAATAAAACATTTGCTACTTTAGAGTGGATAGTAAGTGTACCTTTCACCACTTCGTTATCGTACTCCACATCGCTGATAGAAATTGCATGTGACTTTCCTTTGTCTTTAGCTTTAATAGTTTGTTGACGTCGACCATCATCATCAACCCTTGGATTTGGGCATTGATTGGCATAATGCCCCATCTCCTTGCACTTGAAACATTGAAGTGTAGTAGGTTCATTCTGTGTATCCCTTCCTTTGTTTGCATCATTAGACATCTTCTTCCCATTATCACGACATTCAAATGCCCGATGTCCTTCCTTTCCACATTTAAAACATTTACTTGTCCCTTTAAGACAACTCCCTCCATGTTTCTTTCCACACTTTGAGCATAAGGAAAAGCTCATCTTCTTTTCCGTGTGCTCTTTAGATTTTTCTTTGAATTCCATCTTCCTCTTCTTATCAAACCCATGTGACTGATGGGTTACTCCAATCTCCATCTCAACTTTGAGAGCACATCGAACGATTTCCTCGTAGCTATTGAAGTCCCTTATGGCTAACGCCCTTCGAAGACTTGGTTTTAAGCCACTAAAGAATCGATCGATCTTACTCTCGGGTTGGATAATAATACCAGAAGCGTACCTTGCCAGTCTTGTAAAATTTTCTTCATAGGTACCAACAGATTCATCATCCCTTTGCTTCAGTTCAAGAAACTCTTTCTCCATCTTTGTTCAGAGAATACGAGGGAAGTACTTATTGAAAAATAAGTTCTTGAACTCGTCCCATTCCATAGACTCAATTTCATCCCTTTGCCTCGTATTCTTAACAAGATTCCACCATTGATCAGCATCTCCTTCCAAACGATACACTGCTAGGATGACTTTATCATGTTCAGAACATTGATGAACTGAAAATATCTTTTCAGTAGTACTAATCCATTGTTCAGCAACTAATGGATCAGTAGACCCGCTGAAAGAAGGTGGACGCTGCCTCATGAAGGATTCAACAGAATGTTGCTCCCTCCTTTGCTCGTTTGGAAATCCTGCATGATTCATAGCTTGAGAAAGTTGTGTGAGCATGGCTACAAAATTTTGCATTCCAACTCCCATATCGTTTGGTTGCTCAGGGGGACAATCATTGCATTTCCCATCGCATTCCGCATTAACACGGTTCCTTCGGGTTCCATCCATTGACTAAAACCAAGAAGAATAGTGTGAGCAACACTAATTATAATAGGAAACCACATAATTCAAGAATAAAATTTTCATGCTTATGGTCTTATCCTAGGTTATTCAAGGCCATTTCTAAAACACTAAGATTGTGTACTATGCATAGACTTATCCTTAGGGTTCTTACTAAGGCTTTCACATCCTAGTTTCCAAAGGTTGACTATACCTTTCCTCTGATACCAACTATAGCTGTCTAGAATTACTTCCAGTGGACTACAATTGATACCTATCAGGGCACTCCATGGGCGGCTACACCCCCTGGGCGGGACACACCACCATCCCCAGTGGCAGCCATTTCCTCATGAAGCCCTTGGGCGGAGAGCCATGCTTCGTCCAACGCTCACATGTGAGAGTTCCCAAGGATCGGATACATTCCTACCTCCTTTGCCTCTGATACCAACTATAACGACCCATACTTTACATACATTGTTAATACTTCAAAATTGAAGCACACTTATTACAACATATGACAAAACTAAAAAGGACCGTATAGGTATAGTGCCTTTAGAAACTGGGAAACATAAACAACTGGTTCATAAATCTTCTACAGTGTCTCCCATTTATTTCATCATATCTAGGGTCCCTTTTAGCATATTCTACTTAATATCCATCTTCCTGACCTGGCGAAAAGAAAACATAAAAGGGTGAGCTCAAATGCTCAGCAAGGCAAATAAACGAAATAAAAATCATATCATATCTTTTTGAAAATCATAACCTGCAAAAGAGATCATAATATCTTAACATGGAACAAATCACAGGAGTGAAAATGAGATCCCCATAATCATAACATAAAACTTGAAACTTTGTGGAATGCACACATAATCATGGAAAATCATTTCTTGTTAGTCATGACTCATCGCCAAGACTATCTTAGTGGACAAAGTCCCTTTCTGAACCGAGTTCACTCCTCGTTTCAGTCCTGTATCACTGAACCGAAATAACCTTCCGTTCCAGCCATGTCTATCTCATGAGATATAAAATCTTTACCCAATGCATTGGAGGGAGATATAGGTCCCACCCATCTTATAATGAATCCTTTCTTATGTGTGCCACATAATCATAAAACATACATCATCGCATAACACATGAAACAAAAATGGGATTCTTGAAACATCATGACATCATAAATCAATTCATATAAGATAAAGGAATTCATAAAAATAATTCCATCACAACATGATCAAATCAATGTAATAATAGGGATAAAAACAGAACCCTTTATTATCTTAGATGGAAAATAATTTTGATAAAACACTTGAACTCCATTCTTGAGGAAAATATCCTTTCTTCTTCAAAAACATTTTTCCTTTCATAACATGTCATACAACTTTAAAATAAAAGAAGTTGATTAAAAATAAACTTGAAAACTTGTAAAGGAAGCTTCTTGGAAACAATGTTTTAAAAATCCATTCATGCCGTATAAGTTTAAAAAAAACATTCTTCGTACTTTTTTCAGAAAAGTCAAAAAGTACCTCGTACGGAAAAACGACAAAAGATTCCTTTCATATTATTTACTAAAAACTCACCTAAGGGTAAAATTGGATTTAAACTATTGCAAGTGGATGGAAACAATATTTCATATTTAGGGAACATGGATGTGGATGATAAAATACACCCCAGTAAATACTTACGAATAAACAATCTCGGATAAAAATGAGATTGTGATATTTCCCTTACCTTAGGTCCGATTAGCTTTGTACGTGTCCGAAGCTCCTGTATAATGGTTTAAATAATGTTATTGACTTATTCCAGAATCATACATATTTATATGATATCATATATGGTCATATTATTAGCTTCTTGTTAGTAATATTTCATTGTTACTTGTTACTTGGGTCTTTATAACTTTTTGTTCTTATGCGTGTTTTGTCGAATAAATTCTTATTCTTATCTTTAGGTTATAGATAATTCATTTCCAGAATGGTATTAGTGTATTATATACCATATTCATTCATTCAATTCATTTATATAATCATTATGAAATGATGATCATGTAGAACGAGTCGCATCACATCGTGGAGACGGTATTCCGTACGTACGCACGAGTGATGATATCATTCCTATGATCGTGGAATTGTATTGGAGTATATATATATTATTTCAGTATCAATATTACTTCATAATAATCATATTTAGTTACTCATTACACCATTATAACCATCCTTGTAAGGTGATGGTGGAAAATAGATTACACCACGGCGTGGAGACGGTATTCCGTACGTACGCACGCGTGGTGATTTCATTTTTCCGTAGGACGGATAGAAGGTGAAATATGGTTGTTTCATATTTATAATAACATATCAGTATGTAAGTAATACTGATGTTATTACTTTATCATGAAACAACTAAAGAAGAAGAAGGTGAAGAAGAAAGAAATTGAAAATATCGGTAATGGATATTGCCTCTTCTTTGGAACGCCTCTTTGAATCCTCCACTTAAGGAACTAAAATTGGTCTTTGGAGAAGACCAGGACCTCTAGGATTATTCTAGGGAAGTGTAGAGGAGAAAATGGCAGGGGTTGTCCGAGCATGAGTGCTCAATTTGGTGTGAGGAGGAGGGGGAGGAGGTGCCCTTTTATAAGGGAGGAGAGGGGCACCTTAGGAATATCTCAAAATATTATTTTATATTAAAGTCAAAATCGGTTTATAATGGTTCCAAAGGGTCTTATTTCGAAGCTAAAGTGGGGATGGGTCTAAATCCTATCAACCAATAGGATTTAAACAAGTTTAGGGTATTATTTTAACCTTATCAATTAGATTTAACTCTAAGTTAATTAATTTAACTTTTACCGTGTCTTTTTGTTTTCTTTCACTATATGGTTAATACACTTACTATAACATGCCAAACGAACCCCAAATTGTTTATTATTAATATATATATCCTTATCTAAGTCATTAGGCCGAACCTTAGATTTTTAGGAATAAAATAACAATTAATAATATAATATTTGATTTAAAAACTATTTTGTGTCAATTTTGACACTATTTGATATATGATTTTTTTGAAAGTCATAACAGAATTATATATTCGAAAAAAGTTGATTAAATCAACACTAATATATCATAGTAACCTAGAAAATTAGTGGAATGCATAAAAATTCTCAAATTACATTTATTTTGGTGTTTATAACATCAATTATGTCAATATTTCATTAATAAGATAATAACTGCATCATCTTTGTGTCATAAATAAATTAAATTATTTGATGTCTAAAAATTACAAATAAAATATAATCATGTAGGAAATATTTTTAGCTTTCTAATGAATATTTAAAATTGAATTTATCTTATGTATAACCCCATATTAAAAATGATTTACTTATTAAACATTGATTTTAACTATTTTAACCCTTCTTTAAATAAATTAATAATAAATGTCCTAATCTAATCCATGTGGGCCTAAATGGTCATATTTTATTCCTAAGTTTGTTTTTGGTCGAATTACACTTGTCCAATAGAATTAGGACATGTGTTAGGGTAATATTTATATCATATTTACCCTTAGTTACCCTATTTACTATTAACCGCGGTAAAAAAAGTAAAAAGTTACTATTCACCAAAAAATTATTTTCATCTCATTGAACCACATTTTAGTCCTTGATATTAACCGTGTCTCTCGGATTTTCGAAATTCCATTCACAGAAGCGGTAAAATTAAGTTTTATGCAAAATTCAGTTTTTAACCTACCACTTAGTGGTTTCACTATTCATCAAAAATTGAAAGTTTTCAGAAAAATACCAAAATTTCACCCTAGGCTAATTTCGATATTCTGAGTCCAAAAATGAAGTCCATTTTGAAAAATAAAATTTATAAAATTTCAAAAAGTGGGTATTACTATTCATAACGGCTAGTTTTAATAGTATATTGTTGTTTAGTGAAACTCGGTATTGCGTACGACGCAAGCTATCGAGGAAGGTCGCGATTGCGTGTAAAGAAAGCCAAGCAAGTGTTGTGTAGAAAAAGATTCCTTTGACGATTTATATAACATAAAAGTCTCGGGTGTTACAGTTATTATCGAAATTGATTTCCTACGAAGAAGGATTCTGAATGGGATTAGTAGGACCATAATAATGTATGTTTACTAATAACTAATTCCATTCTAACTGAGGATAGGGTAATGGAAGAAGACCAATGAATGGTATGGAAAATTTATTAGCTAATGTTTGGACATCATTGAATATTAGGATATTATTCATGATTTAGTTTTTATGAAATATATATTACAGAATTAGTTGGAAAATAATGATTAATGGATCAAGAATAATTTGGAATGAGAAATAAGTCTACATATTATGGATTCAAGAGTTAAAGAACATTTTAGGACCATGAAATGCATAATTTTATTTAAGATCTTTGGATGATGGGATTACATTGGATGACACTTTCCAGTATGTGAAACCCTAAATTTTGATATGTGAAAATTTTATTCAAGAGAGAATTTCCATTTCATGTGTGGACATAATGCAAAACCTTAGGGGTCTATATGATTTTTTTTATTTGAGCTAACAGATTCTTGTTACATTTTAGATGCTAAATTAATGGTATTAGATAATCTTTGAGGATAAAATCGGTTCTACTTATTTTTTTTTGGAAATTATCATATTTTCTATAATGTTATAATAATTATATGGTTTTAGGAAAATGGAAACTAATAGGATGGGTAAAACCCCATCACATCTTGAAAGTCAGCAATAATCGAACCCACAATTGAAGGGCGACAGGGGTGCATCACCTAGCACTAGCCTACGTGAAGTCCCTTTTTAGTATAACTTATTATTTTTAGTAAAATGATTATATTGTTCTATAATATTTTTATTCATGATATTATATTTTACCAAATGGATATAATTTTTATATGAAAATTACATATTGAATATGTGATAAAGGGTGTTTTGGTAGAGTTTTCTCTTTTGGGAACACTATATGCCAAAGGAAAATATAATACTATGGGAATTGATTTTTGGATTAATGGTTGAAATTTTCTTTTAGAGGAATACTTTTTTTATTTTAGACTTATATAGATTTATTTATTTAGGGAAATAATTAACCATTCATTGAGAATATGTGATTAGGTTAATCAATTATCAGTATGAAACATTAAGAGTAGCAAATGTTATTTGAAGATAAATATTACAATTTTTTAGGAAGACTATGTGATCAAATCCTACTAAATTTTGAGTTTCAAACAAAGTTTGTATTATTTTGAATAATTTGAATGATAATTTTGTATTGAATGGTATTTTTTGAGTTTTGGGTATGGTTTTTCAACTTTCAAGATTAAGAGTAATATTTAATTTTTATAAAAGATTTACATTTTTAGGATATCACCAGATCTTGTACTAACCATTTTGATTTTGGATGATGTAAAATGTAAAGAGAAATATATATCTCATCTTTTGAGGGTTATGTGACTCACTATATGTAGATTATACTACTTCAGGTTTGAGCAACTCAGCTTTAATTCTAATCGTTGGGAGAAAAGATTAGTTGGTGGTATGAATTTATTAATGGATGAAACTCAACTTGAAAATTAATTACATATCTTTATTTAATTAGTTAATATAATAAAATAATTCCACATATTTATGAAAGGGAACATAAAAAAACTGTTTTCCATTTACTTTTCCTACTGGAAAATCAATGACCGTATAACATATCACCAGTTTGTGGTTTTATGGTGGTTAACTTTCTCGTGATCATATTTTCTAATCACCCTCCATTAGAACATGACCCATAGTTTATCTTCTATATCCATGTTTTCATGGAATCCTATTATGTGTTATCTCACATGACCTTATTATTTTTCATTCTTTCTTTTTATGTGATAGTTTTACTGACACTTTTTTCATTATGGGCCTTTCATTGAAGTTTCTGAGCCCAATTTTTAAACTGTCAGAATACAATTTCCAAAAAGGGGGATGGAAGTAACAACCCAGATATTTATAGAATAATAACTTTTCATATTTATTAATACTTTTGGTTAATATATTAATTTTACTTCATAATTGAAAATATTTTTGATCATGTACTCAACACATAAAAACAGGTTTCTTTGAAATAATACATGACACATACATTTTAGTTATACCGAAAAATAATATATTATTATTATTATTATTTTAAATGGAATTTAACA
Source organism: Viscum album (assembly GCA_963277665.1). Lineage (NCBI taxonomy): Eukaryota > Viridiplantae > Streptophyta > Magnoliopsida > Santalales > Viscaceae > Viscum > Viscum album. The sequence continues at coordinate 1,916,519,879 of OY728148.1, read as the reverse complement.
CCTAGAAGTTATATTGGTAAGAAAAAATAGAAAAAACACAAATATTTTTACCAATGATTTTAAATTTGTTTCAATTTTATCAAATATATTTTAGAGGCTTCAAATAAGAATGGATCCAACTTTATACAAGAAATACTCTAATATTCTTTAAAAGGCCGATTTAAAACCTTTTGATAATGAATCATATTTAAATATAGTTCTTATTCACATTTATATGATCCATTTGAAAAAATAAACTCTTTATTTAGAAATATGACATCAAAATTTACTTTTGGTAAATTTTTTGTATTTTTTTGATAATGCTCATTTTTTAATAAATAGTGAAAAATACTGCATTTTAATTCAAAACTGTTATTTAATATAATTTATTTATATAGTAATATTTTTATTTTAATTGGTTTTAATTTGTAATTGGATTATATATTTACCATTTAATTTAATGTTTTTAATTGTATTTAATTTCACATTGAAATTGGTTATAAAAGAATGTCAACCATTTGATATGTATTATTTCTTATAAAACATTATTTTCAGGTTTGACAACAAGACATAATTTTAAATTAGTTTCTTCAAATTCTGTGTTTATAATTTTTAAAAATGGACACATATTTGGAATTAAGATATCTGAATTGGGTAAATTAGTGTCTTTTAATTTTAAACATAAAGAATTGTAACTTCATTAGATATTTTATTTACAATTGTTAACGGGTAAATACAGTTAATAAGGGTAAACATTAATATTATAATAATATTAAATTACCATAACACAACTCCAAACCAAAATGACTGATACATGTACGACCATGGACATACTTTGGTCGATTTTGGGACCCCATGGAGCCACTAGTAAGTGAAAATGATACTTTATATAATAAATTTAAATTAAAGGAAAATATAACATAAACAAATATCTTTTTGTAAAAAAAAATATATCGGGTTATATAAGATATCTCATAGACTATAAATATTAATTAGAATGATGAAACAATTTAATACATCATTTTATTTTACTTATAATTTTTAGAAAACAAAGTAATAAATTTATTTATGACACCTGATGATGTAGGGATTACCTTGTTAATTAATTTTTTAAATAAATGAGATTAAAATTTTAAAATAAATTTATTTTGAAACATTTTATCTCATCCATGAATTTTAAGAATAATAATGACTTGTTATATTTAAATTAGTAAATGTTATTATAAATAATAAAGGTTTTGATGATTTTTTGAAATTCTTTATATGAATAGTTTATAAAATGACAAAACTGGTTTTTTTAAAGCAATTAATATTTTATTAAAAGATAAAAAATCCTAAAATCTAAGATTCATTAAACTGAAATATATGATGTTTAAATTTTCATTAATGATATATTTTGGGTCTTTTTGAATTTTTTTTGTAAATATGTAAACAATATTGTATGAATATACAAGAGGACATGGTAAAAGATAAATTAGTTAACCGAAGTTTAAAACTAAAAGATAAGGTTAATTTTATACCATAAACATTAATAAAACCCATTTACTGAGAGGATTTTTAATAACACTCATCTTATCTTCAAATGTAATTTTTTGGACATTTTTAAATAGAAAATAATTTTATAGAAAACTAATACTTCCAAACATTCCTAAAGAACCCATCCTCCAACTTTTAGAAGGATGCCACCTCTTACCCATTACTCACACCTCTAAAGCTTCTTGGCTCATCCAAAATCTCCCCAAATAATCTCACACCATCCACATCTTCTTCTTATAATAATTACTTTATTCATAAGATATTTCATGATATCCATTCAGCTCAAATAAAAATAAGTTTCCAGATTTCAATTATTGTCTTCTATCAAGATTCATTCCATTATTTTTCCTTCTACACTCTGTCTAAAATTCTTATTTATCATTTATATAAAAAACCAGTATCAAATATATACTAGGTTGTTTTTATATGATTTATTCTAACTATACCTTTACAAACCTCCATCTAATTGACACAAACATACTGTTTCTATGTACAATGAATAGTTTCCTCATGAAATGATTATTGTTTGATTTCCCCAACCATCTATTATGGTAGACATTATTATAGAACTTAAAATATATATGATATTTATAATATTTATTTAATCCTTATTCTTCTTTAATTTTTATTTATAATATACCTTTAGGCTTTTCATTTTGTATGAATATGATAATTTCATTTCAGGAAGTGTGGACTACCGCCCCCTCAACGCCATATGAATAATTCATAATATACACGGAACATATAAATGATACTGTTAATAAAATTATGTAAGATATATAAATTTTGTGTTATACTGGAATAATAATATTCATATGTATCATTTGGTTTTAGTTCCTATAAAATTTAAAAAATGAAATGAACGTAGCATTCCTGTGTACGCACAGCTAACCGTCTCTATGAAAAGTGTATTTCATTTTCAAATATCCAAATGAAATAGACAATTATAAATATATATATACTAAATATATATGAGATATTATATATTAAAATCATGAATACAAATCTATATATGATGTAATTTTTACCACATGGACAATTTGCAATAATAAAAAGTTTATATTTTATTCAAGTTACGAACATCGACAAAATGAATGATATGAACTAAAAGAATTAAATATATATTGTAGAAACTAAATAAGTGATATAAATGTAATAATAAATGTTAAAAATTTTCTAAATCATGTATATATTTACTTAAATTTATTTCTCAAGATGAACAAGGAACATAGGTGGGGAGTCAGACGCGTGGTAAGGGAACTTATTATCTTATTTTAAATTCATTGGGTTAAACATATACTTCTTGATTATGTCGTGCAAAGAATATTTGTGATTAAAATATGATTATTTTTCACATTATATCATCTTATATTGGGTATACATATATATTTTTCACACATAATTATTTCATTGATTTATCCTTAATCAAATGTATGATAAAATCATTGTAAAGTACTACATCTCAATCTCCTTTCATTGAGGCATATGTTGATATTGTTAGCCTTCCATATCATATAATGTTTATATAAAACCATTTTGACATTTTATATCATTAATTTAGATATTATAATGATATTTATAGTTTTATTTGATGTTATTATTTAATTATTTTTAATCAAGAGTTTCTCATGTGGTGGAAGATTCTTTAACTAAAACATCGTTTTATATTTTTTGAAAGATATAATATTCTAAATCCGCATCTTTCATGTCATTATTTGAGAAATTATTTTTAGGTTTTATTTATATGGACATGATTAGATTAATGTGTAAAAGCCTTTCAAATTTTTAGAGTGGTATACTACACATGGATACAAAACTCAACTTTTTGAATGTTTTAAATGAATGTATTTTGTCAATATACTGAACCGATATCTTGTGATTGCAATGTGGAAATGTTAAACATAATTTATTCTAGTTCATTTTATATGATTATGTTATGGTTATTGAGAATTGTTTATGTATAATGGTGTTTCAGTGATAAACCTAGGGAGGGTGAGCCCGAGATATCTTATAAATGCATTGGATAACGTGATAGAGGTAAACGTTAATGTTACTCCTATGTGTTTAATGAATATCCCATTATGTGTATTCAAAATGTAACTCCCTATTCAAATATGACAGCTAAATTTTATGTATGTTATGGATTTTTCAAGTTACCTTTATTATATATGATTTCTATGTATATAAATCATATGATTTCAAGAGGAGTGTTAAAGATCATATGTTTTATTTTTATAGATGGAATATATATTTCATGATTTATTTATATCATGAAAATAATTAATGTTTTCTTTTAAGAATTTTTATTTTATGAAATAAATTGATACTGAATAACTGTGTCTACATTGTAATATTTTAGCTATAATTTAATATTATTAGACTAATTTTATAAATCACTAATCCAGAAAAGATCATCAATGTGAATTATTAACATAATTCATGATAATGTAATGATTAAGAATATGGCCTTACACTGAGATAAGTCTAAAAAAGGTCGAGATTTTACAATATTCCCACCTTATAACAGCTCATCCTCGATCTTCACTTAAAAGAATTTGAATGACTAGAATCTAAAAAAGATCAGTCCATTATGTCCTCATATCTACTTCTATTTCCTATTATTCCTTATACACACATCTATGTTTCCATAACACACAAACTATCTCAACTCTTTTTTCCCACAATGCATTGTCATTGTGATCTAACAAACGTATAAGGTTCTCCACAAAGGACACATCTTTCTAGATTTCAACCTCAACCAAATCGATCACATGAGTAATTTTGGGGTGATACTGCCAAAGTTGCGATACATGGAAAACATCATGAATAACACTATGTCTCTGATGAAGAGCTAATTTGTATGTCACAGACCTAATTCTTTGCACTATCTCAAATGATCCAACAAACCTGAATTCTAATATGCCCAAATATTGTTTTTTTGGTGACCCATACTATTTGATCCCCAAAGGAACACATGATCACCCTATATAAAATCTAGGATCCCTCTACATCTATCAGTATACGACTTTTTATTCTCTTATTTATAACCTTATGTATTTTAATAAACTGTACCTTCTCCTGATGTCTCCTGCACGAGACTCGGTCCCAAAAAATCTAACTCATATGCCTCGATCTTATATAGAAATGATCTATATGGACTACCATAAAGAGCCTCAAATTATTCAATATAAATATTTTATTGATACCTTTGTTATATGAAAACTCCACTGAAGCCATGATCGGTTCCAATGATCCACTGACTTTATACACACTTGCATATAGCATATTCTCAAGCATATGATTATTATTTTTCAACAACCGATCTATTTGTGGGTGGAAATACTTTTGAAATAATACATGTGTTCCATGAATGGTTTTCAATCCATTCAAGAATCATAATTTAAAACATGAATCATGCTCTAAAACAATATTCGGTGGAACTCGATGCTGATAGAATATCTCATGAACATACAATTCTCTGAACTGTTCATCTGTAAAGGATCCTATTATCAGTAAGAAATTTTATTCCATTGTTAGTTGATGTACAATGACCCAAAAAAATAATTCAACCTATGTTTCCTTGATTGAACATCTACCAAATCCATGGTCACATATTTACACTTCCATTTCAGGATAGGCAACAGTTGTATTAATCCTCCAGGTTTTTTAAATATATTTTTTCACTTTCTGGTAGGTGAAACATCTTGTATAAAACCTACTATCTCACTTTTCATTCCTTTCCTCCAAAACTACCTTGGTAGGTTATGGTACATTTTGGTTACACTTGGATTTACTTCCCATTTTGAGGCATTAAATTCCTATGTGAGTCCCTCTCTCATGGTCGTATGTACCAAAACATGATTATTTACATAGATGATATCATCTTCATCTATCAACCAGTATGATGATGTCTCCCAACCAATAATGAATTACCTCATGTATATGAAATTTGGATACAAATAATCTCTATCCCTAAGTTATCTCAAAAGTGTCGACTCCACTAATACTCGAACCAGATTCATCATCTTTTAAATCCCCTAAACCACCACATGCATTTCAGCCAGAAAGGCCATAATCATCAACTCCGCACTCGACTGCTGAAGCTTTTGAGTCTTAGTTTTCCTATTCACGGAATCAACCACATTATTTCCATTTCAAATAATATATTCCTGTTCAAAATTAAAAGACTATACATACACATAATGTCTCTACTTTACATGATTCAAATCACACTGTGAAATTACATACATCATGATCACATGATATGTATAGAAGGTAAAATATTCTACGAAAAATTAGTATCACCCAAACATAAGATAAAAAATCACTACTAACAACTTGTATTCATGTGTAGGGTAATTCAATTCATGAGGACTCATATTCTAAGACCCATATTCCACAACTGGTTCTACCTACATCAGCACAACTCCATGACTTATCCTAAAACAATCAGAATATAATGTATGCTCCTCACCTAACCCGGGTAGGATCAAAATTGGTACTGATGTTAAGTGCTTCTTAAAATCCAAAAACTATATCTCATGAGACTCTTAAAATCCAAACATTAATCCCTTCTTAGTCAAGCCCAAAAGAAGTGCATCCATATGGGATAATCCTTTGATGAATCTCCTATAATAGCTAGATAATCCCATGAAGCTTAAAATAAAAAAAAATATTGGGATACTCCCATGAAACCACTTCCTGAACCTTCATTGGGTCAACTGAAACACCTTCCATCGAGATGATGTGCCCGAAGAAGTTCACATTTTCATTCTAATCCTGATATTTATATATCTTGGAATATATTTGATGTTATCACAGTGTACCCAAGATGTTGTCAATAAGTTTGGAATGATCTCCATGTATATGGAGTACACCACAATGTCATCCACAAATAGCACTACGAATTGATCAAGATACAGATGAAAGATCAAGTTCATAAAAGCTATAAAAATTGTTTGTTAAATTTTTAACCCACACTGTATTCGTAAACACAAAAAGTACATAACTTCTTTTGAATGTAGTACTATGTATATCAGATGTCCGTACACTCACATGATGTTATCGTGACCTCAAATCGATCATTGAGAAAACACAATCTCCTGTCAACATGTCAAACATGTCATCAATATGTGGACGAGGGTATCAGTTCTTAACAGATATATTTTTCAACTATTAGTAATGGAAACACAATGTAGACTCATGTCATCCTTCATTAATAGAAAAATAATGGATCACCAAGATGACATACTTGGACGGATAATTCCCAAATCATTAAATTCCTCAAACAGAGTCTTAATCATTTGAATTTTAGTCAGTGCCAATATGTATGGTGCAATATGCAATGGCTCAGCCCCTACCATGAACTCAATAGTGAATTATACATCTTCCTCATGTGTTAGTTCTGGGAAGTCTTTAGAAAATACATCATGAAAAAATTCAACTATTGTTGGAAGAACATCTTTCCTAACAACCACTCATAACACCAAAAGACTAGAAACATTGGTTCTCATCTCTCCCAGATGTTAAGTAATAGGACTTGCTTGTACTACCTGTATAACCTACTCTCAATGATTAATATACTTTTGAACCTTATGAGGCATAAAAATCACTCTCCTATGATAACAATAAATATGGGCTCATTAGGTGACTTGAAATTTTATCCCCATAATCAGGTCAAAACCCATCATATCATGAACATGGATATCCAATGGGAAAACATATTCCCTGGTATCTAGTGAAAACTCCTTGAATTGATACACATATCAAGACAACACACACAATGGTGTATCTATAACCATTACCCCACTCACAAATTCCACTATTTGGATCATGCCATCACCCAATTTTGCAGATATTATAACACCCGAGACTTTTTTGTTATATCAATCATCAAAGGAATCTTTTTCTACACACAACACTTGCTTGTCTTTCTTTACACGAAATCGCAACCTTCCTCGATAGCTTGCATCGTACGCAATACCGAGTTTCGCTAAACAATGATATGCTAATAAAATATTATTAAAACTAGCCGTTATGAATAGTAATAACCACTTTTTTGAAATTTTGTAAATATTATTTTTCAAAATGGAATTCATTTTTGGATTCGTAATATCGAAATTAGCTTAGGGTGAAATTTTGGTACTTTTCGGATAACTTTCATTTTCTGATGAATTGTGAAAATTACTAAATTTTAAATAAAAACAACTTTTTTAATCGAAATAATTAATAGTGATAAATTATTAATTTGAGTGGTTTTAAAGTATATTTAGAATATATTTTTACAATTTAATATAATGTTGTTCATTGGATGTAATTTCACATTTAAACCAGACATAAACAAGTGTCAATCTTTTGATAGTTATTATCTCTTAAGAACACGCTATTTGTTTTGACGATGAGAATTAATTTTTAAATCAATTAATGCAACCGATATGTTTTGAATTTGGTAAAATTGAAATCATTTTTGAGTTCATAATATCAAATATAGCTTAGGCCTAATTTTTTTTATTTTTCTAGAAACATTCATTTTTTATGAATAATGAAACCACTAAGTGGTAGTTAAGAAAAATGAATTTTTCATAAAACTTAATTTTACAGCTTTTGTGAGTGGAATTTCAAAAATCCGAGAGACACGGCTGATGTCAGTAAGTAAAATGTGGTTCAATGAGATGAAAATAATTTTTGGTGAATAGTAACTTTTTACTTTTTTTTACCACGGTTAAAAGTAAATACGGTAATTAAGGGTAACAATGATATTATTATTACCCTAACACATGTCCTAATTCTATTGGATAAGTGTAATTCGACCAAAAACAACCTTAGGAATAAAATATGACCATTTAGGCCCACTTGGATTAGATTAGTACATTTATTATTAATTTATTTAAAGAGGGGTTAAAATAGTTAAAATCAAAGTTTAATAAGTAAATCATTTTTAATATAGGGTTATACATAAGATAAATTCGTCTATAAATAGTCATTACAAAGCTAAAAAGTTTTTATACTTAATTGTATTTTATTTGTAATTTTTAGACATTAAATAATTTACTTTATTTATGACACATTTATGATGCAGTAATTATCTTATTAATGAAATATTTTCATAATTGATGTTATAAATATCCAAATAAATGTAATCTCAGACTTTTTATGAAATAAATTAATTTTCTAGGGTAACATGACATATTATTATTGATTTAATCTACTTATTTAGAACTAATACTTCTGTTATGATTTTCAAAAAAATCAATTATAAAATAGTGTCAAAATTAACATAAAATAGTTTTTAAAACAAATATTATATTATTAATTGTTGTATTATTTCTAAAAATATATGGTTCGGCCAAATTACTTACATAAGGTTATATAGATTAATAATAAACAACTTGGGGTTAGTTTGGCTTCTTATAGTATGTTTATTAACCTTATAGTATAAGAACACATGAAGACACGGTAAAAGTAAAATTATTTTACTTAATGTTAAATCTTAATGAAAAGGTTAAAATAGGAACCTAACCTTGTCTAAATTCTATTGGATGAGAGGATTTAGACCCATCCCCACCTTATCATCGAAATGAATCAATTTGGAGCTATTTAAAAACGAATATGACTTTATAATAACATAATAGTTTTAGTTATTCCAGAGGTGCCCCTCTCCTCCCTTATAAAAGGGCACCTCCTCCCTCTCTTCCTCACACCACTTTGAGCCTTCAAGCTCAGCCAACCCCTGAAAAATTCCCTTATACACTTCCCTAGAAACATCCTAGTGGTTCTGGTCTTCTTCAATGTCCTATTTTAGTGCCCTAAAAGAAGGTCTCAAAGAAGCACTTCAAAGAAGAGGTAATGTCCATTACCGATTCTTTCATCTTTATTTCTTCTTCCACTTCTTTTTCACTAGTTGTTTCATTATGAATTAATAACATCAGTATCACTCATATACTTATATTTTATTATAATTATGAAACAACCCTATTTCACCATCTATCCATCCTATGGAAAAAGAAATCACCGCGCGTGCGTACGTACGGAATACTGTCTCCATGCCGTGGTGTAATCTATTTTCCACCACCACCTTACTTGGATGGGTATAATGGTGTAAGAAATGACTATATATGACTATTATAAAGTGATACTAATTCTGAAATAGTATACATACACTCCAATACAATTCCACGATCATAGGAATGATATCATCACTCGTGCGTACGTACGGAATACTGTCTCCACGATGTGATGCGACTCGTTCTACATGATCTTCATTTCATAATGATTATATAAATGAATTGAATGAATTAATATGATATATATTACACTAATACAATTCTGTAAATGATGTATCTATAATCTAAAGAGAATAATAAGAATTTATTTGACAAAACACGCATAAGAACAAAAAGTTATAAACACCCGAATAACAAGAAGCAATGAAATATTACTACTAAGAAACTAAGAATATGACCATATATGATATCATAAAAATAGGTATGATTCTGTAATAATTCAATAACATTATTTAAATCATTATACAAGAGGTTCGGACACGTACAAAGCATATCGGACCTAAGGTAAGGGAAAATATCACAAACACATTTTTATCCGATATTGTTTATACTTTGAAATTTACTAGGGTGTATTTTATCATCCACATCCATGTTTCCTCAATATGTAATATTATTTCCATCCACCTACAATTATTTAAATCCAATTTTACCCTTAGGTGAGTTTTTAGTAAAGGATATCAAAGGAATCTTTTGTCGTTTTTCGTACGAGGTACTTTTTGACTTTTCCGACAAAAGTATGAAGAATGTTTTTTTAACTTATACAGCATGAATGGAATTTTAAAACATTATTTACAAGAAGCTTCTTTTACAAGTTTTAAAGTTTATTTTTAATAAACTTCTATTATTTTAGAATTGTATGACATATTAAGAAAGGAAAAGTGTTTTTGAAGTAGAAAGGATATTTTCCTCAATAATGGAGTTCAGGTGTTTTATCAAAATTATTTTCCATCTAAGATAATATAGGGTTCTGTTTCTATCCCTATTATTACATAGATTTGATTATGATGTGATGGAAATATTTTTATGAATTCCTTTATCTTATATGAATTGTTTTATGATGTCATGTTGTTTAAGAATCCCATTTTTACTACATGGGTTATGCAATGATGTATGATTTATGATTTTGTGGCACACAAAAGAATGGTATCATTATGAGATGGGTGGGACCTATATCTCCCTCCAATGCATTGGGTAAATATTTTATATCTCATGAGATAGAAATGGATGGAATGGTAGGTTATACCGGTTCAGTGAAATAGGACAGAAACGAGGAGTGAACTCGGTTCCAAAATGGAATTTGTCCACTAAGATAGTCTTGGAAATGAGTCTTCACTAATAAGAAATGATTCTCTATGATTATGTGTGTATTACACAATGTTTATTGTTTTAAGGTATGATTATTGAGATTACATTTCACTACTATGATTTATCCCATGTTATGAAATTAGGATCTCTTTTGCAGGTTAAGATTTCCAAAAGTTATGTGCTTATGTATATGATGGGATTGATATTTCTTTTGTTTACCCTTAATGAGCATTTGAGCTCACCCTTTTGTATGTTTTATTTCCCCAAGTCAGGAAGAAGGTTATTAAGTAGAATATGCCAAAAAGAACCTCTAGATACGATGAAATTAATGGGAGGCAATGTATATGCTTTATGAACCAGTTGTTTATGATTTCCAGTTTCTAAAGACATTATACCTATACGGTCCTTTCATGGTTTTTTTATATGTTGTAATAAGTGTGCTTCAATTTTGAAGTAATAACAATGTATGTAAAGTATGGGTCGTTTTAGTTTGTATTAGAGGAAAGGTATAGTCAACCTTTGGAAACTAGGATGTGAAATCCTTAGTAAGAACCCTAAGGATAATTCTAAGCATATAACAAAATCTTAGAGTTTTAGAAATTACCATGAATAACCTAGGATAAGACCTTAAGTTTGAAATTTTATTCTTTATTATGTGGTTTTCATATTATAATTAGTGTTTCTCACACTATTATTCTTGGTTTTAGTCAATGGCTGGAACCTGAAGGTACCGTGTTAATGATGAATGCGATGGTCAAGGCGATGATTGTCCCCCAGAGCAACCAAACGTTATGGGAGCTGGAATGAAAAATCTTGTAGCCATGCTCACACAACTTTCTCAAGCTATGAATCATGCAGGACTTCCAAACGAGCAAAGGAAGGAGCAACATTCTGTTGAATCCATCATGAGGCAGCATCCACCTTTTTTCAGCGGGTCTACTGATCCATTATTTGCTGAACAATGGATTAGTACTACTGAAAATATATTTTCAGTTCTTCAATGTTCTGAACATGATAAAGTCATCCTAGTAGTGTATCGTTTGGAAGGAGATGCTGATCAATGGTGGAATCTTATTAAGAATACGAGGCAAAGGGATGAAATTGAGTCCATGGAATGGGATGAGTTCAAGAACTTATTTTTCAATAAGTACTTCCCACGTATTCTCCGAACAAAGATGGAGAATGAGTTTCTTGAACTGAAGCAAAAAGAAGATGAATCTGTTGGTACCTATGAAGCAAATTTTACAAGACTTGCAAGGTATACTTCTGGTATTATTATCCAACCTGAGAGTAAGATCGATCGATTCTTTATTGTATAAAAACCAAGTCTTCGAAGGGCGTTAGCCATAATGGACTTCAATAGCTACGAGGAAATCGTTCGATGTGCTCTCAAAGTTGAGATGGATATTGGAGTAACCCATCAGTCATATGGGTTTGATAAGAAGAGGAAAATGGAATTCAAAGGAAAATCTAAAGAGCGCAATGAAAAGAAGATGAGATTTCCCTTATGCTCATAGTCTGGAAAGAAACATGGAGGGAGTTGTCTTAAAGGGACAAGTAAATGTTTCAAATGTGGAAAGGAAGGTCATCTGGCATTTGAATGCCGCGATGATGGGAAGAAGATGTCTAATGATGCAAACAAAAAAAGGGATACACAGAATGAACCTACTACACTTCAATGTTTCATGTTCAAGGAGATGGGACATTATGCCAATAAATTCCCTAATCCATGGGTTGATGATGATGGTCGACTTCAACAAACTCTTAAGGCTAAAGACAAACGAACGTCACATGCAATTTCTATCAGCGATGTGGAGTACGATAACAATGTGGTGAAAGGTACACTTACCATCCACTCTAAAGTAGAAAATGTTTTATTTGATTTTGGATCCACCCACTCCTTTATTTTTGAAGAATTTTCTAAGGGTATCACCGTATTACCTCAACAATTAGATGTTGTGTTAGCTGTGACAACAACTAATGGCACAACAGTCGCATCAAAAGTTTATAATTCTTCTCCGATTGAAGTTTGTAGGAAAGTGCTTCCCAAAAATCATGTGATCCTTCCTATAGTGTAGTTTGATGTGATTCTTGGCATGGATTGGCTTTCTCTACATGGAGCTCATATCAATTGCCAAAGAAGGGAAGTCACATTTCATATTCCAGATCAATCTATGATTGTCTATCGATGAAAGGATGAACATAACCTTCCAGTGGAAATTTCTTCCATTTTATGGGTATTGATTCCACTAAATGAAGGTTATTTTTCTCAAATGGTTGGTGAGAAACACACGATTAAGAATATGCACATTGTACGGGAGTTTGATGATGCCTTTCCGGAGGAATTACCGGGTCTTCCACCGAATCATCAAGTTGAGTTTTCAATATAACTTGTACCGGGTGCTTTGACTATTTCAAAGACACCTTATAGAATGGCCCCAACTGAGCTGCAGGAATTGAAGAAGCAACTCCAAGAGAATCTTGATAAGGGGTTCATACGCCCTAGTGCGTCACCTTGGGGAGCACCTGTTCTGTTTGATAAGAAGAAAGACGGATCAATGAGACTCTGCATTGATTATCAGGAACTTAATAAGATCACTATCAAGAACAAATATCCTCCCTCGCGCATTGATGATCTATTTGATCAACTACGTGGAGATCAATAGTCTTCCAAGATTGATCTTCGTTCAGGGTATCATCAATTAAGGGTCAAAAGGGAGGATATACCAAAGACAGCTTTCCGTACAAGGTATGGACACTATGAATTTTTAGTTATGCCATTTGGTCTTACTAATGCCCCTGCTATCTTCATGTATCTAATGAATAGAGTCCTTAGAGACTATCTTGGTCAGTTTGTTGTAGTATTTATAGATGATATTCTTATCTATTCAATGAGCAAGGAAGAACATGAAGATCACTTTAGAATTATATTGAAGACCCTGAGAAAGGAGAAGCTTTATGCCAAATTTACCAAGTGTGAATTTTGGCTTCAAAAAGATGCATTTTTGGGGAACATAATCTCAAAAGAGGGGATATTTGTGGATCCAGCAAAAATAGAGGTTATCGAAAGATGGTCGAGACCAACAACAGTAACCGAGATCTGATGTTTTCTGGGTTTGGCGGGATATTATCGACGTTTTGTGAAATATTTTTCACGATTATCTAATCCACTCACCAACTTGACTCGGAAAAGAGTTAAGTTTGTTTGGACGGAAGAATTTGAAGATAATTTCAAAGATTTGAAAAGAAGGTTATCCAGTGCACCTGTTCTCACACTGCATTGTAGTGGAGAAAGGTTTTTGATCTACAGTGATGCATCCAAGAAGGGATTGGGGTGTGTTCTTATGCAAAATGATATGGTGATAGCTTATGCCTCCCGACAGTTGAAAATACATGAGCAAAATTACCCAACTCATGATTTGGAGTTATCTGCGGTAATCTTTGCATTAAAGATTTGGAGGCATTACCTTTATGGTGAACAGTGTGATATTTATAATGATCATAAATGTTTAAAGTATATTTTCACACAAAAGGAGCTGAATATGCACCAAAGAAGATGGTTGGAGCTGATTAAGGATTATGACTGATCAATCCATTACCACCCTGGGAAAGCAAACAAGGTGGAAGATGCATTAAGTTGACAAGACCATGCTAGTTTATCCATTATGAGGATAAAAAATGATCCAATATTTATGGATTTACAAAGGATGGATCTTGGAATTATAATGAAAGGGGAAAATCGTATATTTCTCAAATGAATGTTCAACCATCTATACATGTGAAGATTAAAGAGGCACAAAATGAAGATGTCGAGTTACAAAAGAAGGTGAGAAATATTCCTGAATTCAACCTTGATTGGGATGAGATAATAATGTTCAGGAATCGGGTTTGTGCTCCTCCCATCCCCGAATTAAAGAAAGAGCTGCTGGATGAGGCTCATAGTTCTTCATTCTCTATTCATCCAAGAAGAACAAATATGTATAGGGACCTGAAAGAGTACTTCTGGTGGGATGGCATGAAAAGAGATGTTGCTGAATATGTCTCTCGATGCTTGGATTGTCAATAAGTTAAAGCTAAGAGACAAAATTCTAAGGGGATGTTACAACCATTACCCATACCCGAATGGAAATGGAAAAACATCACTATGGACTTTGTCACAGGACTTCCTAAAACATCCAAAGGCAATAATGCTATCTGGGTCATAGTTTATCATCCTACAAAGTCTGCACACTTCATTGCTATTAGAGAGGATTTCTCTCTGGATTAGCTTGCCAGGATATATGTAAAGGAAGTGGTAAGATTGCATGGAGTACCACTTTCTATTATATCTTATTGGGATCCGAGATTTACCTCGAAGTTCTGGAAAAGTCTTCAGCATACTCTGGATACAGAGTTGAGTTTCAACACTACTTATCGTCCTCAGACAGACAGTCAGTCTGAGAGAACAATTCAAACTCTAGAAGATATGTTGGGAGCTTTCTCTATGTATTTCAATGGTGGTTGGGATCAACACCTACCTTTGGTGGAATTTTCTTATAATAATAGCTTTTACTCCAGTATTCATATGGCTCTTTATTAACCTCTCTCTGGAAACAAAAGCAGGACTCCAACTTGTTGGGATGAAGTTGGGGAAATAAATCTATTAGGACCTGATCTCATTGATGAAATGGAAGAAAAGGTCAGATCTATTCAACAACACATAAGAGAAACTTGGAGTCGACAGAAAAGTTATGCCGACAACCGAAGAAAAGACCTAGAGTTTGAAGTGGGTGATAAAGTGTTCTTACGAATATCTCCCTGGAAGAGGGTCATGAGATTTGGAAAGAAGGGGAAGTTGAGCCCTAGATATATCAGTCCCTTCAAAATATTGGATCGTGTTGGGAAGGTAGCTTACCGATTGGCGCTTCCACCGAATCCCTCTCAAGTTCACAATGTGTTTCATGTATCTCTCCTGAGACAGTATATACCGTATCCTTCACATGTACTCAGCTCAGAAGTTGTACCGCTGGAGCAGGATCATTCATATGAAGAACAGCCGATGGAGATTCTGGATTGTAGAGAAAAAGTCCTACAAAACAAGACCACTCTATTGGTGAATGTTTTATGGAGGAACCACCAATTAGAAAAATCTACATGGGAGCTTGAGGATATGATGAGGTAGAAGTATCCTCATCTTTTTCTTACAAAGTGATGAATTTCTAGGGCGAAATTCATTTTAAGGGGGGTTGAATGTAACACCCGAGACTTTTATGTTATATAAATCATAAAAGGAATCATTTTCTACACACAAACCTTGCTTGGATTGCTTTACACGAAATAACAACCTTCCTCGATAGCTTGCGTCGTACGCAATACCGAGTTTCACTAAATAATGATATGCTAATAAAATATTATTAAAACTAGCCGTTATGAATAGTAATAACCACTTTTTGAAATTTTGTAAATTTTATTTTTTAAAATGGAATTCATTTTTGGATTCGTAATATCGAAATTAGATTAGGGTTAAATTTTGGTACTTTTCGGATAACTTTTATTTTCTGATAAATAGTGAAAATTACTAAATTTTAATTAAAAACAACCTTTTTAATTGAAATAATTATTAGTGATAAATTATTAATTTGAGTTGTTTTAAAGTATATTTATAATATATTTTTAAAATTTAATACAATGTTGTTCATTGGATGTAATTTCACATTTAAACCAGACATAAACAAATGTCAATCTTTTGATAGTTATTATCTCTTAAGAACACGCTATTTGTTTTAACGACAGAATTAATTTTCAAATTAATTAATGCAACTGATATGTTTTGAATTTAGTAAAATAGACATAATTTTTGAGTTCATAATATCAAATATATCTTAAGCCTAATTTTTGGTATTTTTCTGGAAACTTTCAAATTTTTTGATGAATAGGGAAACCACTAAATAGTAGTTAAGAAAAATGAATTTTTCATAAAACATAATTTTACCGCTTCTGTGAGTGGAATTTCAAAAATATTAGAAACACGGTTGATGTCAGTAAGTAAAATGTGGTTCAATGAGATGAAAATAATTTTTGGTGAATAGTAACTTTTTACTTTTTTTACCACGGTTAAAAGTAAATAGGGTAATTAAGGGTAAAAATGATATTATTATTACCCTAAAACATGTAATAATTCTATTGGATAAGTGTAATTCGACCAAAAACAACCTTAGGAATACAATATGACCATTTAGGCCCACTTGGATTAGATTAGGACATTTATTATTAATTTATTTAAAGAAGGGTTAAAATAGTTAAAATCAAAGTTTAATAAGTAAATAATTTTTAATATAGGGTTATACATAAGATAAATTCGACTATAAATAGTCATTAAAAATCTAAAAATATTTCCTACATAATTGTATTTTATTTGTAATTTTTAGACATTAAATAATTCAATTTATTTATGACACAAAGATGATGCAGAAATTATATTATTAATGAAATATTGACATAATTGATGTTATAAATACCAAAATAAATGTAATTTCAGACTTTTTATGAAATAAATTATTTTTATAGGTTAACATGACATATTCCTATTGATTTAATTTACTTTTTTGGAACTAATCAATCTGTTATGAGTTTCACAAAAATCATTTACAAAATAGTGTCAAAATTAACATAAAATAGTTTTTAAAACAAATATTATATTATTAATTGTTCTTATATTCCTAAAAATCTAATGTTCTTCAAAATGACTTAGATAAAGTTTTATATATTAATAATAAACAACGTGGGGTTCTTTTGGCTTCTTATAGTAAGTTTATTAACCTTATAGTATAAGAATATAAAAAGACACGGTAAAAGTAAAATTATTTTACTTAATGTTAAATCTAAATGATAATGTTACAATAGACACCTAAACTTGTCTAAATTCTACTGGATGAGAGGATATATACCCATACCCGCCTTATCTTAGAAATGAATCAATTTGGAGCTATTTAAAACCGAATTTGACTTTATAATAAAATAATAGTTTTAGTTATTCCAAAGGTTCCCCTCTCCTCCCTTATAAAAGGGCACCTCCTCCCTCTCTTCCTCAAACCACTTTGAGCCTTCATGCTTGGCCAAATCCTGCTAAATCCCCTTCTCCACTTCCCTAGAAACATCCTAGAGGTTCTGGTCTTCTTCAAAGACCTATTTTATTGCCCTAAAAGAAGGTCTCAAAGAAGCACTTCAAAGAAGAGGTAATGTTTGTTACCGATTCTTTCATCGTTATTTCTTCTTCCACTTCTTCTTATTTAGTTGTTTCATTATGAAGTAATAACATAAGTAACAATCATATACTGATATGTTATTATAAGTATGAAACAACCCTATTTCACCATCTATCCATCCTACGGAAAAAGAAATCACTGCGCGTGCATACGTACGGAATACCGTCTCCACGCCGTGGTGTAATCTATTTTCCACCACCACCATACTTGGATGGGTATAATGGTGTAAATAATGACTATATATGAATATTATAAAATTATAATGATTCTGAAATAGTATACATACAGTCCAATACAATTCCACGATCATAGGAACGATATCATCACTCGTGCATACATACGGAATACCGTCTCCACGATGTGATGTGACTCGTTCTACATGATCTTCATTTCATAATGATTATATAAATGAATTGAATGAATGAATATGAAATATATTACACTAATACCATTCTGGAAATGAGGTATCTATAACCTAAATAGAAGAATAAGAATTTATTCGACAAAACACGCATAAGAACAAAAAGTTATAAACACCTGAATAACAAGTAGCAATGAAATATTACTACTAAGAAGCTAAGAATATGACCATATATGATATCATAAAAACAAGTATGATTCTGTAATAAGTCAATAACATTATTTAAATCATTATACAGGAGGTTTGGACACATGCAAATCATATCAGACCTAAAGTAAAGGAAAATATCACAATCTCATTTTTATCCGAGATTGTTTATACTTTGAAATTTACTAGGGTGTATTTTATCATCCACATCCATGTTTCCTCAATATGTAATATTATTTCCATCCACCTAAAATTTTGTAAATCCAATTTTACCCTTCAGTGAGTTTTTAGTAATGGATATGAAAGTAATCTTTTGTCGTTTTTCATACGAGGTACTTTATGACTTTTCCGAAAAAAGTACGAAGAATGTTTTTTAACATATACGGCATGAATAGATTTTTGAAACATTATTTCCAAGAAGCTTCCTTTAGAAGTTTTAAAGTTTATTTTTAATCAAATTTTTTTAGTTTAGAATTTCATGACATATTAAGAAAGGAAAAGTGTTTTTGAAGTAGAAAGGATATTTTCCTCAAGAATGGAGTTCAAGTGTTTTATCAAAATTATTTTACATCTAAGATAATATTGGGTTCTGTTTCTATCCCTATTATTACATGGATTTGATTATGTTGTGATGGAAATATTTTTATGAATTCCTTTGTCTTATATGAATTGTTTTATGATGTCATGATGTTTATGAATCCCATTTTTACTACATGGGTTATGCAATGATATATGATTAATGATTTTGTGGCACACATAAGAATGGTATCATTTTGAGATGGGTGGGACCTATATCTCCCTCCAATTCATTGGGTAAAGATTTTATATCTCATGAGATAGATATGGCTGGAACGGTAGGTTATAACAGTTCAATGAAACAGGACTGAAATGAGGAGTGAACTCGGTTCAGAAATAGACTTTGTCCTCTAAGATAGTCTTGGAAATGAGTCTTGACTAATAAGAAATGATTCTATATGATTATGTGTGTATGACACAAAGTTTCATGTTTTATGTTCTGATTATTGGGATTACATTTCACTACTATTATTTATCCCATGTTATGAAATTATGATCTCTTTTTCTGGTTAAGATTTACAAAAGTTATGTTCTTATGTGTATGATGTGATTGATATTTCTTTTGTTTACCCTTACTGATAATTTGAGCTCACCATTTTGTATGTTTTATTTTCCCATGTCAGAAAGAAGGTTATTAAGTAGAATATGCCAAAAAGTGACTCTAGATATGATGAAATAAATGGGAGGAAATGTAGATTCTTTATGAACCAGTTGTTTATGCTTTCCAGTTTCTAATGACACTATACCTATACGGTCCTTTCATGGTTATGTTTTATGTTGTAATGAGTGTGCTTCAATTTTGAAGTAATAACAATGTATGTAAAATATGGGTCGTTATAGATATATTGGAATGAGAGGCAACAATATCCAACAAGGACCTACATATAGTATAAGACACTAGAATAGTACCTATCACTATCGATGGCCTAGTATCACTATCCATAAGTGTAGGTTGTACTACAAGTAACTGTGTTACCCCACATCTCTATGATGATATCTGGACCCCCTTTATAGCACCACACTGCTCATACCGGCATTCCTTCCCAGAAGTTCCAGGTCCACCACCTCTACCACCTCGGAAAATATATCCCCAACTACAAGCTCGTTATGGTGTAAAGGATCCTCTTCCCATACTCTGACTCTTCCTATATACCCATTCCATATCAATATATCCTTTGACCTATAAAAATTCTATATATGTCCCATGATGCCACTAGATCGACAATCTACTTGTCGTCAGGAATAGTGTAGATGATAGTGTACTAGAATACAACATTTATGACATATCACCCAAGTAAGGACATGTCTAGCTGACCCTTTCATACTGATACCATGCATCCATCATCCATGGAAAATGTATACATAATGGATATTCGTTATATTGGATGTTCCACCACAAAATCATCCTGTTACAAATACATTTCCAACATTGGAAGCCTCCCTTAGGTTCCCTTAAACTAAGAGAGCATGATCCACCACTTATACAAAATTATTTAGCCAGAAGATATCCACCTGGGACATAATCTTACACACAAGTCATTCTTGAAAATTATTCACCATAAATACCTCATCTCCTACTAAATATCGATAAATGTGTTGAATTTTAATGTAGTGTCCAATATATACCATCACCGACATCCTCCCCTATGTCAGATGCATGACCTCAGTAGCTTTCTCTTGTCTCAACATCTACGGATAAATGTTTTCCAAGATCCTCTCCAATATTTACTTCCATATAGTGTCTTATTTCTCTCTTGTTCGTGATTGAATTCCCCACTAGTTCTTTGACGATCCTTGTCTCATTCATGAAGCCATCATTACCCTCCTCTCTACGAGAGTCAAAAAATGGTCGTGTATTGTTTCTATAGACTAAAACTAAAATTTTTAACCCTTCGGTCCACCCTCTATAGTAAAATTCTCTATGTACTACAAATGAAATGCTACGATCTACTCAGACATATTTTTTCAAAAATGACACTAGGAAGCTTTCCTATAATTGTATAAAGAGAGAAAAGTTATCTCGAAACTACTAACCTTCATCTCCAATAGTCAAGATAAGTGTCACATGTTCTGTATTAAAAATATAATTCATAGGCATTCCCCTTGGTCGTCCTTTCAACAAGATTCATGAAAGAATACTCTATACAATTCATAACACAAGTATTAGGTCTCATAATAAAACCTTATAACATTTACCTAAGAGGATGTAATCACAACATGTATTTTTTCCCACCACTCCATGCAGTCATTAAAGAGGCACTATCACTTCCAATAACTATCCTACTCATCAGTTTTGGTTAACAAGGGTAAACACACTTTCATAAACAACATTCTTATTTATATAACAAATTATTCTAATTTTACATCATTTTCTTACTACCTTTTACAATTCATGTTAGGAACCAATTATATTTTCAATATCAGAAACAAGGAAAATTGGTTATGTTTGAAAATGTTTCCCATAAGTTATTTCCCTAACATTCAAAAAATGTTGTGTGTCATAATAACCCTGATTTCCAAGAATTATGCATTCAGAATGAAGTCTCATTCCATTCTGGGATACGAGTCATTACTCAAAATTTCTAAAAAACAATCCTAAAATCACACCACAAGTGTGTCACTAAAAATGAAATTATATTCAAAAATAATATAAAACAACAATGCCACTCTGATTACTTGGGATTTACCCCAAAAATGTATTTCCAACTCCCATGAATGATCTCATTAACATGTCCTAAGTCTTCCTAGTTTTATTTCTACAATTTCATTAATGGAAAGTCAAAAGAAGAAGAATAAAAATAGGAGATATGATAGCACAATGTAACATCCCAACTCAGGAGACATACGATAGTGCCCGAACTGATTGGTCGCATGACCTGAAGTGTTCCTCCATGTAAACTAGAGGTTGTTGACTAGAATCAAGGGTTTGATAAGCCACTAACGGGGATACAATAACCTATTTTCTCATATTAAAACACTTGTGGAAGTAAATAACCAACAATTTAAGAATATAAAACCAGAACAATATTTATGTCCCAAGATAATGAAAAAGGAAAAGAGTACTTAAATAAAAAGGAAAATTTTATTTTCCAATATAAATATGAACTGGCTATAATGAAACCATAAATATATACACAAAGACCCCCTAAGATGGTTCTGAACCATGTCTATTCCCCTTATCCATGACCCATCCGATGTTACAAATCTATCCCATGGAATTTTTCCTTATCATTTCTTGATACAATATAATCTATTCGGGTACACATTAGGTAGGCCAAATATGGTGTGAGTATAACATAGAAGACCACCACCAATGGTGTCTAGAACCAATCTAATTAAACAATAGTGTATGTAATTCTATATGAAATATGTACAAGTATAAATATAAATGTATTACATTGAAATTTATTCTTATTTAACTACATTAATTCTACGGTTCCCAAGGAGACCTGCACACCAATACTAGCTTCGCCTCATTCCAATCCCTAATTTTTTCCCTAGGTAATATCATATCTTAATAGTTGATTCTTGATAGATCTCCCAGTATTAAAATGTTCTATGATATCTCATTACCTGATTCAACTCATGTTGGAGTTTGACATATTCTTGTGTGTGTCTATAAATCGGAGCGCCGTTATTTCTACTCTTTAATTACTCATTTATATGAAAAAATCAAAAATTCACCAATATCACAAACATAAGTATGATGACTATGTTACCATGATTAATAATTAGTATAATCACCAGGTTCTCATTCTATCATCCATATGTATAATAACCATGTTAACATGTATACTTATCCTTAGAATAGCCTCGTTCCCATTCCCGACTCATAATAATGATGGACATGTTACCATTTTTAAATCAAAATTTTGAATAACAATGTCCCCATTTCTAAAAAATAATTAATCTATCATTTGATTATCTAATTAAATTCCCTTACTAATTCAAAAATTAATTAAAATAATCAAATATACTAGATAAAAAACCATAAACTAAATGCCCAAATCCCATTAATTAATTAACCAATATCACAATACATATCCCATAATTAATTTTATTTAATTAATTATATCATTCTTAATTTCAACAGTTTGTAACTAATCCCGTGATTAATTATCAGGATCATAATCTCAAAGATCCTAATTAATTAATAATTAATTATCTCAAGTAATTCAATTCAATATCTCTTAATTAATCCCTAGAGTAATTTTCTTTATTTAAATCCCTAAATCATGTAATAAATTTCCCAAATTAATTAGCTAATAGTGTATCCTAATATTCTCATGATTAATTCCTCAACTAATCATTAAAATCAACAATGCTTTGATAAATCAATAGGTCAACCTAGGTCACCAATTTAAAGAGAATCAGTTAGTAAAGTATGCTAGAAATTATATAATTTTTATATATGTATCAAATCAATGACTATATGAATTATATTATAATACACATAGATCAATTCATTGATAGACATTCTCTCAAGGAATATCCAAAAAATCCGAGCACAACAACGATGTATATTTGAGTTTCCCATCCAAATAAAAAAATAAGAATATAAAATATCATGATCTTATAAATATAGATCTATATCTATGATAATATGTCTATATATAACCAATTTTGTTTAGATCTTATGAAATAGAGAATACACTCCTCAAAATATCATGGAATGCGAGGGGATGGACATCGAGATGAGATCCACATACCGAGAGAGGAGAGGATCATTGATTTTGGATTTAGATATTGAATAACAGAGGTCGAGAGTCCGTTTAAACCCTTTGGAATGTTCTGGGATCACCAAAAATCATCATCTCCTGAGCCAAGGCAGAATATGAGTTTTTTAGGGGTACATGGGATTTAAAAAAACTATTATGAAATGAAACTACACTAACATTTTCTTAGTCATGGGTAAACTATATCAAAAACGATGTGCAAAACATGTTGGTCTCACTATTCAGGGTTTCACTCTTTCCTTGGATTGGATTCAATATTATTCCAACTGTGCGCCAACAATGAGACCCTCTATTCCATAGTTCAGACAGTTAGCTGGGTTGGGTGCAAGGAATACCCTAACAATGCACAAATTGTACACACACCTTTTTTCTCAAAATTTTATAAAACTCCACCCAAACACAAACCATTCCATTAATACAAACAGAGGTACATATATAAGCATGATATATACATAAAATAAATCATGGAATAACTATAGACAAAGTCTTGATCCTATAACATAAATGATTCCAAATATGTTTTTAATATATTAAAATTTATTTATTAAATGTTTTTTACAAATGATTAAATTTTCATAAAAGGTTTCAATTTAATCATGTATAGTATTGAAAACTATGCATATTTTCTTTTAACTAAAATGTTAATAGAATAATCTTATCATTATAAAAAAGGAACTTATTAATCATTTTACAGTGAAAAATGAATATTATTATTAATATTTTGGGATTTTTTGGAATTACATTCTTACATGACAATCATTTCTATGAATATTTCATTTTATATTTATAATGATATTTTTCTCGAATTTGTTTCCTAATATTGTTGAAATTATTAGTTTCTAAAATTAAATATCAAAAAAAAGTATTCTCTAGATGCATTGTGTTTTTAAAATCACATTAAAAATGAATAAAAATCATCAATAATGTTTTAAGGATATTTTAGTGGTATTTCTATGGATGAATGAAAAAAAATTTTCATACACCAATGATTATATATTGTATTGATAACATCGATGTCCTTCCTCTAGATGGTTTATAATTTTCATGAATAAGGATTGTATTATCATTTAGTTTATTGATTCAATTTTTTAGTCATTATATTTTCCTATAATTTGTAACTATCATATGGAACTTTAGTTTCTCAAACCATATTTCATTTATTCATATATTTTTTAAAATTGATATTCAATTTTTTAGTAGTAAAATATTGATAAATTTTTATGTTTTAATCAATAGGGATATTTTTTTGATAAGTAATAATTCTCTAGAATGTTATATATTATTCAATAGATCAGGAATGCTTTCGACAGTTGGTGATGTGTGTGGCCCATAAATTTATAGCACATCAATGCATCACTAAGTAACGTGAGACAAAATAAGTGGGAAAACCATATGTGTTTTTTCCCATATGTTTTAAACTATATTTCAAAAGGCATAGATAGTTAATGTATATTAGTAAAATCTATATTATTTTATACCAAGTACTTTTTACAATATTTTGACTGGACCTGATTGTAGTAGTTTCTATATGACAGATACATGACATTCAATAATTAAGCATTTCCTTCATTAAAAATTCATTCATTATTATTCATCGAATATTCTAAATGATATTATATGTGGATGTATTTCTTTATCATTTTATTAATTTATTGGAAACTATTTTATGTCATTTAACATTCCATATTGATTATCCCTTGTCTAGTTATTTAAATGTCATGTGTACTAAGTTATTTTCATCATTATTATGATTATTTTTATTTGTTCATGATATTTTTCCACTATTCATATGCATTAGTATGTATCTAACCCAACCCTTATTTTTCTCATTTATATATAATCCATGACATGTACTATGTCTAATAATAATGGATAATCCATAGGTAATAATTTTATTCCAAAAACATGTATAATTTTAGCAATCAAATTTAATGTAAAACATTTGTATGTTTATATTATATGGTGACTATTAAAAAATTAAATCCTCCAAAATGTTGTTACTTGTATATTATACCATTATAATAAAAATTACAGTAGCTTTAGGTTTCCTACAACTAAGCCTCTATGAAATCTATGTGTGAAGCATATAAAAATATTGCATATATCATTATATGAGATTGATATATCATTTCTCAATTTCAATGAGAGAGATATATAGAGGAGGAAAATGGATTTCAACATTAATTACCAACAAAATATGTATTAATCCTTAATTTTATTTTTCTTAATTATTTGTATTACTACATTGGTTCGCTTTTTATATGTTCTCATTGATGAGTGTTTAAATATCCAAAAATCATAGATAATAGTTTAACAGATGATATTTATTTTTGTACTAAGTATTTTTTAAAGAATGATATATTTATATATTTTTATTTTAAATATAATGTTTTAGATTTTATAATTTTAAAATGATAAAATTTAAATTCTTTTTAGAATAATCAAATTAGGATGGACTTTGGGTGAATCTTTTTTCCCAAATAAGAATATTTATTTGGGGAAAAATGAAAATTTCATTTTTTTCAAATACTATCAGAATTATGAATTTGTCGTGAAATGTGATTAAATTAAATATTTGTTAAAACTAATTTACAAGCCCAAATATATATTTATGAATTAATTGTTTTTTAATATACAATACTGAATATAGATATCTAGAATTGGAATTTTATAAATTGATGTAAAATTATTGTTTAAATAAAAATATTAATATAAATTTTTTTAAATTTATTACACAGATTAATGTTTTAGTTGTTTTCAATGTTAAATTTAATATAGCTTAAAATTTTGAAAATGATTCAATTAAATCCATCTGAATCTAAATTTAAAATTATTTTATTATAAAATCATTTTAAAGCATAAAAATGAATTTTTGTAAAATAGTTCTTTGTTGTGATACAGATAAATTTTTAAAAATTAAGATTAAATACTTTAATTAATTCTATCATAGAAAATTTAATTCATATTTACAATTAAGATGATCAAAATGTATAATGGGTTCAACTTTATTTTTCACCATAATTAATATTAATAACGCGAATAATTTTGATAACATTAATGGTTGAAGGGGTTAAACCGGGGGTTAAAACCAATTAAAATGGTATAAAATATCCATGAACATGAATAAATTTCGTTATATGAGTGGACATAAACACAAACCCATCATAAAATAAAAATAAATAAATTTCATGAATCATTCATCTGAGTAAGACAATTGATTTAATTTCGAATTAATGATATTTACAAGTGTTCCCCTCCCATCAACTGTAAAAGTGAATTTGTTCATCAAACTTATTCATTCCATTTGACCCTATATATTTTGACCAGTAAAGGAAACAATGGATCCTTAATAATCCAATCAATTTCCTTGGAATTATTTTTACACCAAAATGACAACCATTTAATTCTAATGGTGTAATTCAAATGTGGCATTCCAGATAAGAGGTATAACTCCAAAACATCATGTTTCTTGTTTATTTCATCTTATTACTAATTTATACATATCATATGCATATTAATATAATAAATTTTTAATATATAATATATTTTATTTTTTAATGTTTATAGAAAAATACATTTTCATATCATCATCAATAATATAGGAAATAAAAACAAAACTCACACATATATTATCATTCCACCTCCATGAATAAATGTATTTTTTTCCATCAATGTCACACATGACCGGTTATAAATTTTTTATTAACAAATATATATACTTTTTTAAAAAATAATTATGTAAGCTTTAAAATATTTTATTATATACCCTTTATCCTTTTCATCCATTGAAAATGAAGATGTTTCTCCTGAGTATATGTCGATTACCACATCCACGAAGTGATCTAATTTTTTTTATTAAGTATTTACATTATTTTTAATAAAGAATGATTTAATGAATAAAGTTAATATTAATAATTAGGTTATGATTTTTAAAGAATATCATTTTTCTATATAATTTTTATTTTATCCCTTATATGTTTGTAATCATAGTTCTCCCATACATGTGAATTACTATCTCTATGCAGTGACATTAAGGATTTTTCATGACCACCATTCATCATCAATTATAAAATTTCATTTAATTTGTAAATAAGATAATTATGTCGTGATTAATATTTTTGAGATGATTATAAAATAGAACATTTCACTATTATTATCCTACGGATAATGTTTTCTAAAAATAAACCAAATGTTTTTAAAATATTCAACATGAAGTTCTAAAATTAAAAAAATATAAAAGAATTGGTGAAAAATATACCCACATATATTATATAATATTGTTTATGTATTATAATAATTTATTTAGGGATTATTTATTTTTAAATATTCATTTTTAAAATTGTATTAGTTTTATCTTCTAAAATCCATCTATTATCTTCACATATTCTTATTTCAAGATTTTCCATGTATTGTTTATAGATTTGACTATATTTTATAATAAAAAAGATCAATAATATGTTTATTATAGAAGTTATAATTGTTTCAGCATAGTTCGGTGAACTTTCTCATCTGTTTACTTACTCCTGAAAATATTTTTATTTATTTTTTTACTATGATATAGTGATTTTTATTGCAATTACTAACTATTTTTGACGTTAATTAAATTTTATTCAAAAAATAATCCTTTCATTTTAAAATCAAGTTATATATGAATTTTTTCCCACTAGTAAGAAAGGAAGAATAAATTTAATAATTTTCAAGTCAATGTATTTTCACATAATAATAAATATTATTTTCATCAATTCAGAACATATATGATTCATTGGTTATTGTAGAGAACAAACCCTAGTTGACCTAATATGTCACATGATATGTCCTACCACAAGCTAGAAAATTAATCTCCTTATATGCAAAAAAATTTAGATTTATGGAATTCTTTGATCATAAAAATTAGAGATACTACACCATATTAATAAATTAATATAAAATTAGAAACAACCAAAACATCTTCTAGGATAAACATAAAAGTACACAAAAAATTAAATAGAAAATAACATAGTACAATAAATGAATTGTTTCATACATTCATACCATCTCAATGAATGGAAAATAATAATACATGGTCTTCAAATGGGGTGAATTCATATAAAAAATTAACTAAATGAAAATAAATACATTAGGGTCGACATTAAAATATGTGATGAACCACTTACCCATTCCTATCACTAGAAATGTGCACTATCCGAATATTGAGACCCTTTATGAGTGATACCACTCAATAAATAAACATTATGTCTCCCAAAGATCATGTATCCTACATGATCCCAATCTGAAAGTGGAAAAAGTTATGTATGCACACTAAGATGTATTTAATGGGGATGAGAAATAAATATAATTCATACACCACCATTAGTGAACATATAATTTGATATTATTTATAAATTTAGGCACATATTATATTACCATTATATCAAAAAAAACTAATAAAAACATTCTAATGTTATAAAACTGTATAAAAATAATCAGGGAAACCCAAATGAAATGCCAACAAAAAAATAATCAAAACATTCATAATGTAATGAACTATATAAAAATAATGGGGGAACCAATGAAAATGGAAAATTTAGAGTTCTATCCTAACACCCATACTTTAATATATCTCCACCCTGACCCGCCAATGTGGATTTATATCATTTGGATAAACCTATAAAATGACATTAATTATTTTCACTAGACCTACAAAGGATCTCCACGATGTCTCAAATAAAAAGAAGTAATTTTAAACCCTATAAAACAACAATAGGTATCCATAAAATGAATAATCAACTATAATTCTATATGAATCCAATAGAATTACCATATTAGGTGAAAATTATCTAGTAATAACAATTGAAAAGAATTCATTTCTAAAATAAATAAAAAAAATAAATTACTCCCTACAAGATCTCGCTATGGTTACATTATCCCAATGCTTCCTTCATCCATGATTCCTAATATTTTACTATCTATTGGATTTCATCAATCTATGAGAATCATCGATACAATATCCATAAAGACCCCACTTAGTATAGTTGAGAGGAATTATCATCTAAGGAAGGTACCCATTACCCAATGTGTAGCTCTCATCTATATGGGTAAACTCATATAAACCAATAATTAGCATCCCAATCCTATCAGGTAATTACCAACCAAAAATAGAAATAAATAAAAACTCATGTCCAATGAGTAGCCTAAGAAATACAAAGGGAATCATCCTCAAACCATGTTTAGAGAAATAACTTCCCTAAAATATCGACCAATGACCATATAACATAGTTCATTCAACCAATGGATCCATATATCCAAAAATGTAAACATGTATCGTTGATCCACTCTATGATAAATTCCATTGGAATGTGGGTTGATCCCACTAAAAATCTATAAATTAAAAAAGGAGAGTAAGAAAAAAGTTAACTCTCATATAAAATATATTTGGTTTTCTTTTTCCTTAGGGTTAAAACGTAGAGAGGATTAATATGAGAGACTCCCCTACTACACCTGATCTCTTCAATCTAACCAATAAAATGATTCCCAAATGGAATAAATAGGTCACAATAAGAAAAGGACACACTATAATGGGTTCATCTATATCATGCAAAACTTTTAACCAAACTACTGTTATAAATACACCCAATAAAGCCTCATTGGCCTCTAACTGATCCTAATTCAACAAATCACCTACAAGGGAATCAATGTATAGAAGAATATATAATTTTTAATTCCTATATATTCTCGGTACCACCTCAAAGGGAAAAATGAAGACATATGTTCCTTTGAAATATTAATCCATTATGAAAAATCTGACACCCAATATTTTTTACTTGGGATCCATAATAATAATCCCCTCCTCTATCACAATATCAATCATATGGGTATCCAATAGTGTCTCTCAAATCCATATGAAATAAAATAGAACCCATATGTATCCTTCATCCCATGATGTTATCATACACTGATGGCACTAACAACTATGATCTTAAAAATAGATGACCTATACCATAGATTCTATATCCTTCAGAAACTTACGCAGATATCTCGGGAAGGAAGAAAATTTCTATAGAGACAAAACATGATCCTATAATCTACGATTTATCTTAATGAACCTTTTAAAAACCCATCCATAACATCATACTCCAATTTACCTATTGATATCACAATCCCCACTCAGGGGTCACATCACACAACCTAACCTGATGAATGATTATTAATCTATACATAGATAAATCCTCCTAAATATACTTTTTCTAACCATATCACCAGGAATATATCCAGAAAATAAAATAAGATAACATAACTGGGATTTAAATGGGAAAAACTAAGAAATGAATAATAAATATTCATCTTCTTAAGATTTGTTAATAAAAAATAAAACAACACAATTGAAGGAAAATTAAACTATGTTTACATTAGTTATACAGTGTGGACCCCTAAAGGTTCTCATATGTCAGGTTTTAAAACATACTCATCCTTTATAGGCACTAAATACAAAGTGTTTTCCTCATAAATTGTGGGTACCAAACCATCGGTGTCCACCAATGTACCCATCTATGGACCCTCAGTAAATGTCTATCCAACTATTATATAGATCCATTATCAATAAGAATCACTTGGGAACAAGAAATCTTCCCCATCAGATCATATTTCTCTAACCCGAGGAGTCAAGTAGTTCCCTCTTCTACACCCTTATTTTCCTCTACAAGGAACATTTAAAAAAAGAAGTTTAACCCTATATTCAACACATTTTCCTAAATTATTAGCCCAAAGTGTGTTTTTTATCTTAACTACACACCTTATAATCAGGTTCCAAAATAAAAATCATTTATGAACCCCTTAAACCCCATAATTAAAATAGAAAACCAATAGATAGACACTCACAAGGTCCCTAAACTCCAAAATGGGAGTAAAGAGAATATATATATATATATATTGTATGCATTTATTGGAAATATAAAACTCGGCACACCTCTTTGTGAAAAACTATTGTAGCATCACACTAGATTCACACCACAACCCTGACGATCAGCCATCAACCATTAGAGGAGCTACTTAGCCAGCTCCTGCTCCACCATCCAACTCCTATCTAAATATCCCTCTCTCAACTAGAAAAACTATGAGCACTAGGGTAATAATTTTAAAAGAGAAAGGGTAAAATTTAAAAAACATAAAAAATATAAGAGGATAAAAAATGAAAATTTAGAATAATATAGTTTGGGATTGTTCAGGAGACCGACATTGTGTTTTTCTCCTCACCATTTAAAAAACCCTCCCTTACATGCTCATCTTGGGAGATTAGATCTTCATAAAATGTTATGTAAAAAATATAACATCAAAAACAACATTATTGAATAAATTATTTATTAAGTAATTAATTTTGAACATTCAATGAAATTCATACTGATCATATCTCAACTAAATATTTTTCATATTGTAGACACCAAATATTGGGACCAATTTAGTGGATATAAAAATTATTCAGGATTACATCAATTGATCAATTAAAATTTATTCATAAAAAAGTTTCAATGGAAAACAGATAAATTTTAAATAATTTCTTGTAACAGGTGAATTTGGTGGGATATCACTGAATCTCCACCTTAAACACATTATTCCATTATGAAACCATACTTTTGTACCAAAATCCACTATCACAATCCATACCTTGGAGAAACTGAGACTCTCTTGACATTCTAATGAATGGTCTAACAAAATTCACAACTTTCCACTAACATGGGATATATTATTCTTCCACAACTTTAGTGATCCACATTATAGGAGTAACCCTATAATCAACCCACTAAAAATACCAAACCACATGACCCATAATATATCTATCCCTAATTGAAATCGATAGTAATGTTTTAACCATTCACAGCTAAGAACCATCATGAATAGTGTACAACAAATTAAAAATCTATGATCAACATATAAAATGACTTATACACTCAATAAAACCACATAAGAAAATTATCACAACCTCCTATTTTCTTATGGTACACTCTCATACAAAAAAATTCATTATCCTTCTATTGAACAAAGAACACGAATCTCTCTCAGAGTGTCCATATCCAAAAAAAACGTAGGATTTTACAGCTAAAATAACAAATTGTGCTCCTCGTGATAGCTAGTTCCATGAAAATAGATTACCCAAAACCTTCCTATTTATAATAAAGGGATCTATGTCATAAAAAAAATATGGCATAACCCTATACTAAGAATCTTAATAATGAAACAAGGGTTCGTACATTATTCGTCAATGCCATAGAAGGTGAAAACAAATGAATAAGGCTCGGTTTATAATAAAACATTCCCTCCCAATCTATACAAGATACTTTTGTAAGACTTAATACAATGGTTATAAAAAACCATAAATCCTCATACCAAAACATAGTGAGATGATTGAAGACCTAAATGGCCCCACTATGAAAGAATAATTATTCCCACCAATTCCATCAGTGGAATTAGTAAAATGAACTGCGCAACAATTCTTGATAGGCTACACAGGGAATGAACATCTTCCTCTAATGGAACTCAAACATTAGAAATTAGTATATTAACAATATAATGAAATTATGATATCATTGAAACCTTTTTTGTTTCTGGCCATTACTTTATGATGTCTCTAAAAGGGAACTTATATCCCCAAAACCAACCGATCTCTCAATGATTCCCATGATAAATTTACTACATTCTATCACCAATGAACAAATCTTCATTTGATTTACATAACCTTTTAGTATACCAAAAAAATTAATATTATTTAGATTAGTTGAAATCCTCCATGGAGCAATATTTATTAATAAAATATTTGTTTTATGAAAAAAATTAAATAATTTATGCAGCATCAAATTTAAAATCACATACATAATGGATTATGTCATATGAATCCTATGTTTCTATAATGATTTATAGACACTAAAATATTGAACAAGGATAGATATTAAACAAGAACAAAACCATAAATACTCATCCCAAAGTCCATAAATGTTGGGGAAATTACATTTCATATAAAACATAATTTTTGAAATGAAATCACTCACCCTATAAACAGAGATTGATTTTTGATAATAGAGTATTTGATAAATTAGTTTGATATCCTCCACAAATTTCAATGCATTACTATATCATATTGTATAACTAATACGAAAATTATAAAACCAGGCACCTATACTACTATATATTTGGGAAAACAACCGTGTATAACTAACATATTACCTGATCTAGACCAACCCATTTTTGCATGCATTCCTCCCAAAACATTAATGGATACCTACTAGTGGTGTGAGTCTAAAAGATATCTTTGGGTGACAACACTTTCTGGTTAGATTGAAATAAAAAATATTTTTATCCAAAACAACTATAATGATAAATATCATAGAATAGAAAAAATTTAATCTTAAAAAACAACAATCTATGATAAATGAATTTTGTAATACCTTCATAAAGACTCAAATAATGAATATTTTTTTTCTCTCAACTATACTTGAATATATAAAAATATAAACCAACTTAAAAAATATTAGGCTCTACTACCAAGTATAATATATTTCATATATATGGTCTTAATTACTCTTGAGAATCACCTTCTAGATCCTAAGAATATACATGGGCTGACTCACTTGATCAAGATGCACTGGGCCTCCACCAGATCAACTTCAAAACCCCTACTCTATCTAAATTCATACATAATTTTGGAATTCAATCATAGGTGGAAATAATGGGTTAAAAATATAACTTTGTAGGCCCGAAAAGAGGTGAATAAATATTACACATTTATATTTATGTTTTAAAACAAGTGTTATATCTATAAAAGATGAAAACTAATAATGAATTTCATAATGTAAAAAGCTGCATTATAATTATTTGGTAAAATAAAAAATGAAAACTAGTATCAATGTGTTTTACCATAATACCCAGGGTAAATATACTATTTCCATAGATCACAACTAAGAATTTATATCATG
Source organism: Viscum album (assembly GCA_963277665.1). Lineage (NCBI taxonomy): Eukaryota > Viridiplantae > Streptophyta > Magnoliopsida > Santalales > Viscaceae > Viscum > Viscum album. Next base: position 1,916,484,932 of record OY728148.1, on the reverse strand, counting down.
TGTTTAATCCTATCACATGATACTCAGGATATTCATAGGTGATGTAAATGATTTTCAAGAAGTAAAACTGAAAAATCTTGTATTTCAAGAAAACAAGGTGTAAAAGTAGGTTTCCACATGGAAACATGACTATATTGGGACTTGGGAATTTAATAGCTCAGTCTACTATGATGAAAAATCATCACACTAGACCCTAAATATTATCAAATATATGTAATATCAATATGAAAGATATCGATGAAATGTTTTTCAAATTGATACAATATCCTATGAATCCAACCACCATGGGCCATGTAAATTCATTTTTCCATGATACCCTTCTATCAATAGGTCTAAAATACACAAATTATTAGGGTCCCATCAAATTTCAGTAGGGAGTTCTCTACATCCACAAAAAAATAACTTATATCAAGTGTATATTTATAAAATAGAGGGCATCCTTAATATATATTTTTTTCTAGCTACCCAGTCCAATCAAATTATATCCATTTAATAGAAGACGTAATTAGATAAAATATTACGACCAAATTCTATCAAATATATCCTAAAGGTATCATCATAAAACAAATTCCCCATCATGAAATGCCTAAATAATTCATGGAATGGACAATATAATTTGGATCAATTTACCTCTTGAAACCAACATAAAAATATACAGTAGTACCTCAGATCATATCTGGGTAATGGTAAAACAAATTATTATGTACACTTAATAAAATGATTTAAGTGAAATTAAATGGGTCATTATGAAAATGTCTATCGAACGAAGAACTCTACTGAGATAATGAAGACAACCTACAAGCAGAAACAGGTGGTGAAATCCTTTGCAATTACTTTAGCCGATGATGGGCCATCAAATAAAGTAGTATCTAAGACACTGGTTTTTTGTTCATATTATACCAATGTGTTATTTAATTCAAGGTCTACACACGAATTAATTTCTGAGAATAATTCTAGTAAATTGTGAATTCCATCTCAAGATATAAATCTTGATCTTAAGGTAAAAAGACATGGAATAAATTATGAGAAAAAAAAATATAAGAACCTTCTTGTCCTTTTGTGTGGAAATATTCTACCGAAAAACCTTATTTTTTGGCCTCAAGTAGAGTTTGATGTTATTTTTTGTATGGATTGGATTTCCATTTATCAGGCTATTATTGAAGGTATGGAAAAGGAGGTTTATTTTTAGTATGATTTTCTGTTTTTGTACAAGAAAAAATCCTTACATTTGAAAACATATCAGGAAGATGAGATGCTAGTAAAAGATGGAAATGAATGATACCTTGCACACATTGTTGAAATCAAAATAATTGTTCAGATTAATGATATGCCAGTGGTAGATAAGCACCATGATGTTTTCCCGGATGATTTTCTTAGTATTATACACAATCAATATATTTAATTTATATTTGACTTAGTTCCTGATGTGAAGCCAATTTCAAAACCCCCTTATCAAATTGCTCAAATTGAAAATTTTGAGATAAAGAAGAAATTTCAAAGAGTTATTATAAAAAGGATTCATTCGACCTAGCACATCACCATGGGGTGCTCCTATATTATTTGTTAATAAAAAAATGGTTCAATGAGACTTTTCATTGATTATAGTGTATTGAATAACATCACTGTTAAGAAAAACTATCATTCGCCTCATATAGATTATTTTTTTGATTAGATCCAAGGAGCTTAGTATTTATCGAATATTGATTTGAGGTTGGGGTACCATCTATTGGATGTAAAGGAAGTAGACATTATGAACATTGTGTTTCATATTATATATGGCCATTGTGAATTTCTATTTATGTCTTTTGGGTTAACCAATGCACCTATTGTATTCGTGGATCTTATGAATATAATTTATCATGATTTTATGGATAAGTCAGTGGTTGTGTTCATTGATGATATTTTGGATTATTCTAAAAGTAAATAGGAGCATAAATTTCATTTAAGGGTATTCTTGAAAACCATAAAGAAATGAATCTGTATGGTAAATTTAGCAAGTGTGAGATTTGGTAACATAAAATTTATTTCCTTGGTCTCGTTGTTTCAAAACATGGCATAACTGTTGATTATATTAAAACAAAAGTTGTTTAAGAAATGATAAGACCCACAAATATAATTGAGATTCTTAGTTTTCATGGATTAGTAGGTAATTACTAGAGGTTTGTTGTAAATTTCTCACTATTATCAATCCCAAAAAACTATGTTAACTCAAAAAGTTGTTAAGTTCATTTGGAAAAAATAATATAATGATTGTTTTCAGGAATTGAAAAGACGATTGGTGAATGATCTTGTTTTGGAACTGACTCCTTAAAATGGTATGTTTTTTATCTACAATGATGCTTCATTAGAAGACTTGGTGGTGTCATAAAGCAGAATGATTAGGTAATTGGTTATGTTTCACGTCAGTTGAAACCTCATGATTTAAATTACCCTACACTTGATTTGGAAGTACCTATTGTTCTTTTTTTTCTTTAAAATTTAAAAGGAGTCATATGTATGGAGTAATATGTGAAATATATACTGACCATAAAATAATGAAGTGTATATTTACTCAGAAATAATAAAACACAAGATAAAGGAGATGGTTTGAATTAATCACGGTTAATGCTTTCACAATGAATTACAATCCGAAAAAATAAAATAATGTGGTTGATGCTTTGAACTGAAAAAGTAATGCATCATTTACTAGGATACATTTGGAATGAGATCCATTGGTTTTCGAATTGATTTAATTTGGAATAGAAGTTGTTGGTGCATGAAAATTCTTTAGTTTGGTTTCATCTGTTTGTGAAATCATCTATATGAGACAGAATTAAGAAAGCGCCGAAGGGAGAGAGTATGTTTTAGAAATAGGTATAGTTTGTTCAGAAGGGTATGTATCCTGGTTTTAACATTGTTAATGATAATGTATTGAGTTTTAGAATGATATTATTTGTGCCTTCTGAATAAAAGTTGAATAATGGAATGAAATGTGAAGATCATAGTGCTTCGTTTTTAGTTTATCCTTGATGTACTAATATGTACAATGATCTTCGGGAGTATTACTAGTGGGATGGAAGGAAAAGAGAAATTTTATATTTTACAATGAAGTGTTTGACTTGACAATTGGTTTTGGGAGAGGTGTAGTTACTGAAAGGGATGCTTCAGTCATTACCGGTACCAGAGTGGAAATGGAAAAATATATCCAATGACTTTGTTGTGGAATTATCAAAGACATATTGAGGTAATAATTCAATCTGAGTTATTGTTGATCGATTGACTAAATCTGTTCATTTCTTTCCTATTCGAGATACATTTTATCTAGATCCACTTTATCGGTTGTATGTTAAAGAGATATTCAAGTTTCATGGTGTTCCCCTCTCCATTGTATCTGATTAGGATTCCAGGTTTACTTTTAACTTTTAGAAAGGCCTTCAGAAGTCCTTGGGTACTGAATTAAATTTTAATACAACTTTTCATCCTCAATCAAATGAACAGTCATAATAAAAACTTCACACTATGGTGGATATGTTACGTTCTTTCTGGATGGATTACAGGGGAGGTTGGGACCAACATCATTCTTTCTTTGAATTTTCTTATAATAACAATTTCAATTCCAGTATATAGATGGATCCATTTGAGTAATTATATAGGAAGTGATGTAAAACATAATCTTTTTGGGATAAATTAGGTTAAATTACATTTATGGGATCAAAATTGGTAGGAGAGATGTCATATAGAGTTCCGTTGATTCAGAAGCACTTAAGAACAGCTCAGAGTTGGCAGGAAAGTTATGAGGATAAATGGAGGAAGGATCATTCTCTTCAGGTAGGTGATTAGGTCTTTCTCAAAGTTTCTTCATGGAAATGTGTGATGCTTTTTGGTAAGAAGGGAAATATGAGTCTGAGGTTCATTGGACCTTATGAAATTCGGGAGAAAGTTGGATCAGTTGTGCACAATGTTGATTTACCTACTTGTTTATCCGAGGTAGATAATGTTTTTAATGTTTCAAGGTTGAGAAAAAATATTCTTGATCCATCACATGTTTTGATCCAAAAGGTTGTTGAGTGGGAAGAGAATCTTTGTTATGAGGAACTACTAGTCCAAATTTTTGACTGAATAGAGTATGTGTTGCAGAATATGGCAATTAATCATGTAATGGTTTTTTGGAAAAAACCATATGGTTGAAGAGGCAGTGTGGGAATCGGAAAATTCTATGAGGGATAAATATACCCCTTAATTGATATGTGAATAGAATTGCGGGGATGCAATTCCCAAATGGGGAGAAGGATGTAATATCACAGGTAAATAAAGAATATAAAATTTTCATATTTATTAATATTTGTGAATAAAATATAAATTTTACAATTAACAGGATTCTACATTCGATGTTGTACCCAATACACATCAAAAAATTTCATTGAAATCTAACATTGCATGCAACGATGGGTTGTACAAAAAAATATTAATATAATATTATTTTAAATGGTAGATAAAACCTAGATATTATATTTTATGGAATGGATATAACTAACTATAATATGAATATAAATGTTTGTTGAATATTTTCACATTTATCTAATAATATTTAGTGGATTAAAATGAAGAATAAACTGATTTTTAGCATAAATACTCTAATATTCATTAAAAGTCTAATTTACCACCATTGGATAGAGAAGCCCCATTAAATATAGTTTTGGTCAAATTTATATGTAATAATTGATAATATAAAAATCAGATTTATAATCAGGACAACAAAATTTAATTTGGTTATATTTTTGGTCTTCTTTTGGTAAAATTCATTTATTTAATTAATAGTAAAAAATATTGTATTTTAATTCAAAATTACTTTTAATATTATTTATTTATATGGATATATTATATTTGTAATTTATTTTAATGTATAATTAGATTATAATTTTATCATATAATACAATGTTGTTCATTTTAAGGAATTTCACATTGAAATTGGACATAAACAAGTGCCATTATTTTGATAGTTATTATTTCATAAAAGGATACTTTTTATTTTGACAATGGGAATTAATATTAAATTTATTTCAGCCACATCTGTGTTATGAATTTTAAAAATGGATTCCAAATATGGAATAAGGAGGTCCAAAATTCTATAAGTATGTAACTTTTATTTTTTGAAGTTATAAATATTAACATCAGTAAATATTTTATTTACCATGGTTAAAAGGTAAATTTGGTAATAAGGGTAAACAAATTTTATTATAATAATATAAAATTACCCTCAAAAGTGTCTTAATCCTATTGGTTGATACATATCCGACCATGGTCATCCTTGGGAAGATTTTGGGACCACATGGAGCCACATGGGAGATATAATGACACTTTATATTAATTAATTTATAGTAATTAAAAATGACATAAACATATATCTTTTAGTAAATAAATTTTTACATGAGGTTAGATAAGTTATCCCTTCGACAATAAATATTCATTTTAAAGAGAAAAATATTTACAAAATTATTAAATTTTGTTTATAATTTTTATATATCAAATAAATAAGTATATTTACGGCATAATAATGATGTAGTGTTTACCTCATTAATGAATGATTTAAATAAATAATATTATAATGATTAATACAATATCCAAAGCCTATCCAATTATTATTGGATGATTTTATTTCTATCATGATTCATCATTTAGTTTTGTTTAATGAGTCTTGGAACTTTAAGAACTGAAAATTATAATATAATAAAATAATATTTTCCACCATTCCTAAAGAGCCCCTCCTCCCCCTTATAAAAATCCAACAATTCTAACCCATTCCACACACATCTCAAGCCCCATGGCTCGCCCAAACTCTACCCAATTAAAATACTTACATATATATACTCTTCCTAGAATCTTATCCCTATACAGAAGGCAATTTATGTAATCCTTTTCATTCAAACCAAAAATAGATACCTGATTAAAAGGCAACGTCTTCTCTTAAGTTCTTTTGTTTTATTTTAATTATCCAACCACATAAACTCTTTTTATTCCATTATTTTATAACAAAACCAGTATCCCCAATATACTAGGTTTTTTTGACATGGATTTGAAATACACTTTCACACACCACCATCTAATGGGTAAAGAACGTAATGTTTCATTTGATGGGGATCTACTTGCTCAAGAAAAGATGATTGTTCAAATATCTACAACCGCCTCTCATGGTGTCCATTAAGATGACACTATATTTATTTGTGAAATATATTATATTTAAATTGTTAATAATCTTATATATTTTTCATTTATAGAATACATTTATGGTTTCCATAGTGGGTAAATAAATTAATTTCCCTTGAGGAAGTGCAGACTACCGCCCCTTCAAAGTGGTATGACTCATTCAAGCCATAATTGGAACGTATGAAGGTTGAAGTTAATGAAATTATACATAATATTATACTAGAATTATAATATACCATTGTATAATTATGATTTTATTCCATTAAATGTCAAATAGAAATGAAAGTAGCATTCATACGTACGTACGACTTATCATCTTCATGAATAGTGCATTTAATTTATTATCTCCAAATGTTATGTACTATTATAAATACATATATATAACAGATATATATTTTATATAAGGTATCTCTATCATCAATATCATTTAGATGATAATGTAATTTCGACACCATGGACAATTTATAGTTATAATAAGTTCATTTTTTACTCAAGTTCCGAACATCGACAAAAAGTCAGATATGCACACAAATATTTTCTTAATTGTTATATCAATGTAATGATTGATATAAATGGAATAATAAGAATGAAAATGTTTCATATGAAAGTATAAATTACCTTTAGTTTATTATTCATAATATTAATGGTCGATCTAATCATGTTGGACACGTGGTACGAAACTTCGCCTTAATCTCCTTTCATTGAGGCATATTTTGTTTTATACATGAATTAAATTTTTTCGGTGTATAAAAAAATTGACTTCTCATTTAATTCAAAATGAATATATTTCTACATGCCATTTTATTATATGACAAAAAATAATGTTTTTTTATCGTAAGTGGTGATAATGACCTTTTTCATCGCCATGAGTATTATGTGATCTTTGGATTCTATAACATGTCGTAATTTTTTTAAAAGGAAAATAAATACTATATAATTTGTTATGTATTTTGGTATTGAAAATGGTTTGGATAATCGATTTTTTTGGTCAATATATTTAAATGCTATATTGTGATTGAAATGTGGTAATGTTATCTTTCCTCAATGTTTGTTTTATGTGTTACGAATATGTTATAGTTCTTGGTAATTATTTACATATACTGGTGGTTCTGTGATAAACCTAGGGAGGGTGAGACCGAGATAGCTCTCCAATGCATTTGGTATCATGAAAGAGGTAAACTTGAATGTTTCTCTTAAGAGATTTAGGTAATATATTATGATCGGTTTTTCAAATGTAACTCCCTTGGTTTCTCTAAAAGATACAACATTAGTATGTTATATATTCCACGAGTTAAATTTAGGTTTTATGATTTCTACGTATATTTCATAAATCTTATGATTTCATGAGATATGTTAAAGATATTATGTTGTTTTTTTATTGATGGTCTAATGTTTTCTTTCATTGTTTTAAAACCATTATTATGCTTTTTATGCTCATCCCATGTTTTTGATATGTTATTCACAAGACTTAATGATGAATAGTGTCAATGATAGGATCAAGTGAATGTAATTCTATCAAAAACATGGAATTAGTTTGTAGTATTTTTTTTAAGAGTTTGTATTTTATGAAAAAATGGAAACTGAGTAGAATTGTCTACTTTGTAATTTTTGATATGTAATGTAATGTTTTTGGAGTAATTCTATAAAACTCTATACCTGAAAAGATCCTCAATGGGAATTATTTATTTATTTAATGATTCTATAATGTTTTAAGGATGGGTCTTTAAACAATTAATATTATATTAAAAAAATTTATGAAAATTCTGGAATAAATAAATATTTCCTCATTGGAATTATATTTTTTTATATGTTTTCTTATTTAATATATGAATCATGTATATAACAAGATTCATATGAATAATAAACTATTCCACCCAATCAAATTGGGATTGTTGAATGTTTTAACAATGTCGTATATTAACCAACACTATAGGTTATTGGATTAATAATTTTTCAGTTATTAATAGAGTAGGTTTTTTGGAACATTTTGATCATGGTCATAAATTACATAGAATATCATAATAAGAAAATTATGAAATCCCTTATTAAATTCATAAAACTTTTCAGGAACATTCTATGAATATATGAATTATATATTATGATTAAATATAAATAATGCACTCGTAAATATTGTTAAATTTTCTTATTTAGAGATGGTTCTAAATATAAGAAAATAAATCACACAAAAACTCAAAAAAATTTGTAGTGATTTCCCTCATGATCAACTATATTAATTAAATGGATATAGTTGTATAGATGAGTAGATCTGAAGAATATTCAATCAATTGAGTCGTCTCATATCCAATTATAATTATCATATGGATCAACTTACAAATATACCAATGTGTGAAATAATTTAAGACCACAACATGAAACAACAACATTCATCATTGATTGAGAGTTCTGATACATTAGTAGAAGAGTAATGTATCGTGTCCCCAGAAATCATATTCCTAGTTTTTGAGTTAGTGGTGGTGGGAAGGAAAACATGTGTGTTTATATTCTAATGGGAGAAGCTAACTAATGTTTTTCACTTATCCTAAACACGAATGTGGAAGAAGAAATAAATAGTATATAATGGAATAAATTTAAGGTTATATAATGTGACAAAATTCATTCATCATGGGTAATGAAATGATGTAGAAAATATATTCAATTATATAATTAAAATTGAATAGAATAATGATATTGAATATGATTAAAAAATTAAATAGTAAAACTCATGTTTGAAATAATGTTTATAATCAAATAATTAATATTTATCACATAATTATCTTTCCAAAACCTACCCTTAAGTGGAAATTATCCGCTCACTAAGTATTTATTATTACATGGTATAGTATCAGGGGCAATCAAGAGAGAATATTAAATGTTACACCAAAATATTATATAATGTATTTTATTTTAAATTACTTTTAGGTCCAATATTGTATACCATACACAATGCTGAGTACTAATAAATGTGATATATTGTAGAAATAATATTATTTAACTATGTATGATTTAACATAAAATTTAGTTTAGTGTGTATATTTATGATTAATTGTAAAATAAAATAAAAGTATAAATGTTATCAATAATATATATATATATATATCCTTTCCATTGAAAAAATAACTGAATTCTTGAAAATTTATATATTATTGAGGGATGTATTTTTCAGAAAACTATTTTATGTTAATAATTAATTTATATAAATACTAATTACTATGGCTAAAATAATTTATAAAATTTATAGTTCGTATAATTTATAATAATGTGAAATTAATTTATTTTTTATTAATAGTGAATTATTTATTGTGGTAAAAAATTTTACATCATAAATGCAATTTCATAGAAAATGGTTTTCATTCATTTTTTGTGTGTTGAAATAATGAATAATTTCTTATAAATGAGAAATTTTATATCATAAATGGGAATAATTTTCAAAAATACTAAATATATATCTATAATATAAAAATAATAATTTATTATTATTCAATGAATGTTGATTTGAGCGTTTTTTTGAGAAATATTGATTTTTTCAAAATAGATATTTCTTGTCAAAGTTACATCATTGTTCTATTTTTTCATATATTCTAATGTTAGATAATGATTTTTTTTCATATAAATAACCCAATGAATTATATTTCACATACTATTAATGAATATTTCGCTAAAAAATAATTTTTTTCATATTTCATATAATTTTAAAAAATCAGTTTTCTTCTCATTTCACGAATTTAGATAAACTTTATATTTCTTTTATTTTTTAAAATTAAATCATTGAAAATTAATTCCATATTTTTAATCAAGATATTAAAATTATTTAAAATGTTTAAATTAATATTTTTAAAATAAATTTTATCATTAGAAAAGAAAACCACACTTGTAAATCATAAAATGGGTATAATCCAGTAACAAATTTTGTAGAGGATTAATAAAGAGTTAAAATGGATTATAATATTTTATGATAAAGGTTAATATTGAATTGAGTAATCCTATATTAATGTAAAGAAAAATAATGTGAAACATTTATTTTATTTTATTCTTTGTATTATTATATGTAATGGATACTAACGAAATGTCAATATTTTCTAATAACTCTAATAGGTTTTCCTTGAGATAAAGATATTTTATTAGAATTTATTAAGGATTAATTTTAATATAAGAAACAAATATTATGATATTTCTTTATTCTTTTATTTTATATGAATTTCTAATTACCTATACCATATACACAACGTTTCAATAGTAACTGTGATAGTAGTAGAGAATTCATGTCAATGAATTAGAATTACAAAAACTAATATATTTCTGGTGAAATATGGTTCTCCATGGATTTCATGGATATCTATTAGTAATTCATTATTTTTATTGGCTTTAAATTATAATCATACAATTATATTAATGTCATGAATGATACATTTGGTGAATATTGATGAAAATGATAATAAATTATATGTAGTTTGTAAAGAAACATTTAAATAAATATGTACTAGTAACTATTATATCATTATATAAATTTAAGGTAAATTATCTATAATATATTAAATGTTCCATATATAACACGTCTAAGTATTAAAATTTATTTAATAGAGGTTACATTATTCATATTTTTTAACATAATTAATGTTAAATGTGGTAGATGAGGATTTTAAACCAAATGATGATGTTTAAAATGACACTTGAACATGTATACATTTTGTGGTTGTATTTACAAAGACTATATCCTCATTATTTTTTATGCTCAGTAACATTTAATGCATTGTATAATATTAAGAGTTATTTTATATCTTATTATTTCAGGTAATGAAATGATTTCAATACACATCACATATAGAAGACAACCTCTTATGTTATATTCCCCACACATCATAATTTTCTATCTCAATAAATATATACTCTAATACCTTCCCAAGCATCATCCTGATGTACTAGATAATATTATTTCACCAAAATAACAACACATATGGCTAAAAAATTATACAAAATGAGGCTTCTTGAAGAAGAGATAAAACTCATAAATATGTGTTTTCATGTTAATTTCTTCTTTTAACTCCTCAAAATATTTTATAACTAAGAAGATATAATATATAATTTTATACTATATAATTAAATGATATTATTAATATCAAAAAATCCTTTTCATCTTATTTTAAATGTTATTCAAAATAAAAATATCTCTCTTGGGCACATGTGGACTACCACCTCCACTATGCAATTCCTTTAATTTTTTATAATTTGATAATATACATGGTTAATATATTTGAAAACGTAAATATATATATATATATTGTTAATTATATAATTATGATACTATAATTTTATGATATTACCTTAACGTTTACATTTATATTAATTGTACAATTATAACTTTGCTCATGCGTACAGGTAGACTACCACCTACCCAAATCCATGTAATTGATTCCATGTCTACCATGAATAGATGGTTATAAATATGCTTTCAATGTATAAAAATAATATGTTTCTCATTATTAATGATCTTTGGTTTCTAAACATGTGATCTCGTTGTCCATTTTCAACCTATTTGGGTCAATTTGGTTTTATATACTAATTGTCCACAAAACATCGGAAATGAACATAAATGGTCTAATAACTACATAAAACATGGTCACAAAAGGAATAATAATACTAGTGTTTACATGGAAAACGAAAATAGAAAATTTTAAACTAATTTATTATTATTACAAATTAGTTACAGAATGTATGAAGATATATGGGACCTATGGTATGATAATTTATTTTTAAATTTTATTTCTAATGTTTAACATCCAAATCCATTTTTTCATAATATGAGATCTCTTAAATTATTATATAATATTGTTAATTGTCAAATATATATTGATAATTTTAATTTTAATAATTTTTTCATTATTATTAAAGGTAAAATGTACTATTGTCAATATTTTTCATGTCGGTCATTTTCAAAATTTTACAAATTTAAAAAAAATATATTTTTTTATGTATATAGATTGACAAACTTTTATGGATTTCATAATAGGTTTTAATTACAAATATTCCTCTCTATATTTCAAATTATATATTCCAAAAATCAATTTCTCAATATTGTATATATTTATTGTTTCAATATGGGTTAATAATCTAGAATTATTTGTATCTAAAGGTAATGAGATAATACAAAGTGTTATTTCTTAAGGGTTTTGAATGGAAAAATAAATTAGTATTATAGATAATGTGAAATATTTATGTGGTTTATTAAATCTATAATTTTTTTCAACAAAAAAATGAATAATGGTTTTCCAAATAATTCTAGGATGAATAGTTTTACTAATATAGATTTCTAATTTATTGTCTTGGGTGATGGAGTTTACTAGTGATCTGTTACACCTAAGAGATTTGTGAATTATCTAATCGTATGATTCCATTATAGGGGTTAATATAATGAAAATTTAACAAGATATCTAAACGGGGTTTAAATTCATTCTATAAGATTAAAAAGAAATATTTCTTTCTTATGGAATGAAAATTAACTCTTAATTTATGCAACATTAAGGTTCTTCTAAAAATTAATGGTTTTTTAGTATGATTGATCATGTTTCACAAGACACCCCCATTATTTTAAGAAATATTTTTTTTACTTATGAAATAATTATGAATTTCATTGGGATGTGATGTTTATATATTTTGATGTAGAATTTTTATATTAAAAGTGAGCTTATTAAAACATGTAAAAATTATTATGGGTTTATTTTAAATTTCATTTTGACTAAATTATTTCCATTCATTCATATTGCAAGTATTTTTTTCTCACACCATGACATAAAATTCTTTCTCAACTACTATAGTAGAGTATGAACTGTATATTATCATTGTCATTTTTTGTTATCAATAATATTTCTAAAATAAATTAATGTGTATTGATTAATACATGATAAAAAATTTATTGGTCTTATTTTGTAGAATAAATCGATATCAAGTGGAAAGAACTTTTTTCTTGTAAGGGTATTTTTCGATAGTATTTTTTATTATATAAAACCATAAACCTGAATGATATTTATAATTATATAAATGTATGTATATTTTTATTTAACATATAATTATGACTTGATTTAGGTTTAGTTCATTATAAATAGTACTATCGAAAGAGTTTAAAAAATATTTAAAACTATCATCGCTCATAAAAATATATTTGAAGTGTTTTAGATAACATTTTGTGCAAATAAGATTGAACATGAACACAATATTATATATGTATATCTACACATATTTAAGATTTATTTAATGGATGATTAATATTATTAATGATTTTTTGATTTAATTTTTTTAGAATACAACCCAATGGTGTAGTATGTGACATTGTGAAATATAATTTTAAGAAAAATGCCTTTATATTTTATTGAATAAAATTAAATTGTATAGAGAACCATTAAGGATAAAATGATATATGATTTTGAATTGATTATGTTTAATGGTAAAATAGGTTATCATATTTTATGAGTATATTACATTTGAATTGTGATTTGATGATAATGTGGTTGATGTAGTTTTTTAATAAATTCATAATATTCGGAAAATTATATTATTTGGAAAAATTGAAATTTTTTTCTCTAATAGAATTTCATTTGAGAAGAAATTACTGACTAATAATATATAACAATATATTTTTTAATTTGGTATTTCTTATGAATCGGGGTTTTTTACAGTATTTTTATATTTAAATAATAGATTATCATTATATATAAATATTTGTTATAAGATATTATGAGTGATTAATTTTTTGTAATATTAAATTTAAAATTTATATAGATGAATATGAGATCAAAAAAATTATATTTGATTATAAGATTATCATTAATATATTGTGACATTCTTAGGATTAATTATTTTTGTACTGTCGTAAGGTCAATATTGGGTGTTATTATTACTATTTTTAAGAAGGATATATAAATGTATATTTAAATAGGATATTATATAAACATTTTGTAAACATTTCGTTTTTTATTAATTGATTGTAATAAGATGAGTATTTCTTCATCATTTTATAGATCTTTTGATCCATTAAATTGAATTTCAATTCTTAAGGAATTATAAATTCATCATAGAAATTTAACTTATGACATGATGTAGTTGAGAAAAATATCTCAAATCACAATCATATGATTAAATTATATAAATAAATATAGTAGGTTTATTCAATGACATTATCTTTTTCTTGAATAATATTATTTAATAAGCTCAAGAAAGTGGAAAGAATATATATTTAGTGTCATGAATAAGACATTAAATTAATATGAGGATAACACATCTGAATCTCATACAAAAGAATGAGTTTCGCAATATAAAATCCATGACATAATAAATATGTATAATGTGATAATTTTCATTGTATTATCTTAGAAATGAATGTAAATTTCAAAAATAATTATAGATCATTTAGATTAAAAGGTATTTATTACCACTGTTGTATATTTATATTCCACTCTATATGTTTTAATTAAAGAATATTTTCAACCAATTTTTATTGGACATGATATATAATTATGAGCATTTATTTTATTTAATTGGGGTTAAAATGTTACACCACAAGATTTTATAACGTGTTTTGTTTTAAAGAAATACTATTTATGATAGAATGTACCACACATGAAAATTATTTTAGATTATAAATTATACAATAGGGAATAATTATTTTATATATATCACTATTTTGGTAGAAAATGTTATTGGAAACGTTTTTATGTAATACCTATGATATAATCACCACATGAAACAATTATGTCTAGTTTGAATAGAAATGTGTCACCATGATTGAACAACAATAATAAGGTATTTAAATGTTCCTCAATACTACCGAAACACTAAGTGATATAGATTCCATAGGAAATTTACCTAGTTGAGAGGGTTAGTTCTTAGAACATTGTTCCAAGAGTTTGATGTGGGTCCTTCCAATTACATATAACAAGTTATTGATTCCTTAAAAACATAGGGATCTTATAAAAATTTATCAGAATCATAAAATATAATGAAGTGGTCTATACACCATATCTAGTGGAATATATTAAATTCTAGGCTTTAAATTTATAACTCATAGTGAAAAAATGATGCATTAATCAAAATGTCTGTCATTGAAAATTTAGTTGTTTATTATAAATTAAATCATGTTCACATGATTTTTTCTCTTCGATATCCATGTCATATTTTGTGCAATCAATTCACATGACTTTTTCACATATCCTACTATCCCATATTGCATATTTTTCTTACCTGGTTCACTCTCTAATTTTTCTCACCCATATAAACCAGGAATTCAATAAATAGACTCCCATCTCTAATTTTCATGGGGATAGAAAAACTATAATAAGAATAAAATGAAAAGAGCTCTTATCACCATACATGTCCACTAAAAAAAATTTCATTCAATGGGTGATCCAGTATGCCCATCCCTCTACTATGATGAAGCATATAATTCTCCTTAACTTCGGATAACCATTTAGATGATCCATTACTATGGAAAATCCATTCACAAGACCTCATTTATAGTGAAACCCTTTGGATCCCATGATATTTTTTTAGATACACCCAAATCAATCATGGATGAACCCCCACATGGGAGAGTCAATACATGGGAAAGACGACATATTAGTGACTCACCATGATCTATAACCCACATCATGGGTAGTCTTCTATGTGGGTGAACCACGTCGAATAACCACAAAAATGGTGACAGATATACATGGAAGACCCACTAAATGGATGGCCCACTCATTGATGGGCCCCCTACAAGGTAGAACCACCTGGGTTACCCACTACTTGAGTAAACTATACTACCTAAACATCCCAATTTAATGAATGTTTTATAATTTCCTTCACTAGGATTATATTCCATTACTAATCCCATAGTAGTTCTATCAAGCCTGAACAAACCTCTATATGTATTGTAATCATTTCTAATATAATCTTGGTATAATTACTAATTCACCAAATCCCCATTCCTGGGATCCAATTAATACCAAATAAACCTATAGTTAATATGTTCTACTAGGTTTTTATCATGTGACATCAACCATATGTTCTCACCAATAATAAAAATATATCTTCCTCATATTTTTAAACAATATATGTGGGGTAATCATTTACGGTAATACAAATTGGTGTAATACCCTTTCAAACAAATATTCACCAGTGTAATTAATAAGGGTATGTACATTAATGACACATTACTATGTAATCCCCAAACAATTTCCCTGTGTCAATATCATAATAATATATTCATATAACTCTATTTAGTCAATATAATCTTCATTTTTATTAATATTCAACTTGGGATCATAAAATCGCCATGGTTTTATATAGATGAACATACTCCTAGGTGTATTCCCTGGTCAAACCATTAATTAACATTTCATTAAGATATGCCTCTTGGTTATCATCATCCTCTATGATATGGGACAATAATCCTAGTTTCAGATATATGTGAATATTCATGGGTGAAATCCCTTACCATGCTTTTTAATACCATAGTTTTTAGTTACTCATCCGGAATTATTTTCCAATAGTTTCAATAATTTTCATGGTTCTAGATACAAGTTAAAACACATAATTATTGGCCCAATTACAATATTAAATCACAATTGAGTCACGTTAGTCATCATGTTATGAGATACATGGAAATACTCTTATATGTATGTCCTGACCAAACATTCAATTACCACTGATTCAAAATACCCATATTGTTATCATAATTCAGCTTCATTCGAGATGGTCCTCTTAGATCCAGATATATTTTCATCCAAATTGGTCTATGACCCAGCTTATCAATCATTTTTTCTTCATCATTTGATGAGTATACAAGGGGGGATACAATCTTATATGGGAATCCTCCTAGGTGTGATCCCCAACAAAACAATAACTTACCAATTATTTGATATACTCCTCATGGATTCAATTATTAAAATCATGTCAATATAATGTTCTATATTCAATATATTAGGTCCTCATATAAGTTTTAATCCTATAAAAACCATTAATTACTACTGATTTTATTCTCTCCACCTAGTTATCATTATAAAAGTCGAATAGATATACTCCTATGATTTTAAATTAATTTACATCGTCATATTTGTAATCCCCTAACAAATCATCATTTACCAATGTGTTGAGAGACTATAATAGGTTGTCATTATTCCCCATGATTTGAGACACTCTACATGGTTCCAAATGTAGGGTCCCCTCCATGACGTAATCCCTAAAACATAACCTAACCTAACCTATCATTTAGGTCATCTATATCACCCCGAATCATGTGCAACACACAAATTATTTCCGATAATAATACATTTCATAAAACATGAATCAATTTCGGGATTCCTCATTATATTATCCACCCATTGAAGTATAATGGTTCACTCTAATTCATTTTGACTAATTTTTTATTCACTATTTATTCTCACACTATTCATGACTCACATGGACGTATCTTTTTTTGATGATCATCCGTATAAAATTTTGAATGTGCCTCTATTAAAGGACTCCTCAGAAGGTATAAGATTTATCCATTCAATAGTACTATATGATTTTTTATTCCTATACTAATTGGATATATAGGAAAACTCTGAAATGTTAAATCCTATCTCCAAAATAGAAACATCCTCAATAGATGTTGATAATCCCCAGAGATCCTAGAGAGTCTGATTAATACCAAAGAATCACAAATAAATCATATAATTATTAGAAACAATAATATATAATGGTGTTCAAATATCCATAAGGTTTTTATAATAACATTGGATGGGCGTAACATTTCACATTATTTGATTTTGGTAGTATTCAATAATATGTATTAAATATTTAACTGTGTCTAATGGTGGGAAATAATTCCCCTGAAAAGGGGTGATATGCCTAAATACCCTCCAAACGACCTATTTTGGTTCTAATGAATCATTTGAATAAAATTGAATGATCACATTCCTTTTGAATATTGGTATGTCACCCATCAAATCTTGGGAAACAATTCAGTGATTCTAGTTCCAAAAATAAATTATATTTTAATGTGTTAAAAGAGTGCATCTAAAAAAAGAAAATATATATGCCAAAACTTTCGTATATAAAAAATTAATATTATACATTATTTTTGTAGTTATTAATAGAATTAGTATAGTTTTGAAATATATGTAAAAAATTTGCTTATAAAATTTTATTTCTTAATTATTATGAAATAAAAAATAAAATTTAATACAAAATAATTCTACAAATCAGTTTTTTTTTAAAAAATAACTATAGGTCATTAATTTTAATGAACTTTATAGATCATATATTGAATAAAATATATTAAAAATAATCTTATAAAGGTAATAAGTTAATGAATAAGTATAAATATATGTAATAATTCGAAAAAGAATTAATAAAAAAATTGTTTTTATTAGATTTTGTATAGTGGTATTATTCATAATTTCATATCCCTATAGAAGTTTTATTTTTAAAATTTGAAATAAATTCTGAAAATATAATTAAAAATATATTTTTATGAATATTATATTGGGATTTTTTTTGAAATGGTTGACTTTAGATTAAATATTGAAAAATAATTACTTATCTAAAAATATAATCTCATATCAATAAAATTTCAACGTTACATTAGATATAAGGTTTTTAATGACATATGTTTTTAATCTTATTAATCCAAATTCAAAAAAGTCTATGAAAAACAATATTATACCTTGTTTTTTATAATAATAGTTATTCTTAAAATTTATATTTTTATAAATTTATTTTTTGTTGCATAATTATAATTTATATTAAAATTAATTTTCCTCACATAACAAAATTAAATCATATAAATTTTAATATATTATTTTAATTATCAAATTAAAATTATTTATTTAGGTAAATTCTACTTTTTAGTCATAATTAATAGTGACCATAATAATAGTTTATCACAATATTAATGTGTAAAATTTGTAAAATAAGGTTTTACTATGGAAAAAGATGAAGTGATCAATCCAAATATTGAATTTATTTTTTTATAGAGGTTTATTTCAACCATTAACTATCATATCCTTAATAATATTACATTTTTATTCCACATGAATTGATTATATCCTTAATATTATTTTAAGAAAAGATAAGTACAAAAAGTCAGGTCTCGTTATTTTAATAAATACCAAAACAAATTCATTGAGATAAATAGAAATTCTGAAGAGTTTTACTATGAATTTCTAATATGATTAAATTAATATTATAATAACACTAAAGTTTTTAATTCTAGTAATTTAATAACTACCTTGAACATTTACACAACAGTGATACAATTTCTATTTAAGTAGTAGGAAAATAAATAAATTGATATGTAAATCATTTAATGTTGTGCATTTTTTATGAATTATTGCGTTAAAATAATATAATGTATACATATTTGTCTTTTTTAATGGTATTATATTCATATTCTATTATTTTCATGATACCATTAAATAAATGTTTGTTATAATCGTGAAAATGACATTAAATGATAATTATGTTTTAAAAAAAAATTAGAAAATTTTAAATAATAATAATCTTATCATAAATAAAATTTATGTGAAACTGATGATTATTTAATGAATGATTTATTTATGGTTTACAACTAATATTTAAAAAAACATTCACCACCATCAATGATTGAAACATTTATTACTAAATTTAAAGTGAAACTGAGTTTATGAGGGGTTAAAAAAATATGGTTTATAATGATGCATTATCTTGTTCAAATTTTAATTGTTTACTTTATTTCGAAATTATTAATCTTTATCTTTCTATGTATTTATCTTATCTTCCCATTAAAATAATTTATAAACATTTTAAATATTAATATTTAACATATTTTTAATATTTCCACATTCCACATTTATAAAAGATAACATCCCATTCTCTGTTTATCATGCCTCTTGATTTATTTTCCTCCAACAATATCTAAAAAAACATTCCTATCCATCAACCAATTTTTCATGAGGTTTTGGTCTCATCTGAAGACCAACATATAAGCCATTAGTTTTAAGGAAAAGTATATAATCGGTGAAAATTGAAAACTTATAACTAATTATTATTTTTGATTATGTATTCTTCAATGTATTATAAATTCTAAATAATTATTATTATCTAATGAAATCTGTTTCATATATATTCTCTAGGGTTATTATATATATGACCCAAACTTTATTAGTCTATTCTTTCATCCAATTTCAAATGAAGATAGTTCTCATACCTACACATGGACAACCACTAACATGAGGGACAAAATTGAATATATATAATATTTATCATGAATTTTAGAGTCTATAATACAAAATATTACATGGTTTCATACACAAAAATTCATTAAAAAAAATAAAATCGCTTGTGTAAAAATGTGGACTACCACACCAATGGATCAATGTGGATCATTTTTCATGTCCACCATCAAGAGTTGGAAAAAAATTAATTTAATAATTAATTATTTTTTCTCAATTATTTTTCAGGAAATCATGTGTCAATGATCCATTCATGCATACTCAACCTATTAATACAATATTAGAATGATGAATTTGACATCCTCAAAACAACTTACCTGATCGAAAATCACTCAGTATCTAAGTAAAACATGTTAATAAAAGTAACTATGATAATATAATATATATGAAAATGGTTTTTATGAATGAAAAAAAGTCTAATATAACATTATTATCAATATTCTAGATATATTATGAATCTATTTGGGATTTCTTATATAGAACTTTTCAATAATTGTATTAAATATATCCTCCCAACATTTTTTCTTCCATGAATAGGTTCATTTAAATTTTCTATGAATTTTATTATTTGTATATTAAATATTTATAAATGTCATTATCAGCTATTTTTTAGATTATTTATCATCAATTAAAATTGGATCACATCAACATATTATATATATATATATTTATATTTTATATAACTAGAAAATAATTTTCTGAACATACATGGATTAGATACCATTATAGTCATATTAGCCACCATTCAACATCAATCTTCTTCTATAACATTTCATGGTAATTTCAAAAATGAATATTTTCTCCATATTTTAAAATTTTTAATTCTTAAAAAAATTAAATGGATATATTATTCAATTATGGTTTTTATTTGTTATCTAAAATTGATATTGTTTGTGGGATGAAATATTATATTAAATGTGTTTTATGGTAAAATTGAAATCTATATGGTTCATATATGAGTTAAATTTCATAGAAATTTTCATTGAATGATGGATAATCTTGATATAGAACTGATGATTGGTTGTCATGATTTTAAATCAAACTTAATCAATTAATTGATTGTGTATTCTGATAATAAGATACTAGTAAGATATTTGTGAATTATTTGGTTACATGAATCTATATTTAGAGTTATTAATTTATAATTAAATGGATAATTTCCCCAAATTAAAATATTTATTTCTCTAATTACTATTTTTTAGTGGAAATAATTATAATTTATTTTTTATGAAGATAAACTCATCATTGGAGAATAGTTTATGATATTTTTAATGTGAAATGGTTATTTTCATCAGTTCTCCTTTTTTTAAATAGTATATTGTTTTATAATAATTTTTCCATTAATATTTATTATGAAACATATTATGAATTTTTTTAGAGAGATTGGTTTCTTTTGAAATAAATGAATATATAAACTCAATGTTTTTTATAGACTAAATAAAAATTAATGTGTTTTAATATATTTTTAAACAGGATAAAGGGAATCATTATTTTCATATCCCATAAACTGTTCTCTAATCATTTCCTATGTTTAAAAAAAATAATGATAGCATATATGATTAGGTACTATTGTATTGTTTATAATTATACTATTTGGATACATCTTCAATGAAGATATTTTGTTTTCAATTAAGTAGTTTAAATTAAATGATACTATTTTTGTTGAAAAAATAAATATTGAGTGGATGTGTCCACTTTATTTTGAAGCGGTTTATTATAAATAGTTATTAATTACTCTAAAAACAATAAACCTAATATATAATGATATTATAAGAAAATTCAATTCTTGCTATTAAACTCATAATTTTGGGTTCATTGATGTTTTTTTTAAAATATATATTTAACAATTTTTATGTTTTCTATATAAATCATACAATGAATTGTGATCCTAATAAAATAGAAAAAAATATGAAAAATATGATGAATATAGGGATGTAAAATCCATCATATAATTATTTTTTAATATGAAAAATTAAACTAAACTAAATGAAAATGGGATTATTATTCGTGTTTCTAGATTAAGGACACTCAGATCATGAATGATTGTGAAAAAAGTGTCCTCTAATGATCGGTGATTCACCATTAAGGAAATGGGGATCTATTTAAATTTATACCCCAATTTTCAAGGCAATTTTTCTTATAAAAGGCCAATAGAGAAATGGACGCCTTATGCTATCATTATATATTATTTTGATGTTTCAAATGACGTGATAAAAGTAAAGTTTAATTTTTTGTTTTATCTGGGTAATTGGTCTAACGAGCTCCGACATATCCCTTCAAAAGAGGATAATCTGGAAAAAATGGTAATTGGTTACTAATCATGACATAATGTGAATTTTGTTATACAAAGATATATTGATGGGTACTAATTGGATACATAATAATTATATATTAAGATATGGGATTGTCATATGTTTTATGGAATTAGATATGCTTATTTATATGGATTTGATTTAATTTTATCACTCGTTAATTTATTTCAAAGAGAATGATAATATTATTTATAAAGGGAATATAAAGTCCCTTATTTATAGGGTAAAACCCATTTTCTCTAAATCCATTATAAATCATGTTCGGTCCCATATATTCAATACATAGATATTTTATAAAATTATATGAATATTAATTATATAACATAGCAACCGAACTTTTAATTGTTTAGGTATAATATTATTATAAAGATAATTAAATAAGAAACCAATTCATAACTAGACTACATCATATCCAGTTATGTTCATCATAACAATCATCCTTCAACAAAAATACCCACAATATAACTATCCTCAATTCATAAAGAAATTATTCCTATTAAACAGTGATATCATATTCCAAGTTATTTAAAAATGGGAGAAATCAATATAACAAATGCCTAAGTATATCCAAAACATTATAATAAAATTTTAAAAACTACTCTCTCCATGATAATGATATTAAAACTAAAACATGGAATGAAAATTCTCAGCTTTTTCACCCTTTTCAGTTGCAGTGGTCTCGTGGTGATTTCTTTTTCAACTAATTTTTTTTTCTTTATTCCATTTTTTATTCTGTTATTACATTTATATAAATATATTTATATATATCTATATTCAAATGACTTTTCATTAATTATATTTGTATATATTTCATGTTTTCTGCATCAATTTGGGAGAAATAATTCCATTTATTTGTTCTTCATTCTTGGGATCTAGATGTCTACCCTTGGGGATTGGGAATGTCCTTCAAGTATATAGATGTTCTTTCCAGGTACTAGTAGGAGTTGGTACTCAGTATGGGTTCAAATCCTAAAAAATATTCATAATTTAGGATATTGATAACCTAAATAAACATATTACATTATATAAATAATGAATTGTTTATTTTTTATAAATTTTGAATAAAATAAATCATGAAAATAACTCATCCTGGTTGATTAGTGAATTTAAAATGATCAAACCATGAATGATTCTTTAAAACATTTAGTTTTAACATTCTAACTATAATCATGGAACAAAAAAATCCAATAAAATTTTATATATAATTTTAAATACGCTTACAAAGGGGATGTATAAATAATCAATGATAAATTACTAATACCACATTATTGTGGAATTCATGGTACAAATAGTACAATAATTACAGATTAATTAATAATTATTATTAAAAGTTATTTTTTAGTAAATTAGTATAAAAGAATGATATTCATTAAAAAAATATAAATAATGTTCTGATATAGATTAATAATAACCCAATATTTCTTATGTAAATGGATCTAGACTATGTTTGAGATAGAGGGAATCTTTGGTAATAGGATATTTAGACATGAATACACTTAATCAAAACTATTTTAAATTATATACTTATAAAATTTAGAAAAAAAGGTTTTTATATATAACAATAATAAATATTATTTCTTTTTAACTCAATTGTATTATATTTAATATATTATAAAATTTGATATTAACATATTTTCTTCCATCTTGGTATATAATAAATTTATTATTCCTCTTAAAATACCTTATCTGATTGATAGTTATCACAAAAACTCCAACCCATTAATAAAAAAACATCCCCTTGTACTTAGAATTGTTATCTTTTTTATTTTTGTACTTTATTACAATATATTTTTATTCTAATAATTTATAATTTAAATAAGTATTATTTTATGAAACTATTATAATTATATTTAGTTTGATTACAAATGAAATTTTATATAACATTAATTAATATGGTATTCTCCAAAATAAGAGACGCTGATAATAAAAAATCTCTTACAACATATATATCATTTTTTCATTATTTACATGATAATTCTATTTTTATTTAGTTGATTTTAATGTATAATTATTAGAAACTTTTACTATTATTATTAATATAGCATTAATTTGTGATTTCCATTAAAAAGGACTAGTAATGTATATTATATATGATTTATGACATAATAAGAATAAATTTAATAAAATTAATTTGATGATTTTCTTCCATTTTAAAATCAATAAATTAATATAATTTTTATCTATATATCAATGTGATAGTGTGCGAAGACCCCCACCGTAATACCCCCAGATATTAAACTCAACTATTTGAAATTCGTTCCACCCATTTTAGCTCTTTACCATTCCCTCCATCGATATAAATACAATGGTTTACACACCGATGATAGGGTACACATGGTGTCATCTAATATTATCCAAAGGATCCCACCCATGTGTTCTATATAATTTCATTAAACAATAACTAATTTATGATCAAATATAATGAAAAAAATCATGAAAACTGTTTTCATATTTTTATTTCAAATACATGGAAATTTTTTAATTTCCACTTTTCCTAACATATCCAAATAAATTAGTTACATAAATTTCAATTATTTCCTTAACCATACATCACAAAAAATATATCATTTAAAAAATATATACCATATCATATCAAATCAATTTTAGTACAAAAAACAATATAACTAAACCACCCAAATTGGCTAAGGAGGACAAGTAATGTAACACTAGTAGAAAAAACTTGTTCTGGATATCTTGGAAAGACATACTGAACATTGTTAATAATGATCACATAAAAACACTTGACATATTCATCCTTCTAGATAGTAGAGGAAAACCCCATAAAATTTAACTCCCAATAGGTCTGTAAAGTCCCTATAACAATAGACCTAGGAAATAATTGAAATCATATTATGAAAAATTCTCGATGGAGGACGAGACATATTAATATACTTTCCACAAAACTACCCTATGATTACAATTTTTCAATATTCCAAACTAGTTCTCCAATATAATTCTATCATAAAATTATTTGAAAATCATTCAACCAAACCATTTCACAATTCATTGAAAATATTTTTCCATTTATCGGAACTCTTGGAAAATGTTTTTTTATAAAAACCCATTTCCACACACATAAACTCACTCAAAAAATTTGTCACATGATTATAGTTATTTTAATGACACAAAAAAATAAAAAATAGAAGAAATTTAGTTCACCAATATTTTATAGAGATGGAACCACCTCCCTCAAGACATGAGTCACACAATCCTGTAATGCAATCCAACATATGAAATAAACCAAAAAATAAAAATGAGGCCCTATTATCCATCTAGAATTCTTAGAATTGATCTAATTCAACAAAAGGGACGATTTTTTAGAAGAAATAATACATAACTAATGAACGTATAGCTGATGAATGACTACCAACAATGGAAATGGAATCCAAATCTATATTACATTATATATCTAGATTTAATCAAGAAGAAAAATCACCACCAGTTACAGATCTGATAGTTCAATGAAATGATGATACCTAGAAGAAAGCTATAATATTAGAAAAATAGATTAATCAATCTTAGAGAAACAATACAATTGAAGTGGTCATCAATTTCTTAACAAATGAACATTGATCAAATAGGGAATCGCAAAATCAATATAGAAGGGCTTGAGGTCGAGGTCAAGGTGGAATGAAAAATAACTAAATAAAAATAAAATAATAGGGTTCCATAAAATGATAGTTCTGGAAATTGACATTCAATGTAGATCCTATACACTTCCTGAAATCTTCACGATTCAGATACACCAAAATTCCATCTCAATTTTATTAACAAAATGGTCTTTTGACAACACATATCACGTAACCATTACCTAGCGTGTAATCCATTCATGAAGTGATCCCAGTTTGTGATAGATATCTAAAATCCATGTATACACCACATAACCAATTTAATAACTATTTAATCTCCCAATACACATCCATAAAACAAGATTCTTACATGAAATCCTAGAATCATCTTGAAGTAACTCAGTTTTATCCAAACTCTGAATGTGAGAATCGTTAAGATGGAAATTATTAAGCACTGATATATAGAAAAAAATCATTTATTCCTATCATCTGATCCAAAAATTCCCCATAATACATGACTTTCCCTATATGAATAATGACCTCAAACGGCCCAACATATCTCAGAGAAAACTTTTAGTGTTTTTGAAGGAAATGATGACCTAAGTTTGTAGATACATTGAATAAAATCATGTCTCCAATATAAACACTATAAGATGAGTCCATTGATCCAAATATGATTTATGATGAATTTGATTTAAAACTAGAGGGAAATCTATATAATGATTTATTGAAGATGTCTCCTAAATAATACTTTATAAAAAAATATTCTCCCACCACTTCCCAAAAAAGATCTGATTCCCATTTTTATCTATACAATTCCTCAAACATATCCATTCTTATTGACAATTGAATACTTTTGTTATAGGAAAAATGAAACAATCCCTGATGATGATCTGAATCTCTAAAAAATTAAAAGGAAAAGGATTAAAGTATATCCTATAGAATCTAAACATCATACTCTATTTGGTTGTATGTATGTGGATGATACACAATACTCTATCTTACTTGAGTCCCCATATCCTCCAAGTGACATATTCTGATCCTTAAAGTAAACCAAGGATACCTTTTCGAAACAATGACATTCCCTTTCCCTAGGGTATAGAAGATATTAAAATAAATTTAATGAAGGTATTATGACTACTTCTTCTATCTTAGTATCACATCATTACGAGAGAATATATATCTCAAAATCTTGTGGTCAAAAGATACTGTAAACCCTTCCTAAAGAAGATAATTACATCAAAATATATATATATATATAACTTATAGATTCTCTAAATCATGAGTGATGTTGTAACGCCCCGACCCTAGTTACCTAGAGTCGGTGCATTATTACATAACATTGGCATGATCACAAGAAAGATCAAATCTCGAATGACCGATTGGTTTAGTAGCCTTGGAAACACTAGATATATTCATAAGTTTTACATTACATCATAAAATGAACAACTACAACAAAAACATAATGTCTCCATAATCCACACTCATATCCCCACATAATATCCCTGCAGATCATTCATAATTTACTTCTTCACTTCCTGGGAAAAATAAAACATAGAAAAGGGGTGAGTTCAAATGCCCAGTAAGGGTAACAATATAGCGGAAACTTTCATAAATAAAAATAAACATTTCAGGCAATGTATAACTAAAACAAAAGCCTTTTAAACTTGAACATCAATATAGTATGGAAAAAGTAAAATGAAATAATTCCATTTACTTGTTCACATGGATATTCTACTAATCGAATAATTACATTCAATATCAATAACCACTTTCATAATGTTGGAATGCATAATGTCAGACTATCATAACCACATAGCCAAGGCCTCGTGCCAAGACTACAAATAAGATTTTTCCAAGGCCTTGTTCCAAGACACTATTTTGTCTCATGAGACCTACAGATGCTTCGAGGAGCTATAGCAGGCTCCACCCGTCACATATTAAGTCCAATGCATTCCCATATGAAAAGTTTTAAACATAACATAAACATTCGTATTAAAACTAGCATACAAAATGTCAATAATTTCACCATAAACTATGAATGGTATAAAAATATCACATCGACAGTCAAACATATCACAAAACCTTCAATACAATATAGAAGTTTTGTATCATAATAAATCAACTTCAAATAAGCGTAAAATCGATTAAAGGATGTTGAAATAGATGAAATCAAAACACTTTTCAGAGAAATATCTCTTTCTATTTTTGAAATCATTTAAGAGCCATATAAAATAAAACAATTTCTTTGAAAATATTCTTATAATATTGTAAGGAATGCTTTGAAGATTTTATAATGGCAGAAAATAACCGCACCCGCCTTATAAGTTAAAAAAATATTCTTACCTTAATTCTGTCGAAACGGTTAAAAAGGACCTTGTTTTGAAAACGACGGAAATATTCCTCTTATAAAAAGTCAAAAAAGGGTATAAATGACTTTAACCCATATTCTTGTAAATAATTAAAATGTTTTGAAATAAATTTTTAAGAAAACATGGATGTGGATGATATAGAGATCCCAGTAGATTATTACATATAAACAACCTCGGATAATGAAGAGATTGTGAAATAAATCTTACCTTGTACTTTTCCATGGTTGGGGTAGGTTACCCTTCTGTATAATGGTGAAATAATTGTTATTAAATTATAGAAGAATCTTATACATTAATATGATATCATATATGATCTTTTAATATTGATTTGATAATAATATCTTAGTATTATCGTTGTTTCAGGTGTTAACTTACTTGTTTTATTTTATATGTTTTGTTACATAAGACATGTTGTAAAGGATATGTTGTATATTATTCATATCCAGAATGATATCAAGTCCTTAAAAATCATTTTTCAAATCATCAAATGATAATTATACTTGAATGGATACGATGGAGAATGAATCTCATCGCGTTCGTGGAGACGGTAGTCCGTACGTACGCACGAGCGACAATATCATTCTTGTGATATTAAAATAATATATAAATGGATGGTATATCATATATAAAGAAACATTAACATGTTATATTTATTATTTACATGAGTTACACATCATTATTATACCCATCCAAATAATATTATATTGAATAACAATTACACCACGACGTGGAGACGGTAAGCTGTACGTACGCACGTACGGTGACATGTTATTCAAAGGGTGGATAGAATACTGAATATGGTTGTACCATATTTATAATTACATCACAGTATATATATGATACTAGAGTTATTATTTTATAATGGTAACAACAAAGTAAGAAGAAGTGGAAGAAGAAAGGAACTTGGAAAAGGGTGGTGAAATCATTACCTCTTCTTCGGTTTCTTCATTTTGATTTGATCAAAAGGGCTACTTAGGTTGGCTTTATGATCAAAATAAGGCCTCTAGGTTGTAGTGATGGATGTTGGGAGAGTATGTGGGAAGATTTTGGCCGAACCAAAAGGCTTTGAAGGTGTGAAGAAATGAGGAGGAGTGCCCTTTTATAAGAGGGGTGAGGGGAACCTTTGGAAAAGCTGGAAATATTAATTTATGATAAATTAATATTCGGTTTCTAATGGCTCCAAAGTTGATTATTTAAATTTTAAGGTGGGTATAGGTCGAAAACAACTCAACCAATAGAATTTAGACAGCTTTGGGTACTTATATTTACCTTATCTTTAAGTATTAACTCTAAATTAATTAGTTTCACTTTTACAATGTCTCTTTGTATTTTTATATAATATGATTAATAAATTTACTATATACATCAAAGCGACCCCCAAGTGGTCCATTAATGATGAAACTATCATGATATAAGTCTCTTGGCCGAGCCTTATATTTTTAGGAATTTAATATCAATTAATAATATAATATTTGTTTTAAGAACTCTTTTATGTCAATTTTGACACTATTCAATAGTTGACTTTTGTGAAACTAATAACAGATTGATTACTTTGAAAAAAGTCAATAACATCAATCCTAATATATCATATTATCTTCTAAATTAGTTTAATTCATTAAAAGTTTCATATTATATTTATTTGCATATTTATAATATCAATTATTTTAATTTTTCTCTATTATGATAATTACTGCATCATCATTGTGTTATAAATAAATTAACTTACATAATCTCTAAAAATTTAAAATAAAATATCCCCATGTAGTAAATTGTTTTATCTTTCTAATTAATACTTATAGTCGAAAATCAAACATATATAACCCTATATAAAAATTGTTTTTCTAAATGATATATGCTTGTGTCATTTTTGTGTTCATTTTAACTTAATTAAAATAAAGTGTCCCTATCACCTATAAGTGGCACCATGGGGTCCCAAATAGACCCAAAGATGACTATGGTCAAACATGTATCAACCAATAACGCTAGGACACGTTTTAGGGTAATTTAGTATTATTATAATATTAGTTTTTAACCCTTATTTACCGGATTTACCTTTAACTATGGTGAATAAAATATTTACCGCAGTAATTACTCAAAATGTCTAAAAATAAAAGTTACCTGTTTACACAATTTGAACATCCTGATTCCAAATATGGAATACATTTTTCTAAATTCAAGACACAGAAGTGGCATAAATTAATTTAAAATTAATTCCCGCTGTCAAAACAAAAAGCGTGTTTTTAAGAGTTAATAACTATCAAAAGATTGACACTTGTTTATGTTCGGTTTAATTGTAAAATTATGTCCAATGACCAAAATTATATTAAATGGTAAAAATATATTCTAAATATACTTTAAAACCACTCAAATTCATAATTTATCACTATTAATTATTTTGATTAAAAAAGTTGTTTTTAATTAAAATTTAGTAATTTTCACTATTCATCAAAATATGAAAGTTATCCGAAAAGTACCAAAATTTCACCTTAGGCTAAATTCGATACTCCGAATCCAAAAATGGAGTCCATTTTGAGAGATAAAATTTCTAAAATTTTAAATGGTAGGTATTACTATTCATAACGGCTAGTTTGATTGGTTGTGGTGTGTTAGAACTCGAAGTTGCGTACAACACACGCTACTGTATTATTCAAAGGAAAGAATACCGTGGAAGCTTGGGATGTTTCATTTTAAATTTTTTTATGTCCTCATTTAGTCAAAAAGTTTAAAATATTGTATTTAAAAATGTTTCACTATTAAAAGTTGATAAAAGTGCAATATTGAAAATGAATCTGTTCTTGCATTATGTCTAAGAAACTCATAATATGGATTATAAAATTATAAGGATTATATAAAGTTTAAAATTTTTTAAATACTATTCATAACCTCTTTTGAATGGATTTTTTTGTAAGTCATGGTGTGATTGAACTCGGTGTTGCGTGTAGTGCAAGTTATTGAATTATTTTGAAAAATAACACACTATGAAATCTTGGGGTGTTACATTATCCCCTCCTTCAATAAATTGCGTCTTCACAATTTGAAATTGTTCTTCGATAATAAAAGGTTTAAAATAGAAAATATATTTGTGGGAAAACCCACATCGTAAATTGGTTTACTAAAATTTAGTCTTAATACGAGGAAAAGAGAAATGAAAGGGTCACCACCAAATTATGATCTCGATTAAAAGAACATTGGTGGAAATTAGAGACATATAATTAGAGGAAAAACTTAAATATTTATAGTTAGTGATTGAGGTCATCAATCACAAACATGTATAAAATTGAGGTCCTTAAACTCTTCAATCTATGATTATTTGAAATACCATCGGTTCAACAAAACATAGGGTATTGGGATAACACATTTTTGACGTTTCAAAATATCTTAGTTGAAATCCCACATCGAAAAATGAATTAATGAGGCCTCTATGTAAAATAAAGAGTGGAAAGTATAAAGATTACCGAAAATAACACGTACTAGGGTTCCATGTAGGAAAATATGGATATGTAAGAGAAATGTAACCATCAATTATCTGATGGAGAGTGGTAGAGAACATGGCTATGAAAAGGCCAACAATCCCAAAGCCATAAATTAGTAATGATTTAAGGTACAATCTAGGACAACATTTTTGTTCTAAGTTCGTTTTATTAATGTTGAGGAATTTATTTATGAGATTGGCTAAGATCATAAGGAGATATAGTTACTTTATAATTATAGTTTTATCCATTAATAAATTTCTACCACAAACTCATCTTTCACTCTAAAAGATAATAGAACATAAAATTTTTTTCTATTTATACTATTCGTACAGGGTTCCAAAATAAATGAATTTATAATTCATCTACCAGATCTTTTAAAAAAACTATATTATTTAATCCAGGACATCTTGTGGGCCAGTGGTAGGTGATACACCCTTGTTGCCCTTTGGTTGCGGGTTCAAGTCTCGCAGCCTTGCCGGACGCGATGGCTTGCCGCCCGACCTCCTGGTTGTCCTTTTATGGAAATCCAATATAATCCAAACTAGAACTATCCAAAATACTTCTGTCCAAACTCACAGTCCAACATTTATAAAGAAGGTAAACATAATGTAGATCCTTTTTACCCCGTAATAGAATATGAATACCTTCATCATGTATTCTTTTAATACACTGAAACTTCCTGAATTACCATATTCCTTATTGATTATATTCATGCTCCCTTTTTCCATATAGAATGCGGGATATACTTCATCAATCCAAAAAAAATTTAAACCCCAACAATGATTGAATATACAAATCATTAATCAGTTCCAAGGTAGTCAAGAATATCCAATATAATTTGTCCAAAACAATCATGTATTATTCCAAAATCACTACCTCGGTATCAGAACTATATTATGGTTTATCATTCTCTCAACCATATATTTTCCAAAAAATTATCCTGCTATTGAGTCACTTTTCTTTGTTCCACAGAATCTCATGTCCTTAATGAAATAGTACTGCAGTACAATCTTTATATACTCCATAATTATTATAACAAGTACATTGTTGATACAACACTCAATTGATATAATCAACATAAGAACTCTAATCATTCCTCTTCATCTGTGGTAGTATCATAACTTGATTATTATCCAATAGCATCATTTGCGGCATAGTCTGATGGCTAGGAAATAGGTTCGCATAGTGTCCAAACTCCTTACAAATGAAGCATTGTACATTTGAAACCATTTTCTTACCCTTGCAGTCACGTACATTGTGCCCTTTTCCTCCACACTTATAACAAACGCCCATTCCTTTCAGGGAAGTTTCAGGGTGTTTCTTTCCACAATTACCCCATATGGGAAAATTCTTATTTTCCCTCTTACCTTTATCCATCTTTCTCTCTTCCATCATTTTCTTCTCTTGCTTCCATTCAAAGCCATAGAACTCAGTAAACTCATTACTTATCTTATCAAAACATGATATTATTTCTTCATATGATGATATTACGTGCGAGACTATTTCTCTTGTAAATTCTGGTATAAGACCATAAAATATATGATCCTTATTTCTCTTTGCATCATGTGCATTGCTAGAGTTCTCATTCCTTCTACTGGGCTCCATTTCTAAACAATGGCATACATTAGATTAGTTTATGAATAACAATACCAAATCCCAAACTTGTAAAACACATAACATAAATTAAATAGTTTATGGATATAATCCATAATCATAAAAATGTCTCCTTTGAGGAAGTAAATACTCATAAACCCTTCATAATGATTTGTAAATAAAATGAGAGTTATCTTAAACATATCCCCCGGGAGTGTCGTAACCAAAAGTGCAGCAAGGCCCGTTGTCGTGCACCAGTTCCCGTTCGAGTCTAGCTCAAAGCGGTGTTTTCGGGTTTTACCCCTAGGTACATCTGTGCCAGAGCCGCCTCTACCTACTCGTATCCAGATAGGGATGTATTGCCCGGAAAACTCACAAAATCTCTACAATACCAAAATTCTAGGAAGTTCTTCTATACTAATCCTCAAAATTCATCTTAAATCTATGTTCTGTAATCAGAGTTTATCTAAATCTAGCTTCCAAGGTTTGTACTAAACTTCCTCTGATACTAACTGTAATGCCCCGACCCTAGTTACCCAGAGTCGGTGCATTATTACATAACATTGGCATGATCACAAGAGAGATCAAATCTCGAAAGACCGATTTGTTTAGTAGCCTTGGAAACACTAGATATATTCATAAGTTTTACATTACATCATAAAATGAAAAAATACTAAAACCACATAATGTCTCCATAATCCACACTCATATCCCCACATAATATCCCTGAAGATCATTCATAATTTACTTCTTCGCTTCCTGGGAAAAATAAAACATAGAAAAGGGGTGAGCTCAAATGCCCAGTAAGGATAAAAATATAGCAGAAACTTTCAATAATAAGAATAAACATTTAAGGAAATGTATAACTAAAAAAATCCTTTTAAACTTTAACTTCAACATAGTAAGGAAAAAGTAAAATAAAATAATGCCATTTACTTGTTCACATGGATATTCTACTAATCGAATAATCACATGAAATATCAATAACCACTTTTATAATGTTGGAATGCATAATTCCAGACTATCATAACCACATAGCCAAGGCCTCGTGCCAAGACTACAAATAAGATTTTTCCAAGGCCTTGTGCCAAGACACTAGTTTGTATCATGAGACCTACCGATGCATCGAGGAGCTATAGTGGGCTCCACCCGTCACATATTAAGTCCAATGCATTCCCATATGAAAAGGTTTAAACATAACATAAACATTCATATTAAAACTAGAATACGAAATGTCAATAATTTCACCATAAAATATGAATGGTATAAAAAATAGCACATCCATAGTAAAACATATCAAAAAACCTTCAATACAATGTAGAAGTTTTGTATCATAATAAATCAACTTCAAATAAGCGTAAAATCCATCAAAGGATGTTACATAAATGAAATCAAAACTCTTTTTAGCGAAATATCTATTTCTATTTTTGAAATCATTTAAGAGCCATATAAAATAAAACATTTTCTTTGAAAATATTCTTATAAGATTTTAATGAAAGATTTGAAGATTTTATAACGGCGGAAAATAACCGCACCCGCCGTATAAGTTAAAAAAACATTCTTACCTTAATTCTGTCGAAAAGGTTAAAAAGGACCTTGTTTTGAAAACGACGGAAAGATTCCTCTTATAAAAAGTCAAACAAGGGTATAAATGACTTTAACCCATATTCTTGTAAATAATAAAAATGTTTTGAAATACATTTCTAAGAAAACGTGGATGTGGATGATAAAGAGATCCCAGTAGATTATTACATATAAACAACCTCGGATAATGAAGAGATTGTGAAATAACCCTTACCTTGTACTTTTACTTGGTTGGGGTAGGTTAACCTCCTGTATAATGGTGAAATAATTGTTATTAAATTATACAAGAATCATATACATTAATATGATATCATATATGATCTTTTAATATTGATTTGATAATAATATCTTAGTATTATCATTGTTTCGGGTGTTAACTTACTTGTTTTATTTTATATGTTTTGTTATGTAAGACATGTTTGTAAAGGATATGTTTTATATTATTCATATCCAGAATGATATCAAGTCATTAAATATCATTTTTTAAATCATCAAATGATAATTATACTTGAATGGATACGATGGAGAATGAATCTCATCGCGTTTGTGGAGACGGTAGTCCGTACGTAAGCACGAGCGACAATATCATTTTTTTGATATTAAAATAATATATAAATGGATGTTATATCATATATAAAGAATCATTAACATGTTATATTTATTATTTACATGAGTTACACATCATTATTATACCCATCCAAATAATATTATATTGAATAACAATTACACCACGACGTGGAGACTGTATGCCGTACGTACGCACGTATGGTGACATGTTATTCAAAGGTTGGATAGAATACTCATTATGGTTGTACCATATTTATAATAACATCACAGTTATATATGATACTGGATTTATTATTTTATAATGGTAACAACAAAGGAAGAAGAAGTGGAAGAAGAAAGGAACTTGGAAAAGGGTGGTGAAATCATTACCTCTTCTTCGGTTTCTTCCTTTTGATTTGATCATAAGGGCTCCATAGGTTGGCTTTCTGATCAAACTAAGGCCTCTAGGTTGTATTCAGGGAAGTTGGGAGATTATTCGGGCAGAGTTTGGCTGAACCAAAAGGCTTTGAAGGTGTGAAGAAATGAGAAGGAGGAGTGCCCTTTTATAAGAGGGGTGAGGGGCACCTTTGGAAAAGCTAGAAATATTAATTTATAATTAATTAATATTCGGTTTCTAATGGCTACAAAGTTGATTATTTAATTTTTAAGGTGGGGATAGGTCTAAAACAACTCAACCAATAGAATTTAGACAGATTTGGGTACTTGTATTAACCTTATCTTTAAGTATTAACTCTAAATTAATTAGTTTCACTTTTAAAATGTCTCTTTGTATTTTTATATAATATGGTTAATAAACTTACTATATACATCCAAGAGACCCCCAAGTGGTCCATTAATGATGCACCTATCATGATATAAGTCTTTTGGCCGAACCGTATATTTTTATGAATTTAATATCAATTAATAATTTAATATTTGTTTTAAGAACTCTTTTATGTCAATTTTGACACTATTCAATAGTTGATTTTTGTGAAACTCATAAAAGATTTATTACTTCAAAAAAAGTCAATAAAATCAATCCTAAGATATCATAGTATCCTATAAAATTAGTGTAATTCATTAAAAGTTTCATATTATATTTATTTCTGTATTTATAATATCAATTATTTTAATGTTTCACTATTATGATAATTACTGCATCATCATTGTGTCATAAATAAATTAAATTATTTAATCTCTAAAAATTTAAAATAAAATTTCCTCATGTAGGAAATCGTTTTATCTTTCTAGTGAATATTTATAGTCGAAAATCCAACATATATAACCCTATGTAAAAATTATTTTTCTAAACGATATATGCTTGTTTCATTTTTTTATTAATTTTAAATTAATTAAAATAAAGTGTCCCTATCACCTACAAGTGGCACCGTAGGGTCCCCAAATCGACCCAAAGATGCATATGGTCGAACATGTATCAACCAATAAGGGTAGGACACGTTTTAGGGTAATTTAGTATTATTATAATATTATTTTTTAACCCTTATTTACCGGATTTACCCTTAACCATGGTAAATAAAATATTTACCGTAGTAATTATTCAAAATGTCTAAAAATAAAAGTTACCTATTTACACAATTTGAAAATCCTGATTCCAAATATGGAATCCATTTTTCTAAATTCAAAACACAGAAGTGGCAGAAATTAATTTAAAATTAATTCCCGCTATCAAAACAAAAAAGCGTGTTTTTAAGAGATAATAACTATCAAAAGATTGACACTTGTTTATGTTCGGTTTAATTGTAAAATTATGTCCAATGACCAACATTATATTAAATGGTAAAAATATATTCTAAATATACTTTAAAACCACTCAAATTCATAATTTTTCACTATTAATTATTTTGATTAAAAAAGTTGTTTTTAATTAAAATTTAGTAATTTTCACTATTCATCAAAATATGAAAGTTATCCGAAAAGTACCAAAATTTCATCTTAGGATAAATTCGATACTCCGAATCCAAAAATGAAGTCCATTTTGAGAGATAAAATTTCTAAAATTTTAAAAGGTAGGTATTACTATTCATAACGGCTAGTTTGATTGGATGTGGTGTGTTAGAACTCGAAGTTGCGTACAACACACGCTACTGTATTATTCAAAGGAAAGCGTACCGTGGAAGCTTGGGATGTTTCATTTTAAATTTTTTGATGTCCTCATTTAGTCAAAAAGTTTAATATATTGTATTTAAAAATTTTTCACTATTAAAAATTGATAAAAGTGCAATACTGAAAATGAACCTGTTTTTTGCATTATGTCTAAGAAACTCATAATATGGATTCTAAAAATATAAGGATTATATAAAGTTTAAAATTTAGTTAATACTATTCATAACCTCTTTTGAATGGCTTTTTTTTGTTATGTTATGGTGTGATTGAACTCGGTGTTGTGTGTAGTGCAATTTATTGAATTATTTTGAAGAAATAACACACTATGAAATCTTGGGGTGTTACATTCTCCCCTCCTTCAATAAATTGCGTCCTCGCAATTTGAAATTGTTCTTTGAAAATAAAAGAATGAAAATAGAAAATATATTTGTGGGAAAACCCACATTGGAAATTGGGTTACTAAAATTTAGTCTTATTGTGATGAAAAGAGAAATGAAAGGGTCACCACCAAATTATGATCTTGATTAAAAGAACATTGGTGGAAATTAGAGAAATATAATTAGAGGAAAAACGTAAATATTTATAGGTAGTGATTGAGGTCATCAATCACGAACAAGTATAAAATTGAGGTCCTTAAACTCATCAATCTATGATGATTTGAAATACCATCGGTTCAACAAAACATAGGGTATTGGGATAACACATTTTTGATGTTTCAAAATATCTTAGTTGAAATCCCACATCGAAAAATGAATTAATGAGGCCTCTATTTAAAATAAAGAGTGGAAAGTATGAATATTACTGAAAATTACACATACTAGGGTTCCATGTAGGAAAATATGGATACGGAAGAGAAATATAACCATCAATTATCTGATGGAGAGTGGTAGAGAACATGGCTATAAAAAGGCCAAAAATCCCAAAGCCATAAATTAGTGATGATTTAAGGTACCATCTAGGACAACATTTTTGTTCTAAGTTCCTTTTATTAATGTTGAGGAATTTATTTATGAGATTGGATAAGATTATAAGGAGATATAATTACATTATAATTAGAGTTTTATCCATTAATAAATTTCTACCACGAACTCATATTTTACTCTAAAAGATAATAGAACGTAAAAAAATTTCAATTTATACTATTCGTACAGGGTTCCAAAATAAATGACTTTATAATTCATATACAAGATCTTTTAAAAAAACTACATTATTTAATCCAGGACATCTCGTGGGCCAGTGGTAGGTGATACACCCTTGTCGCCCTTCGGTTGTGGGTTCAAGTCTCGCAGCCTTGCCGGACGCGATGGGTTGCCGCCCGACCTCCGGGTTGTCCTTTTATGGCAATCCAAAATAATCAAAACTAGAACTATCAAAAATACTTCTGTCCAAACTCACAGTCCAACATTTAGAAGGAAGGTAAACATAATGTAGATATTTTTTACCCTGTAATGTCATATGAATACCTTCATCATGTATTCTTTTAATACACTGAATCATCCTGAATTACCATATTCTTTATTGATTACATTCATGCTCCCTTATTCCATATAGAATGCTGGATTTACTTCATCAATCCAAAAATGTTTTAAACCCC
Source organism: Viscum album (assembly GCA_963277665.1). Taxonomy (NCBI): domain Eukaryota; kingdom Viridiplantae; phylum Streptophyta; class Magnoliopsida; order Santalales; family Viscaceae; genus Viscum; species Viscum album. Next base: position 1,916,445,357 of record OY728148.1, on the reverse strand, counting down.
AACAATGATGGAATATACAAATCATTAATCAGTTACAAATGAAGCATTGTACATTTGAAACCATTTTCTTACCCTTGCAGTCCCGTACTTTGTGCCCTTTTCCTCCACACTTATTACAAACTCCCATTCCTTTCAGGCAAGTTCCACGGTGTTTCTTTCCATAGTTACCACATATGGGAAAATTATTCTTTTCCCTCTTCCCTTTATCCATATTTCTCTCTTCCATCCTTTTCTTCTCTTTCTTCCCTTCAAAGCCATGGGACTCAGTAAACTCTTTACATATCTTATCAACACATGATATTATTTCTTCATATGATGATAATACATGCGAGACTATTTCTCTTGTAAATTCTGGCTTATGACCATAAAATATATGATCCTTCTTTCTCTTTGCATCATGTGCATTTCTAGAGTTCTCATTCCTTCTACTGGGCGCCATTTCTAAACAATGGAATACATTAGATTAGTTTATGAATAACAATACCTAATCCCAAACTCGTAAAACACATAACATAAATTAAATAGTTTATGGATATAATCCATAATCATAAAAATGTCTCCTTTGAGGAATTATATACTCATAAACCCTTCATAATAATTTGTAAATAAAATGAGAGTTATCCTAAGCATATCCCCCGAGAGTGTCGTAACCAAGAGTGCAGCAAGGCCCGTTGTCGTGCACCAGTTCCCGTTTGAGTCTAGCTCAAAGCGGTGTTTTCGGGTTTTACCCCTAGGTAGATCTGTGCCAGAGCCGCCTCTACCTGCTCATATCCATACAGGGATGTATTGCTCGGAAAACTCACAAAATCGCTACAATACCAAAATTCTAGGAAGTTCTTCTATACGAATCCTCAAAATTCATCTTAAATCTATGTGCTCTAATAAGAGATTATCTAAATCTATCTTACAAGGTTTGTACTAAACTCCCTCTAATACCAACTGTAATGTGCCGACCCTAGTTACCCAGAGTCGGTGCATTATTACATAACATTGGCATGATCACAAGAAAGATCAAATCTCGAAAGACCGATTGGTTTAGTAGCCTTGGAAACACTAGATATATTCATAAGTTTTACATTACATCATAAAATGAAAAACTACTACAACAACATAATGTCTCCATAATCCACACTCATATTCCCACATAATATCCCTGCAGATCATTCATAATTTACTTCTTAACTTCCTGGGAAAAATAAAACATAGAAAAGGGGTGAGTTCAGATGCCCAGTAAGGATAACAATATAGCGGAAACTTTCATAAATAAGAATAAACATTTAAGGCAATGTATAACTAAAAAAATCCTTTTAAACTTGAACCTCAACATAGTATGGAAAAAGTAAAATGAAATAATTCCATTTACTTGTTCACATGGATATTCTACAAATCGAATAATCACATGAAATATCAATAACCACTTTCATAATGTTGGAATGCATAATTCCAGACTATCATAACCACATAGCCAAGGCCTCGTGCCAAGACTACAAATAAGATTTTTCCAAGGCCTTATTCCAAGACACTAGTTTGTCTCATGAGACCTACCGATGCATCGAGGAGCTATAGAGGGCTCCACCCGTCACATATTAAGTCCAATGCATTCCCATATTAAATGGTTTAAACATAACATAAACATTCGTATTAAAACTAGCATACGAAATGTCAATAATTTCACCATAAACTATGAATGGTATAAAAATAGCACATCCACAGTCAAACATATCACAAAACCTTCAATATAATATAGAAGTTTTGTATCATAATAAATCAACTTCAAATAAGCGTAAAATCCATCAAAGGATGTTGACATAGATGAAATCAAAACACTTTTTAGAGAAATATCTCTTTCTATTTTTGAAATCATTTAATAACCATATAAAATAAAACACATTCTTTGAAAATATTCTTATAATATTGTAAGTAAAGCTTTGAAGATTTTATAACGGCGGAAAATAACTGCACCCGCTGTATAAGTTAAAAAAACATTCTTACCTTAATTCTGTCGAAAAGGATAAAAAGGACCTTGTTTTGAAAACGACGGAAAGATTCCTCTTATAAAAAGTCAAACGAGGGTATAAATGACTTTAACCCATATTCTTGTAAATAATAAAAATGTTTTGAAATACATTTTTAAGAAAACATGGATGTGGATGATAAAGAGATCCCAGTAGATTATTACATATAAACAACCTCGGAGAATGAAGAGATTGTGAAATAACCCTTACCTAGTACTTTTCCTTGGTTGGGGTAGGTTAACCTATTGTATAATGGTGAAATAATTGTTATTAAAGTATACAAGAATCATATAAATTAATATGATATCATATATGATCTTTTAATATTGATTTGATAATAATATCTTAGTATTATCGTTGTTTCGGGTGTTAACTTACTTGTTTTATTTTATATGTTTTGTTACGTAAGACATGTTTGTAAAGGATATGTTGTATATTAATAATATCCAGAATGATATCAAGTCTTTAAACATAATTTTTTAAATCATCAAATGATAATTATACTTGAATGGATACGATAGAGAATTAATCTCATCGTGTTCGTGGAGACGGTAGACCGTACGTACGCACGAGCGACAATATCATTCTTGTGATATTAAAATAATATATAAATGGATGGTATATCTTATATACAGAATCATTAACATGTTATATTTATTATTTACATGAGTTACACATCATTATTATACCCATCCAAATAATATTATATTGAATAACAACTACACCACGACGTGGACACGGTAAGCCGTACGTACGCACGTATGGTGACATGTTATTCAAAGGGTGGATAGAATACTTAATATGGTTGTACCATATTTATTATAACATCACAGTATATATATGATACTGGAGTTATTATTGTATAATGGTAACAACAAAGGAAGATGAAGTGGAAGAAGAAAGGAACTTGGAAAAGTGTGGTGAAATCATTACATCTTCTTCGGTTTCTTCCTTTTGATTTGATTAAAAGGGCTCCTTAGGTTGGATTTCTGATCAAACTAAGGCCTCTAGGTTGTAGTGAGGGAAGTTGGGAGAGTATGTGGTCAGTGTTTGGCCGAACCAAAAGGCTTTTAAGGTGTGAAGAAATGAGAAGGAGGAGTGCCCTTTTATAAGAGGGGTGAGGGGCACCTTTGGAAAAGCTAGAAATATTAATTTATAATAAATTCATATTCGGTTTCTAATGGCTCCAAAGTTGATTATTTAAATTTTAAGGTGGGGATATGTCGAAAACAACTCAACCAATAGAATTTATACAGCTTTGGGTACTTATATTAACCTTATCTTTAAGTATTAACTCTAAATTAATTAGTTTCACTTTTACAATGTCTCTTTGTATTTTTATATAATATGGTTAATAAACATACTATATACATCCAAGCTACCCCCAAGTGGTCCATTAATGATGAAACTATCATGATATAAGTCTCTTGTCTGAACCTTATATTTTTATGAATTTAATATCAATTAATAATATAATATTTGTTTTAAGAACTCTTTTATGTCACTTTTGACACTATTCAATAGTTGATTTTTGTTAAACTCATAAAAGATTGATTACTTCCAACAAAGTAAATAATATCAATCATAATATTTCATATTATACTATAAAATTAGTTTAATTCATTAAAAGTTTCATATTATATTTATTTGTTTATTTATAATATCAATTATTTTAATTTTTCACTAGTATGATAATAACTGCATCATAATTGTGTCATAAATAAATTAAATTATTTAATCTCTAAAAATTTAAATTAAAATATCATCATGTAGGAAATATTTTTATCTTTCTAATTAATTTTTATAGTCGAAAATCCAACATATATAACCCTATGTAAAAATTGCTTTTCTAAAAGATATATGCTTGTGTCATTTTTGTATTCATTTTAACTTAATTAAAATAAAGTGTCCCTATCACCTACAAGTGGCACCATGGGGTCCCCAAATCGACCCAAAGATGCCTATGGTCGAACATGTATCAACCAATTAGGCTAGGAGACGTTTTATGGTAATTTAGTATTATTATAATATTATTTTTTAACCCTTATTTACCGGAGTTACCCTTAACCATGGTAAATAATATATTTTCCGCAGTAATTATTCAAAATGTCTAAAAATAAAAGTTAACTATTTACACAATTTGAACATCCTAATTCCAAATATGGAATCCATTTTTCTAAATTCAAAACACAGAAGTGGAAGTAAATAATTTAAAATTAATTCCCGCTGTCAATACAAAAAGGGTGTTTTTAAGAGATAATAACTATCAAAAGATTGACACTTGTTTATGTTCGGTTTAATTGTAAAATTATGTCCAATGACCAACATTATATTAAATGTTAAAAATATATTCTAAATATAATTTAAAACCACTCAAATTCATAATTTATCACTATAAATTATTTTGATTAAAAAAGTTGTTTTTAATTAAAATTTAGTAATTTTCACTATTTATCAAAATATGAGAGTTATCTGAAAAGTACCAAAATTTCACCTTAGGCTAAATTCGATACTCTGAATCCAAAAATGAAGTCCGTTTTGGGAGATTAAATTTCTAAAATTTTAAAAGGTAGGTATTACTATTCATAACGGCTAGTTTGATTGGTTGTGGTGTGTTAGAACTCGAAGTTGCGTACAACACACGCTATTGTATTATTCAATGGAAAGTGTACCATGGAAGCTTGGGATGTTTCATTTTAAATTTTTTGATGTCCTCATTTAGTAAGAAAGTTTAAAATATTTTTTTTAAAAATGTTTCACTATTAAAAGTTGATAAAAGTGCAATACTGAAAATGAATCTGTTCTTGCATTATGTCTAAGAAACTCATAATATGGATTCTAAAATTATTAGGATTATATAAAGTTTAAAATTTAGTTAATACTATTCATAACCTCTTTTGAATGGCTTTTTTTTGGTAATTCATGGTGTGATTGAACTTGGTGTTGCATGTAGTGCAAGTTATTGAATTATTTTGAAGAAATAACACACTATGAAATCTTAGGGTGTTACAGATGTAATTTTATCATGTGTTCAAAGCTGTAAAGAGACATATTTTACAATATTATCATTCATCGGGATAAAAAATAACAGTCAGATTACAAAATCACCATAAAAAACCACACACCCAATGTCTAGCTCAAGTACAATATTGTAGAGACCCGAAGCTTGAGGTACATAGACATCACATTACTTTTTCGGAATACTTAGTACATAACAAAAGCACACACACAAGGATCATAATAGTTTAGTGTCTTTGGAAACTCGGAATATAATCTTCTAATCCTGGTGAAAGATCGTCAACGTCTCCCATAAAGATCTTCATTTTTTAATACCTAGAACCTTTCTTTATATCCTAGGGAAAAGAAAACATAAAAGGGTGAGCTCAAATGCTCAGTAAGGGTAAACAATATAAATATCAATCACATCATATACATAAGCACATAACTTTTGGAAATCGTAACCCGCAAAAGAGATCATAATTTCATAACATGGGATAAATCATGGCAGTGAAATGTAATCACAATAATCATAACATAAAACATGAAACTTTGTGGCATACAAACATAATCATAGAGAATCATTTCTTGTTAGTCAAGACTCATTGCCAAGAATATCTTAGTGGACAAAGTCCCTTTCTGAACTGAGTCACCCTCGTTTCAGTCCTGTTTCACTGAACCGGTATAACCTACCTTTCCAGTCATGTCTATCTCATGAGAAATAAAATCTTTACCCAATGAATTGGAGGGAGATATAGGTCCCACCCATCTCATAATGATACCATTCTTATGTCTGCCACAAAATCATAAATCATACATCATTGCATAACCCATGTAATAAAAATGGGAATCTTAAACATCATGACATCATAAAACAATTCATATAAGATAAAGGAATTCATAAAAAAATTCCATCACAACATAATCAAATCAATTTAATAATAGGGATAAAAAAATAACCCTTTATTATCTTATATGGAAGATAATTTTGATAAAACACTTGAACTCCATTCTTGAGGAAACTATCATTTCTACTTCAAAAACATTTTTCCTTTCTTAACATGTCATACAATTTTAAACTAAAATATGTTGATTAAAAATAAACATTAAAACTTGTAAAGGAAGCCTCTTGGAAATAATGTTTTAAAAATCCATTCATGCTGTATAAGTTAAAAACATTCTTCTCATACTTTTTTCGGAAAAGTCAAAAAGTACCTCGTACGAAAAACGACAAAAGATTCCTTTCATATCTTTTACTAAAAACTCACCGAAGGGTAAATTTGGATTTAAACAATTGTAGGTGGATGGAAATAACATTAAATATTGAGGAAACATGGATGTGGATGATAAAATAAACCCCAGTAAATACTAAAGTATAAACAATCTAGGATAAAAATGAGATTGTGATATTTCCCTTACCTTAGGTCCGATTTGCTTTGTACGTGTCCGAAGCTCCTCTTCTTTGAAACGCCTCTTTGAATCCTCCACTAAGGGAACTAAGATTGGTCTTTGAAGAAGACCAGCACCTATAGTATTATTCTAGGGAATTGGAGAAGGTATTTTTTCAGGGGTTGGCCGAGCTTGAGTGCTCAAATTGGTGTGAGGAGGAGGGGGAGGAGGTTCCCTTTTATAAGGGAGGAGAGGGGCACCTTTGGAATAACTAAAAATATTATTTTATTATAAAGTCATGTTCGGTTTTAAATAGCTCCAAATTGATTTATTTCGAGGATAAGGTGGGGATGGGTCTAAATACTTTCATCCAATAGGATTTAGACAAGTTTAGGTTATTATTTTAACCTTATCAATTATATTTAACTCTAAGTTAAATAATTTAACTTTTACCGTGTCTTTTTGTTTTCTTACACTATATGGTAAATAAACATACCATAACAATCCAAACGAACCCCAAGTTGTTTATTATTAATATATATTTCCTTATCTAAGTCATTTGGCCGAACCGTAGATTTTTAGGAATTAAATAACATTTGATAATATAATATTTGTTTTAAAAACTAATTTATGTCAATTTTGACACTATTTGGTACAGGATTTTTATGAAATTCATAACAGAATGATAAGTTCAAACCAAGTTACTTAAATCAACAATAAAATGTATTATTTACCTAGAAAATTAGTGTAAGTCAAAAAAAGTCTCAAATTACATTTATTTGGGCATTTATAACATCAATTATGTTAATATTTTCTTAAAAAGGTAATTACCGTATCATCGTTGTGTCATAAATAAATTAAATTATTTAAAGTATAAAAATTACAAATAAAATACCATTATGTAGTAAATATTTTTAGATTTCTAATGAATATTTATAGTCAAAATTATATTATGTATAACACTATATTAAAAATATTTTAGTAAATAAACATTGATTTTAACTCTTTTAACTCTTCTTTGAATTAAATAATAATAAATGTCCTAATCTAATCCAAGTGGGCCTAAATGATAATATGATACAATTAAGGTTGTTTTTGGTCGAGATACACTTGTCCAATAGAATTAGGACATGTGTTAGGGTAATATTAATATCATTTTGTCCCCTTAATTACCCTATTTACATTTAACCGTGGTAAAAAAAAGTAAAAAGTTACTATTCACCAAAAACTTATTTTCATCTAATTGAACCACATTTAACTTACTAACATCAACCGTGTCTCTCGGATTTTTGAAATTCCACTCACAGAAGTGGTAAAATTATGTTTTATGAATAATTCAGTTTTTTTAACTACCACTTAGTGGTTTCACTATTCATCAAAAATTGAAAGTTTTCAGAAAAATACCAAAAAATAGGCCTAAGATATATTTGATATTATGAACTCAAAAATGATGTCTATTTTACCAAATTCAAAACATATCAGTTGCATTAGCTATTTTAAAAATTAATTCCCGTTGTCAAAACAAATAGCGTGTTTTTAAGAGATAATAACTATCAAAAGATTGACACTTGTTTATAACTGGTTTAAATGTGAAATTACATCCAATGAACAACATTGTATTAAAATGTAAAAATATATTCTAAATATACTTTAAAACCACTCAAATTTATAATTTATCACTATTAATTATTTCAATTGAAAAAGTTGTTTTTAATTAAAATTTTGTAATTTTCACTATTAATCACAATATGAAAGCTACCTGAAAATCACCAAAATTTCACCCTAAGCTAATTTCGATATTCCAAATCCAAAAATTATGTCCATTTAGAAAAATAAAATTTACAACATTTCAAAAAGTGGTTATTACTATTCATAACGGCTAGTTTTAATAATATTTTAACAGCATATTGTTGTTTAGAAAAACTTGGTGTTGCGTACAACACACGCTATCGTGGAAGGTCGTGATTGTGTGTAATTCAAACCAGGTCAGAGATTTGTGTTGTGAAAGCTCCTTTTGGTGTAGCGTATAACACAAGACATTAATGAAATTAAAAAGAATATTTTTCATAAAATCTCGGGGTGTTACATTCTACCCCCCTTAAAATGAATTTTGCCCTCAAAATTCGTCGGGTTATAAATGATTTACTATTCGAAAGATTCTTTAATCGAAACCCACATCGTAAAAAGGAATACCAAAACCAATTTTTAAAAACCAAAGTATGAAACGTAACAGTTACCCAAATAAACTAATCATTGGACTTCCACAAAGGTGAAAATATGGATATGGATGAGAAATCTAACCATCATGTTCTGATGGAGAGTGGTAGAGAACATGGCTATGGAAAAGCAAGCAATCACAAAGACATAAATTTGTGATGATCTAAGGTACCATCTGATTAATCAGATATAAGAGCACTAGGACAACATTTTTGGTGTTCAAGATCGTTTCCCTAAAGTTGAAGAATTTGAATTAGAATAAATACTTACTTTATTTTGGTACAATCTCACTGTTGTTCGTGCCTTGAACAATTTCTACTTCATCTCTTAAATAAATGAAGTTGGATTTTTTGTTCGTGAAGTGTTAGCAGATCATGTGATAGAATGACGGGTCATTCCATCTGTCTCAAACAAAAGGTTAGAAAAATTTATATACATAAGTTGATCTATAGTGAGATTAATCATATATGGTTCCTAAAATGGACTTTATACTTCATATATCATACTGCTTAATATAATAAAACTAGTTTCTACTAAATAGGGACTTCATGTAGGCCAGTGGTAGGCGATAAAGGCGAGTCGCACTTCGGTTGTGGGTTCGATTCCCACAGCCTTGTCCGAAGCGATGGGCTGTCGCCCGTCCTACAGGTTGTCCTTTTTCTAAAACTACATTACTCTAACATCCCATCAATAATATCGAAAAAAACTTCTATCCTTAAACAGTACTAACTTATGTCCAACATAGTCCATTTCAATCTTTAGGCTTATCCATAATACTGCAGTCCACTCTCATAACATAGTGAAAATGATTACCAGAGATTTAATACCATCGTTGATCCCCATATATCATAAGATAAGATTTGTTGGTCACATTCCAAACCTTCAAAGTCCTTAATCATGTATTCTCTTGAATACCCATTGAAACTTAGTGAAAACATGAATGCAGTTAAAAGTCAACACTTTCCACATATCAAAATCCTCAAAATTCTATATACTCAAACTATGATATCACTTAGTCCTTATATCAATAATGAGCTCATGAATACTGTCAAATATTTCATTTTCTCGTATTCCCTTCATTATGCGCATATCATTATTCTTCCAAAAATATCTCAATCACTTTCCATGGTTACTGGTACCATAAAATTAATGAAAACCACAATAGACCAATACATAAATATTCCAATATTCCACGATACTATATACAACACTATTTTGGAATCCCATTACATAAACACTTAATCATTCCACCACATCATTGTCCTATTCAACATCGCCAATAGTGATCGCATGTGACTTCCCTTTGTCCTTTTCCTTAAGTGGTTGCTCATGTTGATCGTCACTAACCCTTGGATTAGGGCATTTATTGGAATAATGTCCCATCTCCTTGCACTTGAAACATTGAAGTGTTGGTGGTGCGTTCTATGCAGTGTTTTCTTTGTTCACATCATTAGAAACCCTTTTTCCATTACTTTAACACTCAGCTGCTCGATGACCTTCTTTTCCCCACTTAAAACATTTTCTAGTCCCTTTAAGACAATCTCCACCATGCTTCTTTCCACACTTTTAGCATAAGGAAACATTCATTTTCTTTTCACCATTATTCTGAGACTTCTCCTTGAACTCCATCTTTCGTTTCTTTTCAAAACCATGAGATGGAAATGTAACACCAACTTCCATTTCTACCTTCATAGCACAACGCACAATTTCTTCCTAGCTACTGAAGTCTCGTATAGCTAATGCCCTTCGAAGACTAGGTTTTAAGCCACTGAAAAATCGATCAACTTTACTTTCAGGTTGGATGATAATGCCAGATGCATACCTTGCAAGTCTTGTAAAATTTTCTTCGTATATACCAACAGATTCATCATCCTTCTGCTTCAGCTCAAGAAACTCCTTTCCCATCTTCGTTCGAAGAATACGAGGGAAGTACGTACTGAAAACATGTTCTTGAACTCGTCCCATTCCATGGAATCAATTTCATCTCTTGGCCTCGTATTCTTGATAAGATTCCACCATTGATCAGCTTCAACTTCCAAACAATATACTGCTAAGATTACTTTATCATGTTCAGAACATTGAAGAACTGAAAATATCTTTTCAGTGGTACTGATCCATTGTTCAGCAACAAGTGGATCAGGAGACCCACTGAAAGAAGGTGGACGCTGCCTCATGAAGGACTCAATAGAATATTGTTCCCTTCTCTGCTCATTTGGAAGTCCAGAATGATTCATAGCTTGTGTAAGTATAGCAATATGATTTTGCACTCCGTCCCCCATAACATTTGTTTGTCCAGGAGGACAATCATTGCATTTTCCATTGCATTGATCAACATGGTTCCTTCGGGTTCTAGCCATCGTCTAAAACCCAAAAAGAATAGTGTGAGAGGCAAAAATCATGCTAGGGAAAACAACATAATAAAGGGGGATTACCTTCAATATCTAACATCTTAGGTTTAATTCTATGATCGTTAGCGTAATTCTAGTAATATAACCTATACGTATACTTATCCTTAGGGACATCCCTAGACATATCTTAGAAATATCTCTAGGGATCTCACTAACGTCTTCACATCCTAGTTTCCAAAGGTTAACTAAACCTTTCCTCTGATACCAACTGTAGAGACCCGAAGCTTGACGTACATGGACATCACGTTACTTTTGTGGAATACTTAGTACATAACAAAAACACACCCACAAGGATCGTAATAGTTTAGTGTCTTTGGAAACTCGGAATATAATCTTCTAATCCTGGTGAAAGATCTTCAACATCTCCCATAATGATCTTCCTTTTTTTTATACCAAAAACCTTTATTTATATCCTGGGGAAAAGAAAACATAAAAGGGTGATCTCAAATTCTCAGTAAGGGTAAACAATATAAATATCAATCACATCATATACATAAGCACATAACTTTTGGAAATCTTAACCTGCAAAAGAGATCATAATTTCATAACATGGGATAAATCATGGCAGTGAAATGTAATCACAATAATCATAACATAAAACATGAAACTTTGTGGCATACACACATAATCATAGAGAATCATTTCTTGTTAGTCAAGACTCATTGCCAAGACTATCTTAGTGGAAAAATTCCCTTTCTGAAAAGTGTCACCCTCGTTTCAGTCCTGTTTCACTGAACCGGTATAACCTACCGTTCCAGCCATGTCTATCTCATGAGATATAAAATCGTTACCCAATGCATTGGAGGGAGATATAGGTCCCACGTATCTCATAATGATACCATTCTTATGTCTGCCACAAAATCATAAATCATACATCATTTCATAACCCATGTAATAAAAATGGGACTCTTAAACATCATGACATCATAAAACAATTCATATAAGATAAAGGAATTCATAAAAAAAATTCCATCACAACATAATCAAATAAATTTAATAATAGGGATAAAAACATAACCCTTTATTATCTTATATGGAAGATAATTTTGATAAAACACTTGAACTCCATTCCTGAGGAAAATATCCTTTCTACTTCAAAAACATTTTTACTTTCTTAACATGTCATACAATTTTAAACTAAAATAAGTTGATTAAAAATAAACTTTAAAACTTTTAAAGGAAGCTTCTTGGAAATAATGTTTTAAAAATCCATTCATGTCGTATAAGTTAAAAACATTATTCTCATACTTTTGTCGGAAATGTCAAAAAGTACCTCGTACGAAAAACGACAAAATATTCCTTTCATATCTTTTACTAAAAACTCACCGAAGGGTAAATTTGGATTTAAACAATTGTAGGTGGATGGAAATAACATTACATATTGAGAAACATGGATGTGGATGATAAAATAAACCCCAGTAAATACCAAAGTATTAACAATCTCGGATAAAAATGAGATTGTGATATTTCCCTTACCTTAGGTCCGATTTTCTTTGTACGTGTCCGAAGCTCCTCTTCTTTGAAATGCCTCTTTGAATCCTCCACTTAGGGAACTAAGATTGGTCTTTGAAGAAGACCAGGACCTCTAGGATTTTTCTAGGGAAGTGGAGAAGGTATTTTGGAAGGGGTTGGCCGAGCTTGAGTGCTCAAATTGGTGTGAGGAGGAGGGGGAGGAGGTGCCCTTTTATAAGGGAGGAGAGGTGCACCTTTGGAATAACTAAAAATATTATTTTATTATAAAGTCAAGTTCGGTTTTAAATAGCTCCAAATTGATTTTTTTCGAGTATAAGGTGGGGATGGGTCGAAATACTCTCATAGAATAGGATTTAGACAAGTTTAGGTTATTATTTTAACCTTATCAATTAGATTTAACTCTAAGTTAAATAATTTAACTTTTACCGTGTCTTTTTGTTTTCTTACACTATATGGTTAATAAACTTACCATAACAAGCCAAACGAACCCCAAGTTGTTTATTATTAATATATATATCTTAATCTAAGTCATTTGGCCGAACCGTAGATTTTTACGAATTAAATAACATTTGATAATATAATATTTGTTTTAAAAACTAATTTATGTAAATTTTGACACTATTTGGTACATGATTTTTATGAAATTAATAACAGAATGATAAGTTAAAACCAAGTTACTTAAATCAACAATAACATGTCTTATTTACCTATAAAATTAGTGTAATTCATAAAAAGTCTCAAATTACATTTATTTGGTCATTTATAACATCAATAATGTTAATAATTTCTTAAAAAGGTAATTACTGCATCATCATTGTGTGATAAATAAATTAAATTATTTAAAGTATAAAAATTACAAATAAAATACCATTATGTAGTAAATCATTTTATGTTTCTAATTAATATTTATTGTCGAAATTATATTATGTATAACTCTATATTAAAAATATTTTAGTAAATAAACTTTGATTTTAACTCTTTTGACTCTTCTTTGAATTAAATAATAATAAATGTCCTAATCTAATCCAAGTGGGCCTAAATGATAATATTTTACACTTAAGGTTGTTTTTGGTCGATATACACTTGGCCAATAGGATTAGGACATGTGTTAGGGTAATATTAATATCATTTTGTACCCTTAATTACCCTATTTACTTTTAACCGTGGTAAAAAGAGTAAAAAGTTACTATTCACCAAAAAATTATTTTCATCTCATTGAACCACATTTTACTTACTGACAACAACCGCGTCTCTCATATTTTTGAAATTCCACTCACAGAAGCGGTAAAATTAAGTTTTATGAACAATTCAGTTTTTTTAACTACCACTTAGTGGTTTCACTATTCATCAAAAATTGAATGTTTTCAGAAAAATACCAAAAATTAGGCCTAAGCTATATTTGATATTATGAACTCAAAAATAATGTCTATTTTACCAAATTCAAAACATATCAGTTGCATTAGATAATTTAAAAATTAATTCCCGTTGTCAAAATAAATAGCGTGTTTTTAAGAGATAATAACTATCCAAAGATTGACACTTGTTTATAACTGGTTTAAATGTGAAATTACATCCAATGACCAACATTGTATTAAATTGTAAAAATATATTCTAAATATAATTTAAAACCACTCAAATTAATAATTTATCACTATTAATTATTTCAATTGAAAAAGTTATTTTTAATTAAAATTTTGTAATTTTCACTATTCATCACAATATGAAAGCTATCCGAAAATCACCAAAATTTCACCCTAAGCTAATTTTGATATTCCGAATCCAAAAATGAAGTCCATTTTGAAAAATAAAATTTACAAAATTTCAAAAAGTGGTTATTACTATTCATAACGGCTAGTTTTATTAATATTTTAATAGCATATTGTTGTTTAGCTAAACTTGGTTTTGCGTACAACACACGCTATCGTGGAAGGTCGCGATTGCGTGTAATTCAAGCCAGGTCAGAGATGTGTGTTGTGAAAGCTCCTTTTGGTGTAGCGTATAACACAAGACATTAATGAAATTAAAAAGAATATTTTTCATAAAATCTCGGGGTGTTACAAATATGAATAGGGGCTGATGTATACTGTAATTTCATCTCCTCAAAATATGAATGAAATTTTCATACCATATGAATTTATACTAATTCATATTAATATTTTTTAAAGATTATTAAAACTTCTAAAAATCATTGATAAGTTGTCTATATTATACACTATGACCACATAATCTCCAAATATAAAATACATTCTATGGATCAGTCAATGAAAAGGAAACATTTACCTTCTCATGATTAACTAATAATTAATTATCATAAATCACATGCCCCATGATTTTTACATGTTCAATAAAAAATTAACATTTTAAAATATTTACATAGAAATATTTTTATCTTATTATTTTCAAAACAATGTTATGATGACTTACGTTATCACACTCAAATCTTGAATAAACCAAAATATCATTCATAAAAACATCCATTAATGTATTGAGATTTTGATGGGAAATAAAATTAATCAATGGGAAAAAGACAAAGAGAATTTTTCAGAAAAAATAAAATCATAAGATATATGTAGTATTTATACATTCGCTAGAAATTTGTCTTCGATATATCAGACTCCCAAACCCGGAGATGATTATAATCAGACCATAATATTAATCTACAAAATAAACTTAGGTCTATTTAACTGATAAAACATATGAACCACTTGAGGAAAATGATTATTATTGTCAATCATTACCTAGTATCTCTTTCGATAGTCCACACTCAATCAGAGTGAATTGTATTAATTTTTAGTAAAGGGAATGGTACTACCCACAGAAAAACACTAGTGCGAGAAAAAAATCAGTGTCCACTAGATCATCCAAAATAATTTTTATCTGTTTTATCCTCACTAGTGTCATATGATAAGAAGGTATAGAAATTGTATTCATCCTTATATCCTTGTAAATAATATATTCTACTAGCCTCTCTTGAGTAATCCAATAGAAATCAGAAATAGAAACATAATGAATTTTCCAAAAAAATTGTGGGATGATAAATAATAGTGTATTCATCAGATGAAGAAACTATTATAGTAGACAAAAAACCCATGATCATGGTGAGGGAAAGACTTTTATGATTATACCTCAAATCCCAATCTTCCTAAAACACTCATGTGATCACATTTTTTTAATAAATGATATAGTATTAAGATAAAAATAAACATGATCATGAAGAGAAGCAAGTTAAGACATCATAATATAGATGTCAAATATATATTGATTATGAACTAAAAAATCATATACAATATTTGTATCATCTATCACTAGATTCCTAGAATGATATAGTAATCCCTTCTATTTAATATTCCTATGATATTTCCCTAACATCACATAAAATGTACGATCCATTGGAATTTTAGTTATATCAACAAAAGATATGTATAAATGAGTAGTAAGACAAACAACCAAAAAAAGAAACTGATACGGAGGCATCAATAAATATGGTACCTCTCACTGTCACTGGACCTTCATTAACCCCCATTGAAAACTCATCAATGATGTGATGTTACTTAATCCATAGGCATGTTTATAAATACATATTTTTATTTAAGAATCTAACATCCCACATTATCCTTATGAATCAACGGTCCCTAGCCAAATCATGTTGTTGACCTAGATGAAATATAATTTTGTAGTTGACCGTAACCTCCACAATTGTTTCACATAATTATAGGTGAAGGAAAATAATGCATCATTTTCCCAAACAATCTTTACAGATACAATTTTATAGGCATATTACTCTATAAGAAAAGGAACTGAATAGGCCAGCAACCATGTACTATCTCCGTAACTCCTGCAATGATCCTCACATGTCCTATTTTTCCCTAGAGTTCACTAAAGAGTCCACTAGGATATAGATAAGGGTAGGAATATATAATATAGCATTTGATATTCATTTACTCCATCATATCATTTTCTACTATATCTCTATAGGTCGAAATATTTTTCATGAATACATACAACTTGATATAGAGCTGAAAAACCTATTGGTACTTCTAAACCATCATTTGGTCACTCATCCAATCCTCTAGTACAAAATAAACCATATCATAAAACCGATTTGTTTATCCTCACACTAAACTCTCACCCCTCATCAAAGAGAGGAACAATATATTCATTTCGATCATCATAAACTATTAACAATACCTTAGTATGAATAGTGCCACAATCTATTCTAATACAAGCCATGTGCCTACCCACCTGTACTATAGATTCCAACCAATGTATCATTGGACTCTCAAGTCTATACACTACTCACTTCACCATGACACTCCGGTGTGTATCAAAAAAATTGAATATCTAATTAAACAATTTACCCCTCCCTCCCAAGGTTCATTCATACCATTCATTGATGGGGGATTCACATGAAATAACTCCCTTTATTAACCTATTTATACCACAAATCCTTCAAGTACATCAATAACTATGTACTGAATATGAGGAATATTCTTTTCAATATGATGATCTTTGCAAATGAAATCAATGAAGTTTTTATGATCCATCAAATTATTACATTTAGAAACATTATGTGAACCCCCAGATGAGCTTCATTTGGAAAAATCATGTGCCAACCCTAATGGGATCACTACATAAGAAGGGGACCTGTGAGTATAGATAATACTAGTGGGGAAACTATTTTCCAACCATGTGAAATGGCATAGCTATATGTTGCACACACCTTGCACTAGCATGAATAGAAATATGCACTATTTCCTCAAACTGTGTATCACCATATTTATAACTATCTATCTATAAATTGTAATGGGTAACATTGCATCCAAACCCAAACAATTTTTTATAGTTATGTATCAAATTAATTTGTATTAAAAGCTATTATATGGGATCTAAATAAGCCTTTGATTCCCATGAAACACTTATTTCAGGATTAAGAATCTATTATATGTCCAAAATAATTAATTATAGTTTATTTTAATTAATCTGTACCAGAAAAAAATATGATCTTACAGTCTTCCCACCTTAAAAGGAACTCATCCATTATTTCACCTTCCAATGGTGAAAAAAAATCATCTAAGAACAACTCTTCCCATTAAGAATGTACGTTATCCTACCATTCCCATGTCCTTCATATATCTTGTTTTTCACTAATTATTTTATTAATGAATGGACATACAATCCTCAAAGAGACTTCATGCACTTGTCGAATATGAATATAGGATACTCCATAAAAGATGAATCATCATTGAGGTCAACATCTTCTATATCATTTGTATGATATGATTCAGGATTATTTCGGTGAAGTAGTAAAATATAGAAGATTTTGTGAATGGAATTGTACCTATGAGGTAATAAAACCTGATAGGCTACCAAACCAACTATCTCCAATATCACATATGTTCCAAATATGATACACACCATCTTTATTTTAAACATTATCCATCTATTCCCATGACTTGAGGATACTAGTTATATAACATGACCCCGACCTCAAAGTCTAGAGGTTTTCAATGTAAATTGAAATAAAATTTATGTCTACACTAGGAAATATAAATTTCATTATTGAGTAGCTAAACCTATTCCAAAGGTTCCAGTAAGAGATAAAGACCTTCTAGTGATTCCCCTATTGCCTGTAAATTGCACATGGATAAACATCCTGATCTTCCCCATTGGGAATTATAAGTATCCATTTTGTTCACTTGAAATTTGTTATTTTATGTGAAATTGATGAGTGGGATATGATTCTCCCAATAACCTCTAAAATCAAGGTATGATTCTTAGAATATTTCCTTTATCCCTTGAATTGAATGTTATGAAATAACATCAGTTTTATAGTAAAATTATGTGCTCATAAGAACCTATGTACCCTTATATTTTGGTATTCCCTTTTGAGAATAAGGACATAAAATAAGAATACGTAACTAAAACAAAATTACAAGGAACCCTATTTAGAAATAAGATCTATCATATATAAAATTTACCTACATCGTCAAATAATAAAGTCTCATAAGGAGAAAAAAAGTGTTATACCTTTTTCAGTTGATCCATAACATCCCAAAAATGTGTTATTAACTTCAGGAAACCTCAGTAAGACAATGAAAATTACATCGTAAAGGCAACCCTTTTTAGTTATAGAACTCGCAATGGTTGTAACAAGACAACATGTCAATGGTCTTCCAAAATCCATTGTTTGATGGTGGAAAAAAATTCAATAAAACCTTATATTTGGTGATTCATACGTGGCTGTTAATACATACAGTTTGTATCATTATATTTCATACATATCCCTAAATGAACATCCTACTTTTATGATTTTTACTCATAAATTAGAACATCTGTCATATCACTGAGATGTCTGATATTACCATGTATATGTAGGATGTAATCATCATTGATAGGCCAATTCAAAGGCAAGTCCTCTCCAATAATAATCTCTTGATGGACAAAGCCTTCAGGATTAAAAAAATTCAATATCATCACTTTCTCTTGAAGTCATCTCCTCACTGGTAGTGAAGCACATATAGAATATTCATGATATTCGTGCACATCAATGTGCATCCAAAAAATTTAAACCATAAGTGCCCTTTCCCTAGTGTAATCATTAAGTACATGTTTTTTTATCCTTATACTCAATTATTCAACAACAGAATTTACCTTCCAAGGGGAATATTCAAGATTGAAGTCAAAATAATGCATATATTCAACAAATATTCACTACTTTTGATTTCAGTCTCGCTATGTGAATATATACCTGGGGCATTTCTGGTACCTAAAAACCAAAAAATTATCTAATAATAATAATTATTCCATGATTGTATGGCATGTACAACATACTCTAACCCAATATCGTTTATACAATAGTTCCAATCATGTGAACTCAATTTTCATGAACTTTAAAGAATTACTCAATCGTCCAATATCAGAACTACTCTAAACCTAATTTATGATTCCCATAATGAGATTATTCCTATCTCTAGAAGAATAATGATCAGATCCTAAGTTAATTTTCCTTTTTTTCTCTAGATATGTTTTATCAAAAGATTCTGACCACAAAAACCTCACACCATTCATGATTAATCTTCCAAGAGGTTCTAGAGATTATGATAAGTCATGTATGAAATTCATGTATTAACAAAAAATCCACAATAAACAATATATTTCAAATATATTCATTGACTTTTCCTAAGTGATCATATCAATAAAATTATATGGGAAAACTTAAAATCGTTTGTATATGATAATATGACCCATAAATTGTCACAAGATGATTCATAAGTGACATTTAATGATCTTATCATATGGATGGTGATCTCTCTGTGTTTTATAAATTTATCAATGTGAGTGGAATGGGAAATTTGAGTATGAGAATAAAAAATATATCATCTAAAAATCCAATGATAATGGAAAAAATAGGTATGGAATCCCTTGTTCATAAAATCCATGAATACATTAGAAGAATTTGTAAGAAAAAGAGATAATAAGTGATTCTTATATAAGCCTTGGTGATGTCTGCAAGATGTATGTGGAATATTTGAAGGCCAGAAATGAACCTAAATATGGTCTGATCATAGGTTGACCATTGAGAATAATCTTGATCATATATGTTTCTCGAATATGTCATCCTTATAAGGAAAGAGATATTATTTATTCACGGTAGAATTATTAAATTTCAATATTCAAACAATGTCATAGGATTAGGTCATACCTTCATTGAAAAGTACCGGAGAACCCTAGGGAGATTTATTGGGGCATATAAACCCACTAGCCTCAAAATCCACTAGATTACACTTGATAACCCACAACATAGTATTATCCATCAAATAAGAAGTAAATAAAACTAGTTGAGCTCTATGAATAATCTTGAGAATAAAATCTTTCTCTCTCTCAGAATGTAGGCTAGAATAGTCTTCAAGGATGAAATCCCTCAATCCATTGACATCATGAGGGAAATAAGTTTTATGTACTCCATGATATTCCAGGTAGAGTATAGAAATATTATTAATCACATAACCTATCCCAAGATGATCTGATCCATATCTAATATCCTAGAAATCCCACTCACACTTGTGGAGATATATACCCCTTTATAGAGATGTTAAAAAAGCTTCTAATGATAAGAATACACATAAGAATGTCATGGAAACATAATTTACATCCTTAGAATGATATAATAGCCTATTATTTCTAGGATGAATTGGTTCCAAAGGAAATGATGGTTTCTGAATTCAAAAGGACGGTTTTCTCACTGTTGTACAATCTTTGATCGTATCCTAAACGGTGTATATTGGGGAATCGCACCACATGATTACTCAACATGGAATAAAAGGCCCTCCAAAATACAAGCATATATATAGGAATGTGATGCACATATATCGAATAATCCAAAAATTATAGTAAATAAATATAAAAGATTACAACAAATAAAATATTTTTTCCGTTATACTTCTATGGTATATGATGCACTAAATAATTATGTCATGATACCCACCCATGTACTAATCCATGACTACTTGGAGTGAGTCCTCTAAATTGTATATATGTACCAGAATCTTGGATACCATGTCTATGATCTCTTATTACACTTCCATGTAATTTAATAATCTAGCTACATGTATATAGTGGTTTTACTAAACATTCCCCTAATGGTGGAGCTATCATGGATCCTCTTTAACATGGAACATATGGGAAGGTATTTAAATATCATTCTAGATGCCACCATCTAGCATATACTCTATACTAGAAGAGGTTGACAGGAAACATGGGAATGTTTTCTTAGGATCCCTACACTAATGAAATTCTAGGTAACTATCTATGGGTTTACCCAAGCATTCAGTTCTCTCAAACTTATTCTCAAAGAATCATTTACAATTGTTATTCAAACCAATACCCATTCTGTGTTTCGAACCACCCTCGATGAAATTGTGTTAGTCCCTAAAGGTCTACATAAGAATCAGGGAATAATTAAATATTTATTATTTTTTATACAACCGAAAAACATTCACTTGATAAAAAATACGATGTTTGAGACCATCCCTAACTCATATTTCCTTCACAAGATTACCAATAGTGTAGATAGGTGAGAAGAAATGAGGCTCTATAAAATGAGATAAATAGTAAATTAATATCATAAACCCCTAATGGAGGTTCATAACATCCCTAGCTTGATAGGCCCTTAGGTTATATCTGAATAAATCTCCAAAGCATTTCAACTGAAAATCCCTCCATATCGAATCACGATAATAACAAACCTACATTAAAATGTTCAATCATTGATTTCCAGATCCCCGAATAATATATCTCTCAAGATTAAATCACTAATTATGCGGTGTATTAAATTTTTCAACTATAGTCATGAATATCTCAATCCATAACAGTTCGTTCTTTGGACTTCTATCCACGAATAAATGTGTGGATTTTCTACTGGAAATTCTGAGTCATCTACCCCATTGTAGATAATAGAATTTGAGCTCTATGTGAAGATTGAATAAGCGATAGGATGTATCCTGAAATGATATATCAGAACAAACCTCAGTAATAGGAATATGATCTAGTGGCTGAACTACTAGAGGTATTACTAGCAACTCATGGACCATCACTTATTTGGGATTTTTGTCACCACCCTCCTAGCAGATTACTGTAGGACATCGTGGTGGAATTTCTCTATATTATACAAAAAATCAACTAAAATAATGTTTGCTGATAGAATAATCCAATTCTATATAATTAGAAACGGTAAAATTCATCTCTATATAATATTCATACCCCTGTTCTATCTGAATGAGTCAGAAATGGGTGATATAAACATTTATATAGAATAATAGATGTCGTACCTACATTCCACTAAAAATGTCAGGACTGGGTAAAGATATGTGTATTGAAATTTCAACATCATTTCAAATTCATAGTTACATTTCGATCTTATTTCAATGATTTAACCATATAGTTAACCACTACGCTCTTATAAGGTCCCATACACCTTATGAACCAAATTTTAGTGTCCATATATTCAATACAATAACACATTCATGTCCATGCTTCCATCTGTTCATGAATAAATGTTCTATAGTTGACCTTTTTGGGTAACTACCATATCTTACATAAGAATATACCGTTACATTATAGAAATATCTATATGTACCAACTATGTTTCCTATATTTAATTCAAGAATCATTATGAATTAATAATTTAATTAATATTAATGAAATAACTCATTGATATCAAAGTAAATAAAATAAAAAAAGCTCCTACATGGAATATCACATATTGGAATATGAATCTTAAATCATAAAAAAAATAACCATGACATTTAATGTGTCTCAGAGAATGGTTGAATAAAATCAAATATGATATGTAAAATGGTAGAGTAATAATTCTTTATTCCATTAAAATTGATGTTACTCTGATCATAGGATAGCTACTCCAAATAATAGGTTGCAAAAAATTCCAAAAGTTTTCTAAACATTATTTTTATGGTCTAAAACTAGTATAGAATGAATAGAAACCTTTGACACTATATTATAACATCTTGGAATCATGTTACACTAAAAGGTTCCCCAAGTCTATTAGGCTACATGGTCTCAGGTGAACCTCCCCTTACACTCAAGGATGTTTATTAGTAGTGAGGGACAAGGGAGTGTCTGTGGGGATAATATTACCTCATTAGCATAGTGCTTCATAGCGGTTATAATAACAAGTAGATAGTTGATGAATATTTATGTAGATATAATTTTAGAACTAGAAAATATATTGACCGGACCAGCAACCCACCTTATGGGTAGCATATAAAAACAACCAATAAATAATAATATTCAGGTAATTGGAAAATTAATCATATGAAAATGTTTATAATTTTTTTCATGTCCCCTCAAATGATCAAAAAAATACTCGAATGCATGAAGTACAATACAACTCATAAAATAAAAAAGGCACAAAATGAAAAAAATATATATTTCTAAACATCCCGAGCTCCATGTCAGTCATATGCTACTAATGTTGCAGCCCTATACATGATATATTCCATACATCTATAAGGGGCTGCTTCCACTAATCTACAACTATAAGAATATAGTCAGCCCAGGTTCCATCGATGAACTAGATAAGGTGTGAGATAAACACTATAGGTCACCACCAAAAACCTATATAAATACCTAGTATTTGTCTAAAACATGGATGTCTGTAGATATAGTAATTTAATGGAGTTATAAAAAATTTACATGGGTTGAATCTGATTTTTAAAGGATACCTTCCAGACACTACCTGCTTCATCCCATGTTGGAATATCATTGATCATGAGTCATGGAATGTAATGTCCGATATCACATTTGTAAAGGACACCATACCCAACATCACATATATAAGGGGATCCATGTCTGGTATAACATAATATAGATTCCACAACTGATTTGCAAAAATAGGGACAACATCCTAGTAACACATTTATAAGGGATTCCAAGACTAGTATCATAGAATAGGGACGCCATGCCCTGTGTCAAAATCATTATGAATGACAAGCCCAATTTATAATTTATAAGGGACTCCATTACCATTATTATAGAATATGGACTCCATTCCCATAAATATATACAAGGGTTCAACTATCTCATTTAGATTTATATATAAGGTATGATATTATTGATTTTATATAACATGAATAATGGTCATCATTCCCATTTTTCATAACTAAAGAGAGTAGTAAATCCATCACATAAATAGTGATAAGTGTAATTAGATTTGATATGAGACAATAGATAGATCATTATTCATTGGAATTTACTTTGTGTTACAACCTCCTTCCACTAAAATTTGTTCAATTCACTATAATTGTTCAATTAATTTTCATTACAACAACACTATAGTAATTCAACATCAATATTATATCTCCATTTTATAGTAAAGAAAAAAATACCATTAGGTTTTTTGGGTTGAAAGTACTGAAATAAAATTATACATAAGTAAGAAACACCTTCTGGCGTGGACCATCCATGGTTTGAAATCCGGATGAGTTTTTGGTTACTAATAATTATTTAGGATCCATGTAATGAAACTAATTAAAGGTGGATTTAATTTAAGGGAAACGATTGTTGTAACTGTCATTCGACACATATCACATACTATAAAAACCAAGACTTAATGGGATAATTAGTAGACATCCTATCATGAGCATTTATAAATGTACTCATCTAGTATAAACCGTTGGATTGTTCCAGATCAAGGAAAATGGAAGAATAAATGAACTAAATACAAATAGAAAATATGATCCTTCTTCAAAATAGAGTCCTCTTGAAAAAAAATAAAGAACTAATCTAGAAGTATATAGTACCTACTGATTTTCATCTAATGAGATGAATGAATATTGAATATGATTTTGTATGTGGAATTTTGATCAAAACCTATGGAATAGGTCACTTCGAAACAAAAAAGGGAGTGGATGAGACATTTAGCCATTGTATTTAGAAAATAAAGAGGGGGTATGATTTTAACAATTTAAGGTAATTTTATCCTTTTCACCAATGAAAAATAGGTTCTCATGGTTTCATTGAATGGTTAGAAAAATAATTATCTAACAATTATTAGGCAAAAGCTTGGAAAGGGACATACACGATTAGGATCCACAGTGTGGGAAACTATGTCTAAACCTTATGAAATGGATGCACAAAAAAATAGGAACATCACAGACATGAATGTGAAATAATATGCATGGTTTCCTAAAATTATTAATCCCTCTAATGTTAACAGTCATTACCCATAGGGTAAGGGGTAATGGTGTAGTCCACCTACTAGTATCTCCTTACAATGTGTTCATTCTGTATCCCCTAAAAAGGTGTGTTTTAGGCTTCAAACAAGACTCGAACACCTTTGAAACACAAATTAATTCATTATAATTCCATTATAGGTATTAAAAAATAATTCAAAAATATATAGAAGGATTCATACATTAAATAAATGCTGGGATCTTACACTATGTAAAAAAAATATATCTATATACATGTTTTTTTGATCTATAATAGTTATTTAATAAATTTCATGATGTGTGATATCTATCTAGGAAAAATATTTATTTATGATAATGTGATATATCTATTTATAATTATTTTTTGATATACATTTTTATAATTTTTCAAACTAAAAAATATATTATGTATGTTTAGTATATATATAATTGTAACTAACAAACATGGATTACATTCATAGGATAGTAATTTGAGGGTAATTAATTGTTTTATGGGTAGACTCATAGGGAAACCATTTTTTGATCCCTTATACTAGTTATTATATAAATATATATGTTACAATTGTTAATATTTTGGTAGAGAATATTATACCACATCGATTACTACGAGGAATATTGACTTTGCTGAAGGTTATTAGAGAGAACACCCCCAATACCACTCTAGTAGATCTGGTGTAAGGAAAAATTCATCATGGATTGTTACACATTGTATATATAAAACGAATGGAATTCATTATGTTTTAGTCGACTATGCATGATGCATTAATATCCAGTTTCCCCTATCATTAATGTGAATTAGAGGCCATATGACTATGTGGAATGGAATTGGATTGTTGAGGGGATATTTATCATTGTAGAGAAATTAGAGGATCAGAAGGTGAATCTTAAAACATAATACTATGTTGCGATGCAATTTTATTGGAATGTTATGACCTATTCTAGAAACTGAAAGGGTATCACATATGTGACATTCATAGTAATTTCTTTAGATGAGTTCCTTCCAGGAATAATGAAATTGTAAAAGTAATTTATCTTTCTGTAGATATCTTACGGATTGATGATATTTTGGTTTAAATGAGTATTATTTATAGAGATTGTTATATTTTATCCTCAATTGGATTGAGACAGGGCATATAAATCGAGGAATTTTGAAATTGTGAATCCAAAAATTTTGATACACCATATCAACAATGATAATTAGATGAATTTGATTCAGACTATATGAATGGACATGATGATAGAGGATGTCATTGAAGAGGATTGAGTATATGTTTTCCATTAACGCATCATTAAATTGAACCATTATCCATCTGGTGATGTAATGAGTTCCACATCATTTAATATGGAGTGAAAGGATGGGTAGAAACATCATTCCAATGGCATTTAGGATGAGCATAGTATCGCTTCATCACACCCCAAATGTTCAATAGTTCATCAATTGTGTAATGGCCAGGCACAATTGTATGTTCTGTAATGAACCATAGGTAATATATTAGTTGTGAGGAATCCATGGATTATTAATATATTTCTCTCTAAGTCATCATGATTGAGGGTTGGAATATTGATGGATAGACATGAGCATCAATCTTGGGATCTTACTGGGGACCTCAATTGTATACTCCTGAAATGACTTTGCTTGTTCGTATTTCATAGGGGCATAGTTGAAGATCTATGGCATGTCATGTCAATATTTTAGACTATATTTTAATAGGTGATAGTGAGAGACTATCAAATATTTGAGTTATGATTGTATCACCTCTACATTATATATTGTGTTGTTCAATACTGGTTGTTAAAATTCTTTTATATATTGACCAGTATTTTATTTGACTTACATGGTAGTGATGTTATCAAATGAGTTAGTTTCCTTGATAATTATTTTGGAATAAATGTGTACAATATTCAATGATTTTTAGATTTTCTTATGGTAGTTTATAATTAAATTAATTTATAATAATTAATTATTATAAATATTATTATATATTATGTGATTATTAGAATGAATTGTCTTACCAACTTCTGAGCATACATGGATTTAAATTATAAATGAGTATATTTTACATTATTTAAATGGAGTCGTGTATGTGATGTTAATTGAATGGGAACTGGGTGTCAAGATAATTCTTATAGTCATGATTCATATTGGGATGATCATAATATATATGGTAATCTTCTATCATTTTTGAAAATTACTTTCAAACAACATGCCTTTTCTTATAGCCATTGTACTCTATCAAGATGTATGTTCTGATGAATTAACAAGACATACTCTTCAAATGAAAGTAATAATTGAGATATATCTCATAATTGGTGTTCACCCCATTTTGATACCCCCTTATAATATGGAAATGGATTATTAGTAGTATCTGTAGGTGCATATTTTCAGGAAGGATTATAAGGGTTTTATTTAGTAGAGTTCTTCACAATTGATTTTGACTATGTTTTTCATCATGATGGAAAATATAAGTCATTGAATCTTTATTAATATTATGAATATAATCTATTTCAAGGTTCATAATTTATAAAATATTCCTTGTATCGATGAAATATTCTATTTGTTAATTGTATACTGGTGTGTGTTACAACCATACTCTTTATTACATATATAAACCCGATTTATTAGATAAATATGCACATCAGACAACTCTGAGGATTGATAGGTCCACTATCATGATAAATTAGGAATATTACATGACAAATTAATACAAAAAATAAATCATCATTGTTGAAAACTTTTTTTTGAGGACCACAAAATTCATTCTTACATAGCATTACATGGGATAACATGAGGACATACACAATAAGAGGGTGATCTATAAGGACCAGTAAGGTAGTAAAAATCGATTAACATGAAGAATAATGAACATATTATGCAATAAGAATATTAATAGATAAAAAGGGAAACATGAACATATAGGAATGATATAGAATGATTATAATAATAGGAAAATGTGTCAACAACATACAATATGATATTTGCAGAAGCAATGTCTCATTGTACATATATTTTCACAAGTAAACCCTCATTGCACATGACTTAACATGAGTATACCGTAATTGAAAATTAATAATCATGAGTAAACACACATTTCATATGAATAAGAATGATTATATGCACATTTATCATGGTGTATGATGATAAACATTACCCAATTCATTTGAGTGGTATCAGGGATCTCCCATTATAAACATTTCATTTCATGGATAAGTATGCCACATGGATTATATAAAATGGAATCAGTAAACATAATAAGTTATTCCATGATTAGTTAATGTTTAATAAGTGTGTGTAAGTATAATTCAATATGTATATGTGAATAATGTTTAATTCCCTTGATAGATAAATGGGTATGGTATTAACTATACTATTATTTAGTCTGGGAAAATTATAATGCAATTTCGGCAGCCTAATGATGTGACATAAAAATTCATAAACAATTGTTGATCAGAGAAAAAGGGTTCTATCATAATATTTAGAATTAATGTACGGTAATCATTTCATATAGATACATGCCCCAACTCATTTAATTTGAGAAAAAGGAGAAACATAATAATGAAACATGAAGAAAGATGAGAAATGGAAAAACACATACAGAATTTATTCATGGTATCAGGCATACATGGGAAGTATTAGACAGATATAAAGAGGTTAATAATAATTAATAATATTTACGTTAATATGGTGGAGGTTATAAATCATTACCCAACATTTCTATACATAAATAAAAAGGTATTACCACATAATGAAAAATAGACAAAAATGAGAAAGGAAGGAATCCCTTACATGAGTATCTGACTTCTTGAGCTTGAGGATGGATTTATGAGATCTCTGGAGGCCTTTTGAGGAATATAAAGAAAATGGGGAAGAGTAGGTTCATTCTAAAACCATTTTTAGTGAAGATAATTTTGATATTGGGTGGAATTATATAGGAAATTAGAGGGGAATTCTATAATATTCCACAAACATAGGTTTTTGAATCTATATAATTAAATATTCAGAACAAAAAACCATTTCATGGTTTTTACCCATGGGTATTTATATAACGGGTGGAAAAAATTATTTTATATAAACATAGGTAAAAAAAATTTATAATTTTATGCTTTTTTGGGTGGAGGCGAGTCACACTCTCAAGGAAACTATTTTAAAATGATATAATATTTTATAAGTCATAGAAGGTCCACTTAGCCATTATAAAATTAATCACACAAATATAAAATCATATTATTTTAAATTTATAAAATATATTGGCCAAATATCCATATTATAGTATTTTATAACATAACTATTGGGTCATTATGATGTCATAACACACATTATATATTTTAATTGTATTTAATTTTCACCCAAAAATTGGTTGTCTCAAAAAATAATAAAAAAATCACCATTAGATAATTTTTTATGTCCTGAATCTAAAAATTTTATTCTATTCATTTAATATTTTTTTAAATATGTGAGTATTCCTTTTTTAAATAAAATTCTGCATTTATCGAAAAATAACTGGTTTTGACAAAAATAGTTTACAAACCTTAGTAAATGTAACATTTGACTTCATAAAAATTAGATGATAATTTATATTTGATAAAACTTATATAGAAATATTTTATTAATTTATTATTTATTCCAAAGATTCTTTAATTCATCAAAAAAATTTCTTTAATTAAAAATAAAAATTCTATTTTAATCTATGAAAATATAGTTCTTATCAAACTGAATTGATAATCATTTATAGAATAAAAAAATAAAAAATAAATATGATCATATCTTATAATTAAAAATATTGTTATTATAGCTCTATTATAATAAAAATATTAATAAAAATCAGGTTAATAATTAATATATATAATACCATTTTACCGTGATAAATCAATTTATCTAGTTTGTTATATTTTTAAGAAAACTATTATTGTAAAGAAATTGATGGAATACAAATTTTATTTAAAACAAGGAATTACACAATATGTAAATAATGAATTATTTCATATCCCTTTATAAGACCAACATATGACCTAAGGGTAAGGTGTGCAATGGTCAAAGACTCTGGTGGTGGCTCAGATAACATCACCCATGTGGTAATCTCTATTTACTTGACCATGTCTCTTAAGTTATTTTGTTCAAGATTAACGTGTTGAAGATCAAAATGGGTTTGTTTGAGAGAAAATAAAATTGAAGAAACCTCTTTTATGTGATCATATAAATGTGCTTCATACGGACCATGCCTACTGCATGAGGCGATCCACTCCTTTGACAGTGTCTAAAGGATTATTTTTTAAAATCCATAAAATTACAAGACATTATAATAAAGTAAATTTTATTCATAAATTATTAGGTTATTAAAACATTCCATCATTAATAAATTTCTCCAAAAAAAATTCCATTTCCCACACTGAAACAGATGAGGGTAACTCTGCCTCATCACTTTCTATTATTCCAACCTTTCTTCATTAAACTAGTGGCTTCTCCACAACACGTTGACGAGGGGTTTTTTCTTATTTGGAAGAACCTTTTCCTAGAAATATATGATCTTTATTGGATTCACTTTTTATATGATTTCATTATCCAATGGTAAAGCCTGTGGATTGAGAACATTCAATGGTTCAAGTATGTACTTCCTCAACAGTGATATGTGCAATATATCAGGTACTTCGGAGTGGTTCGGTGGTTGTGGTATTCAATATGACACTACACCAATGCAAAAAATGATCTCAAAAAGGGATGATGTACCTTGGACTAAGATTCCCTTTTCCCAAAATCTCTTTACTCTCTTCCACGATGATATTTTTGGGAATACCATGTCTCCATCATAAATCTCAAGGTACCATCGACGTTTATCAGCATAGGTCTTTTTGTCGAATCAAAGAAAATTTAAAGTGATGTTGGATTGTCTTAACCTTCACCCCCATTTCATTGTCTAATTCTAGGCCTAGGATTTTCCCCTCACCAACATTGTCCCAACATGTCAGTGTTTGGAACCTCTTCCCATTAATGGACTCATATGTTACTCTTTAGATGCTTCAGTTGATATTTGTTTTGTTTTAGAACTAAACCCGCGGAAGATATTGTTCCCAGCCTCATTTGATTTCATTGATCATGATCTCAACATGCCCTAATTTTTTGGATAGTCTGGTCAGTCTGGAAATCATTTTTATGATAATAATATGTGATTATGTTCATCTTAGTATTTAGAGAATGTAGTAGACTCTTCCCGAACATTCAGCAGAATCTTTGGTCATGATCGGATACAATTTATAGTGGTGCTCCATACAGCTATACCAAATCTCTAATGTATATCTATACAATTTGATCCAATGAGAAATACTCTCGAATTGAAATGATGTTTTCAGTCTTTTTATGTCGATCCACAACAACCCATATTTCATTGTTTCCTTTGGATGTCTTTGGAAGTCCAATGAAATTTTCCATGATGATGTTCTACAATTTATTTTTTTGTATGAGTAATTATTGCGTCATCCGCATAGTCTTCTTCCTATCAACATTCATTTGCTGACATACCAAGAACTTTGATGTATACATTGAGATATCCGTCTTCATTTTATCCTAGCAATAATGATCTCAGAGATCTTGATACACCTTTGTGTTTCCTTGTTGAATTTAGAAATTAAAACTATGTTCATCATCCAAAAGTTCTTTCTTTAACTCTGGATTTTATGGAACACATTGTATTGACCGAAATCTAACAATTCATTATTCATTTACATTGATATATTCGGATTTCATATTTTTGAAAATTTTCTCATTCATCTAAATTCACATATTACCCTTTTGGGTATCCATTAACCTTTCCAAAAGAGACAGGTGAGAAATCATTTGTAAAAATATTGACTATTTTCACTTCTTTATGATTCCCATATCCATCTTTATCAAATCTAAGAAGAGTGGATCTATATAAAACATAATCAATGATAGAATAATTAGGCCCTTTCTATATAGATAATCATCCACCTTGTTCCCTTTCAAAGGGTGGTAGTGGAATGAGCCATTATAGTCATTGATCATCTATAACCATCTTTTTTGTCATATTTTCACAACTTTTGACTGAATGTATATGTGAGGATTTTTGTGATCCATATATATTTTACACTTCTCCCCAATAAGTTAATGTGACCAATTTTTTAATGCAATGATTGTATCAGCCAACTACAAATCATGTATTTGATTGTTTTTCTCATTAAATATCAATTTCATTGTAGAATAGGTAATTAATTTTTCAATTTTCATCAACACACTACCCATGCCCATAATCTAATAATAACTAAATACCGCTAATAGATCTCTACAAAGGGGTAGTGTGAGCACATACACTATGGTAACCCTCATTTTCATCCCCTTTAGGTTGTCTTCATATTCATCATTCCAAAAAAAATGACTCCAATCATAGTTATCTTGGTAAAAAAATTTTATAGTTTTGAGAAAGATCGATCTAACTAGAGATAATATCCCTCTAACCCATGATAGCTCTGAATATCCTTCATAGATGTTGGAATCTACCATCTCTTAGTTGAATTTTTGAAGGATGGATCCATAGATATCAAATTTTTTGTTGTGATATGACCCAATAATAAGACATCATTCTACCATAACTCACACTTATGGTATATTGAAAAGAGATTCTCCTTTCGCAATGTCTCTAGTACAGAGCTTATATGGTACACATGATCCTTCGTGGGTGTCATGTATATTAGAATATTGCCTATAAAGGCTACTAAAAATTTATTTACATGATATCAACAATCTCTATTCATCATTTCCATGACCATTGATAGATAATTAGTGAGTCCAAAAGTTATTACTATGAATTCATAGTGCTCGTACCATGTACAAGAAGCATTCTAGGGGATATCCTCCTTCTTTACCCTTAATTTCTAATATCCCGACCATATATCCAACTTAGAGAAGTACAGTGCTCAACATAGTTTCTCAATCAAGTCATCAATTCATGGAATATGATTCTTTTTATTAATAATGATTTTGTAGAAATCACAATAATCAATGACAAGGAGCATTGACCCATCATTCTTCTTAACAAAGTGGACCGGTGCACCCCATGGTGAAGCACATGGGTGTACAAACCCTTTGTCTAGATTCTCAAGTAGTTGTTTATTTAGCACTTCTTGATCCAAAATATCCATTCTAAATGGATTCTTGTATATTGTCAATGACCCGAGTATGAGATCAATAGAGAATTCAACATCTCTTCTATGAGTATGACTAGAAAAATCCTTTGTAAACACAATAGTTAATTTCTTCAAAATATTCATGTCTTAGAGGATGGTTCTTTTATTAGACTCAATAATTTTATAAAAATATGTGTGCTCATAGGTTAGTATTTTCCATTCCTGATATGATGGTTCCAAAAAAGATTCATCCTTCTCCTTGAAATTGTACAAAATTGGGGGTCGATTCACCATATGGAGGGTTATTTCCTTCTCACGGAAAATTATATTGGATCTATATAGTGAAATCCAATCCATTCCATTAATGGTATAAAATTACACCATAGGGAGTATGAACAGGTTTTCCATGAAGTTCAATCCATAGATTGGGACTGGGAGGAGTTATATTCCTGGGATTCAATAATATCCCCCTTTATTCTTCTTACCAACATCTTCACATACGTGATATGTGGGGGTGTTGGGATTGTTCTCCTAAACATTTAAGAAATAAAAGAATACATAGAACCAAAATAAAAATGAATGTTCACTTTTAAGGAATTAATAACTTGCATACATATCACCATATCACTGTTGTGATTTACATCAATGGTAGTGATGAAAAATCTCACCCTTGATGCTTTGTAGGTTTTTGGTTTCCTATGAAATCCATCAACATAGGGAACTAGTTTGAAAAGAGCCCTGGTTTTTTGTAGTTTAAGCAATGATTAATGCATTATGGGTTCAATGGAACATTCTTTTCCTATGTCAAAACATCAGGTTATTCTTGTTGTAAATCAATGTTTAGGTTACCTTCTCTTCCACATATAAAGCATTTCCACTCCCCCTTTAGGGAATTTCTGGGGTGCTTCTTCACACATTTCTCAACTCGGGTGTGGTAATTTCATTACACCATTGAATTTATCCCTCATAACACCATAATTAAATGCAACTTTCCACACCTTATCATTATGATACCCCTATGATTAACAAATATCCATTACTACAATGAGGCACATCTATAAATTTATTATTATATATTGATGTCACGTATTCCTAGGGAATTTTGTAGGCATGGTTTGATCCCACAAAAAATCGTTCTACCTTGCATTCCCTGTAATGAAAAAGCCAAAGTATTATTGGACCAGCCTTGTTATGTTTTCCTCATATGCTCTGATGGATTCATCATATTTTGTATTGAAGGAAAAAAATGAAATTTTCAATTTTATGTCAGAGGGTAAGATGTAAATATTTATCAACAAACTTTTTTTTAGAAATCCATCCAATCCAATGTTGTGATCTCTTTCTCAGGCTTCATATTCTTTATCAATATTCACTATTGATCTACTTCACCCTCCATAGAATAAGGATCCAGAAGAACCTACTCTTTTTAGGTACATTTAAGGATGGATATGATCTTCTCAATGGAGTTGATCCATTGTTCCACGATTGAGGGATTAGATGATCTAATGAAAGTACGAGTCCTTTGTCTCTTGAAACTCAGGGTTGCAACATATTCCATCTTGGGGGGGTGTGCATTCATATTAAACCATGATTCTATTTCAAAAATGTGTTAACATAGAGAGTATCATGAAAATTTATTCGATTCCAACTCCCATCAGATTGGGCATCTCATTAAAAATTCATCACATTGATCTTCACATTATTTGATTGCCTATGTCATCCTATTAATGGACATTGGCAATAATAAAATGAGATTTAGGGGTATCCAATAAAGTGGAATCAAATGAAATAAGAGATAGCATATAAATTACATTTATTTCCTTATCTTATGATTTTATAGGCTTCAATTCTTGTTAACCATGATCTATTTGCCAACATATATTAATAGGGGAATTTTTTTACTTTAATAATAGTTCAAATTAAGATTATGGATTTACCCAATAATGTCCCCTGGGAGTGATGAACCAAGAGTGATGTAAGGCCAGTTTACATTCCCCAGTTCCTATTTGAGTCTAACTCTATGTTTGTGTTCTCAGTTTTTACCCATATATACATTTGTGCCAGAGACACCTCTACTTGGTCATAACCAGACATGGTTGTTTTTTTGTATAAAACACATACTCTATACTCACCAATATGTAGGTATGTTTTCATTATAAAAAGTCTTATCCTTATGGATTTCTCTAGGGTTTTTAAATACTAATCCCAAAAATTACAAAATTTATCCTCTAATACTAACTTTAACAAACATTCCATTTATTTCGAATTTAAATAATATTTATCACATAGACATACAATTAAGAAAACACTAGATGATCGATAGGTATTGTGTCTTATGATTTTAGGAACATTAAATGAAAACTAATCACATAAATAAAACATAATTTTTGAAAAATTCATTTACATTACCACAAAATTATTTCATACATAGTATTTCATGGGATAACTTAAGGACATATAAAAGAAAAGAGTGAGCTATAAAGCAGAGTAAGGGAGTAAACAAGACATAACATAGAGAATACAATACATGTTAGGAAATAGGTATATTAATGGAGAATTATAGAAACATGAACATAATTCCATGATATAGAATGATTATCAAAACAAGGAATGTGGAAACAATATACAATACGATATTAGTATGAGACAAGGCTCATTGCACATAGATTATCTAGATTAAATCCTATTTTCACATGGATTAACATGACCACACCCACATTTCAAATGAATTAGAATGATTAAACCTTCATAAAAAACTAATTATCATGAATATGCACTCATTGAAATTTTAGTATCATGATACTAATCATTACCCAATTCATTGGAGTTGTAACACCCCGACCCCAATTACCCAGAGTCGGTGCATTATTACATAACATTGGCATGATCACAAGAAAGATCAAATCTTGAAAGACCGATTGGTTTAGTAGCCTTGGAAGCACTAGATATATTCATAAGGCTTACATTACATCATAAAATGAAAACTAAAACAACATACTCTCCATAGACCACACTCTTATCCCCTCATACTATCCCTACAGGTCATTTATAATTTACATTTTCACATCTGGGTAAAAATAAAACTTATAAAAGGGGTGAGCTTAAATGCCCAGTAAGGATAACAATATAGCGGAAACTTTCATAGATAAGAATAAAAAATTAAGGCAATGTATAACTAAAAAAAAGCCTTTTAAACTTCAACTTCAAAATAGTATGGAAAAAATAAAATGAAATAATGCCATTTACTTATTCACATGGATATTATACTTATCAAATAATCACATACAATATCAATAACCACTTTCATAATGATGGAATGAATAATGCCAGACTATCATAACCACATAGCCAAGGCCTCGTGCCAGGACTACATGTAAGATTTTGCCAAGGACTTGTGCCAAGACACTAGTTTGTCTCATGAGACCGACCAATGCATCGAGGAGCTATAGCGGGCTCCACCCATCACATATTAAGTCCAATGCATTCCCATATGAAAAGGTTTAAACATAACATAAACATTCATATTAAAACTGGCATACGAAATGTAAATACTTCATCAATATACCACGAATGGTATAAAAATAACAAATCCATGGTCCAACATATCACAAAACCATCAATACAATATAGAAGTTTTGTATCATAATAAATCAATTTCAAATAACTGTAAAATCCATCAAAGGATGTTCACATAGATGAAATCAAAATACTTTTTAGAGAAATACCTCTTTCTATTTTGAAATAATTTAATAGTCATATATTTATAAAATAAAACATTTTCTTGGAAAATATTCTTATAAGCTTGTAAGGGAAGCTTCGACGATTTTATAACGGCGGAAAATTGCCTCACCCATCGTATAAGTTAAAAAAACATTCTAACCATAATTCTGTCAAAAATGTTAAAAAGAACCTTTTTTGGAAAACGACGGAAAGATTCCATTATAAACCACTTATAAAAGTCAAAAAGGGTATAAATGACTTTAACCCATATTCTAGTAAATAGTAAAAAATGGTTTGAAATACATTTTTCAGAAAAATGGATGTGGATGATAAAGAAATCCCAGTAGATTATTACGTATAAACTACCTCGGATAATGAAGAGATTTCGAAAAAAACCCTTACCTTGTACTTTTACATGGTCGAGGGTAGTTTAAAGACATGTATAATGGTGAAATAATTGTTATTAAATTATGCAAGAATCATATGCATTCATATGATATCATATATGATCTTTTAACATTTCTTTGTTAATAATATCTTTGAATTATCATTTTTCTGGGGGGTTAACTTTCTCATTTTATTTTATATGTTTTGTTACGTAAGCCATTTTTTCATAGATAGGTTGTATATTATTTATATTCAGAATTATATAAAGTCATTGAAGATTATTTTTAAATCATCAAATGATAATTATACTTTATGGGATATGATTGAGAATGAATCTCATCGCATTCGTGGAGATGGTAGTCCGTCCGTACACACGAGCGACAATATCATTCTTTTGAAATTAAAATAATATATAATTGGATGGTATATCATATATAAAGAATAATTATCATGTTATATTTATTAATTATGTGAATTACAAATCATTATTATACTCATCCAAATAATAATATATTGAATAACAATTACACCACGACGTGGAGACGGTAAGCCGTACGTACACACGTATGGTGACATGTCATTCAAAGGATAGATAGAATACTGAATATGGTTGTACCATATTTATAATAATATTACAGTATATAACAGATACTGGATTCTTTATTTTATAATGGTAATAACAAAGAAATAAGAAGTTGAAGAAGAAATGAATTTGAAAAAGGGTGGTGAAAACATTACCTCTTCTTCGGGTTCTTCCTTTTGATTTGATCAAAAGGGCTCCATAGGTTGGCTTTATGATCAAACTATGTCCACTATGGTGTAGTGAGGGAGGTTGAGAGAGTATTTTGGAAGGTTTTGGCTAATACAAAAGGCATTGAATGTGTGAATTAGATAGAAGTGGGAGTGCCCTTTTATAAGAGGGGTGAGGGGCACCTTTGGAAAAGCTAGAAATATTATTTTTATAATAAATTCATATTCGGTTTCTAAAGGCTCCAAAGTGTATTATATAAATTTTAAGGTGGGGATGGGTCGAAAACGACTCAACCAATAGAATTTAGATAGGTTTGGGTCATTATATAAACCTTATCTTTTAGTTGTAACTCTTAGTTAATTTGTTTGACATTTACCATGTCACTTTGTATTTTTATATTATATAGTTAATAAACATACTATATACATCCAGGAGACCCCCAAGTGGTCCATTAATGATACACCTATCATGATATATGTCTTTTTGCCTATTATTATATTTTTATGAATTTAATATCAATTAATAATATAATATTTGTTTTAAAAACACTTTTATGTCAATTTTGACACTATTCAATATTTTATTTTTTTGAAAATTATAACAGAATGATTACTTCAAAAAAAGTTAATTAATTCAATCCTAACATGTAATATTAACCTATAAAATTATTTTAATTCATAAAATTGTTCATATTTTATTTATTTGGGTATTTATAATATCATTTATTTTAATTGTTCACCATTATGGTAATTACTACATCATCATTGTGTCAAAAATAAATTAAATTATTTAATGTCTAAAAATTATAAATAAAATATAATTATGTATTATATATTTTTATCTTTCTAATTAATATTTAAAATCTAATTTATCTTATGTATAACCCTATATTAAAAATGACTTAGTAAATAAACATTGATTTTAACTCTTTTACCTCTTCATTTAATTAAATAATAGTAAATGTCCTAATCCAATCCAAGTGGACCTAAATTATAATATTTTATTCCTAAGGTTGTTTTTGGTCGAGATACACTTGTCAAATAGAATTAAGAACCGTGTTAGGGTAATATTAATATCATTTTTACCCTTAATTACTCTATTTACTTTTAACCGTGGTAAATAAAAGTAAAAAGTTACTATTCACCAAAAACTTTCATCTCAATGAACCAAATTTTACTCCTTGATATTAACTGTGTCTCTCAGATTTTTGAAATTCAAATCATAGAAGCGTTAAAATTAAGTTTTAAGAAAAATTCATTTTTTAACTACCACTTAGTAGTTTCACTATTCATCAAAAAAAGAAGTTTTTCATAAAAATACCAAAAATTTACCCTAGGGTAATTTCGATATTCCAAATCCAAAAATGAAGACCATTTTGAAAAATAAAATTTATAAAATTTCAAAAAGTAGGTATTACTATTCATAACAACTAATTTGATTTGTTGTGGTGTGTTAGAACTCGATGTTGCGTACAACACACGCTATCACATTATTCAAAGAGAAGCATACCATAGAATCTTGGGGTGTCATATTCTCCACTCCTTCAAATAATTTTGTCCTCAAAATTTCTAGAATACTACCGCATGAAAAGACTCGGGTGGTTCTTCATCATATGTTCCTCGGGTTCCCACGTTGCCTCTTCCATCTTATGGTTTCTCCACAAGACTTTTACCTGACGAGTCATCCGGTTTCTCAGTACTTGTTATCTCGTATCATGAATCTTGACAGGCTCTTCTCAATAAGACAGATCAGATTCCAGTTCTAATTCCTCATATGTGAGTACATGCGTTGGATCAGGCGTGTATTTCCTCAACAGAGATACATGGAACACATTGTGAACTCTGAAGAGACTAGGCGGCATTGCCAATCGGTAAGCTACATCCCCAATTCATTCTAGAATTTCATAAGGTCTGATGTACATGGGACTCAATTTACCTTTCTTACCAAAACGTATGACTCCCTTCCATGGAGATACCTTCAAGAAAACATGATCATCGACTTGAAATTCCAAACCGTTCCTTCGATTACCGGCATAGCTCTTCTGCCTACATTGAGCAGCTTTGATGTGATTTTGATTACCTTCACCTTTTCCATTGTTTCATCCACCAGTTCTGGACCAAAAAGATTTCTTTAACAAACGTCATCCCAACAGGTTGGTGTGCGACATCTCTTTCCGTATAACGCTTCATATGGTGCCATCTGAATACTCGAATAGAATCTATTGTTATAGGAAAATTTTACCCAAGGTAAATATTGATCCCACATATCCTAAAAGTCAAGTGACCAAGATCTCAACTTGTCTTCTAAGGTTTCAACAGTCCGTTCTGATTGCCCGTTTGTATGAGGGTGGTAGGCAGTGCTCAAATGAAGTTCAGTATCCAGGGTTTTCTGAAGACTCTTCCAGAATCTTGATGTATAACAGGGATCACGATCAGAAACAACTGATAGGGGTACTCCATGAAGTCTCAAAACATCACTAATATATAGTCTTGCTAGACGTTCTAGTGGTAGATCTTCTCTTATAGCAAGAAACGGTGCTGACTTGGTAAAATGATCAACAATGACCCATATTGCATCGTTCCTTCTAGGAGTCTTTGGTAGCCCCATGACAAAGTCCATCGCAATATTGTCCCATTTACACTCCGGTATAGGAAGAGGTTGCAAGACTCCTCCAGGCTGTTGCCTTCCATCTTTCACTTGTTGACAAACCATATATCTTGACACAAAATCAGCAATCTCCCTCTTCATGTTGTCCCACCAAAAATGTTCCTCCAAATATCTATACATTTTGGTGATCCTAGGGTGTATAGAGAAATTGGAACTATGAGCATCATCCATCAATTCCCTTTTTAGATCAGGTATATAGGGAACACAATGTTTCTTCCAAAATTTCAAAATTCCATCTTCATAAACAATGTTTATCAATCTCCCATCATTCATATCTTTAATCTTCCATTGAAACTCTTCATCATCGGTCTGAGAAATCTTAATTTTTTTAGTAAAGATGGTTTGGAAACCATTTGAAAAAGAATTGATGTTTCACCTTCCCTGGTTATTCCCATTTCCATCTTTAGTAGATCCATGAAAGATGTATCCCTTTCAATACACATATTGTTCAAAACTCCATGATTTTTTCTGATCAAAGAATCCACCACCTTGTTTGCTTTCCCTAGGTGGTAGTTTATCATTCAATCATAATCCTGGAGTAATTCAAGCCATCTCCTTTTCCTCATGTTGAGTTCTTTTTGTGATAAAATATACTTCAACCTCTTGTGATCAGTATAGATCTCACATTTTTCACCATAGATGTAGTGCCTCCATATCTTCAAAGAAAAGATCACAGCTTCTAACTCGATATCATGAGTAGGATAGTTTTGCTCATGAATTTTTAATTGTAACGCCCCGACCATAGTTACCTAGAGTCGGTGAATTATTACATAAAATTTGAATGATCATGAGAAACATCAAGTCTCGAAAGACCGATTAGTTTAGTATCCTTGGAATAACTACATACATCCATAAATTTTTACATTACATCATAAAAAAACATCTTGTCTTCATATCCCCTCATACTATCCCTGCAGGTCATTCATAAATTACTTCTTCATAATCCTGGGAAAAATAAAACATTGAAAGGGGTGATCTCAGATGCTCAGTAAGGATAACATTATAGCAGAAGCTTTCATAAATAAGCATAAACTCTTAAGGTAGTTTATAACTAAAACAAAAGCCTTTTAAACTTGAACTTCAGCATAAAATGGAAAAGATAAAATAAAATAATGCCATTTACTTACTAACATGGATATTCTACTAGTCGAACAATCCCATGCATTATCAATAACCACTTTCATAATGATGGAATGCATAATGCCAGACTATCATAACAACATAGCCAAGGCCTCGTGCCAAGACTACAAATAAGATTTTGCCAAGGCCTTGTGCCAAGAAACTAGTTTATCTCATGAGACCTACCGATGCATCGAGGAGCTATAGCGGGCTCCACCCGTCACTTATTAAGTCCAATTCATTCCTCATATGAACTGGTTTAAACATAACATAAACATTCATATTAAAACTAGAATACAAAATGTCAATACTTTAACCACAAAACATGAATGGTATAAAAATAGCACATCCACAGTCAATCATAACTCATTTGATACAATATGGAAGATTGTATTGTATCACATTAGCCTCAATCAAGAATAATGAAGGATGTTGACATAGATGAAAATAATCATCAAAACTATTAGAGAGAAATATCCCCCTTTTTCTTGAAAACATTTAAAAGTCACACTATTTGTCAAGAAGCCATTTAAAAGTAGATTTTTTAATCAAAGTGTCCCGTACCACTTTTAAACTTTTTAAACGGAGTTTTAATTTCTAATATTTAATGTCTATATAAATAAATCCTTAAAACCATTTTTAAAACATGGACATTAATGAGAAAGATTTAGATGAATAAGTCTTTAAAACATTTTCAAATGGTATTTTAGTTAGAGATTCTAACCAAAAGATACACTTGAATAAAAATAATTGAGGTAATAAAAACTTTTTAATACCTTGAGAATAAAGGGATTCATGATATACTATGTCTTAGTACATTATATACACCACATAAAAGTGATTTGGTGTATATCAACAAAGAAGTCTCAATGGAATGTAAATTGAGATGAAATCTCTCATAAAGGTCGTATCCTTAGGTTAAAGATAACGACCTAATTATGTGTGAAAAATATAAATACACTAAATATGATTGGATATTCAGTGAAAAACAATCAAATGACATTCACACATATTCTTGTAAAATCAACACCAACGAATTGGATGTTTAACTCAACAAATGGAGAATGAGTTAAAATTACTCTTATCAAATTCATATCAATGACTTGAGAATTATCAATGGAGTGATTATGTGTATCAAAATTATATCCATAGGAAGTGGAGTGGAAATTATGACATAACCAAATGAATAGTGATTCCACACATAATCTTGGGGTAATATAATCAATGAAATATGCGTAAAGCCAAATGAGTGGAAATTAAAATCTCAAATTCCCTTATCGATTAGGTAACTAAAGAAACATACACCCA
The DNA here is from genome assembly GCA_963277665.1 of Viscum album. Classification (NCBI taxonomy): domain Eukaryota; kingdom Viridiplantae; phylum Streptophyta; class Magnoliopsida; order Santalales; family Viscaceae; genus Viscum; species Viscum album. The sequence continues at coordinate 1,916,402,045 of OY728148.1, read as the reverse complement.
TGAAAGAAGTATCATACCATGATTATGTAAATACCCATAAATTAAAGTATATTACACAATGAATACAATCATGGGAATTACACATACACCACATGAAATAATTAAGTGGTGATCAATGGAATTCTCACGGAATTAAAAGTGAGATAAGAAACCCCTTACCACATTAATCAACTAAGTCGTATGGCCAAAAGTTAATAACCACCAAATGATTTACAGAATAACATGAGTATAAAGAGAATCATGATAATATATATCAAATGGTAGTACACAATACACCACTATCAATAATTTAGTGGCGAACAATGGAAATCTCACGGAATTGGAAGTGAGATAAGAAAATACCTTACTTTGTACTTTTTCCTTGGTAGACGGTAGTTTTACCTCATGTATAATGGTGAAATAATTGTTATTGAATTATAAAAGAATTATTCACTTTAATATGATATCATATATGATCTTTTAACATTGATTTGTTAATAATATCTTAGAATTATCGTCATTTCGGGTGTTAACGGGTTCATTTTACTTTATATTCTTTGTTATGTGAGCCATATTTGTTATTAATGGGATGTATATTATTCATATAAAGAATGATATCATGTCCTTAGAAACTATTTTTAAATCATCAAATTATAATTATACTTGAATGGATATGATGTAGAATGAATCTCATCGCGTTCGTGGAGTCGGTAGTCCGTACATACACACGAGCGACAATATCATTATTTTGATATTAAAATAATATATAATTGGATGTTATATCATATATACAGAATCATTATCATGTTATATTTATTATTTCATGAGTTACACATAATTATTATACCCATCCTATTAATAATATATTGACTAACAATTACACCACGACGTGGAGACGGTAAGCCGTACGTACGCACGTATGGTGACATGTTATTCAAAGGATGGATAGAATACTGAATATGGTAGTACCATATTTATAATAACATCACAGTATATATATTATACTGGATTTATTATTTTATAATGGTAATAACAAAGAAAGATGAAGTGGAAGATGAAAGGAACTTGAAAATGGGTGGTGAAAACATTACCTCCTCTTCGGGTTCTTTCTTTTAATTTGATCAAAAGGGCTCCGTAGGTTGGCTTTCTGATCAAAATAAGGCCTCTAGGATGTAGTGACGGAGGTTGAGATAGTATTTGGGCAGGGGTTTGCCGAAACAAAGGGCTTTGAAGGTGTGAAGAAATGAGAAGGAGGAGTGCCCTTTTATAAGAGGGGTGAGGGGCACCTTTGGAAAGGCTAGAAATATTAATTTATAATAAATTCATATTCGGTTTATAATGGCTCCAAAGTTTATTATATAAATTTTAAGGTGGGGATGGGTCTAAAACAACTCAAACAATAGAATTTATAAAGGTTTGGGTCATTATATTAACCTTATCTTTAAGTATTAACTCTTAGTTAATTAGTTTCACTTTTACAATGTCTCTTTGTATTTTTATATTATATGGTTAATAAACTTACTATATACATCCAAGAGAACCCCAAGTGGTCCATTATTGATGAACCTATCATGATATAAGTCTCTTGGCCGAAACTCGGATTTTTAGGAATTTAATATCAATTAATAATATAATATTTGTTTTAAGAACTCTTTTATGTCAATTTTGACACTATTCAATAGTTGATTTTTTTGAAACTCAAAACTGATTGATTACTTCGAAAAAAGTCAATTAAATCAATCCTAATATATCATATTATCCTAGATAATTATTTTAATTCATTAATAGTTTAATATTATATTTATTTGGGTATTTATAATATCAATTATTTTAATTTTTCACTATTAAAGTAATTAATTCATCATCATTGTGTCATAAATAAATTACATTATTTAAGGTCTAAAAATTATAAATAAATTATCATTATGTAGGAAATATTTTTATCTTTCTAATCAATATTTATAATCTAAAATTAAACATATATAGCCCTCTGTAACAATTTTTTTAAACGATATATGCTTGTGTCATTTTTGTATTTATTTTAACTTAATTAAAATAAAGTTTCATTATCACTTACAAGTGGATCAATGGGGTCCCAAAATCGACCCAAAGATGCCCATGGTCGACCATGTATCAACCAATAGGGTTAAGACACGTTTTAGGGTAATTTTTTATTATTATAATATTATTTTTTAACCCTTGTTTACCGGATTTACCCTTTAACCATGGTAAATAAAATATTTACCGAAGTAATTATCCAAAATGTTTAAAAATAAAAGTTATCTATTTACACAATTTCAACATCCTGATTAAAAATATGGAATCCATTTTTCTAAATTCAAAATACAAAAGTGGCAGAAATTAATTTAAAATTAATTCCCGTTGTTAAAACAAAAAGCGTGTTTTTTTGAGATAATAACTCTCAAAAGATTGTCACATGTTTATGTCTGGTTTAAATGTGAAATTATGTTCAATGACCCACATTGTATTACATGGTAAAAATATATTATAAATATACTTTAAAACCACTCAAATTCATAATTTATCACTATTAATTATTTTTATTTAAAAAGTTGTTTTTAATTAAAATTTAGTAATTTTCACTATTCATCAAAATATGAAAGTTATCCGAAAAGTACCAAAATTTCACCCTAGGCTAATTTAGATATTCCGAATCCAAAAATGAAGACCATTTTGAGAGATAGAATTTATAAAATTTCAAAAAGTATGTATTACTATTCATAAGGGCTAGTTTGATTGGTTATGGTGTGTTAAAATCTCGAAGTTGCGTACAATGCACGCCATTGCATTATTCGAAAGGAAACATACTGAGGAAGCTTGGGGTGTTACATTCTCCCCTCCTTCAATATATTTCATCCTCGCAATTTTTAAAATTTTTCTTGGGAATATAATGGAAAGTCCCACATCGGGAAAAGAGTCAATAAAACTATCACTTTAAAAGAAAGAAAGAGAGGTATAAGGGTCGTCCAAGATAACCCATACTAGGATTCCATGTAGGAAAACATGGATATGGATGATAAACTAAGTTTCATGTTCTGATGGAGAGGGATAGAAATCATGATCAGGAGAAAGTTAACAATAAGAAAAACACAAACTTGTTTTGGGACAAACGACCATTAGTCTCCTAGTAGGAAAGTAAACAGACAACATTTTTTTAAGTTACATTACATAAGGACGAGGAATTCATTTATGATATTTACTATGAACATTAAGAGATATACTTACATTTTAAGTAGAGTTTCATTCTTTAATAAATTTCCACCACTAACTCAATTTTTTTTAAACGATGAGTATTCAAGAAGACATGGTCACAGTGGAAGAGCTAGAATAAACTTCTATAGAATCACATGATCCATGTAGGATAAACTATATATTTACATTGTCTTTGAAGATTAATCGAAACAAAAATGGTTAGTGAATGATCTAATGATCCCCCAAAAGGATATTCTTTGAGATAAATATGCACTAATCTTAATTTCTAAAATTAAACCAACAATACCCCAAAGTTAAATAAATACCATTCAATAACAAATTGTCCTTAAAATCCTTCAATATAATCCAAACTAATATTGAAACCCAAAACATAGATGAATTTGATTATGTAGTCTCCCATGTTAAATTGTATCTCCAAATGACATCAAATACTCTTAAAGTCACATACTTAAAAGTAATTAACATCATCACATATTCTCTGTTATAGGTTAATCATTTCCATAAATAACCCAAATCACTATAAATCCACAATAAAAACATAGATAAAAATCCACCATTACTCTACAAATGAAACCCCATTGAATTCTATTTTCCTTGGGCATATAGTGTTCCCAACAAAGTGAACATCTTCCAAAATAACATTTATCACTTAATCACAAAATCATTTTCCTATACCAAGGGTATTCATTTGATAAGACATTAGAACCCAAATCATCTTATTATTGATCAATAAAATCATTTTACAAAAACAATAGTCACACTAACCAGGGACTTCACATAGTCCAGTTGTAGGCGATAAATCCCAATCGCACTTTGGCTGTGGGTTCGATTCCCACAGCTTTGTCTGACGCGACGGGTTGTCACACGGTCTATGTGTTGTCCTTTTTCAAAAACTATATTTTATAATATTACCAAAATGAGATAAATTCCTCAAAATAACATAATTTAACCACAAATGTTATATCATACCTTGCATTTTCAACCCAAATTATAATAACTTATAATTTTCTCAAAACCCCAATGATTATATAAAACCAAATGGTTATTTATACCTATATCCACAAGAGAAGAGACAATTCTTCCTAAAATATCATTCTCACATGGCAAACTGCGGGGTTACAAATACAAGAGAAAATTATTCCAAACTAAACCCATCAACAAGGAGTGCTAATACTTTATAAATTTTTCTCCAACCATTTATTTCCACATAGCTTCTTCTTTGACCAAGAAAATATCCTATAGAATAGGACATTCACTCGGGTAATGGCCAGGTCCCCTACATTTACGACAAATGACTGTAAATGGACTCTAGGGACCATTTTTATCTTCTTCCATGGTACTCTTCATTTTTCTTCGGCAATTCTTCAATTTATGTCCTTCCTTCCCGCACGTGAAACATTTCTTTGTCCCATTGAGACACTTTCCTGGGTGTCTCTTTCCACATTTCCTGCATGATGAAAATTGAGGGTTCTTTTCTCCATGGTCTCCATTGCTGGAGCTCTTATCATTTATCACCTTTCTCTTCCTTGTTGAGTCTGGGAGTTGGTTAATATATATGTTGTCGATCATATTTTTGGAAAACTGATTTGGAATAAAGACGATATCTTTTACGCCTATCATTCCATTTTGTTTCTCATTGCCACCATTGTTCCCACCTTGTACATCATTTTCAATGTCACTATGACTTCCTTGGAATCCAGCCATTGACTAAAAAAAGAAAGCATTGTGTGAGTAACAGTAGTCATAAAATCATTTACAGATTTAAATGTCACCATATTCTCAATTTGAAACATATTATGATTAACCAAGGTCATTTACTCTCATCTTATATATATATTACTTAAATCGGTTTGTAAAGAAAATGTAAATTATCCTAAGCATATCCCCCGGGAGTGTCGTAACCAAGAGTGCAGAAAGGCCCATTGTCGTGCACCAGTTCCCGTTCGAGTCTAGCTCAAAGCGGTGTTTTCGGGTTTTACCCCTAGGTACATCTGTGCCAGAGCCGCCTCTACCTGCTCGTATCCAGACAGGGATGTATTGCTCGGAAAACTCACAAAATCTCTACAATACCAAAATTCTAGGAATTTCTTTTTTACTAATCCTCAAATTGTATCTTAGGTATACGTGCTCTAATCAGAGTTTATCTAAATCTAGCTTCCAAGGTTTGTACTATACTTCCTCTGATACCAACTGTAATGCCCCGACCCTAGTTACCTAGAGTCGGTGCATTATTACATAACATTGGCATGATCACGAGAAAGATCATGTCTTGAAAGACCGATTAGTTTAGTAGCCTTGGAATAACTAGATACATCCATAAATTTATACATTACATCATAAAAAAACATCTTGTCTTCATATCCCCTCATACTATCCCTGCAGGTAATTCATAAATTACTTCTTCATAATCCTGGGAAAAATAAAACATTGAAAGGGGTGAGCTAAGATGCTAAGTAAGGATAACATTATAGCAGAAGCTTTCATAAATAAGCATAAACACTTAAGGCAGTTTATAACTAAAACAAAAGCCTTTTAAACTTGAACTTCAGCATAAAATGGCAAAGATAAAATAAAATAATGCCATTTACTTACTCACATGGATATTCTACTAGTCGTACAATCCCATGAATTATCAATAAACACTTTCATAATGATGGAATGCATAATGCCAGACTATCATAACCACATAGCCAAGGCCCCGTGCCAAGACTACAAATAAGATTTTGCCAAGGCCTTGTGTCAAGACACTAGTTTGTCTCATGAGACCTACCGATGCATCGAGGAGCTATAGCGGGATCCACCCATCACTTATAAAGTCCAATGCATTCCTCATATGAACAGGTTTAAACATAACATAAACATTCGTATTAAAACTAGAATACAAAATGTCAATACTTTAACCACAAACCATGAATGGTATAAAAATAGCACATCCATAGTCAAACATAACTCATTCGATACAATATGGAAGATTGTATTGTATCACATTAAACTCAATCAAGAATAATGAAGGATGTTTACATAGATGAAAATAATCATCAAAACTATTTGAGAGAAATATCCCCCTTTTCTTGAAAACATTTAAAAGTCACACTATTTGTCAAGAAGCCATTTAAAAGTAGATTTTTGAATAAAAGTGTCCCATACCACTTTGAAACTTTTTAAAAGGAGTTCTAATTTCTAATCTTTAATGTCCATATAAATAAATCCTTAAAACCATTTTTAAAACATGGACATTAATGAGAAAGATTTAGATGAATAAGTCTTTAAAACATTTAAAAATGGTATTTTAGTTAGAGATTGTAACCAAAAGAGACACTTGAATACAAATAATTGAGGTAATCAAAACTTTGTAATACCATGAGAATGAAGGGATTCATGATATACTATGTCAATGTACATTATATACACCACATAAAAGTGATTTGGTGTATATCAACAAAGAAGTCTCAATGGAATGTAAATTGAGATGAAATCTCTCATAAAGGTCGTATCCTTAGGTTAAGGTTAACGGCATAATTATGTGTGACAAATATAAATACACTAAATATTATTGGATATTCAGTGAAAAACAATCAAAGGACATTCACACACATTCTTGTAAAATCAACACCAACGAATTGGATGTTTAACTCAACAAATGGAGAATGAGTTAAAATTACTCTTATCAAATTCATATCAATGACTTGAGAATTATCAATGGAGTGATTATGTGTATCAAAAGTATATCCATATGAAGTGGAGTGGATATTATGACATAATCAAATGAATAGTGATTCGACACATAATCTTGGGGTAATATAATCAATGAAATATGCGTAAAGCCAAATTAGTGGAAATTGAAATCTCAAATTCCCTTATCGATTAGGTAACTTACGAAACAAACACCCATGAAATAAGTATCATACCATGATTATTTAAATACCCATAAATTAAATTATATTACACAATGAATACAATCATGGGCAGTACACATACACCACATGCAATAATTAAGTGGTGATCAATGGAATTCTCACGGAATTAAAAGTGAGATAAGAAACCCCTTACCACATTAATCAACTGAGTCGTATGGCCAAAAGTTAATAACCACCAAATGACGTACATAATAACATGAATATAAAGGGAATCATGATAATATATATCAAATGGTAGCACACAATACACCACTTTCAATAATTTAGTGGCGAACAATGGAAATCTCACGGAATTGATAGTGAGATAAGAAAATCCCTTACTTTGTAATTTTTCCTTGGTTGACGGTAGGTTTACCTCCTGTATAATGGTGAAATAATTGTTATTGAATTATAAAAGAATCATTTACTTTAATATGATATCATATATGATCTTTTAACAATGATTTGTTAATAATATCTTAGAATTATCATCATTTCGGGTGTTAACGGGTTCATTTTACTTTATATTCTTTGTTATGTGAGCCATATTCGTTATTAATGGGATGTATATTATTCATATCCAGAATTATATCAATTCCTTAGATACTATTTTTAAATCATCAAATTATAATTATACTTGAATGGATATGATGGAGAATGAATCTCATCGCGTTCGTGGAGACGGTAGTCCGTACATACGCACGAGCGACAATATCATTATTTTGATTTTAAAATAATATATAATTGGATGTTATATCATACATAAAAAATCATTATCATGTTATATTTATTATTTACATGAGTTACACATCATTATTATACGCATCCAAATAATAATATATTGAATAACAATTACACCACGACGTGGAGACGGTAAGTCGTACGTACGCACGTATGGTGACATGTTATTCAAAGGATAGATAGAATACTGAATATGGTTGTACCATATTTATAATAACATCACAGTACATATATGATACTGGATTTATTATTTTATAATGGTAATAACAAAGAAAGAGGAAGTGGAAGATGAAAGGAACTTGAAAAGGGGTGGTGAAAACATTACCTATTCTTCGGGTTCTTCCTTTTGATTTGATCAAAAGGGCTCCTTAGGTTGGCTTTCTAATCAAACCAATGCCTCTAGGTTGTAGTGAGGGAGGTTGAGATAGTATTTGGGCAGGGGATGGCCGATCCAAAGGGCTTTGAAGGTGTGAAGAACTGAGAAGGAGGAGTGCCCTTTTATAAGAGGGGTGAGGGGCACCTTTGGAAAGGCTAGAAATATTAATTTATAATAAATTCATATTCGGTTTATAATGGCTCCAAAGTTTATTATTTAAATTTTAAGGTGGGGATGGGTCGAAAAAAACTCAACCAATAGAATTTATATAGGTTTGGGTCATTATATTAACCTTATCTTTAAGTATTAACTCTTAGTTAATTAGTTTCACTTTTACAATGTCTCTTTGTATTTTTATATTATATGGTTAATAAACTTACTATATACATCCAAGCGACCCCCAAGTGGTCCATTAATGATGAAAATATCATGATATAAGTCTCTTGGCAGAACCTTATATTTTTAGGAATTTAATATCAATTAATAATATAATATTTGTTTTAAGAACTCTTTTATATCAATTTTGACACTATTCAATAGTTGATTTTTGTGAAACTCAAAACAGTTTTATTACTTCGAAAAAAGTCAATTAAATCAATCCTAATATATCATAGTATCCTAGATAATTATTTTAATTCATTAATAGTTTAATATTATATTTATTTGGGTATTTATAATATCATTTATTTTAATTTTCCACTATTAAATTAATTACATTATCATTATTGTGTCATAAATAAATTAAATTATTTAATATCTAAAAATTATAAATAAAATATAATTATGTAGGAAATATTTTTATATTTCTAATTAATATTTATAATCTAAAATCCAACATATATAACCCTCTGTAACAATTGTTTTGTTAAAAGATATATGCTTGTGTCATTTTTGTATTTATTTTTACTTAATTAAAATAAAGTGTCATTATCACTTACAAGTGGATCCATGGGGTCCCAAAATCGACCCAAAGATGGTCATGGTAGACCATGTATCAACCAATAGGGTTAAGACACATTTTAGGGTAATTGTTTATTATTATAATATTATTTTTTAACCCTAGTTTACCGGATTTACCCTTTAACCATGGTAAATAAAATATTTACCGAAGTAATTATCCAAAATGATTAAAAATAAAAGTTACCTATTTACACAATTTGAACATCCTGATTCCAAATATGGAATCCATTTTTTCAAATTCAAAACACAGAAGTGGCAGAAATTAATTTAAAATTAATTCCCGTTGTTAAAACAAAAAGCGTGTTTTTTAGAGATAATAACTGTCAAAAGATTGTCACTTATTTATGTCTGGTTTAAATGTGAAATTATGTTCAATGACCCACATTGTATTACATGGTAAAAATATATTCTAAATATAATTTAAAACCACTCAAATTCATAATTTATCACTATTAATTATTTTTATTAAAAAAGTTTTTTTTAATTAAAATTTAGTAATTTTCACTATTCATCAAAATAAGAAAGTTATCTGAAAAGTAGCAAAATATCACCCTAGGATAATTTCGATATTCCAAATCCAAAAATGAAGTCCATTTTGAGAGATAGAATTTAAAAAATTTCAAAAAGTAGGTATTACTATTCATAACGGCTAGTTTGATTGGTTATAGTGTGTTAAAATCTCGAAGTTGCGTACAATGCACGCCATTGCATTATTCGAAAGGAAACATACTAAGGAAGCTTGGGGTATTAAATTAACTATCGTGATACATAAGAAATAACCCTATCACTCTGCATAAGGACACAACCAAGTCCTTTATTCGATTCATCACTATAAATAATGAACACATCATTCCGCGATGGTAGAGTCAATATAGGATCATTGACTAATCTTCTCTTCGGTTCTTCAAAACATTCTTCACACTCTTTTGTCCAAACAAATTTAACCCCTTTATGTGTGAGCTTTGTTAATGGGTTAGCCAACTGGGAAAAATTATGGGCAAAACGTTGATAATAACCTGCTAAACCAATAAAACTACGTACCTCAGTTATACTCGTTGGTGATGGTCATTCTTGGATTGCCTTTGTCTTAGAAGGATCAACAGAGATTCCATATTTAGAGAAAATATGGCCATGAAAGGAATTCTCCTGAAGCCAGAATTCACACTTGCTAAACTTCCCATATAATTCATGTCTTCTCATAGTCTGCAGGATAATGCACAAGTGATTTTCATGATCTTCGTAGCTTTTGGAGTATACTAAGATATCATCAATAAAAACTACCACAAATTCATAGAGATATTCCTTGAAAACTCTATTCATCAGATCCATGAATACAGAGGGTGCATTAGTCAATCCAAAAGCATTACTGTAAACTCGTAATGCCAGTACCTGGTTCGAAATGCTATCTTCGGAATGCCTTCCTTCTTTACACACAACTGATGGTATCCAGATCGAAGGTCGGTCTTTGAAAAGTATTGATCTCCATGATGTTGGTCAAAAAATCATCAATTCCAGGCAAGGGATTCTTGTTCTTTATTGTTATAGCATTGATATCCATGTAGTCGATACATAACCTCATAGATCCATCTTTCTTTTTAACAAAAAGAACATGGGCTCCCCATGGAGAAACACTATGGTGAATAAATCCTTTATTACTCAATTCCTCTAGTTGTTTCTTTAGTTCAACTAATTCTATAGTGGACATTCTATAATGGGTCTTTGATATAGACCTTGAACCAGGAATTAAATCAATGGAAAACTAAACTTCTCATTCTGGAGGATGTCCAGGTAAATAATTCGGAAACACATCTACATATTCTTTCACAACATGTACATCCTCTATTTGAACATTCCTTTCCTCACCCATAGTCATTTCATTATCTTCCTCCCCAATAATTGACTTTAGTTGAGATACTGGGGGTGGATCTAGATAAGAATTAGGTGGTGACGATTCTGCTCTAAAGATAAGGTGTTCCTTATCATCATCATCAAAAATTGTAACCTCCTTCTTCTTAAAATAAATATTCACATCATGGTCCAAAAGTAAGTCCATACCGAGGATTATATCAAACTCAATCATAGGTATGACGATGAGATAAGCAGATAGAGAACATTTATGCGCTCTAATAGGGACTGATTCACAAAACATTGTTGCAATGATACTTCCCTTAAGAGTTTTAACTGAAAACTACCTTGTTAAATCAAATTAGAAATATATAATCTTCTCAGAAAACTGGGAAGATATGAAACAATGTGATGATCCAGAATCAAATAATACATTTTCTAAACTTGAGGAAACTATTAAATTACCTGCTACCACGTCTTTTGGAGATTCTACCTCAGTAGTAGTGATAGCATAATCTTGGCCTTGATCCCTTGGCCTTTTCTGATGTACGTTCCCCTGACGCTTAGTACAATCATTTTCATAATGTCCCATCTCCCTAAAATTGTATCATTGGACATCAGTAGCTTCCTTCTTACCCTTGCAATCACAATCTTGGTGGCCATTTTCACCACACTTGTAACTTACTCCCGTTCCATTTAAGCAAGTACCGGGGTGTTTCTTCCCACATTTAGCACATGATGGATATTCAATCTTTTCCTTCTTCCTCTTATTTCCATTCCCAACTTTATTAGCATATCTCTTCTTCTCTTTCTTTTCATTATATTCATAAGACTTAGAGAATTCCTTTTTGGTCTTGATAGCACATGAGACAATGTCTTCGTACGATGAGAAGAATTGTGAGACTAATGGTCGACTGAGAAATGGTTTTAACCCATTAATGAAATGATCAATATTACTTCTTGGGTTATGTATATAATATCTAAAATACCTTGATAACCTTGTAAAGTTATCCTCATACTTTGTGACATTCTCATCCTCCTTTTTTTGCAGACTCATAAATTTCTTTTCCATATCAGCTCGATGGTCGCGAGGAAAGTATTTTTCTAAAAAAAGATCTTTGAACTCCCTCCATTCCATATTTGATACTTCATCATCTTCCTTCTTGTTTTGAATCAATGACCACCTTTGATCAGCATCTCTAGTTAGGCGGTAAACTGTCATGATAACATTTTCCCTTTCACTACTCCCCAAAGCCTAAAATATTTTCTCTAGGGAATTTATCAATTTCTCAGCTACTAAGGGATTTGTACTTCCATTGAATGTTGTTGTTTTTTTCTTCATGAAGTGATCTAACAATGATCCACCACCCAGTGGATCAGGGTGCTCCATACGGGTAAGGTTAGTATTCAAAACCTGAGTGAGTTGTCCCAGTATGGTGATTAGCTGATCGACACCAGTAGCATCACCAGCTCCACTATAAATATCTTGAGCAGGAGGGAAATTCCTACATGGAGTGCGTGTATTTATATGGTTTCCATTTCTTCCACTAGGCGCCATTTCTAAACAATGACATAATCTAGATCAGTTTATGAATCAAAATACATAATCCCATACTTATAAAACACTTAACATAAATTGAACTATTTATGGATATAATCCATAATAATAATAAAAATTCATTGAGGAAGTATATACTCATAAACCCTTAAAAATTATTTGTAATTAAAATGAGAGATATCCTAAGAATATTCCCCGTGAGTGTCGTAACCAAGAGTGAAACAAGGCCTTTTTTCATGTACCAGTTCCCGTTTGAGTCTAGCTCAATGCGGTGTTTTCAGGTTTTACCCCTAGGTACATCTTGCCAGAGCCGCCCCTACCTGCTCATATCCAGACATGGATGTATTGCTCGGAAAACTCACAAAATCTCTACAATACCAAAATTATGCGATGTTCTTCTATTCTAATCCTCAATGTTCATATTAGGTCTACATGCTCTAATCAAATATTATCTATATCTAGCTTCCAAGGTCTGTACTAAACTTCCTCTGATACCAACTGTAACGCCCCGACCCCAGTTACCCAGAGTTGGTGCATTATTACATAACATTGGCATGATCACAAGAAATATCAAATCTCAAAGACCAATTGGTTTAGTATCCTTGGAAACAATAGATATATTCATAAGGTTTACATTACATCGTAAAATGAAAACTAAAACAACATAGTCTCCATTGTCCACACTCTTATCCCCTCATACTATCCGTGAAGGTCATTCATAATATACTTCTTCATATCCTGGGAAAAATAAAACATAGAAAAGTGGTGAGCTAAAATGCCCATTAATGATAACAATATAGCGGAAACTTCCATAAATATGAATAAACATTTAAGGAAATTTATAACTAAAACAAAATCCTTTTAAACATTAACATCAACATAGTATGGAAAAATGTAAAATGAAATAATTCCATTTACATATTCACAAGGATATTCTACTAATCGAATAATCAAAAGCAATATCAATGACCACTTTCATAATGATGGAATGCATATTGCAAGACTATCATAACCACATAGCCAAGCCTCGTGCCAAGACTACAAATAATATTTTGACAAGGCCTTGTGCCAAGATACTAGTTTGTCTCATGAGACCTACTGATGCATCGAGGAGCTATAGCAGGCTCCCCCCGCCACATATTAATTCCAATGTATTCCCATATGAAAAAGGTTTAAACAAAACATAAACATTCGTATTAAAACTAGCATATGAAATGTAAATACTTCATCCATAAACCATGAATGGTATAAAAATAACAAATCCACAGTCAAAAATATCACAAAACCTTCAATACAATCTATAATTTTTGTATCATAATAAATCGACATCAAATAAGCGTAAAATCCATCAATGGGTGTTGACATAGATGAAATCAAAACTATTTTTAGAGAAATATCTCTTTCTATTTTGAAATCATTTTAGAGTCATATATTTATAAAATAAATCATTTTCTTTGAAAATATTCTTATAATCATGTAATGGAAGATTCGGCGATTTTATAACGGCGGAAAATAGCCGCACCCGCCGTATAAGTTAAAAAACATTCTTACCTTATTTCTGTTGAAAAGTTTAAAAAGGACCTTGTTTGCAAAATGACAGAAAGATTCCATTATAAACCACTTATAAAAGTCAACAATGGTATAAATGACTTTAACCCATATTCTAGTAAATAGTAAAAATAGTTTTGAAATACATTTTTAAGAAACATGGATGTGGATGATAAAGAAATCCCAGTAGATTATTACGTATAAACAACCTCGGATAATGAAGAGATTGCGAAATAAACCATTAACTTGTACTTTTCCTTGGTTGGGGGTAGGTTAACCTCCTGTATAATGGTGAAATACTTGTTATTAAATTATAAAAGAGTCATATACATTCATATGATATCGTATATGATCATTTAGCATTGCTTTGTTAATAATATTTTAGAATTATCGTTGTTTCGGGTGTTATCAAACTCTTTTTCTTTTATATGTTTTGTTATGTAAGACATGTTTTTCATAGATAGGTTGTATCTTATTCATATCCATAATGATATCAATTCCTTAACCATTATTTTTAAATCATCAAATGATAATTATACTTGAATGGATACGATGGAGAATGAATCTCATCGCGTTCGTGGAGACGGTAGTGAGTACGTATGCACGAGCGACAATATCATTCTATTGATATTAAAATAATATATAATTTGATGGTATATCATATATAAAGAATCATTATCATGTTATATTTATTATTTACATTAATTACAAATCATTATTATAACCATCCAAATAAGAATATATTTAATAACAATTACACCACGACGTGAAGACGGTAAGTCGTACGTACGCACGTATGGTGACATGTCATTCATAGGATGGATAGAATACTGAATATGGTTTTACCATATTTATAATAATATTATTGTATATAGGAGATACTAGATTCAATATTTTATAATGGTAATAACAAAGAAAGAAGAAGTTGAAGAAGAAATGAATTTGAAAAACGGTGGTGAAAACACTACCTTTCTTCAGGTTCTTCCTTTTGATTTGATCAAAAGGGCACTTTAGGTTGGCTTTCGGATCAAACTAAGGCCTCTAGATTGTAGTGAGGGAAGTTTAGAGAGTATTTGGGTAGGGTTTGGATGAACCAAAAGGCTTGAATGTGTGAATTAGTGGGAAGGGGGAGTTCCCTTTTATAAGAGGGGTGAGGACCCCCTTTGGAAAAGCTAGAAATATTATTTTATAATAAATTCATATTCGGTTTATAATGGCTCAAAAGTGAATTATTTAAATTTTAGGGTGGGTATGGGTTGAAAACCACTAAACCAATATAATTTAGACAGGTTTGGGTCATTATATTAACCTTATCATTTATTTTTAACTCTTAGATAATTAGTTTGACATTTACCATGTCACTTTGTACTTTTATATTTTATAGTTAATATACATACTATATACACCCAACCAACCCCCAAGTAGTCCATTAATGATACACCTATCATGATATAAGTCTCTTGACCGAACCTTATATATTTAGGAATTTAATATCAATTAATAATATAATATCATTTTTTAAAACTCTTTAATGTCAATTTTGACACTATTCAATAATTGATTTTTGAGAAAATCATAACAGAATGATTACTTCGAACAAAGTTAATTAGGTCAATACTAAAATTACATATTAACCTAAAAAATTAGTGTAATTCAAAAAACATCTCAAATTATATTTATTTGGGTATTTATTATATCAATTATTTTAATTTTTTACTATTATGGTAATTACTGCATAATCATTGTGTCATAAGTGAATTAAATTATATAATGTCTAAAAATTAAAAATAAAATATAATTATATAGTAAATAATTTTATATTTATAATTAATATTTAAAATCGAATCTATTTTATGTATAACCCTATATTAAAAATGTTTTAGTAAATAAACATTGATTTTAACTCTTTTAACTCTTCTTTCAATTAAATAATAATAAATGTCCTAATCTAATCCAAGTGGACCTAAATGATAATATTTTATTCCTAAGGTTATTTTTGATGAGATACACTTGTCCAATAGAATTATTACATGTCTTAGGGTAATATTAATTTCATTTTTACCCTTAATTACCCTATTTGCTTTTAACCGTGGTAAATAAAAGTAAAAAATTACTATTCACCAAAAATTATTTTCATCTCAATGAACCACATTTTACTCCTTGATATTAACCGTGTGTCTCATATTTTTTAAATTCCAATCAAATAAGTGTTAAAATTAAGTTTTATGAAAAATTCAGTTTTTTGACTACCACTTAGTAGTTCCACTATTCATAAAAAGATGATGTTTTTCAGAAAAATACCAAAAATTCACCCTAGGATAATTTCGATACTCTGGATCCAAAAATGAAGTCCATTTTGAAAAATAAAATTTATAATATTTCAAAAAGTAGGTATTATTATTCATAACGTCTAGTTTGATTTGTTGTGGTGTGTTAGAGCTCGATATTGCGTACAACACACGCTATCACATTATTCAAAGAGAAGTGTACCATAGAAGCATGTGGTGTTATAGTAGTGCTATCTGGGAACACCATTCATAAACATTTCATTTCAAGCATATGTGTGCCACATTGATCATATAATAAGGAATAATTAAACATCATAAGTTATTCCATGATTAGGTATTCTGGAATACATACATTTTAGTAAAATTAAATATGTATTTTTGAATAATGGTGAATACCCTTGATAGAGAAATGGTTATGGTATTCATTACACTATGATTTTGGCTTAGAAAATTATGTTGCAGTTTCAGAAGCCTAACGACATGAAATAAATATTCATAAAACTGGTGTATGAGAGGGAAAGGGTCTATAATAATAAGTAAATTAAATGGGAAGTAATTGGTTCATATTTATATGTGTATCAACCTATGGAATTTGGAAATAGAAGGCATAACATAATAATGAAACATAAAGAATGACCAAAAATGGAATAATTCTTATGAAATATTGGAATGTTCAAGGTCATAAATGGGAGGAATTAATGAGAGATAAAGAGTTATATACTCATTAAAAAATAAAAAAAAGTATGGGGGAGGTAAGAAATAATACCCCCAAAGTTTTTAATTTAACATATATGGTTATTACAACATAAAGGTAATGTTCAAAAATGAGAAAGGAAGGAACCCCTTACTAGAGTTTGTGACTTAAAAAGCTTGAGGATGGGATTATTTAGTGCTTAGGGAACCTTGGGAAGATTCTAGAAGGAGGATAGCTTAGTAGGGACGTTCTACAATGATTTTATGTGAATAGAAGTTGGATATTGGGTGTGTTTATAGGAAATGAGAGGGGATTTCATTAATATTTCACAAACATATGTTTTGGAATCTATATAATTAAATATTAAAAAACATAATTCATCCCATGATTTTTCCCTTGGATGTTTCCAAAAGTGAGTGGGAAAAATTATTTTATAAGGCCAAAGTTATGGGATTTTTAAATATTAGGTATCCTTCTATGTAAGTGTCTCATACTTTCATGGAAATCATTTTATAATGTTAAAATATTTTATAAGACTTGGAAGGTCCACTAAGGCATTAAAAAAATTTATCAAAAAAATCTAAAATCACATTATTTTAAACATAAAACATATATTGTTTGAATAACCCTTTATCGAATTTTATTACATCCATATTGTGTCATTATGTTGTAATAAAAAACATTATATATCTATACAATATTTAATTTTTACCCAAAAAATCGATAGTCTCAAAAAATTATGAACAATTTACCGTTAAATACATTAGACATCTTGAATCCAAAAATATTATACATTTTATATAAATAATATTCTTAATATGTGAATTTCTATTTTTAAAATTAAAACTGTCATATATTGAAAATTGAAGGGTTTTGACAAAAACATTCTAAACCTTAATAAAAGTTATGTTTGACTTCATAAAACAAATTTGATCATATATATTTAAAAAAATTATATAATAATAATAATTTATTTATAATTTATTTTTCTGAATAATTAATTAATTCATCAAAATATATTCTTTAATTAAAAATACATTGTATGTTTTGTCCTATGAAAATATAATTCTTATCAATATAAATACATAATCATTTATAGAGTAAAAACAATAAATAATTAATATAATCATCACATAAAACTAAAATTAGTATATTTATTACACCATTATAATAACAGTATTAACAAAACCTCTGTTAAATATTTTATATATTTCAAAAAAAATACAATTTTTCCATGTAAAATAAATTTATCAAATTCATTATATTTTAAAGAAAAAACTATTCTCAAAAACAATGTATGGAAAAATACTTATATTTTAAAAAAGGTATTTCACAATAAGTAACTAATTCTTTATTACATAACCCCTTATAACATCCATAGATGACATAAGGGTAAGGTGTGTGATGGGGAAAAACTATTGTGGTGGCTCGGAAAACATTTCCTATGTGGTAATCTCTAATAACTTTTTCTTCTCTCATATGTGGTTTTATTCAAGAATAACATGTTGATGCTCGGCTTGGGAGTTGTTGATAGAAAATCCTAGTGACGCTACAACCTTTGAGATCTTCGAGAAATGAGATTCATACGGCCCAAGTCTACTAGATTAGACTATTCACTTCTTTTTCTATGCTGAAAGGATTATTTTTTTAAAAACATAAATTTATATCAGTCGTGTGATCACTATTAAATAGCTATATTTTCAGTGATTTTGATACTTAACAGTCAATAAAAGACAATAATAATAATAAAATAGTTCATGGGTTTTCTATGAGTCGTTAAAAAAACTGAGTTTTATTCATAATTGTCCACGTCATTATATTTTTATGATAATATTGATTAACTCTTGATGTACTATGAACTATGGTAATGATTGAAGGAAATCTTAAAGATGGAATTCCAAAAAATTTAAGGGAAATAAGATTGCATGTTGATATGTTTTTTACTATTGAATTCACTAATAGTGTTTATATATATCATCAATAAGGAAATACACCCTAACATAGACTCATTTTTCATTATGATTATTGATGAAATCCTTATCTACACACCAATATATGGGAGAAATGTGAGGCATATTGCGATAGTCCTAAAAATTCTTCAAGCACATCGATATTATTATAATCAATTGAAATATAAGCAATAGACTCTGGTGGTGATTCTCATGATGCATGTAGTCTATGAGATTGTTATATCTATGTATGTAGAGGATATTGGGGTGGTATTGTCCATTAAACGTCTATAAAATATTTTCCATAAAATGGTAATTTTTGGATTAATAGGATATTAGTGACGTTTCAACTTGGACATATCCTGATTATCAACACCAACAACTTAATTGGTAAATAATGGAGTGATGTTCAAGAGGATATTTCACTACATATATGAGTTTCATGTTATTAATATGAGGTTTAATACATCTCCCATATTGTTATATCATGAGCATTGGCTTACATATTAAATATTCTATATTGTATGAATAATTGGTTTGGAATTAGTGGTGATATAGAAGGAGTAGGTAGTATATAATGGGTTAATTTAGTTGTAACCCCATGATTTAGACTACCCTACACTTCAATTACATCTTTTATCTATTGCCTAATCATTGAATATTTTTTGAAAATATCTCATCAGTGAGATTTTGTTTTTTCAACACTGACCAAAAAACCAGCTATTGAAACCTCACCTAGAGGGACCTAATCCTATGATAAAGGTGCTCTGTAGTGAATCCTTAAATGACAGATTCTGAGATATCTTATTCACCAGGGAACATTATCATCATTGTGGGTGTACATAGTCATATGATATAAGTTGAGAAGGGGTATGGTGATTACACATTGTTGAGTAGTGTCACCTAATGAACATATTGGAATATTGATGTTTGAATGTAGATTAATATTAATGATAGATGATATTTTCTCCACTGGTGGTTATATCTTATCTTTATTATTAGTTATTTCCTTGATATAAAACTAACATTGTGTTTTATTTGATGAGGTTGTAGCGATATGGTGGAGATCTGATTCTTCTGTAGTAATTGGATGAAAATTATGTTTTCCATCTTTAGAGGAGAGTACTAGTACCAACAAATATCATAGATGAGGTTATTATAGATTTAAATAATTTTATGTGGGTGGTACATAATAGTGTGATAAAGACTTACCATGATTCTAATAAATAGTTATGGTTGATAATATGAAGAGGGTTGTTTTTTTATTTGTTTACAAATATGATACCTATAATTCGGTTTTGTCCATGCAACAATATCCTCAGAGATTTCCATAGACATGTCCTGTGCCAATGTGGATGTAAAAGGATGTCACAATTGAAATTATGATTTTGTTACCATAGAACATGTGGAGTTTTGAAACTATCTGGGTGATTTTCTAACATTTGATGAAGTTATATATGTTCTTACTTATCTAAGAGACAAAATAAGTGGATGAGTTGGGGATTATATATATCAGTATGATTGAATGTTTACATGGGTTTCTTTGAGGATCGTATCTTAACAAGTTTCATGTTTCACAACCTTTTTTTGAGGTCCTATAAGAGACCCTATAGGCCCACCTGATATTGTGCATAATGTACTGACCATAAACTTCCATACTATGAAATTGATTGATTTTCATACTATAATATTTTATCTGAGCATCTTTTATTTACATCAAGGGATGTTTTTTTGATCACCAACCGTTGAATGAGTTACCATACAACAGTAATTGTGATGTTTCAATTCATATGTAACTATTCAATGATATTTATGAATGGATATATAATTCACCTCATTTTTTGTAATAAGGAATTTGTGGTAGAGGTAATGGGATCATGTTGGTTTAAGAGACATTTGTGTGAGTGAAACATAAATATAATAGTTTGATCACAATTAATAATAGTGAGATATAATATGATGACTCAAGCAGGATACTTGTGCACTTCATTATGGGTGATATAGTTTTCATTTTATTGAATCATCGGTTAGGCTAATAATACATTAGAAGTATTGGAAATTCATCCCCATGTAATGTTCGGAACCTTTTGATCATCGAGAGATTTGGGATAATGGAATTAAATTTGAATCATCCATCATATTTTCAAGGTATACATGAAGTGATTCATATTACACACCATTAGAGGTAAATACCTAATCTTGTTCTTCATATAGACTTCGTCGACATTAACTTTGATCTAGATGAACCTTATAAAGATCATCTAGTGAAAATTATTGAATAGTGTCAGAGAGTCTAATGAGCAATGATGGTTTCACCTTATAGGAAAAATTTTATATATAGGCAGATCTAGTTAAAGATATTGGAATATGAATCCACTGTTTGAGCTCAGTGGACTTGGTTTTTCGAGATAGCCCTATATAGATACTTATTGTCGATAAGAATACACATGGGCGTGGATTATAATTTTTTTATTTTTAAATGAATATAATTTCCACTTTAAATTATAATTTATATTTAAATTTAATAGAAATTAAATAAATTTTTACATAATAAGTATTCATATGCATAGTGTAGGGTCTACGTAAGGGTAAGTACCTTCTTTAAATTATATATGGTGTTTTCAAGTGATTGGTGAGGGTGTTTCATTAATTACATGGGTTAAATTGGGGTAATTATTTAATGCATAATGGTAGGATGATGATTATAAATACTTTTTTTGTAAAAAGTGATTTTTATGGGTTGTGGAGGGGTATGACCCTATGTATATGTGTTGTGTAAGGGTAATTGATAATTTTGACATGTTTCCAAAGGGTAATAGCCTATTTTTATGAAATTGGTTATGGGTATGTGACCTTTTTCATACAATGTGTAAGGTTATGACTTAGAAAATGTAATGGTAACCTATAATTCTTAATGGATGGGTATAGATACCCCAAGAACAGTATAACGGGATCCTCATCTTATAAAATACTACATAATGTTATTGCAGGTGTTGTGTAGTGTGGGAACTCATTTACAAAGGCTATCTAATGGTACTTAATACACATCATAGCAAACTGGAGATATATATGAGGATTGTTGGATCTGAATCTACAGATAATACACAAGAGGGGATTGAATTGTGTCATTGGAAATTTTTCGTTAGCTCTTTTCTTGAACGAGCTCTATCCTTTATAAATTATAATACTTGATCGTGCAATGGAAAAAGTAAAATCAAGAACACAAAGATGTATAGTGGTTCGGGGAACAGATAGCCCCTAGTGCACTACAGCAACGCTCTACTCCACGAGCTTTGTGATTTTCACTATCTGGTCCTCTTTTCCACAAATCGATTCACATCTGAGTACATGAATTTGATACCTTTACCATACAAGGAAAAACAAAGCCTTCTTGGTTCAAACACGAACCTACACTACTTAGAACGAAAAGATGGTTACTCAAGAATAAAAAAGAATTTCATAAAGAAATTTCATGTTGATCTTCACAATTGCAATAGAATGCAATTGAAAACAGATGGATCGATGTTTCTAGAAATATTGATCTTCTAGATGAAGCAGTTCGGAGATGATCCAGTTGGAGTAGATATAGAGATATAGTTCAAAACATTAGCAGTAGTAGATCTATAGTAGATATTCGATGTAGAATAGGTGAATCTTCTATCGAGTTTCTTCTTCTTGAAAAAACATAGCTTTTACGCTCCTTTTGAATCAGCCGATCAATGTAAATAGTTGAAATCTTTTTTTTCCACCTTTTTCAATAATAGATCGATCACATCCATCTATACCTTGTGTTTCAGAGAAAACATATATAATAAAACATATCTCCTGCATATTTAGATCCATAAAAGATGCCTTCTGATTCGCGATATTCAAAAATTTGTATTTACAGAGAAGTCGTAACTTCCCTTATAACTCGGCATAAAAATATCATTTTATTTCGATATTAAATCCATTAATAAAATGTCTTTGAATATTTCAAAGTCATACTTTAAAAACGACTTTTAAATCCGACTTGAAATCCACCCAGAAATCAGCTTAATGAATGTTCCACAAAAATATCATCTGTCAAAATTTCCAATGACAAATGTAAGGTTAATGACGTGGCCTCCAAATGTAGGGTTAATCATAGTCTTCAAACACAAGGTTAACAACGTAAGGTTTAACAAAAAAATAGGGTTGACAACATATGGTTGAACACAAACATATCACTTAGAATTTACGTATGGTTCTCCTTCCATACTTTGATGATAACCAAAATGTATGGTTCCTTCCTAATGTAAGGTTCTCCTTCCATACATTGCTGAAAATGTATGTTTGTTTAACCATACGTTTCACTTATTTCAAAAAGTATACACGCTTTTCATCCTTACACTAATTTTATCCACGTAGGGTATGAACAATGATTCCAGAACGCGCTAAAACAGATTCCACTCTATATTTACCTACGTAAGGTATGAACAATGATTCCAGAACGCACTTAATGCTGATTCTGAATAAGTAATATATTCTCATTATTTCAGGAGTAAAATAAATTAATAAATTCCTGCAAAATACTAAATAAAAACATTAGAAAATAACTAAGGGTATTTGTGAGCATCAAAATTATCATAAAGTGACAGAGTAATGTTTTCAATAATCTCCCCTATTAAATAACATTAACATGTATTGTAGAAAACAATACTTTTCTCAACAATATCCCCCTTTTTGATGATCAAAAAACCCATAAAATAATTAAAATTATTTGAACAAAAATTAACATTCAAAATTAGTTATAATGTTTTAAATAAAAAATTCTCTGCCAAAAAGATAATTATAAATCCAAATTTCTCATTTAATTTTCTCCCCCAATAAAATGCATTCTCCCCCTAAATAAAAAGTTCTGTTTATCCAAATTCTCCCCCTTTTGTGATATCAAAATGAATGAAAATCGTGGGTTTTAACACCTTTAATATTTCACTGAACTATTAGTAAATGCTATTATGAACTGTTTATCAATAATTAAATCTGGAGTACTAACATATCAAAAATAAATACATTAAAACAAATAAGGAATGAGACAAATAAAAAATGAAGAAAATTTTCATTTAAATATAGTAGTATATACATGACAATGATATACACACGAATCAAGGATTAGGTAAGATATACAACAGGGTCTATCTCCTCTAGATTACAGACATGATTTCTGTAAACTGCTCCTGAAGTCTTTTTATCATTCCATCGCCAAGCTTGATAATGAGATCTCTATTCTCTTGAGTCATATGAATATCGTCAATTAAATTGACTCTGAAAAACTCATGCATCCTTTCCACTGTTTCAACAAATACTGATAGCTTCTCTGATAACTGATTTAACAGAATTCTGATCGATGGCTCACTAGATGTCAGTTGATCTACTAAGAACATCTGATTGTCCAGTAACACTCACAAAGGAGCACTGTTACATTGAAGATCTTGTATCCTGTCAATCATGTTGCTCATCGCAGCTATGATATCCTGAAACTTTCTGATTAAATCTAGTTAAGTACCTGATCCACTAAAAACATTATTTGCAACTAATGGAAATTGATTTTCCATAAACAACTTCAGATCTGATAAATCTGACTTCATAGACATTTCAGATTTTAATTTTTTAATAGTAGTCAGAATATCCTCTTTAAACTTTTCAACTTCGAGCCTTGAAACTGTACACTCATTTAGTTTTTGAAACTTTAAATGCTCTAAATCTAAGGCATTTCTCAGAGAAACATTCTCATATTCCAACTGAGATACTTTTCTGTACATTTCTTCAACGTCTTCTTTTATAGAGTCAGATGCACCTTGTGCTTGATTCACAGTCTCAGGTTGATACAGCAGTACCAAAGGCAATGATTCAACATCATATTATTATTTTTCTCTATCCTGAGAAGGTTTGTCCACAGATTTTTCTTTAGAGTTTTCCATCTCCTCCACAGAAAAATCATCTTGAAGTACCTCTATTTGAGATTCAGAAGCATGCTCACCACAAAATCAGTATCTATGCCTTCCATTGGGTTTTCAAGAACAATATTTTTAGAAGTTTCCTGAGTTTTGGCCACTTCTTCAGCAGGAACTACCTCCATCTCTTGGTCCTATTGAAGTGAAACTTCAACATCAGCTAAAATCTGTTCTTGATTTTCCCTGTCAGTTTCTTCTTGAGCTCTTGATTCCTCTACTGGAGTTGTTCTCTCAGTAACATCTTCCATGATCTTATCAACAACAGACTCTCTCACAAAATAATAAGAAATTAATTCTACTGTTGTAGTGTCCAAAGAAGTGGAAGTGACTTCCTCATTTCTGGTCTTTTTCTTTTATATTAAATTCCCTCATGACTTCTATCTTCCTCAACATCTGCCACTTCAAAGAGAATCCTCCTTGCTACATTACTGACACTGGATTCAACTTGTCCCTCCTTGGACATAACAGGTTGAGACTGAGCACTCTCTGAGTCTTCCTAAGCTCCTACTAGAAAATGTATTCCTTTAATTGTGCTGCAGAAATATACAACTTTCCTCATAGTTCCAGCATTAAATGTATTTCTGTGATGACAGTTAACTCTAGTATCCACTAATCTCACCATGTCTTTCCTAAACAATAGTTTAAAAATAAATCTACCAAAGGGGTATAAATTTATCCTGGCTACTCTTTGACAGCAGTAACTAAGATTCCTTATCATGTATCTGGGAAAGTTTTACTTAATATGACATAACAATAGAAACATTATATACATATCAGGGTACAAAATCTTCTCCATTTATTCCATCGGTGGAGATATTCCTGTCTAAATAAATTTGTCCAAAATCTTCTGATTTGGCTCCAAATCTTTGACAATCATTTTCTTTATTTTCATGGTACCAAAAAGAAAAGACATGATGTCTTCAGATTTATGCGCAGAATCTCCTATATTCTTCATGTATAAATGAAAAACTCCCTCATGAGGGCAGTTTAGAATCTTACTAATCTCTATTGAAGAGATTGAGAAATCATTATCCTTTATCTTAGCCATCAAACCATCCTCTGTATATCCCAAAATAAATTGTACATATTTGAAGAAGTATCTAAGTTCAACATCAAACAAAAATTTTATATTTTCACTATTGAACATCTGTTCAATATTCTGGAATGACAATGCTTGCTTCAACAATAGATTTGTCTGAAATAACTAGTCGATATTGATTACCTTACCTTGTAATATTTTTCTTCCCTCAGTGCATTGTCTCTTGGAATTGCTCGACTCATCCTCACCGGCTTTTTTAGCCCTTACCATTTCTGAAAGAGTCTCTAAAGGTTTGAAGGTTAGGGTTTCAGACGTTCAAAGGTTAGGGTTTCAGAAGATGAAGTGCGATTTTCAGATTTCGAAACGGTTTGGATAGAAGTGAAAGGGTTTAGAAGTCGAAAAGGCTCCAATAGCCTTGATTCCCATGTAATCGCTAATTATTACATATATTTAAAAAATATATATTTTTCATATGATGATAGAAAGAAAATCTTAAACATTATTCAATAAGAAAAATTAAAATTTACATAAATAAAAGTAAATGAAAAAAAATCATTACAATTAAATAATCCCAGCTCCCCCTTAATAAAATCAATCCTTGCGGTGGTAAGTGGTTTAGTAAAAATATTTTCTAATTGAATTTCAGTAATTATAAATTCTAAAACTATATCCCTTTTAATAACATGATCTCTTAAAAAGTGATGCCTTATATCAATATGCTTAGTTCTATAATTAGTAATAGGATTTGTTGAAATATTAATTGCACTCAGATTATCACATAAAATAGGTGTATTATTAAAATTCAATCCAAAGTCCATAAGAGTGTTTTTCATCCACAACACTTGTGCAGAGCAACTGCCAGCAGAAACATATTCTACCCCAGCTGTTGATAGGGCAACTGAATGTTGTTTCTTACTAGACCATGATACTAAGGACATTCCTAAAATGTGACATGTACCTAATGTTCTTTTTCTATCTAACCTACAACTTCCAAATTCAGCCTCTGAATATGAAATAAAATTAAAATCAGGAGATTTTGGATAAAGAAGAGATTGATAAATAGTTTCTTTTAAATAACTAAAAATTCTCTTAACATCAGTTAGATGATATTATTTAGGATTTGATTGAAATCTAGCACAAAGACATACTGAATACATTATATCTAGGATGCTAGTAGTAAGATATAACAAACTACCAATCATACCTCTATATAACTTGTTGTTAATTGATTTTCCATTTTCATCCAGATCATGTTTTATATTAGTATACATAGGAGTTGTAAATGGCTTGCTGTTCTCAATCAAAATTTCTTAAGTAAATCATTAATGTTTTTTCTTTGATTTAAAACATTTCCAAAATATTTTTTAAATATTTGAAGACCCAAAAATAAATTTAATTCAACCATCATACTCATTTCAAATTCTTCTTGCATTAATTTTGAAAATCCATGGCAAAGAGTTTTATTAGTTGATCCAAAGATTACATCATCAACATAAATTTGAACCAATAAAATATTATTTTTCACTGTTTTCTTAAATAGCGATGGATCTGCCATACCATCAGTAAAATAATTTTTCAAAAAGAAAATAACTTTATATTTCATACCAAGCTCTAGGTTCTTGTTTAAGGCCATAAATAGATTTAGTATTTTTAAAAACAGAATCAGGTTTTTGAGATTTTTCAAAACCAGGAGGTTGCTCAACATAAACATCCTCCATTAAATAACCATTTAAAAAGGCAGATTTAACATCCATATGAAATAATTTAAATTCATATAAGATGCATAGGCTAAAATGATTCTAATGGCTTCTAACCTAGCTACAGGTGAAAAAGTCTCATCATAATCTATTCCTTCTTCTTGATTATATCGTTTAGCTACTAATCTTTCTTTATTTCTAGTTATTGTGCCTTGGTCATCATGTTTATTTATAAAGACCGATTTGGTTCATATTCTAGGATAATTCTTAGGTCTTTCCAAAAAATGCCAATCTTTATTTCTTTTAAACTGGTTTAATTAATCTTGCATTGATATTACCCAGATTTTATCATCTAAAGCTTCTTCTATAGTCTTGGGTTCTTGTTGAGATGGGAAGGCGGAGAATTCCACTAGGTGTCCTATGTTTCTTCTAGTTTGAACACCAGTTTCTATGTAACCTATTACAATTTCTAAAGAGTGATTCTTTAGGGTTCTAGACTATCTAGGTAATATATTTAAAGGTTCATCAGTATCATGTTCCTCAGAACTGGACTAAATTTATTTTATATCATTTTCAAAATCATTCTTTAAATTCCCAAGTCTCGTGTTATCATTAGAGTCAAGTTCATCCATTTTTCTGTCCTTTTCACAAAAGGATCAGATTCCTCAAATTTCACATGGACTGATTCTTCAACAATCCTTGACTTCTTATTATAAACTCTTTAATATTTTGAGGTAGCAGAATATCCTATGAAAATACCTTCATCAGATTTTGGATCAAACTTACCATGATTATCCTTGGTGTTTAATATATAAACCTTGCATCCAAATACATTAATGTAATTTACTTTAGGTTTTATGTTATTCCATAGTTCATAGGATTTATTTTTCAAAATAGGTCTAATTAAAACACTCTTAATTATATAACAAGATGTATTCATAGCTTCTTCCCATAAATATATAGGTAGGCTATATTCATTTAACATAGTTATAGCCATTTCTTGAACTATTCTATTTCTTCTATCTATAATCTCATTCTGTTGAGGTGTTCTGGGTTCAGAAAAGGTATGTTTAATACCCATATTTGAGCAAAAGGAATTAAATTCTAGATTCTCAAATTCTCCACCATGATCACTTTTCAATGAGACAATATTGAAACCTTTTTCACTTTGAACAAATTTTCAGAACCTTTCAAATAATGTAAAATCATCATTTTTAAATTTCAATAGGAAAATCCATGTAAATCTTGAATAGTCTTCAACTAAAACATCGCCGGCCAAATTGCCCGGCGAACACCTTCCTTTGGAAAGCAGGTCCACGCATCGTCGGATATAAAACCATTGGGCTTTTCGAGACCAACCCAAAACATAAATGGTGAACCCGCCATGAATCTTCAAACAAGAATGACTGATTTAACCCAATTCCATTGTGTTCCCCATTTATACTTGAAAAGGCGGCCAATAAAGGTCGTTAATTGTGCATGGGATCATGAGATGCGGCTTTGACGAGTTTATTGTTCGTATTTGTTAAAATATTCTATAGGTACCACACAGAACTCCCTTCAATCCAATGGTGTCATGAAGGAACTCACAGGCATGTGCTTCCAACCACGCAATGACAGGACTTCCTCACCAAGGGAGGACCCCGTCACCTACCCAGCGTCTTCAACGTTGGGTCTCAGATGCATTGATCTGAGAGTACCACATGAATGGTACTCTACTGATGGTGGAGCTGTCCATGTACGCTCTCCAATCCCCCAGAACTTGCCATTCTCCTACCCAACATTAGCCAAAAAGGATGATCCAGACAGCCCCTGTTGCTTTCTCCAACCGTTTCGGTGTTCTATCCCTGGAACGGGACAATGAGTACCTCCCTTATCTTAGGGAGGCAGATGAGGTCGATGTTGAGGACTTCATCCCCACCAAACAGGGGATCCGCTCCAAGGCCCCCTTCTAAAGACGTATTCTTGTTCATGCTGCCACTCAACATCCTCATGCTCGGGAGAATGTAGCACCGAGGATTCAGACCCACGCTCCCCGAGCTCTGGCCCCTCGGACCGCCCGATGAGGGCGGTAAACTTACAACCGGGGACCGGTCATCACCCATGTCCCCAATGAGGAGCTCCACATCCTAGTCATGGATACGCATTACGAATAGGCAGATATACCTTTTCTTTCCTCCAAGTCCCACCATCTAGACATGGCAGCCTGATATGAGCGTGAGAACATCCCCGCCGATCTCTGTCAAGCTCGCCGCTCACACAGGAACGCACTTATCGGGCATGCACCTCTCCCTACCCAGGGTCATGAAGCCCACCAACCAGACGTGGTGGCAATGAAGCACCTGCAGGACGAGCTCCTAGAAGATGTTTTTGATGCCTACCATCCCGATGTTGTGGCAATCAACAAAGCCCGCCATCCAGATGTTGCAG
The DNA here is from genome assembly GCA_963277665.1 of Viscum album. NCBI lineage: Eukaryota > Viridiplantae > Streptophyta > Magnoliopsida > Santalales > Viscaceae > Viscum > Viscum album. Next base: position 1,916,371,836 of record OY728148.1, on the reverse strand, counting down.
CAACTCAAAGGCAGGCATGTATCCCCGCCAATAAATGCCACCGACTTGAAATGGTAGGAAACAAACATATGTAGGGCCAACTCCCTATGGATGAAAGTAATTTCTGCCATCACGATGTGGTGGTAAACGATGAGATAAACTAGCATATCCCAGTATAGGGGCAGATTCATTCACCTGCCCAGACACAGGAGAATTTTCAGTACCCACCGACCACCGGAGGACCGGAGTAGGATATTCCTACTCTGATATAGGAATGGGCCTTCATACATATTCTAGCCAAATATGTCTCTCTTCATATCCTAGAAATGATGTTGGATTAGGTATTGATCCCAGATCATATCTTAAAGACTTTACATAGTGTAATTGCATCAGCGGAAACAGTAAGGACTCGGTCCCGTGAGCCCGTCTCCCCAATTGAGGTGACTCATCTAAGAGATGATATAGCTTCCTCGAAGCAGATATGTATCCCTGATTCCACCAAGGAGGGTTGTTGGCCATATTCCGTGATGCAAGGGCAACCAGATCAAGCATCTTCACTCGTTCCAACTGGGGGACACTAGTCCATCACGGTGCATGCTCCAGATCTGGCATATATTCCTACTAAAAGTCATGATATTTTTCTGAGTATCCAGGCAGCATCATGAGACTCAATTAGATAGGGACCCAAAGGTGAAGTCCGATGTTAACAGCAGACGGTCCCCACTTCCCACAAGAAAGTTCCCCAAACACACTGAAGGTAGCCAAAAAATAATGAGTGGGTTCATGAATCCGCTCTGTTAGAAACTGGGGTTCCCAATGCCGCTAAGCGTATACCAATGGCTTAGAACCCTTACCACCCATTACCATATTATCGGAGTGGCAGTAGCAGTTGCGAAGGTCCTCCCCACAGTCTCGCTACCAGCAGCTCTGAAGGTCCACCATAGATCTCTCATGGGGGCCTCCGCTGCGGGCATATAACAATCAATAACCTGATCTCCTCTTTTGATGCGAGTCACAAAAACCATCCAAGTGACCAAGATATTGATAAGCAAAGAGGTCCTCCACTTACTGTGGTCCACCCTGATGGTCCTCCCCAGGGTATACACTACAAGCACTCTCCATGAAGTGGGGCCATTTATTATAATAGTAGACCTCACTATCATAGTCTCAACTATGGAGGCCCTCCTTGCACTGACTTCACATCATGACAAGAATGACCTCCCATTGTTGTAGCCTTCCCTGAAGGTCCTCCCCGGGGGTTATGCTATAACGACACTCCACACAGCCAGGTATTATATCACAGTGGTAGTCCTCACCACCCTAATAACGGAGGTCCTCCCCGTAAAGACGTTAAGCAATGAGAAGGCCCTCCCCTTGATGGGGTACATTCTGAAGGCCCTCCCCAGTGTGTACACCGCATATTCTCCCTACTGCATCTTTAATGGTAGTCTTTTCCATTATAGAAGCTCTGATGGTAGTCCTCGCCACCATAGACGCCATTGCGAAGGTCCTCCCTGCAGTGGCCCCAAGAAACAAGAATGGCATCCCCTTGTCACAGTGTGTCTTGAAGGTCCTCCCCAGGATGCACATTGAACGTCAAACCATGATTTTCATCCTCACCATAATGGTAGTTGTTGCGAAGGCCCTCCCTGTAACAACGTTACGCAGCCAGATGGTCCTCCCATTTCTGTGACATGCCTTGGAGGTCCTCCCCAAGTTATGCACTGCAAAAGTACTCTATGCCGAGAGGTGTCAAGAAGTAGTGGTATTCCATGCCATTACGGCCATCATTGCGATGACCCTCACCGCAAAGACATATCAAATCGATAGGAAGGTCATCCCCTGCCGAATCAATCACAGAAAAGCCCTTATATGCCAAGGAACTCAAAAGGACGCTATCAAGCATGTTAGTTTGCCAGCTAATCGGCAACGAAAAAATTATTCAATCATGAGACATTCTGGGGCCACGTTCATCTTCTGAACCACCCCGAAATCTCCCATATGATAATTCAACACCAACCAGTCCCACTGCCTCCGAACCCACTATCAGCGAGCATCTCAGTTGGACTGACCCGGTAGAGTAATCACTAGCGGAGGAGTTTTCCGACACGTTGCACCTGAGGAAACGACTGGCCAGGGATGATATACCAGTTATGTTTTGGCCCACAGTCACCTATCAGTTCGACATACCCAGAGAGTTGTCATAATATTGCATACACGGAATCTGCCCTAATATATGTACAACCCTCCTCCGGCTAAAATCAAGATTCCTGCCCTACGACGGGTATGTAGACCATGTCAAGACAATAGGAGACCTCATGCATCACATCGACCTGGAATCCATTCTGTCGGCACAGCAACAACGACCACAGAGGCGTAAAGGAAACATTGAGATATCCTGCCTCCGTGCGTTGCACCAGTTGTGTCACTTCATTGGTGACACCCCAAAAAGAGTCCATATCGGGGGATGGGGAGAACATGGAGCTCTGCATTTCACTCTGATCCCTGCCCAGAAGAACCCATTCGTCATGGTGTCTTGGAACATCATCACGTCAAGACCTCAATCGAGTGGTCTCCCTATTCGCGATAGGCAACACACCCAAAAGAGTCGGGACTTGAGTACGCCCTAGAAGCATCAGGCCTGACGTGAACGAACCATTCAAGAACTCATGTATCAGTCCACCGAGACTATACAATAGGCCTCTCACCTAAGAGTGTCCAATCAGTGATCTTTTCTTGTCTCCCCAGAAGGGATCGCTTCACCGAAGAACATGGCACCAAACCGATTTCACCCCCGAATTGGGGAACACAAGATCAGGCAGGTAGTGATTGCAGCAACCACCGCCACAATACAGGGTGAACCCCATCCTGAAAGGCTGGGGGAATTATTAACAACAAATACCCCCGTAAGACCAATAAAAATGGGAAGAGACCCAGCGTCCAGGGAACAGAGCCAACTCCATCCCTCAGGACTGTGGGTATTATTACCCCCTCAACATCAACCTACCCCTTGAGAGTCAATATTCTCTCATCTAGGGAGAGAAGTCAAAAGAAGAGGTTCACATCCTATCCCGTCATTTTAATAAACATCCCTTCTATGAGAATGGTGCACTCTAAGGTCACATCAAATAACTCTTCGCATCACCCTTCGTTAAGAAGTCCAGAGGCAATATCGGCACATGAAAGTGAATGCCAGTAAAAGACGCGAGAGATCATCTTCCTATTTGGAAGATGACATCTTCTCCACCATGCGATATGCATCTATCAATGTCATAGAGGTTAACCCCACAAGTGAAACCAGAGATGATGCAAATTAGGATGGATCAGGGGATGATGGTTCCATTCAAGCTGCCACCCACAACGAACCACTAGTTGTGCACACTAGGAACAAGAGGGCAGATTTAAACATGGCTTCCCCTTCATCTAACCATCCCCTACACCCCCTGAGAGCTTCCAACAAGGATAATAATAACAGACCGGATACCCTTAATCTATCCCTTCCTCTTGGAAAACACAATCCACTCACGCTCGAAGATAGGTTCACTCGATAGGAAGAGGAAATGGAGGATTTGAGGCGGCTTAATGCCGAGCTACTCCAGAGGAACCGTCTTATTGAAAACGTGTCCCAAGAGCAGCCACATCTTTCACTACTAGTAATTAAACCTCAAGGACCCAGGTTTACCCTGTCCAATGAGGCGCCTGGACCGTCCAACTACCTAAATGTGGATTAGAATGAATACCAAGACTTCCCTCCACTCAAAAAGCAACCAAAGAAAGTACACCGAACCATCGGTGAATGTCCCGAACACCATATGCACCCTTGGTGCCGGCTAATCCAGATCCTCGAGCAATGTATCATGCTACACCTACCCAAGACTGGGCCCAACAGGATGTAAACCAGGGACTCACCAACACCATCTAGGCACTAAATGCTCGATTGGAAGAAATGGAAGGTCGAAGTGCTCTGATATTGCCAGAGCGGAAGCCCTTCCTGTATTGGGTCAGTAACACACCTCCTCCACCCAATTTTGGGAGCCATGTATTCTATATATTCAATGAATCAAGAAATCCGGAACAACATTTTATTCCCCACACATCCTATTGAGGCCCTATGATGGGGAATGTAGAACAAAAATAAGCAGTGAAACTCTGATGCTTCGTGTGGACCTTGCAAGGACCCTCCTTCATCTGGTATACAAGCCTGTCATCCCAGTCGATAAAAATATGGGAAGACCTTCAGCAACAGTTCTTGTTCAACTTCATCTCAATGTTGCCTAAGAAAACGGACAAAGACCTCATGAAATGCATGAAGTGGGATAACGATAGGGTCTTAGATTTCATTGTTCGAAAGAAAGGCCTGAAATATTCTCTAATCAGGCCAATACATCAATATGAGTTGTTTGCCACATGCTTCAGCAATCATCGAGATGAGCTACGAACACTTCTCATACCAGTGGAGTGCCCTTCTGGATTCTACCATCTCTCAGCCATTGCCCATAGAATTGAAGACTCCCTGCAGCAGACCAATTTGATCTCCTGAATAGCCTTGCATGCTCCCACCAAGAGAGCATCAAGGGCTGAAGCATCCTCTTTCATGCCCAAGCCATCCCCTGTGCATGCTCCACCACTCAGGCCTCCGCCAAATCTTCAAGGGCACCATGTATATTAGCAGACACCTCCACCTAGGAGGGACGATCCAAAAGGGGCAAAGCGGAACCAGTTCTAGGAATGATGAAATAAAGCATACTCGTTCCGAGAGGACCATGTCTGCAGCTACATCATCACTGTCAGGAATTGCAACTTGCTCTGCCTCCTGGAGCTGAGGAAACCTGAAAAAAGTTACCCGTGATGAAAGACCAGACTATTTTACCTACCATAGAATATTTGGGAACAATATTTGGGAATCCTTTGTCTTCAAAGACCTCCTTCAAAGGATAGTAGACTCTGGGAAATTCGAGATGAGACCACCCCCTGCACATGTGATGTATATTTCTACCACTGACTCCGACAAAGAGAAGGGGTGGAAAGAAGTCACCAACAAAAAAGGGAAGAAATTTGATAACTGGACGACTCAGAAGACTATCAATTGAGCCCATGGAATACATTGAATTCAGCTACAGCAGCTAGTGTTGCCACCAACAACCCCTGATGTCGCGCCACCAATAGTTTCGGCCTCACAACCCTCCACGAGCCGGTCATCCAGGCATAATCAAAAAGGGAGGAGACAAGTGCAAGAGGAGCAGTATGAGTGGAGGCCAAAGTTTGCCCCAACACTGTCATATTTCATGCCCTCGAATTTTGCACAATGGGCACCGGCCCACCAAACGACACCATCAGCGACAACCGACGAGGGTGACCTGTCATAGGATGAAGAGCCAATCATTGGTTCCATCAACGTAATCCATCTTATGGAATCATTGCCTAACGAAGGGTATGGTTATGAACCTGAGATCCCAATACGAGGAGCCTGGATGAGGAATCGTAGAGGCATGGGATATCTAGGAAGGCGCAGTCACGGACGAAACCAACCCTATGGTTGGAATTAGGCCCGAAACGCCAATATTGCAGAAAATCGTGGGAGAGACCTTCATCGGACTCATTGGAAAAAGAAAATACCTCCCCCTCCACAAGTATCCAACATGGCATCAGTATTATGTGATACCCATCAGAGGAGGAACAAGCATCTAGCTGCTTAGTGAACATAAATAGACCGGTCAGGCCGAGTCCCTAGAACGTTGGAACATCGTCGACACCTGACCCCATGATCGGTCTCTCCTTATCATGCACTCCAGCTCCCATGCCGCCTGATAGAACTCTCACGCCAGTGGTGAAGCATCGTCCATTGGAGAAAAAATAGGTCATACTTAAGCAGATGGCGTCAGTACCATCCAAGATGTCAATCCTTGAGGCCATGGGTTTGTCAGCCACCTTAGAGAGGCACTTATAAAAGCCTTGCTCAGCCCCTAGGAGTTTCAAGGCGAGGTTGCTGCTGTCGTGACTTACCGGATGGAGACTGGCTCGGCTGAATGAAATGCAGTGATTTTCTTTCACCGATATAGATGAAGATGCCATCATGCAGGGACACATCAAACAACTATATGTTTCTGGAACGCTATATGATGTTCATATCTGAAAAGTCCATATTGACAACAGCTCTGGAGTTAACCTTATTCCCCTAAGAATACTATGTATGTTAGGCTACAGTGAGGGTGATTTAATACCCACATCCACGACTCTGCTAGGTTATGACAAGAGCGAGAAGAAGACGATGTGGAAAATTATGATAAAGACCTATTTTTGTGACCTTGTGGCCTACTCATAATTCCTTGTGGTCTGGCAGAATACAACATTCAATGCCCTGCCATTAAGGTCGTGGCTCCATAAGCACATGGTCGTTCCTTAATCCAACCACCAGTGTATTAAATACTACAACAATGGGAAAGGTGGAATGGTCCTCACTGACAAGGCCCCTTTTGAGCTCTCTGAGTCACATTACTTTGACGCCAGGTTCTATGGGAAAAAGAGGAAGAAGCCTTTGGTCGATGGTGTTGACTGGATCCCTCCTCCAAATGGCCTAAAAGTGGTTCTTGAAGACCCCTTCAGGCATCTTGGTAGAGACTACGTACTACCCATCATCCATATTGAGAGTAGGGATTCAAGTTCGAACACACACTCAACAATCTTCATGACTTCAGCCATAATAGTCGAGTGTGAAAATGCGGGAATGTCTGCCAACTCACAATATGGGGATGAATGTTTGAGAGGGGATGACCACAATGCCTCTCCCTCACCTCCAGATTCTCAGGAACGTATGCTGTGAGCTCTCACACCGTCAGATCATGAAGATGAGGATTTTAGAGAAGAAGTGGAGGAATATCTCAGGGATGTACCTCCCACATTTGAGGAGGGTATCTCCACCACGGTGGATGAGCTCAGGGAAATAATCCTGGGTACCGAGGAAGATCAGAGACCTACTCTCATTAGTGTAGCCATTTCCCCTTAGGAGCATGAGGAATATACTTCTTTCCTAAAGCAACATCAGGATGTTTTTTCCAATAATTACACAAAAATTCCGGGACTCGATCCCGAAGTGGCGACGCATCACTTGGGTCTTCCAGAAGACCACTGGGGCTATAAACAGGCCACTAGAAGGACACATCCCTCACATGCCACCAAAATAGAGGCTAAAGTCAATAATCTCATTAAAGTAGGCTTCATTAGGGAGGTCCAATACCCCATCTGATGGCCAACATCATCCCTATCAAGAAAAAGAATGGGAAAATATGTGTCTGCATCGATTTCAGAGATCTCAATCAAAATTTCCCGAAATATGACTTCCTGGTCTCGATCAACGAGTTATTAATCTATGCAATGACCGAGAATGAGGCTCTGTCTTTCATGGACCGCTATTCTGGCTATAATAAAATCAGGATGGCCCGAGAAGACGAAAAATCCACTACCTTCAAGTCCCCTCTTGAAATATTTTAATACAGGGTCATGCCCTTTGGCCTTAAGAATGCTGGCGCCACATATCAATGCGCCATGCATCATATTTTCAAGCCATTCCTGGGTAAATTCGTCGAATATTATGTCGATGACATGGTGGTCAAATCAAGGTAGTTCACAGATCACCTTTCAGACCCTAAGACCATCTTCAACAATCATCACCAACATGGTATGAAGATGAACCCCTTAAAGTGCACCTTCAGGGTTAGCTCAGGGAAATTTATTGGCTTCATTTTACACCATCATGGTATCATAGTCAACCCTTAAAAGACAAAGAATATCCTTTTACTTCAACCTCCCTTAAACCCCACCATGTTGAGAGCCTTCCAAGTGAACTTGGCCTATATCCGGTGACTCATAGCCAACCTGGCAGGAAAATGTTTTCCCTTTACCAGGTTAATGAAGAAGGGATTCATGTACCAATGGTAGATGACTGCCAAGAGGTGTTTGACAGCCAAAAGAGGTACCTCTTAAGACCACCAGTTCTCATGTCCCTAGACGAAGGAAGTCCTCTCATCCTATATGTGACGACCCTACAACCGTCGATGGGAGCCTTCCTCGCATAAAAAAATGAAGTCGGCAGTGAAAAGAGTCTATATTGCCTCAGCCGAACGATGATTGATGTTGAGACTCGATACTCAAACATCAAGAAAAGGTATTTGGCCTTGGTCGTCGCAGTTCAAAATTTGTGACATTATCTGCAGCATCATGAAGTCCACTTGGTCTCGCGTAATTTCCCGCTAAAGTAAATCCTCAGCCGCCCGATGCAGAATGGATGCATATCTCGATGGGTAGTCATCCTGAAACAGTTTGACATCCTTTTTGTTCCTTAGAAATCCCTAAAATGCCAGGCATTAGCAGATTTTATGGAAGAGCACCCCTCAACAGAGACTACCGAACTGGACATCGAGCTACCAGATGAAAGCGTATTCATTGTTCAAGAGGAGCTCCCAACATGGGAAATGTTCTTTGATGGCCCATCCCGAAGCCCACCCGGGAAGAGGATGGAGGACCCCAAATTTAACATGGTGGGCTTGGGGATAATACTCATGTCCCTGGAAAAAGTAGACTTTCCGTATTCCTTCTTCTTGTGAGAGGGACGTACGAACAATGAAGCGGAATATCAAGCCCTCTTTGCAGGCCTGGTGCTCGCAATCCAAGAACAGGTACTGCACCTTAAGGTAAAAGGATACTTGGAAATGGTCATTAAGAAATTGAATGGTGTCTATGCTATTATAAAGGAGGAGGTGATCCCCATGTTTGACCATGTCCGAGGGTTAATGTTGGAATTACATACAGAAATGACATTGACCTATATTCCCCATTCTCAGAATGTCTAGGTCGATGCATTAGCTAACGCGGCCACATCCCTAGCTGATCTGGACTGGGATGAAACATTAATCAGTATTCCTCACCGCCGAATGGTCTTCCTGTTTGTCCAGACCAATATGTAGGAGATCCACAAAATCATTCCTGTCCCTGAGCCATATGCTCCAACCACCGGTTGGATGACCCCCATTGCAAACTACCTTCAACATGGAGAACGTCCACCATACATGGTTGAATGAGAGGAAATGCAGAGAATGGAAATCATCTTTGTCCTATATGGAATCATGGGTCAGCAAGCGGTCCTCTATAAATGTGGCCTTGACGGAGTCATCCTTATATGAATTGACAGAGAAGAAACCATCATCGTCATGACTAAAGTGTATGTCAAAGTATGTGGAGTACATCAGCCAGGCACCAAGCATTCCCATCATGTTCAGAGGCTCGGGTACTACTGGCCCAAAGTGCCACAAGATTTCGAGCGTTTTACCGCAAAATTCCACTCATGCCAAATCCATGCCAACTTAATACACCAACCCCAGAGATAGTTCATCAGGCCAAGTACTCCTGGCCATTTTCTGTCTTAGGCATGGGTGTCACGGGACCATATCCCCCCGCCACAGCCAAACATATGAAGTATATCCTCACGACAACCGACTTCTTTTCCAAATGGGCAGAAGCTATTCCCCATATGAAAGTCGGGGAAAGAAACATTGTCAGCTTTGTGAAAACCAATATCATCACCAGATTTGGTGTCCCTCATACCATATTGATAGATAATGACACCAACATCTGCTCTGCTGAATTGGAGAAGATATACCAAGAATACGGTTTCATGGCTAACCACTCATCCCGCTACCATGCAGCGGCCAACAGATATATGGAGGCTTTCAACAAGACCCTATCCAACATTCTCAAGAAAATGGTGGACAAAGACAAGAATTCATGTCTTGATAAACTCCTCCAGGCATTGTGGGATTATCGAACCACAATTTGCACCGCTACTCAGGCCACTCTGTACTCACTGGTACACGGCACATAGGCAGTCCTTCCCATTGAACTCCAACTTCCCTCACTTCTTGTTGCCATCTGTGATCATGTTTCCGATTATGAGTAATCAAAAAAGCAACTAGGTTAATTGGAATAGCTGGATGAGAAGAGACTGTACACATTGCACCATTTGGAAGTCTACTAGAATCGGATTGCAAGAGCCTTCAATGAAAAGGTCTGTCTCTGGTCTTTCTTGGAAGGAGAATTGGTGTTGGTCCTCCGAACCCCAATGATACCTAGAATGAAACCTCCATATATGGAGCCCATGTGGGAGGGACCATACATTCTACAAAAGGTCTACTCCAAGAGAACATACGCCAGGATCTCCATAGACATGAAATTCACCACGTCTCCTACCAATGTGAGATTCCTGAAGAAGTATTTCGCATAGAGACCAAAAGTTTTATTTCTTCCTTATCGCACAATGATAAACTGCCCAGATAAGAAAAAAAATGGATTGTCCGAGCTGCATTACGTTAAAATACCACGTAACCAATGGTCATAACTCTATGAACTTAAACTAAGAGTATTTCATCCTTACCTCACAACATTAAACTGCAAATATAATAAGAGTTAAGAATGTCCTCCTTCCCCATGTACTAACCAGACCTAGATGAGGTGTATTTTTCGTCCTTACCACCTGACGCTAAACTGCATGGATTTCAGAGAACTACGTAAGTCTTGATTCCTGCCCTCACAAGATACGTAGTGATGTCAGGGTTCCCCATCTTGGCCCAGCCACCCTCAAATTAAAGTTAAAAATTTTCCCCTTTCCCTCGTGTATGGATCATACCCGCACGAGGTGTATTTTTCATCCTTACCGCATGAAATTAAACTTTGCGGATTTCAGAGAACTACGTGAGGTGTGATTCCTGTCCTCGCTGGATATATTGCGACGCTAGGACCCCCTATATTGGCCCAGCCACCACCTAAATATATATATATATATATATATATACAAATAATAATAATAACCAAAACGCTCCCTCCCCCCTTGTATGGACCAGACCTGCATGGGGTGTATTCTTCGTCTGAGCTGTATGATGTTAAATTGCCAATCACCCAATGGTCCTAACTCTATGACCTTAAACTATGAGTATTTCTTCCTCACCGAACGACATTAAACTGCACGAACAAGATGTTTTTAACAATGCCACCTCCCCCGTGTATGGACCAGACCTATACAGGGTGTATTTTCTTTCAATGAACTACGTGAAACTTGATTCCTTCTATCACATGATATGTAGAGATATCAAGGTTCCTCGTCCTGGCCCATACACATCTCAAATAAAAAAACACCCCCTTCCCCCTTGTACGGACCACACCTTCACATTGTATATTTAGTAGTGAACTACGTATGACTTGGTTATTGCCTTCGGAAGATATGTAGCGACGCTAGGATCCCATCCTGGCCCAACCACTCCCAAATGGAATAAAATAAATGTTAATAATGTCCCCTTCCCCTGTGTATGGACCAGCCCTGCACAAGGTGTACTTCTTCCAGAGAACTACGTGTGGCTTGATTCCTACCCTCAAAGGATACGTAGCGACGCTAGGGTTCCCCTTCCTGGACCAACCACCCGAATAAAAGATAAAAAGGCCCTTTCCCCCCGTGTATGGACTAGACCATCATAAGGTGTACCCTTCATCCTTACAGTACGACGTTAATCTAAACAGATGGAAATATTTAAAAATGATCCCTTTTCCCCGTTTATGGGCTAGACCTACACGGGGTGTATTTTTACGTCCTCTCCACATGACGTTAATCTGCATGGATAATAAAAGTTAAAAATGCCCATTTCCCCCGTGTATGGACCAGACCTGCACGAGGTGTATTTTTCATCCTCACCGCACGATGTTAAACTATACGAACCTCATCCTTAACGCACAACGTTAAACTGAATGGATTTTATTGAGAACCACCTAAGATGTATTGAGAAACGAGATGGAAATACTCTTTGTGCATTTGGATACATCCTCCCAGACATCATAATCCACGGCCCAGATAATTATGGATCTTCATATCAATTCATGGCCATCAGAAGTGTAATTTCATCGACCTGTGGAAACCTTTGTATTACTATGCATACCATGCCCTCAGCGGCTGTACATATTGATATCTCTTGGACCATCTACCAAAGGCAAGATTTCCACAGGCGACAGTATTCCTAGCTCTGTATGCCTACCGGCCTCAGATCCCCCATACCATACATCCGGATCTAGAAGTTTATGGCGTAGTGGTATTAAAGTTCGTCCCCTTTTCATATTATAAATCTATAGGGTATCCCTACCCGGTTAGCCTATGTTTCCGCCCGTGGTTCACATGACAACCTACATCTACGAACATGATGCCAAGAATATGCTATTGTGTCTCAACGGACAATTGCATTGAAGATGTTTCTTGTTTTCTCGGACATCATTATCCTCACTTTCCGAACATTGTACTGTGTGTAATCATGGGTTATAATAATATTTCATGGCCATTATAAGTGGAAAGTTATCGAACCGGGGACATCCTTGCATGATTATGCATACCATTCCCTCAGCGGCTCTGAATATTGATAGCCCCTGGCCTGTCTACCAAAGGCATGATTTCCACATGGGACACTCTTCCTAGAACCGTACGCTTACCAGCCTCAAAGACCCCATACCATACCTCCTGATCCAGAAGTTTATGGCGCAGTGGTTTACAAGTTCGTCGCCTTTTCACATCAAAAATATCTAGGGTATCCCTACCCGGTTAGCCTATGTTTCCCCCCGTGGTTCACATGATGACCTGCATCTACGAAAATCAAGCCACGACTAGGCTAATTTGACTCAATAGACAATTGTAGTGAAGATGTTTCTTGTATGCTCGGACACCATAATCCACACATGCAGAACTCTGTACTGTGAGCAATCTCGGGTTTTCATAATCATTAATGTACATCAGAAGTGGAAAGCTATCGACCTAGGTAAACTTTCAAATGTCTATGCATAACATGCCCTCAGTGACTATGCATATTGATATCCCCTGGAACATCTACCAAATGCATGATTTCCTTGGGAGACACTCTTCCTAGCACTGTAAGCATACCGATCTCAGATCCCCCACACCCTATCTCCTGATCCGGGAAACCTTAGAGTTGTAGTTTACAACCTTCATCCTCCACCATGTTCAGAGTATATCAGAGCATGGTAACTCAATTATCCTTTGAGTGACTACATGAATAGCCACCCATTGGTCTGAGCTCTATGATCGCTAAACTAGGAGTACTTCATCCTTACTGCATGATGTTGAACTGTATGGATTAAAGGTACACCCCCTCGCGCAAAATGATTCATCACAGGGAGCACTCTATGCTTTAACTGCAACCAGGGCCAAGTATGCTCAACAAGCCCAGATATTTCCTTCCTAAATGACAGACTTCGAGGCCCGGATAATTGTGGATCCTCATAACCATTAACATCCATCAGAAGTGGAAAGTTATCGACCCATTGAAAAATTTTCATGACTATGCATATCATGCCCTCAGCAGCTCTGCATACTGATAGCCCCTGGCCCGTCTACCAAATGCATGATTTCCACATGCGACACTCTTCTTAGCTCCGTACGCATACCAACCTCAAGATCCCCATATCATTTCTCCTGATCCAAGAGGCCCTAGAACCACGATTTACACCAATAAACCCCTCTCCATGTCTAGGCATGCTGAGATTTTCGAGCCCATTTGAATCTTGATAAAGAGAGGCCTTTGCCACAACATCCTTACCACATGGCGTTAAACTGCACGGAACATCTTGGCTTCTTGGCATAAAATTTCAAAGACCAATCATTAACCGTCTCGGGAAATTTCTTCAACTAGAAGCATTTTCACTGGTTTAAAAATTCCCCCCATCCACACTGCATGATGTAAAACTGCATAGCATCCTTTAAAAATTATCCCTATCTTTACTGCATGACGTTAAACTGCACGGATGTTTTCCTCACCGCACAACGTTAAACTGCACAGACCCCCCATTCCTTTCACATCTGTTCACCATCGCCCTGACCGCATGACATTAAAATTCAGGGATTTCGTCCGTAACGCATGACATTAAACATCACGGGCTTCGTCAAGACCCACCCAAGATATACAGAGAAATGGGAAAGGAATACTCCTGGCGCATTTTGATGCTACCTCTTCATACACCAAACTCCACGACCCAGATAATTGTAGATCTCCATAACCAATCATGGCCATCAGAGGCGGAAGGCCATCGACCTGTGGACAACTTTGTACGACTATGCCTACCATGCCCTCAACTGCTCTTCATAATAATAGCCCCTGGCTTGTCTATCCAAGGAAATATTTTCCCAGGCGATACTCTTCCTATATCCGTTCACTCACCGACCCCAGTTCCCCCATGTCATATCTCCCGATCCAAAAATTTATGGAACAATTCTATACAAGTGTATTCCTCACCCGCATCCAAGTGTTGCTAGGGCACCCCTACCCGATGAGCATATATATATCTTCCCGCGGTTCACACGACAATTTTCATCTACATGCATCAAGCCAAAACTGGGATACGCTGACTCAGCGGGAAACTACCGTGAAGATGTCACTTTTGTGCTTGGGACACCATTATCCCCAAGTTCTAAACTCTGTTCAATGAGAAATCCCAAATTTTCATAATCATTCATGGCCATCGGGATTGGAAAGATACCGACCCATGGACACCATTTTACAACTATGCATACCACGCCCTCAGCGGATCTGCATAATGATAACCCATGGCTCATCCATCAAAGGAATAATTTTCTCAAGCGATACTCTTCTTAGCCCCATACACATACCATCCTTAGATCCCCCATATCATCTCTCCTAATCCGGGAAACCCTAGAGTTATAGTTTACACCTTCATTCCAACACACTTGTTTAGAGCATGCCAGAGCATCCTAACCCAATTGCCCTCTGAGTGATTATATAAATAGTCTCCCAATGGTCTGAGATCTATGACCGTTAAACTAAGAGGAATTCATCCATTCCGCAAGACGTTAAACTGCGCGAGATGTAAAAATGTCCCTCGTCCTTACCGCATGACGTTAAAATGCACGAACTCTGTCTTTATCTCATGACGTCAAACTACACGGTAAAACTCGTCATGAGTCCTGCCAGGGATAGGGGGTTTCCTCCCCTCCTCAGTGCAAGGTCTAGACCTACACAAACTACCGCCTCACATCAGCGTGGGGAGGGATAAATTTACCCATTAATGGAAATTTAGTCGGTACGATTCTCCCATGTCAAGGCATCCTCCTTTCATAAACCATACTCTGCACCCAGAAAGAGTCGAACCCTTGTATTCCACCCCTGGTGGCCCCGAACCTCAACTTCCCTGAATTTTCTCATCTATCGGAAGAATACAATCATTGAACTAAGGACACATTTGAATGACTATGCATACCTTGCCCTCGGCGGCTCTGCATAATGGTCTCCCCTGGCTCATCTACCAAAGGCATGATTTCTTTAGGCAATGTCTCTCCGTACGGTTTCTGGCCTCTGAGCCACCATATCCATTCAGAAACCCTCTGAGCTGCAGTTTACTAACCTCTTACATAACCCTGCCTGAATGTGGTGGAATTTTTTTTAAAAAGATTAGTAAAATCCTTGGAAGGTCATCCCACTTCATGAAATGTACCAGCTGCATGGCTCAAAACTGCGAAAATATCCAACTGTCATTCGTGCTAACTAAATCTGTAGGACAGGGACCCTGCGTGTAACGACCCGAAATTTTTTAAATAAATTTTGTTTCCCAATTTTATGTGTTATTGTTATACTCAAAAAAAACGTTTTATTTGATAAACATGATTATAATTAAAATGAGATCAGTGGGTTTTGACTATTATATAACCATCGGTCAATATAACCGCTGTGAACAAAATGTTTTGATATAAGTAATATTGGTTAATTATTATAGAAAGAAGATTCGATGGCCTCACCTAGTAGTCTTGGACCGATCGAAGCCCATCTAACAGAGCTTGGGAAGGAGGTAGCACCACTGGGCTTTGCTCTGGATCAAATCCAAGCCGAACTTCATCATGTGAAGCTGGAACGGAATCGCCTTCATGAGAAGTTCAAACTGATAGAAATTACTACTCGGGCAATGTTGACCGAGCTGCCCCAATCTTCTATCACCCTAGCACACCTTACTCTTAGGTCCTATGCTGGTATTATAAGGGGTTATGTAACGAGACCGTAACTACCTTGTGTAATCCTTATTTTAAATAAAAATTGGGATTTCTTCTTATGATGAAGTTTATGAATTTTGAAATGACCGGATAAATATAGTATGCATATTTTTGATGAATTTTAGAAAAAGGATATTTTAAATATGTTTATGTAAACCCTAAATAATTAAAAATGTGTAATGATTTTCAAAAAATGGTCTTCTGCAATTATGTTCAGTACTAAATTTAGAGTCTAATAAGATCAACTTTATTTTTGATGAATAGTAAATTATGAATAGTGATTTTATGATTAGGATTAGTAATATGACCAAATGGATTAGTAATCTCACTTAAAGAAAGTTTTAAAATAATCTAGGCACCTTGATTAAGTAATGTGATTCAATAAAATAGTTAAATAACGATTTCATTAATTATTATTCAAGTATTAGTTTTTTTGGGTGAATAGTGTTTTTTAATTAAAAATTTAATTAAAAATAATTAGAAAATGATTTTTATAAAAATGACTTTATTTTTGAACTCAGAGCATCGATATTATGTTATGGTAATTTTTGGGGTTTTTTCTGAAAAAATGACTTCGATGAATAGTGTTTTTATTTAAAAATTAAATTAAAAATATTTAGAAAATTATTTTTATAAAATGGATTTCATTTTTGGAATCAGAGCATTGATATTTGGTTAATGTGAAATTTTGGGATTTTTCTGAGAAAGTTGAATTTTCAGTGAATAGTAAAAATACAGTTTTAGGGTTTCGGTATGTTTAATGACATCATAATGGTGTCATGATGATGTCATGAGATATTTTGAGGGTTGGCCGGCCAAGGGTGATGAATTATTGTTTTGGGGGCCCCATGTGGCCTAACTCCATGATAAATGACAAGGGAGAGCACATGGGTTTGAGAAAAGCACATGTGAGGTGTCCCTTGGCCATTAATGCCTTGTCCCCTCACTTTCCCTATAAATACCAAGCCCTCCTCTCATCCATTCGACTCCCCATTCATTCCCAACGAATTTCTGGTCTCATTACCTCTCAAGGAGTCCTCCCAAGGTGCCCCCAAGCCCTCAAGGTCCCAACCTTTGAGGTTTAAGAGTTACATTTTAAGGTAAGGGATCCGACCCCTCTCTTTCTTTTCAAGTAATCTCTTTTATGTCTTTTCTTTTATACTCCATGTTCTTATGTTGGAGGATGTTCTTTTATATTCATCCTACTGCCTATTTCATGTTCATATGATGAGATACCCCCCCCCATTGCTCTCATTAATTTGTTTTAAGAATGTTTAAGTGGCGTCGTTAGGCTGCCGAATTTTTAAGGGATTCTTTCACCTTCCTCGTTTTCAAGTTCTATTTTCATTCAAGTCTTTCATGTTCCTTTTTGTTATATTGGGGTATGATATCTATATATATAATACTGGACTCTTATGTTCATATGATGAGAGACCCCATTTGATCTCTTCAATTCAGTATTTTGATGTTTTAAGTGGCGCCGTTAGGCTGCCGAATTTTTAAGTGGTTCTTCACCCTTCTCGTTTTGAAGTTCTACTTTCATGTCAATTATTTCAAGTTCGTTTTTGTTATATTGGGGTATGATCTCTATATATATCATACTGTACTCTTATGTTCATATGATGAGAGACCCCATTTGATCTCTTCAATTCAGTATTTTGATGTTTTAAGTGGCGTCGTTAGGCTGCCGAATTTTTAAGTGGTTCTTCACCCTTCTCGTTTTGAAGTTCTACTTTCATGTCAATTATTTCAAGTTCCTTTTTGTTATGTTGGGGAATTATCTCTATATCTATAATACTGATCTCTTATGATAATATGATGAGGGACTCTATTTGATCTTGTCAAATCATTTTCTTTTGAAGTTAAGTGACGCCGTAAGGCTGCCGAATTTTCATAAGAGAAATCTAATTTTTTTTTCCTTCCATGTTTTTCATTTCAAATGGTATGTCCCTAAAATTTCATTACCATGTCCATATTTCCTTCTTATTCTTTCACCCTACTATTTTATGGATCATTTATGAGAGGGTGACCCATGTCCCCACTCATTTCAATGTTTTCTAAAACCCCGAAACTTAGCCGTTATGCTGCAGAATTTTCCCCTCAAAATGCATCTCTCTTTTCTCAAAAATTATTTTATGTTATAAAGTGAATACTCAAAGCTCTTATTTCTACAAGTGTATTCACATATATATCAAAATTTTCCATTTTATATTCTGGGATTTACATACATGAGAACCGCTTTCCCTTTCCGTGGGTTTAAAGTGACGTAAAGATCATGTCTTTAAAGCAGTTTTTAAAACGTTATGATTATGAAATGAAACCCATTTATTTTATGCTATGTGGGTTATTTATGAAATTTTTGATGATGATATATGTGGCTTACATAATAATAAAGGCAAAATTAAGGGTGCGCCCTGATAGCGCTCCAATGCATTGGGTAATGATGTAACCACTAGAGATTACAATTTTCACGATACCTTGGTGAATAACCTTGGTAATTTTAAAATGACACCTTGGGGATGGACCTTGGTGATATGTTCATGATTGTCTATGTTAAATGATGTAGCCACATCTTCAAGTTATGAAAAAGTTTTATTTTTATTATGATATGCCTCATGATTTCATTTTCATGCCTTAAAGTTCTTTTCATGACTTTATTGATGTATCTCAAGTTCATATGAAAAATGTTTCACTTGTTTTCCTTGCTG
The DNA here is from genome assembly GCA_963277665.1 of Viscum album. Lineage (NCBI taxonomy): Eukaryota > Viridiplantae > Streptophyta > Magnoliopsida > Santalales > Viscaceae > Viscum > Viscum album. The sequence continues at coordinate 1,916,353,056 of OY728148.1, read as the reverse complement.
GGCCTTCTGCTCACCCTTCCTTTTGATGTATGTCCCCAGGTTATGGGATGCAGTAATGAGCCTAGGGTGAACATGAGGAGAAGCCTTCAAGTGTTTAAGAAGAATGTTTTTTTTTTCATGTTTTATGTTCCTTATTTCCAAGACACTAAACCTTAAAGATCCTCAGTTCCGTGTAATGGAATGAAAAGTTATGTTATAAAAAGACGGGATGCTATAGTTGGTATCAAAGGATGGTTTAGTTATTTGTGGAAATTAGGATATGAAAACTCTAGGAGGAACCCTATAGAAAAGTTTAATATAGGAAATATTCCTGGTATTTTGGTGAGTATTGAGTAAGGGGTTGCCAAGAAAATACATCCCTGTCTGGATACGAGCAGGTAGAGGTGGCTCTGGCACAGATGTACATAGGGGTAAAACCCGAAAACACCGCTTTGAGCTAGACTCAAACGGGAACTGGTACACGACAACGGGCCTTGCTGCACTCTTGGTTACGACACTCCCGGGGGATATGCTTTGGTTAATTCATAAGCTTGGTATGAACCATTGTTAAAGGAACAAAGATAAAATAAAATAAAGGTTCACATAAGAATATATGATCATTCATAATCTAGATGGGAACCTAGGAGATCACAAGTTAGGGTATACCTTTCATATACAAGTTATCCTTATATGCTTTCAGTTCCTTTTCATGATTATTAGCTAAGTACTTAAGCCCCTAATTATGCTTTCTCTTCTTAGTTAATGGTGGGAAATGGAAGAACAAGTTCCGACAACAAATGTGATAGGAAATGCGATGATTTTCGTATTAATATGACAGGGATGATTAGGGGATTAAAATATGATTATTATTTTGGAAGACGTTCATTATTTTGGGAACCATATTTGATCGAGGTAAATAGATTACTACGGTATTTTCATTGAGGAGTAAGGTTGACTTATATTTTGAAGAATCGATGAATTTAAGGTGAACTTATAGTAATTTAGGTTACTTATGGGAATGACTAACCTATCTTGGGTAAAATATGTTTAGGTTAGCTACTTTTTTTATAATATGTTAGGAGTGGTTGATGTTGTCTGGAGATGAACAATGAAGTTGTTTTGGAAGACTATGTTATCAAATCCTTATTGTATTTGGGTTTCAATCTTAGTTTGGTTTGTTTTGAGGAATTTTAAGGACTGTTATTTAGGGAATGGTCTATGATGAAATTTGGGTAGTACCATGGAACTTTGATGATTTAAAAGTAGTTTCCATTCCTATGGGATTCTTTCTTTTTGAAGAGTTGTTCTACCTTAACCTTTCTGTTTTTGGGATAATTTTTAAAGATAGAAGAAATAGATAGTTAATCTTTTGTAGATTATGTGATTCTATAAAAGATGATTCTTGTGCTTTTATGAGACCAAGTGTTTTTGAATTCTCATCATTTGGAGAAAAGATTAGTGTTGGTAGGGATTTGTTAAAGGATGAAACTCTACTTGAAGGTAGGTATATTTTCTTATGTTTTTGTTCTATGTAGTAAATGAAATCCTCAAAATTATGAAAAGAAACGTAAAACAAAAATGTTGTTGGTTTACGTTTCCTACTAGGTAATCAAAGACCGTTTACACACATCATAAGTTTGGGATTTTCTCATGGTTAACTTTCTCCTAATCATGTTCTCTATCACTCTCCCTCAGAACTTGACCCTTTGTTTTCTCCTCTATGTCCATGTTTTCATACATGGAACCCCAGTGTGGGTTAAATCAGGTGACCTTTGTACTTCTCTTTCTTTATTTTAAAGTAATAGTTTTACTGACTCCTTTTCCGATGTGGGACTTTCAATGAAATTTCAAAACCCAATTTTAAAATTGCGAGGACGCAATTTCTTAAGGGGGGAAGATTGTAACGACCCGAAATTTTTTAAATAAATTTTGTTTCCCAATTTTATGTGTTATTGTTATACTCAACAAAAATGTTTTATTTGATAAACATGATTATAATTAAAATGAGATCAGTGGGTTTTGACTATTATATAACCATCGGTCAATATAACCGCTGTGAACAAAATGTTTTGATATAAGTAATCTTGGTTAATTATTATAGAAAGAAGATTCGATGGCCTCACCTAGTAGTCTTGGACCGATCGAAGCCCATATAACAGAGCTTGGGAAGGAGGTAGCACCACTGGGCTTTGCTCTGGATCAAATCCAAGCCGAACTTCATCATGTGAAGCTGGAACGGAATCGCCATCATGAGAAGTTCAAACTGATAGAAATTACTACTCGGGAAATGTTGACCGAGCCGCCCCAATCTTCTATCACCCTAGCACACCTTACTCTTAGGTCCTATGCTGGTATTATAAGGGGTTATGTAACGAGACCGTACCTACCTTGTGTAATCCTTGTTTTAAATAAAAATTGGGATTTCTTCTTATGATGAAGTTTATGAATTTTGAAATGACCGGATAAATATAGTATGCATATTTTTGATGAATTTTAGAAAAAGGATATTTTAAATATGTTTATGTAAACCCTAAATAATTAAAAATGTGTAATGATTTTCAAAAAATGGTCTTCTGCAATTATGTTCAGTACTAAATTTAGAGTCTAATAAGATCAACTTGATTTTTGATGAATAGTAAATTATGAATAGTGATTTTATGATTAGGATTAGTAATATGACCAAATGGATTAGTAATCTCACTTAAAGAAAGTTTTAAAATAATCTAGGCACCTTGATTAAGTAATGTGATTCAATAAAATAGTTAAATAACGATTTCATTAATTATTATTCAAGTATTAGTTTTTTTTGGGTGAATAGTGTTTTTTAATTAAAAATTTAATTAAAAATAATTATAAAATGATTTTTATAAAAATGACTTTATTTTTGAACTCAGAGCATCGATATTATGTTATGGTAATTTTTGGGGTTTTTTCTGAAAAAATGACTTTTCGATGAATAGTGTTTTTATTTAAAAATTAAATTAAAAATATTTAGAAAATTATTTTTATAAAATGGATTTCATTTTTGGAATCAGAGCATTGATATTTGGTTAATGTGAAATTTTGGGATTTTTCTGAGAAAGTTGAATTTTCAGTGAATAGTAAAAATACAGTTTTAGGGTTTCGGTATGTTTAATGACATCATAATGGTGTCATGATGATGTCATGAGATATTTTGAGGGTTGTCCGGACAAGGGTGATGAATTATTGTTTTGGGGGCCCCATGTGGCCTAACTCCATGATAAATGACAAGGGAGAGCACATGGGTTTGAGAAAAGCACATGTGAGGTGTCCCTTGGCCATTAATGCCTTGTCCCCTCACTTTCCCTATAAATACCAAGCCCTCCTCTCATCCATTCAACTCCCCATTCATTCCCAACGAATTTATGGTCTCATTACCTCCCAAGGAGTCCTCCCAAGGTGCCCCCAAGCCCTCAAGGTCCCAACCTTTGAGGTTTAAGAGTTACATTTTAAGGTAAGGGATCCGACCCCTCTCTTTCTTTTCAAGTAATCTCTTTTATGTCTTTTCTTTTATACTTCATGTTCTTATGTTGGAGGATGTTCTTTTATATTCATCCTACTGCCTATTTCATTTTCATATGATGAGAGACCCCCCCTTGCTCTCATCAATTCGTTTTAAGAATGTTTATGTGGCGTCGTTAGGCTGCCGAATTTTTAAGGGATTCTTTCACCTTCCTCGTTTTCAAGTTCTATTTTCATTCAAGTCTTTCATGTTCCTTTTTGTTATATTGGGGTATGATATCTATATATATCATACTGGACTCTTATGTTCATATGATGAGAGACCCCATTTGATCTCTTCAATTCAGTATTTTGATGTTTTAAGTGGCGCCGTTAGGCTGCCGAATTTTTAAGTGGTTCTTCACCCTTCTCGTTTTGAAGTTCTACTTTCATGTCAATTATTTCAAGTTCTTTTTTGTTATATTGGGGTATGATCTCTATATATATCATACTGTACTCTTATGTTCATATGATGAGATACCCCATTTGATCTCTTCAATTCATTATTTTTATGTTTTAAGTGGCGTCGTTAGGCTGCCGAATTTTTAAGTGGTTCTTCACCCTTCTCGTTTTGAAGTTCTACTTTCATGTAAATTATTTCAAGTTCCTTTTTGTTATGTTGGGGAATTATCTCTATATCTATCATACTGATCTCTTATGATCATATGATGAGGGACCCTATTTGATCTTGTCAAATCATTTTCTTTTGAAGTTAAGTGACACTGTAAGGCTGCCAAATTTTCATAAGAGAAATCTAAATTTTTTTTCCTTCCATGTTTTTCATTTCAAATGGTATGTCCCTAAAATTTCATTACCATGTCCATATTTCCTTCTTATTCTTTCACCTTACTATTTTATGGATCATTTATGAGAGGGTGACCCATGTCCCCACTCATTTCAATGTTTTCTAAAACCCCAAAACTTAGCCGTTATGCTGCAGAATTTTCCCCTCAAAATGCATCTCTCTTTTATCAAAAATTATTTTATGTTATAAAGTGAATACTCAAAGCTCTTATTTCTACAAGGGTATTCACATATATATCAAAATTTTCCATTTTAAATTCTGGGATTTACATACATGAGACCCGCTTTCCCTTTCCGTGGGTTTAAAGTGACGTAAAGATCATGTCTTTAAAGCAGTTTTTAAAACGTTATGATTATGAAATGAAACCCATTTATTTTATGCTATGTGGGTTATTTATGAAATTTTTGATGATGATATATGTGTATTACATAATAATAATGGCAAATTTAAGGGTGCGCCCTGATAGCGCTCCAATGCATTGGGTAATGATGTAACCACTAGAGATTACAATTTTCACGATACCTTGGTGAATAACCTTGGTAATTTTAAAATGACACCTTGGGGATGGACCTTGGTGATATGTTCATGAATGTCTATGTCAAATGATGTAGCCACATCTTCAAGTTATGAAAAAGTTTTATTTTTATTATGATATGCCTCATGATTTCATTTTCATGCCTTAAAGTTCTTTTCATGACTTTATTGATGTATCTCAAGTTCATATGTAAAATGTTTCACTTGTTTTCCTTGCTGGGCCTTCTGCTCACCCTTCCTTTTGATGTATGTCCCCAGGTTATGGGATGCAGTAATGAGCCTAGGGTGAACATGAGGATAAGCCTTTCAAGTGTTTAAGAAGAATGTTTTTTTTCATGTTTTATGTTCCTTATTTCCAAGACACTAAACCTTAAAGATCCTCAGTTCCGTGTAATGGAATGAAAAGTTATGTTATAAAAAGACGGGATGCTATACTGCGTCCCCACTCCAAGTTCATATAGATGTTCCCAGATCCCTTTCATACATCATATAACCTTTTCAGGCCACCCCTAGTGGTTCTCTTACTTCTCCAAGCCACCCATGTTGGTTTCCATAAGACAAATTTTCATGAAGTCTAATGGCCATCAGAAATAGAGATTCATTGACTTAAGGACACCATTTCATGACAATGCATACCATTTCCTCAGTGGATATCCATATTGATCGACCCTTGAATGTCTACCCAACGCATTATTTCCTTAGGTGATGATCTTCCCTCATCTACATGCCGATATGACTTCCATGCCTTGAGACATGCCCTGCATGTCGTTAAAATCTAATCATGCTCCCAACAAATGCATCTAAATGATATCGAGACATATTTTAATCAAAAAAACCTCATTAGGGACCTCCCCCCACAATAATTTCTCAAAGCTATTAGACCTAAAACATCAGTAATGATTATCTTGATGGCAGTATATTAAACCACTCACAAAAAAGAGGCACAAAGTCTGTTAGGTCGAAAACCCGAAAAGGGCGAACAAAGCAAAAGTCGGGCCATGCCCACTAGGCCCACACTAAATGATCCCATGAAAAATTAGGGCATTAAAATAAAAGACCAAATTTTTGTGGGGTTTTTCTACAGAACCCTAGAAATAGTCAAACTATGCTAGCTTGACACCATCTTCCAGGTAAAAATTAGAGCTTGTTTATATATTATAAATTATCTTGAACTCATATCATTCTTGGTTCAGTGAATTGTTATATGCGGCAATCATGTCAAATGATCTCTATCACATGAGGAGACATTAAGAGTCTTAAACGAGAAACATCATTTCATTCCGTGAAAAAATTGATGAGGAGGGCTTCCACAATCGCGAGCCTCCCCTTCCATAAAAGGCCGTTACAGGAGATTTTCAGCAGATTCCTAAAGTTGTATCTAGAATTGGTGAGAATCATCGATTGCTTGGTATTGATTCTGTAGCAAGGATGTCTCAGCTTCAGCACCAGCCCGCAGTGCTTATGCCTCCTGTGTCTCTTTTAATCTTGCGCTCATATCCTCCTCCACCCGCTATGCCCCATTTTTAATTATGGCTACGGCATTGGCCTCCTCCCACTGCATCCTCTATATGTCTCTTCTCAATACATCCAGTTGAGAGCACTACTTGTGGATTTCCTCCTGGAGTCTAGTGAATGCTCCAAAATATGGTAATACAGATGAGTATCCCGAATTAGAAAAGGAAAAAGAATGGATTTAGTGACAAGAGATTGTGAAAATTTCCTCCAGTCATCAGGGCATTGGTGTTCTCAAGATCTATGCCACATTCGCCATTGGATATTGATGCTACATCCTCAATGGGCAGAAGTGTCCTAGGAGCCCCCAGAGGTGCCCATGGCCTATGGTCGCGCTGAAGGAATGCAACTCCCAAATATACCTCTAAGTAGTTTCTTACTGAGATCACGCTCGGGGAAATCACTCCCGCGATAAACAGAACATGAGCCCACTCTAGGTTTTCAACAACTGGCCTAACAACAGGTTCCCCTTCCATCTCCACGGGACCCATCGAGCCCAGGGCAGTTGCCTCTGTCAGAGTTGGGGCCTCCTCGGAGATCACGAGAATCCTAGCCTCCCCCACAGCTACAGAGACCGTGTGTTCAATGGGAGTTTCTTCCTCCAGCCACCCATCCAGCATATCCTCGGTCGTTGAGGACCATGGGGGGTGTCTGTATCGCCAGCCCCTTCCGTAGATCCCACAATCCCATCAGGCTCAGGCATGGTCATAGGAGGCCCCTTAGATGGTAAAGGAGCAGAATATGTGACCTCTCATCCAGCAACATCCAGTCAGCAATTTTCCCTGTGCCACAATGTCAAAGCGTTTAGTAATTGGAAGATTCATAGAACATGAGTTAGTAATCAAGGAAACGGGAATCGTGATAATACTTTGTTGCCTGCATGAGCCGTTCTAATAATCAGGATGCATTCCGACACCTCTGGACCTACTTAAGGGACAATTCCACACTCGGAACACTAGGAAAAGCAGGAAGAGGAAAGAGCTTATTGAAACCAACAAAGGTCTCTTCCATGCGCTCAATGGCACCAGGAGACCTCTCCTCGATGATCCCCGCAGTTGAAGGTTCAATTTTGCCTACGGTAGTTCCTGGGGAGTGTACTTCGAGGAATGAATTTCCCCTAGGACTCCTCAGCACCTTGGGTGAAAAGGAAGAAACTTTAGAGCCTTCACAGCAAGGAAGGAAGAAAGACAGGATGGATGGAAAGGGAGACCACTTCCTCAGGATCTTACAATTCGGGGCGCTTTATCATCATTGACACCCGATTGGACCCATAAAGCCGGTTCAGGAGTGAATTCACATATGCATTCATCTCTTTCAAAGAGGATACTATTTCTTCCAAGTGCTCCTCCAACAGTAAGTAGGGCGGGGAAAAGATAGTCCTAATGCCGGAAAGCTCGAGTGATCTCACCTAGAGCAATGCCCAATCTTCTTCATCTAATCTACTGACCCATAAATCATCCCAATTCCTCCATGCATCTGAGAATGTGGCCGTAATATGAATAGCTAGCTGGGGAAGATCGACAAGGGAGGTCCGAGCAGCAGAATAACTTGACGAATTCTCCAATGGCCGAAATGGGTGTCGAGGTCTCATCGTCGTCCTAGAACTCTCGAGCGCTACATGTGGGCAGAATCTTGCAGGCAGCAGAGGGAATTCCCTTTCCTCAGCCATGGTAGGGGAACCGGCAGGATCATCGCCCCCTAAGAAGTGTTCTCTCCCCTCCTCCCCATCATTAGTAACCAGCCACAGCAGTGCCTGGACCTGGCGAGTCAACACCATATGACCCCGAAAAGCGTAAATATAGGCCTCGAGGTCCCATGGATACCAATCGACCCTCTATGGTTCCACCATATATGTGATCTCAGTGGGAGACAATAGATAGCCCATCCCATCAAACGCCACTTCTGATTCCTGAAGATACCTCCACAATGAACTTCGGTATTTTCCGCGAAAGGATGATCGGCCTTTAAAGACATCACATTGGCCCCAGGACTTTAGGAAGTCAGTGTCAGAAAGAATGGCCGACTCTCTCCGGGTAGCTTTCAGATCATGCGAGGAGACACCTCTGTCCGTTAAGACCTTCCCTAGAAGCACGAGGATAGCACGGTTGTGAAGGACCTTTCCTGTCCTAGTTGGGGTACTACCCCCCTTCCGTTGCCTTTTGCCCTAAAATGGCATATGGCATGAGATAGTGGGAACCCATAGCCCCAAATTACCATTCGTGTACGACTACACCAAAGCATCGACATATTGTTTAGATATGAAAGTCATGATATCTGTAAGAGCGTGGATCATAACCTCCAAACTAGTGTCCTCCTAGGTATACATCAACCACAATTTCCTAGACACCAATAGATGGCAGTTCCCGTGGGCACCATTAAGAGCATGATGACATAGTGCCTAGATGCAGCCAAACTAACACCTGAATTGGCAAGGCGTGTACCCCTCACAGACCAGCTCCCCGTCGATACGAACTACCAAGAAACCCTCTCAGAGGGAGAAGAGGTAGCCCCTCATAGTAAATTACCCTGATGAAGTGTTTGTGATTGCACCGGTTGGGGAAGGGTATGGGTGGATATTGAAGTGATCATAGTTCGTGATCTGAATTGAAAGTAGACACGTGTTCTGAACTGTCTGTTGTCCCTCGATCTACTGGGCCACCCACTCCTCTGCCATGACCCCGCTCGTCAACTACAGATACAATCGGAATGCGGTAGCTAGAATATGATGGGGGTTGATGAAAGTGTAGAAGTTCTTAACATGTTCTCCCAACCATCCCCAGAAAACTTGAAAATGGACGGCTACATGGAATTGTAGACTCCCACTGGTGGTGTTGCTATGAAACCAGTAGATCCTAGCCCGAACTGGGGTGACCAGGTTGATAACGTTTCTAGTGGCCAACTGGGCTGTTATGACTAAAGTGGAAACCCGGACGCCACTGGTCTTGTGTACGGGAAACATCCAGCCACTCAGGAACATGGCCAGAAACGCCGCCAGGCAACGCAGTCATTCATTGTCCAACACAAGCTCCCATCCCCAGCTGTTGAATTGTTCTTCCTCCTAGATCAGCCAGAAGCTACCCCTCTGCCTTCAGGACTCTATTGAATGATAGTTTTTGGGAATGCGTGGATGAGCCACATGCTCTCTCTCTAGTGAATACTCTGATCCAGTCACGTTAAGTGATAATCTATTTCGATGAGATATCTTATTTCAGAAATTTATCCTGTTCCGGAGACGCATCCTTCAAACACTCCCAGGCCTGGTCGATGAGCTGCCATACCAAGGGGGGGATCCTTTCATCATCATCCCACACCGAAGGAAGAGGCAAGAATTCATCATACATACCTCTGATAATTGGGACTCCAAATATATAGAAGACGTCCCATAGGCTAATACCCACCTCCCCATGTACTAGGAGGAATGTGTTGGTGCCTGGACTCCAATGACTCATGAGCTACAAGGTGAGGGCATGGGGACGATGGGTATTGGTCTGGGACACCCATGAGGATTCATATAGGCCCACAGTCCGCAACTCAGCTTCGAACTCTGCACAGCTCTGGCAAACCCAAACAGGCCACCCCCAATCCGCCGACATGAATGCCCCTCCAGAACAGATGTCCCAGCAGACTGACAAACCACATTGATCGTTCACCAATGCCTTATGGGAAATACTCTGGTAACAATGAATCACCCCTTCCTACAAACGTTGTTCCACTGCTGGGGACACATGTAGGTGATTCAGCACAAATCTGGCGGCTTTCTCCCTTGGGGCATGCCCCCAGATGTTTATCACAACTCGAGGGATAGTGGTGGTAAAAATCCATGTTGCACAGTTGTTGAAATGAGAGGAAACCAGAATCGGTGTATATGATAATAGACCTAACCCGTAAGTAGGAAGGCTATTGGAAAGAGGGATGTCCTACTGCGACTCAGAGAGTAAAATTGAAAGAGGGGGGGAGGGGGGGGTACTGTGGGGTTTGGCGGAATCCATCCACAATGGAGCTGGCCAAATCCTTCAAACGCAGATCACCAACCAGAAGAGGCCCAATAGCAGGCCTAGTCGCTGGACGAGGAGGAACTATATTTATCCTCTCCCTGCGCCATGGAAATCATGCAGATAGTTATTCCAAAATAATAAAACTTGGAAAAATTAACAAGTATTTTCAAAGGATTCCATACAAGCCTCATAATTAAATCCGCAAGGTGGCCTCATATGTTTGTTCGTGATGACCGCATCCCGGAAACCAGTCTTACATGGAATGCATCCATGGAACCCTATCCCACAGAGTATTGGCCAAAAAACCGCGAACCAGGTTTCCTCACAGAACCTCCACTCCGAGCATTAAGCGTTCAAGTTCGGACATAAAGTATTTTTCAATGTTTAGATCATTCTGGTCCACGGACCATTTGAAACCGCATAGAAATTTCCTACAAGTCCTGGCATGACACATATTTTTATTAATTAAAATTGTAAGTTTGTGGATAGAGGTTGATCCGTGGAGGTGGGCAACCACGAAGAAATTATTGGTTCACAGAAGTGGCAGTTGGTTCGCGGTCGAGGAGTTTCACGAAGGAATGAGCACGCAGAGACAGAAAAGAGAGAGAAATCGGATTTCATGAAGAATCCGGAAAATAATAACGGATGGGCCTCCCATATTTATAAGCGTGGTCCCCTATTGGGTCAACCTCTCTACTGCTAACTACCCATGTTTCAGGACCACTCTACATCAGAATAGACACCTCTTTGTTCTAATCAGACCCCATTCCAATGGGGGGCATCTGTAGGGTCCTGAAAAACCTTCAAATGACGATAATAATCCCCATCATTCGAGAGAGGATTTTTACCCAATTCCCTTCAAAAAATTGGGCAAAGGAAGGAGGCCAATACTAAGAATTGGAAAAGGAAAAACCAGTCCACGAACTGGCCCAAGTGTTAGGTGTCCAGTTCAGCTAACCGCTCCCCTCCATTGACCAGCCTCATTCGCGATATGATGGCGGAAATCCCCTACGGGCTTGAAGCAGAACGAGCACCAAACATGTCCACCATCATGAACCGCCCCAGCCACGGACCACCTGAACCGTCCTGGTCCGCATCTGCTGTCGTTCAAAGAATGGAGGCGGAACCCTCTGCTGTTACGAAACGCTCCCCAATCTCATTTGGTTCACGGGGGGAGATTTACTCGATGCCCCCTACGAGTTGCGGATTGACCAGGTCATCCGTGAATCGGTTTTCTGATCACGGGCTTCCGCAAAAGGTGTCACATGACCATAGATAAATTCTTTCCCCCATTCTATAAAATTTGATCGAGGTAAAAGATAAGGGAGAGATGGAAGGAGATCGATCAGTTTTGGGTGGAACGATTTCAAAGGAAAGAGCTTAGGATTTCACAAACTGCAAATTTTCAGACCGTAAACCAAACTAGTAATGAAGATGGAAGAAAACTAATAAGGAAATGAAAATGCATAATAACTTTGTGAACCATGAACATAAAATAACAAATAAACTAAGACCATGGACCATGGCCCATCCACGGATGTACTCCTCGCGGACCAGGGAGCTTATGCCTCTTTTCTGATCCACCGCACCGCGTAGCACTCACCTACGCGGGCGAAGCCCCAACCGATGAACCCCCGACCAGTGTCGCCCTTGGCCTCAATTGCTCGCATGGATACCAATGCGAACTATCCTTGTACGTAGGATGAACAAGAAGCCGCGAACCAACACGGTTCACGGTATACTCACCGTTCCACAAACCACCTAGGTTCGTAGGATTCCCATCAGTCAGCGGACCACCCTAGTTTGCGGACGGCGTCTCCAGCAGCGTAGAACCTTCCTACCTGAATGGCGCCACCACCCATACCCCGATGTGGCCCATAGAATCATTCAGAGTTCTCTTTCCCCGAGAAAGATAAAATCCTTCCAATATGACCTGATCCTCTGCAACCTCCTCATTGGCTCATTCACCGGCCCCGAGCCGAGCCTTCCACCGGAGCCACTGGACCCGTGTGATGTAACCATCAGGCACATCAGTGCCAAGTTTTGATTTAACATACCCATGGTATGCAGGAGTGATGTGGTTTCTCTGACCCTTGAGAGGATTTCTGAGGCATTACTGGGTTCACATTCCCACGGTAAGGTGGAGTTGGAGATCGGGAGCCCCCCTTTCCCCCCCTCCACTTTTTAGGGTCGGGGCACTTCTCCCTTCTTTGGAGGGTAGTAAAATACCCATCAGATGGAAGCCTTCATGCTCTTCGGTACTTCCACCAGGAACAAGAGAGGTGATGGGCACATGAGCACCTCTTTCCCTCTCCCTCTACGCTTTGTTGCCCTGGGTGTCCATCCTGGAGTAAGCCCTGACTTTTGGGGCCGCCCTTATGCGTAAGCCCCACTCCACTTCTCACGGATGCATGATTCGCGACATGATCATCTGGTCCCTACTGCCTCTTGTTTTTCACACTGAGCATGACTCATGTGGTCTTAGAGTAATCATCGACCATGAAATCCTCTTATAGGCCTCCTCAGAGTGTAAGCCCCAATCCATCACTCTGGGCCTCCTCAGAGTGTAAGCCCCAAGCCTATGCGAACTATGAGGACTTTTATTCCCTACCACAGGGATACGTAGGAAGCCTCCATGAGGTTCATGTCTGATCACCGTCGGACCCCCGGGTCCACATTCGCGTCAGCTTTCTGACACTCTTATTCAAACTATGTGGACTTTGATCCCTTTATTTTAAGTAGGGTACGTAGGAAGCCTCCCTGAGGTTCAATACCAACAACCGGTCGACCCTACTTTCATCACATCGGTTCACCACGCCACTCCTAGTACTGCCTCAATGAGTCATGAAGCCTCAAGGTCATTAAACCAATGAGGGATGCTAAACCTCGGTTGTAAATGATTCTGATCTCTTGCGTTCAGCTGACCACTCCCCAACAGGAGAATTCCATGTATACTATTCTTAGGTACAAACCAAATATTTGCAAACATTTGAATATGTCTTAAATATATACGAGAGTCCCGGAACAGTAAATAATTCCCACCAAAAGGGTGCAATGAGCCCGACATCCCATCCTCTCGACCAATGTGAGTTCATAAGCGTCGCCGGCCAAATCACTCGATGAACGCCTACCTTTGGAAAGCAGGTCCACGCATCGTCAGATATAGAACTGTTGGGCGTTTCGAGACCAAACCGAAGCAATGAAATTTAAAAAAAAATTATAAAAATAAATATTCATTAATATTAATTACATTTTTTGAATTAATTGTAATTGTTCATTTATAATAAATAAAATATTATATATTTTTAATACATATAATTATTAAAATAAATATTTTTATATAATATATATGTTATAATTAAATTTATCATATGTAGAGTTTGAATTTTGAAAATTGATGTAATATTTTTTATTCATGCACATTAATGTGTATGTTGGTTGAATTTTAATTTTTATGAAAAAACAAATTGAGGTAAAAATTGAGTTTCATCAGTAAAGGGTGGAATAAGATCAATTTCTATAATTCTGATTGATGTGATGAGGTATTTCAAAATATTATGACATAAATTTTTTGAATAGGGAAATGATAACATATCCCCATCCCTTACCAATACAACATGAATTATATTATGATATTTCATTCATTTCATAATAAATAATCGTTAATAGAAATATTTCACTAATACTCATCTATAAACCCCCCATAGTATCAAAACAACCCCTATCATTAATTTTTCAACAAATATATAGAAAATCTAAAACCATAATAACCTTCACAACATTTTTATGATTTTATTCAATTTTATAAGTCCCTAATTGTGTATTTCAAATAATTTTCTTAAAGAGTAATTCTATGATACATCTTGATATTATATTTTCTAAAGTAATTAATTATATTAAACTATTATATAGACAACTATTATTTCATACATCAATAACATGGGTTTTATATTGTTTTTCTAATTTAAAATTACTTTTTACAAAATAAATCCATAGATTTATAATCATTCATTCGTTATAGCATGTACTTATTTTAGTAGGTTTAATAAAAAAATTTATCCTATAATTTTTTTTCATGGATGTGTATTTGAAAATAATTACTAATAATATATGGTTTTGAGGATAGATATAATTAGTATTTACATTATATAATGGTAATATAAAAGAATTAATTTATTATTAGAATATTTTATTTGGGTTTACTAAATTTTTATAATCTAACGAATCATGAAATATTCTTTACAAATCATAATTTTAACATACTTAAAAAATTCATGAGAGTATTGGACTCCATAATAGGTTTTTAATCACAACCATTAAATTTATAGTGGTGATGAATACATGAAAATGGTCCAATGATTTAAACTGGTAGAAATTATTATGTGTGGAATACCTGGACAAATTAAATCCTGATTACAAATATTAACTAATAATAGTTTGTAAATTGATAATAAAAAAATATAGGTCTTTGAGATGAAATATATTAAATATTAATATTTAATTTATATATGTTAATAATAATTTCATGACTATAAATTGATCTATTTATCATTCATGAATTTGAGAATACATTGTAATTGAATTTCTTCACAAAATCTCATTTTATTACGCCATATTCTTTCTTCTATAACCACATTATTCAATTTTTGAAATATATTTTCCAATATAAAATTATAGATAGTATATCCTTTTGAAATTTAATTTTATTTTCCTTCTAAAAAAATGTGGCTAATTCTTATGCCGTAAACCCATAATCAATAATAGTAAATCATCCATTCAATGTTTTGTTGAAATTTCTCTTCAACTTCCTTGATTCTAGTTACTGTAATTTATTATTATCTATATTATACTAATAAATAGTGATTTCATTAATAAAATGATATTTTAAAATAAAATTATAATTAAATATATATTATATGTCATATTCATCTATATGGGTTTCTTCAAAACACGTGAAAATTTTAAAAAATTAATTCCCACAACCTGATTAATGTTTCAAAATATTGACTCTATATTTTTTATATATGTGAATTTTTTTATTATCAATGATGCATTAATGATATGTATTATTATCAAAATATTGTTTATTTAGTTCCACTACCCATTGAATATGGTTTCCAATTTAATTTATATAACTTTTTCGTACAATGAAATAAAATATTCTGGAAAATTATGTTCATGATTTCATTTCCATTATATAGTCTTCCTATATAAGATCCATGATTTACGACTATACCATATAATTTGTGTGTCACCATTCATATCATATTATTACATATCTCATTTAGATGATTAAATTTTGGTATCATCTAATCATGTTTTCACTATTGTTTTAGGATTATTTAAAGGTTATTTAACACATTGTTCTTCTTAGGGATGAAAATGTTATGATATATGAATTTTTAAATAATAGAAGAGAGATATATATATATATATTTGGTTGTAAAATTATTTTCATTTTGAAATCTGTAATAAATGACCATTAAGTATTTTATTTAGTGATTATATATCATTAGATAAGATCTTTATTCCATGGGATATTATCCATGCCCATTCTGTTTTGCATTATAATGATATGAATAGATTTTCCTAGTAAATTATGAGGGTGATGGTGGGGATTCAGGATAAATGATAAGATTTTTTGAAGATATAAATGTGTTTCATTAATATTATATGTCACCATGGTTTATGATAACTTATTTATGATTCCAATATCATTTTTAAAGTTATATGTTATGATATCGTGAACATCCTTTTATAATTCAATAACATTATTCTATGATGTATGATTACAATATGAAATGGCATGAACATATATTATAGTTTCATGAGAATATTTCATTAGTAATAATTTTTTTATTAATGTTTTTCTTGTGTTTATGATATAATTATCAATCATCTATGACTAGATATTATTGTATCCCTTGCTCAGTTGGAATATCACCATTTTTGTTTTTATTTATTTCTCTATAGTATCTTGTGATTCAATGTGTCAAAAATAAAGATATTATTAATATTTATTTTGAATATATATATGTAATTATATGATATATGTAGGAGAAATAAATATTCTTCAATTACAATTAACATTTGGGTTCTGGTAGTGGGATATTATCATTGTTATTCTCGTTGATGATTGATATATAGTTCAATATATGTTTTAATGCTAAAAAATATATGAAAGAGTTTGTTTATTTCAATTGATGTAACATTTTATTAATGTTGAGTCGATATGGTTTTAGAGACACGTATTTTGTATATTGTAGTTTAGTATTGAAGAAGAAGAATACACACACTGATGGATAAAACCAACAATCAATTCCCATATTTTGGAATAAGATATTGGTTGATGGAAAATGAGTTTTGCGTTGAAGGGGGAGACCACACGAATACAAATACCATTTATAAAAAGAAATTAAGAATTTTTAAACATGAAATATCATTTCTATCATATTAAAAATAAGGTGGGTTGAATAGAATTTTTTATAATTGTAGATAGTGGAGAAGAGACATTCATTAGTAACCAATCTATAAAATTTTGGTGACACAATTACAAAGGATAGAGAACTATAATATGTATCAATGATTTCATCAATACCAAATTAAAGTGGTGTTGATTTTATTGAAATATTTATAATTCAAAAAAATTATAAAAATATGAAAAATATGATTAGGTTGTGAGATAAATTTTAATAAATTTATACACCATAGAAGTATGTAATGTAAATAGGACATCACAACACAATTGATAATTTCAACAATATATTGTAACATTCACCATAAAATAAAAAAATTATTCAATAGTCATAGTGGAATTTGAAAATACATTCTACTCAAATTTCATAGATATACAGTAATATAATATCATGGGATATTTTAGAATATCATTCAACAATACAGATAACATAGATGAATATAATGATATTGTATTTTTAATCACATCATAATATTTTATTAATGAGAAAAACAACAATGATTTGGTTAAAATCATATTGAGGTGATTTCAGTGATTTTTTCAACATATTTGGATTTTGTATAAGGAAATATTTAACCTTAAAATAATTAATGGACATATAATGATGATCTATAATCATAAAATAGAGTTGATTTAAACTCAAAAATTGTGTAAAAGCCAATGAATTTAATGATTATATAAGAGATACATTTTTAGTTGTTCAATATAGAGAGATTGAGAAAGATAAAAATAGAAGATGATTATTGTGTAATATAGGAAGGTTATGTATCTTATTTAGTTTTTTGGGTACATTACCTTCCTATATTATATATCTATGTGAAGGATTTTTTTATATGATTTGTAAAATATCAATTATTGGTAAACATGTTGGTCCAAACATATTTTGGAGGGAATTCCATTTAATTTTCTATTTATTTATCATGATAAAAAATGAGAGAAACTTTATTATGGGAAATCTATAATATAGGAATGGAAATCATATGGTATGTAACACCATGATAATATAAAATATTAACATCTCATATTATACCATTTATGGAATAAAACACTATACATAAAAGGGAAAATAACATCCTAAGACAATATGATATATTTTTTAAAATAAATTTCCCCCCTTAAATATTTTTTTTACACCCAACACAATGTTTATATTTCATTTAATGAAACACTGTGTTTAAATGAAATGTGAAAAATTTATAAAATAATATTATTTATTTTGATGATTATTGTAACACCATGAGATTTTATAAAAAATTAATATTGAATTCATTAAACACGAAGTCACTACAAAACCCCGCATTTTCATAACCTAGCCCGTAAATAAGTGTTTTCCACCTATGTGTTTTCTATTTTTTAAAAATGAAATACACAGTTTTGTTTGGTAATTTATTTAGAGTTTAATAAGTCAAACATAAATCTTGTTGAATAGTAACATACCATTATGAATAGTAATGTCACCCTTATAAATAGTGACACACACCTATGAATTTTGACCTCACTTTTGATCGTATATTTACAGGATTTATGTGAATGTGTGATGTACATATGTTTTGGATTTTGTAAATAAATGTTTTCAAACTATATTTTTCAATTAAATTATGATTTTAATTAGAAATTTAATTTATCATATTTAGAAATATTTTTAAAAAAATGGACATCATTTTTAGATTATACACGTCAAAAAATGTTTTGGGTGATTTTTTTGGTCTTTTCGGAAATACTTTATTTTTTTCAAATAGTTAAATACAGTAATTTAACATATATATACATTATTAGTTAAATAAAGTATTCCTATCATCATGTCTGATGTAATCAAACTTGTTTCGAACTCACATGCACATATTACTATTATTCGTCATAAGAATAAATACAATAGTTTTTATTTGAAATAAATAATAAAATAATGAGTAAAATAATGGGAAACTATCCTCCACTATAAACACCCCCTCTCACTCTCTCTTCTCTTTACTCCATTATGCCTTGATGAACCATAAATATCTAACCAAATGTCCTTACCTACTCAATCAATACGTCCATGTGATCTTGATATTTCCCATAGAACAAAAAACCCTTCCATTAAAATGATTCTCAAGTAGATTGATTCAAGAGGTAAATACATATTCTATTTCATTCAATTTCATTTCATGTTTCCTTTCTATTATTATCATTTCCTCACCAACTATGTTTAAATAACCATGATAACCCCATTATACTCAATATACAATAATTATATCATGAAAATGGAGGAACCATTATAAATATCCTCACACTCTCCCTTTTATTTTAAAAATAAATCATCGTCTGTGATGTGACAATATACAACCTTCGTGGATAATGAACATATGTTCTTCAATTTCACCTTCAATATTAGTCATGATACAATTTCTATTTTTGAGACATTCAAAAATAAATGTATCATAAACTATTTAATATTTATTAACTATTATATGTAGAAAATATTTAATCATATGACAAAAATAGTTCATAATAATCAAAATACCAATAAGAAAATCTATGTGATTGTCATTAATATCTGATTTAATGATTCAACCACATTGCATGTAACCAAATTATATAAGTTACCATTAAATCCTATTGATATTCATAAATAATGATTAATTTCAATAAATGATATTTTAATCCATTCCACATGATCTCTGTTACATAAAAACAAATGAACCAATTATGAAAATCAAGGAAACAAACACTCTAGAATGACAAAAATCAATATTATAACTTATCAATAAGGACATAAATGAACAAAAAATTATCATAAAATAAAGAAATGTTTAATTTTTCATAATTTTTGTTATTAATGTATCTAATTTCACATTCTTGGTCTATAAGGTCAAGATCAAAACATTAAAACTTAAGCTAAGGGGTTTCCTGTCTTACTTATATTTCCTTGAGATTTCCATTATTCACCATTATCTCTTATGTATGGTATATTTATTATACTCATTATTGTGTCATATAATTAATAACGTTATTTTAATGGAATTTAATGTAACATTTTAGGGTTATTAATTTTGGTTCATATGATATAATTGAATATATTGTGGTAATGGTTTTTATACCCTAACATACATTTTCAATGGGTTACTATTTGTATCTCTAAATTAATATTAAATTCATAAATATTAATATTTACTCCCCATAAATTCAATATGAATTATCTATTTATGTGTAGAAAACATAATTATTCTCTATTTTATGGTAATTTTGTGATTTAAAATGAGCATTGAAAATTCATTCTGAAATACAATCCTCTTTCAGGGGAATTTCTAAATAATTTACTATTTTCACGGGAACTCTATAACCTATTTTTAGAGACCATTATAACTCTAAAATAAATTTTTTTTATGAAAATACCATATTAATTAAATTATATTTTCATATAAATATTATTCCAAAAGAACTCTTGTTTTCAAAGTAAAAGAATATTTATCTCAAGAATTACTCAATGATTTTATAAGAATATCTTCATTTATTTCATAACTGTTGATGATTATTATGAATTATATCATATACCATATTTAATTTAATGGTTTATGATTACTTTAATGGGGAAAAATCTATCTCAATACTATTCACCAATTTAGTCTTAATGGTTATTGTATATGATTAATGTAGGGGGAATGTAAATTAAATTCATATGTTTGTTTTAATATGAATGTATATGTTGTTTATATTTATCCCTATTTATTTTTGGAATTAATTAAACGTATTATATTATGGTTTGGGACCTCTATATCACCTCAATACATAGGTAGGTCTCATGAGAAAAATAGATATGGACATGGCTGATGCCCTTCTCCTATTTAGATATGGTTATGGTCGAGGCCTTAATCATTTTTAGATAACATGGCCCTGGACTTGATGATATATTTCAGAATGTATGACGTTTTAATTTCCCTAATTATGAAGAATGAAATTCACAATTCCTCAGGATATTTGAAAAGTAGTGTACCCCTGATTATGCTTTATTATGACAATATTTATTCATATCTTATTCCTGCCATAATGTGTTCATGTTTGTTTTTAAAGGAATGTGTTTTTAGTTATTCACCATGCCACATGTTTATGTTTATGATACCAACCACTGTATTGAATAACCTTACTGAGCATTTGAGGTAACCCATTTATTAAGTTTATTTTTTACCATGATTGGAAGAGGTATATTCTGATTGAATTATAGTTATAATCATTGATTGTTGGATTTCACCAATAGAACTAATTTATTGTTTATATTTAATGTTTTAATGTTAAACTTATTTATGCATATGGATTTACAAATCTATTAAACTATTATTTCATTTAGGATACTTATTTCTTATAATCCTGACAATCTAATGTAATAAGTAATCATCTGTGGGCAACCCAAGTCGGGTCTTTGGAGTTTTTATCAAAGTTTGTTTAGTAGAAAACATGGAAACTAGATTTAGAAAACATATATTAGGGAACAAATACATAACATAGTATTTGAGGATAAACTTACGATAAAATATTGATATTTTGGATAGAAAGATATTATACGGGTATTTCTATAAAATGAATCCCTATCTAGATACAAATAATGGATGTGGTCATGTCATAGATTTACCTAGGACTGAAAAAATCGAAAAAAAGAGTATTATGCTTCACCTAGGGTAACCTAGTAATGGAAAATGGCCATACTGCGTAACAGGATTGACACTCCTAGGGGATATGCGAAAGATAATTCACATTTTATTTCTAATCCATTATAAAGGATTTAAATAAACACATTTCCCCAATGAAACCATGATTTTGATTATGTGATTATCCATGCATTGAATTTAAATTTATGCCATGTATTTTGTTATGGTGAGATTATACATTATGATTCACATCCTTATGTATTTTATGTAATTCAATATAAATTGTTCTTAGTTGTATTGATGGAAACTATAAGAATGTGTTTATCCTGTGGTGGGATTTCCCTCATGTTCAAGATAATTATGTAGGCTCTCGAGCAGCGACTACAACGGAGAAAATTATTGATATTCTAGTACAACCGACTCATGTTATGAAGTATAACCTGAACCTTATGAAACATTTTGATACAAAATGTGTATGAACTATTTTAGGCAACTTTATACAACAATATCCTTTTTTATTTAATGGGATTGAAATCATATTCATTATGGAGTAGCTGATAAAGTCCTTTGAGAATATATTACTCATCTTGGGATGAAACTTAATAGAGACGGTTTTCATGGAATTTTATCATATGTCTGGAGAAGCTGATCAATGGTTGTCAGTAATTAAAAAAAGGATGATGAATAGATAGAATATATGGAATGGATTTATATTAAATAATTTTTATTAGATAAATACTTTCCGCATGAACAACAAGCGGATATGGAAAGACAATTTCTAAATTTGAGGAAAAAAGAATTTTATAAGGTAGAAATGTATGAAGCTAACTTCACAATTTTGGAAAGGAATTTTTTGTACTATATATGTAATCCAAGTACCTAGACTGATCAATTCGTCGATGGCGTAAAGCTATTCCTCCAGTGGGAACCGGTCTGCCAAAATTTTTCATCATATGAATATACAGTCTCATTTTCTTTCAAGACGTAAAATGATCTCTCTAAGTCTTATGATAGTAAAGAAAAGCAATAGAATAAGGGGTTTGCTAAAAACATATGAAAAGGAATTAAGTAAATGGGGACGAAGGGATGTGTTGGAATTCCACAATATGATAATTTTTGAATAATCACCATTGTTCCTACTTATAAAAAAAGAGTGAGCTATAAGTGTTGACAGAAAGATCATTGTTCTATTGTTCCCATGGGGGAGAAAGAATATATTAATGTCCAATGCTATAATTGTATGGATATGTGACATTATGCTAATTATTGTCAATGGAGTCAAAAAAATGTTCCTTAGAATTTTCCAATGGAGTAGGGACAATATTATGTATTCAAAAATACTGATATTGAAGTATCAAATGACCTGGTGGAAAAAACATTAATTATTTCCTTAAACATAGCCAATGATTTAATTGATTCAGGATCATCACATTTTTTTATATCTTCATTGTTTTCCAAAGAAATCAATATTTATAATTTGATTTTATAATATAGTTGGTAGTCAAAAATCATATGGTATGTAACATTGAAAAATTAATATGACAGGAAGTCCCCATTATGCCATGTAAATGTTCTTTATCTGCTAATTGTATTGTAATACCCATGATTTAAATTGATATAATCTTCATTATAGACTGGCTTGTGAACATTGATATGAAATATTATTTCATGAAGAAGGAGGTTACAATTTTTGAGGATGATATTGAATCCATTACTTCATAGTTGAAACATCACCATCTGATTCTCATCTAGTTCCACCCCTGTAGCTCTACTAAATTTAATTATTGGGGAGGAATGAAATGAAACAACTATGAATGAGGAAAGTAATTTTCAAATAGAGGATGAAATAATTGTTCATGAATATGTTTATGTGTTTCCAGAGGATTTACCTGGAAAAACTATGGAGTGGGAAATTGTGTTATTTGTTGACTTCATTTCTGATTCAAGGACCATATCAATGACACCATATAAAATATCCATTATGGAATTAATGGAACTAAACTTACAACTGGAATAAATGTGGGAAAATTGATTTAATTTTCAGAGTGTTATTCATGGGGATCACTTCTTCTTTTCATTAAGATTAAATATGGATCTATAAGGTTTTACATTTATTAGCGGGAGATTAATGCTATTACAATAAAAAAACATGTATCCCATACCTCACATTGATGATTTATTTTATCAACTTCATGGAGACCAATATTATTCATAGAATGATTTTTAATCTAGATATTATTAGTTTCTTGTGAGGAAAGAAGATATTCCAACTAAATCATTTCAAACCGGGTATGGGCATTATGACTTTATAGTAATGCCTTTTGGACTGAGTAATGCACCCACAATATTCACGGATCGAATGAATTGAGACTTGAATGATTATATTATTGACTTTGTGAGGGAATTTATTGATGATATCTTGGTATACTACAAAATATACAAGGATCATGAAAATCACATGCAAACTATTCTAAAAACTCATAGAGGATGCGAATTATATTGGATGTTTAGAAAGTGTGTGTTCTGAATTCAATCAGTTTTCTTCCATGGACACATTGTCTCAAAGGTATAATATATGGTGATCCTATGATGTCAAAAGCAATAGAAGAATGTCATACTCTAACAAATATAACTAAATTAGGTTCTTTTATTGGTTTAGATGGTTATTATCAATGTTTTTTTTAAGAACATCACCTATTTAGCCAACCCAATGACCAAGCATACACATATAAGGGTTATTTATGTATGGAAAAAATAATGGGAGGACTGTTTCAGAGAATTAAAGATGAGACTAGTAAATGCTATGATCATAAACCTACCATCATGGAATGATGGGTTTGTGATATAAAGTGATGAATAAAAGAAATGACTTAGATGAGTCCTTATGCAGAATGGTAGAGTTATTTCTTATGTAACAAGGTAGTTAAAAATTAATGAACAAAACTATAATACTCATGATCTTGATTTAGTTGCTATGATATTTACTCTAAAAACATAAGGAAACAATATCTAAGATGAATAATGTGGGATATATATAGATCACAACAGTATAATGTATATCTTCTCTCAGAAATAACTCAACATGCTGAAAAGGGGATGTCTGGAAATACTCATGAATTATGAATGTACCCAACACTACCATCAAGGAAGAGAAGAATATTGTATCTGATGAAGTTATCTGTTAAGATCATTGAGTTCTCAACAAAATGATGATTGAAAAGGGTCCATTCTACCTGGATGTAGAGAAGATGGATAATGGAGATTATCAAATAAGGGGAAACATCACCTATTTTTCAAAAGGTTTCCCAACCATATTTATAATGAATAAATAATGATTCATAGTCAGATGATTAAAATCATCAAAAGAAAATTAATGTTGTGAAATATGGGAAGTTCGATGAAATCATTTGTGAAGATGGAATTATGATATTTTTGGAAGAGGATATGTTTTTCCTCAATCCATGAGATGAAAAGGGAGATATTGGATGATACTTATAGATACAATTTCTTTATACATCATGAGATTACTAAAATGTATAGAGATATAAATGAATATTTCTAGTGAAACATCATGAAGCAGTAAATTTCTGATTATTTATCAAGATGTCTAGTCTGTGAAACTTCATGGATCACCTCTCTCTATTGTTTCTGATCGTGACCAATGATTTACATAAAAAATATGGAAATTTATTAAGAAATATTTTGATACATAACTTATATTGTGTACTTTTTATCACCTAAAAACTAACGACCAATCAGAAATAATTATCCAAACCATAGAGGACATGCTGACATCATGTTCACTTGACATTCACGTTATGTGGGGTAAATATTTTCTTCTAGTGGAGTTTCCTACAATGATAGTTTCCATTAAATTATTCAAATAGCGTCGTATGATGCATTGTATGGATTGATATGTCGTACAGAAACATGTTGGGACGATGTTGGAGAATGGAGTCTTGTGGGCCAAGAGCATGTCGAGAGAAAAACATTAAAGGTAATGACTATTCATTGTCCTATCAATGCAACTAAAAAAAGAAAAAAATCTATTTTTATAATAAATGAAAATATTTGGTGTTTCAAGTGGGAGGCCATGTTTTTTAATATTTTTTTCCATGGAAGGTGTTATATGATTTGTAAGGAAATGGAAATTGAGCCCTATGTATAATGGCCTTTTTAAAATATTGGAGATACTTGGTGTTGTTGCATATCGTTTGGCTATGCCACCTAGATTGTGTAAATTATAAAATGTGTCCCATGCCTCATTGATAATAATGTACATCCCGGACCCAATACATTTCCGCACCTCTGATGGTATATAATTGGAACATGATCTATATTACTGTGAATATCCTATTTGGAATCCAGACACTAAATAACAAGTGTTGAGGAATCAGATGACTCGACTAGTATTGATATATAGGAAAAATTAAAATACTAAAGAGGTAACAAGGGAGACCAATGAACTTATGATGAAGAACTACAAAATATTTTTGTAAGGTATCATTATATTAATTCCGAGGACAAACTTTTTATAAGGAGTGGATAATGTTATAAGAATTTTTTAACATAAATTAAAAATAGAATGCATGAAAAACTGAGTATCAAAAAAACTAGTTTTTGATTACCTAGATATTAAATAAAATTTTCCACCTTTGAATTTTGTATTTTGAGAAATTAACACACACAGTTGTGTTCAGTATGATATTTAGAGTTTGGTAAGACAAACCTACATTTTAGTGAATAGTAAAATACCCTTAGGAATAGTAATGTTAAACATATCAATAGTTACACACCCTTGGGAATATTAAACTCAACAATGATAGTATATATATTGGATTTATGTTAAAGTATGATGTACCTATGTTTTAGAATAAGTAAATAAATATTTTAAAAATTGTATTTTTCATGTAAATAATTATATTAATTAAAAATTTATATAATCATATTTAGAAAATTATTTTTTGGAAAATAGACTTCATTTTTGGATTCTACCCATTAAAAATTATTAGGGGGATAGTTTGGAAGTTTTCATGAAACAAGAGAATTTTTTATGAATAGTAATGTATGGAAATTTACCGTATATATACATTATCAGTTAAATTCATTATTTAAATCAACATGAATGATTTAAGAACACTTGATTTTAACTAACATGAAAATATTACTATTCTTGGTCACAATAATTAACACTTTTGGTTTTATTTTCTAAATAATTTAATAATGATTAAAATTATTGGAAAATGATCCTCTCCTCCACTATAAAAAACCAACTCATTCCCTCTATCTTCACTCCCCTAAGACTTGAATCACATTAATGTTATTACCAAATTCTCTCCCCTAGTCACTTTTCAGTTCCTGAATCTCCTACTATTTCAAAAAGACAAAAACCCTTTCTTTAAAGAGATTCTCAAGGAGGTAGATTCTTAAGGTAAATTCCTATTCTATTTCATTCAATTTCATTTCATGTGTCCTTTCTATTATTATATTATCCTCACCTCATCTATCCAAAAGACAATGATAAATTTATTATCATCTATATAATGTAATTATATCATCCAAATGGAAGATCCTTCATCAATATCCTTACTATCTCTCTTTTATTTTGTAAACAAAATCATTATTTATGAACTGAAAATTTTCAACATTAGCGGGCGACAAAGTTTTTTTCTTCAATTTCTCCATCAATAATAGTATTGAATCCATTTTTATGGTTTAAAAAGGATATACTATATTTATAATAAGCAATTAATTATTCAAGAACCAGTATATTACATAATATTAAATCATATGACAAAGCTAGTTCTTAATAATCAAAACACCGCTAAAATATTCTAAGTGATTTTCATTAGTATTTCTCAAATTATTCAACCTAATTACATGTATCCAAATGTATAAGTTCACATTAAAACCTATTTATGTTCATTGATAAATTTTAAATTCAATTATGGATATTTACATCTGTTCCACATGAACTTCATTACTTAAAAATAAGTGAACTAATTTTCAAAATCAAGAAAATGAACACTCCAGAATGACATAATTCAATATTATAACTTTTCAATACGGTCATAAAGAATAAAAATTGTGATAAAATAAATAAACAAAAAATAGGTTCTTAATTGAGTTATTAATGTGTCTAATTTCATATTTTTAGACTATGAGATCAAGATCATATCATTCAGACTTAAGGTAAGTGCTTTCTCATATCTCTATTATTTTAGTGTGATTTTCATTATTCACCATTATATTTTGGGTATGGAGTACGTATACATCCCAATTTTGTGTCATATCATAAAACATTTTATTTAAATAACATTAAATATATAATTTGATGGTTATTAAGTTTGGGAAATATGATTCGATTTGTTATAACGTGGTAAGGGTTTTCCCACATGATCCTCCTTTTTCATTATAGTTACTCATTGTCTCTATTAATATCAATTAAATTGATTAATATAACTTTTTACTCCTCATAAATTAATTTTCTATTATATACGTATGCATGAAAACAATAACACTTCTTTATTTTACGGATGTCACATTTTTTAAAAGGCACCTTAAATTTCTTTTTCAAAATAAAAGCATGTTTTAATGAAATATCTCAAATTCTTACATATTTTCAACAAAACATTATAATATATTTTTATCAATAATTATCATTATAAAATAACAATATATATAATATAAATAATATATTCATTAAATTATTGTTTTATGCGAATAAATTTCCAAAAGAACTCTTATTTTCAATGTAATAAAGTCTTTATCTAAAACATTACTTGATAATTTTATAAGAGTATCATAATTTTTTCAACACTCTTGTGGATTTGTATATTTTAAATCAAATAACTTATTTATTTGAATGTAATATGATTATTTTGACTATGGAAAAACTATCGTAAAACCATTCCCAAATTTGGCCCGAAGGGTTAGTGTTTTTTCTTAATGTTAGGGGGAGTTAATTACATTTCATATATTAGTTTTTATATTTATTTATATGTTATTTTTGTTTCTACCTGCTAATATTTTGAATAAATTAAACTTATTATGTGACAGGTGGCCCCCACTAGAGACTCTGAATGCATCATTCTATCTCATGAGACATATAGATATGGACTTGGTAGAGGCCTTACCCATTTTTTTGATATTGCTTCAGTCGACGCCAAAATCATTTTTAGATGTATTAGCCAAGGCCTTGACGGTATATTTTTAAATATCCAACATATTCATTTCCCTCATTATGAAGCTATAAATTCATAGTTCATGAGGTTATTTGACAAGTATAATACCAATGAGTACCTTTTATAATGGCATTATTTCTTCATCTCTTATTCCTACCATAATGAGGTGATGTTAATTTTTAAAGGTATGTGATTTTAGTTATTCAGTAAGCCTAATGTTCATGTTAAGGATATCCTCCTCAATATTTCTTACCCAAACTAAGAATTTTAGTCAACCACTTTCTTATGTTACTTTTTCCCAGTTCATGAAGAGATATATTATGATTGCCTTGCGAAGAAATTCATTATGTGGTGGATGTTACCAATGAAACATATTTGTTGTTTTTCATTGTAGGTTGTAATGTCCAACTTATGTATGAACATGGATTTTCGAATATACTAAACTCTTTTTTATTTTGGGAAATTAATTTCTTGTAATCATTCCAATGTAATGTGGTAAGGCCTTGACTCCGGGAATATGAGGTCGGGTCATTACAATTATCAGCATGCCATTAGAATCGTGGGTATTAATAAGGCTAACTAAATTACAAATATATATATATATATATATTTATTATTTATTCTATTGAAATAAATATTCATTAAATATAATATGATTTTTTTATAGAAATATATATTTTTCTAAAAGATATTTTAATCGTCCATTGCACACCTAATTAAAAAATAATTTTTTTCTAGTTTTATAAAATTTATTTAAAATGAATATTTATTTATTATATATTAATATAAATTTTATCTTATAATTTTTTTAGATTTTTATAAAAGGTTTCATATTTATGAATAATAAAAAATGAAGAGTTTCAGTTGAAAACTCTATATTAATTTATTTTATTCTAAAAGATCAAATATATCTTAAAATATTTTTAATATTTTAGTAGTTAAAATAGTTTTCAATTGAAAAAATTTATTTCACTAGAATCAATTTTCATCTAATATTATGATATGAAAAGTGCAATATTTTAAAAAATTTATTACTCAATCAATTATTTCTCATCGTATCTATGGGGATAATATAAAATTCATATTACCCACATATATGAATTGAACATTGAGAATGGATTCAGTATTTTTAATGAAAATAATGTATAATTTTTTATTTGTTCAAAATTGTTTTTCACTAAACTATTCATTGAAAATAATAAAAATTTATTATTGATGATTATGTAATAATTGATTTATAGAGGGTTAAACTAAGAATATATATGGTTTAAATTAACAAATAATTTATCAAATAGAAGTTTTTGGCCATATGTTGACCTTATCTATAAATTGTTTTTGAAGTACCCATATGGTTGGATTTTTTCATAATAAAAACAAGCGTATGATTTAATATTTTCAAAACATTACTACCATTCCTTTCACCTAACATATAAAAGTCCCCACCCAATACTATACATTCTTCTTCACAACTTAAAAATAATTTTTATTAGCCTATAAATGACAAAATTTCATCCAAAATTCCAATAAAACCTCTTAGAATTCTTATTTCTGGAATTAATACAACCTAGGAAGGATTTGTGAAATCCAAATGAGTTACCCAAAAAATAGTTATTGTTCTTCAATGAGTGATTTTATTTTATTTCTTTCTCCAACCCCTTAATTTATTATTATAAAATTTATTATATGATATCCAAAATATTTCACATTTAATTATTATTATTTATAATAAGTTTTTTACTTACTACCATCTCCACCTCATTCGAATCGGTTACAATATCATCATTCCTGTGTATGAAGGATTATCACCTTGTGAACTGTTTCCATTCATTATTACATTATAATCATTCATTGTTGTTAATAAATATAAATATAATGTATATATATGATTTTTATAAAATATTTAAACATATATAGTAAATATATCATGTATATTTTTTAATTTTTAATTCATAAGGAATATAATAACATCGCTCGTGTGAATGGTGGAAAACCTTCTCATAAAGCGATCTGATTCGTCTTCCACTAATGCTTTACATGGAATATAATAAAGTAAAAATTAATAAATATATGTCATATAAATGAAGAAATTATAATATTTATTAAATATTTATCA
Source organism: Viscum album (assembly GCA_963277665.1). Lineage (NCBI taxonomy): Eukaryota > Viridiplantae > Streptophyta > Magnoliopsida > Santalales > Viscaceae > Viscum > Viscum album. The sequence goes on along the minus strand of OY728148.1, from coordinate 1,916,322,318 downwards.
ATTTATAAGATACTCTATATAATTTTCATTATTACCCTTTACTCAGATAAAAATTAGATTATTGTTCATGTTTGTGTGGACTACTGGCTTCAAGAAGTGATGTTACTATATTTACATTACCAAACCACAATGATGATATATATAAGTATGTGATATAGAAATTATGATATTATTGTGATTGAATAATGATAATATATTACTTATATTCTTCCATAATGATCATTAATAAATTGAAATGTCACTCTTTCATACATATGACCAACTCTCTCTGTGATCATCACATACATAGTTTTTCATTTCTGATATATATCATTATTTGTTCTAAAATTTTAAATAGAGCATAAATTTGATAATAATATCATTATTGTTATAGAGATTATATAACTGGATAATATGTTCAATATCCTTATCATTCATGACCAACACGCATGAGAAAATAAGGCAATTAACACCAGAAAAAATTAAAATATTGAAATCATACTAATTAACTAGTTATAAGATGTTATTAATGGATGATATAGGATATTATAAATATTAATACGATATATTTTATTAATAAAATAATAATTCAAGAATGGATTAGGTTAAATAATTTTCAATAAGAAGGAAGCATGATGTAATGGATTTCATAACACAATTCATGTTCATAGGTTTAATCTTATACTTAATTGACTATAAATTATGAGATTATGTGTACCATGAATTTTCACTAGCATTTATTTTATTTAAAATTATTTTATGATGATATTAGTTGACACACACAATCTATTAATTGAATTATTCTTAATTTTATTTTTTGGTAATTACAAATCATTATTTTACAAACCCATTCTATTCATCATTGTTTAATCATTAATTAATATTGAAGATATTTATTTGATAATTCCCTCATAAATCAATTTCATTTTATTTTTATATATGTATTAATTAAATATTCAATAAATAGTGATATTTTCTTGAATGTTTTACTTAATTTAATTGAAAAAATGTTTTTAAGAAAATATGACTTCATATGTATCTCTGGCCAGAAATATGTTTTTCCCGAAAACATTATTTTCTAAAAAAAGTTTAAAAAAATTTATTACATTTTAAAAATCTTTTAATAAAGAAATATTATACCATTTTTTTAATTTTTAAAGATATATTCAATGGAATATTATATTATTTTAAATATTATTCTTGCTTGGATTTCTAAAAATGTCAATGGAATTTTTTTGGTGATTTCCAAAATTGAAACTTTCCAATCATTTTAATAGTCAGAAAGAATTTTTTTTTATCATGTATTACATGTAATAAATTACCATCCTATATGAATTCAAATTATTTTAATCAACCTTTTCATTTTCATAATTTATATTTTAATGGAAATATTTTTTCTATAATTTTCATTAAATTCATAATTTCTAAGATATATTATAAAATAAAAAAAATTCAAAATTATTTCTGTTTTTATATCATTATTTTAAAAATGAAAACGATGTTTTACTCATGAATGTTTCTTAATATTTATTTATTTTATATCTATTAATCAATGATAATTACCATTTATTATTACTCTAAATTGTTTATATTGTATTGATACAATCCATTTTGTTCCTCTTGATGGTTTTTGATCATTTTGACAATGGAATGTATTCAATTTCACATCCATGATTCATTTTGGTAGTCATAATCTCTCCTTTAAATATTCACCTTCATTTGGACATAAAACTTCATAAAAAATATATCAGTAATAAATATGTTTTTTTACAATTATTATTTTTTTTATATGGAAAATATTGATAAATCCATATCATTTTCTCAATATTGATATTTTCATAAGTAATAATGTTTAAACAAATTAATGGATTATTTAATATATGAGGAATTATTTTGGCATGTAGTGAATAATGTTGTCTAAAAAATATATATCCTCTATATGAAACAATGGGTATCATTAGAAACAATTAGTTTTCAAAAAACAATTAATATGTACACATTAGTTAAAACTGTGTTGTGAAATGCCTTGATAGTATATGTATAGTTGTCCAAATAAGATCATTTTTTATATATTTGTTCCAAATAATATTGTGAATGGTATTTATAGTAGTGGTTTTCATATACATGAGACAAGATGTCTCACACCTAATTATTCTCATCATTGGGAATTCAGTGTTTATGTTCCATGATATTTTCACAATGATTTTATAGAAGTGTACATTTAAATATCATTTTATTAACTAAATGAAATGTTTTTTCAATTATTTACCATTCCATTTTGATTATTTCTTTTAAGGTTATTTAAATTGAATTTATGCACTGTTATTCAACATTATATTTTGAAAATTTATATTCATTAATGATATAATCAACTCTACAAAACCATTACTGTGGATTTGAGATGACTCATAATTTTTTTCCTTTCTCAGTAATATGTGAAATGTACTATGAATAATAAGAAAAAAATTAGAGGAAAAATTTTTTTGTCAAAAAATATTTCCATTTTTTGTATTCAGGTGTAATGTCAGATAAAGGTATGTATGATGTTTATCTAGTATACTATATTATATATTATGTTGGGATGTATTTCCAAATGTCACATCCTACTGTAAAAATGTAGTGAAAAACTCTAGGTTGTAGGATTTTGTGTTGATATAGTTTGTTACATAAAACATTTAGTTCAAACTTGGGAACTACATTATGTAAAACCTATATTGGGGAACATAACCATTAGATATATTATATAGATAAGTATAGAAAAACCTCATAAAACATTTTTAGGGATGATATTATATTTTTTTATTATATATATACTTGTTTGGATATTATGGATTAATTTTGTTCTGGAATAGTGGATCCATGGTTAAATAACTCAAAAAAAGGAACGATGGCCTTGATCGATTCATCAACCAGTGCTTGAATGCAGTCTTTATTTCACACCAGGTTTTACAGTCTTGGGGTATTCTTGTAGTAATTAACATTGTATTTATAAAAAAGTTATTAAGTATTTTAAAATAATGATATCCCATAGGAAACTATGTTTATAATTATGAGATTAGTTATACGTAAATTTATAAATTTATTTTATTTTTTTCAATATTTTTTTGATTGTATAGTTTTTTAAATAATGTGATCTAATAAATTGTATTACATCATTTATAAATGGAACCTATAAAAAGTAATGGGAACCAAATCAACACACATAATCCAAAATGTAAAAATGTTCATTTCATTGATCATTTGAAGCTAATATTTCGAAATGAAAATGTCTTTGTTACATTTTCATAATATATATGAATAATATCATGTTTTAACAAGATATAGAAATAATTATTTATTTATTATTGATTAAAATTGAAGAAATAGAATAATAGGGATGGTGAGAAAAAAGGATAATTGGATGAATGGAATGATGAATTTTCCTATATGTGACAATTGTGTAATGAAACACCCTTTTTCTAGCATAGATGTAATCATATTTTTATACATGTTTGGAGATAGTCATGTGAACGAATGGTTAATAAAAATCATTAAATTTTTCAATGATTAAATTATAAGGATATAGGGAACTACCCAAATCAATATCTGGATAATTTAAGGAATATACCATGAATGAATCTAACAGATCATGTTATTGTTTATTTTATACAAAAAGATAAATAGTAATGATTACTGTTATTTTTTATAGATTAATGAATTATATATTTTCAGTATTTTATCAAATGATGACATATTTATAGAATTACGATATATATAATGATTTCAACATAGTATTTGTTCATTTTGTATTTGAATGTGTATATTGAATGGTATGGATGGGATAAAATTACACAATTCCGAGTTGAACTTCTTATAAGACACATGAATTATGACCCTAAATATATTTATGATGTGGATATAATTAGTTTTTTATAAATAGATAATTGATATATATTATGTAATTTGATTTTACTGACTTCATCAAAACTGATTAGTGATTTTTTTGAAGAATTAGTTTATCCTTGATAGAGATTAAATAAATTTTTTATTTGTGGAATATATCTAAAAGTCTATATTAAACATAATTAATGAAGAATCATTCATATTTTCATTTATTTTTTATTTTAATTATGTTTATTAAATTTTTCAAGAGGATACATAATGATGTTATTCACATGAATATTATGTGATGATTATGGGATACATATATTTTTTGGTTAATGATGTGTTATGTTTAAATTTTTAGTGACTTTAATTATATTAATGTGGTTTAGAATATTTTTTAAGGTCCATAACGATGGAAATTTATTTAATGGTTTATTTTAAACATTCAATATGGTGGTAGAGATTAATATATTACATCTCAATATATGGATATTTACATAAGGGTTAACTTGTGATACCCATATCTTTTTGGAAAATAGATTGATATATATATAATTTATTATCACTCTTTTATAGAAATTAAAATCCATTAAAATTAAATTTTAGTTCATTAGGCATTAACAATTCATCTATGGATATTCATTTACTATATTGAGAGAATAATTATAAATAAATTTAAGAAAAACTAAAGGGTAAAATTATTCCATGATATAGAAACAATTCACGTAAGTATATCTCCTTATATTCTTTTAGCATAAAAGAATAAAACAACTTCAAAAAAAAGGATCATGATAAAATTGGTGTTCTATTACATTCATATTATAGTAATTTAATTGTTTTTTGAATCATCAAAATTTATGGTTTTGATGCCCTTAACATCTTGATGATCACTCACTTTCTTTTGAAAAATGATATCTATCACTCCAAATATTAATTATTGATTTCATCTATGTCTATATATTCAAATGTAACCAATTTTCACTAAAGTAAAAACATATCTATGTGTTTCTGCAGATGACCATTTTACATGCTTACCACTCATATTAAGAGTATATTTTGTTAACAAAATTTAAATTGTTGGTTTTTAAACAGTGATATTTCTAAATATTAATCATTTAATTATAGAGATCAAGTCTAAATTGAGAGGATATAAATTATCCAATATGTGGGGAATTGTGAACCCCAAAATTATAAAATATTAACATCATATTTTGTAGTTTTTATTACATGAAACAAAAAATGTAGAAGATAATATAACATCCAAATAATTTTTTTTATATTTTTCATAAATAATTAATTATCTTCAATATATTCCATAACACTCAACACTAATTTTATCTTTTGTTATGTGAAACATCGAGTTGAAATGAAACATGATATATTAATAAAATAATTTTATTTAATGAGATAGTTGTAACATTACAATTAGAATGGTGGGTGTGAATATTATTTGCTGAATTATAAAAATATATATCAAACATTTTCATTTTTATTTATTATGTATAAATAAGGTAACAATTATTTCATATAGAATCAAATGTTTTATAAACAAATGTATTTTCCTAAAATATGGTTTAATCATGCTTGTTCACATATTTAAAATAAATATATAAAACATTTATAAAATTAATTTTTTAAAAAGGATCATTAATTTTTTAAATAAGTTTATCAAAATTATATCTTAGTGAAAGTTGTCAATTTTCATGAAATGATATGTTTCTATTAATAGTAAAAAATACTGAATTTTAATCGAAAAAATCATTTTGTTTAAATTATTTATAAAGATAAATTATATTTTGATTTTTTTTGTTTATTATTTTTATATAATATATCAATTAATTATTATTTATCTCATTTAACTAATATTCATAATAAATTTCTAAATTAAACATCATAATCTTTTTCTCATTTTATTTTATACAACATGTAATCTCATCATGTTCTTGGGAGTTAATATTAAATTAAAAATTTCTATTTATGTTAATTGTACAAGTAAAAATGAAAACCATATTTTTAATAAAAATAATTTTCAATTTAATGTATGTTAAATTCACTTTTTTTCCAAAATTTAACTGTAAATTTCATTAAAAATAGTTATCAAGGATAAGGAAACAATTGAATTACTTGTTGTTAAAAATAGAATATAAGAATTAAAAATTACAAAAACAACATATCCAACAATCATTTTTGGACCTATTTCAACCTTACCACATATAGTTATATATGGTACCATTTTAAACTATTTTGGTATGATAACCACATGGATATGATTTTATATTTTCAAAAAGAAACTACAAATTTTTCTCTCACCTGACTTATAAAAGGACACCCATATCCACTCTTCTTCACACATTTATACATTTTTGGTTTATTGATGACCTAGCCAAATAAAATCCCATTTTACTTCCCCACACAAAATAATCCTTACTATTTGTATTAGTTCAACCTAGCAAGGCATCAGTGTAAACCTATGAAAGATACCTGAAAAGTGGTAACATTTTTCAAGGAGCACTATTATTTTATTTAAAACTACACCTCCTTAAATTATTATTAAACACCCACGACATTAAATAATAGTGAAGTTAAATATATTTGGATTTTATTATAACAATTGACTTACATATATATGTATCAACCGCCATCAAATAGGTTTGAAAATGAGAATTCCTCAACAAAACGTACTATCGATTCACGAACCTATGTCATTCATTTTTATTAACACCTTTCATGGTTGTGTATGTTGAAGGATATAAATTACATATATTAATATAACAAAATATTTATTCTCATGGAGTAATTATATGATATATATATATATATATATATCTGTTTTATTTTCCACTATAATGGGGATATAATCACAACTCTCATGTATAAGGAAGACTACCATCACATGATGCGACGTAATTCATGTTTCACTAACAGTTTACATAGAATGTAATAAAATTAAATTGAGATATTAAATGATATATAAATGAGGTAATATTGATATTATGTACTTATTTATCATTCATTAATGTTAATATATTTCTTTTTTATTTCTTACATTTTTAATCACTTAATGATGAAAAAATCATTATTGTACGTGTGGACTACTTCCGTTACGAATCGAAGTGACTCCCATTTCATCTAAAATGAACAAGGAATATATATATTTATATAATTTGTCATATATAACTTTATTATAAAATTGTAAATATAATATATTACTTACCTACTTTCTATAATGATCATTAAAAAATTTAAATGTTACTCAAGTTTATGTACAACCCACTATCCCCATAATCATATCATACTTCATTCTTTATAACATAGTTTCATTATCTGTTTTAGAATAATAATTTATATATTAACAATATAATTATTTCATGAGATTTATTTTTTATAAGATATCACAATAATAGATGACGAGTAACTGAATCTTTAATACTGAAACACATGAGAGAAAATAAGGCTGTTAACACCCAATATAGAAAAATATATTCAAATATAACTAATGAATGGGTAATTTGGTTTTATAAAAGGATAATATCTGAAATTATAACTTTTACTATGCTTATAATGTAATTATTTATCATGTTTAAAAAAATTATACAAGATTTTATAGAATATGACTTCAAAGGGAGTCGTGATGTAAGAGAATTATGTACTCAATTTCTATTTATAGGTTTAATTTTTTACTTAATTGATTATGCAATTATATGATTATATGTATAATGAGTTTTTATTAACCTATATATTTTTTCTACATTTATTATATGGATTTATAATTGAAAAATATATCTCTTAATATATTTATTATCACTTCAACGTTATAAATATTATAAAGATTTATTTCATACAGTCATTCTAATCAATATTTTTTTTCATGAATTTACATTGATGAAAATTATTTGATAATTTCAAAATAATCCAATTTAATTTTCTTATAAATTATTTATTCAAGATATTTTCAAATAATAGTTTCATTTCTAAAAATATTCATAATTAAATTTATTTAGAAACTTTTTCGACAAAAAATCAAAAACATTTCACTCTTCTATAGGAAATTCATTTTTATCAAAAAAATGTTTTATAGATGTAACATCTTCGCCTGGGAGATAGATGACAGCGCTCAAACTGGTTACTCACAGGAACTCATGTATGCCGCCTTGTATACTAAAGGCTTTAGATTAGTAGCCAGGGTCTGGTAAGTAATTCATGAAGAGACTATACTACATTTTATCATAATAAAACACTAGTGGAATTAATTAAGAAATAATAGCTGAAGATATAACTAAAATAATAATCATGTAACTAGATAATGGGAGAGAAAAATAATACACCAGTGAAAGGGAAAATAATAATTTTTTATATAAGTGTTTGGTGTATACAATGTAACTTTAAATAAAGAAACTATGACTCCCTATAAAAGATCTAAACCATGTTTGGTCCCCTCATCCAAACTCTAACCCAAATCGGGAATCTGTCTTAGGTCCCTTTCTATTATTTGGTATTCTAACAATCTGATTTATTTAGGTACCTATAAAAAATATTGAATATTGTGTGAGTATAATTCAGTAGGCTACAACCAAAATTGACTAAAACTAGTCTGAATAAACATAGAATATGTAGCTCTACAAAAAATAAGTATAATGCATAAGTAACCAATTATTAAATTATCATTTTTTCTTGTCTATATATATTAACTCAAGGGTTCCCATGGAGACTCATACTCCATTAATTGATTCATCTCATGCCATACACTTAGTTGTTCCCTAGGTGATATCTTATCTTAATACCTAGTTATTTCTAGAGATCAAAGAATTCAAAGGTTCTATGATATCTCAGTACCTCATTTGACTAATGATGGAGTTTGAAATATTATAATGTTAAGAAGTAACATTAAGTGACATTATTTCCATTCTTTTTATTCATATTTATAATACACATATAAAATATTTATAATATCCAAAACATTTGTAATATTAACATGTTACAATGCTTACTCCCCAATGGAATGACCATGTTCCTATTATCTTACTCACAAGTATAATTACTATGTTACCTTGTATAATTATCATTATAATGGCCATGTTACCATTATCTTACTCATATGTATGGTGAATATGTTACCAATTGTAGATCTCAATTTATAATGATCATATTCCAATTCGTAATCAAATAATTAATTCATCATTTAATTTCCCACACCAATTCCTTTACTAATTGAACAATTAGTTAAATACATAAAACCTTTTAGTTAACCCAACCATTAACCGAAAGCCTAAATAGAATTAAAAAATTCATTAATTAACTACCCAATATCACAATTTATATACCATATTTAATTTTTATGATTTAATTATCCCATTTTAAATCCCCACTCCTCATAATAAATCTCACATTTAATTATATAGATCGAAATATAAAATCTCATAATTAATTAACAATTAATTAAATAAACATATCTAGTTCAATATCTCATAATTGATCTTAGGTTAATTATCACAGACTCAATCCCTAAATCTCATAATAAATTTCCCAAATTAATTTTTAAATAGGAGATCCCCTAAGTATCATGATTAATTAACCAAATAGTCAATTATTTCAACAATTATTCAATAAATCATTTGGATAAATAAATTATCCCATTATAAAAAATAAAATTTCTAATTGGTAAAAGAAATTATACAATTTTACAAATACATATCAAATTTATGATAGTTGGTATTAGATTTTATACCACCACATTAATTAGTTGACTATTTTTCTCTCAATGGAAATCCAAAAAATCTGAGTAGCACAATGATGTAGATTTGCATTCCAGATATATATCCATAAATCACGTGCAAAGAACTAATGATATTATCAATATAGATCTAGATCACAGTGATTAGTTTTTATTCTAATGAGAAAGAAATAAACACATCGAAAATATCAAGGAAAGAGTAAGGGTAGGAATTATAATGAGATCCAATTAGCAGGAGACGAATTGATATTCTATTTGGTCTTTGGATATTGAATAAAAAATGTTGGATGACCTTATAACCCCTCCAAAAAGCCCTAAGACCACCCAAAATCATTCACCCCAGAACAAGGTCATGTAGGATGTGCTTCAGGGGAATGGGATATTTTAAAATTTGTTAATGGTAGAAATGAAAATGATAATATGATTTATTGTCCATGGGAACATGGTTAGGAATACCATGTTCCAACCATGTGGACCTCACATTCTGGGGTTGCACGCTTTCTTTGATTTGGGTACACAGTTTGTCAAAAAATTCGCAAAAAATGCACAAATTGTGCCAACCTCTCTACCTTGGTTCAACCAGTCCGCTGTGTTGGGGGTACAACATACCCTAAATATTCTCCAACTATGTATAACCCGTTTTTGTTATAATTTAAAAAACTCTACTGAAACACACCCCAATGTCATAACTCTAGATATAGGTACTTAAATAAGAATTAAATTTACTTGAATTGAAGCCCGAGTATAACATACTAGATATTTATAGAATCGTACTTTTTCATATCTATTAATATTTTTGAATAAGATATTAATTTTATGTTAATTTGGTCACTTTTTTTATAGTGTAATGAAGACACAACAACGAGTTTCAATGAAATCATACGTTGCACACAACTTTGAGTTATAATGAAAAATAATATAATTATATTATTATTTTAAATGGTAGTTAATTCATAACCATTGTATTGGTGGGAATAAATAGTAATGACTAAAATATAATTACACATGTTTCCTTAATGTTTTTAGTTTTATCCTATAAATTTTAGAGGAAATAAAATAAGAATGGAACCAATTTTAAACATGAAATTATCTAATATTATTTAAAAGGTCTATTTACCACCTTTTGATGGAGAACCCTTTTTAAATCAAGTTTTTCTTTCAATTTTAAATTTTTGATTTGAAAAAATAACATCTTATTTAAAAGAAGTTCATAAAAATTAACTTGGTTAAATTTTTGGTATTTTATTGATAATGATCATTTTTAATGGACATTTAAATATACTACATTTTAATTCAAAACTGACTTTTAATATAATTTATTAATATAGTTATATTTTCCTTTTTGTTTGGTTTAAAGTTTAATTGGATTATATTTTTACCATTTAATCTTGTTTTGTTCATTTTATGTAATTTCACTTTTTTATTGGACATAAATGAATGTCAAATATTTTTATATTTATTATTTCTTAAAAACATAATTATTTGGTTTTGAAAATTAGAATAAATTTAAAATAAATTTCTACGAATTATCGGATTAGAATTTAGAAAAAGGGGTTCCATATATTGAATCATGAGGTCAAAAAGATGTAAATTTGTAACTTTTTTATTTACACATTATGAATAGTAACTTAGGTATATATTTTATTTACCATAGTTAAAAGGAAAACATGGTAAATAAGGGTAAAAAATAATATTATAATAATATTATATTTCTCTTACTCATGACTTAACCCTATTTGATGATACATGTATGACCATCGGAATCTTTGGGTCTATTTTGGGACCCCATGGAGCCACTTCTAGGTGAATATAACAATTTATAAATACCAATGTAATGTTAATGAAAATGTAACATAACCAAATTTCATTTAGTACAAAAAATTATATGGAGTTATATAAAATTTCTCTTTTAATATAAATATTCATTGGAAATATAACGAAATTATACAACATGGTATTTTATTTATAATTTTTATACATCAAATAAATAAATATATTTATGACACATGATGATGTAGTTATTTCCTTTTAAATGAATTTTTCCAATAAATTATATTATAAATATTAAATGAAATTTATTATGAAACTTTTTAAGCCATAAAAGAATTTTACAGGTAAAAATGACTTGTTTTCTTTTAATTAATTAATAATGTTCAAAATAATCATGTTTTTTTATATTTTATAAAAGTTTTGATATGAATATTTTAGAAATTGACATAAATAATTTTTTAAAACAAATAATATTTTATTAAATTATAAATAATAAAAAATGATAATATTTTTCCAAATGACATATATGATGTTAATATTATCATAGTATGTTCCATTTTGGGACTCTTTCCATTTTATAGTAAATATATTTACCATATAGTATTAATATACTAGAGGAGGTTGTAAAAGATAAATAAGTTCACTAATGGTTAAATTTAAATGATAAAGTTTATTTTATGCCCTAACCATGTCTAAAAACCATTGTATGAAGCTATTTAGAAAAATAATAATCTTTTATTATAATTTAATGAGTTTTCAAACTTTTGATACCAAAAAAAGTTTTATAATAAAAAAATATTTTCAAACATTCCAATAGAGTCCCTCCTCCCTCTAATAAAAGGACACCTCCTCTAACCCATTACTCAAACGTCTCTATCCCCTTTACTAGCCCAAAATTTTGCCAAATATTCTCCCAACATCCATAGCTTACTCCTAGAAGCCTTAACCTATGCATTATACAATTCTTGAGATCGCTTTGGGTCAAAAAAAATGAGGTTACCCGATTTGAGGTAACATCTTTTCTCAAGTTTTGTTCTATAATTTTTTTACTCCACTCCATATGATCTACATATTCATTGTTTATATAACAACATGAATATCCTAAATATATAAGGTTTTATTAAGATATGTATTTTAAAAATAGTTACAGACACCTCCATATAATGGATATGAACATATTGTTTCTGTGTACGATGAACTACTGCCTCACGAAATGATGATTGTTCGATTTTCACCTACCATATCTCATGGTGGAAATTATGATGGATCTATAATTTTATATTATATTTATGATATTTATTTTATTTATTTTATCTATATTCTTTTGTAATTTTTATTTAGAATAGACCATTATTCTTTTCATTTTTTATAAATACAATAATTTAATTTGAGGAAACGTGGACTACTTCACCTTCAATGTGATATGAATCATTCATACCATACATGTAATGTATAAAGGATAATGTTAATTACATTACATAATGAATAGAAAATATTATATTATATTGGAAAAATAATATACCAATGTATCAATTGGTTTTATTTACTTTAGAATTTAGAAAAATGAAATGAAAGTAGTGTTCATGCGTACGCATGTCTTACCGTCTAAATTAACGATGCATTTCATTTTCAAATATCCAATTGATATAGAATATTATAAATACATATATACATGAAAAATATTTTATATATCATATTTAAATCATGAATAAAAATATGGGGATAATGGATTTTTGACCACATTGACAATTTGTAATTATAAGAAGTTCATTTATAACTCAAGCTCTGAACACCGACAAAATGTACGTTGTGAAATCAAATAAGTCATTAATTGTTATATCCAGGTAACAAGTGATATAAAATAAATAATAGACATTAAAATGGTTCTTAATCAAGTTGAAATTAACTTCTGTTTATTATTCACGAAGAACAAGGAAGATACATGACGAGTAAGAGTCAAGGTTAGGGAACATCATTACCCAATTTAAATTCATTGGGTTAAAAATATACTTATTTATTTTGTCATTATTTGAATATGCATGAATGAACTCATATTGTTTTACACATTATATCAACATATATTGGGTGTATTTATGGTTTTCACACATAATTATTTCATTGATTTATTTTTAATCTAATGAATGATACAATCTTTGTAAGGGACTGCGTCTCAATATCCTTTCATTGAGACATATCAGGATAATGTGGACCTTTATTATCCTATAAGGTGTAAATACATCCATTTTTAAATTTTATATTATGATTTTAAAAATTATCATGTTATTAATAGTTTTATTTTATGTTATTCGTTAATTATTATTTTTTCAAGAATTTCTCAAGTGGTAATGATTTCTTTAAATAAAAAATCGTTTTTAAAGTTTTAATTTTTTTAATCATATAAATGCTTATCATTCATGTACATGTTATAGAAATGACATTATGGATTCATTTGTATAGTCATGCGTGTTGTAAAGTGTAAAATAATTTCAATATTTTTGGAATGTTATTGGACACATTGATTCAAAACACTTCTATTTGAATGTTTTAAATGAATTGATTTTGTCAATATATTGAATTGATATCTTGTTATTTCAATATGAAAATGTTATCTTTAATTTATTCTTGTTTATGTTATATTATTATGATATGATTTTTTGGAATTGTTTATATATATGGGTGGTTCAATGATAAACCTACGGTTGGTGAGCATGAGATAGTTGTCCAATGCATTGGATAACATGACAGAGGAAAAGGTTATTGTTTCACATCATATATTTTGGGAATATATTGTGATAGGTATTCAAAATGTAACTCCCTATATATTTGTGAATGAAACAATGTAATTATGTTATGGATGCCACATGTTACAATTATTTTTTATGATTTTTATATGTAATTGAAACATATTATGATATCAATAGGTGTGTTAAAAATGATATATTTTTTATATATTGATGTAATAATGAAGTAATTCTTTATTTTATAACCCATAATGATATTTGTATTCTCAAAACAGGTTTTTGAAAAAAAACTTAGTGTATAAGGTTGGGTAAGATAAAGGAATAATTCAAGAAGATTTATATAAAGAAATTTTTTCTTTTTTTCTTTTGTGAATTTTTATTTTATGAAAAATGGATACTGAGTAGAAGAGTCTTCTTTGTAATATTTGAGATGTAATTAAAAATTTATGGACTAATTTAATAATACATAATACCTAAAACGGTTGTCAATTTGAATTATCAACTCAATTCAAGATTATATAATGTTTAATGATGGGGTCTGATAGTTGGTATTAGAGGTCGGTTTAGATACCTTTAGATGTTTGGGTGTTATCTAAGAATAAGTGACATATTCATAATGATTAGAATGTTTGAAAGAGTCATAGATATTTTAGATAAATTGAATGAGTTTTTGATAACATGAATTAGTATATCTTAGTATTTACCAACATCATAATATATTATATGATGTTTTTTCTGATATACTCACACTAAACTTTTTGGTTTTATTAAACGGATGGATCTATTAGTAACCAAAGTAAAATTTTATGTGAAAAAAACTATGATGGTATTATGAATATTCAACTAAATTAAATGGGAGATGAAATGTGATCTCTTGTGGTTATTCTCATCTAACTATCAGGATTCATGATTGACCACTTGAACCAAAGTTATTTCTATAAGGCATTGTACATGTGAGAAACAAATCCATACAGATACTCAGGTAATAATAATAAAGGTATGTATATCAAAAAACCTATGTGTCAAGGATGTGGAAAGAAAAACCTAGGATAATGCTTCAAAGGGGTGAGATGATGTTATTGATGTGGTAATGATGTTCATAAAACAAGAACCTTCCATTGAAATAGGAAGCATCTAGTTAACCTTAGGAAAGGGATAAAAGTTTGTTTCAAGGGATCAATAGAATGTTTTAAATGTGGTGTGCATGGTTATTATCTAAATACATGTCCTAAGAATAAGGATTCATAATTGGATTTGTAGGACCATCATAATGTATGTTTACTAATACCTAATTCTATTCTAACTGTGGATAGAGTAATGGACCGAGACCAATTAATGGTATGGATAATTTATTAGCAGATGTTTTGACATTATTGAATATTAGGATATTATTCATGTTTTAGTTTTTTTGAAATAACTATCACATAATTAGTATGAAAATAATGATTAATGGATCATGAATAATTTGTAATGAGTAAGAATTCTACATGTAATGTATTCAAGAGTTATGGTAGATTTTAGGATCATGAAATGATTAATTGTATTTAGGCTCATTGGATGATGGGATTACATTGGATGACTTTTTCCTGTATGTGAAACCTGGAATTTTGATATGTGAAAATTTTATTCAACAGAGAATTTCCATTTCATTTGTGGACATCATGGAAAACCTTTGGGGTCGATAAAGTCTTTTTATTTGAGGTAACATATGCTTGTTACATTTTGAGATGCAAAATTTATGGTATTAGATAACCTTTGAGGATAAAATTGGTTCTAGTTATTTTTTGGGAAATTATCTTATTTTTTATAATGTTATTATAATTATATGGTTTTAGATAAATGAAAACTAATAGGATTGGTGAAAACCCATCACATCTCGAAAGTACGCAAGTATCGAACCTACAATTGAAGGGCGACAAAGGAGCATCACTTAGTACCAACCTACGTGATGTCCCTAGTTAGTATGACTTATTATTTTTAGTTAAATGATTATATTGATCAATTATAAGTTTATTTATGATATTATATTTTACCAAATGGATATCATTAGTATAAGAAAATGTCATAGCGAATAAGTGATAAAGGTTGTTTTGGAAGAGTTTTCACTTTTGGGAACACTCTATACCTACGGAAAATATAATACTATGGGAATGTATATGTGGATTAATGGTTGAAATATTATTTTGGAGGATTATATTTTTGTTGGACTTATAGATATTTTTGTTATTTATGGAAATAATTAACCATTCATTAAGAATATGTGATTAGGTTAATTAATATATTGTATGAAACATTAAGAGTATCCAATGTTATTTAGATATTAATATTACAATTATTTAGGAAGACTATGTGATCAAATCCTACAAAATTTTGACATTAGAACATATTTTGGATTATTTTGAATAATTTTAACATGAATTGTATATTGAATGGTATTTTTGAGATTTTTGTATTGTTTGTTCAACTTTATAGATTAAGAGTTGTATGTAAATTTTATAAAACATTAACGTTTTTAGGGATCATGTGATCTTGTACTAACCATTTTGGTTTTAGATGATGTATAAAGTAAAGGGTAATATATAGATCATATTTTATGGGTTATGTGACTCACTAGAAGTTGATTCTACTACTTTAGGTGTGAGAAAGTCATCTTGAATTCTAATCGTTTGGATAAAAGATTAGTTTGTGGTATAAATTTATTAATGGCTGAAAGTCAATATGAAAATTAATTATATATCCTTATGTAATTAGTTAATATCATAATATAATTCCTCATATTTATGAAAGGGGACATAAAAAATACTATTGTCCATTTACTTTTCCTATTGGGGAATTAAAGACTGTATAACCTATCACAAGTTTTTGGTTTTCTAGTGGTTAACTTTCTCCTGATAATATTTTCTAATCACTCTCCATCAGAACATGACACTTATTTTGTCTTCCATATCCATGTTTTTGTGGAATCCTAGTATGTGTTATCTCAGGTGACCTTATTATTTCTCTTTCTTTATTTTAATGTGATACTTTTATTGAAACTATTTTCATTGTGGGGCTTTCAATGAAGTTTCTGAGCCCAATTTTAAAACTGTGAGAATACAATTTCCAAAAAGGGTGAAGGATGTAACAACCCATATATTTATAGAATAATAATTTTTTATATTTATTAATTCTTTTGTATAGTATTTTAATTTTATTACACAATGGGCAATTTTTTTTGATCGTGTACTCAACACAGAACAACATGTTTCTTTGAAAAAATACATGACCTAGACCTTTTAGTTATACAAAATATATAATATATTATTATTATTATTTTAAATGGAATTTAACGCCTAGCCATTATGATGGAAAGAAAAAATATAAATAACTAAAATATTGTAACAAATTATTTTAATTTTTTTCACTTTCATCCAATATATTTTAGAGGCTTAAAATAATAATGGATCCAACTTTAATCAAAAATACTCTAATATTTTTTAAAAGGCCAAATTAAAACCTTTTTTTAATGAAAGATTTTTAAATATTGTTCTTATTAAATTTTATATGTTCCATTTGAAAAACTCAACTCTTTATTTAGAAATAGGACATCAAAATTTACTTTGGGTAAATTTTTGGTATTTTTCTGATAATGTTTATTTTTTAATAAATAGTGAAAAATATTTCATTTTAATTCCATGTTGTTATTTAATATAATTTATTTATATAGTAATGTTTTTATTTTAATTGGTTTTAAAGTGTAATTGGATTATATATTTACCATTTAATTTATATTTTTTTATTGTATATAATTTCACATTGAAATTGGTCATAAACGAATGTCAACCATTTGAAAGTTATTATTTCTTAAAAAACATTCTTTTCAGTTTTGACAACAGGAAATAATTTTAAATTAGATTCTTCAAATTCTGTGTTTATAATTTATAAAAAAGGATACATATTTTTAATTAAGATATCCAAATTGGGTAAATCAGTATCTTTTATTTTTAAATATTATGAATAGTAACTTTAGTATATATTTTATTTACCATGGTTAAAGGGTAAATCTAGTAAATAAGTGTAAAAATTAATGTTATAATAATATTAAATTACCCTAACACATATCCAAACCATCTTGGTTGATACATGTACGACCAGGGGAATTCTTGAGTCGATTTTGGGACCCCATGGAGCCACTAGTAAGTGAAAATGATACTTTATAAAATAAAAATAAATTTAAGGAAAATATAACATAAACAAATATATTTTTGTAAAAAAATTATATTGGGTTATATAAGATATCTATTTGACTATAAATATTAATTGGAATTATGAAATGATTTAATACATCATGGTATTTTATTTATAATTTTTAGACACCAAACTAATAAATTTAATTATGACATAAGATGATATAGGTATTAACTTGTTAATTAATGTTTTAAATAAATGAGATTACAATTATAAAATAAATTTATTTTGAAACTCTTTATGTCATCCACAAATTTTAGGAATAAAAATGACATGTTATATTCTAATTAATAAATCTTTTATAAATAATCAAGGTTTTAATGATTTTTTAAAATTATATATATGAATAGTTTATAAAATGTCAAAACTGGTTTTTTAAAGCAATTAATATTTTATTAAAAGATAAAAAATCCTAAAAATCTAAGATTCATTAAATAGACATTTATTATGTTTAAATGGTTATTAATGATTTATTTTGGGTATTTTTTAATTTTATTTTTAAATATATAAAACATATATTATGAATATACAAGAGGAAATGGTAAAAGTTAAATTTGTTAACCAAGGGTTAAAACAAAAATAAAGTTAATTTTATACCCCAAACATTAATTAAACCCATTTTCTGAGAGGATTTATAATAAAAATCATCTTATATTCAAATATAATGTGTTTTGGACATTTTGGGTCAGAAAATAAATATATAATAAAATAATACTTCTAGACATTCCAAAAGAACCCCTCCTCCCTCTTATAGAAGGACTCCACCTCTTACCCATTACTGACACCTCAAAATCATCTTGGATCATCCAAAATCTCCACAAATAATCTCATGAAATCCCTATATTCTTCTTATAATCATTACCTTATTCATAAAATATTTCAAGAGATCCTTTTGGCTCAAATAAATAGAAGTTACGCGATTTCATGTAATGTATTCTTTCAAGATTCTTTACATTATTTTTCCTTCTACACTCCGTATGCTATTCTTATTTATAGTTTATATAAAAATACCATTATCAAATATATACTAGGCTGTTTTTATAAGAATTAATCTAACTAAACCTACACACCCATCCATCTAATGGTTACAAACATATTGTTTCTATGTACAACGAATAGTTGCCTCACGAAACAATTATTGTTCAATTTCCCCTACCATCTATTATGGTAGCCATTATTGTGGAACGTCAATTATATATGATATTTATTATCTTTATTTAATCCTTATATTTCTTTAATATTTATTTATAATATACCTTTACTCTTTCCATTTTGTATAAATACGGTAATTTCATTTGAGTAAGTGCAGACTACCGCCCCCTCAACATCATATGACACATTCATAACATACATGGAACATATAAACGATAGTGTTAATAAACATATGTAACATATATACAATATGGTATTATACAGGAATAAAAATATATGTATGTATCATTTGGTTTTATTTCCTTTAAAAATGAAAAAATGAAATGAAAGTAGCATTCATGTGTACGCACAGCTTACTGTCTCCATGAACAGTGTATTTCATTTTCATATATCCAAATGAATTGGAAAATTATAAATATATATATACTGAATATATATGATATATTTTATACTAAAATCGTGAATACAAATCTATATATAATGTAATTTTCACCACATGGACAATTTTTAATTAAAAAAATTTAATTTTTTAGTCAAGTTACGAACATGGAAAAATGAACGATATGAACTCAAATAATTAAAAAATTATTGTAGAAAAGAAATAAGTGATATAAAAGTATTAATAATCTTTAAAAATTTTCTCAATCAAGTTTATATTTACTTACATTTATTTCTCCGGATGAACAAGGAACATAGGTGAGGAGTCAGACTCAAGGTAAGGGAACTTATTATCCAAATTTAAATTCATTAGGTTAAACTTATACTTCTTGATTATGTCGTGAAATGAATGTTTTTGATTAAATTATGATTATTTTGGGCATAATATCATCTTATATTGTGTATATCTATATATATTTCACACATAATTATTTCATTGATTTATCCTTAATCAAATGAATGATACAATCATTGGAAGGTATTACTTATCAATCTCCTTTCATTGAGGCATATGTTGATATTTTTAACCTTACATATACAATAAGGTGTATATAAAACCATTTGGACATTTTATACCATTAATTAAGATATTATAATTATATTTATAGTTTTTTTATGTTAATATTTAATGATTTTTAATCAAGAGTTTCTCAAGTTGTAAAAGATTCTTTAACTAAAACATCGTTTTAAATTTTTTAAAGAGGTAATCTTCTAAATCCATATTGTTCATGTCAATATTTGAGAAATTATTTTAAGGATTTATTTATATGGAAATGAATTGTTTAATGTGTAAAAGCCTTTAAAACTTTAAGAGTGGTGTGGTATACCTGAATACAGAACTCAACTTTTTGAATGTTTTAAATGAATTTATTATGTCAATATCTTGAACCGACATCTTGGAATTGAAATGTGGAAATGTTATCCATAATTTATTCTAGTTAATTTTTAATGATTATGTTATGGTTATTTGGAATTGTTTATGAATACGTGTGGTTCTATGATAAACTTAGGGAGGGTGATCCCGAGATATCTTATCAATGAATTGGATAACGTGATAGAGGTAAAAATTAATGTTTCTCCTAAGAGATTTAGGGAATATAACTTTATGTGTTTTCCAAATGGAACATCCTATTCAACTGTGATAGCTAAATTTTATGTATGTTATGGATTTCGCAAGTTACCTTTATAATATATGATTTCTATGTGTTTTTCAGAAATCTTATGATTTCAATAGGTGTGATAAAGATCATATGTTTTGTTAGTATTGATTGTATAATTATTTAATTATTTATTTTATAACCCATACTGGGATTTTTATCCTCATCCCATGTTTTTGATATGTTTTTCATTTGGTATAAGGTAGGATAATAGAATGGGAGAATTCACAATGATTTATATCATGAAAATAATTATTATTTTATTTTAAGAATTTATATTTTATGAAAAAAATGGATACTGAATAAAAGTGTCTATATTTTAATATTTTAGATGTAATTTATTATTAATGGCCTAATTTTATAAAACACTAATCAAAAAAAATCATCACTGTGAAATATTAACATAATTCAAGATTATGTAATATTTAAGGATATGGCCTTAGACTAAGATAATTCTAAAAATGGTTGAGATTTTACAATATTCCCACCATATAAAAGCTCATCCTTGATCTTCACATACAAGAATTTGAATGATTATAATCCAAAAAGATCAGTCCATTAAGACCTCATATCTACTTCTCTTTCCCATGATTCCCCTATACACACAGCTATGTTTCCATAACATAAAAACTCTCTCAATTATTTTTCCCCACAACACATTGTCACTATTATCTAACAAACTTATAAGTTTCTCTACAAAGGATACCACTATCTAGATGTCAACCTCATACAAATCGATCACATGAGTAATTTTTGGGTGATACTACCGAAGTTGTGATACATGGAAAACATCATGAATAACACTATATCTCTAATGAAGAGCTAATCTGTATCCCACCGACCAGATTCTATACACTATCTCAAATGATCCAACAAACCTGAATTCTAATATACCAAAACTTCATCTTTTTGGTGGTACATACTAGGTGATCCCCAATGGAACACATAATAACCCTATATAAAATCATGGAGTCCTCTACATCTATCAGCATATGACTTTTTTCTACTCTATGTTATAACCGTATGTATTTTAATAAACTGTACAGGCTCCTGGTGTCTCCTTCTTGAGACTCACTCCCATAAAACTTGACTCATAATCCTCCATCTTACATAACAATGATCTATATGGACTACCATAAAGAGCCTCAAATTATTAAAAAAATAAATATTTTCATGGTACCTTTGTTATATGAAAACTCCACTGAAGCCATGATCAGTTCCCAAGATCCACCGACATTATGCACACTTGTATATAGCATTTTCTCAATAACATTATTAGTATGTTTTGAAAACCCATCTATATGTGGGTGGAAATATTTATGAAATAATACATGTGTTCCATGAATTGTTTTCAATCCTTTCCAGAATCCTAATTTAAAACATGAATCATGATCTAAAACAATATTTGATGGCACTCTATGCTGATAGAATATCTCATGAACATACAATTCTCTGAACTGTTCTTCCGTAAAGGATCCTATTATAGGGAGAAAATATTCTTCCATTGTTAGTCAATGCAAAATGACCCAAAAAATAATTTATCCTATGTTTCCCTGATTGACCAACCACCAAATCCATGGTCAAATCTTCACACTTCCATTTCAAGATAGGCAACTGTTATATTAAACCTCCAGGTTTTTGATTCATTTCCTTCACATAGTGGTAGGTGAAGCATCTTGTAAAAATCATACTATCTCATTTTTCATTCCTTTCCACAAAAACTACCTTGGTATGTTATGGTACATCTTGGTTACGCCTCAATTCACTGCCCATTTTGCGACATTAAATTCTCACGTGAGTCCCTCTCGCATGCTCGAAGGTACCAAAACGTGATTGATTACATAGATGCACTCATCTTCATCTATCAACCAGTATGATGATGTCTCCCCTCTTTTAATGAATTCCCTAAGGTATATGAACATTTGATACACATATTTTCTATCCCTAAGTTACCTCAAAAGTGTCGACTCCACTAAAAATCAAACCATATTCACCATATTTTGACTCCCCTCAACCACTACATGAATTTCAGCCAGAAAGGCCATCATCATAAACTCTGAACTCGAATCTAGAACCATTTGAGTCTTAGTATACCTATTCATGGAATCACCCACATAATTTCCCTTCCAAAGAATATATCACTATTAAAAATTTAAAGACTATATATACACATCCTATCTCCACTTTCGATGATTTAAATCACTCTATGAAATTACATACATCATGATCACTTGATATATATAGATGGTAAACTTTTCTATGAAAATATAGTATAACCAACATAGAAGATAAAAAATCTCTACTACCAACTTGTAGTCATGTGTAGGGTAATTCAATTCATGAGGCCTCATCTTCTGAGACCCATATGCCTCTACTAGATCCACCTACATCAGTACAACTCCATGTCTTATCCCGGAACAATCAGAATATAATGTATGCTCGTCACCTAACTCCAGTAGGATCAAAGTTGGAACTGATGTTAAGTGATTCTTATAATCCAAAAAATATCTCTCACAATCCTATTAAAATCCAAACATTACTCCCTTCTTAGAGAAGCCCTAAATCAGTGCATCCATATGGGATAAGTTATTGATGAATCTCCTGTAATAACTAGCTAATCCCATGAAGCATCAAATATTTAAAACAATATTGGGATACTCCCATGAAACCACTGCCTGAACCTTCTTTGGGTCAACTAACACACCTTCCATCAAGATGATGTGCCCGAAGAAGATGACACTGTCATTCTAAACCTGATAGTTGTATATCCTGGAATATATTTCATGTTATCATAGTGTACCCAAGATGATTTAAATATGTTTGGAATGATCTCCATGTATCTTGGAGTACACCACGATGTCATCCACAATTAGCACCATGAATTGATCACGATACAGATGAAAGATCAAGTTCATAAAAGATTTAAACAATGGTGGTTCAATTTTTAACCCACAATGTCTTAAAAATCCAAAAGGTACATAACTTCTTTTGAAAGTAGACCTATGTATATTTGATGTCTGTACACTCACATGATGTGATCGTGACCTCAAATTAATCATTGAGAAAACACAATCTCCTGTCAACGTGTCAAACATGTCCTCCATACGTGGACGTGGGTATCAGTTCTTCACAGATATTTTTTCAGTATTAAGTAATGGAAACACAATCTAGACTCATGTCATCCTTCATTTAGAGAAAAATAAGGGATCCCCAAGATGACATACTTGGACGGATAATTCCCTAATCGCCAAACTCCTCAAATTTGGTCTTAAGAATTTGGATTTCAGTCAGTGCCAATATGTATGGTGGAATAGACAATGGCTCAGCCCCTACTATGATCTCAATAGTGAATTATACATCTTCCTCATGTGTTAGTTCCAGGAAGTCTTTATAAAAGAAATCATGAAACAATTCAACTAATTTTGGAAGAACATATTTCATAACAACCATTCGTAACACCAAAAGACTAGAAACGTTGGTTCTCATCTCTTCTAGATGTTGAGTAATTGGACATGCTCGTACTACCTGTATATCCCACTCTCCATGATTAATATACTTCTCAGCCTTATTGGCACAAAGATTACTCTCCTATGATAACAATAAATATGCGCTCGTTAGGTGACTTGCAATTTTTTGCCTATAATTAGGTCAAAACCCATCATATCATGAACAATGAAATCCAATGGGAAACAATATTCCCCAATATCTAGTGAAAATACCATGAATTGATAGACATCTCTAGACAGCACACCCAATGGTGTATCTATAATCATTATCCCACTCACAAATTCCACTGTTAGGCTCATGCCATCAACCCATTTTTCCAATATATTGGAATGAGAGGCAACAATATAAAACAAAGAACTACATATAGTATAAGATACTAGAATAGTACCTATTAGTATCGATGGCCTAGTATCTCTATCCATATGTGTAGGTTTCACTACATGTAACTATGTTACCCCACATCTCTATGATGATGTCTAAATCCCCTTTATTGCACCACCTTGGTCATATCGGCGTTCCTACCCAAAAGTTCCATATCCACCAACTCTACCACCTAGGCCAACATATCCCCAACTGTAAGCCCGTTATGGTGTAAAGGATCCTCTTCCCATACTCCGAATCTTCCTATATACCAATTCAATATCAATAAATCCTATTTCCTATAAATAATCAATAGATCTCCCATGATGCCACTAGATCGACAATCTAATTGTCATCGGTAATAGTGTAGATGATAGTGTCCTAGCATACCACATTTATGATAGATCACCCAAGTAAGGTCATGTCTAGCAGACCCTTTTATACTAATACCATGCATCCATCATCCTTGGAAAACGTTTACCTAATGGATCTTCTTTATCTTTGATGTTCCCCCTCAAAAATCATCCAATAACAACTACTTGTCTAACATTGGAAGCCTCCCTTAGGTTCCCTTAATCTAAGAGAGCATGTTGCACCACTTATACAAAATTCTTCATCCTGAAGATATTCACCTTGAAAATAATCTCAAACATAAGTCAATCATAAAAATTATTCACCATAAATACCTCATCTCCTACCAAATATCGATAAATGTGTTGAAGATCAATGTAGTGTCCAACATATTCAATCACCGGCATCCTCTCCTATGTCAGATGCATGAACTCAGTACCTTATCTTGTCTCATCATCTATGGATAAAATGTTTCCAAGATCCTCTCAAATAATTCCTTCTATATAGTGTCTCAATTCTCTCTAGTTCATGC
Source organism: Viscum album (assembly GCA_963277665.1). Taxonomy (NCBI): domain Eukaryota; kingdom Viridiplantae; phylum Streptophyta; class Magnoliopsida; order Santalales; family Viscaceae; genus Viscum; species Viscum album. The sequence goes on along the minus strand of OY728148.1, from coordinate 1,916,296,509 downwards.
TTGAATTCCCCACTAGTACTTTGATGATCTCAGTATCATTCAAGTAGTCATCATTAGCATCCTCTCTATGAGAGTCACAAAACGTTCGTGTATTGTTTCTATAGACTCAAACTAAAATTTATATCCCTTTCGTCCTCCCTCTATAGTAAAATTCACTATGTACTACAAATGAAACGGTGTTATCTACTCAGACATATTTCTAAAAACTGAAACTTGTCAGGTTTCCTATAATTGTATAAATAGAGGAAAGTTATCTCGAAACTACTAACATTCTTCTCTAGTAGTCAGGATAAGTGTCACATGTTCCCTATTAAAAATAAACTTCCTAGGCATGCCCCTTGGTCATCCTCTCAACAAAAGACATTAAAGAATACTCAATACAATTCATCACAAAAGTATTAGGTCTCATAACAAAACCTTATAAAATTTACCTAAGAGGATGTAATCACAACATGTATTTTTCCCCACCACGCCACGTAGTCAAAACAGAGGCACTATCACTACCAATAACCATCCTACTCATCAGTTTTAGTTAACAAGGGTAAACACAATATCATAATCAACATTCTCATTTATATAACAAATTATTCTATTTTTACATCATTTTCTAACTACCTTTTACAATTCATGTTAGGCACCAATTTTAAATTCAATCTTAGAAACAAGTAAAATTGGTTATGTTTGAAAATTTTACCCATAAGTTATTTCCCAAACATTAAAAAAATGTTGTGTGTCATAATAACCATGAGTTACAAGAATTATGCATTCATAATCAAGTCTTAATCCATTTTGGAATAAGATTCATTACTCAAAATTTCTCAATAATAATCCTAAAATAACAACACAAGTGTTTCACCAAAGATGAAATAATATTCATCTATAATATAAAACACCAAAAACAAAAAACCCATTCTGATTACTTGGGTTTTACCCCAAAACAGTATTTGTAACTCCCTTGAATGAGCTTATTAACAAGTCCTAATTCTTCATAGTCTTCTATCTACAATTTCATTAATTGTAAGTCAAAATAAGAAGAATAAAAATAGGATCATTGATAGTACTTTGTAACATCCCAAATGAGGAGACATTCGACGGTGCACGAATTGATTGGTCGCATGACTTGAAGTGTGCCTCCACGTAAACTAGAGGCTGTTTTCTAGAATCATGGGTTTGATAAGACATTAATGGGGATACAATAACCTATTTTATCATATTAAAAGATTTGTGGAAGTAAATAACCAACATCGTATGAATATAAAACCAGAACAATATTCATGTCACAAGATAATGAAAAAGGAAAAGAGTACTTATATAAACGGGAAAATTTCATTTTTCAATATAAATATGAACTGGATGGAATGAAACCATAAATATATACAAAAAGACCCCATAAGATGGTTCTGAACCATGTCTTGTCTACTTATCTATGATCCATCTGATTTTAGCAATCCATCCCAGGGAATTTTTCCTTATCATGTCTTGGAACAATACAATCTATTTAGGTACGCATCATGTAGGCCAAATAGGGTGTGAGTATAACATAGAAGTCCACCACCAATGGTGTCTAAAACCAGTACAATTAAATGATAGTGTATGAAATTCAATATGAAATATGTACAGGTATAAATAGAAATTTATTACAATGTAATTTATTCTTATTTAACTACATTAATTCTAGGGTTCCAACGGAAACTTGCACACCAATACTAGATTCTCTTCATTCCAAACTGTGATGTGTTCCCTAGGTAACATCATATCTTAATACTTGCTTATTCCTAGATCTCTGAGTATTCAAATATTTTATGATATCTCATTTCCTGATTCAAATCATTTTGGAGATTGAAATTTTCTTGTGAGTGTCTATAACCCGGATTACCGTTATTTCTACTCTTTAATTGTACATTTATATGAAACAATACTAAATTCACCAATATAAAAAACATAAGTAAGATGACTATGTTACCATGATTAATTCTCAATAGAATCACCAGGTTCCCATTCTATTAGTCATATGTATGAAGACCATGTTAACATGAATACTTATCCTTAGAATAACTTTGTTCCCATTCATGACTCATAATAATGATTGACATGTTACCATTTTTACATCTAAAATTAGAATAACCATGTCCCATTTACTAAAAAAATAATTAATTTTTCATTTAATTATCCACTTCAATTCCCATACTAATTCAAAAAATAATTAAAAACCTCTAATCTTCTAGATAACACAACTATAACCTAAATGCCAAAATCCCAATAATTAATTAACCAATATCACAATACATATCCCATAATTAATTTTATTTAATTAATTATCTAATTCTTGATTTCAAAACTTTTTAATTAATCCCACAATTAATTATCTAGATCATAATCTCAAAGATCTTAATTTATTCATAATTAATTATCTCAACTTATATAATTTGATATCTCTTAATTAATCCATAGAGTAATTATCATGATTTCAATCCGTAAATCATTCAAAAAAATTACCATATTAATTACCTAATAGGGTATCCTAATATACCCGTGATTAATTCCTCAAATAATATAAAAAATTGACAATGTTTTGATAAATCAATTGGTCAACCTATGTCGCCAATTTAAGGAGAATCAGTTAGTAAAGTATGCTAGAATTTATATAATTTTTATTTATGTATCAAATCAATTACAGTGTGAATTAGATTATAATATACATAGATCAATTCGTTTATAGAAATTCTCTTAATGAATATCACATAAATCCAAGCACAACAATGATGTAGATTTGAGTTTCGCATCTAAATCAAAAAAAAGGATCAAATATATCAAGATCATAAAAATATAGATCTATATCTAAGATAATATGTCTATATATCCCCAATTTGGATTATATCATATGAAATAGAGAATAAACTCCTCAAAATATCATGGAAAGCGACAGGATGGGCATCAAGATGAGATCCACATACCTAGAGAAGAGAGGATCATTGATTTGGGATTTAGATATTGAATAACAGAGGTTGAGGGGCCTTTTAACCCCTCTGGAAAGTTCTAGGATCACCCAAAATCATCATCTCCAGAGCCGAGGTAGAATATGAAGTGACTTAAGGGATCATGGGATTTAAAAAAAACTATTATGAAATGAAACTACACACATTGTTTTTTATTTATGGGTAAACTATTTCGAAAACGATGTGGAAACCACGTGGGTCTCACTATTAAAGGTTTCACTCTTTCCTTGGATTGGATTCAATATTATTTCAACTGTGTTCCAAACATGAGACCCTCTATTACTTAGTTCAGACAGTCAGCTGGGTTGGGTGTAGGGTTTACCCTAACCATGAACTAATCACACACACACCATTTTACTCAATATTTTATAAAAACACCTCCCAAACAGAAACCATGACAAAAATACAAACAAAGGTACACATATAAGCATGAAATGTAACTAAAATCCATCCTGACATAACTATCGAAGAAGTCATGATCCTATAACATAAATGATCCCCAATATGTTTTTAATATATTAAAAATTATTTATTAAATGTATTTTACAAATGATTAAATTTTCATAAAAGGATTCAATTTAATCATATATAGTATAGATAAATACGCATAATTTCCTTTAAATTAAATGTTAATATAATCATCTTATCATTATACAAAAAAGGAACTTCTAAATCATTTTATTGTGATAAATGAATATTGTTATTAATATTCTTGGATTGTTCGGAATTACATGCTGACATGACCATCATTTCTATGAATATTCCATTTTATACTTATAATGATATTTTTCTCGAATATGATTCCTAATATTTTTGAAATATTTAGTTTCTAAAATTAATTATCAAATAAAAGGATTATCAAATTTATTTTTTTTAATTATATTAAAAATAAATAAAAAATCATCAATATTGTTTTTAATGATCTTTTAGTGGTATATCAATGGATGAATGACAAAAATTATTAATACACCAATGATTATATATTGAATTGATACCATTTATGTCCTTACTCTAAATGGTTTATAATTGTCATTAACATGGATTGTATTATAATTTAGTTTATTGATTCAATTTTTTAGTCACTAACTTTTCCTATAATTAGTCACGCTCCTATGGATATTTATTTTCTTAAACCATATTTCATTTATACATATATTGTTTAAAATTTAGATTCATTTTTTTGAGTAGTAAAATATTTATAATTATTTATGTTTTAATCAATAGTGATATCTTTTTGATAAGGAATAATGATCCAGAATGATATAGATTATTCAATAGATCAGGAATGATTTGGACAGTCGGTGATGTGTGTGGCCCATAAATTTATAGCACATCAATGCATCAATATGTAACATGAGACAAAATAAGTGGTCTAAACCATATGTGTTTTTTCCCATATGTTTTAAAGAATTTTTTCAAAAGGCCTAGATAGTTAATGTATATTAGTAAAATCAATATTAGTTTATACCAAGTACATTTTACTATCTTTTGACTGGACTTGATGGTAGTAGTTTCCATATGACTGATACATGACATTCAATAATTAAGCATTTCCATCATTAAAAATTCATTTATTATTATTCATCCAATATTCTAAATGTTATTATATGTGGATATATTTTTTTCTAAAATTATTAATTAAATGGAAACTATTTTATGTTATTTAACATTCTATATTGATTATTCCTTGTCTAGTTATTTAAATGTCTAGTGTACTAAGATATTTTCATCATTATTGTGATTATTTTTATTGATTCATGATAGTTTCCACTATTCGTATGCATTACAATGTATCTAACCCAACCATTATTTTTCTCTTTTCTATATAATCCATGACATGTACTACGTCTGATAATAATGGATAATCCATAGGTAATAATTTTATTCCTGAAAAATGTATAATTTTAGCAATCAAATTTAATGTTAGACTTATGTATGTATCTAGTTTATGGTGACTATTAATAAATTCATCCATCCTAAAAGTTATTGCTTGTATATCACACCATTATAATAAAAATAAGACTACCTTTAGGTTTCTCACATCTAAGTATCTATGAATTCTATGTGTGAAGTATATATTAAAATTGCATATATCATTATATGAGATTGATATATCATTTCACAGTATCAATGAGAGAGATATATGGAGGAGGAAAATGTCTTTCAACATTGATTAACAAAAAAATAGGCATTAATCTTTAATTTTAGTGTTCCTAATTATTAGTATTACTAAATTGGTTCACTTTTTATCTGTTCTCATTGATGAGTGTTTAAATATCCAAAAAACATCGATAATAGTTAAACTGATGATATTTATTTCTGCATTAAATATTTTTCAATGAATACAATATTAATATATTTTTATTTAAAATATAATGTTTTAGATTTTATAATTTTAAAATTATTAAATTGTAATTCTTTTGAGAATTATAAAATTAGGTAGGACTTTGGGTGAATTTGTTCCCAAAAAAAGAATATTTTTTTGGGAAAAATTAAAAATTCAATTTTTTTTCAAATACAGTCACATTTATGAATTTTCCATGAAATGTGATTAAATTAAATATTGTTAAAAACTAATTTACAAGACCAAATATATATTTATGAATTAAATGGTTTTCTAATATACAATACTGAATATAGATATCTAGAATTGGCATTTTTTAAATTGATGTAAAATTGTTAATTAAATTAAATTATTTCTATTAATTTTTTTCAAAATTATTACACAGAATAATGTTTTATTTGTTTTCAATGTCAAATTTAAAATAGCTTCCATTTTTGAAAATGATTCAATTAAATCCATATGAATTTAAATTTAACATTATTTTATTATAAAATAATTTCTAAGCATTAAAATGAATATTTCTAAAATAGTTCATTGTTGTGATACACATAAATTTTTTTAAATTAATAATAAATAATTTAATAAATTTCATAAAAAAAATTTACTTCATATTTACAATTAAGAAGATCAAAATTTATAATTAGTTCAACTTTATTTTTCATCATAATTAATATTAATAATGGGAATAATTGTGATAACATTAATGGTTAAAGGGGTTAAACTGGTGATTAACACCAATTCAAACGGTAAAAAATATCCTTGAACATAATTAAATTTCATTATATGGTTGGACGTAAATAGAAACCCCTTATATTGTCAAAATAAATCAATTTCATGAATCTTTCATGTGAGTAAGACAATTTATTTAATTTCAAATTATGGATATTTACAAGTGTTCCCCACCCATCAACTGTAATAGGGAAATTGTTCATAAATCTTATTCTTTCCATTTGACCTTATTTATTTTGGCCAATAAAGGAAACAATGGATCCTTAATAATCCACTCAATTTCCTAGGGGATCTTTTGACACCAAAATGACAACCATTCCATGCTAATGGTGTAATCTAAATGAGGCATTACAGATAAGAGGTATAACTCCAAAAATTCATGATTCTAGTTTATTTAATCTTATAACTCATTTATACATATCATGTGCATTAGAATATAATAAATTTATAATATATAAAATATTGTATTTTTAATCTTTATAGTAAAATAAATTTCCATATCACCATCAATATTATGGGAAATAAAAAACACAACTCACACATATAATATCATACCACCTCCATGAATAGATGTATTTTTTTCAATTAATGTCACAAATGACCGATAATAAAAAATTTATTAACAAATATTTATTTTGTTTAAAAAATATTTATGTACACTTTAAAATATTATATTATATACCATTTTTCCATTTCATACATTGAAAATGAAAATGTTTCTCATGAGTATATTTCGTTTAACACGTCCACAAAGTGATCTAATTTTTTTCATTAATTTATTACATTTTTTGTAATAATAAATTATTTAATGAATAAAATTAATATTTATAATTAGTTTAAGATCTTTGAAGCATGTCATTTTTCTATAAAATTTGTTATTTATCCCTTATATGTTTGTAAACATCATTCTCCCATATGTATGAATTAATATGTCTATGAAGTGACATTAAGAATTTTTCATGACCACCATTCATCATCAATTTTAAAATTTCATTTAAATTGTAAAGAAGATAATTATGTCATGATTAATATTTTTGAGAAGGTCGTAAAATTGAAATTTTCCCTATGGTTAACCTACAGATACTATTTTCTAAAAATGAAGAAAATATTATTAAAATATTCAACATGAACTTTTCAAATTAAAATAATATATAAGACTTGGTGAAAAAAAAACCAAATATACTATGATAAGAATTTTTTCTATAATATAATAAATTATTTAGTGATTATTTATGTTTAAGTATTCTATGTTAAATTGGTATTAGTTCTCTATTACAAAATCCGTCTATTATCTTCACCTCTGCTTATTTCTATAGTATTCTTGTATTGTTTATAGATTTGACTATATTTTCTAATAAAAAAAATCAATAAAATGTTTGTTATAGAAGTTTAATGTTTTTCATCGTAGTCTGGTGTACTTTGTCATCTGTTTATATACTCATGAAAATATTTTTAATATTTTTTTTACTATGATATAGTTATTTTTAATGAAATTATTAACTATTTTTGACATTAATTAAATTGTATAAAAAAATAATCATTTCATTTTGGAATCAAGGTATATATGAATTTTTACCACAAGTATGAAAGGAAGAATAAATTTAATAATTTTCTAGTCAATGTATTTTCGCACAATAATAAAAATTATTTTCACCAATTCAGAATATATATCATTCCTTGCTTATTATAGAGAACCAACCCCAGATGACCTAACATGTCACATGATATGGCTTACCACAAGCTAGAAAATGAATCTCCTTATACGCAAAAGGATTTAGATTTATCGAATTATTTGATCATAAAAATTTGAGAGACTATACCCTATTCATAGTGTAATATAAAAGTAGAAACAGTCATGACATCTTCCAAGATAAACATCAAACTACACTAAACATTAAATAGAAAATATCATGGTACAATAAATGAAATGTTTCGTACATTCATACCATCTCAATGGATGGAAAATAATAATACATGGTCTTTTAATGGGTTGAATACATATAGAAAATTCGCTAAATCAATATAAATACATTAGGATCGACAGTTGAATATGAGATGAACCACTTACCCATTCCTATGACTAGAAATGTGCACTATCCCAATATTGAGACATTTTATGAGTGGTACAACTCAATAAATATAGATTAGGCCTCCCAAAGACCATGTATGCAACATGATCTCTGTAACACCCGAGACTTTTATTTTATATAAATCATCAATGGAATCTTTTTCTACACAACACTTTCTTGGCTTGCTTTACACGCAATCGCGACCTTCCTCGATAGCTTGCGTCGTACACAATACCGAGTTTCACTAAAAAACAATATGCTATTAAAACTAGCCGTTATGAATAGTAATAACCACTTTTTGAAATTTTATAAATTTTATTTTTCAAAATGGACTTCATTTTTGGACTCAGAATATCGAAATTAGCCTAGGGTGAAATTTTGGTATTTTTCTGAAAACTTTCAATTTTTGATGAATAGTGAAACTACTAAGTGGTAGGTTAAAAACTGAATTTTGCATAAAACTTAATTTTACCGCTTCTGTGAATGAAATTTCAAAAATCTGACAGACACGGTTGATATCAGTAAGTAAAATGTGGTTCAATGAGATAAAAATAATTTTTTGGTGAATAGTAACTTTTTACTATTTTTACCGCGGTTAATAGTAAATAGGGTAGCTAAGGGTAAATATGATTTCAATATTACCCTAACACATGTCCTAATTCTATTGGACAAGTGTAATTCGACCAAAAACAAACTTAGGAATAAAATATGACCATTTAGGCCCACTTGAATTAGATTAGGACATTTATTATTAATTTATTTAAAGAATGGTTAAAATAGTTAAATTTAAAGTTTAATAAGTAAATCATTTTTAATATGGGGTTATACATAAGATAAATTCGATTGTAAATATTCATTAGAAATCTAAAAAGATTTCCTACATGATAGTATTTTATTTGTAATTTTTAGACATCAAATAATTTAATTTATTTATGACACAATGATGATGCAGTAATTATCTTATTAATGAAATATTGACATAATTGATGTTATAAACACCGAAATAAATGTAATTTGGGACTTTTTATGAATTCCACTAATTTTCTAGGTTACTATGATATATTAGTGTTGATTTAATCAACTGGGTTCGAACATATAATTCTGTTATGACTTTCACAAAAATCATATATCAAATAGTGTCAAAATTGACACAAAATAGTTTTTAAATCAAATATTATATTATTAATTGTAATTTTATCCCTAAAAAACTAAGGTTCGGCCAAATGACTTAGATAAGAATATATATATTAATAATAAACAATTTTGGGTTCGTTTGGCATGTTATAGTAAGTGTATTAACCATATAGTGAAAGAAAACAAAAAGACATGGTAAAAGTTAAATTATTTAACTTAGAGTTAAATCTAATTGATAAGGTTAAAATAATACCCTTAACATGTCTAAATATTATTGGTTGATAGGATTGCGACCCTTCCCCACTTTAGCTTCGAAATAAGACCCTTTGGAACCATTATAAACCGATTTTTACTTTAATATAAAATAATATTTTGAGATATTCCTAAGGTGCCCCTCTCCTCCCTTATAAAAGGGCACCTCCTCCCCCTCCTCCTCACACCAAATTGAGCACTCAAGCTCGGCCAACCCCTGCCATTTTCTCCTCTCCACTTCACTAGAATAATCCTAGATGTCCTGGTCTTCTTCAAAGACCAATCTTAGTTCCCTAAGTGGAGAATTCAAAGAGGCGTTCCAAAGAAGAGGTAATATCCATTACCGATCTTTTCAATTTCTTTCTTCTTCAACTTCTTCTTCTTTAGTTGTTTCATGATAAAGTAATAACATCAGTATTACTTACATACTGATATGTTATTATAAATATGAAACAACCCTAATTCACCTTCTATCCATCCTACGGAAAAATGAAATCACCGCGCGTGCGTACGTACGGAATACCGTCTCCACGCCGTGGTGTAATCTATTTTCCACCACCACCTTACAAGGATGGGTATAATGGTGTAATGAGTAACTATTTATGATTATTATAAAGTGATATTGATACTGAAATAATATACATAAACTCCAATACAATTCCACGATCATAGGAATGATATCATCACTCGTGCGTACGTACGGAATACCGTCTCCACGATGTGATGCGACTCATTCTACATGATCATCATTACATATTAATTATATAAATGAATTGAATGAATAAATATGATATATGTTACACTAATACCATTCTGTATATAAGGTATCTATAACCTTAAAAGAAGAATAAGAATTTATTCGACAAAACACACATAAGAACAAAAGGCAATAAAGACCCGAGTAACAAGTAACAATGAAATATTACTAATAAGAAGCTATGAATATGACCATATATGATATCATATCAATATGTATGATTCTGGAATAAGTCAATAACATTATTTAAACCATTATACAGGAGCTTCGGACACATACAAAGCAAATCGGACCTAAGGTAAGGGAAATATCACAATCTCATTTTTATCCGAGATTGTTTATTCGTAAGTATTTACTGGGGTGTATTTTATCATCCACATCCATGTTTCATCAATATGTAATATTATTTCCATCCACCTACAATTGTTTAAATCCATTTTTACCCTTCGGTGAGTTTTAGTAATATGTATGAAAGGAATCTTTTGTCATTTTTCGTACGAGGTACTTTTTGACTTTTCCGACAAAAGTACGAAGAATGTTTTTTTAACTTATACGGCATGAATGGATTTTTAAAACATTATTTCCAAGAATCTTCCTTTACAAGTTTTCAAGTTTATTTTTAATCAAATTCTTTTAGTTTAAAATTGTATAACATGTTAAGAAAGGAAAAGTGTTTTTGAAGTAGAAAGGATATTTTCCTCAAGAATGAAGTTCAATTATTTTATCAAAATTATTTTCCATCTAAGATAATAAAAGGGTTCTGTTTTTATACCTATTATTACATGGATTTGATTATGTTGTGATGGAAATATTTTTATGAATTCCTTTATCTTATATGAATTGTTTTATGATGTCATGTTGTTTAAGAATCCCATTTTTATTACATGGGTTACGTTATGATTTATGATTTATGATTATGTGGCACACATAAGAAAGGATTCATTATAAGATGGGTGGGACCTATATCTCCCTCCAATGCATTGGGTAAAGATTTTATATCTCATGAGATAGACAGGGCTGGAACGGTAGGTTATACCGGTTCAGTGAAACAGGACTGAAACGAGGGTTACTCGGTTCAGAAAGGGACTTTGTCCACTAAGATAGTCATGGCAATGAGTCATGACTAACAAGAAATGATTTTCCATGATTATGTGTGCATGCCACAAAGTTTCAAGTTTTATGTTTTGATTATGGGGATCTCATTTTCACTTCTATGATTTATTCCATGTTAAGATATTATGATCTCTTTTGCAGGTTTTGATTTTCAAAAAGATATGATATTATTTTTATTTCCTTTATTTTCCCTTGTTGAGCATTTGAGCTCACCCTTTTATGTTTTCTTTTCCCCAGGTCAGGAAGATGGATATTAAGTAGAATATGCTAAAAGGGACCCTAGATATGATGAAATAAATGGGAGACACTGTAGAAGATTTATGAACCAGTTGTTTATGTTTCCCAGTTTCTAAAGACACTATACCTATACGGTCCTTTGTGGTTTTATCATATGTTGTAATAAGTGTGCTTCAATTTTTGAAGTATTAAAAATGTATGTAAAGTATGGGTCGTTATAATTGGTATCAGAGGAAAGGTATAGTCAACCTTTGGAAACTAGGATGTGAAAGCCTTAGTAAGAACCCTAAGGATAAGTCTAAGCATAGAACACAGTCTTAGTGTTTTAGAAATGGCCTTGAATAACCTAGGATAAGACCTTAAGCATGAAAATTTTATTCTTGAATTATGTGGTTTTCCTATTATAATTAGTGTTGCTCAGACTATTCTTCTTGGTTTTAGTCAATGGCTGGAACATGAAGGAACCGTGTTAATGCAGAATGCGATGGGCAATGCAATGATTGTCCCCCTGAGCAACCAAACGATATGGGAGCTGGAATACAAAATCTTGTAGCCATGCTCACACAACTTTCTCAAGCTATGAATCATGGAGGACTTCCAAACGAGCAAAGGAAGGAGCAACATTCTGTTGAATCCTTCATGAGGCAACGTCCACCTTCTTTCAGCGGGTCTACTGATCAATTAGTTGCTGAACAATGGATTAGTACTACTAAAAAGATATTTTCAGTTCTTCAATGTTCTGAGCATGATAAAGTCATCCTAGCAGTGTATCGTTTGGAAGGAGATGCTGATCAATGGTGGAATCTTATTAAGAATACGAGGCAAAGGGATGAAATTGAGTCTATGGAATGGGATGAGTTCAAGAACTTATTTTTCAATAAGTACTTCCCTCGTATTCTCCGAACAAAGATGGAGAAAGAGTTCCTTGAACTGAAGCAAAGGGATGATGAATCTGTTAGTACCTATGAAGCAAATTTTACAAGACTTGCAAGGTACGCTTCTGGTATTATTATACAACGTGAGAGTAAGATCGATCGATTCTTTAGTGGCTTAAAACCATGTCTTCGAAGGGCGTTATCCATAAGGGACTTCAATAGCTATGAGGAAATCATTTGATGTGCTCTCAAAGTCGAGATGGAGATTGGAGTAACCCATCAGTCACATGGGTTTTATAAGAAGAGGAAGATGGAATTCAAAGAAAAATCTAAAGAGCACACGGAAAAGAAGATGAGCTTTTCCTTATGTTCAAAGTGTGGAAAGAAACATGGAGGGAGTTGTCTTAAAGGGACTAGTAAATGTTTTAAATGTGGAAAGGAAGGTCATCGGGCATTTGAATGCCGTGATAATGGGAAGAAGATGTCTAATGACGCAAACAAAGGAAGGGATACACAGAATGAACCTACTACACTTCAATGTTTCAAGTGCAAGGAGATGGGGCATTATGCCAATCAATGACCAAATCCAAGGGTTGATGATGATGGTCGACGTCAACAAAATCTTAAGGCTAAAGACAAAGGAAAGTCAAATGCAATTTCTATCAGCGATGTGGAGTACGATAACGAAGTGGTGAAAGGTACACTTACCATCCACTCTAAAGTAGCAAATGTTTTATTTGATTCTGGATCCACCCACTCTTTTATTTCTGAAAAATTTTCTAAGGGTATCATCGTATTACCTCAACAATTAGATGTTGAGTTAGCTGTGACAACACCTAATGGCACAACAGTCGCATCAAAAGTTTATAATTCTTCTCCGATCGAAGTTTGTGGGAAAGTGCTTCCTGAAAATCTTGTGATCCTTCCTTTAGTGGAATTTGATGTGATTCTTTTCATGGATTGGCTTTCTCCACATGGAGCTCATATCAATTGCCAAAGAAGGGAAGTCACATTTCATATTCCAGATCAATCTGCGATCGTATACCAATGCAAGGATGAACATAACCTTCCAGTGGAAATTTCATCCATCTTATGGGTATTGATTCCACTAAATGAAGGTTATTTATCTCAAATGGTTGGTGAGAAACTCATGATAAAGAATATTCCCATTGTACAGGAGTTTGATGATGTCTTTCCGGAGGAATTACCGGGTCTTCCACCAAATCGTGAAGTTGAGTTTTCAATAGAACTCGTACCGGGTGCTTTGCCTATCTCAAAGACACCTTATAGAATGGCCCCAATTGAGTTGCAGGAATTGAAGAAGAAACTCCAAGAGAATCTTGATAAGGGATTCATACGCCCTAGTGCGTCACCTTGGGGAGCACCTGTTCTATTTGTTAAGAAGAAAGATGGATCAATGAGACTCTGCATTGATTATCGAGAACTTAACAAGATCACTATCAAGAACAAATATCCTCTCCCACGCATTGATGACTTATTTGACCAACTACGCGGAGCTCAATACTTTTCCAAGATTGATCTTCGTTCAGGGTATCATCAATTAAGGGTCAAAAGGGAGGATATACCAAAGACGGCTTTCCGTACAAGGTATGGACACTATGAATTTATAGTAATTCCATTTGGTCTTACTAATGCCCCTGCTATCTTCATGGATCTAATGAATAGTGTCTTTAGAGACTATCTTGATCAATTTGTGGTAGTCTTTATAGACGATATTCTTGTCTATTCAAAGAGCAAGGAAGAGCATGAAGATCACTTGAGAATTATATTGAAGACCCTGAGAAAGGAGAAGCTTTATGCCAAATTTACCAAGTGTGAATTTTGGCTTCAAAAAGTTGCATTTTTGGGTCACATAATCTCAAAAGAGGGGATATCTGTGGATCCAGCAAAAAAAGAAGTTATCGAATGATGGTCGAGACCAACCACAGTAACTGAGATCCGAAGTTTTCTTGGTTTGGCTGGATATTATCGACGTTTTGTAAAAGATTTTTCACGATTATCTAATCCACTCACCAAGTTGACTCGGAAAGGAGTTAAGTTTGTCTGGACAGAGGAATGTGAAGAGAATTTCAAGGAGTTGAAAAGAAGGTTATCCAGTGCACCTGTGCTCACACTGCCTTGTAGTGGAGAAAGGTTTGTGATCTACAGTGATGCATCCAAGAAGGGATTGGGGTGTGTTCTTATGCAAAATGATATGGTGATAGCTTATGCCTCACGACAGTTGAAAATCCATGAGAAAAATTACCCAACACATGATTTGGAGTTGGCTGCGGTAATCTTTGCATTAAAGATTTGGAGGCATTACCTTTATGGTGAAAGGTGTGATATTTATACTGATCATAAAAGTTTAAAGTATATTTTCACACAAAAGGAGCTGAATATGCGCCAAAGAAGATGGTTGGAGCTGATTAAGGATTATGACTACTCAATCCATTACCACCCTGGGAAAGCAAACAAGGTGGCAGATGCATTAAGTCGACAAGACCATGCTAGTTTATCCATGATGTGGATCACAAAAGATCCAATATTTATGGATTTACAAAGGATGGATCTTGGAATTATAATGGAAAGGGAAAAATCTTATCTTTCTCAAATGAATGTTCAACCATCTATACATGTGAAGATTAAAGAGGCACAGAAAGAAGATGCCGAGTTACAAAAGAAGGTGAGAAATGTTCCTGAATTCAACCTTGATTGTGATGGGATAATAAAGTTCAGGAATCGGGTTTGTGTTCCTCCCATCCCCGAATTAAAGAAGGAGCTGCTGGATGAGGCTCATAGTTCATCATTCTCTATTCATCCTGGAAGCACGAACATGTATAGGGACCTGAAAGAGTACTTCTGGTGGGATGGCCTGAAAAGAGATGTTGCTGAATATGTCTCTCGATGCTTGGTTTGTCAACAAGTTAAAGCTGAGAGAGAGAAGTCTAAGGGGATGTTACAACCATTACCCATACCCGAATGGAAATGGGAAAACATCACTATGGACTTTGTCACAGGACTTCCTAAAACATCCAAAGGCAATAATGCTATATGGGTCATAGTTGATCGTCTTACAAAGTCTGCACACTTCATTCTTATTAGAGAGGATTTCTCTCTAGATCAGCTTGCCAGGATATATGTAATGGAAGTGGTAAGATTTCATGGAGTACCACTTTCTATTATATCTGATCGGGATCCGAGATTTACCTCGAAGTTCTGGCGAAGTCTTCAGCATACTCTAGATACAGAGTTGAGTTTCAGCACTGCTTATCATCCCCAGACAGACGGTCATTCTGAGAGAACAATTCAAACCCTAGAAGATATGTTGAGAGCTTTCTCTATGGATTTCAAAGGAGGTTGGGATCAACACCTACCTTTGGTGGAATTTTCTTATAATAATAGCTTTCACTCCAGTATTCAGATGGCTCCTTATGAAGCTCTCTATGGAAAGAAATGCAGGACTCCAACTTGCTGGGGTGAAGTTGGGGAAAGAAAGCTATTAGGACCTGATCTCGTTGATGAAATGGCAGAAAAGGTTAGATCTATTCAACAACAGATAAGAGCAGCTCAGAGTCGACAGAAAAGTTATACCGAAAACCGAAGAAAAGACCTAGAGTTTGAAGTGGGTGATAAAGTGTTCTTACGAATATCTCCCTGGAAGAGGGTTATGAGATTTGGAAAGAAGGGGACGTTGAGCCCTATATATATCGGTCCTTTCGAAATACTGGATCGTGTTGGGAAGGTAGCTTACCGATTGGCGCTTCCACCGAATCTCTCTCAAGTTCACGATGTGTTCCACGTATCTCTCCTGAGAAAGTACATACCAGATCCTTCACATGTACTCAGCTCAGAAGTTGTACCGCTGGAGCAAGATCTTTCTTATGAAGAATAGCCGATAGAGATTCTGGATCGTAGCGAAAAAGATCTACGAAACAAGACCACTCGCTTGGTGAAAGTTTTATGGAGGAACCACCAACTTGAAGAAGCTACATGGGAGCTTGAAGATATGATGAGGGAGAAGTATCCTCATCTGTTTGTTACAAAGTGACGAATTTCGAGAGAGAAATTCTTTTTAAGGGGGGTAGAATGTAACACCCGAGACTTTTATTTTATATAAATCATCAAAGGAATCTTTTTCTACACAACACTTGCTTGGCTTGCTTTACACGCAATCGCGACCTTCCTCGATAGCTTGCATCGTACGCAATACCGAGTTTCACTAAACAACAATATGCTATTAAAACTAGCCGTTATGAATAGTAATAACCACTTTTTGAAATTTTATAAATTTTATTTTTCAAAATGGACTTCATTTTTGGACTCAGAATATCGAAATTAGCCTAGGGTGAAATTTTGGTATTTTTCTGAAAACTTTCAATTTTTGATGAATAGTGAAACCACTAAGTGGTAGGTTAAAAACTGAATTTTGCATAAAACTTAATTTTACCGCTTCTGTGAATGGAATTTCAAAAATCTGACAGACACGGTTGATATCAGTAAGTTAAATGTGGTTCAATGAGATAAAAATAATTTTTTGGTGAATAGTAACTTTTTACTATTTTTACCGCGGTTAATAGTAAATAGGGTAACTAAGGGTAAATATGATATCAATATTACCCTAACACATGTCCTAATTCTATTGGACAAGTGTAATTCGACCAAAAACAAACTTAGGAATAAAATATGACCATTTAGGCCCACTTGGATTAGATTAGGACATTTATTATTAATTTATTTAAAGAATGGTTAAAATAGTTAAATTTAAAGTTTAATAAGTAAATAATTTTTAATATGGGGTTATACATAAGATAAATTCGATTGTAAATATTCATTAGAAAGATAAAAAGATTTCCTACATGATGGTATTTTATTTGTAATTTGTAGACATCAAATAATTTAATTTATTTATGACACAATGATGATGCAGTAATTATCTTATTAATGAAATATTGACATAATTGAAGTTATAAACACCAAAATAAATGTAATTTGAGACTTTTTATGAATTCCACTAATTTTCTAGGTTACTATGATATATTAGTGTTGATTTAATCAACTTGGTTCGAACATATAATTCTGTTATGACTTTCACAAAAATCATATATCAAATAGTGTCAAAATTGACACAAAATAGTTTTTAAATCAAATATTATATTATTAATTGTTATTTTATTCCTAAAAATCTAAGGTTCGGCCAAATGACTTAGCTAAGGATATATATATTAATAATAAACAATTTGGGGTTCGTTTGGCATGTTATAGTAAGTGTATTAACCATATAGTGAAAGAAAACAAAAAGACATGGTAAAAGTTAAATTATTTAACTTAGAGTTAAATCTAATTGATAAGGTTAAAATAATACCATAAACTTGTCTAAATCTTATTGGTTGATAGGATTTCGACCCTTCCCCACTTTATCTTCGAAATAAGACCCTTTGGAACCATTATAAACCGATTTTGACTTTAATATAAAATAATATTTTGAGATATTCCTAAGGTGCCCCTCTCCTCCCTTATAAAAGGGCACCTCCTCCCCCTCCTCCTCACACCAAATTGAGCACTCAAGCTCGGCCAACCCCTCCCATTTTATCCTCTCCACTTCCATAGAATAATCCTAGAGGTCCTGGTCTTCTTCAAAGACCAATCTTAGTTCCCTTAGTGGAGAATTCAAAGAGGCGTTCCAAATTAGAGGTAATATCCATTACTGATCTTTTCAATTTCTTTCTTCTTCAACTTCTTCTTCTTTAGTTGTTTCATGATAAAGTAATAACATCAGTATTACTTACATACTGATATGTTATTATAAATATGAAACAACCCTAATTCACCTTCTATCCATCCTACAAAAAAATGAAATCACCGCGCGTGCGTACGTACGGAATACCGTCTCCACGCCGTGGTGTAATCTATTTTCCACCACCACCTTACAAGGATGGGTATAATGGTGTAATGAGTAACTATTTATGATTATTATAAAGTGATATTGATACTGAAATAATATACATAAACTCCAATACAATTCCACGATCATAGGAATGATATCATCACTCGTGCGTACGTACGGAATACCGTCTCCACGATGTGATGCGACTCGTTCTACATGATCATCATTACATAGTAATTATATAAATGAATTGAATGAATAAATATTATATATGTTATACTAATACCATTCTGGATATAAGGTATCTATAACCTTAAAAGAAGAATAAGAATTTATTCGACAAAACACACATAAGAACAAAAGGCAATAAAGACCCGAGTAACAAGTAACAATGAAATATTACTAATATGAAGCTAAGAATATGACCATATATGATATCATATCAATATGTATGATTCTGGAATAAGTCAATAACATTATTTAAACCATTATACAGGAGCTTCGGACACATACAAAGCAAATCGGACCTAAGGTAAGGGAAATATCACAATCTCATTTTTATCTGAGATTGTTTATTCGTAAGTATTTACTGGGGTGTATTTTATCATCCACATCCATGTTTCATCAATATGTAATATTATTTCCATCCACCTACAATTGTTTAAATACATTTTTACCCTTCGGTGAGTTTTAGTAATATGTATGAAAGGAATCTTTTGTAGTTTTTCGTACGAGGTACTTTTTGACTTTTCCGACAAAAGTACGAAGAATGTTTTTTTAACTTATACGGCATGAATGGATTTTTAAAACATTATTTCCAAGAATCTTCCTTTACAAGTTTTCAAGTTTATTTTTAATCAACTTCTTTTAGTTTAAAATTGTATAACATGTTAAAAAAGGAAAAGTGTTTTTGAAGTAGAAAGGATATTTTCCTCAAGAATGATGTTCAAGTATTTTATCAAAATTATTTTCCATCTAAGATAATAAAAGGGTTCTGTTTTTATACCTATTATTACATGGATTTGATTATGTTGTGATGGGAATATTTTTATGAATTCCTTTATCTTATATGAATTGTTTTATGATGTCATGTTGTTTAAGAATCCCATTTTTATTACATGGGTTACGTTATGATTTATGATTTATGATTATGTGGAACACATAAGAAAGGATTCATTATAAGATGGGTGGGACCTATATCTCCCTCCAATGAATTGGGTAAAGATTTTATATCTCATGAGATAGACAGGGCTGGAATGGTAGGTTATACCGGTTCAGTGAAACAGGACTGAAACGAGGGTTACTCGGTTCAGAAAGGGACTTTGTCCACTAAGATAGTCATGGCAATGAGTCATGACTAACAAGAAATGATTTTCCATGATTATGTGTGCATGCCACAAAGTTTCAAGTTTTATGTTATGATTATGGGGATCTCATTTTCACTTCTATGATTTATTCCATGTTAATATATTATGATCTCTTTTGCAGGTTTTGATTTTCAAAATGATATGATATGATTTTTATTTCCTTTATTTGCCCTTGCTGAGCATTTGAGCTCACCCTTTTATGTTTTCTTTTCCCTAGGTCAGGAAGATGGATATTAAGTAGAATATGCTAAAAGGGACCCTAGATATGATGAAATAAATGGGAGACACTGTAGAAGATTTATGAACCAGTTGTTTATGTTTCCCAGTTTCTAAAGACACTATACCTATACGGTCCTTTATGGTTTTATCATATGTTGTAATAAGTGTGCTTCAATTTTTTAAGTATTAAAAATGTATGTAAAGTATGGGTTGTTATAATCTCTATCTGAAAGAGGAAAAAAGTTATGTATTCACACTAGGATACATCTATTAGGTATGAGAAATAAATATCATTCATACACCACATTTAGTGAACATATATTTTGATATTATTTATACATTTAGGAACATATTATATAACCATTATATAAGAAAACTAGTAAAAAATTTCATAATGTTATAAAACTATATAAAATAATCGGGGAAAACCAAATAAAATGACAAAAATAATAATACAAAAATTCATAATGTAATAAAATAGATAAAAAAATGGGGGAAACTAATGGAAATGGAAAATTGCGAGTTCTACCATAACACCCATGGTTTAATATATCTTCACCATGGCCCACAAATGTGGATTTATATCATGTGGATAAACCTATAAAATGACATTAGTTATTTCCACTAGACCTACAAATGTTATCCAAGATGTCTCAAATAAACTGAAATAATTTTAAACCCTATAAAACAACCATAGGTATCCATACAATGAATAGTAAACTATAATTCTATAGGAATCCAATAGAATTAACTTAATTGGTGAAAATCATCTACTTATAACTCTGGAAAAGAATTCATTTATAAAATAAATAAATAAAATAAATTTCTCCCAACATGAGATCCCTATGGTTACATTATCCCAATGCATCCTTCAGCCATGATTAAAAATATTTTACTATCTATTAGAATTCATCAATCTATTAGAATCATCGAGACAATATCTATATAGACCCCACTTAGTATATTCGGGAGGATTATCATCCAAGGAAGGTACCCATTAACCGATGTGTAGCTCTCTTCTATATGGGTAGACTCATATAGATAAAAAATTAGCATCCCAATCCAATCAGGTAATTACCATCCTAGGATAGAAATAAATAAAAACTCACGGCCAATGAGCAGCCTATGCCATACAAAGGGAATCATCATCAAACCATGTTTAGAGAAATAAATTACCTAAATTATCGACCAATAACCACATTAAATAGTTCGATCAACCTATGGATCCATATATCAAAAAATGTAAACATATATCGCTGATCCACTCTTAGAAAAATTTCATTAGAATGTGGGTTGATTCCCCTACAAAACTAGAAATTAAAAAATGAGTAGTAGAAATAAAGTTAACTCTCATATAAAAAATATTTGGTTTCCATTTTCCTTAGGGTTACAACGTAGAGAAGAATAATATGAGAGACTCCCCTACTACAACTGATCTCTTTAAACAAACCCATAAAATGATTTTAAAATAGGAAAAATAGGCCACAACAAGAAAAGGACACTCTATAATGGGTTCATCTATATCATGCAAAACTTTCATCCAAACTAGTGTAATAAATACACCCAATAAGGCCTCATTGGCCTATAACTGATCCTAATTCAATAACTCACCTACAAGGTAATAAATGTATAGAAGAATATATAATTTTTAATAACTAAATTTTCGCAGTACCACCTCAATGATAAAAAGAGGACATTTGTTCCTTTGAAATATTAAACCCTTAAGAAAAATCTGACATCTATAAATTTTTACATGGGCTCAATAATAATCATCCCCTCCACTATCACAATATAAATCATATTTGTATCCAATAGGGTCTATCAAAACCATCTCAAATAAAATAAAACCCATATGTATCCTTTATCCTATCACAATATCATACACTGAAGGCGCTAAAAACTATGATGTTCAAAATAGATGATCTATACCAGAGATTCTCTATCTTTCAGAAACATACCCAGATATATCAAGAAGGCAGAAAATTTCCATGGAGACAAAACATGATCCTACAATTTATTATTTATCTGAAAGAACCTTTCCAAAAACAATCCATAAAATCATACTCCAATTTACCTATTGAGATCACAATCCTTACTCAGGTGTCACATCATAAAACCTATCCTGATGAATGATTATTAATTTATACATAGATAAATCCTCCTAAATATTCTTTTTATAACCATATCTTTTGGAATACATCCACAAAATAAAAATAAGAAAACATAATTGGGATTTAAATAGGAAAAACTAAAAAAGTAATAATAAATATTCATATTCTAAATATTTGTTAATAAAAAATAAAACAACACAATTGAATGAAAATTACACTATGTTTACATTATGTATACATTGTGGACCCCAAATGTTGTTATATGTCATGTTTCACAACATAATCATCCTTTATAGGTATTAAATACATATCTTTTCCTCATAAATTTTGTGTACCAAACCTTGGGTGTCCTCCAATGTACCCATCTATGGACCCTCAATAAATGTCTATCCAACTAATATATAGTTCTATTATCTATGAGAATCACTTTGGAACAACACATCTTCCCCATCAGGTCATTTTTCCCCAACCCGAGGACTCATGTCATTCCCTCTTCTACTCCCTTATTGTCCACTACAGGATCATTTTAAACAAAGTATTTTAACCCTTTATTCAACAAATTTTCCTAAATTATTAGCTGAAAGTGTGTTTTTTATCTTAACCACACACCTTATAATTGGGTTCCCAAATAAAAATCTTTTATGAATTCCTTAAACCCCATAACTAAAATAGAAAACCAATAGATAGACACTCAAAAGGCCCCTGAACTCCAAAATGGGATTAAAATACCAAGAAAAAATACATTCTATGCATTTATTATAAATCTTAAACATGAAACACCTCTTTGTGAAATACTATTGTAGTATCACACTGGATTCACACCACAACCCTAATGATCACTCATCAACCATTAGAGGAGCTCCTCAGCCAACACCTACTCCACCCTACAACTATAATCTCAATATCCCTCTCTCAACTAGAAAAAATATGAGCACCAGGGTAATCAATTGATAAGAGATAGGGGAAAATTTTAAAAAACTACAAAATATAAAAGGATAAAAAATGGAAAATTAGAATAACATAGTTTGGGACGGGTTAGGAGACCGACATTGTGTTTTCTTCCACACCATGGAAAAACCCTCCCTTCCAAGCTCATCTAGGGAGATGATATCTAGATAAAATGTTATGTAAGGAATATTAAATCAAAAACAACATTATTGAATATATAATTTTTTAATTATTTATTTTTTAAAAATTCAATGAAATTTATATTAATCATATCTCTGCCAAATATTTTTCATATTGTAGACACCAAATTTCAAAACCAACTTAGTGGTTATAAAAATTATTCAGGATTACATTAATTGATCAATTAAACCTTATTCCTAAAAAATGTTCACTGGAAAAAAGTTAAATTTTAAATCATTTTTGTAATAGGTGAATTGGTGGGATATCATAGAATCTATGCATTAAAAACATTATTCCATTGTGAAACATTAATTTTGTACCAGAATCCATTATCTCACTCAATAACTAGGAGAAAATGAGACAATCTTGACCTTCTAATGAATGGTCTAACAAAATTCACGACTTTCCACCAACATGGGATATATTATTCTTCCACTACTATAATTATCCGCATTATAGGTGTAAACATATAATCACCCCACTAAAAATAGAAAACCACATGACCCATGATATATATATTCCTAATTAAAATAGATAGAAATGTTCTAATTGTTCACACCTAAGAACCATCATGGAAAGTGTACAACAAATTTATATTCTCAGATCAATATATAAAATGACTTATACACTCAAAAAAACCACATAATAAAATTATTAAAACATCATATTTTCTTATGGTACACTCTCATACAAAAAATTTCTTTATACTTATCTTGAACATAGAATAAGAATCTCTCTCATAGTGGCTATAACCAAAAAAATGTAGGATAACACACCTAAAATAACTAAGTGTGATCCTCATGATGTATAGTTCCATGAAAATAGATTACCCACCACATTTCTATATAAATAAAGGGCTCTATTACATTCCAAATAGAATATGGAATAAACCTCTACTCAAGAATCTAACTAACGAAACACGGGTTTGTACATTCTTCCTCGATTCCACAAAAGGTGAAAAAAACTGAATAATTCTAGTATTATAATAAAAACTTCCCTCCCAATACAAAAAATAATCTTTTGTAACACTGAATACAGTGGTTATAAAAAATCATAAACCCTCATACCAAAACATATCTATAAGATTGAAGACCCAAATGGCCCCACCATGAAAGAATAATTATTCCCACCAATTCCATCAGTGGCATTAATAACATGAATAGCACAAGAATTCCCGATAGACTACACATGGAATGAGCATCTTACTATAATGGAACTCAAACCTTAGAAATTAGTATATGAACTGTATAATGTAATCATGAGATCGATGAAAACATTTTTGTTTTTGTCAATTACCTTATGAAGTCTCTAAAAGGGTACATATATCCCCACAAACCAACCAAGCTCTCAATGAATCCTGGGATAAATTTACTACATTTTATCACCAATGAAAAAATTTCTATAAGTTTTACATAACCATTCAGTATAACGAAAATTTAAATTTTGTTTAGATGATTTTAAATCCTCCATGGATCTATATTTATTCATAAAATATTTGTTTTATAAAAATCATTAAATAATTTATGAATCATCAAAAGTAAAATCACATACATAACGGATTATGTCATATGAATCCTATGCGCCTAGAATGATTTATGACACTAAAATACTGAATAGGGCCAGATAAAAAAAACTATAATAATCTATAAATACACATCCTCAAGTTCTTGAATGTTGGGGAAATAAAATTTCACATATAACATAATTGATGAAATAAAATCACACACGCAGTAAACATAGAATGCTTTTTGATAATAGAGTATTTTATAAATTAGTTTGACATCCTCCACATATTTCAATGCATTAATAGATAATTTTTTATAACTAATACCAAAATTATAAAACTAGACTCCTATAATACCATTTATTGGGGAAAAAACTGTGTATAACTAACATATTACCTGATCTAGCACAACCCATTTTCTGATGCATTCCTCCCCATACATCAATGGATACCTACTAGTGGTGTGTGTCTAGTAGATATCTTTGTGTGACTATACTTTTTGGTTAGATTAAAATAATAAATAATTTTATCCAAAACAACTATAATGATAAACATCATAGAATAGATAAAAATTAATCTTAAAAAACAAAAATCTATGATAAAAGAATTTTGTATTACCTTCATAAATACTGAAATAATGAAAAAAAAATTATTGTTCTCCCAACTATACATGAATACATAAAAATGTAAACCAACTAAAAAATATATTAGGCTCTACTACCAACTCTAATATATTTCATATATATGGTCTTCATTACTCTTGAGAATCACCTTCTATATCCTGGAAATATACGTGGGCTGACTCACTTGATCAAGAAGCACTAGACCTCCACCAGATCAACTTCATAACCTCTAATCTATCTAAATTCATACATAATGTTGGAATGCAATCATAGGTGAACATAATGGGTGAAAAATATAACTTTCTAGGCCTGACCAATGGTGGAAAAATAATAGATATTTATATGTATGTTTTAAAACAAGTGGAATATCTATCATATATGAAAACTAATAATTAATTTCATAATGTAAAAAGATACATAAAAATTATTTGGTAAAATAAAAAATGAAAACTAGTATCAATGGGTTTTACCATAAACCCAAGGGTAAATATACTATTTTTGTAGATCACAACAGAGGATTTATAGCATGTCTAATCCTATCAAATGAATCATGGGATATTCATCGGTCATGTAAATGAGTTTCAAGATGTAAAACTGAAAAATCATGAATTTCAGAATACAAAGTGTAAATGTAGGTTTCCATATAGAAAAATGACTCTATCGGGACCATGGAATTCAATAGCTCAATCTACTGTGTTGCAAAATCATCTCAGTAGACTTTAAATATTATTAAATATATGTAATATCTAGATGAAGGATATCGATGAAGTGTTTTTCAAATTGATACAATATCCTAAGGGTCCCACTCTAATCGGTCATGTAAATTAATATTCCCTTGAGATCCTTCTATCAATAGGTCTAACAGATGGAAATTATTAGGGTCCCATCAAATTTGAGTAGGGAGTTCTCTACATCCAAAAAAACTAACTATTATCAAGTGCGTAATTATAAAATATAGGGGTTCCCTAATATATTTTTATTACTAGCTACCTAGTCCCATCAAATTATATCCATATAATAGAAGTGATAATTAGATAAAATATTAAGACCGAATACTATCAAATATATCCTAACTATATCATCATAAAACAAATTCCCCATCATTAAATGCCTAAAACGTTCATGAAACGAAAACTATAATTTGGATAAATTTAGCTTTTGAAACCAACATAAAAACACAATGTAGAACATCAAATATTATATTGAAAAATATCCAAAAAATCATGGTTCAATAAAACTCTAAATCACAATTTCAAAAAATATTCAGACTATAAATACCAAATAAATATCAACTTAAAAAACAAGAGGCTATCATGACACATTGGGTAACAGAATAAACTAACATTCTACTTGGGAGTCCACTAATATATTTGGCACTCAAAAAAACACATTTTAATTGATCCTCAAACAACAAATGGAATAAAATAAGAGGTGCACACTCTATGAGTGGTTCCTATATATCATCAAAAAATTATTTCCATGATCGACATGAAAAAAATCATAAAATGACCATTATAATACTCACACTAATAATACATCAAAAAACACTTGAAAGGGAACCCAAAATCATGATCATGCCTACCTGTTTGTTCTTAACTATCTTAATAGAAACAATATAATATGAAAAGAATAATCATGGATCCTAAGTACTAGTGAAATCTCAATGAAAATACCACTTTAATAAAACCAAATTCATCTACCGCCGAGATAAACACACCCATGGGAATTAGTTATCATATTAGGGATTCAAAATGGGTCCCTCAAATATATCTCAATATCAGAATGGAACTCCACCATAACTACAATCAAACATGATCAACCAAGGCCCAAGGCTCTATGAGTTCGGATCCATATAAATAAGATCACAACCTCAATGTTTATAACCTTTAGAACTACTTATAATATATGTATAAAATATATCATAAATTAATAGAAACTATATGATCTCACTACCACGGATTTTTATAGAGGAATATGGAAACAACTAACATGTAATTGAGAATCTATTTTATATAATGAGATAACAAACCTCACATATGTCTAACATCATACAACGCAACCAACTAGAGGATTTTAAACCCAAACCTCATTTATATCATGTTAAACAATTCTCCCCCAGACCAAAAACCATCATTATGGAACTAAAAAAATGAAATAATACCACCATAGAAATATATATGAAAAAATATAAATAAAATTCTATAGAAAATTACAAATTTTTTATTAGGAATAATAACTGTACAAATAAAAATAGTTGGAAATGTATAGGGGCCATAATTTGGGTTCACAACATTTACCGCAAATGGTACTCACTATCCATTTTCTGAATCCCCATCAACATATAATTCTAATATATATAATGTGTTTGTTCCTTGTACATGGATTTCCCCAAAAATATGTTTTCAATCCCAATATCAATTAATTTATTCTCACAATATGTTTGGATAACTATAGTAAATAATGATTGCATATGTGCCCCTAACAATAGTTATCTAGTAGTTACCCAACCACACCATATGTCGGCCATACACAACATCTCCAAAATACACAATTCATGTAAACCCTTCCCAGTAACCTTTCTAAAAAAAGGAAGAACACAGAATGTGTGTCCTCTAAACCACATCCTATGTATATATCATTCGAAAATTGAAACCGCTTATAATCAATCAAAAACACATGATTAGCCCATAGTTCTAAAAATAATCCACTAAAGGGTCCCCAATAAAAAAATGATTTATAAACATTAAAATATAATCAATGTGGATTTTTGGTGAAAGCAATAAAATTTTCATACTTCTCTAAAGATACTACCATTACTTTATACCAAATCCATACCAAACACATTTTAACAAATGATCTACCTCAATATGTTATCCACAAGTGTTCCCTCCTCCTATTTCTGACAATTCATTTTATCACACACCCTTGATAAAATGATTCATGATCCCCATGTGATATTTGTTAGATGACATGGTGGGGAAAGAAAAATATAAAGTTGGAAATTGTGGAATAGAGATTGAAATGAAATGGTGTCTAAGCACAACCCCTTAACCCATGATAGGTTAATTCTGGAACCTTGAAATAACTAAATTCAAAACTAAGATGAGGAGATTAAATATCAATATTATTATCCTTTTAAATTATATCACTAAAAAACAAGACTGAATAAGTAAATATTTAATTAATTAAAAATTATTTATTTAGAAAAAATGGAGTTACTAGAATTTTCACCCAATATCATCCATATGGTAAATATCCCATTCTCGGATGAATGGTGTGGTAATAAATATTATCTGAGATCATATGAACTGATAAATATTATTTTTCCTAGTGAAACAGTTTTGATAAATCAAATTTAGATATACCATAATTGTTTTACATCCTATAATGATTCGGTAGGTCACATACCATCCATTTTATGTCCCTATGTGAGTTATGATCATCTTTATATATTTAAATACTATGGTATATATTGGAATTTAATATACATGTTTTTTAATTTTAGTGGTTAAGTTTATCATTTATTGGCTTGTTTTTAATTTCTTTCTTATGATGATATTAATGGACATAATATGTGATTATAAGAATCCATTACTTCAACTTGTTGTATAAGTAGCTACCATGTAATGAAATTTGATGGGTATTTTTGTATACCATACATATTTACATATGATGTATGAACACATGAATATGATTCAAAAATTTGTATTTTTATTATTAAACATTAAATCATTAAGATATGAGTTAGTGTTACCAATGTGATTTTTTTTTATTTCTTCCATGAATATATTACCCTTTTTATTTATGATATTTGAAATACTTGATTAGCATATATATCATACATAATATTCATGTATTATTTTTTATATGATATATTTTATTATAATAATTATCTTAATAACCATTTAATGTCACCATATATTTTATATTTATATTCCCCTAGATACAATGTTTAACATCCCAGGTCAATAAAGTAAATAAAATTTTCATATTATTTATATTTGTGAATTAAATATTAATTTTACATTAATTGGGATTCAATATTCTATGGAATACCCAATATGTAACAACATGTTTCTTTGTAATCTTACATTACCCACAACATTGGGACATATTAAAAAATAAAAATGTAATATTATTTTAAATGGTAGTTAACACCTATCTGTTGTATTAGAGATAATGGAAAGAACAAACTAAAATATGAATATAAATGTATTTTAAATTTTTTTACATTTATCCAATAAATTGTAGTGGTTTAAAATAAGAAGGAATTTGATTTTAAGCATAAATACTCTAATATTCATTAAAAGGTCGATTTACCAATGTTTAATGGTGATCCAAAATTAAATCTTGTGTTTGGTCACATTTATATAGTCTATTTTACTAAATAAAAAAATTATTTATAATGAGGACATTAATTTTTTACATTGGGTACATTTTGGTATTTTTATGATAAAATTCATTTTTTAATTAATAGTGAAAAATACAGTATTTTTAATTCAAATATATTTTTTAATGTAATTTATTTATATGGTTAGGTTATAATTTTAATTGATATTAATATATTATTAGATTATATTTTTACCATTTAATCTATTTTTTTCATTATAAGTTGTTTAACAATTATATTGGACATAAACAACTGTCAGTATTTTGATAGTTATTATTTATTAAACACACACTTTTTGTTTTGACAGTGGGAATTAATTTTAAATTATTTTTGGACACTAATGTGTTTTGAATTTGGGAAAATTGATTTAATAAATGGAATCAAGAGGTCCAAATTCAGTATATAGGTATCATTTATTTTCATACATTATGAATATTTACTTTAGTAAAAAATTTATTTTCCACAGTTAAAGGGTAAATATAGTAAATAAGGGTAAACAATTATTATTATAATAATGTAAAATTAAACTAATATGTGATCTAATACTATTGGTTGTTACATTTCCGGCCATGGGCATCCTTGTGATGATTTTGTAACCCCATGGAGCCACATGGAGGTGATAATAACAATTTATATTAATTAATTTAAAGTAAAGTCAAAAATGAAATAAGCACATATCTTTTAGTAAATAAATTTTTACATGGGTTTATGTAAGTTATCTCTTAGACTATAAATATTTATTTTTAATATAAAAATTATTCCTAAATCATGATCTTTTTAATAATTTTTAGAGATCAATTAATTAAAAATATTTATGACACAATAATGATGCATTGTTTACCTAATTAATGAATGATTTAAATAAATTAGATTATAAAGACAAAAAAATATCCAAAAACTATCCAATTATTATTGGATGACATTATTTGGACCATGAGTCATCTTATATTATACTTTAATGAGTTTTTGACCTTTAGAAACTGAAAATCATTATAGAATAAAATAGTATTTTTAGTATTTTTTAAAGAGGACCTCCCCCTTATACAGATACCTCACATCTAACCCATTCACACACATCTAAAGCCACATGGTTCGTAAAAAATCTTCCCAATTAATCTCTATAAATCCCTCTCTTCCTCCTAGAATCCTTACTGTAGGCATAAGGTAATTTATGTAAACCTTTTGGTTCAATCCAAAGGGAGATACCCAATTTAAAGGTAACACCTTCTTTTATGTTCTTTTGTATTATTTTACTTCTCCAACACAATAAACCCTTTTTATTCCTTTATTTTATAAAAAAACTGTATCATTTTTATACTAGGTTTTTTTATGTGATAGATTCTAACTACACTAACGCACACCTATATATAATGGTAATGAACTTATTGTTTTTTCAGACAACGAAGTACTGTCTCACAAAATAATGATTGATCAAATATCTTCAACCGCCTCTAATAGTTGACATTAAAGTGGAAATATATTTATATGAAATATATATTATATTTTTCTTGGTTTTATTATTCTTTATTTTTCATTTATATAATTCCATTATTGATTACATAGTGGGTAAATGCGATGATTTCATTTAAGGAAGTGCATACTACCGCCCCCTCAATGTCATATCACTCGTTCATGCAATGAATGGAAAATATAAAGGATACAGTTAATGACATTATATATGAAATAATACTCGAATTATAATATTTGTGTGTATAATTATGTTTATATTCCATTAAATATGAAATATAAATGAAATTAGCATTCAGGTGTACGTACGAATTACTGTCTCTATGAACGGTGCATTTCATTTCATATCTAAAAATGTTATGTACTATTAAAAATACAAATATATACTAGATATATGTATATGATATATTATATATCTAAATAATGAATTTCAATCAAGAGATAATTAAATTTCGACCACATGGACATCTTATAATTATAACAAGCTCATTTTTAACACCAGATCTAAACATCGACAAAACGTCTCATATGAAAACAAATAATTAACTAATTTTAATAGCAAGGTAATAATTGATATAAAAAGAATAATAATATTGATAAATATTGTTATGAAATTATAAATTAACTTTACTTTATTATTCAGGGTATTAAATAACGATCGAGTCATGACAGACACGTGGTAAGGGACTACGCCTCAATCTCCTTTCATTGAGGCATATTTTGTTTTATACATGGTTTTTTTATACGGTGTATAAAAACATTGAATACTAATTTCATTAAAAATGAATCTATTTCTATAGGTAATTTTACTAAATTACAAAAAAGAATGTTTCTTTTTAACGTAAGCGGTGACAATGACATTTTCAGCCATCGTGTGTGTTATTTGATCTTTGGCTTCCTTAACAAGCCGTAATGTCTTTATATGGAAAATAAATACCATATAGTATTTTATGTATTTTTTTATGCATATGGTTTTGATAATGGATTATTTATTTCAACATATTTAAATGATATATTTGGATTTAAATGTGGATATGTTATATTTTCTTATATGTTTGTTTTATGTGTTATGAATCGGTTTTGGTTCAAGGAAATTGATTACGTATACGGGTGGATCTGTGATAAACCCATGGAGGGTGAGCTCGAGATAGCTCTCTAATGCATTGGGTAATGTAACTGATGTAAATGTGAATATTCATACTAAGATGTTTTGGGAATATACTAGGATGGGTATTCTAAATGTAACTCTATACGTAGCTGTGAAAGATAAAACGTTAGTATGTTATGTATGCCACAAGTTATATTTATGATTTATGATTTCTATCTATATTTCACAAATCTTATGATTTCATGATATATATTTTAGAGATTATGTAATGTTTATAATGATGATCTAATGTTTTCTTTCATTAATTTATAACCCATACTGAGATTTTTATGCTCATCCCATGTTTTTGTAATGTTCTCCACAAGAAATAAATATGAATATGGTCAATGATGGGATCGAGTGAAATTAATGATTTCTAAAACAGGGAACTAGACATAACTCTTTTAAAAAAAATTATTTTATTAAAAAATGGAAACTGAGTTTAAATGACTACTTCGAAAATTTTGAGATGTAATGTAATAGTTATCGCCTAATTTTCTAAACCTATAAACCTGAAAAGATCCTAAATGTGAATTATTTATTTATTTCAATATTATGTACTGTCTTAAGGCTCGGTCCTTATGGTAGATATTAGAGGTTTCTTTAGGAAACATTATGAGTTATGATATTGTTGAATTAATAATCATAAATTCATTTTAGTTTATGTTATTATTGAAATGATATATTATTTACAGATTACCATGATCCTTCTCCTAAGATATTTATCTATTTAGAATGGTTTTCTATAGAGGAAATAGGTCACTTATGATGGTAAGACATCATGAGAAAGATAACCTTAAAAATCAACAACCTTAGATGGTCGGAATCGGAACTGAACTACTTTTATCAGTGATGGCATGGTTGACTCGGGATTTAAATAGTGGTGATATCAATGCACGAGATCATCCATATCAATCATAGAAGAAAATGTAAGTAGTGTATCATTTCAGGAGGTCACATCCCCCATCATTCAAGGGATTATCTGACCATGTTCTAGTTAAAGGGTGGATTAATGCATTGGAGAAGATTTTTTATGCCACAGGGTGTTCAGAACATCCAAAGGTTAGTCTTGTTGTTTACCATTTTGAAGTTGAATCTAATCAGTGTTTGTCAATGGTCAAAAATATTAGGGATAGTGAGGGGATTGAATTTTTTGATTAGGTTGAATTCAAAGGTATGGTTTTTGGTAAATATTTTCCTAAGGTGGTTCATCATATGATGGAAAAAATCCCTATAATTTATGTAGTAAGATGACATAGTGGATGCCTATGAATCAAAATTCACTCGACTAGAAAGGTATGCATAAAATTTCATATGATATCTTGATAGTAAAATAAAATGTTTTAGTTAGGATTAAAGGAATATGTATTGAAGGTATTCAACTTATCATGAGTTTAAAATTTATGAAATAATTGTTTCATGTGTGGATAAGGTGGAAATGGAGTTTAGTGATGATAAGGTGATCATTAACAAACAACAGAATAATAGGTTGAGGTGGCATATGAAAGGGATGAACTATTAAAAAAATTCTAATGGTTAGAAACATAATTTTACTATTTTTTAAAATTGATGTAAAAATCTTGTTGGGGAATGTCTTTTCATTTTTGGTAAATTCTACCGATGTGGTAAAATGGGACATTAGGCTTGTAGTTGCACTGAAAATAATTTTGGTAATGGTAAGAAAAAATATTATATACAGTTAATAAAATGTTTTACGTGAAATAAAATGGGTCATTATGAAAATGATTGTTGATCGAATAACTCAACTGAGGAAAATAAGATAGTCTACAAGTAGAAACAAGTGGTGAAATCCTTTGTCACTACATCAGCCGATGATGGTCCATCAAATAAAGTAGTATGAGGGACACTGATTGTTTTTTCAGATTATACTAATTTGTTATTTTATTCATGGTCTACACACTAATTAATTATAAGAAGAATTCTAGTAAATTATGAATTCTATCTCAAGATATAAATCTTGATCTTATGGTAAAAAAACCTGGAATAAATGTGGAGACAAAAATAAAATATAATAACCTTCATGTCCTTTTGTGTGGAAAGAATCTACCCAAAAACCTTATTGTTTGACCTCAAGTAGAGTTTTATGTAATTTTAGTAATGGATTGGATTTCCATTTATTATGTCATTATTGACTACAGAGCAAAATAGGTTTCTTTTTAGAATGATATTTAGTTTTTGTACAAGAAAAAATCCTTACATTTGATAACATATCAAGAAGTTGAGATTCTAGTAAAAGATTGAAAAGGATGTTACCTTTCACATATTGTTGAAAAAAAAATTGTTCATATTAATGATATGCCAGTGGTATATGAGCACCTTTATGTTTTTTCTGATGAGTTTCATGGTATTATACGTGACCAAGATGTTTAATTTACAGTTGACTTACTAACTGATGCTAAGCCAATTTCAAAACCCCCTTATCAAATTTCTAAAATTGAACTTTTTGTGTTAAATAATCATTTTCAAAGAGTTATTATATAAAAGTTTCATTCACCCTAGCATATCACCATGGGGTTCTCCTGTCATTTTTTAATAAAAAAGATTGGTCAATGAGGCTTTTCATTGATTATAGAGTATTTAATAACATCACTTTTATGAAAAAGTATCATTCACCTCACATCTATTATTTTTTTAACCACCTCCAGAGAGCTTATTATTTTTCGAATATTGATTTGAGGTTAGGGTACCATGAGTTGAATGTA
This sequence comes from Viscum album, assembly GCA_963277665.1. NCBI lineage: Eukaryota > Viridiplantae > Streptophyta > Magnoliopsida > Santalales > Viscaceae > Viscum > Viscum album. The sequence goes on along the minus strand of OY728148.1, from coordinate 1,916,261,437 downwards.
ATGGAAGTAGAAAATATTAACACCATGATTCATATTATATATGGCCATTTTGATTTTCTATTTAGGCCTTTTGGGTTAACCAATGCACCTATTTTATTGATGGATCATATGAATAGAATTTTATTTGATTTTCTAGATAAGTCAGTGGTTGTGTTCATTGATGATATTTTGGATTACTCTAAAAGTAAATAGGAACATAAAATTTGTTTAAGAGTTTTCTTGCAAAACCTAAAGAAACGAATCTGTATGGTAAATTCAGCAAGTGTGAGTTTTGGTAACAAAAAATGTATTTCCTTGGTCACGTTGTTTCAAAAAGTGGCATAAATATTGATCATACTAAAACCAATGTTGTTTAAGAATGGATAATACCCACACATATAACCGAGATTCGTAGTTTTCATGGATTGGTAGATTATTACTGGAGGTTTGTTGTAAATTTTTCACGATTATCTATCCTGAAGACTATGTTAACTCAAAAATATGCTTTGTTAATTTGGACAAAAGAATGTAATGGTTGTTTCTAGGAATTGACAAGATGATTGGTGAATGCTCTTGTTTTGGAACTGACTTCCTAAATTGGTAAGTTTGTTATCTCCAATGATGCTTCATTAAAAGTACTTGGTTGTGTCATAATTCAGAATGATTAGGTAATTGCTTATGTTTCACGTTAGTTGAAACCTCATGATTTAAATTACTCTACACTTGATTTGGAAATAGATGTTGTTGTTTTTTTGCTTTAAAATTTCAAAGGAATCATTTGAATGATGTAAAATTTGAAATACATATTGACCAAAAAAAATTGAAGTCTATATTTACTCATAAATAATTAAACATGAGATAAAGGATATGGTCTTAATTGATCAAGGCTAATGATTGCACAATTCATTACCATCAGAGAAAATAAAATAATGTCATTGATGCTTTGAGCTGAAAAAGTAATGCATCATTTACAAGTCTAAATTTTGAATGAGATCCATTTGTTTTTTATTTGATTAATTTTGGAATAGAAGTTGTTAGTGAATGAAAATTATTCTGTTTGGTTTCAGGTGTTTTTGAAATCATCTCTATCAAACAGAATTAAGAAAGTGCATAAGGGAGACATTGAGTTGTAGAAATAGGTATGGTTTGTTCAGAATGGTATGTTTCCTAATTATAACATTGATAATGATTATTTATTGAGGTTTGGAAAGAGATTATGCATGCCTTCTAAATAAAATTTGAATAATGGGATGTTATGTGTAGATCATAGTGCTCAGTTTTCAGTTTATCCTGGAAGTACTAAGATGTATAGAGATCTTAAGGAGTATTACTAGTGGGATGGAACGAAAAGAGAAATTATTTATTTTACTATGAATTGTTTGACTTTCCAATAGGTTTATGGAGAGCGGCAGTTACTGAAAGGGATGCTTCAGTCATTACCGGTACCGAAGTGGAAATGGAAAAATATATCCATGGACGTTTTTGTGAAATTATCAAAGACATATCGAGGTAATAATTCAATATGAGTTATTGTTGATCGATTGACTAAATCTGTTCATTTCCTTTCTATTCGAGATACTTTTTATCTAGATCAACTTTATTGGTTGTATGTTTAAGAAGTAGTCTTGTTGCATGGTGTTCCCCTATCCATTGTATCGGAACATGATTCAAACTTTAATTTTAACTTTTGGGAAGGCCTTCAGAAGTCATTGGGTACTGAATTAAATTTTAGTAGATATTGACATCCTCAATAAAATGAGAAGTCAGAACAAACACTTCAGACCGTGGTGTATATGTAACATTCTTTCTTGATGGATTACCAGGGAGGTTGGGACAAACATCATTCTTTGGTTGAATTTTCTTATAATAACAATTTTAATTCAAGTATACAGATGGCACCATTTGAGTCATTATATGGGAAGTGATGTAGAACAACATCTATCTGGGATAAATTAGCTGAATGTTCACTGATTGGATCAAAATTGGTAGGAGAGACGGCAGAAATAGTTCATTTGATTCAAGAGCACTTAAGAACATCTCAGAGTAGGCAGAATAGTTATGCGGATAAATGGAGGAAGGATCATTCTTTTTAGGTAGGTGATCAGGTCATTCTCAATATTTCTCCATGGAAATATGTGATGCATTTTGGTATGAAAGGAAATATGAGTCTGAGGTTCATTTTACCTTATGAAATTCAGGAGAAAGTTGGATCAGTTGCATACATAGTGTCTTTTACTACAAGTTTATCCCAGGTAATCAATTTTTTCATGTTTCAATGTTGATAAAATATATGCCTGATCCATCTCATGTTGTTATCTAAAAGGTAGATGAGTGGGAAGAGAATATCTGTTATGAGGAACTACAAGTCCAGATTCTTGACTGAAGAGAGTATGTGTTATAGAATATGTTAATTAATCATGTAATGGTTTTTTGGAAAAACCATATGGTTGAAGAGGCAGTGTGGGAATATGAAAATGCTATGAGGGATAAATACCCCCCTTAATTGATAATTTGATAGAATTATGGGGATTCAATTCCCAAATGGGGAAAAGGATGTAACATCACGGGTAAATAAAGAATATAACTTTTTCATATTTATTAATATTTGTAAATAAAATATAAATTTTACATTAAAAGGAATTCTACGTTCGATGGTGTACCCAATACATAATAACAGATTTCATTGAAATCTTACGTTACACACAACAATGGGTTATACTAAAAAAATATTAATATGATATTATTTTAAATTGTAGGTAACACCTAGCTGTTGTATTTGATGGAATGAATATAACTTACTATAATATGAATATAATTTTTTGTTAAATTTTTTTACATTTATCTAATAAATTTGAGTGGCTTAATATTAGGAATAATCCGATTTTTTGCATAAATACCCTAATATTCATTAAAAGGCCGATTTACTGTATTTGGTTGGAGAACCCTTATTAAATATAGTTTTGGTAATATTTATATGTTATAATCGATAAAATAAAAATCATCTTTATAATTGGGAATCAAAATTTAATTTAGGTATATTTTTGGTCATCTTCTGATAAAATTCATTTTTGAATGAAAAGTGAAAAATATTTTATTTTAATTCAAAATTCCTTTTAATATTATTTATTTATATGGCTAGATTATCTTAATAATTTATTTTAATGTATAATTAGATTATAATTTTACCATATAATACATTGTTGTTCATTGGAAGTAATTTCACTTTGAAATTGGACATAAACAAGTGTCATTATTTTGATAGTTATAATTTCATTAAAGCACACTTTTTTTAACAGTATGAATTAATTTTATATTTATTTAACCACTAATTTTTTATGAATTTTAAAAAATAGATTCCAAATATGGAATCAGGAGGTCCAAATTCTGTATGTAAGTAACTTTTTTTGTCATTATAAATATTAACATCAGTAAAAATTTTAATTACCATGGTTAAAGGGTAAATCAGGTAATAAGGGTAAAGAAATTTTATTATAATTATATAAAATTACCCTAACCAATGTCTTAATCCTATTGATTGATACATATCCAACCATGGGCATCTTTGAGACGATTTTGGGACCACATGGTGCCACTTGGGAGAGACAATGACACTTTATATTAATTAATTTAAAGTAATGAAAAAAATGACAGAAACATATATCTTTTTCTAAATCAATTTATACATGAGGTTATATAAGTTATCTCTTCGATAATAAATAATAATTTTAAAGATAAAAATATTTAAAAAATATTTTATTATTTTATAAATTTCATACATCAAATAAATAAATATATTTATGACACAACAATGATGTAGTGTTTATCTCATTAATGAATGATTTAAATAAATAAGATTATAATGATTAAAAAATTATCCAAAACCTATCCAATTATTATTGGATGATTTTATTTTGAACATAAGTCATCCTTTAGTTGTGTTTAATGAGTCTTGGACCTTTAGAAACTGAAAATTATTATATAATAAAATAATATTTTCCACCATTCCAAAAGTGCCCCTCCTCCCCCTTATTAAAATCCCACAATTCTAACACATTACACACACATCTCAAACACCGTGGCTCATCAAACCACTGCCCATTTAAATTCCTTACATCTCTATTCTCCTCCTAGAGTCCATTCCCTATGTAGAAGGAAATTCAAGTAATCCTTTTCGTTCAAACCAAAGACAGATACCTGATTTAAAGGTAACGTCTTCTTTTAAGTTCTTTTGTTTTATTTTACTTATCCAACCACATAAACTCTTTTTATAACATTATTTTATAAAAAAACAAGTATCCCAATATAATAGGTTTTTTAGATGGATTTGAAATATACTTACACACACCTCCATCTAATGGGTAATGAACATAATGTTTCATTGGATGGCGATCTACAAGCTCACGAAAAGATGATTGTTTGAATATCTACAACTGCCTCTCATGGTGGCCATTAAGATGGAATTGTATTTATTTTTTGAATATATTATAGTTAAATTGTTAATAATTTTATATATTTTTCATTTATATAATACCTTAACGGTTTCAAAAGTGGGTAAATACGTTAATTTCATTTAAGGAAGTGGAGACTACCGCCCCTTAAAAATGATATGACACATTCATGCCATAATTGGAACGTATAAAGGATAAATTTAATGAAATAATATATAATAGAATACTGTAATTATAATATATCATTGTATAATTATGTTTTTATTCCATTAAATGTCAAATATAAATGAAAGTATCGTTCATGCGTACGTACGGCATATTGTCTTCATGAACAGTGCATTTTATTTCTTATTTCCAAATGTAATGTACTATTATAAATAAATATATATACAAGATATATATTATATATAAGGTATCTAAATCATGAATATCATTCAGTAGATAATGTAATTTTGACCACATGTACAGTTTATAGTTATAACAAGATCGTTTTTTACTCAAGTTCCGAACATCAACAAAAAGTCAGATATGCACTCAAATATTTTCTTAATTGTTATATTAATGTAATGATTGATATAAAATGAATAATAAACATTAAAAAGGTTCTTATGAAGTTATAAATTAACAAGAGTTTATTATTTATAATATTGAAGATCTATCGAATCAAATCAGACACATGGTAAGGGACTTCATCTCAATCTCTTTTCATTGAAGAATATTTTGTTTTATACATGAATTTAATATTTACGATGTATAAAACAAATTGACATCTCATTTCATTAAAAATGAATATTTTTATACATTCCATTTATTAAATGAGAAAAATAAATGTTTCTTTTTATCATAAGAGGGGATACAGACCTTTTTCGTCGCCACAAGTATTATATAATCTTTGTCTTATATATCATGTCGTAATTTCATTAAAAGGAAAATAAATACTATATAATTTTTGATGTATTTTGATATTGAAAATGTTTTTGATAATGGAATTTTTATGTTAATAAATTTAAATGATATATTGTGATTGAAATGTGGAAATTTTACCTCTCTTTAATGTTTGTTTTATATGTAATGAATATGTTATAGTTATTGGGAATTATTTACATATACAGGGGGGTCTGTGATAAACCTAGGGAGGGTGAGCCCGAGATAGCTCTCCAGTGTATTGGGAAACATGATTGAGGTAAACATGAATGTTTCTCCTAAGAGATTTAGGTAATATACTATGATCAGTATTTCAAATGTAACTCCCTCAATAGCTATGAATGATATAAAAATAGTATGTTATATATTCCACGAGTTGAATTTATGTTTTACGATTTCTATGTATATTTCATAAATCTTATGATTTCATGAGATTTGTTATAGAGCTTATGTTGTATATTTATTGATGACCTAAAGTTTTCTTTCTTTGTTTTAAACCCCTTACAAAACTTTCTATGCTCATCACATGTTTTTTAAATGTTACCCACAAGTCATAAAGATAAATATGGTCAAAGATGGGATCCATTGAAAGTAATGCTATCAATAACATGGAATTATTCAGTAGTATTTTTTTATGAGTTTGTGTTTTATAGAAAAATGGAACATGAGTAGAATTGAATACTTTGTAATTTTTGAGATTTAATGTAATATTTATGGCATAATTATATAAAACTCTATACTTGAAAATATCCTCAATGGGAATTATTTATTGAATTCAAGATTCTGTGATGTTTTAAGGATGGGACTTTATACAATTAATATTATATTGAAAATTTTTATGAAAATTCTAGAATAAATAATTATTTCCTCCTTGGAATTCAATATTTTTTATAAGTATTCATATCTAATATCTGAATCATTTATATAACTAGATTCAGATGACTAATAAACTATTCCACCTAATCAAATATGAATTTCTGAATGTTTTATCATTGTCGTATGTTAACCAACCACTCTAGGTTATTTTATTCATAATTATTCCGATAGTAATAGAGTAGGTTTTTTGGGGACATTCAGATCATTCTCGTAAATTACATATAATATCATAATGATAAAATTATGAAATCCCTTATTAAGTTCCTAAAACATGTCAGGAACATTGTATGTATGTACGAATCATATATTATGATTAAATATTAATAATGCAACGTTCTATATTGTTAAATGTCTTTATTTAGAGATTGATCTAAATATAAGAAAATAAATCAAAGAAAAACACAAAAAAAATGTAGTGATTTCCCTCATGATCATCTATATTAATTAAATGGATCTAGTTTTAAAGAAGAGTAGATCTGAAAAATATTAAATCAACTGAGTCATCTCAAAACCAATTATAATTATTATATGGATCAACTTACAAATACACCAATGTGTGAAATAATTTTAGACCACAACATGAAACAACAACATTCATCATTGATTGAGATTTCTGATACATTATTAGAAGAGTAATGTATCGTGTCCCCAAAAACAATATTTCCTAATTTTTTAGTTAATGGTGGTGGGAAAGAAAACATGGGTGTTTATATTCAAATGGGAGAAGCTAACTAATGATTTTCACTTATCCTAAACACTAATGTGGAAGAAGAAATAAATAGTATATAGTGGAAGAAATTTAAGGTTATATAATGTCACAAAATTAATTCCTCATTTATAATGAAGTGATGTATAAAATATATTCAATTATATAATTAAAATTTAATTGAATAACGATATTGAATATGATTAAAAAATTACATAGTAGAAAAATCATGTTTCAAATAATGTTCAGAATCATATAAGTAATATTGATCACTTAATTAATTTTCTAAAACCTACCCTTCAATAGAAATTATACCCTCACCGGGTATTTTGTATTACATGTTATAGTATTAGGGTCAATCAAGATATAATATGAATATAACACCATAATATTATATAATTTCATTTATTTTAAATTAATATTATGTCCAATATTGTATACCACACACAACGCTGAGTTCTAATAAATGTGATATATAGTATAAATATTATTATTTAAATATGTATGATTTAACATAGAATTTAGTTTAGTGTGTATATTTTGGAGTAATTGTATAATAAAATAAAAGTATAAATTTTTTCATTAATATATAAATATATCGTTTCCATTGAAATAAGAACTGAATTCTGGAAAATTTATATAAGATTGATGGATATATTTTTCAGTAAAATATTTTATGTTAATAATTATTTCTAATAAATACTAATTATTGTGGATGAAATAATTTATAAAATAAATAGATCATATATTTTATAATAAAGTGAAATTAATGACTTTTTTATTACTAGATAATGATTTATTGTGGTTACATTTTTTATATCAAAAATTCAATTTCATCGAAAATGGTTTCCATTGCTTTTTTGTGTGTTAAAATAATGAATAATTTCTTATAAATATGAAATTTTATTTCATAAAATGGGAATAAATTTTAAAAATAAAATATATATAAAATATATAAATAATAATTTTGTATTATTCAATGAATTTTTATTTGAGGGTGATTATTGAGAAATATTGATTTTTCGAAAATAGATATTTCTTGTCAAAGTAACTTCATTGATCCATGTTTTCATTTGTTTTAATGTTATATAATGTTTATTTTTCATATACATAATGCAATGAATTATATTTCACATATTATTATTGAATATTTTCCTAAAAAATATTTTTTTTTTCATATTTCATATAGTTTTTAAAAATCAGTTTTATTTTCATTTCACACATTTAGATAAACATTATATTTTTTCATTTTTTAAAATTAAATCATTGAAAATGAATTCAATATTTTTAATCAATATATTAAAATTATTTAATATGTTTAAATTAATATTTTTAAAAGAAATTTTATCATCAGAAAAGAAAATCACACTTTTGAAACATAAAAAGGGTAAAATTCAATAAGAAAATTTGGGGAGGTTTAATAAAAAGATAAAATGATTTCCAATATTTTATGATAAAGGTTAATGTTGAAATGAGTCATACTATATTAATGTAAGGAAAATTAATTTGAAACATTTATATGATTTTATTCTTTATATTATTATATGTAATGGATAATAACAAAATGAAACTATTTTCTAATAACTATAATAGGTTTTCCTTGATTTAAAGATATTTTATTATCATTTATTAATGATTAATTATAATATGAGAAAAAAATACGATGAAATTTCTTAATTTTTTATTTTCAGTGGATTTATAATTACCTATAACATTTACACAACATTGCCACAGTAACTGTGATAGTAGTGGAGAAATCATGTTCATGAATTTAAATTAAAAAAATTAATATATTTCTGGTAAAATATGGTTCTCCATAGATTTCATGGGTATAAATTAGTAAGTCATTATTTTTATCGATTTTAAATTATAATATTACTATTGTCTTCATGTCATGAATGATACATTTGGTAAATATAGATGAAAATGAAAATAAATTGTATTGAATTTGTAAAAAACATTTAAATAATTATATACTAATAACTATTATATCATTACACAATTTTATGGAAAATTTTCTATAATATATTAAATGTTCAATATATTACATGTGTAAGTATTAAAATTTAGTTAATGGTGGTTACATTGTTCATATTTATAACATAATTAATGTTAAATATGATAGGATTAAAATGACACTTGATCATGTATACATTTGGTGGTTGTATTTACAGACACTTTGCTCATGCGTACAGGTAGACTACCCCCTACCCAAATCAATGTAATTTTATCCATGTCTACCATCCATGGATGGTTATAAATATGCATGTAATGTATTGAAATAATATGTTTATCATTATTAACAATCTTTGGTTTAATGAATTGTGATTCTTTGGTCCATTTTCAACCTATCTGGGTCAATTTGGGTGTATATACTAATCGTCCAGAAAAAATCTAAAATGATCATAAATGGTTTACTAAATACATAAAACATGGTCATAAAATGAATAATAATACTAGAGTTTACATGGAAAACGAAAATAGTTGAATATTATAGTAATTTATTATTATTACACATTAGTTACATAATGTATGAAGATATATGGGACATAAGGTATGATAATTTATTTTAAAAATATTTTTCTAATGTTTAACATCCAAATCCATTTTTTCTTAATCTGCGATCTCTTAAATTTTTCGAGAATATTTTTATTTATCTAATATATATTGATAATTTTAATTTTAACAATTTTATCATTATTATTAAATGTAAAATGTCCTATTGTCAATATTTTTATTGTCAGTCATTTTCAAAATTTTACAAATTTACAAAAAATATATTTTGCATGTCTATTGATTGACAAGCTTTTATGAATGTCATAATAGGTATTAATTAAAAATATTCCTCTCTATATATCAAATTATATATTCCAAAAATCAATTTATCAATATTTAAAAAATTTATTGTTTCAATATGGTTTATTAATCTAAAATTATTTCCATCCAAATATAATGAGATAATAGAAAGTTTTATTGCTTAAGGGTTTTTAATGGAAAATTAATATATTATTATAAATAATGTGAAACCTCTATGTGGTTTGTTAAATCTATAATTATTTTCAATAAATAAATGATTAATGGATTTCTCAATAATTTTGGGATGACTAGTTTTACTAATATAGATTTATAATGTATTTTTCATGGGTGATGGATTTTACAAGTGATCTGTTACACCTAAGCGATGTGTGAATTATCTGATCATGTTATTCCATTATATGGGTGAATATAATAAAAGTTTAACAACACAGATAAATGGGGTTTAAATTCACACTATTGGATTACAAAGAAATATTTTTTTCTTATGGAATGATAATTAACTCATATTTTATGCAACAATTATATTCTTCTAAAATTTAATGGTTTGTTCATATGATTGATCATGTTTCACAAGGCACTCCCATTATTTTCACAAATCATTTTTTTTACTTATGAAATAATTTATAATTTCATTGGGATATTATGTTTATATCTCTGGAAGTAAAAGTTTTATATTAAAACTGAGCTTTCTAAAAAACGTAAAAAATAATATGGGTTTATTTTAAATTTCATTTTGACTAAATGATTTCCATTCTTTCATATCACATGTATTCTTTTCTCATAACATGACATAAAATTCTATCTCAATGACTATAGATGAGTATGAACATTATATTATCATCATCATGTTATTTATAAATAATATTCCTAAAATAAATTAATGTGTATTGATTAAAACATGATATCACTTTTATGGGTAGTATTTTGTTTAATAAATCGACATCAAGTGGAAACAGTTTATTTTTTGTAAGGGAATTTTTCGATATGGTTTTTTATTATATAAAACCATAAACCTAAATGATATTTATAATGATATAAATGTATGTATTTTTTAGTAAACATATCATTATGAATTGATTTAGGTTTAGTTCATTATATATAGTACTAGAGAAAGGTTTAAATTTTTTTAAAAAACTATCATCACTCATTATAAGATATTTGAAGTGATTTAGATATCATTTTGTGCTAATAAGATTGAACATGATCATAATTTATATATATATAGATGCACCTATTTAGGTTTTATTTAATAGATGAATAAAATAATTAATGATGTTTTGATTTAAATTTTTTGGAATATAACCCATTGTTGTAGTATGTGACATTGTGAAATTATAATTTTATAAAGAATGCCTTTATATTTTATGGAAAAAAATAGAATTGTATAGAGATCCATTATGGAAAAAATGATATATGATTATGAGTTGTTTATGTTTAATGGTTAAACAGGTTATCATATTTTAAGAATATATGAGATTGGAATTTTGATTTGATGATAACGTGGTTGATGTGGTTTTTTAATAAATTCATAATATTTGGAAAATTATATTATTAGAAAAAGTTGAAATTTTTTTCTCTGATAGAATTTCATTTGAGAAAAAATTATTTACTGATAATATATAAGAATATATCTTTTCATTTTGGGATTTTTTATGGATCAGGGTTTTTTGTAAATTATTTGTATATTTAAATATAAGATTACCATTATATATAAATATTTGTTATCTGGTGTTAAGAGTGATTAATTTTAATTAATATTACATTTAAATTTTCTATATATGAATATGAGATAAAAGAATTATATTTGATTATAATTTTATCAATAATATATTATGACATTCTTAGGATTAATTATTTGTGTACTCACATAAGGTCAATATTGGGAGTCATTATTAATATTTTTAAATAGGATATATACATGTATATTTAAATTTGATATTATATTAACATTTTGTAAACATTTGGGTTTTTCTTAATCGATAGAAATAGTATGAATTATTTTTCATCATTTTATAGATCTTTTGATCCATTAAAAAAAATTCAGTTCTGATGAAATTATAAATTCATCATATAAATTTAACTTATAACATGAAGTAGTTGACAAAAATATCTCAAATAATAATATGATTAAATTATATGAATAAATATAGTATGTTTATTTTATCACATTCTCTATCTCTTGAATAATACAATTTAATAAGCTCAAGAAAGTGGAAGGAATGTATATATAGTCCCATGAATAAAATGTTAAATTTATATGAGGTTAGCACATGTAAATCTCATTAACAAGAATGAGTTTCACAATATAAAATCCATGACATAATCAATATGTATAATTTGATAAGTTTCCTATTATTATCCAAGAAATGAATGTATATTTCAAAAATAAATATTTTAATTCGGATTAAAAGGTATTTATTAACACTAGTTTATATTTATCTTCCACTCTATATATTTTAATTAATGAATATTTTCAACCAATTTTTATTGGACAAGATATATAATTATGAGAATTTATTTTATTTTATTGGGGTTATAATGTTACACTGCAAGATTTTATTACACGTTTTGTTTTAAAGAAATACAATTTATGATAGAATGAACCACAAATGAAAATTATTTTATATTAAAAATTATGCACTATGGAATAATTATTTTTTATATATCACAATTTCTATAGATAATGTTATACAAAAAATGATTATGTAATACCTATGATACAATCACCACAGGAAACAATTATGTCTAGTTTGAATAGAAATGTTTCACTAGGATTGAACAATAATCATATGTTATTTAAATGTACCTCAAGACTACCGACACACTGAGTGATAAGATTCCATAGAAAAATTACATAGTTCATAGGGGTAGTTCTTAGAACATTATTCCAATAGTTGGTTGAGGGTCCTTCCAATTACATATAACAAGTTCTTGATTCCTTAAAAAATAAGGATCTTATGGGAATTTATCAAAATCTTAAAATAGAATGAAATGGTATATACACCATATCTAGTGGAATAGTTTACTTTCTAGGCTTTAAATTTATAATTCATAGAGAAAACTTGATGTATTAATCAAAATACATGTCATTGAAAATTCAGTTGTTTATTATAAATTAATTCATGTTCACATGATTGTTTCCCTACAAAATCCATCTCCAATTTTTTGCAATAAATTCACATGACTTTTTCACATATCCACTATCCCATATAGCATATTTTTATTACCTTGTTCACTCTGTCATTTTTCTCACCCATTTAAACTAGGCATTATATAAATAAACTCCCATCTCTAATTTTCATTTGGATAAAAAAACTATAATAAGAAAAAAATGGAAAGAGCTCTTATCACTATACATGTCCACTAACAAAATTTTCCATTCAATGGATGATCCAGTATGTCCATACCTCTACTATGATGAAGCATATAATTCTCCCTATCTTGGGATAACCATTTGGATGATCCATTACTATGGAAAATCAATTCACAAGTCCTTATTTATAGTGAAACACTTTGGAACCAATGATATTTTTTTGTTTAGATACATCCAAATCAAACATGGATGAACCCCCGCATGGGAGAGTCAATACATGGGAGATACTACATATCAGTGACTCACCATAATATATAACCCACATCATGGGTAGTCCTCTATGTGGGTGAACCACGTAGAATAACCACAAAAACAGTGACAAACATACATGGAAGACCCACTAAATAGAAGACCCACTCATTGAAGGACCCCCTACAAGGTAGAACCACTTGGGTTACCCATAGCTTGAGTGAACTCCACTACCGAAAGATTCCACATTAATGAATGTTTTATAATGCCCCTCACTAAGATTATATTCCATTACAAATCCCATAGTATGGCTATGAAGCCTCAATAAACCTCTATATATATTGTAATCATTTCTAATATAATCTTGGTATAAACACTAATTCACCAAATCCTCTTTCATGGGATCCAATTAATACCATATAAACCTAGTGTTAATATGTTCTTATAGGTTTTTATCATGGGACATAAACCATATGTTATCACCGAAAATAGAAATATATCTTCCACAAATTTTTAAACAATATATTGTGGATAATCATTTATGGTTATACAAATTGGTGTAATACCCTTTCAAAACATATATTCACCAGTGTAATTAATAAGGGTATTTACATTAATGAAACATTACAATGTAATCCCCAAACAATTTCCCTATGTCAATATCATCATCATATATTCATATAACTCTATTTAGTCAAGATACTCCTCATTTTTATCATTATTCAACTTGAGATCATAAAATCTCTATGGTTTTATATAGATGAACATGCACTTATGTATATTCCCCGATCAAACCATTAATTAAAATTTCATTAAGATATGCCTCTTGGTTATCATTATCCCTTATGATATGGGAAAATAATACTAGTTTCAGATATATGTGAATATTCATGGGTGAAATCTCTTCCCATTAATTTTAATATCATAGTTTTTAGATACTCATCTGGAATTATTTTCCAATAGTTTCGATAATTTTCATGGTTCTAGATACAGGTAAAAACTCATGTTTATTATCCCAAATACAATATTAAATCATAATTGAGTCATGTTAATCATCATGTTATGAGATACTTTGAAATTATCTTATATGTATGTCCTAACCAAACATTCAATTACCATTGATTCAAAATACCCACATTATTATCATAATTCACCTTCATACAAGATGGTCCTCTTAGTTCTAGATATATTTTCATCCAAATTGGTCTATGACCCAGCTTATCAATCTTTTTTCCCCATAATTTGATGAGTATAAAAGGGGGGATACAATCTTATATGGGAATCCACCTAGGTGTGATCCCCAGCCAAACAATAACATACCATTTATTTGATTGAATCCTCATGGATTATTTTATTAAAATCATGCCAATATATTATTCTATATTCTTTATATCGGGTCCTAAAATGAGGTGTAATCCTCTAAAAATCATTAATTATTACCTATTTATGTCTCTCCACCTAGTTTACATTATACACATTGAATATAGATACTTCTATGATGTTAAATTAATGTGCATCATCCTATTTGTAATCTCATAACAAATCATCATTTACCAATGTATCGAGATACAATAATTGGTATTCATTATTCCCCCTGATTTGAGACACTCTACATGGTTCCAAATGTAGGGGCCCCTCCATGATGTAATCCCTAAAACATAACCTAACCTAACCTATCATTTCGGTTTTCAATATCACCCCAGCTCATGTGCAACACACAGCTTATTTCTGTTAATAATAGTTTCATAAAACATGAATCAATTCAAGGATTCGTCATTATATTATCCACACATTTATGTCTAATGGTACACTCTAATTCAATTTGACTGATTTTTTATTCACTATTTATTATCACACTATTCATGACTCACATGGTCGTATCTTTTTTTGACAATCATCCATATAAAATTTCGAATGTGCCTCTATTAAAGGACTCCTCATGAGGTATAAGCTTCATCCATTCTATATTATGATGTGAGTTTTTATTCCTATAATAATTTGATATATAGGAAAACACTTCAATGTTAAATCCTATCTCCAAAATAGAAACATCTTCACTAGATGTTGATAAACCCCAGATATCCTAGATAGTCAGATTAATACAAATGAATCAAAAATAAATCATACAGTTAATAGAAAACATAATACATAATGGTGTTCAAATATCCATATGGTTTTTATAATAACATTAGATGGGCCTAAAATTTCACATTATTTGATTTTGGAAGTATTCCATAATATGTATTAAATATCTAACTATGTCTCATAGTGTGAAATAATTCCCCTGAAAAGGGGTGATAAGCCTAAAATACCCTCCAATCGACCTATATTGGTTCCAATGAATCATTTGAATAAAATCTAATTATCACATTCCTTTTGAATATTGGTATATCACCCATCAATGATAGGGTAACAATTCAGTGATTCTAGTTCCAAAAATAAATTTTATTTGAATGCGTTCAAAGAATGCATCTAAAAAAAGAAAATATATATGCCAATATATTTGTATATAAAAAATAAATATTATAACACTGTTTTTGTAGTTATTAATAGAAGTAGCAGATTTTTGAAATATATGTAAAAAAATTCCTTATAAAATTTTATTTATAAATTATTTGGAAATAACAAATAAAATTTAATACAAAATAATTCCACAAATCAGTTTTTTCAAAAAACAATAACTATAGGTTGTTAATTTTAATGATATTTATAGATAATATATTTAATAAAATTTATTTAAAATTATCTAATATAGGTAATTAGTTAATGAATAAGTATAAATATATGTAATAATTTAGAAAAAATAATAAAAAATTTCTTTTATTGGATTTTGTGTAGTGGTATTATGCATAATTTCATATCCCTATAGAAATTTTAATTCAAAACGGTGATATAAATTCTAAAAATATAATAAATAAAATATTATTATGAATATTATTTTGGGATTTTTTTTGAAACGGCTGACTTTTGTATGAATAGTGAAAAATATTTATTTAACTAAAAATGTAATCTCATATCAATAAAATTTCAATGTTACATTAGATATAAGGTTTTTATGGAAATATGTGTTTAATTTTATTAATACAAAATCAAAAAAGTCTATGAAAATCAATTTTATACCTTATTTTTTTATAATATTGTTTATTCTAAGAATTAATATTTTTATAAATTTATTTTTTGTTTCATAATTATAATTTATTTTAAAATTATTTTTTATCAGATAATGAAATTAAGTCATATAAATTTAAATACATTATTAAAATCATTAAATTAAAATTATTTATTTAGGTAAATCTTATTAGTCGTAATGAATAGTGACCAGAATAACAGTTTATCACCCTATTAAAGTATAAAATTTGTAAAATAAGGTTATAATTATGGAAAAAGATGTAAAGATCAATCCAAATATTGAATTTATTTTTTATAGGGATTTATTTCAACCATTAACCATCCTATCATTAATAATATTTCATTTTGGTTTCACTTGATTTCATTATATCCTAAATGTTATTTTAGGAAACGATAATTTCAAAAAGGCTAGTGTCTTTATTTTAATAAATACCAAAACAAATTCTTTGAGATAAATAGAAATGCTGAATAGTTTTTACTACCAATTTATAATATGATTAAATTAATATTATAATAATACTAAGGTTTTTAATTTTTGTAATTGAATAACTTCCTTGCCCATTTATGCAACAATGATGCAATTTCTATTTAGGTAGTAGGACAATAAATAAATTGATATATAATTAATTTAATGTTGTTCATTTTTTCTGAATTATTGCATTAAAACAATATTATGTATACATATTAGTCATTTTTAATGGTCTGATATTCATATTATATTATATTCTTGATATAGTTAAATAAATGTTTGTTATAATCCTGAAAATGACTTTAAATGATAATTATGTTTTAAAAATCTTTTTTTTAGAAAATTTTAAATAATAATAATCTTATCATAAATAAAATTTATGTGAAACAAGTGATTACTTCCTGAATGATTTATTTATGGTTTACTAATAATATTTAAAATAACATTCACCACCATCAATGATTGAAACAAATATTACTAAATTTAAAGTGAAACTGAGATGATACGGGGTTAAAAAATATGGTCTATAATGATCCATCATCTTGTTAAAAGATTAATTGTTTACTTTAATTCAAAATTATTATTCCTTATCTTTCTATATATTTATCATATCTTCCCTTTTAAAAAATATATAAAAATTTTACATATTAATATTAAACATATTTTCAATATTTCCATATTCCACATTTATAAAATATAACCTCCCCTTCTCTGTTTATCATGCCTTTGGATTTATTTACCTCTAATAATATCTAAAAAATACTTTCCCTACCATCACCCAATTTTCCTTGAGGTTTTGGTCTCAGCTGAAGACCAAACTATAAGGTGTTAGATGTTAGGCAATGTATATTATCAATGAAAAACTAAAACTCATAACTAACTAATTTTCATGTTTATTTATTCTTCAATGTATTACAAATATTGTATAATAATTATTATCTAATGAATTTTTTTATATATATATTATTTGGGGTTTTTATATATATGACCCAAACCTTATTAGTATATTTTTTCATCCAATTTCAAATGAAGAAATTTCTCATCCCAACACATGGACAACCACATACATGAGGGAAAAATCGAATATATATAATATATATGATGAATTATAGAGTCTATAATACAAAATATTACATGTTTTCATACACAAAAAATCATTAACAAAAGATAAAATTTCTTGTGTGAATATTTTGACTACCACACAAATGGAGCAATGTGGTTCATTTTTCATGTCCACCATCAATAGCAGGAATAAAAAAATTAATTTAAAAATTAATTATTTTTTCTCAATTATTTTTCCGGATATTATAGTTTAATGATCCATTCATGCATACTCAACCTATTAAGAAAATTTTAGAATGATGAATTTAACATACTCAAAACAACTTACCTGATCAAATATTCCTTAGTATATAAATAAAACATGTTAATAAAAGTAATAATGATAATTTAATATAGATGAAAATGGTTTTATGAATGAAAAAAAGTCTAATAAATCATTATTATTAATATTCTAGATATCTTATG
Organism: Viscum album; assembly: GCA_963277665.1. Taxonomy (NCBI): domain Eukaryota; kingdom Viridiplantae; phylum Streptophyta; class Magnoliopsida; order Santalales; family Viscaceae; genus Viscum; species Viscum album. The sequence continues at coordinate 1,916,243,000 of OY728148.1, read as the reverse complement.
AATCTATTTGGGATTTATTATGTGGAACTTTATAATAATTGTATTAAATATATCCTCCCAGCATATTTTCTTCCATGAAGAGGTTCATTTAAATTTTCCATGGATTTTATTATTTGTATATTAAATATTTTTAGAGGTCATTATCAGCTATTTTTTAGATTATTTATCATCAATTATAATTGGATAAATTCAACATTTTATTTATGTATTTATTTATTTATTTATTATATATAACTAGAAAATAATTTTTTGAACATACATGGATTAGACACCCCTTATAGTCATCTTATCCACTATTCAACATCAATCATCCTCTGCAACATTTTATGGTAATTTCCAAATGAAAATTTTCTCAATATTTTAGAAATTTTAATTCATAAAAAAATTTAAATGGATATATTATTTTCTTATGGTTTTTATTTTTTATCTAAAATTGTTATTTTTTTATGGGATGGAATATTACATTAAAAGTGTTTTATATAAAATTGAAATCTATATGGTTCATATTCGAGTTGAATTTCATATACATTTTTATTGAATGTTTAATAATCATGATATAGAACTGATGATTGGTTATCCTAATTTTCAATCAAATTCAATCAATTAATTTATTTCATTTTCTTGATAATAAGTTACTAGTAAGAGATTTGTGAATTATTTGGTTACATGTATCTATATTGAGAGTTATTAATTCTTGATTAAATAGATGATTTCCAAAAATTACAATACTTCTTTCACTTATTTTTATTTTTTAGTGGAAATACTTATAATTTATTTTTTATGAAGATAAAATCAGGATTGGAAATTATTTTATGACCTTTTTAAGGTGAAATAGTTATTTTCATGAGTTCTCCGTTTTTTAAGGAGTAACTATTTTTATAATAATTTTCCCATTATGATTTATTATGAAAGATATTATGAATGTTTTAGAGATTGGTTTCTTTTGAAATAAATTAATATATGAACTCAATGTTATTTATGGACTAAATAAAAATTTTATGTGTTTTAATATATTTTTAAACTAACTAAAGGGAATCATTATTATTATATCCCATAAAGTTATTTTTAATCACTTCCAATGTTTAAAAAAATTAATGATTCCATAGATGATTAGGTATTATTTTAATGTTTACTATTATAATATATGGATACATCTTCAAAGAAGATATTGTGTTTTCAATTAAGTAGTTTAAATTAAATGATATTATTTTTGTTGAAAATATAAATATTTAGTGGATGTGTCCACTCTATTTTGTACGGGTTTATTATCAATAGTTTTTAATTACTCTAAAAACAATAAACCTAATATATAATGATATTATAAGAAAATACAATGCTTTATATTAAACTCATAATTATGGGTACATAAATTTTTTATTAAAAATATATATTAAACAATTCTTATGCTTTCTATATAAATCAGGCTATGAATTGGGATCCTAATAAAATAGAAAAAATATGAAACATAGGATGAATATAGGGATGTAAAATCCATCATATAATTATTTTTGAATATGACAACTTCGACTATACTTAATGAAATTGGGAGTATTATTCATGTTTCAAGTTAAAGGAAACTCAGATCATGAATGATTTTGAAAAAAGTGTCCCCTTAGGTTAGGTGATTCACCATTAAGAAAATGGGGATCTATTTAAATATATAACCAAATTTCACGGCAGTTTTTCTCAAAAAAGTCCAGTAGAGAAATGGACGCTTTATTCTATTATTATATATTATTTTGATATTTCAAATGATGTGATAATAGGACAATTTAATTTTTTGTACATATGGGTAATTGGTCGTACAAGCTCCCCCATATCCCTTCAGAAGTGGATAATCTGAAATACAAATTGGTAATTGGTTACTAATCAAGACATAATTTGAATTTTATTGTACAAAGATATATCGATGGGAACTAATTCGGTATGCATTAATTATATATTTAGATATGTGATTGACAAATAGTTTATATAATTTGATATGCTTATATATTTGGATTCGATTTAATTTTATAACTGGTGAATTTATTTCAAAGCGAATGAGACTATTATTTATAATGATAATATAAAATTCTGTTATTTATATGGTAAAAACCATATTATCTAAATACATTATTTATCATGTTCTGTCCCATATATTCAATAAATAGATATTTTATAAAATTATATGAATATTCATTATATATATAGCAACCGAACTTTTAATTGATGAGGTATAATATTATTATAAAGAAAATTTAATAAACAACTAATTCAAAACTGAAATGCATCATATCTAGTTATGTTCATCATAACATTCATTATTCAAGGAAAACCCCAACATAATAACAATCCTCATGTCATAGAGAAATGATTCATATAAAATGGTGACATCATATTCCTAGTAATTTTATAATGGGATAAATCAATATAACAAATTCATAAGTATATCATAAACCTGATAATAATATTTAAAAAACTATTCACTCAATGATAATGATCTTAATACAAAAACATGGAATGAATATTGGCAGTTCATAAGACATGAATAATAAAGGAATTAAAAAACATGATCTATGATAGAATAACCAGATCATAAGACATATGGAATTATAAAACAAATATTAATTGAAAATAATTTCATTACTAATAAATTTTTAATCAAAAAATCATTATAGTTCATACTTTCCATTAGTGTATATGATTCACCCCCATGTAGTCCTATTAGTCTCATGATATAACCAAATATACCCCATACATTATAGGGATTTATTTTTTATCCCCCATATTAGATAAAGAAAATTATAGAAATGATTTATACAAGATCATAATGTAGGCATCATATCATATCCCAAAAAATGTAAATGGGATATATAAATATTTTGACATATTATAATAATTTTTAAAGAAATAATTTTCAACAATATTCTATCTTTTCACCATATAATTACCCATGTAAATGAAATGTGTATCATAATCATCTTATCATCCCATTCATAAGCGACCCAGATATATAAATACAATGTTATCATTAGTAAATATCTCAAGTAAACCATTAATAATATCAAAGGATTTATACATAGTGTAATATTATATTAATGATCACCTGGAATATTTCATTAAGAAAATATTCAATTCCCTTTGAAATAAGATATTAAAAAATAAAAAATTTCTATATCATTATGGGAAATATTTTTCTTGAAATTAACAACAGTAAAATGTAATTGAAGATTCAAACCAGTGAATGGTCTTGATAGAGGCATGTTCCATTCATAGTGTATAAGATAAGTTAAATAATTCCTTTCAAAATATTTTAAAAAAACTATAGGTCCTTATTTATAAAATGTCAATATTATTCAATTTATTATAATTTTTAAACCATAAATCATCTCAAAATATTTATTTAACAAAACTTTTTTATTATAGAAACATTCTTGAAATAATTTTTAGAACAAATAGATATATAATAAAATTAATTTTTGAAAGAAGAGGTAAATAATGTACGGTTTCAATTAAAACAATTCATTATTCTTCTTGAGTTATTATTATTACAAAAATAAATTTAAATCATTTAATTTATAGAGATAAAATTAGATTAAATTTCATGTGTTCTTTTAGTGGTAGCTAGTGAAATTTCAAAATATAAAATTTAATTTTAAATAATTTTTACAGACAATGATATTGTCAGGTAAAACCCAAACCTCAGGTTTGACCTCCATTGTATGTTGTCAAAACACATGAATAAGTAATATTATTCATAATACAACAATATCATAACCATAATAATATATATCTAACAATATATTATTTAAATACAATATTTTATAACATATATACATACAATTTGTTATTAAGAACAAAATTCATGGGAATCACAACTCTATATTTCACGTATGATTTGTTTTGGTAGTTGGATTATTTTTATGCCGATTATGATTCAATAATATAACAATTTTTAATAATGAAATAAATTTCATAATTACTTAATAAATATATTTAGATTAAGAAATAGATTTATAGATATAAAAATTAATTACATTGTTCTTAGATATAGTAGATCATACATATGTAGGAACATTGGTTTCATTTTTTGATGGATGATAGAAAATATATAAAAATAGTAATTTTTAATTAAATAGTCATTATTATGTCATATTAATCATATATTTAAAATAATACTAATAGTATATCCATCAAGTTAATGAAAAAATGACTAATGAATCACATCGTTTCATGAAGGTTATAGTCCTCCCCCCAATGCATGACTAATATTTTCATTCTACACCAGATTGTAAGGTAAGAAGATATATATGATATTATCAATCTAGATAATAATTCAGTTATAAATAAAAGATATTTATTTATTTATTACAATATAATACCCATCAATAAATGATGGTTAAAATAGATGAATTGTATCGTTATGCGTATATGGTATGTCGTCCATGTGCAGGATTTATACATTCAAATAAAATTTTATTATATTTCATTGGATAATGAAGGTCTCATAATATAATAAAAACATTTAAATGTATTTATTATTTTCATTTCATTATTTTATGAAAATGAAAATAGTTTTATATGATGTAAAAGATTAATTAAAAAAATTAAATGATCGGTATAGGTGATTACCAAATCACTGAAATAACTCCACTGTATCTTTTCTTAATAGTCATATGGATATTTCTTTGGGATGAAAAAAACATATATAACATGTTTATATAACCATATAGTATATTTATTTTGGAATCTAGTAGATAAATAATAATAAATGCTCTGTAATTAAGAAAATTTAAGGGTTTCATTTTATAAGTGTGGAAGTGGAAAGTCAAGGATTTTTATAGTAGACTAAAATTTCATAATCAAATTGCAAAACAATTTCTTCTAAATAATCATTAATTTAATAAAAATTAGGACGTGGTCAAAATAAATTTATCCAATGAAATTTATAATGATATTTGTGTCATCAAAAGACATATCTATTTATTTAATATCTTAAATTATTTTTTTGGAACATAACAGAAATAAAATATATTTTAATATTAATGTGTTTAAGATGTATCCATAAATAGTAAAATTTCTCATAAATGGACCATTTCTTATATTATGTACTATAATCTGTTCACTGGGATGATGATTATATTTTTATTAATTTTAAATCATTTAAATAAATATTACTTAGCGTTAAATATAATTAATATAAATTTTCAAACTATTTATATAGTTTCACATTAATGACACTAAAATAAAGAATATATTTAGATATAACATTTTAAGACATTTTTAAAATGTCATATTTGCATAAATAGGTATTATAATGCAATATTTCATTTTAATTTTAATTTTTAAAAATGGTAAAGATCATTTAATATTTTTTTTTATTAATTGTGAAAATAGTTTCTTAGAATTGTGCAGTACCTTAAAATAACTATAAAATTACTTAAAATTAAAAATAAATTAATATGTGAATATTTATTATTCTTTTATATAAACATTTATAATGAAATATATCCTCATTTAATCCTTAAGAAATAATTTTAGAGAGATAAAATTAATGAGTGGTATTTTTATATTTTTTAATCACATAAATTATCATAAAAATCTAAAAAAGAAAAGAAAAATATGTCCCAAAGTTACCATATAGTTGGGAAATTGATTTAAATTTACAATATCCATTCATCTAAAATGACCATGTGGTCTTGTAGATAATTGTTAGATCCTTATGACAATTTTTAGTCATATTTTACCCATTTTACCCATATTGAAATCACATAGACCAATAATAAACATAACCATTTACAAAATTTGAAACACTTGGTTAAAATGTTTAATACCATTTTCATTTTTAAATATCTAAATGTGTAAGGAAAAAAATATACATAAATTGAAAATGAAATGATAATGGTGTTTCTAAAAAAATACAATTAATGTATAAGAATATTTTTAAATAAAATTACTAGTAACATTAGTTCCATGAACATATTTATTTTATTAACAATATAAGAGAAAAAAATTACATTGACTTTTTTTTAATAAATTATTATATACATGAATAGAAAATATAGTTTCCAATAAAAGCTTGTAGTTTTCACTATTCACTAATAAATCAATATTGGTAGAAAAATCCTTAAAATTTGAATAAAATATATTTTGGATATACGAATTCTAAACCAAGTAGTTTTCCTTGTATTTTAATATAATCTAACGGAAATTAAAAATTATTTAATTTTAAAATGTATTGATACAAGCCACATAAATCTATGTTGAATATTCCCCAAAGAAATAAAAACATAGTTTTAGTATTTTTTCTACATTATAACATTATTATAATAGTAAATATATATAAAATATATTTTATTTAATGATATATAATTTGAAAAATATCATGTAATGATTTTTTATATAAGAGTATACAGTAGATCAATATGATATACATAATTATAATAATTACGGAATATTTATTTTCTTGATAGAAAATTAATTCAAATCATTTTTTATTGTCTGAAAAACAAATAGAAAACTATGTATTTCAATGAAATATTATGACCAATACTACAAAATGATAATTGAAATATATTATCCTACATAATAATAATCTGATTTCTAGTTTTCTTACAAAGAAATATATTGAAATTCTAGTTGTTAAAACTCCAAAACATGCATGTAAGCGTTATAACATAAAAATGGCCATGATATGATGTGAAAACAATCAAAATTTATTGATACTCTATTGGTCTAATTTTAATATATATATAAATATATATATATCTAACAAGAAGTTTTTGTGATTTTAGTAAATAAGTAATTTTTCAATGACATTATGGTAATTTAAAATGTAAATGTTAGTGAGAAACCTAATCAAATGGGCTACAATTTCCTCAAAATCACATGAAATAGAGAACATTTTATTAAATGTTGTAATATATTCCACATAGTTTAATGTTTTAAATTTATATAATAGATTAAAAAACATATTCATAATGATCTATAATAGTAAAAAATGGAAGTAATTGTCAAAACTAATAAATAAACTGAAACATAATATAAAATTCTAATAAAAATATTATTGTGTTTTTTATATTACTGCATTGATATAATATAAATCAAACATTAATTATTATAGAAATGAATAAATATGATGTTTTTTGAATATATTAATGTCTATATAAACATGAATAATCTGATAACAAAATATAAAGACAATCATCAAATTTTATAAAATGATTTTAAAATTACAGTATTGAATTTTAGTAATATATTAATATCCACTCCATTAATATGGGTTATAGTTCCATCGGGATGATACGAAGTGAACTTTTAGTTTTTCGAGAATCGATAATTTGTGTGTAATGTTCAAAACCAATAAATTAAATCTGAATTGATTTGAAATATAATTAAAAAAAATTATTTTATATAACATGTACAAAGAAATGTCAATTTATTCTCATATGAATTTTGTACAGAATTAATAATTAATTATTCCTTAAATATACCAATGTCATTAATATAATATATAATGGGATCATAACTAGAAGAATGGCCATGTATTTTTATGAAATTTTATGAAATAATTTTTTGGTTTAATTTTGTGATATGGTATTATATTACACATCAATCAAATTTATTCCTTGATCATGATGAAAAAATAAGACTTTTATTGATTCGAAACAATAAAATATGAATGAAATTGATTAAAAAATAAAAAACCTTGAACTAATTAATAATAATAGGAAAAAAATATTCAATTATTTTTTTATATGTCAAAATTTATGATACACCAATTAAAAATGTTGTGTGATCAGAGTGATTGATAAATCATAATTGAATTATGTGAATTTCTATAAAAATTAATGATATGTGTTTTAAATCCAAAATAATATCATGATTTAACATTAAATCCTTTAAAAATGATCATTAATTTACATTTTATATGAATAAATATAAATAAACTTTCTATGATTTTATTCATTATTGTATTGGAATATTACACATCTTTCATGCATTAAAATTATAAAGGAGGTTTGTAAAAGTCAAATCATTGGATGTTTACTTGACTTGAAATAAATACCTATGAAATTTATATTTAAAATATTTTTGAAATGTAAAAAAATACATCATTTTAACCCAAAATGATTTTCCTTTGAATGAATAACTAAATTGTTTTTAATTAAATTAATTTCATAAAAAATGTGCACCATGGGGTAAAAATAGAGAAATTTTCTTAGTATTATATTGAAATATTAAGAGAATATTCTATGATTTATTAGTAATATGCTGGAATAGATGATACATCAAATATATATTTGGTTTTCTTCAAAATACTAAATGATAACTTTACTTATTTTAAAACATCAAAACATTTATTTCATTATTAAATAGAATCAAAATTACTCCAATTAATGTGAAATCAATGGAAAATGTACATTTTATTGACTCTGACATTTATGAATAGATTCTATATCAGTATGTTTTGCATTATTATCATATAGACCAATAAAAATAATTCTAATGATAATTATGTATTTTAAAACATGTGTAGAGAGGTTAAAACAAAAACATAACGAATTTGGATTGCTGCGTAACATTAATAAAATTTATGTTGATGGATTTTTGGGATATAGAAATAGATTGACCAATAACCCATTTTGTGGAATTCTAGTTAAGGAATAAATGATTAATTTTATTGTTTTAAAAATATAAAATGTCAATGTAAAAAAACATAGGAAAAGACCATTATTTCATTGAATTTATTGTATAATAATATTATTTTTGATAATTACAAACATTCATTACATATATCTAATTTTTTGTTCTCTCATAATGAAATAGTATTAAATTTTAAAATATATTAATGCATTTAACAAAATATACCAGAGGGTTCAAAACCAAAAAATGAAATATTATTACTACGATATATTAGTAAAATAACATGAATAACCAATTAAAATAATGTAATAATATTTAGATAAATTAATTTTTTTAAGTTTCATTGAATGAAACGAACCATATATTGTATAAGAAATATATATAATTCATTACATTGTCAAAACCTACAAACATTCACTTAAATTAGGTGAAATAATATTGAAAAATATATTAGAGTTATTTATAACATGTACGATTTTATGTTTCATGAATCCAATATCTAATTTTCTCAGAATGGCTAAATTTATTGTTATTAAAAGTAATTAATTTCATTATATATTTTTTATTATAGTAAATATGAAAGAAAAACATGGATTTCCCAAAAAAATATATGAAATAAATTTATTCAATTTTTTGTTTTATAAAAAATCCATATATAGTGATGTTATCCTTTTCTTATGATGGCTAAAATCTCAATTTTAGCTAAATTAAATTCACTACTTTCATTACTATTATAAAAATCTATGACATAACCTTGAATTGTTGTGAAATAATCTGAAAATATTATTTTATTATTTTTTATAAAATGTATGAATCTAAATTACTTCAATTTAATATGTGGTGTTCTTGGAATGACTTAACATGCACATTTAAAAATAATAATATACATAATAACATAAATGATTTGTAAAATCCATGTAATTGAAATGGTATTTAAACCACTGGTTGATTTTTTTATATAAATAAATGGGAGTCACATCATTTTGTTTTTTGGGTTTCTCGTGATGAATAAAATCTAAGATTTTAGTCATTTAGAACTAAAAAATATGACTATGAATATAAAAACCCAGAAAAAAGAAAATTAATTTACAATGAGTATTTGAACTAAAATCATTTAATTATTTTAATAACTTTTTTAATAAAAATTAATCCAATATGATATGAAACATGTATAACATAACTGAACAATAAATTATAATGTTTCAAATGATGATAAAAACACAAATCAGAGGCTGAAACCCATGATAGTGACATAAATTTTCTTTATAATCATAGGAAATATAATATTGATTTTTTTATTAATTTTTAGAATACACTCCATATCAATTTTTGTTTCATTAAATTATCTAAAATATGTAATTTCCCACATATTGGTCAAATTTGAAGAAAACCCAAAAATTAACATGAAATCAAAATATAATAATCATAGAAATATATATTATTTTTATTAAAAGAATGCATATAAATATTTTCATATGATCCAAAATATATTTTATTATTTTTTTTAAAATAACAATGTTCTTAAATACATTGTTTATACGGATAAAAAATGTGTAAAAAACATCAAATTACAATTATATCATAAAAAAAAGACAACTAATTTATGTATGGAAAATATAAATAGAATTATCGTCAATCTAGGATGTTGTTTTCTTAGGGTGAAAAAGGAGAATTATTTTATTAAAATATAAAAAAATACAAATTAAAACACAAAAATTTCCTTGAAATTATATAAATAATAAATATTTTCAAATAGATATTGCATGTTATCATTATGGGTGAAAATAAGATTAAAAAAAATCAGGACCATATCAATCATTATTTAGGGATTAAAAACCTAAAAAAAATTTAAAAATAATCCCTATATTTTATGACAATTATTGTTAGTTAATATGTGAAATGGTGGACTATACACCACATAAATCCTTGTTACTGTTTTCTCAATATAAAACTATTGATTTTTTTGTTTTATAATAGTAATAATAACATCTAATTACCAAAATATATAAATGGATCATGTATTAAAATGAAATAAATGTGAAACTGATTTTTATGTATTTATGTGTATTTTTAAATGTGGTACAACAATCTGGTTTGTGGTGTATTTGGAATGATTGATTAAAATTATTTAAGATACTATAAAGACATAAAAATAATTCATCCCTGTGAAATAAATTGAATTATTAACACATATTTTCATATAGTTTTAGGAAAATATCCCATTAATGAATAATTATATATATGAATATATTTCACATTAATATTGGTTTCAGTTTCCTATGGATTTTAGATAATGTTGTTTTTATGTAGTAAAGCTATAAATAGATTTTATAACTATAAAAACCTAGAGAATGATAACAAAACGACAATAAATTATAAGAATTATTTTCATATTTTATTATTTAATAATAGAAGAGATGTACATATGATGTAAAGTGTTCTAAAAATGTCTAAAAACAGTTTTACATTTAAAAATTAATTAAAATCTAAAAATCCATTATAAAACAATAAATTGATCATATATTGTTTTTATTATTTAAAATTACTATAAATAAACTATTTTAATTATTGTATATTTTTTAACAAAATATATTAAGGAATATTAAATATTGTTTTTATATGGTCTTAATATGCCATATGGAGGTCACTGCATCTTACCGAGTGATAAAATTTTTTAAAAATCATATTATAGTCCTTAGATGGTCTCTATATTCAATTAATAATACCTATTGGTGGTTTATATTAATAGTTTTCTAAAAGTTACCACATTTATGTGGTTTTATTATGTTATTTTTAACTCACTAGGACTTTCATACTTATTTCCATGTAAATAAATACATTCTCATTAATATCATACACTATAGGAATCACCGAGTTAAAAAACATAGTCAAATAAAATTTAATTAAAATGTTACCATTATAACCTAGAATTTATGTTAAAAGGCATGAATAGTTCTAAATATATTATGAGACATAAAAATTTTATAATATCTAAACAAAATTAGAATTATTTTTAATCATTTTAAACAAAATAAGATTAATTTTATATAAAGGGAAATGTTTTTTGACAAACTATTACTTGAAAAAAATATTTACATCACTTCTTTTATGATTATAATAAAAATTATTAATAGAACACAATGAAAATTATTTTTTAAAATTAATTTTCTTAAAATAAATATATAATATTTATCTTAATGTTACTTTTTGGGATTTTTCTAAAGGTTTTTAGTGTTTGATAAAATAGGAACAAATAATGATTTTAATTTAAAAACATCATTTTAAATTTAAAATCTGACAATGTAAAAATAAATTAATTTTTATTTAAATTAAAATTTATTAAATTATATTAATTTTAAACTAGCCAATTTCATTGGATTCTATTTCATATAGATTTTTCTATTAAAAATTACTATATTTATGATTTTTGTTCTCTCTAAAAAAAAATTTCATCGCTTCTGCTAGAATAATTGTAATTCAGATTCATTCAGTTATATTAATTGAATTCAAAAAAAAACATATTCCATATTTTTAACTTAAAAAAAGTTTCATTATCTAAAATTTTCATCATAATCATTTACCACAATAACTTTTGAGAACAGTAACAATTAATTACAATGGTTATGGTAATAATCGGTTTATAGGGTGTTAATCTATGATGATACCAGAAAAAATGACTGAACCAATTGTAAAATAAAAATATTATGTCCATATTTCCACTATATTGTTTATAATACGCACAAATATTCAATTTTGGTCCCTTGTGGCATGTGAAAATTGTGGACATACCTTTTACTTTTCAATAAGTATAATTGTGCCGCTCACATCACATATAAAATACCACATAATCTCATATCCCACTCATGCCATTCAACCATTTTGGTTGGGAAAATACCTAAAAAAATAACATTACAAAACCCATATCATAATACTAAAATCCATTTTTGGGTCAAAAATATATTCAAGGGTAACATTAGGTATAATCCGAATGAGGTTTTATAAGAAGTGGTATAATTATTAATAATGTGTTTTTTATTAATTCCTTCACTTAATTAAAATAATCTTTATTTATGAATGTATAATATAAATAGTATCTATCCTATACATTTATATAATTATATTAAATAAATAATATATATCAATATCATATTTCCAAAAATGGGAAATGATAATGTTATTTTTGTGTAAGGAGGACTATAACCTTGTGAACTGATGTGACATGTTATCCATCAACACATATCATGGTTTCGTATAATTATTAATATAATATATATATATATATGAAAATTATAAAAATATTACACATATTTGGTAATTATATCATATATATATATATATTCCTTTTTTACATTCCATTTTGTTGGGGATACGATAATATCACTCCTGTGTATAGTGGCTTACCACATTGTAAAGTAATGTGATTTGTTTCTCAAAAAGTCTCCACATGAATGGTAATAAGTATAATGATAATAAATATATATTCTATGATTGATATAATTAATAATTTAATTATATATTAATAATTTTAAAAAATATAAAATATCCTTTAATTTCATATGATTTAACACCCTTAATGATTATAACATCATTTCTGTGCATGTGGACTACTATCTTCATGAACCGACTTGAATCTATTTTCATCAAAAAAACACATGTATGATGTAAAAAATATATATTTATTGAAATTATATGGTATTTATATTTTATTATCATTTCATAATTATAAAATATTACATACCATGTTTCTATAATGATCATTGAAAAATAGAAATGTTACTCATGCATATGAACAACATATCATCTCCATGATCATAAATTTCTTCATTTCCCATTACCATATTTCATGGATATTCATTAATGTGTATCTTATGTATAAATATGACAATTATTTCTTGATTATTATTATCTATATATTGAAATAGAGACCTATTAATCTGATAGCCATCCTATAGAATTCATTTTTGACCAATAAGTCAAATGTCTTAAAAACACCAAAAATAAACTTAATAAATTATATAATTGTATATAACATGGAAATATATTTAATTAAATGAATAATTAATATGAAAAATGTACTTTTTAAATAATAAATTAACAAAAGTTTGTTATTCAAGTAGATAAATATAATAGGTGATGTAAATGACTCAAGGTATGTGACGCCGTCTCAATTTCAATTCATTGAGACATATTGTAATTTTATGATTGTAATTAATTTTATATATTGTATATAGAACACTATTGATATTTTTATAATGATTAAAAAATAATTCATGTTATTGGAGGATTGAATTTTAATTATTTCATTTTTATGGGTTTAACATGAAGGTAATCATGTGGTAAATAATTTCATATCTCAATTTCAATTCATTGATTTTATTAAATCTTCATCTATGTTAGATATTACATGATTGTGTGTATCATTTCATTTGATTATCTTCTGATGTATTTAAAAAAATTATATGTGTATTTACATTTGATGAAAACAATCTATTATTTTTGAATTATTTCATCAATATTATGACCATTTTAATGGATTTAGTTCCAATTTCAATTTCATATAGAAATTATCATTAATATAATCCTATTTAAATTTATTTGGTGTATATGTTGATCTGTTAATGTTTTTAGCATGAATAATTCTTAATTCATTTTAGTTTTTCTTTCTATTCATTTTTATCTATATTATTTATATCATGCATGAAGATAATTCCAAAAACATTATACCATTAACACATATTATTTTTACATTGAAGTAAATTAGATATACCAGGGTTATATTTTAATAAATCAATGTTATTTGCTAAATTATAATTTTTTTATAGAGAATACTATTCGTGAATTAAAAATACTATTTTGTATATGATTAATGATGTTTATAGGAATTTATTGGTGTGTACTAGTTATATAGTTTCCCTCGTTGTGTTAATAGTTTTGATGAGACATGTCAGTTTTTGAAATTTTATAGGATTTTACCGTGTAGTTTTAAAATATTTGGAGTATTGTCTTGATAGTTCAGGATTTCATGATGCCAAAAATCAAGATGTCCAATAAATAAGAATTTAATTTTTTATAATTATTTTGTTTTTATTATCGATGTTATTTTTTTATTTTATATAATATCCACATTTATTTTATTATCTGGTTGTTGATTATATTTAATGAATGAATAACTATTCACCATTCAATATTTATTATGCCAGATCCAATTCTTATATTCTTCTTTTTGATTTAATAAAATGATTGTTATGTTATTTATCATACCATAAAAGATATTCAATGTTTATTCATGAAGTCTTCCTTTATATATAACCCTTAGATAGTATAAGTGCTCACCATTATTTGGTTTCTCTTCTCGATGATATGTATAACAATTCATGGAATGAGTTCACTAATTCTAAATTTTTTCCAATTACTATTATCTTTATTTTATTTTCTGGTGTAAAATGGTCACCATGTATGTGATTGGTTATCCAAAACTCCAAAACTAATCGGTCCTTTTAAATTTGACACCCTATATCTTTTACTATCTAAAAATAGACATTACTACCAATTTACGGCTATCGAGGTCATTACAGTTTTCATTAGAAGAAGTTTTGTAGAAACAATTGTTACTTGTTTATGGAAAAATAGATTAAGGAAAACACTATAGTTAACATTAATGGTATATATAAAAGAACTTTCAAAAAAATTTGTAAGGAATAGATTAATTGGTTTTTTGTGGGAAATAAATCCATGTATGTATAATATATGTGGATTTGGTTCCAAATTAGAGTTACCTAGGCCTACTAACTCTAAAAGGGTGAATTGGGCTTGACTCAATACTCAGCTGATGCATATCAGTATGCCTTTATATGCCCCTAATCCGATAGACCCATAGGATATTTATAGGATATTTAAATTTCATTTAAAACCCATTATGAATGATTTTAAAATAATGTTATCTGTAAGGAAACCAATATGTTTATTTTGGAATTATGAATGAAACAAATTTCATTTATGCTATGTGTTACACCATATTTATAATTATACAATATTATTTAAAATTTTATAATTTAATAATATAATCAATTATATAAAATTATTTATTAATTTACCCTAGATGTAAAAAGGTTATCAAAAATCATGGAAAATATAGATATTTCACAATTGTATAGGATAATAAAATTGGTTTTGAATATGATAACTTTATTTCTACATTAGGGAATCTCAAAATGGTATAAAAATATCCATTCCTGGAAGGATAATCCTTTTCAAAAATTAAATTCTCTAACGAAGGATTTCTATATGAGATTGTACCGCCACTGTTATGTGGGAATACTATTCCAATGGTAGATGATAAATGGATTTGGTGTCTTGAGATTATATTTGTTTCATTGAGATGTGATGAAAATGAAGATGATTTTCATTCAATGTATTGAATAAATCTTGATACTAATGACTAGTGGTCATTGATACAAAATACATCGGATGAATTCGAAATAGAACTCATTGAATGGAAATCACTTAAAGATACATTATTTTACAAATACGTCCCTCATGAGAAAAAATGGAATTAAGAAAAAGTTCATCCTTTTTATGAAAAATTAAGAAGAATTTGTTGTTGAGTATGATTATACATTTATAATGTCAACCAATTTTAATATAGGATATCCACTCATCATAGAGTGCATGATTTAACATATCAATGAAGAGATTAAAAAATATCTCCAAATAGTGTTGGTATTAAAAAAATATTCATCACATATTGAGTTAGTATTATGTTTCATAAAAATAGAGGAGAAATTATTAATGACATACATAATCAAGTGAATTCATAAAATAATGGGTAAAATGATCACTATGGCAATGGTAATGTATTAAAGAATAATAATATAACGAATAAATTTCCACCTTGTGATATATTTACAATTAATCCTCCTAGAAAATTATAGATGGGATTTTCAGTTTTTTATAAGTGTGTATTTAAGGGCCATCATAATATATAATGAAAAGGGATGAAAGAAAACACTCATATTTCTTGATTTACCCATAGATATATGTATAAATATAGAACTAAATTCCATAATATCTAGGTAATCTACAATATAAGAAGCCAATATGAGAGGTTTAGGCTTATTCAATCACTATATCTGATGTGGATGTACGATATAATGTGGTGGAAGTTATTTTAATCATATCTTCCGATTTAAAATATATTTTATTTGATTCTAGGTACCCACAATGTTTTTATATTGTACATGTTTTTAATGAAAATTAGATATATCCTAAGTACAGTTTGGTGAGGGTTGTCAATCAAAAATAATAATAGAACCCTCACTCCGTATTCGATGTGTTGGGGAGTCCCCGTTTTGACATATAAATGTGATTTTTTTCTCACCTTATTATCACTAATATGGTTTACCTCAATATAATCTTTTATAGGAATTTTTATTCAAAATATGATGAAAAAAGTTATAGGATGGAGAAAAAATAGGATCCATAGTGAATATTTAGAATATATTATCTTTATTGTAGAGAAATCATAATCTCAAACCTCTCTATATCGATCCATATTATCACTACTAAATTGTATTTATGGGAAATTAATGTAATAATATGTGGATTATAATATATTCTTAAAATTGAGCATTTAACTTTTGTATAGAATTTAATAATATATTTCTGTAGAAATTACTTGGACATCCCTATCACGACCCCTTCCCCACAATGTGTAACCCTCCTAGGACGACAATATGAGAAAGGAGATAAGGACCCCCTGAGTCCCACCATCAGTAGGCCCTGTGTTGGCGACTTTCACCTAGGGTATAGTAAACACACAGATGGGAGCCATTGTCCTCTAATAGAACACATGTAGAAGAGAAAGAAAAGATATAACCCATCAAACTCAAACTCATATTAAAAAATAAAACAAAACCCATGTTCACATATGTAATTTCATGCAAAACTACTACAACTAGAAGCGAAAAAATGCATGTACAGATGAGAAAGAAAAAACAGCAGCAACCACAAACCTGAACAGCTCCTGCAACCCCAAGCTAGTAGAAAACAGCATGATTTCTAACCTACTCCAAGTGACCTGAAAAATAGTTTATATACTCATAGGGTTAGTATAACAGTATACTCAGTAGGATCCTCCCTGAAGCCTCTTTTGAAAAAGTAAAGAAAGATTTCTAAAACACAGTGTACAACAAGTGAAATTAAATCATCACCTAAAGTGGTATACTATATTCCCAACCTAACCATGGATATATTCACCATGTAAGGCATATAAGAGTATACAATATAATAAAGAATATCCAGGGTACCCCGCTAGTACTTCCCACTAGTTTACTGCTTCGCCCCAACGTCGCACATCCTAAACATCCGTCTCTGAAAAGGCTTGCCCACAGAACCCTGGGCAGAGCACCACAACATGAGCCTCATTCAACAAAACCACCACGTCCATTCAAGAATGTAACCATGTAGTTTATATGAGTCATAATACCTCACATAACGTGTATTATAATTCAGGTATTATATGTCATGCAATTAAAAACCCAAACACCGAGTAAGGATCTTCAATCCATCACAGCCTTTACATGTTACACCTATAGTAGTCCATTGGATACTATATCTAGAATATATATGTGGTTGAATAAGAACAAGTTGTTATAGCCCTCTACACACATATCTGGGTAAAACTAACCACTGTGCCTACCAGCACAAGTAACTACCATGAGAAGAGAGTGTTCCCAAATCGAGTAGTCAGCCATCCATCCTCCTGCTGGAATATTGGGAAACCCCCCCCCCCCATGTCTCAGAATCCCCGGGGTGTTAGTTTCCATAACTGACAAGGTGGAGTAGCGTATAGAAACATAAAATGTACAAAATATACAATATCTCATAACCACACTATGGGAATAACCTATTCATACACTCTACTGTAGCTAAATTCTCTCGGACTCTTGACTACCACTTCTAAGACTAGGTATCCTATAAGCACACAACCATTTAAAGAGCATAATTGCATTACATAATTCGCTTTTCGTTAGTTCCCAATTATGTTAATTAATTCATTATACATTAATTAACCATTAACAATTTCACATTATATTTCATTATCAGAACACCCAAAGACCACTGTCCCTTTAAAATTGTAACCTCGACATTTCATTCCATTTAGATCCAACCCCATGGGATAACATCATTTATTCAATTATTTATTTACAGAATTACTTTCCATATTCCCAAGAATTCTAGAAAAATATTATATTCTTCGAAACACAAGTGAGATCAACACGGTAAGTAGATGAACTACCCATCTAGTCTTATCCACATATAATAAGAGAGTATACCCATCATTCCTTGAGTTTCGAGACATAGAAAGCATGTGGAATACCACGTGCATCTTCACCCCTTTCAGAAGAATGGTCAGCAAGAGAAGTTTCATTGAGCAGTGGGGAAAGTAAATCATATATCCAATCAAAGAAACATGATGCATCCAAAAATTCACATACAACCTGTTACATAATCCCTGGTATCCTCTCCGACTCCAACATGCTTAAAACTATGCTTCTCGCTACTATAGGCATCATCTGCTTACATAATCAATCAGCCTCCCTACCCCCACATATCACAACAGCCTTCCATAATGATATCAAAACACAAGTATCTGGAAAAAACCATAATATAAATTGAGATCTGGGAACTCAAATAAGCTAGAGGGTAACTCATAACCCTACAACAAATTATCGTTTGTCAAACAACTAGTTCTTTAATCAATCTTGGATTAA
Source organism: Viscum album (assembly GCA_963277665.1). Lineage (NCBI taxonomy): Eukaryota > Viridiplantae > Streptophyta > Magnoliopsida > Santalales > Viscaceae > Viscum > Viscum album. The sequence goes on along the minus strand of OY728148.1, from coordinate 1,916,223,603 downwards.
CCAATTTATTTTTTCGTAGGTTCCAAATTCGAGAAAACCTATTTAGTAGGCTATCACTAATAATTAAAAATGATTACTACACCTATTTGAATAACATAAAATTACAAAAATTCGAACAAGATATATTTACATTCCCTTTTATCTTTATCCAAAAAATTATCAATTAAATCCGGCTTTATGTTCTTTACCAATTTCCATCGAGAACAGAAAAGCTAAGAAAGAAAGCATAGATTTCACACTGTCTAGAAAACAAGGGGTAATAATATACAATCAATTTCAATTTATTTATACAGTTTAAATATTTATTATTCCAATTTCATTATGATAGATTGGGATAAAACATGTTAAATCTATAGTTGATCATAACAGAAATGAGAAGCAATGAATCTCCTAGCTCAAACACTTCATTGAGTATATAAGAGAACGAGCCACACAATGGGTTACAACCTCCCCCCCCCCTATGACAACTGTATCCACCCTAGGATATAGAGACACCACCACATTGGAGAACACCCAGGAAAATCCAATTTGGAACACAAGGGTAAATGTCCAAAAAAATGGAATGGAGAAAGAATGAGATGATCTCGAAATAAGGAAGATAGATCATAACTTATATACAAGACAGATCAATGTTTCTTTGTTGTATCAAAACAAAGTGGAAAATATCATAGGAGAAAATTTTGATTCCACAACTCCTACAGAAATGAATGGGATGTTCAAGTGTTTCACACCTGAGAATAAAAATTATGAACAAGGGAAGAAGATATATCATCTCTTCCAATGATTTAATGAAGTTGTGGTTTGAGAAACGCTAGATTTTCCATTAAAAGTGGATCGCATTAAACCACACTATTTAAACATGTAAAAAAACATCCAAAGACTTATGAGAAATTATAATAGGATTTATAACCATAGAATCGTCCTTAGAGTACTTATGTTGAGGCATTAAATGCATTTTACGTCAAAGAAAACGTCAAATGGGCGAACTGTAGGGAGTTGGAAACACTGTTCAAGAACTAAAGATTTGCAAAAGGAAATATTTGTTACCAATGGACATAGATATTCTAGAAACATTGTTCAAGAACTCGAAATTTAGAAATAGAAATATAGGTTATCAATGGAACGTCACCGTCCTAGAAACACAATTTATGAATTCCAAATTTGTAAAAGGAAATAGTGGTCACCAATGAAACCTCACCATGGGAACCACACCATTTCAATGTTCACATAAGGTTACCGATGACATTGTTTATAGGAGGTCACCGATGATAGTGTTCACATAAATTCACTGATGTTACTGTTCATATAAGGTCACTGTTTTACTGTTCACATAAGATAAATGGGGACACTGTTCACTGAAGGTCACCAATGTCACTGTTCACATGAGGTTAACATTTTACTATTCTCATAAGGTTACCGATGAAACTATTTATAGAAGGTCGCTGATGACACAATTCACATAAGGATATCGATGTACTTTTCACAATGGTCTACCATTGAACTCTTTACCAATGGAACTTTTCACAGATAGTTACTGATGCACAGTTCACAATGTTCTACCATTGGAACTGTTCACTAAAATAGAAATTTGGTAATGTTTTAGGGATATGCATCCTTAACCACCCAAAACAAATCACACACCAGATTTTTTCAAATGGATGGATCATAGAAGTCTGAGAAATTACATCACATACCTCTCAAAAAATTCTCATCCTCATGAATTCAAAACCCACCTAAATGGAAAACGAAACAGGGTCCAAAAAACCACCCATATAGATACCTCTTAAAAGAGATCAAGCCAAAAGAGGAAAAAAATTCCATATTATAAAACTTATATGTCTAAAACAACAAATACAACATTGATACATTAAAGGAGTTACACATGAAACAACTCTGAGTACTGAGCATCTATCTGTGACTCACATTCCCAGGTACTCTCCTCCATGCCACCATGTCACTAAAATACATGAACTAAGGTGATAGACTGCATGTGAAACACCTTCTCTTTGTGTTCTTGGTTATCCACAGTTTTCTCATCAAAGGGTTCATCATCATCATCATCGACATGCCACAACTCTAACACGAGCTAAAACCTAAAAATCCCCAACAAACCAGAGAGAAAGCTTACTCCCATGACCATATATTCACTACCCATGATTGGGATTTACCTTCAGAAACACATTATCCCCTACATCAAACTATAACAGTTTCCTCCTTTGATTGAAATATAATTTCTCACAATATTGTGTTGTCTATGCCCTCTCGTGAATCACCTGGACCATCTCTGTTGTATTCTGCACTAGTTTCGGTCTGAGAATCACTGCCTCTCCTACCCTAGTCCAGCACAACAAAGAATGGAAAGGTCCCCCATACAAGGCTTCAAATGGCGACATACCGATGGTTGAGTGAAAACTATTATTTTAAGAAAACAACAATAAGGGTAAGTGCCTCATCTATGAACTTCCAAAATCCAGCACACAAGAGCGTAACATGTATTCAAGATTTTGGATGGTTCTCTTTGTCTAACCATCCTTTTGAGGATGAAAATAAGTTCTAATAAATATCTAAGAACCAAAATAAATATGGATAACTCTATACACCCTAGAGGTAAAATGAGGATCAAAATCTGAAATGATCTTCTCTGGGACTCCGTGAAGTCTCACCACCTCCTCTAGATATTGCCTCGACAAAACCTCTATAGATCATGAATCTTAGATTGTTATGAAGTGGTCTGGTTTTGTTAAATGATCCAAAACCACCCAAAGTTCATCATGTCCTCCATGATATCGAGTTAAACCAGTGAAGAAGTCCATTGAGATGTCCTCCCACTTCCACTAAGGAATGTCTAATGGCTGGAGCAGACCACCATGAACATGGTGTTCAACAATCATCTTATGGTAGACAAAACATCGAAACACAAACTATGAAACTGTACAGATCAGCCTAGGCCACCAAAACTGGATCCTCAAGGCTCGGTACATCTAATTCATGTCAGGATGCACCGCTAAAGGAGAACTATGGAAACCTATGATAACCATCTCACTCATATTCAAAGGAACAAATATCCTTTCATGATATAACACTCGTTGTTGTTAATACTCAGGCCAACCATCAAGGGCCTCACCATATACAACACATTCATTCCTAACCTCCACATCTTTATCTCCAAACTGGGACTCATCCAATATCTACACCAAAGATAACTGCACCTTTATCTAAAAAATCCAACCTTTACCCCGAACATCTCCCATATCAAGATGTAATGTAGAATGTTCTTCAATTACTCTCATTGTGTAACGAGATTTACACACTGGATCACTACGTGACTTCTGACTCACCGGATCTACTAAAAAATTCCCCTATCCAGGTGCATGCGCTATTTTGAAATAATATTCTTATAAGAACTCCATCCACTAACATTGTCATAAATTCATGTCATGCTGGGTGAAAACAAACATCAAACTCTTATGACTGGGGAAAACCAAAAATCTCTCACCAATGAGATATTGTCTCCACAACTTCAGATCGAACACTATGTATTCCAACTCAAGATAGTGGGTGGAATAGTTACGTTCATGGGGATGTAACTTCCAAGCCCTTTAAGAATGAACAAAACATTATTACATCAGAACACATCCTAACCTCCGATGTTAAGCATAACAGTAAACATAAAATTGAACTCCCTCTGCTTGAAGAAAAATAAATGGAGCACATACTAACTTCTCCATTAGATACTCAAATGATGTATTCCACTGATAAATCCATATGAATACTTGATGCTTCCAAGTCAAATATTTCAATAGAGTCACAAGTCAAGATAAATCTGTTGTGAACCTTCTATAGTAGCCTGCAAGACCAAGGAAACTTCGCATCTATGACATAGTCTTGGTGGATGACCAAGACACAACCGCTTCTATCATTGATGTATCCAAAGATAATCCCTGTTGAGAGACCACATTCCCCAAAAAAGGACTTCTCTAGTGCAAAAATCACACTTCGACAACTTCCCATAAAATTTACATTGATGAAGAACTCCCAAAACGACGTGTACATGCCCTGCATGCTCTTCTCTAGATGTGGAGTACACAAGGATGTCTTCGATGAAAACCACAATGAACATGTATAGGAACTTAGGGAACATAGTGTTAGTCAATTTAATGAACACATCTAAATCATTTTTCTCATCAAATGTCATTAAAACAAACTAATAATTCTCATGATGACAACATAATGTAGTCTTGAGCATATCCTCATCCGTGACATGCATCTTGTGATATCCTAACCACAAGTCAATCTTTGTGAACTAACATGCACCCTTAAGATGATTGAATGAATCATTAATCTGTTGAAGAGGATAATAATTATTTATTTCCACTTTGTTCATGTCACAAAAATTGACACTCAACCGCAAACTACCTCCAAAATTCTTCAAGAACAAAACTGGTGCACCCCATGGTGACACACTCTGCAAAAAAAACACCACTATAAATGACCATATAGATTTATACGTAGATCTAGTAACTCCTGAAGGGCCCATCCTATATGAATACATATAGATAAGAGAAACGCCTGGTTGTCACTCGATCCCAATCATGATCTCTCGTCAAGGGGGTATTGCTACAACTTTTTATGGAAAGACATCAAGGTATTCTTAAATGACCTTTTGAAATGATAGCTTCTGAACCTCTAAGGAACTAAAAATTATATCAGACATCATGGTTGATAGGGATGGAACACACCTATGATCCATTTGAGGATCTCTCTCTCCAACAAACACTGTTGTCTCTCCATCAACATTCAAGAAAATGACCTTCTTCCTAACGTAATCCATGATAACCTACCCCAAATACAGCCAATTCATACTGATTATGACATCATATGGTTGTATTTATATACATAGAAACTCTACCCAAGAGTGGTGCTACCCCAAAACTAGCTCAAAGTCTCTACATTCTTCAAACAGGTCATCTCGACCATCAACTGGTGTAGTCAATGCCTAGGTCACTAGAAGCCTCTCAACCTCATGTCCCAATGCATGGACAAGGTTTGGCGATATGAGTGAGTGTGTCAATTTGAATTCAATCAATTCATACACTATGATAAAAAAAAGGGTACCTCCAACAACATTTGTATCTCCTGGTGCTGGCAACACTACAACATGAACCTGAACATGACCTCCTCCATGACCTCTCGGACCCAGATGATGACCACTTCCATGACCACACTCAGCTCTCTGAGGATGGGAAGTGTCACAGGGCTATCCTCCGCCTACCCAAACTACCCACTGCAGATCTATTGCTAGTGCAACCTACTACTACTGCCTCTACTAGAACTACCTCAATGGATGAACCTGGAGCAGAACACCTGCTGCACGATGACTATTCTGAAAGGTCATACACTCTCACTTCTAATGACCTTAGAAACAAAAAGAAAAACAAGTGCCCGATACCATGGCATATTCCTGAGATCTGATGCCTCTGGAGAAATGAGATTCGAGGGGCTGGGACCTACATTCAGCTGAATAGAAACACTTCATCCCTAATAACCGGGAACCCCAGACCACATCTCAGCTTTTTGAGGAATCAAGATGACTCCCCTCTCATGATGATATGGTTCTAGAGAAGGTCTTCTCGACTACCTATTTCCTTGTCGGCACCTCATGATATCTCTTCATCATAAATGGGGTGACATGGTGATGGATCTCTAGTCGCACAACCTCCTCGAAATTACATTCCCTTGCCTCCTCATCAGGAAACATGTCTGAAGCCTATCGTAATAGGTTTCTGAAATGAAGTACAAAATCTCGCACACTAGAGCACCCCTGTCAAAGGGTAAGATGCTCCCGACGACTGGACGCCTTCATGGTCAAAGAAAGAAACCTGATTATAAACATGTCTCAAAACTCCTCCCATGAGATTGATGAATCGTCATGATCCTAAAAGAAAAAGAACCACCATTTCCTTTCTACACCACACATAATCATCCTAACCATGGAAACCCAGTGCTCCTTCTGAGCACAGATCAAACTGATTGCTATCTCGAACTCCTCCAACCTGTCTTGTGTGACTGCATTTAAAATGGACACCCATACTTCGTTAGACTCTAAAACTAAAACTCTCGGAGTGTTCGCCTCTATGTTTCATCTTTTTCTACCTCTACCATGCAGCGATCCGCTGACATAGCCTGCTGGACCTCTTCTATGAGATCCTGACGAGGACATCAACTTGGGGCCATAATTATTAAATAACAAACAGTTAGAGCTATTAAACCCGAAATATGGAAGACTCATCCTTAATTAATTAATTTTTTTCTTTTATTCATTTTAGGTTATCATTTCCCAAGGTCTACCCATTCAAACACATAATCAAAGAATAATGATCCACTATCTGTTTCAAGGTCTCTACCCTGCAACTAGTATCACCTAGTTTTTTAGCCATTGTAAACATAGTGGTTCGTACATCAGATAATAGGGGGACCTAAACACCTATGTCTTATCCAGTTTTCAGTGTTTACATCACTTAATAAACATGACTTACACTATTTCCCTTCCAACCCATGCAACCTCACCTATTTCCAACTCCAATCTCCATCCTTTCCCACAACCTCCCACTGATACCACTCTTTCACGAGCACCTCCCCAAAAAGTGTTCCCTCCTGGGCCGACAATGTTAGTAGGGAGATAATAACCCATGAGTCCTCCCTTCAGTAGGCCTCAGTTTGGCAACTAGCACTGAGGGTATATTAAACATGTAGATGGGAGGAATTACCCTCTATGATATCACATGTAGAAGGGAGAGATACGATAGACTCCAAAAAAATCCAACTAATATTGAAATATAGAAGAAAAATCATATGCACATATTTAATATCATGAAAATCTACTAAAAATGGAAGGGGAAAAAACAAGTACCCAAATGAATGTAGAAACAGCAACAACAACAATCCTGAAAAGATCCATAAACCCCAAGCTATTGGATAACAGATTGATTTCCAACTGTCTCCAATTGACCTAAAAATAGTTTATATATACATAGGGTGAGTCTAACATTATACCCAATAGAAACACCCTAAAGCCTCTAGTGTAAATGTTATGAAAGCATGCTAAAGCCCAATGAACCAAAAGTGAGACTAACTCATCACTTAAACTGGTATACAATGTTCTCACCCTATCCATGGCTATTCTCACCAAGTATTGAATACAAGTGTATATAATATAATAAAGAATACCTCAGGTACCCCGCTACTACTTCCATACTGGTTTTCCACTTGCCCTCAACGTCGCACATCCTTAGTATCTCTCTCCAAAAAGGCAATTCCTCAGACACCTGGGAGAAGCACCACAACATCCACCTTAAGAAACCGAACCATCACGCCCAGAAAAGAATGTTACCAGGTTGTTTCTAGGAGCCACCATAGCTGGCATAACGTGTATCATACATGTGGTATTAAAACTCAAGGCATTATAGCCCATACACTGAGTAAGGATCCATAATCCATCACAACTTATACACATTACACCTATAATAGTCCATAGGATACTATATCTAGAATATATGTGTGTTTGAATTACAACAGGCTGTAACAGCTGTCGACACACATATATAGGGAAATCTAAAAACTATGCCTTCCGGCACATGTAATTATCAATAAAGGTGAGCGGCGAAAATGGGGTATTCATCCATCCCTCCTCCCACCGGAATGTTCAGGAAAACACCCCTGAGGGATTAGAATCTATGGGGTGTCAGTTTCTCTAACTGACATGGTGGAGTAGAGTATAGAAACCCAAAAATTAAAGAATATACTATATCTCCCAAACACACCATGGGCATAACCTAGTTTTAGACTCAAATGTAGATGACGTCGCTCAAACTCCAAGCTGCCACTTCTAAGACTATGTATCCTATAAGTACACAACCATTTAAATAGTTGATTATATTAATTAATTCCCTTTTTTTAGTTCCACTTTATTAAAATTAATTCATTAAACATTAATTAACCATGAACAATTTTACATTTTAATTCATTAGAATAAAACCCAAACTCCACTGTCCCTTTAAAATTATAACCTCAATATTTCATCCACCATGATCCATCCCCATGGGTTAACATCATTTATTCAATTATTTATTTGCAAAATTACATTCCCATAATCACAGAAATTATTGGAAAAAATTACATGTTGCTAAAATAGGGGGATCAACATAGTGACTAGATGAACTACCCGTTGATTTCTTGCTGCCTATAGAAAGAGCGTAGACCCATCCTCCCTTGAAAATCTAGACATAGAAATCATGTGGTATACCCACACATCTTTTCCCCTTTCGGATGAAGGGTAAGTAATACTAGTTTCCTTGAGCAGTGGGGAATGTAACACAGATAACCAATAAAAGAAACATAAAGAATCCAATGATTCATATCCAACCTATTCCATTATCCCTTGTGTCCTCTCCGACGCCCACATTCATAAACTAGTGCATCTCTCTATTATAGGAGTCATCTACTACCACAACAAATCAGCTTATCTGCCCCCATATATCGTAACAGCCTTCCCAGCTCACATCAGAACACAAGAAGCATGAAAACAACCATGATAGAAATTGGGCTCTTCCACTTAAACAATAAAGAGGGTAATTCATAGCAATAAAAAATTATCTTTTATCAAACAACTAGTTCTTTAATCCATCATGGATTAACCGATTTATTTTTTTCTTAGGTTCCAAGTTCAAGAAACCTAATCGGTAAGCTATCACTCATAATTACACATGCTTAATTCACTAATTTGATTAACATCAAATTACAAAAAGTGGAACAATATTCATTTAAATGCCTCTTTATCATTATCCAAACAATTATCAATTAATTATAGCTTTACATTCTTTACCAATTTCCATCAAGAATGAAAATTATAAGCAAGATAAAAATAGATATCAAACTATCTAGAAAACAAGGGGTAATAACATATGATAGATCTCCATTTATTTATCCTGTTCAAATATTTATTATTCCAATTTCATTGTGATTTAGTGGGATAAAACCTGATAACTCTACAGCTGAACATAACAGAAAAGAAAAGAAATGAATCCCCTACCTCAAATAGTTCTTGACATTTATACGAGATCAAGACACATTGTGGGTTATAATCTCCTCAACTGTGACAAATGTATCCACCTTAGGATGCAGAGGCACTACCACATCGGCGAACCTCCAAGAAAAGACCATTTGGAACCCATGGGTAAAATTCCATAAAAAGGGTGAGGATAAATAAGGATATGAACTCAAAATAATGATGATAGGTCATACCTTATATCTATGACTGATCGATATTGCATGGATACATCAAAATAGACCAGAACAAATCCTAGAAGGAATGTTTGATTACCCAAATCCTATGGAATGAAATGGGATGTTCGAGCATCTCACACCCGAATCATATGAGAAATTAATATAAATGTTATGACCTTTGAATCATCCATAGTGTCCTTAAAATGAGAATTTAAATGCATTTTACATCAACGAAAACATCAAAGGGGAGAAACTATAGGTAGTTGGAAACACTATTCACGAAATTGGAATTTGTAAAAGGAAATAGAGGTTACTTATGGACCTCACCATTCTGAGAACTTTATTCATGAACTCAAACATTGGAAAAGGAAATAGAGGTTACTGATGGAATGCCACTATTCTGGAAGCACTGTTCATGAACTATAAATTTGGCAAAGGAAATAGAGGTCACTGATGGAACCTCACTGTTGGAACCTCACTGTTGTACTGTTCACATAAGGTTAACGATGACACTATTTACAGAAGGTCACCGATGAAACTGTTAAAATAAGGTCACCAAGGTCACTTTTCACAAAAGGTCACCATTGCACTATTCACATAAGGTTTCCGATGACATTGTTCATAAAAGGTAATTGATGACACTATTCACATATGGCCACTGATGTCAATGTTCACATAAGGTCATCATTTCAATGTTAACATAATGTTACCGATGATACTATTCACAGAATTTCACTGATGACACTACTCACAGAAGGTTACTAATGCACTGTTCACAATGGTCTACCGTTGGAATAGTTCCCCAATGGAACTGTTCAAAGATTGTTTCTGATGCACTGTTCACAACAGTCTACCGCTGAAACTATTCACTGATGGAACTGTTCATTGAAATGGAAATTTGGAAGTGTTGAGGATATGTCACCTTACCCCCCAAAACACCTCATACACCTTATTTTTTGCAATGGAATGGACCAAAGGGGTTTGGGCCATTACAATCCCCCCTAGCATGATATTGATTTTTCCATTGTTTTAATCCCATATGTAAGACTAATATCATAGAATCATAGTAGGATGGACATTGTAGAATTAGTGTTATTGAAGACACAACTAGAGACTTTTCTTTAGAGGGATTTATTCACCCATGTGTTTCACCATAAAGAGCCCTTATTATAATCATTATTAGAAATTATGTATCCATGTGAATGTGAATTGATTAAATGTAAATCAATGCTGTTATAATAAAAAAAAGTATCTTATGTCTCATGTTGTTGTCTTATTCGATTATATTCAACATGCCCAATATATTTTAATGAATAATATTCTTTCTTAGAATCATCAATTCTGAGTAATTCAGGAATATATTATGATTATCACCTTTGGATTGAGGTATAGATTGTATGAGTTTATAATAATTTCATTTGTATCATCAAATAAACTATTAGTTTCAATGGATCTTATTAACATATTATTAGAATAAAATATTGGAAATTTAGTTATTGTATTAATTGACAATATTTTGGTGTATTATAAATATGTTTATGGCCATGAGAATACTTTTGTGGATCATTATTGATACTCTAAAATTGAAATAGTTATATAGGAAATATAAAATGTGTGATTTAGGGATTAATAATGTTTTTTTCAGGGAAACATATTCTACAAGGGTGGAATCTCAGTTGATCTTATTAATAAAATGGTTGTCCCTGAGGGTACAACAATAAATAACATAACCAAGGTATGCAGTTTCATTAGTTTGTATGGTTACAAACAATAATTCGTTCATCATGTCTCTCGATTGGTTATCAATTTATCAATGATTACACGTAATGTGTAAAATATTGTTTTGAAAAATGAATGGGAATAATGTTTTGATAAACTAAATCTGAGATTATTCAATTTTAGTATTTTGAATCTAACATCTTGAAATTATGGGTTTTTTTATATAGTGATTTATCGAATAAGGGAATAGGAAATTTACATAACAAAATGATATAGTTATTTCATACACATTAAGGAATTTTGATAACCACATACATAACTATCCAAGCCATGATCATTATTTGGAATCTATAATCCTTTCATCAAATACCTTGAGAAATTATATCTATGGTTAAATATACGAGTTATTCATCAATCTTAAAATCCAAAAAATAAATCATCTCATAGAAATTACTCAATATGAGACAATGTTGTTGGCTATATACACTAAAGAAGCATGAATTCTTAATACACTACCTCCCAGGGGTTGAAATAATATAATGGATATTTACGCAAAAATGCACATGGGGTTATGATACAAATGGGGATTGAGAGAGATCCTATGTTCATGGATCACATAAATATGGATATGGGAATTTTCAACGGAGAAGATTTACCACAATGTTTTTAAATGATTTAAAACCAATATTTATAAAAAATCAAAATATTTCTCAATATTATGATGATGACACTTATAAGAAAAATAGAACATTGAATGATGTCAAATAATTAGACATCATTTTTGAATATACTATTATGATTTTTTATATAGATTTTTTGTTCCTTCTAATCTTTTGATAAAAATGTTATTATTTTTTGATTCTAATATCTAGTATTTATGGATACATAATGATAGAAAAAAAAAGAATAGGTATTTGAAGAAAAAAATTTGGTGGCATAACATGATGTATAAAAATGGAGGATATGTGTCTAGATAATATGCATTTAATAATTTCATTATATAAGAAAAAACCATTAATTATTCCAGAAACTTCTTCATATTCATGTGTGAAAATAAGATAATCATAATGTAAAATTTATCATAAGAATTCCAATGAATCATAGAAATAATGAGCCAAATGGGTTATTTGAGACTACAAAACCAAATATGCACATTTCTTTGCTATACAAGGAGATTTAACTCATGAAAACCTCATAAGGATGTATATTAAGAAAGTTATATGGCTTCCTAGAGAACCTCTTATAATTTTTTCTAATCATGAGCCCTATTTTACATCAATGTATTGGAAGACTAATTAGATGTATCTTGATACTGAGATTAATTTGGTCACAACCTACCACCCTCAAAAGGTTATATAGTATGAAAGAAAAATTAAAAAAATTGATGAAATTTTATGTCATGCTCACATGACCTTCATTTTATGAGTGATTAGTATATACCTTTAGTAATGTTTTTCTATAAAATTAGTTTCTCTTAAACTATTCAAATAGAACATTATATAGAATTATATAGAAATAGATTTTGAACTCGTCCTTTTTGGATGATGTTTTGGAAGAAAAACTAGTAGGACCAAAACATATAATTGATTGAAAATTGAAGGTAAATTTTATTCATTCCCACATAAAGATAGCATAATGTATTAAATTTTTGTGTGATGACAATAGGATAATTTATTTGGAATGATATGTGAGAGATCATGTTTTCTAGAATTTATCACTGTTGAAGGGTATTATATGTTTTTATATTAAATTTAAAAAGACCTATAATAACATCATACCATTTTAAATTCATTAAATATTGGAGTTATTTATTATGATTTCAAAACTCAATCATCTATCTGAAAATTAAATGACATGTTCCATATATCATTGTTAAAGCAGCACTTATCAGGCCCAAATTATGTGTTCACCTCTGATGACGTAAATATGAATCGTGATATATATATGTATATATATATATAAGGATCTCTTTGAATGTTTTTATTGTATTGATAAAGTACTAAGGAATCATAAGTCTCATATAGTAAATGTATTTCATATAACCACATTATGGAAGAGGTAATATTAAAGTTAAAATATGTTTTGAAGAAGAATTTCCATTATATGTTTAGAAGGTAATATCCCAAATAAAATTAGCAGGATATTTTTATTGGTTTGAGAAATTTAACATCCATATATATGATTAATTATCTAATTTTAAATAATTTATCTTTTTATGATATATTTTGATTGACACAACACTAGGTTTAAATAATAATACTCTATCTAAATATTTTTTAAACATTACTATTAAAAATTAGACATTGTGTTTTTGGGTATGAATATTACTAAATAAATCATGAACAATATATGGATTATAAATTTATAATATAAATTAACTGTATATATAATTATTATAATAAATATAATATTAATTTAATAAAAAGAAATTATTTTAAAAAACTATTTTTTAATGATAATTGTTTCATCGCATCTTGTTTCCTTATCATGAAACTAAAATCTTAATCATTCAGAACATTTATTTGATAAAATTAACTCCATGTTTTAAATCTTCATTTAACAATTATCATACGTTTAATAATTGCTATATTTATAAGAAGCATATTTTTTATGAAAATGTAAAAATACTAATTTTTATTTGAAAACTACATTTATGATTAAAAAATTATAAATATAAATTATGTTAAAATATTTTATAAATTATAATTAGTTAAATAGTATTAATAATTATTTAAATTTTCTCATTATATTCAATTTCATATAATATTTTGATATTAAAACCTCATATACATATGAGTAATTTTCTATTTAAAAACATGATTTGTCAACGCTTTGTGTGTATCATTTTAAAATTGGTTTATTCCAAATTTGTTAATTAAATTTTAAAAAATGGATTTCATATCTAGAAGAATAATAATTTATATTAAAATATATTTTTGATATTTTTTTTACCAAAATGTATCATGAAAATAGAAAACATTAATTACTATTGTAATGGAGGAAATAGGTTTACTGTGAAATAAACTTAGAAGATAATGGTCATATAACCTACCAATATGTCAAGAAACTATATTGTGGACATATGTAGACTTTATTATATATAATTACCTATAATATACCATTTATAATATATTTTACATTATATAAAATGTGTCTTTACCTTTTTTTCAATTATTACAATTATTCCATTCATCTCACAAACAAAAGGCCACCCCCTCTCATCTCTTTTTAAAAAATTAAACTAAATTTTTTAATTCAATAAATTTAACAATAAAATCCCAAATTAAATCCCCTAATCAGATAACCATTTTTTCTAGTTCTAAAACCATTATATTAATACTTTATGCATAATCATAAAGATGTGATTTGATAGGAGGTAAAAATCCAAACTATGTGCCTTTTTATATCTTCTTTAACCTCTTTAAAATCACCCCTATATGATAATAAAATTGAAAATTCTTTCCCATATACAAAGATGTTTTTATTTTAGGTAAATATTATATATACATAACATCTTACCACAAATGGTATTTGATAACATCATTCATATGTAATGTGAACAATGAAATTAGGTACAGATGTGACACATTGTCTGTCAACACGTCTCACATATTTTGTATGATAATTGATCTAATGAATATATTTGATATTCATAAAATAATTGTAACTATATATTAATTATTTAATAAATAATTTTTTTACATACCATTCATTAGGGGATACGATAACATCGCTCGAGTGTACTGTAGAGTACATATTTGGGAACTGATGCGATTCGTTTTTCACTGACTCTTTACATTGAAGGTAATAAGGAAATTTATAATGAATAAATTTGATATAAATTAAATAATTAAAATTTTTAAAGAATATATAAATCTTTTAAAATATAACACATCATTTTTATTCTTATTGTTTCACTCACTAAATGGTGATAACATCATTCCTATACGTCTGGACTACATCCTTCACGAAGTGATGTGACTCTCATTTCATAATCAATACATATAGATGATATATATATATGTGTATATTTATAGAAATAAAATGGAATTTTTTATATTATTATCATTTTTAATGATAACATAATACATACTTCATTCCCATAATGATCATTGAAAAAAAGAAAATGTTAAACATGTATACATATGGCCTATAGTCTCAATTATCGTAATATATTTCATTTTAAAACCCATATTTCATGATTATTCATAAAATAATAATTTATCTATAATTATGGTAATTATTTTACCATTAATATTATATATATTGAATTAATGACCCCTTATATCAATTTTTAACCTGTCAATGTCATTAACAATACATATGTTAAATATCATCGAAACTCTTAAAGTAAAAAATAATTGAAAAAGTAATTGTATAAATTTTTTGTTAAGTGTATTAAACGGAATAATAAATAATAAAATACATATTAATAATACGAAAAATTAAAATATATTTATTATTCATGATGATGAAGAACATATGTATGTAGTCATACTAAACATAAGGGACTTCATCTTAGTTTCTCATCATTAATGAATATTATAATGCAATGAACCTAACTTCATTTTTATGGTGTATATACACCCAATTTAGAATTTTATATCATTATTCATTATTAAATTTTCTAATTCATATTTCAATTTTAATTATCTAACCCATGGTGAATTTATTTTAATGGTTCCATCTCGGAAATAATTTCAATACTAAATTTTTGTTCTTTGAGTTATTTTACTTCTTTTCTTTCTTTGGATGTTATATGATTATGTGTATATAGATTTTATTATTTTTTTCCCACTTTTTCAATGAATATTTACATTTTATACACATTATCAATTGATTTTATTTTTCCCACTTCAATTCTATGATCATTTAATGGGATTTCGTCTCAATTTCCATCTCATTGATACATTTTCTTAATAAACAAAATTTCAGTTTTACATGGTGTACATACTGACCCATTGATTTATTTATCATGGAAAAATATTTATTCATGGTTTTTATCGTTTTAATACAATTTTATCTATATTCATTATATCATTGATATAAATATATCCTAAACCTTATTCCATTAATAGATACATAGTTTACTTTGAATGATATTTTTTTAAGAGGTAAAATATTGATAAATAATTTTTCAGTACTAAATAATGATATTTCTTGATATAGATTATTGTTCTTGAATTATATCAGATATTCATAATATGTGGAATTTTTATGAAATGATGTTATTAGTGTATCTCGATAATATATAGCTCGTTGATGCGTTGAAAGTTCCAATGTGTCCAATAAATTATCCAAATCAGATGGGTTTTTCCAAACTATGTTTAAATATCGTGAGGAATATCTTCATAATATAAGATTTCAAATTTCCAAAGATAGTTATTTCCCATAATTATGAATTTCTATCATTCATATTTTCGGAATTATGAATATCTATATGATATTCATAACGTCACTATATCTTGATGCATTTCATTATTAGTTTATTTATAACATGTAATGTATATTCAGTTATTTACCTTTATATTTTCATATATCATTTTCTAATTATTATAGTAAGGTTATTTATTAAATAACATGGATGTTTAGTTATTTAACTATATAAATTAACTATTCTTTATTCATTCATGATAACTTCCTCTATATTTATCTCTTACTAAGAATTTGAGATCACACCCATTTTATAACCTTTCAACATAATATGAAGAATAATTCATGAAATGAGTTCACGAATACCAATTATTTTCCATTACTATTCATTGTATTTTATTTCCATATGTAAAAGGGGTACCATTTAAGTGTCTAGTTCTCCAACACATTCAATATAATTGGTCCTTATGAATTTGATCCATTATATTAAGGTCAATGTTATAAAATATACATCATCATCAGGTTACTAGAGTCTGATTAATTATATTTAGACTCAGTATTAATCTACACATGGGATTTAATAAACTATTAAATATTCTATAATGATTAGTTGAAGTTAATTATTCACTATAGTTATATACATAGATGTATTGTGTACATAATTTTTCCCATGTGTCACAAATGATGGGGTTTGAGCATAAAACATTTCTCATTATTAATGGGGGTGAGTCAGATTTCAAATATGATTGGAAAATGTTTTAATTCAATGAGGATATCCAGGATCTAAATTAGATTATCCTCCATGAATTATTGATTCCGTTAATTTTAATTTTATGGCCTCATGAGATTATTTATGCTAACTATTTGGAGCATTAGAACCAAATATAAGCTTAGTACCCATAGTATTTAACAAGATTTGATTTTTTTAGTTTAAAATATTTTTGGTAATATTGGATATACTGATCTAGAATATTATAGTTATAATTTTGAATATAATTATCATTATAATTAGATATTTTTTAGAATCTTATATATTTAATTTTTTCATTATTATATATTATAATAAATAATATATTACAATATTATTTCTAGTTGTGTTTTTATTTAATTTTTTTAATTAATTATGATATAATCCAATAAAAATTTGGAAATCATGATTATATATGAAAAGGTGGTATTTTCATAGGTTTTTTTATATTTTTTATATAAATTATTCAAAATCTATGACATATAATTGTAATGTTTTAAATTTGAAAAAATAGTACTATTACTATTTTAATTTTCTGTTCGTTGATTTGTAGATTTTAAGTCCCTTGAAATTGCATGGGAACTACCACAAAGAAATTTTGTGGAATAAATAGTTCAAGAACCCCTACGTTTTCTATTTTTCATAATATGTTAAATGAGATCCTTGAATTAGGATGTATTTATTTATAGTTTAGTAGAGGAAAATAATTTGGGAAATATATATAAATTATAAAATTCATTAAATAAGAAATTATCAACAACATTTATAAAGTGTAAGTAACATAAATAATGTTTCCTTGGGAATACTTTTAAGGATGAAAATTTAACTCCCCCTATCTATGTAAAACTAAAATATTTCCTCAAAATTTTTATGGCATACATGGACATAATGAAACTGACAATCAAGGATGATAAGGTGATATTTGAGGTTTTGGAATTCATTAATGAGTTATTGTATTTATATTTAAATATTAAAATAATTTCATACCACCCTATAATCTGTTATTAAAATTTATAACATTCGATGGAAAACATATTTTAATGTAAATACTATTATATTTGTAAAATGATGAAAAATAATAAAAATTTAGTAAATTATTCATCTTCGCATAATGAGTTAATTTTTTTAAAAGTTTCCAAAATAATTTTCTTTTAATTATTCAAATTATTTATGAATTTTTTATATCAAGTAATGAATGAGTTTTGAAAAATAAAAAATGTTTAAATAATTGAAATATATTATTTTATTAACACAAAATAGTAAAATTATTTATTTAAATAAAGTTTTCAATTGTTTCATTCAATATTAATTTAGAAAATAATTTATTTATATCTTATGATAAAGGATAGGATAATTCCTCTTCATTTTATATTAGTTTATTTTGCTTTTTTACTCCATTTAATTTTCAATGACATTTTTTGAAGATATTTATTTTAATTAATGAAAGATTTTATTATTTAAAATTATAATTTAATATTTTATCTATTTGAGAAAAAAAATTAATTTTAATAATTTAAACCCATTGAGAGTCTATTTTTTATTAGAGAAAAAAAATATTATTATCACATACTAATTTCAATATATGAAACCGAAATGTTAACCTTTATTTCGGTGGTTAGGGATTTTTTGATAACTACTATCCCAAATATTATATTTTTTTAATTTTTGAGATTGATGGGGTTTTATTTATAATATAGTGAAGGATACCGAGATAATTCAATAGTTTATGTGCATAATGATAATGAAAAATTGGTTTTAAAAATGTTTTAAATAATGAATAATAACTATGGACCACACAATAATGGGTGTATAAAACCACATCTTGTAAATTTGTTACGTGTTGAACAAATTTTTTGATGATGTATTTTTTTCAAATATTTATAGATATGAAATTAATTAATCATATATGTTTATGAATTGGGTTTTATAGGTATTATAAAATTTTGATATTAATATCATTGATGTCTTGGTTTTGTGTGATCAAGTTTTAAGATCTTATGTGTTATAAATACATTAGGAATTGATCTGTAAATACTAATGTTGTTTTGATATTTTTATGTTATTTAATGTTTTTAAGAAGAATTTATATTTATGGGTATTATATAAATGATATGATATATATGGAGACCAATTCGATTTTTTTCTGAGTTTAAAATTTTAGAAATATCGATAAGAACTCAATATGTATGGGTTATTAATTAAATTAATATATGTAATAAATGTATAAATGTTATCATGTTTTTTGAGATGTTTCATGCTTCTTTGAATTATTATTATTAGTCATTAATAAATCTCAATTTTATTTATATGTTTTATATGTTCTATGTCACATAGATTTATATGTTTTATGTGTTCTCTCTTACATTAATTAACATTATTAGATTGTGAATATTTCATGTTATTTTATATTACTATTCAATTTAATTAGTTCTTCTAAATATAAATTATTACCAATTTTTAATATTTATTATTATTATTTATCAATTGTTTTTCTATAAATCTAATAATTTTAATTGAAGATATTTTCATATGTTGCAGATTTTATCAATGAAATGGATCATAGAATATACCGTTAGGAATTTGATATTTCTCAATAGTAGAACCCTTATGTATTAATTTATTATACTTATGTATTATGTGGATGTTAGATAAATTAATATGTATTGGATGATTTTAATTTAACTAATTTTTAATCATTATGTATTTCTTGGATTTTTAAATTCAATCTTAAATATTGTTTGTTTTAATAAAAAATTATATTTTGTACCATTGAATATGTCACATGAAATTTAGAATACTCCTAGATATGGTAATTTTTAACATATTTACTAAATTGAGTTTTAAATTTTACAAATTATATAGTCTTTTACATTATTGTTTGATACTATTTCATATTTTAAATTCACAAAAATTGGTAAGTAGTTGGACTATTTGGTATCAACAACAAAAAAACAACATATTAGCATTTTACTTTTATATATTTATCCATATTTGTATGTGTAATTTAAATTTTAAATTTTATATTTTATGTATACTCATTTTTTAACATGATTACACTTACATATATATATGATAGTAGTTTTGCCATTATCTTTTATTAGAATAATATTTTTTATTTTATTTTTAGATGATGATGCATTATAATGAACTTTTAATTGTTTTTTACTAATACACATACACTATCTAAAAATAATATTTAATGAAATACTAATTATATAAATGTTAAAATGTAATAAATTTTAATTATTTGGTAGTGTTTCATTGAATTAATAAAAATATAATACATTTCAATTAATTTAGAAAATATAAGTAATTATTTTCAATACTCAAAACGTTGATCTTACTTTGATGCCCCATAGTTTTTTAAATATGAAAGGAATATTTATAGGAATTATTTAATAATTTAATTAAATGAATTTATAACTAGTATTATAGAAAATAAATTCATAACTGTTATGAATATTTCAAGATAATATTTTATAGGTAGATTCTATCAGATATTATATGATATCTATTTGATTTATTTTGATATATATTTTTTATGTGAAAAAGTACGGATCGTTTAGCATATTAATATGAATTTGATCATAAATTTATTTGAAATTACTATCTCCTTTTTCAAGTAATATATTCAATGAAGAAAATATTTCATAAAGTATAATATATATTTATTAAGTATAGATTTTAGGCAGTTACCAATAGATAATAATAAATGTGAAATAAATTTATATAACACCATATATTTGATTATATATTAATCGATCCATTTTATTATTTCCATACAACTAAATTAATGTTAAAAATAAATTTTAGAATGTGAATAGTGTAGAAATAATGAATCATGATTATAATGTGATACCATAAATAACACATTGACCACATTTCAAATATATAATTTTTACGAGTTTTATATTTTATTCAATTAGACAAACTAAAAATAACTTATTAATGTTGTCAATTTTATGTTGAAATATATTCAATTTATATATATTTTCTATATATATGTAGTATGTGCCAGCTCATTAAAGTCATTTCTGGGAGATATGTTTGAATTTCTCTTAATAAATTTTTAGAACCTGCAGAATTGGATCATAAGCCCTTGTAAAAATATTATTTTAAAAAACCTCTATGAAATATTTTACAAACAATCCTATAGAGTTATTTTTTTACACTCATATATGGTATTATATTAAAAAGATCCAATTTTAAATAATCAAGCAAACTAAATGTTAATGTGGAGTGGACTATGTTATTTTTTTATAACCTTAATTAATTATAAAAACCTCATGAGTTCTAAATTAGATTATCCTCCATGAATTGTTGATTCCATTAACATTAATTTACGGCCTCATGAAATTATTTATGTAATCTCTTTGGAGCATTATAACCAAATATATGCTTCGTACCCATAGTATATAACAAGATTTGATTTTTTTAGTTCAAAATATTTTTGGTAATAGTTGATATACTGATCTAGCATATTATAGTAATGATTTTGAATATAATTATCATTATTATTAGATATTTTTTATAATCTCCTTTATTTAATTTTATTATTATTAGATATTATAATAAATATTACATTACAATATTATTTGTATCTATGTTTTTATTTAATTTTATTAAGTAATTACGATATAATCCAATAAAAATTTTCAAATCATGATTATATATGAAAAGGTGGTATTTTCATAAGTTTTT
Source organism: Viscum album (assembly GCA_963277665.1). Classification (NCBI taxonomy): domain Eukaryota; kingdom Viridiplantae; phylum Streptophyta; class Magnoliopsida; order Santalales; family Viscaceae; genus Viscum; species Viscum album. Next base: position 1,916,201,780 of record OY728148.1, on the reverse strand, counting down.
TTATATTTTTATAAAAATTATTCAAAATATATGACATATAATTGTAATGTATAAAATTTTAAAAAAAAATATTACTATTTTTATTTTTATTTTCTATTTGGTGAGCTATAGATTAGAATTCCACTGATATTTCATGCGAGCTACAATAAAGAAATGATGTGGAACGAATGGTTCTAGAACACCTAAATTTTCGGTTTTTTACACTATGTTAAATGAGATCCTTGAATTTGGATGTATTTATTTATAGTTTAGTATAGGAAAATAATTTCAGAAATTTATATAAATTATAAAACTCTTTAAATAAGATATTACCAACAGCATTTATAATGTTTAAGTGACATAAATAATTTTTCCATGGGGAATACTTTTAAGGATGAAAATTTAACTCTCTCTATCCTTGAAAAACTAAAATATTTCCTCAAAATAGATATGGCAGACATAGACGTAATGAAACTGACAATCAAGGAAGATAAGGTGATATTTCATGTTGTGGAATTCATTAATGAGTTAATATATTTTTATTTAAATATTAAAATCATTTTCAACCACCCTAGAATTTATTATTAAAATTTATAACATTCGATGGAAAACATATTTTAATGTAAATACTATTATATTTCTAAAATGAGGAAAAATAATAAAAATTTAGTAAATTATACATTTTCCCATAATGAGTTACATTTTTTAAAAAGTTTCCAAAAAAAATTTCATTGCATTATACAAATTGTTTATGAAATTTTTATATCAAGTAATGAATGATGCTTGACAAAGTAAAAATGTTTAAATAAATGACATATATTATTTTGTAAACACAAAAGAGTAAAATAATTACTTAAAAGAAATTTGAATAGTACCATTCAATATTAACTGATCGAATAATTTATTCATATCTTTTGATAAATGTTAGGAAAATTCATTCACATTTTCTATTTTTTTATTTTTCTTTTTTTACTCCACTTAGTTTTCAATTACATTTTTTTGACGATATTTATTTTCATTAATAGATGATTTTATTATTTAAAATAATAATGTGATATTTTATTTCATTGAGAAAAAAAATTAATTTTTATAATTTAAACCCATCGAGAGTCTATTTTTCATTAGAGAAAAAAATATATTATAATCACATACTCATTTCAATATATGAAACCGAAATGTTAACCTTTATTTCGGTGGTTAGGTATTTCTTTGAGAACTATTATCCCAAATATTATATTTTTTTAATGTTTGATATTGATGGGGTTTTATTGATAATATAGTGAAGGATAACGAGATAATTCTATAGTTTTTGTCCATAATGATAATAAAACATTGGGTTTCAACCATGTTCTAAATAATGAATACATAGCTATGGACCACAAAATAATAGGTGTGTAAAACCACATCTTGTAAATTTCTTACGTGTTGAACACATTTTTTGATGACATGTTTTTTTCTTATATTTATAGATATGAAATTAATTAATCATATATGTTGATGAATTAGTTTATATAGGTATTATAATATTTTGATATTAATATCATTGTTTTCTTGGTTTTGTGTGATCATGTTTTAAGATCTTATGTGTTATAAATACATTAGGAATTGATCTGGAAATATTAATGTTGTTTTTATATTTCTATGTTATTTGATGTTATTAAGATGAATTTATATTGACAGGTATTATATAAATGAAATTATATATATGGAGACTAATTCTAGTGTTTTCTGAGTTTCAAATTTTAGAAAAATGGATAAGAACTCAATATGTATGTGTTATCTATTAAATTAATATATGTAATAAATGCATAAATGAAATCATGTTTTTTGAGTTGTTTCATACTTCTTTGAATTATTATTATTAGTCATTAATCCATCTGAATTTTATTTATATGTTTTATATGATCTATGTCACATTTATTTATATGTTTTATGTGTTCTCTCTTACATTAATTAACATTATTTTACTGTGAATATTCCACATTCTTTTATATTACTATTCACTTTAATTAGTTCTTCTAAATATAAATTATTACCTATTTTTAATATTTGTTATTATTATTTTTCTATTTTTTTCTTTGAATATAATATTTTTAATTAAAGATATTTTCATATGTTCTAGATTTTATCAATGAAATAGATCATAGAATATACCTTTAGGAATTTGAGATTTCTCAATAGTAGATTCCTTATGTATTAATATATTATCCTTATGTATTATGTGGAAGTCAGATAAATTAATATGTATTGGATGTTTTTAAATTAACTAATTTGTAATCATTATGTTTTTCATGGATCTTTAATTTCAATCTTTAATATTGTTTTTTTAATAAAAAGTTATATTTTGTACCGTTTAATATGTCACATGACAATAAGAATTCCCCTAGATATGGTAATTTTTAACATGAGTACTAAATTGAGTTCAAAATTTTACAAATTATAAAGTCTTGTACATGATTATTTGATACTATTTCATAATTTAAATTCATTAAAATTGGAAAGGTGTTGGACTATTAGGTATCAACTACAAAAAACAACATATCAACATTTTACTTTTATATAATTATCCATATTTATAAGTGTAATTTAAATTTTTATATATTATATATTATGTACACTCATTTTTTAACATTATTAAACTGACATATATATATATATGATAATAGTTTTACCTTTATCTTTTATCAGAACAATATTTTTTATTTCATTTTTAGATGATGTTGCATTATAATGAACTTTTAATTGTTTTCTACTGACACTCATACACTGCCTAAAAACAATATTTAATGAAATCGTAATTATATAACTTGTTAAATTTAATCAATTTTAATTATTTGATAGTATTTCATTACAATAATTATAAAAATAATACATATAGATTAATGTAGAAAATATAAGTAATTATTTTCATTGTAGAAAACGTTGATATTAATTTGATACCCCAATTATTTTTTAAATATGAAAGGAATATTTTAAGGAATTATGTAATAATTTATTTAAATGAATTTATAAGTAGTATTATAGAAAATAAATTCCTAAATGTTATTCATATTTCAAGATAATATTTTATATGTATCTTCAATCACATGTTATATGATATCTGTTTGATGTATTTCGATATATATTTTTTAGGTAAAAAAGAAAGGATCGTTTAGCATATTAATATGGATTTGATCATAAATTTATTTGAAATTACTATTCCTATTTTTCAATTAATATATTCAATAATGATAATATTTCATAAAGTACTATATATATGTATTAAGTATAGATTTAAAGGAGTTACCCATAGATAATAAAAAATGTGAAATAAATTTATATAACACTATATATATGATTATATATTAACTGGTCCATTTTATTATTTCCATAAAACTATATTAATGTTAGCAATAAAATGGAGAATGTGAATATTGTAGAAATAATGAATCATGTTTATAATGTGATATCATAAATAATACATTGACAACTTTTCAAATATATAATTTTTCAGAGTTTTATATTTTCTTGAATAATAAACATCAATAAAAAATTATTAATGTTATCAATTTTATGTTGCAACATATTCAATTTCTATATATTTTTATATATATAGCATGTTCTAGCTCATTAAACTCATTTCTGGGAGATATGTATGAGTTTTTCTTATTATGATTTCAGAACCTGCAGAATTGGATCATAAGCCATTGTAAAAATATTATTTTAAAAAACCTTTATGAAACATTTTATAAATAATCCCATAGTGTTAGTTTTGTACACTCATCTATGATATTACATTGAAAAGATCAAATTTTAAATAATCAGGCAAACTAAATGTTAATGTGGAGTGGACTATGTTATATTTTTATGTCATTATTTAATTATAAAAACCTCATTAGTTCTACAATGTATTTATTTATTTTTCCACTTAATTATATTTCTAAAATAGAAATGATAAATCTAAACCAATATAAACCATGTTTTCTTAATTTGTTGAAATATTTTAATTGATAGATTTATCCCACCACCTCTAGAGGCTTTTCTACTATAGTTCATGTAATAAAGCTTTTATTAATTCCATATCTTTAATGATAATTGGGATTTTCACCTACCATTCCTAATGTAAATGGGTGGTACTTGGGCCTTAACCTCAGAGTTATTAATTTTCTCATGTGTAATAAAGAAGAATTAATAATATCTAATATTTAAAAATATGGGTTATTATTTGTATCTTTGAGAAGGTGTTTTAATCATTATATAACCATATTTATTTATTAAAAAATGTTTTTAGGGAATTATAACATGGTTATCTATTTCTACAATATTGTTTACGTTTACATGAATGTAGAACAACCGTACAACACCGTAAATATGGGAAATGATAGTTAATATACCTAAAAATACTGTGATTAATATTTATATTAAAATTAAATGAATAAAATCATTTATAGATTCAAATTGATTTATTTATAAGGATTTGATTAACATGTTACTACTCATGATTAATGGGACCCAATTATTGTAACATATAATGGTTCTTTTATTATGAGAAAATTAATGTACAATATTTAAAAATAATTTTAAATATGTTATTAATATTTTAGGAATAATTCAGTACTCATATAGATATACAAACACCTAAGAAGGTGAGTTAAATTTCTTATAAAATACACTATAAAAATTAATTCATTTATTAATCTTTTTTATATATTCCTATTAGATATATGATGTGGAATATATAGTATAAATAGATACTCTATGCAAGGTAATTTATTAAAACATGATTAATGAAAATATTTTTGTTCATAAGATATTCATGAAATAAATTACTTCTATTATGTATTATTAATTAAAGGATGAGAATGATGCTAGATGAAAATATTATGACATATTTTAAAAAATCATAATATTAATATTCTGGGGATGAATATACATAAATTTCATAGATATTATATAATTACTATATGTGGATAAAGTAATTCAATGGATAATTAAAGAAGGATGTTGGAACAAATTAAAATATTTAATTCCTTGAAAGTAGAAATGTGTCTATATTAATCATGACCCCCATTAACTCAAATATTAATTGAAATCAATAGAATTAGATTGAACTAATAAACATAAAATTCTATTATGGATAAATGGTGTAATTTTGATTATTCTAGTAATTCTTCTAATTCATTCATTATTATTTTATAATTTTAATTATAATATCAAATATATGTCTTATGGGTGAGAAAAAGAGTTACAATAAATTTTATCTATGTATCATAATAAAAAATTACTATTCTATTGATATTATGTTTATTGATTCGTGTTTCTAGATAAATGTGATAAATAAATAAATTAATCGAAAATTATTAGAGAAATTATCATTAATTTTTTTAATATTTATACATTATCTAAATATAATTTATAATTAAAATAAAAAAAAGATAATGTTAAATCATATTGTGTTTAACATAATAAAATAGTTAAGGATTTACTATATAATATCGAACTTTTATCATTTTATCCCAGTATATTTATTTTTATGGATGATAAATTTTGAATAACAGTTACTAAAAACAAATTGAATAATGGAATATTTGAATTTGAGGATATTAAGAAACTACAACGATTCTAAGGAATTATTTCTTTCTTGGGTCAAAAAGAAAATAAATTATTGTTACATTTTCCCACTATTGTATTTCAAGAAAATATAATAAACATTATTTCATTATTGTTCATGTTTGTACACACCGTGTACTCTTTGGGCACATATATGTACACAACGTGAATATTATGGCACATATATCTATTACAAGAAATGTCTGAAGTACACTCATTGTACATATATGTACACACCATGTACCCTTTTAGAAGTGGTAGTTATGCGATGGCCGTGTAATGGCTGAGCACACAGCTGTGTGTGGTGACCTGGAGACCACCTAATCGGGGGGCATGTAAGGTTGAGTACACCCTATGTACATCTAAATTACATGTTTTGTAACTTATTTTTCATCATTAAACAGACTGAGGTCACGTCTAATTGGATGAATTGCATTCTTCTTTGCCTTCTTTGACTGAGAGCATTCGTACGATGCCAATCCTTCCCTGAGCCCCCGATTTAGAATCCAATATCCGAATCAAACTCTATTTGTTGCATTGGAATAAAATCGTTGAGTTATATCTTCTTCTTGAACATCGTTTCTTAATATCTCTTCTCTCGTGAGTTATCCTTGGATGAAAATTTTATATTTTTTTGGATCTACCACATTCTAGGGCGATTCAAGGCCTGAGACTAAAGTATATTGATAATACAATGAAGAGTTAGTTGGTTTGTGCCTCTTCGTAGATAGTCATTGTGATATATGAAAAAAAGTTACCAATAACCATAATCTTGGTTTTGCGTTTCTATAGTTTTAACAACGTTATTTCTTACTACAATTTAAATTCTTGAGTTGAGGTCAATTGAATTTGAATTGGGCTAATTGATATGAAATGGATTCTTTCCCATGCCTATATTGATTTCGATTGTTTGGTCATTCTTAGCCTATTGGGATTCTTTCTTTACATTCCTAGTGATGATAGGATGGGGTGATTTTATTTATATAACATGTTGTTAGTATGTAGACTATTTTTCCAAGTAATTCATTGGGTATACATTCTCCGTTATATATGGATGTGCTCGATTGAATTACACAGGGCCGTGAGAACCTGGTGTATTAGACCATAGGGAGAATGGATGTTGAGGGATTTTCTAGAGTGTCTGTTTACTTTTACGATGCAAGACCATAAGGGGAATAAACGTAAGTGCTTTCTACGAGTGTCTATAATTATTCGATGTGGGCAACATGGGGAATTGGATGTTGAGTTCTTCTCTGGAGTGTCTTTTTCGTTACTGATGTGTCACTATAGGGGGAATTGATGTTGAGTTATTCCACATAGATTCTATGCTAATGTTGAACTAGAGGTGTTAGACTGTGTATACTTCCCAGAGGTTTTCATGTGTTTATTTTGGTTGCATCGGATAGGTTATGATGTGAGTAATTTTCATAGGGTTACCATATTTTGATTATATTCTAACTTGATATATGAAAATTAATGCATTTAAAATTTTAGGTTTGTTACTATATGTACTTCCTTGTTTATTGTTTCATTTTTTATTGCATTCCATATATATTCACTCACTGTTAGGGAAAAATCGTTGGGTGGTTTCCTAATGATATTAGTCTCACACCAAGTTTAGGTTATGATTTTGGGCCCAAAAATATTATATTACTGCAGGTGTAGATAATTGAAACCACCCTTCTACTTCTACTACTGGATAGCTGTAGAGTTGGGGAGCATGGGAATAAGCTGAGGCTTGCGATGCTATTGGAGATAATCTCTTTTCTGTTGTACTTTGGTTTAGTATTGTATTACAACATTGTGACTTGTTTGGATGCATTCAAAGAAATATGTATCATCCATCATATATATGTGTGTGTGTGCGTGTCTGTGCCTATGTGTGTATGTGTGTTTGTGCTCTAGTGGTTTTTTTGCTTCTATTTTTTACCTATTTCATGTTTTACCGCATCTTCTATTACTATATATTTTTCTTTTGCTACGTTACTCTGCCAATGAGGGCATAATTTCGCCACTATCACACCCATGGCCCTCTCTACTATTTGGAAGCCTATGGTGTTCAGGAAAATGTGCTCGAGGCTATGTGACCAACTGGGTATGGGGAACCTCTGGGTGGATCTTGGAACCGGGTTGTTACGCATATGTATTTTACTCAACACATGTTATTGGGATGATCTATAAAAGAGTTTAGTGAAAAAAAAATTTCAGATTGATACATAATATGTATCGACATTTTATATTATTCACATGATAATTTCTTTATAAGTTTAAATTTAGATTTTGAAATTTAATTTTTAGAAGTAAAATTCAGTGGACGAAATGATATTAACAATGTTATATGTACTATAATGTCATTAACATCAAGATTTGGATATAATTATATAATATTAAATCAATGTTTGATAGGGGAATAAATTGATAATTCTTTTATTTCATGATGATAAGATTCACACTATTACAGTTCAATCATAGTGTCATACACACAAGTTGAAAATAATGTTGGTTTTGTGGAAAGATATTTTTCGAATATTTGAACATATATCACGGAGATCCTTATAAAGATAGTATATATGATTAATTTAAATCTTTTTTAAATAATCCTAAGATACAAAATATTAGTGTATATATTAAGGGTATTTTATATTATATGTATAAAAAAATAAATCCATCATATATGTGGTGAATATATTATCAAAAATAGAGGAGAATTAATGGCCGAAAATTCTAAAAAATTGATTGTAATTTATATATACTGAATTTAAACTTGGGATTATTATATAAGGGTTGAAAGATAGAGAAAATGAATAGATATGACATTAGTGGATATTCCCTAAACTATATAATATTCATAACAATGGTCATTATAATTATACATATAATATTTCTTTCATTTTTTGAAATAGTTTGGTAAACTGATTATAGTACATTCAAAGATGTACCCTTTCCTTCATGTTCACCTTGATGAAAAATGTGGAGAAATGTGTTCAGTATAAAAACACCCTAAATTGGTTACATATTCATCCATTGTGGATGAATTCCAAAACGAAAATTATTTAGATTATTTTTTTTCTATAGTATGCTGAGGTATATATAATGATGAAAAATTATGATTCTAGTAGACATTATATGAAAAATGTTATCAATTAAGAATGAAAAATCTTTTACCACAACACCTTGTGATTATAAAATTTGTATTATAAAAGAAACTCATAGTAATGATCGATCATATTACTGATATGGATTATGATATGTCTATAAATATTATAATTATTTCAATATATTCTGAAAAATATTTCATGGCATGAAAGGATATAATGTTTTAACAATTTCTCTCTCATGATCATAACGTTCAAGTATAATATACTATTACAGTTGTGATATGTATGCCTTAATCCATGTCATAGTTTTTTCTTTTCATTGTTGGTGTAGGGTGGATTTCAGATTGGGATGAGTCATATAATCGCGATGTCAGAAATTTGTTGAATTATCACCTTCAAATTTACTTTTAATGCAGACATCCAGAGGGATACATGACATGTAACATGCATTCATGTCTTGTATTGGTCCTGCAAATAAATGGTGATACTCATCACACTGTGAGGCGTATACATTGTGATTTTTCACTACATTTCATTATAGAATTAATGATATTTTTTTATTTACAGCATCGTAATTTATGTTGATGTGACATCCTTTTAAGTGATAGGGTTCGCAATGTGTATTGGTATTACACGTCGTGTAATATATGGACTGCATTTTTTATGAGAGAATTCCAATTTTTTATTTATTATCCCTCCACTCCATTCTAATCATCTGATACCTATGTCACTCCCTAGTTGATCTAAATTATGTCCCACCCTTAAGAATCCTTCCTTCTTGATTTGGATCTTCATTATGACTGTGGTTTTTGTAGGTATGTTTTATCCATCATTCATAATGATTATCTCTTTCTCCTCTCTTTTGTTTTCAATGGATAATATTGTAATTGATGGACCTATTTTTTGTGGTGTTTGATCATGCTTCCAAGTTTTGTTTCAGGGTCTTCTTCACCTTCAATCTCACTAACGATCTCTATTATAAGTGTTGAGTTTGGAGAAGATATAGGAAGCTCCATCCTACTTATCCAAATTGATTATTCCTAAATTTTTTGATTTAATTCAACATAGGATTAAAATTAAACTCTTGACATCTTTATTCGATTAAAATGATAAAACCAAATTATAGTGAATCAAGATATATTAATTGGTTTTGGTATCAAAACATGGATACTACCAAATTTCAATGAATTTCAGTGTGTTTCTGGAAATTGGAATATATAAATTGTTGAATTTAAATTGTGGATTTGATGGAAATATTTTCAATAAAATTATTTAATTTATTTGAAGAAATGTGTTTTGAAAATGGAGGAATAAGATTTTAATGGTTTTAAGACATGTTAAAATTGTTTAAAATGATTTGATAGAAATCCAATTATTTTATCTTGTGAAGATGGAATTTTTTTATAATTATTACCTATTTTAGATTAAAATACAAAAAATTGCATTTTGAAATGGATGAATATTATTTAATTTTGTTTTAAACAATGCTAAAATAAAATTTACGTCATGTAAGGTAAGATGCTTGACTCAGGTTGTTGGTGAGTTATTTGGATATACTCTATTCTATTACAACATTCTAATACATACCTATAATGTTTCATATTCCCAATGAGATGGTGAATAGTTTCTTCATGTTAGTGTAAGAGGGACTTGAGTATACACATCTTGCTGAGACAATATATATAGTGTGAAATCCTATACAAGATCACAATTATCATTACTACTTGGAATATGACCTTGTTTCTTAATTTTTTATTTATATATGAAATATTATTTCATGCTAATGTGATAAAACTACCTTATATGAATCTACTGGATTAACATAAACTATTTTCTATAAATTGTTAATTTATGTAATGGTTTTAAATATATCATCTATTGTAATGTATAATAAGGTCATTTCAAAGTTTTTTACATTATTTTAATAACTATATCATATTTTTATTAAATAAGATTTTGAATTACAAAACCATTTTATTATGAAAATTGAAATATTTTCATTGTATATTCTATATCTCGCATCTTTTATAAAAGAATTGGAAGTATTATATGGGTATTAGGATCACACATGACCTTTTATATCGGGGTTTTGTCAACATTCTCCTCCAATGTTTGAGAAAAGCGAAGGGATCTCTTGAGTGTGGGTCCAGCTACTGAAGATTGGACATGTTGAGTTGCATCCATAAATATATTAGGAAGGATTTCCCAATTTATGGTAGTTAGGTTATTTTAATTTGGGCTATTTAGGCATTGTTTTATTTTGGTACGTGTCTCCTAGTAAAGTTTACGTTATATGCATATATAATTGCATTCTTAGTTCTTCTTTGTCTTGTGGAAAAAATCATTCCCACATGAATGTTTAATGAATATAGGTGCTAGTGTTTGAGAAATGGGGAATGAGGACACACATCCAGTTATGTCACTTTCACATCGTTTATCTGCTTACTCAGGTTACCCAGGATAGTTCATGAAAAAGTTGTAACAAAAGAGGTCGTTAATCTTTTTCCAGGAAGGTAGTGTGCATTTTTTGAAAAACATTCATGATGTATGAGGTAGTTTTTATTCTATTTCACAACATCTCACACTGCAAGAAATCATATGATTCCAGTGGTATTTAGGGACAGACATCTTAGATATTATATCTTGCAATTTCCCTATTCTGATTTGAATTGATTAGAATAAAAGTCTCATTATTCCATCTATTAGAATAATTTTTTTGTTTCTTAGTTAGAGTGTTAATATAATGTCTTCCTTTTATTTAATGATGTTTTGATGAATCATGCCCCAAATAATATATAAAAATTGTATCTAGGAGGAAGCTAATGCTGAATCGTTGTGAGTAAATCCTCTTGTGGAATAAAATTTAGTTGAGAAGATTGTGCACACTCTTAATTCTCTTGGACAAGAACCACCTCCATTTTCTATTTAGGACTCAGTTGTCGCTCTATAAGGGGATTCTTCATAATATTTCCCAAGAGTTCCATCTCCAAGACCAACTATTTTTAAAAGTCTCCATTAATAAATAATATTTTGAGGAATGGATGAGAAAGATAAAATTTTATTTTGAGTTCCTATAAACACACAAAATGATCAACTGATTGTTTTCCACCTTTGTAGTGGAAGGAAAAAATGGCATAATGTGGTAGGAATTCAATGTATATTTCACCAACTAGTTATCTCCAGAGTATATGGTTTTGGCCAAGGGTGTGGATTTTTTCAAGTTGGAAAAATATTAAAATACCATGTAGAATAGTCAAATCACATTGCCAAGATGGAGCAGTTTTCTCCTAAGATTGTATCTCATGAGAGGATAAAGGCTCTATGGTTTGAGTTGGCGATTCAATCCATTATACATTCTTATGATTTCATGATATATCATCTAGAAATTTCTAATGTGTTGTATAGGGTGATTATTGTTGAAATAGACTAGTTTTGAATTTCAAGGTTTATGGGGGTTCCTTTTTCTCCTTGTGGCATTATTGGTTCCTTCATATGAAATTGATTGGGTGATTATTCGAAATGAAATACTTGATGGTAGAGTGATTCCCAACCTCCTACAACACTAGGAGGAATCTTATTAAATTGTTATCTATGTTGAAAGATTTGACATTCTAGGAGGGTTTTCAATAAGCCTCCCAAAAATTGTAGCACTTACGGATGTTCATGACACTTTAAGAGATTCTACCATTTTTTATATGAACTGTGTTGTAAAACAGGATCATTATCTATTCTTAAAACAATGTGGAAACCATGAAGGTTCTTTATGTAGTGTATGTATCTCTAGAGAATGAATACATGAGTCTAATAACCATGAGATGTACCATTACTATAACATCTTCATTAGTGACAACTCTATTTTATATTCGTTCCTATCATTCATTTATTTTAAACTGTATTGTTAGTTTTGTCTTCTTACTACGAAGATCATATCTTATTAATTAGATATTTTTACACCTCTTAGAACAAGGAAATTAGTGTCTATTTATCCATCTTAGTGTCTTATCTCTATAAGATGTTGTTTAATTTTAGGTTTTCTGGTTCTTGATATGAAATCTCTTGATGTTATATTCTGAATGGAGTGGATCATTCCCAATAATGGCTCAATTGATTTTAATCATTGAAGGGACTACATTACTACATATAGTGATGAGTGTTTTTTCTTTAAAGGGTATTTTTACCAGAGGTTGAGTAGAGACATACAATCATATCCAAATTTCGGGAAAGTGAAATCATTCCTTTCATTTGATATGTAGTGGGAATGTTTTATAAATTATATACATCCAGTCGTTGTTCACATTCTCAATGTTTTTCCTTCAATATTCATTGGTCTAACACTGGTAAGGGATGTTGAGTTCTCCATTGAAATAATTTATATCACTCAAACAGATTCAATTCCCACCTTATACATAGAACATGCGGATCTAAAAGAGTTGAGGTCCTATTTTTAAAATCTTCTCGAGAAAGGATTTGTACACCCAATTCTGTCACTATGGGTGGTACCAGATCCCTTCGAAAAGAATTTTGACGGATCTCTTATAATAAATTTTTATTATCAAAAAATAAATTGAGTTATGATAAATATAGAGTAATTGTTTCAACAGATTGATGATATGTTTTATTAGCTAAAAGGTGAAAATGGTTTTTGAAGAAAGATCGTTGTACTTATTACCATAAGTTGAGCATAAAATAATCTAACATTTATAAAACTTCCTTTTAGAGCCGATATCAGCTTAATGGGTACCTTGTTATACCCTTGGGTTTGACTAATTCTCGTGATTTTTTTTATTTTATGAATAATATCATTCATGAGTATATGAATACTTTTTTGTGACATTTTTCTATGACATTCTTGTTTAATCTTAATATGTGTAGGAACATGTGCATTATCTAAGAACAGTTCTTAGTCTTCTAAGAATTAACGAACATTATTCCATGATTTTGATATTTTAATTTTGGATTCAAAAAGTTAAATTCATAAGACACATGGTTCTGAACAAGTTATATCAGTTGATCCTAAGAAATTGATGGCTTTTATGAAAATCGAGAAACCACAGAATGTCATCGAGATCTAGAGCATCATGGAATTAGCCGGTTTATAATGAAGGTTTTTAAAGGGCTTATGAACATTGAATTCTATGATAACTTCTCTAACACCAAAGGGGTTGATGTTTTTTAATGATAATAAATATTAGAGTTCTTTTATTGACATAAAACATAATTTGATTATATCACTAGTGTTTACTCTTCCAGAGGCTTAGTAGGGCTACATAGACTTTTGTACTGCATTGGATCCAGGCTATTGTTGTGTTCTTATACTGGGAGAGCATGTGGTTGCTTATGGATCTCATTATCATAGTCCACATTAGAAGAATTAGCCTAAAAAATAAATTGAACATGCTTTTTTAATTAATACACTTAACTGTTGGATTAATTATATTTATGGAAAAAGGTTTATCATGTTTTCAGACTAAAAAATCTTAAGTTATATCTACTCTTAAAAGTACTTGAATCTTCTCCATAGGTGTTCGTTGGAGTACCTATATTCATTCTACATTAACATTACATATATATTTGGGAATTGTAATGTTGTTACTGATGTATTATGAATGAAACATCCAACCAGGAATTGAAAGAATCATCAAAATTATAGAATTAGATATATCTCTTTAAAGAGTTGCATATCAGAGTTTAAGAGAAAGGGGTTGAAGATTATTTTATTAGAATGTAGTTATCATATTCTCTTCTCAATATTATTATACAAGATCATCAACAAGATTATTAAGTATATTGAATTATATACTCTCTATATGGTTCGGATATTGATTCCCAGAGTTCTTTCTCCAAAGAGGGTGTTCTAAACTATTAGAATTGCTTCGTTATGTCTTTAGCCATAAAGATGGTTGTGATAATTTATTTTCATAAATCTCAATAGGATATGAACCCAAGAAGTAAAAAAAAGATCTATGATATGTGGTTGTTGTTTTGTTGGATAGGGATGAGGGGATATATTGTTCAGTTTGCCTCTCATTGCTATATGTTGCAGTTGTTTGAGGACATCCACTAGAAACCTTTGGGTTTTCTCTAACAACTTATAATTACTACATAGAAGTAATAATTGATATATATATGGAAATTTTTGTTGGTTTTACTCATATATTGAGAAATGGGAATTTTATATGGGTTCTGAATGATAGGTTGATGATATCGGCTCACTTTAAACCCATTTTTGATACAACCAAATTTGTGTGGTTGGTAAATATATATTTTATAACTTTTGTTTATATCCATGGAGTCCCATATAATATAGTCTCAGATATTTATCCTTGGTTTACATTTCACTTTTGGATAGGCATTAAAAGGGAAATAGGAACTCTGGTTCATTAGAGCATAACCTACCATTAATAGTCATATGGCTAGACTAGGAGAGCTAAAATAATTTTTAATGATATGCTTCTTGCATGTATTGTCGACTTCATCGGGGCTTGGGATTATCAATTAGGGATAGTTGAATACTCTTATAACAACAATTAAAAGTCTAGGTATAGTATGATACCCTTTTATTCCATGTATGTCCTTCCTTGTAAATCTCTATTGTGATTCTTATATATTAGTGAATGATCCATGGTTTGAGCGAGCTTGTTTTAAGAGACAACAACAATGATTTAACAACATCATAGGGAATGTTAAATGAAAATAACCTATATAAGTCTTATGTTTATTTATTTCATTGACCATTGGAGTTTTTAGTTTGTTATCAGGTGTTATTGAAAGTTTCATCTCAGCAGGTTCATCGATGTCTTAGTTAGAATGAGAGGATTTATCATTGTTTTGTGGGACCTTCTAAGGTTGTTGAGATAGTATGGAATGTTGATTATAGTTTAGAACTTCCCCCACATACGACAAAAATATAAAATTTATACCATGTATCAAATTTTCGATATTTTCTCTCTGATCAATCTCACGTTCTAAACTGGAGAAATATTGAGGTTGAACATAATTTATCTTTGACTAAATAGACAATCCTGGTAGATTATTATGAGACAAAGGTAACTCATGGGAGGAAGAAACCATTGGTTTTTTTCCTATTAGTGCATGGTTTTTAAAATAATAAGGCATGGGAACGTAAGGCACTAATGATTAAGTAGTGGCCTCATATTTTTGGGAATTGATGCTTCCCCATTGGACTTCTATGGATATAATGTTCTTATTGTGGGGTTGGTGACATCTTATTACCATTTCAAAGGGTATGCCTTAAAAGTTCTTAGTTTTTCCTCTTCTTGGATATAGTATGTAGGAGTTTAGATTGAGAGGATACATATAATTGTGAAGATAGATATTTTCTAGATTCTCAAATACAAATAAACCTTTCTTGGAAACTTCTAGAGTCTTACACACAGTGTAGTAGGATTACGTGTCATGTAATGGTCTTGATAATAGGTCATGATCATATTCAAACTATTATGGGTAAACATCATGAGTTTTCACTACACATCACGATGTAATTAATTATCATTTATTAATTTATATCATTATAATTAAGGACGAGGTGATGAATTTATCAGCAGTTTGGAAATTTAATGTGTTCATGACGTGGATTGGGATAACACATCATGTATTAGAACAACTATGTTTCTAAAATAGGTATTGACAATATTTATTTCTTTTCCCTATAATAGAGACTCAAATTCCATTCTCTAATTCATTCCCTATGCAATCAAAAACATGTCTAAACCTTCCAAATCCATTGGTTTGGATTTGGATCCTCATTGCGTTTGTAGTCTATCTTCCTGGTAATTTTTCTACCTCATTATTTTAGTTTCACTCTCTCTCTACTCTTTTCTTTTCATTGGATGATATTTAAATTGATTGATTTATTCCATGTTGTTTTGGATGATTCCTCTTTGTTGAGTATTATCTTCCCTTTCAATATTTTTCTTCTTGATATGTGTGTCTGAAACTACTGAGATTCAGAAGTAGGATGGTTGTTATATACCAATTAGAAAATTTGATTATTCATAAATTTGTTGATTTATTTCAACTGATAATTTAAATTAATATTCTCACATTTTCATTCCATTAAATTGATAATACCTAACTCTATTGATTCGGGATCTTTTAATTGGTTTTGGAAGGAAAACATGGAATACCCACAATTCCCGTGAATTGGGGAGTGTTAATGAAAATTGGGAAATTTAAATTTATGAATTAAAATTATTGAAATTTTTGAAATTTTTTCAATAAAATTTATGAATTTAATTGTCAAAATAATTTTAAAATGTATCTAATTTGGTTTTAACACCCTTCAAATAACTAAATATTTATTTAAATGATTTGATATAAACCTAGTGGTTTTATCTTCTGAAAAGGGAATGTTTTTTGTTAAAATTTGGTTTTAAATGGAAAAAAATCACATTAAATTTGAATATTGGGATTTAATTGTATTTAACATAGTCATAAATTAAATTTCAAATAATTTAAGAGAACAATTAAGCATTACGTATTTGTTAAAAGGTTTAGATACAATCTAGTCTATTATAACGTTCTGAAACATACATGTGGTGGGTAACATCACTGATTGGAGGGTGACGAATTAACTAAAGCTAGTGGTGGGGGAATGTGAGTATAATTGTTTTTTAGGATCACCTATAGTGTGTGGAACCCTATATCTGATAATTACTATCATACTTTCTTGAAAAATAACACTGTTGATCTCGTTTTAATTTACAAATGAGGTATATATGTATTCCAATGTTGTGAAAATGATTTAAATGGTCTTTCTAGACAGGTAATAAATTTTTAATGTAACTCTTCTAATAAGGCCATTATTTTAAAAATACCATCTATAATAAACTATAATCACACTCTTTGAAAGTTTCTTATATTATTTTAAAATGTAAAACGTGTTTTTTAATATTATTTGGAATTTACAAACCTGTTTATTTATAAAATTTAAATCTTTTCATTGGATAATATTATATTGGAATCTATTATGGAATCCATGGTGTTATCATACATGTATTAAGCTCAAAACCTAGTTTTCCCGTCATCTGTTTCTAGACATTCTCCTTCCAAGTTCGAGCTAATAGATGTGATCTGTTGGATGTGGATCAAGATGTTTAGATTTAGACTTGGTGATTTTTTCTATAAGTACCTTGGGGAAATTCGGCCTATTTTTTCACTCAGGATGTAGTTCATTAGGATTTTTATGCCTTGTTGGATCACACTATTTTTTTCTTAGTGGTGTTTATTTTATATGTACATTGAAATTATTATCTTATATAAACTATTTCTAGGGTAAAATCATTCTCAATTACATGTTGTATGATTCCATGTGCTAGTCATTGACTAGTGGGGACTAGGAACGTCCTTCGGGTTATGTCAACGTCTAATCAGTTACCAGGTTACTAGGGAACTAGGTGTGGTTCATGTAATTAGATATTATTATATTTATATGATACCTATTTGAAATGAGACTATATCAAAAACCCTAATTTAAAATAAAATATGTTGATAATGATGGGATATCAAGGAATAAATTTTTTTCCTCATTATATAGAATGAATTTTATAAAAGGAACTGGTTTTAGAGTAGATATAGTGATATGTAAATGTAACTCTATAATCTATGAAATAGTATAGAAAATATTGGATTCTATGATACAATATAGAATAAGACATTTTGAATAAATAATAATTTTAGTTTGTGATTTATTTAATGGTTTTAGAACCACGTAAATTATTATTTTCTATATAATCCACATTTTTAGAGAATCTATTATGAGAATTAAAATTGTAAACTTCTATTGAGAATAATTCTATATAATACTTATGCATATATTTTTTCTCCTAGAGATTAAATTTGGTAAATTCTTAATCGAAAAACTATAAAAAATTATTAATTTTGTTATGATAATAAGACAAAGATTAAAAACTAATATCACCAAAGTAGTGGAAATTTATATTAGTTATTGCATCAATTTTAGTATTGAAGAAGCGAATAATTATTACAATTATGAATAATAAATGTGTGGTTTTCTTAAACTCTCCCATTAATGGAAATAATATTGAATTACCAAAAATGTAATTATTAAAAAAAAATTCTTAAATGTATTAACATGTAGAATATTTTTTATTTCTATAAAATGTGTCTTAATAAATTAATAAATTGAAATAGGGGTAATGATTCAGTATATATGTCCTCTATAATAATATATTATTTAAAAATAATGTAATCTCAGTCAAAACGAAAGTGGAAAATTAAATTTCAAAATATTAGATGAAATATAATAACTATTGGGGAATGGATTTCATATTGTGATGAGAGCTATTATGGAGTAAAAAATATTATACATAAATAAGAAATGATCAATATGGAATAAGAATATGAATATACTGATTCATCAGAAATGAATAAAAAATAATACGAATTTTTTTCTAGGTAAGAAATTGTTTTTAATATAGTAAATATATAGAATAGAGATTAATATATTCTTGATGGATATTGGATGGATAAAAGATCAAAATTTAATTCTTAAAAATAACATTTAATATAATTAATAAATCCATATAGAGGTAGAAAATGTTTAATGTTTAAAAAAAGATAATACTATGGAGAATCAAATTATTTATGTAATAATTTTCATTATGAATCCTAAAAATAATATATATTATATAAAATAATAATTAATATTTATGATTATATTATGTGATGAGAAATTAAATATTATTACATTTTTTTAATTTAGAAGTATGTTATTTTCCAAGCAAATACATCAATAACCATTAATGTAATTTTAATTAAAATTTTTTAAGAAATTCTACTACTAATTTACCGCCAATGTTAATCATTTTTTTATAATATTCGTGTGAAAAAAAATTATTATGGTCCATCATACAGGACAAAAAATATTTACAATTTTTTAATCTATAGAATTATAAATATTCAGAAAAATATCCACACCAGTTATAAATTTTCAATGAATAGATACATTTTTAGAAAATATGAGTATATTCTATTTTATGAGAAGAAAAATCAACATAATAGAAAAATAATCAGTTATGATGACAATGTTTGTAATATTGAATATAGAATATCCATCTGAAAATGTATATTCTTCTCTAGTGGATGTTTTGGTAAACTTTATTCCAATTGGTAGTTATCTATCACATCATGTACCAATTATTCTGATTGTATATATGATGTAGACTTACAATCAATATGAAGATAGGGTTATTATCAATGTATATCAACAATTTATTATGTTTTCTAACAAATGTTCTATAATGTCATCAAAAAATAACTTGTAATAGTAAAGATAATACTATGTTGGTTTTAAATATCATTTTTTAATGAATAATACAAAGAATGTGTCCTAAAATTATATTTAGTTACATCTATGTATAATATAAATGAAATTATTTTTAATAATTAGAATATTTTGAGTCTTGATAAGGAATGATACACACTTTTTATACACCCCATCTATGGAAAACATGGAGTTATTTTTTTTTGAGTTTCCACCCCTCATTGAATATATTTTTCATACGTATAATGGGAGATAATTAATCTTCATGGGATAAAACCATGATATGATATAAAATTTTAATATATTTTTTATGCGAGTGGAAGAATGTGACCTAAAATATTCAATTTAATTTTTTAATATATTTCTTTGAGTTTATATATATTATTAACCAATATCTAGATAAATTTTATTTTTGAGTAAATAAATATTCTATTCTATAATGATACAACTCATGCCAAATTTTACATTATTTGTTCATGCCTCCCATAATTTAAGATGTTAACAATAAAAAAACACAAAATCAGTTTTTCACTATTTTCTATAATTGTAAAATTAGGTTTCGTATCTTAGTATCATTACAAATCATAAGGAGAGTAGATTTAGTATTAAAATACTGATATATGATAAACAGATGAGATTATTGAACTCATATGAGGTTGATGTAGTGTTTTTTAGTATATGTATATGAGAATTTGATACATATTGTTCAAAGATAAAAACGTGACATTATTAATTTACAGTTTTGATAGAACTTTCATTTAGGCCACGGATGACCACAAAGTAGTTTTGATATCATAGATGATGAGAATTATATATATGAATAACTAAAGATGTTTAATAAATAATTGACAATATATTGAGGTTATTTATATTTTTTCAGAATAATAAAAATGTATATTAATTTTTTATCATTAATTTCTATTTTTTGAGTAAAAATAATGATTTTATGAAATAGGGTTTTTTAATAGATAGTGAAGACCTGAAAACATAAGGTTTATCTTGATTATGTGAAAATCTATTAAATATATTACGTTTCACTAGTTATTTAATTATGGTATTCAATACACAAGGATCATCAAGACCATGAAAATATATATTTCACATAGTGATAGAGAAATATTATGATACGTAAACGTCATACAACTTAATTAAAGGGAACTCAACCCATCTATAAGGGTTGATATAGAATAAAACTTAGTGATAAGTAAGAGTGATTATGGTGATATAAAAGATTAATTTTTTCTATTATAATGATATAAGTTTTTCCCTTGATGTTAATAAGGTGTTAAATTCGTTTAATTTTCTACATGTATGATTTGGATGAGGAATCTATATTGATGATGTTTTGTTTATATTTAGTTAATAAAAAAAATTATTGTACTAATCCATCATTCATATCTTTTCAAATAGTGGAGTATATTGATAAGGTTATATATTAATGTTGATGAATTATTCACAATTTATTTCAATGAAAGGAAGCATGTACATGTAAAGAGAATAATGTGGGATTTTTGTAAAAAGAATATAATGATAATTCTAGATATCATGTGGACAATGACAACTAATTACAATGGGATATTTTCATTGAGATTTTTAAACTTATGGACTAAAATACTAGACAATGATTCTTTTCGGATTGAATGTGTTCCATTTTATGGTATGAAAATTAAATCCATGATATAAAATGAGTTTGTAAAAAATATTCATAAGAAGAGATCAATAATATATTATTTTGATGTAAAAAAATCACAAAAGAACAATATATTTTTTTTATATATTATGAGATAATTAAGAAGTAATGATTAGACGGTACATAATATTATATTATTTAAACAATTGGTTATTCTTCAAAAAGATATCACTTTTTCTATAACATGAAATATGTTCATTATTTTGAACTATTTCATACCAGTGATTATATCTTGTTCACAAATATATTAGATCATTAAGATTCATATCGATAACATAATAGAAGATATGAGAGTGATAAAAACCACCATATACTATAGATATAATAATCCATATTATAGGAAACCCACATTTACAATGATTTTGTGTCATTTTATATTTACTACATAGTTGTTAGACTGTGAGAGTACAGATGACTAATCTGAATGAGACTGGTTGATATTTAAATGCTATCAAAACTAGTTCACCCTCACAATGATTATCACTTCACCATGTTGTCCTAATACAATAGATTTATTTATGGAATTTGATATTAGAGTTTCTGTATCATGGTTGTAAATAGGGGAAACATCACATTTCTTGATGTAAAATTCACTACTATTTTTAATTTCTAATATACACACTATAACCCATCAATGATGCATGAAATATGTCATATTAGAAGTGGTTATACTATCTCATGGAGATATAAATATCACATTCCATGTGAATCAAACTCACATTTTATGAATCTCACGGATGTGTACTTCAATGTGAATTCCATTAGTGGAGTTATTAGTCCCTACTATGATGGGTGTATGGTCCTCCATCATTAGTTTAATTAATGAATAATTTATCTTTGAAGTATCCCCTATAGTGGTCATGTACAAAATCATTCATTTTCTAAATCTATCGATAGGATGTAGTATCTAATTATTAATGATAATATGTGTCTTTGAAGTTCCAAAAGCTGGGGTACATCCTTTATAGTGATTAAGATTAATCTGGTCTAATTTATATATTTATTCAAAATAATGGACCACTATGAAATGGTGAAATTTTTGACTATTTTAGTTCATTTCCTTTTACCATAATTTGATATAAAAAAATAGGATTTTTCTTCCATTAATACTTTCATTTATGTTTTTCCGTATCATAGTATGAATATTATTTCTAAATGCCACACATGGGTTATTTCCATTGTTTTTTTTTTCTATATAGACAATCATTAGAGAAATAATTATATTATATTGTAGATATTTATTTCTTATTAAATATTGTTAATTTGCATTATTGGAGGTTCATTTTTCATGTACAATGTTTTTCATGACATAGATGAATTATATTCCCAAAATTTTCAAATGGATATTTTTTTGGATATTCATATTTCTTTCCACTCTTTTTATTTCATATTGGATATATTGTATTATATATATATATTTATTCTAGTGGCAACCATGATGTATTTTAATCGGTTTTATTTGTTATTGGATTAAATTATATATTATATTATGTCATGGATAAATGTGGATATTTATATGTTTATAAGTTAAGACCACATTTATGATTTTTATTCTTAAAATGTTTTAATAATTATCTAGTAGCTTATGTGAGGTGAGAATTTAGTGACACAATCAATAAACCTCAACCCTATATGTAGTCCTTATCGATTAGTTTGTGTCATTATATATTAGTTTTCATATTTTAATTCCTTATAATGATTAGTAAGAATAAATTATATTTTGGGAACAATAATATAATTCTTTCAATAATTTAAGGGTAACAAATAAATTAATGAATATGATAATAGGATTTAAGGTGAAAAAATATATTAATGGAATAAATATAAAAAAATAATTCATATTTAATGTAAATGATTGAAATAAATTCCATTTTTTCTATAAGATTTTATGTATATTGTGGAAAAAATAAAAGAATTTGAAAATTTTATTTTTTCAAAAATTTTATCTATTTTAACGAATTATATGTGAACACAAACTGTTTATATGATGTGAAAATAAATTTATAATCTATATGTGAATGAAATTTGGAAAAATATTATAAAAAAAGAGTGCACGTGGATTTAATATATAATATTTATTCCCATATGATTAGTGAATTAAATTAGTTTAAAGTATTTAATAAGTGAATGTATGGATTCTTATAATTTTTAAAAGAAAACTAACTCCAGATCAATTTTCTCAAACTAATTATATTATTATTAAGATGTTTAAGAATAAAAACACAATATTTTTCGGTAGAACTATGGAATACATATTGAGTGTATCAGTAATTTATAATCAATGTAATGAATTTAACTCAATAAAATAACATTTTTTCTATTAATAATATGAGACATGGTAATGTGTTAACTAATGGATAAGAAACCTTATGATATTTTTTCATTACGGTATTGTAAAAAAACATGTTATTTATTATTTAGAAAATATAATCTATCAAATCATGTCAGACATGTATATATTTTTCAACAATATAATGTTATTTTTATAATGATTATAATTACAATTATTTTAATGTTGTAACAATATATAGAAAATCATTTGTATAAAAATATGAAACAAACTAGAGAAGAAATAAATTTAGTTTCTAGAATATATGGAATATTCATTAAGTGTATTAGATAAGAGTGGTGATTATATAATTTTAGATAGTAATGATGAATATTATTTGGTTATTAAATCATTGAGAATTTTGGGTATGGTTGGATATATCGTTAGAGAACATGAAACCTCAATTAAAAAAAAGTATTACCCGGTTAAAAAGAATATTCTAATTTTGATTCATTCGTATATTCATTTATTGTAACATCTCGTTACAAGTTTTCAAGTATTTCATGATCCTCGATTTTGTCCCCTTTGAGTATGGTCTTGTTTTTATATCATTCTTGTAGAACATTATGATTTTTAGATGATTCATTGTTCTTTTCAGGGATGGTGCACAATTTTCCCAAATAGTGAACCCCAATGAAAACCATATACCCCCTATATATTTCACGAATGCATGGTTGGTGCACCATTTAAAAACAATTTAGTCAAAAATTAGTGTTTCATGGTTAGTGAATATGTTACCCTATCAATGAGCCCCCTCTAACTGACCACTATGAATTAAATATAGGTTGTTTCATTTCAGGTATTCCTTGTAATTGAAACCTCAATATTCTTTTTTTAAATAGAATTAAATTGAATCATAAAAAGAATTCAACATTTCATAAAATTGGAATTTAAAATGTATTGGATTTTGAGGAAAACCCCCAGTTTCAATGGAAATTTAATTGTGGGATGATTTTTTAAAATGATAGATTGAATTTTATAAAATACTTTTATGATGGAATTGATGAAATTATTTAAGATATTTTTACAAAATATATTATATTAAGAGAATGAAAAATATTTTGTAGTTTTGGATTGAAATGGCCTAAAATTTTGAAAAACCAATGTTTTGGTGTTGAAATATAATTTGTATATTGAAAAAAGTGTCCAATTTAATTTTAATCAATGATTGATTTCAAATGAGATGATTATCTAGTTTCATTTTTGATTGTTTGAGCATGTGAGTGTTGGAGATATAATATTGTTATTTGGGAAAATAATTTTCGGATATTTATCCTTTAGAAATTAATTGACGATGAAAACACTGACAAAAACATTGTTCAATATTATTATCTCTCATGGGAATTTGATGTGTCCAATTCAGATTGAGCATGAGGGATGTGTGAACACATTTTTTTCTCTCATCATTCATTTCAGATGTGTGAGGTTCCAAGATCCAATGATTAGAAAAAATTATCGAAGATGAAAGTGGGGGATTTATTAGTATTATTTATTATATATTTCATTGATTAAATTATTATTTTACTCATTCCATGTCAGTTATATAATTATTTTATATAAAACTATTATTTTATTTATGTCACAAATCTTTATCATCTATGGAAATGACCTAATTTTTATTGTTTTTAATTTGAAAATAATACAATATATAATTTCCTATGTTATTTAAATTTAAATCATGATAGGAATATTGTTAAAGAATATATTATGGAAGACACGATGATTTTCAACTGGTAATTATATCTCACACCCTACCATTTACTACAATAATATATTTGTTTTTTATTCCAATCCCGAGCATTGGAAAAGTTCCACTTGGAGGTGGTGTGTGATGTTTTTATCCATTTGGGATGTGGATTGATGATTGTGATCAGTGGAGATCAGGTCCATTTGTTCTAGTGGGTTTAATTTTATTTTATTAAGGTTGATGGTAGATTGGGATGATTATTTATTGGGTTTTTTATCTATCATCATTGCTATTGTTTTTTCCTTTTTCAATTATACTACATTCTCTTTGTCTTGTGTTTATATATACACTTGTATCATATTATCATCCCCGTTCTTGAGGAAAAATCTTTACCTATTTATTCATGTATGATGATATGTTCTATTCACAACCCTAGGGGCTATGGAAGGAACATCGGGTTGCGTGTGAGAATGCTTAGGCACCAGGGTATCCAGGATAATTCATAACAAAGTTGTATAGAATGTAATTTTTTCATCCTCTAATGAATTCATTATATATATTGGAATATCATTGTAGATAATAGGTTGAATCAAAGGGACTTGGAAGGTATTAATGATTATTTTTATGGATTGCTCTTATCATAGAGAGCCTAAAGTCACCATGGGTGGCATGGTAAAAGTTTCATTAATATTTATTTTGATCGATTCCTAATATTATGTTTTTTGACTATTGTGTTATAAAATCATTTCTTTTAAAATTCATTTTATGGAATTGGAACATATTTTATTGTCTTTTTATTTGATTATCTGAGTGTTCTCATAATTATTTTTTTGTGGATTGTTAATGTTGTGTAGCACTATTCCTCACGGTATAAGTAATAACTGACTAGAGGTGGGTTCTATATATGATCCATGTAAATTTTACCCTCTGTTTTACCATAATCTCATTGACTTAGTGGTGTATTTTTATTATGATAGAAGAAACTAAACAACACTCATTCTCTTTGAGGCTTCAATAGTAGAACATCCATGGGATGAATCTAGAGATAATGTACAAGATATTCCATTCTTGAAGTCACTAGCATTCCATGGATCTAAAAACCCTTTCTGTTTTAATGAATTTAGGAATGAAATTTCATGTCTTTTGGGTTCATGGAAACATCTTATTCAATTAATGTAATGTTTGATACCATAAATCTTTATGGGACTATAAGAAGGAGGAAGGGTGTGATTTTTTTAACAAATAATAATAAAATTTTGGAGCTGAAAACATTAAAGGTCATTTTTTTCAATCAGTTTTATATAGATTATATGGTTTCAGAAAAGTAAATAGATTTTATTAATATCTGGTAAAGTGAAAAGATTGTGACTCGGTATGAAAACATATTTTTTGGCATGTGTAGTTTTATCCTTCTTATGAATCTATTTTATGAATCTATCATAATAAATTTAGATACCACATTGATTTGATATTTTACCCAAGGATTCATGATAAAACTACTTTTCAATGATGATTTACTTGATAGAGTATTAATGGTTGATCATGTCATGTCATATATGTGAGGATTAATAATAGGCCCTTTTTCTCCCATTGGTAGTTTTGTTATTTCATTTTAAGTGAAATGGATGTTTGATATTCACTATATTTTTTCCAGATAGTAGGGTTTTTTAAAACTCAGGTATTTCCTAGGGGATGTACATATTCATTCATATTGTGTGGAATGATTGTGAATTACAAATGGTTCTGCACAAAAAGACCCATGATTTTCTGTACATTTGTATGATCATATCACATGCAAATGTTTTGTAATATGTCTGCCACTCCACATAGTGTAACAAGCATATAATCACCTAAATGTAATGTAGTTAAATCATATTCTTCTTGAAAAAATGTTTTTTCCACCACAATCATCTAGAATAAATATTCTTCACACAATTAAATCATATCTAAAGAATTTTTATGGGTATAGAAACAATAATAGGTACCTCAAATACAACGTATTCATTAATAACTATGATATTTTATATCTTCTCATATTAATCATTAATATTGTACAATTATGTATATTTGTTTACCATTATTATGGATTATTTGTCTTCCATTGTGGTTGTAACTGCAACCATTAGAACAAATAAAGATAAGGGTGTCCGGTGTGATGCTTTTGTTTTCAATTTAGAAGAGATTTAGATTAACTATATATTTCTTCCCCTTGACATGATGAATTCTGTTTTCATATTTGGGATAGATTGAATGACTACTCCTATAGACCAAATAGGTTGTTATCTTTGATGGGTATCATTTAACATTCATTGTGTGTTGAGCCTTGTATTTTATTGAGAATTGGACTAGATATCATGTAAATATGGAAAATCATTTTGGGAGTTTGGTAGGTAAATAGTGGTGTTTTCTTTAAACATTTGGTGATAATCATTGGGTGATGATCTCTATATAGTTTAATCAATTAACTACGATTTCCCTTCTAATTTATATGGGTTTCCCCTAATATGATAGATGGAGTTTTCAATCAATTTTGTGTAAGGAAATCTATATATATATATTCCTTCTTACCATATATTCTCAAATATAATAGAAGAGTTCTAGACATATATGGATTATAATTTTGGAAAAGGCATCACATTCAAGAGTGTGACAGCTTCGGTAGCACCCCTTTCTATGTAATAAATTTTAATAAAATGTTTTTAAAATGTTTTTATTACAATTAGATAAAACTGTAATAGGAAAGAAAAAGTATTAATTTCCTCATATAGATGATATGTTCGACCAGATGAATTGGTTGAATTGGTTCATTAATATTTATCTTCATTCTGGAAACCACATGTTTTGATATAAATAATATGACATCAAAATACAATCTTTAAGAGTGTTTATGAAAACTATGAGTATTTGGTCGTGCCATATTTTCTGACAAATTCTCTTATAATTTTTTAAACATTGATGTATAGGTTACCCAATTAGTATTTAGAAACATTAATCGACGTATTTAAATATAAGATAATGGATAACTCAAAAATCAAGGAGGAATAAAGTGATTGAAATTTTCATTGATCACCGACATTGTGCGATTCTTTGAAAATTTTATTCCTTGATTCAAAATATGATTTTTCTAGGACACATAATCTTATAATATGGTATATTTGATAATCTTGAGAAGCTGAAAGAAGTTATGTCTTAGGAAATACCATGAAAAATTCTCATGATTTGGATATTCCTAATTTTGGTAGGGTAGTGCCTTTAGTTTTTCCAGGATTTCTCAAAACTGGAAACCCTACTGACCGACATCACGTGAAAATGACTAATGTTAATTCAGAATGATAAGTTTCCTTGATATTTTATATATATGAACCGTGTTTTAATTTCAACATGAGTTTTGACTATTCACGAGGCTTAGAAAGACAATTTGGTCTACTATAATGCATTACATATGAATTTTGGTCGTGCTCTTACATAGGCTGACAACATGATCATATATGTTTCTAGAATGATTAGGCAACATGAGATGAATTATATATCCCAAGGTCATGAAAATGAATATTTGAGGCATTCTCTAAAAGTTTTTCACTATTAAATTTCCATATAAATGTTTACTATTTATCCATATCAAATAAAATTAATTAGTTATATCATCTCTCAAAAATAATGTAATCTTCATTAATGGTACTATGTGTAGAATGTATAGTTTTTTGATATTCAAAATTTGTATTCCAAGGGATAAGGTAATGTGTCCCTAGATTTTTTTTAATGAATCATTAATTCTAAGGGATTAAAGATTCATAAGAAGATTGTTATTTGATGTCTTCATTTTCATAGTTGCATTTAAGAGTCCAGGATAGTGATCCTGAGTGAATTTTTACCAGTGATTGATTAACCCCATCTCTTCATGAGAGGATTATTTGGGATCGACAATGTGATGATGTTTTATGTGGAATTAGAGACACCCTTATTTGTGGTGATATAATTATTGAGTGGTATTTCATGATGGTGTTTATTCTATATTTCAAGAATAATTATGTTCTTCATTTTTCTATATAGAATTATGTAATGGGATAATTTCATATTTTTCATTAGGTAGTTTAATGTGGTTCCACATATTTGATCTATGATATACAAACATGATTCTTTTTTCCATGTATATCGAGGGATATCACTAATTTATTTTCATTATATGTTTTCCATAAGATCATGTTGAACACCAGACACATTTGGGTTTTCCCCAGCCCCAACCGGTGTTGACACGACGTTGGAATGAGATTTATATGGACTTTTTGGTGTTTTTTCATTTTACCCCTTGTATGAAGAATGTGATATGGTTATTAATCAATTATATGGCCTAATAGGCTCAGATTATACCCAAATACGATACAGATGAAAGTTTAGAACATGTGAATCCTATAATAATTAGTGGTTTTTAGGTTTCATGCTATTCCAACATTGAATGTTTCTAGTAGAGACCCCATGTTCACATATTGATTTCAAGGAGGACTCTATAAGGAAATGGGTTGTTTGGTGATCTTGAACTCAAAATATCATTTATATATGTATTTATAGAATTAAAATGATATACATATTTTGGAAGAAATTATTCTGGATTGTGACAAAAATTTAGTGGGTATTTGGATATCCACTTGAGACTTTTAAAGTGTGTATATAATAAAAATTAATAGTCATCCATTCATATGGAACCCTTTTAGGGTTTTTTGGGATCCTTTGTAAATATATGTCATATTGTTATGAGATTAGTGATTCTTCCTTAATTTTTAAAAATTTTGTCGAAGAGATTATAGATAACATTTATTTGATTCATCAGATATTAGTGAAGAAAAAAATCCAATATAAATCATAAGTTGATCATGGTCAATCATAATTTGGGTTTTATTTTTCTGATCATGTGTTCTTGATATATTCACCTTTGTTGGGTCATCAATGTATTTAAAGAAAAAGAATGAATGCACCATTGATTATAGAACCTTTTGAGTATTTTGTGTCATTTGTGAAAGTTGAATAACATTTCGAGCTTCCCCCAAATTTAACATCGATACATAATGTCTTCCATGTATCCCAGCGTTATAATTAATTTTTTGACCCAACTAATTCCTTGAGTTAGGGGGATCTTAATGTTGAGAATGATTTATGCATGATCTATTTTCTGATCAATTTTTTTCCTTCTGATTTAAAGGTAAACCATGGAAGGATAATACCTCATGTATATTTGAAATGGAATCATGGTTCTGATTCCAATGAGACTTTGCAGCATGAGGCACTGGTGAGAATGAAATGACCTCATCTCAAAAATATTGAATCCTCTTGAAAATATTTTAAGGGGCTTATATTTATTATTGTTGTGTATTTGTAACTTCCAATTTATTATTTTCAGGTACACCGTGACCATTTTTTAAATATTATTTTATTAGGGTACTGTATTGGGGTCATTACCAGAGAATATGAGAAATTTTTGATGATATTTGTTGTGAATTATTAGAACATGGTTTTGGAAAACTAAACACCCCTATACATTGAGTAATTAATTGTTAGAACACGAATATCCAAAACCATCACCCTGAATAATAGGGGCACATGATTGTAACATAGTTTCCCTTAACCATAGACCTCCCCTAAAACTAACAATGTGCAAAAAATGTTAATGCTCTATAATTAAATTTAAATATCATGAACCCACTATTTAAGTGACTAAAAATATAATTTGTCCCTAACATGATTTCAAGGCTAAATAAGGATCTTAGTAATTTTTTTTCATCTAAAATCATTCCTTATAGAAATAAGTAGTGTTGGTCTCGGTCGTTCTCTTCTATGTAAGTGTATCTCCTCTCATGCATTCTCTTCTAACTATCTTTTCTATCCTCTATAGTTTTTATGAAGTAATAATTTTATCTATGGATTTAAGCACCAATTATATAGATATTATACATTTCTTATATATCTATGTTCATTTTTCATTTTGTGGATATTCCACGGCATAGTTCAACAGTGGTGTTCCCATTGTGAGAATCGAATGTTTTATTTCCTGATTGTAAGGTAGGTGGTTGGATTATATATTTTCAATGTTATCAAAAACTGATTTAATTAATATTTTTTAATATATCATTAAATTTATTTATAAGATGATGATTTGATATATTTGAGATCATATTTTTAAATGGAATGGATTTTGGGGAAAACCCCTAAGATTAATAGAATTTGAATTGTGTGACGACTTTTTGAAATGATGAAATGATATTTGAGAAACTTTTTGATAATATAATTCATTATGTTCTTTAATATATTGCAGAAAAAATAATGATTTTTATAAATGAAAATTAATTAAAAATTAAAAATCATATGTTTTTGTTTAGAAATTGATATGTCATATTGAATCTAAATGTAATGAAATTGAAATGTAATGGATGATTGATTCAATATGATATTTCTCTCGCATTCTCTATTGACTAATTCTGAAATTTTAATATAAGGTAGATAATTGGTTATTCAAGACATGAATAATATAATATAAATCCTTTATAAATTGATTGACAATGAAAAAAACTTCGAAATGAGTACCCCAAAGTTGATATTCAGGAGTCATCTTTAGGATGATCTTATAGGACACCTGAACACATTGTTTTCATGGTCAGTATATTCAGATGTGTGAGATTCTTTTAGTCAGAAGATAATGTATATAATGTAAAATTACCATAGTTCTTATTATGAATGCTTTATTAAAATATTATAAAAATTAAGACATTATTCTACTCATTACAATTGTTTTAAATAAATAAATTTATACTGAAATTATATTTAATCCAAGTTTAAAATGTTTTCCGTCATTCGAAATGAAAACCAAATGAGTATCAAATATATAATTATAAATTATACCATACCCTTTTTTAAAATTTAATAATTATAGGTTTATTATTAGGTAAACTATTATAAAACTCTTGAAGATACCATATTGGGTTTTATAGATCAAGCCAGTCAATTTCATTAGATTATTTATAGATTTTATTTTTCTAGAACCCAGAAATGGGAAAGAGCCACATTGAGGTAGGGGATGTTCTTTTTTCATTTGGTCCTTGGAGTGATGATGTTGAACATTATAGTTGTGTTTCACTTGTTATATATCATTTGGAGTCTGTTGATGTTTGTCGATGTGGGTTTTGGTTGATGTTTTGTTCTGTTTTGTTATCTATATTCTTGGGTAATATTTTACTTAATATATATCAGGTAAATTATACATTTGTTGTGTTGATATGTAAACCGGGTTCTTGTTATATTTTTTTATATATTTTTTTCAAGATCATTCCCTCAATAATGACATTTGATTCTTGGTGCATTTGGTCAACTTGTAGGGATCTAAAACACCATACAAGGCATGTTAGATGTACTTTGGGTATCATGGCACTAGGATATCTAGGATGGATTGTGGTAGCGGTGATAGTGAAGCATCAACCAACATAAAAACATGTTATTTATTAAATTAAAATTATATTCAAAAAAATGATCCTTGAGATTGAACCAATATAGGGCCCAATGATGGTTGTTTCCTTGAAAAAATATCATAGAAGATATATCATAAATTGAAGAGATATTTAGGGACAACCAATATCAAAATAATTTAATAAATGTAAGAATTACTGCTTGATATATTACTTCATTTTTATGTTCAATGTCGATGAAAAAAAGACAACTTATTATGACTATAAGTTTCATAAATTGGAAAGATTATTTCAAAGATTAAAATGAAGAGTGAAATTATGAATTCTATCAAATATTATTTTTAGTATATAAATATATTCTTTTTTATTGATATATATATATATATATACAAATATTTAATCTTTCAACTCATAAAAACATATATTTAACTAATTTTCGTACCATTTCTAAAGATTTTCATGATGTTCGAAAACATTATATAATTTTTTATATTCTTTATATTTGTAGGCTATCTCAAAAAAGATATAAAAATAAGGAATATTAATTCATTTTAAATTTTTATCTATGAACATTATTCCTATTTATTAAAATTTTATGATTTGGATGTGAATATAAGAAATATTTTCAAGGAGGCATCTGTAATATTTTGTTCAATTGTTGTCTTTATAAACCACTATATCTTATATATAAATCATATTAATAGTGGTAATAAATTTTCAATGATATGATAAACATGTGAGTAGAGATAAAATAGTAATTTAAAAGAAACACATTTTGATAATGTTTGATATGGCTGGAGTGAA
The DNA here is from genome assembly GCA_963277665.1 of Viscum album. Taxonomy (NCBI): domain Eukaryota; kingdom Viridiplantae; phylum Streptophyta; class Magnoliopsida; order Santalales; family Viscaceae; genus Viscum; species Viscum album. The sequence continues at coordinate 1,916,167,851 of OY728148.1, read as the reverse complement.
AACATATTGATTTTATACATTAATTTTAGTATATTGAATAGATTTCTATAAAAATTAAGTGGTAATAAAAAGATTTGTAATTTTTTATTGTAATTATATGGGAAAAAATATGATAACATCAAGAGAGATAACAATATACTAATGAAATGTGATAAATTTAATAGATTTTATTTTATTGTCAAAGAGTGGAATAAAATATATATAGATAGGCCACGTAATGGTGAAGGATTTGAAGGTGATATTCAAAATTATGTTTTATAATGATATATTTAATATATGCGAGTTTCATTAAAGTGAAAATAAGATTTTACATATTTTAAGCCTTCATACTAAAATTATTGTATCTTTTTGAAACTAATATAATTAAATAAAAGGCTTTGTAATGATGGAGTTTTTTCTATATAATATTGGTATGTTATTCGAAAATTTTTGTGAAAGATAAAATATGGATTTGGTTTGTGCCTGATTAATTTACATTTATAATAATCAATCATTCCTCAATCATGACATGATTTTGGACTGTTTTATATCATAAAATATTAAAATACTAATTAATTTATATATAATTTGATCCAAGGATGAGTGGCTTCTCCCATTAAAGATGAGTATAGTTTTTGAATTAATGGGGGATAATAGATATAATTGGGTTTTGTTGATGAGAATATATTTTTTGGGGATATGATTTTGAAATATGATTTTATAGTATCAATATTGAGGGAGATACATGATATAATGATATTTATATAAGAAGAATAATGTGTAGTACAATGAGATTCCTATACAACCAATAATGAGATAAAATATTATAAAAAATAAGTTAATGTTATGGGTGTTCATACACATATATGTTGAAGAACCTGTTGAATATATTACTTCCTCAATATTATTTTAATATTTGTTTATTTAATTTTAGTATAAGAATATATTATTTATTATATAGAAGAACAATTTATCTTAGGTGAGTGGATTTTTTATGGTATCAAGGGTTTCCCTTTTCCCTCTTAGGTAGTGATTTGGTGTCAAAATTATTAAAACATAATACTGAATATAAAAAACCAAAAATAATAATTTTTACTCACATAATGGTGTGAACATTATAAATTACATGGTCCTTAATTTAGGTTTTTGTACTATTTTATATAGGGAGAATAGATATTATCCAAATTATTGTTCTATCAAATTCATGGTGAATAATTCAATAAAAATTAATTCAAAACCTTTTGATTATGATCATATTGGTTTACCTCACCTCTTATTGTGTTTATATCTGACATATGACCCTAATAACTCATTTACATCAAGTTTCATGTATGGAATAATGTTTTCATTTTCTATGTGGATAACTTTAACATTTTCACCATCTAAATATATGTTATTCATGTTAAATATTATCTCATGTAATTTCATCATTAAACACTAAATAGTTTCAACATTTTGATTTGAGTGGTGTTTATTTATTTATTACATATAATAATAATTTATATTAAAATTTATATTTAGATTAATTGTCATGTATTAATTATAAAATTTCCAATATGTTTTAAATTATTATTTAATACAAAATAATCTTTTTATTTGGAATTTTTGATAAATAATTATTAAATATTTAATTTTTCTTAATATATATTATTTTCTATTTTTGAGTGATATTTTTTAAAAATTATATTTACTACTTATTAATTGTGAATCCATAATTATTAATTATTCACAAATTTCTATAAAATAAATATTTTCTAGTAATGTAATTTTTAATTAATATTATATATAATATAATTTTCTATAGATAAAAATATTATTAATTACAATATGTTAACAATCTTGTAATTCAGTATAAATTTGCATATTTATCCATCAGTTATTTATAGTATGTATTTTAATTTTCCAATATTAAGAATATTAATTTTTTGATAGTTATTAATGGTATATTCTATTAGTTCTAGGGATAATATTTAGAGTGTCATGAATAATGTTGGGGTGGTAGGGTAAGTATTGGGGACCTATTGGGAGCTACCTATAAGCATGTTTTCAAGTGGTCTATACGTCATGCTTTTTCTATTATGACATAGGATAACTATGTATGCATTCCATGAAATCATTGAATGTATGGGGAGATACATAATGTTATAGGGAAACACTACTTACATTGCTTTTTAATATATAAATATTAAATTTATAACTAGATACCAATGGTGTATGATTCACAACTAGAATATCACCTTTCCTAAAAAATAACATAACTATATTTAAAATACCTAAATTTTTATGAGAATATGTAGTTCTTATTTTTATAATAAATAATTTAATAGAAACTATTATTTTATTTAAATGTAATGTGAATAACATTTTCAATTCTATATTAATAATACCTTCATAGGGTTAACAAAAATAATTATATCCCACGAAGAATAATATAATATCAAATTTATTATTATTTTAACATCTATCTTCATAAGTAGATATGAATGTAAATTTTTTCCTCTATTTGAAAAGTGAAAGGACCGTGGAAAATGGCTTTTAACTATTATTTAAATGACTTGTAAAAGTGGAGAAGAATCGAAATGAAATAAATGACCATAAGATCCCAAAAAGATTAAAAATATGGTGAAATTATAAATTTCATCTCAATTTCATTAGGTTGATATTTTAATTATTAAATTAATAACAATTAAAAAAATTGAAAATATAAATTTAGAATGGTTTGTGAAATCCATTAGTTCAGTACACACATAGTATATAGAACAAAAAACAAACACTTGGTCATTTATTAGATTTAATATGGTATTTTGGAAAGAAATCAATTATAAATTACAAGCTACCGAAATGTTATTGTAATCTGTATATCAAAACATATAGGTGTTCCATCACACTAATAAAATTGATTAAACATATCTAATGAGACATATATAACAATTTCCTCTAACATAATCCCTAAAACCAAACTAAATTAAATAAAAAGATAATTTTATAATTCATTATCAAGATCATATATATCACATAATAATTATACAAAAACCATAATATTTTGATTGCGGTTTCTAAAATATTATATAAAAATATAATACCACAAAATATAAATAAATTATTATTTAAATGAAATTCCATTTTATAAAATTATAGGATTTTATGAAATCATATATACATTCATATAATCCTTCGTTATGAATACTTAATACCATTTATAGTTATAAAAAAATCTTTCGTAAACCATATAACTATAATATAATAGAAATGTAAATATTTTAAAATAAAATGTGTTGACATTATAATTAATAATGATTTAGAAGTTAAAATATATATAAAGTAATTTAACATTTTTTCATTTATTTTAATATAGTGAATGAATAATTTTATAAAAATTATGGAAAAAATGATCTTTAACATGAATCAAATCTATGATTTTTTTGAATTATAAATTCGTGGATAATATCTTTTAAAAAAAATAGTTCACTACAAAAATGTGTTCAATTTATCTCTAAAAACATCTAAACCACGTGATACTCCATAAAATCCCAACTTTTTAACAATAAAACATAAATAATCCTTATTCATAAAACATTAATCACATATACAACCATTTTATCCATTTTAATGATGTTTATGAAAAATATTTATAAAAAATTATTTCATTAGTAACTATGAAAAATAAATTAGAGTGATCTCTAAATATCTACATAATTAGTTAGATATAAAAATATGTTTTTGGAAATAAATTTGTTGGGGGTTAGATACCAAAAAATGTGGACATATTAGAATATATATGACATTCAATTATCCAAATCATTAGGGTAATTTATATATAAATAGAACAAATTTCTTTTTATTTTTGTTTCATTATATTTATAATGAATCATGATATAAACATACATTAATGGAGTATAAAACATAACCTATTTATATAAAACCAACGGTAGTATTCCATTATCCACTACATTATTCTACATGATCATCTAATTTTATCTATTAGCAGTGTGGGATAAAATTAAAATGTTGGGGAATAATTTCAATCAAACAATTTAAATCCATATATTAAATAAAATTTAAAATTTAAAATAAAATATTACAAATATCAAATAAATATTAACTTATTTTCCATAAAATAAAAATATTACATTCAGAATAATCAATTGTAATATTTCAATAAAAATGAAATAATAATATATTTAATCTTTAATATCCCTGAAGGACTACCATCAATGTATATCAATGATCATTATGTAAATTGTTTTCTCAAATAACTATTTCCATTAACAATTCCCTTGGCAAGACAAAAATTCATCATAGAAATCACGTCTATATATGAATTAGTTATAAATAAAAGGATGTGTGTGTATTAATATACAAAATTTGAAATCCCAATGGGTTCTATAATATTTGTATCTAATAGTAAAATATTTACTATTGTTGAAAAATATATAATAAAATAATTTTTTATATGGGAGTAAATGGTTAGTACAACTCATGTATTTATTCTTTCCTTTTGTAAACAATGAAATTTCATGTTTTATAATTTCCCAACTAGGATAAGACAAACTAGTGCCCCAAGTTGGTCTACCGCATGACCTTAAGTGAACCTTCCTATACACCATAAGATTCTAACTAGCAGTGAGGGTCTAATGTCGATAGTGGAGAAACTATACCATCTTAATAAATGTATTCCAATATTGTAAGTTAATAAGAATAACCATCATATATAACATAATCATTAAAATAATAGTATCACAATATGACCAAAACTATAAATAAATACCAAAACTAAAAAATATACAGTCCATGATAAAGTACAAACTAAGTGTCAAAATGAATCCCCAAAATTAAATAACTGTCCAAGTCCCAAGGACGTCCCAAGCCACATATGGTTCCCACATTCATGATTTGTCTCAAATAATCCATCTAAAACAAGGATGTTTCCTAAATCTTATCCTACAAACATGAGGGATATTCCGGTACCGATCAGGATGCCCAAGTAGGTTGTGAAAAATCCTTAGTAGGACACCACCAATAGTATCTAAAACAACATCTTGTCTATATAAATGTATATAGTTTCATAAAGTATAAAATATATGAAATAAAATAAATATTTTAATGTTATTGAATTACTATTTAGTCAACCACATAAACCCCCATTATTCTCTATGAATCTCGAACCCCAATTATTACTTTTCCCCTTTCCGGAGGCTGAACTATCCCCAAGGAATATCATATATCTAAATGTAATTATTATAATTCCTCAACTAATTCCACATAATTGTTAATTTGAAAAATATTGTAATTCCAACTAATGGGAAAATAATGTCAAATCTGACACCTTGTTGGTATTTGAGCATTAGTTTCTACCCTTACACATCAATGTCACATGGGTATATGAAACCTCAGTACCATTCCCACTCTCCATATCTCAAATGGGATGTTTGATCCTCATTCCATGCACAACATACATTTATCAAATTAGGTTATTTAGAGCCTCAGTCCCTGTCCAACACACATTTAACACATTTGGGTATCTGGAGCCTCACTCAATAACCCACACACATTTAAAAATTATATAATAATATAGAATTTACAAATGTTTTATGATATCAAATAAATTAACCAATTAATTAATTCATAAAATTCTATAATTTCATTATCACATCAATCAATTAATTAAACCAACAGTTAATTAATCATGGAATGTCCCATTATTTGATTAAAACAATTCAATTATATAAATCATTAATTCATTAATCATGTCAATCACATTAATTAATTCAGAAATAAATTGATTACCTCCACTCCATTAATTAATTTATCAATTAATTAATCGATTTATTCTATTTTAAAATCACAAAAAAATCCCTTCATTGATTCAATAATTAATTAATTATTACCCAAAATCCCAATTTCCCCAATTTCACAATGCCTTATTTAATTAATATATGAAACTAATTAATTCAAATCTGGGAACAGAATTTATTATAAAAATGAAATTCTACAATTAGATACAAGAAATAGAATTCCACACATTGGGAATTGAATAACAAAATACCTACATAAATCATTATAATGAACACCTGCATATTTAAACACAACAATTGTGTAAAACTATTGAATAAGAAATGGTAGAAGATACTAAAGACAACCCTAAGAGAATTATTAACATCCAAACCCAAAAATATCAATGGTCCCAACTCTTCATAATACGAATGATGAAAAAAAGGTAATAAAAAATGGGATTACTGTAATCCTATAATAATAAAAAAATATTAGAGATGAATAAATCACATAAAATTAGTTAACAGCCCCCCTAAGGATAGATGAGGAAGCTTCCCCAAAGGAAAATAAAATAAAATAATAACACGTCACTTATTAATTTTTTTTTGGGATAATTACATGACGTGTAATTAAATTAAATGTTGTGTGATTGTTTGTTAATGTTTTACACAGAAAAACACATCTCCTTGGGTTATTTTATCCTGAATAAACTATTAAATGACATGTAATATAATTACATGGCATTAAAGCTTCCACATACAATTTATTATCCCAAAAATATTTTTCATAAAAATATCAGCCACCTCCCTAGCCCTATAAACAAAAATCAATCACTTTCCAAACCAATAAAAAAATAGATAATTCAAAAGTGGAATTCCAGGAATTAAATCTTGATTATAAAATATAACCCACCTTATAACACATCATCCTCAATATATACTCCCTTGCACCTCAAAGACATTAAGTTAATACTATCAAGCTACTGAGCTTGTATATCCACTTCTCACTCCCATGTTTCCTTTTTAACATTCCCCTGTTGCCACAATACTTGAATAATTGACATAGTATTTCCCGGTAAAACAATATCACTATGACCCAGTGAAATTATCAGATTCTCTTAAAAGGATTCATTAGTATTAAGGTATAAATAATCTGAATCGATCAAAAGATAAGGTCAAGGGTTACACCACAGAAGATGTGACATATGGAAAACATAATTCATTGTTGTGTATCCATGTGGATGATCCTATCAGTATGACAGTAGCCAGATTCTTTCCACATTGTTAAATGGTGTAACAAACATAGGGGTAAACATTCCCTACCTCCATATTTTAATTAACCAAAAGTTTTATATGAAATTATTTTCTTACGAAAATTAGTGTTATATTACTCTAAAAAAATATATATATCCATAATATTGATGTGAATATAAATTTAAATGTGACCATCATATTTTGATGGTTATATGATTATTTGTCAATTAATGATTTCTTAATTAAATAATATTGATTTTATAACTAATAAACCAAAATTATTGACTTAAAATGTGTTATCTTATTTTTTAACTTTAATAGTTTTAATGGATTTCAAAACCTATAATTTAGTTCTCACATTCTAAAATGGATACTTTATCTTTAAAATATTAATTTGTTGAAGATTTTATTTTCCACTCCAAAAACATTAATATAAAATTATATTCAACTCTTGTGGGTTAAAATATAATATAATTTTACACATGCATCAAATCCTCATGTTTTAGAAAAAACACTTCAATGTATGGGAAATATCATTCTTCTCTCTTCATTTTAAGAACTAATTTCTATATATGTATTCTGAATTATATGACAACTATATATTATTCCATTTTTATTCATTATCTTTATTCCAAATTATTTTTATTCAATTGGATACCCATACTCTTTCCCTTTTTAAAATTATCTAAAACTGCGTTCTATATTCATTATACTGTATAATTTACTTCTTAAAATTTATATGTTCTCCTTTTAAAATTAATATGTATTTTAGTTTTTTATAACACCAAAAAAAATTTCTTTTAGGATTTCTCAACAAGATATAAAAATTATTTATTTTGGTAATTAACATACCAAAAACCCATATTCCATTTCTGTGTGCAAAATGACATAATAATATTGTCTTTAATAAATTTTTCAAAATGCCATAATTTTAATATGAAACCCATTTATTTTATTCTCCATTGTTTATTTATGAAATAATTGATTATGATATACTTGGATAACATTAAATAATAAAATTTATTGTTTTTCCTTGATTACAATACATTGAATTAAGTGAAGAATTTAATCATTAGAGAAGACATGTTTCATGATACCTTGGTGAATAACCATTCTAATTTTTACGACACCCCAGTGATAATCCATGGTGACATTATTATGAATGTATCATATTAAGATTGTATCTATATCTCCATGTAATGATACAAGTCATTTTTATGGTTTTCCCCCATTTCTTTTTCTCATTAAATTATTACTCATGTTCTTATTCATATTTCTCATGGTCACATGTAAAATATTTCCATTTTATTCTTTTTATATGACATAACCTCACCCTTTCCTTTGATGAATGTCCCTATGTAATGAGATGCATTAAATGAAATTCGGATGTACATAAGATGAATCCTTTAAGGAATGTGATAATATTATTTTAATATTTTCAAATATTATGTACTTTATTTCCATGAAACTATAAATTAAAATATCATATATTTAAACCATGTAAATGAAATGTTATGTAAAAAATCATAGGATTCCATAGTTTTATAAAAATTGATTTAGTTATCTTTGAAAATTAGGACATCAATAAATTACAAAAAAATGAGGGAAAAGTCAATGTATTTTTAAAAAATAAAGGATTTTTGGTGATGTATTATGTTTGTGGATTAAAAGAAATGAAATACATGTCAGGTAATAAGAAAGTTGATTTAGCTCCATTACAAATGTATCTAGGGTTAAACCTAAAAACACCACTCTGAGCTAGACTCGAACGTGAACTAGTACCTGACAATAGGCCCAACTACACTCTAGGTTTGACCCCCTTTGGGGATATTTTTGGGTAATTAGAACAATATTTTTAACCATTATGTACGATTTATAGAAATTGAATTTGATATTAAATATTAATATATTTAATCCTAATTATTTGAGACATACAATTTATTGAGAATTATAATATTCTTCAAAAAAATATTTCTCACTACATTCTTGTTATTTTGGAAAATTCCCTAAAACAAGTGGTACCATGTAAATGGTGAGTGTAATAGACTACGCACTGGTGACCCTATGATGGAAGCCAGAATGAGAAAAGTCATGAGAGTTTTGAATCAACCCTCTTGAGTTATGAGTAAAAAATTGAATCAAAACCAAAAACTAGATTCACCAAGAAGTTAAAAACATTAGGCTGAGTCTGTTATGCTACAACAATAACTTTATTTCAGTCGATCTACTGACCCATTGATTGATGAACAAAGCATGATCTCTATAGACATGATCATTTCTATACTCAATTGTTTAGAACAATAGAAATTTACCCTATTTATGTATGACATATAGGTAGTAGTTGATCAATATTAGATGTTGATGATAATCATCAATTGAATAATGAAAATTTATGATATGTTGTGGGATGATTTCAAGGGAACCATTTGAAAAAATATTTCACTCGCTTGATGCGAAAAAATGGAGAAGTAATTAAAACAGATGATGAAGAAGGAGGATGAATATTTTGGACAATTTGAGATGAAATTTAAAATAAATTCTAATTACACAGATATATTTTTTCAATATCTTAATAGAAATTTTGATATATTTAATGGTGGACTATGACGGTATCAATAGATGAATATAACCAATTGAGACAATGAAAACTATTAAGAGATAGTGTGAATTGATATAAAGGTTGAACTAGAGTTTAGAGAGACGCAATAGTCCAACTGATCAAATGAACTGATTATATGAATAGAGCCAAGCATAGGGGGGAACATTGATCATGTAAGAAGAGGAATGAAAGTGCCACTTACCTCATGATAAAATGTATAAAGATTCATTTGGGTAACTACATGCACAAGAGAAAAAAATGCTACATTTGTAGAAGAGATTTACATATTTCTTAGAGCCATTTTAGTCTGTTGAAGCCTCAACTTCTCAACACTAAAAATAATGTGAACATGGTGAGATCCAATCTCAATATCCAATACAATATGTTTGGATAGCATATGAACTTTTGGAACCATTTTTTAAATTAGATTATAATATAGGGGAATCACCATAAACCAAAATATATGAAAAACTAGATGTTTAGTGGTTTTCTTTCCCAAAAGATGATGTTAAAATTCAAAATGAAGTGGTGTCAGGTAATCTTGTTTCTTTCTAAAAGCTATGAGGGAGTGTGTTTGATTCTGGTTCTATATAAACTTTTATAGCATCCCCACTATAATAGAATGTTGAATAAATCCCTCAACTGTTATAAGTAGAGTGATCAGTCAAGATTATTTTAGGAACTATCCAAGTATCAATAGTGTATAAAAACATAGTATTGACTTTTTCAATCATAGTCAAATAACAAATATAGATGTAATTCACATACTAGAATTCATCACTATACTAGGAATGGACTCACTGTCAAAGTATATTTCTAAAATCAATTGCTGAATAATGTAATCCTTAGTGGTCTAGAATGAAAAAACATACCATTTTTCTCAAAGGATAGATATCTTATCCTGGTCATATTATAAAAGAATCTCCCAAATCCTTATTTATGGAGATGATATCTGATAATGAAGTAGGAATTGAAAGTATAAGAATATAAAATTTCCACATCATTATGAAATAAAACAAAATATTCATTGAGGACTTATATAAAACTCTCTTAGAAATAGGTGTAGATATATCTTTTTATCACATTCATGTATCCAAGATGATATCAAAGACACAATGTAGAATGTAAAATGTGGAGAATGATGAATTAATGAAACAACGTCAAGATATTTTGAAGAATGGGTTTTTCTATGAAAGTATGTCTATTTGGGGATAACCAATTCTCTTTTTGAAGATAATGTATGGATCAATGTGACTATTTATTTACTATAGGGAACATTATGATATCATCGTGTAGAAACGTTACACCATTCCACGGTTTGATTATTTATTTCAATAGATAAATGGGGATCAATTCTAATAAAAGATTGATCTTCGACATGGTTATCAACAATTAAGGGTAATGAAATATGTTATTTTAATGATAGACTTATGATCAAAATATGTGCATTTGGTGTTACTTGTTATGCCCGTAATCTTCACTAAAAAACAATATATATATATTTGATGAGTAGGGTCCTTAAGTACAACCATGATAAATTTTTAGTAGTTTTTATTGTTAAGATTATAATATATTTCAAATGTATCAAGGATCAGGTACATAATTTATGGTTTATAGTAAAAAAATGTAGAAGGAGATTCCATTTGTAAAATTTAGAAAATGTTGATTTTAGTTGTAACAAGTTTCTTTCTTTAGGAACATTATACCTAATGAACAAAATCCCAGTTGATCCTTCCAAGAAAAATATTATCGATGAGTGGATTATTTTAAATAATCTATGGGAATTAACTAGGGGATTCATTGCATCTTTTAATATTTATCATGTCCTAGGATTATCTTATCAGAATGATCAATATGAAATAGAATCAAGGAAAAATATCTTCTTACAAATATTTGTCATGTTCCCAAGGGGCCTCCCATCTCAGGTTTTTAGACGATATGATTCTTTTCTGTTATGGTAATTAGAGATCGATCATAGAAAATATTGATACCTATGAATAATATTAATAATGGATTGATAAACCCATTAACTGCAATATATGTATCTTTTTCCTATCATGTACTTTCATGGATAGATATTTTCACTCAATTATATTGACCATGGGCATTAAATAATGAAACATTACCATAGAATACTTAAGATATCTATTATCCTCGGTGTATATTTTCTTTCAAATTTTTTATAATTTTGAGGGAATAATTAATTATCACATAACAAATGGTAAAAATAGATTCCTATCCTTTAGTGGAAGAGTTACATTATTCACTTGTGTTCTTTTATCCATCTAAAATAAAATATTATCAGTCCCCAATGTTCCAAAATCTATTATTGACGATATTTGAGCCCTTTATGACCCATCATATTTGATTCCCACTCAAATGGGAGGTTCCACATTGAATTGTATGACAAAATGGAAATACCATAAATTTGTTTTGGGATTAATCTCAGAAATTTGAATAAAGGGTTGGGCATCTTACATGATAGACTATTTTTGTATCACATTAAAAACAATTCCCTTTCAATAATCATTCATGTATAATTGGTAAGACCACTTCTCATATATATTCAAAAATAATTCTGTAGTGATATGGATGATTAATGAAGATCTCATGGATAATATGAAATACCATATGTGTTGGATTATTATTCAAGGTGACATTACCTTCTAGAGTGATAGTTGGACAACACTAGACATGATTGTGTGAGATTACACGCATAAAATATATCTTTTCATCAATCCATCTATTACATTGTATTTATTGAGATGGTTATCAACAATCAGAAACAATATTTCTTATATCATTTCCCATACTCATGAACCATCAATCTTAATTTACATACATTCTTAATTCGTAGCTTCATGGCCAATTCATATCACATAACAATATACTACAAGTGAAATATTGTTCAAAGGGTAATAATTGTAATGTATAAGGAGGTTCTTATGAATTATATATTTCTGATATAGTGGGTGTGTAATAATTAACACCACACTGATGATGTTATCTGATGTAAGTGAATTTCAATGGAATCTAAATGCTGATACTTCATCAATCCCAAAGATGAAATTTGTTTCCCGTTATTTTTTATTGGTTACTCAGTCAAGGATATTTGGCATGGTATATGTGTTTTGGATAGAATTATAATAAACTCCACCAACAGTAAAAAAATCAATTCAACAATATCATGAAGTAACTAAGAAAAAATTATAGAAAATGATGGAAATAGATATTATTTTCTTCTTTCAGTTGATTGGGTTTATAGAATGAACGAATCAAGTCCATTTCAAATGGCCTTCAGAGTTTATGTTTGGATATCAGTGTAAGAAATATGTTCCTAGTTTAATACTTTTCCATCATACTCAAACACAAGATCCATGATCCATATCTCAGAAACCTCATCTCTCACCTTAAAAATGAGGTTCAAAATATTAGTGCCTCTCAAGGGTGATGAGTTTGTTGGTGAATTCATATCAAGAGGATAAATTTTAACATTGATGGTTCTTAGTATAAAAAGGATATGTGAGGTGGTGAAATAGTTATAGATAAGTATGGTTCTGTGATATATGATTTTAAATATCTTCATTTGTCAAAGGTGAATCACTCAAGGAAGATGGTACTTTTAGGCTTCATGGAATGGATCATTATACACATAAGAAGTCTTGGTGGAGGCAATAGAAACAAATTATCTTATTCTTAATGTATCCCACACAAGAAATACCCCACCTCCCAATACTACCATCTATCATATTTTTTAATGAAAATTAATTATAATTGATTGGATGCAATGTATTCTCACATGTAACTAAGGGAATAAATCAGTTGTGTATCTCTCCTCCATGGATTTTTTGAACAATTCTCTATATATAAATTATAGAAAAGGATAATTGTTGAGTGACTGGATGAATATAGTGATAGTTGATTCTCATAGAAATCATTTTTATTAACCCCCTTGATAATTGTGAGTCTCGATTCCCTTGATACTTCTAGAAATCATAAATAAAAAAATTCATATTTGGTAGGTAGTTTCCATAGATTAAAAGGATATTATAAGAGGTTTCGGAAAAATTAACAAATTTATAATCCAGTAAAAATTTTAAATAGAAATGGGGAAACATTCATCTTGATAATGATGTTTGAAGATAGTTCCCATAAAATAAGGAAGTAATTGGTAGCATCACTTACGTAAACTCTACCCTCTATTAGAGAAGGATTCATTATTTTTAGTGATTCATCTGTGAAATATCTTGGGTGAATCCTCATGAAAAATAACATGGTGATCTTTTAGGAAACACGACTATTGCAGCCTCATGTTTAGAATTATCCATCGCATGTCCTAGAGATATGTGCAGTTATTTTTCCTTTTAAAATATAGATGAACTATAATTATGTGGAGAAACGTGATATATACACAAACCATCAACGTTTGACATTTATGTTCACATAAATGGAATTTAAAATGAGACAAAGGCAATGGTTGTAACTTCTCAGTGACTATGATTCTTCAATTAATTTTCACTCCAAAAGATAAAAACTAGTTCTTAATGCAGTAATTATGAAAGACACAGTTGTTCTTGAAATGATGATGATTCCATGAGATCTATTGATCAATAAGAAATTATGGTTGCCAATGTGAATCATGAGGTAAGGGAAATCATAATCCATATCCCATAAGGCTTCTCAACTATCATTACAATAGAATGTAATGAAAGATCAAAGATAATATACATTATTATTTATGTAGATATAGATTATAAATAATGGGATGTTTCCCTAGTTTTTTATTGATCATGAATTTTTACTAATGTATAGACAAGGTTATGTGTTCCACATACTACAGAAATAAATAAGGGACTGATGGATGAAGCTTATAACTCTACCTTATCTATTCATCTTGGATGAAATAAAATGTATAGTGTCCTTCTTAATCATTATTACCATGAGTAATTGAAAAGGGATATTTTGGACTATACCATGAGGTACATGGTGTGTCAAAAGGTGAAGATAGAGTGACAAATTCTTAAAGGGGAATTAAACCCACAACCCATACCATGATGGAAGTGGGATAATATCACTATGGACATTGTTACAGGTCACTTAAGAACCAATAATGGAAAGGATGTGATATGGTTTATAGTGCATCGTCTCATCAACACTACTCATTTAATCACTATTCAATGATGTTTATCTTTTGAAAAATAGTCCAAGATATACATGAAGGATGTTTTATGGATAGACGGGGTACCACTCTCTTCTAATTCTGATCATGATACTAGTTTCACATTAAAATTATAGAGAGGACTTCAACATTCCCTAAGTACTTAATTGAATTTCAGTATGTCCCATAACCCTAATCCAAAAAGAGAATTTATGTATTTTATGTTGAAATCATACGTAATGAAATTTAATGTTTCATATGATCAAAACCACTAGGTAGAAGTGTTCTCATGCTACACTAGAATCTATTATATTATTCATATGGAAAACTACAAATAACTACATAGGAAGGGATGTGGAACTCATTATTTCTAGGATGATGTAGGTGAGAGAAATCTTATTCAGAGTGATCTTGAGAAAGAGATGAAAGAAAATGTTCATTCTATCCATTATAAAAATGATAATCATATTAAGAATAAACTCTTTTTACCACCGTTTAAGGGACATAGAATTTGATATCGGTGACAAACTATACCTTCTAATTTGAAAATGTAAAAGATACAAATGGTTTGATAAGAAAGGTAAGATTATCCCCATGTACACTGGCCCTTAAGAATTACTTGATCATATATGAGTAGTGTCCTATCAGATGGAACATTCACCAAATATAGTTCAAGGTCATGATATATCCCATATATCTCTCTTGAGAATATTCATATATATCCTTTAACATAATCTAAACTTGTATGCTGTATAAATGGAAAATTAAATAACATCTAGGGATTAACTAGTAGAGATCTGGGATCGTAAAGATATGTTTCTCTGAAACAAGACTACCCACTATATAATAGTTTTTTGGAGGAACCAAACATTTGAATATGTGAGATGGGAAAAAGATGAGGCAATGAGATAGATGTAATAACTAATTTTCTTAACTGAGTGTATGAGTTGAAATTTTGGGGACAAATTTTCTAATGGGAGGATGAATGTTATGACCCATAATTTTTAAATGATATTATATTACTAAACAAATATGTGTTATATTAATCACCCAAAAGATAGCTTTCTAATAATGATGTGAGTATGAATTGAAATGCTAGCATCAGGTTTTGATCATTATATAAGATTAGTCAAATATGACCATTGGTTAATATGACCATTGGATAACACACTCCTGATAATAATTCTAATATTTAAATTAGTGTTTGTATTTATAAATTATAATGGATAATTAATGCATAAAATATAATTGATTTCCTCAACCAATAGGTTCATTCCATATGAAGACCATATTTTAGAGCTTGAGGGGGACAAAGAATTTCTACAGTTATCTATTAGAGATCCTAATCTGAGCTTCAAATAGTGATGCTTGAAATAAATAACATATAAGAGAAGTTAATGTTATTTTAAATTACCACTCAGTGGATGTTAGATGAGATGCCCATGAATCTGTCACCATCGAATACCATACCCTTAGGTAGTACATTGGTGTTATAATGGGATATTTTTACCACACCTAGTAGATTAATTTGTTTTACCATTGCATAAATAAAATTGTTATTCAATTATTTCTATTTTAATAATAGTTTTTCTTACTAAAATTTAGATTGAATTTGATAAATTGATTTTTCATAAATAAAATGTAATTTCAAGAAATGATATAAATATTTATAATAAACTAGATATTATGAGAAATACTTATTTTAATGAAATTTTATAATAAAAAACTCCTCTATAATATTAATTATGTGAATATTAATTTATGAGAATATTATAAAATAATTTATTTTTCCATGAATAGTAAAAATACATTTTAGTTTTTCAGTATTTTTAATTAAATTGTAATTATGTCATAATGGTTTAATAACTAATAAAACATAATATAATAATTAAAATATTTTATTTTATTCATATCAATTTTTTTAATACGTTTTATTCAATTTCCAACCCAATTATTTAATTCTAAAATCTAATATTGAAACATTAACATTAAAAATATTATTTTTTGGATGAATTTCATTCATATGCCATTAGAATGAATATAAAATTATCATAATATCTTGGGGAAAAAGTTGCATAAACTATGAAATTTTATTCCAATATAGTAGGAAATTACCATGAAAACCTCCATTTATTATCATTTCCACGACTTTGGTTTCCATTGCTAATATATGGAAATTGTTAATCAAATCCTAAAACCTTTCGATAAATACACATCCATTGCATTATTTAACATCATTACAAATACATGATCCATTATTCTTTGGTAGTTTTACCTCGCATGGAGTCCTAAATCTACAATGGTATAGAACCTCATTTGTTATGATCAACTCTACTAGGAGAGGTAAATATCAGTCATTTATCTCTCTTTCATATACCATTTTTTCTACAAGTCTTATAAATGATATTGCCACTCTCCCTTAATTAATTAATATCCATTCCCATACATACAAATTATTTTTTTATCAATGTGATACATGTATAAAACTCCTTTTAACATTTTATAAAACCGCATTTTTTTACATGTCATATAACCAAAGTTACATAATAAAATTTCTATCTTCCCCTAAAAAAATTTCTATTATGTTAATTTGGGGAACACCTAAACAAATTTATCATCAAAATGTTTTCACCTAGTTGTAAAAATTATTCATTTAAATGTATATCATAAATTAATATCCCATTCCCTTTCCACATGAAAAAATCTCATAATAAACAAATCTTAAAGTATTTTTTAAAAAAACTATGATTTTGACATGAAACTGGTTTATTTTATTTTATATGGGTTATTTATGAAATGAAAGATTATGTTATTTTTTGGTTTCACCATGATAGTTCTACAAAACAATTTTTAATGTATTCAATCAAGAGATGACATTTTTTATGATACCTTGGTGAATAACCTTTTTAATTTTAAAAACTCCTTTCTAACAAACCATGGTGATTTGATTAGGAATGTAACATTTATTTGGTTTATCCACTTCTTCATGTTATGATTCATGTTCTTTTTGTTATGTTATTCCTATTTTTTCTTTATGTATGATTTTATTACTCATATTATAATTTATATTTCTCATGGTCCCATGTAATCTATTTCTCTTACATTCCTTTTCTGGTCTTTATGCTCAACAATTACTTTTAAGTTTTTTCCCATCTTATGAGATAAAATAAATGTACATTGGGTGATATTATGACGAAAATTTTCAGTTTTCTTAGATGGATGTATTTTTCTTTTATAAGGAACCTTATTTAAATGAAACCAAATGTTAAAATATCCTTTTTATTTACCATATAAATGAATATTTAGGTTATAAAATAGCATAATGACATATGTTTCGTGTGGTGACCCAATCTAGGAGTTACCCTAAGGAATACATTATCACCCATAATATAATCTAGGATTCATTGACGTCAATATGCATTTAATTGTTTTCCACTTTGACCAATATACATATGATTCTGAATAATAAAAACATTCTCTGACATCTTCTACACGACAATTAGTCCAAACTACTCAGACTCACCTACCACAATCAAGTATAAAGGTGATCTTACTGGCCTACTATAATGTTTCTCATATGGTTCATATATATTTTCTCTTCCTAATTTTTTGTATAGTGTAATTTATCAAAATCCTAGTTCTTCTCCCAAAACACACCAAAAGTCAAGAAGACAAGTTCATTGAATATCCTCAAGTACATGTATAATACGCTTTGACTTCCTATCCGTCTACAGGTGAAATACCATTGTTAGTAAAACCTAAGAACCAAGTGCCTTAAATAATATTAGCAATAAACACAAAGTAAGATGTTTCTAATGATCTAAAATAATAACTCGTGGCACCACATGTATGTGGAAATTTTAATTCACATATGAATCATCTAGCTACTCCATCGAGAAGGTGTCCCTCAAATGTAACATATATGATACCTTTTCCAAATCATCCACATTCAACCATATAGAGTCATTTATTAAGGTTTACATGGGATAAACACTAATAAATCTATATTAACTTCATCCATGTTATATTCAATAAGGATAATAGTTTGTAGCGACCTACTTGGTCATTGATGCTCAACCTTCCCTATGACACTTGTACCTCAATACCTACATCAGCACGTTCAAGATTCTAAACAATCTTAAAGGAATATAATATATATAGATTAAATTGTTATAATTCATCATATCATTTCACATCACATCCAATTGGAACCACAATCCAACACCTACTAGGAGGATAAAAACTCTATGTCTAACAACATGTTTTTATCGGGACCCTCAGTCCCAATCCCACCCCACTATATGAAATGGGTATTTGGATAATCAGTCCATGTCCGATTATCACTATCTCTCTTCGATATTATGAGCCTTTTTTCCTTCCCCAAACATATTTAACACATATGGGTATTTTGATCCTCCATTCACATCCTACACATATTTAAAATATATCGGTATTGGGACCCTTGGTGTATTTACAAAAAATATTTAACACATATATCACAATATAATATTTTACAAGTTTTACCTTAATAAATTAATTAATTCATCAACTAATTATTAAAATTCGGAAATTTCATAATCACATCAATACATTAATTAATTCAATCATTAATTAATTACATCAACTCAATTAATTTGATAAAAAATTAGTTAATCATGGAAATGACATCAATTAAAACACACATTAATTGATGACATACATTTTATATATTAATTTAAAAATTAAATAACCATGTAAATCCCTTAAATTAATTTAATAATTAATTGATTAAATTTATTTAATTAATTAATATAAAAATTAATTAAGCAATACAATCATTTTCCCAATAGAAAAAATATACCATAATTAATTAATAAATTACATTATTGTTACCTAAAATAAAAATATCAAAATATTACTAATTATTTAATTAATAAATATTCCAAATTAATTAAGTCGAATTTCAGAAATCAATTTCTAATCATCCCAATTAAATTCTATAATTAAAAACACGTAATCGACATCAATGCTTTTGAATTTTAATATTAGATAACCAACCTAAACATTTATAAACAATGTTCAACAATAAAAAACCAAATTGATGAGTTATAATTGAATCAAAACCAAAATAAATAGATCTATAACAATTCTTTTATCATAATAAACTCCCAATTCAATGACTATAAAAGGCTTCAATACTTCATCAGATGAAGGAGGAACAAAATAGATGTAGGGAATACTAGGTATCCAACACTAATTTACATTGATCAAATATGAATAAATTACTCAAAATACTGAAAGAGTCTCCCTAAAGTCAAAGGAGGAGGGATTCATGGATGAATATGATCCAAAAGTAATCCCATGACACTTTTTAATCTACAGCTCAGATAATTACAAGGCATGTAATTACATTTCATTTGATGTTAATGTTTTTAATGTTTTATGATGAAAAACTGTTAACCTTCAGTGATTTTACCCTGATTAAACTATTACACAACTTTTGATATAACTATAAGATTTTAAAATTTTCTACAGATAGTTTTGAGCCCAAAAGAATTTTCCATAAAAGATTCAGCAACCACAAAAGCCTTCCAAAAAAAATTAAACACTTTAATAACATAAAATAGTTGTGAAAAATGAAAAAGGGGCGTAAATAGTAGGAGAATGGAATATTAAAATATCCCCACCTTATATAATCTCATCCTCAAGATGTAATCCCAAGAATCTCTAAGAATTTAATGTAAAAAAATTAGGACACTTAGCTCAAATAAATGCTTCTGTCTCCTAAGATTCCTCCTAAACATTCCCATGTTTCCACAGTACTTGAACAATCTTCGCATTCATTCACCACATAAGAATTCACATTAAAACCCAACAAACATAATGGATGCTCCCCAAATGAAGAATCGATCACATGCTTAATAAAATGTAAATCAATCACATGACAAGGGTTAGAGTGATATTGCTAATGTTATGACTCATGGGAAACAAAATGAATAAAATTTCATCCATGTGGAGGATCTAATCATTATGTCACTCACCTAATTCTCTCCATTTTCACAATAGGTTGGATGACATTGGTCGCCATCATAACATTCCTTTCTATCTTGTGGTGAACCAATCTAGCTGAAACATGGAGAAATACATGATCACCATTTTCTAACTATATGGGTCTTCAATATTAATCTTCATGTGAATTGTTTCTAATCTAATACTATATATATTATTATAAATACTTTTAATCTTATCTCATGTATATTGAATTATATTTAGTGCAAATAGCTCAGAATCACCCACCTTCATCATGAATAGAGGTGATTTATATGGACTACTATAATGTTCTTCATATTTTGTCATCTAAATTGTCATCTAATAACTATTTTTTATGGAAAATCCACCAAATATTTGTTCTTCTACAAATTCCCACCATTTTCATGAAAACTCAGTCTTATCATATCCTCAAGAACCTATATAGTACACTCAATGTTTAAATCTTTTAGTGGGTCTAATTCTTTTCTTACTAAGACCAGGGTACTAAGTACATTAAGTAATCTCTGCAGAAAGATGATTTAAACCATGTGTCACTTTCTAAAAAAATATATTTAATGGCACACAGTGTCGTAGTGAAATTTCCCAAAACTAAAAATATACCAACTTATCAATATAGAATATTTCTCATATAGGTATGAAATGTTTTTCCTTGGTTAAAAATTCCAAAATCTACCAAAAATTATCATTCAATTGATGCATCCTAGGACACCCACTAAAAACCCATAATATTGTCATCCCACATCCATTCCAAAATGAGAAATGGTTGTAGCAAACCATCTGTTCATTAATCATCAACGTTCCCCTATTGATAGTTGTAACATCATGTCATGAACCCTACTATCTCTTTTTCATGACCAAAAATCAAAAATATCTTCATAATTCATGGATCATTTTGGACAAACATGGATTAACCACCCACTTCATCTCATGAAATTTTTGCATCAAATCATTCAGCAGACTCATTGAAAAAATAAACTAATACTTGACAGAGATGATATTATCATCATTTACGGTAGAATATGAATGTGTAAACCAACATTTATGGTTTTCAAAAATGGATAAACTTTTTGTATCCTTATACATTCTATCTTTGATCCACCTCATGAGTATAGAATCCATGGAATCAAATATTAGAGTCATATACTCCTAAATATCCTTGAAAAGAAGCTAATTCTCATATAACATGTTCAACATATTCCACTCATCACTATACTGATAAAAATCATGAGTATGATTTTTACTTCTTACAATGTCATTGAAAATATTTCTCTTATTAGGTGTATGGGTTTGATAAAAATCAAATTTATTCCTATAATCAACCCACATGTAATGCAGGAGATTCAGATATCACTAAAGAAAGAAAAAATTCAATATCTAGTGATATATATACAAATTAAAATATTTCCCTATAGATAATTCCACTAACACATTAAATCATATACCAATGTAGCTTACTCGAGGATGTATATAGGGTAGTTCCATTCATGTTACCTCTTCTTCTGAGACCCATATGCCATAACCTGATCTCCCTGCATCAACACTACTCCAATTATGATCTCATTTATTTCAATAAACAACATTTACTCCTCACATGTCTCGGATAGGATGATAAATTGTTTCTACTTATAACACTTATTCATCTCTTGGAAGGAATTCCCACATTATGTTAACAAAGAAAACATCATCCCCATATTTTTCAATCTAGATAATGGTGCTTCTAATTAGGATAAGTAATTAATATAACTCTAATAATTACCAACTAACCCATGACAGTAATAGATGTTAAAAAACATTCATGGAAGACTCCCATGATAAAACTGCATAGACCTTCTTCGAGTCCACTAACAAACTTTCCTCGATTATAATGTTACCCAAGATGTGTACACAATAAATAAAAAAACTAACACATAGATATATTGATAATTGAATATTCTCTATTACAATACATAGTATGATTTAAAGATGTTGGGAATTATTGTCATGAGTCATAGTGTACACTGATATTTCATCCATAAATACAACAAAAAATTAATTCAGTAACAGATGGAAGATTTGGTTCATTAAATCGATAAACTCTAATTGTTCATTCATTAACCGAAAAATCTTGATGATGAACTCATAAAAAGTGTATATTCTACTAAAAAATGTCCTCAGTATATTAGAATGTCAAAATATAAACAAATGATACACTGATCTCTTTTCGAACATCCAGAATACTCAAAATCCCCTCAAATGGTCAAAAAGATCATCACTATGAGGAAGAGGATAATGGTTCTTTATAGTCATCCATTTTTACTTTTGGAAATTAAAACATAATAATTTATTACTATCATCATTCTCATAAATTAGAATAATAAATTTTCATGGAAATATAATCATATGGATAAAACACTCATTTCCATAATCTTCTTGTTTATTCTTAAACTATTGAAGATCAGTAGTTTCAATTATGTATAGTGGAATAAAAACTGGACCATCCAATGATATTGTCTCGATTTTAAATTCCATATATTTTAAAGGTGGACTATTGGAATGGTTATCACGATATATATCATAAATATAGTACAAAATAGATGAAAATAAATAATTCATTGAACATATATCATCCAATAACAGACTGGATAACTAGTAAGTGATCTCCCTCGGTTAATAATTATCGGGAACAACACGGCCCTCCATGATGTTCCACTCTCCATGATGAGCAATCCTATCACCCATAGAGGATATAAATTTCACTATCATTTTGTAAAAATCGACATGGGCTCAGTATGATACTAACCAATCCATTCAAATAATTATTTAAAAGCCTTATATATCAATAATAAAATGATATAAATAAAAATGACATTCCCATCTTCATGATAACTCCATTTGCAGTAGAATATTTATCTAGGCCTTATTCCCTAATACATATGTACTTTAAAGACACTACTCATGAAATCCACTATCATTCTCAATAAATTAACATGTTTTAGAAAAATAATGGAATCAGAGGAACCTATATTAAATAAGTAACTATATAATGTAGAACCTACATGTAAAATACCTCAATTTATCGATTGTCTCACCCCACTATCAAAATGTGTAGTATGAATGACTTGAAAAGTATTTCCACATATTACTTATGTTTTATTTTATGTCCCCTTAGCTGCACCAATCTGTTGATATGTGTGTACTTACCATGAAGCTCCACATCCACTGACTCTACCATCATGACTAGTAGAACTCCAATTATATGGATAAAATGGTGTAGAAGATCCCCTTCATGCACTCTATCTTTTCCTAACTCCTCCATCACAATTATTCTATCATGGGTTTCTGAAGTACCTTTGTATATGTACCATCCTACTATAGGCATGGCACTCCAGTAGATGTTGGGTATGAAGTTTATAATATTAGATCATCATACAACATAGGTGGATAATAACTCAGGTAATAGCTTATGTTACTATTCCATCCCCATTATTCCCTTTATGTAATCCCTCAAAGATAAAAATTTCAAAGATATGCTTCTTTACCTTAGAATACATACCTCCTTATCATAGATAAGTAACAATATATAATTCACTAGAAGCCTCTGTTAGGTTCCCATGTACTATAAGAGCCCGATCCATCGCCTGAGAAAACATATTTAACTAAACATGGTAATCTTGAGACATAATATTAAATTTATTACCATACTAAAAATTCATTACCTGATCTTTCTCATCTAATTTTAGTGTTTTAGTAATTCACATTAATTATATAAGGTGACTAGCATAGTCGATCATGGACGCGTTCACCGACTCAACCACATGAACTTAGATTCTCAATATTGTCTTAGAATCTCTTGATATTAGTGTTCTAGTAACATATACATATAGTTCATCCATGACATACTATGAAGATACAATACACATGCCATAATATCCCACAAGTGATTTGATGATCCTCAAAATATGTAATAATCTATCATGATCCAATTTTCAACATGAGTCTCTAAATGTTAATTTATAGTTTGGATGGACTCAATCTAGATCTTTACAACCTCAAATCCACCATTTCTAGTATAAGTTGGGTGCTGTTGTAAATGAAACTATGTCATCAGCTGACACATCATTTTTACAACCATCTCTAGGACTGTTTCTATACTCTGCATGATGTGAGCAATGTTCTTTATGAGCATCTCTCCAACTTCTTCACTAGGAACATTTTGTGCCTCATGTTCCACTATTGGTAGACCATGTCTAGTTATATCTTCAAGTCATCCACTCAAAAGGTATTTTCATAGTGTAATATACTTAAAATTATAAACAGAAATCTTCTAAAAAAATAATGCTGTATTTTCACATTTACAGGAAATGTCATTAATCCATAACAAGACATCTCCTCTTTTCCCAACCACATTGTTAGAACTGAGGCTCTATCCCTGCCCTTAACAATAAAACATCTAGTACATGTTTAAAAAAAGAGTAAAATCATAATCATTATTCATGTTTTCATTATACAGCCATATATTTACTATTTTTTAACATTTCACAACAGTTAATTTCATATTATGCTGCTTTTTCTATAAAATTTAACATTCAAGGGTAAATAGTTCATGTTCACCAACATACCCAAACAACATTTTTCGGTTCATGACTAAGATTATTCATGTTATAAAAATAATCTTTGGTACCTATAATGATTCTTGAAATCTATACTATTAGGTCGTACTGGGAGACCAGTAAAATCCATGAAAATAATTGAAACATTCATCACATCACACAATAATTTAATCTCCCAAGGTGAAATATCATCATCTATAACAACATGTATCAACAATTTAAAACCCCCAAATGTTCTTGGAATTTACCTTTGAAAATGGGGTATCTAATTGCATGTATTAGTTCTTAACGAAGACCTGACTCATATTTTCTTATTTCCTACCTTTCCTAAATAGTAAGACAAACAATAAAGAAAAGAAATCCTCCTTGATACCATTTTGTAACTTCCTGACATGGGTGCACTCACTAGTGACCTGAACCAGTCGATCACAAGCCGTTAAGAAAGACTCCTCATATTCTAGAGGATGAAAACATGCATAAAGGTTCTAATATAGATATTAATGATATTATATCCACTATATCAAATAATTAAAAAGTGGAAACAAATAAGATAAATGAATATATATAACATAACCATGAAAATACCAATATCACAAGGTGACCAAAACCTGAAATACCATATGAAAATTGAATAGTAGACATGAAATGTTTAAATATGTCCCCTGGGTCAAAATACAACCCAAAAAAAGAATCATTCAACTCTCTTGTGTTTTCTAAAATATATATGGTTCCCTCATCCATGGTATGTCCCTAATCATAAACCTTACACAACGTTGTTTTCCTTATCTTGTCATGAATCGCGATGTCTATTATTGTACCAGTCAGAACGACTGAGAAAGGTGTGAGTACAACTGTAATAACCCAAGATTTTATAAGATATATTCTTTTTACATTCTTTTATATCTTCTGTTGTACGATACATCAAGATTATCTTGCGCTATACGCAACACCGTATTAGCTTGCAGTATACGCAACACTATTCTTATATTGTGTAACACACAATTTCAAGTTCGTTTGATAATAGTCATTCTACGCAACATTGAGTATATATATATATATATATATATATATTCAATGTATAAATGAATAAAATGGATGGATTCTGTTATAACGAAACAACAAAGGAGTCTTTTACTATACGCAACCCTGACTTGGCTTGCGTTACACGCAATCGCGACCTTCTTCGATAGTGTGTGTTGTACGCAATATCGGGTTTTACTAAACAACGATATGTTATTATAATATTATTATGAACTATCATTTATGAATAGTATTAACTATATTTTGAATTTTATAACATTATTATTCATCTTACACATTTTCTATATCATGGTATAAGAAAAAAATAAATTTTTCGGGTAAAATACGTATTTTTCAAAAAATGCAGTTTTACCGCCTATTGATTGTGCAACAACTTTAAATCCAGTTTTTGACATGTTTATAAGTTCAATTTTACAAAATAAAATTATTCTTTGGAATCATGAAATAAAAATTTACTTTGAATAAATTTTCATATCATTCTGGTAACTTTCATATTTTGATGAATAGTAAAAACACGCTATATTTTAATTAAAAACAACTTTTTCAATCGAAATAATTAATAGTGATAAATTATTAATTTTAGTGGTTTTAAAGTATATTTATAATATATTTTTACAATTTAATACAATTTTGGTCATTGGATGTAATTTCACATTTAAACCAGACATAAACAAGTGTCAATCTTTTGATAGTTATTATCTCTTAATAACACGCTATTTGTTTTGACGACAGGAATTAATTTTTAAATTAATTAATGCAACTGATATGTTTTGAATTTGGTAAAATTCTCATCATTTTTGAGTTCATAATATCAAATATAGCTTAGTCCTAATGTTTTGGTATTTTTCTGGAAACTTTCATTTTTTAATAAATAGTGAAACCACTAAGTGGTAGTTAAAAAAATTGAATTTTTCATAGAACTTAATTTTACCACTTCTATGAGTGGAATTTAAAAAATCCAAGAGACATGGTTGATGTCAGTAATTAAAATGTGGTTCAATGAGATGAAAATAATTTCTGGTGAATAGTAACTTTTTACTTTTTTTACCACGGTTAAAAGTAAATAGGATAATTAAGGGTAAAAAGATATTATTATTACCCTAACACATGTCATAATTCTATTGGATAAATGTAATTCTACCAAAAAGAACCTTAGTAATAAAATATGACCATTTAGGCCCACTTGGATTAGATTAGGTCATTTATTATTATTTAATTCAAATAAGGGTTAAAAGAGTTAAAATCAATGTTTATTTACTAAAACATTATTAATATAGGGTTATACATAAGATAAATACGATTGTAAATATTGATTAGAAAGATAATAATATTTTCTACATAATGATAATTTATTTATAATTTTTAGACATTAAATAAGTTAATGTTTTTATGACAGATTGATGAAACAGTAATTACCATAATAGTGAAAAATTAGAATAATTGATATTATAAATACCGAAATAAGTGTAATTTGAGACTTTTTATGAATTACACTAATTTTAGAGGTTAATATGACATGTTAATATTTATTTAATTAACTTTTTTCGAACTAATCATTCAGTTATGAGTTTCACAAAAATAAATTACTAAATAGTGTCAAAATTGACATAAAATTGTTTTCAAAACAAATATTATATTATTAATTGATATTTTCTTTCTAAAAATCTAATTTTCGGCAAAAGGACTTAGATAAGGTTATATATATTAATAATAAACAACTTGAGGTTCGTTTGGATTTTTATAGTATGTTTATTAACCTTATAGTGTAAGAACACAAGAAGACACGGTAAAAGTAATATTATTTAACTTAATGTTAAATCTAAATGATAAGGTTACAATAGGAACCTAAACTTGTCTAAATTCTATTGGATGAGAGTATTTCGACTCATACCCACATTATATTTGAAATAAATCAATTTGGAGCTATTTAAAACCGAATTTTACTTTATAATAAAATAATAGTTTTAGTTATTCCAAAGAAGCCCCTCTCCTCCCTTATAAACGGGAACCTCCTCCCTCTCATCCTCAAACCACATTGAGCCTTGAAGCTCGTCCAACCCCTGACAAATTATCTTCTCCACTTCCCTAACAACATCCTAGAGGTCCTGGTCTTCTTCAAAGACCAATTTATGTACCCTAAGAGAAGGACTCAAAGAGGCGCTTCAAAGAAGAGGTAATGTCTGTTACCGATTCTTTCAACTTTATTTCTTCTTCCACTTCTTCTTCTTAGGTTGTTTCATTATGAAGTAATAACATCAGTATCACTCATTTATTGATATGTTATTATAAGTATGAAACAACCCTATTTCACCATCTATCCATCCTACGGAATATGAAATCACCGCACGTGCGTACATACGGAATACCGTCTCCACGTCGTGGTGTAGTCTATTTTCCACCACCACCTTATTGGGATGGGTATAATGGTGTACATAATAAATATATATGGTTATTGTGAAGTGATATTTATTCTTAAATAGTATACATACACTCCAATACAATTCTATGATCATGAGAACGATATCATCGCTCTTGCGTACATACGGACTACCGTCTCCACGACGCGATGAGATTCATTCTCCATGTTAACCATTCATGAATGATTATAAAGTATATATATAATAAGTAATCATGAAATATATGACATAATAATGAAACTGGATTGATGTTTATATATATGTATTTCATCTACTTAATTCCATTAAACTCAATAATGAAACGAAAACAGCGTTCATGCGTACGTACGGCCTACCGTCTCCATGAACGGTGTATTTCATTCCAGTTACTGATCTATTATATATATGTATATTCTGAATATATATTATATATAAATCATGTTTTATTATCTGTAATTAAGTAATCATGATCTAAGTAATCATATGAATAATTACAAGTCAAAACATGGATGACAAATGAAAGGATTTTACCCAAAACACTCTTTAACATGGAATTTACAAAAGAACAGGTAAAATAAAGTCATAAGTGAACCATATATGATATTATAAAAACAAGTATGATTCTTGAATAAGTCAATAACATTATTTAAATCATTATACAGTAGGTTCTGACACTTACGAAGCAAATCCGACCTATGGTAAGGGATAATTTTGCAAATCTCATTTTTATCCGAGATTTCTTATTCGTAAGTATTTACTGGGGTTATTTATATCATCCATGTCCATGTTTTATAAAAGTGGTTTCATGTATGTTTAAATTCCTTTTTACCCATTTTTTAGTTTTACTACATGGTATTTAAGGAATCTTTCTTTTTTTTACGTTACGAGGTACTTTTTTGACTTTTCCGGCAAAAGTACGAGAAGAATGTTTTTTTTACTTATACGGCACGAAAGGATTTTTTACAATTTTATAAAGCCTTATTTTCATGAAGATTACTCATAAAGATTTCATGAATATTTTCAAAAAAATAATTTTCTTTTAAAATTTCATGACATTTTGTGAAAAGAAAATGTTTTTGAAGAAAAATGGATATTTTCCTCAAGAATTAATTTAATGTTATTTATCAATACCATTTTTCATCTAAGATGACATTATTTCGTATGCGTATGTTTCAAGTATAATGTCTCTATGATTTACATGGTTTCACTTCTCTTATTATGAAATGATATCCATTTATTTTATATGGATTATGTGATGATGGGATGATGTTTATGAAACCCTTTTTATTTATTGGGTTTTTATGAATGATGTATGTTTATTTTGTGGCACAAGTAAGAATGATTTCATTATGAGATGGGTGGGACCTATATCTCCCTCCAATTCATTGGGTAAAGATTTATATCTCATGAGAAATACATGGCTGGAATAGTAAGTCAATCCAGTTCAGTGTTACAGGACTGAAACGAAGAGTGAACTCGATTCAGAAAGGGACTTTGTCCACCAAGATGGTCTTGGCAGTAATGCCTTGGCTACTATGGAAATCATGACATGTGCTGAATGGTTTCCATAATTACATGTTTTATTCCCATGATATTTTATCATTCTTAATGTTTCTTTATGATTTATGCCTTACGTACTTCCATGTTTTATGTCATTGCTCATGCTTTTGATGTTTAAAAATTATGTTCATGTTTTTAAGTTCAAATGTATATGGTATGTTTTATTTTATCCATGCTTACCCTTACTGAGCATTTGAACTCACCCATTTTATGTTTTCTTTTCCCCAGGATATAAAGAATGGGTTTAGGTAAGAAAAAAAGGGGACGATCTTTATGGGAGATGTTGAAGATCTTTCACCATGATTAGAAGATCATGTTCCAAGTTTCCAAAGACTCTAAACTATTACGGTCCTTATGTGTGCGTTTTTGTTATGTACTAATTATTCCGCAAAATTAATGTAATGTTCATGTACGTCAAGCTTTGGGTATCTACAGTTGGTATCAGAGGAAAGGTTTAGTCAACCTTTGGAAACTAGGATGTGAAAATGATAGTGAAATTCCATGATATATTTCTAAGGTATGTCTAGGGATGTCCCTAAGGAAAAGTATACGTATAGGATATAGTCCTAGAACTATGGTAATGAAATTAGATTAAACCAAAGATGTTAGATATTGAAGTTCCTCCCCCTTTATTATGATTTTTGCCTCTCACACTATTCTTTTTGGGTTTTAGAAAATGGCTGGAAACAATATGATTCACGATAATGGAGGATATGATGGAAAATGGAATGATATTCTTCATGAGCAACCAAATGAAATGGTATTTGGAAGTCAAAACATCATTATTATGCCGAATCAGAAATCTCATAATATGATCAATAAAGTTAAATTTGTTAAGTTTCCTGACTCGGTTAATAAGAGAAAGATGGAGTTTCATGATGATCATAGAGGAAAGAAAGTTCAATTTCCCCTATGTAAATCATGTGGGAAGAGGCATCAAGGAGAATGTTTCAAAGGAACTGGAAGATGCTTTGGGTGTGGAAAGGAAGGACACAAATCCAATAAGTGCAAAAGAAAAAGGTTCAGTTAACACCAGGGATGAGGATAATGGTATTTCTACGACATCAAAAATCGTTAAATGTTCTAAATGTGGAATGTACGAGCATTATGCAAACCAATGCCCTAAGGGAAAGTCAAATGAAGAGAATCAGTATGGTCATATGGGTAGTATTTATGTTGATGATGATGAAGATACTACAAATGATATGTGAGATGAAAGAATTGTTGAAGCTCGGTCAATGGTTTAAGAATGTAGTGGAATGATTACATGTTTATCATGAGTAATGTTGTATAAGTAATCTCATGGTACTATAGAATAAAGAGACATCTAAGGATTGTTACACTATTGTCCTTCCTTGAGTTTTGAAAGTGTATGATTAATGGTACAAGTATCTATGAAAGGTTATTCAGATATTTTTGGAATGTAGATGATATGCACATAATGAAGGGATGAGGAGAAAATTAAATGTTTGATAGTATTCATGAGCTCATGACTGATATAAGGAGAAGTTTATATCATGGTTTGAGTATATAGAATTTTTGGATTTTGGTATGTGGAAAGAGTTAACTTTTGACAGCATTCATGTTTTCACTAAGGTTTAATGGGTATATATTTTTCAAGAGAATACATGATTAAGGTATTCACATGTTTGTAATTTGACCAACAAGATATATCTTATGATATATAGGGGATAAATGATGACATTCACGTGATTGTTATGTGACATTTCAAGTAATCATTTTCTTTATACTATGAGCTTGGACCAAAGTATTTTAGAGAAGCCTAAGGATTGGAATGGATTATGTTATACATAAGTTAGGATAGAACATTTTTCGATATTATTTATGGGATGTTATAGTAATATAGCTTTAGAAAAAGGACAACCTGCAGGACGGGTGACAACCCATCGCGTCGGACAAGGCTGTGGGAATCGAACCCACAACTGAAGTGCGACTGGCCTTTATCGCCTACCACTGGCCTACAGGAAGTCTCTGTTTAGTAGAAACTATTTTTATTATATTAATCAGTATGATATATGAAGTATAAGTCCATTTTATGAACCATATATGATTAATCTCACTATAGATCGACTAATGTATATTTAATAACTTTTTCTAACCTTTTGTTTGAGACAGATGGAATGACCCATCATTCTATCACATGATCTTCTAACACTTCACGAATAACAAATTCAACTTCATTTCTTTAAGAGAGGAAGTGGAAATTTTTCAAGGCACGAACAACAATGATATTGTACCAAAATAAAGTAAGTATTTATTCTAATTCAAATTCTTCAACTTTAGGGAAATGATCTTGAAAACCAAAAATGTTGTCCTAGTGCCCTGATATCCAATGAATCAGATGGTACCCTAGATCATCACACATTTATGGCTTTGTGATTGATGGCTTTTTCAAAGCCATGTTCTCTACCACTCTCCATCAGAACTTGATGGTTAGATTTTTCTTCCATGTCCATATTTTCACCTATGTTCTCCTACGTGGAAACCCAGTGATGAGTTAATTTGGGAAACCGTTACGTTTCATACATTAGTTTTTAAAGTTAACTTCTGGTATTCCTTTTTACAATGCGGGTTTCAATTAATGAAACTTTCAAGAAGAAAACCATTTATAACCCCGACGAATTTAGAGGGAAAAATTCATTTTAAGGGGGGTAGAATGTAATAACCCCAGATTTTATAAGATATATTCTTTTTAATTTCTTTTATATCTTCTGTTGTACGATACACCAAGATTATCTTGCACTATATGCAACACCGTATTAGCTTTCAGTATACGCAACACTATTCTTAGATTGTGTTACACACAATTTCAAGTTCGTTTGATAATAGTCATTCTACGCAACATTGAGTATATATATATATATATATATATATATATATATTCAATGTATAAATGAAAAAAATGGTTGGATTCTGTTATAACGAAACAACAAAAGAGTCTTTCACTATACGCAACCCTGACTTGGCTTTCTTTACATGCAATCGCGACCTTCTTCGATAGCGTGTGTTGTATGCAATACAGGGTTTTACTAAACAATGATATGTTATTATAATATTATTATGAACTATCCTTTATGAATATTATTAACTATATTTTGAATTTTATAACATTATTATTCATCTTACACATTTTCTAGAACATGGTATAAGAACAAAATAAAAGTTTCGGGTAAAATATGTATTTTTCAAAAAATGCAGTTTTGCCGCCTTTTGATGGCACACCCACATTAAATCTAGTTTTTGACAAGTTTATAAGTTCAATTTTACAAAATAAAATTATTCATTGGAATCATGAAATAAAAATTTACTTTGGATAAATTTTCATATCATTCTGGTAACTTTCATATTTTGATGAATAGTAAAAACACACAATATTTTAATTAAAAATATCATTTTCAATCGAAATAATTAATAATGATAAATTATTAATTAGAGTGGTTTTGAAGTATATTTAGAATATATTTTTACAATTTAATACAATTTTGTTCATTTGATGTAATTTCACATTTAAACCAGATATAAACAAGTGTCAATCTTTTGATACTTATTATCTCTTAAGAACACGCTATTTGTCTTGAGGACGCAAATTAATTTTAAAATTAATTAATGCAACTGATATATTTTTAATTTGGTAAAATAGACATCATTTTTGAGTTCATAATATCAAATATAGCTTAGGCCAAATTTTTGGTATTTTTCTAGAAACTTTCATTTTTTAATGAATAGTGAAACCACTAAGTGGTATTTAAAAAATGAATTTTTCATAAAACTTAATTTTACCACTTCTGTGAGTGGAATTTCAAAAATCTGAGAGACACGGTTGATGTCAATAAGTAAAATGTGGTTCAATGAGATGAAAATAATTTTTGGTGAATAGTAATTTTTACTTTTTTTACCACGATTAAAAGTAAATAGGATAATTAAGGGTAAAAATGATATTATTATTACCCTAACACATGTCCAAATTCTATTGGATAAGTTTAATTCGACCAAAAACAACCTTAGGAATAAAATATAACCATTTTGGCCCACTTGGATTAGATTAGGACATTTATTATTATTTAATTCAAAGAAGGGTTAAAAGAGTTAAAATCAAAGTTTATTTACTAAAACATTTTTAATATAGGGTTATACATAAGATAAATACGATTGTAAATATTCATTAGAAATATAATAAGATTTCCTACATAATGATATTTTATTTATAATTTTTAGACATTAAATAATTTAATTTATTTATGACACAATGATGATGCAGTAATTACCATTATAGTGAAAAATTAGAATAATTGCTATTATAAATACCCAAATTAGTGTAATTTGAGACTTTTTATGAATTACACTAATTTTATAGGTTAATATAACATGTTAATATGGATTTAATTAACGTTTTTAGAACTAATCATTCTGTTATGATTTTCACAAAAATAAATTACTAAATAGTGTCAAAATTGACATAAAATAGTTTTAAAAAAATATATTATATTATTAATTGTTATTTTATTCATAAAAATATAATGTTCGGCCAAATGACATATATAAGGTTATATATATTAATAATAAAAAACTTGGGGTTAGTTTTGATTGAAATAGTAAGTGTATTAACCTTATAGTATGAGAACACAAGAAGACACGGTAAAAGTAAAATTATTTATCTTAATATTAAATCTAAATGATAAGGTTACAATAGAACCTAAACTTGTCTCAATTCTATTGGATGAGAGGCTTTTGACCCATCCCCACCTTATCTTAGAAATAAATCAATTTGGATCTATTTAAAACCGAATTTGACTTTATAATAAAATAACAGTTTTAGTTATTCCAATGGTGTCCCTCTCCTCCCTTATAAAAGGGCACCTCCTCCCTCTCTTCCTCAAACCACATTGAGCCTTGAAGCTCGGCCAAACCCTGAAAAATTCTCTTCTATACTTCCCTAACAACATCCTAGAGGTCCTGGTCTTCTTCAAAGACCAATTTTAGTACCCTAAGAGGAGGACTCAAAGAGGCGCTTCAAAGAAGAGGTAATGTCCGTTACCGATTCTTTCAACTTTATTTCTTCCTCCACTTCTTATTATTAGGTTGTTTCATTATGAAGTAATAACATCAGTATCAGTCATATACTTATATGTTTTTATAAGTATGAAACAACCCTATTTCACCATCTATCCATCCTAAGGAAAACGAAATCACCGCGTGTGCGTACGTACGGAATACCGTCTCCACGTCGTGGTGTAGTCAATTTTCCACCACCACCTTACTTGGATGGGTATAATGGTGTTCATAATAAATATATATGGTTATTGTAAAGTGATATTGATTCTGAAATAGTATACATACACTCCAATACTATTCCACGATCATGAGAATGATATCATCGCTCATGCGTACGTACGGACTACCGTCTCCACGACGCGATTAGATTCATTCTCCACGTTAACCATTCATGAATTATTATAAAGTATATATATAATAAGTAGTCATGAAATATATGACATAATAATGATACTGGATTTATGTTTATATATATGTATTTAATCTACTTAATTTCATTCAACTCAATAAGGAAACGAAAACAGTGTTCATGCGTACGTACGGCCTACCGTCTCCATGAACGGTGTATTTCTTTCCATTTATTGATCTATTATATATATGTATATTTTGAATATATATTATATATAAATCATGTTTTATATTCTTTAATTAATTAATCATGATCTAAGTAATCATATGAATAATTACAAGTCAAAACACGGACGACAAATGAAACGATTTTGCCCAAAACGCTCTTTAACATGGAATTTACAAAAGAACGGGTAAAATAAAGTCATAAGTGAACCATATATGATATCATTAAAACAAGTATGATTCTGGAATAAGTCAATAACATTATTTAAATCATTATATAGGATGTTCTCACACTTACGAAGCAAATCCGACCTAAGGTAAGGGATAATTTTGCAAATCTCATTTTTATCCAAGATTTCTTATTCGTAAGTATTTACTGGGGTTATTTCTATCATCCATGTCCATGTTTTATAAAAGTGTATTAATGTATGTTTAAAGTCCTTTTTACCCATTTTTTACTTTTACTACATGGTATTTAAGGAATATTCCTTTTGTTTACGTTACGAGGTACTTTTTTGACTTTTCCGGCAAAAGTACGAGAAGAATGTTTTTTTACTTATACGGCACGAAAGGATTTTTTACGGTTTTATAAAGCCTTATTTTCATGAAGATTACTCAAAAAGATTTCATGAGAATTTTCAACAAAATCCTTTTCTTTTAAAATTCCATGACATTTTGTGAAAAGAAAATGTTTTTGAAGAAAAATGGATATTTTCCTCAAGAATTAATTTCAAGTGTTTTATCAAAACCATTTTTCATCTAAGATGAAATTATTTCATATGTGTATGTTTCAAGTATAATGTCTCTATGATTTACAAGGTTTCACTACTCTTATTATGAAATGATATCCATTTCTTTTATATGGATTATGTGATGATGGGATGATGTTTATGAAACCCATTTTATTTATTGGGTTTTTATGAATGATGTATGTTTATTATGTGGCAAAGTAAGAATGATTTCATTATGAAATTGGTGGGACCTATATCTCCCTCCAATGCATTGGGTAAAGATTTATATCTCATGAGATAGACATGGCTGGAATGGTAAGTTAATCTGGTTCAGTGTTACAGGACTGAAATGAGGAGTGAACTCGATTCAGAAAGGGACTTTGTCCACCATGATGGTCTTTGCAACAATGCCTTGGCTACTATGGAAATCATGACATGTGCTGAATGGTTTCCACAATTACATTTTTATTCCCATGATATTTTATCATTCTTAATGTTTATTTATGATCTATGCCTTACGTACTTCCATGTTTTATGTCATTGCTCAGGCTTTTTATGTTTAAAATTATGTTCATGTTTTTCAGTTCAAATGTATATGGTATGTTTTATTTTATCCATGATTACCCTTACTGAGCATTTGAGCTCACCCTTTTTTTGTTTTCTTTTCCGCGGGATATAAAGAAACGTTTTAGGTATGAAAAAAAGGGGGAATATATTTATGGGAGATGTTGAAGATCTTTCACCATGATTAGAAGATTACGTTCCATGTTTCCAAAGACACTAAACTATTACGGTCCTTGTGTGTGCGTTTTTGTTATGTACTAAGAATTCTACAAAATTAATTTAATGTTCATGTACGTCAAGCTTCGGGTCTCTACAACAACTAATTAAGACACAACCAATAGTGTCTAAATAAATATCAAGTATATAGTAGATTATATAGTAGTAAATATAATAAAATTCAATTAATAAAATAAATAGTTTGCATTTGACCAATTACTGTTTCTTAACCACATAAACCCCTAGGTTATTGAGGACACATTAACATCAATACATGCTTCAGCCTATGCCTATGTCAAAATAATACCGAAGAAATTTCATATATATGAATTCTATTTTTACCATTCATCACCACATTTCACATCATGCCCATTGGAACCATATTCCAATGCTAACTAGGTGGAACAAAATGTCTGTTCTAACACATCATTGGTATTTGAAGCATCTATCCCCATCCCACACCTCAATTTCATAGGGGCATTTGGTGACTTACTCCCTATCCTATAATTACTATTTCACATGTGTATTTAATGAATAAGTCATTGTCCCAATCCAATTTACCACATATGGGTATTTGGAGCATATGTCCCTATCCCACGCACATTTAACTAATTATGGTATTTGGAGGCTCATTTCATATCACACACACATTTAACTCATATATCGCAATAGCATAATTTCTCATGTGTAACAATAAAACATTAATTAATTCATGAATTAATCATAAAAATTCAATATTTCATGATCAGATTAGTCTATAAATTAAGTCTATAATAAATTAATGAATTAAATTCCATTAATTATTTTTTGAATTAATTAATTACGGTAATCACATCAAATAATCAACCCATTAATTGATTTCATCAATTCTATAAATAAATTCAATAATTATTTAATCATCTCAAAAAATAAATTTATAACGTATTTAGAATTAATTAATTTTAAAATTAATTAATCGATTAAATCAATTTCTTATTCACAACAATATCTATTGAATAAATCCACAATTAATAAACCATTAACAAAAATATCAATATACCAAATTTCAAAGTTACATAATTATTTAATATACCAAATATATTAATTAGAATATGGGAACTAAATATCAAATCATCCCAAGTAATTCTACAAATAAATACACATAATATAAAACATGAATTTGGAATTAGAATAATACACCACTTACCTCAAAATTTATAAAAAACACTCGACTATAGAAAACACCAATTGATGTAAGAAAGTAAAATAAACATTTTTAGAAGAGATCTAAAAAACTAGGATCAAGATAAACTTCTAAATATGTAACTATTAATTGTACCATCATTTCATTGTAATAAGGATGAATGGAATGGATCTAAAGAAACAATGGTTCACTATGTACCTAGATCAAATCTGTAATGATCGTATATGATGAAACAACTCCAAATCCACTCACAGTCTTACTAGGGTAAGATGAGGAAGGATTTATAAAATCAAATTAATAAAATTGTACCACATGACAATTTTTTTGCTTCTTATAATATAATTACATGGAGTGTAATTACATTACACATCCTGTAATTATTTTTAATTCTTTGCACCTAATACCCCACTTCCTAGGGTGATTGTTTCTAGATTAAACTATAACACGATGTGTAATATCATTACACATTGTGTAAATTATCTCTAGACAGTTTCTCAGCAAGAAATGATTTTTCCTAAATGTTTAGGAAACCTCTAAATCTTTCCAAACCACTTTTAAAAACATTTCAAACCTAGAATAAAGGAGAATACTCAAAAGGGGCATACCTGGCAATAAAACATGATATTAGACATGTAAATTGTATAAAATTAAGATCAATAAGAATCATTAGATGAATAATTAATCACACACCCTGAAACATTGGTTAACTACCTAAGGTATATATATATATATATTCCATCATATATCGTATTAAATAATTAATATTATTTTTTGTTGTTATCCACACACACTTGAGTAACCATCACTTGGAATAATTTGTAGTATAAAATCCTAGGATCTATATAATCAAGTATAAGTCCACCAGGTGTTTAATATGAACAAATATAATGGATATTATAACATACTATTTCCTTTATATCATATGATATGATATGTATGAGATTCATAAAATAGATAATGATTTTATAATATCATAAAGGAACTAGGATAACTTAGTTATCCAATTTCATAGAATATAAAATGTAATACAATATTATATTGATGGAATTCATGTCCCTCAGTCATTACCACATCATTAAATTTTTTCTTTTGTTATGAATTAACAATATAAAATAAATAATTCTATTAGTGCATGATACATTAATTTAAATAATTATAATTACTATGCAGGATCCAATAGGAATTAATGTGAAAGGGATTCAATTAGATTTTAATCTTCAGAACAGGGATTCACTATATTCATTTAATGTTTAGATTTTATAAAAGGTATGTGATAGCCCGATTTAGTATACACTTGAGGTATTCTGACCACATACAATCTATCATAATGTCACATATTATATTATTATATTGATAAAAATGGTGCAATAAAAAGATAATATTTCATTGGATCCTCACATTTTGAGTATGGATCTTCATCCTGATGTAATACCCATAGAGGTAGAGGTTTTATCTTTTTTTCATTACATATCCCTATAAATCATACATCATATTAGAGTAAATTATAAATTTATTTATCATTAAGGTATCCATTTTTTCTTCATTTTTAAATGTTTAATACATTGATGATAATTTAGAAATATATAAGTTTCATTCACAACTATTTTTCTTTATATGAAAAAAAATCTACTAAGGGGACTAAATGTCTCGATCCAAAATTGATCAAAATGATTCTAATCTAATTTCTTGAAGAACGTGAATTTTATTATTTTTTTGAACTCATATTTTAACATACAATATGTTGGTCTGTCTTATTTATGGAAACATTTTATTGTATGATTTCTATACATTCGAGGATATAATATAGATAAATCTCCTAGATATAGAGAATTCTACAAGATACAATATCCTAAATCATAACCTATTACATGAAAGAAATTTTCAAAAAAAACTTAGAATCAAGTCCTACATATGATATTGGCGATATATTTATATGTGGACAAAGTATTATAATATATCTTATATTAATTTATTGAAAAATTCATATTTTATGATTGATAAATTCCCATATATAATCATAAGGGATATAACAGGGATTTATTTTTAAAATTTAAATGTTTTGACATATTTTCTTATTTTTATACAATAATAAAACTTTAAATGTTATAAATTGAAAAATTGAATTTCATTTTGATTTAAGAAAATATAAAATTTTCAAAATTTTATATATTGTTTTGGAAAAAAATAAATAGAATATTAATTTGTTTATTAGAAAATACTTTTAATGATTATATATTATATATTAAATATGATTATTGATTATACCTAATTTATATGACATCTTAATTATTATTAAAAAATTTAGTGATGTATTAAATTCCATGTATTATAAAATAAAATTTAGTTTTCATTAAATTATAATATATTACAATTACTATTGGTTTTCTTGAATTGTTTTTTTGAAGATAGATTTTATATATGGTTTTAGTGTAATTAGTAATTTGATTCTTACTTGAGTTTTGTATCTATTTTTTCAGAGTCTTTTGGTCAGACATCCCCCTTACATGGATGCTTAATACTTATTCTAGATAGTTCTTCCATATATATCTATACATATAGGCATACTGATATGAATATTTAAAATATCATATAATTCCAGTCCATTACATTTATATTTAACAAATAATGTGAATGAGATGCATTTTGACTTGTGTAAATATTATTTACTTCTATTTTTGTTTAACTAAAACAAACTATGGATTCTATAAAGAGTTACACATTAACATTGTGTGAACATATAAAATTGGTGTATTGAATAAAGGTTTCAAAAATGACTCATTATAAATAAGTATATGATACTTATTAATAAATAATATAATATATATTTAATTAGTCATATTGATAGAAAATAGTCATAAAATATTATGTGAGAGATTATTTCACAATATTAACTCTTTAGTCCCTCGATTCTCTAACTTGATTGGATAATATAAATATATGTTCACCTGCATTTATCTAGTGTATGGAGAAAAATTATATATGAATTTAATTATATTATGATCTAGTTGATGGTGTTTTACATAGGTTATAGTTAGTTGGGATACCCCAATATGAATATGTTATTAGAGGAATAAATGTGAGTTTTCCAATTTGATAAATTAAGAAAAGGGTGTAAAACTCAAATATCATGAATAAAACTATTATAATTTGGATAATTCTCTTATTAAATAGATAACTATTGGGATATATTTTTTTATGAACCAAAACCATGTGAAAAATTGATCTTTTATCAATAAATAACAAAAATTAGACATCCATTTTTGTGGGAGTAATTTTATATAATGTTCCTAATAAAATGATATAAAAAATTATTCACACCAAAATATATATATAATTTGAGTATATTATGATATTCATCATGATAATAATTTTGAGATAACATATAGTTTTAACTTATAATTTAATTCAGGATTTGAATTTAATGATGTGAGATTTTTATGAACATGTTAAATTCTATGTATCTATTTGTAAATGTTCTTGATATCAAAATTATCTACTCATACTGATTGTTTTTTAATACCAATATTGAGTCAATAAAATTATTTATCAACATAGATTAATATATAACAGTTAAATATGGAAAACATTTTTTAAATATTCATGATATTAATGGATAAAGATATTTCATTGGATGTTATAACATATAATCCCCACATAACCAGTGGATTCAAAATATATATGTGGAGAACTATTTTTAATTTATTAATATAAAATAAAATTTAATTTTGTTACCATTTATAGAAATTTTTTTATTTTTATTCATCTTAAAAAAGATAATTTCTTCTTTATAAATTAATTATAATTTTTATGGAATTGGGAAAAATGATATATATATTGGATATAGATAGTCATATGTATATATATATCATTTTTTAAAACACTGTTTGGGTTGAATTAAATTCCACCATCCTTTTCTAATTCATCCATTGATAAAAAAATGATAATAAATCATGAGACTCTATAGATAATGATTTTTGGGACCATTCGATTTTGAATTGTGGGATTATAATGAAACTCTATTTTATGGAAGATTACAAAAAAAAATTGTCTAGAAAGTGAAACAGTTAGTTGATTGATGGATCACATGCATAGTGACATATTTAGTCCTATTATTACAAATAAACTTATTGTTTTAAAAACCTTTGAATATTTTCCATTGATGATAGTTAGTACTTTTATTTTTATTTGATAAAATACACATATTTATTTTTTAAAAACATTAAATAATATCTATAAGAAGTACATAATCATCTGTGAAAAATAATATATATTTCCAAAATTAATATTGGTGGGGGATATTTGAGATATAAATTCATTTTCCATTTTATAAATTATTTAATTTCACTACAAGTAACTCATCCTAGAAATCCGAAGTGGAATGGTGTGTCTGAGTGGAGGAATCATGATATTTATGATATTATTCAATCATTGTTGAGCCCTTATTAAATTAAGATTTACTTTTTCATTTAAAAAATGAATACTATATTTCAAATTCACATT
Source organism: Viscum album (assembly GCA_963277665.1). NCBI lineage: Eukaryota > Viridiplantae > Streptophyta > Magnoliopsida > Santalales > Viscaceae > Viscum > Viscum album. The sequence continues at coordinate 1,916,124,634 of OY728148.1, read as the reverse complement.
TTTATTTAAATATATTTCATGAAAGCAATAAATGTGATATATACATAGAAATATCCTAAATATTATTTAATATATATTTATCTATTCTAATTAATCCCAAGATGAATGGTTATTTATAAACCAAACTCTAAATCAGATAAATGATTTTAGGTTTGTTATCTGAATGAATTAGTTTATTATTTTCTTTCTAATGCTATTGAAGACTATGATTATTTGGTAAAAACTCGTCTATTTGTTGGAAAAATATATTTATTGTGGATTCTGTGGGATATAATTTGAACTTGGGGAAGTTAAATACTAACAAATTTGAAGTGTTCTTGAGATGGAAGATTATCCTTTTCAACAAAATCATGTGGTTAAATAACATAATCATGTTCCATGATAAGAATATAATCTCTTTGGATTCATCAGGATATGGTATTTATAAATTTACAAATAAAATTTATAATTAAAAAATGTTCATATAAAGAAAAATATTGTAACTTACATTAGTCCAATGGGTGTTTTTTTCCATGAAATTTTGATAATCCATCGAGTTTCAAAAAGAATCTATAAGTGTAGTAAAATCACTAGAGTTGGTGATTCTCATTTAGGGAATGTGGATTTCCTATATGAACACTGACATGGATGGATGAAAGAATTCCTGTAATTTATTATTAATGGGATGGTTTCTATAAAAATTTATGTTTTTACAATAATAAACCGTTTCAACAATTTTTATGTAAAAATCCATTCAATATAGAATTAGATATTAGAAAATATTGACTATAATAGATATAAAATGGATTCAAAATCTATTTCATTAATACTGATTAATTTGGGGATACTTAAATGATATATCCCAATGATTATTATGTTATCAATGGGTCTAAAATCATTAAAATTTGAATCATTATATTATATTTTTTTGAATTAATCTAAGAATAAAAATACCTCATTTAATATTTTAGTCAATAATGGTAAAATATTATTTTTATTTTGAAATTGAAGGATAGAATGATATCAAAATATAGTGTTAAGATTATACATGTTCAAATCATATTATGTAAACATGATATTTGATTCTGGTTTCATGTTTCTCTTGAATGGAGGTGATCTAGTTTAAACATATTCCAAATAGACCAACATATAGTAGACTACAAAATAGTGTCATGTTGTATTTATATAACATATTATTTAAAGAATTATATTTGAATAAAAATTTATATTATGAAACATATAGTGGTTTTGAGAATTAATAGTGGAATCCTGGTTTACTGTAAAACTAATATATAAATTTCTCTATATATGGATCCTAAGTCAACATAATGGACTAAATAAATTTTTTGAAAATAATAAGTAATATTATAATACATTTATTAGGAAGATGTTAGGTACTTTTGGATAGATATAAATTAATATGTAGTAGATTCCTTAATGAAACAACTTTTATAGAAATAGAATGATGGATACATCAAATAACATAATACTATATATATATATAAGATATTGAATTTAATGGATTTAAAAGATTTATATATATATATATATATATATAATATACATTTAAATATCATTTATGTGTGTTGTATATTATTTTTCCTAAATAGTGGCAAGATAATATTCATTATATGTATACAAATATTTTGACACTAATTTATGATAATTGCTATGTATTATGGTTTGTGGTGATATGTTATGTAAAGTACAAGTCGAATCATTTAAAAAAATACATGGAGTTCAAAATGATATACTAAGAATAGAAATACGAGTTAGTTAGATGAGAATTATTAAATTTATTAACCTACTAATTTTATCTCCTGGAATGTCCTGATGTCATTGATGAGATAAGGGGTGTATTTTTATTATGTCAATTTTTACATGAGTTTGATAAGATATATTTTTTAAAACATTTACAGATTGATATCACTCATACAAAATCTTAGATGATTATCAAATTAAATGGTTTGTGTATATATTTCAAACCATTTCATCAATGCGATCTCGACAAAGATTGTATTTATCTACACCTATGAAAATATTTTCAAACCAATCCATTGATTGAATTATACTAAGGACGATCATGGTCATGAATAGTAGATATATATTTGATTTAATCACCAAGATGGATGGTAGAAATGTTTTGTAATCATATATTTAGTGAAAAATATGTAATGTATTCATTTTATTGGTAATTATTTTAAAAATTATCAACAATGTATGAGATGAATTACACAAATCTCACATTGGTCAACGTCATTATGTAGCACAATTTTGGTGATGAAAATAATTATATAGGTATAATTTTTTTTAGATTATAAGTCATTTTTTAGGAATATTATTATAGAGATATGATTATAGTTTATAGGGATCACACCATTAAACAGTACTCCTTTAGTTGAATATATGTGTTGACAGAGGCCATATATTTCACAACATTATGAAATCAGCATTGTATATATTTTTCGATTAAATTAGGGTCCATAGACTCCCACCATTTTTCCTTGGATATTTATTGAAAATTGGACATTGATTATGTTGTATGATAATTAGTCTTTGAAAAACCATATCCAAATAAGTTATTAATACAGTCACAAAGAGATGTTATGTATTCTATAAAGTCAAAAGGGGATTTTATTGAATGTTTGACACTGTTTCATATATAAAAAATTAACGGTTTTTGTAGAATATTATATGACATAGATCATATGATGTGTTATAAAAACTAGAAATATTTAATCATATACTATAAAAATATATATAATGGATCAGTATTCCTAAGATATCTTATCTGATTATATTTCATTTGCTTTATGATATGTATTAAATGAGATGATATTCTCCAAAGTGAAATTATTATTTCCTCTTGGAATCCAATTGAGAAATTTTAAAATAATTCCTATCGAAATAAGAAAACTACTATGTTAGTTTAATATAATATGGTTATTGAGATTGAACCCATTATAAAAAGGTATAGTGAATAATATAAACCAATATTTATTAAAAACTAATGCTTCCAATTTTAAACTACGTTTGCATTGAATAAATTGATGGATTGTTTGGGACAACTAAATAAATATTATTATGAAATAATAAAGAAAATGATATAATATAGAAATTATGATGTTTTTTGAATTTTATGCAAGATATTCGATTTGTTTGGATAACCACTTCCAAATATATATGATTTCATTTTCATCATATTTTCACACCTTAAATACTAGAGTAATTGTGAAACCTCAAACCTTATTTAAAAAAATATTACACTCACCCATTGTTCATTGGGAAAATAACACACTAATTAATTCATTTTGGAAGAAATATATTAACACCACCGAATTAGTTATCTCTAATAAAATAATTGAGATATGTATAATAGAAGAGTGAAATAACAAATGAAACAAAAATATTATAATAATTATATATAAAATAATTCAATATTACAAAATTACACTCCCAGAAAAAACATCCTCCTCAACATATCCATGAGATGGGAAATTTAATATAAAATTATGAACAACTATTAAAAGTAGAATTTGAAACTCTAAAAAGTTCTCTAACAGGATCCTATCAATAATTTCTTATATAAGATCCCCACCTGGTGAAAAAAACAAAATTTCATATATGTAGATAATTAAATTAAGCTGTGAAATATACCATTCATTCAAAAAAAATGTAATCATTATTTTGAATGAAGCTCAAATAGCTATAATGTAATATAAGTTCAATTCATTAAAGAACAATTAAATGTGAATTTTTTTATGTGGAGATCTCCCACATAGTGTGTAGTGCACTCTAGAAATAGGAAAATTATTATGTGTATTCTATATTCATGGATGTATCTCAAAGCCATGCACTCATGCAATGAATATCTTTTTAATATTATCAGTCATCATTCCTCATCTATGTCATATAATATCTTTTCTTCAATATCATACAAGACGAAATGCATCCTTGATATGACTACAAAAATTTCACATTATTTTCAATACCTTATATAAAAAAATTTAAAAAGTCATCATACATCAACTGGAATAAGTTACAATACAGTGACTTTTTTCAATTTTAGAAATATGAAATCCCTTGTTGTTTTAATTAAACCTTCACCCAATCCATTGATTGTGTCAACAATACCCATGATATCATTCATTTACCAAATTCACAGCCCAACAAAGAAGAATTTTTTCCATAAAATAAAATATACGTGTGTTCTTTAAATATATTCATATATATGTAGATGTTAATGGTTCGCCACATTACCCCATGATGTAAATACAATTTCTAAAAACAATATATTCATCAATCTGAAATTCATAATGATACTTTTTTCAAAATATTTCTAATTCACTAGGATTTTAGATAGAAGAATATATAATAAAAAATAAAATAAATTATGGTGTAAAATGAATTTTATATATTATTTCTATTATTATTCATGTGATCTGATATCCCTTAGATGGGGTGGGTTAAACATCAAAGAGTTTTCTCTCGAGTGTGAATCTATTGTCAAAATACACACTAGAGTATAGAGTTTACCACAATTGAAGATTAATCTTTATCATATAATGTGATCATGTATAATAAAAATCATCTCATTAGAATACAATAAATTTTTGGTTTTTAAACTCCTTTGAATTACTTCAATTCTATACTATAGTGAATTTAATTGGTTATTTTTTATACTTCTCAACCATTTTGATATGAATATAGGAACATGATGAAATTCACAGATAATGAATAATTTTTATTTATAAGAATTTAAATGGTGAACCATGAATTAAATCTCCATGGAATATTACTCATCATTTCATAATGCTTTATCCATTCATTTACATAATCAACCATATGAATTTCAATTCATGCATTGGAATTGTATTCTTTTACAGACATGGATTTAAACTTTTTCAATGACCATATGAATTTTACATTAACACATGTAGAATAAATTCAGGTATAATGCATGATATCTCATTTTTTCTATGAAAAAAATATTCTGGAAATTAAATTATTTTAGTACGATGCATGAAAACCATAAGTCGATGAATTGTTCCCCAAATGCTCTTCTCCCACAACCGAGTTCTAAATAGAAGTATCTCCCATTATATTTCAATGTTCACTATAAATATCTATTCAATTAATATGGTACCACCACATACCATAGCCATTGGACCCCCTCCACATTGATAACCAGCACTATGTAGGGAATTAATAACAAATTCTACAGTATCATATTTATGTTGTTGAGATTGGCCCCCACTGATAGGGGGATGGCCACTGAATTGGTTCTTACCCATACATTCCCAAAAAATTAATCTTTTTTTAAATGTAATTTTACATATACTCATCCATTTTTTAAAATCTAACAAGTGCCTAATATAGTATAATTTTTATGAGATATATTGAAAATATTATTTATTATTAATTAAAGTCCATTAAAAATATAAAATTACAATATAAAAATGTTATTAAAAAAATATTGTTCTCAAATACCCCCAAATTTGTAATATTGGTTTTCCTAAAAAATGGAATCATGACATAATCAGAATAAAATCCAAATTAATGTGGTTTGAACATTATTAAAAAAACATCGAATAATTATTGATAACAATTCAAACATTCGTGTATCTCTGGATAAATGACATCTTAAATACTCATATATAAAGGGTAATAAATTAACCATAAATTTGATCCTAACACATTAAATAATTATTATCCATTATCGTCTAATCATATTTTACAATTTATTATTACTGTTCATGAATATTTTAAATCCCTATCACTATGAGTAATATTCACTCACTACACATGGCCCATATTTAACATGAGAAATGATCTTTTTTTAATATATAAATAAAACCCATAATAAATAAATGAATCCAAAATCACCGTCCCTAACAATATAAATATCAATTTTATTGACCTTTCCATTCAATAAATGATAAAATGTCATTGAGTTATAGGTTTGGGGGGTAATCAATGTGAATAATAAAAAAACTCAAAAGAAAGGTAAACTGAAAATTACCATACATGATAAGAGAATTTGGATGATTTATGAAATTATCATACCCCATAAATTATATCACCCATAATTCCTCAAAAAAATGATAATCACACAAATTATAACAATCAATAAAAAAAATAATGTATTTTGGAAATAATTCTTCATCAATCACAGAATTTAAATTTTAATTAATTCAATAACTATTTAAATTTCCCACATTTTTAATTAATATTTCGTGGGATTGAATATAAATCATATAGAATTATTTCTTCAATACTTTCCCCACAACAAATGATAATTATATAATTTGTACATTTAGTTAAACCCACCCACCCTATACACGAGAACACCCTCTTCTGCGACACATATTTAGCTGTATATTATTAAAAAATATAACATAAAAGGTTGAAAAGATATAATAAGATTTTAATTTTCTTCAATTATTTAGGAAACACATTTATTATATTAGCATATATATATATATTCCATTTCATGGAATATTTTATTTATATAATGAGATTAAATAAAAAAAAATCTTAGTCAATATAACATGACTTTATTCTCTAATAATTTTAATAGGACATAAAAAAAGTTATAGAAAGTATAAATATATCATTCATATATCAAGAAGTATTGTATTTCATATAATATGGATAATTATATTTGAACCCTATTTTTAATGAAAACATAACATTTTAAAAAATATATCATGTAATGATGAAAATTAAAAAATCATTCAACAGAAATTAAGAAAAAAGGAATGGTAAATATTTGTGAGGCTTTTTATTTTGATAAATTCAAAATTACCCAAATATAATGATTAATAAAATTAATACATTAATTATCTCCACTAATAATATATAATCTGAATATTTCATTTAATATTATTTACAATTACATTAGATAAAATATATAATGGAGAACCTTTAAAACATTTAACAAGAAATCAAAATACAGAAAAAAGAATATGCGTGGCATTTAAATTCCCTAAATTTGTTAAAATAAAATGGAAATATATATTGGAATATAAAATTTTAGATAACTAATTTAATGAAATATTCCCAGTTTCTTGGATCTAATCTCATTTTGAGGGGGCATCAGGTCATTGTTATTTTTCACATTTCTTTTCTTATTATATGATTTTAATTGTGGATCGTGTTCTCATATATATTGAAAAAACAAAATATATTGTTCCCTTTTTAAAATTAATCCATATCCTAAAAATGAATAATTTATATATCTAGTACATAATTATTATAGTTTATTTAAAAAAATTGGATACTGAGATGTTTAGACTTAACCAATGTTTTTGTGTGCAATTTAATTGTACTATAACATATTTTATTAGAACATAATTAAAAATTTCTTACAACTAACCCATGAAGAAATCCATTATCAATAATCTCAAACACAATACACTTGTGTAATTGTGATTTCCAATACATCGGGATATTTTCAGGATCAATATTATTGAATAACAATTTGTATCTATAATTATGGATGGATTCACGTTCAAACTCATGATGATTAATATTTATCTCATTAAAATTGGATTATTTAGACACTTTGTATATAATTATTGAGTATATTGCTCCATTCATACTGAGAAAATATCCATTAAATATAATGAAAATTCAATGAAATGTGATTTTTTTCATTAATAATATTATACTCTTTTATATCTATGTATATCAATGATATTCCAATTATTTCACTCCCTTCATGATTATATTATAAAAAATAATATAAATAAAATGAAAGTAAATACAAAAAATTCCTTTTACTTCTTCTCAATGAAGATAGATATTCCATTATATAAAAATTGTTTTCTCCCTCTCCAATTATTTAACAGAAGGAAATGTATAGAAATATGTCACTAAAATAGGTCTTATAAAAACATATTTGATAATATTATATATAAAGTAACATGAATCCATGAATAAACCACAGTGGATGAGATTTCACCATACTAATCAGTTGTTTCCTAACCAAAACTTTGTATCGCTAGTCATTTCTGATAGTTAAACAATTCTTTATCTATTGAAACCAATTCATGTGAAAGATTCTAAATAATTTTTCAACTTAATAAAATGATTCAAATTTTATTGTATTATAAACAAGGTTGATTTAATTTAGACAAACATTTGTTCAAAATAATCTATGATAAATCATAGATTCATATGTCATACATCAAGATATTTAAACATCAATACTAAAAATTCATTACAACCTTAGAAATTATCAAAACCAAAATATCTTCACATTAACACATCATAAAATCTATTAAAATGATTCTATTCCTTTAAATCGTTCTTGTAATGTAACACACCACCCACTTGTCATATTCATTTTTACTCCATAATGTTTCATTCTTTTATTCCCATTCATTCAAAATTAATTAAATTTAATATAGTTTTTTGATATAAACCTAAATTTTTTTATAAACACCATAAATTTTAAATCATTATTTTATATGAACTTACTAAAAAAATGTGTTTTCATTTGATCTCCATTATCTTTTTTGAAATCTATAAAGATATTTATTATGATTAACATAACTCCCTTATTCCTCAATAAGCTATGGAACCTATCTTTTTGATATTATCATCTTCAATTTTCTATTAAACTATTCCATATACACTATAAACTGGTTTATGGATTCATATTTCATCACATTACATCATTTCAACTATTTCAGCATCATCTCATTCAATCACATCACTATTGACACAATATAATGAAATAATAATTGATCAAATTTTTTTTTATAATTATTATATTTTTTAAATTTTTAAATCATGGGAACATGATTTAGATGGAGTTAAATTCTAATTGAAACATCATTATTTCAAACAGCATTTTTCATATTTTTTAATATTAGATAATGTAAAAAAACTATATGATCATGTGTGGAATGATCAACTATATAGATCATTGGTTTAATACTAAACACATGATAAAAATGCATCATTAAATCCTACATGGTCTAACCTATATGGAATTTCATTGCGCCACACCATATAATGTTCTAGGATAATATGTTACTCTATGTTTCTCTTACCAATGCAGACAAACACTAACTTATTACAATGTTCCTATTAACATTCTTGGATGGATTCCACCGTTGATCTTGGATGGATATCAAATGATTTCATGGAATCTTTGGTGATGTGATGGACATAGGTTGGAAAACATTTATTATTAACAGATTAATAAATACATAACTATACTACACTATTATACTCCTCCATATAAAAATACATAAATATATTTATTTATTAATTATTTTTTAATTAATCATCTATTACATACATTCCAAAACCATTAAATGTACTTACTTATGAAAACTAACATTTTTAATACCCATGTATTATTTCATATTACAAATCATCACTCCATGAAACTCATTTAATTAAATGTAATTTCAATAATATATTTATTATTGAGAATTAAATCAAATGTTAACATAAAAAATTATTCATTTTATTATTTTATTCATTTAATTAATATATTATTGACCAATACAATATAATCAAATGTATGTAACAATCTACACTATTATATTATTTTGAAATATCTTATAATTTACACTACATTACTTTTTGTATCGATATTATGATCACACCCTTAATTTATCCTTAATTTTCAATAAAATAAATTCATTTCCATTTTAGACCATTTAAAACAATTTTCGTTACTCTCCATTTTTCAGAAGACAACTCACACCAAATTTTTCAGTATGAAAATATAATCACGCCACTACCATTTAAAAATCTATATTTACAGGCTATAATCTCCACCATAATTAATTCCTTGATATTTTATGTAAATATATATCATTAATTACATCATATATATTTTCACTTTTATCAACTAAACTATGTAAAAAAAATAAAACATAAATTGATATTATAGTTTAATAATTTCATCAAATTTAAAATAAGTGAGATTCACCCTTTACAAATGGATTGGTGAAAAATCCCATATGCCTACAAATAATTAAATCAGATTATAAAGAAAATTTTCATAGTAAAAATCGTTATTATTTATATAATAAAAATTCTAAAATATAAAAAAACATTATGAAACATCAAAAACGAAATATTCCTATGATATCAAGAATTTTCAAAAAACTAATAAATCGGAACATAAATATCAAAGCACACGTTTAAGAAACATATCACATGTAAACCCAATCGATAATATGATTATATAACCCAATTTTATACAATTATAATCCCATATTATATAATTATTTAATATATAACCCTTTTATTTCAAATGAGGTTGATATGCATTTTTTTCTTATCTTCTACTTGACCAGAGTCTTGTAACCTGAGAAAATTAAATTTATTATGATCCTAAATAGGGGATACCACCATTTATATCTTTATGTTGATTATATTATCTAATCCCAATAATCATCTATGAATTATAAAGTTATATATGTCATTACTATTATATTTTTTTTATAAATAGACATAGCAATTATTCCCTCATGTGTAAAATCAATGCACCATCAAACTACTCGTGATGATCATTGGCCACATCCTCTATCAAAATATCCATATTCCATTGTAATATTAATTGATTCACATAGAAATTTTTTGTTTCACTCTTTGTAGATTAATTTATGATGAATTTCACTAGGTTAATATATTTGACCCCATTGGTTCACATATACAATAACATTATTGGTTTCTTATTTTCATTTTATGTTTTTCATTTTTTGAAGAATCATAACTATTTCAGAAAATGTTAATATCCAATATTAATTTAATACCCACTATAATAGTTAATTTAATAATTAATTTGAAATGAGACTTATGTACCAAGTTAGAGGGGTGAATATATAGTTTTTAATATAATTAGTGTAGTCAGTCTTTGTAGAATAACCCATTTCTCTATGTTTTTAGTTAAATAATTATGATTGTTTTATATTATATGAAACCATAAATACAAAATAAATTCTAGACTATTTTTTTGAGTTCATCAATACATTGGTAATAGAATTCACTTTTACATTGATATATATCCAAATTATATAATATAAACCCATATGATCACTATTTTTCCCCATATTCGTACATTATACATTAAACATGAGTACGATCATCATAATTTTTTTTATACATTATAGTTGTATGAGTGAATCCAATAAATTATTACACATTATTTTATTCCATGATATCCACGAGATCCTTTTTTTCCTCCTCCTATACGTTTCAGAAATAATTTGTCTCCTTATTGGAAGGTGAATTAGTGCAAACAATAATTAATGCATGAAACATTATTTATTTTTCATATTCAATTCCATTAAAAAAGATATTAACCCTATTATTACCATGATAAAACTTTATTAAATTTTCTTTTTCATTCCACAATAACTATTTTTAACAATAAATTAGTGAATTTTATCATATATTCTTATTATTTCATTCATTACAACTATCCTACACCATGAATGTATTTTTTCCTGAAATAGTTTTTTAATTCATGTATTTTTATGGGTATGGTATTGGAGAATATACCCCTAATATTCCAATTTCATTGTCAGCTAGAATATAGTAACAAATAACCAATTTTAGAATAAACTTTTTGGCACAAAAAATCCACTCATCATGATGTAATATCTCAACTGATATTTCGATATAGTATATCTTATGTCACTATTTATCTATCTTGATTCCTCACAAACACTTATATTATTTATATTCATTCAATAAAAATGTCACATTGACATTATATTCTCTTTAGAATCTCATATATTAGATATAATAGATATAAACTAGCCATTACATGAAACACGATTGAATTCATCATGTAGATTTCAATAGTTTTCATAAAATACTCCTTAATTTTACTCTTATATCGTTCCAAATTATGTTATTCCTAAAGATCTCTATTTTTCAAATCTGTATCCAAAAATTGGATATTAAAATTATCATTTTTGGAATACCATTCACTATATGAAATAATTATATCTTATTCATGTTATATTTTAGGATAGTTTTGTAATCTTGTTGGTGTTACATTTTCCATTATAATATGAATTTTTCAAACGAGTTCATCAATTACCTCAAATAGTTCCTTCAATATATTATATTGTCTTCTAATGATCTCTTCCAAATATATGATAAGATCATAACCATGGTCATTATCATCAATCGACCACTTTAAATTATATATTACAGACTATAACTCCTCTTATTTGTTGAAAAAAAACATTAATCCATTCAAAACACGATGTGGATCCTTCACCAATTGAGGTTTTAAGTGTTAAAAAAATTATTTTCATATTAAAACTAATCATGTTCCACTATGTTAGAATAGAAAATGCATGGAGAATCATTTTAATATTCCTCAATGGGAATATCTAATTTTAAGATATATTATTGTTCTTCTTCACCAGTATTTCCAAAAAAAATCGAATTCCTCTTAAATATATTTCATCTTTGAATTATCTCATGTACCTATGGAATGAACCCAACTCATTCATTTTAAGAGATATTTTGTATCCTAAAAATCATACAAAAAATGGATTAATTTATTGTACTTTTTAATGAATTTATTTATATCTTATTTAGTCATAATAGATTATGTAATTTATTAAAGAATATTGTAGATGCCGGAAATGTCCGTTGCTCCCAAACGAAGTTCCGGATGCGGAAAGCGAGGTCATATTTGAAGTCAGAAGCAGGTTTCGGAAGGCCTGGAGGCCTTGCGCGGAATTTTGGAGGACCGCGCGCAAAGTTGAGGTGCGTCGCGCAATCCTCCCGGGATGCGCGCAATGCGCCGGGCCGGCGCGCAATTTTGCGCACCCGCAGCCCGCGCGACTCCCTTGCGCGCTGGGGCCCCGATTCCGCGCCCGTGAAGAAAATTCCGCACCCGCGCCATGAATTCCACGCCGGCGGCGAGATTCCTCGCCCGGGGTTGCCTATAAATACAAGGCGACCCCCGACGTTTTGGGGGTTGGTTGCCAGAATTCGAAGAGTCGCTCGTGCGCGCAATTCCACCCCCTCTGCGCGCAATGCCAATCTTCAGGTAACCTCCTTTATTTCGCGCAAGCAAGCCTCGGGGTTCGCCTTCGCGCGCAAACCCTTTGGCTTCTTTCCTTTGACCAATTTCTTACCCAAAAGCATTCGCACGTAAAAGAAGCCTCTTGCGCGCAATTGCCCCCCGGGTGCGCGCAATCCAGCCCGATTGCGCGCACCCCCCTTACTAAGTGGCCATTCGTTAAAGAATGATCCGTTGCCCCCGCGCGCTATCAGAGGCCCGGTGCGCGCAATCTCTATCTTCTGTGCGCAAAGCGCTGGCCCAATTGCGCGCCAGCCCGACCTATTGCGCGCCGACCCGCGGTATTGGGCGCCAAGCTCCTCTTTTGCGCGCAAACCGCCAGGGTCGCCCCCTTTGACCCCCTGAGGGTACCCGCCTGCGTGGCGCCCGATGATCTTCATCCCGGGTGCCCGCACCGTGCGTTGTCTTCCCGTGCGGCCCTCCAGGCTCGCGCGAAGTGACACGAACCCATCGGCGGCAATGTTTGTCCGCGCTTCAGGACGTTAAACTGCCAGGCATCCCTCGTCCAACATGATGTTAAAATGCATTCGTCTAAGCTGCACGACGTTAAACTTCCTAGCATATGGGCCTCCTCAAGGTGTAAGCCCCAAACTCCATCGTCCTCAGCACACGACGTTAAACTGTACTTCGTCTGGCAAGACGTTAGACCGTCCACTTCGTCCTCAACACATGACGTTAAACTGTACTTCGTACGGCAAGACGTTAAACCACCAGCATCACCCGATCTCGTGCCTCGCACGTAGGGTCCCCCCCGGTTTGGATGTGGCCCCCACCTGCTCATCTCTGCAGGGATGTCGGGATTGGAGTGACCTTCGCCCACAGGGGTATGGTATTACAAAACCCTAGTTCCTTGCGGGGGACTGCACATGTGTATCTCCAGTGTGCTTCCCCACTGCCGAAGCCAGTAGAGGGCGTGACATGGATCGACGTGTCTCTTACTTTCGGCCCAAGTCCCTCTCCAACTGAGTTTTGCTGCACTCAGGTTGCCTCAGTGCTTAAGTCCTGACAGAATGAACTACGTGGACTTTGATCCCTGTCTTCTAAATAGGGTACGTAGGAAGCCTCCCTGAGGTTCAAGCCCACCACCTGGTCGTCCCAGTCGTATTCACGTCGGTTCGTCCATCAGTGGACCCCTCCCGGGTTCACATTCGCGTTGATCCACCTAGCTGTTCCATCCCCCTCTGTGTGAGGTGGTTCGGTTCAATCCTCCGCCCGGTAGCCTGGACCTCTTCGTGAGTCGGCTTGCCATCGTCCAGCATGACGTTAAACTGTATATCTGAACTACGTTGACTTTGATCCTCGCTAACGCGCGGTGCGTAGGAAGCCTCTACGGGGTCCAAGCTCTTCACTCCATCATCCATCCTGATCCTTACTCGGGCCGCCACATCCCAGTGGGGTCATGCCATTTCATTCCAGTCCACTTCACTCGGGAAGCCGCCCATGTGCTGGCCCCAGCTTCGGAGGTTCCCTGCAAGGGGTTCTGTCATCTGATCCACTCCTCGTGTTGATCAGTCCGATGTCGTCCCCGCTGGACGTTAAACTCGCGGCATACCCCGCGTTAAACATGGGAAGCTGAGGAAAACCTCAGGTAACGCAGTTCCCCGCACCCAGCGCGGGATGCCTCAGTCCATCACGCCTTCGAGAAGCCCTATTAGGGACGGAAGGCATACATGCAGAGCCGCAGTGTTAAGACACGCCCCCAGCACCCAGAGCTACCCGGTCTCCTCACCACAGGTTGCTGCCCCTACCAGACCCCTTGGAGCATCTGGGCGGAAGCAGCGTAATTAACCGGTGTCCATGAAGATATGGCGCCGAGAACGAGATTCACGAACATTCTTAAATCTATGAGGGAGACCCGGATTAGGCGACGAGTTCCGAGGAGACGTCCACGGAAGGACGAGCCGACATCCCATCATCCCGGTTTCGATCAAGGAGCAGACGTCCCTGAATAAGGGACGGATGCCGCCCGCCTTTGGAAAGCGGGACCGCGGGGCCATAAGCCGCGCTCCCATCCGCTCGGGTCGACGGGAGCACGCGCGAACGCGTCCTGGCGGAACAGCGTCGGAACGGAAACCCGACGCACATCCGCACCGAAACAGAAAAATGGTGAACCCGGCGTGAATCTCTTCTCCTCAATACGAAGACCGATAGCTTTCGGAGGTGTTGGAAGACTAGCATGTTGCCCGACCAAGCATTCCGCACCGGGGCACGGAACCCGCCAGGGGCTGGGGAAGGGAAATCGGGCACTTCGTCTCACGACGTCGATGGCCTGGGTTCCCCCCACGGAAGGCATCGTGGCACTAATGATCGGATGTCGATTTCTTTTCCTGTCAGTATTAATGGGTTCTTCTCCCTCTCTTCAGGAATCAGGTCGCCCAATCCAGTGCCCGATCACTGCCCTCCCACTGGCGTAGGGGTAGGGGAAACACCGTTGCGGCTACTCCGCGCTGTCCCGCCCGTTCCATAGCCGTCCCAGCAGCCGCAGCTGCGGGACAACCATGCCCTCTCTCCCCCACGGAGGTCATCCAGAGAAGGGTGATCAACAACTTGGTATGGAGATATGAGGAAGAGGGAGTCATCCCCACCAGGTTCATGGCTCGCCTAGACCTCGAGGAAGCTGCACCTCGCCACCAACGCCGCCCCCGAGGGCCGCGTAGGGAGGCACCGCTGCCTACCTCTACGTCCAACCGCTTCGGGAGTTTATCCCCGGAACGCTCCGACAGATCCTTCCCCTATGAGGATGAGGTGGAGGATGTCCGGGACCACCCTATCCGTGATTCGCTCCAGGGATCCGCGATAAGGGCTCCTGCTAGGCCACGTCGACACCACCGACAGGCCTCTCAAGTCGAAGAACGGGCTCTCCACCTGCCTGCGCCGCTGATCCCGACTCATCTGTCCTGACGCCAACGTCGGGCGCGAGCGGAAGAGGATGCCCACCTTGGGGCCCTAGCAACAGCGGCCGCGTTGGCCCAAACCACTGCTGGCTCCAGTCACCAGGCCCCTGCGCATCCTGAGCAGGGGCACTTCTATGCCCGACCTGGATCGAGGCCCCGACCGCCCCAAAGGCAGGTTGGGTTGACTCTCCTGGTTGCTGGTACAGGCAATAGCCACCGCGGACCACCTCGCGGTAGCGCTATTCACTAGCAGGGTCTACTTCGTGTGGCCGATCCAAGAGGCATGGGTGATCCCACCTTCCGATCCCGGCCGGAGGCCTACCCGGAAGCATCTCTCCCCATGTCCCCTTTGATATCTGTCCCGGTGCTCCTCGCACCTTGGTTTCCAGTCCTCTTGGCCCCAGCATCGGTGCGGCCAGGGGACGCCAGGACAAAGATCAGCCATGCCCCGAAGAACCACCCAGGGGCAGGAAGGCGAGGCGTCGACCTAGAGGGGGGAATGTTACGGAATTCCGGACAGAGATCCGACCGGTTCGTTTCTCTGATACAGAGGCGAGGTATGATTCGGCGACAGAGCCCTCCCCCCGATCTCGCCAGTCAGGGGCAGGGGTAGGAATGCGGCATGACAGCCTCGTACTCCCCGAGAGCGAGATCGATATGATCCCCGCTTCTCTCCGAAGGTATATCCGGAGTAGAGAGGGCCTGGTAGACCCCCAAGGATCAAGCTTGCGGTTGGTACCGGCCCCTCTGGAAGCACCTTCTGCCTCGATCGGAGAAGCCGGAGACCTTTTCTGGGGACCGACAGTCGTGCCACGATCCAGTGCACCCTCGGCGAGCACCGACGCTACGGCAGGATGTTCGCTCGCCGGCCCGTCCTATCGTGATGTGGTAGTTGGGGCACCGCAACCCTCAGAGGGCGGCCCGGGATATGGAGGCCAATCGGCCTGCTCGCCGTATTCACCGCCGGCCAGCCCACCGGCCCAGCGGCCCGCCTCGGCACCACTGCCGGTTCCCCGTCTATTCCCAGTCACTGAAGGGGACCAAGAAGACCTGGGTCCCGAGTTTGAGTCGTGGAGCTTCTGGACCGTCCTTGCAGAGGGCCACTTCCCTTAGAAGTTTTGGCCAGTCGCAGGACCGGACTTTGATGCACCCGAATCGCTCACCCCGGATGAGTTCGAATGCTTCCGCTGAACTCTCCGGGAGACTCACTCCCTTCTTCACCGCCTACAAATTCCATATCCCGGGAGTCAAGCGCACCTGGAGGATATTGGTGAGCAGTGCCGCCAGATTGACCTGGCCACGCTCCCCGCGGTTCGGCACCCCGGGTCATTTGGGCACCACGAGGCCCTCCAACAACGATGCGTTGAGTGTTTTCAAGTACTCCGCAAGGTTATCGAGGAAGCCACCCCCCACGTGTATATCCGTGTATGGGGGTAGTACGCTGCCCTACCCTTCAGTGTGATTCGCCGAGAGCCCGATTCTCTGGGTGGCCCTGAGGGTACACCCCCAGGGACGGGAACGGTCAATATGGCTGACCTGTCGGGAGAGGGGAACGACTTGGAACTTCTCGATGGGGGCTCTACCCCCGAAGACAAGCCATCATTGGATCCGTCAGTGAGGGTTACTCGTCACCAGAGGAGCCTCCTGGGTCTCCCCGCACCCACTGAAGCACTGACGTTGAGCCGAAACATCGGCGAAGGTAAAGAGAACGGAGGGGCTATAAAGCCCGCCGACCCATCTGCCTCCATGCAGAGGGAAGAAGAGGATCCCGAGAAGGTCACGCTACGTCAATAGCTCACCGAGCAGAAGAAGCTAGTTGACCAGCTCCTCGCTGAGCGCGCTGCAGAACGGCGGCCTGACTACGGTGATCCTAGGCCAGGACAGCAGGGACAGGAACAACCGCTCCTCAACGAGACTCTCCCAGGTAACCGTGATTATGCTGTGTTTGCCGACGGGGGAGAGGCCATTGCCTATGGCAAGAGGGCGCGGTATGTTTCACCACACCCTCCCGAGCGGCATGACTACCTGAGAGACCCTGCTCGGATTCCTCCCGCTGCCCCAAGGGCCGCTCTGCCCGCCATCCCACGAGCTGCCGAGTTCGACGACCCGATTGAAGGGCCATGCAATACGCTCGTGGTTAGAGATCCTCGCCAGGACTGGAACCCATGTCCGGACGATCCGATGGCGGCACTCATTGCCCGCTTGGAAGCCTTGTAGACTCGGCAAGTGGCGATCCCACCAGACGTCAAGCCATACCCAGCATGGGTGGATGACATGCCGGCACCTCCGGGATTCAGGAACCCCACTTTCTCCCCCTTCAACGGGACTGGAGATCTGCCATAGCATTTGGCCCATTTCAACTCGAGGTGCGGGCCTATGTTGGGAACTCCGGTGCAGCAGGAGGCCGCTAAGCTTCGCTGCTTCGTCCAGACACTGGAAGGGCCAGCATTTGTCTGGTACAGCCAGCTCCCCGTCGGGTCGATAACTAGCTGGGATGACCTTCGTAGACAGTTCCTATACTAGTTCAGTTCTACGACCCGGAAGATGAGTATCGCAAACCTCTTCAAGTGCAAGCAAAGGCCTGATGTGCGAGTCGCGGATTTCGTCGCACGATTGAAGGGTCTTGCGTATTCCCTTGACATGCCATTGACTCAGGAGCAGTTGCTGACAATGTGCGTCGGGAACGTCAAGACCGAGCTGGTCCCTTCCTTGATCACTCAGAATTACCCCGGAGGGTTCAGGGACTTCTCAGACAAAGCTCAACGTCTTGAGGAAGCCCTGCAACAGGCCAGTCAGGCACACCCGCTGCCACCTATGATCCCTGCAAGGAGAGTCAGCAGGGCTGAGCTCACTGCTGTTGCCCAGATAGAGGCCCCCAGGCAGTTGGAGTTGCTGCCGGTGAGGCCAGCTCCACAGCCTCACAGGAATCTGCCTCCACGGGCTCATTTCCCGGCCCAGCAGCGGCAGCCCCAGAACCGGCCGGCCCCTCCGCGTAATGTACCGCCACAACCCAGGCGAGATAATCAGGGTCCACCTCCCCGGCAGGCCCCTCCAGCCCCTCGTCAAGACAATGCTCCCAGGGCCCCGCGATACCTGACTTACTCATTTCACGAGGATCAGGTCCTCGGTTTTTTCCGGAGCGCCCTGGAGCAGAGGATTGTGCGACTGCCTGAGTGTTGGAGGCCAGAAGAGGCACATCTCACGGATAACCCCCGCTACTGCCCTTACCATCGGGCCCTGGGGCACACCATCCGGCGGTGCTACGTGTTTAAGGACTGGCTCCAAGACTAGATTAACAACAATGTAATCAGGTTGGGCCCAACTCCAGCACAAGTGGCGGGTGTGTTCGTGGGATCAGATGACGATAGTGGCGACGAGGACGAATGGCAGCTGGTCTCTGACCGCGGATCCCAGAAGTATAATAACTGGATGGCCCGCAAGACGATCATGCGCGCCCATGGAATCATCCGTGCATGCTTGAATCAGCCTGAGCCCCCAGAATCTATGGGTGCTGCTTCGGCATCGTCGTCCCAGCCTGCCTCTTCTGAGAAGAGCAAACGGCGGCGGCGCAAGAAGGAAGAGTGCGCCC
Organism: Viscum album; assembly: GCA_963277665.1. NCBI lineage: Eukaryota > Viridiplantae > Streptophyta > Magnoliopsida > Santalales > Viscaceae > Viscum > Viscum album. Next base: position 1,916,105,094 of record OY728148.1, on the reverse strand, counting down.
CGCCAGTTCCGCCACTATCCCGCACTCTCGGCAATTTCATGCCCCTGGAGATGGGGGTCCCTCCTCGGATCCTCTCGGTGATGAATGATTCGTCCGATGACAGTGTTGGGTACGCTTCGGTTAATACCGTCGAGCTGGTAAATCCCTTTTCGGTTCCCGGCGTTGTAGAACACCAGGTGGACCTCCCTAGTGTCCCCGGTCGTCGCCACCATCGGAGGAACCGAAACAACAGGAGTCGTTGGGGCACGACATTTGGTACCTACAGTCAGGCCGTGCACGCCACTGAGACTAGGCAGCAGGCTCAAAACCGAGCTCAGCGCGCGCAGCCCCCCCATCCAGGGATGACGGCTTCGCCTCCGCCACTGTTTGTGGTGTGGGACCAGGCAGAACCACCTCATCCGTGCCGCGACCAGCTCCGTCCTGCCACGAGTCCATCCCGGCCTCCTGACCCCAGTACGGGGACCACTTCCCGGGCTTCAACCAGTGAACAACGAGATGCGCCAAGCACCAGTCGGCCGCCGGTCCAACCGAAAAGGCCCGTCATGCCTCCAACCGCAGAGCAACCTCCTGCAACCAGGGGCTTGCGCTTGGCAAAAAAGTATGATGTCCTAAAGCACTTGGCCGACATACCAGCAAGGCTCTCCATCCTTGAGGCTCTGCGCATGTCACCTGAGATGCGCGAGGCGCTCGCTGAAGCCCTGAAGAGCCCCCTTCAGTTTGAGACGGAGGTTGCGGCTGCAGAGACCTTTCACACCGAAACGATTGAGGACGCCGAATGTCAGGCAGTTATCTCGTTCTCTGGTAAGGATGAAGACCCTCCTATACAGGGACACATTCGTTCACTGTATGTTACTGGCCAGTTCAATGGCCTTGAAGTCCGGCGCTGTCTTGTCGACACGGGGTCCGGGATTAACCTGATTCCAACTCGGACGCTCCGGAGATTGGGGTTGATTGAGGATGACTTGATTTCCTCCGACCTCAGGATCCAGGGGTATGACCGCACCGAGCAAACTCCGGTCGGCAAGATACGTTTGAAGACCCAGTTCGGTGACCTGGTTGCCAACACTGAATTCATGGTGGTCTCTCAGGACACCGCGTATAACGCATTGATGGGCAGGCCATGGCTCCACCTTCATGCGGCGGTTCCCTCGTCATACCACCAATGCCTTAAATACTCCCTTAATGGTCGAGTAGGCGTGCTTCAGGGGATTCCTCTCCTTTTGCCTCATGTGAAGCCCGCTATCTGGATGCGGACTATTACAAGAGAAAGGATAAGCAGATCCTGGCAGGTGAGGTTGAGCCTCTCGTTGTTGGAGGTGATCCCTGCGCAAGTTTGGATGACGCTTACGTCCTCCCGATCCATCGGTTGGACGTTGCCATGGTCTCGATGGCCTGTGAGTCTCCTGATGAGATGACCGTGACCGACCATGCCAGTACCAGCGGCCCAGCGGGATCTGGTAGCCCCAATGCAGTTTCCAACGCAGTCTCTCCCGTGGACGATCCCTCCCCGAGTGGAGAGGACGTGGAAGATGCACCCCCAGCCTTTGAGGAGGGCGTCTCCGCCACGGTCGATGAGTTAGTACAGGTGAACCTTGGAACCGAAGCAGATCCAAGACCCACATTGGTCAGTGCCGCCATGCCCTCTAAAGAGCGGCAGCAGTACATGGACTTCCTCAGATAGCACCGTGATGTGTTCGCTTGGGGCTCTGACGAGATGCCGGGGCTAGATCCTCAGGTAGCCGTCCACCGCCTTGGTCTCCCGGCGAACCATCGCGGGTTCAAGAAGCCTCCCAGGAAGATGCACCCATTCCACGGTTCTATGGTTGAGGCCGAGGTTGACAAGCTTATCAAAGACAACTTCGTGAGGGAAGTTCAGTACCCCAGATGGCTGGCCAACATTGTGCCGGTCAGGAAGAAGAACGGGCAGATCAGAGTCTGTATCGACTTCCGCGATCTCAACCGCCACTGTCCGAATGATGATTTTCCCCTTCCAGTGATAGAGTTGTTGATTGACACCACGGCAGGGTTCCAATCCCTCTCCTTCATGGATGGATACTCCGGATACAACCAAATCCGGATCGCCCCTGAGGACGAGGAGTTCACTGCCTTCAGGTCCCCCCAAGGTATCTTTTGTTACCAGGTCATGCCCTTCGGCCTGAAGAATGCAGGTGCCACCTATCAACGGGCGATGCACCGCATATTCAAGACAATCCTCGGCACACTGGTGGAATGCTACGTCGACGACTTGGTGGTCAAATCGCGCCAGCGTCAGGACCATCTCAAAGATCTTGAGAAAGTGTTCGGCTTCCTCCGGTCTCGCTGCCTGAAGATGAACCCGTTGAAGTGTGCCTTCGGGGTCACCTCCGGGAAGTTTCTTGGCTTTGTGGTAAGATACCGGGGTATTGAGATCGACCCAGAGAAAATCAGGGTGATTAGCCAGATGCCTCCCCCAAGTAACATCCGGGAACTGCAAGAGTTCCAAGGCCACTTAGCCTATATACGCCGATTCATCGCGAATCTGGCCGGCAAGTGTAAGCCCTTTTCTCGGCTCATGAAGAAAGGCGCCACCTATGTGTGGGATAAGGAGTGTCAGACCGCTTTCGAGGAAATCAAGCAGTACTTGCTTCAACCTCCGGTTTTGATGCCGCCTGTATCCGGGAAGCCGCTGGTCCTTTATGTGACCGCCCTGGAACGGTCCCTTGGTGCCCTTCTCGCCCAGAAGAACAACGAGGGAACAAGGAATAGCCTCTATTACCTCAGTCGCATGCTCCTCGATGCGGAAGTTAGGTATTCCCCCATCGAGAAGAGCTGCCTGGCGCTCGTATTTGTCGTACAGAAATTACGGCACTACTTACAGCACCACGAGGTACAGTTGGTTTCTCGGGTAGACCCGTTGAAATATATCCTGAGCCGGCCTATGTTGACTGGCCATCTAGCGCGGTGGGCTGTGATTCTCCAGCAGTTCTACATCAGGTATGTGTCTCAGAAGGCCATCAAAGGGCAAGCATTGGCAGACTTTCTGGCTGCTCACCCAACCTCCGCGGATCAGTCGCTGGATCTATGTAACACCCGAGACTTTTATTTTATATAAATCATCAAAGGAATCTTTTTCTACACAACACTTGCTTGGCTTTCTTTACACGCAATCGCGACCTTCCTCGATAGCTTGCGTCGTACGCAATACCGAGTTTCACTAATCAACAATATGCTATTAAAACTAGCCGTTATGAATAGTAATAACCACTTTTTGAAATTTTATAAATTTTATTTCTCAAAATGGAGTTCATTTTTGGACTCAGAATATCGAAATTAGCCTAGGGTGAAATTTTGGTATTTTTCTGAAAACTTTCAATTTTTGATGAATAGTGCAACCACTAAGTGGTAGGTTAAAAACTGAATTTTGCATAAAACTTAATTTTACCGCTTCTGTGAATGGAATTTCAAAAATCTGACAGACACGGTTGATATCAGTAAGTAAAATGTGGTTCAATGAGATAAAAATAAATTTTTGGTGAATAGTAACTTTTTACTATTTTTACCGCGGTTAATAGTAAATAGGGTAACTAAGGGTAAATATGATATCAATATTACCCTAACACATGTCCTAATTCTATTGGACAAGTGTAATTCGACCAAAAACAAACTTAGGAATAAAATATGACCATTTAGGCCCACTTGGATTAGATTAGGACATTTATTATTAATTTATTTAAAGAATGGTTAAAATAGTTAAATTTAAAGTTTAATAAGTAAATCATTTTCAATATGGGGTTATACATAAGATAAATTCGATTGTAAATATTCATTAGAAATCTAAAAATATTTCCTACATGATGGTATTTTATTTGTAATTTTTAGACATCAAATAATTTAATTTATTTATGACACAATGATGATGCAGTAATTATCTTATTAATGAAATATTGACATAATTGATGTTATAAACACCAAAATAAATGTAATTTGAGACTTTTTATGAATTCCACTAATTTTCTAGGTTACTATGATATATTAGTGTTGATTTAATCAACTTGGTTCGAACATATAATTCTGTTATGACTTTCACAAAAATCATATATCAAATAGTGTCAAAATTGACACAAAATAGTTTTTAAATCAAATATTATATTATTAATTGTTATTTTATACCTAAAAATCTAAGGTTCGGCCAAATGACTTAGATAAGGATATATATATATTAATAATAAACAATTTGGGGTTCGTTTGGCATGTTATAGTAAGTGTATTAACCATATAGTGAAAGAAAACAAAAAGGCATGGTAAAAGTTAAATTATTTAACTTAGAGTTAAATCTAATTGATAAGGTTAAAATAATACCCTAAACTTGTCTAAATCTTATTGGTTGATATGATTTCGACCCTTCCCCACTTTATCTTCGAAATAAGACCCTTTGGAACCATTATAAACCGATTTTGACTATTATATAAAATAATATTTTGAGATATTCCTAAGGTGCCCCTATCCTCCCTTATAAAAGGGCACCTCCTCCCCCTCCTCCTCACACCAAATTGAGCACTCAAGATCGGCCAACCCCTGCCATTTTCTCCTATACACTTCCCTAGAATAATCCTAGAGGTCCTGGTCTTCTTAAAAGACCAATCTTAGTTCCCTAAGTGGAGAATTCAAAGAGGCGTTCCAAAGAAAAGGTAATATCCATTACCGATCTTTTCAATTTCTTTCTTCTTCAACTTCTTCTTCTTTAGTTGTTTCATGATAAAGTAATAACATCAGTATTACTTACATACTGATATGTTATTATAAATATTAAACAACCCTAATTCACCTTCTATCCATCCTACGGAAAAATGAAATCACCGCGCGTGCGTACGTACGGAATACCGTCTCCACGCCGTGGTGTAATCTATTTTCCACCACCACCTTACAAGGATGGGTATAATGGTGTAATGAGTAACTATTTATGATTATTATAAAGTGATATTGATACTGAAATAATATACATAAACTCCAATACAATTCCATGATCATAGGAATGATATCATCACTCGTGCGTACGTACGGAATACCGTCTCCACGATGTGATGCGACTCGTTCTACATGATCATCATTACATAGTAATTATATAAATGAATTGAATGAATAAATATGATATATGTTACAATAATACCATTCTGGATATAAGGTATCTATAACCTTAAAAGAAGAATAAGAATTTATTCGACAAAACACACATAAGAACAAAAGGCAATAAAGACCCGAGTAACAAGTAACAATGAAATATTACTAATAAGAAGCTAAGAATATGACCATATATGATATCATATCAATATGTATGATTCTGGAATAAGTCAATAACATTATTTAAACCATTATACAGGAGCTTCGGAGACATACAAAGCAAATCGGACCTAAGGCAAGGGAAATATCACAATCTCATTTTTTTTCCGAGATTGTTTATTCGTAAGTATTTACTGGGGTGTATTTTATCATCCACATCCATGTTTCATCAATATGTAATATTATTTCCATCCACCTACAATTGTTTAAATCCATTTTTACCCTTCGGTGAGTTTTAGTAATATGTATGAAAGGAATCTTTTGTCGTTTTTCGTACGAGGTACTTTTTGACTTTTCCGACAAAAGTACGAAGAATGTTTTTTTTTAACTTATACGGCATGAATGTATTTTTAAAACATTATTTCCAAGAATCTTCCTTTAAAAGTTTTCAAGTTTATTTTTAATCAACTTCTTTTAGATTAAAATTGTATAACATGTTAAGAAAGGAAAAGTGTTTTTGAAGTAGAAAGGATATTTTCCTCAAGAATGAAGTTCAAGTATTTTATCAAAATTATTTTCCATATAAGATAATAAAAGGGTTCTGTTTTTATACCTATTATTACATGGATTTGATTATGTTGTGATGGAAATATTTTTATGAATTCCTTTATCTTATATGAATTGTTTTATGATGTCATGTTGTTTAAGAATCCCATTTTTATTACATGGGTTACGTTATGATTTATGATTTATGATTATGTGGCACACATAAGAATGGATTCATTATAAGATGGGTGGGACCTATATCTCCCTCCAATGCATTGGGTAAAGATTTTATATCTCATGAGATAGACAGGGCTGGAACGGTAGGTTATACCGGTTCAGTGAAACAGGACTGAAACGAGGGTTACTCGGTTCAGAAAGGGACTTTGTCCACTAAGATAGTCATGGCAATGAGTCATGACTAACAAGAAATGATTTTCCATGATTATGTGTGCATGCCACAAAGTTTCAAGTTTTATGTTATGATTATGGGGATCTCATTTTCACTTCTATGATTTATTCCATGTTAAGATATTATGATCTCTTTTGCAGGTTTTGATTTTCAAAAAGATATGATATGATTTTTATTTCCTTTATTTGCCCTTGCTGAGCATTTGAGCTCACCCTTTTATGTTTTCTTTTCCCCAGGTCAGGAAGATGGATATTAAGTAGAATATGCTAAAAGGTACCCTAGATATGATGAAATAAATGGGAGACACTGTAGAAGATTTATGAACCAGTTGTTTATGTTTCCCAGTTTCTAAAGACACTATACCTATACGGTCCTTTGTGGTTTTATCATATGTTGTAATAAGTGTGCTTCTATTTTTGAAGTATTAAAAATGTATGTAAAGTATGGGTCGTTATAATTGGTATCAGAGGAAAGGTATAGTCAACCTTTGGAAACTAGGATGTGAAAGCCTTAGTAAGAACCCTAAGGATAAGTCTAAGCATAGAACACAGTCTTAGTGTTTTAGAAATGGACTTGAATAACCTAGGATAAGACCTTAAGCATGAAAATTTTATTCTTGAATTATGTGGTTTTCCTATTATAATTAGTGTTGCTCACACTATTCTTCTTGGTTTTAGTCAATGGCTGGAACCCGAAGGAACCGTGTTAATGCAGAATGCGATGGGCAATGCAATGATTGTCCCCCTGAGCAACCAAATGATATGGGAGCTGGAATACAAAATCTTGTAGCCATGCTCACACAACTTTCTCAAGCTATGAATCATGGAGGACTTCCAAACGAGCAAAGGAAGGAGCAACATTCTGTTGAATCCTTCATGAGGCAACGTCCACCTTCTTTCAGCGGGTCTACTGATCCATTAGTTGCTGAACAATGGATTAGTACTACTGAAAAGATATTTTCAGTTCTTCAATGTTCTGATCATGATAAAGTCATTCTAGCAGTGTATCTTTTGGAAGGAGATGCTGATCAATGGTGGAATCTTATTAAGAATACGAGGCAAAGGGATGAAATTGAGTCTATGGAATGGGACGAGTTCAAGAACTTATTTTTCAATAAGTACTTCCCTCGTATTCTCCGAACAAAGATGGAGAAAGAGTTCCTTGAACTGAAGCAAAGGGATGATGAATATGTTAGTACCTATGAAGCAAATTTTACAAGACTTGCAAGGTACGCTTCTGGTATTATTATCCAACCTGAGAGTAAGATCGATCGATTCTTTAGTGGCTTAAAACCAAGTCTTCGAAGGGCGTTAGCCATAAGGGACTTCAATAGCTACGAGGAAATCGTTCGATGTGCTCTCAAAGTCGAGATGGAGATTGGAGTAACCCATCAGTCAGATGGGTTTGATAAGAAGAGGAAGATGGAATTCAAAGAAAAATCTAAAGAGCACACGGAAAAGAAGATGAGCTTTTCCTTATGCTCAAAGTGTGGAAAGAAACATGGAGGGAGTTGTATTAAAGGGACAAGTAAATGTTTTAAATGTGGAAAGGAAGGTCATCGGGCATTTGAATGCCGTGATAATGGGAAGAAGATGTCTAATGACGCAAACAAAGGAAGGGATACACAGAATGAACCTACTACACTTCAATGTTTCAAGTGCAAGGAGATGGGGCATTATGCCAATCAATGCCCAAATCCAAGGGTCGATGATGATGGTCGACGTCAACAAAATCTTAAGGCTAAAGACAAAGGAAAGTCACATGCAATTTCTATCAGCGATGTGGAGTACGATAACGAAGTGGTGAAAGGTACACTTACCATCCACTCTAAAGTAGCAAATGTTTTATTTGATTCTGGATCCACCCACTCTTTTATTTCTGAAAACTTTTCTAAGGGTATCATCGTATTACCTCAACAATTAGATGTTGAGTTAGCTGTGACAACACCTAATGGCACAACAGTCGCATCAAAAGTTTATAATTCTTCTCCGATCGAAGTTTGTGGGAAAGTGCTTCCTGCAAATCTTGTGATCCTTCCTTTAGTGGAATTTGATGTGATTATTGGCATGGATTGGCTTTCTCTACATGGAGCTCATATCAATTTCCAAAGAAGGGAAGTCACATTTCATATTCCAGATCAATCTGCGATCATATACCAATGCAAGGATGAACATAACCTTCCAGTGGAAATTTCTTCCATCTTATGGGTATTGATTCCACTAAATGAAGGTTATTTATCTCAAATGGTTGGTGAGAAACTCACGATAAAGAATATGCCCATTGTACGGGAGTTTGATGATGTCTTTCCGGAGGAATTACCGGGTCTTCCACCAAATCGTGAAGTTGAGTTTTCAATAGAACTCGTACCGGGTGCTTTGCCTATCTCAAAGACACCTTATAGAATGGCCCCAATTGAGTTGCAGGAATTGAAGAAGCAACTCTAAGAGAATCTTGATAAGGGATTCATATGCCCTAGTGCGTCACCTTGGGGAGCACCTGTTCTATTTGTTAAGAAGAAAGATGGATCAATGAGACTCTGCATTGATTATCGAGAACTTAACAAGATCACTATCAAGAACAAATATCCCCTCCCACGCATTGATGACTTATTTGACCAACTACGCGGAGCTCAATACTTTTCCAAGATTGATCTTCGTTCAGGGTATCATCAATTAAGGGTCAAAAGGGAGGATATACCAAAGACGGCTTTCCGTACAAGGTATGGACACTATGAATTCATAGTAATGCCATTTGGTCTTACTAATGCCCCTGCTATCTTCATGGATCTAATGAATAGAGTCTTTAGAGACTATCTTGATCAATTTGTGGTAGTCTTTATAGACGATATTCTTGTCCATTCAAAGAGCAAGGAAGAGCATGAAGATCACTTGAGAATTATATTGAAGACCCTGAGAAAGGAGAAGCTTTATGCCAACTTTACCAAGTGTGAATTTTGGCTTCAAAAAGTTTCATTTTTGGGTCACATAATCTCAAAAGAGGGGATATCTGTGGATCCAGCAAAAACAGAAGTTATCGAAAGATGGTCGAGACCAACCACAGTAATTTAGATCCGAAGTTTTCTTGGTTTGGCTGGATATTATCGACGTTTTGTAAAAGATTTTTCACGATTATCTAATCCACTCACCAAGTTGACTCGGAAAGGAGTTAAGTTTGTCTGGACAGAGGAATGTGAAGAGAATTTCAAGGAGTTGAAAAGAAGGTTATCCAGTGCACCTGTGCTCACACTGCCTTGTAGTGGAGAAAGGTATGTGATCTACAGTGATGCATCCAAGAAGGGATTGGGGTGTGTTCTTATGCAAAATGATATGGTGATAGCTTATGCCTCACGACAGTTGAAAATCCATGAGCAAAATTACCCAACACATGATTTGGAGTTGGCTGCGGTAATCTTTGCATTAAAGATTTGGAGGCATTACCTTTATGGTGAAAGGTGTGATATTTATACTGATCATAAAAGTTTAAAGTATATTTTCACACAAAAGGAGCTGAATATGCGCCAAAGAAGATGGTTGGAGCTGATTAAGGATTATGACTGCTCAATCCATTACCACCCTGGGAAAGCAAACAAGGTGGCAGATGCATTAAGTCGACAAGACCATGCTAGTTTTTCCATGATGAGGATCACAAAAGATCCAATATTTATGGATTTACAAAGGATGGATCTTTGAATTATAATGGAAAGGGAAAAATATTATCTTTCTCAAATGAATGTTCAACCATCTATACATGTGAAGATTAAAGAGGCACAGAAAGAAGATGCCGAGTTACAAAAGAAGGTGAGAAATGTTCCTGAATTCAACCTTGATTGTGATGGGATAATAAAGTTCAGGAATCGGGTTTGTGTTCCTCCCATCCCCGAATTAAAGAAGGAGCTGCTGGATGAGGCTCATAGTTCATCATTCTCTATTCATCCTGGAAGCACGAAGATGTATAGGGACCTGAAAGAGTACTTCCGGTGGGATGGCCTGAAAAGAGATGTTGCTGAATATGTCTCTCGATGCTTGATTTGTCAACAAGTTAAAGCTGAGAGACAGAAGTCTAAGGGGATGTTACAACCATTACCCATACCCGAATGGAAATGGGAAAACATCACTATGGACTTTGTCACAGGATTTCCTAAAACATCCAAAGGCAATAATCCTATCTGGGTCATAGTTGATCGTCTTACAAAGTCTGCACACTTCATTCCTATTAGAGAGGATTTCTCTCTAGATCAGCTTGCCAGGATATATGTAAAGGAATTGGTAAGATTGCATGGAGTACCACTTTCTATTATATCTGATCGGGATCCGAGATTTACCTCGAAGTTCTGGCGAAGTCTTCAGCATACTCTGGATACAGAGTTGAGTTTCAGCACTGCTTATCATCCCCAGACAGACGGTCAGTCTGAGAGAACAATTCAAACCCTAGAAGATATGTTAAGAGCTTGCTCTATGGATTTCAAAGGAGGTTGGGATCAACACCTACCTTTGGTGGAATTTTCTTATAATAATAGCTTTCACTCCAGTATTCAGATAGCTCCTTATGAAGATCTCTATGGAAAGAAATGCAGGACTCCAACTTGCTGGGATGAAGTTGGGGAAAGAAAGCTATTAGAACCTGATCTCGTTGATGAAATGGCAGAAAAGGTTAGATCTATTCAACAACACATAAGAGCAGCTCAGAGTCGACAGAAAAGTTATGCCGACAACCGAAGAAAAGACCTAGAGTTTGAAGTGGGTGATAAAGTGTTCTTACGAATATCTCCCTGGAAGAGGGTTATGAGATTTGGAAAGAAGGGGAAGTTGAGCCCTAGATATATCGGTCCTTTCGAAATACTGGATCGTGTTGGGAAGGTAGCTTACCGATTGGCGCTTCCACCGAATCTCTCTCAAGTTCATGATGTGTTCCACGTATCTCTCCTGAGAAAGTACATACCAGATCCTTCACATGTACTCAGCTCAGAAGTTGTACCGCTGGAGCAAGATCTTTCTTATGAAGAACAGCCGATAGAGATTCTGGATCGTAGCGAAAAAGTTCTACGAAACAAGACCACTCGCTTGGTGAAAGTTTTATGGAGGAACCACCAACTTGAAGAAGCTACATGGGAGCTTGAAGATATGATGAGGGAGAAGTATCCTCATTTGTTTGTTACAAAGTGATGAATTTTGAGGGCGAAATTCTTTTTAAGGGGGGTAGAATGTAACACCCGAGACTTTTATTTTATATAAATCATCAATGGAATCTTTTTCTACACAACACTTGCTTGGCTTGCTTTACACGCAATCGCGACCTTCCTCGATAGCTTGCGTCGTACGCAATACCGAGTTTCACTAAACAACAATATGCTATTAAAACTAGCCGTTATGAATAGTAATAACCACTTTTTGAAATTTTATAAATTTTATTTTTCAAAATGGACTTCATTTTTGGACTTAGAATATCGAAATTAGCCTAGGGTGAAATTTTGGTATTTTTCTGAAAACTTTCAATTTTTGATGAATAGTGAAACCACTAAGTGGTAGGTTAAAAACTGAATTTTGCATAAAACTTAATTTTACCGCTTCTGTGAATGGAATTTCAAAAATATGACAGACACGGTTGATATCAGTAAGTAAAATGTGGTTCAATGAGATAAAAATAATTTTTTGGTGAATAGTAACTTTTTACTATTTTTACCGCGGTTAATAGTAAATAGGGTAACTAAGGGTAAATATGATATCAATATTACCCTAACACATGTCCTAATTCTATTGGACAAGTGTAATTCGACCAAAAACAAACTTAGGAATAAAATATGACCATTTAGGCCCACTTGGATTAGATTAGGACATTTATTATTAATTTATTTAAAGAATGGTTAAAATAGTTAAATTTAAAGTTTAATAAGTAAATCATTTTTAATATGGGGTTATACATAAGATAAATTCGATTGTAAATATTCATTAGAAAGATAAAAAGATTTCCTACATGATGGTATTTTATTTGTAATTTTTAGACATCAAATAATTTTATTTATTTATGACACAATGATGATGCAGTAATTATGTTATTAATGAAATATTGACATAATTGATGTTATAAACACCAAAAATAAATGTAATTTGAGACTTTTTATGAATTCCACTAATTTTCTAGGTTACTATGATATATTATTGTTGATTTAATAAACTTGGTTTGAACATATAATTCTGTTATGACTTTCACAAAAATCATATATCAAATAGTGTCAAAATTGACACAAAATAGTTTTAAAATCCAATATTATATTATTAATTGTTATTTTATTCCTAAAAATCTAAGGTTCGGCCAAATGACTTAGATAAGGATATATATATTAATAATAAACAATTTGGGGTTCGTTTGGCATGTTATAGTAAGTGTATTAACCATATAGTGAAAGAAAACAAAAAGACATGGTAAAAGTTAAATTATTTATCTTAGAGTTAAATCTAATTGATAAGGTTAAAATAATACCCTAAACTTGTCTAAATCTTATTGGTTGATAGGATTTCGACCCTTCCCCACTTTATCTTCGAAATAAGACCCTTTGGAACCATTATAAACCGATTTTGACTTTAATATAAAATAATATTTTGAGATATTCCTAAGGTGCCCCTCTCCTCCCTTATAAAAGGGCACCTCCTCCCCCTCCTCCTCACACCAAATTGAGCACTCAAGCTCGGCCAAACCCTGCCATTTTCTCCTCTCCACTTCCCTAGAATAATCCTAGAGGTCCTGGTCTTCTTCAAAGACCAATCTTAGTTCCCTAAGTGGAGAATTCAAAGAGGCGTTCCAAAGAAGAGGTAATATCCATTACCGATCTTTTCAATTTCTTTCTTCTTCAACTTCTTCTTCTTTAGTTGTTTCATGATAAAGTAATAACATAAGTATTACTTAAATACTGATATGTTATTATAAATATGAAACAACCCTAATTCACCTTCTATCCATCCTACGGAAAAATGAAATCATCGCGCGTGCGTACGTACGGAATACCGTCTCCACGCCGTGGTGTAATCTATTTTCCACCACCACCTTACAAGGATGGGTATAATGGTGTAATGAGTAACTATTTATGATTATTATAAAGTGATATTTATACTGAAATAATATACATAAACTCCAATACAATTCCACGATCATAGGAATGATATCATCACTCGTGCGTATGTACGGAATACCGTCTCCACGATGTGATGGGACTCATTCTACATGATCATCATTACATTGTAATTATATAAATGAATTGAATGAATAAATATGATATATGTTACACTAATACCATTCTGGATATAAGGTATCTATAACCTTAAAAGAAGAATAAGAATTTATTCGACAAAACACACATAAGAACAAAAGGCAATAAAGACCCGAGTAACAAATAACAATGAAATATTACTAATAAGAAGCAAAGAATATGACCATATATGATATCATATCAATATGTATGATTCTGGAATAAGTCAATAACATTATTTAAACCATTATACAGGAGCTTCGGACACATACAAAGCAAATCGGACCTAAGGCAAGGGAAATATCACAATCTCATTTTTATCCGAGATTGTTTATTCGTAAGTATTTACTGGGGTGTATTTTATCATCCACATCCATGTTTCATCAATATGTAATATTATTTCCATCCACCTACAATTGTTTAAATCCATTTTTACCCTTCGGTGAGTTTTAGTAATATGTATGAAAGGAATCTTTTGTCATTTTTCGTACGAGGTACTTTTTGACTTTTCCGACAAAAGTACGAAGAATGTTTTTTTTAACTTATACGGCAAGAATGGATTTTTAAAACATTATTTCCAAGAATCTTCCTTTACAAGTTTTCAAGTTTATTTTTAATCAACTTCTTTTAGTTTAAAATTGTATAACATGTTAAGAAAGGAAAAGTGTTTTTGAAGTAGAAAGGATATTTTACTCAAGAATGAAGTTCAAGTATTTTATCCAAATTATTTTCCATCTAAGATAATAAAAGGGTTCTATTTTTATACCTATTATTACATGGATTTGATTATGTTGTGATGGAAATATTTTTATGAATTCCTTAATCTTATATGAATTGTTTTATGATGTCATGTTGTTTAAGAATCCCATTTTTTTTACATGGGTTACGTTATGATTTATGATTTATGATTATGTGGCACACATAAGAAAGGATTCATTATAAGATGGGTGTGACCTATATCTCCCTCCAATGCATTGGGAAAAGATTTTATATCTCATGAGATAGACAGGGCTGGAACGATAGGTTGTACCGGTTCAGTGAAACAGGACTGAAACGAGGGTTACTCGGTTCAGAAAGGGACATTGTCCACTAAGATAGTCATGGAAATGAGTCATGACTAACAAGAAATGATTTTCCATGATTATGTGTGCATGCCACAAAGTTTCAAGTTTTATGTTATGATTATGGGGATCTCACTTTCACTTCTATGATTTATTCCATGTTAAGATATTATGATCTCTTTTGCAGGTTTTGATTTTCAAAAGGATATGATATGATTTTTATTTCCTTTATTTGCCCTTGCTGAGCATTTGAGCTCACCCTTTTATGTTTTCTTTTCCCCAGGTCAGGAAGATGGATATTAAGTAGAATATGCTAAAAGGGACCCTAGATATGATGAAATAAATGGGAGACACTGTAGAAGATTTATGAACTAGTTGTTTATGTTTCCCAGTTTCTAAAGACACTATACCTATACGGTCCTTTGTGGTTTTATCATATGTTGTAATAAGTGTGCTTCAATTTTTGAAGTATTAAAAATGTATGTAAAGTATGGGTCGTTATAATCTAGGATTTCCTGATGAGGCCGTTCTCTCGGTCGATCGTGCCGATCCATGCTGGCAGATGCACTTTGACGGTGCCTCCCGGAGCCCCACCGGTAGGAGACATGATGATCCTAAGCTCAACAAAGTGGGTTTGGGTATTGTCTTAATTACCCCGGCACAAGCCGTGATTCCATACTCTTTCCTGTTGTCAGAGGACTGTAACAACAACGTGGCGGAATACCATGCCCTCATCACTGGCCTCGAGTTAGCTCTCGAGATCGACGTGCCCCATCTGTGTGTGAAAGGGGACTCCGAGATGGTCGTTAAGCAGATCAATGGAGACTATGTTGTCAGGAAGCTGGAACTTGTGCCATTGCTGGAGTGCACCCTCCTCCTGATGGCCCAGTTCCCTTCTCGGCCAGAAATTGTCCATATTCCCCGGTCACAGAACGGTCGAGCAGATGCTTTGGCCAGCCTTGCTGCGTCACTCGCAGAGCCTGAACAGGACAACCTGATCGTCCGCATGATGCACCACAGGCTCATCGCTCCCGTTATCCTGGAGGGAGATCGCGGCCCGTCGGTAAGTAATCTCACCACGGTTTCCCCTGTGCCTGGAGCCCCGAGTACCACAGATATGGCAGTCGAACCAGCCCCTGATTGGAGGATGCCTTTGGTTGAGTACCTCCAACATGGCATTCTCCCATCGGATCGGGCCGAGCGCGAGCGAGTTCGACGCCGCGCATCGCAGTTTGTCCTCCAGAGCAGTCCCGGCCTGGAGCAGATCCTCTATAGACGCGGATTTGATGGTGTTTCCTCCACTTCCTTCAGAGAGTTGAGATCCCACGAGTCATGCAAGAGGTTCATACTGGTTCATTCGGTTCCCACCAGACTGGGCCGAAGCTGTCCCACCAGATTCGGAGGTTGGGATACTTCTGGCCCTCCATGATCCATGACTGCATCGAGTACGCCAGGAAGTGACATGCGTGCCAGGTTCACGCGAACTCTGTGCATCGGCCGCCGGAGACTCTCCATACCACCAGGTATTCTTGTCCCTTTGCAGTCTGGGGGATGGACGTTGTGGGACCTTACCCTCTGGCGACGGCTCGCCAGTGCCGGTTCATTCTGACCGCCACGGACTTCTTCTCCAAATGGGCAGAGGTGATTCTGCTCAGAGAGGTCAAATCCTGTTCTATCGCTGACTTCGTGACCTCCAACATCATTTATCGATTTGGAGTGCCTCACGTTATCCTCACGGATAACGGAGCCAATTTCCGAGCAGCCGAGTTGAAGAAGTTGTACGCCAAGTACTACATTCGCTCGAACCATACATCTCGCTATCATGCGCAGGCAAATGGACAGATTGAGGCGTTTAACAAAACCCTCTCTAACATTCTACAAAAGATGGTTGGTCAGAACAAGAAGAGTTGGCCGGACAAGCTCCCCAATGCCCTTTGGGCTTATCGGACGACGACTCGCAATTCCACCCAGATGACCCCTTATTCGCTGGTGTATGGAGCTGAGGCCGTCCTGCCCATGGAGATCAAGTTACCATCCTTGCACACTACGGTCTACGACCAGCAAGCGCCAGACAGAGCTGCTGAAGCCCGTCTAGTCGAGTTGGAAGCACTGGATTAGAATAGGCTTCGCGCTTTGCACAACTTGGAGAGGCATCAAAGCAGAATGGCTCGAGCTTTCAATAAGAAGGTTCGCCTCCGCTCTTTCCTGCAGGGTGACCTAGTACTGGCCCTAAGAGCACCAATGATCCCCGGTAGGAAGCCTCCCAAGTTGGAGCCCAAGTGGGAGGGACCTTTTGTCGTCCACAAGGTCTATCCCAATGGCGCGTACTCCCTAGCGACTACGGATGGTGAGCGTGTTACTCCTCCCACCAGCGCTAGGTTCCTCATGCAGTACTTTGCCTGAGTGCACTTCGTCCCGCACGACGTTAAACTGCATTTGTCCCGTATGATGCTAAACTGCACCACGTCCGAGCTACAAGACATTAAACTGTTCAGCATTCGTCCTGCATGACGCTAAACTGCACCTCAAGAACTACGTGCGGCTTGATTCCCATCCTTATGGGATATGTAGGACCTCCTAAACATTCATGTTTCAGGCCCAGCCCCATCCTTCGGGAATTTCCATCCCATCTCGGGCCCTTGGCCCAAGTGCCTCTGGGTATGCGGCGTATGGTGTGAACGCGGGGCTATGCCCTCATTCACGTCGGTTTGCTCGCCACGCTGTACGCCCCCCACGTTTGGGGATGCCTTCCGCTCCCCCCTTTATTTTTCGTCCTACATGACGTTAAAATGCCTCTCAAGAACTGCGTACGGCTTGATTCCCATCCTTATGGGATACGTAGGACCGCCTGAACATTCATGTTTCGGGCCCAGCCCCATTTCCCGGGAATCTCTATCCTGCGTTGGGCCTCTGGCCCAAGTTCCCCTCCTTTTTGTGCGAGGCGTATGGCGTGAGCGGGGGATTGTGTCCTCATTCACGTCGGTCTACTGGTCACGCCGTACACCTCCCCCGTGTGTGGGACTACCTCACACCCCTCATCGTCCTGCATGACGTTAAACTGCCTCTCAAGAACTATGTACGGCTTGATTCCCATCCTTATGGGATACGTAGGACCGCCTGGACGTTTGTGTTTCAGGTCCAGCCCCGTCTTTTGGTTGCTCTCAGGGTGAGTCCTCCGACCCTTTCCGGTGATCTGTTAACATGTTTTGGGTACTCCGGTCTATGACCTATAGTGTCGGATTCAATCCCGACAAGTCATGTGTTACTTGTCAGGACTCGCGCTTCCTCTTGTTCGGGCCTTCACTCAAAGGGATCCTCATTAGCGGTTTGGATACGATGCCTCAGTGCTCTCCTACCGCTCCGGGTCGATTTACCGGCGGGTCCTAGGCCGCAAATCGATATGAATCCTGCGCTTGAGCGGTTGATGCTCGTTTTCTTGCCTCATCCTGGGTTGACGCGATCGGATGTTGTGTTGAGAATATGGTCAGCAACATCCTTGATCGCCATGTCGGCTCTTTCAGGCTCTGAACATTGATTGCACAGTCCTCATCACACTCCGCCTTTGTGCGTTGTAGTGGAATCTTGACACTCTCTCTCTTCATACTGACCTTCAGTACACCTCTACACGTTAGGCAGGCCAACCAGGGTAATGGTGTCTTTCGAGGCTCCCACGATCTGAGCACCAAGGATATGTGCTAATGTCCTCCCTAAGGGCCATGTGTAGCTAGACCCTCGTCCCCATGAGGATGAATGAGTTTCCCGAACAATCGGGTTCTGGGCCCAGCATAGCTGGAGGCTAGCATCTCTGCCCCTCAGTTGATAGACATATGCAGGCCCCTATCCCGGGATCCTTCTCCTAGAATTGTGCGTGACCGCAGGGCTGGGATGTGACCCCACCTCCGCTGTGTCCGCCGTACCGCAATAAGAAGATTCCTCCATGGTCCGAGCCACATGACCTTAAACTGTGTTGCTTGGTCTTACCACACGACCGTAAACCGTGATCGTCTTGGCCGCCCGACGAGAAACGACATTGCATTGTGATGTTCTCCTCAGGGGACACTCACGTTGGGCGCTGGTTAATAACCACGCCATTTATCAATGCCTTTCATGGCTTGATTATTGTGCCGACGCCAGAGATTTCTTAATCACAGGCATGTCGCTGCACAAAGAAAAACCATCCATCTTTAAGGACAAACAAGAAATATCAAATACCGCTTCTTTTGGGTGTGAGGGCCAGACCCACACCCCTCCCCGCACTGGTGCCCGATTGTGCCGCGCCGCGCTTCAAGAACTACGTGTGGCTTGATTCCCATCCTTATGGGATATGTAGGAACGCCTGGATGTTTGAAACTTCGGGTCCAGCCCCCACCTCTTAAATATTCCCCCTTCTCTTGGGAATCTGCTGCCTTCGGGTCACCCTCAAGGCGTGTCCCTCGACCCCTTGCAGTGGTCCACCGGTGTCAAGAGTACTCTGGTCTATTGCCAGGAGGGTCAGGTTCAGCTTGGTCAGGTTCCTTCCACCTTTTAGGCTTCATGCTCCCCTTCATTCGGACCCATCGCCTACACCCTGGGTGGAACCCCCGTGAGCGGTCTTCATACAATGTCTCAGTGCTCTCCCACCGATCCGGGCTGGTGCCCCAAGGGCCTTGGGCAGCAAATCGATATGAATCCTACGCTTGAGCGGTTGATGCTCGTTTGATGCCTCATTCCATCAACAGTCAGTGCGATATTGATGCTGCTTTTCCGCCACGGTCGGCAGTACTCCCATATCATTACGCTGGTGCCCCGAGTCCTTGAGTGAATGGCCGCATGATTCACATTCCGTTTTCCACCCCCCATTCTGACCAGGCAAAATCTCGGCACTCTTGACAATATCCCTCAGTGCATCTTCCCATATCCAGGGGATAGGACCACGATGTGGCGTACTTTGAGGTCCCTATGGTCCGAGCTCTAAGACATTAAACTAAGATCTGCCCCTATGGTCCGAGCTCTACAACCTTAAACTAAGATCTCCCTAATCGGGGTTCTACGTCCTGCATGATGTTAAACTACACTTTCAGAACTACGTGTGGCTTGATCTCCAGCCTGATTGAGTACGTAGGAACGCCCGGGCATCTCGGCTCGGGTCCAGCCTCAGGGATCGCTATGTCCCGCCCCTCCTCGTCGCCGGTCGTTTGGCCTGGCTTCTGGTAGAGTGGTGCGGTTGTGATATTCTCCCTGACTCAGCTCGAGATGCCCCATTGTAATGATGGGAAGCGATAGTTTCCTCGTCAAAGAGGTTCTGTCTGAGAATTGGGGTGATACACGACCAGATTAGTGCACCCGCCTAATACGCTTTCCCCACGGTGGCGCAATTTTGGGAGCATTGGATTCTGTCCGAACAAATCATCACTTCGCCCCATGCTTCGCATGCCCTTTTGATCTGGATTTCCACCCTTGTGTCTGAAGGAACCCCCAAAGCGGTATTGATGATGACATGTGATCCGCCTCCTACAAAATGAATGATGACTTTTGGTCCGTCTATTGCGGTAGTATGGTCGATTGATCCATTGTCTGCTTGCCGCCTTGGGCATTTCCTGGAAGGCCGACCGTCGTGGATTTCTGAATTCGGGACACGCGATTCACCCTTTCTCATTTCCCTATGTTCGGATAAAATATCAACGCCCCTAGCGTTGTCCCGCTCATGTGTCGGAACAAGTTGGGGGGGATGGTACATTGATTAGGTCTGAGGTCTCCCTTCCTAGGAATGACCTCCATCTCTTCTTTAGAAATCCAGGCCCAATTGTGGATGCCTGAAGCTTGGTTAACGCTCCCGCACGACAATGGATTGTGGTTGAGCACGTTATGCCAAAAGATGCAGATAAATATATTGTTTCATAAAAATCGATCGAGGTATTGAGTAGCGGAACCAAAATATTCTGGGAATGGCAAAAACAAATACCCTAGGGATTAGCGTGCTGAATGAATCTTTCTAACGCCGCTACCCTTTGGCTGGCGGCCTCCAGGGCTGCTTCTCGCTCTCTGCATGTCGTCTCTTCATCGGCAGTCGCAGCACGTAGCTCGCCGATCCTGGCTTGTACACGCTCCCTCTCGACTTGAAGTGTGACCATCTGGTGGCCCGCCTCCGTCAGCTGTACCTGGGCGTCATCCAGCTGGGCCGTCAATTGCTCCACAAGCTCAGTGCACGCTGCGACGAAGGCCTCCTTCTCTGCCGCCTGCCCTTTGAGGCGCCGGACTTCCTGCTCCGCCACGAGGAGCGCCCGCGTGTTCTCTGACATGTCCCGATGTTGTGCGACGTCGGCACGCCGGCGGCTCTCGCGCATCTTTTCGGCCATGAAATCACGGACCGTCAGATGGAGGCATCGAGCATCAGCTCCCCCGGCACACAGGAAGTGCAGACAGGTTTGAAGTGATCCCATGCGCCCCAGCCACTCCGATGAGGGTCGCTTGAGGAAGCGCTGGATTCACTTCCACCCCCTGCGGCGCGTTATCCAGTTCTCCTCGACCGCCTCCGCGTCCGAGTCGTCCATCTCATCGGGGTCGGCAGGCCGGTAGGCAGGGAAGGCAGCCAGCAGGTCTGCTGCAGGGTCCGCCCCTGGGATGTCCTCACAGGGGATAGGTTCCCCAACATCTGGGCGACCTTCTTCTCTCGCCCCAGCGGCGTTGACACCCTCGTCAGCCCCCGACCTCTCTCCGATGGCAGCACTGCCGGCGTCCGCTGACCCCTGACCAGCAGTTGGTGGGGCCGGCTCGGTGTGAGAAGTCTGTTCTGGAGGAGGTGGCATGTCTGCCACTGGTCCACTCGAGGATGGCCCGGGTTCGACAGCCCGACGAGCCTCCAGTATTGAGATCACTGCGCAAGGCATGCCATGGTTAGTCACGGATCGTCAACGGCAAGCAGAAACAGAAAAGTAAGAAGACATACGGGAATCCAGAGCGTCATCTTCCGCTGTCCCGGCCGCCGCAGGAGCAATTGCAGCAGGGGACCCCTCAGCGCTTGTCAATTCAATGATGGGTGTCTGGCCCCCGCCCTGTCCTGCTGGCGCCTCTCCTACTCCTACTGAGGTTTCCTGACCAACATCCATGCACTCCTGAGGAAGGTGAAGAAATGGGTTAGAAGCTGCATAAGAGAATTGACGAAGCAGGTTGAGTAGGGATAGAAGCGGACCTCGAGGAGCTCGGTAATATCGATATTGTCGGAGCCGGCCACCTCGCCGCTCTCCCGCGGGCTCCCCGGATGGGACCTTCCCTCCGAGCCTTCATCCTCCCCCATCTCCTCCTCTTCCTCAGAGTCATCATTACTATCACCTTCCTCCGGCGGCATCTGTTCTGGAGCAGGTTCTAGACTGAGCATCACCTTCACCAGAAGGGAAGGCTCCGCACGCTGACCACGTTGGCGCGCGTACTCGTCCATGGCCATCAGATACGCATACCGCCGGTGGAAGTTCACCCTGTCGGTGACCTGAAGGCGCCCGACCTCTGGCAGATGGATCCCTTCTCTGGTTATCTTCTGCCAGATGATTTCGGTCCCCAGCGACTGCCGCAGGGTCATCCAGGCCGACCACAGCGCTGGGAAGACTGCATCGAGAGAGGGTTCGATCAGATGCCTTATCTGCTTCCCGGGCCGCTCCCCGACCACCGCATGTTCCCCCTCTCTGGGTGCTGAAGTCGTGGTGGCAGCCTGCGATGTGCCCGCCGCCGAAGTCCTTGCCCGCGCCGGCTCCGCTGCTTGGCGCGCCTCCGTTCTCCCCCCGCGTAACGGTGCCTCGCCTCCTTCCTTGATGCCCGGTCTCCACATGGGTGACCTCGAGCCGCCGAACTGGCTTCCGTAGAAGCCCCTCGGGGTACGCGATGGCCTAGTGTTCGGCGTACTCGATTGCCAAGCCTGTGTCGACCCCGGTATGAGGGAGAGTGATGACATCGCCAGAGCCGAAAGCGGCGAACATTAGCCACATCTGGCGAAGGACGCAAGGGTTCGTCTCCTCCCAGACAGCAGCGAATACCCTCTTCGGCATCTGTTGAAGGCACCCGAACTGTCTGGCGAACCGGGTTGGCACGTAGGGCTCGCAGATCACCTTCCTGTCGATCCAAGCCACTAGCACCCCTCCCCGCATGCTCAGGAAGTATTCGTGCTGCTCTAGCGGACCCTGTCCATTGTCGATCATCTGGCCAACGGGAGTGGGGAACGGGCTGAAGTTGAAATTGGCGTGATTTCCAATCCGAATCCTCACGCCCTCCTCATTATGGTCATCGGAGCGACCCCCGCGATGTTCAGCAGGGAGGGTCGCAGGCCATTGCCCGGAGGAATGACGGCATTTGGAAATGTGTACCCACCGAGGTGAGCAGCCACCCAGCCACGAAAGAATTCAAAGGGCCCACAGACCCTTCGTGGCGACCCCCTCGCGAGATGCGTCCCAGGATGGCGTACATCTTAGCCAGCACTGGGACCCCGAGGTTGTATCTCTTGTTGGCGGCCATGGCGCCCGCCATCGCCAGTGTCGTCGGGCGGACGCCCATCCGCGCGTCCCGTACTGGTAGGAGCCACCCACTCAGAAAGGCGGCCAGGAATGCCGCGTACTAGACATTTGTGTCCTGTGCCTTGATGACGCGGTACCCCCATGAGCGGTAGTCTCCCGTCTCCAGGACCTACCAGTATGACCCGTTCTGGCTCCTCTGAGCCGCGGTCGGGCACCGCTTCCCCCTGCCTGGCATCTTGACCGTGGGGTCATGCTCCAAGAACTGGCCGAACCACTCCTTATAGGCTATGTCCTTGCGGAAGTCCATGACCCCGAGCCACTGCGTAGCCAGGTCCAGTAGATGCCATGTCAGAATGGGAGTCCGTGACATGTCGTCCCAGGTGTTTTTCGGAGGCAGGAACTCATCGTATTGGTAACCCTCCAGCGGGATACCTCCAATGTAGTGGATGTCCCATAGACCGATGCTAACCTCCCCATGATGAAGATGGAAGGTGTTGGTATCCGGGGACCAGCGGGTGAACATCTTCGGCCCGAGCTCGGGCTGCTGGTAGAAGTGGAACTGTGACGTCCACACCGCCTCAAACAGGCCGATGTATCGCAGCTCCTCCGCGAAGTGATCGCAGGTGTGGCGTACCCAGAACGCCCAGGCCCACTCACTGGTGAAATTGCCCCCAGACCGCAAGTCCCAGTCCTTCAGCCAGCCCTTGGTGTCGTCGGTGACACTTTGGCGATACGTGCTCGAGTAGAGGGCTGGAGAGTTCTCTGTAGTAGGCTCACTCCTGATAATGGTTCGCGTCCTCGGGTTCAGGACATAGACATCTAAGTGCCTGGTCTCCCTAGCAGGATGCCCGTTGTTGGTGATGTTATAGCGGGGAAGCTCGTCCTCCCGAGTCACCCAGGTCCGTGGCGCATCAACCTCGAACCCTGGCACCAGAACATCATCCAGGATGCCGTAGTTCCAGAGTGGCAGGTTGTCTGACAGCGGATACGTCTTCTGGGCCGGCGTCAGCAAATCGAACAAGGATTGATTGTTGGAAACAATCTCCTTGGCTCCGTAGACCTCCTCGTTCGCCGCCATCTCAACTCTGCGAATGGAGGCATCCCCCTCATTCACTTGATTCGCGGCCATCTCAGAAGCTCCGGGAGTCGGGTGGGTTAAGGGATGAGGCATGCGGGATCGGAGGAGGCTGGTAGAGAAATTTTGGAGTTGGCGCGCAATCCTAGTGGACGGCGCGCAATTGGGAAGTCCGTCGCGCAAAACCCCGGGTGTTCGCACAAAACAAGCCGAAATCCGGATGGGTTTGCGCGCCGAACGGGCGAATTTCGCGCCGGCAAAGACAATTTCGCGCATGAGAGCTTGGAAGCTTGTCGCGCGGAAGGCCTGTGTATAGTACGGGGGACCCATGTCCCCTATTTGTAGGAGAGGTCGGGTGTCCGCGCCGCGCGGAAAGCGCTTTGCGCGACCACGGCAGCGAATTTCGTGCCCGACGCCCTTTTTGCACGCCACAGTCCCGCGCCACCCAGGACTTCGGCATTCCGGCGTCTCCCTCGGAACCCGATCGTTGCGACCTCTCGCCGATCAGATTCCGAGGGGGGGGGGGCTTTTGTAGATGCCGGAAATGTCCGTTGCTCCCAAACGAAGTTCCGGATGCGGAAAGCGAGGTCATATTTGAAGTCAGAAGCAGGTTTCGGAAGGCCCGGAGCCCTTGCGCGGAATTTTGGAGGACCGCGCGCAAAGTTGAAGTGCAGCGCGCAATCCTCCCGGGATGCGCGCAATGCGCCGGGCCGGCGCGCAATTTTGCGCGCCCGCGGCCCGCGAGACTCCCTTGCGCGCCGGGGCCCCGATTCCGCGCCCGCGAAGGAAATTCCGCGCCCGCGCCATGAATTCCGCGCCGGTGGCGAGATTCCGCGCCCGGGGTTGCCTATAAATACAAGGTGACCCCCGACGTTTTAGGGGTTGGTTGCTAGAATTCGAAGAGTCGCTCGTGTGCGCAATTCCACCCCCTCCGCGCGCAATGCCAATCTTCAGGTAACCTCCTTTATTTCGCGCAAGCAAGCCTCGGGGTTCGCCTTCGCACACAAACCCTTTGGCTTCTTTCCTTTGACCAATTCCTTACCCGAAAGCATTCGCGCGTAAAAGAAGCCTCTTGCGCGCACTTTCCCCCTGGGTGCGCGCAATCCAGCCCGATTGCGCGCACCCCCCCCCCTTACTAAGTGGCCATTCGTTAAAGAATGAGTCGTTGCCCCCGCGCGCTATCAGAGGCCCGGTGCGCGCAATCTCTATCTTCCACGCGCAAAGCGCTGGCCCAATTGCACTCCAGCCCGCCCAATTGCGCGCCGACCCGCGGTATTGCGCGCCAAGCTCCTCTTTTGCGCACAAACCGCCAGGGTCGCCCCCTTTGACCCCCTGAGGGTACCCGCCTGCGTGGCGCCCGATGATCTTCATCCCGGGTGCCCGCACCATGCGTTGTCTTCCCGTGCGGCCCTCCAGGCTCGCGCGAAGTGACACAGACCCATCGGCGGCAACGTTCTTCCGCGTTGCAGGACGTTAAACTACCAGGCATCCCTCGTCCAACATGACGTTAAACTGCTTTCGTCCAAGCTGCACGACGTTAAACTGCCTAGCATAAGGGCCTCCTCAAGGTGTAAGCCCCAAACTCCATCGTCCTCAGCACACGACGTTAAACTGTACTTCGTCTGGCAAGACGTTAAACCGTCTGTTTCGTCCTCAACACACGACGTTAAACTGTACTTCGTCCGGCAAGACGTTAAACCGTCAGCATCACCCGATCCTGTGCCACGCACGCAGGGCCCCCCCGGTTTGGATGTGGCCCCCACCCGCTCGCCTCTGCAGGGATGTCGGGATTGGAGTGACCTTCGCCCACGGGGGTAGGGTATTACAAACCCCTAGTTCCTTACGGGGGGCTGCACATGTGTATCTCCATTGTGCTTCCCCACTGCCAAAGCCAGTAGAGGGCGTGACATGGATCGAGGTGTCTCTTACTTTCGGCCCAAGTTCCTCTCCAACTGAGTTTTGCTGCACTCAGGTTGCCTCAGTGCGTAAGTCCTGACAGAATAAACTACGTGGACTTTGATCCCTGTCTTCTAAACATGGTACGTAGGAAGCCTCCCTGAGGTTCAAGCCCACCACCTGGTCGTCCCGGTCGTATTCACGTCGGTTCGTCCATCAGTGGACCCCTCCCGGGTTCACATTCGCATTGATCCACCCGGCAGTTCAATCCCCCTCTGTGTGAGGTGGTTCGGTTCAATCCTCCGCCCGGTAGCCTGGACCTCTTCGTGAGTCGGCTTGCCATCATCCAGCATGATGTTAAACTGTATATCCGAACTACGTTGAATTTGATCCGCGCTAACGCGCGGTACGTAGGAAGCCTCTACGGGGTCCAAGCTCTTCACTCCATCATCCATCCTGATCCTTACCCAGGCCGCCACATCCCGGTGGGGTCATGCCATTTCATTGCACTCCACTTCACTCGAGAAGCCGCCCATGTGCTGGCCCCAGCGTCGGAGGTTCCCCGCAAGGGGTTCTGTCATCTGATCCACTCCTCGTGTTGATCAGTCCGATGCCGTCCCCGCTGGACGTTAAACTCGTGGCATACCTCGCGTTAAACATGGGAAGCTGAGGAAAACCTCAGGTAACGCAGTTCCCCGCACCCAGCGCGGGATGCCTCAGGCCATCACGCCTTCGAGAAGCCCTATTAGGGACGGAAGGCAGACATGCAGAGCCGCAGTGTTAAGACACGCCCCCAGCACCCAGAGCTACCTGGTCTCCTCACCGCAGGTTGCTGCCCCTACCAGACCCCTTGGAGAGTCTGGGCGGAAGCAGCGTAATTAACCGGTGTCCATGAAGATATGGCACCGAGAACGAGATTCACGAACATTCTTAAATCTATGAGGGAGACCCGGATTAGGCGACGCGTTCCGAGGAGACGTCCACGGAAGGAGGAGCCGACATCCCATCATCCTGGTTTCGATCAAGGAGTAGACATCCCTGAATCAGGGACGGATGCCGCTCGCCTTTGGAAAGCGGGACCGCGGGGCCACAAGCCGCGCTCCCATCCCCTCGGGTCGACGGGAGCACGCACGAACGCGTCCTGGCGGAACAGCGTCGGAACGGAAACCCGACGTACATCCGCACCGAAACAAATATTTCAATGAAATAATATCAAATTTGTATAGACTAAATAATCTTAAAAACATTATACACTGATAAAAATAGTTGCATCCAAGGACCATGTGAGTTAAAATGGGTGATTCATGATTATAATTATATTTACTCTTACTTTTTTATATATTTTTCATTTATTATATGATATTTTTACCATGTGAACATTAACATTCATTCAATATATTTTTATAAAAATAATCAACATCACACACGTGTAAAAAGTAAATATATAGGAAAACTATGATTTTTCTTATCTCGGAAACATTTTAAATAAAAATACATCACACCAATGTTGTATAAGTGTTCCATAATGTAACACTCTTATTGGAGTAGTTGCATTCGATAAAGGAAATGGATAACAAAAGATCCTAGGTTCATTGAAAATTCTCTAATATAGTGAAAAACTCATGTGAGGAAGGGCCAACTTAAAGGCTCAAGGGTCTCTTCAAGATCATCTTTGTAACAAAAGTAGTATTTATATATTTTTTAATCAAAATATATTGACCCCGAATATTCAATTTTTTAAACCTTAAATAAAAATCAGATCTTATATTCATGTTTGATGATTGAATCTTAGTATTTTTCCAAACAATATGACCCCTTGTCTGGATATTGAAAATTATATGAAAAATAATTTTTTTATTTCCCTATACTTCTTTTAGTTCCATGTCTATCAATGATTGTATAATTATCATTCTATTGATTCTTATCTGATGAAAAAAATGATGAATTAATATCATACAAAAACCCAAGACCATATTATTCTTTATTTGGTATATATATATATATGATATACTAATAAATCTTTTAATTCCTCTCTCTATATCTATTTTTCTTATTACAGTGTCATAAACCACATAATGAAATGTGTTACTATTATATCTATTCATATAAAATCATCATGTAGAATATATATATATATATATATAATCAAACTAATACATACAAAATATCCAATTGAGTAGATCACATGATACTCCTCATATAATTCTATGCCTTTTCCAAGTGTGTGATGAAATTGTACGTGGTTAACTGAGACTATTAAAAACCAATTAAATCAACATAAATTATGATCCATGGTCTTAATCTACATTAAAAGTAATACTTTTTCGATATATTCTATTAGAGAAGGATGTATATATATTTTTTCATAGTATCCAGATTATCTTCAAAAAAAATATATTTTTAATCTCATGAATATCGATAGATTTTAACATATATAATAATTATTCATTTAATATTAAAATATTGAACACAAAATAAATATCTTATCATTAAATCATCAAAATATATTTAAAAATAGATATAATCCTTTGAATCATCCAAGGCTTATAACACCCTTCACAATTGTCAATTTTATATAAACTAATCAATTTTTCATACATCAATACCATTTCATATAAATTCATGCATTGAATATGGAAACATATTTAATATGAAATATTCATCTTATATGATCTTTGTACAATAATATTTTCTCATTGATGACATTTCCTATTTCATATTAACTGCATCCTATTTTCTTCTAATACCCAATCCACCACTAATATTCAAAAAGATATTCATTCCCTAATTACGAAACATTAATATTGAATTCACACTATAATTAATGATTTTCAAAACATCATTTATAATATATCTATATAATAACCATTTCATTTATGGATTGTTTTCTAGTATCTTGGTTTTCTAAAAAATTCATCATCAATAGTGGTCCATGAAAAGTGATGTGATAATGAAAATCATCAGATTCAAATTAATTTTCTAGAATATTTGATATACACATGAGGTACACAACTAGATGTATAAAATTAAAGAGAAATAAATATTAAAAATTATCAATCATTGTTTAGTTAGGGTTGAAAAACAACCAATGTTACAAGATCCTTTATAATAGAATACATAATAAGGTTGTCTACGTAAATACTCATCATGTTCCTATAACCCTCTAAAAAATAATTTTTCATATGATATTACTAGTTGGACATTATTCCATATAACATAATATTCTCTTCCTATGTGATGCTTCTTACTCCTCATTTTATTTTATGCAAGTACTAGCTTACAGCTGCATCCCTACTGTTATTAATCGATACCTCCCCCAATTAGATGTCATAGGTATCATATAATTCCCTACTATATAATTTACTTCTATAACACCATTAATTTTATAAATACCTAAATCGATGTAAATCAAGATAATATAATTATACAATTTGATATAGGTTTATATTAAATTTTCATGTAGCAACGAGAAAAAACATTTAAAAAACCTCAAATGATACTTCTTTTTATAATTTATCATCTTAATAATATATGATTATTCTATAATATAATTCAATAACCCATATAAAAATTTTAATTTAATAAACATTCTTAAATAAATTTTTATAAACTATGACATCCAATTCCAAAAATCAAATTCAATGAAACCTTCATTAATCCAATTTAATATTATATAGTGAAAAAAATAATATAACTTATTAGTTTTAAAACCTATCCCCTAATGATATATAAATTCTGTTTCCTATCATCATGTTCATTCCACCATTAAGTACAAACAAAATAATGATAACCATGTGATATAATTAATAACATTATAAATTATTCCTAAAAATTTTATGATATTTAAACTACATAATAATAATAATAATTATTATTATTATTTAAAAATTTTAATATAAATTCATAAGGATTATAGAAAATAATAATGAAATTAATAAACCTCATGTTTCCCCCCAAAATGTTCTTTGTTTATGGTGTTTTATCACAACCTAATCTATATTAAACATGTAATATGTAACACCCTGATATTTTAGGAGATATATTATTTTTAATTTCATTGTTGTCTTGTGTTTAACTCTACACCAATATTAGTCTGAACTATCCACAACACTAGATTAGTATGTTGTATATTAAATTGTATTCATGGAATGTGTTAAACTTAAGAGTGAACTTCCTCGATAGCATGCATTGTACACAGTATTGAGTTTCAGTAAACAGCGATATATTTTTAAAATATTATTATATAATGTGGTATATATTAGACATTATGAATAGTATTAACCAAAATTTTTAATTTTATATCATTTATTGTTTGTATTTTCTAGATTTTATATAAGAAAAATTCATTTTTTCATATAAAGGAATTGTTTTTCAAAAAATGACGTGTTTCCACCTTTTGATGGCGCATAATTTTTAAATCCAGTTTTTTAACAAATTTATAAATAATATTTTACAAATTAAACATCTAATTTGATAGTGGGGTAGAAATATTTACTTTTTTTGATTTTTTTGTATTTTTATGCTAAAAATAAATTTTTAATGAATAGTTAAAAATACTGCATTTTAATTCAAAACACAGTTTTCATCTTATTTATTCATACATGAATATGATATTATTAATTGGTTTAAATGTTTAATTGCATTATGTTTTCATAATTTAATAAAATTTTATTCATTATTTGTAATTTTAAAGTTAAATAGGACGTAAACAAAAGTCAATCACTTCATTTTTTTACTTTTTAAAACCAACCTTTTCAGTTTTGACAACGATAATCTATTTTAAATTAATTAATAAAAAATATATGTTTTGAATTAAGAAAATGGAATTAAATATTTCTAATCAGTGGGACCAAATTATGTTACTATGTTTCGTTTATGTTTTTGGATATTATAAATAGTACATATGATAATTATTTTACCATGGTTAAAGGTAAATCAAGAACATTATGGTAACTAATAATATGATGAAGATAATACCATTACACTAACACCTAAAAAATAATACTTAATAAATATAATTCTACCCTTAACCTATTAGGATCTATAATTACTCATTTAAGGGAAACTTGACAGAGAAAATAACATATATTTTAATAAAACCAATGAATTTGACAAAATATCAAACTCACATTTATAAAAAGTAAAATAATTTTAATATATGGATAACCAAGTGACATCATTGATCTTAAATATTCTCTAGAATTATAAAATACTTGACAAAATCCTAGTAATTTATTTTTAATTTTTTATAAATTACTAATTATCTTAAATTCTTATATTTTGATGATGTAAAAATAAATTAATTGATGATAAATCCATAAAACTATTTATATTAAAACAAAAATAACATTTAAAAGGGAATAACAGATGAAAAATTAATATTGGTCAAGTATATCTCTACTATATACATCTAATTTCTAAGAAATTAGCCATTTGGAATTTTATAGAAGATATTATGACATTATTGTTATTTTATTTAAATTGATGTCAAAGTTGTCACATAAATAATTTATTAAGTATAACATTTTTAATGATAATTTTCAAGATGATAAATTTAACAATATATATTAATATAGAATATATCAAATTAATGTCAATCGTAGTATTTTATTCAAAATTTCATCCCAAAAATTGTATATTAAATAATTTCACACTATTGATGTAGTGGTTATTTTAGTAATGGAGATATCAAATAAATGTTATTAAAAATATTATAAAAAATATTATTTATTATAATTTATATGACCAATTATTTTTATAGATTAACATGACCATTTAGGGATATATTAGATTATTTTTATTGAGAATAAAACCTTATCATGTTATATCTAAAAATACATAAAATAAATTGTATCAAAATTCACACAATTGATATTTTGTAAAACTAATTTTTTATAAAAATTTTGAAAATCGAAAAAAAAATTTAAAAAAATATAACAATTAATATATGGTCTATAATGTTACATCTCATTAATTTATAGTATAATTTAATTTCTATAATTAATTATTATATGCTATTAATATTCAACATTTTTTTAATTTAATTAAATTTACATAGAATAAGAAATTGTTAATTAAAATAATAATCTTTAAATTAAAATCAAAACCCATCGAAATTTTTTTCTTTGATGAGATTTTAATATTTTAATATATTATATTCTAATAAATTCAATTATAGAGGTATTTTTATTTTTAAAAAAATTATTATAAATAAACAGTTTCAAAAATTCTTAAAGTGTCCCTCAACCCCAATAATAAAATGACACCTCTTACCACATTTTTCTAAAACTCATTAAGTATTCATGTTACTATATACCATAAAAATGTCTCTTCTCAATATCCATAGATTCATTCTAGGGGATGTTTTATTTTAAAATACCATTCGTAGTTCCTTCAAGAGGAGATCTAAATGAAGCACGTCATAAAAGAGGTAATCTCATCTACTGATTCTTTCAATCTTTTCTACTTCATATACATCACCTTTATTAGATTTTTAATTATAATGTAATAAATTAAGTATAATTTATATTATTATTTGTTATTATAATGATGAAACAATTCTATTCCACCTTCTATCCATCTTAGGAAAAATGAAATCACCACGTGTGCGTACAAACATCTTACCATCTCCACGTCATGGTATACTGTGTTTTTCACCACCACCATACATGGATAAATATATTAATGTATTTAATAAGTATATATGATTATTATATAATGATATTGATTCTGAAATTTTATACACAATCCAATTCAGAACCATTAAACAACTATTTCTATAATATAATCGCTCTAGTGTACATACAACATAGCACCTCCAGGATGAGAAGTGATTCATTATTCATAATACACATTAAAGAATGATTATATAAATGTAAATAATAAATAAATATTGTAGATATTATGTCGATAACATTTTCTAAATATATAATAATTACCATATAAAGATAACCCGAACTTATTTCACAAAACATTTATAACAAAATGAAGTTGTTAACACCCGAATAACGAGTATCAACGAAATGTTAGTACCTAATGATGATAATATGATCATATATGATATCCTGAATATGAATATTCTTTTGTAATATATAAATACCATTTTTGAAATCACAATAAAATATTTTTAGATACATACAAAACATATCAGACCTATGGAAATGGTTTACTTTTTCTCACTTTTATTATTATCTCACTTATGACTTGTGAACCATATAATTATTTTATGGGGTGTTTATGTTACCCATAAATGATTTAATTATTTTTATTATGAAGGATATGAAATTTAAATATGAATATAGAATTATTTCTTATGAGAAACGTGATTCAATGGATTATAAATTTGTATGGGATAATATTGCAATCTAATTTTTACCGTACAAGGTATATTTTGACTTCTCTAGAAAAAGTATGAGAAAAATCTAATTTATCTAATATGGAATGAATGGATTTTAGGTATCTCATAACACATAATTTATAGGAAGATTAATGCACAATATTATATGTTTATTTTCCATTAAATTCATTTCTTTTCAAATTTAATGACATACTGAAAATAAAATTGAACAAGAAATGATATTTTCCTAAAGAATGAGTTCAGGTGTTTTATTAAAATTATTTTCTATATATGATGATTCTCTTTAAATTGGTTTTTTTCAATCCCCATTATCAATATGATTTTATTGTGTTAATGGTCTAATGAAATTTTTTATGTATTATGTTATGTCAAAATAATGTTTCAGAAACCCATTTTTTGCATGGGTTATGATACAATGAATTATTTATATTTTGTAAAACACGTAATAATGATTTCACAATGAGATGTTTGGGACCTATATATCCCTAAAATGAGTTGGGTGATGATTTATATCTCATTATATAGACATGACTGGAATGATAAGTAAATCTGGTTTAGCAATACATGGATGTAACAATATGTAAATATGGTTTAGCAATACATGGCTGGAATGACAAAAGAACTCGGTTCAATAAAGAATATTATCCAATATGTTAGTCTTGGAAGGAATTCAATTCCTAATATGGAAATAATATTATGTGCTTATTTATTTTCCATAATCCCATGATTTATTCCAATGTTATTTTATAATGGTTAATATTTCTTTAAGATCTATGCCTTACGTTCTAATAATATTAATTTAATGACCTGTGATTTGATATTGAAAATTTATGTTCATGTTTTCATTGTATAATTTTTATGTTTGATTTTATGTTATTCATATTTACCATTTCTGAGCATTTGAGATCAACCTTTTTATTTTTTTCTTTTCTTGAAGATATAAATAATGTTTTTAGGCAAGAAAACTAAAGGGGAATATCTTTATAAGAGATGTTGATGATTATTCATCAAGTTAGATTATTTTTCCATTTTTACAAAGAAAATAAACTAATACATTCTTTGGGATCATATTAGATTAATGTAATATGTATTCCACAAAATATGTGTAAATTCTATGTATTTAAATATTGTGTATTTATAGTTGGTATCTGAGTGACGGTTTAGTTATCCTTTGGAAACGAGATGTGATAAATTTAATATGATACCTGGTGATATTTCTAAAGTATGTATATGGATGTCCCTAAGGTTAAGTCTAACTGTATGTTACAATACTATAATTATGGTAATGATTAAGAATAAAAATAGATTAATCATATGATTTCAGCGATTTAAATTACACCCCTAGATTTTTTATTATTATGATTTTTTCCTCTCAAGAAGTTATATCTGGGTTTATAAAATTTATGGAAATAATAGGGTTCATGTTAATGAAGATGATGATGGAAAGTGGAATGATATTATTCAGGAGAAAAAAAATGAAATGGGAGTTGGAAGGAGAAAATTTGTTATTATGTGTAATCATCAATCTAATAAAATGGAAAATAATTTCAATTTTGGTGATTTTCTAGACCCATCTAATAAAAGAATGATGGAGTTTCATTGTGATCATAGAGGAATAAAAGTTCAAGTGTCCTCTTGTAAATAATTTTAGAAGATAAATCAAGGATAATGTTTCAAAGTAACTAGAAGGTTCTTTGGGTGTGGAAAATAAGGACACAAAGACAATTACTACAAATTAAACCTTTCAATTAACACAATGGATAATGATAATGGTATTTCTAATACATAAATTACAGTTAAAAGTTTTAAATGTGGAATGTATGGGAATTATTAAAATAGATTCCCTATAGGAAAATATCATGATGAGAATATGAATGGTTGTATAGGTAGTATTTATTTTTCTGATGATTAATAGATTACAAATAATATATTAGATGATTGGTATGTTAAGAAATAAAATTATAAAGCTCTTTCAATGGTTTAAAAAGACAGTGGAATGATTTCATGTTCATCTAGAATAATTTTGTATAAGTAATTTAATGGTATTATGGAATAATGAAATATTTATGGATTGTTACACTATTGTGTTTCATTAATTATTTAGAAGTATATATTAAATGATATCGGTAACCATGAAAATTTATTCTGATATATTTGTTAAAGAAAATGATATGCTCAGAATATTAGGATTGTGAAATAATAATGTTTTTTATAGTATTAATGACTACAATATAGATACATTGAAAATGTGATACCATAGTTTGATTATCATGAATTTTCGGTATTTTTGTTGTTTGGGAAGAGTTAATCTTAAAATGTGTGCATGTTTTAACTAAGGTTCTATGGTAATTCATATTATTACGATGTTTCAGGTGAATATGTGAATAATTTATTCACATGTTTGGAATCTGTCACCCAAG
The DNA here is from genome assembly GCA_963277665.1 of Viscum album. Taxonomy (NCBI): domain Eukaryota; kingdom Viridiplantae; phylum Streptophyta; class Magnoliopsida; order Santalales; family Viscaceae; genus Viscum; species Viscum album. The sequence continues at coordinate 1,916,069,357 of OY728148.1, read as the reverse complement.
AAAAACATTATTATATACGGTAGATAAATGTTAAATGGTATTTCTATTGATTTTTGTTCGATTATTGTATTATATCACTATAACTGGACTTATTCATATTTGATTACCTATGGTGACCTTTTTGTTGAGAAAAATAGAATGACTTATAATTTTATCGCATGAACAGCTAAAACATAAAAAATGAAAAATTCAATTCCATTTTTTTAGATAAGAGATAATGTGGAAATAGTTCAAGGCATAAAAAACATTGATATTGTACCAAATTCATTCATGTATTTGTTTTCATGAAAGATTCATCCACATTAGGAAATGTATCTTAAATAACAAAAATATTATCCTTCTTCCATCTTATATAATGAATCAGATGGTCCCATAAACCAATAATTATTTATATGTTTTTGGATGTTAACTTTCTCTAAACCTTATTCTCAATCACTATCCATTAGAACATGATAGTTATATTTCTCTTCCATATCCATGCTTTTACTTCCCACCTATGTTATCCTACGTGGAAACTGATTGTGGAGTTACATTCAATAAATGTTATGTTTCTATCTTTACTTTTTAAAATCCTAATTTAGTATTTATTTTTAGGATTTTGGTTTCCATCAAATAAAATTTCAAGTACTAAACAATTTATAACCTGATGATTTATTACGAAGAAATTGATTTTAAGGGGGTATAATGTAATTACACAATATATTATAAGATAAATTATTTTTAATTTATATGTTGGATTTTATTATCTTCAACATCAATATTAGATCGCACTATACATAACATAGGATTATATTTAGTATACGCAATAGTATTCTGGACTTTCATTACACACAATAAAATCCTTTCTCGATAGCTTGTGTTGTACCCAATAACGAGTTCCGCTAAACAATGTTTTATTATTAATATATTATTTATAATGGGATATTAACTAGCCATTATGATTATTATTAAATAAATTTAATTTAATTACATTCATTGAATGTATTTTTTATATGTGATGTAATAATAAATTCAAATTTTGTGATAAAAGAATTTTTTTTTTCAAAAAATATAGTTTTCCATTTTTTGATGGGGCAGCCATTTTAAATCTATTTTTGAACACAAACATATATATAATATTTTATAAAATTAAATTCTTCTTTTGAAGAAGGACATAATATTTAGTTTTGTGGAATGTTTTCTATTTTTATTATAAAATTCATATTTAAATGAATAGAGATAAATACTACATTTTAATTCAAAACTGTATTTTCATATAATTTTTTATATAGTGAGATTATCATTTTAATTGTTTTTAATTTATAACTGGATTATTTTTTATCATTTAATAAAATTATGGTTATTATAAGTAATTTTATATTTAAAGTGGACACAAACACCTATCAATCATTTGATTGTTTTTACATCTTTAAACCCCGCTTTTTGGTTTTAACAACAGGATTTAATTTAACATTAATTACTACAACATTTTTTTTTGAAAATTGAAATGTTAATTTAATATTTTTAATCAGTGGATTAAAATTATCTTTATAGTTTAATTTTATCATTTTGGATATTATGAATAGTAACTACAATAATTTATATTTACCATGGTAAAAGGTAAATCCATTAAATTATCATAACTAAAAAAATAATAAAGATAATTAAATTACAATAACACCTTCATAAATCTTATAAAATGAATAAAATTGTACCCTCAAAATATTAGGTTTGATACAGAGTCATTAAAGGGCCACATGACAATGAAATTGACATCAAAATTAATAAAACCAATGAAAGTGACAAAATGTCAAACATAAATTTATTATAGGTATAGTAATTTTTATATAAGGATCACCCATTAATATTTTGGAAAATAAATTGTAAATGGAAAGATAAAATATTTAAATACATCATGGTAATTTATTTTAAATTTTTATAGAATAAATAATTAAGTTAATGTCTTATACTTTTAGGATGTAAAAACTAATTAATTGATGAGAAATACATTTACCATTTTTTATTAAAATAGTAATATCCATAAAAATATCTAAACACATGACCAAATCATATTGGTCAATTAAATTACTACCATTAGCTTCCATTTTCTAAGAATGTGACCATTTGGAGCTTTATGGAAGAGATTATAACATTTATTTTATTTTATTTTATTTTATGTGATGTTCGAGTTTTCACAATCATTCCTTAATAAGTATAACATTTTTAAAGATGGATTTTCTAGAAGAATAATTAGAATACATATATTATTATTAAATCTATATATTTTTTTATCATAGTATTTTATATTCTACATATACTTATATAAAATAATTACCCAATATTGTTGCAATGATTTTTTTAATAAGGGAGGTATTAAATAAACATTATTAGAAATATTAAAAAAATTATAAATTGTGAAAATTAATCTATACTATTAATTTAATAGATTATATTAATTAGGGATATTATAAAATATATAGTTCTTGGGTATCTCATTATCTTGATATTTCTAAAAATCCATGAAATGAAGACTATAAAAAGTGACATAATTGATATTTTGTTAAAATATGGTTTTATATAATTTTCTAAAAAACATAAATCATTTTTAAATTTTTTTAATAATTATTTTATAGTTAAAATGTTATCAATGATTCATTTATTCTATAGTTGAAATAATAAATGTAAATATTTCACCCTTGTAATATTGAATCATTTGTTATCTTATTTAAAATTTTAAAAAAAAATTGTCTATTAAAATGATAATGGATAAACTAACATCAAAACATGTGAAAATTTAATTTGTTGATAATATTTAAATATTATCTTATATTATATTAGAATATATATTCTTCGGTGGTATTTATATTTATTATAACATTATTATAAATTAATAGTTTTAGAAATTCTAAAAGTGTCCATCGTCCTAATAATAAAAGGACACATCCTCCCTCATTTCTCCATAACTAATTAATCCTTAAAGACTATATATAGCCTTACAATTTATATTATATAAATCACTAGTTACATTATAGAGGTTATTTTATTCTCAAATTAAAAACCATAGTTACATCAGTATGAGTTCAAAATGAAGCACATCAAAGAAGATGTAATATCCTCTACTGATTCTTTTAATCTTTTCTTCATCTTATGATTCATTTTAATTAGTTATTTCATTATAAATTAATAAATAAAGAATTATTTATATATAAAAAAGTTATTATAATTATTAAACAACTATATTATATCTTCTAAATCACTTATGAAAAATGAAATCACCATGTGTGCGTACGTACGACTAACCGTCTCCATGCCGTGGTGTACTGTGTTTTTTACCACTAACTAATGTTGATGGGTATAATGATATAAGTAATAAAAATACATGACTAATACAAAATTATATTTATTCGGAAATTTTATACACCATACATTTCAAAACTATCCAACAAATATTCGAATGATATAATTGTTTGTGCATACGTACAACCTACCATTTCTACATTTTGATGTGATTCATTCAACATGATCATCATTAATGCATGATTAATTTAATGAAAAGAATGAATAAATGTTGTATATAAAATTTTAATATAATTTCATAATAATAGAACTATAAAATTATATGGACTAATGTAACTTATTTTTCAAAACATACACAAGAACATAAATCAGTTATCACCCGAATAACGATTAACAATGAAATATTACTAACAAACATTGATTATATGATAATATATGATATCATAACAAATTCTATTCTCTAAAAAAAAGTAAATCACATTATTTAAATCCTTATACATGAGGATATGATAAATACTAATCACGTTGGACCAATTTTAAGGGATTATTAGTTTTTTTACATTAAATTTTTGGGGACATATTCCTTAAAAACAATCTAATTATTTTGTGTGGTGTTTATATTACCCATGTGTGATTTTTTTATTTTCATTATGAAGGTTCTATTAGTTAAATATGCACATAACATTATTTAATGAGGAATATGATTCAACTGATTATAAATTTGTACTGGATATTTTTGCAATCTCATTTTATACTTGTTTTTTATATATAAGAATTTACAGGGGATATATTTATCCTCCATATTCATCATTTTTAAAAATGTTTTCGTAAAATATTTACTACTACTATATGAGTTTTTAATGTCATTTCTACATTTTTTTGACTTTTAAAAAATGGACTGTAAGGAATATTTCTTTTTTTTACCATACAAGGTACTTTTTGATTTATTTTTGTCAATAAAACTAGGAATGTGTTTTTTAGCTTATACAGTTGGAATCAATTTTTTCGGTTTCATAAAATCTTAATTCCATGAAAATTCCAATACATTATTTCATTTTAATATCAATTAAATTTTTTTCATGTAAATATAAATGAAATTCTAAGAAAAGATAATTTTTTTGATGAAGAAAGTTTATTTTCCTCGTAAATATAATTCAAGTGTTTTATCGACATTATTATCCATATAATTTGATTATATTTAAATAGGGTTCTATTTCAAACCCAATTATTACTATTTTTTGATATTGTAAATGATGGAATGATATTTTATATGGATTATGTTATGATGTAATGATGTTTAATAAACCCATATCATTTCAATTATTATGATATGGTGATTGATTTATGTTTTTTCGGATCATGAATGAATTATTTCACTACATGATGGGTGGGACATATATTACCCTACAATGGATCGTGTAACGATTTATATCTCCTGATATATACATGACTGGAATTGTAGTTAAATCTAGTCTAGTATTATAGGGCCTGAATAACATGCAATTATAGTTATGTAATACATCAATGGAATGACATGTAAATCTGATTTATTAATGAAAAATGTCTACTATGATGGTCTTGGAATCAACGCCTTTGATACTATCGAAATAATTTTATGTGCTTATCTATATTCCCCAATCCCATGTCTTGTTACAATGTTTTTGTATTAGGGCTAATGTTTCTTTATGATCTAGGTCTTACATACTTCCATAATTTATTTCGTGACTCATGATTTTTATATTCAAAATTTATGATCATTTTTTATGTTATTCATAGTTACCCTTACTGATGATTGAATATCTTACTTTTTGTGTTTTTATTTCCCCAACATATAAAAAATTTCTTAGGTAGGAACACTATAGGGTAATATCATTATGAGAGATGTCGATGATCATTCACTAAGATAGAATATTTTGGTTCATGTTACCAAAGACAGAAAACTAATATGGTCTTTGGGGGTATATTTATGTAATGAATTTTGTATTAAAAAATGAAGTGTAATTTCTATGTGCATAAAGATTTGGTATTTAGAGTTGGTATCGAGCGAAGGATAGGTAAACAATTGGAAACTATGATGTAAAATCTATAGCGAAATTCCTAGATATATTCCAAATGTATGTGTATAGATGTCCCTAATGATATGTTTATCTATAAGATAAAATCCTATAATAATAGTTACAATCATGAATAACCTATGATTAAACTTATGGTTTTAGAGATTAAAAGTAATACCCATTAATTATAGTGTTTTCCATGAATTATTTTCACCTCTCACACTATTCATTTTGGGTTTTAGAAAATGACTCGAAATATGAGTATTTTGGTTAATGAAGAATATGATGGACAATGTTTGATATTCTTCATAAGAAACGAAAATAAATAAGATTTGGAAGTAAAAAAATTATTATTATTCATAATCATCAAAATTATAATTTGATAAATAATCTCAGCATTGGTGAGTTTCCTGACCCATGTAATAGAAGAAAGATGGAGTTTCATTGTGATCATAGAATAAAGAATGTTCATTTTTCCTCATGTAAATCATGTGGGAAGAGGACTCAAGGATAATGTTTCAAAGGAATTGGAAGGTGCATTAGGTGTGTAATATAAGGACACAAAACAATTAATTAAAAAGGAAAAGGTATCGTTAAAACATTGGAAATCGATAATGGTGTTGCTAACACATAAATGATGGTAAAATGTTTTAAATGTTGAGTGTATTTTAATTATTCAAATAGAATACCTAAGGTAAAATCTCATGAATAGAATCATAATGTTCATATGGGTAGTTTTTATGTTGTTGATGATGAATAGACTAAAAAAGATATATAGGATAAATTTTTTGTTATGGAATAAAATGGCTAAGAACTTTAAATGGTTTATGAAGATGGTGGAATAATTTCATGTTTGTCATGAATAATGTTGTGTAAGTAATTTTATGTTATTATGGTATAAAGAAACAAATAAAGATTGTTACAATATTTTTTTCCTTATGTATATAAATGTATATGTTTAATTGTTATGGTAACCATCAAAGGTTATTCATATATTTTTGGGAAAGAACATGATATGAGCATAATGAAGGGATAGTGAGATAATATGACGTTTGATTATATAAATGACCTCATGAATGATAAAAGGAAAATGTGATATCACTATTTGAGTATATCGATTATAATGTATTTTGGATTTGTGGAAAGATTTGATTTTGACAGAATGTATATTTCCACTAATGTTCTATGGTAATTCATATTATTACAATATTATAGAAAAATAAATGATTAAGGTATTCACATGTTTGGAATGTAACAACCTAGGCCTACCTTATGAGATATGATAAATAATTTTTATGTCGATTTAGTTCACCCCTTTCTAAAATTTATATTTATATTTTAGGGAATAATGGTAATTTTTAATTTTTTATTGATAGTATATGTTATATTACGATTTTTGGTTTGTTAGATTAATGTATTATCTCACTATAGGTGGCCTTTTGCATATTTGATTGTCTGTGTTATCCATTTAGTTTTGACATATAGAATGACCTATCATTCTATCTCATGATCTCCTAGCACTTCATGAATGAAAAATGAAACATAATTTAATTTTATAAGAGAACAAGTGGAAATTTTTCAATGCATGAACAATGGTGTGATTGTACAAAAATTAAGTAATTATTTCTTCTAATGAAAAAAATTGTCAACATTTACAAGAGGATAATGAAAACCAAAAGTGTTTTCACCATACCTTCTTATCCGATAAATCAAATGTTCTTGTAAATTATCACAGATTTACGACTTTTTGAAATTTAAAATTATCAAATAATTATTATATATCATAATCTATCAAAACTTGACAGTTGGATGTTTCTTTTGTATCCAGGTTTTAACTTCCCACCTGTTCTTATTCTTAGAAATAGGATGACGAGTTACGTTGTGTAAATTCTAGGTTTCTAACATTCATTTATAAAATTATTTTTTAGGATTCATTTATACGATTTTGGTTTCCATGAAGGAAACATTTAAGTAGTAACCTTTTATAACCCTAGTGAATTTTGAGGGATAAATTCATTTTATGGGGGTTATAATATAACACCCAGAGATTTTGTGAGATAGTTCATTTTTAATTTTTCCGATGTCAAATGTTTTATGCTAAACTAATATAATATTTTACTATACAGAACACCGTATTAGCTTGCAGTATATACAGCACTATTCTTGGATTTCGTTATATAAAAGAGTGGCCTTCCTTGATAGCTTGTGCAATATTCAATATCGAGTGTCACTAAATAATGATATATTATTAAAAAATATTTATATAAATACATAAACTATGACTTATGAAATTTATTAACCACTTTTTCAATTTTATAACATTCATCATATATAATTGTTTCACATGTTTTAAGAAATAATTCAAATTTTCAGATAAAAGACGATTTTTTAAAAAATGCAGTATTTCTTCAATTTGATGGCGTGAAATTTTTAAATATATATTTCAACGTTATAATATAAAATATTTGAAAAAATAAACATATTCATTAATAATGGGACATAAAAAGAATCCTTTTATGAATTTTTTATATTTCTGATAAAATTTATTATTTTAATAAAAAGTGAAAAATACTGCATTGTAATTTAAAATATTATTTTTGTCTAATTTATTTATATATCTAGATTATATTTTTAATTGGTTTTAAAATGTAATTAGATTAATTTTTTATTTTTTAATCAAAATTTATTTAGTAGAAGTAATTTAGCCTTCAAATTGGACATAAAAACATGATAACCATTTGATAGTTTTTATATCTTAAAAACCGTCTTTTTGGATTTGACAATACAGATTAATTTTTAATTAATTACTTTAACATTTGTGTATTTAATTTTAAAAAATGAATTAAAAATTTTAAATTATTGGTTCCAAAATAAGTTATTATGTTATGTTTACTTTTATATATATTATGAATATTAATTACAGTAATTATTATTTACAATAGTTAAAGGTAAATTAGGTAGATTTTGGTAGCTAACAATTTGATTAAGATAATAAAATTATAGTAACAAATGCCCAAAAAAAAATTACATAAATAACATTATACCCTTATATTTTTATGTTAAAATAATTATCATTTAATGGCCATTTGACAATGAAAATGACATAGATATTATTAAAACCAATGAATCTGACAGAATGTCATACTCACATTTATTATAAGTATAATAATTTTAATATTGAGGTAACTAGTTAATTAATTTGAAAATATATAGTTCATGGAAATATAAAAGAATTATATAAATCTTGGAAATATATTTTTAATTTTTTGGAATTCTATAATAACATTAAAGTCCTACACTTTGATGGAGTAAAAAATAAATAATTGATTAGAAATCCAAAAATGATTTTTTCAAACAAAATAATAACAATAAAAGTGCCTAGACACATTACCAAATCATATTGGGAAAGTATTAATTGACCATAATCATCCATCTTATAATAAAGAGACAATTTGGAGCTTTATATAAGTGATTATGACATTTATTTTATTTTATTTAAAGTGATATTAAAGTGTTCACATTTATACTCTAATAAGTATAACATTTTTAATGTTCGATTTTCCAAAGTATAAATTATACTACATATATTCTTATGATATATAGTAAATTTATGTTCATAATAATATTTTATTTCATATTTTTATAAAAATTAGTATATTATATAATTAAACAATATTAATGTAGTGATTATTTTAATAATGGAGATATCACATAAATGTTATTAAAATATTAAAATAAATATAATTGGTGACAATTAATTATTTTAAATGACTTTTATAGATGACTCTATCCAAATAAGGATATAATGAAATATTTTTTTGTGGGATAACACCTTATCATGATATTTCTAAAAATCCATGAAATGAATAGTATCAAAATTGACACAATTAATATTTTGTTTAATTACTGTTTTATAAAATTACATAAATCATAAAATAATTTAAAAAATATAAAATAATCTTGATATGATCAAAAAAATTATAAATTATTCATTAATGGTATCATTTATATCAAATATGTTAATATTTCAATCATTTAATTCTTAAATACTGGTTATCTTAATTACCATTAAAAAGAATAACTTTTTGTTATTTAAAATGATAAGGATTAAATTAGAATCAAAACTTCCCCCAATATTATTGGATGATGAGATTTTAATATTATCTTATCTTTTATTCTAATATATATCATTTTTTATGTATTTTTATTGATGTTAAAATTATATAAAATTATTATTTTCCGAAATTCAAAGTGTCCCTCACCAAAATTATAAAAGGACACACCTGCCTCAATTATACACAACTCATTATGCATTAAATATCTTTTATACCCTGAACATTCTAGTTCTAAATCTCCCAAGTCACATTCTAGAGGTTCTGGTATTCTCAAAAGACCAACTCTAATGCCCTTAGTAAGAGATCTAAAGGTATCACACTAAAGAAGATGTAATCTCCTCTACCAATTCATTCCATATTTTATTATTCTTATAAATACATAAAATTTGTTTTTTCATTATAAATTAACAAATAAGGTATCATTTATATACTAATATGTTCTTAAAATTATAAAACAACTATATTAAACCTTCTATCCATCTTACAAAAAATGAGATCACTACGTGTACGTACATACAACTTACTATCTCCACGTCGTGGTGTACTTTGTTTTTCACAACTAACACACTTGGATGGGTATAAAAATGGAATTAATAACAATATATTATTATTATGACATTATATTGATGATGAAAGTTTATACACCATCTAACTAATATCCATTAAACAACTATTCGAATGTTATTGTCACTCATTCGTACGTACGACCTACCATCTCCACGATGTTATGTCATTCATTCTACATGATCCTCATTAAAAATAATTATATAATTGTACAGAATTAATATATATGGTATATATTATGGTAGTATAATTTTATAATGATATAACTATGTATTAAGAAGAAGATCTAGAACTTATTCGACAAAACATGCATAAGGACACAAAACAATTAACAACTGAATAATGATTTATAATGAAATGTTACTAAAAATGATGATAATATGATGATATATAATATCATAAAAATTAATATAATTCTATTATACGTCTAAAAAATTATTTAAATCATCATACAAAAGTTTTATATACATATTAACCATATCAGACCAAGTGTAATGGATTATATTGTCCCACTTTTATTTTTTTGTGACATATACCCTATACACCAATTATTTATTTTTTGTTGTTTTTATATTACCCATGAATTTATTTTATATTATTATAAATGTTATTATATTTAAATATGAATATAACTTTTTTTGGTTTTGAGGCATACGGTTCAACTAATTATAAATTTGAAATGGATAATTTTGCAATCTCATTTTTAACTGAGATTGTTTATACGTAAATATTTACTAGGGATATATTTAACATCCATGTCTGTGTTTTATAAATATGGATTCATAAAATGATAACAATTATCTTATTCATTTATAAATTAATTTCTACCCATTTTTTTACTTTTACTACATGGTATCGAAATATTTTTTTTGTTTACGATTCGAGGTACTTTTTGACTTTTCCTGTAAAAGTACAAGAAGAATGTTTATAATCTTATATGACATGAACATATTTTAATGAATTAATAAATCATTATTTAAATTCATGATCCATTAAAATATTTCATGTTTATTTTCAATTAAATTATTTTCTTTTAAAAAAAATTTCAAAATTCTAAGAAAAGAAAACATTTTTGAAGAAGAATGGATTTTTTCCTCAACTGTTGTGATCAAGTGTTTTATCAAAATTAATTTCCTTATAAGAGGATTATAATTAAATAATATTAGATTTACATCCCTCTAATTAATATTATATGGATTATTTTACGATGTATGGATGATTAAGAAACCCCTTTTACATTATGGTTTATGATATGATGAATCGTTTATGATTCCTGGAACATATAAGAATGATTTCACTCTTGGATGGGTGAGACCTATATCTACCTCAAATGCCTTGGGTAATTATTTATATCTTATTAGATAGACCTAAATAGAATGAAAATATATATAGTTTAATAAAAAATAGATGAATCAATATGTAAATCCGGTTCAGTAATACATGGATGGAAAGACAAGTAAACCCAGTTCACTAATAGACTTTTTCCACTATAATGGTCTTGGAAGCATTTACTTGGCTTTTATGGTAATTATATTATGTGATTATTTATTATCTATAATTGAATTTATTATTCATATGGTATTTTATCTTGGATAGTGTTCCTTTATGATTTATTCCTTACATAATACCATGATTTATTTCATGGATCATGATTTTGATATTAAAAAGCAATGGTCATGTTTACACAATATTATATTTATGTTTTGTTTAATGTCACACATTATTATCCTTATTCAGAATTTGAGGCCACCCATTTTTTGTTTACTTTTCCCAAGGATATAATGAAATGTTTTATGTAGTAAAACTAAAGGTGAAGTTATTTAAGGGATATTTATATATTTATTCACCGTGTTAGAACATGTTGTTCAGTGTTTCCAAATACACCAAACTAATATGGTCATTGGCAATATATTTGTGTAATTTATTATGTATTCCAAAAAAAAGTTTAAATTCCATGTATATAAATCATGGGTATTTAAATAATGGGAGTGTGTTAAGAAGATAAATAGTAATTTTTTAATCACTGATTCATTAGTTGTTAATCTGGTGTGACTCATCTTATTTTAGTCATTTTATTCAACATGATTTTTTGAAGAAGGAATTATACTTTGGAAACAATTAGTCATTTAATAACCAGTTCATGGGATATCCAAGTCTTCAAAAAAGTCATTTCCCACACATATTTTTAATGCACTTACTTTATGTCTTCCATGAGTTTAAATTATTTTTCATCCACCAAGTCATACATTTTTTTCTTTGAATTTAATATACCATATTCAACTATTTTATCCTTTAGATTAGTAATTGTGGGTATATATTCATTAGGTTATGTGTAAATACAATTGATTTTAATCACCACTGATTTAACCTTGATATCAACATCACTATTTATTTCATCATCATTTTTAACACAATTTTTGCTTCCTCCTTCGGTACCATATTTGATACAAGACTCTTCTATAATATAACTTATATGTCTTGAAATGCATACATAAAAACATAACATGTTTCATACAGGAATACCTCAACATTTATTGGGATTGTATTGGTGATACTTTATCCGTTCCATCAGATATTCTCCTTGACGTGATTAATTTCTTAGTTAATATGTGCCACGTGAATGTGAATTTATATATATATATATATATATATATATATTTATTCCAATTTTATTCTTTATATGATAAAAAGAAATTAATTGTAAATAAATTGAAAATAATATAACAACATACAGCGAAATATAAAAATGTAACATAGAGATTGAATATACTTGTGTTTATACTTTTAATCAATATCCCAAATAAAATTCTATGAAATTGATGAATTATTCTCTATCACCCGTAGATCATTATTTTGTGTTAGAGGTCTTTAATTATATAAATTTTATAATTCAGGAAACAAACAAAACTACTAATGAGTAGTAATGAAATGAACTACCATGGATGGATAAACAATTTCTCATTATTGTAAGTACTGTTACATCATATTTATGATGAGAAATCCAAACTAAAATAAAAAAAACATCAATATTAGAAGGAAAAATAATAATGAAAGATATTGGTAAAATGCATATCTATGTCCATGTAGTAACGATGTATAAAATGTATGAATAAACATGAATAATGATGCAAAAATAGGTCTATGTGAACCCATTTTTCAAGATAATCACTCAATAATCACAAATTATTCATTTTTCTATTTTATGTACTTAATATTGTATATATTCAATGTAAATTGAATCATTTCTTAACTATACAATGAAAATACACTATGGGTTTTAGATATAATGACATTTTAATACATACATATTAGAATAACTCCATTATTCCAATGATAATGATAATAAAAAAAAGAAATAAAATATTCCCATATAAGAGTTGAATGGATTCAAAAATAAAAAAAATCATAAAATATTCCCTGAAAAATATTAATCCCCCATTATTAAATTCATAATAACACAAAATCAAACAATTTTATGGTCTGAATGAGTTTGTGAAAATACAATAAAATCCTAATCAATGTCTAGTATCAAATATTTATCCTTCAGTCGATCCATTAATAGGGACCCGTTGGGGAAACTGTATTATGTAGTCTCCATTAAGTGCATAGAAAATCCTCACTTTCTGAAATATAACTCCTTCAATTGGTTGAATATTTCCACTTTATTGCACAAAAATCATGGTATTCAAGCCGGAACAAAACCCTACAATGATTTATAATGATTGAATAATATTTAAAACCCTAAATTTTCATGCTATTTAGTTAATTTCAACCATATGTAAATATGTACCGTCCTAATGTATTAATTATATTCACATTTTCTACACCAATAGGCTCAAAAAAATATGCATACTCACATTAGCAATATCATAAAACTATCAGTCATATGACCACCTTTAGATCATAGAATTTTATATTTAACATCTCCAATAAGGCCGATATATTTAGTTGTGTGACTACACATTGTATATATTTTTATGACAAAAAATCATGTTATTGATTTTAAATCCTTGAAAATATCATAAAAAAGATTCTATTAAAATGCCTTTTATCAATAAATAGTTACTAATATATCCATTTTTAAAGTGAAGAAAGAATCTTCCATGTCAGTGAATGTTTTTACAACACTACTGACATCATACATTGGCCTTTTCCAATCAATATGAAAGAAATATTTCATCCTCACTTTGATGAATATCAAGTCAGAAATGTTATATCCATGAAGACACTCTATATACCACATTAACCCACGACATGAGAAGTTTTAATAAAAATGCTAAATTTCACAGACCTTATGAATGCTATCATCATTTTTGTAAACCACAAAAACTCACAAATGGTTTTCATTAATCCACATAGAACCACAAACAAAAAATTTTATGGAATGTTCCAGTTAGTCTTTCAATAGATAAAGAATTTTCTTATTTGTTCCTCTTGTGTTCATAGGATTGATGCTTCACTAATTTTAATGTTTTTATCTACACCATGTACTTTATCAATATTTTATATTCTATAGATACATTCACCACAACCTTGTTGTGACCAAGAAGGTGTTTCACTTATATGTCTTCCCATGAAAATGTAGAAAATACATTATATCCAAGACATGGGAAATTTAGAGAGGTCCTAATAGTATCCAAAATGGAATGAATGCAATGATGATGCTATTTATCATGGAAATATCATATATTTGAACATAATATCATCTTGTAAATGGGAACATGGTGATAACCACGCTATTTTATTCCCCATTTTCCATTTGATTTAGTTTATATTCCCTAAACAACCTCTGTATGGTATATAAATCTTGTATAAAATTACATTTTATCGATTAAATACAATAATTAACCATGATCATCACATTTCCATGTTTTTTGGGTTCACTTATCATTAGATCTGACTTAGATAATATCCCTAATATTTTGAATATATATCTACTATATAGTTTCACACAACATGGATACAAACTATAAGTGTCTTTTTAGTATAATACAATGGATAACACCATTCATGTTCAATGAATATTTTAATTTGAAATATAATCAATACCAGTGTTCAACATATTACACATTTGAGTTAAAAATTGGCGGCTCCCATTTTATAATTCATAGAACACTATACAATAACATTCAATTCTAGTGTTAATTCCCCATACCATTATCACCGGTACAATTTTATATCGTTTCCTCATAGTACTCACTTAATTTTTTCCCAACATCATCTCATGATGATTCATACTCCTATACTCAATTCCACTCTATCCTAGATAGTTAATTGATCTCCACAACATCCATCATGTGGATAGCTATTCCATTTTTTAGGAAGTAATTATACAATTTTTTTAAATTCCAAAATACTTTTCTCTTTTACAATATGACATGTTATTCTAATATTTTCCAAAACATCAATAAACTAATACATACAAAAATTACTTCCATGAAATATTAAACCATATATTATTTTCGGATTAATAACCTTTATATAAGGAAAAAACTAATAAGATATTATTTATTAAGTATTATTGTCATATGAAGTTGCATGAATAACTACCACATCATTTATGATGTTAAAGGGGTTATGAATAAATATAAATTATTCCTTACAACACATTTATATTTGATACATTCAGTTGAATAATTAATTGTAATTATTGAAATATAATGATATATAACATGGATTAGATTCTGTTATATGAATATTAATAGACCAACTATCAATCTTATAGAATTTTATATAGATGCACTATAAAGGTTATTTGATCCCCCATAGTGAATTTACCCTCATGGAAAGATAAAATTACTAAATATTATTCATGTTATTTATTCCACCTTCATCTTCGTAAAGAAGGTTTTACCACACTATGAGTGGCTATGGTTTCCTATCTTTATGAAATATAATCAAATGCTCATTTCTATCCCTTTTGAGGTTATTAACCTTTACCCTAGTACTTTGGGGATCTCAATGTAGAATGATCTATTATAAAGTAAAATATACTTATTTTTTCTATTAAGTAATTCATATTTATGGTAATTTTTTTGTATATTAAATTAGATATTGATAGATTAATCATATGTGTGTTTATTCTACACCCATTTTTAATTTTATAAACACCCTTTATCCAATATAAAATATTACACAATCTTATTGGTATTGAATGCATCAATAAGTTATTATTTAAGTACATATGGTTTCATATGATATTTCTTCTATGTACATGTTTCAAATTATCAATAATCTATGTAATAAAACATGCATGTATCATCCTATATTCTCTATATATAATTAACCACTTAAATATAATTATAAACAAAATTCATATCATAAGATACAATAATTATAAATACAAAAAAAAACTAGTGTTATTACCATTGTTTGTAAAAATAATGTATCATCTTTATTTCAATCCAAAGAATCAATAATTACCTAAAAATAACATTCATAAACATAGTGAAATATAAATTAAATTTTCTATAAAACTATTTTAATGATTTTTATGAAACATTAGATTTCATCATTTTAAAACATCTTATTCCATCATTCCACAATTAAATATGCCTTAAACTTATATTCAATAAAAGTGTTTTATATTAATGAAAAAATATATTTCATATTAACTAAAAAATTAATAAGAAATTAAATTATTATTTTGATAAACATGCCAATTAGAATGATATTTTTTAAATAAAAAATTATATATATATATATATATATATATATAATTTTACACATAAGTACGTGAGTTTTAATTAATATATCTAAAAAATATAACGTATAGAACTATCTAGAATAATGTTTTAGTATATGTATATATAAATATATTACAAAATATGTATAATTAATTAATGAAACATGAAATTCTAAAATAAATATTTATAAATTAATTCATGGATATAAATATAATGTAGTAATTATAGGAGGGTGATTACCCATCATGTAATGAATAGGATTCACCTTGACTATTGAATCTCCGTATGTTATTATCCACATCATCCAATGTCGTTTTATAGAAAAATATCTCTCATTAGTTTCATTCTTAATTATTCTAAGGTAAACAATGAAATAAATTTAATGAAAATTAATATCATATACATTATTGTAGAAATGAGAAATAGAAAATAATTGTTGAAATAAAAAGAAGATATGAGGGAGAAATGATGAAGTTGTTGAAAATTTCCTCAAATAGAAATGAATCATAATAAAACATGGATATGAATATTTAGAACAAATTTACTTTATCAACTATCTATTCTTACACACCCAAAATTATAGGAACACATTTTATCAAATTAAACTTAATCTTCCAAATGAAATATATGTCTTCGATAAAACAATATATGAATCAATATTAATAACAATAACAATAATAAAATTTATAATATTGTATACACCAACAATTGTAAATATAAATTATTCAACTTTTATAGAGAATAAAAATATTATTATAAAAAAAAATTATTAATAATAATACTTTTTTATAATATCAAATAAATAATTTTTCATATTTAAATTTTTACCATTTCTATAAAATAATTTATTTTTATTTTTAAATATATATATATATATGAAGTAAAAATAGTACCCAAATCAATAGATTTCAATGTAAAATATTAGAATACATTTATATATTTCACATCCATTATTCGTTGTCTAAAGACCAAACACTTGACCCTAAACTACCCATAAGAGATTAGAAATATATGGCCAGTCATAATTTGTGTTCCTGAGACCATGCACCACACTATGTAGGAGAAAAAAATTGTATAATTAAATGTTTTCAAATTTTCTTCCAATATAATATAAATACAATATTTTCAAATTTTAATGTTTTATAAAAGATATTGATGTGGTATAAATTCTTTTTATGCATTGCTGAATCTAATTATCGTTGAGGGATTTCCAATTAATGGGATTCTCTCATTGTTACCAACTTCTAGAATAAATTATTTTCTAGGCATATGAATTAGAATTAATTATAGACTCTCCCCCCACCACTGTGGGAGGGGCTCACTAATTTTTTATATCATCATATTATCTACGAAGTAGAATAATCCTTTTTTTAAACCCCCTGCAAACAAATGTAACCTACCTCATACAATAGTGATGAATGTGATATAATGGCCCCTAAAGCCTACCTCCAATATTCCATGGTTTTAATACTATCACAAAGAGTTAATAAATCACACACATAAGAGGAATGGAAGTCATTTTACGTTTTAGTGGGAAGAAATAAGATTATAATACAAAATATAATTAGATTCTTATTTAATGATGAAATATTTATAATTTTAATTTCATGTAAAAACAATAATAAATATAAATTCAAAACGATAATAGTACAAAAATAATCCTAGGATTTGACCATGTAAATTAAAAAATCATTATCAACTAATCTAAGAATGTTAGGTCTATCCTGATCCCTAACTATGTCTTCTACCGATAATATTATTTTATATAACCATTGGATAACTATAAAATTTATACAAAATTGGATCCACCAAAAACCCTATCATCAAAGAATGTAATATAGGCATACTCAAGCAAAAGGAATAAACAAAATTAAATTACTCTTCACATAATCAATTAAATAAATTATCATAATAGCCATGGATTTCTCACCTTAAAACCCATAAAGGTAAATCATTCTATATCTATATCATATATATATATAAAGGTATCATGCTTCAATTTACCTACAAGTATTTGGCTCTCACACCCAAATGGCACAGATATTATTCTTTTTTATTCCATAATTACTTTTTTATATATATTAGCTATATAATAACAATTTTATATCTCATATTGTCCATGAAAACCTAATCATCATAATTAATCCTTAACCAAGTATTTTTATGAACCCTCTAAAAGAATTGTAAATTCACAATAACTAAATATGAATCAACTCATTGATGTACACCCATATGATGTTTTTTTATAAAATCATTGACATGAAATAGTCTTCCAATTCATGCCCTAAAAGGAATTTATTAATCTAAAAAGAATCAATACAGACATGTGGTAAAAAGTGATTAAAACAGACATGATTTTGATGAATATAAGACAAGATATAGAGAAATGTAACACACACAAGAACAATTCCATCATTAAGAAACATTAAGAGTTATCTTAGATGTTGTAGGAAGAATGATACACCCTTGTAAGCTTTGAAATCATTATGTCCTCCCAGCATGAGTTCACCCGAGAGAACCAATCCTTCTTTATCAATCAAACCCATATAGTCATAATCCCCTCTCATATCACTACAGATGCGCTGAGACCTCTAGAATCTTTTCATGATCTACATTGCAGATCCCATACAACCCAAGGGATCAAACACAATCTAGATAAGTGTAAGGAACACCAAAATAAAAATATATTATTGTTCGATTCAGTGAGACCATAATGCATCATGAAATATCCATATCAAAAAACAGAACCCAATATAGGAAGATATTCCACAAAAACTGATCCATCATCGATGAACACTGAGCTACAAAAACGAAGTTGTTATCAACTAGGATATGATATTAAAAGAAAAAACTATGTAATGTCCTTGGCGATTCCACTAAGGGAGGCCATCCTACAAAACATTACATCTCTTATTGATCCCTCAGATGAAATAATAGCATTATCCAACAACCACAAACAGAGAAATGAGTAATCAAAAAGATCATTCCCGGGGAAAATCATAAAAATTGAAGTCATGATTTTTCATGTATTCTTACACCATTCTCATGTATATTTTATTTCATAATTCAGGATATTTATCCTTTTAAATATAATTATTACAATATTTCATGTGTGAAATTTTATCTTGCTCATCCAACCAAGAACCAGCTTCTTCTCCCATAGTCTCTTCAATCAAGTAATATTTTCTTAAAACAAGTACTTCTTTTATCCGTAAAAACACACCACTCTCTTTTTATCATAGGAATTTATGAATAAAAATGAAATTAGGCACAATGCATAGTTATTTTACTTGGTTCACCCTCATTGGGTTATGTCTACAGAGAATATAATGGCAAAGTGACAATGTAAAAATTAAGATATGCCTCACATCCAAATTACATGGTTTGATCAAGAAAACATCTATTCCCACAATCACTGCCTTTACAATGTTTATATTCATATAATTGATTCTTAAAATGTCACTCCATATGTATCATTCTCTTTATGACTTCCATTGGAAAGGATCTCTTTCATCCAATTTCTTTGAAAAAATTTATTTTAATGGATCCATACATAGTTCATAAGCATGTAGTTCCCTTCATTTTCAAGAAATAATGCTCTTAAAGTATAGATAGATTTTCTATTGAAGTCCCTTTTTCCCTAGATAAAACACGCATTTATTCGCAATATTAATTTGTGGAAATTACTTTTGTAAACACTTCCTACACAAAAATCCTTTCATTCTTGGGGGTCAAACATGATTCCTTTGTGAGTTGCACTACACTATATAGTGTAAGTGATTCATAGATGACTTCTCTTTTGTGGACGGCCTCCACTTCCATAGATCCTATCCATATATATTATACTTGTTCTCCAACATAAAAACTTCCTCTATGGACCTTCAAGGCTTTACATAGGTGTTCTTCTTCCATGAAACGACTCTCCTCTGTGGACAATTTTCAATTTTGGGAAATAGTGCCCTGTAAAAAATATATTCTATGTAAAATATTCACAAAAATCATCTCCTTTCATGGAATCCTCCCTTAGAAACCCTTTTACTTTACAAAATTTCATCCCCACAAACCACATCATACAAACCAAAATTCGTCCTATAGTGAAGATATATTCTAATGAAAATCACTCAATATAAATATGGAATTACATGTCCTTATATAAGAAAATATATCTTAAAAATACAATACTCCATTTTATTATAACATTCAATGTGCTACATCCATAATTGCAGACAAGTTCTCCCACTAACCATTTTTTCCCATTGTAGTCCACATACCTCTTTTCTTTCTTCATGGAGGATGATCTATTATATGAAAAAACCCTAAATGGATCATCAAATAATCACCACATTTTAGAATATGATGAGATGTTCCTCATATAATGAACCCTTTGTGAACTACTTACCTCTAACAAACTGAATGCTTTTCTATTGTCTATTTTACACATGCAGTACACATACAACACTTTGTAGTCTATATAGCACAGCAAGGTGGAATCCATAAATTCCCAGTTCTCCATCACAATTCCATGATCCTTGTACACAGTTCACAAACTATCTTTCATGGTCTGAGAACTTTGAAATCCTACATAAAAAATCCCCATTTAAAAATAAATTCATGATTTTAGGCACAAAAATTCGGAAAACTCTATGAATCTATGCTTCCTTAGAAACATACATCAGAAAACACCCTCCATACAAATTCGAAAACATTTTTCATTGTAAAAAACACAATCTCAAAAAAAAAATCATGAGTGGACACCATATGGGATTTTTTCCAACACATACAATCCTTAAACATCAATGATGTTAAATAAAACACTTCCCAAAACCATTGGGTTTATGTTTCTCAATTAAAATTAGTGGACAATAATTTAAAATTTGGAAATATGTAAAATTTAATACACAAATATGGAAAATTAAATTACATGGATATATAATCATATTTTATTATCATCACACAAGATACATGATGGCCCCTACTGTGATATAGATCAAAAACATGTGTACAAGAATCAAAGATTAAGGTTACTAGTTAATACATGATTAATTCATTTATATTATCCATAATTTATTTTAACTATTAGAACAATAATTATTCTTAAACATGTGCTATCAACACCCAAAGTACTAATCTTGTATTTTCAAGCATATCATCATCCTCCATAATCAATACAACCCTTCTCCATTTTAATATTTTTTTTAAATAATTAATTACATAAAATTAATCCATGACTCATCCTATTTTACCATACCAATGATGTAATATCCTTGAATAGATTAAAAGTATATATACTTGTTTTAAGCCAGTCATATGATTCTAGACCTATTAATCGTTGATGAAAATTAACAGTGATATATAAAGGTGATCATATTTTTTAATTATATCATCTTGATCACCCTACTATATTACATGAAATCATTTCATAAGGTAAAATTCATATTATAATGACCAAAAACAATCATTATTGAAAAAAGAGAAATATAAAATATTTTATTCCATGCATCCCCTACCATGTCTAGTAATTAATAATCATATCAAATATATATGTATCTTAGGGCCTAAATTAATATTTAATTTTTCTTCCATGGAAAACTAGGACACCAATATCTATTAAATACTAGAAGTCATGCCATCCCAACGAAATATTTTTCTTCATCTTCCAAAAACAATTCAAAACTGGAAACAAATATTTTATATTCTTTATTTAATTATGTATTTTATCATATATAGGTTTTTATCATCTTGAAATAAATACAAAATAGATGGTAAATGATATAAATTTACAATGATTTACATCAAATGTTATAAAAATGATTTTGATGTTTTTGAGAAAATCATAATTTTTATTATTCATAAAATTTCTATTTAATCAATCTAATAATTCTAGTTTGACCATATTAATTTTATATTAATAATTAAAATTATTGATAAATCATATTAGACTTTTTTAAAATTATCATTATTTAATTTAATATTATATTTATAATTTGTTCAGCTGTAATAAGTTAACAAATTCATTTTCATGATATCGTACTATGAAGTATGAAATACTACATGAATATATATAATTACACACAAAATATAAAACATGAAAAATAAAAAAACAACATGAAATAATCCCACAAATTCAATAACATGTATTAAAAATTATTTAATAATTACAATAAAAACATTTCCAAATAATAAAATAAAATAACAGGTACTCCCATTATTATTTGAATAACCCATGTACTAAATTTATATCCACAAGTATTATGTATTTACTTTTAATTATATCTCAAGTTACAAATTTTTAGAATAAAAAATAAAATATCATTAATTATAAATATTATATGATTCAATATTGTTAATCCATAAAAAATTCAATATTATTAGATAAATAATTTCCATTTGATTTTAAACATATATTTTTCATAATATTAACCATTTAATTCAATCCAATTAAAAAAAATATATTAAATAAATTCCGCATCAGTCTAATGAAAATAATTGAATTAGCTACCAAGAAGGAATTCCATGTTACATTGAACACTGACCTCAGGAATGATGTGGTGGATCACATAAGTTAAAACTCACTAAAAAGGGTCAAATGATTATACGTGGGTTCCAATAATCTAGGAGTTATGGTCATATCATCCATTTTCAATACAAATAATGAAGATCTTATACGTTGAATGAACTCTCATTTTATAATTTATATATATCCCTTCTATCAATTATTTTTAAAATGTTGTCAGACTGTCCAATAGGATCCATATTATTTGTGTCTAATTCATATTCCAAGACTCCTTTAAATGAACTAATACTAATAATTTCATGGATATAATTTATCATCATCATATATTTATTTAAAAAATTATTCCTTATATAGTACATCATTATATTTCATTTAAAATTTGTTTCATACCATTCTAGATGATGTATATGTATTTTTGTTGGAAAAATATATGTGGGCATGAATTTCAATAGTATGAAGAAAAAAATAAACCACATTGGTTGACCACATAAAAAAATAAATAGGATTTACCACAATAAGAGTTAAAAAGTATAGAAAAATGATCAAATGGAGAAATTTACTATTTACCATGTTAATAGATTGCATTTCATTTATCAATTATATTATGAAACTATCAAACATTATGATCAATTAACAAAAATAGATAAACAACCATATGGATCGACAAAATTATCAAAAAAATATATCAAATTAATGAATAAGAGACAAACTGATTATTGAATGTACCACATGATCAAGAAAATGACCACATGATCAAACTAATAATTCAACAAGTTAAAATAATTAGTTCATTATAAAGACAGCTCTTTTCTTTGAATAAACAAATAGTTGTTCTCTTTTGAAATAAGTGATCTTATATCATATACAAATTTAATAGAAACCATACTAACAAATTCAAAAAACACCAACATTAATAAAAATGGTTCCCAATAACCACCTGATATAATACATCTCAATGATCTTAGTAAATAAAAAACACATTAGAAGAAGATTATAACAGCTCAGTAGTTTCACTCCCAAATCCTATGCTAAATCAGTATTAATTTATTTTCATATTTGATGATGATAATTATGACCAAATGTTATCATATAATCCTAACTACAGGAAATGAAAAAGTGGGTGACATATAACCATTAAGACAATTTCAGTTTAGAGTTTTATAAAATTATGGAAATCTATTTATTTATCTTGGATCCTGAACTTCATAGAAGTATGTCCTTATTTATATATTAGTTTCAATCTAGTGTATTTGTTTAATGAAATGTTTCTGGGTTTATGATGGGCAACGTGGGGTTTTTGGTGGTTCGAGACACAAATGGAAGAAAAACAATACCAATCTATGCAAGGTACACTATTGGCGTAGTGTTACAAAAATCAAGCATCCTTCCAAGAAAACCTGTGAAATATTAGACTGAGGCTTAATATACAATTGGTATATGGTTTAATAAACCATGATTATTTCCCAGAAAACTATATTAATGAGTTCCCCTTGGACTGTGGCTTGCACATAGTTATCCAAACAATAACAGTATAATGCACACCCTTGTAAATGTTGAAAAAATTACTGAATTTCCACTACATGATTTTATGTCTCAACATGATTTTCTCCCCTAATTTACTCAATTGAAAAAAAATTTGATGAAAATCAACCCTCAATATCTACTAGGGATTGGTCTACCTCATTTCTAGGTATTTTTCATCACTTGCAGTTGTGGATCAAAGCTATGTGTATGTCTAATCATCTCATCTCAACTATTTTCCAGATTAAGGTTTTTATCGTTCTAAATCTTCTTTAGAATCCCTAAAATATTATTTATGTAGTGAAATATTGTTTTAGGTTTGAAGGGATAATTGATTCCAAATCTAATTCTTCTATTACATAGGTGTTCATCAACATATTTTGGGTATGTGGTCTATAAGTTATATCCCAAAGTTATTGTGCTAATTTCTTCATGAATGGTTGTGCTCGTGGGTTTCCATTGTGGGTTTTTTGAAAATATTATATGAGATTTAGATATCCTAATATATATAATTGAAGATTTTTGTAATTCCCTGACCCCAGTTACCTGGAGTCAGTGCATTACTTCGTAACATTGGCATGATCACAAAAGATCAAGTCTCGAAAGACCGATTAATTTAGTAGCCTTGGAAACACTAGATACATTAATAAGTCTTACATTACGTCATAAAGTAAAACAAAACTACAACATCTTCTCTTCATATCCCCTTA
Source organism: Viscum album (assembly GCA_963277665.1). Taxonomy (NCBI): domain Eukaryota; kingdom Viridiplantae; phylum Streptophyta; class Magnoliopsida; order Santalales; family Viscaceae; genus Viscum; species Viscum album. Next base: position 1,916,043,917 of record OY728148.1, on the reverse strand, counting down.
TAATATCCTTGTAGTTCATTCATAATATATTTCTTCACATCCTGGAAAATATTAAAACATTGAAAGGGGTGAGCTCAGATGCTCAGTAAGGATAACAATATTGCGGAATATTTCATAAATAAACATTAACATTTAAGGCAATGTATAACTAAAACAAAAGCCTTTTAAACATGAACTTCAACATAATATGGAAAAAGTAAAATGAGATAATGCCATTTACTTATTCACATGGATATTCTACTGGTCGAATAATCACATGCAATATAAATAACCACTTTCATAATGATGGAATGCATAATGCCAGACATTCTGAAACATTTTTTCAAGGCCTCGGCCAAGACGTCTAAAATGATTAAGGCCACGGAAAAAACCATAAATCAAATTGGGAAAGGTCCTCGGCCAATTCCATGTCTAGTTGTCTCATGAGACCTACCGATGCATCGAGGAGCTATAGCGGGCTCCACCCGTCACTTATTAAGTCCAATGCATTCCTCATATGAATAGTTTTAAACATATCATAAACCATAACATAATCGTATCACATAAAACATGCATAAAGGAAACATAAAATTTCCACATTTCAATCACAAGATATCAATACTACACATTGATAAAATAAAAACACTTTCAAAACCATTTTCAATACCAAAATAAAAGAAAGTTAAAACGTTGTATTTATTTTTCATTAAAAAAAGTGATGGCTTGTAGAGGAATCCGAAACTCAAATAATGGTCACGGCGGCGGAGAAGTCATTGTCGCCGCATAAGTACAGAAAGAAAAACATTCCCTATTTGTCATTTAGTAAAATTCTTTGTATAAAAAAGATTCCTTTTGAATAAACATAAAATTCAAAGGGGTTTATACACCACATAAAAGAAAGTTGTGTATAAAACCAAATATGCCTCAATAAAAGGGGATTGAGACGAAGTCCTTAAGAAGATAATTTTTTTTAAATAAAGTACATATATAATGTTTATTCACTATAATTACACATAAATAATGTACAAATACAAGATAGGACATAATAATATCATGACATAATTTGAAAGTAGGAGATTAACCCAAAGAAAAGAAATTGGGGTAAGAAGTTCCCTTACCTTGCGTCTTGTCCTGACTCGACCATTCTTTAACCTCCTGAATAATAAACTAGAGTTAATTTATATTTAATTAAGAACCTTTTTCATGTTCATTATTCCTTTTATATCACTTATTACCATGTTATGAACATTATTTAATTATTTAAGTTAATAACGGTCGTTTTGTCGATCTTTGGTACTTGAGTCAAAAATACACTTCTTATAATTACAATTTGTTCATGTGGTGAAATATCCATTATATCCAGAATTATATTCATGATGTAGATATCATATATATCATATATATACAGTATATACATTCATTTATAATATTACGTAACATTTAGAGGTAAGAAATGAAATGCATTGTTCATGGAGACGGTAAGCCGTACGTACGCATGAACGCTACTTTCATTTCTATTTCGTATTTAATGGAATGAAATCATAATTATTTAAATGTATAATATAATTCCCGTATAATATAGTGTATAATAACATTTACTCCATCCTTTATACATACCACATATGGCATTAACGATTCAAATCACTTTGAGGGGGCGGTAGTCCGCACTTCCTAAAATAAAATTATCGTGTTTACCCATAATGGAAATCATAAATTATGCCATAAATTAGAAATAAAGAAGAATAAGTAAAACATAAACATATTATATATCATATATAAATATAGTGACATCTTAATGGACACCTTTGAAGGTGTTATATGAGTGTTGAACAATCATCGTTTCGTGAGGAAGAAATTCGCCATCCACAGAAATAGTATGTTCTTTAACCATTAGATGTAGGTTTGTGTAAGTTTATCTCGAATCCTTCTTATAAAAACAACCTAGTATATTTATGATACTGGTGTTGTTACAAAATAAATTAATAAAAAGAGTTTATGGGGTTGGAGAAGCTAAATAAAACAAAACAACATTAGAGAAGACATTACCTAAAAATCGGGTAACTCTTTTTGATTTGAGCCAAAGGCTTCCTTGGGAAGAATTCTGCCCAAAGTGAGGCTTCTAGGAGTAAGGGAGGGAAGTTGGGAGGGTATTTGGGTAGAGTTTTGCCGAGCCAAATGGCTTGAAAGTGTGAATGAGGTGGTAGAGGTGGGGGCCTTTATAAGAGGAGAGGAGGGGCACTCTTGGAAAGTAAGGAATGTTTACATTATTATACAATGATTTTCGGATTCTAAAGGTCCCACAATTATATAATTCCAGGATAAGGTGATACGGGTTCAAACTCTACCCATCCAATAGTCTTTGGACAAGTGTAAGCCTTGGATATTACATTATCATTTCATTTTATTAAAATCGTTAAATAATGAGGTCATCGCTGCATCATAATGATGTCATAAATAATTTAATTCATTTAATGTCTAAAAATTATAAAAAAAATACTATGATGTAGGAAATCTTTTTCTATTTCCAATGAATATTTACAGTCAAAAATATTACTTGTATAACCCCATATAAAATTTTTTTCGTAAAATAACTCATGTTTCTGTCATTTTTACTTTAACATTAAATAAAAAGTTATTTATGTCATTTCCCAACCAAAGTGGCTCCATTTGGTCCCCAAGTTGACACATGGCTTTTCTTGGTCGGCCATGACACATCCAATAAAGTTAGGACATGTTTCTAGTTCATTTCATATTATTATAGCATTATTTTTAACTTAAACTACCCTAATTACCACTAATCGCGATTAAGAACTTAAAAGTTACTATTCACCAAAAATTATTTTAATCTCATTGAACCACATTTTACTTCCTAATGGAAACCATGTATGTTGGATTTTTTAAAATCAAATCACATAAGTGGTAATATTTCATTTAAAAGAAAAATCTGTTATTTAACTACCACTTAGTGGTTTCACTATTCATCAAAAATTGATGTTTTTCAGAACAATGCCAAAATTTCACCCTAAGCAATAATTGATATTCAGAATTCAAAAATGATATCTATTTTATAAAATTCCAAACATATATGTTGCATTAATTAATTTTATAATTAATTCCCGTTGTCACAACAAATAGCGTGTTTTTAAGAAACAATTTATATCAAAAGATTGGCAATTGTTTATATCCAATTTCAATGTTAAATTAATTCTAATGACAACCATTGGATAAAATGGTAAAAATATATTCTAATTATACTTTAAAACCACTAAATAGTATAATTTATCACTATAAATTATTTTGATTAAAAAAGTTGTTTTTAAGTATTTTTCACTATTCATAAAAAATTGAAAGTTCTCAGAAAATTAAAAAAACTCAACTTAGGATAATTTCAATATTCAAAATACAAAAATGAAGTCCATTTTGAAATATAAAATTTATATAATTTCAAAAAGTGGGTATTACTAATCATAACGGCTACTTTGATTAGTTGTGGTGTGTTAGAACTCGAAGTTGCGTACAATGCAAGCTATTGCATTATAGAATGAGAAGCGTATCATAGAAGCTTGGGGTGTTACATTATCCCCTCCTTCAATAAATCGCATCCTCGCAATTTGAAATTTTTCTTGGAAAATAAAAGGTTGAAAATAGAAAATACATTTGTAGAAAACCCACATCGGAAATAAGGTTAATAAAAATATAACTTTAAAAAGAATGAAAGATAAGTACAAAGGTCACCCGAGATAGCCCATACTAGGATTATATGAAAATATGGATATGGAAGAAAAACAAACCATCAAGGTCTGATGGAGAGTTGTAGAAAACTGGATTAGGAGAAAGTTAACAATAAGAAAATCACAAACTTGTGATTGGTTAAACGGTCATTGAATCCCCAGTTGGAAAAGTTAACCGGCAACGTTTTTGTTTTAAGTTACCTTTTATAAAGTTAAAGAATTTATTTAAGAGATTTACTAAGAACGTAAGGGAATACACATACTTGTCATGTAGACTTTCATTCTTTAATAAATTTTTACCAAAAACCCATCTTTCACTCTAAAAGGTAATAGAACTCAAAAATATACTATTTATCCTAATTGTATAAGGTTCCAAATATTAAAACATACCATTTAGATTAGAAAAACTATTTTGTAATAACCATGGACTTCACGTAGTCCAGTGGTAGGCGATTAATCCCAATCGCACTATGGTTGTGGGTTCGATTCCCACAGCTTTGTCCGACGCGATGGGTTGTCACTCGGTCTGCGTGTTGTCCTTTTTATAAATATCCAAAAATAACCTTAACAATAGTATCCAATGTAAAATATAATCCATTCCAACCATTATAGTTATCCAAAATACTTCTGTCCAACTCACAGTCCAAATTTTATGAGGAAGGTAAACATAATGAAGCTCCTTTTTTTTGCGTAACAACATGTGAACACCTTCATCATGTATTCTATTAAAACACTACAACATACTGAATTACCATAAATACTTATTGATTTCATTCATGGTCCCTTATTCCTTATAGAAAACTAGATATACTCCTTCTGTCCAAAAATGTATACAAAACATTAATCAGTTTCAAGGATGTTAAGAATATCCAACATAATTTATCCGAATGAATCATGTCTTATTCCAAAATCACTATCTCAGTATCAGAACCATATTATGGTTTATCTTTCTCTCAACCATATATTTTCCAAAAATTTAACCTACTGTGGAGTCACTTTTCTTGGTTCCACACAATCTCAAGTCCTAGATGAAATAGTACTGCAGTACAATCCTTATATACTCCATAATTATTATAACCAGTACATCATTGATACAACACTCAAATTACAAAATTCTTTAATAACAACATAAGAACTCTAATCATTCCTCCTCATCTGTGGTAGTATCATAACTTTATTATTATCCAATAACATCATTTGGGGAATACTCTGATGATTTGAACATTGGTTTGCGTAGTGTCCCCACTCCTTGCAGATGAAGCATTGTACATTTGAAACCTTTTTCTTACCCTTGCAGTCACGTACTTGGTGTCCTTTTTCCCCACACTTATAACAAACTCCTATTCCCTTAAGGCAAATTCCAAGGTGTTTCTTCCCACAGTTATCACATATTGGAAAATTCTTCTTTTCCCTCGTCCCTTTATCCATCATTCTCTCTTCCATCCTTTTCCTCTCTTTCATCCCTTCACATCCATAAGACTCAGAGAATTCTCTACTTATCTTATTAACACATGATACTATTTCTTCATATGTTGATAACACAGGGGAGAATATTTCCCTTCTAAATGTTGGCTTAATACCATGAAAGCTATGATCCTTCTTACTCTTTGGATTATATGTATTGATGGAGTTCACATTCCTTCTACTGGGCGCCATTTCTATACAATGCCATAAACTAGGTTAGTTTATGAATCGAAATACATACTAACAAACTTGAAAACACTTATAATAAATTGACCTATTTATAGATATAATCCATAATCATAAAAAAAATTCTTTTAGGAAGTATATACTCATAACCCGTCATAGTGGTTTATAAAGAATATGTGAATTATCCTAAGCATATCCCCCGGGAGTGTCATAACCAAGAGTGCAGCAAGGCCCGTTGTCGTGCACCAGTTCCAGTTTGAGTCTAGCTCAAATCGGTGTTTTCAGGTTTTACCCCTAGGTACATATGTGCCAGAGCCGCCTCTACCTGCTCGTATCCAGACTGGGATGTATTGCTCGGAAAACTAACAAAATCTCTATAATACCAAAATTCTAGGAAGTTCTTCTATACTAATCCTTAAAGTCTATCTTTGGGCTATCTGCTCTAATCAGATTTTATCTAAATCTAGCTTCCATGGTTAGTACTAAACTGCCTCTGATTCCAACTGTAACGCCCTTACCCCAGTTACCTAGAGTCGGTGCATTACTTCGTAACATTGGCATGATCACAAACGATCAAGTCTCGAAAGACCGATTAGTTTAGTAGCCTTGGAAACACTAGATACATTAATAAGTCTTACATTACATCATAAAGTAAAACAAAACTACAACATCTTCTCTTCATATCCCCTTATAATATCCCTGCAGGTCATTCATAATATACTTTTTCACATCCTGGAAAATATTAAAACATTGAAAGGGGTGAGCTCAGATGCTCAGTAAGGATAACAATATTTTGGAAGCTTTCATAAATAAACATTAACATTTAAGGCAATGTATAACTAAAACAAAATCCTTTTAACACATGAACTTCAACATAATATGGAAAAAGTAAAATGAGATAATGCCATTTACTTATTCACATGGATATTCTACTGGTCGAATAATCACATGAAATATCAATAACCACTTCCATAATGATGGAATGCATAATTCCAGACATTCTGAAACATTTTGTCAAGGCCTCGGCCAAGACGTCTAAAATGATTAAGGCCTCGGCCAAAACCATAAATCAAATTGGGAAAGGGCCTTGGCCAATTCCACGTCTAGTTGTCTCATGAGACCTACCGATGCATCGAGGAGCTATAGCGGGCTCCACCCGTCACTTATTAAGTACAATGCATTCCTCATATGAATAGGTTTAAACATATCATAAACCATAACATAATCGTATCACATAAAACATGCATAAAGGAAACATAACATTTCCACATTTCAATCACAAGATATCAATAAAACACATTGATATAATAAAAACTCTTTTAAAACCATTTTCAATACCAAAATAAAAGAAAGTTAAAACTTTGTATTTATTTTTCATTAAAAAAAGTGATGGCTTGTAGAGGAAGCCGAAACTCAAATAATGGTCACGGCGGAAGAGAAGCTGTTGTCGCCGCATAAGTACGGAAAGAAAAACATTCCCTTTTTGTCGTTTAGTAAAACGCTTCGTATAAAAAATATTCCTTTTGAATAAACGTAAAAGTCAAAGGGGTTTATACACCGTATAAAAGAAAGTTGTGTATAAAACCAAATATGCCTCAATGAAAGGGGATTGAGACGAAGTCCTTAAGAAGATCATTTTTTTAAATAAAGTACATCTATAATGTGTATTCACTATAAGTACACATAAATAATGTACAAATACAAGATAGGACATAATAATATCACGACATAATTTGAAAGTTGGAGATTAATCCAAAGAATAGAAATTGGGTTAAGAAGTTCCCTTACCTTGCGTCTTGTCCTGACTCGACCGTTCTTTAACCTCCTGAATAATAAACTAGATTTAATTTAAATTTAATTAAGAAACTTCTTCATGTTCATTATTCCTTTTATATCACTTATTACCATGTTATTAACATTATGTAATTATTTAAGTTAATAACGGTCATTTTGTCGATCTTTGGTACTTGAGTCAAAAAGAAACTTCTTATAATTACAAGTTGTTCATGTGGTGAAATATCCATTATATCCAGAATTATATTCATGATTTAGATATCATATATTTCATATATATACAGTATATACACTCATTTATAATATTACGTAACATTTAGAGGTAAGAAATGAAATGCACCGTTCATGGAGACGGTAAGTCGTACGTACGCATGAACGCTACTTTCATTTCTATTTCGTATTTAATGGAATGAAATCATAATTATATAAATGTATAATATAATTCCAGTATAATATAGTGTATAATACCATTTACTCCAGCCTTTATACATCCCACATATGGCATTATCAATTCAAATCACTTTGAGGAGGCGGTAGTCCGCACTTCCTAAAATGAAATTATCGCGTTTACCCATAATGGAAATCATAAAGTATGCCATAAATGAGAAATACAGAAGAATAAGTAAAACATAAACATATTATATATCATATATAAATATAGTGACATCTTAATTTCCACCTTTGAAGGTGTTATATGAGTGTTGAACAATCATCGTTTCGTGAGACAGAAATTCTCCATCCACAGAAACAGTATGTTCCTTAACCATTAGATGTAGGTGTGTGTAAGTGTATCTCGAATCCTTCTTATAACAACATCCTAGTATATTTAGGATACTGTTGTTGTTACAAAATAAATGAATAAAAATAGTTTAAGTGGTTGGAGAAGCTAAATAAAACAAAACAACATTAGAGAAGACATTACCTAAAAATCGTTTAACTCTTTTTGATTTGTGCCAAAGGCATCCTTGGGAAGAATTCTGCCCAAAGTGAGGCTTCTATGAGTAAGGGAGGGAAGTTGGGAGGGTATTTGGGCCGAGGTTGGCTGAGCCAAATGGCTTGAAAGTGTGAATGAGGTGGTAGAGGTGGGGGCCTTTTATAAGAGGAGAGGAGGGGAACTCTTGGAAAGTAAGGAAATTTTACATTATTATAAAATGATTTTCGGATTATCAAGGTCCCACAATTATATAATTAGAGGAGAAGGTGATAATGGTTCTAAATATACCCATACAATAGTCTTTGGACAAGTGTAAGCCTTGGATTTTACATTATCTTTTCATTTTATTAAAATCGTTAAATAATGAGGTCATCGCTGCATCATAATAATGTCATAAATCATTTAATTTATTTAATGTCTAAAAATTATAAAAAAAATACTTTGATTTAGGAAATCTTTTTATCTTTAAAATGAATATTTATAGTCAAAAATATGACTTTTATAACCCCATATAAAAATTGTTTTCGTAAAATAACTCATGTTTGTGTCATTTTTACTTTGACATTAAATAAAACGTTATTTATGTCATTTCCAAAACAATGTGGCTCCATGGGGTCCCCAAGTTGACCCATGGCTTTTATTGGTCGGCCATGACACATCCAATAATATTAGGACATGTTTCTAGGTCATTTAATATTATTATAGCATTATTTTTACCTTAAACTACCCTAATTACCACTAATCGCGATTAAGAACTTAAAAGTTACTATTCACCAAAAATTATTTTAATCTCATTGAACCACATTTTACTTCATAATGACAACCATGTATGTCGGATTTTTGTAAATCAAATCTCAGAAGTTGTAATATTTCATTTAAACGAAAAATCAGTTATTTAACTACCACTTAGTGGTTTCACTATTCATCAAAAATTGAAGTTTTTCAGAACAATACCAAAATTTCACCCTAAGATATAATTGATATTCCAAATTCAAAAATGATGTCTATTTTATAAATTTACAAACATATATGTTGCATTAATTAATTTTATAATTAATTCCCGCTGTCACAACAAATAGCGTGTTTTTAAGAAACAATTTATATCAAAAGATTGGCAATTGTTTATGTCCAATTTCAATGTTAAATTAATTCTAATAACCACCATTGGATAAAATGGTAAAAATATATTCTAATTATAATTTAAAACCACTAAATAGTATAATTTATCACTATAAATTATTTTGATTAAAAAATTTGTTTTTAAGTATTTTTCATTATTCATAAAAAATTGAAAGTTCTCAAAAAATTACAAAAAACTCAACTTAGGATAATTTCGATATTCAGTATACAAAAATGAAGTCCATTTTGAAATATAAAATTTATATAATTTCAGAAAGTGGGTATTACTATTCATAACGGCTACTTTGATTAGTTGTAGTGTGTTAGAACTCGAAGTTGCGTACAATGCAAGCTATTGCATTATTGAATGGGAAGAGTATCATAGAAGCTCAAGGTGTTACAAGTTTAACCCCTATAAATCATCAAGGGATGCATTGAGGAAGATTTCACCGATTTAAGGCCATCCATGGGGTCCGTCGGCCTTCCAAAACCTGTTTTACGGAGATGATACGTTTGAAATTGACTAGTGATTGAGTATATCCCATGAATAACATGTACATTGGTTAATTTGATTATTAAGAAATTAATATGATTAGTTTTGTCTATATATGGATAATTAATAATGGATTGATTGTCTTAGCAAGAAAAATTGGTTAAATGGGATTAATGGGAATGTACCAAATTAATTTTGTTATGAATTTGATATGTATAATTTGGTTAATACATTGAAAATGGTGAACATGTTAAGTGATTTAACATATGGTGATGGTTGAATATTTTAAATGGGTAAATGTATGAGAACTAGTGAATATTCATAGTTATTTAGACCTATGAAGTGGGAATTTGGCTAAATGACTATGTAATGTAGGTAGAAAAGTTTCTAATGGTTTAAGGGGTTATTAAATAATGTAAATTCTCTTGGTGATTATTATGGTTATTGTTTCTATTGGTATTGGTTATGCTTTTTTTGATATGGTATATGTGTGTTGAATGGGTAAATAAGCATATTAAAATTTCTTGGTAGAGAGGGGTATTAACATGAGGATTGGTTCCCACTCGTCGAGTTATATTGAGGCTCTAAATTACACAAAAAATGCACTAATTAGTGAAGGATATAGAGTTATATTCCCATAATGGATTCATTCAGTCATAAAACATGGACCGATGCTTTATAGTGAGTTTGTTTTATATGTAATGATGTGTCCTTCCCTAATAACATATGGAATTTTACTTACTCCCCATTCGCATTGATATTGGTGAATATGAATAAACAACAAAGATGATAATGATACTGAATTAATTAATGGATATTTAATAAGAAATGAAACTAGGAAAAATTCAAGGAAACAATTAAGAGAACCTTGTTAACTAATTACAATCTAAAATCCTCTAATTTACTTTTCAATTATTTCTTACCTACATTCACTAGATTTTTTGACTATGGATTTTGAAGTCATTGTTGGTGGTGGGATAACATGTTGTACTCAAACCCTACTCGGTCTACCATTGGGTACCCAATAAGACTTCATGCTTGTAGGCCAGGACTAGGGAAGGGGTCCCATGCATTGGAGTTAGTCAGGAATAGGATGTACATGGATGAGGTTCCCGACCTACAGTTAATACCATTTTATGAATTCTATTGTTATCATCATTTTTTGTTTTCATACACTTGTAACACCACTAGCATGACATGGTATATTCATTTTAGTTTGTGGTTGTTCCCATTTTTAATAGATGTTTTTTATCTTTTTTATATGGTTATTGAATAATTTTTTCCTTGAACTTTTTTTTATCTATTGTAGATTAATCTGTTTAATAGGGTATAATCTCCCCAAATGCCTAATTATACCCTTACCTCTAGTCAAAAACCTTTCGAGTAGGGGGGGGGCACGGTTGAGTTCACGTACCGAGTTGGCTCAAAGCCCTAATTTAGTGGATCTCAGTATATAGAAATTATAAAGTAGTATCAGAGTAGTTATTTTTTGTGGTATTACTATTTGATATCGTTAAAGAGATATCAGTATGTGTTGGGCCTTGGAAATTAGCTTGTTCATGGGAGTAACTAACCCATGTACATGTGAAAACCCAAGTCACGCAATGTTGGAATTGTTTTTTAGAAAAGTGATCTCTGAGGAACATTGTATGATATGAAAGTACGTTACACCAAACGAAATGAATTTAATTTATATTGGTCGTGAGAATGATGAAGAAGTAGATCAACATACATATTACACATATAAATGTCTTCCCCTTATCTGACTCCTTTGTTTGCAAGGTCATAGGTAATGAACTTTTCATCCCTGTATGTGTTAGTAATGTTATAATTTATATAGGAGATTTGTTCAAAATAGTTAACCCATTTACTATCGAGCTTCTAAGAGAGATGTATATGGCCCATTCTTGTTGCTTGTATAATTTTTATTGTATCACATTCCATCGAAATGTTGTTCCAGTTATTTTGGTAAACCATGTAAACTACTCTTATGACTCAAGACATTTTAGCATCTAAAGTGTTAGTATTCAAAAACTGTGTATACAAACTTTCTATAACTTCCCCTTTATGAATTATGAAGACAACATGAAATCTAGCTGGACCTGGATTTCCTCATGAAGCTCCAACTATGTTTTATTTAATCTACCTAGGGAAATGAGTTGACCAAGAGACTTCCATCGATACACAAGATTTCAGAAAATTACCTTTAATTTTCAGAGGCCTGAGCACTGTGAAGTACCTCACCAATGTGTCAAAATACCCCTTGAACAAGATGCTCCTTTCCTGGACAGCTCCTTAGATAGAGGAAACTACTACGGACTCCACATATTTCATCTTACAATGAAGAGTTATTTTTCGTGAACTCCTAATATAGTGGACTAACTCAACACATTAGGACATAAGCACGGCAGTGAGCAGTTCAGACAGACTATTGTTAAATAGTGATTTTAAAAAAATAAGGATTGAACCTATTTGGGGGAGATTAATTTCAATAGTGTTGATAATATAATTACAAAATGAGGAAGTAATGTAGAAGCATTAAAATAGGTGTTCAACGTCTTCCTAGTGATGGTGACTTAAGAAACATCTTGAGCACAAACAAATACCATCCTGTTGAATATTATTATATTCATGAACCTTGTTGTAGTAGAGTCTCCAAATTAAGGTGAACATGGATAGAGAAATGTAGTTTTGGTTGAATCTACAAATCAATTCCTCCTATCTTTTAATCAAATCCTTGTTGAATCTCTTGGAGTCAATAACCAAATTCGTTGAGTCATCCCATATAAGGATTTTAGCCTATGTAATGAAGATTTAATTTCCATGAATGGTGGCATTATCAACTAAGAGGTCCTCCATGTATTCTAGCTATTAATTAATAGCTGTATTTCTATATATATTATGAGCTTCCGGGTTAGTGCTATCAATGAGAGGGGAACCAATCCAATTCGCATGCCAAATTATAAGGGAGTAGTGTGCATTTACCAACTAATGCAAGTAGCTCATAATATTCATGAAAATAGTTATCATTAGTGAAAAAATTGACCATTATAGATTACCAGTTTTCCCTACATAAAGTTTAAAATGTCTTTCCACATTACGAAACTCTACAATGGTGGAGTTGGTGATAATAACTGAAAAGATGAATTTGGACTTCAAGGCATTATTAAAAAGCTACAGATTCTAAATTCCCAATCCACTAAACATAGTGGGAAGACATCACTGAATCTATTTAAATGTGATGATCTTTCATTCATTCAATATACCACTCCAATAAGTTTTATTTAGCATCGATTTTAGTTTCTTGATGACTGAATCATTCCATATATAACCAATGAAGTAGAATACAAGAATTATGGTGACTACATTCTTGATAGAGAAAAATATGTCCTGCCATTGATTGGGATTTTACTTTCTAAGATGTATGTATTCTTTTGATTTTACATAATGAACCTGACAAATGTGTAAGGTGAGGAATTCCCCCAAATAATGCTCCCAATGTAACTAAAATTGACTGATACCACCTTTATTCCACAATTATAAATGACTGTTCCTTTCTATTATGGTAGGATATTCTTTCTAAAACTGATAAAAGACTTACTCTAGAAAATTTTTTCCCTGAGCCACTCTTATAGTGGGTGAATACTTTGTTAATATATTTGATATTATATTTTTCCTACTATTTAATGATGAAAATATCATCAACAAAAACATGTGAGAGGGAGTAGAGATACCTCTAGTGATTTTATTGTGGATAGTTCCCCCCTTTCCACCATATTGAGTAAAATTCTTCTTAAATAGTCATCACTAATAGCAATGATGATAACCAAAACAGGTTCCCCCTATCGCCCTCCCCTGGAGTAGGTGAAGTATCCTTATAGTGATCCATTGACAAGAATTAATACGTGAGATGACTCAAGCATCATTTTTATCCAATTTATAGACATCAAACAAAAATAAAATCAATGAAAAACCTGACTAATGAAGAACCTATTACTTGTGTCAAATGAATTAATTATGTAGAGTATAATTATGTAATTTCCTTCTTTGGTAGTTTTCCTTAATAGATTTATACATTCTGAGTAATTAAGTAAGAAATTTGGAATGTTTTAGCCTTTAAAAAAACCAAACTGATTCCATGACATTACATTCCCGACAAGTCGAGTGATCCTGTTGGACATTATTTTTTTAACAACAATGTGTGTTTTATTTACCAGGGTAAGCTTCCTGAATTGAATAACCTCACTTGAATTTTCCACCATGGGAATAAGAACAATTAATTATGAATTGAAACTTATATTGAGATTATCTCCTATGAAAAAGCACTTAACAAGAATGCACACCTCATCCCAAAGGATGTACCAAGAAGTTTGGATGTAATAGTTTGTGAAACCATTCAGTCATGGAGAGCATAATTTATTAAGACCAAACACAAATTCTTTAATTTAAAATTCATTCTGGATGGGTGGATGATTCTGGTTCACCTCTTTGATAATAAAATTAGGAATGATGTCTTCCTTTTTTACTTCAGTCCTGATGAACCATTAAAGAGGTTCATATAAATGGATGTAATATTATTAGAGAGATCATATCTATCTTCAAGAATTCTATCTCCATCCTTATGAGGAAAAATGGGACTATTTAATTTCTTCACCCTTTGAAGGGCATTGAAAAACAGAGTATTTCTATCACCCTCATTGAGTTTTTTTATTTTGAAGATGTATTTTTTGATATTGTCTCTACTGTTCATAAGCATTGTTAGATTTGTCGACCCCTCATCCTCCTGGTCCATGGCATCGGTGATGTGGGGATTCAAGATATATTCTTGAATTCTATGTATGTATCCCTATATACCCACATGTTTAGTATCCAGAGTGTTTAATTTTTCCTTACCACATTCCCTTGTCTTGCTCATAAGAACTTTCATCTTGGATGTACATAACATAAGAATCCCTTTTCAGGAAGATGTATCCCATGATTCATGAATAGTTATAATGTTGTTTGGGAGAGAGTCCCATGAATTATTGAACTAAAATGGTAAGGGTGATCTATTTTTATACAAGATCAATCATGTCAAGATGAGGTTACGATCCAAATAATGCTTCACAATCATAACACATGAAATTGATTTCTAGGAGTCAAACATATCATTGTTTTCAAAGGCCCTATCATTTATAAAATACCTCATACTTGATAGGTTTCTCTTATTCCATGTAAACATGGACCCAATTAAATTTATTTTAACTAGTCATGATTCCTCAATAACTTCATCAAAATCCTTGGTAGATTTTCTATTTTTCAATGGACCTATTTTCTCATCTCTATGTAATATAGCATTATAGTCACTTAATAGGATCCAAGAATTATTCATAGAGGTGGATAGAAATTGTATTTTTTTTCCCATTGAACCCTCCTATAAATATAACAATTCCATGAATACTGTATGGAGCATCAAATATCATTTACAGCCTCTATGAAATTTCATGTACGGATTTGATAATCCTAGTCTATGATTTCTGGGGTGTTAACACTTCACTAGGTTAACAGACAAATACATTCTGGTTCTGTAGTTTCATTTCTTATGCCAATAGATGAGTATCCCATATTTTTAAAATAGATCCTATATTTTGGGATACCATTTTGGGTTCATAAATTTTGAAATTTTTAGGTTTATACCATCACATAAGGAGCTTAAAGAAGCATTCCATTTCAAAATTGGCTTCGACATGAATGTTATAGAAAGGGATCCTCATGATGATCTAAACATGGAGGCTTCCCTCATTTTGTGTTCAAAATCATTTTTGATTTCTTAGGTGTCTTGGCCTCCAAGGTATATGCACCAACATTTTCCACTTCCCTATTATCACTATTGATCCCTGTTTTTCAGTTTTTGTGTTGTTCCTTTTCTAGCTCTTGTTCGGAGCTTTTGTCACTTTTGAAAGTTTGTTTTTTCATGGAACATGTGTTATCATGACAAAATTTAGGTTCTATGGTAACCTTATGATCTTAAAAACATGAAAATTCATGACTAGTTTCTTAGGTATCTCAAACTCAATGGATTCCATGAGGAATTATTCAATGTGTAATTCATGCACCATTGAGAATACAACATGAGAAAATCTAGTGGCTGAGTGTGGATTCATCAATAGTAATGGTATTCTCATTAATATGGTATGTTCAATTATTGTTAAAACTAGAAGAATGAATTTACTATTCCTTAACATGAACTTATCATGTGATAGATTCCTTGTTTTCTATGATAGTAACCCGTTCAAGAAGGTCATCATACTTCGCCAACTCCTTATTTAGTATTTATACCATCCCCTAGAAACATACTTCTTGAATAGACTAGAAGGAGCAGGATTTTCCAATTTTATGGAAATCATGCATGCTTGGATGTTATGACTAACTATCTTACAACATTTTAAAAAATTAGGGAGATTCAAAAAGTCATAACTAATCTTGATTTTTGGGTATTTAGAATCTAGATGAAATCCTTCAAGTGGGTTCACCACCATATTTATTTCTGTTATGACCGTTACATAAAGACCAATGTAACCATTGAGGTTGTGGTGGTAATTTTTTAGTGGATTTCCATGTCCTAATGAAATATCTTTAATTGTATTTTGATGTCAATAAACCCATGTCCTCCATTAATTATAATCCACACATGGGCCATGGAATTTGTTCCTTGAAGGTATTAAATATGCAGCCCACTCTGATATAGTAAAGAAACCCGGATTCCGGTTGAGATTCCCTACCCTATAGACATCATTGAGATCTTCATTTCTTACCAAAATTATATTGTAGAACCCTTTTCTAATAGGTATGATCCGCCAATTATAGAGACCCCAAATGTTTGATATTATCTCTTTAATATCATAGAAAGAACATAGATTCCTACTTTTATTAAAAAAAGTGCACCCTATTACTAAAAAGTGGGAAAGTTCTAACCGCTACATGAGAGCTTCTAGATCCACTACAACCATGATCGACCCATATCATAGCCACTTGAGATCCAGTGTATTGTTACATTCATGAATCCTGGTTTGGTGATCTATCAAGAAACTCTGCAAAGGATATGGCCATTCTAGACATTGGATGAGCTGATGAATCGCCCCTCCCGCTGCTCAGGGAGATGATGGATCTCACCCACTCTAGGTTGAAAGAATAAATTAGTAATTATGATCTTATGAACAATAGGTTTCTCCATCATCGTGGCTCGATCTATTTCCTCCAGTTTTACCCATCTCAATCCCTCTGGGAAATTAGTGATCTTTTCTGTGTTGTTACATTTGTCGATATTTCATCATTGGGAGATGCACTTGCTATTTGATGTGATCATTTTTTAATATTTATCTTTTTCCTTAATGGAATAATATTTTTCATTCATGAATAATTATTGGAACAAATGTTTATAAGAAAAATAAAGCATGTTAGGAACACTTGATAAGGTTATGTGGGGAATGAATGTGTGGGTGCATTTACTTCATTAAAAATATAAATAAATGTTTTCCAATAAAGATAATATAATTTTTTTTATAAAAATTAAGTATATAATGGTTAAAGAATCATTCTTAATAAAAGGTTTCAAATGATTAAAAATGACTGTTGTAAAAAGTAGTTATAAATTTAAATGTGTCAATGAGGAAAATATCAATGGTATTAAATAAAAAAATGGTTTAAAAAGAGTTTTTATTGAATTATTTGAGTTGAATTTAGTTGTATTAACCATGCTTGACCATAGATCTTGGTTGTATTGGTTATTTTTATTATTATAAATGAGATCAAATCCATCAGGATAGTGTATTCAGAATGAGTTCATTGTGGTCTATACCAACTACTTATTCCTTGTAATATTTGTTAATAGAGTTGTTTTGAATTATGAATCTGATTCAGAAGGATGTTTCTAAAATATTAAGTAAATATAACATTCTAATGTATAATCCATTTTATTTTCAAAATAGTTATGTATGTTATGAAGGAATGTGTAATGATCGGACTTCTAGGAAGACTGGTATCAAGTATCCCTTATGTTTTTTGTTTAGCCCTTGGGTATCGATAATATTTGTTGTGGGGTTTTCTTATGAAAAAAACGTGGTTATATGTCGATGTACCTCAATGAGTATTGATGTGTGGATAAAGGGGTGTTCCTGGGTCTACATTAGGTAGGGCTATGACCATGTGGTTTTGAGATGTTTCCTAATAATGTGAAGGTGGTAACCCCTATGGGTTGTGGGTGTGTAAGTTGTATGTTGATAATATGAATGAATATCTTCATTGTAGAGTCATTAGATATGGGTTTTTTGTAAAGGGTGTGGTGATTCATAATGGATCTGATCATGCGAGTTGTGTTTGGACCATGGAGGGGGTTTCTAAGTACATTGTACTGATATGTGTGGGAAAGAATTAATATTTTGAAACCTGGAGTGGTTGTTTAGTGTGGTGATTTGACTTTAGTGTGCTTGAAAAAGTGCAGGAGATCTAATCATGAGTGCCTAATTGTTTAAATCTTGAGGTTTATTGTCTATGGAATGATCCAAGGGACTTGTTAACCATAAACCTATTTATAGAAGTTGGGATCATTTGATTCTCAAGAGAAACCCAATAGAGTGGTTTGATATTTTTTTAGTTATATTGGATTCATAGGGTAAGGATGGGTGTTTTTATTTTTGGAAAGGGTATATTGGCCTAGAGGGATATGTAGTAAGGTCAATAGTTTAGGGATAAATTACTTGATTTGTGCCACTGATGGGATATTCTGGGAAAACTAAAGGGTGGCCTCATGGGAGGTATTACTCATTATGTAGGTTACTCTTTATTTGAACAATGAGATATGTTATAGATGTTTAATCCAGGAACAATGAGTAACGTAATGTTTTTTTAATTGGTGTGATAGTGTCATGGATTATTTTTCATGGGTGCCTCAATACTGGTTGTTGGTTGTATTGTTAGTTTGGAAGGGTTGTATAAAATGGATGTATGATATGTCTACCCTGATTATGATTTATAGAGGCATCAATGTTGATTTTGGTGGGAAAGGATAATGGTTACTGAATCATGGTTAGAGACATTCATTATTAAGGTGATTCTTGGGGTGAGGGGGGCATGTTTTTGGGATTCTTGTAAGAATGGTTTGACTATTAGGCATGATCTGTAGGATGTATCGTGCCCGATGAGGTTAGCCATGAAGGATGATTTATCAGTAGAGAAAACAATTATTTAACTTGTCTCTAGTGATGTTTAGAGTATTTTTTCTAAATTATGTTTAAGTATGTGGTCATAGGAATTTGAAAAACCTTTAGGGATCTACTGGTTTCCAAATTTGGGCACGTGATGCTTAGGCACAATTCTATTACGGATGGGAAAAACATGGACTTGGGACAAGTGTCTATCAATCTTTTTGAAACCAGTGTAGGAAGAATGGATATATAGGATAACATAGTTTTTGATTGGTGTGGAGGACCATTATGTTTTGTTTGTTAACATTCTGTGTAATTCCAGAACAACTCAAGTGGTGTGTTGGCAGTAGTGGCCAAGGAATGTTGGTTCGCAACTGCTTCATAGAGAGTCATGAAGGAGTGGTGAGATGGTAGGTAGACCCATATGATTTTTTTTGGTTATGTGTTAATGAGACATTATGGGAAGGTAATCCAAATACTATGGGCAGACCAAGGCATCCCCATAGTGAGAGGTGACATCATTTTGGATAAGTTATGGTGGTGTTCATTAATACCATATTAGCAGTCTTTTATATAGTGATGATAATGCCCAACATATTGAAATCATCTTGAGTATTTTGAGAATGTTATGGATTTTCACCTTGAGACTAAACTGGGTTATGGTTGGGTATGGGAAAACATGGAGTTTAAGAACATAGGTATGTATAAGTAGGGATGGATTGTGGGATTTCCACTACCAACATTTTTGTGAGTTTCTCAGTATGGACATGGTGTCAATGAATGTCCTATGTTCTATTCACAGAAGTCAAGATCGAGTACTGGGTGATGTTTGTTTTGTCAAAATGTGGAAATATGGATGTCCAATATTTGTTTTTGGGTATATCTTATGGCCAAATAATTGTCTATGGTGATTGTAATATATTGATAAATGATATGATAAAAAATTCTTAAGGTGGGGACTGATAATTCATCCTTATGTGTGTGATGAAAAGCATGGAGTTGATGTAGTGGCCTCCAGATTTCATTTGGAGAACTATCATGTGCACGTTAGGTCTCTCCAAGATTCCCAATGGACTATGTTTATGGTGGATTTTTTATCCATGAAATGGATTTTGGCTCAGTTATAATCCATATAAAATTTTATATTCTTGTAAAAAATCATTGATGTATGTGGTAAGATATGACAACGGTTCATAGAGAGAGAGGGTGGGTTCTTGGACCTCCTCTGGGGTTGGGTGTGGACTTTGGTGGGTGTAATAGGTTAAACATGGAGTGTCCTTAGGAATTAAGGCTTCTTTGATAGGCGGGTATTTTTCATAACAATAGAGAAAAAAAGCATCTATAGGATTAGTTAGTCAAACACATCACAACTTGCCTTGGTGAAAAGAGTATGCTTCATATTTTTGAATTTTATTGAGCAAGTACATATCAGAAATTTATTTAGTGTTTGTATAGTAAGAGTGATTGTGTTTGGATTTTTGATGGGTACAACAGAGAAAAAGGGTGATTTCTAAATGGGTGAGTTTGTTATGGGGTTTTCAATGTATTGAGTTGGCAATGGGTCAGGTGTGTTTTGAATGTTGATATGGGGTTTGACTGGAATTTTCAAATAGTATATGTTCCCTTTATAGGATGATAATGGGGTGGTCTAATGGGTGTGGTTGAATCCCCCTAGTACAAAATGGTTGATTGGTTTTGTGACTGGTGTTTATGGTTGAATGGTCTTTAAAATTTACAATTTTAGTATTTTTTCATTATCGACCAGTGTTGGTTTGATTTTTGACCATTTGAGTTCCATGAGGATTTTTGTTGTGCATTGGGCATTCATTTATGGAATGTGAACATTGGAGCTAAATATTTGGATTGACACATATCGGGAATTATTAATTTCAAATATATGTGTTTGTTTTGGTGGAGTTGAGTATGGGCCACCTTTGGAGTTTTTGAAAGAGTGTAACATGGGGCCAACTGATTAAGGACATAAATTTCAAGGAGGATCATATCGAAGGGATTTCAGTTGGATCAACCATAATATTTTGATACTATCTGAGATGTTTACTTATGTTCTAATTTAGACACTATTTTATAGGCTCCCATATGGAGCTCTGGTATTCAATGTAATGGTGTATGTTAATGAGTCCTTTAAGGAACATATGGTTCATTTTTCATATCAGAGTGACAATATCATGTAGGGATGGATTGTACCATTATTTTGAGTTTTAAAGAAACCTAAAAAATGGTTAGGAAGAAACATGGCCAAGAGATATTTGGATGTGTGGTCCTAGTGGCCCATTCTATTTTCTATGGAAGCACAATTATCTCTAGGATCCTCGGTCGAGGACTAGACATTAAAATGTCTGGAGGTTTTTAGATCGATAATTTCTTGGAGTTATTTAATTGTTCAAATTTTATTTTCAATCCATTATTTGGAGAACGAAATTTTTTCTTGTAGTATAAGGGACATCGATGGTGTTTTGGGGGTTATGGATAAAAGGAATGAAATCCATATCAACCTGTGCAAGGGACATAGTTGGTGCACAGTTAATAAAATCATGCGGCCATCCCATACAAATTGTGTAGCCATGAAAAGTGTCTTAATGCATGGTTGGAACATGGTTAAGTAATCCATGTGTCATTTCCAAGTAACTTCATGACTGATATTCTCATTGATAGTGTAATGAGCACATTTATCCAGATTGTTAGGGTAAACCATGTGCCCTCATAAAAGTTGGATATTTTACAATATTTCCATTACCTAGTTTTATTCCTCCACCTGATTTTCTCCAATAATTTCCTCCATTGAAACTCTACTAATGAACAAAAAACCATCACTATCTCTACATGATTGATCTCACTCATTTCTATGTTATTTGGAGTTCCATTTGTAAAGGATCTATGCTCTGTGCAAGTCTAATCTTCTCCTCTATTATCTTTCACGTATTTGGGTTTCTATTGTGGGAATAGATTGTTATGAATCGCTAAAACCTTATTTCTATATTGATTTATAGGATGATTCTTAAAAGTGGTATCTGAATATATATATATATATATATATAGGTATTTGATTAAAAGTGTTTTTATTAATGGATTCAATGTTGGTGGTCCACAACTTTTATACCGTACTCATTTTGTTGTTTTCTATATGAAGAGTTTACTTCATGGGTACCCCTTAGTGTGTTTAGATTACCTTGGGTGATATTTTGGTTAATTCCAAATCTAAATTAGGATATTAACCTTTCATGATCCATGTTAGAAGTGTTTAGGATGATTAAACAAAATTAAGACCATCCATGTGGTGCACCGACCTTCCTGAATGTGGTTAAAGAAATTAATTATGAATTTGATATGTGATTGAGTAGATCCCAGGAATAACATGAAAATTGGTTATTGTGATGAATAAATAAGAAATAAAGTTTTTTGTTTCAATATTTGGATAATTTCAAATGGATTTTTTGGCATGGAAGGATAAATGGGTTAAATAGGATTAATGGGAATGTACCAACTGAATTGTGTTATGTATTAGAATTGCGTAAGTGTGTTAATTCATGGTAAATGATTAATGATTTATGTTAGTTAATATATTATAATAGTCTAATTTGATAAATGGGTTAATTTAAATGGACTAGTGAATATTCATAAAGATTCTTTCCTATGAAATGGAAGTTGGGATAAATGACTACGTAATGTAAATGGTAAATGTTCTTATGTGTTATGGAATAATGTAAACACACATTGTGATTTTTATGGTTTACGATCTCTATTCGTATTATTTATAATTAGTTCTAGTATGTTATATGTGTGGTGAGTGGATAAATAATCATGTGTGAATGGTTTTGTAAAGTGGGGTATTGAAATGAGGATCTACACCCACAAGTCGAGTTAGACTGAGGAGCTAAACTCCACCCAAAAATACATGGATTATGGAATGGGACATAGTTTTATTACACTAATGGTTGCATATGATGGGACCACCAGGACCACATAATAATTGTGAGTGAGTTTTATATGTGAAAAATGTGTTTATCCCTATTAAGGTAGGGAATATTACTTACTCCTCACATGTATTGATATTGGTTAATATGCCTAACCAATTGAAGAGACGATGAATGTGAATTATTTAATGAAGATGGTAAATATAATAGAACCGGGAATTATTATAGGAATGAATTATGTAACCCTTATTAAAAAATAGAACAAAAACATCTGTTTAATTACTTTTTTTTATTTTTTACCTACAAATACTATCTTTTTTTATTGTAAATCATATCGTTATCATTGGGGTAGAAAAATTGTTGTATTCACACCCTGTTCGAGACTACGTTGGGTACCAAATCACACATCATGCTTGATGGTCCAGAAACTAGAAATGGTCTCATTATTGGTATATTATTTGGGATTTAGATTTACATTGATGAGGTTCCTGACCTGGAGTAAGGAGTGTTTTAGGGATTCAAATTATTTCTTCATTTGGGGTTTCCCACACTTGTGAAACTATTAACATGGGATGATATATTTATTTTAGTTTGGTATTTTACTCATTTTCGATAGATATTGGTTGATTAGCCTCTTAAATAGGCTAATATTCATTTTTTATAATATAATATTCATGTGATTTATTAATCATTGAAACCATTATTAGTGCATTTTACACTTTGAACATTATTTCACATTATGGTTGTAATTCCTTCTTAAAATGAACTATTACATGGTACCTTCTTGAACATATCATAAAACACACAATGATCATGATTTTATGTTTATATTTTATTTTCAGGCCATTCATGATATAAGGAACAATTTATTCTATTGGAGAACTTCTATATTCAGTTTTGAAGACCACCAGTGTAAAGTTTGAACCAACCACATTCTGGCCGAAGTGATTTGGACATCATCCCAATAAAAGTTCTGTAAAGGACGGAATTCATGCCCAATGATTCAGAAAATTTTTACGACGATATAAGATATTATTGGGAACATTTCATTTATGATTGTACCACTCTAATTTGTTCATCTAAAAGGTCATTTCGGCACGTCTTTCTGTTTGAGGAAAGATGGATGCCATTTCAGGGGATGAGTGGAAAAGTCACATCTCCATTGATTTTCCACCCACCCTTCCCCAACACAATTAATTAAAGTCACATGAAATGATGAGGGCTTGGCCAAAGGCTTCCATAATTCCTATTTATGGAAGTAGTGGTGGAAGATTTGCGGATCTTTGAGCTTTGTTCCATCTTAATGTTATACTGCCAATTTGATTTTGTAATCACATCCCTTCAATTGTATGTTCATTGAATTACCTTAGATTTTTGCATAAAATTTCATCCTATTATCTTTTTCTATTCTTCTTCTTATCACTTTGATATCGTTTCCTCAAGGTGTGAATTTTTTAACACCAATCCTTGTGATATTATCACACAACGGTGGAGTGATTGTTATTTCATTGTTTTTTTTACTTCAACAATTCATCCCTCATGAGTCTACATTCCACTTCAACTGAAACCATATGATAAATGGATGGATAAACAACTTTTGGGTTGATCTAAGTATGTATAAAGTGTCTATATTGGATTTAATTTATCACTACCTTAATCTCTAATCACTTCATTAAAATGAGATTTTATTTGATTATTTTTAAACTTCTTCATCCTTATTGAATTTTATGGCCACACACATCAAGCGCTAATAAGAACCATTATCTTGGAGTGATCAAAGAGTTGATCCTTCAAGTGTATAGGTGATTAGTATTAGGGTGTGTGGTCATTAAACAAGTGAGTTATGAATTTGTTTGATCTTCCTAATGAACTCATCTCAAATATAAGAAATTGAAATATTTGAAAAGGGAATGAATTCAATTCAACCCATGTGATAACCTAGGATCAAATCATACATTAAAATTTAATTAACTTCATTATCTTAGAGTTAACTTAAACCCATATAAAATCAACCCAAGTTGGAAACTTCATAGCCAAAAACAATCCATAGAAAGTATGTTTCTGTAGGTTACTTATTGGGTCATTGAGGATTTGACAACCCAAGCTAAACTACAAGGACCATTCTACAAGCATATATTGGATAAATTTGAGCATGAATCAAATTTTGACACCATTTCTAGGGACCTAAGTAAGTTATCCTAGGAACAATCATATTTTTTTCTCCCACTTCTCTTTTGTCGCTCCCTCACTCCTATGGAAGGAAATTTTGAACATAACCAAACATGGGGAACCTATACCTACTTTGATCACCCAACACAATTTGTGATGTATAATGACCGTCTATTTACTACTTGTGGGATCATCAACAAACTAATGAACCACAATGTTTTAACCCCTATGATCCACAATACATTCCAACTTATAATGAATTTCAACCTCTACAAATCTAATCTGAAAACCCACCTATTAAATTCCAACAACATAATTATCCAACCAAAATAGATCATTCATATCAACCATTATCCATCCTTATCCACATCCATTACATGAAAAACTATAACAACAAATGGAGATATTGAATTTTTGAGGTTTCATCAATGAGATTAGAACTACAGGAATTTGAGCTAATTATGAAACCCATTCCCACTCATGTTATCCCTTCCTCATCATTGATAGAAGACTATATTATCCCACAAATCTCTCATGGATTTATTTAAGACAAAACCTTTGGATTTGGGGTTGATGAAGAGGACTAAGTATTTTTATACGTGTTTAAATCAAGATGAAACTTATTTTTTGTATTCACAAGAGGTAAATTTTACATCATGGATTGAGTCTCATGAATATAACTCCATTGATGATTTTTCCAAAACACAAATCACTAAACCATTTATAGAAATCTCAAACATTGATTCCATACCAATTCCTAACACTGATCTTACCAATTTTGTAGTTTAATATTTTTTTGAAAAATAATCCAATTATGTTGGGAAATTTTGTAAATGAAATTGATTTTTATTCAAAGTCCCAACCAATGTCTAAAAGTGTTAGCCTACCTGAACATGAACAAATGGGATTTCCATCCAACCTTAAGATTCCATTCGTTGGGGATAGCCAAAAACATAAAATTCTCACAATTTATTATCTTGAAACCAATAAATAGGTAATGATTTTTAATGTCTTTGGAAAGACGAAAAAAGAAATAAAATCCACAATTTATGATATTCCTTGGATTTTACCACTCATTTTAGAACATAGGTTTGTGCATGAAAATAATTCTAAACATAGAATGAATCTCACCGTAGTAGAAGTAGTTAAACATGGGGTTCTTATGATTCTGAAAGTTGGTATTGGGTATGTTGGGGGGATTCATGTCGAGATAGCGACATTAGACCAAAGTGTTTCATAGAAGGAAAGCCATGATTTCTATCTTTGCGAATCATTTTTTAAACATTATTAATGAATAATTTTGATATTTAAAAAAATATAATGTTGAAATGTACTTCTATTATGATTATGAATGGGTATGAAAGGGGAGCTCTATATTTATCTGTGTCATGTGGTATGATCCTTGAGTAATACCTTACCCAAAAAATTAAAAACAATACAATGTATCATCATTTCGTTTTATTATTATCTTTTTTAGGTTAAAAAAAATATACAGAAAAATATATCAAAAAATTTAAAGACATGTCATAGGTCATTGAAAAAAGCCTCTCACAACCATCCAAGAAACCGGGACTCGAACCAAAATAAAAGTGAGACTGTGGAATGCATTTTCAACATCAACCACCAGGTGACTTCATTAAATGATTTTAATTTTCAATGTATTCAATGAACTTCTACCCTACCCCCTTATATGTTTTCATTTCATTAAACACTGGGGACAATGTTATTCTATTTTAGGGGATATAAAATATAAGAAATGATTTTGGTTTCATCATAAAATGCATGGAAGGAAAATTTGGATAATCATTGAACGCAATAACAGACATTACAGACACTAAAATTGGATATCAAATAATTTTGAATGCTTTGATTCTGATTTTAATGCATGTTTAAGTTCTTGTGCATATATTTTGGAATGTGTGGTTGTCTGATGTGAATTTTCACAGTTTATATTTTCATCCATTTTATAATAAATTCACAATGAACTCCCTCTATATTTTGGGGTATTATTTTGAGTTCTTGGGGTCCATAATAAATTTCATAGGGTTGGTGATCATTTTAATTTTTACATGAGTATTCAAAAAAAATCAATTGCGCATAGAGTAATGGATTAACCTAATGTGTGGCTTTCGGAACTTGGAGATCATGACTCAATAGTTGCTTGGCCTAGAGTTGGGAATTTAATCTCTATTTTTGGTAATTTGAATTTTTTTTGATTGAATTAACTTGATATGATGCTCGAGTATGTGAGCTTCACTTGGTTACCTATTGTCTTTGAGCCTGGGAGTCATTGACAAAGTCTTGTTACATGGGTTGACTCGATTGAGTTCAATTTCAATAACCCTGGAAAAATTGAAAATAAAACAAAATAAAAAAATTATAAAAAAATGACTACTCATATTAATATTTAAGTTTGATTCCTCTTAGTGGTTTTATATTTTCTCCCTCATAAGAAAATGAACCCCCATGTCTATTTTGACACACAACACTTCATCATGCTTAATTGAAATTGGATTAAATATGGATATGAATTTGAATAGAGTAAAAGTCTTGGGATTGGGATATGCCTATGGAAAAGGATTTTTTTAAATGATTTCGATTGGTTTCATATTTTTTTGGTATGAGATATTTGGATTAGAAATGTGTATTAAAATGTTTTTGGAAAAGGGAATTCAAATATTATATTTTTTAGATATATTTGTCTCGGGAATAAAAAACTCAACATGGGGGGTGGATTAGCCTCTAAAAGAGGCTAATATTAATTTCTTATAATATAATATTCATGTTCTTTATTAATCATAGAACCCATTATTAGTGCATTTTACACTATGAACATTATTTCACATTATGGTTGTAATTCCTTCTAAAAATGCACTATTACATGGTACCTTCTTGAACATCTCGTAAAACACATAATAGTCTTGATTTTATGTTTATAGTTTATTTTCTGGTATCTCATGATATAAGGAATAATTCATTATTTTGGAGAACTTGTAGTTTCAGTTTGGAAGAAAACCAATGTTGGCTTTGAACCAACCACATTCTGGGCGAAGTGATTTGGATATTAGCCCAATAAAAGTACTGTAGAGGACAGAATTAAAGGCCAATGATTCTGAAAAATTATATGAAGATATAGGATATTATTAGGAACATTTAATTTAATAGTTTTCCACTCTAATTCGTTCATCTAGAAGGTCCTTTTGGTGAAACTTTCTGGTGGATATAATCTGGATGTCATTTCGGGGGAAGAGTGGAAAAGTCACATCTCCATTAATTTTCCACCCACCTTTCCCCAACACAATTAATTAAAGGAACATGGGATGATGGGGATTGGCCAAAGGCTTACACAATGCCTATTTAAGGTAGTAGTGGTGGAGGATTTGGGCATCTTTGAGCATTGTTTCATTTTAATGTTATACTACCAATTTGATGTTGTAATCGCATTCCCTCAATTGTAAGTTCCATGAATTAACATAGATTTTTTATAAATGTTCTTCATATTCTGCTTTTCTATTCTTATTATTATCACTTTGATAGTGTTTCCTCAAGGTGTGAACTTGTTCATACCAAGACTTATGATATTCTCACACAATGGTGGAGTGATTGTTATTTCATTGTTTTTTTACTTCTCTAATTCCTCCCTCATCAGTTTTCTTTCCACTTCCATTGAATCCATAGGAACAATGGAGGGACAGCCCACTTATGGGTTGATCCAAGGGAGTAGAAAGGGGATGGATTGGATTTTATTTATCACTACATTAATCTCTAATCACTTCCTTAAAATGAGATTTTTATTTGATGATTTTTAAACTTCTTCATCCTTATTGAATTTTAAGGCCACACATTTCAAGTTGTAATACAAACCATTACCCCTGGAGTTCTCAAATCTATGATTCTTCAAGTGTATAGGTGATTAGTATTCGGATTTGTAGGCATTAAACGATTGAATGATGTGTTTTAGATCTTCATAAATAAACTCATATCAAATATAATAAATTTAAATAGTTGAAAAGGGAATGCATTCAATCCAACCCAAGTGATAACCTAGGATCAACTCATACATTAAAATGGAATTAACTTCAGTGTCTTAGAGTTCACTTAAACCCATATAAAATCATCCCAATTTGGCCAATTCATAGCCAAAAACAATCCATAAAATATATGTGTATGTATGTTACTTCTTAGGTCTCTGAGGATTCGATAACCCAAGCTAAACTACAAAGACCGTTCTACATTCATATCTTGGGTAAATTTGAGTGTGAAGCATTGGTAATGCATGTTACTTGGTTACTTGCTATAGTTTATAGTTATTATATTTTCATATATTGTGGCTTTATATGGTAAAGAGGGTATATTCTACCCACGTGTCCTATTAGACCCTAGCCACTAGTTGGCATCCTATGGCGTATGGGGAGGCGCTATTGGGGTCATGTTTCGATTCGGCCTAAATCATAGGTTTAAATGATATTAGGGCATGGATGTTACATGAACATATAAATAACACATAAAAATGGGATAATAAAAAAATGATTCATAATGATTAACATTGTCTCCAGTTATATAAAACATTTTATATCTAAATTTACGTTACCAATATCATACATGTGATAAAATTTATTGGAAGAAATCATTCAACCACATTCTTTACAAACATGGTGAAATTTTAACAAAATAAGAGTAATATAAAAGGATCATTAAGTGTAAAAATAATTATTAATAGTTGAATTTCATCAATGTTCAAAAGAGTACATAAGTTTACGATGACATAATAATAGTGAATGAGTGAGTCATAAAGTAAAACATTACAATAAAAACCTGATTTATCAACTTTTAAAATATTGAAATGGAATAATAAATTAGAATCAACAATCATGACTCATGTTATAGTAATTTTGATTATTAGAAAAATCATAAATCCAAATAAAGCATGATGAAAAATATTCTATAACGTGGGATATAATTTTCACTTCACTCATAAAATCACTCTGACAATTGGATTATTCATACATTTGAATTCCATACCCAATGAATTTGAGGAATATAATGAACCAAAAATTCCATGTTTTGACATGTAACCACCCATAATTGGTTTATCATGAAACATATGATCATTTTTAATCAAAGAAAAAAAATTAAGTGGTTTATCATTTAACCACCTATAAAAAGTACAAGTTGCATTGAAAAATCAAAACACATAAAATTGGAATATTCATCATAAAATCATCGAATTAACCATTATACAGTTAATTTTTTGCCTAAATTTTGGAAGGAAAATAGTGTTTATTTCAGTATAGTTGAATCATTATTAACTCATGGAAAAGAAATGGGTTCCATAGTAATCACTTAGAAATATGGTTCTACCTTGGAGAAGAAATAGTTTACCAAACACAATCATTGAAATTTATTAACACATGGAAAATAAATGGGTTCCATAATAATCTATTTTGGATATAATAAACAAGTGTAAATGAAATGGGTTTCATGATAACCTTTTTGAGACATGGTTATCTATTGGACAGAAATGGGTTCAATAACATTATCATCAAAACAATATTAATCCATCCTCATATGAAATGAAAATGGTATTATTATAAAATATCCCCATTGTAGAATAACTAACAACAAGGTTTTAAAAATATATTAATGTAAATTTTGTTAACTTTTAATTATAAATATTTATCTAGAAAATAATCCCTACTATTTATATAGTTTCTTATACCATAGTGAAAATTATCAATCATCAGCCCCATGAAGTAATAATATTAAACAAAACATATAATATCATCAGAATACAAAGAGTAATTATATAAAATGCCAAAGTTGAAGTATATATACACCATAAAAGAAGTTATATTTATAATAAAAAACATATCAAGGAATAATTTTGCAATAATCCATTACCACTTCAGTATCATTGAACACATAAACCATATAAATGAGAGACAATAAAATTGATATGTTAATTAGAATAAATTCAAATATATGAATCACAAAACGAATTCTTGGTAATTATATGCACCATGATATATTATAAGTGGTGAATATGAAATAATATTCATATAAATAAAACTAAGACTTGAAATCCGCTTACTAATTGAGTATCATTTGAATCATGAGATCAGGAATGAATAAGAATCAATTAAAAAATATAAAATCATGAAATAAATTAAATCCATGATATAAAAAGATTATAGATATTTAAATAAATAAAATAAATTTAATTAGTTTTATAATAAACAATAAGTCATAATTAAGTGTAATTTGATATAAAACCCCTAACTACAAGAGAAAATATTAAATCTTGAAATTGGTTAAATAAAAACATAAATAGAAAAATTAAATGAAATTAAATATATTAAATTCAAGATATAAAATTTCATAAGGAATTATATACACCGTATAAAAGTATTTATGTTCATAATAAAAAATAAGTCTCAATGGAATGTATATTGAAGAAAAACCCCTTACCTTCAGTCCGACTTATTATGCTTGTTATTTATTTTCCTAAATAATAAACTTTTGTTAAATATTTAATTTATTTATAACCATTTATAGAAATATTATCACTTTAATTTACCAAATTACCATTTTATATACAATTACATAATTAAGTATGTTTTCATCGGGTCTTGTGACCATATTCTTTTTATGTGTCGAAAATGGATTTGGCAAGTCAATTATTTTCAAAGCTTCCATTATGTAAACATAACCTATATAATAATTATTATATTAGAATATTATTTAAACATATTATTGTTTCATAAAAAATATTGGTATATTCTCATGAGAAATGAACCGAAATTACAATTATAGAGACAGTAGGTCGTGCTTACTCATGATTAACATTAACATTTTTCAATGATCATTATGGATAAAGGTAACTAACATTTATCATTTCAGAATGAAAATAATATCGTAAAAACATTTTATGTAATTAAAAAAACATACATATATCATTATTGCGATATGGTTATAAAAAATAAGAATCACATCACTTTAAGGAGGTAGTAGTTCAAATTTCCACAAACGACATTATCAATTTTTCAGTGTGTGAAAATGTAAGAATGAAAGTGATATATTATAGTTTAACAAATATAATCACCCCATTAATATCATATATATTTTATTTATATCACATTATTTTTTTATACTCATCATTAATAAATTCCATGCAATGCTCAAAAAATCCCACCACTTTGAGGAGGTGGAAGTCAACATGTGCACAAACAGGTTTATCATATTCCAAAAAATTAAAAGCATTATGGTATGTGGTAAATAGTAATTCTATAAGGATAAAAAATCATAATGATAATAAACATAATGTACATCATATATATCCTATATATCCTATATGTATTATTTATATCATATTTATCATATAAAAATATTTTCGTCATCATTATTCTTAACACTAAGAGGGGGTAATGGAAGATCGAGCGACATGAGTTCATTAAGCAGTAGTCCACTTTAAATATGAAAGATGATTGTGAATCCCATTTTTTGGAAGTGTGTGAATATTTAGGTTAAATAATTTACATAAAAACATCTAATTAGGTTGAAGATACATTTTTATTATATAATCATGATTTAAAAATTATTTAATGATTAAAAAAATAAATAAATCAGTAGAAAATTTAAAAACATTACCTCTTCATTGAGCAACTCCTTTATTTTTCACCGAATGACATACATGGTTTTCTTCATTCCCACAGTGAGGCCTCTACGATTATAGGAGATAATTTTATTATTTATTTGGGTGGTTTTTAGACAATAAAATTTTTCTCGGGAGTTGTGAAGAGAGGGGGAGTGTGAGTGTCTTTTTATAGTGAATGATGTGTTGTTGTGT
Source organism: Viscum album (assembly GCA_963277665.1). Classification (NCBI taxonomy): domain Eukaryota; kingdom Viridiplantae; phylum Streptophyta; class Magnoliopsida; order Santalales; family Viscaceae; genus Viscum; species Viscum album. The sequence goes on along the minus strand of OY728148.1, from coordinate 1,916,011,088 downwards.
TGTAAATAAAAAAAGGTATGTATTATTGAAATATATAACTAACATAATATCATCCAAAAATTAATCATTTAATATAAAATTTGGTATATGGTCCCAATATGTCCATAAGATAGGTTTTTTACTTGTTTATCTGTTTTATGGTCACTTAATATTAAATATTAAAGACTAATTAAACTCATTTTTACCGCAATAAAATTAATTTATTTAAATTAAATTAACTAATATATTTGGGAAAATTGTGGTTTCCTTACTACAAATTATAAATTATTATGATTCATAATATGAAATTATTTTCTCCAAATTCAAATCACATATATATCGAAATTAAATTTTAAATTAATCCCTCAAATGAGATTAGAAAGTATATTTTTAATGTAAATAAGTATAAAAGATCGAAATTTTTTATTCCAATTTAAATGTGAATGTTCTTTAAATTACCTAAATTTTATTTATTGATTAGTAATTTAACAAATTTTAAATTAAAACCAATTTAAAATATAATTTAACAATGTAAATACATTTTATGAAAATGTCATATCCAAATAACATTCAGTGTTTCGGGGTATAAATAAAAAAATAAATCTAATTGATAAATAACAAAAATTCAAAAAATTAAAATTTATTATTTTAAAATATTAAAAAAAAATACGATAATATTTTCACATGAAATTTATAAATTATTAATATTTAGTTTTGAAACATGTACGATGATAAATCGAGGCAAAATTTCCTTATAAAATTTTACTTTTTTTATATAAAATGAATTTATTCTTATTTTATACCCATAACATATATTTGATGAATTTTAAAAAAATTTAATGAATTTATATCACTAAAATTTAATAATTACTATTCACAAATAATTATTAATTTGTCTTATTAAATTAAAAACCATTATAGGAATAAAAAAAATTCCATAAGAACATGTCATTTATAATCAATTAGTTTTTATATCATTTCTAATTAATTAGTAACAAAACAATTTATATTATTAACATGTTTAAGAAAAATTTTAATAATTAATTTTCACATAATAATTATCCTTTTTTCAATTTTTAGGTGCTAACTATAATATCAAAATAATAATAATAATAATATATTGTTGTGTGGTAAGAAAGGGTGTAGCTTGTAACACAAATTAATGAAAAAAGGCAATGTTAGATGAAAAAAATAAACATGTTGTTTATTATAATAAAATATTAACTATGAATTGCATGTAAAAAATATTTAAATTAATTTAAAGTAATTTTAATGAATATATTTCTCAAATCATCTTGGTTGTTGCATCCTGCACAACAAAAATCAAAATTCACTCTGAAACTTTATCTTGGTTATCCAAGTACATTAAAAATTACATAATTGAAACCCCAATTAAAAAAAATTAAATTCATAAAATATCCTGTAAAATTTATTTTGTGAATCATAAAGGAAATTTGACGTTACGAATATCTAGGATTCCATATAGAAGAACATAGGTGGGAAATTTTATGATTTAGTTGATGAAAACTAATTCCTACAGTCCAATAGAGAGTGATTTATATCCTTATGAAGAGGTAGTAAATGAAACTATATCCACAAACTAAATTATTGTGATTAAAGAAATTGATATAATCAAAACGAATGGTCATATGATAAATTTTTATTTCATGATATTTCTTCCAAATGATGAGGATTAATTTCATAATATTTATTGAATACATAAATACTTATAACTACATAACAACCGAATTTAATACATTTACCAATTTACTCAACAATATCATCTTTTTAACTATACTATGAGTATTTAAGATGAATTTTATTATGGTTGAAGAACTCAAATCCACATATAAATACCACATAACCATAAAATGTACAAGGAATTTTTTTCATACTATATTTAGACATTAACCAAAACTAAAAATTGTTAGCAATATGTAAGATAATAACAAAAATTATAAAACCTTCATAAGACACAGTAATCATCAAAATTAATATCCAATGTTAAAACTACATTACTCTATAAATAAGAAGCCGTAAAATTGTTAAAACTTTTCCCAACTATGTTTCAAAACCAAAGAATATAATAATTTGATTATTTATTATTCAATGCTAAATAAACCATTATTATTCAATTAAAATATAAATTTTTATAAAATAATCATAATATTAACAATAAATAATGTTGTACTAACCTAGAAGTCATGTAGGCTAGTGGTAGAAACTTTTTCCGTATAATCCTTCATTCATGGGTTTAAGCCACATCACCTCACCAGATGTAATGGGTTATCATTGATCATAAGTATTTTCCCTAATTGTTTAATCATTAATAATGAAAAATTGTTCTTCTTCAAGTATAATTCATTTTTATCCTACTAGTTACAATAAAAATCAACCCAAATAAATTGACCCAAATAAATTCATTAATCAATTTTTGATATCATAACATAAAACCACAATTGGGGGTTTAATAATTTGATAATATGATCACCCATAAGATTATAGACTGATGAAGGTATCCAAAACACATACAATAACCTCACATAGAAGGATACTACTCTAAAATGTTATATAAAATTGCATTTAATGCCAACTATAACATCCCATAAACTATACTCCTAGATCCTATGCTAAAATTCATAACGTTATGTTTTTAAAATTTGATTCTAATTATTGTGACCGAAATTTATTATCTAAAATTACATCATTTAAAATTATAAATTTGTAAACTTGAAACATCTATGGAATTTTAATATTATAGGTTTATATAATTAGGAAAAACTCTTACAAAAACCAATCATATCAACATTGATTCATAAAAAAGTAGTCTAAAATGTTTACCATCATATCCTATTATTCCTAGAATTTAATATTTAACATTAGTTCTTCCAAATAAACCTTGTGAAATTTTTTATATATAAACAACAATTCAAAAAAAAATCATAACATGGTAAAAATGAAATATAAGAAGGTCGAGATGAAATGATTATTATGGTTAATCATGTGCATTAAGAATTTAATTTCACCAATTAGCATAAAATTGCATAAGGGTATGATAAAAATAATAAAATTTCATAAGAGAGTCATATAGGCACCCAAACCACGAATAATGAGATGATAAAATATGGAAAAATATTAATGGAAATAGTCATCAATCAATTATCATCAGCCATTTGGTATCAAACATAATCATTACAAAAATTATAAAACAATATAAAGCTTAAATAAATCATGTTTGTAACCGTGGATGTCATTATCACTTCAATTTTATAATCACTCTTACACAAAGAATTATTATACAGTCAAATTCCATACCTAGTGAATTGAATGTATATCATAGACCCACATGCCATTGGTTTATCACATAACCACTAATTAATAGTTTATTATAGAACCACTTGCAATTAGTTTATCATATTACCACCTCTCATAAATTTCTAACATAACCACCCATGAAATTTCCAAGTACAACTAAACATTAATACACATAAAATATATCATTAAATAATAATCCAATAGTAATATACAGTATCCCTTTAATATCAAGAATATATCATATAATATAAATGTGTTTTATAAACATCTATTTGAAATCAAAATAACCATGAAAAAGAAATGGGATCCAGAATAATCTCTTTGAAACATGGTTTTCCCATGGAAAAGAAATGAGATCCATAAAAAATATCATTTTAACAATATTAAACATTGGAAATGAAATAGTACAATAAAAATATTTTTAGGACATTATCATACATTGGAAATTAAATGGGTTTCACATTATTTTCTTTGAGACATTGTTATCACATGTTATGAAATATGTTCCATGAAAATATCTTTGAAAAAATTTTAGTCCACATTTATAATGAATAAGGATGGTATTATTACAAAATATCCCCATTATATCATATGTAATGGGATTTTTGGTTTATTTTTATGACTAAAAAATCACTAAAATGTTCATTTAATACATTCTTGAGGAGAATAATCTTTAAACATTTTATAGTGTCTCATATCACAATGAATAATTTTAATAATATTCCTCATTAAGAAATAAAATTAAATGAAAAAAATATTATCATTTGAATAAGGATATTTATTATACAACATTTCAATGTGAATGAATATACTCCTCATAATATATTATAGTGGTATAGTATATTAATCTTCTAAATGAAATACATTTGTTAGTTAAATCCATTACTACAATTGTAACATTAAAAGCATCAATCCAATAAAATAGATATCATAAAATGGATATATAAATCCACATAAATTCAAGTATCATAAATAAAATCATGGGTATTACATACACCACGCAACCATAATAAATGGTGAATATGGGATAAGTCTCGCAGAAATAAAACTTAGGCAATATATCCTCATATTACATGAGTAACTTTTGAATCATGAGATATGTGAATGAGTAAAATCAATTGAAACATTTCATATCACAAAACAAATTAAATCCATGATATTAAATTTCATCGGGATTTATATACACCATATAAAATTTATTTGGTTTTTAATTTCAAATAATTCACAAAGTAATGTAAATTTAGACGAAACCCCTTACTACTTGAGAAATATTTGAATCACAAGATATTCAATAGAATAACATCAATTGAAACCTTTAATACAATTAAATTAATTATAATCATAATATATCATTTATATGGTATTATATATGTCAAATGAAACTATTTGGGGGAATAATAACAAATAAGTATCAATAAAACATAAATTGAGACAAATCAATTTACCTTGATTCTAACTATTTTTTCATTTTTTTATTCATGAAAAATATTATTATCTTAATTATTAAAATTATTTAGAACCATTTTTAGGTTAATTATTACTCTTATTTAACTTATTACCATGTTATATGTAATTGCAGAATTTATTAATTTTTCATCAATTGTTTTGACCATATTCAATTTATATTTCAAAAACGACATTGGTATGTCAAATATAAACAAAAGGTTCATTATTTAAATATATCAATAACAATAATACAAAAATAATTATATATTTAAAGATAAATTATTATATTATTACCAATCATGTAGTATTTTTATGAAAAAAGATTCAATGTTACAATCCTGCCAATGATATGTCTCACATAAGCATGAGTAATTTTCCCATTTTTCAACGATCATTGTATGAAAAAGGTGTGTAAAATTTTTCCTTATAGAATAAAAATTATATATTAAATAATGTTTTATTTAATAATAAATAATTATATATATATATCATTCTTGTTATTAGAAATTGAAAAAAATGAGAAATAACTGTTTTGAGGAGGCAATAGTCCACCCATCCATGAATGACGTTATTGCTTTTTTAGTGGTTAAAAAAGTCAGGAGGAAAGTCATAAATTATATATACAATAATATATTCTTTTGAATAATATCATATAAATTTTCTTTAGATCATGTTAATTTATTAAAATGATTCTTAATACATCCCTTGTAAAGTGTGAAACAATTACAACACTTTGAGGTGGTGGTAGTCCACATGTACTCAAACAATGTAATCATATTCCCACAAAATGGAAAAAATGTTATGTGTTACATAATAATTAAAAAATAATAAATAAATCATTATTATCTTCCTAAAATATTACATAATTCATTATTAGTAGCTTTTGGATGTGGTGATGGAAGATCAAATGATACCAGTTTGCGAGGCGTGAGTCTGTTGTACACACGTATGATGAATGGGTATACAATTTGATGTAAGTGTGTGAAGTTGTAGGTCATAACCATAATATAAAAAAATTAATTACATTTATGATACTAATGTTATTATGTAATAATGATATAAAATTAATTTAATGTGTTTGGAATGAAATAAAACAAAATGGCTCATTGCTGAATGTTTCCTCTTCTTTGGGAAACTCCTTTCTGTTTTCACAAAATAAATTCCCTAGTTTTTAGGAAATAAATTACATGTTTTTTCATTCACATAATGTTTCTTTTATGATAAGAATATGCATTTTCAGAATTTATTTTTTTAGGATTTGGATATTTCAATGTGAATTTATATGTGTGAAGATTGGGGAGCAGTGAGTGCCTTTTTATAGAGGAGGAGGACTGGTATTCGTGTAAATACAAATATTTAAAAATTATTTCGAGGCATCCCTTTCATAATTTTCTCATAAAATGAAAATAATATTATAAAATAGTTTATAAGTTCTAAATATAGACATATAATGTTTTTTCAAACAATTTAAGGTTAGACGTCCCCTTAAGATTAAATTCTAACCACTATGTAAACTCATTTTTACCCTAGATACAATATTTAATTTTAATTAATTTCTCTAAATTTTTTGTTCAAAAAAAATGATGTACATATTATGAATTGTATGTTATAATTACTAACAATACAAATTAATTTCATTCAAATTCATATTAAATATATAGTATAATATAATTTATAATTAATCCCCCATACGAGATGAGAAAGTGTGTTTTTAATGTAAAAAAGTGCATATGGTTGAAAGGTATCATTATCAAATTTCGTGGTGAAATTGATTATAATATCCTAAATTGGAACCCCCCAATGGAAGGTGTTCTTAAGATCAACGTGGACGCATCTCTCCCAAAGGATGGACTTGTCTCCCTAGTCTCCTGGCCCTAAATCATTTGGAATAAATAATCACAGCAATGTATGAATCACATCATGCATGTTGGGAACCTACTGTTGCTGAGGCTAATGCCATCCTTGTAGCTTTGATGCTGGCTTTGGATTGTGGGTGGGTTGATATTTGCATTGAATCTGATTGCCTCACCGTGATCGATTTCATTAACCAAAACAATGCTGGACTCCAGTCTTTTGGCCTCACTGTGAGGAGAATTCTCTCGCATTGCCAATGCTTTTCATTCTACACCTTCTCCTTTACAAAAACAGAAGGCAACAATGCAGCGCACCAGTTGCAACATCAGGCCCCTTCGAGGCCAACCAGCTCTGGCTAGACAATTTTCCTTCATGGCTTCACATTTGTACATCTGCTGATATTCATCATTAATGATATCTGTTTTTTTTTCAAAAAATATGTTTCTTTTATAATGATATATCCTTTTCAACATAATAATGCAATTTTTTATTTTATATGTATAAAAATTATTTTTTGATTTAAAAAAAATGAAAAATGAAAATGTAAATATCATTAATATTTTTTCTTAATTATGATTAATTTATCTCATTTTTATAAAACACTTTTTTGGGAAAAAAATAATTTTTCATAAAAACAAATCCTTTATATTTACTTAGATTTTATTTTAATTTAAAATCTAATTGGTAACCAAATACATAAATTGTTAAACATGTTTAAACCAATTTATCATAATTTATTTAATCTTATTATTTTCCTCTATTCAAATTTCTAGGTGATACTTATGATTTTAAAATATAAATATTTATTTTATATTGCCATCCGATAAGGCAATGCATTTCACTTAAGAAAACATATTGAAAAAACATAATTTTACATTAATTTGAAGATAATCATGGTGTTTAATATAATGCTGGAAAATTATTAATTACTAATACCATATGATATCCATGAAGATAATTTATTTTTAAATAATATATTTCATAATATATAATGATGTTACAAATATTAATCATAATATTGAAAAAAGTTCATCTAATATAAAAAAATTACTATGAGACCTTACTATTAAGAAAATGAAACTCAATAAATAGGTGTTAATAAATAGAATATAATGATCTCATAAAGCATCCTATATAGTCGAGAATAACTTCTCAAAAGAAAGATACAATGAAAACATCTCAATATGGAATATAAACCATTGTATTATATTTGATATTGTATGTGTAAGATCCCAATTATGGGAAAGGTATGTTTTCATTATATAATTGTTGAATCCCTTTTTTGGGCTTCAAGTGATGTCTTCTAAAACTATGAGAGGTCTTGGTGTGTTTCGGGGGTTCGAATCATGAAAGAATGGAATACTGGGCCAGACAAGCCTAGGTGCATACCCTGCACAAGGCCAGGGAAAACCGTGAATCCTTCCCAGGTAAACCGTGCAACCATCTTCCTCCATACAGTAGCATGAGCATGGTTTTCACATGGTTTGTTAAACTGTGTAGCCAAACCGTGCGGCTTCTTTAAGGTAGGAAAAATTACAAGTTTTCCACTCCAGGATTTTAGACCCAAATTCAATATTTTCTTCCATTCATCCTCTCTCAACCCTAGTGAAGAACTTGGCCGACCCAAGCATCCCAAGGGTGGTTCTCCTTTGATTCTTGGCTATTTTGGAGCACCATTGGTTGTAGATCGAAACTCCGGGTAAGGCTAATCCCATCCTTGATTCTCTTCTTGGTTTAGGGCTTCTATCTTTTCTCCCTCTGGTTTCTAAGATCTAAAACCCCATATTTTGGGTGAGTTTTAGGTTGAAGATCCAATGGTTGGTTGAATCGAGGTCTATGGACTTGATTGATAGTGTGTTCCACCACGGTTTTGAGGAAGGTGGTCTACAATTGATATCTCATAGTTAGTTGGTTATGTGTGCATGTTTAGTTGTGTTCTTTCTTTCCCTTAGTTATGTTTTGAATAACCTTGACATGTTTGGTAATAATGATGTTTAAAATGGATAATGGGAACCCTCACGATCCCCGTGAGATGTTTTGGGATGGAATTGACATAATTTAGGTCCATCCATGGGATGTACTGGCTTTTCTTGGGTTTAGGGATTGTTATTAAACAAGTGACCTTATTGTAGTGAATTTTAGAGCCCTTGATAAACATGCTGGCATGAATGGTTGAATCATGAAAATGATAAATGGGTTAAATGGGTTAATGTTTAAACTGATTAAAGACCATAATTGATAGGTTATGGGTCTAGTACTAAATTCTTAGTGAGTTAGGCATAACACATGGGGATTGGGTGATTGGTTAAATGATGTGTAATGGTAATGTATTAATGGGTTAAGGCATGATGTGGATTCCCATGTGGGGTATTGTGAATAGTGTTTTCCAAAGGGAAATGGTTTAGATTGTTGATGGTTACACATACATATATATATATATATATAAGCATGTTCACATGTCTTGGTAGAGTGGGGTATGACTTGAGGATCTACGCCCATTGGTTGAGCTAAGCATAAGCTTTTAAACTCCACCCTAAACGGGTTAGGAAAGGGGACCAATGGTCTATTCTCATAACGTTTTCATCCACCCGGATTGAGGCTTTGAGGTGAGGATATAGTTGTTATAAGGGTGTTAGTCCTAGTGATATAGGATAATGATGTGCTCACCCTCTTGCATGTTATTTTTGGCCTTAGACCCATGTAACATAATGTCTGTGATTAACCCATGGAAATGTGATGAAATGGTAAGTGATAATTGGTGTTAAATGATTGGTAATGGAAGTGGCAATAGCTTTGGCCCTGAACTTGTTAATGGAACCTCAAATAATTACTTGGCATTTATCATTCATATTACTTTTTCATGCATTACATGTTTATACTGGATATTTTGTAGACACCGTTGGTGGTGGGCTACTGAGTTGTACTCACCCCCTGATCTGGCCGCCACTGGGATCCCGAGAAGACATCATGTTATTAGGTCGGGATAAGGGAACATTTCCTTTCAAGATAGTGATTTTAAATGGGTTGCAGTTGGTGGGGGACCCAGACTTGGAGTTCGGACCATTTTGGGGATTTTGGCCATTGTCTTTATTTTGGGTTTTGTTCACTCTTGCACTTGTAGTATGACGTTGCATGTTTGTTGTTGGAAATGGTTGTTATACATGTTCCTTGTTTATTGGTTATTGTTTCCACTATTTGGTTTATTTTTCTTGCGGCTTACTCTGATAAAAAGGGGGTATAGTATCCCCACTTGACTCCATAGACCTCGGCTGCTAGTTAGCATCCATTGGCATATGGGGAGGCGCGCTTAAGGTCACTTAACCACCCATCTCGGAGCAACGGTTTAGTGGATTATAGGACGGGGAAGTTAAAAATTGGTATCAGAGGAGGTCTCTCTTCTCCTTCTATGAGGTCTTTTTATTTGGGATTGGTAGCCAAGGGTTAAGAAGTGTTGGTCCATGGTATTGAGCCCATTCATGGGAGTAGCTACCCATGTACGATGGAAAACCCAAGTCACCCTGGGTGGGAATTCTTGTTCTTGGTTGTGTGTTGTTACAGTTGATGATATTTCACCATTGGGTGATGCACATGTGGTTCGATGTGACTATTTTATGATATTTGGATTGTGGCCTTAATGGATCGAGGATTTGTATTCATGCATCATTGTAGGCACTTAGGGTGATAGGTGACAAGCATTGTGTTAGGCATATGCATGGGGTGGGTCTGTGAGGCAAGAAAGTAGGGTGCATCACACCTTTCATGAAACCAAGAAATAATGAGAAGAATGAAATAAAACATGTGGGTAAATGTGGTTTAATGATATATAAGGGTTTGAAATGAAGTGGAAAATGTTTTTATAAAATGTTGTGTGAGTTTGGTGGTAGTGCATGGTTGTTTACCCCATGTGGACCATGGCCTGTAGTAGGGATGGTCTGGGCGGTGTATTTGAGGTGTTAATGTTGTTGAATTAGTATATGAAAATGGGTTGTTGTGGCTAGTAAAGATATTTTTGATGAAGTCGTGAGAGTTTTGTGGTATGCGTGCTAAATCTCATGCTTGGCAAAGTAGATAGATGCCACCACGACCTCAGTTGCCAATTGGAAAACGGTAGGATGTTGCTAAGAACACTCCTTCGGTAGAAGAGAACTAAATTGTAGTGATCAATGAAGGTAGGTAATACCAGTTCTTGGAGAACATTGCATGCCTTATGCAGATGATGGATCTGGACCCAGGGTGGGTTGCACAGATTATGTTTGAGTAGACTTGGGAGATCTAGCTGTAGCACCCTCCGACCTTCACTGGAGATGGTGGGCCAGAGGCAGCGTAGATCCGGTTAGAGTCTATCAAGATGATACGAGATCATCTAGAGACCCCTGTCAAAAAGCTGGTGATGCTGGAAGCTTATATTTTTTGGGGCTAGGCTAGGCATTAGTGGGACATTTAGGCTCAAATTGAGTAGCCTGAGAGAATGTAGTGGAAGGTTTTTCATGAAATATTTCTGGAGAATTTTTATCCATAGGCATTGATGTTGGAGTGGGCTGCAGATTTTATAAGCCTGACTCAGGGATCTCTATCAGTGATGGACTATTCTAGTTACTTCACTGATTTGAGACGCTCTGCCCCAATGTTAGCAGGGGATGAGGCAGCGATAGAAAATCATTTCCAGGATGGGCTAAGACATTATATCAGGTCTCAGGTAAACATCCTTCGCTTGAAGAGGTTCACAGAGGTAGTAGATAAGGTATTAATCTCGGAAGGAATCCTGAAGGGACCTTCTGGTATTGGGCTTGTGGTACTAGTGGGGTAGATGACTAGTGAAGCTACCAAGGGTCGGAAGAGACTCCATGAGACCTCACAGAATGGAGGAAGTGTGCAAAGTGGATGGAAGAGAGGGTCAGCCACTAAGAGCAAAAATCAGGTGTTCTTATATCTGTGCGGTAGGCCAGCGCATATGGTTGGTCAGTGTCCTCGACCTATAGTTGGGTGTCGTTCCTGTAGCAGGATGGGACATGTGCAGAAGTTATATAGGAAACCATAGCAAGTGGGCGAGTATAATGGTGGATGGTAGGTACCAGATACAAGAAATGGATCAGCTTCCCCTTATCAGGCTGGCAGTTGGAGCTCCACGGGGCCGTACTGGTAGGGGCGGTGGACGTGGAACTCCAGGGAAAGATCACTCATGCCGATAGGGTAGTGCAGCGCAGGGTGCACAGGTTAGATAACAGGGTAGAGGGGCAGGTCAGCTTCTGGAAGTTCAGTTTGGGCTCGATGATGGTGAGGCCGGACCATCGACTATTCGAGGTAAGATCCTTGTAGCTTCAACTTTTTCTAGTGTGTTGCTTGACATAGGTTCCACACACTCTTTTATCTCTTCTCTACTTGTGGTAGCATAGGGTTTACCTGGGGATAGGGTGTGTGGAGTTATGTCAATTGACACGTCGTTGGCGGTGTGGATTGAGGATATCAAGTACTGTAAGGGATGTTCCTTGGAAGTTGGTGGTTATCATTTTCAATGGGATTTGTTCATTCTCGAGATGCCAGGGTTTGACTTAATCTTGGTTATAGACTGGGTAGCATTTTATCATGCGCACATAGAAAGTTATCATCACAGAGTATCATTCAGGTCACTTGAGGGTGACTCTTATGTCCATTGTGGCGAATGGGATGTTTGAGCAGGGCGTGTGGGGCTGTTTTTTCAACGGATGAGTGGACTCATGGATCAAGTGGCATGTCTCATGCTTGATGATGAAGAGGGAGGGGAAAAATATAATTTTCCTCTTGTGGTGGATTTGTTTCAGGATGTGTTTCATGAGGATTTCTCGAGGTTACCACCCAAAAGTTATGTCAAGCTCATGATCGAGTTGCTACCGGGAGAGGAGATAGTTTCTATTCTTCCATATATAATGGCACCGGTAGAAATCCAAGAAATTAAGGTTCAGCATGAGGGTTTGGATCATAATGTGTTTATCCATCCTAGTACGTCTCCTTGGGGATCTCTTATTCTTTTTGCAAATAAGGTCGATGGGTCATTGAGGATGTGTGTTGACTATTAGAAGTTGAATCAGATGATGATGAAAAATCAAAACCCTCTTCCTAGAATTGATGAGTTTTTTCATTAGTTGAGGCGTATGTCAGTGTTTTCAATGATTGATCTGAGGTCAGGTTATCACTATATGAGGGTGAGGTCTTCTAACGTACCGCATACAGCTTTCTGGAGCCGGTACGGGTTGTTTGAATTTGTGGTAATGCTTTTCTGCTTGACCAATGCACAGGAAGTGTTTATGGATTTGATTAACCATATCTTTCATCCCTATCTTGATCATTTTTTGGATGTCTTTGATGACTATATCTTAGTGTACTCAAAAACTCACGACGATCATTGCCAACATCTTGACATCATATAGGGTATGTTAAGAGAGAATTGGCTATACGCCATGCTATCTAAGTGGAAATTAATGATATGTGAAGTGCATTTTCTTTTTCACATCATCTCGGAGGTAGGTGTGTCAGTGGATCCAGAGAAATTTTAGGCAGTTGTATCTTGGGAGATTCCCAAGAGTGTTTCTGATGTTCAGTGTTTTCAGGGTTTTGTCGGGTATTACTGAAGGTTAATTTAGGATTTCTCTCTCTTGGCAGCACCACTCTCGGGCTTGAAAAAGAATGGAATCAGGTTAGAATGGTTGGTGTCTTGTGTGAACGCCTTCCAAGAGTTGAAGAAGAGGTTGAAGACCGTACCAATATTGATCTTACCTGAGCCAGGTAAGAAGTACATCATGTTTTGGGATGCATCCGAAGTCGGACTTGGGGCTATGTTGATGCATGATGAGTAGGTTGTGGCTTATGGGTCAAATAAGTTGAGAACACATGAGTAGATCTATCCCACACATGACCTTGAGTTGGCTGCAGTGGTGTATGACTTGATGTGCTAGAGGCACTATATGTTGGGAGAACGGTTTATTGTGTTTACCAACCATAAGAGTTTAAAGTACATCTTCTCATACTGAGAACTGAATCTTCGGTAGCGAAGATGGGTTGAATATCTCCAGTCATTTAACCTTGAGTTGGTGTAAATTCCACGAAATGGAAACAATGTTGCTGATGCTCTGAGCAGGAAGGTTCAGAATCAGGTGGTTCAGGAGTCCATCGCCAAGTGGAAGGTGATGGCTTTTTTGCAGAGATGCACCTGGAGGTGCAGGAGGAGACTGGTTAGGTCACTCTTAATTCCTTAACGATGGAGTCTATGCATTTGAGTCATGTTAAGTATTGTCATCCTGATGATCCTAAGTGTTTGATCATGAAGGAAAAGTATAAAGGTGGGGAGCTACCTTCTGGTTGGGCTGTCGGCCTGGATGGTGTTGTTCGTGTTTCTGATCCTGTGGTTGTGCCAAAGTGTGTGGGGAGGATTTGATATGTCATTTCCATGCATCCAAGTGGGTATTGCATCCTGGATTGACCAAGATGTACCATGATCTCTGAAGGCAGTTTTGGTGTCCTAGAATAAAGAAGGAGGTTTTGGGCATTGTGGCACAAAACCTTACCTGTCAGTAGGTGAAGGCCGAGCATCAATGCCCAGGTGGTCTGTTGCATCCATTTCCCATTCTGAAATAGAAGTGGGATGATGTAACAATGGATTTTGTTGTGGGTATTCTGAGGACGCTGTGGAAGAATGATGCAATCTGGGTGGTTAATGTGGGTCATTTCTTACCTATTCAGTAGACCTTTACAGTCGACTATTTGGGTGAGCTATATGTTCAGGAAATAGTTCGGTTGCATGGTGTTCCGCAAACCATAGTTTCGAACTGAGATCCTCATTTCACGTCGCATTTCTAGTAAGGGTTGTAGAAAGCACTTGGTACGCATGTGTTTTTGAGTATGAATATCAACCCGCAGACGGACGGGAAGGCAGAGTGTACGATCCAAGTATTTGAAGACAAGTTAAGAGCTTGTGTCTTGGACTTTGGTGGTTCTTGGGAGAGGCACCTATCGTTAGTTGATTTTTGCTACAAAAATATTTTTCAAGCTACGATTCAGATGGGATCATATGATTGAATTATTGGATAGTGTTTCCGCAATTTGTTGTATGGGGAGGCATTCTTATGCCTCCCATTGAACTATATAAATGTAGATTGGACCCGCATAACAACCTCTCCATATTATCATAAATAACTGTTGACTTTTCCTTAAAGGAGACACCATCTATAGTTCCTAGTTCATCCAAATTTAATACCTTTGAGTCTTCATGAAGATACATGTGATGATTTAATACATGGGAGATTCCATAATTTCAACTAATTTATTAGGTCATTTCCATTGAATACACCATAAATCCAATGATTTCCAAAAAAAATAAAATCCCCACATATGAGTGAGAAATATTAATCAAATGGCTGATCCTCTACTTCTAAGAATGATTATATAAATTAATTAAAACATTATCATTAAAATCATACTCTAAAGTCCCCTTGTTATGACCAACATATGAATTTTTATATTAAATTATTTTCTATATTCACCCATGGACCACTGATTTCTTGTCTATTTTGGTATATACAAATTATTTTTTGAGAATAAATCTATATAAATTCTCAATCCAACACAATGATGATAAAATATTTTTCAAAATATGGGGCTTCAAATTGTTCTATACCAAATGTAGAATTACAATTGTTTTTATAAGAAATATCCACAAATAGTATCTACATTACCCACAAACATCCAAAATTAATAATTTATTTGTGCGACATATCCTCTATAAATTGGATTTACCACTATTTGTGATCATCCATATGTGGATAAAAAATACTAAGGAATTACATGGAGATAAATGCTTGATATATACCTGTATAAACCCTTGATGATAAATTTTGTTTAGGATTAGTTAATATCATATTTGGAACCCCCAGAATATTCATAAACTCCTCTAGAAAAACCCTCTATAAAACCACAATGGAGATTAACGTTTCATTGACAAGTTAGAGAGATGATGTCATCTTGTGGTCCATGATCATCCATATAAGAAAATAGCAGCCCATATTTCTATATAAAATATGTATGATAGAAACTGATACATCATTTATTATGAAACATTACATGGAAAAATTATACTAGTGAGTAAACAATTAAAAAATTCATCTTTTGGAAAATCATACATTGAGAGACAATATTTTAAATTTATAGTAACATACTAGAGAAATAAAACTACCATTCATTATCATAATATATCATATCAACATTAAAATATACAATCCAATGTGAATATAGAAACACATGGACTAAAACATAAAATATTGTTGCAGGAACAAAAAGATTCATTTGAATAAAAACATGATTTTTTTCATAATCTTGAATCCCTTTACATGTTTCACTAAAACAAGATTATATCATATGAAAACTAAATCTAAAAATCTCCCTACTATCAATCTAGAAATATAGAAACCAATGATAAATACACTATCATAAAAAAAAATATTTCATATAATGTCTATTTCTACCATGTCACAGTGTAATACTACAAACTCATCCATCACTATCTATGACCCTCCCCAATCATGTACACTGCCTCCACCCAATGTGTTTCTAAAAACATTTGACCAAATTTTCCATTATTTGGTGTAATTTAAATTTCAATCATATAATACTATAGGATCCTTTTAAATAATCATAGAAAAAAATGAAAATTATGTAGGAAATTACATACTTCAAGATCATATGATGAATGAAGACCAAAATCCCATCACTGATTAATTTATTCCACCAAAATATTGTGGAAAATATATTTGATGAAAGATCAAAGGCATGAGTGAAATGGTTAAATACATGTGTTTGTGACAGTTTGGATAATAATAGATTGTGTTTTTTTAAACAACCTATAACTTTTCAAATGACATGAAACATCATAGTAATCTAGAAATGTATTTCTCCCCTTTAGAAGATGAATATTCACCAAACCGACCAACTTTTATTTCAAATAATAAAAAGAAAATTATTACAAAACATTCAATATGAAAAACAGATCATTACTGTTAAATTATATCATAGGAGTCTTAATCAAATATAATTCATTGATAAACAACATATACTAGTTACTGAGACTAAAAATACATCATACCTATGATATATTCCTTGGGGATACCAGAGAATATCCCACCAATATATTTAGATGATCTAGAAATACCAAAATTTTATAAATGACATGGACTATGAAATGGACTTCATGTATCTATAACTCAAATATATATAACTTCTCAAATAGGATTTCAACTTAAAATTTCCCAACAATTATTGTAACTACTCTACATGATCCTCTTATGACCAAAAAAATATATTTAATTAATACAACTATATCCCAGACTATTTTCTCTTGTAATGTTAACATTATCAATAATATGAACATTTTAGGAGTATTCATTAAACTAAATGGAATAAAATGATGTTTTTATCCTCATAATCATATATTAATATACACATTGGTATATCTTCCTACCAAACTCCCATATTATGACATCCATACAGCAAACAGATCATTTTTAACTTGCTTTATCACTTTAACTAATAATATAATTCTCAATATATGGGATGGGATATATGTACTTTAATGTGACATGATTTCAATGGAGACAATCAATACATAGGAAAACGCTACAATTAGGGTTCCTTGAAAATTAATCTAGAGCGCCCCATGGAAGCCAAGTACGATAAATGAATCTTATTTGTAAATGTTCAAACAACAAAAATCTCATTCCCCTTATACATTGACGTGTAAAAAAGATAATTATACATAGATATGGTAGATAAACATGGTGGTATCTAAATCAAAAAAATTATGTTTTTCCTATAAGGAAATGTCATAAATACAATTAGAAGATGTTAGGGAATTCTTTTTCCACAATGGGAAACCACTCTAGAAGATCCACTAAAGAACATATCATTAGCCTAAAAATCAAGGAATATAGAGACTAACCTTACCTATATCAAATTTATGTTCCTTTAATTCCAACAAAAACACCACTTCATCCCTATCAGCATATTATAATACGATACCCATCTTCATTTGATCAATTATATTACATACCATGTAAAAACAATAAATTCATAGGATGATGTAATATGACTCTATATATAAATATATTATGTAGTCCCAAGAGTTGTTTTACAATAGAAATAACTCGTAATCTCTACACATATAATACTATATAGTTAAACCTCTAATATAAATCGTCAATGCCAAGGTACTATAAGTAATTTGGACTAAGGTCCTAGAGCATGGAATAATTTTAGTGAAAATTAAGAGTTCATATATTCTAAATAAAACTAGGCATAAACCTATGTACAAAATAGTTATATTTTTTCTTACACGATGTTAGTATATCTTTTGATAGAAATGATAAGGGTTCTATTCGGACATAATCTTCTTCATTCCACTTGATCCAGATGGAAACCATCTATACGGTTATAATAAAATCATTATCCTTAAGGAAAAGAGTAATCATTAGCCATCTGTGTTCCTAAAACATCCCCTCCATACAAATCATATGTTGGATCACAGAAATGTTAATACTTCCTTCTTATATATCCCAACATTGTCTAAGAATAAAATGATTCATGAATCACATATTATATGGTGATGATGGTAAGACAAAACGAATTTAAATGTATATGACCTCTTAATTAATATAAATAGAAATGGTATACTCGAAGTGGTCCATGATATGATATCTTTAGTGAAATGAGCTGAAGTAGGCTGAAAATGGAACACTACATACTAAAAATTCTTCTTCCAAAAAGTAAATAGTGAACTACTCATTGATATACTCCATATAATTATATGATTGACTCCCATAACATGATTATAATTTCATATCTATGGTCATCAAAATTACCATCACACATTCCACCAAACATGGATAAGACTTTAATATAAATAATGTGACATAGAATTGGATGTATGGGCACAAAGATCACTAAAATTCATCATCCGATCAAAATTTGGAATAATGATTAACGAATAATGTTATATATTATGGAATAAGATGAAAAACTCATGAATATTGGAATACTGATAATGAAGGGTGAGAATGAATTGATGAAATTCCACCTTAGTAGATGAGGAATGAAACTTCTATATGAATAGATATTTTGACGTCTCATATGGTGCAAATAACTCCATAATATCCTCATGGGAAAAAATCAACCACTAGAAAGAGAACCATTGTAAAATAGTCAAAGCCAAAGTAATCCATTGGTACATCATGACATGAATGAAAGTGATTATTATATCCACCTCGTCCATCCAATCCTATGACTATCAATTTGAAATAAAGTCCTAGTATTTAAAAAACCCTATAACTGAAAGTCTAAAATTGCAATACGTTGTGTTTCATCGTTTTATTCCTCTTATTAGTAGGGAACCCTTGAAATATCCAACTAAATATAATTAGCACTAACCAAATTAGGTTGTCAACCAAGATCTATATTTATAAAATAAAAACTGTAAGGTAATTTTAAAACTAATATATAAAATATTTAATTTTTAAAATTTAATTAAATTTATCAAAATTATAATTTAATCAAAAATTATAACACATATGAAAAAAGTTGTAATTCATGGTCCTTACTTACGTCCCAACACTACATGAAGTAGAATGTTACTTAGTATCATCAGGATGTATAAAACGTAATAAATGATATATATTTCAAGAATGATGATTTCATATGGATGTATTAGTAAATATTTATTGTATGTACATGTTGAGTGAAAGAATGTTTTTTTCTAGAAAAATTATAAAAATGATACAAAAGCATTATATGATTATCATGAAATAGGTTATACTTTTACAATGTCATGATAGATATTATGGATTATTTATAATGTCATAATCATTTCAGAGAAAAAAGAAATATTTTGATGACATTAAATACTACTATGTTGTTAAGGGAGAGAACTGAATTTGACTGACAATTCAATCGAAAAATTTTAAGATCTAACCTCTATAATCTCACGCATTGTTGAGAGAGTAGAATTAAATATTTAAGCACTCACATACTTGATTTACTTCTTGTATTTAAATTATGGGTTTGTAGTTATCATTGGTAACTTGAAGTATTCATAGATTCTGTATGATAGATCCTATAAATCAATTTCCCATGAACCAGTAGACATTTCAATCACCAATGCGGGTTATATATTCATCAAATTAATTTTATTTTATGTACTCCTAAAAAATAATGAGAAGATAATATGTTCAAATAAAAAAATAATTGTTTATTAAATTTTAGGTTTTGAACTAAAATTTATAAAATTAGATCATTTCTTTTTATTCGGGATCAGATCATTTGTTATAATGTTATAATATTTGATATGGTGATTATTTTTAAATTATCTTTATTTTTTTCTTCCACAACATTCCATGTACAGACTAGAAGTACTTATGTGATAATGTGACTTCATCTGATAATAGAATGTCTAAATTTTCAATATTTCATGTCAATGTCATCATTATTGTTCCAAAAACATTGGTATGTCTTCAATATTATATAATTAGATCGAGTTATGGCCGTCAGAATATAGATGAATGTATTTCTTTTAGATAATGATTCATTAACAAATAACATATATATGTTTACAATTGAATTGTGTACAATGAGAGACTTTTAATAGGGTTATTGTTCATCCACTAGTGAATACTGATTCATATGGAGTGGAGAGATACATATACAACATAAATTAATTTTTTTAAAAAATATATTTTGAATAGAATCTAGAAAATATAAAAAATAATTATATAGTAGGCGGTAACTTCCCTAACTACTAGTTATTATATCTCACATTAATTTTGGGGCTAGATTGCTGCTTTCGCATAGGGGTTCATATTTTAAAAAATAATAATAATCTTTTGATGTATAATAGAAAACCACCAGGAATCCTATACCACATAGAATTTGGTTTTATCATGAACTAATAGAAAACCCATTTTTCTTTTACTATGTTCGCCCATGTCTATCTTAGCATAATATTCTATGTCATATTATATGATAATAAGATCCTTCAACCCCTCTAGGGTGGGGATCAAAATATTACTAAGGTCCCAAAAATAATAAATAATAATTCATAAAATTATTTAAAAATATCATTAATTATATAATGTTTGTGAAGAGACCGTGTGGAAAAGATATTATGAACTAAAATCTATTTAATTTAATTTAATTTCAAAGAATAGAATTCATTAATTATTTAATTTATTTATCCAATACATCCATTGTTAAACAATAATGATCATTAGTGAACAATATATACCATTTATTTTTATTTATTTATTTAATTCTGAAATTGTTTCCACAGTTTCTAATAGAAAATTAATAAATTATGTTCTTTCATTATTAATCCTCCTCGATATATGTATAAGGGAATCTATATCAAATAATTATTTTTCTCTTATGTAATAATAAATATTGATATCTCGACTCCTTTATGTGACAATTTATGTATAATGATGATGGACAACTAACAATTATTTATTACATAAAGCTAGTGATGTTCCAGAGAGAATGTTGATAAATTGAAAGGGGTGGGTGCTATAAATCATGTTGGAATTAATTAAGAAAATTAATCCACGTTATGTATTGGACTATAAAAACTTCATGTATAAACCATTTTAAAATAACACAAAATCACATCTGTTTAATTTAATGATTAATGGATTATTATTTTATAAATGTGTAATATACAAGTGATCATATAGAATAATAAACAAGAATGTATAAAAATCAAATCAATGTGTGGTGAATGTTTATAATTTAATGCATGTTTATGTCGATAGTCTAATGAAATTAAATAATCATGTTAAGTAGAAACTTATTTATTTTATGAATAATATCAAAAAATCCCTCAATGAAACTATTAAGTCATTAAACCATTCATCCCATTAGTTTAAAAAAATAGTCTATAGTGCTCACCCAGCATACCTAATGGTATCCCCTATTATTTTCATGTTCAATAAAAAGTGATAGTTTAGATAAAAATGAAATTTAAATAAATTTTCATGAAAAGATTGTTGGAATTTTATATGCATGCATTATGTGAAACCATGTTAAAGATTCATAATAAATGACACCCCACTAAACATATCAAATACCCATGAGTTAATATGGTTTTCCACCAAAAATCCAACCATGATACACTCCATGTTAGGTTTTTTCTATTGAATTTAGTCTGTGGATAGTTTTTAAGGACCATTTCATGAAGAATAATCAAGAAAATTGTTATTTTCAATAATTTAGTCAATGTATACTTATATAATATAAAATATTATGAAACATATATTATTTTTATATCAATGTTTTCTAATAATTGATTATAAAGGTAAAAGTAATAATTTTAAAAAAATTGACAATTTAATGTAATACCTAAAAATTAATTTAGTCTTTATAGGATTATAAACACATCCATTTCAGAAAAAACATTCAGGACTTGTATATGATTATTCTAATAGTGTTACAATAATAATTGAAATTGTATGTATTAGAATACCTATTACATGTTTGGACACATTATGAATATATAGTGAAATGTAATCTTACATGATACACATGGATGAATAAAGTATTTTTAACATCATTATGTTACTTATTTTTCTTAAATTTATAGTTCAGGTAGATGAAGTCCATATAGTGTAAGTAGTGTTCAAATCCACTGGGACCGAAGAGGTAGTATAGTGACACAAATTTTTTGGGGGAATTAACTATTATATTAGTAACTAATGGGGTTGATTTATATTCAAAAAATAATTAGTTAAATTAAAGAAAAACATAATTTATTAATATAAAAATATTAATAAATATTTTTCAATCATCGGTATTCACTCGATCTATAATGGATGTAATTGTTTTATTAAAAAAATTTAGGTCACCAGTTTATCATATATCCTATTAGGGAGATAAGTCCCAAAAATAATTCACTGATATAGTCAGTAGTAAATTCTTTGTATAGTTGAAAATTCAAATATTGTATAACTTTATGATTCCATCCATCAAATTCGATAAATTTTACACTAAAAATTTGTATTCGTTAACATTGGAAATAAAGAGGAATAAAATAATTCAATGAAACTATCACTAGTATGAAACAACTAATTGAAAATATTAAAGACCATACATAATGTCAATTTCATTATAAAAACATCTTATAATCTTCTCTCATATTTATTATATTTTTATTGATTCATGTCTCTCAAGGGAGATTTTAAGTTGATATAAAGAAGTGGAATTAAGGAAGAGAAAACAAACAAATAAAAATTATATCCATAGTTATATAAATGTATTCTCACAATGTAATGAATGGAATAATAATGATATTGACGAGAAGAATAATAATTAATAATTTATCATAAAATTAATTTTTAATGTATTGTGAAGTTGAAAAAATTACATTTAAAGAGAAGATTAAAGGAAAAAACCTTGCATCATAAAATTACATTAAAATTATAAAACATAATGGAATTCATTATATAGAAAAAATATACATTAAATAAATACTCTAAGACAATTTAAAAAATATTCATCCTTTAAATATCATCCATTCCATATGGTAAACAAAATTGTGAGTGAATGTTGTGGACAATTAGTCATTCACCATTTCCATGGTTGCACGCATTACATTTTACTCTTTTCATTGACCCACAATAATGAAATTTATCAAGATGTAATTAGGTAGGATCATTTATGGGAAAAAATTATATCATTATGTATTATTAAAAATGGTAAAATTTTATCCCAATTAGATAATATATTGATGATTTTTGAGGGAAATGGAGAGATTCCATTTTGGTCTCAGAATCTTGTCTACAATTTAATCATCAACTAAGTCTAACTAGATATCCAACAAAATGAGCTAATTATCTGCATAAAATATTTACTAAAATTATATACCGGATGAATTATATCTTATTTTAATTAGTATTCTTCATTAAGATACATGTAATGTTTCTATTTACATTATAATTGGATTGGGTATAATCATTTTTAACCTAAACATTTATTTATTGGAGGCCCAACATTGTGAAAATATTTTCTGAATCTATAATTTATTTTAGAAGGAAATATTTTCCATATATATTTCTATTAATTGTGATGTATATAAAAATATAACAAATTAATATATTACATTCCATATTCTAAGCCAAAAAATCAGTATAGATAGGTATGTTTTAAACATTTTTTGCACAAATAAAGAGAAATCAAGTTCAAATTTTAAAAAGGTTATACCCTGGATTTTAGGAATAATATAGAACTTGAGGAATAACAAAAAATAATTAAAATTACAATATTTTTGGGTATTATCGCACCTCCAACATTTGAGTTTATAGTCCCAATAGAATAACAAGAGGTCATAATTTAGTCCATTTCATCAATCATTGTTTAACATGAAAATATATGAAACCATCATCTAACATCAAAAAATCATGATTCCTTTAAAATTACTTTTTAAAAATTCAATTAAACAGCAAAATACCATTTACAAGATAATCACTTTTATCAAAATCACTTATACTCTTAATCTAAATATAATTAAGTGTGTAGAAGTTTTGTTCGTCAAAAACATACATTAGGATCATTTTCTAGATCGAGGGGGAATAAATAGAATTGACTGGTTGCAATCATATTGAATCAAATTATGAGTATCTAATGATTTAATTATGTTTGGAATTTTTTGTTTTTTTATAATTTTTAATAATTATATTAAATTAATATAGATAAAAATATACCTATTGGGAACGAAAATATGGATTCATGATCCCCATGTTTTGAACACCAATTATTTTTTCAATTTCATTAATTACAATGTATATCTAATAAAAACCTATCGTATCGACCACTATAGATTCGTGATCCCTATGTTTTTATTTCTACACATTTGGGAATGACAATTTTATATGAAATAATTTTTCTTTAGTTTGTTTTTTTGGAAAATAAAATTATGCTTTTTGTTTCCCAAAACCATATTCAATGAATAAATGAACAAAAAAACTAAATAATAAAACCTATGATACAATGATATAACATTTTTTAATTTTTATTAAATAGGTGGAAATATAAACAATAAATAAATAAAATAGAAAAATATGCCATAAAAAATTATTCCCTTTAGCATAATGAGGAATAATGATGTGAATCAAGGAAATCAAAATAATTTTAAATTAATCTTGCATGTATCAAAATGTAACATATAAAAATTATGGAATATAGATTCATATTTTCAATAATAGATGAATTTTATAAAAAAACGTTTTCTAGAAAATTTCAAATTTTCACCCCAAACCTATAATCTAACTGCCTTAATGGATAATGGTATGATAAATGATAATTAAAAATCAAAATGAAATAGAGGATAGAATTTCAATAATGTGATTTAGAATAAATACTAGAGTAAATTCACCTTGTTTTATTATTAAGATGAAAAAGTATGAAATTAATTATTCTTCCATTAGGAATCATAAAGGGTACTATTGAATGATTTATTATCAAAAAATTGAATATACGAATGGAAGTGGGATTAAATTTTAAATTCTAAACTTTATAATATGTTAAATCTCTTACACAAACAACATAACAACACCTTTAAAACCCCATATTATTACCTTAAACAAAAACTATAATAACCCAAAAGGTATATTAAAATCATACACCTTTTGTTTAGAAAAAAAACAACCAATGATGCCTTGTTTTTATCCATAATGATCTTTTTTTGAATCCATTAACTCATCATGAACCCCAAAACATATAAATTACCACATTTCAACATCATAAGTATTAATTCTTTCACCACAACAATTATACTATCATAGACCATCTATTTTGGTTATTGGGATTGTTTTCAAATTGATTCAAAATAATCATATAGTTCTTAATGTATTGTTTAATTCCATAAATATAGAAACAGGTATATAAAATTTATTTCATAATCTGTATTCATATATTGAGGATATTATTCTCATAATTAGATTTGTGATAGGATGGAATTAATACACATGAATTTTAGAAATCCATTATTAAGGAATAAATTATAGATAAAGGATTGAACATGAAATTGAGCATGGGTGAGTAGATATTTTCAAATCTAGATTGAATATTTGAATGAAAATCCTTTAAATTTCCCTAATTTTCATAAATTTATATTTTTTATAAAAAAATAATTCAAAACGAAAATGTATATATAGATGGAAGTGTTTTGTACACACTCAGAGTTCAAAATATTTCAAAATAGTTTAGTGGTTTTTTTCAAAAATATAAATTATATAGAAATATAAAGATAATGGAATAATTGTTTTTCAAATTTTCCTCCATGGAATATATAAAAATCAAATTAATCATGATTTAATCATATGTAACCCATTACTTATTATTCTATATGGTGAATTTTAAAATTCTATATCCCCTTCACCCCATCTTATATATATGATTTCCTATATTATACTTTTATTTAATTTTTATTTTCTTATGTTTTTGAGGCCTCTAATGATTTGTGTTTATATGTATCAAATTTTAATTTGATTTCCCAATATTGAAAATAATCACACCAATGAGTTGTATTTGATAGGATTGTTTGTACAATGATTCTATTATCAATACCATTGAAGGGTTAAGCAAAATTAGATTTGGTTCTATAGTTTTCCCAATGATATTACTTCAAATAAAATTAATTAAACATGAGAATTTATTTTGGTCCATTTTTTAATAAATATTTAATAATAATGTCTATAGAAAATATAATATTTGAGGTTGATATAGTTTGTATTGAAACTGAATATGAGTTATAATGTTTTCTAGATTTTCAGGATTTAGGCTATATAGATGATTCTGTAATTGATTATCCCACATATATAACTTAGTAATTTCTTTGTAACACATATTGAAACTGTTTGATTCATGAACCTATTAAGAATTTAGATAATTACATTTATTAAGGATCTATATATAAGATAATCCTTGATTGATTGAATGTTAGAAATGTTTCCAGTTATATGGTCATTTTTGTGACAAATTTTGAAAAAAATTGAAAATGATTAAAAATTATGGATTCCCGTAACATTGTTCTAATGAAAATTCCATGATAAACACACAATATTATCATATAAATGTTATATATCCCATATAATATACATGTCACTAGGTTGGGGTAATTTAATTATTTGGATGATCTCCAATGGAATACGGCTTGAATAAAAAAATGATAATAAAAAAGGTGAAATGATAAGAGAACGATGAGATAAAATACTATTAAGGGGATAATGAGACAATGATTGTCTCATATGACATACATGGTACCCCAAAAATAACACCCAAATTATTTATTACCCAAATTTACCCAACATGAGGAATTGATTATTTTAGTAAAATTAGGGATCGTATCTACAAGGGTCAAATATGTAACATTTAAACACTAGGATTTGTTATGGGGTTTTTTATTAATTATATAACTAATTGGAATGTTTTTTTAAAATAATTATTGCATTAAATAACAAATACACAGAAAAAAATGGAGTAATTTTTTTATAAAAATTTATTAATTATACGCTTTCACTAATGATGGAATGGGAGAAATTATGTTAATATTATAATTAATCTCAATAATTTATGATATTTCTACTCAAAGATATCAAATGAAAACAAAATTATGTTATTTAATCCATAAAAAAATCCGAGATATTCACAATTTAACTTATACTTACTCTTTAGTGATCACTTCAATTAATAAGATCATAATAATAGACAAAATATGTATTTGTTGATTTTAGTGGAGAAGAATAATAAAATATTTCAATGAAAGTAACTCTAAAACGAAATAAATAATTTAATAATTTATTAAAAAAGATTTATATCAAATATGTCACCTAAAAAATATCCATAATTAACCCATAAGAGTATTTTACATTCAACTAATTCAAATCTCATAACTAAGTGTAATTATTGATAAAGAATCCTGATAATATAATAGATAAAAAAATAAAATTTTTATTCATGTTTATGGTAGTAGATTCACACCATGAATTTACTGTCATAACATTTATATGGATAAAACAATTCTAATTTACAATAATAAAAATATAAAAATATAAAACATGATTTGAATTTAATAACTCACTATTTTAGAGAACCGTTAATATAAAAAGATTAAAATAATACATTTCTAATGAAATAATAAATTTTAATAAAATAAATTTTCTTCCAACAGTCACACGTAAATAGATTATAGGATACCATTTTGTTGATCCACATCATCTAAATTTTATCCATTCTATATGGTAGGAAAAAATCATTCAAAATGTTACATATAATTATTCATTCATCATTTCCATGGAATCACTTGTATCACATTTATATCCTCGTTGATGTGCCACAACAACATTACTGTATACCAAATTGAAGTGGGTTATTTCAATGAAAAATATAGCCACAAAATTATTCTCACATCTGTATATATTTTTCATCCAATTACATCTACCCTTTAAGAGTTATTCTCTAAATGTGTAGATGAAGTTTTGTGATTTTTGAATCTAGGCCAAAATTAAATCGTTGTGTTGGGCCACCATGGTCTCCCTCCAAATGAATGGATTAGAACCTTTCTTAGTTAAATTTGATTATCTATATTACATACTATAATATATGAATATATTTCATCACCAATAGGATTCAATTATATACTCCACATCCATATTAATTAGATAGGATAAAATATTATTTTCCCATAAATGTTTCTGTTGGATTCCCAATATGATCAAAGTATTTTTGAAATATATAATCTATGAATGATTGAAAAATATTCCATATATGTTGATATTCATTTTATATGAACATTAAAATCAGTTAATAAATATATAGTGTTCCACAAGGATAATGTATTTGTTTTTAAATTAATTCATTTAAAACACAAACTTAAAAAATAGTGTGTCTAGAACCATCTTGGATACCCTGGTACCCTGATAACTTGGATGATCCCAATATATCCCAAAGGGTGTTCGGGTTGGCGACTAGTACCCTGCATCCTTCAAGACAAATGAGGGAATCTTTTTTCCACATAAAGAGTGGAATAATTAGAAATAATTTTTCCTTGTTAAAATGTAAACTCTATGTGGATAATAGCTCTAGATGTCCAATAGGTATATAAACCCAATGTAAAACTATAATGTAACAAAAATAGAAATGATAAATAACAAAAGTCCCAACTGACATAACACTCAAATCATAATGTGTAAACAACATGATCCACCTCCCAATGGATCTTTCCCCATGGGTAAAAATAGATAATATAAATATTGGAATTCCTAAAGGAAATTGTATAATGTCATATAAAATCTAAATAGTGTCTTACCACATGTTTCATAACACGATTCCACAATTATTAATAAGTTAATTCGTTCTTCTTTAATAAAATAGAATATTTGTAAAAGATCATATTTGAAAAATCATTTTTTCATTTCAGTTGATGGAATAATTTTAAATAATGTAATAATGAATATTTAATAAAAATGTTTATATAAATTTCCAAGGCATTTCTATATAAGTTTTAGTAACAATGAAATATACAAATAAAAATAATAATAAATGTGAAACAAGGTAATATTATAAGAGGTATGATAGTTACAGGTTACATGATCCTCACACACTCATGTATTAAAAATGTAAATGAGCACACACATCCCTCTGATACTAGCCAAAGTTGTATAACGAACTCCCCTTTGGGTATATTATGTACCCTTTGGATTTCATAAGAGTTCTAATAAACAATTCCATTTATAAAGAAATTAAAACCATATATGTTTTTACCTAATCACTCACTAACTACTTGGGTTTTTACATGATAAAACAATAATCAATATTAGAAAACATATTTCATAATTTCTCAAAACAAAATTTCTCTATTTTCAATTCAATATAAAAATTTATCTTAAAAATGAGAACATGTGAGTTTTTTCAATTCAGGTCATTTTTTTGGATAAAAATCCAAGGAAATTATAAAAATAGTTTAATACATTTTTCTCAAATAAAAATTTCTAATAATTTTTTCCAAATAAATTTTATCATTCTATATTATCCAAATTTCATGGAAATTCAATGTAATTGGTGGTTTTTCCCCAAATCCATTCAACAGAAATTAAAACCCCAATTTGAATCAAACATGGTTTTCATAATACAATATAAATCGATTTAATTTAAATCATGAAATTTATGGTTAGATCGGTTTTTCCCCCTTATATTGAACCACATACCTTAATATAGATATCTCGTATTGTTATAACCATAATTTGAAAAAATAAATAAAGAATAGTGGTAATAGATATAAAAAACATTAATTTTGGATATGATATAAATGATCTTCTATCTCACAAAAATAATTAATATCTTACAAACCATTCGGTTGATAGAATAAGAAATCATGAGATACATGGAGGATAATATTTTCATTCCTAGAGGAGATCAAATGTGATTCTCCATACATAAATAACCCTATAATGGGGTTTGGAGAGATAAAAAGGATCCTTTGGAGATTTTAAAAGATGGAAATAATTCTAGGTTGATTTAGGGCCATGAATAAGAACATATGGGGGATTCATGAATTTTATAACATTTTTTCGAATAATAATTTCCTGCATGCATGGTTAAATGGGCATAGTGCATGAATTTTCAAAATATATTCAATGTCCTTCATACCCATTAAATATTGATTAGTTTCTACTATGTGGGAAAAGGGTTTTTCAAACCATTCACTTACTATGAAATCCAACACAGTCTGGGCATTCATGGTTTTCATTTTGTGGGCGCATAGTTTTTAAAAACTGTATTCTAACCATGCACTGCCAATAAAATTTGAAATTTTTTAAATGTTATAAAAAAACCACCAAATATGAATCCCAACTAAAGAATGAAAAAATAGTACGGTTGAGAAGTAACTAAAAATAGTGACAATATGATAATACATTCCTATAAAGGAACCTTCATATCCCTATAAATCCATTCAAGAGGTGTCCATGTCAAAATATGAGGCCACTGCCCTCTCATCAATATGCTTCTATCACATTTCTATGATTAGCAGAATCATGATTCCACAAAACTCAAACCAATGGTATCTTCCTTCCATAATTATTCGTGGTTTCATAATCAATAATCCTATCTAGTTTCTCATTCATGGATAAATGATTCTTTATTTCAATATCTCTATATCTCAATACATGTAGAGAATTATAAAGATACATTCTCAAATATGATACATTGGAATTGTTATATATCGATGTTTGTTTTGGAGGAAGTGATAAATAGTAACACACATTCCCCCACCATATACAAAAACATAACAAGGCCCAGAAAATGTGGATAAATCATCCCATTCCTCCAAATAAGTCAATGACCAAAAGAAGGTAAAACCTTTATGAACTCCTTGTCACCAATTGAAAATTTCAGTGGTCTTTGGTGATGATCATTATGTGACTTATACTATTTGTGTTCCATCAACAATCCCAAACAAATCACCTGGACAATTTATATCATTTCATACACTAGGTGCATTATAACAATGGAACATTAACCAATCTACAACCAATATATGGTATATTTGTATGGCCAACCATAAAAGTCCTTAAAAAATAAATTATGATAGTGGATATGTATCTATTGTTTTATGTAAACTACACAAGCCCTAAATGTTCATTCAAATGACCAAAAAATCGAGGATGTAGGCACAAATCATATCCATACAAATATGTATAGATCTCTAATTTTTTCAATGTGACTAAAGATGGTATGTCATAGTCAAAAGAACTCTCATATCCTAGAGCATCCTAAATGACTCCATAAATGTTAGAAAACCAGGTATCCCTATCATATATGATATTACATATAATACTATGAAAACTAATAATCCCTCTTATATAAGGTTATGCCATATCGTCAAAATTTTTTGAATCATGAATGGGTATAATGTGAGTTTGTTTTTTAATCTTATCAATCAAAACCCATACAAAATTATTCTTTATTAGAGTATATGGAAACTCAAGCACAAAAAACATTGATATCTCATCCTGCATTAATGTTGGAATAGGATGTGTATAATTAAAACATGAAGGTCTCTCGTACTCGTCCATGACCTGTAGGAAACTATATCAATGAAAAAAAATCATCAGTGTCTTGTTTTATAATTGGCCTCCCAAATTCTTCATTGCCTATCATAGAACAACTTTTTAGTTAGTAGGTTCATTTTTCAATGTGAACTATATATATACCCCATAATAAGGTTTCACAAGACTAACCTCTTAAAAATATTTCTGAAAGCAAGGAATACCTTGTAATAGAAATGATCACAGAGAAACAATCTCCCTACTATAAATAATTTTTTTATTTCTATAGAATTCATCATCAGTCTGATGTCCATGAAAATCCATCTTGAGAAGAGTCTTTCTAAACTATAAACATTCAAAATTTACCTCACTTCTTGTATTTTGTACTATAATACACAACTTTGAATAACAATCCATCACGTTTAACACATCTAATGACATTTTCTTGATCATGTTTCGAATTTTCCTTCTCATAATATCTACAATGAAATTCCCGTTATTTGGTGAATAAGTGATGTCCAAATTATATGAATTTATGTACTCCAACCAACTCCTATGGTGGAGATTCAAATATTTTTGAGAAAAAATATAACTCTCTCAGTTGTGGTATGAAAACACGGTAAAACATTTTTTTGAAAAGGTACTTCCGCCAACTCCTATGTTTGGGAATCATAGTTTTGTCATCAAGTTCATGATATTTATAATTATTCTAGTGTGTCCTATGATTTTGACATCCATAGGCTATTATATGATCATCCTACATAAGAACATATTCAACATATATTCCTAATTCATCAAAAAAATACCATATATCCCTCCTCATCCTCTGGAAGAGTCAACATCGATGGATTAGTAAAAAAAATTCTTTTCAACAAAATAACTCTGACATTTATCAATCCATAAAAAAACATACTGCATTATGGGGTAAGGGATTCATCAGAGAATCCAACATTGAGAAATATATTATGAACATATGGTAATATCTAGATAGACCAAAGATGTTCTGAATCTCAAAATCATTTCATGGATACTCCCATGAAATAAAATATTTCACCTCTCTAGGATCAAATTAAATGCTATGT
The DNA here is from genome assembly GCA_963277665.1 of Viscum album. NCBI lineage: Eukaryota > Viridiplantae > Streptophyta > Magnoliopsida > Santalales > Viscaceae > Viscum > Viscum album. The sequence continues at coordinate 1,915,978,309 of OY728148.1, read as the reverse complement.
TTTAATACCAAATATAGTTTGAAATTCACCTCCATATTCCATAAATTACATTTCAAAATACTAGCCTAATGTTGGTGATTTTTCATCAATTACAGAACCACTCTCTAATAATGCACATGACCATCGTTGTACATCATGTAAAAAATTATTTGATCCAAAAATAAATACAAAAAAGTATCAATATACTCATGGAATATCCCATTCATCCTATCTATAATATTTTAATGGGGAATATTGAAACCAAACGGCATGCCTAGGTACTCATAATGGACGTAGCTACTCTGAATGATGGTGTTTTGAATATCATATTCATTTGTTCTGAATAGGTGATAAATAGTTTGAATATCAAACTTCAAAAACTATTTCACCCATTTAAATTGATCCATCGTATAATTTAAAAGTGGATACATGTACTTTTTATTTACTATAATGTAGTTCATTTTTTTAAATGATCAAAAAGGATATGTGTTCAATCCCTATGGATAGAAAAAATGAAGATACTCTACCCAAGGAGACATAGTCATAAAGGTAATGAATTCCTTTAGATAATAATATATCTTTGTATTCAACCCATTTATTTTCTATGGATCTATGTGGTAAGTGGTAATCAATACTAGCAGAATACCAGGGGAAAAATCAATAGAAAAGTCAACATCTATTAATGGGGGAACACCAAATAATTTATAATGGAAAATGTTGGGTAACTCAATGACAACTGAATATATATCAAACTAAATTATTTACACTCTATATTAAATGAGAAAACATATATTTAGTTTTATAAAACATTATAAGAAGGTCTGGATCTACTCAATATCAAATCTCATTCTCTTGAAAAGGTAAGTAACATCCCATCATGTTCAATAAAGGGGATCCATTGAAGATATCAATAAATTAAAGATTATTAGCAATGAGAAAATCCATCAAAAATATGGAATTAAAATTTTTTAGGTCTAGAACCAACAAAACCCAGGAATGATCAATCAATTATAATTAAAATAGGCAAGAAATAAAATGAATACCCGAGTATATCATTATTCTAAGGGGTGTAATAATATAATTTACATAATAAAAAATATCTTTATATTGATTTAGAATATTGAAAATACATGTTTAAATGGATTAATTATATGAAACTATTTTATGCACCATTATCATTGATTGGTTGGAACGTTTTCAGTTCTATGGTACTTTTTTCTTGAAAAATTATTAAAAAAAGTGAAAATGATTAAAAATTATGGGTTCCCATAAGATTGTTCTAATTAACCTTCAATGAGAAGGACCTGGTATTATACTATAATAATTCACTATCCCATATATTGTACGTGTCACCATGTTTAGGGAAATTTAATTATTTTAAAGGTCTCTGATAGAGGAAGGCATGAATATAAAAATTGAAAATAAAAAGAAAGTTGAATTGATAATTTAATGGGGAGATAAAAGAAACTCCAAGGCATTTGGTCCAAATTAAGACCTTTGTTCCACCCCAAGGCCTTCGGGCCACATTAATGCAGGCCCCATACAGACTACAAAAAATGGAGTAGCCCCAAATGGGGATTTAGAGTAGGTGCAGTCACCAGAGCAGAGCCAAATGGATTGTGAGAATGAGAGGGTATGGCTATGCCATCGGTTCCAGCCTGTGCTTGCACGGGATTCCTAGCCAGACAGTCATGCAAAGGTAGAGAGCTACTATCAAGATGCAAATGATGGGGAGGGGTTGTTCCTTGTAGATAGTTTGTTTTAATTCCCTAAGACCATCGGGTCATGTAATCTCATAAGCCTATGGGCCATGTAATATCTAAGCCTACGGGCCTTGTAAGGGTTCCCCGTCATCCCTTGAAATTGTGGATATCAAAAATAAATATAAAATGAAGGCCTTCAGGCCATTCAGGATATAATGAGTATCTCATAAATCATACATGGTACCCCAAAAATAACTCCAACTTTTTATAACAAACATTTACCCAATATGTGGAAGTGATTAATTTAGTACATGTAGGGATCATATCTGCAAGGATCAAAGAAGTAACATTTATAAACTATGATTTATTATTGAGTTTTTTTATTAATTAGATAACTAATTGGAATTTTTTTAAGTTACTAATTATTTTAATTAAATAACAAAAAAACAAATACATGAACTAAAATGTTTAATAAAAATGGCATTAACCTACGATTTCACTCATAATGGAATTGTTGAAATTTTTATCAAATTAGATTTAATCTCACTAATTTATGATGTCTCTACTCAATGAGATAAATAAAAAAAATAAAAATAGTAATTTAATCCATAAAACATTCAATGGATATTCAAAAAGTAACATAGAGTAACACTTTAGTGACCACCCCACTTTATAGGATCTTACTAAAATACAAACAATGTATTTGTTAATGTGAGTGGAGAATAATAATAAAATAATTCAATAAAAGTAACTCTCAAAACAAAAAAATGGTTTATGAATTTAATAAAATATAATTCTATCTAATACGTCAACTAAAAACTCCCTATAATAAACCCACTAGATTATTTAACTTTCCACTAATTCAAATCTCACAATGGAGTTTAATTCTTGATAAATAATCCTGATAATGTAAGGGAGAAAAAAATTGTTTGTGTTTATGGTAATAGATTCACACAATGATTTTAATGTGATAACGTCTATATGGAGTATAAAAAAAATAATTTACAAGACTAATAAAATTAAAATATAAAAATATATTGGAATTGTACAACTCACATGTTCAGAGCACATTTTATAATAAAAGATTAATAAAATACAATTAAAATGAATTAATATATTTCAATATAATATATTTTATTGAAAAAAAAATCATCAATAAATATATACTAGGATAGAGTTATTTTGAGCTACATCATCTAAATTTCGTCAATTCAATATGGTAGGACAATATATTCTAAAACGGTTCATTGAATTATTAATTCATCATTTCCATGGCATCACACGTATCACTTTTATTTTCTCATTGACGTTCTAGAAACAAATCTTTGTATACCAAATTTGGGTTGGTCATTTCTCTGAAAAATATAGCTACAAAACTATTCTAATATATATATATATATATTATTAAATTTGATCTACCATTATAGAGTTTTTTCTTAAATGGGTAGATAAAGTTTTGGGATTTTGGAATCTGGGCCAGACTTAAATCTTCGAGTATGGCCACCATGATCTCCCTCAAGATGAACGGATTGGTCCCTTTATTAGTTTATTTTAATGATCTAAATTACATTATATATCATATTAATATATTTCATTATCAATGGTACTGAATTATATTATCCACATTCATACTAGTTGGCTATGATAAAATATTGTTTTCGCATTTATTTTTGTGTTGGATTCCCAGTATAATGAGAATATTTTTTAATTCTATAAACTATCCTTTACGGATAAATATTCCTTATTTGTTGATATTAAATATATATATAAATAAAAATTGGATAATAAATATATTTTTTTTAAAATGATAATGTAATTGTTTTTAAAATAATTCATTTCGAACATGGATTTCAGAAGTAGTGCATCATGAACAATCCAGGATAGCCTAGTGCCTTGATAACTCAGAAAATCCCAATATATCTCAAAAGTTATTCCTGATCTCTAGGGTTTGGAAACTAGTACCTTGCATCATTCATGATAAATGAGGTTATGATATTCCCAAATAAAGAGTGGATGAAATGTAGCCACGTGGAGAATAGATTTAGAAGTCCAATTATTATCTAAACCCAAAGTAAAACCATAATGTACCAAAAATAAAAATCATAAATAACCAATTTCGCAAATAAAATAACACTTCAATCATAACGGTTAAACAACAATATCCACCTCCCTATGGTTCTTTCCCCTTGGTTGAAGATGGAAAAAGAAAATATATGAATTCCTTAAGGAAAAGGAAGCACGTTAGATAAAATCTGAATAGGGTCTCACCAGCTGTTACATAACATGATTCCACAATAATTAAATTGTTAATTAATTATTATTTAATTTAATAGAATAGAAGTAAAAGATAATATTTGAAAAACTATTTTATCATTTCCATTAATGGAATCATTTAAAATAATTTATTAGTAAATATTTTATAAAAAAATATTTATATAAAATAAAAAGCATTTGAAGAGAAGTTTTAATAAAAGTTGAATATATATATCATAATAATAATAAAATGAGAAACATGGTAATATTCCAAGAGGTATGATAATTCTTTGTTAGAGTATCCTTAGACACTCATATACTGATAATGGAAATGAGCACACACATCCCTCCGAAACATGAAAATAGGGAACAACACCCCCCATTTGGTATATTGTATACCATTTGGTTTTTATATGATTGGTAAAGAATCATTCCATTTATATTGAAATTAAAACCTACCATATTTTAACCTAATAACTCACTAATTACCTATTTTTTCAGATGATAAAACAATAATCAATTTTGGAAAAACTTATTTCAAAATTTTTTAAAACAAAATTTTACCATTTCCAATTCAATATAACAATTTATCAATAAAGATGAAAATATAGGTGTTAATAAATTCCGTCCATTTTTGTGATAAAACCAATCCAATTCACCTATTATAATAGTTTAATCTGTTTTTCACAAATACCAATTCCAAATATATTTTTTCTAAATAAATTTTATAATTCCATATAATTTAAATTACACCACAATTCACTGGTTGGTGGTTTTCCATAAAATTGCTTCCACATAAATTTAAATACCAATTTGAATAAAATTATTTTTTTACAATACTATAGAAATCTATTTATTTTCAATCATTAAATTCATGATTAAATATATTTTTCGCACTTCTATGGAACCAAATAACTTAATATAAAAAATACCTATTATTATTCCCATAATTGCAACAAAATTGTATAAAAATAGGAAAATGATATCTATAAAATAAAACTGAGATTCATGTAATGATACAAAAGTGTTTATATCCCCCAAAAATAAAAAATATCGAACTAACCATGAAGTTGATATATAAATAAATCACGAGAGACTAGGAGGAGAATATTTGAATACCTCTAGGAGAACATAAATGATTCTTCATACATTGATCACACAATAAAGCAGTTTAGTGAGATAAAAATGATCCTTGGGAAAATATCAAACATATAAATAATTCTAGGTTGATTTAGGGCCATGTATAGGAACATATAAAGGAATCCAGAATTTTATAACATTTTTTGGAATAATAAATGCCTACATGCATGGTAAAATGGCCATGGTGAATTTTTTTTCAATCTATATGCATTGTCCATATGACCCATTAATTGGTGAATAGTTTCTACTATTTTGAAATGGGTTTTTTAAACCATGCACTAACCAAGAAATCCAAAATAGTTAGGGCATACACTATTTTCCTTTGGTGGGTGCACAGTTTTGGAAAACGGTTTTCCAACCATGCACTGCCCATAAAATTCCAAATTTTCTAAATGTCATCACCAAACCACCCAATCTAAACCCCTACTAAAGCATGAAAAAACCATATGGTAGAGAAGTACCTCCAAATAGTGACAATATAATACTATCTCCCGCCTAGAGATCCTTTATATTCGTATAAAGCTTTTAAATAATTATCCATTTCAAAATAAGATTTCACTTTCCTTTATTCAATATGACTCTATCAAAAGTATATGATTAGCAGAATCATGATGCTGTAAAACTCAAACCAATGGTATCTTCCTTCCACTATTAACCTTGGTTTCAGAATAAAAAATACTTATTGGTTTCTCATTCATGGATAAATGAGACTTGATTTAAATATCAATGTAGCTAAAAAAATTAGGAGAATTATAAATAAACATTCACCACTATGATACATGGGAAACATTATGTATCGATGTTAGTTTTGGACAAAGTGTTAAATTATAACACACTTTCCCCACTATATAGAAAACATATAAAAGTCCAAAAAAATGTGGATAAATCATCTACCTACTCTAATGAAGCTTATCACCAAAAGATGGTAGGCATGAATCATATCCAACATGTCGTAAATGATCATTCAAATGGCCAAACTAATTGAGGATGTAGGCACGAATCATTTACATAGGGATAGATACATCTCTCCAATTTTTCAAATCTGACTATAGATGGTATGTCAAATAAAAAGAACCCTCAGATCCTAGTGCCTCCTGAAGGCCTCTAAAAATGTGAGAAAAACAGGTTTTCCTCTTACATAATTTAGTATATATAACTCTATGAAAACTAGAAATCCATTTTACAAATGTTATACCATCTCATAAAATTTTTTCTAAATCGTGAATGGGTATATGGTGAGTCTATTTTTTAATCCTATCGATCACAGCCCATACCACATTCATATTTCTCTAGTCACGTGGAAACTCAAGCACAAAAACAAGTGATTTTTAATCCCACATAAAATATGGTATAGGATATGGCTGAAGAAAACATATAGGCCTATGGTGCTAAACCATGACATGTATGAAATTATAACAATGAGAAATAGTATCATGAACATCTTGTCTCATATGTGGCCACCCAAATTCATCACTGCATATCATAGATCATATTTTTGGTTCTTAGGTTCACTGCCCAGTTTGAACTATGTAAATACCCCATCATATGGTTTCACACCACTAATGACATAAAAATGATTGCGAAAACATTGAATGCTCTTAATAGGAAATGATCACTGATAAACATTCCCACCACTATAAATAGGTTTTCTAATTATAAGTAATTCATCAACTGTCTGATGTCTATGATGAATCATCTTTAGAAGAGTGTAGGTCATCTAAAAATCATTCAAATGTTACCTTATTATTTTTTTCATGAACTAAAATACGCAACTATGAATAAATATCTATCAAGATCGACTAATCCAATGACTTTTTATTGTTCTGGTTTAGATGTTTCCTTCAAATAATATCTACAATTACATTCCAATTCATTGGTGAGTAAGTTATGTCAATATTAAAGTACTCTAGGTGCGCCACCCAACCCATATGAAAGAGATTCTAATATTTTTAGGAAAAATAAAACTCTATCAGTTATGGTCAGAATGAAAGGTAAACCTGTTTCAGAAAAGGAAATTCTAGAAACTCTTATGTTCATGCCTCATAGTTTGAAGATCATGTTCATGGTTTGGATAATTCATCTTGTGTGTTTTATGCTTTTGAGATCCATAGGCTACCACATAATCACCCTACATAAGAACATATCCCATACATGTTCTTAATGCATCCAAAAATAACACATAGAGATTCTCATCATTTGGAGGTGTCAACATCGGAGTAGTTGTCAAAATAAATTTATTTCAAAAAAATAACCCCAACATTTATCAAACCATGAAAACCCTTACTTTATTATGAGTTAGATTATTCAACCGAGAATCCATCTTTGACCAATATTTTATGTACTTAGTGTAATAACTTGATATACCCAAGAATATCTGAATCTAGAAAAAAATATCATTGTTACTGCCATGCAATAACATACTTCACCTCCCTTGGATCAAATAAAATAATCTGTTTTGATTCCACATATCGTAAAAAATCACCTCTATAATCCATAAATCACATTTCGAAATAGTGGTATAAAGTTACTGATTTTTCAACAATTACTGAACCTCCCCCTAATGATGCACATGACCATCTTGTACATTAATTAAAAAATTATTGGATCCAAAAATTCAACCAAAAAAGCATCATGATACACATGGAAGATCCAATTCATCAAATCTATAAAGTATGAATGATAATTTTTATGACCAAAATGAATTCCTAGGTACTCATAATGGCCTTACTTACTCTGAAAGATTGTGTTTTAAATGTCATATCATTTATTCTTAAGAGGTGATAAATATATTGAATATCAAAATTCAAAAACCATTTCACCCCTTTAAAATGATCAAACATATCATCAAAAGGTGGAAACACATAATTTTTATTTACCATAACATGGTGGAGGTTTTTTTAATCAACAAAAAGAAGAAGTGTTCAATCAAATTTCATAGAAAAGAGAAGAGACTCCACCCTAGTTGACACAATAATACATATAATTAAGAACTCTAAAAGATCATCCATCTTAGTCTTCAACACATTCATTTTATCTGGAGCCATGAGGTAAGTGGTAATCAATACTGGTTGAGTATAATGTGTTAAATCAATATAAAACTCAACGTCTGTAATTTGGGGAACCACAAGTTATTCGTAAATAAAAATGTTGGGTAACTCCTCCAAAAATGGATAAATATCACTACTTGATTATTTCCACTCCTTATTAAAAAAGAAAATAAATATTAGTTAGTTTAAAACTATAAATGAAGTCTTGGATCTAACCGACATTAGGCCGCATTTTCCCAAAAAGGTAAGGAACGCCCCAACAGGTGCTGTAAAGGGGATCTGTTGAAGATATCAATTTATTCAAAATTACGAGAAGTGAGAAAATCCATCACAAATATGGAATTAATTTTTTTTCTGGACATTAACCGAAAAACCCCATGCATGATCAATCAATGATAAAGATAACATGCATGAATGACAATGAAGACCAGAGTATCTATTTTTTCTTGGGGGTTTAATAATATAATTCACATAATATAAAATATCTTCATTTAAATTTATAATATTCACAATAAATGTTGAAATGGATGAATTATGTGCCCCATTATCAAATAAATAAGTCGATAATGATGAATAAATAGTGATGGTATCTCTCATAGTTACAAGACTCGTATCCTCTACCTCTAGAGACGCGTAAAGTGTATGATGAATCTGGTTTCTTGACTCATGGATATGAAACCATTTAGTTTATGAAGCATCTAATTACATCAATAGTTTTTTTTAATTGATGATGTTTTTCAAATATATGTAGTAGAAAATAAATGATATTACTTATTCAAGTGACCTATCTGTCTGTAGGAACAAATTCTATGGGTTCCTTATTGAATACCTATATTGATTACCAAAGCATGACACACAAGTATCTGGTCAAAGGGAATCTTCCTAGCTATGTAGGATGTCTATAAAAACCCTGCTATTGAAAACCACAAAAATGAATAATAATAATACATACTTATTCCATCGATATAACTCATAGAGGTGAAACTCCGGGAAAAAGGGATTATTGACATCCTGGGCAGACCCCCCAGATCAATATCAACCATCAACGCTATATCTAGAAGAACTGATTAAGAGGGAAGATTCATTAACAAAACCTGGGAATTAATATTAGATCAAATTCCCAACCCAAACCATTGTGTCATAATATTCTAATTACGTAAAATCTCATATGGAAACTATATAATATCATCGAATAAATTTTAAAATTCTATCATAAACTTGTATTCCTACATTGGTTTGAAAATCTCTAAATCCTTTTTCCACAACATCATATCCTCATTTAATTGGTTAGTTAACTAAGGTTAAACCAATTATACATTATTCCATATTGTTTATATTTAATCACAATCATGTATTGTCATCTCCTACTAGGTGACTATAAATCTAAGCGGTATAATTTAACTTTTATCAAGTTTGTTTTATCCATTAACTTGAATAAATATTCAATTCTCTTCAAAACAATTTATGCCTCCTAAGGATCATTCAATATTTAGAACACTAGTGGATTCTGGGGAAGGAACTCTTTATCATGAATCCATATTTTATCCATTATAGGTTCCTCAACAACATCCATTATAGGAATGGGTTTATGTTCATATCCAAGAGATTGAATAGAATGCAAAATCACCTAAACTAGGTTCTGGTATAAATGAGTATTTTTTGGTTCCATAGAGTTATCTTCCTGGATAATATTTTCCAATATTATGGGAGGCATGATGATACACAATATCATCAGACAATATTGAAGATGTCAATATGATACACAGATCAACACTCAAATAAGAGAAATCCAAAAATTAATCTAAATAGATTTAAAACGAAATTTGGATTTCAATCCATCCATAAATAAATCAGTTAAAATTATATTTATAATCCCTAATATTTCCTTATGAGACTATCCATAGTCACATAAGGATCTTTACGATTATAGTTTTCTAAGAACACAGTAGTAACTACCTCCTATGTCCCAACAACATATTAACTTCATACTACCATCAAAGAAGGATGCTAAACCATCACCTTTGATAACACTTTTTCATGAACCATACTAGATACCCTCATACCCTGATAATCGAGTTGATCCCAACATAGTTCAAAGGGTGTTCCTAATCCCATGGGTTGGTCACTAGATCTGGGCATCATACAAGATAATGGTTGAAAATATTTTTCCACATAAACAGTGAAAGTAAATATAAAATCTTCAATATTTTCAAATGAAAACCCCATAGGGAGAACAGTACTATATGTTGGACATATATATATACCCAAAGTAAAAAAAATAGAGTATAGGAAAAGGTAATAAATATAGGATAAATCCCAACAAACATAACACTCCATTCATAATGGATGAAAAAACAAATTCCAATAGGTAAATTCCCTTAGATATAACATAGAATAATAAAATATAAAAAATCACAAATGAAAGGGTATGTTGTTAGAAAATGTCCTATTAGGGTCTCAATAATATATATATATGACAAATATAATATATTTAACCTATTAATTCAATGAATTTTTAAAAAACAACCTCGGATGTCAAGGAGAATATTTAAAACAAATCATTATTTTTATTTCAATTGATAGAAACATTTTTTAACATGTCTTAATAATAATTTATATAATATAGATTATATAAATTCAATTTAGAGGTGAAATGACCTATAAAAAATTGAAAATATATATCAAAAAAATCAAAAATGAGACACATGGCCAGCCTCTGAAATCTTTGACTTTTCCAGTTTATAGGATCCTCACACACTAATATAGTGATAATGGAAATGTGCACATATATCCCTAAAAAGTGAACAAAGTTGACTAAAAAACATTCCACTTGGGAAATAACTTACAATAGAATTATGTTATTATTTAAATGTGTCAATCCATTTATAGGTTATTTCCAACCATGCTCATTTTTCAATAATAACTCAATAACTATCTATACTTTCACGTACTCAAAAAATATGAAATAATAGAAAAATTAATTCAAAATTATTCAAAATAAAATATCCCAACATCATTATCATAATCCTAATTTTTCATTAAAAACATTGTTTTTTCAATTCTTTGTATTTTTAGGATAAATCCAATCAAATGTTCTTAGTAAAAAAGTTCATGCCATTTTTTACAAATACGAATTTTAAATCGAATTTTTAAACTCTATTTCCCAATTATATAAAATGAAAATAAAAAACTAATTTATTAGAATTGGGGGATTTCCCAAAAATAAATTCCATTTAAATTAAAATAACAATTTTTATAAAATTAGTTTTTTGGAAACACAATTGATAGAATTTTATTTTTAATTATAAAATTAATGGTCAAATTAATTATCCAAACATATTCATAACCACTTACCTTAATGTAGTGATCTTGTATCACAACACCAGAAATATGAATAATCTATGTAAAAATAATCTATAGATATAAAATAATCAAACACATATTGAAGATTTCAAACAAAAGAGTTGTAATCACTCATAAATCAATGATGATTTAACAACCCTTATGTATGGGGGAACCAGAGGTCGAGAGAGACCAATAAGAGAATATTAACATACCCAAAAGATATCAAATGTGATTTTCAACACATTAATATTCCTATAATGGGAGTTTGAGGAGACAAAAGGATTCCATGATTGATCTCATGACATTGGATATTATTTTATGGCATGTTAGGGTCGAGAAGAAAAACATATGCTGGTTTCCTAAATTCTAAAATAATTATGATTAATAAGAACATGCACACATGGTTTTCTAGGGAGGGCCACCTGGTTTTCCAAAATCTGTTCCCTAACCACTACATATAATATTGGGGTTAATCATAGATTCTAGGAAGGAACACATATTTTTAAAATGTGCAAAAAACATGAAAACTAGCACTATCAGGGTGTGCATGGTATTCCCTTATGAGGGCATAGGGTTTGAGAAAATTATGTTCCAATAGTGCACTGTCCAGAAAATTCCAAATTTTTTAAATGCCCTACCAAACCACCCAAAATGATCCCCAACTAATGTTTGAACAAATAAAAGGGTTAACGAGAACACAAAAATTAAAATTATTTTACATGTTCATAATTCATTTTCAACTTCTAAAAAGATTTTCCAAATGGTTTTTAGGAATAAGAAATCACAAGAAAATTCATCAAATAATATTTAAAATTATAAATATTTAATTAAAAATATATTATCATCAATCCCAATTGAGTTTTGTAATATTAAAAAGGGCCTTGATGGATTTACAATGATATATTATCTCTAATTTTGTCGGAGAATGTGATTTTTGAAATGAATGGGTTCTTGTAAGATTATTCATGATATTTTCATACATATAATTTTTTTATCGATATGAATATGATGGTATATTTTTTTACAGATCATAATAAAAATATTATATAGAAAAAAATTCAGTATAATCTTGGTATTTTATTCACGTACATAATGAACTATAAAAAATATTTATAATGTTATAAAAATTAATGATAATGTCCAAAAATCCAAGACTATTTATATGTCAATGAAACATTTGAATTTTATTTATAAAAAATGATTTAAATGTATAATATTGAATAGATTGTTATTTAATTTTCATATGGATATCAATATCACTAGAATATATAAAAAAATTAATTGATATAAAATCATTAAAAGGCCTCACCATCATTTGTATTGGACATTTCATGTGATATTTCTGCCTTATATATTTTAAGTATATAATATATGTCTCTTATAAATTATTATCAAGAATCATTATATATATATATATATAAATTTAGAAGAAAATATATAATATAAGGTGTATTCCCCCAAAATCCGAGGAATCATGGTTACAATATGAGTTTTGATAAGAAAAACAAATATTTTTCTAAAATGATTTCTTGTAATTGATACATTAATATTTACTTTGTATAACAAATACATTAAACTCATGTTCCTATTAGAAATATTGTGATATTATTTATTTATAAATAAACGTTTTTTGAGCATCACACACTCAAAAAATAGGTCATAAAAATGAATCATCTTCATTAATGCATTAATATACAATATAAGACTCAATATTACCATAATATTCTTTTATAAAACATTTTAAACCATGTAAAACAAATTCATGGAAATACATATAAGGGTGTTTTGTCTCTTCTTGAGATGAAACTCGTATTTATTATTTAAGAATTATTTTATTTCATTAGGACCAATATGAAACAGTCATTAGTGGATATAAATCCATAGAACTAATAATGTTATTTCAATTAGATGCATGTGAACTATTTCAGGTCAAAGATATTTGGATGTTTTTTATCCATGAGATTACTTAAAGAAACTGTAGGAATTTTAATGTGAATATGATGATATATTTAGTACGAATATAAGAGATACATCAGGATTGCGAACAAAAAAATTGTAAATTCAAATAATTCATTGATCTGGAATATGTTTGGTGGATTTATTCAAGAACAACTATTTTTTATAAAAATTATAACTATTATGATTTTAAAGGGATGATTGATGATGATTGGCACTTTTTGTCATTATCATTAAGTGTAGTTTTTATTTTTTTCCCAAAAATTGATTTCACAACATACATCACAATAATGATTTTAGTAAAAATGAGGATTAACCATGAATAATTTATTACATGTAAAGTCAATCATTTTTTTAGAATTTTATATTGAATAATGGATTTATCTCATTACCATATAAAATTATAATGTTAAAATAATATAAAATAAATTACATTATTTAATAATCTTATTATGTCACAAAACTTGTATTTATATGAAATTACATTGTTAATGAGGTATCAACGAACACACCAGCATAAAAATAAAATATATTCATTTTTAAATAACTTTATATTTATATAGGGTATTATATATATCATTATGATAGAAAATTTATTTTCATATTATAAGATTTATTTATATATTATTGGGCACAAAAATGTTTTGATTCTTAGGCATATATTTATTAAGATGGTGTCATGGCATGGCATGGATGAAATGTTGGAATAGGAAAATGTACTAGACTATCTAAATGAGAATAACAGTTATAAAAAAACACACATTATAAAAAATCTAGTAACAAAGTGAGATGGTGTGAAGATCATTGGGTATGGTGATATGTTATTCAATTAGAATAATAAATCATTATCCAACAAAGATTTAGTAAATAAAAATTACATAAAACAATATATAAAAATTAATTTATTTAATTGTATTCCATGAAGCAAAATGAAAACTATATTTTGAAAATATTCTTTTGATTATGAATCAATAAATTTATATTAATTTGAGAAAAATTCAAAATATTTTTTATTATGAATCAATTTATATTTTGAAATTATTCATTTGATTATGAATCAATAAAAAATATATTTTGAATGTTTCTCAAATTAATATAAATTTATTGAGTCATAGAAATATTCTATGATCATTATATTTTGTATTATATTTTAAATCTAACTTCATTAGTAATAACATTATAAAATAAATATGTACAATGAAATAAAAACATTACAGAAATTAGAGAATGTTAAATTTGTATGAATTTTTTATAAATAACATTATATATTAAGGAAACATCGCTCCAATATAATAATTATTTAAAAAAAATTACATGTGTCTATATGGGATTAGAGGGGAATAATTTTTTCTTTTCAAAATATATAGTGAAAATATATAAAACAATAATTATTATAAAACATACTAAATCAATATATAATAAACTGGGTAATGATTTTATAAGACTATTAATCAATTTTGTAGATAATGGGGTATTTTATTTTTTTTCTCGTTGGGTTTATTTGTTCAAGTCAATGTATATATACTAATGAGGTATTGAAAAATATAATTTGGAACATTTTGAGAGATAATTTTTTAAATGTGACATTGCAAAAATATCACCACTATTTCTTGTATAAGAAATAAGAAGATATTATATTGACCATTAGAACTCTATATACACCTGAAATAATTCAATCATATATTCCAGGGTATGTACTATATTTAATATTTCAAATACAATTATAATAATAGGATATGATCAATTAAATTTAATGGATGTTTTTAAATTATGTACATGGTAACTTCCAAACATTTTTTCACACAAAAAAGAAACAATAGTTCTTATGTATAATTAGGACCTCTAAATTCTATGAAAATAATATTAATCATATGTCTTATACACAATACATATAGTAAAATGTTGATATATAACTATATTTGTTTGGGTGAAGATAAGCATTGAGGCTTCCTGTCTAGAGTTTTATATTGGTGTTCAAATATTTTTTAGATCATGAAAACTAACTCAAAAATAAGAATACTAAATATTTTAGTTTCCATAAAATGATACAATTTTTGAAAGTGTATATTATTATCTTCACTTGAAATAATTTTCAATTTTTTTCATTTTATTGTTTTTTTAATATATAATCCAACATTTTTTTTTCCAATGATGAAATTTCATTAGGTGAATCATTTATGGTATGGAATTGATTAAATTATAAATATTTATTTTTTCACTCAAATAATTAAAATGGTATCTCATGGAATGTTGGAATGGATATATATACAATTAATAAATCAATGAAAATGGATGAATAATTTATACCCATATAAAACTTTCATTTAAATATAATTAAATTATGTAAATATTAGACCTCAAATTGGTAATCTTACTTTATGGGATACTGTGAGGAATATAGATTATATTGTATAGGGAATTCTAATAGCATATTACATTTTTGAAAAATAAATCATATATGTTGAGGGACTATGAAGTCTGTGTAGATAACACTATTTTTCGATGAATATGTGCTTCCAAAATCAAGATTGGTTTGTAGATGTTCGTGCCTCATTTCTATTATAATTTTTAGCCTATTATAGGAAATTGGAATTGAAGAAATAGGGGGGCACTCTATGGGTTTTTGGTTTTTTTCTTGAGAAAATGCTCCTTTGATGTAAATAAATTCATTATTATTTATTTTTATAATAATATGAGTAGAATTTGTTTACTCACGGTATTCACATGTAATTTATTTAATATATGAAAAATAAATTATTAATTAATCTTTAATATTGAGTGATCATTATGTTTTTGGGATAAATGAGTAAAGATAATGACTTTTATTTTTTATTATAACATTATTCCAATGGTATAATAATTTTTATGGATTCTTATAACCATGAAGTCGTAATTACTATATTTATTTGTAATTGTCATATTATTTTTTGGTATAATTATATTGTGGAAAAAGTGAAATTTAGTTGAGTTTAAACCCAACTATATAAGATTTTTAGGTGAGGAAATTTGAGTGACTATTTTTTAGCTCAATTATGAGAGAACCTATATACACTCATTAATATCCTATAGAAAGGAATTGATTATTTTGAGACCATGATAAAAGATCTTATTACCATATAAAAAGAATGATGATTCCAAATTCATTGTTGTGTTGATGGTTTCATCAAATTTATGTCTAGAAATAAATGACCAAAACAGCTAAGGACTTTTGGAGATAAAATACATATTAGAAAGGGTTCTATATTTGGTTTCACAGATCACTGATCAGTGGTGAATCATATCACATGTTTGATCAATATTGAATGTGGTTTAGTTGAAGTTGTATTTTTCATGTTAATTTTAATTTATATATGATCCCCATGTTTTTTTTTCTTGGAATATCTTCACCGGTGACTTTTTAATGAAGTTATATACAATGATAAAAAAGTAATATTAAACATTTTTGTCTTCCATTTCATGCCTTTTTCCATAAAGATCTAATAAAGATCATGTTTTGTATTCATCATCCTCTCACAAGGTCTCTCAAACACTAAAACCATCATCAATTGTGTATGAGAAAGAACTATGAAATGAAATTTCATGAATAAGAAAAAATTGTGTCTTGAATCCTATTATTATGGTATTTATAGTGAATCAGGCACTATTGACCCTAGTTGTATGTTTAATTGTAATTATTTCAGCATATATTCTTGGTTCCAAAGCACATGTTCATTCATATCAGGTTTTCTCACCATGGTTAACATTGTAATAATGTGACCATATTTTTTCATGAGCCAAATTGGAATATAAAACCATATATAAGAATCTTTTCATTATATCCATAAACCAAAAATATTCTACAAACCATTCCTAAGAAATTAAATTTAATGAATATCATCTATATGGGGTGACCTCAAAATTCAAATATTTTATTATTCCATATTACCTAATTGAATATATGTATAATCTTGATTTATATATTATTCCCCAAATTATGGAAACATAATCATATTATATAAGTTAACTCCCCTGGGAGTGATTGATATATATAAGGGTTATTTATTGATAATATGTGTATCATGATTCAAACTATCAAAAGATACATAGTTACTATGAGTTCACATATCTTAGGTATATCATCATATTATAATTAAATACCCTAATAATCATGATTCATAGTCAAAATATTGCATCTATATATTTTAATTAATATGAACAATTCTGAGATAAGGTTTTCTCATTTAATGATTCATCATGTTGTTCACAGATCATCCAGGGACATGAACCCATTTAGTGAACTCAAACGGTGTAACATTCTAGTCCTAGTCCCATTGAGTTTTAATAGAGGAAATATTTTAATCCCTATATCATTGATTAAATAATAGATTTGTCTATTTATTGAGACATAGTTTATTATTATGTACATGATAAATCTATATAATAACCCTCAACATATGGTTCATTTACCATTGACTTATTCCAAGAGATAAAATAACCCACACATAAACCATCAGTAATTTCATCCCTGGGTCCTTCAAAAACAAAATTAAACATCAGAAAATATGTTCTAATCTACATGGGTATAAAAAGTGTGAATTTTATTTTCCATATGAAACGAATAAAAAATGAATCTTATTTATGGTGTAGATGGGTTTAAACAGGGTAAAATGTACATTATGTTGTGGATAAATGGTCAGCACTATATTCGCTAACTATAATAGCATTCCTCGGATAACCTGTGATCTAAAATTTCTATTTTTTAAAATATATCTATAATTATTCTATCCAACCCATGTTATATAGTGATGCATGGATATTCATTCCCATGCCTAGACAATAATCTCCATCATCGTTATTACACTTCCAACCCTATTATTAAGGCCCCCTATTCATTTAATATTTTCTCATATCTCACCTTTAATCAAACATTTGGTTATGATCTCCATGTTGAATGATTATTATTCAATAAATGATACATATTTTCATCACTAATATTTGAACCATCCATTTTTTTATAAAATCCTTCATTTACATGGTGTTAGAACCATGACACATTATTTTTAAACAAGACAAGGTTATTTCACTTTGTACATGACCTCAATAGGCATAATATATTCCTCATACAATGACATGTGAATATGACCCTAAATTACCTTATACATACGCCTTTTGGGTCTGAAGATAAAACAATATGACATAATTTCAAATGCAGTTGACCTAAAACTATTTATAATATCATTCCCCATTACATGTTTAACAATCCAATGGGATTAATCCCATCAATGTCAAAGAATTCCATG
The DNA here is from genome assembly GCA_963277665.1 of Viscum album. Lineage (NCBI taxonomy): Eukaryota > Viridiplantae > Streptophyta > Magnoliopsida > Santalales > Viscaceae > Viscum > Viscum album. The sequence goes on along the minus strand of OY728148.1, from coordinate 1,915,959,607 downwards.
TAAATTTTTTAAAAATTAAACATGATTTTTTTGAGACTAGGCTATGAGATGACACATGATTCTGAGAAATGGATTGAACAGAATGTATTTTTGAAATATTTTTTATTTTCATTATATAATAATGAAAGTGTGTTTTTTTATCATTCAAACCAATGACCATATGAAAAATATGAGGTTTCCCTTAAACTCAGATCATAAATATTCACATAAAAAGGTCTTAACATTTACCAACACAGGTTGACCAAAAAAGATAGTTTTTTGACATTTGGGAAGAAAAATAAAATAACATAAAAATTTATTTTATTATATTTCTTTCATCATTACGTAATGACTCGTCAGCGCTATGGTGCAACGATGAAGTGATAATGAATCCCATTAATGAATCTCGTTAATAATTCAATCCGTGGACACTAAAATGAAAACACATATTCCTTTATTAATTTAATTGGTTATCCATGTTTGATGAAATACCCTAGAATTCCACTAACAAAAATTGAAGGAGACAACCGAAATGATGAATGAATTCTAATAGGAAATAAATGATAACACCATTGGATATGGGATTTGGGAGTGTAGATCAACAGATGATGACAAACATTCACCATTGAGCAATTTACTCACATAAGTAGGGTTTTTTTATGTGATTTTCATTTCCATGTTCGTGAAGTTTAACGGAAAATGCAGGCTAACCCAAGAACATGTTGATCCATGAATCGATCATTCATGTGGTATAGTTAATTATGCATGATAAAGGGCATATCTATCATAGTGATATTTCTATCTTATTTTGGTACATCGTGATCCAAGTTAGAAGAACACATATGTGTCAACAAAAACAATGATCTGGATCATTCATTTTATTTTCTTGTGTTGCAACTCCTTTCCCAAATTTCTCCTTGAGTTTTTTCCATTAATTTTGGGGGAATTGACCAATGGAATTAGTGGTAGGATGCAGCAATAGTGGAGGAACTACGGAATAATCCACAGGTGGGAAACATAATGGGTGACAATTGGGTTTGGATCAACCCAACATTAAGCCACTTTGACCATGATTTGGTGACACAGTCCTCAGATACATCCACCCTTCTCAAGAAATGTAGGTCGCTCATGTGGCTAGGTCAGAGTGAGAAGGTCGGGCTATAGTAGTGGGCCGGATTCAACATCATGTCATTCTAAAAGTTCAGACCGGGTCGTTGAGCATCCTGGTGGGCTTAAACCACAGCTGAACTAGTACAGGACTAGCAAGGCACAATGGTCTAGGATGGACAAGGTCAGCCAAGACCAATCCATGTTGGGTCATGCAGGAACCCTTAGAAGGTTTGGTCAGGTCATTTGAACCATGTCAGACCAGTCTGAAACTCAACTGGCTACCATTTATTAAAATTCCAATATCATTCAGACTAGGTGTCTGTTAGACATGTTGTCTATGGAATTACGAAACATATTATGAGACGGTCCTTTGGGTATACTATAAGTCATAATTTTTGGATGTTGAGATGATACCGATCACTTGAGGGTTAGAGTCTCTCTAAATAAAACACAATATCTATTAGAATATGAAAGATGGTTGTGAAATGAAGGATACGATGACCGGGAACTTAGTTGTCTAGTTGGGAGGAAGAACTATGTAGTACAGTAGAAGAGATGACTTCAGTGGTCCATGAGCTGAACAGACCTTAGGGGTACAGTAGATGAGCAGAACTCATTGGTCTCGTAGCTGATCATACCTTAGTGGACTAGTAGTTAAGTTGAGCTCAGAGGCTAGTAGCTGAGTAGACCATAGTTTTCTAGAAGTAGAGAATACCTCAGTTTTACAACAGTAGAGATGACCTTAGTGGTCTCGTAGTTGAGCAGACCATAATGGTCTAGTAGTTGAACAAACCTCAATGACTCTTAATTGATGTGCCCCTCATTAGTACATCATGTTTTATATTTATGACTGATAATCATACAATGTGCAAATTGATTTGTACTTGGTGTGATCTATCTTTACATTGTGAATTTTCATTGTTGAGATTTCCAAGGTCCTTTACATTGTGGTTTGGGTCCCCTAATATGTATTCTGTTAATCACCCCTGCACAAGATTCTCTCACATGTGTCATGTATCATGCTGGTGATCGATGCTTTGATAGAGACCTTGTTCATACAGGACCTGGTGGGGCATAATGAGACTGGATGAACAAACTTACATCTACAACTACAAACTACTACCCTCCCCTTACCCTCCAGTTAGGGCTAGAGCAGATGGAGCAAGACAGTTGTACCTTCATTTGTTGTTTTGGGTTGGTATTCAAGCTCGTTTTAACATTTTGTTTGTACTAACCCTTCATTAGTTGTCTCGGTGATAGTTATGGTTTACTCACTATTTACATTTTTTGTAGTTTGTGCTATGTGAATGTATACAGGTTTAAAGGAAATTCCTTCACTTTTTTGGTATATGCCTTCTCGGTGCTAGTCGTTAGCCCCAGGGTTATAGAATGGAGGATTGGGGAATTCATGGCATGGGACCTAGGGGATGGTTCACTGAAAAGTGGTATCAATGGGAGGTTGGTTTGAAAAAATCAACTAAGAGTCCTTAAGAAATTATTTTCCAATAGTGTTATTTTTTTCAGTTTCATCTTTCAGGCCAGAGAGTTCAGTTTCGGTGCGGCATCAAACATATCCAAACACTACAACCCTAAAATTTTCATTATGAATCTGTACATTAATACACTATTTTCATTCGTCTTCGAGAATTTTCTCATGATATTTTTTAGTCAATTTCATCTCACCTGGTATAATCTCTTTATCGTGTTTCATCTTGATCTCTTTCAAAATGCCTCCATGCAGACAACCATCAGGTATTCCAATGCATGGCCATAAGGATGCTATATAGAGCAATGAGGAATCATTAATATGAACATTTGGAAAGAGGGATCCTTCAAGATATATCTCGGGGATACCAAAACACATTGGATAGTAGTTACCACTTGTGTTACCGGTAGAGGAAAAACATAGGCACACTTCCTGACAAGAGTTCTAGAGATAGAGACTTCCCAGGTTCAGGGGATAGATAGATCCTTGAGATACTGAGGATTGACTAGAGTAATTGACGCATGTATTTTTCTTAGTGAGGATTCCAATAAAACAAATGGGGATTTGTGAATCCTTCATTATACAGGTCTCACTAAGGTGGTAATAATGTTTTATCTTACAAACTAGTGAGGAGGAGACTGTCACCTGGTCTGATTTCAAGAAAATTTTCTGGGAGGGGTTATTCTTCCACAGCATTGTGTTCACTGTGAAAACATGATCTGCTTCAAAAACACCTAGGAATACTAAATTTGGTGGAGTAATCTAGGTGGTTCACAGACATCTTCCATTATACTATGGATATGGTATGTTACACTTTTTTTAGCCCCCGAAAATTTGTATAAGGGATATGATAAGAGGTCAGGATCTCAATGATTTCCCACAGCATATCTTTTCATGATGTGGAAATTGATAGATTTATACTAGCGCACAGTTTCCTCTCAGAGTTGGAAACAATGGTGGGAGCTACCACCAGAAGAAGGAAGCCTGAGTCATCCGTGGAAGGTGTCCAATAGATGAAGAAGTTGCCCAAGCAGGAAATACCATTCGGAGGACAACCCCATGGCTCGAGTTTGTCATTACGAGGATTCTAGGGAATTTGGTGTCATAAAAAGATAAGAGTATTATTCACGTGAAATGGTTAGGGTATTATTCTTGGGATTGCCTGAATCATAACACAGTAGAGTGACAGGTGGTCAAGGGACTCCCGAGGCAGCGTTAGATAGTGTAACTGGACACTTCTCCTATTTGAGGGAATGGTATAAGAGGTGGACGAGTGGAAGAAGGTGTTTATAGGTCTTAGGTACTTTCACCCCCACCCCCATCCCCCCACATACTCCAACACGGGCTCCAAGAGTAGGTGGATTGGGGTGGGGTTATCTCTAGGCGATGAAGGAATACGATCCTAAGACTCCCAGGATGAATAGTTGTATGATCTGTGTCTTTTCCACCATAGTTTCAGTATTGATAGGCACAAATTCCAGTCAATCTATTCTAACCATGACCATTTTTCATTTCACAAAGATATTAGTGGATCTTTTGACTTGAACCCTATGATTTGAGACTTCCACGTGAGGACTTTTGTTAAAAAAAATACTATTTTCGATAGTGTCTTATTACACATGGGGGAAAGTGTTTCGGTTGTGATATCATGGTGGATGTTTCAATGGCTAAAGATGAAATTCTTGGTATTTATTTGTTAGCCATGGTTCATTTTAGATAAACTATTTTATGAACACAGTGTGGTGTATCCACAAAGACAGGACCCAATATTCCTTTACTGGAAAAAAAGACCCTAGAAATACTGGATTGACTCACACAGATGATGTTATAGCTGATCACTCATTAGGTGGATATCAACACCCTCAATGAAATGGATGATACAAGTCCAAAATTTCTTGCAGCGGTGGACGAGTATGTGGAAATATTTCTAGGGGATGTTCAAGGAATTCCTCCTCATAGATATGTATGCATTTACATTGATCTTTACCCTGATATGGAACCAATATCTACACCTACATATTGGATTTCTCCCACAGATCTCTTGGTGCTAAGGTTATAGTTGGAGGACTTGCAGAGGAAGGGGTTCTTGAGGCCTAGAATTTCACAAAGGGAATCCCCAATGATGTTTTCAAATCAGTGATACGAAATCTTGAGGATTTTTGTGGACATCCAGTGTCTAAACATGGTTATCATGAAGTACAAGTATCCTTAAATGAAGATTAAAGACCTCCTAGATAATTTAAAGATATTGATATGGTTCTCTAAGCTAGACCACAATTATGTTTGTCCCCAACATATAGTATAAGATGAGGAAATATCGATGAATTCTTTTAAATGTCTCTAAGGCCACTACATGTACTTAGTTATTCCATTTATAATGGTTAAAACCCTAGAAATGATCCTAGGAATCGAGAATATGATATTACATCCGTACATAGACTAATTTTTAGTGGTCATCATTGATGAAATCGTAGTGTATTCCGCATATAAGGGGGAGCAAGTGATACTGCTGAAAAATTTTAGGGACACACTCCGAGAGCACTATAGTTACAGAAATCTCTTGAAGAGTGATTTTGGGAACCAAATGTTCTGCTTCCTGTGACATTTCATCTTAGAAGATGGAGTTTTTGTGGATACAATGATGATCAAGGTTGTGCTTATTTGGGAAACATCAAAAGGTGTTACTAAGGTGTGGAGTTTTCATGGGTTGGATGGGTACTATCGGAGGTTTTTACTCAATTTCTCCTGAGTGGTGTCACCGATGACAGTATTGGAGAACATGGGAAAAACATGTGTGTGGATAGAAAGAGTTAATCAGATATCTTAGAAGCTATGGCAGAGCTGGGTGTGTGCTCATATATTGAGGCTGCAAGGGGAGGGAACTAACTAAGTATTGTTCTATGATGCATCTGAAACCTTCTTGGTTGTGTCGTGATGCTGAGGAATGTAGTCAATAATTATGGATCATGATAGTTTAGACATCTTGAGTAGAACAATGTGACTCATGACCTTGAGTTTGATGTTGTAGTTTCCACACTATAGATGTGGAGACACATCCTTATGGTCGAATGATTCATCTTCTAATCTGACCATAAGAGCCTCAGGTATATATTTTCTCAAAAAGGATATGAATATGAGACATATATATTTGAAAGAGTCCCATCGGGAATATGACTACGATATATTCTATACTCCATGGAAGGTGAACATGGTGGTAGATGCTCTCTGCAAAAGATCGAGTTCACTTATACTAAATGAGGCCTTAGATAAGTTTGCCTCGTTTCAAATATAAATCTCAGATAAAAAAGAAACTATTCTACTATATTTGATGTTATTTACCCCTCTACACTTATAGAGAGTTATGGAAGTGAAACTCTAAGATGGAAGGTGTGAGGATACACATTCCCAGATTTCCACAGTGCATGCCTCTAATGGTTATTTGAATGGTGGGGAGAAACTCATATTTTAGAGAGGACACATAGTTTTACAGGTGTCATTACTTGGGGAAGTGTTTAGGGAGATCCATACATCCCATTGGAGGTATATCTAGGTGTGGTGAGGATGTACCAGGACCTCTGATGTCACTACTGGTGACCAGTGATGAAGAAGGAAGTGGTAGAGTTTGTCTCAAGATGCATCACTTATGAGAAAGTGAATGATGATCACTATGCTCCAGTAGGTTTGATACAACCCCTTACAGGACAAGAGTGGAAGTGGGATGGGATATCAATGGACATCCTGAAAAGATTACCATGTATATCTAGGGGACATGATACCATCAATGTGATCATAGACCGACTCACAGTGTCGGCCCACTTATTACCCATTTGAGAGAAGGGTTTAGAAGAGAGGTGGGGACACCTATACATGTAAGAGATAGTTTGGCTCCATGATGTCCCATATACGATAGTATCTGATCATGATACACCCTTTACATCTCTTTTATGTAAAGGACTGCGAGAATCATTTGGGACTCATCTACACTTTATCACAAACATTCTCCTCCAGACGGATGGTCAGACAGAATAGACCATGCAATCCTTGGATGTCATGCATCATTCTTGCGTTGTTGATTTTGGTTGCAGTTGGGTGGACAACCTACCACTAGGGGAGTTTTTTGAACAACAAAAACAACCACTTCACCATCGGTATGACACTATTAGAGGAACTATATGGTCGAACATGCATGTCATCATTATGCTAGATAGACCTAGGGGAGTCAGTACTCATGGATCCAAACATTGTACAAGCTACCACTGAGATGGGGTAGGTCATCTAAGAGCTGATGAAGACAACACATAGCCAAAATACATCCTATGATAATTGGCGATGGAAAACAATTTAGTTATATGAAGGTGAACACATATTCTTTTGGTTCTCTCCTTGTCATGGGATATATATATTTGGATTGGACAGTAAGTTATCTCCTAAGTTCATTGGACCGTTTCTGATACTATGTAGAGAGGGAGAGGTTGCATACCCCTTAGCTCTACCACCACAGCTAGAGCGGGTGCATGAAATCATCCACATATCCCAGCTGAGAAGATATGTGTATGAACCTTCTCCCATCCTTGAACATAGAGTGCTGGATATTGGTGACATGTTAACATTTGCAGAGTACCATGTCGAGAAAGATGATCGGTAGGAGAGGATACATGATGGAAGTTTCATTTCTATGGTGCGGGTCCACGGTCATCATGGGAATCTCTCGGGGATAACATGGGATCTCGAGGTTCAGAGTCATTCTTAGTACCCCCATTTATTTGGACAACCCTTTTTTGACTTATGAGGATGTAAAGTCGTAATAGCGGGGGAAAAGTAATTTCCCATAATTCTATGTAAAATTTATAAAATTTAAATGATATTTTTTGGAGACCAGGAACTCAGAATGAATGTTATTTCGAGACCTAGAGTGTCCAGAATTGATTTCAAAACTATGTTTATTTTTTATTAAATAAACCTCAATGAAGGGTTTCATAAATTTCAAACTAGTGCCCTAATAAATAATCTAAAGGTATAGATTACCTCATTGCATTTGGATTTTCCTATGAATGGGCTATACTCGACTGGTATGGTTTGACACAAAATGACTTTTATTGTAATTTTTGGATGAAATATAAAATAACATAAAAGTTTATTTTATTATATTTTATACTTAATAATGCAGTGACTCATTGGATCTGTGGTAAAATGACGAAGAGTTGTTGAATCCCACTAATAAATATAATTAATTAATCAATGCGGAGACACTACAATACACACACACATCATCTTTTTTAGTTAATTATTGAATTTGAGGTTGAAAAAACCAACTAAGAATTACTTTGAAAAACGACAAAGGAAACCTTTACAATGAAGGATGCCAAAAAAATTAGAAAACGGCAATGATAACTTTTGAGAGAGAATTTGGGACTAGATATCGAAGGGAAATGATATAAAATCATCTTCAAAGAATCTAATATCCCTGTAATGATGTTTTTATGAGTTATTTTTCTTTTTCCATTCATAAAATTTATTTATAAATGCTGACCAACCCACGACGGGGTTGATCTGCTGTTCGATCATTCATGCAGGATGGTTGTTGATGTGGGATGTGGGGATATATATCTTAGTGATATTTCCTTCTTATTTTGTTTTTCATGATCCTACTGACAAGAACACATCTACGTCAACATGAACATAGACATGGATAGTTCATTGGGTTGTTCTTGTGATTCGAGTCCTTCCTCAAATTTCTCCAAGAATTCGGCCTAACATTGTGGTGTAAATAATGGGGGTAATGAAATATGTGGTCTAGGCATGACTGTGGCTTTGCATTGGCCTATGACATTGGTGGGAGGACTCAGTAGTGGAACAAGCCTATGGAACCCAGTCATAGATGTGGCTGTAGATGGCCACAAGTGGGAAACCTGGCAGCTAGCTGCGTAGCATGGGGTGGCTATCTGCATTTGTTCGGTAGGCTAAACATATGTCAGTTATCCATGAGGTGTAGGTCAATGTGGAATTAAGAAAAATTGGAGTGTATTGGGCAACATGGTAAATGGTCGCATCCACCTAGCTGGAGAAAAGATGGTAGCTCAAGTGGATGGGTCACAACAAGTGTATGAGCCTGCACAATGGGATGGTCTTGAGTGGCAGGTCAGACACAATGTCGGGATGATCAGGTAGTTCGGAGCTCGATGTTGAGTGGCCTAGGTGGGTGGACCCAAAGAAAAACTGAGCTGGTCCTAGCAATGACCAATGGGCCTAGCTGATGGGCCATGCTAGACCAGGTCTTCCATGAACAAACATGGTTTGGTCAGCCAAACTAGGTTGGTTCATGCAACACCCTAGGGCCTGGTTTGTCGGGTAGTTCCAACCAAGTCAAACCAGGCCTTGATGCCACAAGGAACCATTTACAAAAATGACAATATCTTTCATACCAGGCATCCAACTTATATTCCATCAATGGCCTTGTGACCCTTGAAATGAAATGATCCTTCATGTATATTATAAGAGAGACTTCATAGTAGTTTATATTTGACTGATGTATTGATGAGTATATTCTCCCGGAATCAAAAAAGCCAGATGCATGAATCCTAATGTTTGTTATGAAATGATGGATATGATTAAGGGGACCTCTGGGGTCTATCGGGAAAGTGGAACTCGATGATCCAAGAGTGGAGTGGACCTCAATGGTCTATGAGTTGAACATACCTCAGTGGTCCAAAAGCCGAGGGGACCTTAGTGGTCCAATAGCTAAGCAGACCTCAGTGGTCTAGCAAGCGAACAGACCTTAGTGGTCCAGTAGATGAGCAGACCTCATTGGTCCAGTAGTAGAGTAGAACTCAGAGGTCCAATAGCTGTGCAAACCACAATAGTCTAATAGATTAACAGACCTCAATTACTCATAAAGGATGAGTCCCTCAACATTACACAATGATTCAGATTTACCACTAATAATCATACATTTAGTTCATTGAGATATACCTGGTGTGATTTTCTTTTACATTGTTACTTATCTTTTTTGGAGTATACTGGTGTATTTCTATTGTTTATTGGGGACCCTATATAGTATTGTGTTACTCACCCCTATACGGGCATCACCCACACATATCATGTATCATGTATTTGATCGATTCTTTGATGAAGACCTTGGTGGACTTGGTCCAGTTGGTGATCATTGAGACTGGACCAGAAACTATACTTCTATAGTTATACACAGCTACCCTCCACCAAACCTTTATGTAAGGGTTGAGCAGAGGGACCATGAATGTTGTATTTTCCATTATTATTTTTGGTTTGTATTATGTCCCCTTTTTTATATTCAGTTTTCAATGTACCTTCATTAGTTTTCCAATTGACAGTTGTGGTTTACAAAGTGTTTACTTTTCCAGAGTTTTTATTGTGTGTGTGTGTACATTTTTAAATGAAATGCCTTCCCTTTTTTGGGATAGGAATTCTCAGTGCTTGTCTCCAGCCCCTGATCTATGAAGGTTGGATTAGTGTAGTTATAACATAAGCCCAAGGGGATAGGTCATGAAATCCCATGAAACCTAATATATAAAATCCCCCATTATGTAATATCCTTGTCTATGTAGGTGAAAATGATCTATGTAAAAGGGATTTCCCCACATGGGAGATCTTGATATTTAGAGACATTATGGATTTTGTTTCTTAATATCCATGTACCCTAACCTATATAACGAGTGACCTACATAATTCTCCAAAAATATCATAACAATATTTGTATTGACTCTTAGAATTTCATGATAAAAATTAATGATCAACATATCAATTCTAATCACTATCACAAGTATATATTTTTTATCCTTGTTCACATGTTATTGTGTACACACATAAGATTATGTAACAACCATACGACATAAAAATAAATTGAAGGGAATTTTCTCTTCATAGTGCATTAATTTTCAAATTATATTTATCCTCATCACAATATTTTAAATTTAATAAAATATGGTATACCATATATGACATATCATGCTACTTAGAATAGTTTGTTTTTAGGACACATTCTACTTTCATATGAGCATGATTTATGTAGTAATACACAATTATTTTTAAAAAAAACATTAATTTTCATTGAGGAGATTAGTTTTCAATTTTTTGATGATGTATAGACAACTTGATTTCCACTATTTGGTATATAATTTTACACGCAGTCTATAAATTTTAGTCCCAACCTCAATTTCACTGATATTTGGGTACCTCTCAATGTATAGTCTCATTATTCCAATAACTTCATTTAATTACAGACTTCATATTGAGATGACATACATATTTTTATCTATGAGAGAAATGTAACTTTACTCCTATCATTTTAGGATACATTGTCACACATAGATATTCTATTTTGGGAATATTTAAAAATCTAAATTGTAACCCCTTCATCACTAGCATGATCAGTCCCTTCATTCATGTTAAGATACCATATAAAATTTTATGATTTATAAGAGTTATCTCATTCCACACAAATGGTATACATTTAATAATAACATTATACAAATGTCTTCATCGAATGATCATAATCTATAAGATGAATTTATCTCTATCCCATGATGTTAAAATGCATGAAATAATATATTTTGAATATGAATATAAAAATATTTGAGTTTTATATTATACATGACCTGATTAAATTTTATTAGAATCAAAATACTGCATGGTTACATGACATGTGAGAGTTCCCACATAGGTAATGTGACCAATTGTTCTTAAGAATCTATGATTTATATCCTATGTATTCATATTTTTTATGAGATAGGGAATTTCTCTAGACACAAAATGGATATTTTCTATTCATAAAACTATAATACGATATATATATAAATTCATTTCCCTAATAATTTTTATAGTTAAATGATACATTTGTTAATTATAATAAACATGTATTGCTTAATTCGTTTTATTTTATGTTATTAATTGATTTGTTATCTATATATTTTGGAAGAAACTTTTTACCAATATCTGGATCCATCCCATTTATCATACACATGTATCTTGTTCATGGATTTTATGGGGATTCATTTTCCATGTAATATTTTGAGTCATCAATTACCATAAAATTTCCATCACGCCTTGCCGATTATATATATATATATATATAAACTTAAATGACTATAATTTACATATGTATCTAACTACAATGGACACCACAACATGTGGTAATGATTTTAATGCCACCATATTCATCCCTACTAATAATAAGTACATTATTTTCCTAATGAGATTGAGCTATAATATCTTTATTTAATAAAACATTACTCCATGGAAACCAAAATTAATTTTTTTTATCCCCAACATACATATCCAATATTGTAACATTATTTTAAATACCTTGGAACATAATTTATATCACTGTTGTTTCCTACTGATGTTTTTTTATTAATTTTTCATCTTTTCAGTATATAGGATGTAACAATAGCCATCCCCAAATCACTGGACTAATAATTATCACCATAAACGAGGTAAAAACTCTCCCATATATGGTTTATTTTATCATTGAGATCATCATTCAAATTCAATAACCATTTCCCCAATCACTATGTATAAATCCCAATTGTTGGTAAGAGTTACATGACCTAAAATTTCATATATTATTGTTATAAGAATCATGATAATAAACTATATTCATTGTTGGTTAAACACATATGGCCTTAAATTATTTCAATTAGAATTCTTAATTATATGACACATATAATATAAATGAAATGTTAAACATGTACTGATAGAATGGAAACTCTTTAAGGGTGCCCAGATGAAAAGGTATTCCATCACTCGCGGTGTAAAATTATTTTAAAAATAATTAATTAGAATTATAGAATGAAAAAAAATTATTATGATTTAACATCCAAATACTTTAAAATATATTTCTTTAATAATAAAGTTAATTTTTTGATACTTTCTGATGCACGCAACACCAGATTTAAACAATAGGTTATGTAGTCATACTTATCAAACATAATTTCGAATTAAATATTTTAACATTTATAAAATATATTTTAAAAAAAAATACATCAAATTTGATGTAATAATATCATAATTCACTTTTGGTGAATTTTTGGGATTTTTCTAAAAAATTTATTTTTAATACATATTGAACAATACAAAATTCTAATTGAAAACTGCCCTATCATTTAAATAATTTATAATTTAATTTTTTTCTTATTTGATTTAAATGTATAGTAAAATAAATTACATAAATTTTTATAAAATATAATAAATTGGATTCATTTTAATATTGAATTTGGATATTGAATCATTTTTGAACTTTTGACCATTTTCACCAAACAAACACGCTTTCACACCATGTTTATTATATAAATATTATATTAACATTTTCCACATCAATAAGATGATATTATAAAATTAGATTCCATATTTTTAATATATTTGTTTTTATAATTTCTAATAATGAAAACATATTTTTTTGGAAAAAATAAATATTGAATTCATAAGAAATTATTCATAGCAATTAAACTAAAATGGACAGGCTATGGGCTAAAATTGAATTATTAATATGGAAATGAAATAAAATATATTATTAATATTATATAATGAGTTTATTTTGCCCTTTTAAATAAATTTCTTTTCCATAATTAAATTTACTTCCATTGAAATTTGAATAAAACATATATAATAATTTAAGTAAATAGAATGTCAAAAACAACAATCATCTTCCTTTTAATATCTTAAATTATTTTTGTAAGCGAAAAAATAATGTTAGTTCATTTATTAGAATTATATTTAAATATAAAGTTACTTTTCTATGAGTATAATTTATAATAAATTTTTTGAATACAACTTGTTTCAAAAAATGCTCATGAAATACCATCATTTGAAATTGTATATTTATTAAAAAAAATAAAATAACAGAGAATAAAAAATAATAAACATGATTTAAATTTAAGGATTTACTTTTTTCCATTATTTTTAATATTAATTTATTATTTTAAATATTTATTAACACATTGTATTAGAATTATATAATTATATTTATATTTAGATATTAAATATTTATGAATAATTTCCAAATTTAAATGAATTTATTTTCAAGATAAATTTTATTTAATTAAATTATTTAAAATTAAAAAAATACTATATTCTCTCAATCTAATTTTAAATAAAAATAAATATCATTTATGTTCCATTATTGAAGCAGCTGTTCTTTTAAAATTACTATAAGGAAACCTGACTGAAAATTATTTTTTATTTTCTTATCAAATCACATTGTAAGGAAAGTGAGAAATCGTAGCGCCCAGCATAACAACAAAATAAAATACAGAAATATCCCAAGAACATAATGATTCTACCTCTCCCCAGCATTTACATCGTATATGGGTCCGCCACCAAGACATGATCACTCAGACGGTCCCGTGCAATGATGCGCACGCACAATCCCGATGGTCAGGCCATACCCTCTCAGGGTCCAAGTGCCATGCCAAAGTTACGAACTCGTGATCTGAACCACATTTGAGGTAGAACGAGAAAAGAGCTGGGAACATAACCCCAAATTCACCTTTTAACCCACTACCTGAAGATAGGTCCTCATAATCAAACACTTAATCAAATTAAAAGACCGAACATTAGTCATAAAATGAGATAATAGAGTCATTGAAATAAAATTTCAACATGCTAGAGTTCATATCCCTAAAAAGATTCCATGAAATATCTATTACCTGAATATGTGGCACTACCATTAATAGGACTGTTAAAGAAGAAGTTAGTTTATCCCATACCTGTACGTATTCCTCGAGCTTTAACAACCCCTGGTTGAATCCTCAAACCAGAATCGAGTCCTGTTTGTCAACCCAATAGTACTGCTCCTCCTTAAGATTGATTTCAATCTTCTGGCCCATCATCCTAGATGCATCCTCTTCAGACGCATTGAAATAAACACCTTCTCTTTAACCTCATCAACCGATCTCAGAATTAAACCCCATGATATGGGTTGATTTGGGTGTTCCGACTTACATACTGACTCACATGACACCCTCTCAACCACTCTCTTTTTTTGCAGACTGAGTCCTCACAAGAGGAGGCAAGGAGGAGTAGTCCTTCTGAACCTTCCTCATTTTGTTGCTCCTACCCCTCGGGCTTGTTTCACCAGCATAGATACTCTTACTATTTCCCATGGAAAGCTCCACTCGTTCCCCATTTTCACATTCCGATTATTCATGGTTATTTTTCATCCCTTCCATAGTGAGGCCATCAAATTGGTTTCCCACCTATATGGAGTAATGGACACCCCTGAACACTTCCTTGTAACACCCCGAGATTTTATGAAAAATATTTTTTTTAATTTCATTAATGTCTTGTATTATACGCTACACCAAAAGGAGCTTTCACAACACACATCTCTGACCTGGCTTGAATTACACGCAATCGCGACCTTCCACGATAGCATGTGTTGTACGCAACACCAAGGTTCACTAAACAACAATATGCTATTAAAATATTATTAAAACTAGCCGTTATGAATAGTAATAACCACTTTTTGAAATTTTGTAAATTTTATTTTTCAAAATGGACTTCATTTTTGGATTCGGAATATTGAAATTATCTTAGGGTGAAATTTTGGTGATTTTCGGATAGCTTTCATATTGTGATGAATAGTGAAAATTACAAAATTTTAATTAAAAACAACTTTTTCAATTGAGATATTTAATAGTGATAAATTATTAATTTGAGTGGTTTTAAAGTATATTTAGAATATATTTTTACAATTTAATACAATGTTGGTCATTGGATGTAATTTCACACTTAAACCAGTTATAAACAATTGTCAATCTTTTGATAGTTATTATCTCTTAAAAACACGCTATTTGTTTTGACAATGGGAATTAATTTTTAAATTAGCTAATGCAACTGATATGTTTTGAATTTGGTAAAATAGATATCATTTTTGATTTCATAAGATCAAATATAGCTTAGGCTTAATTTTTGGTATTTTTCTGAAAACTTTCAATTTTTAATGAATAGTGAAACCACTAAGTGGTAGTTAAAAAAACTGAATTGTTCATAAAACATAATTTTACCGCTTCTGTGAGTGGAATTTCAAAAATCCGAGAGACACGGTTGATGTCAGTAAGTAAAATGTGGTTCAATGAGATGAAAATAATTTTTTGGTGAATAGTAACATTTTACTTTTTTTTTACCACGGTTAAAAGTAAATAGGGTAATTAAGGGTACAAAATGATATTAATTTTACCATAACAAATTTCCTAATCCTATTGTACAAGTGTATCTCGACCAAAAACAACCTTAAGCATAAAATATTATCATTTAGGCCAACTTGGATTAGATTAGGACATTTATTATTATTTAATTCAAAGAAGAGTTAAAAGAGTTAAAATCAAAGTTTATTTACTAAAATATTTTTAATATAGGGTTATAAATAATATAATTTAGACTATAAATATTCATTAGAAAGATAAACAGATTTACTACATAATGGTATTTTTTTTGTAATTTTTATACTTTAAATAATTTAATTTATTTATGACACAACGATGATGCAGTAATTACCTTTTGAAAAAAATATTAATATAATTGATGTTATAAATTCCCAAATAAATGTAATTTGAGACTTTTTATGACTTACACTAATTTTATAGGTAAATACGACATGTTATTGTTGATTTAAGTAACTTGGTTTGAACTTATCATTCTGTTATGAATTTCATAAAAATCATGTACCAAATAGTGTCAAAATTGACATAAATTAGTTTTTAAAAAAAATATTATATTATCAAATGTTATTTAATTCCTAAAAATATAAGGTTCGGCCAAATGACTTAGATAAGGATATATATATTAATAATAAACAACTTGGGGTTCTTTTGGCTTGTTATGGTAAGTTTATTAACCATATAGTGTAAGAAAACAAAAAGACACGGTAAAAGTTAAATTATTTAACTTAGAGTTAAATCTAATTGATAAGGTTAAAATAATAACTTAAACTTGTCTTAATCCTATTGGATGAGAGTATTTTGACTCATCCCCACCTTAGCCTCGAAATAAATCAATTTGGAGCTATTTAAAACCGAACTTTACTTTATAATAAAATAATATTTTTAGTTATTCCAAAGGTGCCCCTCTCCTCCCTTATAAAAGGGCACCTCCTCCCCCTCCTCCTCACACCAATTTGAGCACTCAAGCTCGGCCAACCCCTGCCAAAATCCCTTCTCCACTTCCCTAGAATAATCCTAGAGGTCCTGGTCCTCTTCAAATACCAATCTTAGTTCCCTACGTGGAGGATTCAAAGAGGCGTTTCAAAGAAGAGGTAATATCCATTACCAATCTTTTAAATTTCATTCTTCTTCAACTTCTTATTCTTTAGTTGTTTCGTGATAAAGTAATAAAATCAGTATTAATTACATACTTATATGTTATTATGAATATGAAACAACCCTAATTCACCTTCTATCCATCCTACGGAAAAATGAAATCACCGAGTGTGCGTACGTACGGAATACCGTCTCCACGCCGTGGTGTAATCTATTTTCCACAATCACCTTATAAGGATGGGTATAATGGTGTAATAAGTAACTATATATGATTATTATAAATTTATATTGATACTGAAATAGTATAAATACACATAAATACAATTCCACGATCATGGGAACTATATCATCGGTCGGCGTACGTACGGAATACCGTCTCCACGATGTGATGCGACTCGTTCTACATGATCATCATTACATAGTAATTATATAAATGAATTGAATTAATAAATATGATATATGTTACACTAATACCATTCTGGATATAAGGTATCTATAACCTTAAAAGAAGAATAAGAATTTATTCGGCAAAACACGCATAAGAACAAAAGGCAATAAAGACCCGAGTAACAAGTAACAATGAAATATTACTAATAAGAAGCTAAGAATATGACTATATATGATATAATATCAATATGTATGATTCTGTAATAAGTAAATAACATTATTTAAACCATTATACAGGAGCTTCGGACACGTATAAAGCAAATCGGACCTAAGGTAAGGGAAATATCACAATCTCATTTTTATCCGAGATTGTTTATACTTTGGTATTTACTGGGGTGTATTTTATCATCCACATCCATGTTTCCTCAATATGTAATTTTATTTCCATCCACCTACAATTGTTTAAATCCAAATTTACCCTTCGGTGAGTTTTTAGTAAAAGATATGAAAGGAATCTTTTGTCGTTTTTCTTACGAGGTACTTTTTGACTTTTCCAACAAAAGTACGAGAAGAATGTTTTTAACTTATACGGCATGAATGGATTTTTAAAACACTATTTCCAAGAATCTTACTTTACAAGTTTTAAAGTTTATTTTTAATCAACTTATTTTAGTTTAAAATTGTATGACATGTTAAGAAAGGAAAAAAAAATTTGAAGTAGAAAGTATATTTTCCTCAAGAATGGAGTTTAAGTGTTTTATCTAAATTATCTTCCATATAAGATAATAAAGGGTTATGTTTTTATCCCTATTATTAAATTGATTTGATTATGTTGTGATGTAATTTTTTTTTATGAATTCCTTTATCTTATATGAATTGTTTTATGATGTCATGATGTTTAAGATTCCCATTTTCATTACATGGGTTATGCAATGATGTATGATTTATGATTTTGTGGTACACATAAGAATGGTATCATTATGAGATGGGTGGGACCTATATATCCCTCCAATGAATTGGGTAAAGATTTTATATCTCATGAGATAGACATGGCTGGAACGGTAGGTTATACCGGTTCAGTGAAACAGGACTGAAACGAGGGTGACTCGGTTCAGAAAGGGACTTTGTCCACTAAGATAGTCTTGGAAATGAGTCTTGACTAACAAGAAATGATTCTCTATGATTATGTGTGTATGCCACAAAGTTTCATTTTTTATGTTATGATTATTGTGATTACATTTCACTTCCATGATTTATCCCATGTTATGAAATTATGATCTCTTTTGCAGGTTAAGATTTCCAAAAGTTATGAGCTTATGTATATGATGTGATTGATATTTCTATTTTTTACCCTTACTGAGAATTTGAGCTCACCCTTTTATGTTTTCTTTTCCCCAGGATATAAAGAAAGGTTTTAGGTATAAAAAAAGGAAGATCTTTATGGGAGATGTTGAAGATCTTTCACCGGGATTAGAAGATTATATTCCGAGTTTCCAAAGACACTAAACTATTACGATCCTTGTGTGTGTGTTTTTGTTATGTACTAAGTATTCCACAAAAGTAATGTGGTGTCCATGTACGTCAAGCTTCGGGTCTCTACAGTTGGTATCAGAGGAAAGGTTTTGTTAACCTTTGGAAACTAGGATGCGAAAACGTTAGTGAGATCCCTAGAGATATTTCTAAGGTATGTCTAGGGATGTCCCTAAGGTTAAGTATATGTATAGGTTATAGTACTAGAATTACGCTAACGATCATAGAATTAAACCTAAGATGTTAGATATTGAAGGTAATCCCCCTTTATTATGTTGTTTTCCCTAGCATGATTTTTGCCTCTCACACTATTATTTTTGGGTTTTATACGATGGCTAGAACCCGAAGGAACCGTGTTGATCAATGCAATGGACAATGTAATGATTGTACTACTGGACAAACAAATGTTATGGGAGACGGAGTGCAAAATCTTATTGCTATACTTACACAAGCTATGAATCATTCTGGACTTCCAAAAGAGCAGAGAAGGGAACAATATTCTATTGAGTCCTTCATGAGGCAGCGTCCACCTTCTTTCAGTGGGTCTTCTGATCCACTTGTTGCTGAACAATGGATCAGTACCACTGAAAACATATTTTCAATTCTTCAATGTTCTGAACATGATAAAGTCATATTAGTAGTATATTGTTTGGAAGGTGAAGCTGATCAATGGTGGAATCTTATCAAGAATACGAGGCCAAGAGATGAAATTGATTCCATGGAATGGGACGAGTTCAAGATCTTGTTTTTCAGTAAGTACTTCCCTCGTATTCTTAGAATGAAGATAGAAAAGGAGTTTCTTGAGCTGAAGCATAAGGATGATGAATCTGTTGGTATATACAAAGAAAATTTTACAAGACTTTCAAGGTATGCATCTGGCATTATCATCCAACCTGAAAGTAAAGTTGATCGATTTTTCAGTGGCTTAAAACCAAGTCTTCGAAGGGCATTAGCTATACGAGACTTTAGTAGCTATGAAGAAATTTTTCGTTGTGCTATGAAGGTAGAAATGGAATTTGGTGTTACATATTCATCTCATGGTTTTGAAAAGAAACGAAAGATGGAGTTCAAGGAGAAATCTCAGAATAATGGTGAAAAGAAAATGAATGTTTCCTTATGCTCAAAGTGTGGAAAGAAGCATGGTGGAGATTGTCTTAAAGGGACTATAAAATGTTTTAAGTGTGGAAAAAAGGTCATCGAGCAGCTGAGTGTCGAAGTAATGGAAGAAGGGTTTCTAATTATGTGAACAAAGAAAACACTGCAGAGAATGCACCACCAACACTTCAATGTTTCAAGTGCAAGGAGATGGGACATTATGCCAATAAAATCCCTAATCCAAGGGTTAGTGATGATCAACATGAGCAACCACTTAAGGCAAAGGACAAAGGGAAGTCACATGCGATCACTATTGGCGATGTTGAATATGACAACGATGTGGTGGAATGATTAAGTGTTTATGTAATGGGATTCAAAAATAGTGTTGTATATAGTATCGTGGAATATTAGAATATTTATGTATTGGTCTATTGTGGTTTTCATTAATTTTATGGTACCAGTAACCATGGAAAGTGATTGAGATATTTTTGGAAAAAGAATGATATGCGCATAATGAAGGGAAAACGAGAAAATGAAATATTTGACAGTATTCATGAGCTCGTGATTGATATAAGGACTAAGTGATATCATGGTTTGAGTATATAGAATTTTGAGGATTTTGATATGTGGAAAGTGTTAACTTTTAACTGCATTCATGTTTTCACTATGTTTCAATGGGTATTTAAGAGAATACATGATTAAGGACTTTGAATGTTTGGAATGTGACCAACAAAACATATCTTATGATATATGGGGATCAACGATGGTATTAAATCTCTGGTAATCGTTTTCACTATGTTATGAGAGTGGACTGCAGTATTATGGATAAGCCTAAAGATTGAAATGGACTATGTTGGACATAAGTTAGTATTGTTTAAGGATAGAAGTTTTTTTCGATATTATTAATGGGATGTTATAGTAATGTAGTTTTAGAAAAAGGACAACCTGCAGGATGGGCGACAGCCCATCGCTTCGGACAAGGCTGTGGGAATCGAAACCACAACCGAAGTGCGACTAGCCTTTATCGCCTACCACTGGCCTACAGGAAGTCACTATTTAGTAGAAACTAGTTTTATTATATTAATCAGTATGATATATGAAGTATAAAGTCCATTTTAGGAACTATATATGATTAATCTCACTATATATCGACTTATGTATATAACTTTTGCTAACCTTTTGTTTGAGACATATGGAATGACCCATCATTCTATCACATGATCTGCTAACACTTCACGAATAACAAATTCAACTTCATTTATTTAAGAGATGAAGTAGAAATTGTTCAAGGCACGAACAACAGTGAGATTGTACCAAAATAAAGTAAGTATTTATTCTAATTCAAATTCTTCAACATTAGGGAAACGATCTTGAAAACCAAAAATGTTGTCCTAGTGCTCTTATATATGATTAATCAGATGGTACCTTAGATCATCACAAATTTATGGCTTTGTGATTTCTAGCTTTTCCATAGCCATGTTCTCTACCACTCTCCATCAGAACATGATGGTTAGATTTCTCATCCATATCCATATTTTCACCTATATGGAAACCCAATGATTAGTTTATTTGGGTAACCGTTACGTTTCATACTTTTGTTTTTAAAAATTGGTTTTGGTATTCCTTTTTACGATGTGGGTTTCGATTAAAGAAACTTTCGAATAGTAAACCATTTATAACCCCCGACGAATTTTGAGGGCAAAATTCATTTTAAGGGGGGTAGAATGTAACACCCCGAGATTTTATGAAAAATATTATTTTTAATTTCATTAATGTCTTGTGTTATACACTACACCAAAACGATCTTTCACAACACACATCTCTGACTTGGCTTGAATTACACGCAATCGCGACCTTCCATGATAGCGTATGTTGTACGCAACACCAAGCTTCGCTAAACAACAATATGCTATTAAAATATTATTAAAACTAGCCGTTATGAATAGTAATAAACACTTTTTGAAATTCTGTAAATTTTATTTTTCAAAATGGACTTCATTTTTGGATTTGAATTATTGAAATTAGCTTAGGGTGAAATTTTGTTGATTTTCGGATAGCTTTCATATTGTGATGAATAGTGAAAATTACAAACTTTTAATTAAAAACAACTTTTCCAATTGAAATAATTAATAGTGATAAATTATTAATTTGATTGGTTTTAAAGTATATTTAGAATATATTTTTACAATTTAATACAATGTTGGTCATTGGATGTAATTTCACATTTAAACCAGTTATAAACAAGTGTCCATCTTTTGATAGTTATTATCTCTTAAAAACACGCTATTTGTTTTGACAACGGGAATTAATTTTTAAATTAGCTAATGCAACTGATATGTTTTGAATTTGGTAAAATAGAAATCATTTTTGAGTTCATAATATTAAATATAGCTTAGGCCTAGTTTTTGGTATTTTTCTGAAAACTTTCAATTTTTGATGAATAGTGAAACCACTAAGTGGTAGTTAAAAAAACTAAATTGTTCATAAAACTTAATTTTACCACTTCTGTGAGTGGAATTTCAAAAATCAGAGATACACGGTTGATGTCAGTAAGTAAAATGTGGTTCAATGAGATGAAAATAATTTTTTGGTGAATAGTAACTTTTTACTTTTTTTACCACGGTTAAAAGTAAATAGGGTAATTAAGGGTACAAAATGATATTAATATTACCCTAACACATGTCCTAATCCTATTGTACAAGTGTATCTCGACCAAAAACAACCTTAAGTGTAAAATATTATCATTTAGGCCCACTTGGATTAGATTAGGACATTTATTTTTATTTAATTCAAAGAAGAGTTAAAAGAGTTAAAATCAATGTTTATTTAATAAAATATTTTTAATATAGGGTTATACGTAATATAATTTCGACTATAAATATTCATTAGAAATCTAAAAAGATTTAATACATAATGGTATTTTATTTGTAATTTTTATACTTTAAATAATTTAATTTATTTATGACACAACGATGATGCAGTAAGTACCTTTTTTAAGAAAATATTAACATAATTGATGTTATAAATGCCCAAATAAATGTAATTTGAGACTTTTTATGACTTAAACTAATTTTCTAGGTAAATAAGACGTGTTATTGTTGATTTAAGTAACTTGGTTTGAACTTATCATTCTGTTATGAATTTCATGAAAATCATGTACCAAATAGTGTCAAAATTGACATAAATTAGTTTTTAAAACAAATATTATATTATCAAATGTTATTTAATTTCTAAAAATCTATGTTTCGGCCAAATGACGTAGATAAAGATATATATATTAAGAATAAACAACTTGGGGTTCGTTTGCCTTGTTATGGTAAGTTTATTAACCATATAGTGTAAGAAAACAAAAAGACACGGTAAAAGTTAAATTATTTAACTTAGAGTTAAATCTAATTGATAAGGTTATAATAATAACCTAAACTTGTCTAAATCCTATTGGATGAGAGTAGTTTGACCCATACCCACCTTAGCCTCTAAATAAATCAATTTGGATCTATTTAAAACCGAACTTGACTTTATAATAAAATAATATTTTTAGTTATTCCAAAGGTGCCCCTCTCCTCCCTTATAGAAGGGAACCTCCTCCCCCTCCTCCTCACACCAATTTGAGCACTCAAGCTCGGCCAACCCCTGCCAAAATCCCTTATCCACTTCCCTAACATAATCCTAGAGGTCCCGGCCTTCTTCAAAGACCAATCTTTGTTCCCTAAGTGGAGGATTAAAAGAGGCGTTTCAAAGAAGAGGTAATATCCATTACCAATCTTTTCAATTTCTTTCTTCTTAAAATTCTTATTCTTTAGTTGTTTCATGATAAAGTAATAACATCAGTATTACTTACATACTGATATGTTATTATAAATATTAAACAACCCTAATTCACCTTCTATTCATCCTACGGAAAAATGAAATCACCGCGTGTGCGTACGTACAGAATACCGTCTCCACGCCGTGGTGTAATCTATTTTCCACCATCACCTTACAAGGATGGGTATAATGGTGTAATGAGTAACTATATATGATTATTATAAAGTGATATTGATACTGAAATAGTATAAATACACTTAAATACAATTCCACGATCATGGGAACAATATCATTGCTCGTGCGTACGTACGGAATACCGTCTCCACGATGTGATGCGACTCGTTTTACATGATCATCATTACATAGTAATTATATAAATGAATTGAATGAATAAATATGATATATGTTACACTAATACCATTCTGGATATAAGGTATCTATAACCTTAAAAGAAGAATAAGAATTTATTCGGAAAAACACGCATAAGAACAAAAGGCAATAAAGACCCGAGTAACAAGTAACAATAAAATATTACTAATAAGAAGCTAAGAATATGACCATATATGATATCATATCAATATGTATGATTCTGGAATAAGTCAATAACATTATTTAAACCATTATACAGGAGATTCGGACACGTACAAAGCAAATCGGACCTAAGGTAAGGGAAATATCAAAATCTCATTTTTATCTGAGATTGTTTATACTTTGGTATTTACTGGGGTGTATTTTATCATCCACATCCATGTTTCCTCAATATGTAATGTTATTTCCATCCACCTACAATTTTTTAAATCCAAATTTACCCTTCGGTGAGTTTTTAGTAAAATATATGAAAGGAATCTTTTGTCATTTTTCGTACGAGGTAATTTTTTACTTTTCCGACAAAATTACGAGAAGAATGTTTTTAACTTATACGGCATGAATGGATTTTTAAAACATTATTTCCAAGAAGCTTCCTTTACAAGTTTTAAAGTTTATTTTTAATCAACTTATTTTAGTTTAAAATTTTATGACATCTTAAGAAAGGAAAAATGTTTTTGAAGTAGAAAGGATATTTTCCTCAAGAATGGAGTTCAAGTGTTTTATCAAAATTATCTTCCATATAAGATAATAAATGGTTATGTTTTTATCCCTATTATTAAATTGATTTGATTATGTTGTGATGGAATTTTTGTTTATGAATTCCTTTATCTTATATAAATTGTTTTATGATGTCATGATGTTTAAGAATCCCATTTTTATTACATGGGTTATGCAATGATGTATGATTTATGATTTTGTGGCACACATAAGAATGGTATCATTATGAGATGGGTGGGACCTATATCTCCCTCCAATGCATTGGGTAAAGATTTTATATCTCATGAGATAGACATGGCTGGAACGGTATGTTATACCGGTTCAGTGAAACAGGACTGAAACGAGGGTGACTCGGTTCAGAAAGGGACTTTGTCGACTAAGATAGTCTTGGCAATGAGTCTTGACTAACAAGAAATGATTCTCTATGATTATGTGTGTATGCAAAAAAGTTTCATGTTTTATGTTATGATTATTGTGATTACATTTCACTGCCATGATTAATCCCATGTTATGAAATTATGATCTCTTTTTCAGGTTAAGATTTCCAAAAGTTATGTGCTTATGTATATGATGTGATTGATATTTCTATTGTTTACGCTTACTGAGCATTTGAGCTCACCCTTTTATGTTTTCTTTTCCCCAGGATATAAAGAAAGGTTTTAGGTATAAAAAAAAGGAAGATCTTTATGGGAGATGTTGAAGATCTTTCACCAGGATTAGAAGATTATATTCCAAGTTTCCAAAGACACTAAACTATTATGATCCTTGTGTGTGTGTTTTTGTTATGTACTAAGTATTCTGCAAAAGTAATGTGATGTCCATGTACGTCAAGCTTCGGGTCTCTACATTCCTCACAAGAGGAAACACCAGCAAGCTCAACCCCTGGGGAAACCACAATGTTTTAAGGGACCACCTCCATATTCAGCCCCTACCTTCCCAACCTCTAGTTATCATGTTTTGTACGCTACACTCCTGCTATAATGTCCTCCACAAAACCCCCTGCTGCTCTGGTACCTGTGAAATCCCAGACACCCTAGGCCCTTCTTTAGTAGAAGTCGGTAGAGCCTACCTACCAGCAACCTTGAATGGAAAACTACTACTAGAGGATGGCATGACCAAATCCTGCCCAAGCCTCTTAAACACATTCTCCACCGTCGAATTCACCTAGTTATTTGAGGCTTCCTTCACCAGATAACAAACATGGGAAGCCCACTCTGGTAAAAACTCCCCTGACCCATCGCACACCCTAGGATGGCTAGCTGACCCTCCTTGTTGATCGGCCAACCTAGAAGATTTCATGTTACCCTCAGTATGAATATCAGCTTCTTTGCAACTGGTATAACTAGGCTTCATAGAATTCCTCTTAGACTTCCTACGTCAAGCCTCCTTCAAGTGACCCAGTCGCTTGCTTTCAGTGCAATAATCAGTCTAGGATTTAAAAACTGCACATTGTTTGTAGCGGTATTCTTCTCCCACCGTGATCCACTCATACTCAAATGGGACCTATGGCACATCCATTTCGACACAGATACTAGGATTCAAAGGATGAAAAATTACCTTTGTGCGACAATCTGAGCACATGTATCTACCTAAAAAATTTCCCAACATACGGAGAATGGAAGGATTTTGAAACTGTATAGAGAGGTTTGGGAAACTTACCCAGATTGCCATCGATGGAGGATTGCGATTCATATGCAAGTCGAAGGTCCACCGGAGAAGATGAAATCGGAAACCATTGAGGATTTTTCGAGCACTTGACCAGGATTTGGTGAGATCTCCCTCCAAGGTGAAGCAGACCATAATTTGGCAGCTATCCATAAGACCCACAGTGGCCCTCTATTGAAGACCCCATGAATCCAAAACGTTCCTATCATATGAATCTACTGAGGGCCGTCACTGAATGAATATTTCTATCAAAGTGTGTTTCGGGAGGTCTGAAGACTCTGAAAATTCCGATGTCAATATCGAAAGGTTAGGGAAACCATCGAGTAAATCTGCAACTTTTAGACCAAGAGGGGTCTGAGGGAATGCCCGCAGCGACTCAGGGTTTGAGAATGGAATGAAATGAGAGGAGGCATCTCTCTCAGACGGTAAAGGTGCCTCACCCGTTGGTGAGGGAGGGACCAGGGCAGAAGCCGCCACCGTTGTGAAGAGAGAGATTTGGGTAGACCATATAAATTATCTAATAGTGTTCATTTTAATTTAATCTTAATATATAATTTACTGAGTTTAGATAACTCATTTCCATATTGAAAACAAAAAATTTTCAAAATAACTAAACCTAGAAGTTAAGGAAAATATTGTTTTAAAACCCTGTATCATTTTATGTTAGAGATTAGGGTAGACCATATAATCTTTATAAATAATTAATTATTTTTTTCTCCACTAAATATAATATTTATCTCCCAATAGATAATACTTTTGAGTATTTACAAGAATGTCACTCCTCCTCAGCTATAAAAGAGAACTGACTCCCCTCAATTATTTACACCTCTAAAGCCATTTTCATCATGAGACCAACTCAAATGACTTCAAATATTATATATAACCATCATGGAATACAAATTCTATGCATAAATAAATCCAATGAAGTATTTAGTGCAATCCTAAAAAGGTTACAAAAAGAATTGGTAATATTCTTCATGAAATGTATTTATTTTATTTCCTTTTTAACACCATTAGGTTCTTATTCATACAAAATTATATAATAATATATATATATTACGTGTACTTGGAATTTTTTATAAATATTTAAGGTCCTGAAATATAATCCACTAACATAAAATTTGATAAGAAATCATTGTTCTTGTGCAGAGTGGACTACCGGCTAACAAACTGATTTTTTTTGTCCTTCATTGCCACTATTAATGGTTCGGTATGGTGATGGGTATAAAGTAAATATATTACATTCATAACATAATTATAAATATTCAGACAATATATCATATATTACATTTTACCATCCATTACATATGATATATAATAAATTCTCTCATGTGTACAGTGGAATGTCCCCTCGCAAAGTGATTTGATTTGTCTTTCACTATCACTTTACATAGAAGGAGATAAAGATAAATTTAAAGATTATATGATATATATATATTATATTATTATTATGTTGATGGAATACATAAAATTTTATAAATATAATATATATCATTTTCTTTCCTTCTATTTTACTCATTTAAAGAAGATAACATCGTTCTTGTACATATAGATTGTCATCTCTACATTGCGATGTGACTCTTTTTCATCACCAAAAAACTGGATAATATAAATAAATATATAATATGGTATAAATTATATTATTACCATTATATAAATGTAAAATATTAATTACATACTTTCCATAGTGAATTTTTATTAATTGAAATATAACTCATGCATGCATGCGGCCTACCATCTCCATGATCGTAACATAATTCATTTTTCATAACGATAATAATGAATTGTTTTGAAAGTAATTTTAATTTATAAATAAAATAATTATATTATTAATAATAATATAAAGATGAATAAAATAAAATATATTTGAATGAACCTGATTCTTAATTACAAAAAACACATAAGAAATCAAGGTAATTAACTCCTAAATCAATGAAACATATGAATGATTATTACTGAATAGATGAGAATATGTTATTAAAGGATCATATATGATATTATAATAAATATTAAATTTTCATTAAAATTTAATAACATTTTTAAATGAAATATAAATTTGGATAATGATCATATAATCAAAAGTAAGTGTGGGGTAAGGGATTTCATCTCAATTTACATTCCTTTAAGACTTATTTGTTATTATTCCACAATTACCATTTATATAGTTTATATACTGACCCTTTAACATGAAATATATGAATAATTAATAATTGATGATATTTTATATTTCATTTTTAATTTTTTAATCCAAGGGGATAAGAATCAAAATTTTCCAAGTGCTAAAAGTTATTTAGCAATCATAATTCCTATTGTGATTGTAAATTTTCTGCTAGAAAAATCAATTTCATGTAATATTGTTTAATTTGAAATTATGATTATCTTAAATATACATATTATTTCATGATTGAAATTTTTATTTCATAAACGTTATATCTTTTTTGCATACAACATTTACCTAGTATTTTATATGATTAACAATGAAAATATTGAAAAATCAGAATCCTTTACTCAATATAAATTTTTGATGAAAATTTAAATTGATTCATGAATTAAATCGATTATTAAATATAGGACTAATGTTTTCCACCTAAATTTATCGGTGGTTTCATGCATTATATAATCCCTCGATACATAAGTACTTCTCATGAGAAATAATTTGGCAAAATTAAATAGAGATTTACCTATAGTTTAATCGAACTTGTGAATATTCATGACAGTAGAGGTATCACGTGATTGATAAATTATTTAAATTTATTAATCATTGTATTCATGAATATTTATGTTATAAATATCTAGGATATTTTCACTATGACTTTATATCTTGATGAATTACATATTTGATATATTTATGAAATATAATTAGTTTTCTTGTTATTTAAATTTTCATATTTATTATTGCATATCTGGTTTTTTAAATTAACGCGAAAAAAGGTTTACACCTTTTAGTTTGATTATTATTATTTATTCATGATATATACCACTATAAGTATCCCTTGATTCTAATTTTATCTCTCCCATATTGTTTTTGTATCCCATGAAATGAAAATTAATTGATGGAATGTGTTTCAAGGACGATGGGTTTTTACTTTTTACATCTTATATTCTATTCCCAATGATAATTGATATCATATATGTATATAGATCTCCAAAAATACGAAATTTATCTTTACGTAAGTATTCATCCCACTTTATCAATTTAAATATAATAATGTAAGGCACCATCTCTAGGTTTCTAGGTTTTGTATCATTATAGTTGAACTATTTGTATGATTATATTACACAATGGGAAATAGGGTTTTGAAAATATATATTCGATAACATAAAAAAATATTATAATTTGTGGATAGGTATAGAAGACACTATAATGTTTTGGTATGGGATAAGTAATTTATTTTTCATATCAAATACATCCATGTATGGATCCCGCATAAGGATGTGGTTCTAACAGAGAGGAACCTTGGAGTAATAACATTGAAAAAATTGTGTAAGGATTAAATCAGGTGTTACCATGTACCTAAAAATGGGATATACTAGGTACCGAATTTGACACTTCTATTATATGTTATTTATATAATTCAATGTTTCCTTACAAATTGTTATAATGGATTTTAATTTTAAGATATCCCCAAAAAACAATAATTATTATGAAATAAGTAATGTATAATTATTTCAATTTTTGATTGGTATCTCACAAGTTTTTGGATTAACAATTATGATATATAATTCTTGGATAAAATCTAGTGTATAACATATTTAGATATTATAGCTAAAATGATGATGAGTATCAATAATCGTGTCAAATATTGAGGTTCCCCGAATGAGGAAGCTGATATAGAAATTATTAGAACTTGTAAAATTATGCATATATTAGGAAATCATATCAAGATCCTGTCACATAATTGTTCTCATATAGAGAAACCTATTATATATATATATATTATCCTATGTGGGATTTCATTATGCAACATAGACCCCTGTCATTTATTGGGAATACCAATCTAGGGTAGCTGATTAGTAGTTTAAGTCATTGGAGTTTATATGTATAGAATTTCAATGTGGGGGAAATGAAAATGTTACACCTTTAGGGTTTTATCTAAAATGTGATTATGATCAATAGTGTTCATTAATATAAAATATGGGGGAGGAAGTGGAAATGAACCCCATGAAATGGAATGCTTTTAATGAAAAATTATTCAAAATATATTTCCCACAAGAACCAAAAAACGATATAAATAAAAAGATAATTAGATTAATGACAAGTATATGAAAACATGTTTTAGAGTATGAATCTACCTTTACAATTTTATCTAGGTATATTATGTATTAAATATTCAACAAAAAATACATGATTGACCATTTCATTGAAGGTTTTAAGCCATGTCTTTAAATAGAACATGTCTCTTAAACTTTTCCTTCAAATGATGAAATATTATTATATGAAGTTAAAAAGGATAAATAATTATAAATTACTTGTGTATTAAAAGATATTTAATATAAAAATATGATGTAATAGAATAAAATTAATAAATGGAATAAATTAAATAAGGAATCTCAGACATGTGAAATCTATAGAAAGAATCAACCAAGGAAATAATTTAAGGTATTTGAAGTATGTTATTAGTGAATTGAAAAGGATTAACTTTAAAAATAATTTAAAAGGAAGAAATAAAACACTATTATCACCTATTTCAAATGTAATGATATAACTAACTATGCAAGATAATTTTTCAAGAATTAATGGAATTTACCTCCGAACATGATAGGATATTAATGTAAATCTAATGTTATTAATGAAAAGTGCGGTGAATGATTAATTTGATTATGTATTTTGATCATTCTAATAAGTTTTTAATATATTTTTTTGATTACATAATGGTTATTGGAATTATTATATGTATAAGTATATTACGGTAGTAGGTTTTTTTTTGGATTTTAAATCCAATGTTGAACGTTGCAGATAACAAGAAAAAAGATTTAGTAGAAAGTAAATATTCATGGAGAATAGATTATTGGGTGAAACCCCTTAATATGTTCTTAATTTTGATATAATGACTTTTCAATAAATAGTTAAATTATATAGATACAGTTTATTGGATAGTTCCAAATACTATGGAACTGATTAATTATTTGTCAAAAATGTTGATTATGCTATCATTGATGGAGTTAAAAAAATTAGATTTATGGAATACATATTAATAAATGGGTTATTCAATTAATGAGTAATAATTCAGGTTATCAATAGATTTATATGGTAAATCTGGTTATTACCAAATTTTAAGAGAATATATGTTGAATGTATTTGAATGTTTTGTATGTTACAATTAATAGGTACATTATGTTATAATATGGATTAATGGTATGTTCATTTTTGGAAATTTTATGTCCATATTTATAATGTTCAGGATTGTGACTATTTAGATGATTCATAAGTTTATTAAATTATAAAATGGTTTAAGAGGAATGTTATGAGATTTTTTACTAATTAATTTCTTACCACACCAAATGATGATTTTTACATATTAAACTATATATGATAACCATATTGGTCGAGGAAATTTTATTGAAATTTTTGGCTAGACATGTCCCCTTATTATGGTCCATGTGATCCTTCCATAGCTGATAATATTGATTGTGTAATAAAAACACATTTTTTGTTATTCGTTTCATTGGGTAAGGTATGAATTAAAAATTGTTCAAAGACAGCCAATGAATGAAATAGTGTTTAGGAATTTGAAACATAAAAAGTATGTATATTAGGTTATATTAATAGATAATAACTTTAGTTAAAGGATAATTATAAATCAAATTACCCAATTACATTGAAAATTGATGAATCATACGGAATTTCAATTCACCCCTAAATTATTTTATTACTCCCCTTATATTTTCATTAATTGTTCACATTCATATGTTCCCTGACAATAATCACTCTGTACAATTACTTATGATTTTATTACATGTGCATGATTTATGTTATCAAATATTTTCTCCTACTTAAAAACTTTTTTATATGTTATTATAGGTGACCTTTGTACTTGTTATCAATCTTATTATGAAAATATTTTGTTAACACCTATTGTGACACTACTTTTTCAACAAGGTAATTTCCAAATGTCAAACCATTAGTATCATAGATCATGAATGATTTTTTAGAAATAAATTTATCTTATTTTGGTATAATTTAACACCCTAATAAATTAAAATATATTTATTTATGAATAAATTTAATTTAATCAATAACATTTGATACAAGAAGTACTAGGTAAAAATAACATTTCTTAGTCACACTTTGCACACCTAATTTAAATTCAAATTGTAACACATTTTTAAAATTAATTTAATCATTTAAACTTCATATTTTATATCATCGTATCAAAATTATAATTAGGTGAATTTTTGGGTTTTTTCATTATTATTCACATTTTGATTAATAGGTAAAAATATATAATATTAATTAAAAACTAGATTTTTTATTAAATAATTTATAATGATAAATTATATTTTTAATAAGTTTTATATTATAATTATTTAAATTTAATATAAATTTATAAAATTCAGATCATTTTAATAATTTTAATTATATTTCTTATATAAAAACATTGTAATCTTTTCAGTGTTTTCACTCTAAAAATCCTATTTTTCATCATGTCTGTGGGAATAAATTTATTTTAAAATTTTCACCTTCCATTAATTAAATTTGAAAAAATTTCTTCCATATATTTAATAATCATAATTCATAATTTATATTGTGTGAAAATTAATTTTTCACAAAAATAAATAGTGAATGAAGTAAAAAATAATTATTTTGGTTAAGACTCAAATTAATTTACATGGGGTTAAAGAAGAATGATTAGAGTTAAAATGGAGAAAAATATTATAATAATTTCATTTAATGAGTTTATTTTGACATTTTTCATCTATGTCATATAAATATTTAAATTACCTACAACATTCCTCTGAATATGTCCCATATAATATGTTTTGTAAATAAAATAAAAAAATTATACTTTTATTCATTTTAATATCTATGATGATTTAAAATGTGTAAAAATCATTGGTTCAGTTATAAATAGTATTCCTAAATGATAAATTAGTTTTTTGAAAAATTAATATACATTAATTTTTAGAGATGAATTTGTTACTTAAAATGATTAATAATTCCAGCACAATAATTATTTAGTTAAAAAAATAAAATAATTGACAAAAAACTCAAGTAAATTTAATAAACTATTATGTTAGATAATTTTTTTAGATTAATTTACCTTTTTAAATATGTTCTAACATAATATATTCTAATTCAATCAAGGTATTTCTATTTCTAGATTCTATTATAGTGAATAATGTCATAATTGTCCTTAATGTTATTTTATGATAATTTATATATTATTAAATTGTTTAATATTAAAAAAAACTATTCTAAAAATGATTTTTATATGAAACTATATATCAATAATGTTCCTTTCATGGTCCAATTTTTTTATATATGCACTATAAAGAAACAAAAATAGAAAATCCTCAATTAGGGAAGTTAAGATTAAAATTATGTTTTTTACACGATCATCTGCCTATGTAAAAATAATTTATCAATAAACATAGAATTATAATTTGATAAATATTATTGAATATTTATAATCAATATGTATAAATTATCAAATATGAGTTTCTATAATTTATTTATATATTAAACGTTAGATATCTTATAAAACTAGATATCGTAGAGAAACAACTTATAATAAAAGGAAAATTTGGTGATATGGTATAAAACGTGTAAAACATGTGTTCCCTTGTGTGATGAAGCTTTATATTGACTATATAATCAATTAGAACATATAATTATATTTTAAAGATCAAATTTAGGTAATATTGGCCTCACAGTAGTGAATAAATTTGAGTATTTACAGGAAGTCCATAACTCCTCAAATATAAAAATAAACTCACTCCCCTCACTTATTCACACCTATCAAGACATTTTTATCATCCAAAACCTGACGATATAACTTTAAAAATTCTCTACACTTTTTCTATGTTTATTATATTTGGAATAACATACTCTTAGGATGGATTCAGTGAAAACCTAAGGAGGATACCTGAAGAAGAGGAAACATTATTCAATGAACATCTTCATTTTATTTCCTTCTCCACCCCATTAAAATATTATTCATCCAGGATTATATAGAATCACTTGTATCATAAATATAAATATATGATTTTTTATTAAAATAATTACCCTTAAAATTCCCCACATCTATCATATGGGTTACGAAATTGTTCTTCTTGTGTACGGAATATTTGTGCTTCGCGAACAGATGGCATTCGTTCTTATATTACCACCTTTCATGGTGTTGTATAATTATGGATATATAGTATATTTATGATATTCTTTTAATTATTATATTTCTAAATTCATAATATAATATATAAAATTTTTCCTTACATTACATAGGTTATGAGATAACATTGCTCAGCTGTACGGAGGACTACCTCCTCGCGAAGGGATGTTATTCATCATTTATTAAATCATTACATGGAAGGGGGTAATAATATATTTCATTATATATTTGAAATAAATGGAATAATTAGGGTATATATTTTTTAATTACTTTTTGAAATATATATATATATATATATAATTTTTTCCCTTTTATTTTCAATAATGTAAAGATGGTAACATTACATGTGTACGTGTCAAATATAGACATCATGAAGCGACTTTAAAAAGTCTTCATCAACACATCACATGATGATATATAAATAAAAATTTATATAATTTTATAATAAGTTTTATATGATATTACTATCATTTTATAAATATAAGATATTACTTTAATCTATTCAATAATGATCATTGATAACTGGAAATGTTACTAATGCATATATATGACACTTCGACTTTATGATCACAAATTGTGCCATTTTTCACAACCATAATTCATCAATTTTTTAGAAGATTATTTACTATATAAATGAGATAATAATTTAAATATTATTATTATTTATATTATGAAACTCTATAATATGTCAAATAATTGTATATTCACTAAAATACTAATAAAAAGAAGACAATTAACACCATAAAAAATAAAATATATAAATGGTTTTTAATTTATAGATGATACAATGTTATAAAATGATTATATATGATATTATAACAACTACTATGGATTTTGTATATTTTAATAACATGTTTAATACCAATATAAATGATGATAAATATTTTTAAATGAAAAATAAGTGTGAGGTAAGTGATTCATCTCTATTTACATTCTACTAAGTCTTATTTGTTATTATGCACCACCTGAATTTTTTTGTGGATTATATAATAGCCATTTTACATGTCATATCATGAAAAAATCATATTTTATGGTATTTTATGTTTCAAAATGTTTTATTTCAACTGAATTCATTTAATTCAAAATTAAGAAAGTGTTATTATTTATTGAACATTCCAAATTACTCTTTTGATTGTAATCATTCACTTAAAACAGTCACTTTCATGTAACCATTTTTCATTGGAAATTACATTAATTTAAATATCCACATTATTTTATAACTTATATGATTATTTCATTATCCTTATTTGATTTTATTTTGTGGTATATACTTTTAATGTTATTTGGTTTACTATGTAAATATTGATAAATCATAATATTAGATAG
Source organism: Viscum album (assembly GCA_963277665.1). Lineage (NCBI taxonomy): Eukaryota > Viridiplantae > Streptophyta > Magnoliopsida > Santalales > Viscaceae > Viscum > Viscum album. Next base: position 1,915,923,518 of record OY728148.1, on the reverse strand, counting down.
AATTGGGATATTTCATTATAAGTAATATTGATAAATGAATTAAATCGATAACTTGATATATGTGGAATTATTTGGAGCTATAGAGACAGGTGTAAATCAAGATAATATATACCCTCGATCACTCAGTTTGTCTCAGGACATGTATCAGTTTTCAATATTAAAAATGTTTTTACCTATATTTTATACCATCATGTTAAATGAAATAATAGTATATGTATCATGTGAATGGGACATTAAATACCATAATTAATCATTTTATTCGTTAGGATTTCAGTTATTATTATATAATATATTAACATTGAAAGAATTTCATTTTTAGTCTACTCATTAAAAGGAATGTGTTTTCAGTTATTTTCTTACCATATTGAGTATGCCTTATGTAGTCATTTAAATGGAACGTGCGACATGTTATTTACTTTTCTTGAGTGATTATGATAATTGATTCATGATATAATCCATTATACTTAATCCTTACTAATTATTTCATATAACCATTATTTTTTCTATTCTCCGGGATATATAGAGGAAATATTTGACTAACTATAAAGGATGATGAGGTTTTACATTTTTATGTTTTATTTTACATTCCTAATGTAAATGGGTATCATGTATGTATCAAATTCTAAAAAAATAGTAAATTAATTATTTCTTTATGATTTGATCCATTATATCATTTCTAATATAGTATTGTATGGCACCAGATCTAGGTTTTTTGGGGATAGGTATGTTATATTTGCAGTACACTATATCAATAATGTAAATCCTTGTTATTCTCATAATAACCATTATAATAGTGAAATTTTTTGAGAAATTTCATTCCATATATCATCACCATGAATCTCTGTTCAATACAATGTGGCATAACTAATAGTTTTATATATCCACTGTTGAATTTCCTTCACTCCATAGTTATACATTATTCTTCAATATTATTAAATAATATGAAATTATTCATTTATATTGGAATCGATCACTTCCATCTCCAAGGGAAATGTCTTCTTATAAAATATTTTAGTACCACCATCTTCAACCCTGCCAAACTGAGGAGTAATGTTCCCTGAAGATATGTTTTAATCATTTTTATATGCATCAAGATTATTTTAGTGCAACACGTCATTTTAATGAGTTCAAATTTCATATAATTTATCGAACACTACATATTTATTTACAATAATTCATTTATATTCAATAAAGATTTACATTATCCATAAAATAATTACTTGGGGTGATTTCGTACCCTTAAAGTAACATTTTTATATAGTATGCCTATTTTCACTGTAAAATTATGACATCTAATTAAAGAACCATTTATTTTCTTTATAAAATGTCCATAGAGCAGAAGAAATGATTGTCATAGAACAATGTATATAAAAAAAATTACCCCACTTTATGGGATTTTTCATATATGTAATGATACATCCATCACATTAGTTTATCAAAAAAATCATACTATATAATTTGTGATATATTTTATTCAATGTGGTTGGACATTAAATATCAGTTTTATTTTAAATGAATCATAAATGAAACAATATGAACTTATTCATGTGGATTCCTAAACATATTTCATTGGTCTCTTACTCATGTACGGTTTACCTCACCCATTGTCTAATGTAACTTTCCGTGAAATTTTTTTGTTCTACTAGAACATTAGGCATATTATATATTGGTATGGAATGAATTATCAAAAACCTCTTGAGAAAAAATAAAATTCACATTACAGGTTGAAATACGATATGTAATGGATTGGGAAAATTTGAGTTTCAAGTAATTTGGTATGAACCTCTCATAATATTTGAAAATTTAATCACATAAAATGGGTTCGAAAATTTTATAGTAATTTCATAGGGAAATATTTATAAAATAAATCCTCAGAAAAAAGTTCAATTCTCTAGCTCAATTTCTCCCCTAACTAAGACGTTTAAAAAAGATGGCATTAATTAAACAAATATTCTAAAGTCTATTATATGATTCCATCAAAAGTGAAGTTGTTATCACTTGGTCCTTTGAGCTAGAAAAATTTATGTTATCTTCATGTACCTCTCATATATTTTCTTATTAGATGTTAGAGAAATGCATGGTGATTTCTATTTAGGGAACATGGTATATATTGTATATTTTAACATTGTTTCTAAAAGAAATTACCCTTTGTTGTTTTCATCGGGATGAGTCTTTTGACTCCAATATTCAACAATAATGAAAATGGGTTTGGCATTGAAGAATGTTTATAAATATTATACCTACATATATATATATATATATCTATGACCACTTATAAATAATGAATGAAAAAATCATTTGCGAGTGTGGAATCATTTTCTTAGAGGGATGGTGAATATGATTCCATATTTTTCATTTATATATCTATATAAGTGTACATGGTTTGGAGGATTAAAAATTTCAAATCCTTTTCAATATAAATATTCAATTATATTTATAGTGATAGTAAAAACAAAACTAAATCCATGTATCCAATACCCTTCAAGAGGTACATGTTTAATACTTGATTGACTGGTCTATTCTTCATTGGCTAAGTCAATTTGTTTTAATTGAAATTTTGTTTCTGTTTCCATTTTTATAATATGATCCAGTGACTATTTTTACATAATAATATTATTTGTGAGTTTTGATGATTATCATGATTTGATAATTAGTGGACACATAGATTCCTTATATTGGTATTCTCATTTTTCATATTTCAAAACCATTAGTTATATTACACCACTTGAAGAACATCCATTAATTTTTATGTCCATTATTTATGCCAAAAATTTATTTTCATAATGTTTAAAAGTGTCATATATTACCATAAAGTCACAATACTTTTATTACAAGTTAAGCAAATTCAATGGTAGTCAGTACCATAGCACTGATAAATATATACAATGATCTTTTCCATGATTAACCAGACATCATCCTCTCATATATAATAAAACCTATTATGAGATATGAATTACATATCTCGATAAATACAACCCCCATTATATTTTACCAAGCCATCTGAAATATATCAATAAAAGAATATTATTTCCTATTAAAGTTTATGCAGTCCATTTATGTGTTCATGAGAAAAACCAGATGGTGTAGGATATTTATTTTATTTAGTGCTAATGAAATGTTTTGGTGAAACTGTAGATCATTTTAGGGCCATTTTTGTAATTTTACCCTATTTTATCTCCTCCGGTAGGGAATTAAAAATTTTAGCCGAATAATGCATTTTATAGTCCATAATTTAAATATATATAAAGTAATCATAAAGTCCCTTCCAAATATAATTTATATATATGCCAATATATTCAGAATTATTAGTCTGAACATCAATTTATTTATTCCCAAGTCTATAAAAAAATTAATTACTCTAATTTAAATCTCACATAACTCATATGTAAAACTACAGGACCTAGTTCTCTTTATTCTAGTAAAAAATGTGATCTAATGTTCTATTTTCATTTCCCTTGTGTGTGACCAATCCTCAAGAGTTCCCTTCCAAAAAGAAATATCCATAATTTCCTTACTATTTTTGGAATCCTATTACCCTATATAGTGGACCCTCCTTCTTCATCACTAGTCTTAAAAAAGCATTCAAGGATATTATTTTGGATTTTAATTTTGAAATGAATTAGATCATAAATTATTCTATTTTCAAATAGTTGATTCCAACTATAAAAAGGGGTATTACAAGTAAACTAATATAAAATAAAAATATGTATATGATAATTGACTCAAACAATTGTTTAATAGGATATATCCTTCAGATAAGACCAATTCACCATAGATCCTCTAAACAATGGTCATTAATGCCTTATGTTTGAGATATGCTAGTGAAGTCCATTCCCAGCACACCATAAGAGACTAAAACTAGGTTTAAATTTTCTCCCAGTCAAAACAAAAGAAGACACATCATCCTAGTAACAAAAATTTGAGACATATTTCATATCACAGTGATAAGGTGAAACTTCACCCAACCCGCTAAATAGTGAACTGTATTCTCTATATAGTTTCACTAGGGTGAAACCATTCCTTAGTTTGACATTTTTGTTATTCCTTCACACTACACTAAATAGAGTCACATATTCTCTATAAAGTTCCACATGGAAGACACCTATCCCATGCTCTTCACTCGGGTAAAAAAATAAGCCAAGACACACTGGGATAAAAACTCTCCATAGTCGTAGTATGGAAACCACTTTACCTTTTCCTCGGTATGTCTATCACATGTCCCTATTCTCCAAAATATGACCATTACACAATATCATCTCTAGGGAATCCAATTAAACCCATACATTATAAATAGTATCTATATTCTATTACTCCTTAATAGGGTAGAAATTAACAAAGGAAACTTTATTAGAGTGATGTTTTCCTTTTGTTTTGTGCTCAAATCATCTGAAATATTTTCAATAACGTCACATTATCAGTTGAATTGCCATGGATAATAAGGCTTCAATAAATTTATACTATACTAATCATCCGTGTATAACTCTTTACTAGGTGGTACACCTATATTCCTCTTGAACTACATAAAAAGAAACCTAACTAGTTTATATACACCGATACCACACTGCCAATCATGTATTCCCATAGAAAATGATCACTCTCATCATTTTAAGAAGACTGATAGGATTTTTAGGGTAATAACAACAACATATTAACTGGATTATGAGTGTCATGTAGTGATAATACCATTGAAATATCACATAGAGTTTGATGCTCATTCAGATTACCTATTTGTTTAGTTGTAAAACATTTTTTTATTAAGAATTCAAATAGTGATGTTAATTTTTTAGTATAATCCTTATTCATGTTCCCATCATGGATTTCATAACATTGAATCATTAATTAACTGGATAAATCTATATAATTGATTCTTATGTGAATGCCCCAATCTATTTATCATGGTTCCATATCACTTATATATTAATTTTCTTCTAATTCCAATTGATCGTCTAAATTTAATTAGATTCATATATGGGAACACTTTTTTAATGCATACAAAAAAAATTTAGAAATTAATATAATTTCAGAATTTTTTAAGGTATTTTATTGCATTTATCAGTGGGGAATTAATTTATTCCTATAGATTAAATTAATATTGATATTATGGATTTCAAATTTAAATGTTTTCCATAATTTACTGTTATTTATAATCTAACATAAAACAATATATACATTTTTTATATATTCATAGATATAAATTTAATTTTATAAACAAGTAATTAAACAAATTTACATATAAAATATATATTTCCATAGATAACCCTTTTCTAAAAAAACATATATACATTTTATTTAAAATACAAATATATGAGTATTTATGTAACTATATAATGTGTGTGTGCATTTGTGAGTGTCTATATTAAAAACTGAATATATTACCTATATATTTTATTATATGTTTTTAATTATTAATATATAATATATGTAAATATATGTAAATATATATATATATACTTTTTTATAATTATACTTACAGATACACATATATAATATATATATGTATGTGTAAGTATGTGGTATTTATGTATGTATTTATTTATAAATAAAAAAATAAAAATTTATATAAAACACATCTTATATATATATTAATATATTAATAAGTTTAAAAATGGAAAAAATAACTAAATATATACAAATATATAGATATAAATATATTGTAATATAAGAATAAATATATAAATAGAAAAATATATAAATATTACTATATATATTAATATATCATTATATATATATTAATATACATATATATATATGTATATATATATTTAATATACAAATAAATATTTAAATATATAAATTTAATGATATATGAATTTATATACTAATATAAAAAAATATAAATATAAATATAAATATATTACATATGAATACATAATAAAATATATTTATAAAAATAAATTGAAATATCATTAAATGGGAAAGTTAACAGGATGGGTGAGTGGTAAAGGTGAATGTGAGTATGAAGAGAGGTCTCATGTTCAAAACCAATAGGAGTGACGGGTGAACGCTGTTGAAAGGGGTGAAAGAGTTTTTTAATGGTGGAGGTGTGGGGTGTGGATGTGTGGGGGAGTGCGAGTGAGGATGGGGTGCATAATCCCTTTTGAAAGGGTTCAAGTTCTATTAAACAACTATTTTTTCTAGAATTGTTTATTTTTTGACATTAATAAGTTCTTTTTATTAGCACTTCTAAAATGGTCATTTATCATCTCTTTTTTAGCACAGATAACAGGGACCCCTTTTAATATTTTTTTTGATTATCAACACTTTTTTCACAAATAATGGATTTTTTGTGCTAATAAAACCTTGTTTTTTTGCGATATTCTGAAACCTAGAACCATGCTAGACTTGACCATCAATATGACCTCCCCAGAGTTTCATTTAATGTTAAAAGGTATCTTCATGAGTTCCAAAATAGTTGATTGATGGAGAATGCCCCATGAACCGAATAAAGGGTGGTGGAATCGGAGAGAAGTTTGGTCGCATCTGAAGGCCACTACCAGAGTATACTAGGGAAAGTGTTCAGATGCTTCTAATCCATCATTTGATGGTCCACTGTAGGAAAACAATCAACTCAATTCGTAGGGCTCAAATCCAAAGGGATAGATATTATTCTTGGCATAGGGACAGAGGGAACCATCAGTGGGGAACCAAAAATAATTTTAATGAAGGGTTTCATCATAGTAAGCCTATACCCCTATAGAAATAACTCCATGATACCATTAGGATTTCTAAATCACATTGAAGGACAAACCGATGAAGACACTGAAAGGGCCGATGCCGATGGATGTGGGGGGGTGGGTGGGGGGAAGAGGATGAAGCATTGAAGGGTGGTTATTAAATATAGGATAATTATTCAAAATTAATATATATAAATATATTTATATATATGAAATTGTATATGGTAAAACAAAAACTTTTCAACACCCATTTATTAAGAATAAATGTTTTTTAAATAATCATTTCCAGGTGTTAATTGGTTTGTGTTTCATGAGAATTTTGTTACGATAGTTCAGGTTCTAGTTCATTAATCAGGATTAAATTCTCTTCATAAGGTTCAATGTGATATAAATTTCATATATACTATAATATATAACATATATATTTATTAAATAAATCTTATAATAATCCTTGTAAAAACAAAAAGAAAAACAAATCACATCACTTCATGGTGGTGGTATACCACATATTTTCATTGGAACCATTTTCACTTTTCTAAATATGAGATGAATTTTTCTAATGGATATTTAATTTTAAAAATAAATTTTTTGAATATTGAATATTTTTATGTCTTTATATTTGGCAGTATAATATATATTTATAAAAAGAATAAATGGAAATAAAATTTTAAAATTCACTATTATGGGTTATACCTCTTCAATATAAAATATAAATAGGACTACACCATAAGACTTTGATGAATGAATTTTTGGACACACAACAAGACCTAAGAAAAGGGAAAATGTTCTAGAATGGTATTATTGTATGTATTTTCAAATCAATAATATCAAACAAATGAATATAATTAAGGAGATGAGGTTCCCTTTTATATTTAAGAAGAGGACACTATTGTAATTTCATAGTGTTTTCAATTATTATAAATTAATTTTCAACAAAAAATTATTCCATATATATATATTAGTGGTATCTAATTCATTGAGTCTAAATCCTCAACAAAAATAAATATTTTATTTTAGTTTTTGGGTTTATAGGCTTGTTTTAATATTATATCCATCGTTAGCACTTTTGATAATGACCATGATATCTATGTTATTAATATATAAGTCCTAAAAATGTTTCCATTAATATCCATGTCGCTTGTATATGTATCATGGTCATTATTTTAAACCATCTAGAATTAATTTGGATGAATATATTTTTTAATGAATTTTACAATATTTAAGAAAATAACATTTTCTCTTAAATATATATAATGTCTTTTTAGGAGATACATGATATATTTTAAAATAGTATGTGCGTAAATCAAGTAAAATAGTTTTAAAATGATATTAAATATAAGTTATAGATGTTATGGACTTAATATAATGATACAATTATATTTTTATATAATTATTTGTGATTTTAATTCTTATCTAATGGGTTGACAACATGGTTTACCCATTTTAACATTAACCATGGTAATGAATTTTCGATATTAAATTCTTATAATTTAACTTATAAGATGAAAATTATCACATTAGCATATTAGGGATGAAATTTTAGGTTTTGTTTCATCTATATTTTCCACTTCTATTATTTTAATGATTTTTGGAAAATTTATTAAGATAATAATTCACTATAAATACTTATAGTTTAATTTTAATAACGGTTAAAATATTATTACATTTAAAATATTCTTATACAAATGGAATTAGAATTTAATCCATTAAAAAATATACAATATCATATTTTTATCATCTGAAATCACGATACACTTTAACTCACCCAAAATTCCTTATTTTTATAATTTTTTAAATAATTTAATCAGTTTTTCAACTACTCCACAGGAAATATGAAAACGTTTCACAAATATTTATATTAATTAATTAATCGCTACAACATTCTCTTAAATTATAAAGGTTGAAAAAATTCAATAATATTTTATGTAAAAATTTCTAAATATTCATTATATTTTTTATGCCTATCATAAAATATTATTGATATTAAAAGTAAGAATTTTTTTTTAAGCTAACATTTTCTTTATTATTATAATCATTGATATAATTTATTTATGGAATCATAAGGTCATATTTCCTAATATTATATTATTATTTATTAAATAGTCTAATAAAATTAAATTAATAATAGGTTCTTGATTAATTTTATGTCTTATCAAATAATTTTTAAGCATAATTGACCCACTTGACCCTTGTTGTGGATTAAAATATATACCATGGTAATTATTTGTATTAAATAAAAACTAAAGAAACATATTTTCTTATTTGGGATCTTGTATATAGAAATATTAAATAAAATATTAATGATTAAATATCATGAGGAGGTATAAATTAGTTTATGATATAAATGAAAAATAAAATGAAAAATGGGTTTTTATAGAAATGTTGTTTTTACATATGAAAATGTTTTTATACAAGATAATAGATAAATATTGTTAAAATTAATTTAATTGGATTTTTAATTATATAAGGTAATTATATTTAATTTGAAAACATTTTCTTAAAATATATAACATTATCAATTCTTGTAACAGAATATCATCATTTTAAAAAACTAGTATTTTTCAACAATTTAATAAAAAAATATTCTCCAAAAAATTAAAATATATTTCAGTAATGAAATTTTTATATTATGATTTATATAAATTAAATTTTAACGAATAATTAATATAAAGGTCAAAAATAGTATTTATAATATTATATAAAACCCACCTTTATGAAACATAAAAATAATTTACTAAAAATTTTGTACTTATTTTCAAAGAATTTATCAAAAATATTTAATTAATTATGAAATTTATATATTTTTAACAATTTGTTAACATATATTCATATCATCCAATTCAAAGTCTATGTTGTAATAGTTCTAATTTAATAATATTTCTTTATTTGTTTATGCTCGATAAGGTGAAGTGTATTTTCTATCAAACATAGTGTTCATTTGAATGATTATAGTATTACAAGATCTATATATTGGTTATAGATGTGTCATTTTTTCAAAATGTATACAATATATTTATAGGAAAAATAATATTAATTAAACTTCAAAAGATTAGGTTGGGAGGATTAACTCTTCTTTGGGAGCCAAGTTTTGGTTTGCAACTTATGCATTATCATGATGGTATTATGATAACACAATGATAAAAAGAATGAATATTTGGAAGATAATATTTTTTTGCGTAGGTTTTGGATTATACCGGGGGATAAATACTTGTGAATATGGGATGAGAATATGTTCCCTTTTATAACTAAGGGGACAAACACACTTAGAATTTTTCAAATATATAAATAATATAAATTCTTTATCATGTTCATGTGTACCCAAATTTGAATATCATCGAAGGTGATATGTTTAATGTGTAAATACTTCCACCCAATTAGATTTAGTCATATATTGTGTATTATATTTTATCATTATCCATCTATTTCTAACCATTTAAAAACATTACCCGTAAATGTAGTGATTAATGTTTTGAATGGTTAAGATAATTATGATAAAAAGTTAAGAAAACCTTTTTACCTAATATTATCTATTCTAATTAAAACAATGGAGTAATTTTTTCATGATTCAACTATTAAAATTGGTGTTCACTGCTTTTTGATATGTTCCCAATATGAAACAAAAACCTTAGTTTGAAAAAAAAATAGAACATGAAAAGTAAAAAAAATAAAGTTTCTGATTCCTGTGGATTAGTTGGAATATAATATTTAAATGGTGGATAATATTTAATTATAATAAAGAAATTACTGAAAGGAATAATATATATATATATATATATTATTTAAAATAATCTACTAAGTAATTTTTGAATATAAAAAACAACATTACTTCGATATTAAAAATATAAAAAATGTTTTTTTTCAAATCTATTTTATAATATAAATTATATTACTTAATTAATATATAATATTTATTTAAAATGATTTCATAAGTTCTCAATTTATTACTATATCAATATAATATCATAAAAGCTATATTTATGTAAGTCAATATTTTAACTATTCACTATAAAATGAATTTCTAAAAATTATAAAATACTTACCATAATCTAATTTTTAGATTTTTATTCTAAATACAATTTTTTTAAAAAATATATTGTTTTTTTAATGGAATCATTTTTTAATATTATATGCATTATGGTATTGTTAAATAATTAATATAATAATAATGACAATATCTAAATATTGGGTGTTAAACCTTTGAATTTCAAAAAATCATTTTTGAGAGGAATGATGGAAACACATTATTTTATTCCTCATAATTTTCCAAATTTATTTTATATACTCTTGTTTTAAAATATATTAATCACATTGAAAAAAGACATTACTATTAACTTCTTAATCATCATACCTTATATCTATCATAAATGTATCCATTTGGAAATTCCGTATGTCATAAATATTCCCATAAAAGTTTTCAATCACCATACCATTCATTGAGTTTAAGATATCCATTATAGTCAACTATTTGATCCAATTAACATATAAATTATTTTATATTTTTTCTGGGATTTAATTCAAATTCTTTCCAATATATTTTCTAACTTACTCAACTTCTCAGCGAATAATTTTTATTAATAATTCTACAGAAATGATCGAAAAAAGATAAATATGGGTAGATAAAGACACATAGTTCCATGACACATCATTTAAAAAAATGAAACCAAATGACTGTATTTAGAATGGATATGTGAATCCTTATAGAACCTAGGAAGTTACATTTTCATGTAATCAATTATATTTGTGTTTTGATCTGGGTTAAGCATGATTAGAACTAACAAATGTGTCACCCCTTCACATTGTAATGAATAGTGATTCACACCTTATATATGATTCAAGGAAGATATTACGTATATAAACATATTTATATTTTGAGTTTATCAGTATATAAATATATTATAAGATGATTCACACCTTCAAAATCAGTAACGATATGAGTTTGTCAAGGGAAGAGAACACAAAAACTATGAACCACATCATTCAATGTGTGTAAACATCAGTAATGATGTGAAACTACCACCAATAGAGGAATTTAATTCATATGTTTAAGGTATATTGGTGACATTTAAAGATCCATTTTGAAAAATAATACCTTAATAGTATAATGGACCCAGAAATTTGGAAAACTAGAGCATATGACCTAAGATCCCTACTTCTATTTCCCTTATATCTTACTTGGTAAATATGTTTTCATCTACATTATTACTAAGATTGATAGGGTAGACATTCTATTATTGGATATGTGATTATCGAGACATTATCATAGATATATTTTTCTTTGACAGATCATGTTTGGGTTTATGTAATATTGATTTTTTAATTTGAATCTCTCTCTTTTTATGGTGCATAAAATCATTTTATAAATTGGATAGTGTTTATTAATACTCATAAAATCACCCTAGGTTGTTCATAGACATTTTGAAATCTAGTGTGGAAAATTATTAAATAATTTTTTGGGACACCTATGTTTGAAATAAATCTCTATAAATGACCATATGAATTGGGATATTATTTAAATAGATAAGTGTAAAAACATAAATCGTCCTTCAAGAAACAATTGTGTCAAAAAAAATATATGAAAACATAATATTTTATATCCCTTGCATAAAAATATGAACATCACTAAATCTGGAATTCAATATCACTAAGATCCTACAATTTCAATTATCATTCATTCAATTCCTAAAACCACATTAATCATAATCAACCATCCTTTTAGGTAGGACACACAAACATGTAATTTGTTTCAAATTTCCTGTTAAGTTATTTTAGATAAATAAATTTTTAGATTTTCTAATTCCCATATGATTTAACAACAAATTTTAGGATTCCAATAAAATACATGAATTATTCATCAAATATCAAGAGGTATAGATACTTCAAATCACAAAATTTTCAATTATTGAGTCGGTATCATCAGATCCCTTCACACATACAACATTTAGAACAACTTTAGTATAATTGAACAATAGTTTTTGGGGATTATTTTGTGATCAATACCATTTTATATTTTTCCTCAAAATTACCTTAACTTGTTATTAGTTTGACGTAATGATTTCTAACCAAACCCATGCCAAAATAAATAATATAACATAATTATAAGGTTACCACAGAATTTGTTATGGTTATCCCCAATCTAATATGGATTCCTCAATCATTACACAACCCACTAGACTCATCAAGTGATAAAATCATGTAAGATAATAATTTAAACTCACCAATTTGAGTTTCCTGGATATGTATTAGTTCATCTAGAACTCAAGTGTATCTGGAACATAATAATGATAAATGTTTCAGTAATAACCAGAATGTGTGCAAAAAAATATATCCTATATCTTTTTTAAAATTATATAATATTACACTTTATTTATATATTCATATTATAAAATAATCCTAACTTTATTTCCAATCATGTATAGGAAAAATGTGTTCTATATTTATTCTGAATAGAATATGGTAAAATACACAATCCTTCCTCACATTGTTTCTTTAAACATGGTCTTTCTTCCTCTATATTTTCACTCATCTAAAAATTATCTGAATATTTTTAATGAAGAACAATAACAATCATGTTATAATATTCATTTAATGTTCAAATTAAATTCATTATCTACCATTAACTTCAATTTCAATCTCATCCCTTTGATCATCTTGTACATCATACATACAATAATTAATATGCTAATTGGTAGTTATAAAAGAATATAATGAACACCAAAGTTCTTAGATAATTCCATGTAATTAATGATTCATGAAATTTCTAGGAAAAATATTCATTGTATCGAATCCCATATTCCGACATCGGATGGTCGTTAAAAAAATTAATATTTTAACTATTCTAATAATCTAATAATAAGGATAACTCCGTGTTATGTGGTTATCAAAATCTATTGTGACAAAATTAACCAAAAATATCATGAATTTTGTCATGGAAACCATTACATATGTAATGTTAAAAATTATAAAAACAAGTTATATTATAGACATCCTTTTCAATGTATGTGACATAAAATTTCATAAGAAACAATTAATATTATAATACTCTCTTATTTAATGTGGTCTCTCTATATTGAATTAAAAACTCTCTAATGCACTAATTTTTATGTTGATTTAAATTAAATTATAGATGTATCTAATTTTCCAATTTCATATAATACTTTACCCATCCTCCCTTAAATTATAAAAACATTGTACATCATGGAGGTTCTCATATTTTTATGGCCACTAAAAATCAATCCGGTCTCCTCTATAATAAAGAATCTTTTTACAGTGGGGAAACCCATATTTTATAGCCTCCTTTGTGATGTAGTAATATCATTTATTAGAATACTACATATTTAAAGGCATTCTCCTATAATAACCATGCATTAAACATTGAACACTTTTTATAACTCCTATAAATATACCCACATCATAAACAATTATCATGATAAATAATAAACTTGAACTTCTTTATGAATCATGAAATTTAATTATTTCAATCCCTTCTAATGATATTAATTTTGTGTTGTAATATGATTTATGAATTGATGTCATAATCCCAAAAATCTATTCATATACAATCCGAACATCAAAAAATTCCATATAAAACATTTCAACACCTCTTGGTCTCAATATATTGGAATTTTATAGCACAATATAAATAAGAAAACCAAAAAACCAAAATGGAATCTCATTTATTAAACTATAATTTTTAAAATTAGGGATCGTAGATCTTAATAAAAGATTTCCAAATTATAGGATGATAAGTAATGGAAATATTATTCCATTTAATAAATGATGACAAGAGTAAATTGAATATTATTTAATCACAAGAGAATTACATAAATTATTGGGATTATTGTTCTATTCCATATTAAATTGCAATAGTTATTGTTATATTAAATGATAGTATAATTAATGTTAATGATGGATGATGAAATCATTCCATTTTATTAGAAATAAAGAGATTGAGTGAAATATCATTCCATCCCATAATATATGTTAATTTATATATAGAATTATTTTCAAATATATTTAAATTGAAAAGGTAGAGTGATATGTTATTACATTCCAAACTTATTTTCAATGATTTATTTTTTCAATGAATATGGCCCAAGGACCCTAGAAATAGTTTTTTTAATGAAAAATTAAAATGAAAGGAATAATGGGGTCATGCATGAAAAACATTCCCTCCCATAAAATAGAATTAATCATTGATCATAATTGATAAATTATTCAACATAATCGTCCTAACCAGGATCATCATCAAATTTTGAGAAAAGATTAGATGATTGAGACATAGGTTCCATTTTTGTTTTCTTTGAATGTAGTCTTCCCACATCCTAGAATTTCTAGCATAAGCTGTTGGAAATACTTCCTTTTCAACCAAGGGGGGTTTCCTTACATTAAGGAATCCATGTTTCTAAATACTCTATGAGAATCTTCTTCAATTCCATTATAACATCCCATGATGTTATTAATCACCATATTATGATTTATTTCATCCTTGATCAAATTATTACATTGTTTTATGCCCTGTATTTCCTATCCCAGAGTGTTTTTATATTAGATCAACTATTGTAGATTTTTCTTAGATGAGACTTACACTTTTGTGAAAATGGGATGAATCTTACCTTGCTCACATTCCCCGTAATCTTTTCCAAACCCCTCTTCTAGATACATATACACATGTATAGGTGTACATTGATCCAGAATTCATTTTTCATTCGATAGAGCCTACTTCAGAGACCCATGCACCTTAGTAGGACTAGTGTTCACCTCCATGTACATAGATTTATTTTGTTATAAACATAAATGGGAATTAATAGATTTACCTTTATAATCATATACTCAACATCGAGGATCAAATCCCTTTGGAAAATTTGTTTCTATCCCTCATCTCTTACTTCGACCAATCCCTCCAGAAGAAGTGGGTTCATCATCAGTTCTATCTGAACCAATTCCTAATTTTAAACTAATAATTTTTCTTCTACTTATAAATTCTATGATGATCATTCATATTCTAATAAAAGTATTACTAGACAAATTTATTTTTCAATTTTTCATTGGAATTCTGTATGGAAAATAAACTAGAGTAAAATAATGGTATAATCAAATATTTTAATTTCAAATTTTATTCATATTCTATAGTAGATAATATTTCTCTATCAATCAGAGTGGAATTCAAGTCTACTTCTATAAGGACACTATAAAAATACCCATACTAAGAATCCTCGAGTTCATTTTCCATTTTATTTGGAATGAAAATTTCTAGATAAATTTTAAATAATATATTTGTGTCCCTTAAAAAATAATTCATTCCAAAAATCCTCACTGAGACTTGAATATGAGTGAATATAATCAATAATGGGTGGAATCAAGGTTTCTATTCTTGTATATAGTGCATACCAGGATTATGAACAAGTTATCCATGATCTCACACATTTTGCTTTAGGTAATATGAGGGAAATAGTGTATGATATCATCCATAACCATTGTTATGAACATCTAGTAGTTGAATACCCATGCTGTGGAGAGATGACGTGGATTATATTATACGTTCAAATTTATTTAACCCTATATTAGTACCATTCTTGAAAAAATAGATGAATAACATATTTTATACCTATAAAAAATCTAATCACAATTAGTGGTAATGTGTTTACTTGAGTCCATTTTCATGATTCTTCATAGAGACCCATCCTTTGTGGAATTGATGTTTCATCGACATCGAATTTCCATTCTTGGAAAAGAAAAATTAGGGCATTGAACCTTCAATGGAACTTCTCTATACTACTTCAAATGACCTTATAACATTTAAGGTCATGTGAGGGTCGTTCAACGAATAATTCAATCGCGATCTATTATAGTAAAGCCATTCTAAAAACTAATTTACATGCTCATCCTCACTAAAGAAATAATTCTCAACCCCCATCATCATCTGTCATTTTCAATGATGAATGTTCATAACATTAAATAAAATAATTGATAATAATTACATATAGGTATATAATTATAGAAAATTTATGTATCTATATTTTTAATTACATGATCATCCAAAACTATAGCAAAAAAATATCTCTTGAGGCCATAAAATTCCACTTGAGGGGAAATATCATAATTATCAATCATATAATGACTCATCATATGAAATATTAGAACATAAATTACATGTTTTATAACAATGGAATTCTATGACATCTCAATGTTTTTCTATTATAGGTTGAGGTCACATAACATCCAATAATACTTGAAAATTAATATCAGTGTTTTTTTTCAAAGACACCCTACACTATTCCATATACTAAATCCAAGGTACACCCTACCAGTATTCCTTTAAATTATATGAGATAAATTGTATCCTCATTCCCACATTTAAATAATACAACCATCTATATACAAAAAAAAATATTACTACAAATAAATGCAGTCTCTAGGTGTCTTATTAATGTCTATGATGTAATAACATATCAATTGAATACCCCTCATATAGTCTTCCAAAATAATTTATTACATAAAATATTATACAAATAGTTATTGGTGATAGTGTTATCAATAAAAACCACTAGAAACACACTTGTTTCCCTACCTACCATGATTTTATTCATTAACAATAATGAAACAAATTTTTTTATTTTTCGTTTGTGTAATATAAAATTCTTCCAATGTCACTCACATGGAAATAAAAATGAAACTCATTTATATCGATGAGAATGCATTGTGATAATTGACATAAAAATGGATATATTATATTATGAGTTATCATCTCTATCTTAAACTAAACTATAATTGATCAATAACAATGTCCAATATCCACTACCTCAATCAATGAACCCCATACTCTAAAATTAGAGGATTCGTTTGATGCCAGTCATGTGAAATGTTTATAAAAATAGGAATAAAAATTCAAGCATTGAAAGGGGTTTTTATAAAGAGGGCGATGCATCACAACATTTAAATATTTATCCTTTATTGGATCAAAATTGTCTTGACTCCAAATGGAACACATCATATTCATTTAAATTACTTATTTATTAAATAAAACATCATCTACCTGATTTTACTCTCTATATTAATTCAAAATAACCAATTTAAGTAGAGTAAAATGGTAAAGGAAATTGATCCAATGAGTTATGTTTTTCCAATGGACATTCCTTGTTCATGTTGTCAATGATTTACTGAAAATTTCATATTAAAATACAATCCATAAATTTTTCCATTATTATTAGACAATATACTTTATTTAATTAACCATATACCATAAGAAATCCTTATAAGAAACTATATTTATTAGGTATATAAAAGAGCACCCATTAAATGATTCATATTTCTTGGGGAATAATCCCATTTTGTTTATTGTCTCTTTCATGTTGGAATTTACACCATCAATGCTAAACATGAGCCTAATGGTGATTAGAAGGATCGATAGAATATATTTGATCACCATGAGTTTCTTGATCCTACCTATCACACCCAACAATTTTAAACATTGAATTTCTTTAAGAATGTTACACATAGCTCATGTTTTCATTGTCGATGTTGAGTACACTTATTTATGAATTCATGGAATACATGAATATATGGATAGATACTTATCATCAACCAATACTGAATTTCTATAATCCCAGAATGATGATAAAATAGAGGCCACAACTGCAAAAAGTTGGTTCGAGTCCTGGTCATTATAAACAACATTACAAATACTCCCCACAAGAGAATCAATTTACATATTAGTGTGAATATCCATACCAAACAGAGTGTCGTCAAGGCCTATATATTATAGAAGAAGTCACATACTAAAACGGGGTGATACATATCATGTTATACATTCAATTATATGTGACAAGATGACCTAAGATTTTGACCATCCCTATTAATTTTACGATTTGTGGGATTATTATTTCCTAATATCCTTTAAAGAATAATAAATCAATAAATTTGAAATAATTTTTATTTAATATCATTTTCATTGATGATGGTATAATGGAGCCCTAAAAATGAAATTTTTATTAATCATTGGAATTAAATTTCCCATTATTTTTTTGATTCCATATTAGAATGCCAATATCCATAAAAAATTCAACTTTGAATATACATACTGAATTTTATAATGAAAATAATATCAAATATTTAAATTTTGGACAATGAATCATTAATGGACACATGAAATATCTCAATAGAGACACTCACTGTGTCCTAGAGTGGAATGTTTAGCCATATACTAGTCCAAAAGATAACATTATAGTGCCTTCTTACTATCCACTTTATATCATGCATGGTTTCATTTAATGAGGGTTTGGTTGATTAATAATTAAAGGATTAAATTTAATATTTACATTCATTCAATAGTATCCCTTTATACATGTTAGATAAAAATACCATGATTCATAATTAGAAATAAGAATCCATGTGAATTTCATGATATGATCACCATAATAATCATGAGGTTATTGATTCTAAAGCCTCGCATTTCAATGGAATTAATTATCTTCCTCAATACAATAGTAATCCATTTATTTTCATATACTAACCATGCCCATATGAAATTAATGATCATTCCTTGAAGATCCATAATGTTACTTATAGGTCACATGTAAAGGAATAATGTGTAATAAATTTGGATTTTATCACGTAGTAAAAAAGCCACATCATCACATCCTAGTACATGGTATTTTCTATTAAACATATCCTTTTGATTAAAAATTCCATAACGTATTAACTCTAGATAGTCTCTCCTTACCTTACTCCAACATAAGGGAACACCAAGGTAATTTAAAGGAAGGGATCACCTGTTTAATACCCTTATTATATTTATAATATTTAGTTATCCAAAAATATACCAACACAAAAAATAGGATTTATCCTAACTTATTACCTTCCCACCCACTTCTTCATAAGTTTAATAGAGTTCTTCCACATAGGATATTTTTTTCCTTGATGAATCCCAAAGGAGTAGGATGTAATTTGTGTACATAATATGTGATGGGTCATAATAATTCCTATGAGATTTTATTTTTTTATATTATCCAATATGATAACGGTTATAGATACATCCACTCAAATAATCATATTTGATGGAAAAATGTAGTCCTGAGTGAAAATAACTATGTTTCACGCCCTTAATTTATTGAGAAAACCATTTGGGGTCTCGATTTACAAAAATAGATTTCCCTATAGTTCAATGAATGGTTTTAATAATCCTGATAAAAACATTATATAATCCATAACTCTTAGGGATATAAGAAAGAAACATATACTTCATTGTATCAAAACCCATACAGATATAAATTTTGAGTGCAAGGTTTCCTTATTTAATTTTCCTCTTCCTTAAATTTACACTTTCCAAGGCGGGGAGGAGACAATTTTGAATTATCCTCTCCGTGAAAAGCCTATTTGGTTTTGAGTGATATCTTCCTTTAGAATACACCATTTTATTCATGATATTATTTTTAATGTGTTTGGGAATCATTTTTCCAAGGGAAACTGACGTGAAGTCCTTGATATCAAATAAATTATCCTTCTTGTGTATGAATGAAATGAAACATTAATTTTTCCCACAATGAATTGATGAATGATTAAAAAATTACCTGATTTATTAGGTTGAATTTTCCTTCATAAGATTCCAATAAAACATATAAAAAATTGGTGAATCCATCTGGGATATAATTTTTCTTTGTATTCTGAGAGAAGAGTGATTTTATTATATCTTCCTTAGTTGGATCGAAGATTAGATCTTATTTTTGTTTCTACTTAATATAGTGGATTATATTTTCAATCCTTTTTTGAGTTCTATCTTACCAATCATCAGTGTAAAATCCATTGAAATGTTCTAACACTACAAAAGTGTACTATTTTTTATAAGTGACTAGGAATCTATTTATGTTGATTTCCTTGTTTCATACTTTATATCTATTCAATTTATGAAAACAATGAATTATATTTGAATTTATATCTCCATTATTTTACCATTTATCATTGAGTAAATTTTTTAAAGACATTATATAATCATTTGGAGACTATCTATCCAATGTTGAGCATGAATCTCTTCTCAAGATGGATAATTCTAATATTGGTTCTTAATTTGACTACATGCAAGATAATCTTCCACCACCTTATTTTCCAAATCCATATTAGAAAATAATTTTCTTATTTATTGTATTAGTAACCCCTTTATTATTTTTTTGATTTCCCAACCAAATTTTGAAATGAACTACCAATGGATTCTATATTCCAAACCTCCAACAATATTTATCATCATCCATGGGTCACAATTGATCAATTGTTGAATAAAAAATGAATATGATTTTTCATTTCCAGATGTGTGCAAAAATTCACACTGATGGGATTGTTATCAGTGTGATTTGTGGTGATGGTGAACCTTAATACTCCATTTTAATCACTCTATATCCTCTTTCACAAGGAATATATCACGTTTCCTTTTTTTCTTCCATTCAAAATATATATGATCCATGTAAATACATCTACTACTATTGGGACCTCAATATCATTTCATTGGTTGATGAATTAAGTGAAATAAAAATTAGAAATTATAATAATGTTATATCTAGTTTTTCATTGTGATTAAAAATATTGTTGAAGATACCCTTAATCACCACTTAATGATTCATGTTTTTAGAAAGGTCCTTAATTTCCTTCCACAATTATCTTCTACTAATATAGGATGTGGATGCATACACAAAAAACTGATATATAGCTACATGTTATTCTATATGATATTGAAATACTTTGAGGTTTCATGTTATATGTAATAGCGTGGAATATTTCATGATTTAAAAGCCCATGATTTTCAATATTGGAACAAAAAATATTTTGTGAGACAAATGTATACCCAAGAGAGTCTTATTTGAAGGATTTATGTTTATTAGAGATCATATTAGGATGAAAAATACCACCAATCATGGGTTTTTAGGCCTTAATAAAAATTATTAGGGCTTTTTCCATTTGGAAGTTCCCATGTCCTTGATAGTTCCAATATGTAGGCCTCATTTATTGAGTGATTTTCCCATTGTTTGACGCCCTCCTTGTTGTTCCTAATTCAACAATCATTTTCCCCTTCTCCCTTTTCTTTACATCGTTATTTTTTTTAATTTTTTTCATTACTGATGCCTTTATGTTTCCAACTAATATTCATTCCCAATCACTATATTCATTTAATATACCACCACTTTTCCCAAATATATTCATGTCTTCATCTTCATGAAAACAAAAATAACCACTCAAAGGGATGAACATATTATCAGACATTACATGTTAATTAGGGTTTTGTAGAGAAACTCACTTCCAAGAAGCATTGGTCGAAGGATCTTATGAGAATGTAAAATCCAAGGAATCATTATCAGAATTATTAATAATATTTTTTATCCTATATGATCCATAATTTGGAATTTTTTCAATTCAAATCATGATTTGATGTCATAAGTTTAGCTAATTCCTAATCATGATCATGTGATCTTTCCTATGGAACATAAATGAATGCCTCAACAGAGTACCACCCTACCTAACCATGTGAAATGTACGCATGTGATCTCTGATGAAAATTTCCATCATTCTCATCCTTATCATGAACATGTGGATCCCCTAAATGTGTGTATCATTAGGATGTAAGTGTTCATGTGATGTGGGTTCTTGTAAAATTATTTAATTATTCCGATCAGCAATCATCACTCTAATAGCATATAATGTGAATTCCAGAATATTCCATTGATATGATGAGATCCATGTTACACATACCTACAAACATTGTCCTTGGGGCATGCTACTACTAAAGAATTTAGAGCCTCAGTATATTGAATCGCCATCAATCAACATAATGTGAGGGCCTATAAAATATCATGTTAGTTCTTATATCCCACTTCTTCAACCTGGTTCTTTGGTGCCTCTTGATATTAGTGATCATGTGTGAAATTTGATTTCCTCTACACCTAAACATTTCCAATATTCTTCATCTATCTATGAGGCCGTAAACCATTTTCAAAAATTATCCTAGTGTCCATGATATTGAGTGAACATCCAATAAGAAATTATTTATCCTAGTGGATTTGAACAACCTCCCTTCTAACATTTGTGCAGCTTGATGGATATTAGATTTTTTTAACCCATGCATCAATGTCCTAGAAAGTGAAATGGAATACCCATTACTATAGGGACCCTATATAATAGTGTTTCCCAGCTTTTCAACCACACTCTTATCAGCTTCACATGAGGGACAAATCAAGTTGTACAGATATTTCGAGGGAACGATTTCATTCCCTTTCCAATTTATATAGGTAGGAACATCATGCCCTCTGACATTAAATAATTAATTCTATATAAATATTTCAATAATAGGTGAAATATTTAAGAAACAAGTTTTTCAGGAAAAAATTAGGCTTTATATCTTACTAGAGTAAAAGGTTGTTGTAATCTCTTGTTGTTAGAACCATCTCTTCCACCA
Source organism: Viscum album (assembly GCA_963277665.1). NCBI lineage: Eukaryota > Viridiplantae > Streptophyta > Magnoliopsida > Santalales > Viscaceae > Viscum > Viscum album. The sequence continues at coordinate 1,915,900,412 of OY728148.1, read as the reverse complement.
AAGTATTAGACATATCAAACTCAACCAAGATCCTAGAAAAATGACCAAACCTCAAATTATTAGCTTTTTATCCATCATAAAAAGACTTATAAATTTGGAAGATATGTATTAATGTATATCTATATGCCAATATTTCAGGTTTAGGCAATATATGTGGATCCATACATGAGTATATGTGTTCCTAACACTATTATGATAAACATTTCTATACCATTTTTGAATTCATAGATATAAATCCTTTAATGATACTGAACATAGTCTCTATGACCATTCCATATAGTAATCATATGGGAAGACTGCATGGTAAAACCATGTCTCCTTGCAATCAATCTCTAGAAATTAAATCCCCATATTTCTACAATTCATTGTTTGAGGCCTTGAAAGTTCAATCTTTTCTCTCCCATTGGGACATGAAACCCCATGATAGTGGAATACCTGAATATATTCACCCATTCTTCATACACATCAAGTTTTATGAGGAAAGTAATATTATAAAATTCTTGATAAACCTTCAAGAAGGGGATACATTAGTGTCTACAAAACAAATTCTAGTATGAGATATCTTAACTTCGTCGATGTTCACCAAGGTTTAATAGATAGATTAGGGTCATGTTCCACCATTTTTTATTTTTCTACAATATGAAAGATATTTTTATTCCTAAAATAATCAGATTTATTTGGGTATCATGGATTTTATATGGTATTGTGCCTCTCATATGCCTTAAAATCACTAGATTTGAGATTTTCCACTTTATCCACTTCTATATTCATCATTTATATCCAAATAACACCATAACCTATCATAGAATATATATATATATAACTATGTTATATTTATGAGTGATCCATCATATAGTCAAGTAGTGATTAATTCCCCCTATAACATCAATATAGAATGTGTTTTCTCTATTTTGAATTTTCCATCCATTAATAGAATAATTAAAAAATTTCCCAATAATACATTAAAATCATCTCTTCCAAACATACTAAAAACAATAATTAAACTGAAATTAATAATTCCATCAGAAAATATTTAAAAAAATATAGTTAACCTATATAGGCCATTCTAATAATCCAAAATCATTGTCACCATCACATCAACAAGGTTTAGGAATACTATAATCAATTCTATATAAATATTTAAAGGCATCAATTAAAAATTAATGTAGAGTAAGGTTAATTAAAAGGAGATACTATAGAAGTAGTACCTCCCATAATTACTATAACAATATTCTCTTATAATCCATGGATCAATGGAATTTTCTAGGTAGTAGAAAATTGAAATAGTAGGATTTCATCTATAATTCATTTCCAACACATACATTAAGCATGTTATGTTTTAAAATAAATTTTGAAACAATTAAAAACAAATATCTACATATTTAGTGAATATTGGTAAAACAATATTAATCTCATATAGTATTCAATATATTTCATTTTTCTCCCTAGTTTTTTCTCAAAAAACTAATCATTACGAAAATTTCTTACCTACCATACACTTCCTTGTCTATTAGGGTTACGGTGGCATACACTTGTAACCACCAAATACAACATCATTTAAATGGAAGTATAATATTCTATTAAGATATTTTTTTATCCAAACACCCACTTCAAACAAACATTTTAACACTTCAAATTATATTAAAAATTCTTTCTATTAAATGAAATTAAAAATAATACTAGGTTAATTTACTTTTTGATCCATTTTTTCTCTTACTCCACTACCATATACTACACTGGATCATTTAAATAACCCCACAATTTATATTACCATTCTAAAATAATATCTTCAAGTATTTCCCAAGATCCATATCATTCAATAAATATTATTTAATTAGAAAATATATACTTTCTCAAGACGTGTTTTTTCCATCAATCTTGGAGAACTAGATAAACTATAAAAATATCAATAACTTCTCAATAAATCTATCCCACAATTATATCATAATTATAATACTATGTTTTAATATATATATATATATATATATATATATATCAATATACTCAATTATTTTTATAACCTGAAATATTAATGTCGATTACATCATCTACCTCGAAAACACTAATTCCTTTTCTTCAGATGCATGCACTCAAGATACTATCTATAGGAAAATTTCATTATCATAGTGGTACATATAAAATATATAATAATTAATGTATTACAACCATGGTAAATTATATTATTTTTCATGACGTCATTTGTCTCTTAATTCATTAACATTGATCATAAAAACTATTTGTGTTTTTAATATATAGTCTCTTTTGAGGCAAAAAATAAAAAAGTTTAATCCCAAATATTTAAAATTACATATCATTTATCTATAAATATCCCAATTATAAACATCATAGTTATTCAATTTCAAAATGTGTTGACATTTCCTAACTAACGCAAAGCCTATTCCAAAATCTGGAACTATATTTCGCACTAGATATAACTGATAGAAATGCCTTTAGGTGTTTTGAAAAAACATAATCCACTCTTATATTTATACATTGATGCATAAAAATACTAATATGAACAATAATTCCAAAAGAAAATTATCATCAGCCATAATTATCACTTATGTACATCCCACAATTATATGAACCTTATTATCGATTGACATGAATTGACATTGTCATACTTAATCCCATTCAAACATTAATACCCACTATTTCTACATGAATAATATTAATATGTCAATATACAAGACTCCCCCGAGGATTTAATGTTGTTTTTTTACTTATTAAATTATTATATTTTTCAATTTAAAATAAAAATCATCTATACATGAATCTAAAAAATATAACTTGAGAAAAATGGCCATTATCACATTATACTTGAAAAAAACACTTTAGATAACCCACTCATGGGAAAAGATATTTGTCCAAACCAAGAAAACATGAGAGGTAAAATTTTACTAAAGTGTAATGAAGATGCTAAAGGTATATTAGGGTCCACACATGGTGTGTGTTCCCTCATCAACTCATGTTCATGCCCCTACTCGTACATAAATCACTACACGTTTAGAGCTACATGACATGTTAGTAGATTACACAGTGTACCAAAGCCACCTGGGGTCTTTCCCATGCTCCATGTCCATGTCCATAAATTTCATCACATGAATGTGTACTTTGTTACATGATGTTTCATTATTTATAGGGTTCCTCCCCATTTATCAATACAGGTTTGTGTATATTAGTACATGGAGCGTTCTTGGACAAGTCCCATGCATGGGGTCCTATACATATGCTCCAACACATGGAATGTCTACCAAAGGAATGACAAATGGTGAGCATCATATCCACATAAAATTTTATCCATGACTTCATCAAAACCATAGAAGCATATCTAAAGGTCAATAACATGGTGTGTTTCATTCCTTGCGCATATCGCATCTTTTAGATTTTTCTATAAATGCAGATATGATCATGCTATTCAATATGTTGCTATGATATATACATTTTCACCTCCATACCTCATTAAATCAAATTGGATGCACTTCATTCATTGTTTTTGACCTTCCATTCCCGAAAAAACTAATTACATTTTGGACTAATCAAATTCAAATGCCATGTATTCCTCATTTTTCACCTGTGATGCATAAAATCCAACTAAAAATACTATATCCATGAAACAAAATCGTCAACCCATTAATCTTTTGAATTCATCCCTGATTTTCAAATCCATTTGAAAACTTCATTCCGCAATTAATTTGGGGGTCCAATAGGCCTCATTAACTCCCAAAAATGTCTAAATGAGATCCTAATGGCCAATCGTTGAAGAATACGAAGATGAATTTGGTAGAAAATAACATGAAAATGGTGAAAAAATCATTGGCCATATATTCAGAGACAATGAACCAAAATGGGAATCATTAAGGTGATAAAACTGAATAATCAATTAAATATTGATGCACATCCTCTTGAAAATTATTTCAATTGATATAGATTGATATGTAGTAAGATCATGCTCAAATAATTTAACCAATAAGGATAGAAATCCACAAATTGATGACTCATACATGAATTTGGATTTTCTATCAAATAATAACTTTCAGTATAATTAATAATAAGAATCATTATATTCACTGAAAATCAATTTTTAAGAACTAATTTTTCTTCAATATCAGATCTTGATTCGCCAATAAGAGATAGAAGGATTTCTTGTCAATTATCAACGGTTTATATAGGTAAACATAGTGAATTTTCATAATGTTATATTGATAGAATAATTAATAATAGGTTATTAAATAAAATATATAAATTTAATTACTTATTTTACTAAATAAAAATTCCCATGATCTCTTTGATTCGAACACCTCATGCCATCCTATTTAAGGTCTCACCTTTGGCAAACCTTGTGTTTCAGATGAAACCTTTCATTGGATTTATGATGTATGATTACTTTTTATAGTTATTCAATTTTCATTAAGATACTACATGTGCATAAAAAATATTTATAAATCTTTTATAAAATTAATTTCATGCACACTAGGCCCCAGAATAACATGATGACTTAGCACCTAGTTTCGAATATATTTTGGAAAATACTTTTAAGTCTTGTATGAAAAAAACATATAATATATGTTATTCTCTCCTTCAATAATTTCATTTCAACAAAACAAACTAGACAAAAATCAATGGTTTATGAGATCACATATAACTCCCTTTCTGTAACGCCCCATCCCTATTTTCCCAAAGTCGGTGCATTATTACATAACTTTTTCATGATCACAAATGATAAAGTCTCGAAAGACTGATTAGTTTAGTAGCCTTTCAATAACTAGATACATTAATAAAGGTTACATTACATCATAAAGTAAAAAAACTACAAAAAAATCTTGTATTTATATTCCCTTATACATTCCATTCAGGTCATTCCTAAAATACCTCTTCACATCCTTGGAAAAATGAAAACATTGAAAGGGGTGAGATCAGATTCTCAGTAAGGATAACAATATAGCAGAAACTTTAATAAATAAACAAAACATTTAAGGAAATATATAACTAAAACAAAAGCCTTTTAAACTTTAACTTCAGCATAATATGGAAAAGATAAAATGAAATAATTACATTTATTTATTGAAAAGGATATTCTACTAGTCGAATAATCACATGCAATATCAATAACCAGATTCATAATGATGGAATTCATAATGCTAGACTATCATAACCACGTAGACAAGGGCTCGTTCCAAGACTAAAAATTATATTTTGTCAAGGCCTCATGACAAGACACTATTTTGTCTCATTAGACCTACCAATGCATTGAGGAGATATATCGGGCTCCACATGTCACTTATTTAGTCTAATGCATTCCTCATATGAACAGGTTTAAACATAACATAAAAATTCGTATTAAAACTAGCATACGAAATGTCAATAAGTTCTCCATAAACCATGAATGGTTTAAAAATAACACATCCACAGTCAAAAATATCACAAAACCTTCAATACAATATGGAAGCTTTGTATCATAATAAATCAACTTCAAATAAGCTTAAAATCTATCAAAGGATGATGACATAGATGAAATCAAAACTATTTGAAAGAAATATCTCTTTTTTTAAATCATTTAAAAGTCACATAATTATAAAAGAAAACATTTATATTGAAAATATTCTTATAAGATTGTAAGTGATTCCTTAATGATTTTATAGTGGTGGAAAATAGGCGCACCCGCCGTATAAGTTAAAAAACGACACTGTTACCTTAATTTTGATGAAAAGGTTAAAAGGGACCTTGTTTGGAAAATGACGGAAAGATTCCTTTCAACCCATTTTATAAAAAATATAAAAAGGTTATAAATTACTTTAAACCATAGTCTAGTAAATAGTAAAAAAAATTAAATACATTTTTAAGAATAATGGATGTGGATGATAAAGAGTTCCCAGTAGATAATTACGTTTAAACAACCTCGGATAATGAAGTGATTGGGAAATAAACCCTTACCTTCTACTTTTCCTTAGTTGAGATTAGTATAACCACTTGCATAATAGTTAAATCATCGTTATTAAATTATACAAGAATCGTGTACATAAATATGATATCATATATCATCTTTTAATATTTCTTTCTTAATAATATATTAGTATTATCATCGTTTTGGGTGTTAACTGATTCTTTTTCCTTTATATTATTTGCTATATAAGCCGTGTTTGTTATAGATTGGTTGTATATTATTCATATCCACAATGATATAATGTCCTTAAAAATTAATTATATTTCCCAGATGAGAATTATTCTTGAAGGGATATGATGGGGAAATGAATCTCATCACATTCGTGGAGACGGTAATCCGTATGTACGCATGAACACTACTTCCATTTCATTTTTCATTTTAAAATGAATCAAAACCAAATGATAAATAGGTATATTATTATTCCATTATAATATAATATCTTATATATGTTACTTAAGTTCATTAAAACCATCCTTTATACACTCTATGTATGGTTTGAACGAGTCATATCACTATGAGGGGGCGGTAGTCCGCACTTCCTCAAATAAAATTTTCGCATATATATACAACATGAAACAAATAATAGTATGATATAAAATGGAATTACAGAAGCAGAAATAAAAAATAAAAATCATTAATATCATATTTAATTACAGTTCCATCATAATTACCACCGTGAGAGGTGGTAGGAGATAATTGAACAATCATCATTTTGTGAGGCGTTTGGTTGTCATCCACATAAATATTATGTTATTCACTAATTAGATGGAGGTGTGTGTAAGGGTAGTTAGAATACTTCTCATAACAATATAATAGTATATTTAGGATACTTTTATATTACAAAATAATATAATAAGAAGAGTTTAGGGGTTGGAGTAGTAAAATAAATGAAAATAAGCTAAGAGAAATTGTTACCTTTAATTTGGGTAACTTCCTTTAGTTTGAACCAAAAAGGACTCTTGAAGTGCCTTCTTCCTAAGGTAAGGATTCTAGTAGGAGTAGATTGATGTAGGGAGATTAATTGGTTAGAGTTTGGACGAGCCAAATGGCTTGATAGGTTTGAATAATTGGATACAAGTGGTGTCCTTTTACAAGGGGGAGGAGGGGATCTTTAGGGAAAACATAAAGTATTATTTTATAATATATTTATACTCGGTTTCTAATTGATCCAATGTGGATTATTCAAAGACCATGGTGGGTATGGGTCGAAATTATTTCAACCAATATATTTTAGACAGGTTTGGTACATTATATTAACCTTATCTTTTAGTTTTAACTCTTAGTTAATTAGTTTTACATTTACCATGTCACTTTGTATTTTTATATTATATATTCAATAAAAATTCTATATACATCCAAGAGACCCCAGAGTGGTCCATTAATGATACACCTATCATTATATAAGTCCTTTTGAATAACATTATATTTTTACTAAGATAATATCAATTAATAATAAAATATTTGTTTTAAAAACTCATTTATGTCAATTTTGACATTATTTAATAATTAATTTTTGATAAAGCCCTAACGACTTTATTAATTCGAATAAAATTCATTTATGCAATCCTAACATGTAATATTAACCAATAAAATTATTATATGGCTTCAAAACGTTCAAATTATATTTATTTTTACTTTTATAATACCAATTATTTGATTCATTCATTAATAAGAAAAATATTGCATCATTATTATGTCATAATAAAATTTAATTATTAAATGTATAAAAATTATAAATAAAATACCTTTATTTAGGAAATATTTTTATCTTTCTAATTAATATTTATAATCAAAAATATATCTTGTATAAACCTATTTAAAAATTGTTTTCTAAAAGATATATGCTAATGTCATTTTTGTATTTACTTTAAGTTAATTAATATAAAGTGTCCTTATCACCTACAAGTTGATCCATGGGGTCCCAAAATCAACCCAAAGATTCCCATGGTTGGACAGGTATCAACCAATTGTTTTAGGACACGTTTTAGTGTAATTTAGTATTATTATAATATTATTTTTTCACCCTTTTTTACCGGATTTACCCTTTAACCATGGTAAATAAAATATTTACTGAAATAATTATTCAAAATTTCTAAAAATAATAGTTACTTATTTACACAATTTTGAACTACTAATTATAAATATGGAATCTATTTCTCTAAATTCCAAACAAATAAGTGGAAGAAATTAATTTAAAATTAATTCCCGTTTTTCAAACAAAAAACGTGTTTTTAACAAATAATAACTATCAAAAGATTGACACTTTCTTCTGTCCAGTTTAGATATGAAATTATGTAAAATGACCAAAATAAAATTAAATGGTAAAATTCTAATCTAGTTATACTTTAAAATCACTCAAATCCATAATTTATCACTATTAAATATTTCGATTAAAAAAGTTGTTTTCAATTAAAATTTAGTAATTTTCACTATTCATCAAAATATGAAAGTTATCAGAAAAGTAACAAAATTTTACCCTTTTCTAATTTCAATATTACGAATCCAAAAATGAATTCTATTTTAAAAAATTTAGAGCATTAAACTTTCATTTATTAATTTAAAATTAATTCCTGTATTAAAACTAAAAGACATATTTTTAAGAAATAATAACTATCAAATGTTTGACACTTGATTATGTCCAATTTCAAAGTGAAATTACTTAAAATGACCATCATTGGATTAAATGGTTAAAATATAATCTATTTATACTTCAATACCATTAAAATGTATAATTTAACAATAAAAATTATTTTGATTATAAATGTTTTTTTCAGTTAAAATATAGCATTTTTCACTATTCACCCAAATATGAAATTTATCAGAAAAACACTAAAACATTATTGAAACTAAATTGTTATGTACCAATTATAAAGAAGAATTTTTTTGTCAAATTGAATATATAAAAGTTTCAAATATTTGATTTAAAAAGGCTTCTCTATTAAAAGCCGGTAAAATTGCATTTTTTGAAAAATACTTCTTTTATCTGAAAATGGTTATTTGTTCTTACATTATGTCTAAGAAACTCATAATATGGATTCTAAAATTATAAGGATTATATAAAGCTTAAAATTCAGTTAATACTATTCATAACCGCTTTTGAACGGCTTGTTTGGTAAGTCATGGTGCACTAGAACTCGGTGTTGCGTGTAGTGCAAATTATTGAATTACTTTGAAGAAATAACATACTATGAAATCATGGGATGTTACATTATTCCATCCTTCAATAAATTTCATCCTCCCAATTTGAAAAAAAAATAGAAAATAAAAGGTTAAAAAATAAAATACCTTTGGGAAAACCCACATCTGAAATTAGGATAATAAAATTTAGTCTTAAAAAGAGGAAAAGGGAAATGAAAGGGCAACAACCAAATTATGATATATATTAGGAGAACATTGGTGGAAATTAGAGACATATAATTGGAGAAAAAACATAAATATTTATAGGTAGTGATTGAGGTAATCAATCACAAACCAGTGTAAAATTGAGGGCCTTAAATTCATCAATCTATGATCATTTAAAATACCATCGGTTCAACAAAACATATGGTATTTGGATAACACATTTTTTTGTTTCAAGATCCCTTCACAAAAGTATAAGAATTAATTTCATCATTTAATAACAGAAGAAGAAAAATATATACTTGACAAGTAGAGTCCCATCCTTTAACTATGTTCTACCACAAACTCATCTTTCAATCTAAAAGATAATAGAACTTAAAAATAATATTCTATTTATCCTATTCATGAAGGGTTCAAAAAATAAATTTATAATTCATCTAGTAGAACCATTAAAAAACTACATTATTCAATCCAGTACATCACGTGGGTCAGTGGTAGGTGATACACCCTTGTCTCCCTTCAGTTTTGGGTTCAAGTCTCGTGGCCTTTCCAGACGCGACGGGTTGCCGCCCGACCTCCGGGTTGTCCTTTTTTTGAAAATCCAAAAATAATCTCAAACTAGACTTATCCAAAATACTTCTGTCTAAACTCACAGTCCAAAATTTATAAGGTAGGTAAACAAAATGATTCGTTTTTTCCACGTAATAGCATGTTAACACCTTCATCATTTATTCTTTTAAAACACCGCATCATCTTGAAATACCATAAAACATAATTGAGTACATTCATGACACCTTATTACTCATAGAATATTGGATAAATTTCTTCTATCCAAAAATGATGTAAACTCCTACAATGATTGAATATACAAATCATTAATTAGTTTCAAGGTAGCAAGAATATCCAATATAATTTATCCAAATCAATCATGTATTACTCCAAAATCACTACCTCGGTATCAGAACCATATTATGGTTTATCATTCTCTCAACCATATATTATCCAAACATTTAACCTACTATTGAGTCAATATTCTTTGATCCACACAATCTCAAGTCCTTAATGAAATATTACTTAGTACAATCCATATATACTCTGTAATTATGATAACCATTACATTTTTGATACAACACTCAAATGACATAATTCTCTAATAAAAACGTAAGAACTCTAATCATTCCTCCACATCTGTGGTAGTATCATAATGTGATTGTTATCCAATAGCAGCATTCAGGGCATACTCTGATGATTTGGACATTGGTTCGCATAGTGTCTCAACTCCTTGCAGATTAAGCATTGCACATTTGAAACGTTTTTCTTACCCATGTTGTTACGTACATAGTGTCCTTTTCTCTACACTTATAACAAACACCCATTCCTTTCAGGCAAGTTCCATGGCGTTTCTTCCCACAATTATCACATATTGGAAAATGATTCTTTTCCCTCTTCTGTTTATCCATATTTCTCTCTTCCATCCTTTTCTTCTCTTTCTTCCCTTCAAAGCTGTAGGACACAATGAATTCATTACTTATCTAATTAACACAGGATATTTTTTTCATATATTGAGAATACATTGGAGACTATTTCCCTACTAAATGTAGTCTTAATACCATGAAATATATGATCCTTATTACTCTTTAGATCATACATATTGTTGGAGTTCACATTCCTTCTACTGGGTTCCATTTCTATACAATAGCATAAACTATGATAGTTTTTGAATTGTAAAGAATAATTCCAAACTTGTAAAATACCTAATGTAAATGGAACAGTTTATGGATATAATCCATAATCATAAAAATGTATTCTTTGAGTGTGTATATACTCATAAGCCATTCATAATGGTTTGTAATGAAAATGAGAATTATCCTATGCATATCCCCTGGGAGTGTCATAACCAAGAGTGCAGCAAGGCTCGTTGCCATGCACCAGTTCCCGTTCGAGTCTAGCTCAAAGCTGTGTTTTGGGTTTTATCCCTAGGTACATCTATGTAACGTCTCGGCCCCGGGTGCCACGCAATGGGTGCCCCGAGCCCGGTTCGCCACGTGACCTCAAGCGCATTTCCCCAAATTCTAGAGGCTGCCGACTAGCAGCGAGGACCCAGGTCTGATAGTTGGGAAACTATGCCATCATTTGTCAAAGTGTAGCGTAGCGGAATACCAAATTAGACATACAACAACAGCGGAAGTAGTAAACATACAAAACTAAAATAACTACAGCAGTGGATGTAGACAACAGTATAAAAGTGATGATGCTACATGTTCAAATTCTACGAAAACAGCCAGAACATGTTATACATCACTGTGATAAAACCAAAAGAAAAGTACAGCAAAACAAGTAAACAGCTGGCAGCGGCATCGTGAGCCTAGGCTCGGTCCCATGCCCTCCTACTCCTCAGCAACTGTCAAGTACCTATATAGGGACTCTTGCCTCTATCTACACCTGCAGCAACGTAATCTGTTTGGGCTGAAAAACGTGACCCAAAAAGGGTGTGAGAAATACATCTTAGTAGGCACCCACCAAAGGCCTGTGCTCAATTATGTGTAAAACATGCAACAAGTGTGTAGTAGTAATATGCAACAACTAAGCAGTACTCAAAAGTAACTAACTTAACAGTTAAATTTCCATTTTATTATTCATTTAATTCCTTTAATTTGGTAACATTTTTGTGCTCAATAGCACCAACCCCTCAGGCCAACTAGATCCGTACCCTCAGGCTAAAATAGTAACCACACCCTCATGATTGCCCTCAAGCCATAAAGAATCCAACCCATAGGTATTTCCCTCAGGCGTAACCGAAATTATCACCCTCAGGCTTATGAAGTGTTTCCCTTAGGCACAGAAGTCAAGCCCTCAGGCACGAAATGTTGCCCTCAGGCAGAATAACGACAGCCCTCGGGCTAAAACAGTCACACCCCCAGGCTAATCACAACAACGCCCTCAGGCTAAACAGGTAACTGGTCCATGCCCAACATATCAAAATGCATTAAACAAGCAATTCCTCTAAAGGTAATTCTACAGTTACTACATTTAAGGCATACCCTCGGGTATCCTACCCAAACGGCTAAACAGAGGAACATACCCCTCGGGATTGTCCTCGATCCAAGCAATAATCCCAAACATCATTTTATTATCACCATTTAATCACCTATGCAATTCTAGATATTAAATATAGCAATGGCCTCATCCACACGACACCCCAACATGGGTTCGTGGCATGAAAATTCACAAAAATGCACGACAATTGGAAAATAAACACCAAGACACCTACCTTATGTGCCAACAAACACTATACCCGAACACCGGCTCCAGAAACGCCCAAGAACGGTGTAGATATGACGAAGAACAAAACCCATTCAAACGTTAATAACTTACGTTGGGAGAATAATTAGAAATAACGGTACCAGGAGGAGGAAGGGCTTACCCGTGCGGTTCCAACAAGATCGTCCGAAGCCGAATCGGATTCCAGACGAACTCTCGGCGGAGCTTCAAAGGTCTGGCCTCCTCCTTTGGCTCCAAAATGGGTCAAACGTCTCCTCTTCCAAATGAGGAGGCTACTGCCTATTTTAAGCCGAAAAAACAAATTACACGACATGTACTTCTAAGTACACGGTGTGTAATTCTTTCATTTAACTGCTCATTTGGCGGCACCGGCACTATTCACCTACCGACAAGAGTACTCGACATGTACTCTCGAGTACACGGCGTGTACTGCCTCCCAGCTGGCGGCAACTCCACCGCCTTACCTTTTAACCTTCTGACTGACTACACGGCGTGTAAAGGACCACTACACGGCGTGTAGTTGGTTACTACACCCTTTGTGGCCGGCGAGGATACATGCCCTGTGTACTTATCCCAACACGGCCAAAAGTACACGGCGTGTGGGCAAAGTACACGGCGTGTAGTTTCAAAATTTAGGATTTTTCTCCATTTTTCCATATTTTCTCAAAATCACTTAGGGAAAGGGAAAAGAATAAACCCGTACCTCTAAAACAAGAATCGGGTTCTTACAAACTCTTCCCCTTATGGCAATTCATCCCCGAATTTCCCTTTCGAGGGTGGCAAATAGAAAGCTCAGAACAGCTCTGGCCCCAGAGCACATACATCAGCCTCCCACTCCCAGGTCTCGTCCTGCACTCGGCCATGCTTCCATAGCACCCATACGAGAGGAACTGACTGGCCTCGGAGGACCTTCGTACTCCTACCAACGATACGGATCGGATGCTCCTCAAAGGACGCATCCTACTGAAGCTCAACCTCCTCAGGCTGAAAGGTGTGAGACAGGTCTGAATGGTAGTGATGCAACTGAGACACATGGAAGACGTTGTGTATGGCTCGGTACTGCTGCGGTAACTGCAACCGATAGGCATCCAGCCCGACTCTCTCCAGAATCTCGAATGGCCCCACATACCTCGGTGAAAGCTTACCATGTCTCCTGATCCGTTTGTGTCCCAGCCTCGGCGAAACATGCAAGCATACCTAATCCCCAACCACGAACTCCAAAGGTTGTCTGCGACGATCAGCATAAGTCCTCTAATGAGACTGCACGGTATCCATCTGCTTCCAAATCAATTGGACCTGCTCAGATGTCTCCTGTACGAGCTGTGGTCCCAGTAAAGCTACCTCACCTACCTTTAACCAAAACAAAGGTGATCGACATGGCCTACCATATAAAGCCTCATATGGTGCCATCTCAATAGTTTCCTGAAAACTATTGTCATAGGAAAACTCGACTAAGGGTATATGCTTCTCCCAATAGCCCCCAAAGTCTAGGATGCATGGGCGCAGCATGTCCTCTAGCACCTGTATCGTCCGCTCTGACTGGCCATCTATCTGAGGGTGGTATGATGTGCTCAGAAGCACCTGTGTACCCAGATCCCTCTGAAAACTCTGCCAGAAACGAGACGTGAAGCAGGAATCCCTATCTGAAATGATAGAACGAGGGACCCCATTAAGACATACGATCTCTCGGATATACAGCCTTCTGAGCTCATCCATACCAAAGGTCTCCTTGATTGGAAAGAAGTGAGCTAACATCGTAAGTCTGTTCACAATAACCCATACGACATCATTGCCTCTAGGTGACCTTGGAAATCCCATCACAAAATCCATCGCGACATCAACCCATTTCCACTCCAGAATGGGCAACTGCTGTAATAGCCCAGCTGGTCACTGATGCTCTGCCTTCACCTACTAACAGGTGGAACACCTCGTAACAAAACCATCTATCTCTCTCTTTATACCTGGCCACCAGTACCGATGTCTCAAGTCTCGGTACATCCTGGTAACCCCGGGATGAACATCCCAAGCTGAAGCATGAAACTCCCTCATCATCTCCTCGCGTATATACCATGGAACCCATACACGTCCACGGAAACAAAAAACCTCATCATCGCCTAACGTCCAACCAGAAGGAGGGTCCTCACTTTCCACCGACTCTCGTAGAACAAGGCCTTCTAAAACAGATAGATGCCTCATCCTCACTCTGTCCAGGAGGGTAGAAGTCACAGCTAACAAGGAAAGATAAGTCTGTCCCTAACTTCCATGCACCTCTAGATGCATCTCATAGAACAAAGCCATAAGCTGCCATTCACCACTGGCCTCTTGCACTTCCTGTATCTGAGTCTTCCTACTCAGTGCATCGGCTATTGCATTACCTTTACCAGGTGTATAGGCAATCTCAAAATCGAAGGACTGTAGGTACTCGACCCACCTTCTTTGCCTCAGATTTAGGTCACGCTGAGTAAAGATATACTTGAGGCTTTTTTGGTCGGTGAAAACCACAAAATGATCTCCCAACAGGTAATGTCTCCAACAGTGCAACGCATGCACAATTGCAGCCAACTCGAGATCGTGTGTCGGGTAATTCATCTCATGTGGCCTCAACTGCCGAGACCCGTACGCCACAACTCGGTCACCCTGCATCAAAACGGCTCCCAGTCCAATCCCTGACACATCACAGTAAACCGTATAGTTCTTCCCCTGCTCTGGGAGAATCAGGATCTGTGCTGATGTTAGCCTTCCCTTCAGGTCCCGAAAAGCTGTCTCGCAAGCTTTGGACCAAACTAACTTCACACCCTTCTTAGTCAGACCTATCAATGGTGCTGCTAAGCGGGAGTAGTCATGTATGAAGCATCTGTAGTAACCAGCCAGCCCTATGAAACTTCATATCTCAAACACATTCTTGGGATGCTCCCAGGAAACTACTGCTCTCACCTTCTCTAGGTCCACTGCAACTCCTGCCTCTAAGATGATATGACCCAGGAAGTGAATCTGGTCCATCCAAAAGTGGCACTTCGAGAGCTTAGCATATAGGCGGTGCTCTCTCAGTGTACACAATACGATCTCAAGATGGGTGGCATGGTCTTGTCGAGTGTAAGAGTACTCCAAGATTTCGTTCATGAATACTACCAAAAATGAATCAAGATACGGATGGAACACACGATTCATCAGAGCCATGAAAACTGTTGGCACGTTCATGAGTCCGAATGGCATAACTGTATACTCATATAGACCATACCTACTCTTGAAAGTTGTGAGAGGTATATCAGATGGTCTAATGTGCATCTGATGATATCCGAATATCAAGTCAATCTTCTAGAACACTCGTGCTCCATGAAGCTGATCTAACAACTCATCTATCCTCGATAAGGGATATGGGTTCTTAACCGCCAACTGGTTCAGCTTCCGATAATCCACACAAAGACTAAGGTTACCATCGGCCTTCTTTGCAAAAAGGACCGAAGAACCCCAAGGAGAAGTACTGGGTCGGATAAAACCATTTTACTATAGCTCCTCTAACTGCCTATTAAGCTCCTACAACTCAGGCGTGGCCATCCTATATGGAGGAATGGACACCGGTGCTGCTCCTGGCACAAGCTCGATAGAGAAATCCACCACACACACCAGAGGTAGACCTGAAAAGTCTTCTGGGAATACATCCCTGAAATGATCGACAATTGGAGGGAAAACCATACGACGAGTCCTCTGGTCATCTAGATATAAGCTCGCAATCTAGGATGTGACTCCACCTCTCCCATGATGTTCTGGTCCAGCTCAACTCACCTGAACATCCCACTCGCCCTTGTATAGAAACTCCCCGCCCTCTGGTGATGTGAAACACACCTTGTGACGATAGCAGTCTACAAAGGCTCGAAAGGGAACCAAACAGTCTATCCCGATAATGATGTCATAGCTCATCATCTCTAGGACATAGAGGTCCCAAATGAAGTGACACCCACCAACCTCAAGGGGGAACTCCTTACACTGATGCACACCAACCGTCCTAGTCCCCAACGGAGTGTCTAGCATCAAGATAGCAGAAGAAGTAGAAACACCGAGCCCAAGGCTCTCCACAATGGGTACTGATATAAAACTATGTGTAGCACCCATATCAAAAAAGAACTGAAGACAAGACGGAAGCTACTAGAATAGTACCTCTGACTGTCGATGGTCTAGGATCCTACTCTTGTTGGGTCTATTGCACTGCATATGCTTGACCAGTGTCATGGCCCTGTGACACAGCCTGGCTACCCTGAGCTGTCCCGCCCTGTTGCCTCTGAGGTCCTGGTGTCTGGATACCATGGCCATGACCACCATCTCTGCCTGCACGCCCTGACATATTCCAGTTCCCTGACTGGTAAGAAGCCAGTGGTCCTAATCCCACATGCGGAGTCTGCACAGAACCCCTCTCACTAGCCATTGGTAGAAACTCCCTGTAAAAGTGCTACAGATGACCCATCTTGCCGCAAGCCCGACACTCCACTGGGTCTCGTGGACACTGCGGCCTCTTGTGCCCCTCTCTGCCACACTGGTAGCACTTGATCGGGCCACCTGAAGAAGCTGCATGGCTGGTACAATCACCATGAGAGAAGTCCATCTGCCTATTCCTCTTGCCAGCAGAAATAGTACCAGTGATTGGTACCGAACCGCCCTGGCCCACAACACTAGATTCTCACAGGTTCCTCTCTATAATCAATGTCTGGTTCACAATCGCGTGTACAGTAGGTAACCTGAAAACATTCACCAGCGCTCAGATGTTATACCGAAGACCATCCTCAAAATGTCTAGCTCTCAGCGTCTCATGACCCACTAGCACGGGTGCAAAGCACTGAAGCTCTGTAAAACGAGCAGAGTAGTCCATCACCAACATAGTGCCCTGATGCAGATTCATGAACTCTCGAGCTCTATCTGCTCTTAGTGAATTGGGAAAGAAGAATTCATAGAAGACTGTCTGAAAATCCTCCCACGCCATGTCCCTGTGATGCTCTGACTGGGTGGTAACATCCCACCACCTCTTGGAAGAATCACGTAGCATGTAAGTTGCGAGCTTAACCCTCTGCCTTGGAGGCGACTCAAGATGCTCGAAAATAGTCTTCATCGATCCTAGCCAATACTCTGTAGCTTGTGGTCCTCCATCCCCTGAAAACGTAGGCGGATGTTGCTGCTGACAGATATGCGTCAACTCAGCCATAGATGTGGCAGCCTGCGGTGCTCCCAAAAAGGTCTGCATGAACTGAAATAAGCCTTCACTGAACTGCGCCTCCGTGCCCGTGTATGGTATAACAGCTGGTGCCGCATCTGGCTCTGTTGGTGGATCAACTGGTATCCCATGGCCCACCATCTCTGTTGTATAATCGTCACCGCTCTCTTGGCGAACAACTCGTTGTCGTCTAGGCGGCATGACTCTACAAGGTCAAAACAACGCCTCAGATTCAAGATTATTAAGACTGAAACGAAGGAACCACAAAGGAACAAGAGGAATAAGGTGGTTCAAAATTTGCAAAACAAGACTACATGGCGTGTACACTGACTACACGACGTGTACTTGACTTCCTTTCCCCTGCCTTGGCCCTTCTACATGGATAAGTTACATGACTTCCGTTCTACAAAACTATACGGCGTGTATAATATCTACACGGTGTGTACGTTGTTATTTTCCAACTGCTTGTGTCATCTGTGACACGGATGACTACTCGTCTTTACCACACACGGTGTGTTACACCCGTACATAGTGTGTACACCATGTCGTTTCCCAGCCACACGGTTTGTCCTCGGACAAGACTACACGGCATGTCCCAGAGGTACACGGCGTGTTCTGAAAGAGGTGACACCGGCCCGTGTTGTTAGTTACACGGCCGAGTCCCAAGTCACACTACACGGCGTGCCCATAACTCACACGGTGTATTCAATCAAGGTGTTCACCGACCCGTGTTGTTAGTTACACGGTCGGACTTCGGGTCAACACTACATGGCGTGTACATAAATTACACTACGTGTTTTACCCAATCCCTTCCCTACCCCATGTCACCTCCCACACGGTTTGTGACATGGGAAGAGACTACACAGCGTGTACTCAGGGTACACGGCGTGTACTCAAAAAGTTTATTTTTCTTCCCGAACAGAAGAACATACACGGCATGTATAAAAATACTACACAGTGTGTATACAGGGTTTCCAGACAGTATGCCTCAGAAACTTCTCTGGAACCCAGAAAATACTGAAAACGACACCTAAGTGTCAAATTCCGACCCGTGGGGGCCCATACACCCGACGAATCAATGTTTGACATCTTATTTGTGTTATAAACAATAACCAGTCAATGATCCACCAAATTCCGTTGAATGGGGTCCCATACTCCCCAAATATCGAAGTTTGGCGTCCATTTTATAAACAAGCTCAAACAATAATACCATATCACAAGGTAGGTATTTATCAAGCAGCTATCACAACAGCATGATTTACTAGTACAACAACTATCACAACAACATGAAAATGATAATGCACATAAATGGCATGGAAACTATGCATGGCATGTGATATCTAGCATGTGACTATATGATGCATGAGACGGAATACCCTCATCTCATCGGGTTGTAACTAAATAGAACCCACAGATAAAATATAAACAGCACAATACAAGTGCATCACCCAACGGTGAAAACATATCAAATGTAAAATTGCAAGATCAAAGAATGCAAAGTATGAGTTAGACTTGCTTTTCCCTGTACACGGGTTAGCTATGCCCGGGAACAGCTTATTACCAACTACTGTTCGTCCTAACTCTAACTACGGCTCCAAATAGTAAGTCAAAGAAAAGAAACACCTCTGATACCACTTTGTAACGTCCCGGCCCCGAGTGCCACGCAATGGGTGCCCCGAGCCCGGTTCTCCATGTGACCTCAAGTGCATTTCCCCAAAAACCAGAGGCTGCCAACTAGCAGTGATGGCCTAGGTCTGATAGTGGGGAAACTATGCCCTCATTTGTCAAAGTGTAGCGCAGCGGAATACCAAAATAAACATACAACAATAGCGGAAGCCGTAAACATACACAACTGAAATAACTACAGAAGTGGATATAGACAACAGTATAAAAGTGATGATGTTACATGTTCGAATTCTAAGAAAACAGCCAGAACATGTTATACATCACTATGATACAACCAAAAGAAAAGTACAGCAAAACAAGTAAACAGCTAGCAGCGGCATCGCAAGCCTAGGCTCAATCCCCTTCCCTCCTACTCCTCAGCAACTGTCAAGTACCTGTATAGGGACTCTAGCCCCTATCTACACCTGCAGCAATGTAATCTGTTTGGGCTGAAAAGCGTGACCCAAATAGGGTGTGAGAAATACATATCAGTAGGCACCCACCAAAGGCCCGTGCTCAACTGTGTGTAAAACATGCAACAAGTGTGCAGTAGTGAAATGCAACAACTAACCAGTACACGAAAGTAACTAACTTAATAGTTAAATTGACATTTTATTATTCATTTAATTCCTTTAATTTAGTAACATTTTTGTGATCAACAGCACCAAGCCCTCATGCCAACTAGAACCATGCCCACAGGATAAAATAGTAACCATGCCCTCAGGCTTTCCCTCAGGCCATACAGAATCCAACCCGCATGTATTTCCCTCAGGCGTAATAGAAATTCTCGCCCTCATGCTTACAAAGTGTCGCCCTCTGGCACAAAATCCAAGCCCTTAGAAACGAAAGGTTATACTTAGGCGGAATAACGACATCCCTCGGGCTAAAACAGTCACGCCCTCAGGCTAATCCCAACAATTCCCTTAGGCTAAATAGGTAACCGAGCCATGCCCAATATATCAAAATGCAGTAAAAAAGAAATTCATCTCAAGGAAATTCTACAGTTACTACATTTATGGCATACCCTCGGGTATCCTGGCCAAACCGCTAAACAGAGGAACACACCCCTTGGGATGGTCCTGGATCCAAGAAACGATCCCAAACATCATTTTATTATAACCATTTAATCACCTATGAAATTATAGGAATTAAATATAGCAACGACCTCAGCCACACGACACCCCAACATGGGTTCGTGGCACAAAAACGCACAAAAACGCATGACTGTTAGAAAATAAACACCATGCCACCTACCTTATGTGCCAACGAACACTATACCCGAACGCTGGCTCCAAAAACGCCCAAGAACGGCGTAGATCTGACAAAGAACTAAACCCATTCAAATGTAAATAACTTACGTTGGAAGAAGAATTGGAAAGAACTGTACCAGGAGGAGGAAGGGCTTACCCATGCGGTTCCAATGAGATCGTCCGAAGCCGAATCGGATTCTAGACAAACTCTCGGCGGATCTTCAAAGGTCCGGCCTCCTCCTTTGGCTCCAAAATGGCTCAAACGCCTCCTCTACCAAATGTGGATGCTACTGCCTGTTTAAATCTGAAAAAAACAAAGTACACGGCGTGTTCTTCTGAGTACAAGGCATGTACTTCTTTCATTTAACTGTTCATTTGGCAGCACCGACACTGTTCACCTGCCGACAAGAGTACACGACATGTACTCCCGAGTACAAGGCGTGTACTGTCGTCCAGCTGGCGGCAACTACACTGCCTTACTTTTTAACCTGCCGACTGACTACACGGCGTGTAAAGGACCACTACACAGCGTGTAGTCAGTTCCTACACCCTTTTTGGCCGGCAAGGCTACACTCCCTATGTACTTATCCCAACACGGCCAAAAGTACACGGCATGTGGGAAAAGTACACGGCATGTAGTTTAAACATTTAGGATTTTTCCCCATTTTTTCCATATTTTCTCAAAATCACTTAAGGAAAAGGAAAAGAAGAATCCCGTACCTCTAAAACAAGAACCGGGTTCTTACAATCTATGTCAGAGCTTCCTCTACCTGCTCGTATCCAGACAGGGATGTATTGCTCGGAAAACACACAAAATCTTTACAATACCAAAATTCTAAGAAGTTCTTCTATACTAATACTCAAAGTACATCATAGTTATATGTGTTATAATCAGAGTTTATCTAATTCTATCTTCCAAGGTTTGTGCTAAACTTCCTCTGACACCAACTATAATTCCCTGACCCCAGTTACCCAGAGTCGGTGCATTATTACATAACATTGGCATGATCACAAAAGATCATGTCTCGAAAGATCGATTATTTTAGTATCCTTAGAATTAATAGATAAATTCATAAAGGTTACATTACATCATAATGTAAAAAAACTACAACAAAATCTTGTCTTCATATCCCCTCATACATTTCCTGCAGGTCATTCATAAAATACGTCTTCACATCCAGGGAAAAATTAAAACATTGAAAGGGGTGATCTCAGATGCTCAGTAAGGATAACAATGTAGCGGAAACTCTCACAAATAAACATAAACATTTATGGAAATGTATACCTAGAACAAAAGCCTTTTAAACTTCAACTTCAACAAAATATGGAAAAGATAAAATAAAATAATTTCATTTTCTTGTTCACATGGATATTCTACTAGTCAAATAATCACATGAAATATCAATAACCACTTTAATAATGATGGAATATATAATTCCAGACTATCATAACCACATAGCCAAGGCCTCATACCAAGACTACAAATAAGATTTTGTCAAGGCCTCGTTCCAAGACACTAGTTTTTCTCATGATATCTACTGATGTAGTGAAGAGCTATAGTGGGCTCCACCCGTCACATATTATGTCCAATTCATTCCTCATATGAACAAGTTTAAACATAACATAAACATTAGTATTTAAAATAGAATACGAAATGTCAATACTTTCTCCATAAACCATGAATGGTATAAAAATACCACATCCACAATCAAACATATCACAAATCCTCCAATATAATATGGAAGTTTTGTATAATAATAAATAAACTTCAAATAAGCTTAAAATCAATCAATGGATGTTGACATAGATGAAATCAAAAATATTTGAGAGAAATATCTCTTTTTTTATATTGTTTAAAAGTCACATAATTAGAAAAGAAAACATTTAATTTGAAAATATTAATATAAGCTTGTAAGGGAAGTTTCAACAATTTTATAATGGTGTAAAATAGCTGCACCCACCATATAAGTTAAAAAAAGACATTATTACCTTAATTTTGTCAAAAAGGTTAAAAAGGACCTTGTATGGAAAATGACGAAAAGATTCCTTTCAACCCAATTTATAAAAAGTATAACAAGGGTATAAATGACTTTAACCCATAGTCTTGTAAATAGTAAAACTATTTTGAAATACATTTTTTATGAAACATGGATTTGGGTGATAAAGAGGTCCCATTAGATAATTACGTATAAACAACCTCAGATAATGAATAGATTGTGAAATAAACCCATACCTTGTACTTTTCCTTGGTTGAGGGTAGTTTAACCTCATTTACATTAGTTAAATCATTGTTATTAAATTATAAATGAATCATATACATATATTTGATATCATATATGATCTTTTAATATTGCTTTGTTAATAATATTTTAGTATTATCGTCGTTTTGGGTGTTAACATATTCGTTTTCCTTTACATGATTTGATACATCAGACATGTTTGTTATGGATAGGTTGTATCTTATTCATATCCAGAATGATATCAAGTCCTTAAAAATTACTTTTAATCATCAAATTATAATTTTTCTTGAATGGATATGATGGAGAAATGAATCTCATCACGTTCGTGGAGACGATAATCCATACGTACGCACGAACACTACTTCCATTTCATTTTTCATTTTAAAATGAATAAAAACCAAATGATACATATGTAGGTTATTATTCCATTATAATATGATATCTTATATATGTTACTTATTTTCATTAACACCATCCTTTATACATTCCATGTATGGTATGAGCGATTCATATCACTTTAAGGGGTCGATAGTCTGCACTTCCTCAAATGAAATTATCGTGTATATATACAACATTAAACGAATAATGGTATTATATAAAATAGAATTAAAGAAGAATATATATAAAATAAAAATCATTAATATCCTATTTAATTATAGTGCCATCATAATGGCCACCATGAGAGGTGGTAGAAAATAATTGAACAATCATCGTTTCGTGAGGTGTTTGGTTGCCATCCACAGAAACATTATGTTCTTCACCCATTAGATGTAATTGTTTGTAAGGGTAGTTCAAATAATTATCATAAATATATCCTAGTATATTTATTATAATTTTTTTTTACAAAATAAAAGAATAGGAAGATTTTAGGGGTTGGAGAATTAAAATAAAATAAAATAAGCTGAGAGAAATTGTTACATTTAATTTGGGTAACTCCCTTCGGTTTGAACCAAAAAGGACTCTTGAAGTGACTTATGCCTAAGGTAAGGCTTCTAGGAGGAGGGTAGGGATGTAGGGATATTAATTGGGAAGAATTTGGACGAGAAAAAAGGCTTGAGATGTTGGAACAATTGGTTAGAAGTGGTGTCCTTTTATAATGGGGAGGAGGGGCTCATAAGGAAAAACATAAAGTATTATTTTATAATAAATTCATATTCAGTATATAAGTGATGTAAAGTAGATTATTCAACGTCTAAGTTTGGTATGATTCATAATTATTTCAACCAAAATATTTTAGACAGATTTGGGTCATTATATTAACCTTATCTTTTAGTTTTAACTCTTAGTTAATTAGTTTGACATTTACCATGTCACTTTTTATTTCTATATTATATATTTAATAAACTTACTATATAAATCCAAAATACCCCCAAGAGGTCCATTAATGATAAATATTACATGATATAAGTCCTTTGAATGATCCTTAGATTTTACAAATATAATATAAATTAATAATATAATATTTGTTTTAAAAACTCGTTTATGTCAATTTTGACAGTATTCAATAATTGATTTTTGTTAAAGTCTTAACAACCTTATTAATTCTAATAAAATCAATTTATTCAACAATAAAATTTAATATTAACCAATAAAATTATTTTTTTGGACCAAAAATTTCAAATTATATTTATTTTAACTTTTATAATACAAATTATTTGATTTTATCATTAATAAGTAAAATACTCCATCATTATTGTGTCATAAATAAATTTAATTATTCAATGTCTAAAAATTATAAATAAAATACCATTATGTATGAAAACATTTTATCTTTCAAATTAATAATTATAGTCTAAAATATAACATAAATAACCCTACTTAATAATTGTTTTTCTAAAAGATGTTTTCTTTAGTCATTTTTGTATTTACTTTAACTTAATTAATATAAAGTGTCCTTATCACCTACATGTGGCTCCATGGGGTCCCAAAATCTACCCAAATATTCCCATGGTGGGGGATGTATCAAAAAATTGGGTTAGGACACGTTTTAGGTTAATTTAATGTTATTATAATATTATTGTTTTACCCTTATTTAACAAATTTACCGTTTAACAATTGTAAATAAAATATTTACTGAAGTAATTATTCAAAATGTCTAAAAATAAAAGTTAAATATTTACACAATTTGGACCTCCTGATTCTAAATATGGAATCAATTTCTCAAAATTCAAAACACATAATTGGCAAAAATTAATTTAAAATTAATTCTCGTTTTCGAAACAAAAAGCGTGTTTTTAACAAATAATAACTATCAAAAGATTGACACTTTATAATATCCAGTTTAAATATGAAATTATGTCCAATGACAAAAATTGTATTAAATGGTAAAATTATAATCTAATTATACTTTATTAATAACTCAAATTAATAATTTATCACTTTGAATTATTTCAATTAAAAATGTTGTTTTCAATTACAATTTTGTAATTTTCACTATTCATCAAAATATGAAAGTTATCAGAAAAGTACCAATATTTCACCCTAAGATAATTTCAATATTCAGAATCTAGAACTGAAGTGTATTTTACTAAATTAAAAACATAGAAGTTTTAATTATTAATTTAAAATTAATTCCCGCTATTAAAACCAAAAGGCGTATTTTTAAGAAATAATAACTATTAAAAGTTTGACACTCGATTGTGTCCAATTTTAAAGTGAAATTACTTAAAATGACCATAATTGGATTAAATGGTAAAAATATAATCTATTTATACTTACATACCATGAAATTTTATTAT
This sequence comes from Viscum album, assembly GCA_963277665.1. Lineage (NCBI taxonomy): Eukaryota > Viridiplantae > Streptophyta > Magnoliopsida > Santalales > Viscaceae > Viscum > Viscum album. The sequence continues at coordinate 1,915,874,754 of OY728148.1, read as the reverse complement.
TTAACAATATAAATTACTTTGATTAAAAAATTATTTTTCAGTTAAAATATAGTATTTTTCACTGTTCACCAAAATATGAATGTTATCAGAAAAAAATCAAAACATTATTGAAACAAAATTCTTATGTCCTGATTCTAAAGAAGATGTTTATTTTTTCATATTTAATATATAAAAGTTTCAAATATTGGATTTGAAAATGCTTCTCTATTAAAAGGCGGTAAAATTTTATTTTTTGAAAAATACATCTTTTATATGAAAAAAATGTATTTGTTCTTACATTATGTCTAAGAAAATCATTGTCTGGATTCTAAAATTATAATGATTATATATTGTTTAAAAACCAGTTAATAATATTAATAATCACTTTTGAATGGCTTGTTTGGTAATTCATGGTGTGCTAGAACTCGGTGTTGCGTGTAGTGCAAGTTATTGAATTACTCTGTAGAAATAACATACTATGAAATCATGGAGTGTTACATTTTCTTCAATGATCCCTCCTACATTCTCCCATTCTTCTATATAACAGAAACCAAAGGGGTGATCTTTCCTTGTAGGGTCCTCTCTTGAAAATTCTAGATCATAACTGAGTTATCTGTTAATGTCGCCACTTCTCTGATGTTCGTCTCACTCGAAACAATAATGTGTGATGGTTAATTCTCATATATCCACATATATGACATGGGTAAGACATTATTATCCCACTCACAATATGTGGGTAGGGAGAGGAAATAATAAATCTCACCAACCCACTATAAAATCTTGAATGGATCAATGAACCTCTAGTATATATTTCATCCCTTGAAGAATTTCGGCAATCCTCACATTGTAGTGACTCTTATGAAAACCTGGTATCCCTTCATGAACTCTATGATCATATAATGTCAACCTCTCTAAGATTTCAGACTTCTCTGATATATCCTCATCTACACGTATATGACATGTAACATCTCATTCATCACCAGAAAGATCTCAAGAAACACAATACACGAAAATATAATATATTTATAGTAGAAGGGTGAATTTATTAGTCCCATGTACAGGGAATTTAAAGGTTCCATGGATATAGTATAGTGGTAGCTATTGCTGAACTAAAACTCAACCATGGGTATGTTATCCTCCCATCCCTATTAAAATTCCAGCACTAGGTACCTCATTATATATTCTTACACCTTGATAGTGCACATTTGTTTTCCATCTATCTAGAAGAGGAAGGTTTTACTCATCCTCATCTTGTTCTTGAATGTCTCCAATAGGTCTCTCCACAATTGTGTTGTGAACCATTCATCAGGGTTTGATATAAGAGTCTATGTAAGCCCATGAATGTGAAAAAACTTATATATATCCATCTTTCCAAAAATATGCACTGAACTCTACCCCCTACTAATAAATAAGTTTTATGACTTCTTGATTCATTAAACTATAAAAAAAATGGAATCATGCATCTTCACATTTAAATTGCATCCTATAAAAAAATCCATGGATATGCCACCCCATTTCCACTCTAAGATCTCATGGGGTTAAAAAACCTAATAGAACCCAGTGCTCAGACTTCACATGTTGATAGATGAGGTTTCAATAGATTATCGTGGTCATGCTCTCTCTCAGGCTGTCATAAAAAAAACATCTTCTACAGGTTTATGTGTGTCATTACAACTGGTATTCACAAGAAAAAGAGAAGTTTGATGCTCTCTCATCACCTCCCCGTTGTATTGTGACTATTTCCATTGTATGTCCCTAGAATAGTGTGACATGATTCCTTCCTTTCAAAATTAAATATGGAGAATATCATGAGGATATTTGGCCACATAATAACTTATAGTAAATGTTTCCCATTTTTTAATCTTTAACACACTCTATAATTGGAGAACTCAACACCATCAACTGAAAAAAATTATCTACCCTCCTCCTCATTCAGGGATTGATGCAATGAATCCAACTGCTCATCCAACTCCAACACAAAATGATCATGGTGCATTCTTCTATGTGAATATGATACCATGTTCCCTTTCCCAGAACTATAGAAAATCATATATTCATAGTCTTATATGAACTCCATCCACTTACATTGTCTTTGGTTTGAATCACTATGTGTGAAGAAATAACTAAGACTCTCATGGTCTTGGAAAACCACAATGTGCTCAACTATAACATAGTGCCTCAATATCCTCAAGAAAAATACTACTACCACAAGCTCAAAGCCATGTCTCATTTAGTTTTTTTCATTTTTTATCAACTTTAATGGCCCATATTTGCTAATTTCCTAAAATATTCACATAAAACAATGAGTCCTTTTCCCAAGGCATATCAATACGAAATGACCATCATTCCCTCCTCAGGTGGTCCCAACAAATGATATCCCATCATTCGTTGCCTAAAATACTTGAAGGTATACTAGAACTGATTATCTTAGGTAAAAATCTTCCATTTCTTTATCAGGGTGATCAATGAATCTTCAATCCATGATATGTCTACCACAATACTCCATTAGTACCCCACCCATCCAAGAAACATTTTCACGTCTAATAGGCTCTTATGTGGATTCCAAGAGAGAATGACATTGATATTCACTAAGTTCATGGTTCAACCATGATAAAAATGAAATCCCCTAGAAAGAGACTGCATGAATCCAGAGTTGGAGCTTCAAGATATTACCATATATTTGGTGCCCATGAAAAAAATATAGACCCATCATCAAGTTCCCTTCAAGATCCTATTTAGATTCATCTATTATATGTATGTAATCAAGGAAGTAAATAAAAAAACTACATAATTGTGACTAGATGATTAGTTTAATCATAGATATAAACATGGAGGGGTTATTCATAACACCAATGTGAATCACCATGAACTCATAGTGTTCATAAAAAAATAGAAAAAGAGAGATTTAGAATATCATACCCATTAACTCTCCACTTTTCATAGATAAACCTGTGACTGATCTTCTTTATCCTACTCGCATCAAATTAATGGTCAAATAGGTTTTCAATAATCAGAGAGTGGTACTTTATCTTTATTGTGTCATGGTTCAGGAGATGTTAATACACCGAAATAAATAAGATCACCTCCTCCTTTTTCAGGAACAATGCTATTGAAAATTTGTGGGACAGAATGATCATGAAAAAATAATTATCTCAGATGAATTACATCAAAAAATTAGATTCATTATATCAGTTGGTCCCATAAAATAAGCCTCATAACATATAAGAGTGGTCCTAGAATTAAATTAGATACAAAACTCCATCTCCTACCATGGAGTTAGTCCTAAAATGTCATCAGGTAATATTTCCATAAAATATTCCATAATTGAAGTAATCCATCTTCATGCATGGCCAACAACATGAATGGTAAACTCTCTAAATAATGGGTTATAGGCTTCATCCTATTATTCAAAAAACCCACTTATCCCACTATGAGATCTCTCTAGCACACAAATTTGAATATTATCCCATTATTGTAAGGAAATTTAACCATCTGTAGTGAAATTAAATATAGGCTCAGACAATGGAAATCCAACTCATACCCAAAATTTTTTCATATATTTCAATATATTTTAACAAAAAGTTCCCATGGGAACCTCTCTCCTCTAAGAGATATATCACAGCGCTGGTAGATAAATGGTTTAGAAGAAGCATTCCTAGTAAGAACCTCAAGATCAAGCATCTAGGATAAATCCCCAACTATTAGCTCTGTCTCTCGTACTGGGAGTATAGTGATGAAGGAATGAATCACACATGTTTTTACTAACACATATGAAACATTATAATAAAGAAAGATCTACCTCTAAACATCTCGTATGTCATTGGGTCATAAGCCTCCATAGAATACAACTGTCTATGACCCCAACTCCCATCTCTATGAGCCGATCATATGACACCTAGTCATGGTGGAGGAAGGATATCAATGTATCATCCACCACCCATAGATCATCTTCTTGAAGCTTCACATTTTTCGTTTCCATCTCTACCTCCCTTGTTGGTCCCTTCCCTCACATTGGAGAACCCTAATCATAGTGTTTACTCTTAAATGGTAGTCTATTAGCTATCTACATGTGATTCTCATCATGATGGGTAGGGGAATCATAAGCCATGTGGCATCTCCCATTAGATGTGTACCACCACCCGTATATGGGAATTCATGGTCCTATTTGTGGTCCTTGTGAAAAATAATCACAATCCAATGTCTAGTCAATTAGAGGTCTCATTTTATGTGATCCAAATTGACTAGAACCTTTTAGATATTGTAGAAGAGCCATCCCTATAATGGCCATTACCATCCTTAACTACCTAGCATCCCACTGAAAAGATTCCATCAATCAACAGTACCTTCTCTAACACCACGATATAGGTTGGAATGCAAACGTGTACTACACATTCCTGGATATCTATGTAGAGACTATGCTCAAACATCAATTATCAGAAATATCTTTCTTGGATCATATTTTGGGAGTACCACATATGTGCTATGAACCATGACGCATACTCAACTACTATCATCCCTATGACCCGAATGAATGACAAACCATTAGTAACTACACAAATCATGACTCTATATTATAGGGGATAATGACTACCACTATAAACAATATCTCACATGATATTCTTTTTCTTAATGTACCTGTATGAACTCACCCAAACAAATCAATGTGGAAGTGTAGAATAATAATAATAAAGATATGTAGTACCTTGAGTATAATTGTGAATGTCAAAAAAAGTAGGTTGTATTAGAGTAAGATATTGTAAAATGAAAATTAAAGGGAAAAAATACATGGAAAAACAAAATGATTTCCCAAAATTAAAAACTCATAAAAGTAAAATGTTGTGAGAGCCTAACTATGGATCAGTTAATTCTGATTGGTGTATGGGATCCAACACACCAATTATCCATATTAACCTATTTAGTCACCACTAAAATTGCTATCATCTTCATAAGACATGATGCGTGCATGAAAAGACCGTGCATGGGTGTGTATATACAATCCCAGTATGACGTCCCAAAAGTTTATGGGAGACTAATAATAGATAATATAACAATAGAAATTAGATAAATCAACCTAAAGAGTAATATTAAATAGAACCCAAAAACACTTCTATATATATATATATATTCAAACAAAATAAACCCAAATTAAAGGGATGGAGGATATATATCTCACAGAATACACATGGAATGAGTTCAATATTTCAAAGAGGCAGTAAATGAGGTTCATCATATCACACATCAATCTGAAGATGTAATCATGTAGAGGGATCATGACTTACAACTATTCCTTGCCATCAAGGGGTAAAATCTCTAAGAAATGGGATCATTCCTTTGTATTCGAGGGGGTACCACTCAGAGTGAGGTGGACACAAACCCTATCCGGTAAGGGGTATTACTCTATAGATAAAGGACATGTGTTTTAATGTTGTTTGGGAATAACTCAAGATATAGAGGAACCACACCCTAATTCAACAAGGGTTACAAATTAGTAGATATGTGACCCCTATATTGAATGTCAGGGAGTAATAATCAGTAGATATAGTACAAAAACACACATTCAAATGGGGTAATAATATGTAGATAGAGGACTAATGCCATAGTATATCAGCAGGTTCCTCACAAAAGATAGATAGTGAACCCACAGACTAGTCCATTAGGGGGTAACACTTTAATGATATTTCCCAATAAATACTGTCATAGAGATACACATAAATAATCTACACACTCATAATATATCGAAATATATCTAAAAATCCACTACATGTTACAAATTAAAAATATATGTAAAAAACTCATGATAGTAAACTCACAGGCCTTAATACGAGTCAAAAAAATTGATATATGAGAAATAATTTTTATCACAGAATGAATGAAGGGGTACACGAAATGTAAGGTAACCCACACAACATGTGGTCTAACATATAATTCTATACATGTTCTGATATAAGCATGGATCAATGCAAGTGTATAACAACATGGAGTATTGTTGTACTACACATCGTTCTGCATCCACTCGAGGTCCTGCTCATGCTCCATGTCAATGTTTGTGTATGTCTTCCTATGTTTTTGTAATTTGGTAAATAACATATCCTTATATATAGTGTTCGGCTCGGGGTCTCCATCCATGTACATTATATTGGTTCAAGGTGTGTTCATGAAATGTTTCCTGCTACACGGCTAGTCTAACCAGGGAAGAAACCATGACGTGTAGCCTTGCCACAGAGTGTTTCATCCTTAACAATCAAAAAACCATAGTGTTAAAAATAAATTAGAACTACATTTTTTGGGTTCATAATTATACACATATTCTAGTAAGGTTTGTTTTCAAAACAAAAATCCATTATTTGTATTCATGATCTTACTCCACCATGTCATTCAAATCTTTGTGGCCACCCGAAATCATTATTGTGGCCATCAATTAAACATTAAAAACCATCTATTTTTATAATAATAATTCCCTTCTTATCCAATTCAATCCAAACTCCAATGCACTCCATACTCTTCACTTCTTCCATGAGAAATCATTCTTTATATTGTATATCCATGAATAAATCACATATATTCAGTGATTGTATCTAATTCATCATTGATTCACCAATCCATTGGTCTCATGTGATTCTCTCACGAATCTGGGGGTCTAATTGGTCTATGTACCTCCCAACAATATCGAACAACGATCTCATACGCCAATAAATAGAGGATCTAAATATGAATAGGGAGAAAAACGCAATTACAAAGGTGAAATGACCATTATAAAAGTATTTGGATATTACTTATATAAAGAAAATATGATGATTTGTTACATACCAAACATCAAACAATATTCCCATTGATTTTGGACCTCTCCAAACAAGTTTTCATTTTCTACATTTAAAAAAATCCACATTTTTGAACAAAAAAGGTTAAAATATTCATCATAAGATTATGAAACACTTATGATGTTGTGTCTCTGCCCATCCAAACATAAGGTATTTTTTAGATTTAAATGATTCTTCCCCTGTAATAGCAGATCCATCACTACGAATTCTGAGTAATTCATAATTGATGAATTTCACAATTAATTCTTTAAAAACATCCACATTATTCAAATTATTCATATCTTATATATTATGTGAGTAAAACAAACATTAAACAATCTAGAATCATTCTTCTTTTGTACCATTGAGATAAGTTTCCATAACAAGTATTTTTTTCCCTTTATCTTCCATCATATCCATCTTTTGGGAGTTTTTATAAAAATGTTTTTTGCTAGTAAAAAAATACATTCTTTATTAATATTTTATGGTTTTTCACAAATTTGAAAATTACTTTCTATTGGATGGAATCTATTTTAGACATTGTAAAAACATTCTCATGATTCCTTCATTAAGTGGGATAAATCCCCATCATATGTTTATTCGAATAAGTCATGGTATAATTTTAGTTTCCTCGATTTAGCCAACACATATATTCTATATTTCCAAATATTCCATAGTACATGATGTATGAATACAAATTATATTTTCCTCTTTAACATCAATAATATCTAGAGTTTAAATTTTTTTATACAACATTATTACTTTCCACAACATTACATTATTGAGAACAAGATGTTTTTCTATCTTTTAAATTATTCTTCTTCAACCTGGATATCCTCTCATCTTTAATAGAATCACAAGTAGTTGAAACATTTGGTTTTGATATTTCAATTTTTGAAACTTAAGAATATTTAACTATATTAATTTTTCTTATAAATATAATTTCCACAACAGTGTTTCTCTTATGAACATTGTCTTTTCCCTACCATTTTATAAAGATATGTTTTGTTTAAATTTCATAGATTGAGCCATATCGTATCTTTCCAAAGTGTTTGGAATATAGTTTTTTAAACCTGTAACTCCTCAATAGTATTTAGAGTCTTTTATAGAAATTTTTTTAATTCTTCATCCTATAATTTTATTTCAGTTCATGTTGTTCAATCATATTATTTTATCATTCAAGATATTTCATCAAATGACCGATATATACTACAAAATTAGAATTTTATCGTAGATAAATAATTATCTCCATTCGGTAGAACATTTTTTTTTTCAACAAATTCATTTTTATGTCAAGTATTAAAATATTTAAAATAAATTCTTCCAGATCTCTTTTCAATGAAAATTCTAACTAATTTTGTACTACATTAGAACTACTTATTGTATAACCTTCCCAATCATCAGTATTTACATTTCAAGTAAATGTGTTTTCTACCAAAACATTCATTTAAGTTATAATTTCACTTTCATCATTTTCATCATCTGCAGAAAAAAGACATATCCTTAAAGATTTTCCATTAGAAATGTATTTTGATTTGTCAATAAGTTTCATAAAAAACCTTATTTTCCTTCTTTCTTCTTCATCAAATTCTTCTCTATCATTACAATAAATGAAATTATCTGAAAATGACCATCATATATACTGATATTTATTTTTAGGTAACATTACATTCTACATTACTATAACTATTTCTCTTTTTTTAGAAAATAAGGAACATAATTCATTAAAATAAATTTCTAACCTCTTATTTGATATTTTATTCAGCAACATCTACAACATTGTGAATCTTAATTGATTTTACATTAATGATTTCTTTGAAAGATATTTGTCAATCATCTTTTTCTTTTTTTTTCTTAAAAATTTCACTTATCATTTAATATTTTATAGGTTGGACGTGTAAGTCATCCAATGATAGAGTTTAGGGATCCCTATCTTCCAAAACTGAAACAATGGCATCAACGTTGTCCACAATAATTTTAGGATATTATCAAAAATAGTGGATTCTTATAAATTCTGAACAAGATGTCTTATGGTTATTAAAATATCATTAAACCTTTTAAATTAGTTTTTAATAGATTCAAACTCACCAATTTTTAGATATTAGAACCCCATAATGAATATTTATAAATTTTCCTCCCCCCCATCAAATTTCCTTAATATATTATTTTTTAAAATTTTCCAAATACCGTTATTAATTTTGACTCCATTTACAAAAATTAATTCACATTTAGATAGTGGGTAAATCAATTTTATCCATTCCCTAATTGTATATATTTTTCTTATTTGTATGTGTAGGAGTAAAAGTCTATTGATGTTGAGAAAATATATCTATAACATCTTCAAAAACAAAAAAAATAAGAGGCATATGTTATGGAAACAAGGTATATTTTAATATATTTTTTCTTTAAAAAAATGGAATCCTTTTAATATTCATAATGTTCAATCTATTTATAACAACTTATCATCAAGCACATAAAAACTTAGTAAATGATGGGATTCTATACCAATGATACTAATTGAAAAGACCCATATAGGATAAATTTAATCACTAATATAAGTAGGGGGTAAATAATTTATATATGTTTCCTTTTATGATTACATTATTAACAACCTTCACCTTCTGTTAATGTCATAAAAAATTTTCTAGAAAAAAAAATTAAAAAATAACCCTAGTTACACAAGTATTTTCAATGTTCACTAATAAATAATATGACATTTTCTTTTACATTGTTTTGAAACAATCAAATACAACAAAATCCACTAAAATAAAATCATTTTCTGTAGATAAAATTAGTAGGAAATATCCTTAATCATGAATAGAACTATTTTAAATAAAATAGTGAATTTTCTTATTATATCAAAAAATATTTAATTATATTTTTTAAAATTTTAAAAAAACATCCCTAATAAGTTTATAACATTATCACCATGCTACATCGAAAACATTATCTTTTTTTTATTTCAATAAAAAAACATATCACATTAATAAAAATTAGTAGGTAAGAACATTATCACTATACATCACATAAAAAATAATTTGAATCCTCGTTCTGATTCCTCAATATTATTCTTTAATATAAAAACAATTCTTATTCCTCGAACCTATTATTTATATTGATTTGATGAATCCTGGCCACTACTGATCTAATCAAACCATTATAGACCCCAAATTCACTGGCCACACTTTCTCAGATCACAACATCATTTTCTACAAGTTATTTTCAAAATAAATTTAAATTGATCCACTTTTTAGTAAATTAATATTGTTAAAGTGTGTCGTACTTTCAACCATTTATAAATTTTTCCTGAAAATAGAAAATGTCGTCACCTAAAACCGTTTTTTAGATCAAAAAAATATTAATCGCAATAAATTGGGTTATTCAAATAAAATATTTATAAATGAATATAAATGCTTCTGGATTTTTATTTATTATTCATGAATTATCTAGAAAATCTTACATCCCAAAAAATTTTAGAAAATATTTTAAAAACTGATCAACCTAAAAAATGATAGTCCAAAATACCTCAGTCTAAAACACTATTTCCATTACTATTATCTTGACCAGATTTAGAACAATTCAAACACAAAATTTAACACCATCATCCTCAAAAAAACATAAATTGTTTTTTCATAAATAAAATGGAACATATAAAGGCTTTAAAACCCAATATAAATTTCTTATAAAAAAATTTACTTGTAACACCTTTTCACCTACTTTATTCATTATTTTCAACTACTTATCTGATGAAACTATATCTAATGACACTCAGCATCTGATGACATATCAAGGTCTGTCAGATCATCTGATGAATTGGTATCAACATCTATTATAATGGACTTTTCTATGATGCTCACTCAATGGAATGACCACTGAATCTATTTCAAAAACTCATCTCATTCACAATCAACACATCTGGTCCACCCTATATAATTTAGATAGTACATTATTTTTCTACTGATCAGACGCTTCATCTGTTGCCTTATCAGTTCAAAATGATTTCCTTCTAGATTAGTACCTATATTAAGATCATTTTTTCTGTAATGTTGAAACTGATGGTTATTTAGGTGGAAAAATTAATTCAAGTGATTGGCTAACCAAATGAATCTATCCATCCAATTAATCATCCGATCAGAAATTTTCAAAAGATTATATCTTCATCAAATTCTAACAACCATCCTTTACACATCTCATAAATATGGTACTTATCAAGTAGATAACCTCTGCATTGAAAACATACATTTCATAAGACACCAAAAATTATCATTTCTTTTTTCATCCAAAAATAACTATTTTTATCATGAATGCATCATGATCTATAAAATATTTAGATAGACATAGTGTCATAAGATTTAGTTATTTTAACCATCTGAAATTAAATTTTATATCTCACACATCCCATTATTCCATTCCGAAAAGCATCAATCCAAAATAATAATTTTGGAACAATTATACTCAAAAAAATCTTCTGAATAAAAATGATTAATTAAAAAACATTGTTAGAAAATATGGATATGATAATTTATATCCTATAAATCATCATTTGATCACCAAAAAAAATAGTGTATGATTATTTCTCATAATGAAAATAACTAACATCTTAAGAAAATGGAAACATTCATCAATCCAAAAAACATTTCTAACCAACTTGGACATAAGAAATACCCATCTTCAATTAATTCATATATTTAAAATTCCTTGATTTTACATGGTATTAGTTTTTATTTCTTTTTACATATTATATAAGCATTTTATAGTTATTCCTTATGGAAAACAAGATATCCTAGAATAAATTCCAAAAAGAATTTCAGTTATCGGTATAGATATTTTTCCTTCATTAATCTTATTTGATATGTGTTTCAATAGTATTTATCTTTTCCATTAATTTCTCTACATGTTTTGGGGATACTTTATTATTATCTATAACATCATCCAATTATGTTGGTGTATAACAAATCATTCATATAATTATTTATAAAGTGTCATCTTATTACGTTAATGGAAGATATTTTTATTGTAAACATAAACAAAATTTTAATATTGATATCAAATAAAGTGAAATTATTGTAATAAGGAAACAAAAATGTATTCTTAGGATTGGAATGTAAATTTTGAATTCTATTCAGTTTGACAGTGATAAACACTTCTCAAATGTAGCTCGGTATCAAGATCATTCTGAACACATTTTTATAAATTTATTCATAAAATGTGGGTCCTAATTAGACACAGCATAAAGAAGATCACCATGAATTTTTACATCATCATTATTATAGAAACTTAAAGTAAATCACTGGAAAATATTCTCTAAATGAATTTAAATATGATTATTTGGTTTATCAGTCAATAATAACCCAAATAACATCATACTTTCTTGGAGTATTTGGATATAATTTAAAAAATTATAGAGTATGTTCATCCCATTTCCATTTAGAAATAATTCAGGTATTGATAAATATTTTAGTATGATGTCAATCTATCATCAATAGTTGATATACCAAATATCTTAACACAGAAGAATAAATTTCCTGATTTTAGTTAATTCCTCCAAACAAAATTTGTGTAAATCCTCAACATGTTGGTCTGACAGGGGCATGTATATAAATCCTACCTATTTAAATCATCCAATAATTATAATCCTAGGATTCATATAGGGTGAACACAAATCATCTTTCAAAATTTTAAAACAACATATTCTTATAAAAAGTTTTCCAATTTCCCATTATTCAAAAATTTAATTTTTTTTAGGAATATTCATCATCTATCTTAGAACATTTTATCTTTTCCAATAATGATGGTTTGGTAATCATTTGAGAAAATTGTGATGTTTAAACATCATTAATAATCCCCATATCAATATTTACTAGTTCTATAAACATTGGATCCCTATTATTCATCATTTTTTTGAGACAACCATGATACTATTTTCTTAATTCATATGCTACCTTATTTTCCTTCCCCTGTTGGTAGTGTATTATAAAATAACAATCCTTGAGTATCTCGGCCCTTCCCTTTTGCCTTAGGTTGAGTTATTGTTGTGAGAATGTGTATTTAAATCCCTTTTAAATTAAATATATTTAATATCTTTTACCATATTCATACTTTCACCATATCATCATTGAAAATTTATGGTATCTAACTCAAGATGATGAGTTTAATTTAATTTTTCATGAGTTTTAAAATTCCATGATCTATATGAAATAGCTATATTATTATCCACACGAAAACATCCAATTACATTCTTCAATGCATAACCATATATCATAAACCCACCATTTACTAATGGTAGAGTTAGGAAATGTGCTTTCACAAATTCCCTATTAAATTGTGTAAAAAAATCTTCACATTCCTTTTTTCAAATAATTTTAACGATTTTATGAGTATATATTATTAATATGTGATATTATTAAAAACACAATTTAACATATCAGTAATACTAAACAAAATCACAATTAAAATACATACCAATGTTATTTTTTTGGTATAGTCCAATCATGGAATTCCTCTCTCTTTCCAGGATCAAATGAGATTCCATCAATGGAGAGAATATAAACATGAAATTTATCTTTTTGAATCAAGAATATTCAGTTGCAAAATTGGCCTTATTTGTCTTTTATATGATTCTTAAGAATGATTTGGTAGTGGTTTACATTGTCCTTATAGATATTTGAATAAAAATATATCATTTATAAATACCATAACAAAATATTCAAGATATTTCTCAAATAAACTATTCATTAAATACATAAAAATATACGTTGAATTAGTATTCCATATATAATTACTCTAAACTCATAATTTCCATAAATCATTAAATGTGTTTTCATATAAATATGTACCTTCAATTTCCAGGATTGATGATACATATAGTGAATATAAACCATGGGAAAATATTGATCTCTATAAATTTGGTCAATTAAGTCGTTAATTTGAGGTAGAGGATAATATTTCTATATCAAAACGTCGTTGATTTCCCTATAATCAATGAAAAACCTTATAGATCCATATTTATAAATAACGAATAGAATTGGTGTTCCCAATGGTGAAACATTAGGGTGTATAAATACCTTACCAATCAAATCCTCTATTTTTTTCCAAACCATTTACTCTAGATTGGACATTCAATAGCGGTTCCATGATATAGATCTTCCGTCAGAAATAAAATCTAATAAAAACAAAACATCATGTTCTTATGAATATCAAAGTAATTTATAAATAAATATATCATTTCATTCTTTTACAATATGTATTTTATTAAATTTATGATTATGTTTCTAATCCATTAGTGGTTTTTTTCTGTTTCAACATGAATACAAATTAGAAGGGATACTCTATGTGGATCCAAATATGAATTTGATGATGATTCCTCCCTAATAATTATATGGAATTATATATCATCATTTGGAGTCATATTTTAATTCTCTTTTAAATAATTTTAAGGATTATATTTTGAATTTATTTTCTTAACAAATATTATAAAAAAAGTCAAAAATAGGTATGCTAATAGAATTAAAAAAAGATAATATATATGATTTATAATAATGACTACTTCAAACTTCTTCCTTATAGTGAGGTTCCAGATATATGTTTTCACTAACAGTAAGATTTTTTAGGAAAATGGTAAATTTATATTTTATAGATGACCAGGAAGTTATAAAATAATAAAATGATTTATAAATAAATAAAAAATTATATAAATTTTAAGATATGATTAAAGAACCAACCACCATATCATTTGGAAATTCATCTTTATCTGTTGGGATTGAAAAATAATAGACTTTATTCCTTTGGGTTTTCAAGGGAAATTTCTCATGATTAATTAGAAAATATAAATTATATTTCCCCATATATTTCAAGATTAATCATGGATCATTTTTAGCTACATTATTTTCCTTTTATTCATGCACCATTAGCCTTTTTATAAGACTTATGTAAAAATAAAGATACCAAGAAATACATTCCATGATGTCTCTTTCCATATTTAATGAAAGTTATATATTCTAACATAATTCTTATTTTAATTATGTAATTATTTAGAGTAGTCGGTAGACCTCTTATTATTTTTCATCACATAGAAACCATATGCCTTGGATAATTATTTCTCTATATTGATAACACGTGATACAATATCCGCACACGTTGAAATTGATTTGGTGACCAGTTCCATTAATAGAATCGAATTAAAACCATCAGTGAAATGAAAAATCATGATCATGGGATTAGGTACACACTACATGACATTCCTAGATAACCATGTAATGTTAGATTAATACTCTTTGGAATTTTGAAACTCCTTTTATAGCATGCTCAATAATTTTCTATCCATATCCTCTCTCTAATAGAAAGGAATTTTTTTCTCTATGAAAAGTTTCTTTCATTTACATATTTTATAGTTCCTCCTACTCTTTATTTTTTGAAATCAATATCCACCATTAATTTTCATCTTATAAGAGATAATAAACATCATTGTCAACATTATCCATTTAATTATTTCCCAAATCTAGAAATATCTTCTCAATGGATGTTATCAATTAATAAGAAATAAATGGATTTTGAATTACATTTAATGATTGTTTTTATTAATATACGATTATTTATAGAATTGTTACATTTTATTATGGATGAATAGGCTACCAATATGAGAATGTTTATTTTTCAAAACCTTTTTTATATGTCCCAGTATAGTTATATGTTTTTAGATCTAACTATATAATAATTATCCTTTATACGAGAGGAATCCCACATGGGTTATATGAATTGATAGAATTTCCTTTCCTTATTCTAGGATAAATTTCTAAAAAATATAAGACACTGTATTTGATTATGAATCATTATATATAATTTCTAATTTAGTGAAACACAGAATATAAATTGAGAAATTTTGTAAAACATATCTCAAAATCATAATCTTGGGATCTTTGATAATATTTTCAGTGTTTGTTAGTGGGATATATTTCCCTAATCTACATTTTTCTTAATATAGTACCCAATGGTTCTACTAAACATTCTCTTATAACCACAAAAATGAAACATACCCTAGTATCCCAATGTCATTCATATATATATTAAATTTTTATTAAATAAAAATAATTTTATCCGAAGGAACTATATATTTTGGTATTATTTGAAAACATGATACATAATCAAATTATAAATTAAAATTGGAAACATAAATATACAACATAATATTTACTTTGAGAACACTCTAATCCTTTTATATTATCCATTATTATCAATCAGAATATAATTCTTGACTTCCATGGGAAATAAAAAAATGGGAGTTATTAGTTTCTCATTAATGGTATGCACAAAGTAGTAGCTAAATAACGTATGAATAATGTGGTAGGAAATAAATTTACATTAAATAATTCCATAACCATAGGAGATAAAAATATATCCATGGATATTATTAATAATTGAATAATCACATGGAAATAAATAACTAATGGACTAATGATTATAACATTATAAACATACTGTAAATGCCTCATTCTAAGACATTTTACATAAATGGGTAAGGCCTCATCCAATACCCATGATAGTTTGCCTCATGAGGCCAACTGATGAATCATGGGGAAATAACAGTCCCAACCCATCACATAATAATTAATTTTTATTGTTTATATGAATGGTGTGAAAAATAAAAACCATAAGAATTAATAATGAAAATAGGATATAGAATATTAATAATTTCCTTAATCAAAAATATAATCACACACTTTCTTAAATAATATGGAGAATGGAATCAAAATAGTACATCCCTAGTCAAACAAAACATAAACAATTAAGAGAAATAATAAGGATCTCATCATCATAACATATACCCAGTTTTGGATAAGTAAAATAATGGTTTTCACATTGATTAATATAAATAATATAAAAATATTCAAAATGTTTTTTGATAAAAATATACTTTTCAAATTGAAAATTAACTATTTTTAAAAAAAATCCACAATTATGAAGGAAGAAATTTTATTTAAAAATAACCTTATAAACTTTTAAATAAATAATCATTGAAAATATTAGTCATGAATGATGGAAAATATTTTCATATCATATATGTTAAAAACATTCATTTCTCACTTTTTTGGGTAAAAAAAAATGTACCCAGTTTTGAAAATCATCAGATTAATCCTTTTAAATTATTTTTTAGGGTGTAAAAAATAATTAAAATTTTATTTTAAATAACATACAGTAAAGGATTATAATTATTTATTTTATTTCATTAATTATAATTTTATATAGTAAAAATATTTCCCCAATAGAGACATAAGCTTATACAATCTATAATATTGATGATATTGTAAAATTAGTCTATAACATAAGTCTGACATACTTTGATCATTTTCAAAAATAGTGTATAAATATATATGTATTGTAAATATATTCTAGAACCATACACATATACATCATACCATTTATGACTTACTTATAATTTTTTGTAACATATTTCTTAATAAATATTTGTTAAAAATCACTATTTCATTTAATAAATGATTCTTCTTTACATATATGTTTTACCTCAGTGGTTTCATTAATTATACATTGATCATGGTTCCATATTATAATTAATTTTAATAATAATATAAATAAAATGTATATTAAATATATATTCGATTAATATAATCTACAAAAGTTTGAGATTGAAAAATATATTACACTATTCATCGAGATGATTGCCCACACATATGCATGAAGGCTATTTTCATTATTATGTGTATGGAATGAATGAAAGTTAAATAATAATTGTAATTAAATAAAACTAATTATATAAGAATAAATAAAAAATTCATAAAAACCATCATTATTTCCATCTAATTAAAATATAAATGAAAAAAATAAAATCACTTTGTAGTGCTTGTAGTCCAAACACACGCACTGGTGACATTGTTGTTTATTAAGCATTTGGAGGATAATAAGGTAGACATGGTTTTTTTATTTAATATGTATAATGATTTTATAAATACCATATATAAATATTAAACCTATAATAATTCCTTTAGGTATATTATGTTAATTAAATATGAATTGTATCGCTACATGGAGACAGTAAGCTACACATTTTCGTGAGTGTTACATTAAATTCCCATTGAATTTGAATGTGGGTTGGTAATGGTGGTTTTGTAATTATAATATAATTTATTTAAATAATTGATACATAATCTATTATTTTCTAACAACTTCCAGATATTTATATTAGGTAGAAGAGGGAATAAATTGAATGATGTCATGTAAGACAATTACCTCTTCTTCTAGAGACCTAAATTATATCCTTTCTAAATGATCATATGGTTGGTATTTAAGTGAAAATATAAAGTCCTTTAAAAGGATATATAATATTATAAGATAAATGGTAAGGTATTAGACATTATAAATAGCCTAATTGTTTGGGAAGAAGTGCAGGAGGTGGTTCCTTTTATAATTAATGTGAGTTGATCTTTTCGATGTTTTATAAAGAAAAATTTCTAATAAATTCATTCTCCTGTAAAATTACTCCAAATGTTAATGGATTCGAAGATAACATTTGATAGTTTTTCTAATACCATGAAAATTTAGAATTTAGAAATGTTTTGGTGTCATTTTAAACCACATGCATTTTATTATCCCTTATTTTGAAAATATTAATTTTAAATTTTCTAAAATCATATTCTATATCAAATAGTATAGATTTTAAAATATGAGGATAAAATTGGATCATAAATGGCCATGTTATTAAATTTTTTACCATATAAATTTTACCAAGTATTATTCCATAATTTATGTTTTTTAATTAAATTAATGAAATATTATTTTGATAGAATGTCATTTTTGAAATTTTTGACCCTATTAATTTAATTTGAATTAATATACAACAAAAAAATAGTGAATTTGAATATAATACATTATAAACTCTAAAATATTTCATATAGATCTATAAAATCAATTGTAAAAATTTTACATTCAAATTATATCAGTATTAGTATTTTTTAAATCATATATTTATTTTATATATAAATAAATAAATATTGTATTAGTGTTTCACAAGAATTTAGAGTAATTGTAAAATTAATAAAAAAAATTAATGTAATTAATATAATTTTATTAGGAAGAAACTATTTATTTTTTTCATTCATATTTTTCTCTTTTCACTATGCGAACACATAAGATATATAAAAAAAGCCATAGGAATTTTGTAACTATTATTGATTTAAATAATATATAAGTCATTTTTATGGACTACTTTCCATTAAATAAAAAAATTTAAATCATAATCTCTGAAGATAAATATTTTATATATATAATTAAAATTACGATGAATGATTACTACCTTAACATTTATTTTTAACCTATATTTACATAATTGACACTATAACAAGGTGATAAAACTTTCTATGGATAATATTCATAATCTCTAAACAGAAAATGAAAATTATGACTAAATTATAGTCTCCTCATTCAAAATATATATTCTATTTAATAAAATTTAATATATATAATTATTAGAAATTATTTTTTAAATATGTGTGAAAAAGGTGATAAAGATATAATTTTATAAATTGTACTTATTATGAATAGAACGAATTTAATCCTATCTAATGCATAGTAAAAATGTTATAAATTTTTTATTTAATAGATAATATATATATTAAAAAAATATCACCAAAATTGAATGATTAATGTTATTATTATATAAATATATTTCGTACAAAAAATCAGTTTTTTTTGTACAAACACTTCTTTTTGTTTTTTTTCTTAAAAAAATTGGTAAGTAAGAGACATTTTTCTATATTTGTATAAAAAAATTTATTTTCACAAAAATAAAATTAGTACAATTTATACCCACAAATTCAATGGAATGTTTATAACAGTAAAATAATAATATATCATGTTTTTTTGAACTTGGTGTTGTTTACAACACACGCTATCGAAGATATAAAAATTATTTAAACACATACGTAGAGTGAAATTTGGTAGTGTTAGACATTATAAAAACTATAAGTACTCATCTCTAAATCCAAGTATAATTTAAGCATCCATTAAATAAATAACTCAATATCCCACTCCTAGACATATCCAGTGAGTTTTATAATGGTGCATATACCAGACCTATAGAGGATCCTAAGAATTTCTGGAGGGGAGAGGAATCAAATTCATGTATATCTGAAGATGGGAGTAGATGATCATATCCATTGATCCCATGTGAATGATGAGGACTACTATTATAAAAATAAAATCATGTAAGGATCAATATCATGATTAGATGAAGTACCTATAGGAATCCCCAATCATATAATCAATCATGTAGGATCAATAACTAGTTCCAGGGAAGGTAGTCTGGGCATCCAAAATTAGAAAGTCTCAATACCAGATTCAAATAAGTGACTATGAGAATCCCAAATAAATATCTACATTATGTTATTATCATTAGCCAAAAATACCAGGAACCTCCTCTAGAAATCATAGCTACAAACTTTCAAGCTACTTATGATTTAAATAAAAGATCGGAGTATACAATCTCATAAACCAATCACTACTACTATAGCCCCTTGGGATAACATGTTTGATATGTGTTATATAGTGTCACCCTATATTGTAAATACCCAAAAATATAAAACATTTTATCAATGTTTTTCAAACATCAGATAACCCATTGGGTCCCCTATGCCAGTACATAGGAGAGGCGTCCTATTTAATATCCATTAAATTCACACATAAGTGGAGGAATCTGTCATAATGTCCCCTATGAAAACATGTTCATTGAGGTACCCCTGTATGATTTATTGTAAAAATTATGAAAGTGTAGTCATCCTACATGGTAAACTCTTGGTCAAATAATACGTTGAAGTATCCCATAAGGATACTAATTCAGATAAATAGTCTCATTTTTATATATAAAGTAATTTTCTACGGGTTTTTAGTGACCGATGGCATTCATAAATAGAAGATAACAAAATTTAATTGTAATTAGTAGTTCATTTGAATGTTTCCTAACAAGGTTTCTTTAACTAAGGGATAAGACCATGAATAAACATAATACCATGAAATTCATAAACATTATAGAGTATGTATGAGAGACCACATTCCATTATAAATCATTCAATTTACCATACTAGGGTCGGTAGCAGCTGTTAAGGCCCATCCATTATCAAATGAGATATACGAAGATCCTACCTCATAAAACCCCAATATATGTTAATTAACAAAAATTAAGTTAAATTTTAATAATTAATCTCAACTTCTTTAAACAATTTAAAATAATTTATAAGGACATTTATCTTGAAACTCAATGAATGATTACATCTCACTCAAACCATGATCTAATGTATAACAAACCAAATATTTATTAATATAAATCCCTCTCAATTGAACATTAACCTTAGCCCAGTTGGTAAGGAATCTATAAGTGCATCCAAGAAACCAGAGATCAAATCCATGTGGAGGAAGAATTTCTGAGAAACTGTAGCATTACAATAGCAGGAACTGTGCAGTACTATAACAGGTACTATAGTAGGAACTGTAGCCAAAACTTTTTGGAACTGTAGCAGCCAAGAATATGCCTCAGCTTGGGCCTTCAGGTCACCAAATTGATCCCTGAGTCCTGTAAGGCCTTCGGTCCACCTAGACCATCAGGTCATTATGGCCTTTGGGCCACCTCAAGGCCTTCGGGAAACCTTAAGTGCAGATGGAAACTAGACAACCTACAAGGAAGAAGCTCTACAAGGAGGATGAGCAAGGATCATTCACCATGGTAGAAGCTAAACGAATTGCAAGAATGATAGGGTATGGAACATGCCATCGGGACAACCTCTGAATGCATAAAAATTCCTAGCCGAACATCCATGCGAACGTGGAGAGCTGATTTCATGATGAAGATGCTATGGAGGAGCAGTTCCAAGTAGTTACTCTGGGTTGTATGTAATGTTTGAAGCCTATGGGAAATGAAGTCCTCTAAGGCCTAAAGGCCATGAAATACTTATGTCTGTGGGACTTATAAGGGTTCCACCTCACCCCTTGAAAAGGGAATTATCAAACTCAATAAAAAATGAACGCCTTCGAGCCATTGGAGTGGATAAATCCTACTCGATCTACTTAAATTTTATATTATGTAAAATTGTTATATAACATATGCACTTATTTAGATTTTTGTTTCTGGATTTTAAAATACTATTATGAATTGTGATTGTTTCCAATATAGGCATTAAACATTGATCACAAGATTAGTATAGATATAGGGCTTTACAAAATCCAATTCACTCAAACAACGGAAGTGATGACCTCATCTAAGAGAATTTCTCCATATGAAGCCCATTTTTCATGCTCGTAAAAGAGATGCTATTGTTGGGATATGCTCTTGACCAAGAAAAATCTGAGCATCATAGTGTTAAGCTCTAATGGAACTCCTTATTGGAGAAGTGGAAGTTGATAGAGATTACCACCTGGGCGATGTTATCTGAGCCACCCCAAGAGTCGGTGACCACCGCACACCTTACCCTTTAGTCTTATGTGGGTGATATAAGTGGTTATGTTATAAGAGCCTTTTACTATGGTTATGTACAATATTTTTGAACAAAATAAATAGGATACATTCATTTTTCTATTGTAACTTTGTAAATAGGTTTTAAAGCACAAATATTATTTTTAGTAAATATGAAATTAACAAATCTATTTTGATGAATTAAGGGATTTCTGAAATAACTAATATTTTAATAGAATATTTTTAAAAAATTACTCTTTATTAAATATAAATGATCATATAATTTTTATGAATATAATTGTCATTTTTATTAAGTTTTTAATGCAATTTTTTGAAAACAAATGAATTTTTGATAATTGCCAGTATTTATTTTAATGTTAAAAATTCATATATATTGAAAATTATTTAGATAAAATGAATATTGTTTTTGGAATTAAGAATTCAAAATTATCCAATGGGGAATATCTCATCATTTTCTAAGATAATAGAATTTTTTGGTAATGATTAGTATCATGATACGTCACGTGCAACGAGGGTTTACTCTTGTCAGTTGAAGTGAAATTAGGGTTCACTCTTGCTCTAGGTGCAATCTACCTTGGCTCATGCTAATATTATGTTAATTTTTATTGCCAAGTTTCCATAATGTGATAATCATGCTTTATCATTCCTTTGGTTCATGTCTCTTTTCTGCTCCGTTGATACGCCTATTGCATAAAATGTTTTTTATTGTTCATGTTATGCATTTTTACTTGCTAACTAGGCTATATAGCTAACACATTTCTTATTCATGTCATCAGGATATCCCATGCAATGCTATTTTTGTGGGAATGTAGTGGCCATGTAAAATTGTTTTTCAGTAATGATGGCATGTAACATGTTTTAATTCATTACGTAATGTTCCTAATCCACAATGACCCTAGACCTCTCAATTGATCATGTTTTATCAAGTGAAGAGTATATTTAATAAATAATGTTTATGTGTGTTATAAAGAGTAGATTTTTCATGGTAGGTATTAGTGGATATGTTTAGTCATTCTGGGATTAGTATTTGAAAACCCAAGTGAAGTCTTAGAGATAATAATATGGATAATAAAAACATCCCTAAATTTTGGTGAGTATTGAGTAAGTGGTTTATTAAGAAAACACAACCCTGTCTGGATACGGGCAGGTAGAGGCGGCTTTGGCACAGATGTACATAGGATTCAAACTCTGAAAAGGATGTCATGGCTTGACACATGGTATACTGGTACACGCCAATGGGCCTTGATGCACTTTTTCTTATGACACTCATGGGGGATAATATTTGGTAAATGCACAAGATTAGTAAGAACAATTATTAAGGAAACAAAATTACCTTAAGAATACATATTGGGAAGTAGATCATGGATAACATATATTGAAGCCTATTGATTAATATATTAGTGAAATAAATGTTAATTATGAGTAATCAGTTTTTCCCTTGGTTTACCCTTTCAGCGCTACTCCTAACATTCCATTTATTCCATCCAATGGCCGATAATATGAGGAATCGGGCTAATAACCGATTTGATGATCAATGTGATGACAATCCTAATGAGATTCCAAATATTATGGGAGCAGTAATTGTGAAATTTTTCAGGATACTATCTTAGTTAACTCATGCATTGAATAGAAACATTGTTCAAGAGGAACGTTCACCCCCCCCCCTGAAAAAGAACAAGTCGCAATCGGGAGATTCATGAGACAAAGGCCTCCAACTTTTAATGGATCATCTAATCCCTCAACTGTAGAAAAATGGATCAACTCCATTGAAATCATATTCTCCATCGATCAATGTTACGAATAAGAGATGGTTCTATTGGATTCTTGTCGTATAGAGGGTGAATCTAATCAATAGTGGACATTGATAAAAATACAATGTTTGTGGAGGAGATCGAGGAGTTGGAATAGAAGTATTTCTGGAAAAAAAATCGACAAATATTTTCCTCACAACCTTCGACATAAAATGGAAGAGTACATCCTTACCCTCAAGAAACAAATATGATCAAACCATCAGAGCGTAAAAGGAAAATATTACAAGGCATTCACAATACACCATTCGCATTGTTTTTTTTTCCCGAATGCAAGGTTGACAGCTTCTTTGGTGGGCTGAAACTTATCCTATAGAAAGTCGTAACGATCTGTGACCTCGATAGCTATGAGGAAATTGTCTGACATTTCCTCAAATCTGAAATGATGATCAGCGAATCCCAATGGTATCATAGGGATAAGAAGTGTAATTTGGACTTCAGTTATGGTGGTCTAAGGGATAAATCTAATGGTGGTTAGTAGAAAAAGCTCCCCACCAACCAATTTTGCATAAAAAAGCATCATAGGAACTTTCCAAAAAGGATGATGAAATGATTTAGGCGTGTAAGTGAAGGGAACCTTGCCATTAACAGCTGACATGAAAATTTCATGGTAGTGACAGAGGAGATGAATGATTCATTCGACTCTCATCTCATTGTTCATTGCTTCAATTACAAAGAACAATGACACCTTGAAAATCAGGGCCCTATGCCAAGGGTTCTCAGAGGCAAAAAACCACCTACTAGGCAGCATTGGTGACAATTTTCCATCACTACCACTGAAGTGAACCCTGAAAATGAATTGGTGATAAGTATACTAGCTATTCATTCAAGAATAGAGATGAACTTTTTGATTCTGGTTCTACACATAGTTATTTGTCAAAAAAGTTTAGTAGAATAATCCCAACACCACTTCAAATCATGGAAGAATTGATGTCGGTTAGTATGAAAAATGGGAAAATCATTGCATCCCATGAATATAATTCCCCCCTTTTCATAATATGGAGATTGAACATCCCATAGAACCTCATAAACCTCCCTCTGGTGTAATTCGATAAAATTCTCGGCACGAATTGGCATTCCTTATATAGATGCACCATAAATTTCCATGTGAGGGAAATCCCTCTCCATATGGACAATCGACCCCCGATTCTATACAAGTGCAAAGAATAATATGAATCTTCTTTAGCACCATCATCTCAATCATGGATATTACTGCCCCATGATCAAGCGTATCTTGAATAGATGATTTATTCCAAGAAAGCAACCATTTTTGAGGACATGCCTATTGTGTGGGAATTTGTTGAAGGGTTTCCTGAGGAATTTCCTTCTCTTCCTCCTATAAGAGATATTTAATTATTTATAGACCTTATACCTGGGAAATTTCCAATATCCAAGACTCTATATAGAATGGATTTTTTGGATCATGATGAGCTGAATAAAAAACTATAATATAATCTAGATAAAGGGTTTATACACCCAATTTCTTTACCATGGGGTGCCATAGTCCTCTTCATCCATAAGAAGGATGGGTTAATGCACCATTTCATTGATTATCAAGAGATCAACAAAATCACAATAAATAACAAGTATCATCTACCATAAATTTATCACATGTTTGACTAGTTACATGGAGGAAAATACTTCTACTTTTTAAATTTTAATTCGGGATATTATAAAGTAGGGGTAAAGGAGGAGGATATCCCCAACACTGATTTCTGTACAAGGTACATGCACAATGAATTCATAGTAATTCTTTTTGGATGCACTAATGCTCCAAAATTATTTTTTGACATGATTAATTGTGTCTTTAGATATTACCTAGATAAAAATTATCATTATTTATATATGATATTATAATATACTCCAAAATCAAGGTGGATCATTAGGAGCATCTAATATTTGTACTAAATACCTTGTGAAAGGAGATGCTCTATAAAAATTAGAGCAACTGTGATTTCTGGTGGATGGGTGTTTCATTCATGGTCTATATCATCCAAATCAATGTGATATCTGTGGATCCCTCTATGATCGATGAAATTGAGGGATGGCTGAGGCAAACATCGGTAATGAATATCCATTTCTTACTTGGGTTAACTGAATATTATTACTGATTTGTGAGAAATTTATCACAATTGGCAAAACCTCTTAACAAGATAACTCATAAGGGATTTAAGTTTTCATGGATTGATGAATGAGAAGAGATATGAAAGGAGTTTAAAAGTTAACTTATCACTGTGATAGTGATCACATTACCCACTAGTGGGTAACGTTTGTGGTAACTAGTTATGCTTAAAAGATTGTCCTAGGTTATGTGTTGATGAAGAATGCGAAAGTAATTTATTAAGAATCATGGAAATCGAAATTTCATGAGAAAAACTATCCAACACGTGATCTGGAGTTGGATACAGTGGTCTTCACTTTAAAAATATGGCAGCATTACCTTTTTGGGATGTACTATGAAAATATACGGACCGCAAAATCCTCATGTATATATTCAAATAGAAAGAATTGAACATGGGCCAATGAATATAGTTAGATAGGTTCAAATACCATGACATCTCAATCCATTACCACCCTAGGAAAGATAAAAATGTGGAAGATTATATAAGTAGAAGGAACCCAAGGATTATATCATTGATGAGAGTTGAAAAAGATCCAATATTCTTAAATTTGATGAAGATGGGCATGGGAATCATAAAGAAGGGAACAATGTCAATCCATTAACAAGTGATTTTTCTACCATCTCTTTTGGAATGGTTAACAGATGATAAAATGGATGATGTGTGAATTTAGTTGAAGGTGGAAACTATAAGTAAATAGAAATCCATAGAGTTAAATATCAATGAAAAAAGAATGTGGAGATTTGGGTCCAGACTATGTGTTCTGTAGAATCTAGAGTTAAAGAATTATCATTTGGATGATTTAGATAATTCAAATTTCTACATTCATTTAGGAACCAGAATGATGTATCAAGATCATTGAGAGAATTATTAGTTGGATAACATAAAGAAGGAGATAACTGAGCATACATCAAATTGCCTGGTTTTTCTGCAAGTGAAGAGTGAGTGTCATATGTCTAAGGGGGTGTTAAAACCATTAACCATACCATCATTGAAATGGAAGAACATCACCATGTACATTGTCACAGGACGTCCAAAGACGTTGCATTGAAACAATGTTATCTAGGTTGTTTTGGATTTTCGTACAAAGACTGCACACATTATTGCTATTCGATGGGATTTTTCACTGAATCAACTAGGATAGATATACATTAGAGATGTGGAAAGGCTGCATATATTACCACTATCTATTGTATCTTATCAAGATTCAAGATTCCCCTCTATGTTTTAGAAGAGTCTTCAACATACTCTGGATACTGAGATGAACCTCAGTAGAACTTATCATCCTCAAACTGATAGCCAATATGACCAGAATATCGAAACACTTGAAAACATGTTGAGAGTGTTCTTAATGGACTTAAAACAATAATGGGATCGACATACCCCTCTTGTTGAGTTCTCATATGACAACAATTTCCAATAAAGAATCCAAATGGCTCCTTATGAATCCATTTATGGGAAGTGGTGCAGAACACCAGCATGTTGGGATGATGTTGGGGAGAGAAAACTCATAGGTGCAGAGATATTTGAAGAAATTATGGAGAAGGTTAAGACAATCCAACCACACATTAATGCTTCTCAAAGTCTATAAAACAGCTATGCTGATAATCATCTGTGAGACCTAGAGCTTGATATAAGAGACATAGTATTCCTCTGCATATCACCGTGGAAGAGAGTTGTGAGATTTGAGAAGAAGGTAAATCATAGTCCAAGGTACATCAGCCCTTTTGAGATCCTTGATCTCATTGGAGCGATGTCTTATCGACTATAACTCCCACAACCCTATCTCATGTTAATGATGTATTCCATTTATCACTCTTGAGGAATTACATTCGGGACCCATCGTGTGTACTCAATGCAGAGGGGGTACCATTGGATAATGACCTCTCCTATGAAGAGAATATGATGAATATCTTAGATCATATAAAAATGTTCTACAAAAAAATACAATTCCCCTCATCAACGTGTTGTGGAGAAACCACATGTTTGAAGAGGAAATAAGGGAATTAGAGGAAGTGATAAAGCAGAGTTACCTGCATCTGTTCTATTATGGGAAAATGAAATTTCAATTCTGATATTTATTATGGGGTATTATTGTAATGAACCAAGAAATTATTAATGGAAATTCATCTAGATCTAATTAAATATATTTTTATGAAAATGGTTATATAACATATGCACTTATTTCGATTTATGTTTATGTATTTTAAAATAACATTAATAATTGAGATTGTTTCAAGTATAGTCGTTAAATAGTGAACACATGATGAATATGAATATAGGGATTTCAAAAATCCAATTTACTTAGTCAAAAGAAGTGATGCCCTCATCTAGTATAATTGCTCCATAAGAAGCCCCTTTTTCATAGCTTAGTAAGGAGGTGGCTTCATTGGGCATTGCTCTTGACCAAGACCAATATGAGCATCAACATGATAAGCTCAAATAGAACCATATATGGGAGAAGTGGAAGTTTATAGAGATTACCACATGAGTTATGTTATCCGAGTCACCATAAGATATTGTCACCATCGCACACCTTACCCTTATGTCTTATGTGGGTGTTATAAGGGGTTATGTAACAAGACCCTAGTAACATGATTATGTACATTATTTCTTTTATAGAATAAATTGTATACATTCATTTTACTATTGTTAATTTGTAAATATTTTTTACAGGAAAAACAGTATTTTTAGTTAATATATAATTTATAAATCTTTTTTGATGAATTAATGGATTTTAGAATTAAATAATAATTTTATAAAATATTATTACTACATTACTTGTTATAAAATAAAAACATTATTATAATTATTATGATAAAATTTTAATTTTTATTAAAGATTAAAAGAAATTTTTAAAAAATAATTTAATTTTTGAGAAATGTCGTGTTTTATCATAAAGGTTAAAATACACATAATTAGAGAAAAATTTAGTTAAAATGAGTAAACTTTTTGGAATTATAATGGCCAAATTATCCAACAATGATTTTTTCATAATTTTCTGAGACAATAAAATTTTGGGAAAATATTAGTATCATGATATATCAAGTGAAATGAGGGTTTACTCATTATAAATCATGTGTAATGAGGGTTTACTCATGGTAAATGTGAAGGGAGCCTTGGATCATGCTAATACCACATTACTTGTTGTTACTTCATTTCCATGTTGTGATAATCATGATTTATCATATCTTTTTGTTCATGTCCCTTTTATGCTCTGTTGATATGCCTATTTTCTAACATGTACTGTATTTTTAATGTTATTCATTTTTTACACCCTTAAATGGAATTACAGCTCACTCTTTTCTTATGAATATCCTCATGGTATCCCATGAAATTCTATATACAAGGGAATGTAATGGTCATGTAATGGATGTTTTCAATAATGATGTTGGGTTTTATGTTTTAATTCATTATGTAATTTTCTTAAGCCCTAATGAAACTATAACTCTTGATCTTATATGTTGTATCTAGTGAAGTGTTTATGTAATAAGTCATGTTTAAGTGTGTAATAAATAGTATGGTGGTCATATAACACTTACCAGCATCCCATGGTATATCCTCAACCATCGACCACACATAATACCTATGAAAAGACATCCAAAAAACCTAATTATAAATTTAATATTTGACTTTATGAATTATAAATTCACATAGGTTTTTTACCTCAACAAAATGAAATTAGAAGATGTATAGATGGCCTCTTGGGTCACCCTGTTCCTATGAATATTGAAATCCCTATCACCACTCTCAGATTCAAACCATCTCTAGTAGAATGAAATCTAAAATATTATATAGAGAATCCAATCATAGAGGAAGAATAAAAATAACACAATGAATTCTACTAGATTTGGTTTCTTAGCCCATGGATTCTAATTTATCTAAGATCATTCAATTAAAACCATTAATAATGAACATCTCTAATAGTGGTAGGGATGAGATGTATTCAATTCATGGGGAATATCGTAATGAAATTTTAGAGAAAATATAGACAAAACACATTAAGGGTCTAATGGGGAAATACTAATTTTTACCCTTTTAATGAAGAACATAGTATGGACACACGGTCTAGACATCTATTCTCTAAATATAAAATGCTACTATCCACAATCCCCTCCACCTTTCTTGGTTACAACACATGGTTATCCAAAACCTCACCAACCATGTGTCATGTTTGAAAAAAAAATACACTATCTGTTTTCCCCTAGTATACCATATGATTTCACAAACTATACTCTTAGAGAAATAGACTAGCATGGTTAAGCCTTAATTTTATCATAAACCATGATCCAACAATGATTCATTGGAAAAACCATTCATAAATAATGGTTTCATCCTCCAATTATTTTAGACACTCCAAAAACATCTAATAAATATTACAACCATTAGAAAAAATATAAAAACATTATTTAATGGAATTTTAACCTTTTAATTACAATTCATATTATTTGATCAATATTTGACTCATATAGTAAATTAAAATTTAAATTAATTTTTATAATTTCCTAGATGAAAATCTCATGATCTTATTCATAAATTATGTAATAAAAATGCTATAGAACTCACCAATATTATTGTGAATTAATACTTATTGAATCATATAATTAAACATTGGGTATCATTATAGTTAATCATTAACAACATTCTTTTATTTAGAGTTATAATCGGATTTTAAATAACACGGCTCAGACACTGTAAATTGAGAAGAGGCTATCATTCTAGTATAGGAATCAATAAGTTCATACAGTATTAAATATATCCCATAGAGCCTTAACCTCAATAAATTATTAAACATAAACCTATAAAATATTATATAGTAAGTACCCCACTCTAAAATACATTCATGTGTCCAATAGAATGAGTTTTACTCTTAATAAATAATTTACATTTTTTTAATCATTGTGAGAAAGGTATTTTTCATAGAAATTTCTCAAAAATAAAAGACTCAATGTGTTTAAATTAGTGTCTCCAAAATATATTAAAACTTTATGATGTTATAATGGATGAAAATTATAAGATATTTAGTACACATTATTATGTTAGATGCTTTAACTAAATGATTTTACCTGATATTGGTAAGGTTTTGTATGATAAATTTATTGAAAATATGTGTAACTTAGTGGTGTTCAATAGGCTATCTATTTCTCATAAAAACAATCTAATAATGAATAATATATAGTATTAATATAAAATAAAAATAAAATAAATAGGTGGGGGTATGTAATTTAGATTAATATAGTTAGAGACTAGAGAGCCTTAAATCAATGTAAATGAATAATGGTTCAATAAAAAAATTATCCTAGGTAGAGAAAAACATTTTAATAATATAATGAATATGAAAGTTAGGTCAACGATATACATGAGGAATATGACATGATCGAGGTGAATGTATTCTATAAAATCTCCAAAAATCCTAGTATTAATAATGTTATCATAACAATATGAATTTTCTATAATAATCATATTGAATATAGACAATATGTAGGTAATAAAGAATGTCTTGAATGAAAAGGTTATTCCAATGTATAATGATTCTATGTGGATGATACTTTTGAAAATGTACCATGAAATCAAACCATAATATTTTTTATATATATGGTTGTGAAAAATGGTATAATATTTTTAGATAGATGTAATTTTTTTATTTCTCAATAGTGTTCTCGAAGAGAATATCAACATTTAAGAATAATATTGTTTTATCATTCATGAAGATAAAGATAAATTCTACCTATAATGAAATGATTTTAATTGCTTAAAACAATAACCAATAGCATAGTACACAAGGAAATGATACAATTTAAATATTTACATATTTCCAAGAGGTGGGGTTGATCAAAACATAGATATCATGTTATAGAAGAACCAATGGATGGTAGTTCTTGTTAATAATTATTAAATCATATTTTTATACTCAAATGAAACCATATAGACATATTTTTATGAATCATGATGTGTGAACTCAAAATACCTCCAATAGTTAAATTTGGATATATTAATAGACTTCAAGTGGTTAATAGATAAGTTGTATCATTTATTTCCAAAACTACAGATTCCAAATATGATATGAAAAGATTTATAAATTATTATTACATACCAATGTCCAATACCATAAATCCCCTAATAAAATTGTTTAAATATGTTTTAGATTCCATATTACTATATTTTTTTAAATTTTTATTGAAAACTATTAGCAATTATTTCTAAATTAAATCATTATGACTATTTTTAAACTGAATAATTGATATTTCAGTAAAACATGGAACTATGGACTATTATGTTAAATATAATCACTACAAAATTTATTTTCGTATCTATTGAAGATTTAGAAATTTCGATAGATCATATAATCTAATCATATAGTGTTGGTTTCAACCTCAATGTGTAGAATACTTCATGTTTATTTAAAAAAAATTACCCCATACCCCTCAGTATTGATGAGGTAGACTTTATAAGAGACAAAATATTTTATGAAATTATTATAGATGATGATGTCATATATAGACATGTGAATTTAATTGACATATCCAATTATTATAATTTGAGGAACTGAAGTTCCACAAATATTTAATTATTCGCTTAATCATTTAATAACAAATTAAATTGAGGTCATACACCACTTTATAAAGTGGAATTTTTATCATTAGTTTTTTTAGATGTAGTATGTGTCAATATAAAATCATGTTGATGATATTATAACCAAATAACTACCCAATATATCTTTACAAATTCAATTGTTTTCTTTATGATTCCATCAAAATAAATATACATATATTTAATGAATTTTTTCCTCATCTACCCAATAGGAAATTTATCAATGAATCAAGGTGTGACTAATTTTTTAATGTGGATATTTTGGTTTCTAACTCTCCTTTATATTCCTTTAGTAATGTGATTTAATTAGGTTCACTAACATAGGGGGAGATATGTTTTATGATCAATTTGTATAAATATAATATATTAATGTTATTAATAAAGGGAGAGAGGGGTCTTCACTATAAAAAAATAGAGAGTTCAAGAATGTTTATGTATAAGGAATACTATTTGATTTTTGGTATTATGGTTGAGATGTCTAAGTATATTAAGGTATGTGTTTATTACAGTTGATTCATTATATTTTAATCGTTTCATTTATCTCTTAAATTGGATTATAATTTATTATTCATGATACAATTATTCACATATTTATTTTGGAATGATCGTATTTTCATTTCTAGACAGATCTGATATTTCTAAAAAAATATTTCTGGTTAGAGTCGTTTAACATCATTTTGAATTAATTAGAATATTCCAAAATTTCATAGGGGGAGGTTTTAATTCAAATAAAATTGGAAGGTTTTTGGATTGTGTTATTAGATCAAAAAATATCTTCAATATTTATCTAATAAACACATTAAATTAATCTGAAAATATGTTCTTCGTGGATAAAAAACATAAATTAATTTGCAGAAGAAATCATTCAGAACATATTAAAACAAAATGTGGAGATTTTTTATGGAAACTATTAAATTTCAAATTTGTTTAATGGAATTTTTGTGGTCTTTTTCTATAGTACAATATATTGGAAATTCACCTATGAGAAAAAATGAAGAGGGCCACGTCAAGGTAGTGGTCGTGTTACCTCTTTGAAATATATGTGAATTTTATTTTATTTATGAATTAATGTATATATAGTGTTAATAATTTCAGGTTTATGTAACCTTGATGTATAAAATCATAAAGAACATTTACCACTACAAATATGAAAATTCATAAAGTTTAGATTTCTTCTCTAAATATTTGTACTGATAACTTGGGAATTTGAATTCATGTCTAAAGGTAACTAGGGTGCTATGTAAACATAATATAATTTAAATTTAACCTATAAAAAGTTAAATCCAATATAATTTGTCCTATATAAAGATAATATGTGTTGTTTTGTGATAATATCTCATGAATTATAACATTAATGTGAATTGAAAACCACCAGTTATTTATGTCCAAACCATGGAACATTGTGATTTGAGTTAATGATTTCTCTATAAAAACATGGAAGCCCACTATAGATGTTTTCATTTTTCTATTCTATTATAGATATTTGTTTAATATTTAGTATTAAAAAAAATACTTTAATAATGTGGTTGAGTATATCAATGGTAATTTTTAATAATAATTCATACACCATGTTGAAATGTTTTAGAGAACAGTGGTTTGGATGTTGTCACGTTTCATAGAAAGGTGTTATAAATAATTATTTGGATTTGGTGATTTAGTGAACTTTTTGAAGTTATGGACCATTTTTTAATGAAATTATTGAAATATATTGGTGATTATTTGATGAGATATGATCAAAATGTCATATTTGAATTCATGAATATTGGGAGATAAATGTGATTTGAATTTAGAATGTAAGATTAAAAAGTATTCCACGTTATATATGAATATGGACTGAAAAAATAAAATATAAATGAATATATATATATATATAATATAATATATGTACGGATATTGAAAATAGAAGAATGATATATCCAAAAATATTAATTCTGATAAATCTAAACTAGAGAATAAGGGAAAGGATGTACTTGAATTTTATCTAGGAAAATATAGGAGAGGGTATTTTATGGGTGTTAAACATCCCCAAAAGTCACTAGAGTCTTTGAAATATGTATCACACCATTTGAGGTATATTTATTACAGAAAATTTGAAGTGTGAAATATAGTCAAATATTAATTAATGGGAACTTTATTTTGAAGTGGAGTGGTGCATTTCTATTTGAGAATAAGAAGTGTAGTGATATTTTCATTGTTTGTGTGTATTGTGAGCCCGAATAGTTGGTGAGGATCCTACAATATATATGGA
Source organism: Viscum album (assembly GCA_963277665.1). Classification (NCBI taxonomy): domain Eukaryota; kingdom Viridiplantae; phylum Streptophyta; class Magnoliopsida; order Santalales; family Viscaceae; genus Viscum; species Viscum album. Next base: position 1,915,839,739 of record OY728148.1, on the reverse strand, counting down.
CATAAAATTAGTGTTATATAGTTGTTCAGGTGAATTAAAAATCACCATTTTATGTCTCTGTAGAATATTCTTTTGTTACTGAACCAAGTAAAACAACACATCCTATTATTTAATACTTTTTCTAAATAAAGTTAATTAATAATGAAGAAAAATTGGGTGTCCTCATATTGGTAATAATAATCATAATCAAGGAATAAATCATTGAGTTTATAATACATAGATTCATCCCACTCTTATAAGGGTACAATTCTTAATATATACCAACACCACTTCATGGTAATGCAACCCTAACATACATTTTTAATGGAAGGGGAATCAATCATCCAAAAAATTATAAATTAATATATTACAACAATCTATGATTGATTAGGTACATTCACATAGGATGAAAATGTAAAGAGAAAACCAAGTGTGGAATGATGGTTTGAAGGCCTATTTCAAAATAGCGATTCTTCAACTCATCATTTGAAATAAGTTTTGGGGATAAGTGATAATTTTAATTTATTTTATTAATCATCCTATTAAATACCCATGGGTATTGAAATTGATGAGGAATCTCTATCACCATAGTTTTAAGATAGTAAATATGACCTTAAACAAATTACATTCAATGTTCACATAAATTATATCATGAACAAAAATATCCCACCATTTTAAATAGGTATATTGAGCATGGTTGACACAAAATTCAACATAATGGATTTCTGAGTCTTATTTAATTTACAGATATGCATGAAACTGCCCATCCAATCCTATACTTTTCAAGGGTCATTTATTCCTAAAATAGATGTTGATTATAGATATAGAATTTATAAGATTCTTGTTTATCTTGAGCTGAACCATATCATTCTATCATAGGGAGTGTTAGTCCATGGTCCACCATTTTTTCCACATCATAATCAATTTTCTCCATAGTTTTAATAATATTTTGAATAACATGATGATTTTTAACTAAATTTTATCCCTCAATCCTTAAATATAATTTACCAAATCACTTTGTGTAAAAATGATACTATAAAAAATGAAAGAAATAATTAAACATTTAAAAATAGTAAATGTACCTAATATAATCATTAAATATTCCCTATAGAAGTATACAAATAATGAAAAAACATTCAAATAATGTAAAACTTAAAACAAACCAAATTTGCATACTATTTAAAATTAGATAAAATGTTTTTACAAACTATGTTTTAAAGATGAACATCACATTGGATTAGAGGGATATAGTAGTACAATTTAGTAGTTTATTTCTACAAACAATGTTCCAAAAATGTATGAAATAAAAATATTCATCAAAGAATAGATTTTATAGTTAATGTGTAGTCTGTGAGCTATATATTTTAACTACAAAACCTAGAAATTACCTCTATTCCTCTATTACATGAACCAAGATTCATAATAATATGAAATTAAATAGAATTATATTCAAAATATTCTTTAATTGGAAACTCGAGAAGACATTAATCTTTTTATTATGGATATTGGAAAAACACTCACTTTTATCTAACCCCTCTAGTGACAACAATGATATCTACTTCCAACCATTACTCTAAAAATAATATAAATCAAAATTTATATTTCATGCCATTTTTTCCTAAAAACTACCATGATGGAAGTAAAAAAATACCCTATACAACTAGTGAAATGACTATGACGGCCTTCTTAATCTTTATTATATAAAAATTTAGTGTCTCAGCATCGTAAAAAAACTATAAGAAATGGATTGTCCTCATAAAAACCAATTGAGGGGCTTTCTTAAGAACATAGAATGAATCCACCATATATGGTACAGTGAATAAACAAAGAAACAAATTATGTTATCATGAAAAATACAAATATAACATCATATAAAATGATACTCATAATTATCTATAATTAAAAATATGACATAATAATAATTAATAACACTTAAAAATGATCATTGTGCAATGAATATATATAAAAATTTTATAAAATGGAAAATATAGTTATTCTAGATAGAAAAGTGAGAATGGAATTATAATAGAATGAGTATACTATGAAATAGATGAAAAAATAAACAATATATACCACTGGTCCCTACTTTTTGAAACAAAGGACAACATCCATAATGTCACATCTTTTAAACATATCCTCTACTAGCATTAATATTCATCACCTATATAAAGTTGTTTTAAATTGATTTTATCATTAAGATTAATGCATATATACTCCCAATAGATTTATAATTGGGGTGATCCTAACTACCCATTTAGGATCATTGAAAATAGTCCATTTATACACTATAAGTAAATAATCCATACTTTACATGATTGAACTATGACATACAAAAGTAATAATTTCAATTAAATTAAGAAAAATAGAAATGATATATTATTTTTGACACAATTTATATATGTGTAATTATTATTATTATGTTTTGGTTTGTGGCTTTCATTTTCATCCTTTTCCAAATTATGTTTTAGCTTAGTACATTCTTGGAGTTCTTGGTCTGAGTTTTTGAGGAGGAGGAGAGGAGATTTCTCTCTTCTCAGTTTTTAGTGCACTTGATATGGGGGGATTTAAATGTTGGTTAGATGATGTTTTTTTCTTGTGCTTGGTACTGGATTCAACATGGATTGTTGTAGAGGTCCTATCCACTATTACGATACACTATCTTCTATTTCCAATACTTCGTTCTTGGTCGGTTATGTGATATGGTTTCCAAGGAGGATTTAGGATAGGCTTATGTGAGTGGTAGGGGGTTTCAGGAGGCATGTCATCATGATGGATTCTAATTCATATTTCAAATTTGAACATTTTAGGGGCCATGTAGATGAGATCCATTTAGGGATTTGGATGCACAATCCTCTACTCTTGCCTCCAGATTCTGCCACTCTTTTTGAGGTGGATTTGAGTGGTTTTCTTCTTGGTGCTTTTTCATTTGAGGACAAGAGATTGTCAGGGTCATATGTGATCTCTCTCTCTATTGGATCCTGGTGAGGATCTTTGATGGATTGAAGGTTATAATGAGGTTCATGCATTCATGAACAAAAATGGTAGTCCTTCAAACTTTTAATATTAAATGTTAAGAATGTTTTTTCACGAATCTTCATGGTTTGCATCAGCATGTTTGGTATTTGTGATTTACTAATTCTGGATTGTGAATGAATCTAGAAAAGAAACAATGATCCACTCCTAATGAGGTTCTAGAGAAAGAATCATTCATATGATCTTTTTAATCTGTATGAGGATGAATGAGATGGTATGGCTTTTTCCATTGGATTCAAGCCTATGCAATCCTATAATGGAAAGCTATCCAAGCACTCATGCCATGCAGGATGCTTGACATAGTCATGTAATCTCTATGTAGGGGTGTTTCTTGATGTCCTTATTTGGTTTGTATTTCATTATAATGGTTTTTGTTGGGTGATGTTGTTAGGGTTCACACATAGCCTTTAAAAGCGTCATTTTATAAAACAAAAAAAAATTGTTTTTAGGAAAGAAACATCATATAAATATTTACATAATCATGATTTATTTACTAGGTAGAGTCATATCAGTCCCTAGCATGAAATTTTATTGGGTTGGAATTAAATTGATGATATATGTGTTAATTATACATGGCTTCCCATGTATAAGGCCCCAGCTTTAAACATTACTTATTCTTGAGTTATTACAAGATTACACATTGAGGATCTTTTCAGGTTTTGAGTTTTAAGAAATTTGATCATAAATCATGAATTACATTCCACATATAAACCAAGAAGTTACATAAAAGATAGTATTAATTTTTTCCATCAACGGAAACATATTTAAAAAAACATGGATTCTTTCTTGAAACATCCTTGACACTATCATCACATCATGTACCTTTCCCTTGACCTATGAATGACATTTCAAAAACTTGGGATGACCATAAATATCTCAGTAAGGGATATAAAACTACGAAATGAAAACATTAGTCCATGTATGAAATAATACATTACTCATAAAACATAAGCATTTTAACATACCTCATCAAATTATGAATAAATCATAGAAATCATAAGACATAAAGGTAACATGATGCATTCATAACATTCTTACGTAGGGAGTAACCCTCATGGTTACGTTTAGAATACCCGTCACATTATATTCCGTAAATATCTTCGGAGAAAACTTAACGTTTAACCCCTTCACATTACCCAATGCATTGGAGAGCTATATAGGGCTCACCCTCCCTTAGTTTATCACGGAACCACCCATCTTCATAACAATGCCCAATAACCATAACATAATCGTATCACATAAAACATCCATAAAGGAAACATATCATTTCCACATTTCAATCACAAGATATTAACACAACACATTGATATAATAAAAACATTATGAAAACCATTTTCAATACCAAAATAAAATAAATTAAAACATGGTATTTATTTTTCATTATTTTTTAAAATTTATGTCTTATAGAGGAAGCTGAAACTCAAATAATGGTCATGGCGGTGGAGAAGTCATTATCGCTACATACGTATGACAAAAAACATTCCTTTTTTCATTTAGTAAAACACTATGTATAAAAGATATTTCTTTTGAATAGATGTAAAATTCAAAGGGGTTTATACACCGTATAAAATAATGTTGTGTATAAAACAAAATATGCCTCAATGAAAGGAGATTGAGACGAAGTCCCTTACCTTGGGTCTGACTTGACTCGATCATTCTTTGACATCCTGAATAATAAACTCGAGTTAATTTATACTTTCTTAAGAACATTTTTCAAGTTCATTATTCCATTTATATCACTTATTACCATGTTATGAACACTATGTAATTATTTATGTTAATAATGGTCGTTTTGTCGATCAATGGTACTTGAGTCAAAAATAAACTCTTTATAATTACATGTTGTTCATGTGGTAAAATATCCATTATATCCAGAATTATATTCATGATATAGATATCATATATATCATATATATCCAGTATATACATGAATTTATAATATTACATAATATTTAGAGGTAATAAATTAAATGCATCATTCATGGAGACGGTAAGCCATACATACGCATTAACGCAACTTTCATTTATATTTCGTATTTTACAGAATGGAATCTTAATGATATAAAGGTATATTATAATTACAGTATAATAACATATATAATATCATTAACTCAATCCTTTATACATCCAACATATGGCATTAGCGAATCAAATCACTTTGAGGGGGCGGTAGTCCGCACTTCATAAAATGAAGAAATCACGTTTACCCATAATGGAAACCATAAAGGTATGCCATAAATTAAAAATACAGAAGATTAAGAAAAAAAATAAACATATTATATATCAAATATAAATATAGTGACATATTAATGGCCACCTTTTAAGGTGTTAAAAGAATATTGAACAATCATCGTTTCGTGAGGCAGAAATTCACCACCCACAGAAACAGTATGCTCTTTAACCATTAGATGTAGATGTGTATATGTTTAGCTAGAATACTTCTTATAACAACATACTAGTATATTGAAGATACTGTTTTTGTTACAAAAAAAATGAATAAAAAGAGTTTAGGGGGTTGGAGAAGAAAAATAAAACAAAAGAACATTAGAGAATACTTTACCTTTAAATCAGGTAACTCTTTTGTTTTGAACCAAAAGGGTTTATTGAACAGCTTTCTACCTAAGTTAAGGAATCTAGGATGAAGAGAGGGATGTGGAGAGAAAATTTGAGCCGGGTTTGGCCGAGCCAATGTCTTGAGAAGTGTGGGTAAGGAGGTAGAGTTGGGGGCCTTTTGTAAGAGGGGGGAGGGGTACTCTTGGACACCCAATAAATGTTTCTTTAATTTAAAATGAGTTTAGGATTTAAAAGGTCCCACATTGATAAATTTCAAGGATAAGGTGATAAGGGTTCAAAATATACTCATCCAATAGGTTTTTAACAAGTTTAAGTATTATATTTTACATTATCTTTTCATTTTATTTTAATCGTTCATTAATGAGATAATTGCTGCATCATCATGATATCATATATTAATTTATTTATTTAATGTATAAAAATTATAACAAAGTTTCTATGATGTATTAAAACCTTTTATCTGTCCCATGAATATTTATATTCAAAGATATCATTTACACAGAAAAAACTAAAAATGTTTTACTCAGGTGATATATTCTTTAGTGATATTCTCCTTTCTTTAAAAATAAAATTATAAAGTGTCACTTTCAACCAAAAGTGATTCCATGGGGTCCCAAAGATTGGCACAAGGAATACAATGTTCTTCCATGACACAAACAGTAGAATTATTACACATTTTGGGGAATTTGTTATTATTATGATATTATTTTATTATCCTCAACTACCCGATTACTAATTAATCGTGATAATTAAAGATAATTACCGTCATTACTATTCATAATGTCGAGAAACAAAAGATTATTAATTACCTAATTTGGAAAATCTGATTAAAAATATGGAATCCATTTTACCAAATTCCAAACATAGAAATATCAATAATTAATTTAAAAATAATTCCCGTTGTCAAATTAAATAGCTGGTTTTTTTGAAACAATATCTATGAAATGTTTGGCACTTGTTTATGCCCAATTCCAAAGTGAAATTAATTATAATGACCAAAATTGAATTAAATGGTAAAAATATATTCTAATTACACATTAAAACCAATTAAAACGATAATCTAACCATATAATTAAATTAGATGAAAAAGCAGTTTTGATGTAAAATGTAGTATTTTTTACTATTCATGAAAATATGAACATTGTAAGATAAATACCAAAAATTAATCCAAAGTAAATTTCAATGTCCCAATCATAAAGAATAAGTTTATTTTGACAAATAGAGCTTATAAAAATGTCAAAATATAGATTTAAAAATGGATCTCCATCAAAAGGTGTTAAAACAATCTTTTAAAAATATTAGAGAATTCTATGCTTAAGATTGGATTTATTCTCATTTTAAATCATTAAAACACTTTATAATTCATAAATAGACATAGATATGAAAATCCTTAATTCTTTACTTACATGGGATGTTACATCCTTCCCCCCTTTTAAAAATTGTTTCCCCATGATTTATTTACTTATTGAATAAAGGGGGTATTTATCCCTCATTGCATTTTCAGATTCCCATGTTGCCTCTTCACTCATGTGGTTTTTCCACAAAACCTTTACTTGATTAATCACCTTATTCTGAAACACTTTCTCCCTATGGTCAATAATCTGGACGGGTTGTTCCTTATAAGATAGATTCTTTTCCAGCTGAACTACCTCTGGACTCAAAACATGAAATGGATCTGGCATGTACTTCCTTATCATTGAAACATGAAAAACATTGTGTACCTGAGATAAACTCGGAGGTAAAGCCACTCGATATGCAATGGATCCAACTCTCTCCAGAATTTGATATGGTCCAATGGACCTTGGACTCATCTTTTCTTTCTTAAAAAATCGCATCACACTTTTCCATGGTGATACTTTGAGAAAAACATGATCGCCTACCTCAAAAGAGAGATCCTTCCTGCTATTGTCCGTATAAATTTTATGCCTCCTCTGAGATGTTCTCACGTGTTTCTATATCAGCTGAACATTTTCTGCCAATTCATCATCCAATTCTAGTCCCATCAACTTCCATTCACATACATCATCATAAAAATCTATATTTCGACATCGCTTCACATATAATGTCTCAAATGGTGCCATCTGTATACTGGAATTAAAACTGTTATTATAAGAAAACTCAACCAAAGAAAGATGTTGGTCCTAAATTCCATGATAATCCATTGAACAAGCACGTAGAATATCCTCCAATAACTGAATTGTTCATTCTGACTGCCCATCTGATTGAGGATGAAAAGATGTACTAAAAATCTTTTTCAGTACCCAATGAAATCTGAAGGCCTTTCCTAAAGATAGAAGTAAACCTGGGATCACGATCAGATACATTGGAGAGGGGAACTCCATGTAACCTGACTATCTCTTTAAGATACAAAAGATAAAGTTAATATAGGTAAAAAGTATCTCATATATCAAGGAAATGAGAAGATTTAGTTAAGCAATCAACAATAACCCAGATTGAATTATTACCTCGAGGTGTCTTCGTAAATCCCACAACAAAGTCCATGGATATATTCTCCCATTTCCACTCTTGCACTGGTAAAGGCTTAAGCATCTCGTTCGGTAACTTCCACTATGATTTAACCTATGTACAAGTCAAACACTTCATAGTAAAATCAGCAATATCGCTTTTCATTCAATCCCACCAGTAATACTCCCGAAGATCTCAATACATCTTAGTACAGCCTGGATGAACTGGAAACAGAGAACTATAAGCTTCACATAACAACTCTTTATTCAACTGTGAATCACAAGGAACACACAATCTCCTCCCAAATCTCAAAACACAATCATCATAAATGTTTAATTCAGGCAACTTACCCTTCTAAACCAGCTCTACCTTTTTCTGCAACTCACTGTCTTGCTTCTGTGCTTGCTTAATTCTATCTGATAGAGAATATTTCACTGATACCTGAAATAATATAGAAGGAATCCTGCACCAAAAACATCTATGCCAAATTTCATCAAATCCTTAACCAAAGGATCGTGTTCCAAATGCTAAATTGTTAATGAAGCATTACTTTTTCGACTCAAATCATCTACTACTTTATTTTCTTTTCCCAGATGATAATGAATTGTACAATCATAATCCTTGATTAATTATAGCCATCTCTTCTATCTCATGTTCAATTCTTTCTGAGTGAATATATACTTTAAACATTTTTTATTGGTATTTATTTTACACTTTACTCCATACAAATGATGCCTATAAATTTTTAAAGCGAAAACTACAGTAGCTAATTCCAAATCATGTGTAGGGTAATTTACCTAATGTGTTTTCAACTGACGTGAAGCAGAAGAAATTAACTGATCATTCTACATTTGGATGCAACCAAGTCCATTCAACGAAGCATCACTGTAGATAACAAACTCACCATTCCTGGAAGGTAGTGCCAAAACTGGAGCATTCACCAATCTTCTTTTCAGTACCAGAAAACAATCATCACATTCTTTTGTCCAGATCAACTTTACACTCTTCCGGGTTAGCTTAGTCATTGGACTACATAACCGTGAAAATTTTTAACAAACCTTCAGTAATATCCTACCAAACCAAGAAAACTACGAATCTCGGTTACATTTGTGGGTCTTGGCCATTCATCAACAACCTTTTTTTTGCAGGATCAACAGTTATCCCATCTTTAGAAACAATGTGGAAAAGGAATGAAAATTTTTGTAACCAAAACTCACACTTGCTGAATTTCCCATAAAATTTATTTTCTTTTAAGGTTTGCAAAATAACCCTTAAATGTCTTTCATGTTCCTCTTTACTTTTAAAAAAAACGAAAATATCATCAATGAAAACAACCACAAACATATCCAATAAATCACGAAAAATTATATTCATATGGTCCATGAATACAGTAGGTGCATTGGTTAGCCCAAAAGGCATAATTACAAATTCATAATGGCCATATCTTATACAAAACTCGGTCTTCGGAATATCTGCTTCTTTTACCTTCAACAGATGGTACCCCGATCTCAAGTCAATCTTTGAAAAAAACTGAGCTCTCTAGAGCTGATCAAACAAATCATCGATATGAGGAGAAGGATATTTGTTCTTAACAGTGATGTTATTCAAGGATCTATAATCATAACAAATTTCCATTGGACCATATTTCTTTTTACAAATAAAACAGGAGCACCCCATGGTGATGTACTAGGTCGAATGAAACCTTTCTCTAATAAATCGTTCAATTTCTCCTTCAACTCTAAAAGTTAAATTTTAGCCATTAGATAAGGGGGTTTTCAAATTTTCTTTGCATCAGGAACTAGTCAACAGTAAATTCAACTTCCTGATCTGGTATTATTCCAAGATACTTATCAAGAAAAACATCTTGATACTCATCTACCACTGGCACATCATTAATCTGAATAGTTCCTTTTTATTCGACAATATGTTGAAGTTATCATTAATTTCCATCTTTTACAAGTTTCTCAGTATCTTGATATGTTATAAATAGTAAGGGTTAATTCTTTTACACAAACTGAAATCCTTTTTGAAAAAAAAATCTATTTAATCTCTACAATAAATCTTATCATGGTAAACAGAGAGCCAATACATACCCAGGATAACATCAAACTCTACTAGAGGTAAAACAATAAGGTTTGAAAGTAGGTTCTTTCCACGGATATGGATAAGAAGATTTTTTTTTTTGCCTCAACATTTCCCCCAGGTGTTTTTACAAAAATTTCAGTATCCATTTCTTGAGATGGTATTCCCTTTTTACTAGAAATGTTTTTAGATATAAAAGAATGTGTAGACACTAAATCAAATAACACACTGGAATAATATGAAAAAATAAAAAAAAGTACCTCATACTACATCATTTGATGGCCCGACATCTGATGAAGTAGTCGCAAATTATTTCACCACCCATTTCTGCTTGTAGTCTAACTTCTTCCCAGCACTCGAGATCTTTGTGGGACACTCGTTTACATTGTGACCCATCTCATTGAACTTCAAACATTTCACTAACTATAAATCAAATTTGGTCCTACCATAACCTTGATCTTTTTCAGTGCAATCATGTGCCTTTTATCCCATCTTACCACATTGGTAGCACCTTCCAGAATTCAGAAGACATTCCCCAGCATGCCTTTTACCACATTTATCACAAAATGGAAAATAGTTTTCTTACCATCAGTCCTTTTTGAATAATACTTCCCTTTCTCCTGCCACCTCAGTCTCTTCTTCTGTTTGTTGTTATAGAACACTTGATCATCGGAAAACTCCATTGCCACCTTCTTAGCACATCAAACAAGCTTTTAATAACATTTGAAGTCACGAGAAGCCAATGACCTTCGATATTTTGGATTTATTAATGAGTAAAAATTATTGATTTTACTATCAAGGTCTCGGATAATATTTGGAGCATACCTTGACAATCATGTGAACCTTTCTTCATAATCAGCCATTGAGTCTTCCTCTTGCCTCAATTCCATGAATTGTTTTTCCATCCTAATTCAAACAACCTTAGGAAAATACTTCTCAATAAACATACCTTTGAATTCATCCAAGTCGAGAGCATCAATATCATCAGCGTTCCTGATATTTTTAACTATAGACCATCACTGATCTGCTTCACCTCCAAATGGTAAATTCAAGACTAACCTTTTGGTTTTCTGAACACCCCATGAAATATAAAATCTTCTCCAGTGCTTTAATCCTCCCTTCAGCTAGCAAACTTTTAGTTGATCCTCTAAATGATGGGGGATGTTGCCTCATGAAATGTTCCACCACTGACATGTTCCTATGTGGTTGATCTGGCTGATCTTGTGCATGGATACCACCACCATATATCACTTGAGTCAATTGTTCCATTAATGCAACAAACTGTTCAGTTCCAATTCTGACCATCTGAGTATGCTGATTCAGAAAGTCATTTCCATCTGTATGCCTTCCTAGAACTGCTTCCAAGTTTCCTATGTGGAAAACCATTTTGAACAAACATGTATTAGATGAACCTACATGGTAATATTCAAATGCTATATCATTTCAATTTGACCATTAAAAAAATATTTTTCGATAATCATTTAATATAATTCTACCTCCTAAGGTTATCTAAACCGACCTCTTATATCACCTATAAGGACCCAGCCTTAAACATTACTTAATCTTGAGTTATTACAAGATTACACATTGAGGATCTTTTTAGGTTTAGAGTTTTAGAGAATTAGATCATAAATCATGAATTACATTCCACAATTAAACAAAGTGGTTACATAAAAGATAGTATTCTTTTTTTCCCATCAATGGAAACATATTTAAAATATAACATGGATTCTTTCTTGACACTATCATCACATCATATAACATTCCCTTGGCCTGTGAAAAACATTTCAAAAACATGGGATGAGCATAAAAAGCCCAGTAAGAGATATAAAAGTACAAAATGAAAACATTAGTCCATGCATGAAATCATACTTTACTCATAAAACATAATAATTTTAACATACCTCCTGAAATCATGAATTAATCATAGAAATCATAAGACATAAAAGGTAACTTGAGGCATTCATAACATTCTTACATTGGGAGTAACCCTCATGGTTACATTTATAATACCCATCACAGTATATTCACTAAATCACTTCGGAGAAACCTTAATGTTTAACCCCTTCACGTTACCCAATCCATTGGAGATCTATATCAGGCTTAGCTGCCCTTAGTTTATCATAGAACCACCTGTCATCTTAACAATTCCCAAGAACCATAACATAATCGTGTCCCATAAAACATGAAAAAAATAAACATAACATTTCTACATTTCAATCACAATATATCAATATAACAAATTGATATAATAAAAAAATTGTGAAAACCATTTTCAAAACCAAAATAAAATAAGAGTAAAACATGGTATTTATTTTTTATTTTTAAGAAAAAGTTATGGCTTGTAGAGGAAGCCGACACTCAAATAATGGTCACGGTGGTGGAGAAGTTGTTGTCACCGCATACGTACGACAAAAAAACATTCCTTTTGTCGTTTAGTAAAACGCTTCGTATAAAAAATATTTCTTTTGAATAGATGTAAAATTAAAAGGGGTTTATACACCGTATAAAAAAAAGTTGTGTATAAAACAAAATATGCCTCAATTAAAGGAGATTGAGGTGAAGTCCCTTACCTCAGGTCCGACTTGACTCGATCATTCTTTAACCTCATGAATAATAAACATGAGTTAATTTCAACTTGCTTAAGAACCTTTTTCAAGTTCATTATTCCTTTTATATCACTTATTACCATGTTATAAACACTATGTAATTATTTAAGTTAATAATGGTCATTTTTTCGATCACTGTTACTTGAGTCAAAAATAAACTCATTATAATTACAAGTTGTTCATGTGGTAAACTATTTATTATATAAATAATTATATTCATGATGTATATATCAAATATATTTATTATATACATGCATTTATAATATTATATAACATTTATAGGTAAGAAATAAAATGCACCATTCACAGAGACGGTAATCCATACGTACGCATGAAAGATACTTTCATTTCTATTTTGTATTTTATGGAATGGAATCATAATGATATAAAGGTATATTATAATTCCAGTATAATATCATATATAATATCATTAAATCCATCCTTTATACATCCCACATATGGAATTAACGAAGCAAATCACTTTGAAGGGGAGGTAGTCTGTACTTCCTAAAATGAAGATATCGTGTTTACCCATAATGGAAACCACAAAGGTATGTCATAAATGAAAATTAAAGAATATTAAGGAAAATATTAAAATATTATATATGAAATATAAATATAGTGACATATTAATGGCCACCTATGAAGGTGATAGAAGAATATTGAACAATCATTGTTTTGTGAGGCAAAAATTCTCCATCCACAGAAATAGTATGCTCTTTAACCATTAGATGTAGGTGTGTGTAAGTGTAGCTCGAATACTTATTATAAAAACATCCTAGTATATTTAAGATACTGTTTTTGTTACCAAAAATGTTTATAAAAAGAGTTTAGGGGTTGGAGAATCAAAATAAAACAATAGAACATTAGAGAAGACTTTACCTTTAAATCGGGTAACTCCTCTTGTTATGAACCAAAAGGGTTATTTGAAGAAAATTATGCCTAATGTAAGGCTTCTAGGATGAAGAGTGGAATGTGGAGAGATAAACTGATCAGAGTTTGGCCGAGCCAATAGCTTGAGAAGTGTGGGTAAGGAGGTAGAGGTGGGTTCCTTTTATAAGATGGAGGAGGGGCACTCTTGGAATGCCAAGAAATGTTACATTATTTTAAAATGAGTTTTGGATTTAAAATTTCCCACATTGATATATTTCGAGGATAAGGTGATACGTGTTCAAAATATACTCATCCAATAGATTTTTGAAAAGTGTGTGTCTTAGATTTTACATTATCTTTTCATTTTAATTAAATCGTTCATTAATGAGATAATCGCTACATCATCATGATGTCATAACTAAATTAATTTATTTAATGTCTAAAAATTATAAAAAAATCTATGATATATGAAATAGTTTTATCTTTCCAATGAATATTTATAGTCTAAGAGATTATTTACACAGACAGAACTAAATATTTTTTACTCGGTTGATACATTCTTTAGTGATATTCTTCTTTCTTTAATAATAAAATTATAAAGTGTCACTTTCACCCAAAGGTGATTCCATGGGGTCCCAAAGTTTTTGGAACAAGGAATCCCATGGATGTACATGAAACAACTAGTGGAATTAGGACACATTTTGGGGAAAATTTTATTATTATGATATTATTTTATTATCCTTAACTACCCGATTACTAATTAATCACGATAATTAAAGATAATTACCATCGTTACTATTCATAATGTCTAGAAACAAAAGAGTCCAAATTACATAATTTGGACCTTCTGAATCCAAATATGGATTCAATTTTACCAAATTTTAAACATCTTCATTTCAAAAAATAATTTAAAAAGAATTCCCGTTGTCCAATCAAATAGCGGGTTTTTTTGAAACAATATCTATGAAACGTTTGGCACTTGTTTATGCCCAATTACAAAGTGAAATTAATTATAATGACCACCATTGGATTAAATGGTAACTTTATATTCTAATTAAACTTTAAAACTATTAAAAAGATAATCTATCCATATAATTAAATTAGATGAAAAAGCATTTTTGATGTAAAATGCAGTATTTTTCACTATTCATTAAAAATGAACATTGTCAGAAAAATACCAAAAATTAATGCAAGGTAAATTTCAATGTCCCAATCATAAAGAATAAGATTATTTTTACAAATATAGATTATAATATTTTCAAAATATAGATTTAAAAATTGTTCTCCATCAAAAGGTGGTAAAACAATCTTTTAAAAATATTAGAGAATTCTATGCTTAAGATTGGATTTATTCACATTTTAATCCTTTAAAACACTTTATAATTAATAAATAGACATTGATATGAAAATACTTAATTATTTACTTACATGGGATGTTACACCATGGGCTAGTGTGTTCCTATATTAAGTATGTCTAAAGATATCTAACAGAAATAATTATCCTCTATAGAAAATGTTTGATTAGTCCATGTTCCATTAAATAGACCCATGTCTTCCCATGTGTTTCAAGGCCATTTCCAAAATTTAAAATAGTTCATTTACAAAATATTAAATCATTTCCACTATAAATGATTATAATTCATTTGAAACTTTTCTAAACATATTCTAAACAAATTTTAGTCAAAATAATTCACCAAAAAACTGATTTCATAATTCATTATAATTCAAGAATTACCAAATTAAAATCATTATTAATTTTCTCAATTAAATAAAATAGTTGTATTTTTTAAAAAATATATCGTGTGAAACATAGGAAAGAATGGTTATTATGTATTGTTGGAAATATTTATACTCTGTAACATGTTGAAGATCATACTAAAATGACATAACAATCACCATTATTATCAATCCTAAAAAGAATAAAATTTGTAATTTATATACATAATTTTTTTGAATCACCAATAATGTCAAGGATCCTGATATAAAAGAATGGATAATAATAAATCTTCTAATAGTATGATCAAATTATCATCTACATGAATGTTTTCCAAAAAATTATATGAAGCAATATTAATAAACCCAATTTAAATTCTAACAAGAAAAATTACCCGACAAAAATTTGGAAGACCATAAACCATTATACTCTACGATTATTTGGGAGCAATAATTGAATGCAATAAGGTAATAGAAGTTGATGAAGAGGAATGGGAACCATTTATATAAATATTTTTAATAAACAGTGAAAATTAATACCCATGAAATCAAGATAAGAAGATAAATAATATTTTAATTGGTATATAAAGCCAAAAAAAATTTATGAGGTGATAGTAAGGCCTATTAATGGTTTAAATTGATTTGGGGAAACTGTTTAACTTAGAGGTTTTAATTTTGGGGTATTCTACATGGTTCAGTAATGTATTCTCTTTGAATAAAATTAGTTTTAAAAATATTCAAACTTGTTCAATTACTCATAACCATGTATAATAAAGTCTCATGTTCACTACTATCCATAAACTCACCATATGATAACTATGTAGATTCAACCACTTCTGAAAAAATTATATTAGATGATAAATTCACATGAATCTACCTATAAATGATTAAAAAAATAAAAAATACACCTAAAAATGACATTATGATGGTAAAAGGAAAACTGGATAGAACATGATAGGTTAATAGGTAGAGAAATCATTTTACCATCATTAAATGGAAATAGATTTATTGAATAACTCAATTCACAATAATTATCTTTATCAAATTAATTATAGACTGTATCTTTGAATATTTAATCATTATAACTTTTATTAACATGAAGATTAATTTATTTTGTGGTTTATCACTCCAGAAAATGACCATATCTACCATGAATTTAATAATACCATCTTGTAATCACCTTAATAATTAGAGAAATATAATAAGAGTTGAATTTTCATTCCTATAAGAGTGAAAATCATCACATGATAATTAAATGAAGTCATTTAGAAATATAAATTAATAAATTTAGGATAATATTCTATTATGTTTTATATAATATGTGTAATATCCTTAGATTTTTAAAGAACATTTTCTTCAATAATATATATATCACACAAGTCCTACCTCAAAATGACCATAAAATAATATTATTTTAAATTTTATAATTAATGTAATGATATTAAATTTTCATGTATTATTATAATATACCACATTATTAAATATTTTTTATATATGTTAGAATTTTTAAAACAATTTATTGACAAATTGGTGATAAATAATCACTAAATTTTTAGTAATTCCTTTTTATTCTTAAAAAATACATTTACTTAAAAAATAGTTTTTGTTAATTTTCTTAATGGATGTTAAAATGAATTTTTGAAACATATAAATAATTTATTTTATTAAAATACATTCATTTTTTAAAAATATCATATCAAAATCAACTTATGGTGATAGATTTGTAGTTTTCTGAAATGATTGATTTTTTAGTGAAATTTTAAAATTATATATTATTTTAAATCATCCATTTCAATTCATTTAAATGGACATTATGATTTTATTTTAGACTCAATGTAAAATAACATTTATTTAATTTGATATAATATAATTATTTATAATTAAATCATTATTACACCTCACTTCAGGATAAGTTCATTTTCTTCTTTGAAACACATTGTACTAAAAACATTCATCAAATTTTTTGTATTAATATTGAAATTGATTTATGAAAATACTGGTAATTGAATCATGAACAATTTATTACATTTTTCGAACCAAGATGGAAAAAAATTATTAATTTCATCCTTTTTATTTTTTTCATTATGAATAATAAAAATATAAAATATTTTTCCACTTGAAATAGGTAAATTGAGATAATATGGTTAAATATATTATTATAATGACCAAAAACCTAAAAACATAATTTAATCCATTGTGTAAGAAAATTTATAGCATTATCATCCGAAATTCAAATTTATGAAAATTTTTCAATTTTTATTAGAAAATTACTTTATTTTTATTATGTAAACATAAATTAAATAATGTCACTCTCATGTTTTTAATATCTATAATTTTTTCTAAAATATATTAAAAAATATGTTTATTACTGAATTATTAATCATATAAATTTATTTTTAATCCTTAATGATGAAATAATTACCTTTAATTCCTTTTCAACACTGACGTTGTGCTTGTGGAAGCCATTGAACGATCAGGTAAATAATTTTAGAAACACTGATACTAATATTATTTGGGTGTGTAATATTATATATTGAATTTGAAAGATAAATATAACATATTAGAGATATTTTAATTTAATATTTTTTGTTTATTTTATTTTTATTATGAAATACAACATCAATGTAATTTATTCATATTATTGTTCTTGAACATTATTTTTTGATGGCTTGTTGTGGTATAACTAAAATAAGTGGTTCTTTTATGATCCACTGATTGTATGTCATGTTATAAAATATGGATGCGTGGGTCCATCATATTTTTTCAATGTGTAGGGTAATATTACTTATCTTTAAAGGAAATAATGAGGGAGTTAACGTTTTTGGTTTCTCATATATATTTAACTAGGATCTATTTATTTCTATAATGAGTTTAAAATGGGGTACGAAAATAGAGAACTAATATAATTATTCTCTACGTTTCATAAAAGGTTTTCTTTCATGAAAATAATTTTTATTGTGTTTTTCAAAATAATTTGTTTTTTCATATTGATATCATTTAATTAATCCTCCAAACTATTTTTTTTTGAAATTTTGAAAAATTATATAGAATTTCATCTTTCCACATGACCAAAAACTCATTTATTTTTATGTCTTTAATGTTTTTTTTGTGCTCAATAATTATGTACATTTTTTTCATTGGGTTTATATATGACCTAGAATAATGAATAATTCAGGTTTACATTCATGAATGAATTTGTTGAAAACAATATGTGTTTCATTATAAAAGTTTTATATCATGGGTATAATGATTACCATGTAGAAGTTTACACATTGAAATATATGAGAATGTTTTTTAATATTTAGGACATAGTTCTATAATATAGTATACTGTAATGATTTTAAAAATTCAATAAATTTATTTCCAATCTACATATTCTTTTTATGGATAAATTATTGTTAGTTCATTGCATTTGGTATCATAAGAATGGTTTAGAGGGTATTGGATATTTGGATTCTTTTGTGTGAGGTTGACAGAGGGATTATAGATACCCCCATGGAATTAGAAGTTTATGATGGATCATAATTTGAATGTATTAAACAGCCATTTTATATTAATATGTGTTAAAATTTTAAGGCAATTAGTTCTATATTAGGTGGAATTTTATTTAGTTAAGATATATATAACCCTTACATTTAATAATAATTATTATTTCATAAAAATGATCTCACATTTTTTGGTATGTAATCTGAAGGGAATGAGATAATCAATATAGTTAAAACCTTATATAATTTTTATTTAATTATGTCTAGTTTGATGATATTTTTTATATTTTTTAGAATGTCATATGAATTATATCAATATAGTTTAAGTAAAAGGGTAACCAATGTGTCGGGCGATTACATGTCACATTTAGAAAGGCCACAAATTATGAACCCACAGCCAAAGGGTGATAAGTTTGAAGTTTTTACAACTATCACACATGATTTCATTGGTTGTATGAATTTTTTTTCATAAATTATTTGACAAATAGTTATTATATTTATTTTGGAAGGATAGGTTTTATCATATAAATAACCATCATATGAATAGGATATTTTTTGATTGTGTAATTAATTATATTTTGGAATAATATGGGTATAATTTAAGGGAATATTATATGGATATGTTTATTATAATATTACTGTATTTTATTTATGGAAAAAATGATAAATTTTATTTTAGAAACATATATTCTTTTAATGAGGCTTTATGTTTAATAGGTTTATTAATAGAATTGATTAGCAGATTTGGGAGATTATTTGGTTAGTTAGTATAGATTTGTTTGGTATAAAACTTTTTTAGTAATTAATGTTGATTGTAGATAAATATTAAATTATTCATGATATATTATGTAATATAAATCATAATTTTTTTGTGTTTTGAGCATAGTTGGGAATATTTTTTTGAATTATAATGGAAGTTTAACTATGGGTGTTATTGTTATTACTTGGATGATTAAAAAATTATTTATTTATATATGGGTTTATTAAATATTTTAATTCCTCAACACTTGGAAGAGGATCTTAAAGTAGAAATTTTATCCAATTACCATCATTTCTGTAAAATTAATGGTCCTTTCACAAACATTAATTATGATTTTTTAGTCATTAACATCATCCCAATCATTCAATTAATTATGATCAATTTTCTATTCCACTCTGCATAATTATTATGACATTAACTCTTCCCTCTATTTTTATATTTTCAATTCCATAAATTTTATCTTATTTGTAATCCTTGTAATATATTATTACATATTACCTTAATATTTTTTTCCCTTTTTTCAGGAGTAAGTTTTACTGACCCATCTTACAATATAGGATTTATAAAAAAAACTATTCACATTTCAAAACCTTGGTTAATGTGGAAATGTTTATATTGTTCAGATGCAATTTATTTAATAGGAATAATTTAATATTAAAATATTTTAAAAAGAAAACTATTTCTGATAGAATATATAACATGTGACATAAATCATAGACAAACAATGAAATAATAATATTTAAATTATTATAGTGATAACCTAACCATTAAAGTGATTTGTATGACTATAATTTAATATTCTACATAATATATAAGTAATCAACAAAAAAGTAATAATTTATTGATAAATTCTTTTTAAATAATCTATTAGTCTTTAGTAACTCCAAATTACTCTTTGAAAATATTTTTTTCAATAAAAATGGTTTTTATTTATTTTTTCATGTGAATATTATAAATATATTCTTGATAAATTTTTAAAAAATTATTTGATGAAATTCAAAAAAACGTATATCACAATTTAAAGTTTTTAAAAGGGTTATTTTTTTTAGAATAATGGATTTTTCTTGTAATTCATGAATAATTCAGTTTCTTAAAAACATTCATTTATTCCCACTAAAATTTCTCATATTTTTATGAATTTTATTCCAACATATTATAATTATGATTTATTTATATATTATATAAATAATTACATTTAAATCATTATTATACTTGATTTTGGAATAATTTCAATTTTTGTCTATTAACACATTTTTCTAAGAAATATTTTTTTATTAAATTTTATCATTTTATTTTAAAAAATATTTTTAAAAATTAATATGAATGAATCCTAAATTTTTGATACCATATATTGAATAATTATGTTAAAAATTAATAAATATTTCCATTTAATTTTCATGCTTATGAAAATTAAGAATTCATAAGGTTGTCACATCAGCACTGTTGAGTCGAATAAATAAAGAAAAAAATAATATAATAAGGAATAAAGTATCTCTAATGAATTACATTAGACAATTTTATGAATTTCGTTCTTCCATCACCATCTTGTATTCAAAATTATTTTAATTTTGATCCAATTTATTCTTAAAATGATTTATATAATATTTTCAGTAAATATGAAATTCGTAATGTCACTCCCATGTTTCTAATGTCAATTAATTTTTTTGTTAAAGTTTAAAACCACATATGGTCAGTTATAACTAGTTATTTAAAAGATAAATTATTTTTTATCATGATAATGTTATTAAATTTTTAATGATGAAAGATTCACCTTAATGTTTTTGCAACGTCGATGCAGTGATTATTCAAGCAGTAGAAAAATCAATTAGATATTTTTGAAAACACTAAATGTAATATTATTTAGGTCTGTTATCATTTCCTACAACTTTATTATATAAATATAACATAATAGATTTCTGCGAAATAAATAATGGATATTTATATGAGTTTTATAATGAAATTAATGCTCTATATAGTTTATTCAACTTATTGTTTGATGTTATTTTTATAATGATAGTGGGTTATTTTATAAACCAAATATGGGTTGTTCCATTATGACCCAATTATCAGTGGCTATGATATAAACCAAGGAAGTTTTACTTTTTTCATTTCTTAAAATAGATTTTCCTATTTTCTTTTACATTAATGGAAATAATCTAGTAATCTTGGGTGGTCTCTCAAATGTATTCAACATATATATAGTTATATTTTATTAGAGATTAACATGGGTAATGAATATATTAATATAATGTATTCATGTTTTAAATTGCCTAAAAGGGTTTTGATATTATTTCTATGATTTCTATGGATTTGTTTGATGATTATGTGTGTGTTTTAAAGCTGAATATTATTTCTTTCATCTAACCAAAAAATATTCTAATAAAGTTAAATTTTTGAATGTTTTTATATTTTTCAGTCTATGGATGGTTTTCTTTCTATTATATCATATAAAGAGAATTTTTTTCTCATACTATGTCTTCATATGTTTTTATAGGGGTTAAGGATGATAATGATCTCATAATAAGTAGAGATGAAGTTCATTATGATTTATCATAAAAATAAATGGTGCTTCATATTGAAATATTCATATATAATGATAAATAGATACCAAGTATAATATCCACTTTTTATTATATGTGTTTGTTTAGTAATATTTAAGACCTAATTCTCTAAATTTTTTATCCATATTGATTCTTGAAATTTTATAAAGTGAATTATTTCATAAATATTCAATTAATAGATTCTCTAAATTAGTTTTATTACGATCATCTACCCACTTGAAAAGTTAATCATATAAAAAACTAAAATTACATTAAAGATATGTAAAAGTAATATTATTATCCCATTTTGAACACACTAATCATCCATATACTATGGTTTAACTTTCATTTTATCAATCTTAACTCTATATATGAAATTATTGAAACTTAATTTGATCTTTCATAAGTTTACCATCATTTAAGAAATAATTCATCATGTTTATTATTTCTCTAAAATGATAGTTTTTATCAAGGACATCTTGTATATGTACTATTATTCCTTTAACTGTTATAAAAAATGGTTAATAGTTAGTCAACACTCATGTTTCCAAATATAAATTAGAATGTCCTTCCCACGAATAGATCACTATGATCAGATTGGATGAAACACTAGAATAATATATGACTACAAAAAAGTGACAATAACAAGACTAAAATATTTATATATTATATTAAAATGAATTTATCCAACTCAAAAACATGTAAAGATCATCCTCTATATCACCCCTATGATTAAATAATTGTTTTAAATCATTATCCAATTCCATTCAAATAAAATTATGTTTATTAAAATGTTAATGAAAATGTCCCCGACTAACCTTATAAAAAACATCATGATAATCATTATAATATATTCTTATTAACTGAATTATCTAACATCAATTTATATATTCCACATAAAAGAGAGTCAACACATAAAATATCATATAGTCTTCTAATTTTTAAATTGAGAATAAATTAATAGCTTACTTTTCCTCAAAAGAATTTATTGTTTGCTAAGCACATGTAACTCTTTTATAAATATATTTCCTCAAAACCACCTATATATATACATATATCATTATAATAAATATATCTAGAAGAATAATTTTCTTACTAAATTTCACCATATATCACTATACCATAGTCATACATTATTTATTTATTATTTTATTTATTCATTATTGATAAGAATATATTATTTATATTATAACCATCCATTGTTGGGTCTATAATTATTAAAAAATATGTGGCATCATCACATTATTTCACACTGAGTACCATGGATCATTTTAAAAAAAATAATGATTTTTAATTTATTGATATGAAATTTTTATTGGTGTTTTTGGATTATCTATCAATTCAGGACATTTTCATGAATATTTAATCCTCTAGAAACTATATGGGTCACATATTAGAGTTATTGTTATATTCCTTATTTATCTTCATATTCATTTTTGTTCAAATTTTATTTGTCTACTTATAATTTTATATCTCACTTTTGGTTGAGGTGAATAGGGTTTCATTGTGGTATTCCTTTATTATCAACATTGTATCATTTATTCTATGTATTACTACACCATTAGCTATAATCTACACAGAAAATTTCAAAATCATGCTTCATTTTTAAATCAATTCACTATGAATTTGATTATGAACTGATTTAGTGTCCTTTTATTTGATGTTTTGGTAAATACATTTCTCTATTGATAATGATTTGTTTCATCTCATAGTGGGTTATATTATTTATTAGGAAATGATCTATTTTATTTCAATATTATTGGTTTAGTGATTATTTTTTATTTTGATTTTTTATGGGGTGATGGGTATTTCTATTATATGCTGGTGATTACATAATTAAAATAGTGTGGGGTTCATTGTTTTGGTTTGATGTATTTCCTTACAAGAAATATAAGGTGTGGAAATTAATTTAGATATTTTAGAGTAGTAAGCTCCTTTATTGTTATATTTCATAGAACTATTTCTTATTGTTTTTATGGATTTTGAACCATATCATTATTCTATGGAAAAATAGTATTAATGGATGTTTTTTATTTTGTCATTCGACTATTTGGTTCTCTTTACATGT
Organism: Viscum album; assembly: GCA_963277665.1. Classification (NCBI taxonomy): domain Eukaryota; kingdom Viridiplantae; phylum Streptophyta; class Magnoliopsida; order Santalales; family Viscaceae; genus Viscum; species Viscum album. The sequence goes on along the minus strand of OY728148.1, from coordinate 1,915,815,557 downwards.
ATTGTTTATCTTTTTTATGGGGTATTTTATATATGAATTCAATTTATCAGGAATAGTTATCTATCATCAATAGATTTAGAGATGGTTTTTAGGAAGATGGGAATATATTTCATGATTTTTATTATGATGGTACGGTGTTTGAATAGATATTTTTTTTGTAATTTCAACATGGTTTTCCATTGTATGATCCATATGTATTGGGTTAAATGTTTCTTATATAGTGTGATTGTCAACCACCTCGCATTTTAATTGTTTTGGAAAATCCATCTAAAGGATCAATTAGAAGTTGTTATTTCATATACATTAAATAAATAATGGCCTCATATATATTCTAGAGCTATTTTTTATTGTACATTTTAATTCACATTTTTATATATTTTCAAACGGTGTTGTAAATGTTTTAGTCACTAGATAAATAGATTTGTTAGTGATTTGTAATTAATGGTTGGTGTTTTTTTAGGTTTAATTTTTATATATAAATATTTATATAACACTAGTTTTATTGTACTGATTTAGGGTTTTAGACGTACTTGTGGATGAGTTATAGTAGTTTTAACTCCGCGGTTTCATGAATTTTGTGACATAAAATTCATAACTAGTTTTGAAGTGTCCACTAGCTAATGATTATTCTTGTATGATTTCATGGGAATGTATTATATTCAGATGAGTTTTTTTATTTGTGTCACATGAGTTACTGTGGTTTGAATATACATTTAAAATTATATTAATTTTTATTTATTGGTTTTTTGTTATATATTTTTACGTATACACACATTTCTGTGAGTCTGAAAAGTTATTTCATTATGGATTGTTTTAAAATATTAAAAGTTTATCCTCAAGGATTCAATAGTGCTTATTAATATTGATATAAAAATGGATTTTTTTCCATATTGGGTATTGTAATTTAATTATTTTATATATGATCATTTTCAAACTTTTCCCAAAAAATTATATTGAATTCTAATTAAATCATGTTGTAAATAAAAGATAATTTTCTTATTCGTAGATGAATTTCTTTATCCATATCTATTAAAATAATCACACCATTCAATAAAAAAATTATATAATTACACATGATTATTCAATAAATATATATATCTTGATCAATGTAAAAAATAACTTCTTCTATCTGTCTCTCTACTCACCACTATAACCACTAATGTGAAAAGAAAAATCCCAATCTCGGCAAACGCTATTAATAATATTAATGAATCAAAAATTATATCTAGTTAATTACTTATAATATGGCTATAAATTGATTATACGTCACCCTAGTCAATAAATACAATCCAAAAATTTAATTAAACAAAATTTATAATAAAAAACATAATATAAAGTTATGTGATCAACAATTTCCCCCTTCAAACCTGATACTTAAACTATGTTCATTTACAAGAATAAAACATTTGAGTGATGCTTCGTAATACATTAAAATCCCAAAACCATTGGAATATAATCTATAATAATTACATGAATATGTGTTCCTTAATAAAATTTATTGTAAGCTATATTAACTAAATCTCATTTGTGACTTGATTTAAAATTCATGTTAACACTCTAATGAAAATTTTCTATATCCCATCCTACGTTGAATATATACTCCCATATCCTAAAACAAATTAACTTGGTGATAAAACCCACAATGTGGGTATCTAATCATATTATGCATGGAGGTATATATAAATTTAAACAATCACCTACTATTATGAGATAATATAAACCATAACAAAAAATAAATAATTATTAGTGAAATAAATAACACTAACATCATGAAATATCATCATAATATTATACACAATATGATCGATAAAACCTAAAATACCTATAACACATCCTAGTCAGATATATGGAAAATTAGTGTGAGTAAATATAAAATAAATGTGGCCATTACAGTGATGACTTCAAGACACTGGATACTGAATCCTATCAATATCTACCTTTTAAATTCATAAAAATCTAATATCTATTGATCTCCAAGGAGACATATAGTGAACAAAACATGATAATACAAGGATGGGTGGGAAATAATTCCCATGAATTCCATTATATGTTCTAAAATGACCCAATAACCAACTATTTTCACAACACATCATCAATAAAACATTTTTAGATAGAACCCAAACATTATTAAACCGTTATCAATCATCTAGATATTCATGAATAACCCCATATTAAAAAAATCTTATAACTCACTTCCATCACCATCACAAATAAAAATGTTTAAATGTTTGTGTATGATCACCCATATGTTTCAATATTCAAATATAAAGGGCCTTATGAAAATAATATTTGAGAAAAGTGTATCATAATCCTTGTCTCCCATCCCTAATATATTACGATTTCATATATTGGTACCTAGAGGGATGTAATAACACCAACATTTTGATACATAATAAACTAAAATCTATAAATATGATTACCTGGTGAGGATTAAAAATCAATACATTCTAGATATCTAAATAAAAATAAAATTCTCCCTTACATGTATTGAAACTCATCTGCCCATCATGTGGATTGTAATTGTGAAAAAAAAATATAATGTATCAAATAATTTAATAATATCATATTTGTTCATAAATTTTTCTCACATGATTACTCACCATAAATGAACCATCTAGAAATTATTTGGTAATACATTTATGTATATCGTATAATATATTCAAATCTTAACATCTATTCTTCATCAAACTTTAGTTGTGGGTTAAATAATTTTGTGCATTTCGTTATCGACTAGCTTAATTCTGAAGTATGGGTGGGAAAGAGAGTTAAAACATGGGTTAATTATTTTAAATATCTATTATATGAATCATTAATATCCTCTAAACCAGTATATTGTATCAAAATCCACTTGTAAATTTATTGGAAATTATCATCCCATCATTGTAATTATTGGTTAGAAGAGTAAACACTTGCCTTTATTTAGCATACTTATCCAAATATAGTATAAGAATTTAATATTAAAAAAATAGTACATCACTACTATTTATTCCCATAATTCTCTAGAATCATCATGTTTTTGAGTATATAATATATAATCACATATCAAAAATAAATATTCTATTTATTAGTCATAATAATCATCAATATTATAACTATAATATCTTATATGTTATCTTTGAAATTCATGATCTGTATCTCATGGAATATAGAATAAAAATTAAATTCTAATAATATTATTGTTCACCAAACCACACTATTGTCATAATAATATCAACATCCACTGTGTAATGACCCTGAATATAATATCCTAGATTCGGTTGTTACATTATTATATTGGCATGTGATTCAATGAATCATATCCTAAATGACCTAGTATTTTAGTAGTATTGTTAAATTAGAATCAAAGTTGAAAATCCTTTTAAAATTTAAAAAATAAAATACAATATAGTATTATATTTGAGTACATCGATACCCATTATCATATCTCTTTAATTTAATCTAAACACACTTCATGGATTCCTCTGATAATATTTCTATCATACATTTCTATAACTCCTATATTATAAATATACTGATATTATAAATCTATTAAAGACCTATAATCATTTTTATGCCGTATATTAATTACTTATAGTATTTTAGGACAGTTTAATAAACATTTATATATAAAAATCTAGGTTTAGGATGATAATTGATTCAATTTTCATGTACATTTTGGTAGAGTGATGTCATAAATTTTTCTATGATCATTGTTACATCACCTCACGTATGTGAATATTGATAAGAATATCATATATATTTATTAAATATTTATTTCAAGAAATCCATAAAATTTAATGATATAAAATACACTTGAACATTCTTGGAGATGGTAGGTCGTACGTAAACATGAACATTGTTTCCATTTTCTTAATGGATAGAAAATTGTAAATTAATATTAATTGAAATATATAAGATCATTCTTTCATTATATATATAATGTGTATTATAAAAATAAATCCGTGTTTCTGTCCATGTGAAAATTGTCACGACCCCTCCCCCAGGGCCCGTGCTGTGACTACCCCAAGCCCGCCTTCCATAGGCTTGGGGTTAGAGACTAAAACAAAAAAGTCATATCCCTAAAACTGGGAAGGAATTTCCATTTTAACCAAAAATCTCACACAATACAAGAATATAGTAAGGTACAAGCACAAAGTAAACTATATAGTAAATAGAGCCAGTAAAGTAATTAAAGGGGCTAGAATACAAGCCCAACTGGAAAGTAAAAAAACTGAATATAGATCTTGTGAACACCCACCAATGATTATACTTGAAGGGTACAAATAGTTCTCAAACTATCGTCTCTACTGTACGTCTTGTATAATTTTCCACCTCCAAGAATCCTCCAGTCGTGGCACACTTATCCTCAACAAATGATGTCTCTCATCTATATAAGACACATCAAGGTGTTGGCATAGCTCGTGCAGGGGAGAGTATAACAATACTAAGTAGGGACCCCGAGACCCCTGAAGGTCTCTCAGAATCCATAGAGGATAAAACAAAAAGCAATTCCATAATCACAAATCATGGAGAAAAAATCATCCCTACTTTGGTAAATACCCATACATATACATATGTAATTAAGTAATCTCGTCTTGTTTATGAGGAAACACAAGACCCAACTCATTATCCAAAAGCACAACTATCCCAAGAAGGAAAGAATTCCCCGAAGGTAACACCATGAAATTAAGTACAACAAAGTTAATGTCACAAAGAAGAATACCATGAAGTTATCACCACACAGAAGTGTACCATAATGGTAAATAATCATCTCACAGCAGGTATCAATTTAGTACAGAAGTATTGATGATTAGATGTATTGCTAGATCATCTTACATCGTTGAGAAGCTCTGTTGTTGACCCACATAGGATCTAAGATGAACCAAAAAAGATCTGAAAGGAACCCACAAAGGATCTAAAGATGGCCCACACAAGATCTATAGATGACCCACAAATGATCTGTTGATAAACCACACTGGATCGGTAGATGCTGGCCCACATAGAATCTGATGATTCTTCATGTATATTCAGCCACATGTTTACATCAATAATAACGCTTGATTATGGTAGGATCCACTCCTCATGCCATAGTTCACACTTCATCAACCACAATGTCCCTTTAAGAAGTAACCCAAAGGACCACCATGTCAGAAGTTTCCCAACGCAATAGAATGTGTGTCAATCAGAGGCACGATCTATAGGTTATTAGTGCGTCTATTCTGAGGGCCTGGTTGGATTCAGGTTTGATCCATCCCGGCTTTACTCCATCATTATCCAAAACTCTAGTGGATTATACCAAAAGGACAGTATGGATCCAATAATCCTAATGATATAGACGGTGTATTAAACGGACACCCCGTTCTCAAGATATTTCCAAAAACGTGTATCTGGGTCCAGATGGGCCTGCGGCTTAGTTCGCCCCATTCCGGGTTCAGCCTGGACGTGCTGGACAGCGGCTGGCCTGGCCCACTATGCCATGGTCCGGCTTGGCCCGCAAATGGGGTGGCTCATCCCACTGGTTTGGGTCTATCCCACATGAGAAACGACCCGCTAGGTGCGTCCCGTGTTCAGGGGTGGTCTGCCAGGGCGAGGCCCACCCTAGCTTAAACCCAGGGGAGGCGCCCCCTGGGATTTTCAAATGGTCCATTTCAACATTTTGGGTCTGGAAAACCTGGTGGCACCACATGTCGCTTCCTGATGGCATGTAGGACCAGCCAGAGCAGGTCCCACACAGCGTGACATGGCCGGCCAGAATACCAACTGACTCCCCTTCCAGTTGTGCGACGGCACAGCTGCTCCTCCCATGGCTTATCGGGTGTCGACCTCCCTATTTCACCACCATGCCTGGGCAGCCTCAACATCCTCCTCTATAGGTGGTGTAGACGCATGCCACCCTACTTCCATGAGATCAGCATGCATGCCGGCCAGCACCCTCCTCTGTCGCGGCTGACAGGCCGTGACCTCCGTCGGCTGGGCGGTTGCACCGCAGCCGCCATTGCAGCCGTCCAAAATTCCGACCTACACCTATACCCTATCAGTTCCGGTCATCAGTGGATGCGTCCTAGTCACTGGGTGATCTTTGGGGAATGTTCTTCAATCTGATGTTGTTGTTCTGTGTCCCAAGATGTCACCTTTTCATATATCCTGACAAGGTAGGGTTCTGCTCAACCAGACGATCCACCAGCAACGAACACATCAATCCACAAGGAAATAGAGAGATCAGGCCATGTCTGTTTGGCATGAGCCATCTATATTAGTTTGATAACAAGCTTCTTAAGAATATTGAATCAACATAAAATTTAATGATGAATAATCAAGAGTAATCCATATCTTGAAACATCAGATAAACGTCTGCACTGGTCAGTGGATCGTGCTCTTCGTTCCCACGACCGGCTCCCAAAGACACCACTCACGTATCCTAGTTTTTTTGGGTGTCTTCTGTCACCTCTCGCTGGGTTGTCTTCGACTTCTAGGGGTCTGGAGTCACGGTGTTCCAACAAGAACTTTATTGTTTGGCGAAGCTTGTTTGATACCCCTCCTCCAAGATAAATATTTATAGGAGCGAGGGAGAGTAATTAACAACGTGGGGAGTTAATGGGGATCATTAATAAGAAGATTACTAATTTCCCCCAAGGTTTTTATTACATTGATTAGTGGGTCAAGACTTGTATTAGCATGACACATCGTTGGTCCCACCTCACCCCTTGTCCTCTGGGGGAATAGAATAAAAAAATAAGAATGTTATATTATTTATTATATTAAAATGATCCAAAAACTAACATTTTCTGCTAGCCTACTATAGTTGAACTGAAGCCTCCCTTAAGAGAATACTGGCACTGTAGACACAACGAATCCTTCAGATTTCTAATCCGAGAAACGGTTCAAAAGTTACAAAATTCCACTCATGAGTTTACGGAATGTACCAGATAAAAAGTTTAAAATAATATTATGGGCACTCCGGGCCTCGGAATCATGCACCGTTAATTTTCTTTGTCTCATAATATTTCTATATAATTAAAAACATTACATGGAAAATTTGGGGGCTTTACATTATCCCCACTAGATTTCATTGCATCTTCGAAATCCTCAACACAAACTAGGGAAACATAGGGGGGTACTGAGCACAAATTTGGGCCTCCCGATCCCATGTGCTGTCCAAGTGGTTCTCATACTTCCAACATATGTGCACGAGATGTATTTGATCACCCATAAAGGACTCTATCCTTTAGATCCCCTATCTCTATTGGAACCTTCTAAAACTTCTACCTATCATCAATGTCCATATCACCACAGTCAATGATTTTTGAAGGATCATGCACGTACCTCCTCAACTGTGATATGTGGAAAACATCATGTACCTGGTGCAACTGAGGGGGGACGGCTAGGTGGTATTCCACCTCGCTAACTCTGTTGAGGACCTGAAAGGGTCCAATAAACCATGGAGATAACTTGGCACCCCGTCCAAATCTCCGCAAACCTCATCGATGTGAGACCCATAGAAAGACAGGGCCACCATCCTCGAACTCCATAGTTCTTTGTATCCTATCAGCATAGGATTGTTTACTCCTTTGGGAAATATTAATCTGCTTGTGAATGATCTGTACCATCTTCGTGGCAGCATGTACCCTCTCTAGTCCCATGAGTACTAACTCCCCTAGGTCAGTCTAGCATATAGGTGATCTGTATGGTCTACCGTACAATGCCTCAAATTGTGCCATATAGATAGTGGAGTGATATTTTTTGTTGTATGAAAACTACACCAAGGGAAATTGATCTTCACAGTTGTGGATGAAATCAAGGAGGCAAGCACGCAACATGTTCTCAAGGGTATGAATAGTCTGCTCTGTCTGACCATCCGTCTGAGGATGAAAGGTTGTGCTCAATTGTAGCTGAGTCTCGAACACCTCTGGCAACCACTTCGATAGTCCGGAAGTAAATTGGGAAATATTATTGGAATTTTTTTTTATGGAACTCCATGAAGTCTTACTATTTCATGCCCTTATAAGGGTCTCATGCCCTCTACTAAACCCATCTCTCAAGTAGGTAGGATGTGGGCTATCATGGTGAGTTGATCAACAATCACCTAGATGGAATCATGTCCATTGGATGTGCATGGATGTCCTATCACAAATTTCATGGAAATTATATCCCACTTAGACCCTGGCACCTCTAGTGGATGAACTACGTCTGCTAGAACCTAATGCTCTGACTTCACATGCTGACATGTGAGGCACAATGAGACAAACTCTACCACTACTTTCTTTATTCCCAGACACCTGTGCTGGCACCAAAGGTCCTGGTATATCTTCCCCACTCTTGGATATACCTCTAGAAGGTACATATGGAACTCCCACAACACATCCTCCCGTATGTCCATTGGTACCATAGTACATCCTTTGAATATGATGATGTTCTCCCCACATTTATAAAATCCATCAGCATCTTATCATGTGGATATCTAAGCACGTCGATCCTCGCAGTCAGTATCCCCAAGTTACACCTCCCTAACTCACTAATGGAGTGGGGGAGTGACTGTCAGAGACTGAAGATAAGATGTTCTATCTCAATCCACATAGGATATCTGAAAAGCGGCTAGATGCTCAGTCACCTCACTCAGCAATTGTATACCATATCTTCTACTAAGTGCATCTGTTACTACGTTCTCCTTCCCAGGATTATTAACTATCTTGAAGTCATAATCTAGTTTTAAATCAAGCCAACTCTGCTATATTAGGTTTCGTTTTATCAGAAATAATATATACCTAAGAATATTGTGATCAATGTAAACTGTAAAAGGTTCGTCCATCAAGTAATTTCGCCACATCTTCAAGGAGAAGACCACTGGTGCTAACTCTAGGTCCCGGGTAGCATATTTATTCTCATGTTTTCTCAGCTGCTGAGAACCAAAGGCATTCACTACTCGCTCCTACTTCAGAACACCTCCATTCCCAGTCCCTAATGTGTTGTAATAGACTATGTACCCAATGCCATCCTCTGGTATCCTCAAGATGTAGGAACTTTTTTTTCTCTGCCTGAGATCTTGGAAACTCCAATGAAATATCTATGAACACACGAATGGTTTCCCCTTCTTCATCAACACTAATAAGGTTACCACAACTATAGAAAAGTAAAGCACAAACCTCTAGGAGTAATAGACCAGACCCAAGAAACTCTGCACCTCTATCAGACTACTGGGATGGATCCCAATCAAGCACAACCTCAATCTACGCGGGATCCACCACAACTCCAGCCTCCTAGGTGATGTGTCCCAGTATTTGGACCTATTGGACCCAAAACAGGCACTTCGAGATCTTACCAAGCAACTGAGGTATGACTATAAGATCATATTCATGAGTCCCAAGAACTATGCTGAGGTGTTGGTCATGATGAATGGTATAACCATGAACTCATAGTGGCCATACTAACATTTAAAGGTCGTATTATCCACATCTTCTTCTTGTACCCTGAGCTGGTGATAGTCTGATCTTAGTTCTATCATCAAAAACCTTTTTACTCCCTTCATCTAGTCAAAACTATCTTTAATCCTTAGTTGTGGGTAAATTTTCTCAATGGTCACCTGGTTGAGGCACTAAAAGACCACAAAGATTCTCAAAATCCCATCCACCTTCTTGGGGAACAAAATTGGGGCTGCCTAAAGAGAAACTCTAGGCCTAATAAACCCCTTCTTATGCAAGTCCTCTAGTTGTACTCGTAGCTCTCGAAGCTCTGCATGTTCCATAAAATATACTAGTATAGATATCGGTGTCATCCCAGCATACAAGTCAATATTAAATTCCACCTCTCTGCAGGGAGGTAAACCCAGAACATTATTTGGGAAAACATCAGCATACTAGTCCACCGCTAAAGGATAGATCGGACTCTCATCCTCAAAAGATCATAGGGTAAGGCTAACCAACTGGTGTGTGATAAGTTGCACCATCATCCAGGTAATTCCATACTATGATGCAATGGTTCCCTTTATGATGTTGAAAAAAAACCTAGTCGCATCCTCCCGGACAAACCACACATTACGCCTAATACAGCCGATTTTAGCATGGATTGTAGATAACTAGAACATACCTAAGATGATGTCATAAGGCCTCAACACTGCTACTAGAAGATCCCAACTGATGCTCTTTCCTCTTAGAGTATTCTCACTCTACTAGAACCTATTTGTAATCATCCAATCCACTCATGTAGGAGTCTCTAGCCGTAATGATCGATCCAAATGCTCCACCAGAATCTCCGAGTTCATAACGAGGGTCGTGGTAATAAAATACTGACCAGGACATGTTTCTATAAGTACAACAACTAAGGTGGAGTAGACATAGATCATACCTCAAATCATCTCTGGAGCGGCATGGTCACAGAACATAGTTTCTTGGAGATGAGCTCATCCTTATCTACCTGCTCCCAGTGGTTGGGGTGGATCACCTGGAAGTGTCGGTGGCAGAACCTTGAATCGTCGTCCACCTCCTCCTTCACGGCTAGCTACTGTACAACATTCTCCTCCTACATGAGGAACTCCTCTATCAAATCATTTCCTCTGTGCATGAGGTTCTTCGACCGTCTTCTGGTCATCCATACGGCGGGTTGGGCTACCACGAGCAATGTGACGCTACCCCCCCCCCCCCCCCCCCGCATGAGTAACATTGTTTTCTCCTTTCATGTCCTGCTCTGTCTGGAGAGACCCACACAAAGGACCATTTATCCTATGGTTGTCCACCTGTAGGTCAGTTCCTCTTGAACCTCTGCATCATCTAGATGCTGCTAGCTAAAAATGACTCTGATATGTGATGTCCAGTGATGGGTCTCACTGCTGGTAACTGCTCAATGAGGAATCTGTCCACCAAGAGTGCCTGCTCTGACACCCTCTCCTGCATCGGGAGTCTAAGATAAATAATCAAAGCTCTAATAGCTTATCTGAGCCCCTGCTTGAAGGTCTAGACCCTGAAGAAATTGTCCCAGACCATGTTTATGGAGTTGCATGGGAGGTCGGTGATCCTTGCTGAATACTGAGCCACGTTCATGTTTCCCTACTGTAAGTGGAGAATCTCATGTATACACACTGCACATAACCTCACTGGGACGTAATCTGCCCTAAATAGTCTCTCAAAGTATGCCTATAAGAGAGTCACCTCACCATGAACTTGGAGCACCCAACTCCACCATCTACCCTCTTCTTCCTGAAGATGAATGACAGAAATGATGAGAATAAGATCATCTGGTGTACCTACCAGTCAGAAAACTCTGATTATGGCCCCCAGCCAGTCCTCATCCAGCTGTGGATCATTCTCACCCTAGAACATCGGTCACCTATAGAGTTATAACTTGTGAAACACACTCAATAGAAATCCACCCTCTTATGTTGGGGCTAGTGGAATTAGCTGCTCGATGGGTAGTGGTGCTGCTGGTACACCACCTGATGGTACAACTGCCGAATGGGGGCCCTGCACCGAAGCCTCGTCGCTCAGTGTGTTGTCATCACATGCTCTACCTGGATCCATGGATTTTTTTTAGTGTGGAGACATCCAGAAATGAAACAGGTGATCCACGGTTAAAAAGTTACACCTAGTGAACTGACTCAATAGATCACAAAGAGAACTTTTCAAAAACACACACGCAATATGGGTTTTTGTGCACTGAGTCGGAAATCTAAAGTGAGGGTCTTAATGTATGGATATGTTGTTCAATGCACCAACAATGTATTTCCCAAACTAGAAACTATAATCAATACACTTAATATGATTTTTGAGTCAAAATATCAGAGTCCAAGTTCTTTGGTAGAACCGACTACTCTGATACGAATTTTTCATGACCCATCCCCCAGGGCCCATCTTGTGACTACCCCAAGACCGCCTCCCATAGGCCAGAAGTGGGAAACTAGCACCATAAAAGAATATCCCTATAATTGGGAAGGCATTACCTTTTTAACCTGAAAACTCTCACAATCCAAGCAAATGGTAAGATACAAGCACAAAGTAAACTATATAGAAAATAGAGTGAGTAAAGTAAGTAAAACAGCCGAAATTCAAGCCCAACACGAAAGTACAAGAAATACTGAAAACAACTCCTATGAACACGCTCCAAATATCCTACTTGAAGGGTAGGTACATTTCTTGAACTGTCATCTCTATGGTATGTCTCATCCAATGGTCCACCTCTGAGCTGCCTCCAGTCATGACACCCTCATCCTCAGTTAATGTTGTCTGTCTTCTGAACAATACACAGCTAGGTGGGGTTGTCTCCCTTATAGGGGTGATTATAAAAATACTCAGTTGGTACCCCAAGACCCTGAAGGTCTCTTAGAATCCACGAAGGATAACCCACAAAGAAATTCCATAATCACAAAGCATCAAAAAAAATAATCCCTACATAGTTATATTCCCATACATATACCTAAGTTATCAAGTAATCCCATCTTGTTCACAAGGAAACAAAAGACACAACTCTTTATCCAAAATCACAAATGTTCATTGAAGGAATGAATATCATGATGGTAATGCCACGAAGGTATGTACCTCAAATGTAATGTCGCACAGAAGAATACCACAAAGATATCACCAAAAAAAAGTTTACCACAAGGTTAATGACTATTCTCACACTAGGTATTACTTAAGTATGGATGTATAGATTATAATCTATATTTCTAGATCATCTTACATCATCGAGAAGCTCTGTTGTGGACCCACACATGATCAATGATGACCCAAAAAAATCTGAAGATGACCCACTTAGGATCTGAAGATGACCCACATAGGATCTATAGATGACCCACATAGGATCTATAGATGACCGACACAGGATTAGTACATGCGGACCCACATAGGATCCGAAGATTATTCAAGTAAAGACAGCCACATGGTTCTCACACAAAGCACGCATGATTCGAGGAGGATCATCTCCCCGTGAAATAGGTCGCACTTCAACTGCCACAATGTCCCATGATAAAGTAACCGTAAATACTGTCATGTCATAAGGGTTCCAAAAAATAGATGATGCATCAATAGTAAACTGAGTCTGTTGGTTATTAGTGTTTTCATTCCGAGGGCCTTGTTGGATTCGGGAACGATCGAACCTGGTCGTACTCCAACTTTTTCCAAAACTCATGAAGAGTATACCAAAAGGACCATCTCGATCAGCAGATACCGATGTAGTAAAAACTTTATTAAATGGATTTCTGGTTCTCCAGATAGGGCCAAAAATCTGTATCATGGTCTAGATGGGCTTGGATCCTGGTCTGACCAAATCAGACTGACTTAGAAGGGATGGACCGCCATGGGCCTCGGCCACTAGTCTATGGTCCAGCCTGAAATTGGGTTGGCCTGGCCCGCTGGGTGTGGTCCAGCCCGCGCTTGGCACAGCCCACTAGGTGGCTCACAGTTGGGTGTGGTCCACCGTGGCGGGGCTAGCCCTAGCCGCCACCCAAGGGAGGTGCCCCTCCAGGATTTCGGAATAGTTCAGTTGGACCGTTGTGTCTGGCCAACTCTGTGGCACCACGTGGGGACACAAGCTGGCACACAAGACAAGCCAGAGCAGGTCATGCTCAGCGTGACACGGCCGGCCAGAATTCTGGTCGGCCCCTCTTCCAGTGGTGTGACGATGCCACTGCTCCCCCCGTGGTCGTTCGGGTTCCGACAGCCCTAATGTGCCGCCATGGCTCGACAGCTACGACCTTCTCCTCTACCAGCAGAGCGGACGTGCTCCACCTTGCTTCAACGCATCCACTCAGTGTGCATGCCACCCGTTTCTCAGTCAGGGATGACTGGCCGCAACCTTCTTATACTGCATGGTTTCACCACCACCGCCATCATAGTCGGCCGGTGTGTTGGCCACCTTCTAGACCCGGCCGAAGTCGGTCGCCAGTGTCAGTCACCAGCGAACTTCTTCGTGTCATTGGGTGAGCTCTGGTGGCCTGTTCTCAAATCCAAAGGAAACTTTGTGTGTTTCAATATGTCTCCATTTCATCTATCCTGATGTGGTCAGGTTCCTCTCAACCTGATGATCCACCCAAAAGGCACACATTAATCCAAGAGGAAGTGGAGGGAAAATGATGTGTTCATTTGGACCACTCCCTCTGCGTTAGTTTGATAACATGTGGCTCAAGAAGATTGAATCAGTTTAAAATTTAATGAAGAACAGTCATGATTAATTCCTACCTTGAAATGTGGGAGAAACATCCACACTGGTAGGCGGGTCATTATCTTCGTTCCCGCGACCGACTCCCAAACATGCCACTTGCACGTACCCCTTTGGTTCATCATCATCTGTCACCTCCCGTTGGGTCGGCATCATCTTTTAAGGGTCAGGCATTTCAATGTTCCAACAGAACATCGTTGCATGGAAAATCTTGCCAGATACCCCTACCCCAAGTACTATATTTATAGAAGAGGGAAAGAGTAAGTAACGACGTGGGGAGTTAACAGGGCTCATTGATAGGAATCTTCCTTATTTCCCCCAACGTTCCTATTACGTATATTGGAGGATCAATCCATTTATTGGCTTGAGACATCTTTGTTCCCACCTTACCACTTTTCATTTGGAGGAATATAATAAAAATAAAATAATGATGATATTTTATTTATTCTATTAAAAAATGCAAAAAAAAATAACTTTATAATTGAACCCACTGGGGTAGAAGTGAATCCTCTCTTAAGAGAATCCTGAAACTATAAACTCAATAGTGACCTCAGATTTTTAATCCAAGAAACTGTGAAAATGTTAGAAAACACCGCTCACCTGTTACTGGACGTACTAGAAAAATGTTCAGAATTTGTTTTTGGGCACACTGGGCCTCGGAATCATAGACCGTTAATTTTCGTAGTTTTTTAATATTTCCATATAATTAATAATAATTACATTGAAAATTTCGGGTCTTTAAAAAAATAAAATGAAAATCATCTCTCATCCATATTTGGAGGCATTATTCCACAATTACACATGAGCGTATTTAATGATTTCTAATGGATTGGAATATAAAAAATAAATTTGATATTATATTTAAAAAATTATGTTTACTTAATAAATATCACATACATACATTAGTTTTTTCATAGATATGATTCATGTAATGAATAAGAAAGAAAAACCTCATCACATTTTGAGGAGGTGTATGTTGCATACATGAGCGATGTTAGCATATCCCAAAATGTATTGAAACGTAAAAATGTATATCTTATATAATAATTAAATATTATAAAAAGTACATAATTATATATATATGATAAATCCATAATTATATATATCCTTTAAATGTGATGATGAAACACATTTTACATTAGTTTGTGAGGCGATAGTCCACCATAAATATGATCAACAGTTTTTTCCCACATGATAAAAGTGGAGATGTATATTTTTAATTAAATTAATGTATTACAGTGTTAGTATATTTTAGATATTTTTTTATTATATTTTATTTATTAATCCATGAATGGATTATGTAATATAAAAATTAATAATTATGATTTTCGTGATGAAAATTACCTAAACATAAGAAATATCCATTGCATCTCAAATTAATGACCCTAGGGATGCTGTTATTGAAAAGAAATAAACTATAGAACATGGATATAGACTTGGGGTGGTATGGTTTGGCAAGACAAAGGGATTAAGTTTTGTGATGAGTAGAGGATAATTTTTGTCCTTTTATAAGTATGCAAAGGACACACATGTATTTTTATATAAAATGTGATACCAACACATTAAAAAGACACAAGGCTCACAAATGGATCATTGTATAACCATGTATTATTTTAGTTCAAAAATTTAATAAACACTTTCTATTATACATTTTAGAGGTTATTTTTAATAAATATATTTTTAGTTTAAAAATTAGAAAAAGCTGTTTCGACATACACTATATTAAATAATTTTTAATATTTTCAATTTTGATTATAGTCAACAACTATTTTGACCATATTATGTAATAAATATCATTATAGTTAAAAACATAGAATCAATTTTTCCATATTAATTTCAATGAATTTGAAGGTGTCAATTTATATTTAAACCCACAAAGGTGTTAAAAAACATTTCTTCCATGAAAAACAACCATAGTTTTTATTTTATTATATGATTTCAAATTGAAATTGAATTCAATTTCCTAAAATTTTAAAATTTTCATATAATTGGACTAATGTTTCTTCAAAACCTCATTAAAATATAATATATCTTTATAAATTATTTAAAAATTGAAAATGTACAATCAAACTCATATTTGAAATAATTAATTAAACAAATTATCCTTTTCAGAAAATTATCAAAAAGTCACCCTAAGGTAAATTTGAAATTTAGATTCTAAAAATTATTTTTATTTTGTGAAATAATTTTTTTTTGGTAGAAATAAATTTAAATGTATGTTTGAAATGTATTAGTAAAAAAATTTGTAAAAACATTTATTTTTAGAAAACATTTATTTTTCAATTAATTGTTCTAATTTTATTTTCAATAAATATATATCTGTTGAGTTCGTTTTTGACTACTCTAAACCATATAATTTTAATAATTTAGATATCCATGTTTATACCCTACTATATAATTCCAAGGTCATAATGATCATTTTTAAATAAAAATATTTTAATAAAGGGTCATTTTTTGTTAGGAGTCACCCTTGATTGCATCACAATCTATCAGAGTGATTGAATTTATATTAAAGTAAATTTATCTTAAATTATCTGGATGTGACTTTATCTTCTAGTAATATGGGGTTTTTATACATGATAAAAATAATATTTAACACTTTAAAATATTAGGGTGTTACATTATACCCCTTAATTAAATTTCCCTCAAATTATGTTTTTTCTATAATAGGTATAAGCTTTGTTGAAAATTAACATCATAAATGGTTAAACAAAACAACGTCTTAATAAAAGAGAAATTAAAGAATGAAAGTAATATAGAGTAACATATTATATTATTTCTAACTTTGAAATAATTTATAAGAAGTGAATATATGAACATGGATGAAAATTGTAAATAATTATGAATATTGATATAGATAATTGACAATAATAAAGTCAATGATCTTGCAAATTTAATGACCAAAAATCCATAAATCTGCTATGGAAATGAAGGTAATATGATAATATTTAAATTTTTAGATAATTTTTCTAATGTAAGGGATTGGTTTAATATATATATTTAGAACACAAGGAAATATACTATCATGATATAAATATATTTTATAGGCATAATTAATCCCTTGGATGAGCTTCAACCAATTCCCACATCATTTACTACTTTAATAAATGAATTTCCAAAATTAATTTTTATTCCTTATGTAGTAAAAAAACTCATTATACATTATAAACATAATGAAAGGTCATTCCTACTAACTATATATATCTTCCACGACCAACATGGTTAGCACCAATTACCAAATAATACATTAATTTTTTAAAAAACTCTGTAAAAAACTAAGAGTTAAACATATTCAATTTCATAAACAATTTTCCTTAAGACTTGTCAAAAATATATCTGTACGAATTCAATGTCCAATAATATAGAATAAATTCACATAAATTAATTATATTAACATAATATTAAAACCCCCAAACAATATATGGTTTCTCAAAATATCACATAATTAATTTTTTAATACCATTATCACCATAAAACCTTAATGAAAACATCAATTATTCCAAAAATATAATCTCATATTATCAAATATATTAGATAAATCCAAAATGTAGTGACTTAATAAAATATAACATGATATATAATATCACTAACCAATTTCATTATAATGAATGATATCCCAAAACATTACATTATAATTATTATCTCATCATTTGGTATATAATAAGGGTTCTATTAAATACATAATTTATTTTTAAATAAACATGAAAAAGGGACTAAATCAATTTTCTGGGTCACCAGTAACATTCAATATATGTTTTAAATTTTTATAGAAAAACTAAGGTAGAATAGTTTTTATATGAAAATATCATTAATAAAATACTTCTAAAATATTATTGTTGGATCTAAATTGAGAATAATGTTAATTACTCAATTAAAACGTAAATAATTATTTTTTATTGGCATTGATCCCTTAACATTTCTGAGTTATATTACCTTAAATATTGTGGAATTAATTTGGGAAGTGCACCATTACCATATAGTTTAATAATTTTATATTGGAATCTATATTATTTATTTAATGATTGTGATTATTATGATTTATCTATCCAAAATTGAATCAAAATCACATTCCCCACATGCATGTACTATGGAATTTCTTTACATAATTATCACATCTAGGAAAATATTACATTCCATTATTCCTATAATTTATTTTTTTTCTCTATCATATTATTCTAATAATTCTTCCCTTATATGCTATATGAAGTGATAATTATTTCTCTATCTCAATAACATAGGATAAAATATAGTCATATGATGAAAAAGCCAGGTAGACTAATTCTATTTAATGGATCATTATAAATCCATAAATGAAACAGTCAATATTTCTCTTTGTATTATATATATAGTACATATGATTTTTTACTAACCCTGTAAAGTTGTATTCATAGATAGATTCATTTTTAACTTTATATTTTCTAAAACTCATGAATTTTATCCCTATATCTCCAGCATTCTCATTATGAAAATACATTTCTATGTATTTTTCTTCGTAATCCTTCCATTATATATATTTTTATCATCATAATTAGATAATTGAATTGATAAATATAGTTAATATGAATATCCTATTGAATAATAAAAATACATAAAAACATTATCCTTTTCATTTCATTCTAATGTGAGAAACATATTCCCTATGCTACTTGTCTATTTATCAACTACAAATTAATTTTTATCCTCATTATGTAATGGGCATCGCTAATGTATTTATTTTATAACATTGTTTCATAATGTGGTGGATCAACATACTAATCCATACAATAAAGGGTATTACTCATATCTGGATTCATCTTCCCCAATATGTTTATACTTTTATTATTTACTATTGTAAATCTAGCTCAAGCTTTGTTATCTCTCCCAACAGGGAAATCCCTACATGTGTTATATTAATTAAAATAATTTAATTACAAATTCTATGATACATTTCAATGAAATATTATACAATAGATTAATTTATAAAATTATGAATCATAATTTATAATCCCATAAATATTGAAACGCATAACATTAATTGAAAAAATTATTCATGAAAAATATTATAGTGATAAACAATGTTTCATTGAATATATTTAAAAACATACAAATATTTTCAAATACATCATAATGGTTTGGAATAAAAATTTGAATTATCAAATTCATATTACCATGGAGTGTCATCTCAGGTGCATATTAAG
Source organism: Viscum album (assembly GCA_963277665.1). Taxonomy (NCBI): domain Eukaryota; kingdom Viridiplantae; phylum Streptophyta; class Magnoliopsida; order Santalales; family Viscaceae; genus Viscum; species Viscum album. Next base: position 1,915,796,262 of record OY728148.1, on the reverse strand, counting down.
GCTATTTTCATGGACGAGATTATTATCATGTCAAAAGAAAATGTTCCCTTTTGGAAATAATACCTCTGAGATCAACTATTCCAGAACCACGTCAACTTTTAGTGTCTATATAGGGATGTATTACTATGAAAAACCATATAATCATTCCTAATCATAAATTTAGAATGTACCAATATACTTATCCTAAAATTATATCATATTTCTATGTTCCTTAATATTTGTTTTCTGAAATCATGATACCATGGTTTCATCTAAACATTCTTTGATACTAACTTTAACGACCTCCACCCTAATATCCCATAGTCAGTGGTTACATTATTACATTGGAATAAGGTACATGGAATCACATGTAGAAGGACCAAATTGATATGTATTTTTGATAAACTAGATAAATATATGAAAATAATATTAAAATATAATATATAAGTTACGTCATTATTTTATATTTTAGTACACCATTATTCAGTACAACATATCCCTATTTTTTAATAATGAAAAACATTATTAAATCCTCATATCTTATTTACATACTATATGTATATACCTCCTCTATAATAAATATATATTTCAAAAATTTATATATCAAAACTATACTCATATAATTCATTCCATATATTATTTACATGTATTAGATTTTTAAACTATTATTAAAAATTAATTCATAACATCAATATTTCTTGTGATAATTAATACATATTTAATGTTTGTTTTGGTTTGGTAATTTATTTCCTTTTAAAAAAGCAAGGTTAAATCATATGGAAAAAATAAAAATTATATAAATATCATATATATTAAATATAAATTTCTTTATAGTAATCTCAATATTGTAATGAAAGAAAATGTGTTACATTGTAAATTTTGATGTTAGGCACTTTGTATGCTTGAATGTTGTTTCCATTTTCTAGATGGATAGAAAAATAGGAAATAAATACTAATTATATAATTGTGAATCATTATCTATTTATATATATCATTTATTTTAATCAAATATATCTTTATTTCCATCTATGTTAAAATAAAATCAAAAACATTTCATATCGCTACGTTGAGGTGGTAGTCTACAAATTTGAATGAAAAATTATATTATTTTCCAATAGATTGGAAGGTGAGAAGTTATATGTCATATTATATTTAATTGATTATTATATATATATATCACATATATTCATTATATTTATCATTATTACATTCCCTATATATGATAAGTTTAAAACAAATCACATTTCTTTGGGAGGTGGTAGTCTGTCATTAACACAAGTGACATTATCAGATCCACCCATGGAATGGAAAGTAATAATGTATATATAATATCATAATGAAATTGTTTTAAAGTTTTAATAAATATTATATGAATATTATAAATAAATAATAATATCCATCGATGAAAGGTGGTATAGAAACTGAACTACATATATTCATAGGGCGGTAGTCCTTCATACAAAGTAATAATTTCTTTGATTCCCGCTTGATAAAATATGAGATGGATGAATGTCATAAAATTAAAATTATCACATGTAATTTAATTTTATATAATTAATTAATTTTAACATAATTATTCATATATTTATGAAGTTTTTATGATAATAATTAAAATGAAAGAGTTTAGTATTGAAAATTCACTTCACTTAGAACAACCTCTTTTGGATCTCGTATCATACACCTTAAGGTTGGTCTTTATAGAATACCATAAGATATATAACCTTGATAATGATGTTATATGGATATATTTGATGATTTTGGTACAAATAAAGAGCTTATTTTGTGTGATGATCTGGGCATATAGATGTTATTATATATGTGATGGAGAGGATAATTATATAATCATTGAAAAAAAGTGATGACAACATTTATTAAATTCCAAAAGGCTCCCAAATATCTCATTTTAGAATCATAGATTATATGAGATTGATAAAGTTATAGAAAATAAACTTTAGACATTTTTATCTATCATTTTAACGACTTTAGTTTTAGTTTTACCCCCTAGTAAACACGTTTTAACCTTGTCCATGGTAATAAATTTTCATTATTTTTAATATTAATTGTGGTTAAAATTTAGGTTAAACATATTATATAGTCTAAATTTTTAAAATTAGAAATATCAAATTCATTTTTATCATATTCAATTCATATAACTGGTAGAATTAAATTTTAAATTTATCCTTTAGATGTGTCAAAATAACGGTTTCCCTAATGAAAACATTCAGAAGTATAAATTTTTTTTATCAGAATTCAATACGAAATTGATTCCAAAAAACTATATTAGTAAAATATTAATATAATTTCACTTATTTTACTTTAAAAACAATTTAACGAAATATTTATCTTTGTGAACATTTTCATCTAAAAGGCAACTTTCAAAGTAAAACATTATTTTTCAATAATCATCAAAAATTCTCCTTTCTAGAAAAATCTCAAAAAATCATCCTTTTTATCACTTATATTTTTAAAATTAATTTTTTTTCAAATATATATTATCTCAATTTTCTAAAAGTTGCTTTTAAATTATTTTTCAAAATCACTACTAAACCACCATTTAGAAAAATGGAATTGTTAATGAAACTTTTATTCTTCTTTGAATTTTTTCTTATAATATTAATTATTAGAAGATGAACATTGAATTAATTTTATAAATTTGTAAACTATATAATATTTTTAATTGATTTATTCTTATTCATACCCTCTGGCATAATGGGTAGGTTATAATATTCATGTTTAAATAATAACATTTTAATATAGAATTATTTCTCATTTAAACAAATTATTTCATTAATGGAAATTTTTTGAAGATATTGAATACATTTAAAAAGAAACATATCATGAAGTCTTTGTTTATTTAATTACCTTCTACATGTGTTGTTGCGCATTATATATTCAATTAAACATGATGTTCCTCTATTTAAATCATAGGTGTTACACACCTCATCAAAATTAACCTAATGTTTTGTCACTATATTTTACAATGTTCTCATAGACTATATAGGACTTTATAAAATATATACATCCACTTTAATAAGAATATTTCATTTTATAATACATTGTTTTACACAAAATATTTTACATTAATTCCGTAAATACTAAAAAAAAATTAAATGGAATAATTAATCAGCTATATGAAATACCTGGTCAATGTTATACTTATTATTATTATATTGAATGTTTTATATCAGTTGTATTCAACTATTAATGATTCTTATGGACATTAAATATTTAAATAAATTACATATATATATACTAATTCATTATTTCTACAGATTCCCATCCTAGAAATATAATTAAAATAATTAATCATTCTAGAAGAATAACTTTTATATCAGAAAGTAACACGTTGCCATTATAAACATTTATATTTTAATAATTTTCATTGAGAACCCTTTTTGATGATCATTATTAACACATGTATTATATACATAGATTTCCCAGTATTTGCATCATTATTTACCAAAAATTCTATTATAAGGTAATTATTCAAAAATAATTAGAAATTCATTTTACCAACATATTATCTTAATTTTATTTAAAATTCAATTAATTGCATTAATTTTCATAACATCATATTTTAATTATAAATATATCACCATATATATTAGTGGAATTTATTTTATGTACCCTAATATAATATAAAAAACATTAATATGAAACAATTATTTGTATTCTTTTTATATATTAATTCTAAAACATTATACACTTTCAATAATGAAGAGTTAATATTAGTGACACCAAAATAAATTTGACAAAATATTAATTCATTTAAATTAATTTCATTTCCTTATTCCCAATAATATTTGATCAAATTATTTTATTTCTAAAAACATCCGCATGGTTTATTTCACACTATAAATATTAAAACAATTTCTTGTTCACATTATAAATATATCAATTTCCTTCTATCATAAAAATATATTAACCACGAAAATAATTTGTAATTTAATTATTTCCATTACTATAATATCATTAATAAATAATTCCATAAATAATAAACCAAATATGAATTATTATTTAAAATCCAACATGATTTATTACCAAACGTCACATACCTGCATTATCATAATTTGCTCATGTTACACATTATTATCGAAAAATTCAGCTCATTCTAATAATTTCATATATCCTAATTCATATAATTATTGAAAATTTTAATTATTTAATAATTTTTTATAATAAAAAATAGTTTATATTTACAATTTTTTGGAAGAGTACCTTTATAAAACAAATCAATAATTTAAATACGTTTTCAATTATTTTAATAATAATAATTTTCAATATTAATAAATATATTGGTTTACCTTTTATTTAAAAAATTCCCAAACAAAATTCAATTTGTTTCCATTGATAAATGTATAATTTAATTTTCAATGCTAAAAATGTGTGTTCTACATTCCCCTCATATGTGGTATATCAGATAATTATGATATGGCTATTGTGTGAGTCTTTCTTCACCCCACATTGAACCCTGCAACCATTGTAAAATATTTTTATATCGAATCATGTCCAATGTCTGATTAAATATTTAACAACCCTCCCTACACTTACACTCATGACTTTACAACATCCAATATCCATCAACTTGAGTTTTTATAGAGGTAATGATCCCTATAATTTTCTTAAGTTTCATTAATTGTTCATCTCATCAAATGGATTATAAAAAATAATTTTTTTCATTCACGATACAAAAAACATTGAACTAAAGATGATAGATAATGTGAGAAAAATATAATATTAATTATTTAATAATGTTAAATACTTCCATTATATTTTAAATTTCATAAAATCATTCAATTTGTTTTTATTATAACCTTTAAAATGGTATATTATTTAAAAAAACCAATCATATATTATACTAATAATCTATATTATTTATAAATAAATAAATACATATATCAGAAATATCACTTTGAATTTTAATTATTATTTCCTAATATTCAATTTTTTATTCATACTGATAAATTAAATCCTCATATAATTTTCATTTATGAGTAATTTTATGCTTTGACCCACAAATCCATGAGATAAGTTATGGATGATCAAATACCTCTCTATGAATAACTGAAATTTCTAAATTTTATTGATTTCATTCTAATTTCATGATACTCAAAATTATTTATTCTTTTACAAATTTGATTTTTCTTCCGATATTTAATAACCTAGGGTGGAAATATAAATTTGGATCTGAACGTAATTACATAATCAATGAAAACTTATTGATTCAAAGAATAGTAATTGATAATCATCAATTCAACATTCTCAGTCAAACCTTATTTCTCTACTAATGGACTTTTTGTCAAGATAAACATATAACACTTTATCACTATCAATTTATCTAAAATTTTAATTTCTAGAGAAATTGTAGGCTTTGTTATATTTTTAATGTTTTTAAAATTTAAATTTACATCTCACCACCAACCATAAAATATCATCCCTCAGAATAAAAATAACAGCATTCAAACCTATATAAAATACTATAATATTGACATAATAGTAATGTATTTTTTATTCTCACACTATGTTGTGGATAAAGTAAATATTTTATCTATTTTTTAATAAATTTATTTTCTATCATGTGTCCTTCCATGGTTTTTAAAAAAACTACTTTAAATATATCATTTAATTAAGATGAGTTTTAATAAATCCAATTGAACTATAATGGATACCATCATCCACAAACACAAATGTTCCACATAGAATAAAACTCATTGTATTTTTTTATACTCTTTGTGTGATTATGAATTCATTAATATTAGACACCAACTTTTTAATTTATACTAGTCACAATATCCCACATAATTATAATTCTAAATATATGTTCGAATAAGTGATTATAAAATTATATCATAAAAATTAATAGAATACTCTAACAATCATTGTATTATATAATTTTATATTAAATGATTAGTATTAATATTTTTCATTATATGCAAACATAAATCTTGTTTTAAAATTCTTATGTAACTCATTTTTGGTAAAGAACATGTATAAAAATTATTTCAACATTTATTAACTTTATTATCATGATTTTTATTAATCTTTAATTACTTCAAATATTTATTATCTTATAATGGTATTTGTTTTGGAAACATACATGATTTTTCACACATTATGAAATTAATGTTTTATTAATTATAAATTTTTTTAAAAAATATAATTTCCCATGTATATATATATCCTCAATAAATTAATAAATAATTAATTTAGATTAAAATATCATTATGGTACCAGTCAAGAAACTAGTAAAGTGTTTGTGACACGAAAAATACTTTTTACCACATTTTGAGTGATATTTATGCAATATGTATATATATATATATCATTACATATAAAAACTTCCATAAAATGATGTACAATAAAATATTTTACTCTGTGCATTTGGCTTCTAATAATAATAATATTATTATTATTAAAACATGTATAATTATTGTCCCATATATCATTTCATTAAGGATATAATTTTTCAATTATTATTATAATTATAACTATTATTATTTTTATTATTATTATTCTTGTTGTTATTATTATAATTATTGTTATTGAATAATAATATCACGATTTAACCATCCACTTAAGATAACATGAATACAATATATTTTCAATGAATAAGGTGATAATGTGAGTCATTTGTAAAAAATAATTCTTTTCAAATACAATTCATCAATAATAAATTCATTGTTCTTCGATTATTTTAAAACATCAATCAATGGTTCCAATATTAGAAACATTATAGTAAAATGGGAGAGTTTTTTACTTGGGAAGAGAAAGTATCCTATCACCAATAATAATTATCAAAATCTAATTATTGCATAAACATCTATATTTAATTTGATAAACGAATTTGGCCATTAATATTCCTAACTACTTTTTTATTTCATTTAAATAATATAACAAGAATTGATAACTATTATATAATTTATGTTTCATTCCATATAACTAGTTCCTTAAAATACAACATCCTCTTATGAGTAACAATAATAAAAATATTCATATGGCACTGATACATGTTTTATATAACTTCTAAAATAGGAATTCATAATTATAATCCATATTAAATTATAATATACTACTTTTTTCCAAATTCCATTAAAATAAATTTAAAATTCCATCATGAAATAAAAACATGAATAATTATTTATTCCTATTAACAAAACAAATTATATTTCAAATATTTATGAAAAATTCACAAAATAACAAAAAAAACATTTAATTAATTATTTTTTATATGATGGTTGATATTTAAATAAAAAAATACATATCATTAAATATGGCCACTATATTGCCTGGTACCACCCCCCCCCAATTTCTATTAAACCATGATTCTTCTGTTCAACTATCAAAAACATTTCCCTTAATTTTTTTAATATTTTATTAGTTTAATAAATTAAATGTTCAAAATGGTAAGATATTCAATCGTATAAGATTTAAAAAAATTATATCCCATGATCTAAAATAAATGGATCAGTAAAATTTTACATAAGATATTATCTATTAACAACAAAGGACTTTCTATCACCATAGAACTTAATAGATAAACAATAACATCATAATTTTAAGAATCTTCAATAATTTTTTCTAGTTTTCACACCCATATATTTTGAAAAAATTGAATCCCATAGAAAAAAAATATATTTTCCCTTACAAATAATTCGGGTTAATTTTCTGTGTCCTTTAAAAAAATAGAATATTGATTCATTTAAAAACACCTTAAAACCCAAAGAGGTATTTTTACATGGTTACCTTTATTAGTTACATTCCCCTTTAACATGTTCTTTAGCTTCTTCCTTTTCAATAATTTTTTTTTATTTTTTTTGAAAAACAACTATTTTGAATATAATTTATAATTTTTGATGGACTAAACAATAGTTCAATTAAATGGAATGGATTTTACAAACTAACTTTCGATGAATTCATGAGAAATAACTTACTATCATGTCATTTTTGAAAATAACACTTACAATACATATTAAAATATCAAAAGGAATTTCAAATAAACATGGAATGATGAGATGAAAATATTGAATAATATTTAACAACTACTATAAAAGAAAGATGATTTCACCACATAAATTTTAGACCTTATAAAAAGTGATTGATTTTTCGATAATATAAAATATTCCTAAGAAAAATATATAGACTAACATAAATAATACACATTTTTATGTAACCAATGAATTGAAGGTTTCTAATATAAAAAATATTTTTGAACATATTCCACAAAAGGTGTTTTAAATTTCCATCAATGTTATAATTTTCAATTAGTGTATTCATTTGATATTGTACATGTTATGGAAATACCCAGGAATTAAAAGCTATTGGTTCTCTCAATATGATAATAAATTCATATTGATGATCCATTTAATATTACTACATTATTAACACAATGTAACAAAAATGGATTCCTAGATACATGGTCACACTCTTAATAAATCATCATGAATCCGTAAACAACTACACTTATTTGTGTTTTGGAACAAAGTCACCCTAAGAGGGGAGTGGGGAATATTGGAGACAAAAAATTTCCATCTTTTAATTCTGGGATATTATCTATAAGATATCATGGTCATGAATTCAGCTTTATCATTATTTTGAATTCATCCACACCACATGTCATGCACATATGCAGAATATAAATCACATCAGGGGACTAGTATTCTTCCTAGTTTACCAATAATAGCTAATCCATAGATCATACATAAATAATTTATTGATTTTCTGAGATCCATAACAATTTATATAGGGATATTGAAATGGTTTTAGCCATAGATAGATGGTATTACTAGATTAAATTCCACTTATATACTCTCAATAACTACTGAAGTGATGGATGATTCATTTCATATAATTTACTGTCCCCACATAACTTTTAGGAAATTTTTATCTACCTCCATACATTGTGAAACTATAGTTACCTCTATTTAACAAAATAGACTCTTAGTCATCGGACTCATTTTACAACACTTGTTTTTTTGTCAAATTAGAATATATTTATAGTGGGAATCATTTATTGTACAATAAAATGCAATTATAGATGATAGGATCATCAATATTTGGATAATTTTATGTTCTTCCTATAGAAAAACTCTTTTTCAATGTATGGGAATAATTTTTTTTGGAATTATCCTATATATTCTATATATACACTCTATATAGTAGTAGATTCATATTCATATCTTGATCCTCACTATTATGATGAATTAAATATTTTTTGTATAATCCAATATCATTTTCTTGATCCTCTTCTTCAAAATTATCCAAATATATCTACATTCACTTCATTTTTCCTCCCCATTTAGATCTTCAATATTTTCATTTATATCACCTTTTAAGGAAAACATCCCATTGTATTTTTATAGGTGTAATGAAATTAAATACATCATAATCGATGAGTTAGATCACACAACATTCCTTCCAATTTTGCATGATCCTTACATCTATCACCTGTAATAAGACCTTTTAATGATCAATCTCAAAAAGACACATGAAATCCTTTTTCTAAATTTCAAATATAGAATTAATCCAATATTAAAAGATTTTATATATTCATTTTTTCTTCTAGAAAACTCAATACAGGAAGACTTATATTTTATTATTAGTAATATCTCTAAATCATCATGATCACTACCATCTATATATTCCTATTTTTGTTAAAATAATTGTGACATAAATATTAAACTATAATACACATATATGTGAAATATTGTTTACACCATCCAAGTATAAATCAATAAAATTTTTTGAAATCCTTCATTAAAACCCAAATATAATGATCCTTCATCCTTCGAATTTAGATTTTTCTAATTTTCTCTATTATTTGGTTTATTGATCAATGGAATCCAATAATTAAAGTTTAACAATGATCCATATAATATATGGATATATCCTCTTAAATACCTGATATAAAATTTCTAAATATCATGAAAAGATATTTTTATTTTTATTAATAAATATTATGTCATGTAATCTTAATTTAAAATTACCACACAAAATCGGGATGATACTTTAAATTTTCAATATTTTCTAAGGAATTCATCAAATATAACGTTTTATGTTTCTTAAAAAACACCACAGGATTTGGTTTTGAACATTTTTTTAATTCTCTATATATATATATATTTTTTTAATGATTTTGGAAAAAACAATAAATGATGTTGAATGGATTTAAGAGAATTCCCCTAAAACAACAAACATCAAACCCCATATTTGGAGTCTGATGTATTTGAATTATAATACATTATTAATTAGTATACATGAAATCATATACAATTTGGAAATTTTATATGTATCCATTCAAACACCTTAATTGCTTCCAATAGACAAATTTTCAATCAAAACATTTGTGTAGTGGAATTGATTTATGTTGGTATGGGAAAATGTTGGTCCTTTACTTAAAAAACATCACCTCAAGTTGGCCAATATAAAATACTAGTAAATATTGAATGAATACGCAAATGTCTTTTTCTTATAAAAATGATTATTCATAGGAATTTACCATTTTATAGGCATACTATTGTCGTTCACTCAAGTCACATTCTTATGTAATATTAAAACACCCTTTCCATTTTTTTACCGCATTCGTGGCTTGCTGAGTGAATGGATCCCAATAAAAATGCCCAATAAAAAGCATGATTAAATATAAATAAATCCATGAAGAGAATAAAATGAACAATATTTCTCTATTGACTACACATTGAATAAATCTATCATGATTTTATATTTTGAAAAGACTCAAACTAACAATCTATTGAATTTTAACTGACTATACCGACATCATTATAAATAAGGATGAAAAAAATAAAAACCACTCATGGAATTACAACATAATATCAGTAAAAATTTAAAAATGTAATGAACCAACCATTTGTTATGTTCTAATTCATCAAGCCAGCCCCGACTTATTACCTGATGAAAACCAACCACCGACATGTTTACTTACAAACATCCTTGATTTCTCAACAAACAACATGTTAAACATCAACATTACTAACATTTTATGAAAACCTATCATGACTTGTCCAAATGAAAATGTGATGAATACCAACCAACCACATGTATATGTCAATTTTAACCTGAGAAATGTTATTAAAAATTCATCAACTAACCACATGTTTCCTCTATGCTACCACATAATGAAATTAATTTTTGTTGCAAGTACATTAGCCATACCATTATATAGGTTTTATAGAATAAATCCTTTTTATATCTAACATATAAATAATTATTACCAAAATAATAATTTACTTTTCATTTTAAAAATGATAAAAAAAATTCTAGTATACATTAGGAAAACATTTTATTTAATTATAATAGGGATTCCAACAACCAGAAACCCACAATAATAATTTCATTTCCTAAATATTCATTGAAAATATATGTTATAAAAAATCATATCCGCATATTCAATACATTTTCCCCATAAAAAAATATAAATATTTTCAGAGAATTCATTTCACTTAGAACATTGGATTAAATATTCTACCCCTTCGGATTTCTATTTTCAATATATTTTAATAGATTACATAGCTCTCTACCTTTTTTAATAAAATAAAAAGGGCCTTTTAATCTTCTACATGAGGTAATATAAAAACTATATTTAAATTATCACATTTATTATCCCTCCCCTAATTTTAAAAATGTCTTATATATTTTTAAAATGAATTCTATTCCCATATCACTGTATAAAATGCACAAAATTTTGGTAAATTACTCTCTCCAATAATAATTTCTAGTAGAAAAAATAATATTAGTAATTTATGAGTTTCACTAACATTTAAATCATCAATACACCATCCATTTTTTTATTACTACTGAAAAATTTTATATAAACATATAAATAAATTATGACTTGGAAGGACTTGTTAACCAATCCTCTCATCTTACTAGGATAATTCTTGCTATAGAAATCAATATTCAAATTCAACATGTTAAATTCCTTTGACTATCATTTTAATAATTTTTATGAAAAAATATTTAGCATAAAAACATTCAATAACTGATAAATTAGGTAAAATCTCACAAATATAGTTTTATTGTAATATGTAAAACTCATATGTGAGTAACATACCTCATGTAAAATCATTGAATATCACATATAAATACTTACCATGTGATACCACCCATATCATCTTATTGTTTACAATGAAAGATATTTTATTCAAATGTCACCAATCAATATGTAAACTCATATCATCATATCCCTCATAATTTTTACACCTTTTGGTTAAAAAATTGTTTTATCATTTCTAGTATGTGTTATAGATATTTTTAGTGTTCTGTAAATGAGTAATATTTGGGATATCCTCAAAAATCGCTCATATTTCAGAAATATGTAAAAACAGAAAAAATAAACATCATTTTATTAATTTCTCTATAATTCCATTTATTATATTTATCTATTAAATTGATTCTTTTATTATAAAATATGTCTAAAATAACTTTTAGAGAAATCCAATAATTTCACAACACTATTAGAAAGTCCCCACTCATATCATTGACCTCTGTACTAATTTTAATTATCCTTAGTATTTACTATTTTATGAAATTTCAATATATCTAAAAATAATCAAATATTCATACACTGGTTTTTAAAAACATATAAGTTCTTAATAAAATTCCACATGTTGAAATATTTATTAACATTGCTCTACAAACAAGATATCCACTCCTTCATTTTTATTTTTTTATTCCTTCCACCTTCACAGTTCATCTAACATAATATAAAATCGATATTTTATATGATAATTTATTTAATCATGAAAATATATTATATTAACCATCAACTCAATAAAATGTTCTATTTTGGAACAATATACCAATGGATCATATCTCTCCTTGAATATTGCATCAATCCAATCATTCGATTTAAAAATAATTGTAAAAGGGAGAGGGGTACCACCGGACTTCTGTAGTTTGAGGATTTTTGTTGTTAATGGTGAACAAAACAATTCCCATTAACTATCCACCAAAGAGTAATTGTGGATAATTTTGTAACAGTATATTTTTATATTTAATTTTGGATGTTCTATTAATTTTTTTTAACTTTTTGGGCTTGGGTTCTTGTCTTATTATGTGAGAAATCAAACATATAATTTTTATTCTACTCATTCTGTCTGTTTTCATACTCAAAATTTTTCCTCTAAAGATTTAGGTATCTATAATCATGTTTTCCCTCTTACTTAGTGTTGTGATATGAAATACCACTAAGGAATACTTCATAATATTCCTTATCAGTAGTATATATTAAAGAATTTTTAAACATATACATCCATAGTGAATCATTCTTCAATTTGATTCTCCATTATAAAAAAACATTAAAAACAATCACCTACTTATTTATATCTCATATTCTCATGAAATAACTATTGGAGGCCCTCTATGGTTTCAAATTGTATGTGTTTGAGTAATCTTCCCTCAACCAACACATGTTTTCTTCAATGAAGATAATCTTGTTTCCACCATAACTAATTTTTTTGCATTGTATGATCTCCTCTAATATATCATAGGTATAGAATTGTTCCTCATGAATTTATTGGTTCTAAAACATATATAATTTATTTTCACATGTCTTGGATTACTATAGTTAAATAATATATCATTAAAATAATAACTTATTATTTTTTCTCTCTTTGTAGACTTTTATTCTACATGAATTCTTCCCCCATTGATCCATAGGGCTTCTGGATACACACTAATGGCATTCCCTAGTGTTCCAAAATAGTTCAACTATAAATAATCCTTATTTTAAGAACCATATCTATCATATTTCACATGAATATTGTTTTGAACAACTTTTTATTATATATATATATTGTTTTAACAGGTTTCTAGATTTTCAAATTTTATTTCTCTACTAATAGGTTCTACCTACGGGGGGATTATAATATTACCCAAGCCCATTAATAATTGGATATCATATTAAAGAATACTAAACTTCTAATCTTTATATTTTATTTTAACAAGAATCTTATTCAGCCATATAAACTCTTCAATCATTATCTTTAGTGGAATAATTTTTTATTTTCTTCTGTTTTCTATGATCATTTGACAACCAGTAATATCATGTATTTATTGAAGTGAATCAAAATTTTCCATTACATTTTTTCAATCTTATTGATATCAATGATTTGGGATAGGTCAGGATTTCCAATAATTTTCATCTACATGAAAAAAAATTCAATAATATAAAGATTCAATTTGTGTATTCTATCTTTTTGATCCATCTATTTATTACTAGATTGTCTCCTATCATGATTGATTCCTAAAAAACCATTGTATTGGAGGAATGATGACTTGCCAATTTTTTCCTGGATTACTCATATATATATACTAATATCTAAAAATTATATAATTCATTATTACCAAGATTCATATACAATAATGTTAAATATTGATATACCAAAATAATAACAAATTTTCACCTCAATCGAAGAATAAATCATCCCAACTACATACTTCTTGGTTTTCTTCATATTTATTAGTTTTTCATATAGCATATGTCATATGTATTATATATTAAAATAAATTTTTTTTAAAATCCACTTATTACCAATACACTATTCTAATTTATTCAATATTTAAAATATAGTTGAAAATTTCTGTGTTTCTTATGAACATTTCTTTATAAAAATCATACCAAGATAATCAATATACTTTAATCCCCTTCCATTTAATTGTTCATTTTCAAATACCCATATCATTTAATATACTAGATATCTTTAGTTAAACAATCCTATAGAAATATAATCATATTCATATGACAACCATATAATTTAGATCCACTAAGAAATACTGGCTTTAACATAGTATCCATGTGTACAAAAATTGTCAAACCCAATATTGTTTCAGAATGAAAAGTTACACCTTGGACTCTATAATAACACATTTTGTGAATAATGTCACCCTAATATGGGAGTGTTAAATCAGGGTGAAAGTAAATTTTATCTATTTTCATTTACTATAATATTCTTGAGTTTTAGGGAAAATTCATTCAACCTTTTCTTTTATTAAAATGCATCCACAAATAACATCATGCACATGTTAATAATTTTATTTCCATAGAGAGAATTGTTTGTTTCTTATTTAGAAATTGAAGGATACTACATGGAAGGCATTCCAAAAATATTTCAATGAGGTAGAGGTTTTAAAGAATTTTGTTGGGATATTACAATTTCATTGGGAAGGTATCACTAATAAATCTAGGAAAAATATATTTTCTCTACTCTAATGGATTTTCCAACTGAATGAATAGATAGTTTATACTCATAACAATAAATCCACCAATTCATGGAGATTTGAAATTCTCAATATAGTTTTATGTTCCTCTTATATTTGTATCACCTAGTATATGCATTGAATTGCATATAATTTTTTCAATCATTTTTATTATGTTTGTATGAGAATAACTCCTTGAATGGAGTCTATACATAGCCCTTCCTTGTTCATCACCAAATAAGAGATTCATTTGTTTGAGGATAACCCTATTTCTTACTAATAGTTTAAAGCTTCTTCTTCTGAATATGATATTTCTAGTATTGAAATATATTATAACATATCTCCTCATACAAAAGGGTAAAATTATAATCCCCTTGATCTCTCAATCCACTTCTTCACTATGGATCAAATATTTAATTATAATCCTATTTATTATTCTTGGGAGACTTATTTTTTATTAACCATATATATAACTATAGGTAGTCTCCTTCATCCTCTTTTAGATCATAAATATTTTGATCTATATCCCCTTTCTTGAACTGATTCATATAGTATTTATACATTCCTTATTGATGAAGATGAATAACAAAGTATAGTTTTGATCACAACACGTTCATCTAGTTTTTTCATGATCTGTACATGTGTCACTAATAATTACACCAACTAATGATACATATACAAAAGGAACCTGCAATATCATTTATATATTTTAAATATATATTTCTTCCATAATTGTTGGGATATAGATCCTATTCACATGTTACCATTAATATTAGATCTACCTGCTTTGAATTTCTATATAAGTAATATATCCACCCTCATTATGATCAATTTAATCATTCCCAATATATTTACACAAAATTGAAAAAAAATTGAATATGAATATGTAATTCTCATTAATGTAAACCCTTTCTTTTATCCACTAATAGTAACTCCAAAAATTATGGGACAATCCCTCATTCAAACTACTAAATAATGATCCATATTCTTCAACCATTCGAATTTCCTATTTTTATTCATGCTCGAGATAATAATTCATTATGAACCACTAATCATATTAAAATAATGAATCATTATAATATATGTATATTTTATTTCAATTCATACACTTAAAATAATTTTATATCGTGAATGGTTATTTTAATTTTATTATATGAATATTATTAAATGTAATCAACATTTTAAATTCCATCTTAAAATATAAAATATATTTCTAGTTTTGAATATTATCTTTGGAATTAATCCAATATCTGATGTAATCATTCTTCAAAAAAAGTAATATTTGTTGTTTATCCACCATTTAATGTTGGAAAAGAATCCTTATTTTAATTCATTTGAGTAACATAATTGATAATTATTTGGGATGGGTCTACGAAAAAGTTCCAAAAAAGACATATGTGAACACCCATATGGGTGGATAACATATCTGAATAACCATATTCAACAAATTTTAATTTATAAGGTCCCTTATATTTCCAATAATATCTTCTACGAACATTCATATAGATGAATACTTTCGATATCTAAATTTTCATACATGACCCACATTTAACCAAATGATCTTACAGTAGAATTTTCATTTGTGAAACGTTTTCATATAATAATTCCCTCAGGAATACCCATAATGAAATTTTATATTTCATAAGGTTTTTACAAAAATTAATATTCTTATACAATGTATTAAACTAATGAATCTGTCATTTTTTATCACCATTGAAATCTCACAATCATGTTAAATACTTTATTAATTTTCTTGTGACTTTTCTATGTTTCTAACTACATGCTTAATTAACCTAACAATGATATCTATATGACTATGAATACTGACATTGTGTTAAACTATTTTTGTCTTTATGAATAACTATAACATGACTTATTTTCTTAATACACTATTTTTTATCCAATCTACAATGAAGGGAATTTTTTTAAAAGACCCAATCTAACCATATGTTGAGTTCTAGTTGACTATTCCTACATTTATTGAACATATAATGAGAAAATAGAATATATACCATTAGTTTTTTTATAAGAATCCAGATCTTAATTTCATGTTTATATCTTTATTTTGGGTTGTTTTCAATGAAAATCATGAATTGGAAAATTTCTTAAATGTGCGCCATGTAATTTTGAGTACATGACATGTACTGGGTTGCGACGTGTAGTCATGTACTGGATGTGTAACAGGTGAGTACATGGCAATGTTGGTGACCTGGAAGACTACCTAAAGTGGGAGCTGGTTGATGCTAATACATGGCTTGTGCATTAAATGAACACACCATGTACTTTTATTTTTATTTGATGAGTTGGATTGGGGTCCCGTCTCATCTCCAAAATTCCTTTCTTCTCCCCAGGTTTTGTACAATATATCAATGAAAATAAAAATATATATGGTATTCTCTTGTTTCTCCATCCATGTTTTGATTGAGATTCCCCAAGGTGCATTGGATTTCCACCAGTGAGTTCTCTATTCCCCTAGAGCCTCTCTTCATAATTTCTCATCTAAAAAAATTTATAGAGGGTGGATCATTTTTACCATTTCCAAGATGTACGTCGTTCAAGGCACATGTGGGGGCCGACATTTGAGAGTGTTCTTCTTATAACATTAAGTTAGGTTTATGGTCCCTTTCGTTTATTGTATTTGAATTATATATGCTTAAATTAATGAATAAAAATATTGGGGTATTGTGTGTTTTGTATATTAGACCTATTATATGCCTATTATGGTTTTGTTTATTAAAAAGGGGTTGTAATGTATGTGTAAGGTTAGATTCCTTGGTTACGAGACACCCCATGGTTCTGTACCCTTGATTGACTGTTTATGGCCATTTGGCCTAGTTTTTAATGAGTAATACCTTGTTTCAATTCCATGAATTGATTTGGATGGAGTTTGTTTTATTATATGAATTTTATTTGTTTTTCATATGAATATTAGCCATATAGTAGTTGTAGATTACATTTGTTTCCTGGCTATGATATGTGTATTGATCTTCTAATGAAATATGAGAGCCTTGGACCCGAAAAACTATGGGGGTTTCCATTTTAATTTTCATAGAACCCTGAGAGCCTTAGTTTTTTCATTGACGTAGGGGTTTTGACTATGAGAGCTACCCAGGAGGTCGTTTATAATTTTTTATGCTATGTTGACCCATGAAGGTATTTACCATGATAGTTACTGTGAGTTCATCAATAAATTATTGATGCCTTGTGCACACAAGGGTATTGACTATAATATTTTCCCAAGTGTTTGTTTTTAAATGATTCATTCTATGTAAAATCAATGGGGTTAGACGTTAAGATATTTACCAGAGGGTTATTGTGAAAAATTGAAAATTGTGGTGAGTCTTCCAAGCCAAAGCACATGTTTGGACTTGGTCTCAGTATATTGTTAGATGGTCTTATAAGACATTTTTTTTTCATTTACCTAGGGGATACATAGATTAGTATAGATTCCAAAATTAAATTATTCAATAGTTATAATAATTAATAAATTTAAATGAATGTAATTTAAAATTATAGGATAGTTTACATTTGAGTACTTCTTCATTTATTACTTCATTTCTTCATAAAAAATTCTGTATATATTCAATGACAGAGTGGAAAAATTGTTTTGGTGTTTTCCAAAAATTATTAATCTCACACCTTGTTTGGGTCATGATTATGGACCCAAATATATTATGTTGTTGCTGGTATAGATAATGATAAGAACCCTTCTTCATTAGGTACTTGATTGCTGTTGGATCTGGAGATCATGTGACAATGATGAGGCATGAAATGCTGTTGGAGTTTACTGGTTCCCATAGTTTGGTTTCAGTATTGTATTTCCATCTTTGTGACTTTTTTGTCTTCTTTCCTACATACGTGTGACATGCCTCATTTATTTATTTATATGATGTAGTTGTTTATACTATCAGTCTTCTGCAGTTTACTTCTGTTTTATTGTTGATCTATTTATGCTATTGTACACTATTTGTTATTCCATTATGCATAGTCTTCAATGATGGGATATTTTCCTCAGATCATACCTTGGCCCTCGATGTTATTCAGCACCCACTAATGTTTAGGTAAATGTGCATGAGCTCATTTGACCAACCGTGTATGGGGAACCATTGGGCGGCACCTGGAACTGGGACATTAAAAATTGGTATCAAAGGAGGTTTATTTTCTTCCTTTTCATAATATTTTTATCCTATAGATAAGTAAAAGAAATAATTTGATGTCGTTAATAAGCTATTCATTGTATTATCTAACCCATGTACAGGGAAAACCCAATTTACATTGAATATTGCAATTGTTTTCTAGTTCTTCAATTATTACAGTTGATTTGATTTTACTGTTGGGTGATTCACATGATTTTTTTCCTATTATGATTTATATAATTTTGGTTCTATTTCTATTCAACCCAATGAGATTAGGGTATTCCATATGATGCATCATATAGGCACTTGTTAGAGATCACAAGTTATGCATTCTTGTCATGAAATTTAGGATTCATTACTGATGTCATGCTGTTGTGATAGATGTTGGGCTAGATATGAATTCTATTATGATAGATCTTGTGATATAACACCTTCTATTTTGATACGTAATAGGAAATTATAAATTTTCATTTTGGCGGATGCTAAAAATTGGTCCCTGAGGTGTTATGAGTCCTCTAGGATCGGAAATTGGTGGATCATGTTTAAAAATTAGTTGAATTATTTCATGTTTTGATGTGAGAAAGGATTCCAAACTTGAATAAGCGAGGATTATGGGATTACACAAGATGTAAAGTTGTCAGGACTTTGGAAAATTTTTATGTATATAAGGGTTTTAGAGATGTTTCAGAGGATTACTTTCTAGAAACCCAGATAACATGTCATGTGGCGTTCTGGACACAGGGAATGTATTCTTCTGTTCTGGAAGAAATAACTTTTGTTAAGTACACATTGTGTACTATATGAAAAAGATATGTAGTCATTAACCATGTGACAGACTGTGTGAGTAGACATAGGGTTGTGAAACATTTGGTAGAATATGATGCGTCTAGATTGTACACAATCTATTGTAATGTACCATGTACCCATCCTGATACCAATGAGATGGGTGAATGAATTTTTGATGGTACAAGTCATGTTTATCTTGAACAAGAATTGTAGAAATCGACCATATATCTATCTTCTTATCTAAAAAATGGGTATTTGGAATATATGTAGTACAAGTCTTGTCTTGGGTGAACACATCGTGTGGTGTTACCCTGGAGAGAACCGTGTAGTTCTAGCCATGTAGAAGAACTTGTGGAACATGGAACATTCAAGTACATGTCAGGTAGTAGGAGGAAACACCTTGTGTAGGGGTGTTACATGACTTGGTTTGGCAGAATTACACACCCATGTTTAAGCTTAAGGGAACAAATCATGTAGTGGTTTAATAGGATGTCTAAATATATTTAGTGAAAGATGAATTTTTTCTTCTCTTATTCTATTCATTGACATCTATTTTTCAATACTTGATGATATTGAACTGATATGAGAGCTTCACCATGAAGAATCATGCCACTATGAAATCATATGATTGCATGCCAATTGCATGGTGATGACCAGACAATGAAAATTGTAGATCAGAGACTACCAGAAAATCCTCCAATCATTCCATTCATGCCACCAGCTGTTATAATAGACAAAGGTGATGATGCATTGTTCTGTGAAGGCCTTTTGAGGATGTTAGAGACTTTTCAAGGAGAAATACATCCTTCTATGTCTATGGACGAGATGACAAGGGTGTTCCAATAGTAGCATCCCCCTTCTTATAAGGGTATGTAGGACCATAGGCTACAGAGTTATTGTTGAAGGCCATGTTTTCTATCATTGAGGTTCTAGAGACACCTCAAGATCGTAGGGTGAGGCTTGCGACATATATGTTGCGTTATTCCTCCATGTGATGGTGGGATGAAATCACACACATAGGATAACATCAGGATATGGATTGGGAAGAGTTTTAAAGAATATTCTGTGATTACATCTGCCATGAGTCATTGATGTGTGATCATGCCTGAGAGTTCGTGCATTATGGAGCAAGGCGCTCTTTTAGTGATGTACAACTCATCCCATTTTACCAAGCTTTAGCGCTTCGCACATATTCTAGGAGGTGATGAGTTACCTTTGGCCGTGACATTTAAGGATGGTCTTAGGTATGAAATCTGATCATAGGTGAATGTCTTCAGTCTAACATTAGTGACAACCATAATGAACCAGTTGTTGATTATTAAGTGAAATATGAGGGTGTTGGGAGTTGTGAGCCAATGAGGTTCAGCATCCGGGGATAGTACACTTTCATTTGATATATATAAGTACCATAGGTATCCATCATGTAGTGATTCCAATTATAATTATGTATCTATAGGTATCCAGGTGAGGTGCTACAAGTGCGCGAAGAGTAGGCACATGTGACCTTGGTTCTTGAGAGACCGAGTTAAGTTATTATGATGAAAAAAATATTAGACATCATCATTGTTTTTTCTTGTTTATATCACCATTATTTGCTGAGAGTGGTTCTGTTATGACTCCATGTTCTGTGGAAAACCCACTATTTTCTCCTCAGTCAGGGAACTAGAGTTTGTCAAGCCATTTAGACCACATAGGTGGTCGTGGTCGTGGCAGTCAGGCTTCTGGTTTTTAACGATAGCTGGGTGGATCAGCTCAGGGTAGTTAGAAAGGGTTTTATGGTTGTGGTAAAGGTCAGAATTTTGTATTGGAGCAGACCCAGCAGTAGAAGGATCCTAGACTATCCACAGTTAGAGGTACAATTCTAGTTTCTCTAGATTAATCTTTTTCAGTTTTTGATACAATTGCTTCACCTAGTTTTATAAGTGTTACATTTTTTAATATCCTTGGTCTTAGTATATTTTCATCTTAGAGTGTTATGACACTAGACACTACGTTAGTGATTAGGATGTATTGTGTACGTTTCTACAAGTAAATCCATCTTTAGATTGGTGGGTACAACTTCTTATGGGACTACTACGTCTTAGATATGACATGCTTTTATTTTGTCCTCGAAATTGAATTGTTGGTCTTGATTCAGTAATGTTTTGACTTCTATGTCTATATGGTGAGTTTTATGTCACCATAGGGTGGGTATTTTATACACAAGTGTGGATGGGATATCTAGGCGAGCAGACCTGAACCTGAGCATCATTGGTTGGGGAATTAAATCCTAGATTTCTAGTTTATATATGGATGACCAGGGGACTTCACATGTGGACATTCACTTAGTGTTGTATCTTTTAAGAGATGTCTTCATAGAGAAATTTTTAGATTTATATGAAAATAGAGAGGTAGATTTCTCTATTGTTCTTTTTTCAAGAGCAACGCCAGTGTCCATTCCTCCTTATAGGATGGCTACACTAGGGTTAATGGAGCTTAAGAAGTTTTTAGGGGAGTTGCTGACAAGGGGTTTCATTCAACCTAGTACTTCCCCATGGGGTTCAAATGACATGGTTTCATAGAAGGCTAACGGTACCCACATACATTGCATGTATTATCAGATGTTTAACCAGTGGAAACTGAAAAACTAATATCCCTTATTGATAATTTATTATCTCTTTGATCATCATCAAGGTGCCCAGGTTTTCCCGAAGACTGAATTGAGATCCGGTTATCAACAGTTTTTCATTAAACCATCAGATATACCACATACAACCGTTAAGATTAGGTATGGTAAATATCAGTATTTTGTTAAGTTGTTTGTTCTCACAAACACACTAGTAGTTATCATGGCACTGGTGAATCAAGTGTTACATCCTTTCTTGGATTATATTATGGTAGTATTTGTGGATGATATCTTTGTGTACTCATACACTCGACACAGCTACACCACCTATCATGAGATAATTTTGAGTACACTGAGATAGAATTTTTTATATGATAAGCTCTCAAAATACCACTTTTGGTTGGACCAGCTTCACTTATTAGGTCATGTTATCATTGAGAAATGAATATCAATAAACCCAATGAATGTGACAGATGTAGTTTTATGGGTGTAGCCGAACAACGTATTTTAGGTACTGAGTATTCTAGGTATGTCTGTTTACTACAAAATCATAATATAGGACTTTTCACACTTTATAGTGCCACATACATGACTTAATAATAAGGGTAAAAAGTACTTTTGGGGAGATTCCTGTGATTAATAATTTTAGGAGATGAATGTGAGATTGAATTCAGCATGGATACATATTTTATCTGAGCTGAGTAATAGATACACCCTTTACTGTGATGCATCATGTATGGGAATGGGATCAATGCTTATGCCTGGGAAAAGAGTCGTTGCATATGGGTCTCAGTAGTTGAGGCCACATGAATATAATTACCTAACACATGATATCATTTTGGATGTAGTTGTAACTTATTTACATTGTCAGAGACAATATCTTTTGGGTGATCATTTTTTAGTGTACACAAAATAAAAAAATTCTTCAAGTATATATTTACACTATCAGATCTGAATTTGAGACAGCGATGGTGGGTTGAGTACCTTCCATCTGTGGACGTTGAACTTGCCTACAAAATTGGTAAAGGAAATTTTTTGGTTGATCGGTTGAGAAGAAGGACTTAGATACAGGCAGTTCAAGAGACCAGCCGTGAGTGGTAGCTTATGGATTAGTTCTTTGAGATACATTTGGAGGTGCACGATAAGAAGGGGAAGACGTTTCTTTCATCTATAAATGTTACATCTACTCAACTAGGTTGAGTGTGATTGTGGAACCCATCATATTTTGAAGGCCTATTCCTATGAGATAGTGTTTTTTGTGAGGACCCTACTCTTGCATAGACCGTAGTTGAGGATGATGTATGTGTTTTCATGTGTGTGTATGGGTGTCATTTGGCATACATGAGGAGTAGATGTGAGATTATCATGCCTTCTCTTCTACAGTTCATCCTGGTGTCACCAATATGTATCGAAATCTACAGCGTTGGTATTCGTGGTGAGGTATGAAGAGTGAAATTGATTGTTTTGTTATGAGATTTTCCACCTATTAGCAAATGAAGGTGGAGAATCAGTGACCAATGGGTATTTTTAAGTAGTTATCCATTAACAAGTGGAAGTGGAATGATGTTGATATGGATTTCATGATGCATTTAAAGAATTATCCTTAAGTAAATAATGTGTTTTGTGTAGTGGTTGATAGACTCACGAATGTTTCACACTTCTTACAAGTAAATGAATCTTTTAGTGTTGACGAACATGAAAGGTTGTACATATGATATATTGTATGTTTCTATGGGGTTACACACACAATAAGTTAAGTAGGGATGCTCAGTATACTTATCGTGTCTGGAAGTTACTACAGAGGGCTTTGGGTACATAGGTACTTATGAGTACAACATACCCTCCATAGACAAATGGTTAGTCTGAGCACACGATTTGGGTTTTGGAGGACATTATATGAGCATGTCTTCTAGATTTTGTATGATATTATTAAAGACATATACCCCTAGTATAGTTTTCCTACAGTAATAGTTTTAAGGAAACTATTTTGATGGAACCTTATGAGGCATTGGATGGTAGTCCATGCTGATAACCCCAATATTGGTTGGAGGTAGGAGAGTCTGCTATGCTAGGACCTCGTCTTGCCTATGTGACCACTGAGTAGGTGGAGTTGATTCAGAAGAGGTTTTCAACTGAATATTATCATCTAAAATCAAATGCTGATCGACGGAGAAGACCTCAGGAGTTTGAGGTCAGAGATCAGATATTATTACATGTCACAGCACGGTTGGGACACTAGAGTATTAATAGATAAGGAATGATTTCAACAACATATGTCGGGTTGTTTGTGTACTAGAGAGAGTCTTTCTAGTTTCCTATCAATTTTAATTACCATATAGGTACTGGGATATCCATGATGTCATTAATGATCCTTATCTATGGAGTTACTTTTTATACATATCTCGGGTTTTTCAATTGAAGGATGTTGAGTTGGAGGTGTATGAATCCTAAGAGGAGCACCCTATTCAGATTGTGGATAGCAGCACAAAGGATCTTCGTGGAAAGTCTATTTCTCAAGAACAGGTGCTATGGTAGAACAAGAACGTACAAGATGATACATGGGAGGGGGATCCCAATGTACGATTATAGTGGTAAGAGTTGTTTGAAGTATCTTCTTTTCCACATGTGGATGGGAAATTTGGGGATGATTTACATTAATAGGGGAGAGGGATTTTTTAAGAATACAGATATTTATATCAGGTATGGATCTTTAGTTCACATTGTTTTTAGAGAAAAAATGATGAATATGAAATTTCTTAAATATATTCTTTGTACTTTTGAGTACACACTATGTAGTTTTGAGTGCACATTGTGTACCGAGTTTCTGTGCGTAACCTTGAATTGGCCGTGCAATGGCTGAGTACATATTCATACAGGTAACCTAGGAGACCGCCTAAATATGAACTAGTTGAGGCCAGTACATAGCATGTACATTAAATGAACATGTTGTGTACTTTTATTTTTATTTCATGAGTCGGTGTGGGGTCCCATTTCATCTCCATAACACCTTTCGTATCCCCCTATTTTGTACAGGAGAGCGATGAATGGGCAAGGAACTTCATGATCCTCTCGTTTCTCTATTTGAGCATTGATTGAGATGCTACTGGGTGCATTGGATTCCCACCTGTGAGTTCTATCTTCCCCTAGAGCATGTCTTCTTAATTTTAATTCTTCCATGACTTATCAAGGGTTGATCATTTTTAAAATATTCATAGATCTACTTCGTTGTAGGCCGATTCAAGGTATGACATTTGAGAGTGTTATTCATACAACATCGTGGTTGGAGGTTTGTTCTTTTCTCTGATTTTCACTGGATCAGTGATGAATACCCAGGTTGGGAAACTGCGTTATTTGGATTTTAGCCCTAATATCTGCATGTTTTGGTTTAGTTGACTAAAAGGGGTTGAAGTATATGCATAAGGATTGATGATTTGATTACTGGACACCCCATTTGTGTGTTCCCCTAGTAGATGTTTACATCCATTTTTACTAGGATTCATATGAGGTGAACCTTGTCTCCATGCCTCGAATTGTTTAAGATGGAGTTTAAATGATTATATGAATTGCATGTGTAATTCATGTGAATTTTATTCATGTAATAGTTTGAGATTACATTTGATTCCTTGTTATAATAAATGTTACGATCACCCAATGGACCATGAGAACCTTCGACCATGAAAACATTGGGGGTTTCAATGTTTATTTACATTGGACTATGAGGGCCTTGGTGTATATATTACCCGGGGGCATTGACCGTGATAGCTACCTATCATGTTTAAATTATGGATGCCTTGTGGACCTAGAGTTATTGACTGTGAGAGCTTCCTAGGTTTTCATTTGTAAATGAGTAATTATATGTTAAACCAAAGGGGTTAGACCATGAGAGATTTCTTTGAGGTTTCTTGTTAATAATTGAATTATGGTGATGAGTCTTCCATGCCAAGAACAAGCGTGGACTCTATCTCACTAGATAGTTAGACGGTCATCTGGGAAATATTTTTTACTTTTACATAGGGGATACAGATCTTACGATAGATCCAAAGATTAAATTATTCTATAATTTTAATAATTAATAAGTGTAAATGAATGTTATTGAAAAATGTATATATGTTTACATTTGAGTACATCCTAGTCTATTTCTTCGTTTCATTATATTCCTGATATATATATTCACTAAATGATTAGCACATATCATTTGGTGGTTTCCTATATGGATTCATCTCAAACCCTATTGGGGTCATGATTTTTGAGTGTAACTAATAATATGGTTACAGGTATAGATAAGGGAAAGAACCATTCTTCATTAGTTAATTGATTGATGTTGGAGCTAGAGAGAATGGAACTACGTTGAGTCTTACAATGCTGTTAGAATTTACTATTTTATGTAATTTTGTTTCATTATTGTATTTCCCGAATTGTGACTTGTTTGGATGCTTTCCCAGATACATGTGACATTCATCATTGATTTATATATATGTTTTAGTTGTTTATACTGTCAGTCTTCTACTGTTTACATATTTTTTATTGTGTTACTTCTTTGGTTACTATTAACTATTTTTTATTCTTCTTTGTATACTCTACCAAAGAGGGAATAGTTTTCCCATTATCAGGCTTTATCCTTCACTTCTAGTTGGAAACCTTTGTAGTTTGGTGAAATGTGATTGATTACATGTTACCAACCAGGTACGGGGCACCCTTGGGCAATATCCAAAACAGGGACATTTCATTTTTAATCTTACGAACTAACCCAAAATTGATTTCAAATCAATAGTGCATTATTAAAATGTTTGTATGAAGAATACCAAATGAATAAATGTTTAGTTAAAACTGACCATTCTAAAATCAAATAATCAGGTGATGAAATTAATCAAAAACTTCACTAATGTAAAAACTAATATGAAAATAATAATTGATATTTTGATGAAAACCAGTCGAACACCCATTGTATTGCATCCTACCATGAGTGAAAGTTTCATAAAATTTTAATCTAACTACACATTATTTATACAATACTTCACAATGAAACCCAGATCGACAAAAATTATTTCAACATTTAATTAATAAATGTTGGATTGTATCCAAACATTATGAAACCATTAGATATTAAATTCTTATGAAAAATTCAATCATCTAGTCCTTTCCAAAAGGCCCTAAAATATGATCCCCCCATCATGAAAAAATCCATTGAATTAGAAATGAGATTCCAAACTTATAAAACCACCACCAAACACTCCCCTTCCAAATATTCCTAGAAATTACTTCAAATATAATTCGTTGTCCATATTTCCAAAACCTATTCAACATAATTCCATGTACATATTTTAACCAAACCTAATGACATAAAATCATGGTTCAAAAAATATGAATCAAGGATCAAAATTTATGTTCATTAGTTAGATCCATAACACTATTTAATGATGGATTAATCATTTAAATTTATTTAAAATATGTAAAATTTTCAAACTATATAAGAGAAAAAACTGACCCACATTAATAAATTATTGATTCATATTTAATTAATATAAATTAGTAATATCCTTCCTAATATTATCATCAATAATAATAATGCACAAAGAATTCTATATCTTATAACATAGTATGGTTAAATTCCTTCTTATTTATATTTTTATTACAAAACAAACACTAGTATTTTCACATGTTTTATTATATTATATATAATATTATAAAATTGTATCTTTTTAAAAATTACACATGACATGATCATATGATATTCGATTCATGATCATACTATACCAGGACTATGATCGAGTCCGTATGGAGTATAATGTTACGAAAATATTACCAGAAATAGTATATGGATTGGTGACCAATTATAATTGAGTAATATAATGAATACTAAAATTAATGTTATATAGTATATATAAAATAATAAATTTCTATTATCCAAACCCTAATAAATCAGAATAATTGTAATACAAAAACATCATATTAATAACACCGATTCGATGTTTTACATGTATATTTAAATCGGATTGATATATAGGGTCCATGAAATGAATATTATAGTTGTGTTGTCTATAAGATATGAAAAAATTATCATTAGGGTTAAAATCAATTCATCACAAAGGTGAATATAAGGTCATGATTATTTATTGTGGTAAATTCTTATAAATTTTGGTCTACTTCTTCTTTTATATTAATAGAAGGGGTAAAGGGGTAATGATGGTTTCATGAGTGTTTGGTATTTTTTCAGGGAATTGAGTTCTTTGATTTTAATAGACAGTGTCATGAGGAATGTTAGATAATAATTATAACTAACCTTCCACCTCATCCATTTGGTCCTGAGTGGGTGTATTATGGCTTTTGAAACCATGAAACTGGGGAAACAAGATCCTGAAAAACCAAAATTTAATTGAAAATTATCCATCAAAATTTTGTAGATGATTTATATAAATATTAATTAAAAATGTGGAAGGTGATGGATCATGGACAATGGGAATCACATTGTTGTTGCAGAAATTTTTCAACCATGTAGAAAAACCATTCACCACATTAAAATGATAGATATTTTTTCCCATATTTATCTTAATTTAAACTATTATTCACCACCTCTCACATTAACATAAAAACCACAAAATCTCACAATATTTTTCCTCTTTAATCATTTTATGGCTCTCTTCTTTCTATAATATGATTCCTTCATTGTTGGTCACATTTGATACCCATATATATTTCTATTAATCCAGTAAATTCAATTATTGTTATTCTTATTCTTCATTATCTCGATCCTCATGTCACCTAATATGCCTATTTTCAATGTATTTATTGTGTTTGACAATTTCTATTTTTCTATCCCAAACAAGAACCGTAAACATG
This sequence comes from Viscum album, assembly GCA_963277665.1. Lineage (NCBI taxonomy): Eukaryota > Viridiplantae > Streptophyta > Magnoliopsida > Santalales > Viscaceae > Viscum > Viscum album. The sequence goes on along the minus strand of OY728148.1, from coordinate 1,915,766,706 downwards.
AATTACTTCATGTTTCATATAAAAATTTTATTTATTTAATTTGTTGTCTAAAAATTGTTCTAGAAGTGCTATAATTCCTATGATGTCATTAGAGGTTTATGATCATAACATGAACAACCCCTTGAGGTTTGTTTTCTTAAATGTACTTGAGAACAACTAATTGTTTTATCTAAAGAAACCCGTATGTTTATTTGTATTGATTCATATAAAGAGGAATGTTTTACTATATTTACAAAATTTTCATATGTAATTGTAATTCCCTGACCCTAGTTACCCAGAGTTGGTGAATTATTACATAAAATTGGAATGATAACAAAAAATGAGGTCTTGAAAGGCCGATTATTTTAGTAGCATTGGAAGTACTAGATACATTCGTATGGTTTACATTACATCATAAAATGGAAATATACAACAACATTGTTTCCATGGATAACATTGAGATCCCACAGGCTATCCCTGTAGGTCGGTCATAATATACATCTTCACATCCTGGGAAAAATAAAACATTGAAAGGGGTGATCTCAAATGCTAATTAAGGATAACAATATAGCAGAAACTTTCATAAATATGCATAAACATTTAAGGAAATGTATTGAACTAAAAAATCCTTTTCAGCATAAATTTCATCATAATATGGAAAATATTAATCAAAAGAGTTCTCTTTTCTTACTGAAAAGGATATTCTACTAGTCGAATAATCACATGAAATATCAATATCCACTTTCATAATGATGGAATGCATAACGCCAAACTTCATAAACACAAAGTCATGGCCTTGTGCAATGACTACAAAGAAAATTTTGTCAAGTCCATATGCCAAGATAGTAGTTTGTCTCATGAAACCTACCGATGCATCTAGGAGCTATAGCGGTCCCCACCCGTCACTTACTAAGTCCAATACATTCCTCATATGAAAAGGTTTAAACATAATATATACTTTCTTATTAAGACTAGCATATGAATTGTCAGTACTTTATCCATAAACCATGAATGGTATAAAAATAACACATCCATAATCAAACATATCACAGATCCCTCAATATAATATGGAATTTGTGTATCATAATAAATTAATTTCAAATAAGCTTAGAATCCATCAAAGGATGTTTGTATAGATGAAATCAAAACCTTTTTAGAGAAATATCTCTTTCTATTTTGAAATCATTTAAGAGTCAGATATTTATAATGAAAACATTTATTTTGAAAATATTCTTATAAGATTTTAAGGGAATCTTTGACGATGTTATAACGGCAGAAAATAGCAGCACCCTCCGTATAAGTTAAAAAACATCCTTACCTTAATTTTGTCGAAAAGGACATAAAGTGCCTTGTTTGGAAAATGACCGAATGAATCCTTTATAAAAAATTTATAAAAATTCAAACAAAGGTATAACTGAATTATTTACAAAACTAGTAAATAGTAAAATTGTTTTGAAATATATTTATTTAAGAAAACATGAATGTGGATGATAAAGAGGTCCCAATAGATACTTACGTAAAAACAACCTCAGATAACAAAGAGATTGTGAAATTAACCCTTACCATGTACTATTCCTTGGTCGAGGGTAGGTTAACCTCCTGTGTAATGGTGAAATAATTGGTATTAAATTTTACAAGAATCATATACATTAATATGATATCATATATTAGCTTTTAATATTGCTTTGTGAATAATATTTTTTCATTATCGTCGTTTCGGCTGTTAACTGATTTGTTTTCCTTTATATGTTTTGTTACGTAAGTAATGTTTGTTATGGATAAGAAGTATCGTATTCATATTCAGAATGATATTATGTCATTAAATAATATATTTTATCATCTAATGAAAATTAGTCTTGAATGGATACGACGGGGAATGGATCTCATCGTGTTCACAGAGACGGTAATCCGTACGTACGCACGAGCAATAATATAATTATTTTGGTATTAAAATCATATATAATTGGATGGTATATCATATATACAGAATAATTATCATGTTATATTTATTATTTACATCATTATTATACACATCTAAATAGTAATGTATTGAGTAACAACAACACCATGACGTGGAGACGGTAAGCCGTACGTACGCATGTATGGTGACATGTCGTTCAAAGGAGGTATAGAATAATCAACACGGTTGTACCATTTTTATAATCACATAACAATATATATAAGATACTGGAGTTATTAATTTAGAATGGAAATAACAATTAAAGAGGAATTGGAAGAATAAAGTAACTTGGAAGGGGTGATGAAATATTTACCTCTTCTTTTGGTTATTCCTTTTGATTTGATCAAAAGGGGTCCTTAGGATGGAATTATGACTAAAGTAATGCCCCAAGGATGAAGGGAGGAAATTTGAAAGTGTATTTGGGAATGTTTTTGCCTAGATAAATGGATTTGAAGGTGTTAATTAGATAGAAGGGGGTGTGCCCTATTATAAGAGGGGTGAGAGGCACCTTGTTAAAATCTAGAAATATTATTTTATAATAAAATCATATTCGGTTTTTAATGGCTTAAAAATGAATTATTTAATGGATATAGTGGGGATGGGTCGAAAACTACTCAACCAACAGGTTTTATACATGTTTGAGTCACTATATTAACATTATCATTTAGATTTAACTCTTAGTTAAATAGTTTGACATTTACCGTGTCTCTTTTTATTTTAAAATTATTTGGTTAATAAACTTACTATAAACTTACAAGATAACACAAAGTGATTAATTAATGATACAACTATCATTATATATGTCTTTTGGTCAATCATTAGATTTTTAGGATGAGAATATCAATTAATAATATAATATTTGTTTTAAAAACTATTTTATGTTTATTTTGACAATATTCGGTATTTTGTTTTTTCTAAATTAATAACATCATTATTACTTCGAAATAAATTAATCTAACCATTATATCATCCAATATTAACCAAAAAAATTATTTGAATTCATAAAAAGTCTCAAATTACATTTATTTTGACATTTATAATATCAATTATTTTAATATTTCATTAGTTAGGTAATTATTGCATCATCATTGTGTTATAAATAAATTAAATTTTTTAATGACTAAAAAATATAAATAAAATACAATTATGTATTAAATACGTTTATATTTATAATGAATATTATAGTCGAATTTATCTTATGTGTAACCCAATATTAAAAATGGTTTAGTTATTAAACATTGTATTTAATACTTTTAACTCTTCGTTGAATTAAATAATAATAAATTTCCTAATCTAATCCAAGTGGACCTAAAGGATAATATTTTCATCATAATGTTTTTTTATCGAATTATACTTATCCAATAGAATTTAGACATGTGTTAGGTTAATAATAATATCATTTGTACCCTAAATTACCCTATATAATTTTAACTGTGGTAAATAATAGTAAACAATTACTATTCACTAAAAAATATTTTTATCTTATTGAACCACATTATACTTAATGATATCAATTGCTTCTCTCAGATTTCTGAAATTCAACTCACAGAAGTTGTAAAATTATGTTTTATGTAAATTTTCAAGTGCTCCTAAGAGGTAGGTAAAAGACGGTAAAAAGTTCAATAAAATTTTTATATATCTAAAATTAATGTAAACTGAATCCAATGAATGGAATTGAACATATATCTATATTATGTATCTATGTTTACCTTAAATAAATTTAAATAAAATATATAATTATTTAAATAAAAAGTCGGTTTTAAATAATAACTTACTGTTTTTCACTATTCCTCAAAAATTGAATGTTTTCAGAAAAATACCAAAATTCACCCTAAGATAATTTTGGTATTCAAAATTCAAAAATTATTTCTATTTTCCAAATTTCAAAACATATATTTTTAATTAATTAATTTAAAATTAATTCCCATTGTCAAAACCAAAAGTGTATTTTTAAGAAATAATGACTATAAAAAGTTCGACACTTGTTTCTAACCAATTTCAAAGGGAAATTACATACAACTACCATCATTGGATTAAATGGTAAAAATATAATCTAATTATATATCCAAAACATTAAAATTTAGTATTCAACACTATAAATTATTTTGATTGAAAAAGTTGTTTTCAATTAAAATATAGTATTTTTCACTATTCACCCAAATATGAAAATTATCAGAAAAACACGAAATATTTATTGAAACGAAATTATTATGTACCTATTCTAAAGAAAAATTGAATTTTGTAAAATTGAATATATAAAAATTTCAAATATTGGATTTAAAAAAGGGTCACCATTAAAATGCGGTAAAATTGCGTTTTTTGAAAAATACATCATTCATAAAAAAATGAATTTGATCGTAAATTATGTGTAAGAAACTCATAATATGGATTCTAAAAGTATAAGGATTATATAAAGTTCAAAATTTAGTTAATACTATTCATTATAGCTTTTGAACGGCTAGTTTGGTAAGTCGTGGTGCACATGAACTCAGTGTTGCATATAGTGCATGTTTTGGAATTACTTTGAAGAAATTACGTATTATGATTTCTTGGGGTGTTAGATTATCCCCTCCTTCAATAAATTGCATACTAAAAAATGAAATTGTTCTTCGAAAATAAACAGTTTCAAATAGGTAATTCCTTTTTGGGGAAACCCACTTCATAAATTGGGTTAATAAAATTTAGTCTTAATAAGAGGAAAAGGGGAATGAAAAATTAACCACCAAATTATGATCTCAATTAGGATAACATTGGTGGAAATTATAAAAAAATAACTGGAGGGAAAACGTAAATATTTATAGGGAGTTATTGAGGTCATCAGTCACAAACAATTATAGAATTGAGGGCCTGAAAGCCATCAATCTATGATGATTTAAAATATCATCGGTTCAAAAAAATATAAGGTATTAGGATAACACATTTTTCGTTTTATGATCCCTTACCTAAAATTTAAGAATTATTTTTTTCATAAAATAGGAGAATAAAAAATATATATATACTTAACAAGTAGTGTTACATCCTTTAACTAAATTCTAAGACAAAATCATCTTTCACTCTAAATGATAATAGAACATAAAAAATATTCTATTTATCCTATTCGTATAGGTTTGAAAAAATGAATTTATAATTCATCTACCAGACCTTATAAATAAAACATCATTATTCAGTCTAGGACATCACGTGGCCCAGTGGTAGGTGATACACCATTGTCGCCCTTCGGTTGTGTGTTCAAGTCTCGCGGCCCTGCCGGACGCGACAGGTTGCCGCCTGACCTCTAGGTTGTCCTTTTAGTTGAAATCCAAAAATAATATCAATATAGAATTACCCAAAATACTTCTTTACAAGCTCACAGTCCAACATTTATAAGCAAGGTAAACACAATGAAAATATTTTTTCCACGTAATAACAAGGGAACACCGTCATCGTGTATTCATTTAAAACACTGTAACATACTGAATTATCATAAATTCTTGTTGATTAAATTCATGCTCCCTTATTCCTTATAGAATACAGGATATACTCCTTCTATTCAAAAATGTTGTAAACTCCATCAATGATGGAATATACAAATCATTAATCAGTTTCACGATTATAAATAAAATCTAATATAATTTATCCAAACCAAAAATGTATTATTCCAAAAATCACTACCTCAGTATTAGAACCATATTATGGTTTATCTTTCTCTCAGCCATATATTTTCAAAAAAATCAACCTTCCATTGAGTCACATTTCTTGGTTCCACACAATATCAAGTCCTTAATTAAATAGGACTATAATACAATCCTTATATACTTGATAATTCTTATAATATGTACATCATTAATACAATATTAAAATGACACAATACATTAATCACAACGTAAGAAATCTAATCATTACTCTACATCTTCGGTAGTATCATAACATTATTGTTATCCAATAGCGGCATTTGGGGTATACTCTGATGATTTGGACATTGATTTGAGTGGTGTCCCAACTCGTTATAGATGAAGCATTGTACATTTGAAAAAAATTTCTTACACTTGCAACCATGTACTTGGGGTCCTTTTTCTCCAAACTTATAATAAATTCTCATTCCCTTCAATCATTTACCAATGTGATTATTTCAAAATTTATCACATATGGGAAAATCCTTCTTTTCATTCTTCCCTTCATCTATCTTTCTCTCGTCCAGCCTTTTCTTCTCTTTCTTCCCTTCAAAGCCATAGGACTTAGAGAATTATTTACATATCTTATTAACATATGATACTATTTCTTCATATGTTGAGAATACATGGGAGAATACTTCCCTTATAAATATTGACTTAATACCATGAATGATGTGATCCTTCCTACTCTTTGGATCATACGTATTGCTGGAGTTCACATTCCTTATAGTGGTCGCCATTTCTATACAATGGCATACAGTAGGTCAATTTGTAAATTGTATTGAATAATTACAAACATGTAAAATACCGAATGTAAATTGAAAATTTTATTGATATAATCCAAAATCATATAAATGTTTTCATTTCATATGTATATAATCATAAATCCTTCATAATTATTTTGTAATGAAAATGAGAATTATCCTAATCATATCCCCTGGGAGTGTCTTAACCAAGAGTGCAGCAGGGCCTGTTTTCCTACACTAGTTCTTGTTCATGTCTATCTCAAAGCTGTGTTTCCGGGTTTTACAACTAGGTACATCTATGCCAGAGCCACTTCAACCAGCTCGTATCCAGACAGGTTTGTATTTTCCTGGAAAACACACAAAATCTCTACAGTACCAAAATTAATGGAAGCTCTTCTATACTAATCCCCAAAGTCTATCTTAGGGCTATGTGCTCTAATCATAGTTTATCTAAATATAGTTTCCAAGGTTTGTACTAAAATTCCTCTGATACCAATTGTAACCCCTAGAATTAGTTACCCAGGGTCGGTACATTATTACATAACATTGGCATGACCAAAAAAGGTCATGTTTCAAAAAACTAATTAGTTTGTTAGCCTTGGAAGTGCTAGATACATTCGTAAGATTTACATTACATAATAAAATGGAAAATACCAAAAAATTGTTTCCATGGAAAACACTGAGATCCCATAGAAAATCCTTGCAGGTCAGTCATAATATACATCCTCACATCCTGGTAAAAATAAAACATATAAAGGGGTGAACTCAGATGCTCAGTAAGGATAACAATATAGTGGAAACATTCAAAAATAAGCATAAACAATTAAGGCAATGTCTATAACTAAAAAATACTTTTCAACATAAACTTCATCATAATATTGAAAATATAAATCAAAATAATTCTATTTACGTACTCACATGTATAGTCTACCAGTCAAATAATCACATGAAATATCAATAGCCACATTCATAAAGATGGAATGCATAACGCCATACTTTCATAACCACATATTCAAAGACTTGTTCCAAGACTACAAATAATATTTTTTTCAAGGGCTTGTTCTGAGACACTAGTTTGTCTCATGATACCTACCAATGCATCGAGGAACTACAGCGGGCTCCACCCGTCACTTACTTTGACCAATGCATTACTCATATGAAAAGGTTTAAACATAACATAAACATTTGTATTATGACTAGCATACAAAATGTCAATATGTTATCCATAAACCATTAATGTTATAAAAATAATACATCCATAGTCAAACATATTACAAAACCTTCAATAAAATATGGATGTTTTGTATCATAATAAATCAACTTCAAATAAACTTAAAATTTATCAAAGTATGTTGACATAGATGAAATCAAAACCTTTCTAAATATATAAATCTTTCTATTTTAAATCCCATAAAAGTCACATAATTATAAACAAAAAATTTATGTCAAAAATATTCATATAAGCTTTTAAGGGAAGCTTCAACAATGTTATAACGGTGGAAAATAGCCGCACCCGCCGTATAAGTTACAAAACATTCTTACCTTAATTTTTTCGAAAAGGTCATAAAGTACCTTGTTTGGAAAATGACAGAAATATTATGTTATAAATATATTACAAAAATTCAAATAGGGGTATAAATGTCTTTATCCCATAGTCTAGTAAATAGTAAAAATGTATTGAAATACATATTTTTATAAAAACACAGAGTTGGATGATAAAGAGGTCCCAGTAGATACTTAGGTAAAAACAACCTCAGATAATAAAGAGATTGTGAAATTAACACTTACCTTGTATTTTTCCTTGGTCGAGGGTACGTTAACCTCCTATATAATGGTGAGGAAATTTTTAATAAATTATAAAATAACCATGTACATTAATATGATATCATATATGATCTTTTAATATTGCTTTTTTAAAAATATTTTAGTATTATCGTCGTTTCAGGTGTTAAATGATTCGTTTTACTTTATTATTATTATTTTGTTTTTTAAGTAATGGTTGATATGGATAAGAAGTATCTTATTCATATTCAGAATGATATTAAGTCTTTATACATTATTTTTAATCATCCAATGAAAATTAGTCTTGAATGGATAAGATGGGGAATGAATCTCATCGTGTTCGTGGAGACGGTAATCTGTACGTACGCACGGGCGACAATATAATTATTTTGATAGTAAAATAATATATAATTGGATGGTATATAATATATAAAGAATAATTATCATGTTATATTTATTATTTACATCATTTATACATCATTTTTATACCCATCTGAATAGTAATGTATTGAGTAACAACTACACTACGACGTGGAGACGGTAAGCCGTACGTACATACGTATGGTGACATGTCATTCAAAGGATGGATTGAATAATGAATATGGTTGTACCTTATTTATAATCACATCACAGTATATAAAAGTTACTGGAGTTATTATTTTATAATGTAAACAACAATGAAAGAGGATATGGAAGAAGAAAGGAACTTGAAAGAGGTGATGAAATATTTACCACTTTTTTGAGTTCTTCCTTTTGATTTGATAAAAAGGGCTCCATAGGCAGGCTTTCTGACTAATTGAAGGCCACTAGGATGAAGGGAGGACAGTTGAAAGGATATTTGGGAAGGTTTTGTCTGATCCAAATGGCTTTGATGGTGTGAATTAGAGAGAAGGGTAAGTTCCCTTCTATAAGAGGGGTGAGGGGAACCTTAGGAAAATATAGAAATTTTATTTTATAATAAAATCATATTAGGTTTATAATGCCTCCAAAATAAATTATTTAAAGGATAAGGTGGGTATGGGTCCAAAACCACTCAAAAAATAGTTTTTAGATAGGTTTGGGTCACTATATTAATTTTATTCTTTAGATTTAACTCTTAGTTAAATAGTTTGACATTTACCATGTCTCTTCGTATTTTTATATTATATGGTTAATAAACATATTATAAACATCTATGAGAACCCTAAGTGGTTCATTAATGATACACCTATCATTATATATGTCTTTTGTCTGATCTTTAGATTTTTAGGAATAGAATTTCAATTAATAATATAATATTTATTTTAAAAACTCTTTTATGACAATTTTGACAATATATGGTATTTTGTTTTTGGGAAATTCACTACAGCATTATTACTTCCAAAATAATTCATCTAACCAACCCTAACGTGTCATATTAACCTATAAAATTAGTGTAATTCATAAAAAGTCTCAAATTACATTTATTTGGATATTTATAATATCAAATATTTTAATATTTCATTAATTAAGTAATTACTCCATCATCATTGTAACATAAATAAATTAAATTATTTAATGGATAAACAAAATAAATATAATTATGTAGGAAATATTTTTATCTTTATAATGAATATTTATTTTCTTATTTATCTTATGTGTATCCCTATATTAAAAATCATTTGGTTATTAAACATTGAATTTGACACTTATAACTCTTCATTGAATTAAATAATAATAAATTTCCTAATCTTATCCAAGTGGATCTAAAGGATTATATTTTATTCCTAAGGTTTATTTTGGTCGAATTATACTTATCCAATAGAATTAAGACATGTCTTAGGGTAATAATAATATCATTTTTACCCTTAATTACCCTATTTACTTTTAAACGTGGTAAATAAAAGGAAAAAGTTACTATTCACCAAATATTATTTTTATCTTTTTGAACAACATTTTACTTTATTTAATCAATTGTTTCTTTTGTATTTTATAAATTTAACTCATAGAAGCTGTAAAATTATGTTTTATGTAAATTTTCAAATGCTCCTTGTAGGTGGGTAAAAGAGGGTAAAAAGTTAAATAAATTTTTTATATATCAAAAATTATAATAAACTGACTCTCATGAATTACAATGAAATTATAGAGGTATTATGTGATTATTTTGACCTAAAAATTTTTAAATAAAATAAATAATTATTTAAATAAAAATTCGGTTTTAAACAATAACTCAGAGTTTTTCACTATTCATCAAAAATTGAAAGTTTATAGAAAAATACAAAAAATTCACCCTAAGATAATTTTGAAATTATGAATTCAAAAATAAATTCTATTTTACTAATTTAAAAACATAGAAGTGTCATTAATTAAATTAAAATTAATTCCCCTTGTCAAAACCAAAAAGAGTATTTTTATGAAATAATAACTATCAGAAGATTGACACTTGTTTACGTATAATTTGAAAGTGAAAGTACGTAAAATGACCATAATTGGATTAAATTGTAAAAATATAATCTAATTATACTTCCCAACCATTAAAATTTATAATTCAACACTATAAATTATTTTGATTAAAAAAGGTTTTTTCAGTTAAAATATAGTATTTTTCACTATTCACCCAAATATTAAAGTTATCAGAAAAACAAAAAAAATTTGTTGAAACAAAATTATTATGTCATGATTCTAAATAAGAAGTTTATTTTGACAAATTTAATTTTTAAAAGTTTCAAATATTGAATTTAATAATGGTTCTCCATTTAAAGGCCGTAAAATTGCATTTTTTAAAAAATACTTCTTTCATATGAAAAGAATGAATGTGTTCTTACATTATGTCTATGAAACTAAAAATATAAATTACAAAATTATTAGGATTATATAAGGTTTAAAATTCAGTTAATACTATTCATAACCTCTTTTGAATGGCTATTTTGGTAAGCCGTGGTGCGCTTGAACTCAGTGTTGCATTTATTGCAAGTTATTGAATTACTTTGATGAAATAACGTACTTTGAAATCATGGGGTGTTACAGGAATTGATACTTATATTGTAAATATTGATCTATTTTAAGTAAATTGGCCTAAATGAATTTATTAAAATTTGAAAATGTTGGGATATTTTAATTGGACTATGATAAATTGTTAGATTAAATTTAATTTTACCATAATGGAACGTGGTGAAATTTTTAATGGTGTGACCATCCTTGATTGGCATTTGGATTACCTATGTAGAATAAATTGAGTGAAATCATATGAGGCTAGTCGATTCAGGTGTGTGACTGCCAGGTGAGGGATGGGATGATGCCTCGGTCAATTTCTTAGATACTTGAATGCCTCAAATTGAAATTAATGATTCACTTTCATACTCCAAAAATTAAAATTCCTTGTAAAATCTAATTGGATTTGGATTTATGTCCATATACATAGATAGCCTTGTATTAACTCCTTGGGCCCGAAAGAATTATTTATAGTGATTACCTTATACATTCTATTTTTCTTGGTTTGAATCTTTTTAGGGTGTAATGCAAAGGGATCATTCATGTTATTACACCCATAACCCATATCCTAACATCTCAATTAATTACACATATTGTAATCAACCTTATAAGGTCATGGATTTTATAGTTATTTTTTACACCACTTGTGATTATTATACTTGGATTTCATGGCAATGTTCCTTAGGTCCTCAAACAATTGATGATCATACAATCATATAAATCATAGTGTAGTATGAATTAAGTAGGTTTGGTCGGTTATCTCATTAGTAACTGATGCTTAAAAAGGGTAATAGTAATTTTTATGCCTTCATTTATTATCCATGAATATTATTTTATATTAAATTTATAGACATTATTTTGATTAGAAACCTTTTATGTTAGACTACTATTTTTTATGGAACTCTGTCTGTGGAATTGTTTAATAACCAAGAATATTAATTGTTTATATGTAAGGATAATGTGAAGCACCCATCTAGGGATTCTTAAATTTTCTTATATGGGATCATGAGAGAAGATTATTGAGCCGATGATCAGGAAGGTCATAGTGATTGTTTATTTTTTATTTCTTTTCATTTTTATATACGTGTATTGTATTTTATATCAGTTACCATGGATTCCTTTTTTACATTTTTACTAATATTAAATCATCTCTATATGATCATACAATTTTTATGTCTTTTTATTATTATTTGGATGGTTTATTTCCCCTTCCATATTATTATATTCTACAACCATAATATTTACGCAACTTATTTATTAGTTTTTAGTATTTTTTTTACTTTGTTGAGGAGGGTATCAACTCTCTATCCTACAACCATAAACTCCCAATACAAATTGACAACCTATGGACTATAGGAAGGCATGATTGGCTTTATGTGGCCCTTATGATTATCCAATTTTTGGAAAAATGGTTCTGAGATGTCAAAAGGTTTTATCGTAAGATTAAATTCTTATGTAATTAAATTCTCGGTTGGCATAAATAAGACTATGATGAGATATATATGGTAATAAGTTGACGCTATGAGTATCTAACCCATGTTTGGTTAGAAAAAATATTTTTCTTTGTATGGGACTTGTTGTTCATTATTATTCAAATTAAAATTTCACTAAATTATCTATTGCGTGACACACATGATTTATTATGTTTTTTAGAATCACTAATTTTTACCCTTGTGCTAGTATAGGAATAGAGGATTCTTCCAGAAATCATTATAGGATCATAGGATATATATATGTTTTTAACATGCCATTCCATTTCGGTTTTAGTTCCTTCTTCCTATAGTGTGCCCCTTGATTTTTATACCTAAGATTATATAATTTTTATTACAATTAAAAAAGTAAATAATTGTATAAATAATGTTTTTTAACTGCCAATACGGTATTATTCAACATAGCTTCATGATAGAACCATAAGTAACCAATTATGACATGTTTGATCCATAAAAAAATGTTAAATTGACTAAAACGTTATTTTTTGTGATTAATTAAATTCCAGTTGAAATTTATCATGGTTTTACTATATATATTTTGTATGGTGATCCTTATAATCATCTGATTATTTATAGACATGTTACATTGATTAAATTATATGAAATTCTAGTTTCATTTAAAATAAATGGAAATTTAACCTTATAAAGGATATTCCTTTATAACATAGGAATGGAAACACATCTAACTGGACCATTTTTTGTAAACATACTAGATTTTAATTCTTATATAGAAATATTTGTCATTAAATGGGGATTCCAATTAATAAATAACCATTTTTTTCTATAACATTGAACTCACACCACATATAATAGAACCTTGTAGTTGAATCATGAATTCTTACCTTATAACATGACCATAGAAATAGATTGTTGTATAGTGTATCCCTACAATTCAAACTAGTATCCTGTACTTTTTTCATATCCATAACCTTTTATTCTTTGAATCTATTCTGAATAATGCGATTAGAATTATCGATATATGCCATCAAAATGAACTCATGTTATATTCCATGAATGTGGTGATGACTGTGCTCCTGTGGTGGTGGAACCTAACCCAATATTAGTTCACTAATTGGAACCTATAGTAAATCTACATGTTATTAATAGACTATTCACCAATTATCAACTGAATGATATTTTCCAACATCTAGATTAGTCTAAAGAAGTAGATCGGCAATTTACAATAGCTACGTAAAAGTTGAATGAGGAGTTCCTATAGTAAAACCCAATGAATATTTCAGGGAAAGGTGGTACAAAACATGATAAGTTGTGGGTTGATGAAATTATTTAAATCATTGTGAATCTAAATACACCATGGTAATAGAGGGTTAAGCTCAAAGCTTTATGATTCATGGATTGTACAAAAAATGTCGATATGGTCTTACATAGGTATAAAAATATGAGGTAATGGTTTGGATGGATTCCCAACCTACATTCTATAAAAAAATATTTATAGAGACCCTAATATAAGATCAATTTATGGCATTCGTATTCATGGACTATGGTACGATTTCTATTAAGGACTATTCAAATTGTTTCACTGAGCTACTGTTCTTTTCAGCCATTTTTTTTGTGATAATCGATCTACGATGACACACCTTTGAGGATTATATCTTACATTAAAACTAATATTAGGTGAATGTCCTCATATAATGTAATATGTTTTAAATGGAGAACTAGGCCACTATCACTGAGAGATATTTGAGGGAAGATGAAGGTTCATTGAATAGAGGTAAAACATATATGTAGGAAATTAGATCATCTAATGGGCACATGTTTTACATTTAGTCCACTCAAGAGGATAGTGTTAGTTAGAGTGTGCACAGTAGTAGGTACATGGTATGCCTTCAATGTTAAAGGCTAGGTTACATGAAGCTACAGTATTTTAGAGACCCAATATAGTGTTGAGACTATGGAATAGTGGAAAATATCTATATATTTTGAATTACCTTCTAATGGGATCAAATTAATAGAGGATTTGTATTGGGTTTTATTTATTGGGTGGGATCATTTGGATCATTCTAGGTCATGAGATGGAGTACCACCAGCTATACATATTGAGGTGGTGGTTATGGTTGAAAAAGAATGAATTATGATTAGTAGATCATGCAATGAAGGCATACTAATGGTGGTTATGTTGTGACATAGGGTATTGGATATATCTAGTTATACTCAGTGGATCCTACAACTGAGGATTAGAGTGTTGATCTTTCCATGGTATGAGCTGATATCATAGTTTCATCAACATTAGTATTTTATTTAGTTGATATTATTTTTTCAATGTTATTACTGTATGTGGATTTAATTCACCTTTTTAGAATCAGTATTTTTTTAATTTTATATGGTAATGTATATTTATAATTTTTTGGGATATTTTGTCTGAAATTGTTTAATGATTCAAGCAATGACTCCATGATGTCATAAATTATCTATTCTTTTGGAAACCTTTTTCCTTAAGATAACGATCTTTGAAAAATTTAATAGGATGTATTGTTAATTTATTTATTAATCCAATTTTAATTATTATCTATGTACGGTATCCTTCACATAACAAAAGTTTGGTACCTATATTCTTAAGGGATAATGGGATGTTGAAGAATGTTGATATGGATATATGATTTAGTGGGTTGTATGGAGTGTCGATATAAAAATCCAATATTTTTCATGAAGACTATAAATGAAAAGTTTTACCTCCACTGGTAGATCAATTTGGGTTGTTTTACTAATTTATTTTTATTGGATACATCATATGAGAGTATTAGGGTTCACCATAAAAAAACAATAAGAAGAACAAATTTCTATACCACCATATTGGTAGTATCTTACTAATAATTTAGAACACAATAGTAATTTATAGGACCTGTAATTCAAAGGTTTTATATGAAATAATACATCTAATTAGTGTTCACCTATGCATTTTTTCAAGAAGTAAAATGGTTAACTATAGATGTGTGTGGATTACCCACAATTTAATTATATTTCTATTATTTATTTTTATCCACTTCTTCTTATAGATGGTCACTTTTATCATCTCTGAGGAGTTATATCTTTATTGAACATTTATTTGAGGTCAGTCAATTACCATGAAAGGGTTAAACCCTCAGATATACAACATATATATTTCCTATGTATATATGATATTTATGAATATCAGGTAATGCCTTTCTGTATATCAAATGTGGAATATATCTTTATATACTTAATCAATATGATTTTCATCATATAATTAGATTATTTTGTGTACATATTCATGTATGAAATCTTACTATATTCACATATTATACATGATCATTTGAAACACCATCAAATAATAATGTGAACTCTATGAGATAATAAGTTATAAAATAATAATGTAAATTTATAATATCAGGATTATAATTATCACTGACAAAGTCCCATTATATTTTAATAAGTATTATTTTCATATCCATATAAGTTGAGATCCATTTTATCCTAAGGTCATCCTAAGAACTTCATTGATATATAAAGTATCATGGGGATAACTTGTTAGCAGTAGTTCTTAATCCAAATAAATTAAAAATATTGTAGAAATAAGTGTAGGCTCGACCAAGAAACACATAATGTTTACATAGTGTAAATATTATGATAAGTCTTATCCAAAGATGAAACAAATGATGATCTCAGTGTCGGTCATGAATTGTCCTAATCCCAGGAGATGCAGCACATTTTATTTTGAAATAGCATGAATCTTTATTTTAGCTACTTGATTAAAGAGGAATGATTTATTGTATATGGGTATCATCATTTGAGGCATCATGATTGTAATTATCCAACCAATTATCTCATGTTATCTCATGTTTTTTATTTATGTTTCTAGAAACATTACATAATATGGGAATGGTTTATGTATGCACGATCCATAAAATTTTCAAATACATTATTTATAAACATGACTTGATCCATTGAAATTTAAGCTGGTACAAATACCTTCATTCACTTAACATTAAAAATTATTAAACGCAAGATGAAGGTAATGATATTTATTATTATCTATGTTGGCATACGTAGATGTAAGATATTCAAGAATCCCATGTTGAATTAATTTTTATAGATCTTCTTTTTGAAAGGAATATAAATGTATCATATCATCATGAATAGAATTTTTTCATGATTTTAGCTGGGACTTCATCATGTATTAATTGAGTAAATAAAGGGGAACTATTAAATTTTAAAGGATTAATTATTAGGGTTGTTCTATATGTGAGGACACACCACTTGTTCATTCTATTATTGAGGATGATATCCATCATATCCATGGGTGTGAATGGTGACCTATAGACATGATACATGAGTTGATACAAGAAAATCATGCTTCAAAGAAGGTATTACATTAGGGAATTAAAATGATCTATCATGATTTATAGTACTAGTATTAGTGTCATGGGATGAAAAATGTGATTATTGGATTTGTTAATAGAAATTACATGTATAAACATGTGAATATAGAAACATAATGACTTATTGATATCTAACACTTGTTACCTATACCATAGTAGAAATGTGATGATTTCACTATGTATTTTTTTAATTGGGTTACAAAATTTAATATTTGAATTATTGAAATTATGTGGTTAATTTTCAGAAGTCCAAAAAAGGACACATAATTCACTCTTGTCATGGAGACCTTCTTAGTGGATGACCAAAAAAGAAATTACATCAAGAAGACCATATACCATAATGGGATTTCCTATCATGACACCCTCCCTCCAAATATGCCACTCTGGATTCTGAAATGGATAAAGAGAGATAATGGCCTTCTAGTTCCACCTCTAGTAGGCCCTCGAGTGGAGACCATCGCCAATGGTATGGAAATATAACAAAATGGGTGGAATTGCACTTTTTTATAGTAATGATCAACCTACCGATTCCTAACCTATAGATGCCATAATGACTAACACCTAACTTACTAAGGCCCGATATACCAACGCATGACCTACCATCACCCAACAGACCGATGTATGGCCTACCATTGGAGAACTATTTTTTTTTTTTTTTGAAAACTCTTGAAATGAGTCCCCATGAACCCAAAAAACACCTCAAACACTGAATTTTAACCTTGTAATGGAATGAAGGGGTCTATAACATTAGATAAGATACCTCTCAAACAATTCACATCCTAACAGTATTACAAATGCAACCCAGAACAAAGTGTGGCTTGAACAACCTCCTCGTTAGAATCATCTAAAGGATCTTACTGCACTTGAAACATTGCTACCATCATCAATATTCAACAATAAATTTCCATGTGTTGTTGAAAAGAAAGAGTGAAACCTCATAATTATTGAGAAACTATTTTGTAATATACTAATCTCAGAAAACTAGAAGACACACCACAGGAGCACTAAAACCATACATTCTAGATATAAGAATCAGAGAATTACTCCCTCCAAGTCACGATAATATCTGCTCTCGGTGGCACTAATTCACCCAAATCGATTAAATAGCATCTCAGTCAGAACATCTCGATTAGGAATATTGTCCTCCCCTTTCCACATGATAGGGATTCATCACATATTATGGAACAAGGAATAAACCCATCTTATAAAAAACAAGTATTAATAATTACATCAAAATGAAAAACTCAAAACAAATTCAGGTACTGGGAATGCATATGTGCTTCTCACTCCCATGTACTCTCTTTCAGGACACCATGCCTCCTTGCACATGAGCCAAAGAAGTGGTCCACCCAAATTTGGTGGGAATTCTAATTGGTATGCCACATAGTAAACTCACCCCAACACATCAAAGTTTTCAATGACCCTTAAAGAAAGCTTAATCCCACTACAAAACTTATGCTTTCCGCATTGAGGGGAAACAATTAAGAACATGTGGTCCTAAACCTCAAACTCTACGGACTCCTCCTTCAATTGGAATATGACTTATCCCAGTCCTACACTGACTTAATCATGTCAGGAACAAGAATAACCATCCTTTTCATGATCTACACTACCTCATATCAAATAACATCTACCTCGCCAACCAATTTCCAACACAAATATAAACTACATGGTCTCACATACAAGAATTAGAGTAGAGCCATACCAGTGGAGGAGTGATATCAATTATTGTTAGAAATCTCTACCAAGTGATGTTAACATACCCAAGATCAACCAATGTCATTAAGGCATGACCAAAACATGTCTTCCAATTGGTCGATGGTCCGCTTGTCTACCAATCTATCTGAGGGTGGAAGGAATTGTGAAGCTGAAATTGAGTTCCAAAAGCATGGTGAAATACCCTCCAGTCATGTGAGGTAAAACATGTGTCCCTGCCTGATACTATGGACCATGAAACCCCTTTAATTTGCACCACCTCATACACATACCTTCTATCAAAGTCCTCAAACTATGCTCAAATCATTAATTGCTATGAATTGATCCGATTTCAACAGTCATCCCACCACTAATTAGATAGCATCATAGCCTCCCAAGGACCTAGGAATACTTGAGACAAAATCCATTGAGATTTCATCCCCCTTAAACTAGGGGATTTCTAGAATGTGAAACAATCCTCCACAAACATTGTGCTCAACCTTCACCTACAATAACACTAAACATCATTCCACAAACCCTTTCATTGACTAATTCATCATAGTCACCCAAAACTATTCTCTCAAGCAATAGTACATCTTGGAATCTTCTAGGTGTACCTCTAGGTGTTATATATGATACTTGTGGATAACTCCCTCCCATATCTCAATTTTTTTCAATAGATTCTCACAGAACAATATTTTATTTTGAACATCCTATGACCATCCCTCCAAAGAAATACACTTATCAATGTGACAACAGATCACCTCGACCTCTAAGTCTCTGCATTGAGACTCCTCAACATGCTACTTCATAGATTCGTGCACTGTCATCTGAAATAGATAGCCTCTACCACCATCCATTCCTACATCTTATTGCAAGGTATAAAACTCCTCCATCTCCTTCCAAGAATACACATATTCCCATACAACATCCCTCTATAACATCCTACTCAAATAATTGGCCACAAAATTCCCATTCTATGAGGTGTTAGAGACCATTAAATTGTGATAATGATGAAATTCCACCCACCACCATTGTTGCATGTTCAGATCTCACGAGGAAAATATACAGATCATGTTCATATGATCTCTGAATACCAAAAAGAGCTCCCTAATGATGTAATTCTAGCAAAAAGTTTGCACAATCATGACCACTATTATATCAAGATCATGGGTGGAATAGTTATTTTCATGGATATATAACTGCCGTAAACACAGATGATATCATTCCCCATTACTGCATCAACACACCCCCAATCCTATATCGTATGAATCAAAACCACCTCAATCATCAACCCTTTCTCGAGAAACGTGATCCCTGGAGCCCTAACTAACATCCATTTAAGGTAGCTAAAAGTCCCCTAATAGTTCCCACTCCACACGAATGCATGGTCCTTTAGGGTCTGGGATGCCAATAAAACTGCAACTCAAAAATAAATGGGTTCAAATCAATATTAATAGCCTTCTAAAACAAGAAAAATATGAACCTTTTTGACATTATTAGGTTCTTCTATATAAAATAATACCTCTTCATTTGATGGGTCCACTACAAAACCCTATTAAGACACTAAGTTTTCAAGGAAGTGTAATTCTTATGTCTAGAACATGAACTCGAACAAATTCCCAAGGATATGGTGGCATCGAATGACTTCCAGGACAGTCTTGAGATCCTCGACATTCTCCTCCTCTGAACTCGAGTAGATCATGATATCATCGATGAATATGACAATGAATCAGTGAAAAAACTCTTGAAAAATATAGTTTATATGCCCCATGAACATGGATGGTATGTTCATAACACCGAACAACATAACAATGCAATTGAAGAGCCCATAGCTTCTCCAAAATGCAGTCTTTGGGTTATCACCTTTCTTTAACCTAAACTAATGATACCCAACCCTAGACTAATCATAGATAACCATGTTTCACCACTCAGATATTTGAAAGGATCTTATATTTTTGGGAGGGGGTAAAGGATCTTTACTGTTACCTAATTCCACTTATAATAGTCTATGCACAACCTCAAACTACCATACACCTTGTTTACGAAAAAATTTAGATCACCCCTTGGTGACACACTTGATCAGATAAAGTCATTCTTCATTGGATTATTAATTTCATTTCTTCGCTCCCACATCATGAATGGTGTCATCCAATAAGGATCCATTGAAATTGGTGAAGCACCGAGCTACATGTATATCCCGAACTCAACATCACATCAAGGGGGTATAGTCAAAACCTCTTCAGAGAAGTCATCCTATAATTCCCCAACAATTCTGGGAACCTCCATCATCTCATTATCCCTCGATTCCACCAAAATCTCATCCAACAAGGAATGAAGAGGCTTTACACGTTCACATCTCATATGATGACTCTATTCACCAATCAAAGCCACTAGTTGGACATCCACATCGGAAAACATGACCCTTCTATAGAAGCATTCAATAATATCATGCACAGAGTAAAAATAATTGATTC
Source organism: Viscum album (assembly GCA_963277665.1). Classification (NCBI taxonomy): domain Eukaryota; kingdom Viridiplantae; phylum Streptophyta; class Magnoliopsida; order Santalales; family Viscaceae; genus Viscum; species Viscum album. The sequence goes on along the minus strand of OY728148.1, from coordinate 1,915,745,620 downwards.
TGCTGATGTCATTGAACAGTTTCAACTGTAACAGGAAAAGATCTCCACAAGACTGATGTTTCCCCATCATCAATCTACAACCCAAGAATACATCAGACAAGTTGGTCTACCCTCTGAGTGGTGTACTCAGCACTAGGGTCACATAGATTCTCTATATTTCTAGTCCTATAGAATGGGATAATGTGGATGTAATGAAGTAGTCTGAATCTCCCGGATCAAAAAAAGAACAAGAAATAGTACTAAACAAAATATTCGTGCATGAAATGATCTCTGGCCATACTGAACTGCTAACTTTGGGGTGTAAAAATCACTACACCCAGATCCTTTTACCCTTTTTTGATGAATAATTACCCAACCATGACCTGGTAGAGCTCCTTGAGGAACACACTGAGGTTGTCCTCCACCATCTCTCTCTCCCCTCTATGGAGTAAGAGCTTATTTTCCTTACTCCTGCAATGGCCTAGATTACAACTGTTGTTGAGGTGGGTGATGAACCTTCTCAGCTCTACCATACTAATCTCAAACTGGGAACTAACTCTGAAGGTTCATGTGGCCTACAAAAGTTATATACCTCGGTCCCAAGACATTGGTAACACAAGGAGAACTAGAATGTCAAAACTAAAACTGATAATATCGACTCCCCAATGGGCAAAAACACAAAGGCCATATTGGATGCGACCTGCCACTAGTTTCTGTCACCTTAGAATAACCGCAATTGATCCCATCACATGCTAGAAATACTCATGAGTGAATCCACTCAGCCACCTCAACATTCATATAGACCTCTACATATGTCTGCAAGGTGAATGTAGTTACTGCATTCGGGAGAGAAGGATGAAGTTTCACCTCTATGTGTCTAACATGAGACTCGTTATCTGGAAAGAGATCTAGAGTGAATTGAATTAGATCCTTTATCATGATCCCCAATTCCTATATCGACATACTCCTCTAGTAGAGGGAGATAATATTCTATTGAATCTCCTCCTTCCTAGAAGATGAAATGAATTTTTCCCTGTGCTTCTTCTCATCATCGACCCAAAGATCATCAGAATCCCTTCTCTCCCACATGTATTTTGTCCACAAATAACGTGTAGCTCCCCTCATCTGACTAAGAACTAATAGAACCTAATACACAATCAGAGCCCAGATCATGCTAAATGTTATCCCAACTCCCCGATTTGTCTCTCTATATCTATGTCTAAGACACTGCCCGCATACTTTCCCAAGATCATCCATTTGAAATAATGGTACATTGTCTGCCACTAGTTATTATCCTCCTCTGGATCAAACCTCTATTGATCATGCATATCGGCCTACTGAGCCTCCAATACCTGATCTACTTATGTACAATGTTTGGTTTCCATAGCTGAAATTTATACAAGGAACTCTTAATCCCCAGTAGCATCGATTTTGTTTAAGATTCGTTTTAACTTGTTATTTATTTAAACTCAACAAAACAACAAAATCAAAAAAACACAATCCATAATGATTAATGTACCCCTCCTAGGGTTTATAACCTACAAATAGTGTAGCCTCATTTGGTCATTCTGTTAGCTCAGAGTCCCGGCATCAGATCACTGGGGCCTAAAATCCCATATCCTAGATGGTTATCCCTGGCCTATGTCACATACCATGGTCAACATGCATGGTTTCCCTACCAACATGAGAAATCCTCACCAGTATAAACATCAATATTCATCATATCTCCCAACCATTACCTCTAATACCATTTTTTTTTTACCCACACCATCCAAAGATATAGATACTAAGATAAAAATAAATAAATATTGATAATGACCACATGATCCCCACCATAAGCAAGCCCCAAGGTGGGGAACAATGATAAGGGTATATTAATATTACAATATTAGAGTCATTACCATTTTATAGTAACTATTATTGATATATAAGATGTATCAACCACAAAAAACTCCAATTCATACATAAAAGAAAGACCAAATCTATCCCACATGCATGTTTTAAAAAAATATGTGTTACAAAACAAGAGCCATCAAAGTAAATACCCAAAAAATATTTCTAAGAAGTGACATGAAAACTACCCTATTGTCTGAGATAGTAATTCCATGTATGTTCCTTGTAGTTTTCCTGGAAACCTTAAAGTAGTTTTCTAACAAATTATGATCATACAATTATACTCAATATGAAACCCAATTTCTTTATTTCACAAGTAATGAATCATTATAAAGCCCCTGTCAGTAATAGTAGAAACCAAAACCACCTAACAATGTATACTTGCTAGACTAAATTCAAAAAAGAAATGATCAACAAATAACCCAAGTCAAGTTATGTAATATTGTTTGAAAATCGATCATAGGGTACCCCACACCCCTTTACCACTGATTAACTACTCTCACACTCTAACAGAATATGTCATGGAGCTCTGACCTCTTCCAAAATTACCACGTCACAACTCACCAGTACACACCTAGTCCACATAAAACATCTCATCCCACCCACACATAATAGGGCCACAAACCACAACACATCCCAAATACACCTAGGAACAACAACATATATCATCTGTAAGATACCTAGGGAGCACAATGTTCCCTCACAAACATTCGCCTCAAAAACAAAAACCTGCCCAAAGAGACTTGGGCCATTCTTTCACCTCTTGGAAGAGGGACTACGGATGAGCGGGTGCCTATCCATCTATACCCCACTATGATTTTTGGTAAATACACCCTCCCCCATAATAATGGGTGTATTTAGCATATAGTTCTCAACTATATTGGGGTTATATAGAATCAAAAAACATAAATTCTTTTATATATTGCTACTAAGCAATCATCCCATCCAATAGTTTATCATGCAAGAAACCACCCCATAACAATGCCAACTTTGTTGATACCTCTAATAGCACTTATATGGATGAACATTGGTAACTTCCAAAGTTGATAAAAGAATCTGATCAACCTCCAAAAAAATTGATGCTATTAAGAATTTACATGTTATTCCATCCCTACCTAGTATTCTAATCACCACAATAAAAAAAAAACCTACCTCACAACCAAGACAAACCAAGGAGTAAAACTATGATAAAACACCAAAATTCTCACATCCCCCTCCACATAGCACCCAATACAACCACTAAAATTATCATTATTCAATGTAATGTATCCCTATAATTTCTCTCTACAAGAACACCCCCAACAATCAACTAAAACATGCAACACAACACTTGACATCCATATTAGATAGTTTTACTACATAACATCATCACACCTATTCATATAAACATAGCTCATCCTGAATCTGCAGCCCCACTGCCCAAAAACTACCCATCAATTTCACAATCAATAAATATGTCAAACTGAGATACCATTTTAACAATATTATCTCACCAACAACACCCGTGCTCTCAACAAAAGCACTACACAACAAGTAAAAATCCCAAACAGAAAACATCCAAAAATTACACACATCCACACCAAATAAGAAGATGTTTATTTATATTTAAAACTCATGTTATTTAATCCCACTTTGACAATTCAAAGGTTATCACAGAACAATTTTGGTCAAGGGGAATCCATTTATTTAACTAGTTATATGTGATAAATAAATTTCATAATTCCAATAGTTCAACAGGGGATCAATAAAAAGTGTAAATCAACACTCATGCACATAAAAATACCACCAATGAACAAGATTTTTAGAGGTAAAACAATTCACAACATGGATCAAATATTACATATAAAATAAATGATCATCATCGTCGTCTTCCCCACCCCCCATTTATTATATATGTAACAAAACATGATATCGTAGAAAGGCCGAATATCTTTATAATAGGTTATATTATCTTCGTAACATTGGGATTTGGCTGTAAGCACAAAGGAACATTAACTTAACCACCCTTCTAGAAACAAAAATAAATAAAGACGAAGGGATCCCTACCTCAATGAAAATTCGACCATCAACACCTCTTTGCACAAAAATATGGTGTTGAACATGTAGAAAGAAATACTCTAATGAAAAACTCGACCATCTTCTAAAACATAGATGTGAATACTCAGGGAAGCATTTTTTTAGGTGTGATAAGAGAAAATGGAAGGGTTCAAGGAAGAGAGGATTTCAGCTTTTGAAATTGAAACATACTATATAAACGCATGGGAGATTATTTTAATGTACTTAAAATTGGCATTGTGGTCAAGACCATGCGACTTGGCCATTTAAAATTCTTTGGAATAACAGGATATTAAATAAATAATTATTTTTCTATAAAACTATTTAAAAAATATTCAATTAATTTTTTTAAACACGATTTATGTCAATTAAAACTAATGAGGGGTGAAACATGAAAAAATATGAAAACTTGGAAATGACTTGCCATTGGGTGAGTCACCGATGTGAGTCACTAATGGATGGTTCGACGTCGGCTGACTCACTATTGAGTAATTCACTTACCAACATGCTAACATGACCCACTAATGCCACCTACCGATGCCACCAACTAACACCACCTACATTTTACACCTACCGGTTCCACTCACTGATGCCACTCACCAACACCACTCACTAATTCCCGACCTCCCGATGTCGGACCTACCGACACATGAACTACCGACACCCAACCTACCAATTCCCAAACTACTAAGGATTGAACTATTGATGCCTAACCAACCATTGGTGAACAAAATTGTTTTTTCCAAACTCTTGAAATGAGTCACTGATACACCCAGGACACCTCAATCACTAATACCTAACAATAAAATGTACTATAGGGGTCAAGTCTATCACACTTAATTTATCATTATATCATATGACAATTCTCATTTTAATTCTCTATTTTTATGTGGTTATAGAGGCCTACTAGAATGTATGTACTTCTAAGTATCGCATACCAACCTCAAACAAATGGAAATTCATATTTTAATATACATGTACTAAAATACATGTACTATGTGTGTTTCCCATGTTTTTGAGTCTCTTATGAAATTAAATTTACTCTTTTTTAATCTTGTTAAAATAAAAACTTCAAATATATAATAAAAAAGTCTTCATACAATTATCTTTATGGTACACCATTTCTTTTGACTCAATTATTATTAATGGTGGGTGAGGAAGCACTCTTGGGAACTTTTCTCAATCGTGATACATCATAGTAGGTATAGTTTATCAAAAATTCTATGGACATGAAAATATCAAGGCATATGTCATATGAAAATCACTATCCTAGATCTTATGAGTTTTATATTGGATATAGGGTCTTCTTGGAGTATTTCCTTGATTGGGTCATAAATCAATTTGAAGGAAATGAATTATACCATGTAGATTCATCATTCCTTTTATGATCATGGAGAGGGCCAGGCCAGTATCACAATATAATGTTTTTCTAATTTAATAAAAGGAAATTCATGGTATCTTCCATGTTTCATGGATCCTCTAGTATCAATACGACCAATATCATTTTTTATCCACTAGTAGTTTGGTTAGAGGATATTGATTCTATGGAGGAGTATTTAGTGTGCATCATCGATCATGGAATGAATACACTTCCTTGTAGGAATATTCCAATATTTCATGATCTATGAGTCATGAATTTGTATAGGATGAAATTTGGAAACAAGAGAACAATATAGTAACTTAGTGGCTATATTTAATCATAAATACAACGCAACTAATATCTAAAAGGTAACTAAAAATGAGTTGTTTTATGGAATAGATTTTGTAATATCATGGATATTTATTGATGTTTTAATTCTTTAAAATTCTATCTAATCCATATTTTATCCCAGTTGATGTTCCTAAAGTGTTCATGTTTGTTTCATGATAATTCACTCATTTTTCAAGGACTAGATATCTAATTTTTTTAAAGGTAGGGTGGGGCTCCAGGTTATAACATAGTTTTCTGTATCTATGAATATAAACCCTATGAAACGTAGAGGGTGAAGAACTATTTTAAGACTAAAAAATTGGGGATGCATGAACATGAAAATATGCTAAAATTTATTAGATATGAACCATTCTCATATTGTGCAACATTTTTCTAAATGTTCCCGTAATCCATGTGGGGTGTGGCCTCATGGAAAGTGGGTATCTCATAGTCAGTGCCAAGTTTGGATACCATATTTCCAAATAGTGTTCCCCTTTAAAATTTAACTAATATTAATTATTACCCTATTTTTGTTAAGTATAATTCGTTTTCTCCTCATTCCACATTCTCATAGCAGCTGTGGAGGATTTCCCTCATCATCCCCATCAAGGTTTTTGGGGATCAACTCCATCCGAATTCCAATTCTTCATCTATAATCATAGTAGATCCCATTAGTTTTTTCTATAAATCATAATGTATACATTATTATATGCCATTAAAATCAATGGTGTGGTCTTTTTGTAACCTAATATGTCCTATTTTAAAGGTGTTTTTATACTTTTCCATCTTATCATATTTCATATTAAATCCATGGTAAACCCTAGACATGGAGTCTAATACATGGATAATGTGTTTTGCTATTAATTTTTCATAAAATTAAATAGTTATATAATTTATCTCTATTGTTTTGCTGATTATAATTTCAGTATATTGCTCTAAATATTATTTTCCCTCTGTAATTTTATCCACTCCATATCCAATAAGTGATATAAGACACTTATGATCATTCAAGGTTAGTGATAAGAAATTGAACAATCCCTTATGGAGTGTTTTTTTAATTCTAATGAAACACAATATTTTATTTTAGAAAAAACACCGATATGATTTTTTGGATTGAATTTTATAAAAATAAATGTTATAATTAAAATAAATGAACTACAATACGGAATTGATTCATATATTTCCCCTCTTGAATGCATTAAAATGTAGTAATATTATTCATGGAATTAAATTATGAAATTATTTTCATATTTTTACTTGGAATATATAAAATTTATAAATGAATTTTTGTCTTAAAATGGATATTCATGAAAATATTAAGGTATATCATAGCATTACTATGAATTGGATTCCAAACTAGGAATGTATTGGATGAACTCATTGGACACCAGTACATTCATTGATTTCACTACAAAGAGATAAACTAAACATGGCCTCATTTAATTAATTAGATACGTTAATACATCGTATAAAGAGAGATAATTCATTTTAATGATACCATTTTCTATTATCCCTGTACACAATATTATTTTAAATTAATATAATCAATTTTCATTATACATTATTAGTGGTGGCATATGGAGTTTTAATCATGAACTCAAGCTATGTTTAGGATACTGGTATGTTAAATGGATGTAAGTTAGGATACAGGGATGTGTCCCACTATGAATTCTTGATTTTTCATATAGAGGATCTTGGGAGTATATGATTAATATAGTTATTGGGATTCTCATGGGGATATTTTTATTTAGACTTTTCATCAGTTTTTTGACTATTTATATATTATTTTCACTTATTATGTCTTCATGTTTTCAATTTTTTATTGTCATCATATCATATTTAGGTGATCTTGTTTTTGTTCAACTTGGTTTTTTATTATATTCATGGTTCATTTTTTCCCTTTTATTATATTATGTTCCCTTATAATTTTGTTAGCCATGTTGGTATTATTTTACAAAGAAATACTATTTTATAAATATGTTATAGTCTCCCTTCCATACTGCCAAGGACCCTCGTAACTTGTCATAATACTCTTGAATATAGGGATGTGCAGTTTTTTCTATCTGTCCATCATGTTTTGATATTTAGGAGTGAATTGGTATATAAACATCACAAAATCTATGTACATGTGATTATAATTTCCATGTATGATCCTCTAAATTAAACAAAAAAACTAGTCAAATAGAATTTTTATATATTTATTAATGTGTAATAAATTAGAAAATAAATTATTCTACCCAACTAGTTATTTTTATAAATTTAGTTTTGGTTTTTATATCCAAATATATCTGCAAAAATAATCCCACCCAAATAAAAAAGTTAATTGATTTACATTATTTTGAAAATAAATATCTCAAATAGTTACGTAACCTAAAACTTATATCATAGTTGAAAATAGTTTATTTTAAATAAAATATTCCTATGTATATCCTAAAAATACAAAACCAACATACTAGATTGAATTGGAGTGGTATAAATAAGACCAAATTAAAATCAATAACAAAAACAATGCATCACTATATAGGTAAATTCTTTTTCAATAATGAAAAAATAGATCCTTGTTTCTAAAAAAAAGAAATAAAAAATTTATAGGTAAATTCTTTAAAAATATTAAATTTAACTATGTATTAACAATAGAGTGTAATTAATTTATTTATACAAATTTTCCATAAGACATTATTATCAATAAAATATTCAATATTACTCCTTCACTATTAAATATATGTTTTGACTCATCTTAAGAGTAAAATAAAGAGATGATACCTAGAGTGAGACTCACATATTATAAAATAAAATATATTATACTCTAATGAGGTCCTCAAAAACATCTTATAATACTCATTAATATAATTAAGGGTCTTTTTAATTATTAATGATTCATTATATATGAAATGATCATAAATTTTCACCCCATGATGCAACTATTTATAAATTCTATCTTATTAATTAATTGTCGTAATAAAAACCCTTTAAAATATTACTTATTCTATTCATAATTTGATGATAAACAACCATCCATATTAAGCATGATAGTCAATATAGTATATTTAACTTAAAATTGTCCAAAATAATTTTATATGAACACCATGAATTGGTATCAAGTACATTTTCCTATAAAAAATAGTGATATAGTGACTCCCTATACAACATGATTTATTCTTTAGTTAATATTTAAAATAACCTAACTTATATACTAAATCATGAGAGTCTTTATGGAAAATTTCACATCCTTTTATAATTTAGTTGAAACTATATTAATAATGGTTGTAGTGTAAAATCTCTAAAATATTTAATAAACCCACTGGTAAAAAATTAATCATCATTCCCAAACCTACTCTATAATTATATAGTCTATTGTAGAATTGAGAAAAATTAAAAATTTATCAATCAAAATTTTCTTTTTTTAGAGAGGCCTAAGTAGATAAACATATATACACAAATATTTTTATAAGAAATTTTATAATAAATTATTTATTAAAAACAAAACAAAAAAAGTATTTTTTTGAAGTCATGAAAAACACATGAAAACTTTTTCAAAAAGATATACATTCCCATATTAAGAAGTATCATATAATCCCCATTAACTGTAAGATAATCATATTAACATTAGAAAATTAACATTTCCATAAATCCCAAATCAAGAATATATTAAACATGTACGTAACTTTGTATATAATATTTTGTGCCACGCATACAAATCGAATAGCTGATATGATCAAATTCAATACCTAATGCATTTTATGGACTTCAAGGACATACATGTCCATGGAATACAACAGAACCACTAGAACATTGAATATAATATAACCATACATAATTGGATTATAATGATACCAAACATCATCATATCACATCCCAATATCCATTACATAATCATAACACATATAATCATGAAATTTCAAACATTACTCTCATAAAAAATTTAATACACCCTCCAGAAACCATATCATTATCATGAAATATATACTAAATTTTTAATTTTTTTAAATGAAATAGAACATAGAAAAGTATGTTTTTTATTTTAGAAAAAAATAAAATATTATAATGGATTTAGGATATCCAATAATAATTACAATAGTGAAAAATGTCATTGACACCATACACAGTAAAATAAAATAGTAATATTTTATTTTTTAAATAATTTCAAAATAGTTTTTTTCATATTTTAAAATATATTTCTATTGAATCCATTGAGAAATGGATAAAAAATATCCTTTATGGTTAATTTATATATATATACATCCATAAATCTATTTTAAAAAATATAGAAATGTAAGATCCCAGATCTATTTAGATCAACTCTTTTCTCATTCCTGAATATTGGGAAACTCGGAGCAGGGTCAAAGAAAGTCTAGAGGAGTTTGTCTATGAAATCTTTGTAAAATAATTAAATTGTATTTAAGAATTAAACATCATTTCAGTCAGGTTCGCAATGTGTAAGTTTTCAGTGATAAATAATAAAAATTCCACACATTCTTTTTTAGAAACCAAACCCTATCAATTATTAAATAGGAAATAAGATTACATGTCATGTAAATCCCAAATGATGTAAATTTTAATGGTTTTAAGACACTTGAGTTGTAAAAACCCCATGACTATATCACCCCTCCCTCTTGTTCATTACGACCTCACGAACCACTAATCAATGTTTTGGGGATTCCTTTTTCAAGAACTGATCTAATGATTCACTCTTTAAATCAGTCTTCATTACCTGGTGTTTTTTATCACTATTCTGGTGTTATCAATGATTCTCTTCTCCAATTCCTATTTTCATGTGATGGTGCCTGATCTCTAGGTATCTAATGGAGTTTTCTTTGTTGTTTCTTAGTGTGATTGTGGAGATGTGTCTTCCAGTTGATGAATTTCTTGTAGGAAAGTAGAACCAGATCTATAATGTAACATCCCAGGTAAATAAAGTATATGAAATTTTTCATATTTATTAATATTTGTGAAATAAATATTAATTTTAATTTAATGGGGATTATATATTCTATGGAGTACCTGACACAAAATAATGTGTTTTTTCTGATGTCTCATGTTGTATACAACTTTGACATATGCCCAAATAAATAATATAATATTATTATTGTTTTAAATTAATGTTAATTTAAAGTGGTATTATTTAAGTTAATTAACATAACTAACTAAATTATGATTATCAAATGTATTTACACTTATCCAATAAATTTTATATGCTTAAAATAAGAATGAATCTGATTTTAAGCATGAAAAACTCTAATATTTATAAAAGGCCATTTTACCACCTTTTGATTGATAACCCTTTTAAGATGTAGTTTTTGTCAATTTTAAATATTAAATTTTAAAAAATAAACTTTTTATTTAGAAGTGATACATCAAAATATACTTTTGGTAAAATTTTCATATTTTTCTGATAAAAGTTCATTTTTAATGAATAGTAAAAAATACTGCATTTTATGTCAAGACTGTATTTTCATATGATTTACTTATATTGTTAGATTATATTTTTAATTTGTTTAAAAGTATAATTATATTAGGTATTTACCATTTAATCTAATTTTGGTCATTGTATGTAATTTATATTTTTAATTTGACATAAACACGTGTCAATCTTTGGATAGTTATTATTTCTAAAAAACCCAATTTTTGGTTTTGACAAAGAGAATTAATTTTAAATTAATTTCTGCAACTTCTGTGTTTTAAATATGGAAAAATGGTTTCATATTTTTAATTAGGTTGTAAAAATTGTTTACATAGGTAATGTTTTAGATATAAAAAATAGAAACTTTAGTAAATATTTTATTTACTATGGTTAATGTGTAAATCTGATAAATTAGCATAAAAATAATATTATAAAAATATTAAATTAACCTAACATGTTTCCTGACCATATTGGATGATACATGCCCGACCATGGGAATCCTTGGGTCGATTATGAGACCCCATAGAGCCACTTGGAATTTAAAATGACATTTTATAAAAATTAATTTAAAGATAATAAAAATGTAACATAATCATATATCTTTCAGTAAAAAAATTTAAATATGGTAATCTAAGTGATATATTAGACTATACATAGTAATTATAAATCTAAAAATATGTCATACTTCATGGTATTTTATTTATAATTTCTAGACATCAAATAAATAAAATTATTTATGACACAATATTGATGTAGTGATTACCTTAATATTGAAATATTTAAATAAATGAGATTATAAATGTTAAATTAAAATTTATTTTGAATCTCTTTATTCCCTCCACACATTTTATGGATTATTATAACTTGTATTATTTTAATTTATTCAGTTTTTATAAATAATAATGTGGTTACATATTTCATTAATGTCTTTATATGAATAGTTTATAAATTGGGATAAATGAGTTTTTAAAAGAATTAATATTTAATTAAATGATAAAATAATCCAAAAAATATATGATTCTAATAAATGACATATATGATATTAAACCTTTTATTAATTATCCATTTTTTGTATCTTGTCATTTTATTGTAAATATATTAACCATATAGTATGAATATACAAGAGGACATGGTAAAAGATAAATTAGTTAACTGAGGGTTAAAGATAAAAGATGTGTTTAATTTTAGGAACTAAACATGTCTGAAACCCATTGGATGAGAGGATTTATAACAATAATAACCTTATATTCAAATTAAATTAGTTTTGGACCTTCTGGAATTTATATTCTTTATATAATAAAATAATATATTGAAACACTCCTAAAAAGAGTGTCCTCCTCCTTATAAAAGGACATCACCTCTAACCCATTAATCACAACTACCAAGCCTCCTAGATCATCCAAAATATGATCCAATAAGATACCAATATACCCATATTCCACTGATAATCCTTTTCATATCCATAAGTCAATTCAATAAATCGAATTGGTTCAAACCAAAGTGAGTTACACATTAAAAAGGTAATGTCTTCTCTCAAGTTCTTTTTTTTTATTTTACTTATCCACTACCTATGCCCTTATTATTAATTTTTTAATTAACAAAAATAGTATGTTAAATACACTAGGTTTTTTTATGAGATTTATTTGAACTACACCTCAACACACCTCAATCTAATGGATACGAACAAACTATTTCTCTGGATGGCGAACTACTACTTCAGAAAATAATGATTGTTAAATTATCTTCTACCACCTCTCATGGTGGCCATTATGAAAGAATTGTATTTATATGTGATATATATTATATTTATATTGTATTTATGCTTATGTATATTTCATTAATATAATACCTATATGTTTTCCATAAAGTGTAAAGACGATTATTTTATTTGAAGAAGTGTGGACTACCGCCCCCTTAAAGTGATGTGACTGGTTCATGCCATACATGGAATGTATAAGAGATGGAGTTAATGATATTATATATGATATTATAATGGAATTATAAAATAACTATGTATAATTATGGTTTCATTCCATTAAATATTAATTATAAATGAAATTTTCATTAATGCGTACATATGGCTTACTGTCTCCATGGATGATGCATTTCTTTTCTTGTTACAAATTATAATATACTATTATAAATACGTATATATATATATATATCAGATATATATTATATATATGATATAAAAATGATTAATATAATTCTGTAGATAATTGAATTTGGACCACTTGGGTAACCTGTAATTATAATAAGTTCATTTTTGACTCATGTACTAAATATCGACAAAACGACTGTTATTAACATTAATGATTATTTAAAGTTTATAACATGGTAATAAGTTTTATTAATGGAATAATAAACATGAAAAATGTTCTTAAGACTGTATAGATTAACATTAGTTTATTATTATAGAGATTAAATAATTAATGTGTCAAGTCATACATGAGGTAAGGGAACTTCTTAACCCAATTACTATTATTCGGGTTGATCTTATACTTCTTGTTTATGTTATGTTATGAATAAGTGGTAAATTTATTTTGATATCATATATTGTATTTATACTTTATTTATTTTTATTTATAGTCATTACACATAATCAGTCTATTTTATTTACAATGTGTGCTCTGTAAGGGAACCTTTCACCCTACTCCTTTAGTAAAAGACTTCATTTATGTTACATCATTTAATTCCTATTTTATTATTATGGGATAAGTTCTTCTATATCCTTATTATTGTAAATTTTATTTCCAAGTGAACAGAGACTCTTTTCTCTCCCATAATCTCTTTTTCTGAATTTTTATGTGACGTTGTTAGGCTTCTGAATTTTTGAAAGAGAATTTCTAAACTTAATTTCCACTGTTTGGGTTTGATGCATACTTTGTTAATTATATAATCACAATATTATGTATTGAATCATAATTTATTTATATATGTTTCAATTTCCACGTACATTTTTATGGATATAACTTTTCAACACGTAATCAACTCATTGATAAATTCTTATGTCATTTATATGATCTTTCTAATAGATTTTGTCTCAATTTACATTCCATTGATACTTATTTGTTTCTATACACCTATTCAATTTTATATTATGTATACACTGCACTTTGAAATATTATATCAGGAATATTTTTATCCTCATGATATTAGAATATTCATTTAATGTATTCTTCAAATATTTTTATTCATGTTTTTTCGCAAGTGGTAAGGGACTCTTTAACAAAAAAAAATTATTTTAAATGTTTCAGAGATTTATTCTTCTAAAGTATTCACATTAATGTCTATGTTTAAAAAATGATTTTAAGAATTTATTTAAATGGACATTTATATATTAAAATATAAATTTCTTTAAAATGTTCAATGTGGTATGGGAAACTTTGATTCAATAATCACTTTACTGAATGTTTTAAATGGTATTGAAAATGGTTTGTAGAAAGTAATTATTATTTAATATCTTAAAATGAAATATTGTGATTATTATGTGAAAATGATATAATTCTTCTATTATTGAACAGTTTTAATGATTATGTTATGGTTATTGGGAAGTTTTTATGTATAAAGGTGGTACCATTATAAACCTAGGTCTAGTGAGCCCGATATAGCATTCCAATGCGCTGGGAAACGTGATAGTGGTAAGATTTAATGTTTTTCGAAAGAGATTTAGGGGATATATTGTGATTGGTATTCCAAACGTAACTCCCTACACAGCTGTAAAAGATACAACATAAGTATGTTATGGATTCCACAAGTTACAATTATTATTTATCATTTTTAAGAGTTATTCACAAATCATATGATTTAATGAGGTATGTTAAACAGATAATTGTTTGTATGTATTCAGGGACTAATGTTTTATTTTATTAATTTATAACACTTACTGAGCTTTATATGATCATCCCATGTTTTTGAAATGTTTTTCACATGGTGTATGGAATGTTAAGGGAAAGGATCAATTCATGAAGATTTATATCAAGAATGAATTGCTGTTTTATTTTAAGAGTTTTTATTTTATAAAAAAATGAATACTGAGTTGAAGTGTATGCTTTTTAATATTTGATATCTAATGTAATAGTTATGGCCTAATTCTCTAAAACTATAAAACATAAAAGATCCAAAAAGTTATTTATTGATTTAAATCAAGATTATGTAATGTTTTAAGGTTGGGTCCTTATATTTGGTATCAAAGGAAGGTTTAGGAAACATTAGGGATTAATAGGTTTTTTAAACACATGGTTAGTCGTTATTTCTACAATTTACGTTAAATCCTCATTTCGTATCGTTTTCATATCCAAGAACATCTGTTAAAAGTCGATGGAGGAGGATTTCAAATGAAATTCAAATATCTTCTTGATGACTTGATTGTATTAATTATTAAAAAGCCATGTCTAGACGATTCTGAAACATTTTCAAATAGAAAAATCACTTGCAGAAAATTGCTTGAGAAATAAAACACCTCCGCTATACCTCTATACAATCAGGGTTCATGGATTGTATTTAATCAAATGCTATTTTCTCAATATTCTCATATTATCAGGAATGGTAAATATTATCAAGTCATTCTCAAATATTTTACATTCTCACTAGAATTTGAATCATATAATGATTTTTATAAAAGTGATGAAGATGGAGACCCTTGTACAACCTATTTATATTTTCTTTTAAATTATAGACATTCAGCACATACATATGGTATTTTAAAAGTACCATTAATTGAACTTTTCAACTAATACTCATTATAAATATTTTATAAAAATAAATATATATCAGATGTTTTGAAATTATATGTTATTCTTGATTATTTTCCGAAAGTATTTTTTGGGAATACCCATATGACCCATTTGTATGAGGTGTATTTTGATAATAGAAGAAGATGATTTTGAAGGATTTCTATGTCATTGTTGCAACTCATGTACCATCTATCTACATGAACAAGTTGACTATGAAACCAGGTGGACACCAGGATCAAGGTATGATGTTATTTCTTTGGAAATATTGTTATTTTATAGATGAAAAAACATGTAAACTTATAAAAGAATTCATGAATTAAGATATCGAGGTCATAATCTGTTAGAATGAAAATGAGAGGTATAAGAAAACCATTGAGGTTAAATAGTTTCAGGGTTAATTTTGAGTTTTATAATATTGGACAACGCACAAGATGTGTGGAAAACGGTGGCGTCCGGCACTTCCATGTGAATCAAACCCACAACCAAACTGTGAAAGGGATTTACTACCCACCACTAGACTGTGTGAAGTCCCCTGTTATTATGACTTATTCATTCATATAAGAGGGACATCAAAATTTACATTGGGTAAAATTTTGGTATTTTTCTGATAAAGATCAGTTTTTAATGAATAGTGAAAAATACTTATTTTAAGTCAAACTGCCTTTTCATATTATTTATTTATATTGATATATTATCTTTTAAATTAGTTTTAATGTCTAATTAGTTTACGTTTTTACCATTTAATAAAATTTTGTTCATTTCAGGTAATTTCACTTTTTATTTATACATAAGAAAGTGTCAATCTTTTGATAGATTTTTTTTCCTAAAAACGCGTTTTTGGTTTTGACAACGGGAATTCATATTAAATATATTTCTCCTACTTCTCTGTTTTGAGTTTGAAGAAATGAAATCCATAATTGTTATCAGAAGGTCTAAATTTTTTAATTATGTAATTTTTATTTTTAGACATTTTGAATAGTAACTTTATTAAATATTTTATTTACCATGGTTAAAGAGTAAATATAGTAAATAAGCATAAAATAATAATATTAAAACAATATTAAATTAACCTAACACATGTCCTCACCCTATATTATGATTCATGTTTGATAGTGGCCATCCTGAGGTCGATTTTGGGACCCAATAGAGACACTTGTAAATGAAAATGACATTTTATAAAAATTAATTTAAAGTTAAGGAAAATGTAACATATAGATATATCTTTTAGTAAAAAATTATTATATTGGGTTATGTAAGTGATATTTTATACAATAAATATTAATTACAAATATAAATTGATTTCCTACATCATGTGATTTTATATATAATTTTTAGTTTTCATATAAAAAATTATTTATGACACAATTCTGATGTAGTGATTACCTTATTAAAAAATGATTTAAATAAATGAGATTATAAAAAGATAAAATAAATTTTACTAAAAAAAATTTATTCCATCCACGAATTTTATGGATTATTATAACTTCTTATATTTCATTTAATTTTTTTTCTAAATAAGAATGTTATTATATATTTTTTGAAGGTCTTGATAAGAATATTTTATAAATTGACATAAATGAGTTTTTATGACAATTAATATTATTTAAAATGATAAAATAATCCTAAAAACAAATAATTCAACAAATTGACATATATGATGTTAACAATGTCATTAATGATCCATTTTGGGTTTTTTAATTTTATAATAAATATATTAACCATATATTATGAATATAAAAGAGGACAGGGTAAAAGTTAAATTTGTTAACTAAGTTTTAAAGCTAAAGGATAAGATTAATTTTAGGACCTAAAAATATCTAGAACCCATTATATGATTGTATTTATTAAAATATTAAATTTATTGTTGAATTAAATTATTTTTGGACCTTATTAAATCGAAATTTATTTTATAATAAAATACATTTTTGAAACATTCTTAAAGAGACCCTCCACCTCCATATAAAAGGTCATCACCTCTATCCCATTAATAGAAACTCTCAAGCATATTTGATCATCAAAAGTCTCATCCAATAAGAGAAAATTATCCCTCTATTATTCTTAATTGAATTTTTCTTGGTATAATGAAATTTAAGAAATCCTTTTGGTCCAAACCTAATGGAGTTACCCGATTTAATGGTAATGTCTCCTCTCAAGTTATTTTTTTTTATTTTCCCCATCCACCCCCTTTTCTCTTATTATTCATTGTTTATATAACAAAACAAATATCCTAAATATACTAGGTTGTTTATATGTGAATTATTATAACTAAACTTTATGAATCCTCCATCTAATTGACACGAACATACTGTTTAAGTGGACGACGTACTACTGCCTCATGAAACAATGATTGTTTAATTATATTCTACCACTTCTCATGGTAGCCATTATGATTGAAATGTATTTATATGGGATATAAATAATATTTATATTGTCTCATTTTTATTTATTATTAAGTTATATCATACCTTTATGGTTTTCATAATGGTTAAATATGATAATTTCATTTGAGGAAGTGCGGACTAAAACCCCCTCAACATTATATGACTCGTTAATGCCATATGTGGAATGTATAAAGGATGGAGTTAATAAATATATATATTATATTATACTATAATTATAATATATCAATTTATCATTCTTTTTTCTTTCAATTAAATATGAAATAAAAAATGAAAGTAGAGTTCATGCTTACATACGACTTATAGTCTCCATGAACGGTGCATTTCATTTCATGTCACCAAATTATAAGTACTATTATAAATACTCACACACACACACACACATTTATATATATACTAGATATATATGATATATATGATATCTAAATCATGAATTTAATTCTTCAGATAATGGAATATTGGCCACATGGCTAACTTGAAATTATTTGATGTTCATTTTTTACTCTATTACCAAATATCGAAAAAATGATTATTATTGACATAAATGGTTATGTAATGTTAAAAATGTGGTAAAAATAGTAATTAATGGAATAATAAAATATAAAAAATTTCTTAACAAAGAAGAAATTAACATTAGTTTATTATTTAGGAGATTCAAGAGCGACCAAGTCAAGCTGGACACGAGGTAAGGGAACTTCTTAACCCAATTTCAATTCTTTGGGTTGATCTTATACTTCTTGTTTATGTCATGATTTGGTTACATGAGAAATGAATTTTGATATAATATCTTGTATTTATAATTTATTTATTTGTATTTATAGTGATTACACATTATCGATCTATTTTATGTAAAAAATGATCTTTGTAAGGGAACCTTTCACCCTCATATTTTAGTTAAAGACCTCGTTAATGTTATTTCTTTTAATTCAAATTTTATTAGGATGGGATATGTTATTATATATCCTTATTTCTGTAATTTTTATGTCCATGATATGAGATACCATTTTCTCTCTCATAAACGCTTTTCGAAATTTTTTTATGACGTTGTTATGTTGCTTAATTTTTGTTAGAGAATATCTAAACTCAATTTCCACATTTTGTGTTTGTTTCATACTACATTGATAATAATATTCCAAAATTATGTGTGGGATCACTATTTATTTATTTATGTTGTTATTTCCAATTTCCTTTGTGTGTATATAACTTTTCAAAACATAATCACCCCATTGATAAATTCTTGCGTCATTTATACGATATTTTGAAGGAATTTTATCTCAATTTAAATTTCATTAAGCCTTATTTGTTGTTTTATACCAATTAAAATTTATATGGTTTATATAATTCCCTTTGAAATAATATATCATGAATATAATTATTCTCATGATATTATAACCTTTTTTTATGTATTCTATAATTATTTTTCTTTGAGTATTTTCTCAAGTTGTAAGGGACTCTTTAACGAAAACATTGTTTTAAATGTTTTAAAGATTTATTCTTATAAATCTTTCACATTAATGTATATTTTTTGAAAATGTTTTTTCGTATATATTTATATGGACCTTTATGTTTTGAAATGTTAATTCCTATAAATGTTTCAATGTTGTATGGAACACTTTTATTCAAAAATCTCTTTATTAAATATTTAAAATGGTATTGAAAATGGTTTGAAGAAAGCATTCATTATGTAAATATCCTAAAATAACATATTTTTATTATAAGGTGTAAATATTATTATTCCGTTATGCTTGTTCATGATTTATGATTATGTTGTTGTTCATGGCCAATTTTTACATATATGGGTGGTTCTGTGATAAACCTAGGGCAGGTGAGCCCAAGATAGCCCTTCAATGCAATTGGTAATGAGATGGAGGTAAATGTTAATGTTTATTATAGGAGATTTTGGTAATATAATGTGATTAGTATTTCAAACATAACTCTCTATGTGGCTATGAAAGCTAAAACTTATGTATCTTATGGATTCCACAAGTTTCCCTTATGATTTTTTATTTCTATGTGTTATTCAAACATCTTATGATTTCATCAGATATGTTAAAGAGCATATGTTCGGAATGTATTGATGGACTAATGTTTACTTTCTTGATATTATATCAATTAATGATATTTTTATGCTCATCCCATGTTTTTGAAATATTTTTAACATGGGTAAAAAGAAGGGTATCAGAAAGGAAAAATTTAAGAATATTTTTATCATGAAATGAATTCTTGTATTCATTCAAGAGATTTTATTTTATAAAAAATTGGATACTGATTAGAAGTGTCTACATTGTAATATTTAAGATTTAATTTATTAGTTATGGACTAATTTTTTAATCTCTAAACCTGTAAATATCCTCAATGTTAATTCTTGACATAAATCGTGATTAAGTGTTGTTTTAATGCTAGGTCTTTATATGTAAGATTGACATATTCATGTTTGAAGATTATTAAATACATTATTGTTATAGGGGATTTTTTGATTCCTATTTATTTACATGAAATCGTAGATTTAACATAGTTTATAAACTTTTATTGTAGTGAAATTAACTTAATAATTACTTAGACTAGATTAATTAAATGGTAGTGATTGCATGGTAGTGTTTTTATTTTGTACAGTGATAATAATTTGACTCTTTTTCTTATACATAGTGGGATATATATTCTTATATTTTATTATCATGTGTTTTTGGAAAATAACTTATTTTCAAAAATAATTCATAATTAATTGGATAATATAATTTAAAGAGTTGTGTTTAATGAATCTAGTAGTTATTGTAATTTTATGATATAAAAATTAATAAAAGTATAAATGTTTAATTGAATTGGTTAATAAACCTGAATCATGATAATTTTTATTAGTAAAATAATTAAAGACATGTTAATTTAAAAGATTAATTAATTTTTGATAACATATGATAGTTTTCTTTTTAGGTTTCTTGTTTTTGGAAACTATAAATAATGATTCGGTTAACTCAATATGGAATAATAATTAGTTGTGTAATAAATGATTTTGCCTTTATAGGTCATGGTTTTCCTTCTTACTTCTGTATTTCGAGTTCCATATACATTGAATCTGTGAGAGGTTATTTTGTGATAATGCTAAATTTCTAGTTTTTGAGGGACAAATTTCTACATTTCATTCCTTTTTGTTTCATGAAGCTTGTGATGTGCTCTGGATACGATCCTTAGGGTATGGAGTGGCGATTCCCAGATGTGATTTGAGACTCAAATGTATAATCCTAGAGGGATGTTGTGGTATGTGTGTCAGGGAGGTTCAGATATTTTTGTAGCAGTTGACGCCTATGGTGATGGGAAGCATTGGGATATGAATGTTGTAGTAATTAAGGATGCTAGAGGTGATGGAATGGGTTGAAGTTGGGCTTAACTATTGATATGAATATTGGATTCTTGTTTGAATCTATTTTTTGGCTGACAGCCAGGTTGTTTGATTATCATCTTTTCATTCCCCAATAATTTTGTCAGATAGATTCTCATGGTTGTATAAATTGTTTGGTATCTCATGATATTATCCTAGAGTACCTGGAAATATTAAAAAGAATAATGTTCATATATTAATTAATGTCTGACCGATGGGGTTGGATCTTACCGAGATGCAATGATGAGATTATAATTCTGAGAATTTGTGGACATGGATTACTTACGTTTGGGGGAATTGAACATTTTTTTGTTGCTAACAGAATATAATTTTGAAAATGTAAATTGATAATGAATTATTTATCATGAATTGAAACTAATAAAAAAGGTATAAAATATATTTTTGTAACTCTATAAACAGTTCTGTTATTTTAGTTTATCTTGTCTTTGTAGTGGGAGTAGGAAGTCCATGTGATGATATATTCATTTTTTTAGATGAGGTTCTTCCCATAGTGGAGTTTTGATATATATAATACCACGTATAATTTATTTCTTCATAAGATACTCTGCCCTATAGATTAGGAAAATCTACACCCTGGGGAAACAGATCCCTTGTTGGTGTTTTCCCCAACATCCTGCTGGGAGGATGGATGGTTGAATACCCCCTTTGGAACTATTCTCCTCTCTTGGTAGTTACATACGTTGGTATGCAAAAAAAATATTCCAATATATGTCATTATCGAAACTTAATGGATTCTGGTTATTTCACACACATTTATTTTATATATAGTTACCAAAATACTACTATATGTTTAACATGTATAGGTTGTGACAAGTTGAGGTTCCTTATATAGTGTATGGGTTGTGATGGATTGAGGTATAATCCCAGAAGTATGATACATGATATTCAAGAAGTGGTGAAACCCAGAAAACTACCTTGTATCTTTTGGACTCATAGAGCTAGTGATATTTTGTATGAGGTGAAAGGTGTAGTCCATTTACCTAGTGTCTCTGGAATATCCTTTATTGAGGTAGATTCATAGGATTTGGGATGTTGTGGAAGAGAGAAAAATTGGAGGGGATGTAGTAGCGGGGTACCAATGTAATTCATTTTCATATTATATGATATTGTGTGTGATACATGGTGAGAGTATCCATGGTGAGTCTGGAACCTTAGTATACATGTTTAAGTGACGAGTTAGTTCCACTAGTTATTCACTATGATTTATCATTATATCATTACCTTTTGCATGAGAGCATCTATTATGGATCCTAATTTATACACTATTATTATCACTGAAAGTTAATATAAACTATTTGTTTGGTTAGTTAGAGTAGGTTGGAGATCAAGATAGTTACTACTAGCTTGAGGTTTAGCTAGAGCAATTTGAGCTTCGTGGTCAGTATCATCTTTATTTTCTTTTGGAACATTTAGTTTTTCCATTAGTTGTAGTAGTTCATCAATATCATTTCCTTTGTTCACTAGGGTTCTCTCTTATATTTTAGTATGATCTAGAGTTGGTTGGTGTCAATTATATTTCTCTCCCTTCATCTATATCATTATTTCTTCCTGGTGTGTGTTCTCTTAGATTCTAATGCCTTCTGTCTATGTGTATAATATATCATCGGTGAAAGTCTCTAACCCAGGGCATACAGGGGGTAGGAATGAGGTGTCACTATCTCTATTTTCCATTGCAATCCCAGGAGGGGTAACTATATGGGGAGGGTGTCATAATAGCGTGGTATAAATGCTCTGGTTGAGGGATATGATGGAGTTTAATGTTAGGAATATTTTATGATTCATTGGATAGTAGGGAAAAGGTTCCATATATGTTTATATAACATTTTATAAATGGGATAACATCTTATAAATGGATATTTAGGGGGCCTTATGATCTTATACATAGGCCCTTAAGCTTACAACTACTACTAAATGAGGTGATATTGGTTTCTGTGTATATACCTCAGAATGTATCATGCATCATTCTTATTTATGAATGTGATTGAATGTGTAGAACATGATATTAGTTATCCATAATGAATAATATAATAAAAAATAATTTTAAGGTCTTATATGTTTTGGTTTATGAGCTCTAACTTATTTTTATTTTGTACGCATGGATCCAGGTCATTGTCCCCATCATGTATTCATGAAGATATTAAATAGGTCGAACCACTAGACCATTTTAGAGTAGAGGTTGATGATGATACTTGGAAGACACTATAATGTTTTCTGTACGAGAATATATATCTTTATGAGTGCTCTATTTCATATATAGTCCCATAATAATTGTTGGAAGAGCATGATATAACATTCATTCTGATCTGTGCTCAGAAGAAATGTAACTCCACGAGATTTTATGAGATATATTCTTTTTAATTTCTTTTATGTCTTCTGTTGTATGCTACCCCAATAATATCTTGATCTATATGTAACATGGTATTATTTTGGAGTATATGCAACACTCTTCATGGCTTGTGTTTCACATGATTTAAAATTATTTTGATAGAACTCAACACTTAGGATAGAGTTTTCTCAATAAGAAAATTAACTAAGATTGGATTATGTTATATGCATCACCAAAGAAATTTTTCACTACACAAAACATTGATTTGGATTTTGTTATAATAAATGTTGACCTTCCTCGTTATCTTGCGTTGTACGCGATATCGAGTTTCACTAAACAATGATATATTATTAAAATATTATTACATAATGATATATAAACTAGCTATTATGAAAAATATTAATCACATTTAGAATTATATATAACATTATAATTCATCTTAAAAATTTTATAGAACGTGGTATGAGATCAAAAATCAAATTTTCGAATAAGAAAAGTATTTTCCAAAAAATATAGTTTTACCGCCTTTCATTGTCCCATCCATTTTAATTATACTTTTTGTCACTTATATATGTTCCATTTAAGAAAATAACTTTAATCTTTATAATATGAACAAATTTTATAACTATGGATGAAATATTGGTATTTTCTTATGAAATTCATATTTTTATGAATAGTGAAAATTATTGTATTTTAATTCAAAACTACTTTTTAATATAATTTAATTATATAGTTAGATTTTAATTTTATTTAGATTTAAAGTATCAGAATATTATATTTTTATCATTTAATCTAAATTTTTTCACTTGATGTAATTTCAATTTCGAATCGGATATAAAAAGATGTCCATCTTTTGATAGTTATTACTTCTTAAAAACCCACTTTTTTGTTTTGGCAATGAGAATTAATTTTAAATAAATAACCGAAAAATAATTGTTTTGAAATTAGAAAAATGGATTCCATATTTGGAATCATGAGGTCCAAATTGTGTAAATAGTTACCTTTTATTTTTAGACATTATGAATAGTAACTTCAAATATTATTTAATTTCCATGGTTAAAGGGTAAATCCGGTATGTAAGGGTAAAATTTTATTATAAAAATATTAAAGTACCCTAACACATGACCTAATCCTATTTTATGATATATTGTGGACTATTTGAATCCTTGGGTCGATTTTGGGACCCCTTGGAATCACATGGATGTGAAAATGAGATTTTATAAGAATTAATATAAACTGAAGTTAATTTTAACCAAAAAATATATATTTTACTAAGTAGATTTTATTATAGGGTTATATAAATGATCTCTATTACTATAAATTTTCATTATAAAGATATAAAGATTTCATACTTCATGGTTTTCTATTTATAATTTTTAGAGATTAGATAAATATATTTATTTAAGACACAATTTTGATGTAGTGATTACCTCATTAATTAAAGATTAAAATAAATGAATTTATAAATGATAAAAAAATTAATTTTGTTATTTTAATGAAATGAACGAATTTATTGGATGTTATTGACCTATTATAATTTATTTAATTCCTTATTTTTAGTGATATCAGTTTTTTATGAATTTTTAAAACAGTCAAGTATGAAAAATGGTCAAAATTGACACAATTCATAACATAAAACGGAAAATAGTTTTTTAAATGATATTAAATTCCAAAAAATAAAATATTTTTCCAAATGGTTAATATAGTTCCAAATATTTCACAAATAAAATTATGCGGGTCTTTTGACATGATATGGTAATTAATGTAACCCACAATGTTGAAATAACAAGATATCGTGGTAAGATTAAAAAGGGTAAAATAAGTGTAAAACGAAAACAATAAGGATAAAAATATTAAAAACAGGTCAAAAATTATTGGATTATGGTTATTCAAACCAAAATCATATTATATTATAATTCAAAATGTATTGGACAATTGAAAATTGAAATTGAATTTATAATAATTTATATTTTCCAATATTCCTAAAGTTCCCCTCTCCTCTCTAATAAAAGAGAACATCTTACATCTCCTCTTTACTCTATTTTGTGACTTTATGATCCTCCATACCCTACACCTTTCTCTTATAATCTTTAATATTTTCATTCCAGAGGTGCAGGTATTCACAAAATACAGACTCTATTACCGTAAAAAGAAATTTAAGAGGCACATTGAGCAAAATAAAATCTCTTCAACTGATTATTTCTAATTTATTTACTTTCTTTGTCATCTTATTTAGTTGTTTCATTATAAAGTTATAACATAAGTATCACTCATATACGAATATGTTATTATAAATATTAAACCACTCTATTTCACTTTCTACCCATCCTAGGAAAAACGAAATCACCGCGCACGCATATGTATAGATTCCCATCTCCAAGGCGTGCAGTAATCTGTTTTTCCCCAGTCCCTTAATTGTATGGGTATAATAGTGGAAATAATAAGTATATATGAATATTATAAAATTATACTATCTTTGAGATATTATACACTATCCACGTCAATCCCGTTAAATAAATATGGGAATGATATCGTAGCTTGTGTGTACGTACGACTTACCATCTCCACGACGCGATGAGATTCATTCTCCATTTTAACCATTCAAGAATGACTATAATGTCTATATAATTAATAATCATTAAATATATGAAGACATATTTATACTATATATATATATCATTTACTTACTTCCATTCAATTTAATAAGGAAACGAATATAGCGTTCATTCGTACATGTGGTCTACCGTCTCCATGAATGGTGTATTAAATTCCATTTATCTATCTATTGTATATATTTATACTGAATATATATGACATTTTAATCTTGTTTTACATTCTGAAAGTAATTAATCTTCATCTATGTAACAATATCATGAATAATAAGGCCTAACACATATGATAAATAAAATGAGTATTACCGAAAACATTTCTTTAACTTGCAATTGATAAATGAACGGGTAATATAAATTCATACCTGAATCATATATGATATCATAAATGTCATTATCATTCTATTACAAGTTAACAATACGTTTATACCCACTATACATGATTTTCAGAAACATACAGAAGATATCATACATAAGGTATGGGATAATTTAGAAGTCTCGTTTTTATCCGAGATAGTTTATAGGTAAGTATCTACTATGGTTATATTATTCATCCATGACCATGTTTTCTATTTTTTTGCATAAAATGAGCTTCTTCATCTACAGAAGGGCAACAAGATTGTGGCTCAGTATTCAGCGAGAATCACTAACCTCTCACGCTACTCCAAAGATATGGTGTGATACCCACTCTTCAGGGCATGGACCATACAACAGGGACTCAGGTGGGAGATCAGGTCTTATGTGATCTCACTCAGCATCCCGATGCGGGAGGGGTGTTATAGAGAGCCCTGTTGGTGGAGGGTTTCCTTGTTGAACAGTCACAAGAAGTGAGACCCACTACTTTTCATCACGTAGTAGAGTCTTCTACAGCTGGTAGAAGACAGATGACATAGTGGTCCAAGAGGACCAAACTTACAGGTGGATGACAGGATGACTCAGGATCGGTTGTGCAAGGTACCTGAAGAAGATCTAGTCTTTCCTGAAGTAAGGAGTGTTACATATGCACAGGGCAGCATCACATGGATTGAGACTGTCCAAACTGCAATATGGATGATCAGAAAATGATCGAGGGACCGCCCAGGTAGAGACTGATGTTCGACTGAGGAGGTTTGTGGGGAGAAAGCAGACGTGGAAGAGGAGCTGGTCGTGCAGCTGGCAGTAGGAAAAGATTTGAGTTGTTACCACCACCACCACTAGGAGGACCACCCTGACCATGAGAAGTAGGTGGACATGGGATAATTCATCTCTAGGCAGTTGAGGCCTATGATCACGACACTCCAGATATGATACGAGGTACGATCTGTGTCTACTCTTCCATACCTGGAGTACTTATAGACACAGGTTCTAGTCATTCTTTCATTTCCACTACCCACATTCGGAGCTCAGAGATTTTGATGATTCATTGGCTCGATATTTACGGCTAGAGACTCCAAAAAGAGTGGATTTAATGATTACGCACTGGTGTCGACAGTGCGAGCTTACTATAAGAGGTGAGAGCTTTCGTTGGGATCTCCTAGTATCAGCATCAAGGCCTTAAGAATTCATCTTGGCTATGGACTGGTTATCTACATTCCATTCTTAGATTGACTGTATTAGGCGCAAGGTGTGGTGTGTCCACATGGATGGGACTGGGTTTACCTTCACTACCGAGAAGGTATCCTTTGCATCACATGATGGACTTACCTAGAGGAAAGTGCAACAGATCACTAATCAGTTGCCTAGCCTTACCCTTGGAGTTTTTTGTTGTAGTGAGCCCGAGCTATCCCGTAATGTTGGACCAGTATGCGGATGTTTTCCCTGATTATATTCTAGGTCTACCTTCTTGTAGAGAGGTGGAATTTTACATTGACTTGTACCCCGGGATGCAACCGATGTCTACATCAGTGTATCGGATGGCTCCCATGTAGCTTTGCGAGCTACGGATATAACTAGAGTAATTGAAGGGAAATGGATTAATCCGGCCCAGTGTTTCACCTTGGGAAGCCCTAATTCTATTCACCAAGAAGGTGTATGGGAGCTTGAGACTTTGTGTCAACTACTGGCGCCAAAAACAGGTGACCGTGAAGAATAAGTAACCACTCCCGTGGATTGACAACCTCTTTGATCATCTGAAGGGAGCACAGTGTTTCTCAAAGATAGACCTCATATCAGGATATCACCAGCTCAGAGTGATAGATGAGGATGTGAAGAAGATGACCTTTAAGTGTCGGTATTGCCATTACGAGTTCTTGGTTTTGACATTTGGCGTGACTGACACTCTAGCAGTGTTCATGGTACTCATGAACCGGATATTTCATCCATACCTTGATAAAATTGTAGTGGTATTCATCGACAACATTTTGATCTACCTGACTACTATGGAGGAGCATGATTATCATTTGCAGGTAGTACTGGACACACTCCGAGAGCAGCAGCTTTTTGGTAAGCTATAAAAGTACCACTTTTGGATCCGAGAGGTTCACTTTCTGGGACATGTCATATTTGTGGCTGGAGTTGCAGTAGATCCACCAATGATTGAGGCAGTACATTTTTGGGATCCACCCAGGAGTGTGACAGAGGTACAAAGTTTCCTGGGTTTGGCTAGATATTACCAAAGGTTTGTTCCATACTTCTCCAGAATTTCAGCACAACTATTATCCTTGACAAAGAAGCGAAAACCCTACGTGTGGTGGGATAGATTCTAGCAATGTTTCCAGGAGCTGTGGAAAATAGTGACTAGAGACCATATCTTGTGTCTACTGGAGGAGGGTGTAGGGTAGGTAGTCTACTGTGACACATTAGGGACCAGACTCGGAGGCCTTCTGATGCATGAGCAAGCAGTGATCGCATATGGTTCTCGACAGCTGAGACAACAAGAGAAGAACTATGATACCCTTGACCTGGAGTTAGCAGTAGTGGTATTCACTTTGAAGATGTGGTGACATTATATTATGGAGAGCGTTTTAAAACGTACTATGATCATAAGAGTCTTAGGTATATATTCTCTAAAAAAGGCCTGAATCTGAGACAGATACATTTTCTTGAGTTCCTCCAGGACTATGAATTTGAGATAGTATTTATTCCTGGGAAGGGTAACGTTGTTGCAGATGTGCTCAGCGGGAGGTCTAGTATACATCTTCTAGGCGAGGAGACAGAGCAGCTGGCCGCTTTGCGTATATCATTTGTGGATAGAGATGGAGTAGATTTTCTATAGTCTCTTACAGTTACTCCCTGAATTCTTCAGTGAGTCGGGGAGGCGAAATGTGGGGACACTGACAGTGAGGCACGACGTGCTCAGATATCCAAAGGGCAGGCACATGATGGATTTGATGATGGTGGGGAGCACGTCATCCTCTTCAGATGACGTACCATGGTACTATGGTCACTTCTGGAAGAAGTGTTGAGGGAGTTCCACACATCCCCTCTAACGGTACATCCAAAAGTGGAGAAGATGTACCTGGATCTCTGATGACAACACTGGTGGATGGGAATGAAGAAATCGGTTGTAGAGTTTGTCTCTTGATGCCTCAATTTTTAGCAAGTGAAGGTGGAGAATCAGGTACCATCAGGCTTGGTTCATCCTTTTGAGGTCTCAGAGAGGATGTGGTATGGGATATCCCTAGACAAAGTGACAGGACATCCACATACATCTAGGGGACATGACTCGATTTTGGTGATCGTCGACCGACTCACCAAGTCATCCCACAACCTACCGATCATAGATTAGGGTTCATCAGAGAGCCTAGGATGCCTCTATGTGCAGAATATTGTGCGGCTACATGGAGTGACTTTGACAATTATATCCAATCGTGATGCATGTTTTACTTCTCAGCTATGGAAGGGGTTTTAGAAGGCTTTCAGGATGCAGTTTCATTTGAGCACTGTGTTCTATCCTCATATGGATTTCCAGACTGAGTAGACCATTCACACCCTCGAGGAGATTATTCGTGCATGTGTCCAAGACTTTTTTCATAGCTGGAAATATCACTTATCGTTGGTGGAGTTTGCATACAACAACAGCTATCACTCCACCATAGAGATGGCACCTTTTGAGGCTTTGTACGGGTGACCTTGCAGATCACCCTTGTTTCGGACTAACCATGGGGAGTCAGCACTCATGGGACCAGAGATGGTTCGGGCTACCACAGATAAGGTGTAGATCATCCAAGAGTGGATGAAGACTTAACATAGAAGGTATAAGTCTAATTCCAACAGAAAATGGAGACCTATGGAGTTCGAGAATGGTGACCATGTCTTACTATGGGTCTCATTCCGATGAGGACTATGGAGATTTGGATGAGGCAGAAAGTTATCTCTGAGGTTCATAGGACCATTTCAGGTCCTTAGCAGAGTAGGTGAGGTGGCATACTACTTAGATCTTCCACCTAATTTGCACCGAGTACACGACGTCATCCACATACCCCAGTTGTGGAAATACGTGCACGACCCTTCTCACGTCATCGACCATGGTGAGTTGAACGTGGATGAGGGGTGACTTTTAAGGAGGTTCCAGTAGAGATTGAGGATCAACAGGAGCGGGTCCTTCATGGATGTTCGATACCTTTGGTTTGTGTTTTTTGGCAGCATGGGAACCTCCATGAGAGAACATGGGAGTGGGAGGCTCAGATGCATGCTCAGTAACTCAACTTTTTTCCCTTAGTTTGAGTTGTGTCTTACAGGGATTTAAAGGATTATTTTGGTAGAATGTAGATAACTAGAATTTCATTTTAATTTGTTTTAATTAAATGGGAATTTTATGAGTCCATGAAAATTGACGGCGCGTGATTATGAGTCCCGGAGTGCCTGGAATGAATTTCGGAACTTTTTTTCGGTTACGTTCAGTAAACATATGAGCAGGTTTTTATAACTTTTGAACTGGTGACTGGAATTGAAACATGAGGGCACCATTGAAATTGCAATTCCCGTTTTCACTTAAAGAGAGTTTCTCCTTGATGATAGATCATCGAGGGTGAAAGATAATTTTTGGGTTTTTTTGGGAAATAATAAAAAAATCACACTTTTTATTTTATTTGTTGTAACCACTCCAGGTGGAAGTTTTTAGTGAAGACCACTAAAACATAACCTACCATGATAGGTTATGGGGTGGGGACTACCTGAGCCAAAAACCTCCCTTGTTTGATTTAAGATGTGGGGACCCCCAAAACCTTTTAATGAGGGAGAAACTTCTCAACTACTTCATTAATGTCAACGAGCATCTTCAGCATCCTCCACATTAAATTATGCCAATGCACCACATTAAATTAGGCCAAACCTCCCCTTTAATTAATTAGGACAACACAACAATTAATTAATTACACTATTTGAATTTATGCCAACAAACATTACAGAACACATAATCTATTATTTTGGGCTAAAATTTATTTTGGTGCAATTGTGGAGAGGATGAACTTGGGAGAATGCTCTCCAATGAAAAACTCTCTACAACAAAGAACGCTATGCCAACGAAGAAAGATGACATCAAATTCAAGCTTCTTCCTTGGGACATCTTCCAACATGGGACGTCTTTATCTTCGATGAATTGACATCTGTACTTCCTTCTCACACAAAAGTCAACATACACCCCGAGGTAGGGGTTTTTTCTGATTGATTATTTATTTTACCCATTTTCTTCCCTTCTAAAACAAGGAACACAGATGAAAATTCTAATTAGTTGACCTGCATATGTTTCATTTTGCGGGTTTAGAGAATAATAATTGTGATAGGGTTTGAAATTCTTCTTTCTTATTCTTGATGAGCCATATGCTACCACCGTAATGTGGAAGGTACAGACCAAACAAACATGGCCCAACCCCTCCGCAAATCTTGTGATGATTTGTGGTGTTGAACGCGACAAATGCGATGGCACAATGACACCACCCTATGGCCTCCGCCGCAACACGCCTCTACACCCCACGGCTCCACCACCCATGGCCCCACCATCCACCGATTGGCCACTACCATCAGGGTTGAGCTGTCGTCGCCATCCTCCGTCCGCCAAGCCTCTGCCTCCCCATGGCAGGACTGCACCCATGTAGTCAGAACGCCTCCTCGTGGCTAGATCACTGCCCTAAGGCCGGACCACCAACGTGTGGCGAGACCGTCGCCCCGTAAATGGACCACTGCCCCCAGCCGGCCCGCCACCCCACGGCCGGTCCGCTGACCCGTGGCCGGACCACCGACCCATGACCAGTCTTCCACCCCGCACCTGAACCTCCGCCTCACGGCTGAACTGTTGACCTGCATCTGATATGCCACCCTACAGTCTCGCACCACCCTTAGCCAAGCTGTACCGGGTTGGGGTGAACTGCCCCGCACCCTCGTGGTATCCCTCAACCGAGCTGCCCTCGCGGATCCATCACGGCCTGCTGGGCCAGACCGAGTGGGCCAGACTACACCCAATGGGCCGGGTTGACCATAACTGGGTTGTCCCAGACCGGCCCTAGGCCGGGTCAGACCGAACCCGAGCCCACTACGAACCATTTACTTTATTTTGGCCATAGCATTAGCACCAGAAATCCTTTTGAAGAACCGTTAGTGGTGCTGAAAATCATGAAAATAGTCCGACCCTTTTAGTATACCCCCAATGAGTGTTGTTTTGAGATGGGTAATGATTAGGTTCGATCGATCATGAATCCAACCAGGACCCTAGGACTAAAAGGCTAAATATTCATAGTCCGGGCATCCAATTGAAGCATTGTATGTTTATTTGAGACCCCTATGACAAGGTGGACCTTTTAGATACTTCTTCGTTTCACTTCGTGGGAGTTGAAGTATTGAAGCATGGCTTGGGAAGCGGTTTCCCCAAGAGCAATACACACAAAACCCTATTACTGACCAAGGCATGATAAATGCGGACTATTTCAAATCAGAGTGACTCAACTAGCCTAGTGGGGAGCGCCTCAGTGACATGGAAAACCCATGGTGGGGAGCAGCATGGTGATGCGACTGACCCACAGTACCTGACAGGATGAGTAACTTTGCAGGCCACGAGGGGGAGTGCCTTTGTGTAGCACGGAAAACCCATGGTGGGGAGCACCACTATGTGACGCTGTAGACCCATGGTACTCGACGAGAGGAGTACCTCATCCGTCCATGGTTAGTGGGTACTGCCTCTTTGTGACGCAGCAACCCCACTGTACCCAATAGAGGAGGTGTTCTCTAATAGCTGAGGATTTCGACATTGTGACTGGGAATATTACTTGATACTACCCATATAATGAATCTTGATGTGAGATGAATTAGTACCTCTGTGTTTTACTGATTATTGAGATGGATTACATGATAACTTAGGTATATGTATGGGATTATACCTATGTAGGGTTATTTGTTGATTTCATTCTTTGTTGTTTATCCTTGGTGGATTTTCTGAGGCCTTGAGAGTATCGGAGTCAATACTAAGTATCGTTATACTCACCCCTACACGGGTTATTCTCGCACTTCGTTGTGTTTTGTGTAGACGATGGACATCACTAACTGAGGATGAGAGTACCAGGACTGGACGGTACCTGAAGGTGGACCTTAGGATGAGTTGGTACAAATAGGAGACAGACTAATGAGGAGTGTTGAGGAGGTGATCTATACCTACCCTTCAGGTAGGAACCTCATAGGACAACCCAACATATGACTTTCCATTTTCATTAGTTGTATTTGTACTTTCGAGTTGGTATTTTCTTCTTGCCCCTTTTACTTACTGCACTCACTCTGTTTACAGTTTAGTTTTTTTGTGTTCTTATCTTGTTGCTTGCATTGTTACCAGTGCCTACAGGCTATAAAGGAAATGCCTTCCATGTTCTAAGGAATATGCATTTGGGGTTAATCTCTAGCCATGGCCTATGGAAGTCTGGCTAGGGGTTAGTCATGGAATGAGCCCTAGGGGATGGGTCATGATAATAAGTCTTAGGATGATTAGATGCTTTTTGGTTCATATTTTTCTATGTGTGACTAGGTGTTCAAAAATGTAAAACCATTCTTTGGTCATTGTCATTTGGGTAGGCAAGAGAAGCTGACACCGAGGTATTTCGAACCCTGTGATATTACCATGAGAATCGGTAAGGTGGAATACATTTTAGCTTTTCCTTTATTGGCAACATTCTTTCGTGATATGTTCCACATCTCTCCGATAAAAGGATTAAACCATATCTATCTTACGTGATTAATTGGGAAGAGTGGGAGTTTGAGCTTAATATATATGTGTTTGAGTGGCCAATTTAGATTTTAGATTTATAAGATAATGTTTATAATTGGAAGCCAATTCTATTGGTTTGTGTTATTTGGAAGCATATTAATGATGACCACGAGACTTGGGAGTGGATGTCTTTAATTGAGGCAGAGTATCCTTTTTGTTCTCTGATCAAATATCAAGTAGTCTTTCCTGGGATGGAAAGGTTTCATGGGGGGAGAATTTTCACATACATGTGTTCATTTTTAGTTATTTATCATGTTTATTTTGATCCCATGTTTTCCCATGATTATTCCATATTGTTTCTATAGATAATTAATGTTTTGGGGTTGACATTATAGTGTTTATGGTTGACTCGCGATTTTGAAAATTTTACACCCTTTCCTAGGAAACTATGCTGCTATTTGTATTATTGAAAAGTGGAAAACATCTAAAGACTCTCATGGTTCTGAAACCATGTTGGATAACCATGCATCATGTCTCTATTGTATAGTGAGGGGTGCATGGTTTCCATATAGTTTGGAAAACAAGCCATGAAAAACATGCACCATGTCCAGGTAATAAAAATGTTGAAAATGAAAATTGTGTCCTTTAGGTATTTAACCCCATATCACCAATTTTATTTCCCATTTATGATTATAATCCCTATCCATATCCCCCATCCCCCTTTCTCCCATGGACCATCATTTCATTGGGGTATGTTGTGTATTTTCAACCAAATTCTATATGTAATTTCAATTTGATTCATTATTTTTCCTCTTTTATAGGGTTTCTCTTCTTCTCTCTTAGGGTTAAATTTTTCTAGCTAGTTGGGGGGCCAACATAGGGTTTTATTTTGTTAATTAGGGTTCTATGCTAATGTTTATGGTTTTATATTTCTCTTATAAGGTTTAAGTGAGGCGTGGTTGTGGTTTTCCACTAGATTCCCAAAATTTCTTACACTTGAGGTAGGTGGTTTGAAGATTAAATATTATTCGGTGCCTTTGATATGATTTCTACTATTCTTGGTTATGATCTATATATTTTAAATTGAGTAGGAAATTTGTTTTAAATTTATTCAAGGTGCTTTCTTTGGTGAATTATGGTTTCACAAAAGAGATGAGTTATGTTTCATGTGTATTTTATTTGTGATTATTTGTTTTTTTCATAAAAGTGTTGGATAAAAGGTTTAAATGGTGAGAAATATGGTTAAAAATGGATATGGTTTGAGTTTTATTTAAAATATGTTTTGAGTTATAGAAATAGTGATTTATCATGTGTGTTATATTTATTTTCTTATTCATATGTGAAGGTGATGTTTCATCTGATGTATGGAATGGAAATTAGGAATAAAAAATAAATCATAGGATACTAAGTGAGAATACTATGACTGGTATGCTGGTTGGATTATTTGTGTTGAGAACTAGTTCTTCGTAGTGGAATTTTTGTTACAACACTAAATAAACTAAGGATGATTTGGGAATACAAAAACTTTGGAATCATTCATATCTAGTGACTCGTGCATGAGGATGATGATCAATGTGGTTGTTATAATATGTTTCACCAATATATGATGTACATAGAGTCCTATTATAGCTAGTTCCTATAGGTATTTCTAGTGATGTTGTGATCTATTTTACTATTGTTCTAACTGTTGGCATACTATGAACCTAGATCACGACTTCAAAAATAATGCATGTTTTCCCTTTAAATGTATTTCAATAATAATATAATAGTCAATTTATAATTCTTTCATTTTGATATATACTTAAAAAAAATTTCATAGAATCTCTTTTGTTGGGTGGCATCCTACTAGGGTTTGTATCACACCCTAAATACACCTTTGGGAGTATGTCAACATGGTTGATTTTTACATAGTTTAAGGTATGATGTATCTTAATGGTGGTTTGGGTTTTGTTTCATCTTCTCATCCGTCTATTTTTAGTGGTGGCATGAGAGTGTATACCCTCTTGTTACATGGAGGTTTTTGGTTGTTTTTGGTAGGTATCCCTCCAATTTAGTTGTTTTAGTTAAGGTTGTTAATTTTGAATTTCGAAATTATAGAACCATGTTTTGTTATGATTATTCAGTTTGGTTTTATTTATTAGGTTTGGTGATTTATGATTATATACATGGGTGAAATCATTCCCAGGTTGCATTGTGGATACCCAAGTATTAGATTCCAGACTATAGGCAATGATAATTTCCTTAGGGTCATAGCATAGTCTGTGTTAGTTGTCGGGTGGAATGATACTCCATATTTGTGTGTTACACCAAATATCAAAATGTAGGCCTTAATTTTGTACATTCCAAATGTGTGAATAATTTTGTCAAATATTCTATAAAAATTTTGTAATAATAAAAATTTCAATAAAATTTCAATAAATAAATATGTGATATCTTATTACTTAAATAAAACATTCCATTATTGAATTTTTTCAATAAATCCAACAATATTATGAAATCCATAAATGATAACATATACTAATTTTCTCTCCAATAATTATTCACTTCCATGATAATCAATACTATGTAGTTTATGTTATTTATATATATCATACATTCGTCAACATATCATTATCTCAACATCTGGAACATTTTAAGTGTTACATTTCCATTAATATATTATTTTCCATAAAATATCACTTTTCCCTTAAATCAATATTCTACATCATCTGTACTATTAAACATATTATTTTTAATCCTTAAAGATATATTTATACATAAAATTCATTAAATATTTCATAATTCATGAATTCCAATACATTAACATTTAAATCATTAAACTTCATTCTTAAACCATATACTATGCATTGTCATCTTATTATATAAACCAATTTCCATTCATATAGCATATGTAATGTATTGTTAATCAATAACAAAAACATTACTTATACAACCATGTTTATCTTCATCTTGAGCTTCATTGTAGTACATAAATTGGTATTATTTTCATAATTTCATCTTTTTTAACATTCTTCTATCGAAGATTCTTTAGGTAAACCATTATTCCCATCCATTTTATTAATTGAAATTTTAAAATTTACTCAAACTTTGATTCTATGTTCCCTTCTTATACAGACATATAACATCATCTCATTACATTGACACATTACTTAAAATGCTTCTTCCTATATTCACAACATATATAAAAATGAATCTTATTTTCTCCATAATATACATCACCCAAACTCTCAACGAAATCTATTCTTATATTATTTGGTTACTTTGAGAGTTTTTTATATTCTATTATTTTTATCATATATCAAGAAAATTGATTAGGAATAATCATAATATCCATTATTTTAGACATCACCAAATTTAGTCTCTTATAAAAACAATTCTATCACATTTAACATTATCCCAGTTACACAAAATTATTTTGATTTACTAAAACAAAAAATCATAGTGTGGGTAAAAATATTAATGGTGGAGAACCACATAATCATGAAAATTTATCTACACTGTGTATAGATCATGAATCATTCTTTCAATATAATAAAACTTAGGTTAAACATTGGTAACTCTAATTCATTATCTATTTAAATAATTTATATTGGTTCATAAAATATTTTTGATCTTGCAAAGAATATTTCTAGGATTGTCAAAAATCAGTTTTGAGCATGGCATGTTTTCGTGCACCAGGTGATGATCAAGTCCAGCTCAGTATTCCATGTTTCAGTAATTACCCTCAGGTACCTATTTTTTAGATCCACATCGACTTGTTCAATCCATTAAAGGGTGTAATTTCTTAAATCCAAATTTTATATAATTCACCAACATTATATGATATTTTCCTTTACCTAGAATTAAACATCGACTAATCCATAGAGACATCCCTATAAATATCCCTTTACATATCCCTATACATAAATTAAGAAGATCCCTATGTATATCAAAAATGTTTTATCATCCTATTTTACAAAGGATAAATAATTATTTACTTTAATAAAAACTATAATAACCACAGATTTCATACAAAGATATTATTCATTTTAGATTAATATTTAATACATGTTATTAAAACTAACCCATGGACAATAATGGTTTAGTTTCATTAGATAAAAGATACAAAATATTATTATTTCATGAATGATCATAAAAATCTCAAATAAAAATATTCCCCAATAGTATTATTCTTAAATATACTCGATATAAAACCATTATTTATAATATAGTGAAAGAAAACATAAGAAATAGTGAGCTTATATGATTGGTAAAGGTAAACATGGGATATATCAATCATCACATAAGAATAAAATGAGTATAAGTGTATAATAACAAGAGAATAACATTTTAAATCCATACCCACCCTATCATATCTCATATACATGATTCATGGAATAAATTATGGTATTTTATAAGTCATGAATCTTAAAGGGATCAAATAATATTATCCAAGAGATTATAGCATTGTCATAAGATATTTTTTTTATAAAACACATATTTATA
Source organism: Viscum album (assembly GCA_963277665.1). NCBI lineage: Eukaryota > Viridiplantae > Streptophyta > Magnoliopsida > Santalales > Viscaceae > Viscum > Viscum album. Next base: position 1,915,706,549 of record OY728148.1, on the reverse strand, counting down.
GAAAATATTATGTCATAGTGGCATACCAAGACATTCTTAACATATTAGGCTTTTTCTAACCACCTGTGTACTTGCTTCAGGATTGGTATAACCACTTATGAAACCTAATTTTTCTTTAAGATAACCTCTCATGTACCATATTTGGTGATTGGGATGGAATTATCTGTACACATTGAGGTCATATAAAATTCATCATTAAGAAACTAATTTGTTGTAGATATAGGTCCAACCCATTAAATAAAAAATACATTCTTATTCTATAATATTATATACATTAATCTTATCAGAACACATGAAAATAAATGAGTTTCATGAAATTCTGCATTATATCATATCCCATGGAAACAGAATGAGTTTCATAATATTTTCATTATTTCATCATTGCATAACCCTTTGAGAAGTTTTGAGTTTCATAATAATATTCTCATCATATAAATAAACCATCCAGAGAAATAATAAAAATTCTATCATAACACCTTATCCATACTAAAGTATATGTAATTCCAAAATACGTAATAATAGATGTAAAATTATTTTCATTGTAGAATCACTCAATACATTTCTTCACGAAATAAACCATTATATAATAATTAATATTATAAAACATGAATTTAAATAATTATTTCAAAAATAAATTTATTTGAAAATAACCATGAAATCATATAATGTAATCCTTTAAATAATGAGTGGTTAGAATAGTGATAAATTTAGTACAAGTCATACAAGTTTAAAATAAATATCCCTTTCATATTTTCATTAAAACACAAATGGTCTATATTTGTGGAATGACATGAATATTCCTTTTAAAAAATTAATAAAAAATATTGAACCATGTGAAATTGAGTTTAAAAATTTATATAGGAACGTTAGAACATTTTAGAAAACATTTTCATTTGAAAATATATATATGGATGATAAAGAGTTGTTGAATAAAGAGATAAATAAACATCATTTTATTTAAAAAAATCATTTAGAATCATGTGTACATAAAGATTAGAGAATGAAATAAAACATTTATTCCCAGGAGAAAATAGAAGATAAAAAAGTATCATGAAGTTCATTAGAAATATATCATAATATTTCATCATCAAAATAATAATCACAAAAAATCATGAAAAATAATATGATTTTAATGTCAAACTCCTTCCACTAAAGTTACTTTTGAATCTTATAACCCATTAAACAATAAAATTAAATGAAACATTAAATAAAATTAAAATTATATAATTAATAATATAACTTTGTAAAAGGGATAATATAGAAACCATACAAATTAATTGAGTGGGGAATATATCACATGTCCCCTATAAATAATATAGTAACCCAAAAACACATACCTAAAGTATAAAATTTCATCATAAGTGTTCGAAATTTAATTATTATAAATATATGTTTATAATAAATTAATTAAATTCTATAATTATATATATCATACCATTTGTGAGATACTTATGACATTTTATTACCTTTTCTTTAACAATTTTGTGTTAAAATTACGTTTTTTGTCATGACTACTTTGTTTTTATTGTATATTTGATTTGATATTTTTTTTTCTTTTTTACATTGACCGTTGTTCCATCATATCTGAAATAATAAATATTATATAAATTTCATATATATGTATTCATAATATATTTATTTATATTAATCTATATAAGTTATAGATATAGAAATTGAAATACAACATTCATGGAGGGGGTAGGTCATACGTACAACATGACATTAAAGCAATAACTTGACCAAATAAAAAAATTGTAAGTAATATATTATCCATAAAAAAATTAGGTTATATATATCAAATATTTAATTAAATAAGTTCCTATTTCATTCCATGTAATTTTTATGTGATGAACAAATCACATCACTTCACGATGTGGTAGTTTTACTTACACATGAGTGACATAATATCTATCCATGAGAGGTGGTGATGGATAATGGATTACATTAGTTTTAGAGGTGTTAGTTCGTCATACACATGATCGATGGTTTTTTTTCAGTTGATGGAAGAGTATAAGGATATTGGTAATTAAATAGACATAATAACATAAAATATTATGGTATATACTATATTAATTATTAATATGCTAATTAAGGTGGTATGTGGAGGAGTAAAAAGAAAGATCTTAATGAAGACTATTTCCATAACTTAGTACAACCTACTTTGGATCTATTATTTAATACTATAGGGTTTGCCTTTGTAAATTCCAAATGCTCTATGACATGTATAAAGATGTTGGGGAATAATTGTTTTAGGTATTTTCAAGAAATTTTCTTAGGATTTTGGAATGGGTGAGGGGGAGGAGGAGGAATTTTATAATAGGGGAGGAGTGTCATTGTTGTGAATAACCAATACTAATAAATAATAATAAGGCACCCTCACCCAAAGTCCCTAAAAATTTTAAAAATATTTTTTATTTGGGATTATATGGTCAATAAAAATATAAAACACATACTAAACTCATGTTTTTATCATTTTACTCCTTAACATAATTGTTTACATATGTTTTCTATTTTAGTTTTTGCTACGGCAGCTAGCCGCTTTATCTGTGTAATTTATCATTAATTACTTTAGTTAAAGCAATACATATTAGATAATTTTTACCCACTAGTTTTAAATTTGAAATCAAATTTATATTATAAATATACATTTTGTGTATAAAATTAATTTTTACACAACGGCTTGTAATGAACCAAGGCCTTTTTTTACCTTTTACCATTATAAAAAATCTTTTTAATATTTTGTGATCAATATAATAATTACAAAAGGTACATTGTTAAATTAATGGAAATTGTTTTATATATTTAAATATATAACAATAACATGGAAGATGATAGTTTATTTAGGAATTTTAAAACATTTAATAAAATAGTATTTCTATTAAAATAACCTTAATATCAACTTTTACACTATTCAATTAATTTGACATTAAAAACCAAATGAAAAAGTAGGAATTAAATTATTTATTTTTAAAACGTATATATAACATTAGATTTATCATTCAATTAACAATACTTTTGAGATTTTTGGTATCATTTATTTTAATTTTTTAATAAAAAAATAATTATATTATTAAGGTATCTTAAGAATTTAAATTAATTATATAACAAAAAACATAAATTTAACCTATGAATTTAATTTAATTATTCTTATTTTTCCATAAATACTCATTTAATACATTATTTTTACCTATGTGAATAGATTGTTGAAATTTAAAAGCATGTGGGTGATGTTTTGTCTTCATTGTTTACATAAATTATTACATTGGTTACTTTCCAAGAAATGGATCCCAAAATAACATAAAAATTATAGATTAATTTAATAAATGATATAATATGGAGGTAAAATAGGAATGTTATGTGTTTTTTGGTCATTTTAAACCTTATCCTTTTTGTTTAACCCCCCGGTAAACACTTTTTAACCTTAATCATGGTAAATAATTATTAATAATTTTACCATTAATTTTGACCAAAAATTAATTTGTTATTATTATATAATATTACTTATTATGATTAAAAAGATGGAATAATTACGCTTTCATGTAATGGAAATAATTTATGTATAATCTTTTAGGACATATGAAATAATCTCATAATGGAAAATTATTTCATGATGAATTTTTTTTTTGAAAAGGAAAAGGTTGTACATGAAGATGAATGATGTAATATTATGAGATACATCTTTTTTATAGGCTCCTTTCCTATAATAAATACCATAACTATTTCTTTAATACTAAATAACCAATTGAAAGAATATTAGAGAACATATTGCTTCATTTGAAAAAAGTTGTATTCCACAATGATAGATTGGGTAAAGTAGTTTTCCACAATGTAATTACATTGAATTGTCTACTGATTTTTTTTATTGCAATGTAATCTTATAGAATGTAATTACATGAAACAAAATTGTCTTAATGATGTCTTCTCTTGAGAAATTACCTAAAATATTCTTCTATAATAGAGTCTGTCTTAACGGAATTTACCACAATCCAATTTCATGAAAAAAAATTCAATGAAGGAATTATGTGGTTAATATTATAAGAATGATATTTTCCATGGATCATAATTTCTGAAAAGAAAATTTAATGTGTTGATGTATAATTTGTATCATTCATGAATAAGGATATTCAGTCACATAAATATAACAGTGAACTATTTTTTGAGATAATTTATATAATCTAATGGTTCTCCTGGTAGAGTCGTAAGATCATATAATTTGATAGAGTAGTGTGTTTTCCGTTATAATTGTTTGTAAACAATGAAATTCAATTTTGATACTGAAAATCATATAAATCAAGAAAATCACTTAGTTATTTAGTACATAACCATATAGCCATTATATTCTCCTTATATTTTACCAGTTTGGCTGAAGCCTATGAAAATTACTTCGTTGTAATGTAGGAATTTATTTTCATTATAAATTTCTATAAGATAATATCATAATTTTGTTTTATCTTTTTATATAATTGTATTAATATAGAATTTATTTCAAGCATTCATACCCTAATTCCCCCTAGAAAAACAAGACTCAACAATAAAACCCTAGTTCCTTTTTAGGACTATTCTATAAAATATATATTCAAATAATCTAGGGAGATCTTATGCATAATCATTAACCATAAAGTGGGATATTAATAATAGTAGGTATACTCGGTTTTCCGTACAGGGGTTTAGAAATAATTTCATTCAATTACCAAAAATATGGTTTCCCTGATGTAGTATAAAATGATGTTTTTGTATATATAAAAACTAAAACAAAATAGTAGAAAATCAATTACAATACGGATAGAAAAAAAATTTACTCTTTTGTATTATATTTATGTAAATGGGAAACTCTGAAATTAGAAAATGTGTGTGGCAATCATGATGCATTATAGAGAAAATTAATAGTTCATGTTTTGGTAAATTTTGTGGACCACCATTAAATATGTGGTTTTCTATTACACATAAGGACCATTGGGGTATTATGGTTAGCTTAAACCATGTGAGTTATTTTTTTTCTAGGTTCTCCAATTAAATTATAGTTAACACACGGATTATATTGAACCGTGTATGTTTCAGTAGTAACCATGGTAATACACCTTCATAAGGGTGATTTCATATATTAATATTTTAATGGGTTTAAAATGGTTTATTGAACATTTCATGAAAATTGTATTATGGTTACATCATGATTTTAGGTGAGGTTACTTATTTTTAACAAGCATTAGTAAACCTGGTGATCAAACATTGTTATCAGTCTAAAATTAATATTTTGGTAAACTATTTATCTAAAAATATCATAAGAATATTAATTTTATGTCATATCCTCCTAATTTCATATGGTTAGTTGAGGTAGATATTAAAGGAGCTTCCCATTATATTTTTTCTTTTATCCAAGATCATTCTCCATGGATTTCTAGTTGATCTAAAAGATATGTGTATGGTTTTCGCTTCATTTTTCTATTTCCAATTAGAATCGTATTATCTTCTTGAATCCTAATTGATAGAGTGGAAAAATATATTGTTTAATATGTCCTAATCATGTGTATTTGGTTTTTTATAGTCTGTATAGGTTGTTATATTGTAGTGTTTGGCTTCTACTGTTAAGGGAAAGTCAATCATAGTGGTTTGATGTAGGTATTTTTGTGAAATTTATTCTATTTATAATGTCCTCAAATGATTCATATTTCTAAATTAATTTTCAATCATATTACTCTTATATATGATTCTATTAATGGGTATAATAAATGTTTCCCATGTTTCTTTATAGTTATCAAAAATGGGCTTTCATGGGATTTTGTTCCCTTATTTTAAAACAATTACTTATAAATATCAAATATTTAAATAAATGTATGAGAATGATTTTTAAATGAAATTAATTAGAAATAGAGGGGTTCTCCCTATATTTATTTCAGTATAGTGTAACCCATATCCTGATATGATTTCATAATAAAATTGGGGTTTTTATTTACAATCGACTCATAAGGGTATCAATTAATGTTTCTATTAAGTTAATCCTTTTTTGGTTTTCAAACATTTTTTGGTAAATAAGATTCTCAATATCAAATTAAAGGGATATTTAGCACCTTATAAAATTATTTCCTATTTTAATTTTATCATTATTGTTGTGATCCACTATAGATCATGTCTTGTATAACCTTTCCCAATTATGGTAAAAATTGGATCATTATTTTTTACATATGAAAAAAATAAAAGTTGTTGTCTCTATCAGGAACCCACCCACTAAGGCCTCCTTGGCTGATGATGATCCATGAGGGACACTCAAAGGCATTTTACATTTAGTTTGGGGATGGTTACCAGTACTGAGCAGTTATATCTCACACATGGGAGGACTTAGTCCAAGGTACATGTACATACATGCATCTCTAACCCACCAAATCCATGTTGAATGATAAATGTATAACTGATGCCACAATGCACAAATACATCTTTATCCAATTCGTAGAGTAAAAATAAATTAATATAAATAATAAAATATATAAATACATTCCACTAAAACTAATAAAATTGTCCAAATTGCTCTATAAGAGGGTACAATCGCCAAATAAAACACATGGTATAAACCGCAATCTATCAAGATACACTTTTATCCTCCTAATACAAGTCCCCCTTTGACTCCATCAAAAGATATTTTATTTTCATAAGACATGACATGTATAGGTAGATCACATGTTGGGAAGAGTATAATATTACCCAGTAGGGCAGACCAAAATCCCCAATCAAAAAGAATTAAGAGATAAATCATATCATCAACACAAAGATATGTCAATCGGGATATTATACATAATATAAATAAAATAACCATGATATACCGAAGATAAACATAATGTCCCAATGAGGTCTCAGCCATATTTCTAGTCAATGGATTCTGGTATACACTTTATGTTTACACCAGTCTATGGGAAATCACTACCTAATCCAAGCTATAATTAATGCTTCCCTTTTGAGAGGTCATGCTTGTTGGGATCCTACATGCGGATGTGCTATCTAGGACACTGAATATATTTAAACATAGATATGGGATCTCACAAAGAGCCTCAAGGGTATACCTTACCATACCTGGAATCACCCTATATGTAGGGTATCACACACCCACACAAGTTGGTTATGTAGATTCCACAAACACCACCTAGGGAATATTAAGGGAAAGAGGATCACACCTCATGCCACATTTATTGAATCATAAACTCTATTAGAGACTAATAACAAATCGGAAACTGTTTCCATTTCATAGGATGTAATTCTTAATTATACCCTCATTGGGATGGACAAAGGGAACCCACCAAACTGATACTACTATATACTGAAGATATGGAGGGCCTAGGCATGCAATAAAAAAATTCCATGAATGTACTAGTAGAACAGGACATGTCTTGTCTACCTCTGGCCGTCTTGATCTTTTTCCATCTCAAATGACATGTCTTTTTCCATATATATGGTGCATCCTTTTACAATATAGGATGAGTAGAGTTCAAGTGAACACTCATCATATACCTCTTGCCGACTCTTTGTATTATGGCTGGTATCCATATATATCATGTTATCTAGTTTACTTTGGTTGTACCCATGTAACTATTCACATCAGTGTACTAGGTTCTTGTACAAGAATAGGTCCATTTCTGTGTACAATAGTTGTGCCTGTGTGTCTTACTACGTGAGTGCATGTGTACTACTAGTGTATACACCAATCCTCTAGCATCATGTCACAAGGTATGTTTTGATTCCCACATGGCATGTGATATTTCTCATCTTTCTTGATCACTATCCACTATAACATCCCCAAATGATAAAGGGTTAAATGACTAAATGATAAGACTCATGTCAACAAGGTGTACCATCCTTTTCGGGAGCCTGTCGGATTAGAACTCCATAGTTAAGTGTGCTTGGCCTGGAGTAGTGATCAGGATGGGTGACCTTCTGGGATGTTTCCCAGGGTGTGTGTGAGTGAGGAAAAAGCACACTGGAAAGGATATGTGGTTACCTGTGGGGACTGTCATTAGTCAGATGACCCGTTCAGGCATGTGGGTGGACCCTGGGGTGGGCCCCACATGTCTGCGGGGTTAACTGGGGGTACCTGGTAGGCCAGGACCCGACGGCCATGTTAAGGCGGGGTGGTTGTGCTGTCACCGGGACCCAGTTGTCACAGTTGGTATCAGAGGATAGGTTTAGTTATTTTTGGAATTAGGAAAACCCTAGTAAAGCATTATATACAAGACTAAGTATAATAAAAACATCCCTAAGATTTGGTAAATACTAAGTAAGTGGTTTATCAAACAAATACATCCCTGTCTGGAAACGAGAAGGTAGAGACGGCACTGGCACAGATGTATCCTAGGGTTAAAACCCGAAAACACCGCTTTGAGCTAGACTCGAACGGGAACTGGTGCACGACAACGGGCCTTGCTGCTCTTTGTGTTACGACACTCCCAGGGGATATGTTTTGATAAATTCAAAGTCTTGGTATGAACCCTTATTAAGGGAAAAATTCCCCTAAGAATATATGTAAGAAAGTAGATCACGAAAAGCCTAGATTGAATCCTATAGACTCATGAGTTAAAGAAATTAATGTTTATTTATAAGTCATCAACTTTTGTCTTTGGATTACCCTTTATGTGTTACCCCTAACTTTCCTTTTATTCCAGCCAATGGCCGGTAATAGGAGGACTCAAGCTAACAACCATTGTGAAGATCAGTGTGATGATTGTACTAATGAGATGCCCAATCCAATGGGAGCGGGGATCGTGAACATTTTCACGCTTCTCTCTCAGCTAACTCAAATTTTGAATAGAAACACGGGTCAAGAGGAACGTTCAACCCCCCCTAAGAAAGAACAAGTCACTATCGAGAGCTTCATGAGACAAATGCCTCCTACTTTTAGTGGATCATCCGATCCCATGATCGCTGAACAATGGATCAACTCCATTGAAAAGATATTCTCCATCCTCCAATGTTCTGAACAAGAGAAGGTTCATCTGGCGGCTTATCGTATGGAGGGTGAAGCTGATCAATGGTGGACGTTGATCAAAAATACAAAGCCTGAGGAGGAGATTGAGGCTTTGGAATGGAAGGAATTCCGGAAGATGTTTTTTTGATAAATATTTTCCACGTACCCTCCAGCTTAAGATGGAAAGGGACTTCCTCTCCCTTAAGAAAAAAGATGAGGAATCCGTTGGAGCGTACGAGGCAAACTCCATGAGGCTTCCATGATACGCTTCCGGCTTGGTTGTGACCCATGAATGCAAGGTTGACCACTTCTTTGGTGGGCTAAAGCCTAGCTTCTGGAAAGCATTAGCGATCCGTGACTTCGACATCTATGAGGAAATTGTATGATGTGACCTCAAGGTCGAAATGGAGATTGGAGAATCACATGGGTATCATGGGGACAAGAAGTGTAAGGTAGACTTCAATTATGGTGTTCTGATGGATAAATCCAACGGTGCTAAGAAGTACCATCACCCCACTTTCCAAATGTGCGGAAAGAAGCACCCTGGAAATTGCCTTAAGGGGACAAGAAAATGCTTCAGGTGTGGAAGAGAAGGGCACCTAGCTGTAAACTGTCGGCAAGAAGGACCCGCAGCTACGACAGAGGAGTGGAACGCTCTGTTCGAACCTCAATGCATTGTTCAATGCTATAAATGAAAATAACCGGGTCATTTTGCAAATCAATGCCCTAATCCAAGGGTTTTCGGAGGAAACCAACAACCTCCAAGACAGCAAGGAAGAGCTTTTTCCATCACTTCTGCCGAAGTGAACCTCGACAATGATGTGGTGACAGGTACACTAGTTATTCATTCAAGAATAGAGAATGTACTTTTTGATTCAGGTTCTATGCATTCTTTTATATCTTGAAAGTTTAGTAGAATAATCCCAGCACCACCACAAATCATGGAAGTAAAGATGTCGGTGAGTACGAAAAATGGGGTAATCATTGCATCTTGTGAATATAAGTCCTCCCCTATTATAATCTGTGGATAGAATTTCCCTGCGAACCTCTTCATACTCCCTCTGGTGGAATTTTATGCAATTCTTGGCATAGATTGGCTTTCCTTATATAGAGCCAACATAAATTGTCAGGAGAGGGAAATCACACTTTATATGGAGAATCAACCCCGATTATTTACAAGTATCAGGAGGAAGATGAATATCCTTTAGCTCCATCATCTCAAACAAGGATATTACTGCCCTATGAGCACGCGTATCTGGCTCAGATGATTGAGTCCAAAGAAGAAACCATCCTTGAAGAAATTCCAATTTTGAGGGAATTTGTGGAAGTGTTTCCTGAGGAACTGTCTGGTCTTCCTCCTAGAAGAGATGTTGAGTTCTCAATTGAACTTATACCTGGGCATTAACAATATCCAAGAATCCATATAGAATGGTTGTTGTTGAGATTGAAGAGCTGAAGAAACAACTACAGGAGAATCTGGATAAAGGATTTATATGCCCAAGTGCTTCACCACGGGGTGCACCGGTCCTCTTCGTCAAGAAGAAGGATAGGTCAATGCGGCTCTACATAAATTATCATGAACTTAACAAAATAACGATAAAGAAAAAGTATCCTCTACCAATAATAGATGACTTGTTTGATCAGCTTCGTGGAGCACAATACTTCTCCTAGGTGGATTTTCGGTCGGGATATTATCAAGTAAGGGTGAAGAAGTAAGATGTCCCCAAGACTGCTTTTCGTACATGATACAGGCAATATGAATTCATATTAATGACTTTCAGACTCACCAATGCTCCATAAATATTCATGGAATTGATGAATAGAGTCATCAGAGATTACCTTGTCAAATTTGTGGTAGTATTTATAGATGATATTCTAATATACTCGAAAACCAAGGAGGATCATGAGGAGTATTTAAAAACTGTACTAGAGACTTTGCGCAAGGAGAAGCTCTATGAAATGTACATAAAGTGTGAGTTCTGGTTGAAGGAGGTCTCATTATTGGGCCATATCATCATAAGCAATGGAATATCGATGGACCCCTCCAAAACAGATGCAATTGAGGGATGGCTGAGGCCAACATCGGTAACCGTTATCCATAGCTTATTGGGGATAGGTGGATATTATCGACAATTTGTGAGAAATTTATCACGATTGTCCAACCCTCTTACCAAGCTTACTCGAAAGGGAGTAATGATTTCTTGGAGTGATGAATGTGAAGAATGCTTTAAGGAGTTTAAAAGGAGGCTTATCACTACACCCGTGATCACTTTACCCATAAGTGGGGAGCTTTTTTTGGTATTCAGTGATGCTTCAAAGAAGGGATTAGGATGTGTGCTAATGCATAATGATAAAGTGATATCTTATGCCTCAATACAGTTGAAAATCCATGAGTGAAACTGTCCAACACATGATCTGGAGTTGGAGGCTGTGATCTTTGCCTTCAAAATCTGGCGGCATTATCTCTATAGGGAGAAATGTGAGATATATACTGACCACAAGAGTCTTAAATATATATTCACACAGAAAGAGCTTAATATGCGCTAGAGAAGATGGATAGATCTCATCAATGATTATAACTGTACAATACATTACCACCCTGGGAAAGCGAACAAGGTGGTGGATGCCCTAAGTAGAAAGGATCCAGCGATTCTATCAATGATGAGAATTGGGAAGGATCCTATCTTCTTAGACTTGATAAAGATGGATGTGGGAATCATAAAGAGGGGAACATCATCAATACTTTCTCAAATTATTTCTCAACCATCTCTTTTGGAAAGGTTAAAGGATGCTCAAAAGGATGATGTGGGAATTCATGAAAAAGTAGAATCTATCAAAAAGGGTAAATCCTCGGAGTTTAATGTTAATTAGGAAGGAATTGTGCATTTTGGGAAAATACTATGTGTTCCATCAAGTCCGGAGCTGAATAAGGAACTTTGGAAGATGCACATAGTTCAAATTTCTCTATTCACCCAGGGAGCACAAAGATGTATCGAGATCTCTGAGAAAACTTTTGGTGGGATAATATGAAGAAGGAGATTGCTGAATATACATCAAAGTGCCTGGTGTGTCAGCAAGTGAAGTCATAGAGGCAGAAGTATAAGGGGATGGGCAACCAGTGCCCATACCAGAATGGAAATGGGAGAACATCACTATGGACTTTGTCACCGGACTTCTGAGGACATCCAATGGAAACAATGCAATCTGGGTTGTTGTGGATCGTCTTACAAAGACTGCACACTTCATTTCTATTCGAGAGGATTTCTCTTTGGATCAACTGGAACGGATATATATCATGGAAGTGGTAAGGTTGAATGGATTACCACTATCTATTGTGTTTGAATGAGATCCAACATTCACCTCTATGTTTTGGAAGAGTCTTTAACATGCTCTGAATACTGAACTGAACTTCAGTATGACCTATCATCCTCAAAATGATGGACAATCCGAGCGGACTATCCAAACACTTTAGGATATGTTGAGAGCGTGCTCAATGGAATTTAAAAGAGGATTGGATCAACATCTTCCTCTGGTTGAGTTATCTTGTAATAACAGTTTCCACTCGAGCATCCAAATGGCACCATATGAAACCCTTTATGGGAAAAGGTGCAGAACACCGACATGTTGGGATGAGGTCAGTGAACGTAAGCTGCTTGGACAAGAAATGGTAGAAGAAATGGTGGAGAAGGTGAAAACCATTCAGCAGCATATCAAGGAAGCCCAGAGTTGACAGAAGAGTTATGCAGATAATCGTCGATAATACATTGAGTTTAAAGTTGGAGACATGGTGTTTTTATGGATATCTCTGTGGAATAAGGTCATGAGGTTTGGAAAGAAAGGGAAGTTAAGTCCAAGGTACATCGGCCCCTTAGAGATTCTTGATCATGTTGGGGTTGTGGCCTATGGACTAGCACTTCCACCTACTATGGCCAAGGTGCATGATGTCTTTCATGTATCCCTCTTAAAGAAGTAAATACCGGACCCTTCACATGTACTCTCTTCTGAGGTGGTACAATTGGAAGATGATCTTTCATATGAGGAGAAACCAGTGAAGATCATAGATCGTAGAGAAAAAGTTATACAAAATAAGACAATTCCCCTCGTCAAGGTTTTGTGGAGAAACCACAAGTACGAAGAAGCAACTTGGGAGTCGAAGGATATGATGAAGTTGAGTTACCAACATTTTTTAGTGTGGGAAAACGAAAAATTTCGAGGGTGAAATTTCTTAAGGGGGGAATATTGTAACGACCCAAAGTTTATTTAATGGAAAATCCCTCTTGATCCAGTTAAATGTCTCTTTATGAAAAATGTTTATATAAGATGTCAACTTCTTTGGTTTTATGTTAATAATTTTGACCGTTTTTAATATAACCGTTGAACAGTGATCACATGATTAGTATAAATATAAGGCTTTAACGAACCCAATTTTACTCATACAAAGGAAGTGATGGCCTCATCCAATAGAATTGACCCATACAAAGCCCATTTGTCATATCTCGGAAAAGAGGTGGCGTCTTTGGGCTTCGCCTTTGACCAAGCCCAAGCTGAGATTCATTATGTCATGCTCGAATGTCACCGTCTACGGGAAAAGTGGAGGTTGATTGAAATTACCACTCGAGTGATGTTATCTGAGCCACCCCAAGAGTATTTCACCATCGCACACCTTACCCTTAGGACTTATGCGGATGTTTTAAGGGGTTATGTAACAAATAAGTAGTACTATGTTCATGTACATTATTTTTGTATATAATAATGAATATAATTTCTAGTCATTTTTGATACATTGTAAATAGTTTTTAAAGTACAAATGGTGTTTTTATTTATTATTTAATTAAGAAATATATTTTATTAAATTAAGGGATTTTTGAATCAAATAATATTTTAATAAAATAATAATATTTTATTTAAATTCATTAAATATAAATGATCTTATAAATTTATGAATGCAATTAAAATGTTATATTAAGGTTTGAAAGCCATTTCTGTCAAAACCCGTGAATTTTCGATAAATGTTGGTTTTTATTTTAAAAGTGAAAATTAACATATTTAGAAAAAAAATTATATAAAATAAATGTCATTTCTGGAATCAGGACGTTGAAATTATCCAACTGTTAATTTTTCATAATTTTCTGAGACAGTCAAATTTTTGGGTAAAAGTTAAATACCTTTTAAATATATATTGTGTTTTATGACATCATAATAACACCATGGTGATGTAATAAAATACTATAATCCTTATGTTCGGCCAATATATGATTTACCATTAAAATAAAGTGATTTTGGGTTTATTTTACTTACTTTTAAAAGCATTAATGAACCCCTCAAGACTTATTCAACACTTTGCCTTTTTAAATTAATTTCCATGGGAGTGTGACTCACCTCTACATAAACAACCTTATTATTTTAATAAGTTCGAAACTTGGCCTTGTAAAATATTGTTTTCCTCTTTCCTTTTCCATAAACCATGGGCAACATCCATGGGATGGTTTGTGGTTTGGATTAGTTTAATAGAAGGGGTCCCAAACCTAAATAATAAATAATTCTCTCACCTTTCCTATATATACCCACCCAAGATCCCACTTCCTCCTCACTAAAATCCATTGTAATTCGTCCAACCTCTTCCCTTCTCTCTCTAGAATCCTCCCAAGGTTCCCCAATCTCCCAATAAGCCTCTCACAAGCCTCTCTCTAGCCTTTGGAAGCACACATCCAAGTAAGGGTTTTTTCTTCCTTTCTCATTTTTGTCAATTTTATTTAAGTTGTAATGCCCTTTTAATTTTAATTATGAATGTTGGGGTATGGTTTCTAACCTCCCCCATAATTCCCTCTTATTTTTTTAATGATGGTAGACCCCTTTCTCTCTCATTAAATGCCTCCCATGTACACCCGTTACTATGTCGAAATTCCGAAAGGAACTTCTCTCTCTTCTTTTGCATTCAAGAAATACTTTTGTATCATGAATCTCGATTTCATTTCAATTATTGGGACATGTATCTATATGACCTCCTTAATTTCCATTACATGTAAATATGGTTAGGAACCCCTTTCTCTCTCATCAACCATTTTTATGAATTCTTATGTCACGCCGTTACGCTGCCGAAATTGCACCGATTTTCTAAGCCAATGTCATTGTGTAGTGAATACCATTCCCATTTCTCCATCATGGGTATTTACATTTATGAACATTTACTTATTGATTATAAAGTTTCATGTACAAATTCCACATTCCTTTATCGTGGAATAAATGATTATGTTTTATGAATCCATGTTTTATGATCCATGTGGCACACTTATGCATGAAATGAAATGTTTAAGAAGGGTTCACCCTTATAGCGCTCCAATGCATTGGGTAAAGTATAGTATCATGATACATCATTTGAAATGTTTGTTGACTCATTCTAATTCATGTGAAACTAGGGTTTACTCGTTCTTCATGTGCAATGAGGGTTTACTCATGCTCCATGTGCAATGAGCCTTGGCTCATGCTAATTCAATGTTAAGTGTTGTTGCCACATTTCCATGTTATGATTATCATGCTTTATCATGCCTTTATGTTCATGTTTCTTTTATTCTATATTGATATTCCTATTGTATAACATTTATTTTACTCCTCATGTTATTCCATGTGTACTCCCTTACTGGGATTTATAGCTCACCCTTTTCTTATGCATGTCCTCAGGTTATCCCATGCAATGCTAAGTATGAGGGAATATAGTGGTCATGTAAAGGAAGTTTTCAATAAAGATGTTGTATTTCATGTTTTAAGTTTTTATTTAATGATACTAAGCCCCAAATACACTAAACCACTCGATCTTCATTGATGTATCAATTGATGTTTTATGTAATGAATCATGTTTATGTTGTAATAAAAAGTTGGGTTGTCATAGTTGGTATCAGAGGGAGGTTTAGTTATTTTTGGGATTAGGAAAACCCTATTAAATCCTTAGATACAAGACTAAGTATAATAAAAACATCCCTAAGATTTGTTAAATACTAAGTAAGTGGTTTATCAAACAAATACATCCCTGTCTGGATACGAGCAGGTAGAGGCGGATCTAGCACAGATGTATCCTAGGGGTAAAACCCGAAAACACCACTTTGAGCTAGACTCGAACGGGAACTGGTGCACGACAATGGGCCTTGCTGCATTATTGGTTACGATACTTCCGGGGGATATGTTTTGATACATTCACAATCTTGGTATGAACCCTTATTAAGGGAAAAATTCCCCTAAGAATATATATTAGAAAGTAGATCATGAAAAGCCTATATTGAATCCTATAGACTCATGAGTTAAAGAAATTAATGTTTATTTATAAGTCATCAACTATTGTCTTTGGATTACCCATTATGTGTTACCCCAAACTTTCCTTTTATTCCAGCCAATGGCCGGTAATAGGAGGACTCGGGCTAACAACCGTTGTGAAGATCAGTGTGATGATTGTACTAATGAGATGCCCAATCCAATGGGAGCGGGAATCGCAAACTTTGTCACGCTTCTCTCTCAGATAACTCATGTTTTGAATAGAAACATGGGTCAAGAGGAATGTTCAACCCCCCCCCCCCCCAAGAAAAAACATGTCGTTGTCGAGAGCTTCATGAGACAAAGGCCTCCTAATTTTAGTGGATCATTCGATCCCACGATTGCTGAACAGTGGATCAACTCCATTGAAAAGATATTATCCATCCACCAATGTTCTGAACAAGAGAAGGTTCTCCTTGAGGCTTATTATATGGAGGGTGAAGCTGATCAATGGTGGACATTGATCAAAAATACAAAGCTTGAGGAGGAGATCGAGGCTTTGGAATGGAAGGAATTTCGGAAGATGTTTTTTGATAAATATTTTCCATGCACCCACCGTCTTAAAATGGAAAGGGACTTCCTTTCCCTCAAGAAAAAAGATGAATAATTTGTTGGAGCGTATGAGGAAAAATTCACAAGACTTTCATGATACGCTTCCGGCTTTGTCGTTACCCCTGAATGCAAGGTTGACGGCTTCTTTAGTGGGCTGAAGCCTAGCTTGCAGAAAGCATTAACGATCCGTGACTTCGACAGCTATGAGGAAATTGTCCAATGTGCCCTTAAGGTCGAAATGGAGATCGGAGAATCACAGGGGTATCATGGGGACAAGAAGTGTAAGTTTGACTTCAATGCTGGTGGTCTGATGGATAAATCCAACGGTGCTAAGAAGTTCCAGCACCCCACTTGCCAAAAGTGCGGAAAGAAGCACCCCGTAAATTGCCTTAAGGGGACGAGAAAATGCTCCAGGTGTGGAAGAGAAGGGAACCTATATCTTAACTGTCGACAAGAAGGACCGGCGACTGCGACAGAGGGGAGGAATGCTCCATTCAAACCTCAACGCATTGTTCAATGCTAAAAATGCAATGAACCAAGTCATTTTGAAAATCAGTACCCTAATCCAAGGGTTATCGGAGGCAACCAACAACCTCCAAGACAGCAAGGAAGAGCTTTTTCCATCACTTCTGCCGAAGTGAACCCCGACAACGAAGTGGTGACAGGTACGCTAGTTATTCATTCAAGAATAGAGAACGTAGTTTTTGATTCAGGTTCTACGCATTTTTTTATATCTCGAATGTTTAGTAGAACAATCCCAGCACCACCACAAATCATGGATGTAAAGATGTCGGTGAGTATGGAAAATGGGTAAATCATTGCATCCCATGAATATAAGTCCTCCACTGTTATAATCTGTGGATTGAATTTCCCGATGAACCTTGTCATACTCCCTTTGGTGGAATTTGATGCAATTCTTGGCATAGATTTTCTTTCCTTATATAGATCCAACATAAATTGTCGGGAGAGGAAAATCACACTCCATATGGAGAATCGACCCCCCGATTATTTACAATTGTTAGGAGGAATATGAATCTCCTTTAGCTCCATCATCTCAATAATGGATATTAATACACTGTGAGCATGTGTATCTGGCTTAGATGATTGAGTCCAAGGAGGAAACCATCCTTGAAGAAATTCCTATTATGAGGGAATTCGCTAAAGTGTTTCTCAAGGAACTTCCTAGTCTTCCTCCAAGAAGAGATGTTGAGTTCTCAATTGAACTTATACCTGGGGTGCTACCAATATCCAAGACTCCATATAGAATGGCTGTTGTTGAGCTTGAAGTGCTGAAGAAACAACTACAGGAGAATATGGATAAAGGGTTTATACTCCCAAGTGCTTCACCATGGGGTGCACCAGTCCTCTTCATCAAGAAGAAAGATGGGTCAATGTAGCTTTTCATCTATTATCATGAACTTAACAAAATCACGATAAAGAACAAGTATCCACTCCCACAAATTGATGACTTGTTCGATCAGTTTCATGGAGCACAATACTTCTCCAAGGTGGACTTGCGGTCGGGATATTATCAAGTAAGGGTGAAGAAGGAAGATATCCCCAAGATTGCTTTTCGTACAAGGTACGGGCACTATGAATTCATAGTAATGCCTTTCGGACTCACCGATGCTCCAGCAATATTCATGGACTTGATGAATAGAGTATTTAGATATTACCTTGACAAATTTGTGGTAGTCTTTATAGATGATATCCTAATATACTCCAAAACCAAGGAGGACCATGAGGATAATTTAAGAACTGTACTGGAGACTTTGCGTAAGGAGAATCTCTATGCAAAGTACAGTAAGTGTGAGTTTTGGTTGAAGGAGGTCTCATTATTGGGCCATATCATCACAAGCAATGGGATATCTGTGAATCCCTCCAAAACAGATGCAATTGAGGGATGGCTGAGGCCATCATCGTTAACTGATATGCATAGCTTCTTGGGGTTAGCTGGATATTATCGACGATTTGTGAGAAATTTCTCACGATTGTCCAACCCTCTTACCAAGCTCAATCGAAAGGGAGTAAAGTTTTCTTGGAGTGATGAATGAGAAGAAATCTTCAAGGAGTTGAAAAGGAGGCTTATCACTCCACTCGTGCTCACTTTACCCACAAGTGGGGAGCTTTTTGTGGTATTCAGTGATGCTTCAAAGAAGGGCTTAGGCTATGTGCTAATGCAGAATGATAAAGTGATATCCTATGCCTCAAGGAAGTTGAAAATTTATGAGCGAAACTATCCAACACATGATCTGGAGTTTGTGGCTGTGATCTTTGCCTTGAAAATCTGGCGGCATTATCTCTATGGAGAGAAATGTGAGATATATACTGACCACAAGAGTCTTAAATATATATTCACATAGAAAGATCTTAATATGCGCTAGAGAAGACGGATAGAGCTCATCAAGGATTATGACTGTTCAATACATTACCACCCTGGGAAATCGAACATGGTGGAAGATGCCCTAAGTAGAAAGGATCCAGCGATACTGTCAATGATGAGAATTGAGAAGGATCCAATCTTCTTAGACTTGATGAAGATAGATGTGGGAATCATAAAGAAAGGAACATCATCAATCCTTTCACAAATGATTGCTCAACCATATCTTTGGGAAATGTTAAAGGATGCTCAAAAGTATGGTGTGGGAATTCAATAAAAATTGGAAGCTATCAAAAAGGGGAAATCCTCGGAGTTTAATGTTAATGAAAAAGTAATTGTGCAGTTTGGGAAAAGACTATGTGTTCCATCAAGTCCGGATTTGAAGAAGGATCTTTTGGATGATGCACATAGTTCAAATTTCTCTATTCACCTAGGGAGCACAAAGATGTATCGAGATCTTCGAGAAAACTTTTGGTGGGATAATATGAATAACGAGATCGCTGAATATAAATCAAAGTGCATGGTGTGTCAGCAAGTGAAGGCAGAGATTCAGAAGTCTAATGGGATGATGAAACCATTGCCCATACTAGAATAGAAATAGGAGAACATCACTATGGACTTTGTAACTGGACATCCGAGGACATCGAAAGGCAACAATGAAATCTGGTTTGTTGAGGATTGTCTTACAAAGAATGCACACTTTATTGCTATTCGGGAGGATTTCTCATTGGATCAACTGGCACAGATATATATTAGGGAATTGGTAAGGTTACATGGAGTACCACTATCTGTTGTGTCTGATCGAGATCCAAGATTCTCCTCTATGTTTTGGAAGAGTCTTCAACATACTCTGAATACTGAACTAAACTTTAGTACGGCCTATCATCCACTAACTGATGGATAATCCGAGCAGACTATCCAAACACTTGAGGATATGTTGAGAGCGTGCTCAATGGACTTTAAAGGAAGAAGGGATCAATATCTTCCTCTGGTTGAGTTCTCTTATAATAGCAGTTTCCACTAGAGCATCCAAATGGCACCATATGAAGCCCTGTATGGGAAAAGGTGCAGAACACCGGCATGTTGGGATGAGTTTGGTGAACATAAGCTACTTGGACCAGAAATGGTCGAAGAAATGGTGGATAAGGTGAAAACCATTCAGTAGCATATCAAGGCAGCCCAGAGTCGACAAAATAGTTATGCCGATAATCATCGATGAGACCTTGATTTTAAATTTGGGGACATGGTGTTTTTTATGCATATCTCTGTGGAAAAAGGTCATGAGGTTCGGAATGAAAGGGAAGTTAAGTCCAAGGTACATCATCTCCTTTGAGATTCTTGATCCTGTTGTGGTTTTGGCCTATCGACTAGCACTTCCACCTACAATGGCCAAGGTTCATGATGTCTTTCATGTATCCCTCTTAAGGAAGTACATACCGTACCCTTCACATGTACTATCTTCCGAGGTGGTACAATAGGAAGATGATCTTTCCTATGAGGAGAAACCAGTGATGATCTTAGATCGTAGAGAAAAAGTTCTACGAAATAAGACAATGCCCCACGTCAAGGTGTTGTGGAGAAACCACAAGTTTGAAGAAGCGACTTGGGAGTCGGAGGATATGATGAAGCTGAGTTACCCACATTTGTTTTAGTGTGGGAAAAGGAAAATTTCGAGGGCGAAATTTCTTAAGGGGGGAATATTGTAACGACCCAAAGATTCATTAATGGAAAATCCCTCTTGATCCAGTTAATTGTCTCTTTATAAATTTTTTTTATAAGATGTCAACTTCTTTGGTTTTATGATAAGAGTTGTGACTGTTACTTTTATAGCCATTGAACAGTAATCACATGATTAGTACAAATATAAGGCTTTAACGAACCCAATTTTTTACTCAGACAAATGAAGCGATGGCCTCATCCAGTAGAATTTCCCCATACGAAGCCCATTTTTCGGAGCTCGGAAAAGAGGTGGAATCCTTGGGCTTCGCCCTTGACCAAGCCCAAGGTGAGCTTCATTATGTCAAGCTCAAACGTGACCATCTACGGGAAAATTGTAAGTTGATTGAAATTATCACTCGAGCGATGTTATCTAAGCCACCCCAAGAGTCTGTCACCATCACACACCTTACCCTTAGGTCTTATGCGCCTGTTTTAAGGGGTTATATAACAAATAAGTAGTAATATGTTCATGTACATTATTTTTTTATATAATAATGAATATAATTTCTGGTCATTTTTGATACATTGTAAATAGTTTTTGAAGTACAAATGGTGTTTTTAGTTATTATTTAATTAAGAAATATATTTTATTAAATTAAGGGATTTTTGAATTAAATAATATTTTAAAAAAATAATAATATTTTTATTAAATTAATTAAATATAAATGATCTTATAAATTTATGAATGCAATTAAAATGTTATATTAAGGTTTGAAATCCATTTCTGTCAAAACCGGTGAATTTTCGATAAATGTTGGTTTTTTTAAAAGTGAAAATTAACATATATAGAAGAAAAAAATTGATAAAATACATGTCATTTTTTGAATCAGGATGTTGATATTATCCAATGTTAAATTTTTCATAATTTTCTAAGACAGTCAAATTTTTGGGTAAAAATTAAATATCGTTTAAATAAATAATGTGTTTTATGACATCGTAATGACCCAATGGTGATGTAATAAAATACTATAATTCTTATGTTCGGCCAATATATGTTTTACCATTAATATAAAGTGATTTTGGGTTAGTTTGACTTACTTTTCAAAGCATTAATGAACCCCTCAAGACATATTCAACACTTTGCCTTTTTAAATTAATTTCCATGGGAGTGTGACTCACCTCCACATAAGAATCCTTATTATTTTAATACGTTAGGACCATGGCCTTGTAAAATATTTTTTTCCTCTTTCCTTTTCCAGAAACCATTGGCAAAAACCATGGGATGGTTTGTGGTTTGGATTAGTTTAATATAAGGGGTCCCAAACCTAAATAATAAATAATTCTCTCACCTTTCCTATATAAACCCACCCAAGCTCCCACTTCCTCCTCACTAAAATCCTTTGGAGTTCTTCCAACCTCTGACCTACTCTCTCTATAATCCTCCCAAGGTGCCCCAAGCTCCCAAGAAGCCTCTCACAAGCCTCTCTCTAGCCTTTGGAAGCACACTTCCAAGTAAGAGTTTTTTCTTCCTTTCTCATTTTTGTCAATTTTCTTTAAGTTGTATTTCCCATTTAATTTCAATTATGAATGTTGGGGTATGGTTTATCACCTCCCCCATACTTACCTCTTATTTTTTGAATTATGGGAGACCCCTTTCTCTCTCATTAAATGCCTCCCATGTACACCCATTACTATGCCGAAATTCTGAAAGGAACTTCTCTCTCTTCTTTTACATTCAAGCAATACTTTTGTATCATGAATCTAAATTCCTTTTCAATTGTTGGTACATGTATATATATGACCTCCTTACTGTACATTACATGTAAATATGATGAGTAACATATTTCTCTCTCATCAACCATTTTTATGAATTCTTATGTCACGCCGTTACGCTGCTGAAATCGCACCGATTTTCCAAGCCAATGTCATTGTGTAGTGAATACCATGCCCATTTCTCCATCAAGGTTATTCACCTTTATGCACATTAACTTTTTGATTATAAAGTTTCATATATGAATTCCACATTCCTTTATCGTGGAATAAATGATTATGTTTTATGAATCCATGTTTTATGATCCATGTGGCACACTTATGCATGAAATGAAATGTTTAAGAAGGGTGTGCCATTATAGCACTCCAATGCATTGGGTAAAGTATTGTATCATGATACGTCATGTGAAATGAGTGTTGAATCATGATAATTCAAGTGCAATGAGGGTTTACTCGTGCTTCATGTGCAGTCAGGGTTTACTCATGCTCCATGTGCAATGAGACTTGGCTCATGCTAATTCAATGTTAAGTGTTGTTGCCACATTTCCATGTTATGATTATCATGCTTTATCATGCCTTTGTTTTCATGTTTCTTTTATGCTCTATTGATATTCCTATTGTCTAACATGTATTGTACTCCTCATGTTATTCCATGTGTACTCCCTTACTGGGCTTTATAGCTCACCCTTTTCTTATGCATGTCCTCAGGTTATCCCATATAATGATAAGTACGAGGGAATGTAGTGGTCATGTAAAAGAAGTTTTCAATAAAGTTGTTGTATTTCATTATTTAAGTTTTTATGTAATGATCATAAGACCCAAGGACACTAAACCTCTCGATCTTCTTTTTTGTATCAAGTGATGTTTTATGTAATGAATCATGTTTAAGTTGTAATAAAAAGCAGGGTTGTCATAGTTGGTATCATAGGATAGGTTTAGTTATTTTTTGGATTAGGAAAACCCTATTAAAGCCTTAGATACAAGACTAAGTATAATAAAAACATACCTAAGATTTGGTAAGTACTAAGTAAGTGGTTTATCAAACAAATACATACCTGTCTAGATATGAGTAGGTAGAGGCGGCTCTGGCACAGATGTATCCTAGGGGTAAAACCTGAAAACACTGCTTTGAGCTAGACTCGAAAGGGAACTGGTGCACAACAATGGGACTTACTGCACTCTTGGTTACGAAACTCCTGGGGGATATGTTTTGATAAATTCACAATCTTGGTATGAACCCTTATTAAGGGAAAAATGCCCCTAAGAATATATATTAGAAAGTAGATCATGAAAATCCTAGATTGAATCCTATAGACTCATGAGTTAACGAAATTAAAGTTTATTTATAAGTCATCAACTTTTGTCTTTGGATTACCCTTTATGTGTTACCCCTAACTTTTCTTTTATTCCAGCCAATGGCCAGTAATAGGAGGACTCGGGCTAACAACTGTTGTGAAGATCAGTGTGATGATTGTACTAATGAGATGTCCAATCCAATGGGAGCGGGAATCGCATACTTTGTCATGATTATCTCTTAGCTAACTCAAGTTTTGAATAGAAACATGGTTCAAGAAGAACGTTCAACCCCCCCTAAGAAAGAACAAGTCATTATCGAGAGCTTCATTAGACAAAGGCCTCCTACATTTAGTGGATCATCCGATCCCATGATCGCTGAACAATGGATCAACTCCATTGAAAAGATATTCTCCATCCTCCAATGTTCTGAACAAGAGAAGGTTCTCCTGGCGGCTTATCGTATGGAGGGTGATGCTGATCAATGGTGGACGTTGATCAAAAATACGAAGCCTGAGCAGGATATCAAGGCTTTGGAATGGAAGGAATTCCAGAAGATGTTTTTTGATAAATATTTTCCACGCACCCTCCATCTTAAGATGGAAAGGGACTTCATTTCCCTCAAGCAAAAAGATGATTAATTTGTGGGAGCGTACGAGGAAAACTTCACAAGACTTTCACGATACGCTTCCAGCTTTGTCATTACCCCCGAATGCAAGGTTTACCGCTTCTTTGGTGGGCTGAAGCCTCCCTTGCGGAAAGCATTAGAGATCCTTGACTTCGACAGCTATGAGGAAATTGTCTGATGTCCCCTCAAGGTCGAAATGGAGATTGAAGAATCACAGGGGTATCATGGGGACAAGAAGCTTATGGTGGACTTCAATGCTGGTGGTCTGATGGATAAATCAAACGACGCTAAAATGTTCCAGCACCTCACTTGCCAAGAGTGCGGAAAGAAACACCATGGAAATTGCCTTAAGGGGACAAGAAAATGCTTCAGGTGTAGAAGAGAAGGGCACCTAGCTATTAACTGTCGGCAAGAAGGACCCACGGCTTCGACAGAGGAGAGGAACACTCTGTTCGAACCTCAACGCATTTTTCAATGCTACAAATGCAAAGAACCGGGTCATTTTTCAAATCAGTGCCCTAATCCAAGGGTTATTGGAGGCAACCAACAACCTCCAAGACAGCAAGGAAGATCTTTTTCTATCACTTCTGCCGAAGTGAACCCCGACAACGAAGTGGTGACAGGTACGCTAGTTATTCATTCAAGAATAGAGAACGTACTTTTTGATTCAGGTTCTACGCATTCTTTTATATATCAAATTTTTAGTAGAACAATCCCAGCAACACCACAAATCATAGAAGTAACGATGTCGGTGAGTACGGAAAATGGGGCAATCATTACATCCCATGAATATAAGTCCTCCACTATTATAATATGTTGATTGAATTTCCAGGCAAACCTCATCATACTCCCATTGATGTAATTTGATGCAATTCTTGGCATGGATTGGCTTTCCTTATATAGAGCCAGCATAAATTGTCGGGAGAGGGAAATCACACTCCATATAGAGAATCGACCCCGATTCTTTACAAGTGTTAGGAGGAAGATGAATCTCTATTAGCCCCATCATCTCAAGCATGGATATTACTACCCTATGAGCACACGTATCTGGCTCAGATGATTGAGTCCAAGGAAGATACCATCCTTGAAGAAATACCTATTGTGAGGGAATTCGCTGATGTGTTTCCCGAGGAACTACCTGGTCTTCCTCCAAGAAGAGATGTTGAGTTCTCAATTGAACTTATTCTTGGGGCGCTACCAAAATTCAAGACTCCATATAGAATGGATGTTGTTGATCTTTAAGAGCTGAAGAAACAACTACAGGAGAATCTGGATAAAGGGTTTATATGCCCAAGTGCATCACCATGGGGTGCACCAGTCCTCTTCGTCAAGAAGAAGGATGGTTCAATGCGGCTTTGCATCGATTATCATGAACTTAACAAAATCAGGATAAAGATAAAGTATCCTCTACCACAAATTGATGACTTGTTCAATCAGTTGTGTGGATCACAATACTTCTCCAAGGTGGACTTGCAGTCGGGATATTATCAAGTAAGGGTGAAGAAGGAAGATGTCCCCAAGACTGCATTTCGTACAAGGTATGTGCACTATGAATTCATAGTAATGCCTTTCGGACTGACCAATGCTCCAAAAATATTCATGGACTTGATGAATAGATTCTTTAGAGTTACCTTGAAAAATTTGTCATAGTCTTTATGGATGATATTCTAATATACTCCAAAACCAAGGAGGACTATGAGGAGCATTTAAGAACTGTACTGGAGACTTTGCGTAAGTAGAAGCTCTATGAAAAGTACAGAAAGTGTGAGTTCTGGTTGAAGTAGGTCTCATTCTTGGGCCATATCATCACAAGCAATGGGATATCTATGGATCCCTCCAAAATAAATGCAATTGAGGGATGGTCGAGGCCAACATCGGTAACCGATATTCGTAGCTTCTTGGGGTTAGATGGATATTATCGACGATTTGTGAGAAATTTCTCACAATTGTCCAACCCTCTTCCCAAGATAACTCGAAAGGGAGTAATGTTTTCTTGGAGTGATGAATGCGATGAAATCTTCAAGGAGTTGAAAAGGAGGCTTATCACTGCACCCGTTCTAACTATACCCATAAGTGGGGAGCTTTTTGTGGTATTCAGTGATGCTTCAATGAAGGGATTAGGTTGTGTGCTGATGCAGAATGATAAAGTGATATCTTATGCCTCACGGCTGTTGAAAATCCATGAGCAAAACTATCCAACGCATGATCTGGATTTGGCGGCGGTGATCTTTGCCTTGAAAATATAGCGACATTATCTCTATGGAGAGAAATGTGAGATATATACTGACCACAAGAGTCTTAAATATATATTCACACAGAAAGAGCTTAATATGCGCCAGAGAAGATGGATAAATCTCATCAAGGATTATGACTGTTCAATACATTACCACCCTGGGAAAGTGAACAAGGTGGCGGATGCCCTAAGTATAAAGGATCCAGCGATTCTATCACTGATAAGAATTGAGAAGGATCCAATCTTCTTAGACTTGATAATGATTTATGTGGGAATCATAAAGAATGGAAAATCGTCAATCCTTTCACAAATTATTGTTCAACCATATCTTTTGGAAAGGTTAAAGTATTCTCAAAAGGATGATGTGGGAATTCAAGAAAAGGTGGAAGCTATCAAAACGGAAAATCCTCAGAGTTTAATGTTAATGAAGAAGTAATTGTCCGGTTTGGGAAAAGACAATGTGTTCCATTATGTCAGGAGCTGAAGAAGGAACTTTTGGATGATGCACATAGTTCAAATTTATCTATTCACCCAGGGAGCACAAAGATGTATCGAGATCTCTGAGAAAACTTTTGGTGGGATAATATGAAGAAGGAGATCGCTGAATATACATCAATGTGCCTAGTGTGTCAGCAAGTGAAGGAAGATAGGCAGAAGTCAAAGGGGATGATGCAACCATTGCCCATACCAGAATGGAAATGGGAGAACATCACCATGGACTTTGTCACTGGACTTCCAAGGACATCCAAAGGCAACAATGCAATCTTGGTTTTTGTGGATCGTCTTACAAAGACTGCACACTTCATTGCTATTCGAGAGGATTTATCTTTGGATCAACTGGCACAGATATATATCAGGGATGTGGTACGGTTGCATGGAGTACCACTATCTATTGTGTTTGACCAAGATCCAAGATTCACCTCTATGTTTTGGAAGAGTCTTCAACATGCTCTAAATACTGAACTGAACTTCATTACGGCCTATCATCCTCAAACTGATGGCCAATACGAGCGGACTATCCAAAAACTTGAGGATATGTTGATAGAGTTCTCAATGTACTTTAATGGAGGATGGGATCAACATCTTCCTCTGGTTGTGTTCTCATATAATAACAGTTTCCACTCGAGCATCCAAATGGCACCATATGAAGCCCTATATGGGAAAAGCTGTAGAACACTGGCATGATGGGATGAGGTCGGTGGACGGTAGCTGCTTGGACCAGAAATGGTCGAAGAAATGGTAGAGAAGGTGAAAACCATTCAGCAGCATATCAAGGAATCCCAGAGTCGACAGAAGTGTTATAAAGATAATCATCGACGAGACCTTGAGTTTAAAGTTGGATACATGGTGTTTTTACACATATCTCTGTGGAATAAGGTCATGAGGTTTGAAAAGAAAGGGAAGTTAATTCCAAGGTACATCGGCCCCTTAGAGATTCTTGATCGTGTTGGGGTTGTGGCCTATCGAGTAGCACTTCCACCTACTATGGCCAAGGTACATGATGTCTTTCATGTATCCCTCTTAAGGAAGTACATACCGGACCCTTCACATGTACTCTCTTCTGAGGTAGTACAATTGGAAGATTTTCTTTCTTATGAGGAGAAACCAGTACAGATCTTAGATTGTAGAGAAAAATTTCTACGAAATAGGATAATTCCCCTCGTCAAGGTATTGTGGAGAAACCAAAAGTTTAAAGAAGCGACTTGGGAATTGGAGGATATGATGAAGCTGGGTTACCCACATTTGTTTTAGTGTGGGAAAAGGAAAATTTCGAGGGTGAAATTTCTTAAGGGGCGAATATTGTAACGACCCAAAGATTCATTAATGGAAAATCCCCCTTGATCTAGTTAAATGTCTCTTTATAAAAAATGTTTTTATAAGATGTCAACTTCTTTGGTTTTATGTTATGATTTTTTACCATTGTTAATATAGCTGTTGAATAGTGATCACATGATTAGTATAAATATAAGGCATTAACGAACCCAATTTTACTCATACAAAGGAAGTGATGGCCTCATGCAGTAGAATTTCCCCATACAAAGCCCATTTGTTAGAGCTCGGAAAATAGGTGGCGTCTTTGGGCTTCGCCATTGACCAAGCCCAAGATGAGCTTCATTATGTCAAGCTCTAATGTGACCGTCTATGGGAAAATTGGAAGTTGATTGAAATTACCACTCGAGCGATGTTATCCGAGCCACCCCAAGAGTCTGTCACCATCGCACACCTTACCCTTAGGTCTTATGCGGCTGTTTTAAGGGGTTATGTAACAAATAAGTAGTACTATGTTCATGTAAATTATTTTTGTATATAATAATGAATATAATTTCTAGTCATTTTTGATACATTGTAATTAGTTTTTAAAGTACAAATGGTGTTTTTAGTTATTATTTAACTAAGAAATCTATTTTATGAAATTAAGGGATTTTTGAAATAAATAATATTCTAATAAAATAATAATATTTTTATTAAATTAATTTAATATAAATGATCTTATAAATTTATGAATGCAATTAATATGTTATATTAAGGTTTGAAATCTATTTCCGTCAAAACCCGTGAATTTTTTATAAATGTTGGTTTTTATTTTAAAAGTAAAAATTAATATATTTAGAAATTGTTTTAGATAAAATAAATAACTTTTTTTGGAATCAGGACGTCAAAATTATCCAATGGTGAATTTTTCATAATTTTCTGATATTGTCTAATTTTTGGGTAAAAATTAAATATCGTTTAAATATATAATGTGTTTTATGACATCATAATGACCCAATGGTGATGTAATAAAATACTATAATACTTATTTTCGGCCAATATATGTCTTACCATTAAAATAAAGTGATTTTGGGTTTGTTTGACTTACTTTTCAAAGCATTAATGAACCCCTCAATACATATTCAACACTTTGCCTTTTTAAATTAATTTCCATGGGAGTGTGACTCACCTCCACATAAGAAACCTTATTATTTTAATAATTTCGGACCTTGGACTTGTAAAATATAGTTTTTCTGTTTCCTTTTCCAAAAACCATGGGCAAAAACCATGGTTTGGTTTGTGGTTTGGATTAGTTTAATATAAGGGGTCCCAGACCTAAATAATAATGAATTCTCTCACCTTTTCTATATAAACCCACCCAAGCTCCCACTTCCTCCTCATTAAAATCCTTTGGAGTTCGTCCAACCTCTGACCTACTCTCTCTAGAATCCTCCCAAGGTTCCCCAAGCTCCCAAGAAGCTTCTCACAAGCCTCTCTCTAGCCTTTGGAAGCACACTTCCAAGTCAGGGTTTTTTCTTCCTTTCTCATTTTTGTCAATTTTCTTTAGGTTGTATTTCCATTTTAATTTCAATTATGAATGTTGAGGTATGGTTTTTCACCTCCCCCATACTTCCCTCTTATTTTTTGAATGATGGTAGACCCCTTTATCTCTCATTAAATGTCTCCCATGTACACCCGTTACTATGATGAAATTCTGAAAGGAACTTCTCTCTCTTCTTTTACATTCAAGCAATACTTTTGTATCATGAATCTAAATTCCTTTTCAATTGTTGGGACATGTATATATATGACCTCCTTACTGTCCATTAGATGTAAATATGATGAGGAACCCCTTTCTCTCTCATCAACCATTTTTATGAATTCTTATGTCACGCCGTTACACTGCCGAAATCGCACCTATTTTCTAATCCAATGTCATTGTGTAGTGAATACCATGCCCATTTCTCCATCAAGGGTATTCACCATTATGCACATTTACTTATTGATTATAAAGTTTCATGTATTAATTCCATATTCCTTTATCGTGGAATAAATGATTATGTTTTATGAATCCATGTTTTATGATCCATGTGGCACACTTATGCATGAAATGAAATGTTTAAGAAGGGTGCGCCCTTATAGCGCTCCAATGCATTGGGTAAAGTATAGTATCATGATACATCATGTGCAATGAGTGTTGACTCATGTTAATTCATTTGCAACGAGGGTTTACTCGTGCTTCATGTGCAATGTGGGTTTACTCATGCTCCATGTGCAATGAGCCTTGGCTCATGCTAATTCAATGTTAAGTGTTGTTGCCACATTTCCATGTTATGATTATCATGCTTTATCATGCCTTTATGTTCATATTTATTTTATGCTCTATTGATATTCCTATTGTCTAACATGTATTGTACTCCTCATGTTATTCCATGTGTACTCCCTTACTGGGCTTTATAGCTCACCTTTTCTTATGCATGTCCTCAGGTTATCCCATGCAATGCAAGTACGAGGGAATGTAGTGGTCATGTAAATGATGTTTTCAATAAAGATGTTGTATTTCATGTTTTAAGTTTTTATGTAATTATCCTAAGCCCCAAAGACACTAAACCTCTCGATCTTCTTTGTTGTATCAAGTGATGTTTTATGTAATGAATCATGTTTAAGTTGTAATAAAAATCAAGGTTGTCATAGTTGGTATCAAAGGAGGAACCTAGCCTTAAGTGTGGTGCACTGCCTGGGTTGAGATGTAGGGACCACAACGAGGGTGTTGTGCTCTAAAGGGGGGGTGATTGTAACATCCCCAAATGATAAAGGGTTAAATGACTAAATGATAATACTCATGTCAACAAGGTGTACCTTCCTTTTCAGGAGCATGTCTGATTAAACTCCACAGTTAAACGTGATTGGCCTGGAGTAGTGATCAGGATGGGTGACCTTCTGGGATGTTTCCCAGGGTGTGTGTGAGTGAGGAAAAACACACTGGAAAGGACATGTGTTGGCCTGTGGGGACTTTCATTAGTAAGATGACCTGTTCAGGCATGTGGGTGGACCCTGGGGTGGGCCCCACGTGTCTGCGGGGGTAACTGAGGGTACCTGGTAGGCCAGGACCCGATGGCCATGTTAAGGCGGGGTGGTTGTTCTATCACCGGGACCCAGTTGTCACATCCACTTTATCCAGGATGTACACAACAAGGGTGTTTCAAACAAATTCTTTATGGTGCACATCCATCAGTTCAGGACGTGATGGTCTGTTTCCCTACATTCCCGCTTTCCAAAGGTGGGACGCATCCATTTCTTATTAAGGGGCGTTTTCTCTTTGATTGAAAGGGGATGATGGGATGTTTGTCTCTCCTTCTTGGGTTCCTCCTCGGTGATATTTACCTATTCTGAGTCTCCCTCATAGACTTAAGACATTTTTTGTGAAACTCTACCCAGTTCCATGTCTTCATGGATGCCCGTTAATTATGATGCTTTTTTCTGGACATTCTAAGGGGTCAAGTTAGGGTTGGAAACTTCGGTCTGAGGAGTATTCACGTTGGATATTGCTACCATGTTTGGACGCTGGAACACTGGTGTGTTAGGGTTTATTCCCCCTATGATAGGGATTTTTGAGGGTGCTAAATCCTGGGATTCAGATGTCAAATGTGGAGATTTTTATTCTATAGGAATGTCTCGAAGGTTTTCCTCTGATTCCCATATTTAACACATGGTATACCCCAAGTTTAACATCTAGAATATTCGAATCAGACTGATCATAACACTAATGGGAGTGGATCGAATTGTTGAATCCCAAGAGGGATCCCTGATTTCGAGGCTAAAACATGTTTAGTAAACTGATTACTGCAAGGAGTAGTGAGAAAGTGTTTGATATGATCTGACTGGGATGTGGCAGCCTACGTATGAATCAATATTGATATGGATTGTTGAGAGTGAATTGGGAGTGAGATAGACCTGACAAAAAGGTGATGATGATTTTGGGTTTGAGCCTCAGAGAGACATCCTATGTATCCCTGTGGTAGTGAATCAATGTCCATGTAGTTTGGCGGGTGATCGGACTCTTTTGGAGGCGACCCGTGAGAATGGATGCATGGATGGGGCTCGGTGGTAGTATCACCTCCATGATGGGGCATGAATTTCCCTAAAAACGTAGTCTCAAAGGAAAGACCAGGATGACACATGATTGATGGTATTGAACCTCAGGGAGGCTTCATTAGTATCTCCCTGGATGGGAATCAAAGTCTACATAGTTCAAGATGGGGTAAAGAATCTGGGTGTGTGAAGAGAAAAGAAACCTAATTACTTGCTAGGGCTTGCACATGGTATGCAAATCAACAGTTGGAATGGCACCCAGAAGTAGACTAAATGTGAGGGTCCCAACGAAGGGGACTATGACATCGTACCATCGATTGTGGACTACAATGGCTTATCGTTGGATGGGTTTGACAACGAATTACCGTTGGTTGGGAGATACAATAGCTTACCATTGGTTGGGATCGATAATATCTTACTACTGATTATAAGATCACAATAGCTTACCACTATATGAGGATAACAATGGCTTACCACTAGATAAGGATCACAATTGATTACCGTAGATTCATGACATAACAACTTACCTCTAATTGGGGAACACAATGTCCTACCATCGATTGGAATACACAATGACTAACTATCGATTGGGGAACACAAAGTCTTATCATCGATTGGGGTTTGATCTCAGGGGGCTTCTGACGCATGTTGTCAGGGAGACAATGATCAAATCACACGTGGTTCGAATGGGTACATGTTAACATCTTGCAAGAAGAATGGGGGACATACAGTTTAACTTCATGCAGGATGAAGGTGAACTGGCATGAAGGGGTCAGGACTAGTAGGTTTTGGGCTTGAACTTCAGGGATGCTTCCTATGTACCTTTCCTAAGAGACAAATATCAAAGATGGCATAGTTTCAAATGGTGGATAAATTTTAATGTCATGTGTGACGAAGGTTAACTGACATGAATGGGTCGGGAAAAGTATGTGTGGGGATTGAACCTCAGGAAGGCTTCTTACGTACCTTTCCTAGAAGACAAGTATCAAAGTCCACATGGTTAGGAAACGGGGATTTTATATTATACCACAGGGCCAGGAAGAATTCTATGGTAAATGCTGAATCTAAGACCTCGTGAGTCATGCTCATTGTGAGAAACAATAGGTAAAAGATACCTGAAAATTACATCACAAAAAGTTTGTATGCATGAATTGAAACAGGGCTTACTCATGGCTAGCATCATTATGAAAAAAATGTGAAAATAAGCATTGTCAGTGGCCCAGGGAGATGGATATTTGGACTTACTTTATGATGGGTGCCCGATGGTAAAAAATCCTAGAGGGAGAGGCATGGGGTAACGATGGTCCTTGTGCACATATATCCTCAAGTCATTGGCACTGAATAATAAAGGAGGAGCAAGAGTGCTTTCTACTTCAAGAACATCTAGTGGAATACACCAAGATTTTTTCCCTTCCCTATAGATAGATGTTGATCCAGCAAAGGAGATCTCATTCCATGTGAGGAGGATATCCCTCACATGGAGATGAGCGGGTGTGGAGAATGTCCTAGAAGGGGAACCCCTTGTATAATGCATTGGGAGAGGCCATAGTTTAATGTCATGGGATAAGGATGATGGAGCTCGGTAGTTCAACATCCTGCATATTTGACAATGCGAGCTCACTCTACACCATTAGGACTTACATAACTGGCATGCTTTAACCCTTGCTGAAGGGAAGGCACAAGCAATATTGTAGTGTTGGGGTGTTGTGGAGTGATCCATTGAGGGTCTCACATTATCCTGGCTATGGAAAGATGCAATATAAATTAGTGTACTTATACAAAGAAGCATGAGGATAAGAAATGCAATGTAAATCACTTCCAAGGGAACTTGAAATCACTTCATACTAATCTATAGGTCCATATGGGGTCAGGGATTTTGAATCAATTGGGTTTACAGGAAGGGACCTTGTGAATCTCTAGTGATACTTGTAGTTGGGGAGATTCAAAAAGGGGTAGGCTTAGTGATGTGGTGTATCGTAGCCTTGGAATAAGTCATGGGTGCATATGGAGGGTGCTTTTTGAAGTAGGAAGGACTTCATGGAGTAGGACATCATGAAGCAAGGGTACCATGAAAATCATATCACTATGAAGCAATGTGCTTCCTAAAGCACTGTGGCCAAGCCTTAGCATATGGTTCACATGTGCATGGTGGGTTCTTCGTAAAGCATGAGTTTTTTTCAAAGACTCGATCCCCATTGGGGATCTACTTCCTCAGTGATCTCACATATGCTTTGCAAAGGAAATCACTAGTTGAAGAGGTGTCGTATTTGAGCTAAAGGAAGGGTATATTGCAATGATCATGTACTTGGAAGAGCTCATTTTTCTCAATGATTTATAGATTTAGAGATCCTTATTGATTTTAGATATGAGGAGGTAAAAGGTCAAAGTATTATTCCATTAAGCTCAAGGGGAGCCCAGTATTTATATGTGAGGGGTGGCACGAAGCGGGGACCATTGGGTGAAAAGCCACGAGGTGAGCCACATTAGTCCATGGGTAGCATCATGTTCTTTATAAAAGTAGATCTAACTATCATCCCCTCCTCATCATGGAGCCCTCCTGGTATATCTTCATAGTGCTCGCGGAGGCCTCTATCAAGTTCCCCAGGATCATGGGGGTTGATTCGGCTCCCTCTGTTGTGAAATACTCCCAGTCAGTAATGTCATAACCACAGAGCCTCCCACCTCTTAACTCCATGAAGACAATAGAAGGACTTCAGCTTCATGTCAGTGGCGATGTTGTAGGCCACAACAAAAACCACAATGCTAAGGGGCTCCGCGGACAAGATTTGTGGGGAAGCCCCTATGTAATGGGTTCTGTCTTTGCATCCTTTTTTCATCACATATTATGACAAACAAATACCCATCCCCCCCCCCCAAACATGGATACAAGGATAAATGAGGTTCTATGTCTAAGGATAATTCTAAAAAAAATTATGTCCATCGCAAAGAAAGTTCACGAAGTAGGGTGGCGATGTGGGGAGGTGACGTGCGGGTTGGGAGTGCCACAAAGCTTACCGCGGCCAGATGCTCCGTGAAGAAAAGGGGTTAATCTCGTATAAATTAGGGAGGGTGAACACTCTTTTTTTCCTTTATTGTCTACACATTTGTGTTCCAGAGCTATCGATTGTAAAATCATTGCATGCTCTATGATCGTGCTTCACGACACGATCCTTTCAGATCTGTGGCGCACAACGTGTCTTTCGACCCTATGAGTGTGTGCTATGTGTCTTCTGTATGTGAGGTCATGGGATGGGATCCACGAACTCTCTTGAAAACTGATCTCCATGATTGTGCTTCATGATCATGCATCATGATTGTGCCTCGCGATCCATTACAAAATATCTAAAACATAAAGACTGAATGGCTCATGAGGAAGCAGCAAAGGGGGTCCTTGAAGATACATACCTAAGGAAAGAAATGGTGAATAACATGGGTATTAGAGAACACATACACAGTCATTCGTACCTTGAGTCGCTAGTGGTGCGGTAGTCAGAGGTTCATAAGAAATACTCATACTGAAAAAGGTTGCCTCTATGTGGCTTCGGTCTCTGGGATGGTATTTTAATTCCTGAAGCGAGTAGGGATGATCCTGCTTACTGGTTAAAATGTACATTGTGCCCTGCCCGTGGTTTAGGGTGGATGACATACATATTTGGGAGTATTTCACACCTATAAAAACTGATTGTTTATACAACCATGTGAATAACATTGATTGGAATAATATACAACCAGTGTTATATCCCTTGTTGCACCACACCATTATAAAGACAGCCCTGGGGAACTCGTAGAAGGGGTGGAATGATGAGTGGTATTTTAACTAGGGTGGAAATTTCATAGATTACTCGGAATGGGCCTATCAGTTAGTCACCTTATACGAGTATTTTCGGGAAGAGATGAGGCTAGCGGGCCTATATGAGGTGGCTTGGTCTTCCCAATTTTGTATCTACCAGCCGAATCAGCTGATTCTAGAGTTTTAGAGCAGGTGGTCTTCAAGGACCAGTACCTTTACTCCTCACCATGGGGAGGTTGGTACCATCCTCTAGGACTTTCACCAAATCTCTTTTTTCTCCAGATAAGGGGGGAAATGTATGACGAGTTTCTCGCTACTACGAACACATAGGGGGACCCAGACCAGATCTTTCCATTTTCAAAGGCATTGATAGACCTCGTTTCGTGGGAGGACAAGCAGTTAGTGAGGGAAGATCCCCTTTAAAATGTGCTTCAATAAATTCCTAAATTCCCCTGAAGATAGAAATTTTCCCGTAAGGCCTTGAACCTATCTGAAGGGAGTTCAATGATGAAAGGAGCACTCATATTGGAGACATCTGGAGGAAAGATAGTGGAAGACATGTGGATTCAGTGAAATTACTGAAAAGAAACTTCTGGTTTGGTTGGAAACATTCATTTTTACAGTTATCTATGGATGGATCCTTATAGTGAGGGACTAAAACATGGGTGTTTTCCCGAGCATGTTTGTCAGGGCATCAAGGTTGGTGACATGGGAGCGATTAAACCATGTAATCCCAATGATTACTAAGATGTATAAGGTTTTGTGGCACATAAACTTAGGGGAGTAGCCAAAAAGGATATGTGGTACATTACATATTCTGTATGGGTGGATAACCGTGAATTTTAGGGGAATATACAAATATCTAAACCCTATTTCCCCTCCAAGATCAGACTTCTGACTGTCCATTCAGTGTGCAGTGGGGAGTTGTCTCACAAAGATAACCTTGTTGTTGGTGTTGAACCAAGTATGGAAGGCGGACAAGTTCTACTTCCTCCCATTCCCATTTCCAACAACTGTTTTCACTGATGATGGCTGAGGAACTTAAGAACATTGTTTTTAACTCTTTGCCTTTTGGGGTGGAGTATTGGTGGTGATAGTTGACTGCGAGCCTCTCTACGAGCCATACACCCCGCACAATTTTGTGAGGTAGTTCTGGTGCATGCAGCTTCTGACCCCTTGGATCTACTTGGTGGTGTGCTATGAGGATCACTCGTATGTGATGAGGAAGATATATCTCTTATTCATAGAGGTGGATGGGATGATGAGAAATGAGCTACCACCACATACATATTTCTACGGGCTAGTGAAGGAGTACACCATGATCTAGGAAGAAGAATTCATAGGGGTAATGGTAAAGCAGCAGACTATTCGTGCCAGTGAAGGGGTTCCTCCTCAACCTCGAGGTCAAGGCCGGAAGGTGATGAGTATGTCATGTGGTGGAAGTGTT
This sequence comes from Viscum album, assembly GCA_963277665.1. Lineage (NCBI taxonomy): Eukaryota > Viridiplantae > Streptophyta > Magnoliopsida > Santalales > Viscaceae > Viscum > Viscum album. The sequence continues at coordinate 1,915,668,707 of OY728148.1, read as the reverse complement.
GCAGGGTTGTTCAAACACCCATCGATCAAGAGGAAGGCACCAGCGGTAGACCCGAGGGTACTATAGGAGTAGGGTTATCTGGGGGGAGGCCGCCCAGGGGGTTCTGTAGAATACCCACCCATGCTCCAGGGATGCAGCTGCACCACATAGACATGCCTAAGAACGTTGTGTTCCAATATGCTTGGGATATATAGGATGTCAACAAATAATTATCAACTCATAAAAGATGTGGGAACATTTGAATCGTCACGAGATGTATTTTGGGGGATTGATCCTATCAGGGTTGGATTTGCGATATCCCAGGTAGAGGGGGAGTAGTACCTTGCTAGGATGGGGGACTTTGTTCACTCCCGGGGTGCTCAGTTCCCAATCACCGATCATGTGATGGTGCTGCTTGATCGAACAATACCTCATTAGTTGTTGGACACCAAATTGTAGAAGGTATAACCTATACTGGAAGAATCATATGATTCTTCATGGGGTGAGGAAGCCAGTGGAGGGAGCCCCCTTGAGGTGGGTGAGGTCGGCAACTCAGACCCAGAGTTGGAAGAGTTTGCAGAGGCCCTTGAGGTAAACAGTAAACAACTCCCCCGTATACTCCACCTGGTTATTTTAGGACTTCTCAACTAACATATAACATGTTCATAAGGGCCTCATACACAAAACACTCTCCCACTAGATAGTAGATACAGGTACACGAACATTGAGATATGCGCCCGCATCTACGGTGATTACAATGACCAGCGAGCCATGAAACTCAGGATGGTCCTCTCGAAGCCTTTGGACATCTAAAAAATATATAGAGTGCCATGCCTCAACGTTTTGATTGCAATAACTCATGAGAGTGACCAACTATATGATCTCTATATGTCGTTTTCATAGAATTCATAATTTTCATCTATGGATCAGGTTAAATGATGTCCATGCACTTTTTGTATGCACATTTATTCAAACGGTGTGGGACACCTTGGTGAAGTTGGTAAGAGGTCCTGGAACTACCTTTCTTAGGGTAACATTTTAGTCATGGATGCGGACGTCAAAACCGACCATGTCACAACACTCTCGATCACTGGTTGGACTATCAGTATTACCGGTCCTAAAATCATTGAGGTGGATTCTGAAAATTAGGATCAATAGAACGACATGGGTCCTGACCTACCCAATAAGAAACCAGATGAAGATCCTGCTAATGAGTTCTTGGAGGCGTTCCTGAACCCACCGACACAACGGATCGGGATGAGATTACTTCAAATGGAAGATATTGAAAAATCATCCATCGTTAGTCATGCAATTTTATCATGCACTTCATCATGGAGACCCCTAAAGAGAAATGGATAGAAAATATGGGGAGGCTTCATTCCCAGCTACAAAAACTGTTCACTGGAGCGGTTTATGCCTACATTCCTCACATGCTCATCCGAAATTTCATGGTGGAGATGATTCCATATCATGATCGGAGCCTTGGTGTGTGATGGAAATAGTGGAAATCAGTGAATATCCAGAGGACCCGTGAGGACGAAAGTGAGGTTCAACAGTTTTTGGAATGAGAAAATGATAATTATTCATTCCTCAATGAACAATTTGGGCTCATGTCTCACCTAAATTCCCAGTTGGAAGAGGGTGAAGAATTGATCAAGATATCCTCTCAAGAGATAGCAATCATCCAGACCGACGAGGAGAGGGCATAGATAGCATCTAATTAAATATTCCCCATCACTTTTGAGGATTATCAAGAGCTAAACTAGTGACAGTTGATCATTGAAGCCACAAGACAGAGAGTGGCGGAGCTGAAACGCTCTATTAAAGAGGTCAACTCATCCATGGGATGGGTTAATCATTTGGTGTTATAATGAGTGTAAGATTTTAAACATAAATTAATTCTTGGATTGTTTATGATGGCTACAGGCATGAGTTCCATTCTATGTTTTAGTTTACTACATTACCATCACATACATGAAATATCTGTTGATTAATCCCTAAGATCATATTAGTCATAGTCGAGGTGAGGAACAAGGGATAACTACTTCATTATTCCATCCATATATGAGATTGTCAAACATGCTTCAGTCATCTATGTTTAGAACAACCAATCTAAATATCCATGAAAAAAGAGGGATGCCTGACTGGGGGATGAAGTTCTTAGAACATCTGAATTCTCATTTTATTAGTTTTCTCTATTGCATGAGAGGGGTAATTCCATGGGTGTTAAAATAATTCTGAATAGAGGGGACTGGATGGTATGAGTTACTATACCACAAATTTGGAACATTTTAAAGATGGTGTGATATTGAAGTATAACTATTGACCAGGTTTGAAACATAGAATCCTTATTGTTTTATCCTAAAATAGGGATAAAAAATGAGGGTTGACTACTGAACATGTTTGAAACACAGGACCATCCTCACTATGTCATCCATAGTCTTTCGAAATGTTTTCCAAGGACAGTAGGCGATACATAGTCTGAGAATCTGCACTATTAAGGGGTTCCTTTGGCATGTGAAAGGGGACATGGGTCCGAATAAAGGGAACATCAATAGTGGAGTGGTGGAGTGCTGGGTTTTTCGAACCGATTCCAATACTCTTGAAATTATGACACTATGGTGGAAACAAATTAAGTGAGCGCATAGGTCTGATCAGGAATCATACCTACTCCCATACAGGACCTCTCTAGTGAGGACCTAGAACAAATTGCAGTTTCATTTCATACCAATGAAGACGATATACAAGTAGTTTAACATTTTATGGTTAGGAAAATGAAACATACATGGGTTGGGTCTTTGGAGAGGTTCCTAGATTTTACTATGTATCTTGTAAGGATGGGAATAAATCCAAACAAAGTTCTGGAGAAAATTGTGGTTAGAAACATACACTGGTTGAGAAAATCCTCTCTGATGAGGAGGATGATGCATATGATACTTAACATGGGGCATCCTGAATTTATTCAGGGTAGAATCGCAGTTCAATGTCATTTTCCAAGGATATGTGGACTCGTGTAGTTTAACATCATACGATAGGACAGAGAGTAAATGGGTATTTCCAAAAAGGGGAGTACATGATGTGGTAGCTATAATCCCGACGTGAATGACGACATAATGAGTTTGCACCACACCACATATCCTCTGGGGAAGTTCTTAGGTCAATGGACCAATACTGAAAGTTTTTCTCGGCTGGAGGAAAAGTGAGTGGGCGTTCCTATACATCCCATCATGATTGGGATGAAGTCCCATGTAATTATAGGATTACTTTTTAAAGTTATGTGGGATGAGTGAACATGCATGGCACAAATGTACTGGTACATGCCCAACCAAAAATATTAACACTACATGGTCCGTTCTAGAAGTTCTAAACAAGGAGTAGGGATGGGAAATTCCTTATTGTGCTAGGGTGTAAAACTGAGTTTGTTGGAATTCAACTTGAACATAAGGGAGTGGAATGATATGAGTCATAACTCTTGAGATCGGGATCAAAGTTATGGTGGCATGATGACAAAAGATAAATGTTGACCATGTTCAAACACATCATCTGTTTTGTGTTATCCTGGCATGGGGATAGGGAAATGATGGTTGACCTCTTACCATGTTCGAAACACGGGACCTATCACAAATTTCATCTGATATTTTCAAGGGCATTGGTCCAAGAGGGTAGTTTAGCCAATGTGGCATGAGACCATGCCGTAAAGGGGCTCCCTTTATGATTTGGAAGATAATGTGGATCCAAATAAAGGTCTTTTGATGCATGGACATTAACCAAGGGGGTGTTTATATGAACATTTCACAACAAGGACTCTTTTTCACACCGCATTTGAGTACGCCAATGAGACATGTTAGATAGAGAATGGTGAATACCTTTCCATAGAAAACGGTTCTAGGGTCACACACTCCTAACAAAATGTTGTAGAGAAGACCATTAAGAGAGGACTAGGTTTGATGGACTATGCATGGGGCGGCGAAGAAGCCAAACTTAACAATTTGTTCCCATAGTGAGATCTATGTTTAGGGTCCTAGAACTCTGACCGAGCAGGGAATAGATAATGGATAAAAATTGTGTGCTTGACATGAAAACTATTGTGGATGGGGACTTAATCCCACACCACATGCTCCCAAAGGTGTTCGGTCCAAGGGGCCAAAAAAAAGTAAACCATATTTAAGATTCCTGTGGCTGGACCCATTGACCGGATTTTAGGGAATTCCTACATATCACATTAGGATGGGAATCAAGAAATATGTATTTATAGCTCTCTTCTGGAAGGGTATCAATGCTGGGACAATATAGTCATTTGGGTCTGGCCCACACATCAAAGGAATCAGCTTTTGGTAGATCTTGTGTGTTCTTTAGGATTGACGTATGTGAATTTTTTTTTGAAGCAACAAGCCTAACATGGAGGATCCAAGCATCACTATAGGAATCAATCCATATGATGGTGTGTACAAATGGTATAGTAGATGACCACTACCAAAGAATATGTTCCCTTGAGTGAGGACATCAGAATGCAGTGTCGTTTTTAGTCGTACGGCTAGGAAGATAATGGCATAGTTTAGGGTTGTTTAATAGAACCAACCCCTTCATTTTAATGAATTTCTTTAAAGATGTAACCTTTTAATGTCATGTGAGTCTAAAAAAATGTTTACTATCATATAGATTGGACACATACAAGAGAAACAAGGTTTTAGGGATGAATGTGCATAGCGTGATAAATTATACCTCATGTGAATGAGGACGAGGTCCACACCACACCACACGCAATTCCAGGGAAGAAACATCAAGAAAAGGGGAAAAAGGTCATAGAATATGGGGCTGGAACCATGGTTGAAACATCTTGGTGTTCATATGTATCCCATGAGGATGGGAATCCAGCCATTCATAGTTATGAGGGTATTGTTTAACATCATGTAGGACAAGAGACATGAGGGACTAGCTCTTATAAGGGGAGTACATGGTGATGCTATTATAATCCCATGCGAATGAGGACATAATTCTACACATTCCAAAACACACAATCCAATGAATGTCAGTTCCAAAAGGCCAAATAGAAAATGTAATTAGTAGGACCTGAGCTAAACCCAAAGACAAAATTCCATGGCATTCCTAAATATCTCATGAGGATAGAAATCAACCCATACGTAGTTATGAGGGTGGAATTTAACATCATTTAGGACAAGGATGTATAGAGATATTTGATTAAGGTCATAGATATCAGACCACAGATAATTGAGAATCTTCCAAATGGGCACAAACCTTCACCAAATCCCTAATCCCACATGAGATACGCTCAATGAGGGAAACAAGTGAGGAGAAGGTATTTGCAACACATAGAATATACGCAAATGGGAAATTGGTACAGAGCATTGAATGACACTTCACTGGGGATTTTTCCTCCTAATGTGAAAATGCGCACTAAGGGATAATACCCATAGTGTTGAAATTCTATTTGCACATGATGGAGTAGACCAGGATGTGAATTATGAAATCGAATTTAGGGCTTGATGGGGTGGCACGATGATTGAAGATAACTGTTGACCGTGTTTAAAACACAAAATCCATATAATGTGACCAAAAAGGGAACAAGTAATGCATGTCAACCACATCCCATATTCAAAAAGCAGGACTTGTATCAATTTTTCATTCGAGATCTTCAAGGGTGTTAGCCCGAAATGATAGGATACACCTTAGGAAGAGTAACTGTACCATATGAGGGTACTTTTATATGAGAAATTTAATGAAAGAACAAATAAATGAGAACATGAAGCCTAAGAATGGGTGGAAAATCTCTATGTAGAATCCAACACTCAAGGTCCTGAACCAGAGTGCTCCTAGGAACATAAGTGAACTTCCAAAAAGGACTAAGGGGACCAACTCAAGAGTAGCAAACTTGAAAAGATGAATATAGATCAGGGGGAGGAAGACATCTTAGGAGGGAGAAGTAATTTCCATGTCTGTTACAAACCCGATTTGAATAAGGACTAAAACCCATACCATACTGCATACCCCTCCTCTAGAAGAATTAAGGTCAGGGGCTGGAAATATGATGAGGTTTCTATGAGACAGGGATGAGCCCGAAGACTAAACGTCTGGGTGGTCTTATGTATCCCATGAGGATAGGAATGAAGCCACATGTATTTCTAGAAAATGTTTTTAATTTTTACATCAAGAAATAAGGAAGAAGATAAGAAGGGGGATCTCGATGTGGAATGTGTATCTCATGGAGAATAACTCGATGCTGATGAGGGGATAAAACCATATACACCACACTATGAATAATTCATTAAGTTTATTCTAGAAAAAATGTCGACAGAATGAATAAATGAATCTGGGATCGACCTGATGTCCAAATGTCTGGGTTTTCCTACATTTCCCATGAGGATGGGAATCAATACAATTGTAGTTGTAGGACATGCTGTGTAGTTTAACTTCATGAAATAAGTACATGGTAGATCGTTGTTTATGGACATAGAGATGGGGCTATAGATGCCCAGTTTAATGACATGTGCGTGGGATAAGTGTTGGAAAGGGTAGATCATCGCAACTTCCATGTGGGGTACCACAGAATAGACACAATGATTAGGGATATCTGCTGAACATGTTTGCAAAAAAATATTTTTATCGTTTCGTAGAATTTAAATACAAATGATAATTGACTGATAACCATATTATCAATGCAGTACATTATCAATTTATCATCCAAAGTCCTCAGGGATGTGGGCCCGAGATGGAAGGGGATGCCTGGGGCCTACCATCCATGTCGTTCGGTTGTTTCATTGGATGGGAAGGTAGGTGGGAACCCAAATGATGGGATGCGCAGAGCATGGTGGGACATAATAAATTTACCGTCTTGTGGAATGGATGAAAAAATCAGTGTTGTCTCAAGAGGATGTATGTGGTGTGGAAGAAATAGCCCGATGAGAACGAGGGAAAAGATTCCAAACCACACCGAACAATCCTAAGTGAGAAATTGGATCTAGGGACCGAAAATGTTGAGGGATATGAGGTTGGGCCATAGATGGAAGGTTCCATCCAGTTTTTAGTTTATTGTCATGCAGTAAGAGTTCTTAATGGTTTTACATTCTTCAGTTCGGACTGATCATGTAGTTTATAGTCATGCAGTGAGTATAGTGGTGAACTTAATTTAAAGTCATAGAGCTTGGAACAAGATCATGTGACCCTTTATAGGGGGTGTGAACTTACCAAAACTCATAATCCCACATGAGAAATTTTTGGTGTGGGAAACTAGGAATGATATCAGGTTCGACCTAGCATATAAGGAAATGATAATAATGGAAAGAGATCGGGTGGGGTCAATCCCACCTAGACCAATATCCTTTCTTTAGGAATTATGAAATTCAAAATATTGTGGGAAAAAAATCATGGAACCCAATATTAGGGACATATAGATATGGTGACAACGATTGAGGATGATTTTTGACCATGTATGAATCCCAGGCCCCACATCGTGTGACCTGAAATGGGAACAAAAAATGAGTGTCAACCACTGACCATATTTGAAATGTGGGACTTTTATCAAAATATCATCTATAATTATTGCGGATGTTGGCATGAAATGGTAGGAGAGTCCTATGGCCAAGAATCCATGTCCTTCATGGGTCCTTTTGAATGTTAATGTTAATGGATTCCCAAATGATTGGAAGGCTTGAATCGCAATGGTACCCATGAAACTTAATGTCTTGTGGTAAGGACAATGATTAGTGATGGACTTTGAGGAGGGGAACACAAGGTGTGATCATGATAAACTCTGCATGAATGAGAACATAAACCCGCACTACACCATGCGTTTTGGGAGGTATCTGGGATGAGCTCCCAAACCAAAGGGGATATATTGGGGTTTGGGGCTAGACCTATGAATGAAATATGAGGACATTCCAACGTGTCCCATAAGGATGAGAATCAAGCCGTATGTAGTTCTGAAAGGTCCAAGAAATTTAACATCATGCAGTGAGGATGTGGGAGGATAGAAGAACGGGAGGGGAACATGGTGCAACTATCGTAAAATTGGCACCAATGCGACCAAAAAAGTTTACCCAATTCCATGTACAATCTTACAAGAGAACTAAACCCATAGGGGTAGTCAAAGAGAAGAATTTTTAGGGGATGGACTCTAATATGAAGATTTCAAGCATTTTTTACGTATCCTATGAGGGTTGGAATCAAGTCATACAATGTTCTAAAAAATGTAGTGCAATTTACTATCATGCAGAAAGGATGTGGGATAGTTTAAGGTCATATATGACCAAATTCAGTTTGATGTCCTAGAAGATGACATAAAGTTTAATGTTAAGAGGTAAATAATAGATTAAGATCATGTAGGACCATATAGATCTTAGTTTGTGGTCATAGAGCATATACCTCTTTATATTTTATCATCACGTGGGACAACAAAGTAGTTTAATGCCATGTAGGACATAACTGTTTAAGGCCATGAAGGACCAGTCATTCCCATGAAAAGGATTTATTGATAAATTTGGCATGGGTTGGAGGAGTAATACGCTCACTTTCCCTTATAATAATGGAGTTCATTACATTTGGGGTAGACATTGTGAATGATGTATAGTCCTTCCCATTTGGGCTCTAATTTTTGTGGTTTCCTTCTAGGTATAATTTTTTTTCTCATGTCCAACACCATGTCGCATTCTAAGAAAGAGAGGAGGTGAACATTCATTTTAAAATCTCGAGCTATCTTATTCTGATGCCTCTCCAGATTGTGAAGGGCACAAAAATTTCCCCATCAATAGATTCTATCTCATACAGATGAATTTCGGCCTCTTTTTCTAGTGTCTGTTGATCATAGACTATTGGGCTCAATGAAGGCAACTAAATTTACATGGGTCAGACTGCCCCCGTTCCGTACACCATAGAATATGGAGTCACCTGAGAGGAATTTTCAGTTGTTATTCAATAGTCCTAGAGATCATTGGAGAGCATGTCTGAAAAACTCCTCTTGTCTGAACCAAACATATTCTGTAGGATGTTAGATATGGTTTTTAATGCCTCAATCTACCCATTATCCTATGCGTGATAACATGAGGTATGATTTGAATGAATGTTGTACTTAGCATACAATTTCTTCAAATCGGCTGTCTGGAATATGGTTCCATTATCGGTGAGGATAGCATGTTGCACTCAAAATCATTAGATGATGTTGGAGATCATAAATTCAATGATAGAATGGGAATTGAACTCTTTAATATGAATTGCTTCTTCCCAATTGGATATTAAATTTGTTGTGGTTAGGATGAACATGCACTAACGAGATATCATCGGTGGTTATGGTCCCATGATGTTTAGTCCCCATACCACAAAGTGCCAAGATTACATTGTAGTGTGGAGAGGCTCTGGAGGAATATGACACACACTAGAATGTATTTAGAACACATGTATCCTCTTAAAAAAATAGATAAAGTCACGGATCATGAAGGGCTATAAGTACCAAAACGTCCAACTCTAGTGATATAGTTTCAGCCCAGTCTGATGAGCCTCGCAGGAAACAACATGAACCTCCTACAAGACCTGAGGAATCACAGCCCCTTGAATGGAACAGAATATAACCCCATCAGAACCATGTTTCTAAAGGATCTATTCATGACTGCAACCACTATAGAGAGTAAACTATATTGTGCAGTGTCGTATTCGCTCATTCCCAGCTTGATCTAGTGGGATATTTCCACGCAAGAGATACTCAACAAAGGGGGCCCTCCAATCGTGAGTTGCTTACAAATCTATTGTAGGGTGACATGGGGGTACCGACAAGGAGGTCATGGCTGTAATATGGATTTCATGTGGTCTATCATCGCCATCCAAAGGAATGGAAGTTATAACTCTATGGTGAACCGTATTAATAATAAAATCATACGGTTTATGTTCCAGAAGAGATGTAGCCATGCTGGGAAATGTGCCTTCTCTATCGTTCAGTAAATTAGGTACATGAGTAACCTCTGGCCTAGAAGATAACTGGGCTATAAAATTGATGTTATGTTCCAATATTTCTAGGTGCTCTATCATTATGACAACGTAGTAACCATTGACCTACATGGTGACCATTTGGAGTCCCCCTTCACATGTTAGTGGGGAAAATCAATCTCTAGGGCCAGCTCGAGACCCGTGATTAGAGCCTGGTACTCTTCCTCGTTATTGGTGTAGCCTTATGACAATAAGAATGAATATAAAAGAACATATAGTGTCGTATTGATGAATATGATACTAAGTCCCACCCTACTGAGCCTGGAATAATTGAGTCTTATACCTATAGGGCTTTAAAAAGTGCCATTAATGTGCATTTGACAACACGGAGCATCTCAGTCTACAGATATGATTGCATCATCCAGAAAATAAATTTCCATAGACTTGTTATCGGTTGTTGGATGGGAAACAAGGAATTCTACCAATGCCTTCCCCTTAATAGAATTTTGGGGGAAAACCTGATGTCAAACTGGTGGAGGATCATTTCCCACTGAACTAGACATCCTGTCAACATATGTTTGTTATGGATGTACTTCAACGGATCCCCTTAGGACAGTATCTATATATCATGGTGATGCAATTAATGTTACAATTTTTGTACCGTGAATACTAATGCAAGGTATCTCTTTGCAATAGAGGGATATTTTGTCTCTATATCAAGAAGCATGCGACTGAGAATGTAAAAACTATTCTTTGTCCCTTCTTTGTTCTATTAGGCAGTAAGGGCGTCGAGGGATCATTACAGGGAGTTCAGGTAAAGGACCAGCGTCTTTCCAGAAACTAGTGGTATATGAACCGAAAGAGGTGACATGTACTTTTTTATTTCCTAGAAATATGTCTAACACTGATCATCCCAATGATAATAAACACCTTTACTCGTGATCCATGAAAAGGGCGTACAATTCCTAGCTAGATTCACACTAAATCGGTGTATATAGTCTATGTGGCCTTGAAAACCTCACCGGTTTTGGATGTTATTTGGGGGAGTCATATGAATTATTTCCTTGATCTTTCTCAGGTGGTTATCAATGCCCCTATCTGAAAATGAGGACGAGAAACTATCAAGAAGTGATCCCGAAGGAGCACTTCAATGGTTTCATCTTTAGATGGCGAGATTGGAGGGATTCAAACACTTTCTCAAGATCTTTGAGATGGCCCTGGTGTTGGTGATATTTGACCATGATATCAACCAAGTAGAATTCCACCAATGTCCCTATGATCAACTTAAATATGAGATGCATGACACACTATTAGGAGGAAAATTCATTCTTTAATCCTAGGGAATTACCTTGTAATAGAAAGTACCTTGTGGTTCCATGAATGATGTAGACACTTCATCCTCGGGGGCCATTAAAATTTGGTTATACTAGGAATACCCATCCATACATGATAGAGCATCAAATATAGCAACAGAATCAATCAATAGTTATGTCATGGGAAGTGGAAAGACATCCTTCGGGCAGTGACAATTGAGATACTGGAATTTGATGCAGACTCTGATCTATATATTATTCTTCTAAATGGTCATAATGTTGGCTATACATATGGGGTATTGTACCTCCTTGAAGAAATTGGATCTAATGTGCATATTAACATCATCCCCAACCATGGCACCATGAGAAGGATGCATCTTCCTAGGAGGTTATTTGAACCAATGGTGATTCGAAGGAATACCCATGTTGTGGACTGCCACATGAGGATATAGTGCTGCATCTCATCATAACTGTAGGAGAATACATCATGATGTTGCTTCAAGATGTCTATGTATCGATGTTTCTCTCTGACAGACATAGAGTCACTAATCAATGTGGGTTATAGATCTATTTCATTACCGAGATTCACCTGTACCAATTAATCAACTGTCATGGATACACCCTCCTTGAATGTCGGAGCTGACTCCTCTATATACTTTTGTTCACTTGTTGAGGATTTTTCCTCAGCGAGAAGAGATTCCTATGAGTCAACTGATCCTGATGGGAAGCGAGTGCCATCCTGAGTGGTTGGTAGACACTACATCGGGGGATTCCTCCACTGCAAAAACCCTAGCAATGAAATATATCAACATGATCCCATCTAGCCTTCAGACCGAGGGACCATGCTTGATGATATCAAATTAATTGTGGCATGTCATCTTGAGATAGTTTATCCTAGCCCTGAAAAACAAGTATGTATTCTATATTTCTATTTCCATGGGGCAGACATCTCGATACCTTATGAGAGTAGGGGTTTCTAGGATCACCCATGACTGATTTGTATAGGAATATGAGGTGATCTTCCGATGCCAATTCGACTTGGGAATGTTCTGCCCCCACATTAAATAGATGAAAAAATATTTCCCCAAATCTAGAGTTGTGGCCTCCAATCGATGAATCTAGAAGTCATACGCATCATCTAGACCTGTCCACAGGACGATCACAGATGTAGCGAGTTCGACCTCGCTAGCCTGAAGCTTCTTTTTTCTATTGTCTTGTAAAACCCCACATCCAGATAATAGGGTTCAAAAGTGGAAAATTTAGATGTATCACCTTCTATTATTCCTACTCAACAATTAATGGATTAATTTAAGAATTGGTAATTCGATGAAGGGACTGTAGTGTGCAAGTGCATCAATGGTATGGCCATAAATGCATTGTAAGTTGTCTCATGTGAGACGACCATGAACTCGGTGCTAGAAACTATACCACAGAAATGGGTCTTCAGGTGGATCTTGCTGATTGTTTTCTGATCTGTCCTATCATTACCATGAATCATCGGGTCATAGGGTCTCAGATCATCTTCAGACAACCCCATCTTTAAGAGCATCTTGGTTGGGATATGGTTGATCATAGATCATATATCAACAATACAGTGATGAACCTCCACTCCATTGAAGTGGAATATAATGTACAGTGGGAGGATATTCCACTGTATGGGAGAGACTTCATTTTATCTAGAAAAAGATATAATGTCTTGGATTTTTTCATGCTTAACTATCTCAAAATGGAATTCTTATGATGTTGATACATCTATCTAAAACTGGAGGGGGATTCTAAATGTATAGATGAGGGCTTCATGTATATACACCGATAAGATAATAACCTCATGGATAGAAAGCCTTGAAGTAATGATGGAGATATGATTAATAATATCATAATTTAATGCCAAGAATTAACTTCTGCTTATAAGAGGTCTTTCTGTGGTAGGGGGTACGGCATTCCCTTCTGTGTGAACTAGTGTCTAGCTAGAGCTGGGAATGTCCCATTCCTCTCTAATTGATTCATGTGGAGTGACTAATGGATGTGGGATAGATGAATAATGATGGTATGTAATAGAGCATGGATAATCATGGTGCGATCGGCATGGCTATGCCGGATCAATCAACACAAGTGGTAGTGAAGAAGGACCTTATGAAATCAGATGATAAGAATGCACGTGATGAGCTCTATTCTAGGTCCATTGTCTAGTTTTTGTGGCATGGACATCCTGGATGAAATTTCTGACTAAAACATTCTTATGACTTGCATAACCATGACCCCGTAGATGCTAGAGATGGATGAGGATGTTGGTAGGATCTGTTTGGCACTCCTCATCATCCAGAATCACAAAGGGGTTTACCAGCTCCACAGTATTAACTGAAGCGTAGCCTCAGTTGTCACTTGAAGAATCCTCCACCACTTCAAGGACCCTATGGTTAATCTTCATCTTTATAGGCATGTATACACTAAGAGTTCGAGATGATGATGGAATCTTTGGGGGGACTTTACTTCGCCTTAATTCACTGATGCTTACCCTTCTTGTAAGAGGGAGGCCTGGATGATGAAATAGAAGTAGTAGATGCGTATAACACAGAGGTTTCTAATGTCTCCGGACAATTCAAACATTCATGAATAATTCAATGTGCATATGAGACTACCTTATGATCCATCCAGTCATCATACTTTTAGGACCCATGGTTAGAAACTTGTTGCCACTCACCTACACTGTCAATGTTAATGTTGTGTTTTATGGACTTACATGCCAACTATTCTGGTGATGAATCCAATCTAACATTGTTTTTATCAACTCGGTCATGAATCCAAACTTTTAACACATATCATTGTTTGAGATTATGACCTCGAATCTAGTGATAGGGGTAGTAGTTAGGGAGATTGGTTAGGTCCTCCTCTTCAGGCCTCCTACATTCCAGCAATCGCAAGAGTCCCGGTTCTAAGTCGCTTCAAAAATTACTAGAGACCTAAACCTCTATGAATAATTAGGTCTGATTTCTGCTATCAAGAAGGTGGATCTGGGTGCATGGACCTAATGAGGGGTTAGATGAGCCTCCCGAGGAGGTGGAACCTGGTTATTTTGCCTTGGTGGTGGTGGCACGTTACGTGGGAGCTCTTGCTGATTCTGAGGCGGATTCTACTATGTCAGAGGCTGCGCCGGAGGTGGTGGGCCTCTACGAAGATATGGAGGTGGCTCCACCATTAATAACACAAATTACCTGTGGGCCTCTATTTTTCCAACACGGTGGGCTTGACCTTGATATCCCATCATGTGATAATTGTAGGAGGCAATGGACACGCCATTTTGGCCTACTGCAATGACTTTTCGATGTGTTAGGACTTATCAGATAAGTACCAGAATCCCACAAGGTAATTCTATGTAATAAGAGAGGGGTTTGGTTCAGGATTGACATTCCCTAGACACATTGTGATTAGCTTCTTCCGAGTTAGCGGTATGTCCATGGTGTCTATGAGTCCTTTCTATCAGGTGACAAATTTTGCGACTCACTCATCGAGACTCTATAGGCCCAAGAAAAGGTCTGAAATTCTCATCATCTGGGTTGTAGAGAGAAAATATTAAAGAATTTTCCTACAAAGATCTTCCCAACTGACTAATGGGCCACTGGGTAGCTGGCTATACTAGACAAATGCGAGCCCTTCGATTGTTTTACGAAACACCGAAGTGTAGTGGCCTCTTACGGCACTGGAGTCCCCCCAGCATGTGTCCACACCTCAAGATGAACTGATCCAGATTACACTACAGGAATACAATCCCATTGAAGGGTGTAAAATGGGGATATCAAAACCAAGGTGTGCTAGAATATCATCTTCCCATGAAAGACATGTCTTTCCGTTAGGCGGAATTGCCACCATTCAAGTATCTAATGCCTCAAGGTTGGAAATAAGTTCCATCATCTTGTCATTTGGGTGTGTATTTCTTCCCTATTGAGGGTCTCCAAACTCCAGTTCCTTTACAGGTTCTTCAACATGATAAAATGGTGTCATGGATCATGGAGCAGTAGGTGGGACGACCTGCGATGTGGCTAGTGTGACCTGAGCTGGGTCTCAGAGATCATCACGCCACTCAATGGAACTTGGGGAGGCGTATTGTGCCTTATTCCAAAAAATCTCTGACTTCTATCCTATATATGTTGGTAGGATGGTTTGGATTACCTGGAGCCAACTTACTAGGGGGAGTTGTTCCTTCCCATACAACCTCGGTCGAGGATCACCACAGTCTGGTCGCCGCTCCACAACTTGTTCCGCAAAGTGGTCAGCAACCATCTTATTATGTTCTGTGAGCTATTATCGCAACACTGCCTTTTTAGGATCATCTTCCACCTTCTAAATTGATCCATATGGGTCAGATGGTTTGAATTCCCAAAGAATATCATTGACCTTATAAGGATTCTGACCAATAGCTAATGACTTGGTAGGTACGGGAAGATGCAGTAAATTTCATTGCTCATGAGTGATCCATCTCAATGGATCCAATAAGTGTGGAACTACCTCAGGGTTAATCCCTCATCATGGAGTTATACCTAAATAAGACCCTCTACTAGATTGGCCATATTAATTGTGACCCTTCCTAGAGGCATAACCACAATGTCGCCTGGAAAGTTGGGTTGCCACTGAATAGAACTGAAATACAGGGTAGCATACTACCCCAAACCATGGACCTAAACATGGGGGAAGAAACCTTGATAATTCTACAGAGCACATTAATCCTCTGAATGCATCATTGATGAAGGGTCTGGTGGTGACCACGTGACTCTGGGTGTTGGGCCACAGGGATCATGCCCATGTCAACTATATGGAATTTCGGGAAAATATCTTCAAAATGTTCATGAATTTTGGGGTATACCACCTGTGGATGATTAATACGGAAGTCTATTGTACAAAATGTTTGGAGGAAACACTTGACTTTCTCCTGGGTGAGTGACTTGATGCACTGATGTAGGCTATTACAACTGGCTTAATCATCTCTGGGAAATAGTATTCCACAAGGATGTCCCACAAGCTCCCCACCTCAGACTCAGGGTCTGTCCCTTGGTTGCCACATTTGTTGACTGGGGGAAGCTGTGGAACTAGTAAAGGCACAGAGGCAGACCACTGAGATAGTAAACTGGTCAGTGGGGAATACGACGAACGAGCTAACAAGCTGCCATATCCCAGCCTGCCCTCCGAAGAATGATGTGACATAGCCACCACATCCAGATTAGATGGGATAGAAACCACATCTTCCATCACAGTGGACATGGATACTAGTGGTGGACCGTACTAATGATTATCCTCCCTTAGTCCCCAAAATAACTCTCCTTGAACTGCAGTCGAGGTAGACAATGTTCCTGGTGATGAATGGGGGTATTGCACAACCAAGCTCTAGAAAGATGACAAATCTTCCTCCTCATATATGTATCTCCAGTGGGAGGTGGGGATCAGGTGGACCTCGTATTTTTATAGGATGAGGCTGATACACCTCGTTCTGTCCCTGTCCCGTGACATGGAGGATCGAGGTGCGGTTTCCTCTATCCAATCTTACTCCACCTAGGAATATAAGAAGTAGAGAAGTTTATTTGTGGTCAAAATCTTCTTGTAATTTATCTTATGGTGGTGGAAACCCACCCTCACACACCAATATAGTTCATCATGATAGGTTAGGTTCTTGGCGCAAGTTGACCACTGACTGAACCGGTGTTTTGGTAGATAGAACTTCCACCCAGGTAAGCTAGGGTGAAAGGAGTACCCAGAAAAACGTCATAGGGGACATGGGGAGGACCTTTGTGTCTACTGGATGGTGTGTGAGGGATTCTCTGTGGGTAGTGTTGTATCTGGTAAGACCTATGATGGAGTTGGTAAGAGCATGGGAAGTGCCTCCATGCTTGTTCTTCTTAGTAGTGATGGTACGAGGAGAGCCTCCATACTAGTCAAACTGCACATGGGTAGGACCTCCATGTTGGGTGCCAAATAAGCGAGGCAGACCTTTTCTTCCCTAATTTTGGGGAAGAAGAAGGCCATTCGATGGTGATATGAGCATAGGAACGATCTTTGTGATCGTAATTAACCATATGGGAATAATCTTTACATCGACGACCTCTAGCGGGAGGAACGAATCCATACATGATGTCACAAGTATGGGGGAATCCTCCCAGATGGATGTTTATGTGGCGAGGAGGACCCTCATTCAGATAGATGGTTCCATGGGTAGGACCTCCACGCCGGGTTTGAGAGCGTGGATGACATGTTGTCTCATTGGTAGTGTCATGGGAAGGACCTACGTACTGGATGTTGATGCCACATGTCGGCCTGGAATGGATTTCAACTGTGTCGGGGACCAGGAGAGTCAACCCAACCTTCCCTTAGGGTGGTTGGGGCCTCAACCTATGCCAAGAATTGGAGTGCCCTATCTTGGCACAAATAGGGCAATGATGGTATGCATCAGTGGTGGCATGGTCCACGATAGCCATTGATGTTGAAACTTCCCAGCGGGTGTCCTCTTCAACCTATGCCTAACGCCAGAAAAGGGTTAACTAGGACGGGTCTGGTGGCATATGTGTACAACTATTGTGCTCCCTAGCTGGTTTGGGTGGGTGGTATCACTGAGATGGCCTCATGTGAGCTCTCCTTGTTGTCCCCTAGGAAACTACTATAGATGGGTTGTCCCAGAATACATAATTTTATAATGATAGAATACATAATTCCAAACTATCATAACCACATAGTCAATGCCTTGTGCCAATAATACAAATATGATTTTCTCAAGTCCTTGTGCCAAGACACTAGTTTGTCTCATGAAGCCTACCGATACATCGAGGAGTTATACCAAGCTCCACCCATCATTTATTAAGTCCAATGAATTCCTCAAATGAAATGTTTGAAACATAACATAAACATTCGTATTAAAACTAACATAAGAAATATCAACACTTTATCCACAAACCATGAATGGTATAAAAATAGCACATCCACAGTCAAACATAACTCATTCAATACAATATGGAAGATTGTATTGTATCAGATTAACCTAAATTGATAACGATGAAGGATATTTACATAGATGAAAATAATCATCCAAACTATTAGAGAGAAATATCCCCCTTTTTCATGAAATCTTTTAAAAGTCACACTATTTTTCAAGAAGTAATTTAAAAAAAGATTTTTGAATCAAAGCGTCGGCGAGTACTGTATCTGCGGTGTAGATGTGGAGGCACTGTTCATCGGTGGGTACTATAGCGGTGGCAGGGCACTGTAGCGGCGGCGGTACTGTAGCAGACGGGTTACTATTCACAGAATGTGAATTGGGCCAAAAATTTGGGCCTACGGGCTATGTAATGGGCTATAATCCCCCTGGGCCTTCGGGCTATGTAATGGGTTTCCCTCTACCCAGTTAAAAGAGGTATTTGCTTGATTTAATAATAAAAATGAGGCTTCAGCCCCTACCTTTAAAAAAATCCTTAAAACCATTTTTAAAACATGGACATTAATGAGAAATATTTAGAATAATAAATATTTAAAACATTTAAAATGATATTTTAGTTAGAGTTCCTAACCAAAAGAGACACTTGAATACAAATAATTAAGGTAATCAAAACTTTCTAATATCATGAAAATAAATGTATTCATTATATACTATGTCAAATTAAATTATATACACCATGTAAACATGATTTTGTGTATAACAATGAAGAAGTCCCAATGGAATGTAAATTCAGATGAAATATCTTATAAAAACCGTATATTTAGGTTAAGGAAAAATCAATGACATAATTATGTGTGACAAATATAAATACACTCAATATGATTGGATATTCAGTGTATGTCATTCAGAGGACATTCACACATACTCTTGTAAAAACAACATCAATGAATTGGATATTTAACTCAACAAATGGTGATTGAGATAAAATTACTCTTATCTAGTTCATATCAATGACTTGAGAATTTACCAATGGAGTGATTAGGTGTATAAAAAGTATATACTCATAAAGGGGGTGGGAATTATGACATAAGAAAATGAATAGTGATTCCATACATAATCATGAAATAAAATAATCAATGAAGTATGCATAAAGCCGAATGATTGGAAATTGAAATTTCAATTTCTCTTATCGATTTGGTAACTTACAAAACATAAAATCTATGAAATAAGTGTCATAAAATGAATATTTAAATACACATAAATTAATTTTTATCACACAAAGAATACAATTATGGGAAGTACATACACCACACAAAAGGTTATAGTGGCAAAATCGCATGAATCACACGGGAATAAGGAGTGATATGAAAACCCCTTACCTCGTAGTAATCAATCGATTCATATGAACAATTGTCAATAACCACCAAATGAATCGCATAATATCATGAATATAAACGGAATCATAATATGATATAACAAATTTCATTACATAATACACCACATTCAATAAATACATGGTGAATAATGGAAATCTCATAGAAATAAATGTGGGATAAGAAACCCCTTACCTCAAGTCCGAATTGTCTTGTGTGTTCCTTGTTCTTCTTGAATAATAAACATAAGTTAATTTATACTAGATTAATAACACCTTTCAATTCTATTATTCCTTTTATATCACTTACTTCCTTTCTATAGTAATTATTTAATTATTTGAGTTCATATTGGATATTTTATTGATGTTCGGAACTTGAGTAAAAAATGAACATGTTATAATTACAGTTTGTCCATGTGGTCAAAATTCCATTATATCCAGAATGATATAAATGATTTAGATATCATATAGATATTATATATCCAGTATTTATATGTATTTTAACAATACATAACATTTGGAGATAAGAAATGAAATTCAACTTTTATGGAGATGGTAAGTCGTACGTACGCATGAAGGCTACTTTCATTTCTATTTTTTATTTTAATGGAATTAAAACATAATGATACAAATGTATATTATAATTCCTGTATAATATCATATGATATATGTTTTAAATAATTCAATTAACTCTATTCTTTTTACCTTCCATGAATGTCATGAACGAATCATATCACCCTGAGGGGGCGGTAGTCTGCACTTCCTCAAATGAAATTATTGTGGTCACACATATTGGAAAGAATTTTGGTGTGTTTTTAATGAAAATTATAGAAGAATATAGAAATTATAAAAATGATATACATAATATATAAATACAGTTCCATAATAATGTCCACCATAAGAGGCGGTAGGAGATAATCAAACAATCATCGTTTCATGAGGCGTTAGTTTTCCATTCAAAGAAACATTATGTTTTTTACAAATTAGATGGAGTTTTGTGTAAGTGTAGCTAAAATACTTCATCTAACAACATCATAGTATATTGAATATTCTAGATTTTTTACAATATAAAGGAATAAAAAGAGTTCATGGGGTTGGAGAAGTAAAATAAAAGAAATGAATTTAAGAGAAATTGTTACCTTTAATTTGGGTAACTCCCTTTGGTTTGAACAAAAATGACTTCTTAAAGTTTCTTATGCCTAAGTTAAGGCTTCTAGGTGGAGTATAGGGATATAGGGAGCTTAAATTTTTAGATTTTTGATGATCCAAAAGGATTGAGTGGTGTGAAGAATTGGTTGTAAGTGGTCTCTTTTTATAAGGGAGAGGAGGGGCTCTTTAGGAAGGTGTAAAACTATTATTTTATTATAAACTTATATTCGGTTTCAAAATGTCCAAAACACATTAAATTCGAAGCTAAGATGACTAATATTATAAATAACATCATCAAATCATAATTAGACATCTTTTGGATAATATTTCAATCATTATAATCTTATTTATTTAAATCATTTATTAATGAGGTAAACATTGCATCATTATTGTGCCATAAATAATTTAATTTATTTGATGTCTAAAAATTATAAAACAAATACCATGATGTAGGAAATCTTTTATATTTCCAATGAATATTTATTGTCTAAATATAAATTATATGAACACATGTAAAAATTAATTTACTAAATGATATTTTTTTGTGTCATTTATGTCTTTACTTTAAATTAATTAATCTAAAGAGTCATTATCACTCTCAAGTGGCTCCATGGGGTCCCAAAATAGACCCAAGGATTCCCATGGTCGGCCATGACTCATAAAACAAGGTTAGGACAAGTGTTAAGATAATTTTGTATTATTATAATATACTTTTTGCCTTGAATTTCCATATTTACCTTTAACCGTGGTAAATAAAAGTCAAAAGTTACTATTCACAAAAAAAAATTATTTTCATCTTATTGAACCAAATTTTAACTTCTTGATATTAAATGTGTCTCTCATATTTTTTAAATTCAACTCATAGAAGCGGTAAAATTTCATTAAAATGTAAAAGTCACTTTTTTAACTACTACTAAGTGGTTTTACTATTCATCAAAAATTGAAATTTTATAAAAATACCCAAAATTCAGCCTATGCATTATTTTATATTCCGAATTCAAAAATGATGTATATTCTTACAAATTAAAAACATAAAATTGGCATTAATTAATTTAAAATTAATTCTCGTTGTTAAAACAATTAGCGTGTTTTTAAGAAATAATAACTATCAAAAGTTTGTCACTTGTTTATGTCCAATTTCAAAGTGAAATTAATTCCAATGACCAAAATTGGATTAAATGGTAAAAATATATTCTAATTACACTTTAAAAAAATTAAAAAGATAATATAACCATATAAATAAATTATATTAAAAAACAGTTTTGAATTAAAATACAGTATTTTTCACTATTCATCAAAAAATGAATTTTATCAGAAAAATACCAAAATTTTAGCCAAAGTAGATTTTGATGTCCTGGTTCTAAAGAAGAATTTTATTATTTCAAATATAACATATAAAAATGACCAAAACTATATTTAATTATGTATCACCATCAAAAGGCGGTAAATCGTCCCTTTAATGAATATTATAGTATTTACGCTTAAAATTGAATTCCTTTCTTATTTTAAGACTCTAACTTTTATTGGATAAATTTAAAAACATTTAACAAACATATATAATTATATTTTAGTTAGTTCTATTCATTTCCACCAATATAATGGCTCGGCCTTAAGTACCATTTAAAATAATAATATTATATTATTTGTGTGCAACGTAAGATTTCAAAAAAACCTGTTGTTGTGTGTTAGTTAAGCCATCAAAAATAGCATCTACTTTAAATTAAAAATTAACAATTGATTCAAAAATATTAATAAAAATGATAATGTATTATTATTTATTTACCCAGGATGTTACATCCTTCCCCCTTTTGGGAATTGCGTCTTCGTAATTTTAAAATTGGGCTCATAAACATAATTGAAATCCCCACATCGGAAAAAGAGTCAATAAAACTATCACATTAAAATAATTTAAGAGAAGTATAAAAGGATACCCAGGAAAACATATACTAGGATTCCATGAAAACATGGATATGGAGGAGAAAAAAAAGTGTCACGTTCTGATGGAGAGCGATAGAAAACATGACTAGGAGAAAGTTAACAATAAGAAAATCACAAACATGTGATGGGATAAATGGTCAATAGTATCCCAGTATGAAAAGTATGTGGATAACGTTTTTTTTTTGTTTTAAGATCCATTTAATAAATTTGGGGAATTTATTTATGAGATTGACTAAGAACATAAAGATATATACTTTCCTTTTATGTAGAGTTTCATTCTTTAATAAATTTCTACCACAAACTCATATTTTTTGAAAACGATAGTATTAAAGATGACTTGGTCACACCGGAAGAGATAGAATCATTCCTAGAGAATCACATGATCCAAAAAATACAAACAATATATATACCTTTTCTTTAACGATTATCCACCACCAAAATGGTTAGTACAAGATCAGATGATCCCCAAAAAGGATAATCCATTAGAGAAACAAATTCTAATATTAATTTAAAAAATTAAACCAATAATACCCAAATTTCAATAAATACTATTCAATAAACAATTTTCCTTAAAATCCATCAATATAATCTAAAATAATTTTGAAACCCAAAACATTGAAGAATTTGATTACACAGTCTTCCATGTTAAATTGTTCCTCCAAATGACATCAACTACTCTTAAAGTCACATACTTAAAAGTAATTAACATAATCACATATTCTATTTTATAGGCTAATAATTTCCATAAATAATACAAATCACTATAAATCCACAACAAAAACATAGATAAAAATCCACCATTACTCCTCATAAAAAATCCCATAGTATTCTATTTTCCTTAGGCATATAGTGTTCCCAACAAAGTGAACGTCTTCCGAATAACATTTATCACTTAATCACTAAATAATTTTCCTATACTAATTTTGTTCATTTGATAAGACATAAGATCCCAAATCAACTTATTATTGATGAAAAAAATCATTTAACTAAAAATAATTAGTCACACTAACCAGGGACTTCACGCAGTCCAATGGTAAGTGATAAATCTCAATCTCACTATGGTTGTGGGTTCGATTCCCAAACCTTTTTTCGACGTGATGGGTTGTCACAAGGTCTTCCAGTTGTCCTTTTTCAAAAAATATATTTTATAACATCAAAAAAATAAGATTAATTCCTCAAAATAACCATTAAAAATTTTAACCACAAATGTTATCTCATACCTTGAATTTTCATCCCAAAATATAATAACTTGTAATTGCCTCAAACCCAATGATCATATAAAACCAAATAGATATTTATAACTATATCCACAAGAGAGAGATAATTCTTCCTCAAATTTCCTTTTCACTTGACAAACTACAGGGTTAAAATTACAAGAGAAAATTATTCCAATATAATCCCATCAACAAGGAGCACTAATACATTTAATATTTTCTCCAACCATTTATTTCCACATAGCTTCTTATTTGACCATGAAAATATCATATAGAGTAGGGCATTCACTCAAGTAATGGCATGGTCCCCTACATTTATGGAAAATGACTGTAAATGGATTCATGGGACCATTTTTTTCTTCAATAGTACTCTTCATTTTTCCTCGAGAATTCATCACATTATGTCCTTCTTTCCCACATGTAATGCATTTCTTTATTCCATTCAGACACTTTCCTGGGTGTCTCCTTCCACATTTCCTGCATGATAGAAATTAAGGATTCTTTTCTACATGGTCTTCACTGCTGGAGCTCTTATCATTCATCACCGTTATCTTATTTGTTGATTTTGGGAGTTTTTTAATATATATGTTGTTGATCATATTTTTGGAAAACTGATTTGGCATACACACAATATATTTTACGCCTATCAACATTCCATTTTGTTTCTCATTTCCACCCAAATTCCCACCTTGTACATCATTCTCAAAGTTACTATGACTTCTTTGGAATCCAGCAATTGACTAAAACTAGAAAACATTGTGTGAGTAATAATAGTCATAAAATTATTTAGAAAATATCATCACACCTTATTTTCAATCAAAAACACCCTAGTATTAACCAATGTTATTTATTATCATCTTATATTAAAATCCTTCAAATAGGATTGTAAATAAAATTTAAATTATCCTAAGAATATACCCCAGGAGTGCCGTAACCAAGCGTGCATCAAGACCTGTTTTCATGAACTAGTTCCCGTTCGAGTCTATCTCAAATCTGTGTTTTCGGGTTTTACCCCTAGGTACAATTGTGCTAGAGCCGCCTCTACCTGCTCGTTTCCAGAAATGGATGTATCGCTTAGAAAACTCACAAAATATCTAAAATACCAATATTTTAAGAACTTCTTCTATAGTAATTCACAATGTTTGTCTTATGGTTATGTTCTCTAATCATAGTTTATCTAAATCTAGCTTCCATGGTTTGTACTAAACCTCCCTCTAATACCAACTATAATGCCCCGACCCTAGAAGCCCATAGTCGGTGCATTATTACATAACATTTGCATGATTCAAGGAAATCATTTCCCGAAATAGTGATAAATTTAGTAGTCTTGGAAATACTAGATACATTCATAAGGTCAACATTACAACTTTAAAAGAAAAACAACACTAAATTATTCCATTGGAAACATCCAAGATTCCTAGATTATTCCTACAAGTCACTCATAACTAACTTCTTCACATCCTAAGAAAAATAAAACATAGAAATGGGTGAGCTCAAATGCTCAGTAAGGATAACAATATAGTGGAAACTTTCATAAATAAGCTTAAACATTTAAGGCAATGCATAAATAAAACAAAATCCTTTTAAACATGAACTTCAGAAAAATATGGAAAAAATGAAATAATTCCACTTACTTATTCACATGGATAATCTACTAGTCAATTAATCAATTGCAATATCAATAACTACATTCATAATGATGGAATGCATAATTCCACAATATCATATCCACATAGTCAAGGACTTGTGCCATGACTTCAAATAAGATTTTTTCAAGAACTTGTGCCAAGACACTAGTTTGTCTCATGTGACCTATCGATGCATCAAGGAGCTATAGCAGGCTCCACCAATCACTTACTAAGTCCAATGCATTCCTCGTATGAAAAGTTTGAAACATAAAATAAACATTCATATTAGAACTAACATACGAAATGTCAATACTTTATCCACAAACCATGAATGGTATAAAAATAGCACAGCCACAGTCAAACATAACTCCTTCGATACAATATGGAAGATTGTATTGTATCAGATTAACCACAATCGAGAACAATGATGGATACTTACATAGATGAAAATAATCATCAACACTATTAGTGAGAAATATCACCCTTTTCTTGAAATCATTTAAATGTCACACTATTTGTCAAGAAGTCATTTAAAAATAGATTTTTTAATCAAAGTGCCCCATACCACATTGAAACTTTTAAAAGGATTATTAATTTTAGAACTTTAATTTCCACGTAAATAAATCCTAAAAACCATTTTTAAAACATGGACATTAATGAGAAATATTTAGAATAATAAATCATTAAAAAATTTTAAAATGATAGTGTAGTTAGAGTTCCTAACCAAAAGAGAGACACTTGAATACAAATAATTGAGGTAATAAAAACTTTTTAATATCATGAGAATAAAGGTATTCATGATATACTATGTCAAAGTACATTATATACACCATATAAAAGTTATTTGGTGTATAACAATGAAGAAGTCTCAATGGAATGTAAATTGCGATTAAATCTCTTATAAAGACTGTATCCTTAGGTTAAAGATAAATCAACGACATACTTATGTGTGAAAATATAAATACACTCAATATGATTGGATATTTTTTGTAAGTCAATCAAAGGAAATTCACACATATTCTTGTAAAAACAACACCAATGATTTGGATATTTAACTCAACAAATGGATATTATGATAAAATTACTCTTATCAGGTTCATATCGATGACTTGATAATTTACCAATTGAGTGATTATGTGTATAAAAAGTATATCCACAGAATGGGGGGTGGTAATTATGACATAAACAAATGAATAGTTATTCTAAACATAATCTTGGAGTAAAATATTCAATCAAGTATGCATAAATCCGAATGAGTGGAAATTGAAATTTCAATTTCTCTTATCGATTTGTTAACTTAAGAAACATACACTCTATGAAAGAAGTGTCATACAATTAATATATAAATACACATAAATTAATTTTTATTACAAAAATAATACAATTATGGGCAGTATATACACCCCACAAAAGGTAATAGTGTCAATATGGCATGAATCTCACGGGAATAAGGAGTGAGATGAAAACCTCTTTCCTCGCTATAATCAATCGAGTTGTATGAACAATTTTCAATAACCACCAAATGAATCACAGAATATCATGAATATAAATTTAATCATCATAATATATAACAAATTGAATTACACAATACACCACAAGTAATAAATATGTTGTGAATAATGGAAATCTCACAGAAACAAAAGTGAGATAAGAAACCCCTTACCTAAAGTCAGAATTGTCTTGTGTGTTCCTTGTTCTTCCTGAAGAATAAACTTTAGTTAATTTATACTTGATTAATAAAACTTTACAATTTTATTATTACTTTTATATCACTTATTACCTCTCTATAATAATTAGTTAATTATTTGAGTTCATGTTGTATATTTTATTGACGTTCGAAACATGATTCAAAAATGAACTTGTTATAATTACAATTTGTCCATGTTTTCAAGTGTTCATTATATCCAGAATGATATAAATGATTTAGATATCATATAAATATTATATATCCAGTATATATATATATATATATAATAGTACATAACATTTGGAGAAAATAAATGAAATGCACCTTTCAAGGAGAAGGTAAGTCGTACGTACGCATGAATGCTACTTTCATTTCTATTTTTTATTTTAATGGAATTAAAACATAATTATACATAGGTATATTATAATTCCAGAATAATATCATATGCTATAAGTTTCACATAATTAAATTAACTCTATCCTTTGTACATTCCATTAATTTAATGAACGAATCATATCACCTTGAGGGGGTGGTAGTCGGCACTTCCTCAAATGAAATTATCGTGGTCACACAACTTGGAAATAATTTTGGTGAATTTTTAAATGGAATTACAGAATCATAGAGAAAACATAATCATAATATACATAATATATAAATACATTTCCATCATAATGTCCATCATAAGAGGCATTAGGAGATAATCGAACAATCATCATTTCGTGAGGCGTTAGTTTTTCATCCACAGAAGCATTATGTTATTCACCCATTAGACGAAGGTGTGTGTAAGTGTAGCTCAAATAATTCTTATAAAAACATCCTAGAATATTTAATATACTGGTTTTGTTACAAAATAATGTAATAAAAAGTTTTAATGGGGATGGAGAAGTAATATAAAATAAATAAATTTAAGAGAAACTATTACCTTTAATTTGGGTAACTACATTTGTTTTGAACCAAAATGAATTCATTATGTGCCTTAAACCTAAGGTAAGGATTATAAGTGGAGGTTAGGGATGTATGGAGATTAATTTGGCAGAGTTTGGACAAGACAACAGGTTTTAGAGGTGTGAATAATTGGCTGTAAGTAGTCTCTTTTTATAAGGGAGAGAAGGGGCTCTTTACGAAAGTGTGAAACTATTATTTTATTATAAATTTATCTTATGTTTAAAAAGGTAAAAAACAAATTAAATTCAAAGATAAGATGTATAATATTTTAAATAACATAATCCAATCAGAATTGGACAAGTTTTGGATGATATTTTAATCATTATAATCTTATTTATTTAAATTATTTATTAATGAGGTAAACATTGCATCATTATTGTGTCATAAATACTTTAATTTATTAGATGTGTAAAAATTATAAAAAAAATACCATGATGTAGGAAATATATTTAGGTTTCCAGTGAATATTTATAGTTGATAATATAACTTATATAACGCCATGTAAAAATTAATTTACTAAAAGATATTTGTTTGTGACATTTTTGTCTTTACCTTAAATTAGTTAATCTAAAGTGTCATTAGCACTCTCAAGTGGCTCCATGGGGTCCCAAGATCTACCCAAGGATGACCATGGTTAGACATGACTCATCCAATAAGGTTAGGATAAGTGTTAAGGTAATGTTGTATTATTATAATATAAGTTTTACCTTGAATTACCTTATTTACCTTAAACTGTGGTAAATAAAAGTCAAAAGTTATTATTCACCAAGAATTATTTTCATATAATTGAACAAAATTTTACTTCATGATATTAACCGTGTCTCTTGGATTTTTGAAATTCAACTCATAGAAGTGGTAAAATTTCATTTAAATTTAAAAGTCACTTTTTAACTACAATTTAGTGGTTTCACTATTCATAAAATATGGATGTTTTTCAGAAAAATACCCCAAATTCAGCCAGAGATTTATTTGATATTCCGAATTCAAAAATTATTTCTATTTTTCCAAATTCCAAATATAAAATTGGAATTAATTAATTTAAAATTTATTCCCATTTTTAAAACAAATAGCGTTTTTTAAGAAATAATAATTATCAAAAGATTGACACTTGTTTATGTCCAATTTCAAAGTGAAATTAATTACAATGAAAAAGATTGGATTAAATGGTAAAAATATATTCTAATTACACTATAAAACAAATTAAAAAGATAATCTAACCATATAAATAAATTATATGAAAACATAGTTTTTAATTAAATTACAGTATTTTTCACTATTCATCAAAAAATTAATTTTATCAGAAAAATAACACAATTTTACCCAAAGTATATTTTGATGTCCCGATTCAAAAGAAGAATTTTATTTTGTCAAATATAACATATAAAAATGACCAAAACTATATTTAAAGAGGGTTCACCATCAAAAGGTGGTAAATCGGCCCTTTAATGAATATTAGAGTATTTATGATTAAAATCAAATTACTTTTTTATTTTAAGCCTCTAAATTTTATTGGATAAATGAAAAAACAAATAGAAAAATATATAATAATATTTTAGTTAGTTCTAATCATTTCCACCAATACAATGGATCGTCATTAAGTACCATTTAAAATAATAATATTATATTATTAGTGTGCAACGTAAAATTTCAAAGAAATCTGTTGTTGTGTATCAGGTAAGCCCTCAAAAATAGCATCCTCTTTAAATTAAAATTAACATTTAATTCACAAATATTAATAAATTTGAAAATGTATTGTTCTTTATTTACCCAGGATGTTACAGGCTACTGAGACGATTATAGATCAGAGTGGGGAGTAGTGGCTCCCAATGATGCCCTTGGGGGAGGGGCGGTGAGGCATAAAATCCTCATGGTCTCGTAAAACCATATCATAGGTTGTGACAAGATCCTTTTCCACATATCATTGAATTAGAACATTTATCACCCTTCTGTGAATGATTTTAGAAGGAGAGTGGAGGAACTTGTGCCCAGTTATCATGGATGTAGAGGTCGCCATGGAAGGGATGAGGCCATGTGCGATTTCCACATTGTCATTTCCCTTCCCTTGCATCATTGTGTGGGTGGTGATTAGTTTCATATAAAATTATCTTGGGTCCTAAAAATTTATGAGATTAAACCATCTATTTTGAAAGAATGAAATTGGCATCCCGTGCCCCTGCGCCATTCTGTATTCCATGGTTGGTAAAAAGGATCCACAATGACAATGGCATAGATTGGGATGTAAAACGTCCAATATCCCCAATTTCTAATGAATTTCAGGCCAGTACCACTGTTTTCATGGAGGGACCTAGCAGTGGATACATGGATCTGGTGATACACTAATCCTCTGATGTCTTGAATGCGAATAATCTCCACATTGGGGAGAAAAATTTCACTTCGGGTTCACCATTTATGTTTTCGACTCTTTCATCAGGGTTCACATCCATCTATTGAGGACAAACTGGTCTGTTTCCCGGAATTCCAACTTTCAAAAGGTTGGCGGCATCCATTTCTCATTCAGGGACATTTTCTCCTTGATTGAAATTGGAAGATGGGATTTCGGCCTCTTCTTTTGTGGATTACTCCTCTGGTATAATTACCTAGTCCATATATCCCTCATAGACTTAATACACTGTTCAAGAAACTCTTCCCAATTCCATGCCTAGATGAATTCTAGTTAATTATGATGCTCTTGTCTAGACATTCAAAGGGGTCTAGTCAGGGAAGTAACCTTCAGTCGGGGGAGTAGTCATATTGGGAATTGCTAGCAAGTCTGGATGCTGGAACACTGGGGTTTCTGGGTTTCTAACCCTTATAATAGGATGTCTCTAGTGTGTGGAAGATTTAGGCATTGCACATCGAATGTAGGTAATTTTATTCCATAGGCATGTCTATGCAGTTTTCCTTAGCTTCCCATGATTCACACGGGGTATTCCATGAGTTTAATGTCTAGAGGAGAAAAATAATACTGATTAGAACACAGAAATGAGTGGATCGAATGGGTGAAACCATGGAAGGATTACTGATGTCAGGGGTAACATGTGGTTAGTTACCCAATTATGTATGGAAGCGGCAAGAAAGTGGGAGACATGACCTCACTAGAATGTGGAATCTTGGGTGAGAATATGGCTAGATATGGATTGTTGATATTGGATGGGTAGTGAGACAGAGATGACATGAGGGCGACAGTGATGTTGGGATTGAGCCTTGAAGATAATTCCTATGTATCCATGTCATAGGGAATCAATGTATATCTAGTTCGATGGGCGATTGGACACCTGAGGAAGTGGCCCATGAGAAAAGAATCAAGGGTGATGATCAAAGGGAGTAGAATCTCTAGGTTGTGGAATGACTTTCCCAAAACACATATGCTTTGGGAAAACACCAGGACGATACATGAGTTATGGGATTGTACCATAGGGGGGCTTCATATGTAACCTTGTGGCAGGGAATCAAATTATACATTGTTTAGGATGGAGCATAGAAATAGGGTGTGCGGAGAGGATAGAAACTGAATGACATGCTGGGATTGCTCTTGGTTAGCATCCCGAGAGTTGGTATGATGCCAAGTCGTGGACCAGAGATGTGGGTCCCACCAAATGGGACTACAATGGATTACCGTTGAATGCAGACTAGAATTTCTTACCACTGTATGGGGTTGAAAATGTCTTACCACTGGTTGAGAGAGACAACAGCTTACCATTGGTTGGGATTGACAAAGTCTTATTGCTGACTATCGGATCACAACGGCTTACCGCTGGGTGGGGATCACAAGGGCTTACTGCTGCATAAGGATCCAGAGGCGTTCTGTTGATTGGGGAACACAATGGCTTAAAATTTATTAGAGAACAAAATAGCTTACCATAAATTGGGTAACACAATGATGTACCATCTATTGGGGTTGGACCTTAGGGAGGCTTTCTATGTACCTTTTCTAGGAGACATGGATCAAATCTCACATAGTTCGAATGTGTACAGTTTAACGTATTGCAAGATGAAAAAGGACTGTATAGTTTAAATCCATGTGGGACGAAGGTCAAATGGTGTTATGGGTTTGGGACAAGTAGATGTTGGGCATGATCATATGGGAGAGTTCCTACATACCTTTATTAGGAGACAAGGATCCAACTCTACATAGTTTGGAATTGTGGACATAGTTTAACATCATGAGG
Source organism: Viscum album (assembly GCA_963277665.1). Classification (NCBI taxonomy): domain Eukaryota; kingdom Viridiplantae; phylum Streptophyta; class Magnoliopsida; order Santalales; family Viscaceae; genus Viscum; species Viscum album. Next base: position 1,915,636,470 of record OY728148.1, on the reverse strand, counting down.
GGTGAATTTGAACTGGCGTAAAAGGGTCGAAACATGTAGGTGTTGGGAATGAGCCTCTGGGAGGCATCCTACGTACCTTTCCCAAGAGACAAGGATCAGTGTCCACGTAGTTCTGAATGGAGGATTGGGGATTCTATTCTTGGGAGGCCCAGGAAGAATTCCATTATCAATGACTACTCTAAGACCATAAGGATCTTGTCTGATGTGAGAAACAAGATGTAGAAGAGACCTGATGATCACGTCATGAAAAGTGAATATGTAGGAAGTGAAATGGGGCTTATGCAAATATGGTGGCCCAATGAGAAAATAAGGGATTATGCATGTCTAGAGGCCCAAGGGGATAAATATCGGGACATACTCAAGGATGGAGGCCTGATGGTGACAATTCGAAAAGGGAGAGGGACGAGGTAATAAAGGTCATTATTCCCATATCCCCTCTTGTCTTTGGTACCGAATAAGTAAGGAGGAGCAGGGGTGATGCCTCTTACAAGAAAATCTAGGGGCTTACACCAAGATGGTGGCACATCCTCACAAAAAGATACTAGATCAACATAGAGGATCTCATTCCATGTGAGTAATATCTCCGTCCTATGGAGACGAGTGGGAATAAAGAATATTTGAGATGGGGAACATGGTGTATAATGTAGGGGGAGAGGCCATAGTTTAATGTAATGTGTTGAGGATGATGGTGCTTCACAGTTTAACATCTTGCATCTCGGGTGAGGAGGGCTCACTCTGTACCCCTATGACTTACATAACCGTAACTCTTTAACCCATTGTGATTATAAGGCACCAGTAATGTCGTTGCATTGGTGTGTTGCGGAGTGATACATTGAGGGGATCACGTTAGCATGGTTATGAAAATAAGAAATAGCTGTTAGCATGCCTATGAAAACAAGCACGAGGCAAAGTAACACAATGTAACTCACTAACCTAGGGACCATTAAATCACTTCATACAAACCTGTAGGGTCGTACGAGAGCAGGGTTAGTGAAGAAACTGGGATTATAGGAAGGGGCCTTGTAAAGATCTAGTGATCTATATAGTTGAGGTGCTTCACGAAGGGTTATGATTTGGTGATGTGGGGTATCCTAACCTAATAATACGGTGTTTGTGCATATGGAGGGTGCTTCTAGAAGTGTAAAGGAATTCGAGGAGTAGGGCTTTGTAAAGAAAGGGTACCTTGCAAAGCATATCACTGCGTAGTAATGTGATTCGTGAAGCAAAATGACCCTACCTTAGAATATGGTTCACATGTCCATAGAGGGTACATCGAAAATCATGAGTGATTTTTGAAGACCCAAGCCACCTTGAGAATCTCTTTCCTTTATTATGGCTCATCTGATTTGTGAAGGGAATCCCTAGTTGAAGAGGGGTCATATTTGAAGAAAGGGAATGTTACATCGCAATTCTCAAGTGCATGGAAGAGCTCATTTTTCATAAGGATTCACAGAGTTGGATCTATATTGTGATTTCAGAGTAGAAAAGGAAAAATTCAAAGAATTCATCCTTTGGGCATGACAGGAGCCCAATATTTATTGGCTAGAGGTAGCGCAAAGAAGGGATAGCTCGTTGCAATGTCATGATGTGCTTCATGATCGGCTGCAGATAACATCATGTTCGTTGTAACCGCAGAGCCGACCGTCATCCCCCCCAGTGTGGAGCTATCCTGGGTGCTCTATGTGACACTCGTGAAGGATTCCATGAAGATACCCTGGCTTACAGAGGTCAATTCAGCACCCTCCACGGGGCAATGGTCCCGGTCAGTTGTGTCTTAACCGTGGAACCTCCCGCTTATTTACTCTGTGGTGACTGCAAAGGGAATTTTTATAAGAACTAGTCACAGTGCGACAGGGCACCGCAAATTCCACGGTGCTAAGGGGCTCTGTGAATAGGATTTGGATGCAACCCATTTGTAATGGGTACTTTATTCACATCCTTTTTTTCTAAACATATTTTGAATCCAACAAAGTCTTATTTGGACTATATGATGTATAGTTAGCATTTTTCCAAAAAAAATCACATTTCATTTTCTCATCCAAATTTCTCCACTAAATTCACCACAATTCAATATGAGGAACATAGATCTAGGGTTTACCCCATGTGAAGCATCACCGATGATCAAATTCTGGCCACCCTTATCTTCAATAATAATATAACAAAAACTTGGAGCATGCCCAAGCTTGAGTTTTGATTGATCATTGATGAAGAACATCTCCCCCTCAAAGTGGTTGGTGAGATCCACTAGATCTGATTGGAACACTAATTTCTTATCCACCATCCTTCATTGATCATCCATGAATTCTCCTCCAACATCCCTATATCAATCCCTTGGGCTATGTAAGGACCTGACCCATGTTTCCCAAAGCCGGTGCCTTATTTGATTACGTTGGCATATATACAAGGAATACGAATCCAAAAGGACCGAGTATTTTAGTATTATTGTAAAAACATTACATACATAAGTTCAAATTTACATATGTAAAGGGAAAATGACACTAAATTATTCCACTTCCAACATCAAGTCTCCTAGATTATTCTTCCATGTCACTCATAATTTACATCTTCACGTCGTGGTAAAATGAAACATAATAAAGAGGTGATCTCAAAACACTCAGTAAGAGTAAGAAATACAGTGTAATATAATATAAACATTATACATGATGAATAATTGAAAACGCATGCCTTTAATAATGAATTTAAACACATTATGGAAGAAATATGAGTTGAATAAATAATGCTATAATAAAACATAATCAAGGGTATTCTACTAGTCGAAAAACCACATGAAATTCAAATACTAGCATCATAATTAGGGAAGTGCATATGCCGGACATTCGGAATCATTTTTTCATGGCCTCGGCCAAGACATCTACAGATTAAGGCCTTGGCCAAAATCCATATCACTTTGGAAATGGCATCATCCAATTCCACATCTATTTGTCTCATGAGACCTACCTATACATCTAGGGGATATATTGGGCCACAAAAATCAAATAATAAGTCCAATTAATTACTAATATGAGCGATTATCAACATAAACAACATATACATTCATATTGAAACTATCATAAGAAATGTAACTAACTTTCCCCAATCATTAAACATAAAATACTAACCATTCTGAGTAATATGGTGAATGGTTTTAGGATAGATCATCCACAATAGAGTAATTCATAATCCACTAAATAAAATATGGTAGATGACTCAATAGAATATTAAACCAAATAATACAATGGAATCAACAAGAGTATTTGAAACAAATGGAAATACTCTTATAAAATCATTAAGCAATTTTTAGATAAATACTATTTTATTTTGAAATGAAGAGTTCTTTTGAAAAAATCTTTTTATAAAACCTGAATTGAATTAATATAGCATATTCATAATAAAATTAGTGATTTTATAAAGATAATGTATTCCAAAAACAGATTATATAGTTCCCTTGAAAGTAGGTAAGAATTTGAGAAATTCTCTTAAATCTGGCTTGTATTTTGGAAAGAGTTTTGAAAGATTCTTTTAATAACTTGCAAAGATTCATAAAATAAAAAAAGTTTCTGGTTTGTAAACATAAATATGATACTCACATAGAATATATGATTAGTACATAACAATACATAATAATTTCATTGAGGTAATTAGACAATGAAAGTATCTAGAATGAAAATTGAAGTTCGGGTGGAAAACCCTTACCTTAACTCCAAATGTGTTCCTCTATTGTACTTAAGATCCAGGAATATGAAATTATGCTTGTTAATAACTTATTCTATAACCTATTAGACCTGTATTTAGTCTACCATAATTCTGGTTAGTTCATTTATTTCTTTATTCGTAAGTTATTGTATTGAATTTCGTCGTTCTGGAGTGTTTGTTTCCTTTATTTTCATATTTGGTTCACTTTTTTTTAAGTAATGAAGTTCATGTGGAATGGTTATAAATATCCAGGATTGGAATTTTATATTATTTATGAACATAAATAATTGTTAATGTTTATTTATATCATTTGGTTATATGGAATGTGGATGAATCATTAGATGAGAACCACTTCAATTATATGGCGGTATTTGGATTATTACGAACTAGTTTTGTCATATAACTTAATTATATGTACATATTATGGTTACTGAATATTTATTATGTTATAATACATATATTATGGTCTGGTGCAACCATAAATATGGTTTCATGACCAGTAATGAAGAAGAAATTTAAGAACGAAACTTTGTCGTCCGCAAAAGATATATATTGGAACCTCATGGACGTTGATTTTGTTTATAAAAATAAAAGGGAGAGAGTAAGAATATTTATGATGGTTTTCCATTCAAATGATATAATTACAGTATATATATGATACTGGAGTTATCATGATCATTTGGATAGATGAGGTTAGGAGAGAAAAAGAATAGAGATGATCTTGAAAATAAGAGAAAAGGTGAGAGATCCCTAATGAAAATTCAGCAGCCTAACAGCATTGCTTAATATTTGAAAAAATGAAATGATGAGATCAAAAGGGTACCTCATCATATTGAAATAAATAGGAAAGTATGAATAGTACATAAAATCAAACTCTAACATAATAGAATGGAAATTCAAAGAGATAACATGAAATAAGTGTCGACTTAAAGAAGAGGATGAAGGATTCTCTTACCTTGTAGAATAACCCCTAGATCATGATGGTTGGAACCTTGGGGGCTTAAGGAAACCTTGGGAGGCCTCTTAGAGAGGTAAAACCACCAGATAATAGAGTATGAGGGATTTGGAATGAATGAAAACGAATGGATGAGTGGGTATTTATAGAAAAATATAGGTAATTTTTTAATAATTTCAAAGGGACACCTCAATAGTGGTTTTTGCCAAACCATGGGCTTGCCCATGGTATTTTCCCATGGATTAAGCCACTTGGGACACCACATGTCATAAGTTTCTATAAAAAAGTCTACCTGCCTTTTATTTTAATCATTATGTCATTATGATGTCATTAAACTATAGAATACCCAAAACTGTATTTTTCACTATTCATGAAAATTCAAGTATTTTAGAAAAATCCCAAAAATTCACCCCTACCATTTTTTGACGTGTAGAATAAAAAATTGAAATCCATTTTTCAAAAATATTTTTCAAAATATTTTTAATTTAATTTTTTAAATAAGGTCACAATTAATTTAAAAAATAACAATCTTGAAGTGCAATTAGTTTTATGTGACATTGGAAAATTAATTAAGATCCCGTTATCTTATTTCCTTAAGAAAATAAAATAATATTATTATTTACTATTCATGAGGTCATATTACTATTCTTATTACTATTCATATTACTATTCATAAGGGTATGTTACTATTCACAAAAATCAAATTTGTTCTATCAGACTCCAAATGACTTACTGAACACAACTCTAGATGACCATTTCTTGAAATTCAAAACATAGAAAAGGGTAGATTATAAAATTTAATTATATATTTGTTTTAAAAACCATGGTGTGTTACATTCCCCACTCCTTACAAAAAATTTTTCCTCAAAATTCACAGAATATTACCTAAAAAGATTCGTGTATGTCTTTAACATAAGCTTCTCAGGCTCCCATGTTGCTTCCTCCATCTTATGGTTCCTACATAGAACCTTCACCAGACGAGTCATCTGATTTCTCAATTCTTGTTCTCTAGTATCAAGAATCTTGAATGGTTCTTCACAGTAAGATAGATTGGGCTCAAGTTCCACTTCTTCATAATTGATTACATGTGTTGGGTTTGGTATGTACTTTATTAACATTGACACGTGGGGCACATTGTGAACATTGGAGAGACTTGGAGGCATTTCCAAATGGTAAGATACGGATCCAATTCGGTCTAGAATTTAAAAAATTCCGATGTACCTGGGACTCAATTTACACTTCTTACCGAAACGTATAACTCCCTTCCATGGAGATACGTTCAAGAAAACATGATCTCCTGCCTGAAATTCCAAATCCTTCCTTCAGCTGTCAGCATAGCTCTTCTGCCTACATTGAGCTATTTTTATATGGTTCTGGATAATCTTCACCTTCTTCGTTTTTTTTTCAACATGTTCTGGGTTCATGAGCTTTCTTTCACCAACATCATCCCAACAAGATGGTGTACGACATCTCCTCCCATATAATACATCATAGGGTGCCATCTTAATACTTGAATGGAAACTATTGTTGTAGGAAAATTCCACGAGAGGTAAATACAGATCCCACATGCCTTGAAAATCATGTGAACAAGACCTTAACATGTCTTCTAATGTTTCAATAGTCCATTCTGATTGTCCATCAGTTTGTGGGTGGTAGGCAGTTCTCAAACAAAGATCAGTATCTAGGGCCTTCTAAAGAATTTTCCAGAATCATGATGTAAAATGTGGATCATGATAAAAAACAATCGATAGGGGTACTCCACGAAGTATCACAACTTCATTAACATATAGTCTTTCTAGACGTTAAAGTTGTAGATCTTTTCTTATAAAAAGAAAATGTTCTGACTTGGTAAGTCGATTAACAATGACCAATATTTCATTATTCCTTCTATGAGTCTTCGGTAGTCCCATGACAAATTCCATCATGATATTATACCATTTCCACTCAGGTATGGGAAGATGTTGTAATACTCCTCTAGGCTGTTGCGTTCCAGCTTTCACTTGTTGACAAAACATACATCTTGACAGAAAATCAACAATCTCCCTCTTCATGTTGTCCCACCAAAAATGTTCCTTCAAATCTCTATACATCTTAGTACTTCTAGGGTGTATAGAGAAATTGGAACTATGAGGATCATCCAAAAATTACGTTTTTAGATCTGGTATATTAGGAACACAAAGTCTCTTCCCAAATTTCATGATTCCATCTTCATATACGAAGTCACTCAAACTCCAATAATTCAAATCATTAATCTTCTTTTGAAACTTCCCATCATTAGCATGAGAATTTTTTATCCTCTCTAGTAAAGATGGTTTGGAAACCATTTGAAAAATAATTGATGTTTCACCTTCCATTGTTATTCCCATATCCATCTTTACTAGATCCATGAAAATAGGATCCCTTTGAACTATCATCTTGCTCAAAAATCCATGATCATTTCTTCTCAAGGCATCTGCCACCTTATTTTCCTTCCCCGGGTGGTAGTGTATCGTGAAATCATAATCCTTGAGTAGTTCAAGACATCACCTTTTCATCATGTTGAGTTCTTTCTGTGAGAAAATATACTTCAAACTCTTGGGATCAGTATAAATCTCACATTTTTCACCATAGATATAATGTCTCCATATTTTTAAAGCAAAGATTACAGCAGCTAAATCAAGATCATGAGTATGATAGTTTTGCTCATGAATGTTTAGCTGTCATGATGCATTAGTAATAAACCGATCATTTTGAAAAAGGACACAACCAAGTCCTTTCTTTGAAGCATCACTATAAATAACAAACCTGTCATTCCCCGATGGTAGAGTAAATGTAAGAGCATTGACTAATCTTCTCTTCAGTTCTTTGAAACATTTTTCACAATATTTTTTCCAAACAAATTTAACCCCTTTACGTGTGAGCTTCGTAGCGGGTTATCCAGTCGGGAAAAATTCTGTACGAAATGCAGATAATATCCTACTAATCCAATAAAACTCCGTACCTCAGTTATGTTTGTTGGTGTGGTCCAATATTGGATTGCATTTTTCTTTGTAGAATCTACTTGGATTTCATCCTTATAGACAATATGGCCATGAAAAGAAATCTGTTTAAGCCAGAATTCACACTTGCTAAAATTCCCATATAATTCATGTCTTCTAAGAGTCTTTAGGATAATGTTCATGTGATCTTCATGATCTTTGTTGCTTTTGGAGTATACCAAGATATCATAAATAAATAACACTAAAAAATCATCGAGATATTCCTTGAAAACTCTGTTCATTAGATCCATGAAGACAGAGGGTGAATTAGTCAATCCAAAAGGTGTTACTGTAAACTCGTAATGCCCGTACCTAGTTCGAAATGTTGTTTTCAGAATGTCTTCCTTCATCACACTCAACTGATGATATCCAGATCGAAGATAAATCTTTGAAAAGTATTGACCTCCATGTAGTTGGTCAAATAAATCATCAATGTGAGGTAGGGGATACTTTTTATTTATTGTAATAGCATTGATCTCCCTGTAGTTGATACATAATCTCATAGATCCATATTTCTTATTAACAAAAAGGACAGGGGATCCCCACAGAGAAACACTAGGGTGAATAAATCACTTATTACTCAACTCCTCTAGTCATTTATTCAGTTTTACTAGTTCCACAGTGGCCATTCTATAATGGGTCTTTGATATGGGCCTTTAACCAGGAATTAAATCAATGGAAAACTCAATTTCTTGTTCTGGAAGATGTCTAGGTAAATGTTTTGGAAACACATCAACATATTCTCTCACAATAGGTACATCCTCTATTTTAACATTCCTTTTCTCACCCACAGTTATTTCGTTCTATTCCACCCTAATAATTGAATTTAGTTGAGCTATTGGGGGTGTATCTAGATAAGAATCAGGTGGTGATGATTCTGCTCTAAAGATAATGTGTTCTTTATCATCGTCATCAAAAATCGTAACCTCTTTCTTATTACAATAAATTTTTGCATCATGATTTGAATGCCAATCCATACTGAGGATTATATCAAATTCAATCATGGGTATGACGATGAGATCAACAAATAAAGAACATTTGTATGCTCTAATGGGAATAGATTGACAGAACTTTGTAGCAATGATACTTCCCTTAAAAGTTTTGACTGAAAACTCCATTGTTAAATCAAATTCGAAATATCTAATTTTTTTAGCAAACTGAGAAGATATGAAACAATTTGATGAGCCATAATCAAATAAAGTATTATCTAAACGTGAGGAAACAATTAAAGTACCTACCACCACATCATTAGAAACTCCAACCTCTGCAGTTTTGATTGGGTAAGCTTGTCCCTGATCCCTTGACCTCTTCTATTGCATATTTCCTTGACGTTTGGAAAATCTTTAGCATAGTGTCCCATCTCTCAACAACTATAGCATTGAACATCACTGGCTTCCTTATTCCCTTTGAAATCACCTGCAAGATGACCTTTCTTACCAAATTTGTAACATACTCCTTTTTCTTTTAAGCATTCACCAGGGTGTTTCCTTCCACAATTGTCACATGGTGGAAATTAGACTCTTCCCTTCATCCCTGTTTCCTTATTTCCTTTCCCATGGTTTTTAGTAGCCCTCTTCTTTTCTTGCTTTCCCTTAAAGTCATAAGACTTAGAGAATTATTTTTTTTCCTTGATGGCACACGAAACTATATCCTCATATGATGAAAAACATTGGGAGACCAGTGCCCGCTGGAGGAATGGCTTTAGTCCATCAAATAATCGATCAATTTTTCCCCTTGGATTTCATATATTGTCCACAACATGACTTGGTAACCTTGTGAAGTTGGCTTCATACTTGGAAACATTTTCATCCTCCTTCTACCTCAGGTTCAAGAATTGTATCTCTGTATCTGCTCAGTTCTCACAGGGATAATGTTTTTCTAGGAAGATGTATTTAGAATCCCTCTATTCCATATCTTCTATCTCTTCCTCCTCTTTTGTGTTTTGGATTAAATACCACCACTGATCAGTATCTCCTGATAGAAGATATACTTCCATTACAACCTTCTCTCTTTCATTACATCCCAAAGCGAGAAATATCTTCTTAAAGGAACATATCCACTTCTCTGCTACAAATGGGCTTGTAGTCCCATTAAATGATGGAGGCTCTTATCGCATAAAGCGATCATGCATGGCTCCTCCACGTGGTGGATCCGGATGCTCCATACAAGTAAAGTTATTATTCATAACCTGAGTAAGTTGTCCCAGTATAGTTATGAGTTGCTCAGAACCAGTCATAACACCAGACCCAACATCATTATCTTGCATCGGAGGAAAATCCCTACAGGGGACACATGCATTCAGGTGATTTCCATTCCGTCCACTAGGCTCCATATCAGATAATGGCATACAATAGATTATGTTATGAAGCATAATGTATAATCTTAACTTAACAAAATACTTAGAAAAATTGAGATCCTACGAATGGCTAATCCCATATTCAAAAATATGGTTTCCATGAGTAATATTTTACATTTCAATCCTTCATAATGGATTGTAATGAATATTTGAATTATCCTAAGAATGTCCCCCTGGAGTGTCGTAACCAAGTGTGCAGCAAGGCCTGTTTTTGTGCACCAGTTCCCGTTCGAGTCTAGCCCAAAGTGGTGTTTTTGGGTTTTACCCCTAGATACATATGTGCCAGAGCTGCTTCTACCTGATCATATACAAATAGGGATGTATTTCTTGAAATATCCACATAATCTATTCCTTACCAAAATACCAAGATGTTATTGTATGTCTATCCTCAAAGGAAAACTTAGGGACTCTTCCCTAATTCTATTTTTTCTAAATCTAGTTTCCAAGTATTCTACTAAACTTCTTATGATACCAACTATAAGGACTCGACCCTAGTTTCCTAGAGCCAGTGCCTTATTTGATTGCATTGGCATAAATACAAGCAATGTGAATCCAAAAGGACTGAGTAGTTTAGTATTATTGGAAACAAGTTAAATACATGAGTTCAAATTTACATATAGAAAGGGAAAATGATACTAAATTATTCTACATGAAACATCAAGTCTCCAAGATTATGCTTGAATGTCACTCATAATTTAATTCTTCATGTCCTGAGAAAATGAAACATAATAAAGGGGTGAGATCAAACACTCAGTAAGAGTAAATAATATAGTGGAAGATAATATAAACATTAGACATGGTGAATAATTGAAAATACATTCCTTTAATAATTAACTTAAACACATTATGGTAGAAATATTAGCTGAATAAATAATGCCATAATAAAACATAATCATGAGTATTCTACTAGTCGAATAACCACATGAACTTAAAATACTAGCATAATAATGAGGGAAATGAATATTATGGATATTATGAATCATTTTTTCATGGCATCTTCAAAGACATCTAGTGATTAAGGCCTCGTCCAAAATCCATATCACATTGGGAAAGGCCTCGGCCAATTCCACGTCTATTTGTCTCAAGAGACCAAATGATGCATCAATGGGCTCTATCAGGCCCCACCCATCACATAATAAGTCCAATAAATTCTTCATATGAGTAGGGATCAACATAAACAACATATAAATTCATATAGAAACTATCATATGAAATGTTACTAACATTCCCAAATCATTATGCATAAAACACTAAGCATTCTGAGTAATACGGTGAATGGTTTTAGGATAGATTATCCACAATAGAGTTAGTCATAAACCATTAAATAAAATATGTTAGAAGACTCCATAAATTATTAAACCCAATAATACAATAGAATCAAAAAGAGTATTTGAATCAAAAAGGAAATACTCTTATAAAATCATTAAACAATTTTGAGATAAATACTCTTTTATTTTGAAAAGAAGAGTTCTTTTGGAAAAATATATGTGTAAAATAGAAAGTGAATTAAGATAGTATATTCATAATAAAATGAGTGATTTTGTAAATTTAATGGTTTCTAAAAACATATTATTGTGTCCTTTTGAAAGTAGGTAAGAATTTGAGAAATTCCCTTGAATCTGTCTTGTATTTTGGAAATAGTTTTGAATGTTTCTTTTAAAAACATGTAACGATTAATAAAATCAGGAAAGTTTACGGTTTATAAACTTATATATGATACTCACACATAATATATGATGAGTACATAACAATAAATAAGAATTTCATTGAGGTAATTAGACAATGAATGTATCCCGAATGAAAATTGAAGTTCAGGTTGAAAACCCTTACCTTAACTTCAAATGTGTTACTCTCTTGTACCTAAGCTCCCATAATATGAAATGATACATGTTAATAACATATTTTAGAAACTATTAAAAATGTATTTAGTTTACCATAATTCTGGTTAGTTCATTAATGTCTTTATTGATAAGTTATTGTATTGAATTCCGTCGTTCTGGAGTGTCAATTTCCTTTATTTTCATATTTGGTTCACTTGTTTTTAAGAAATGAAATTCATATGGAATGGTTATAAATCTCCACGATTGGAATTTTATATTATTTATGAACATAAATAATTGTTAATGTTTATTTCAATCATTTGGTTATATGGAATGAGGATGAATCATTAGATGAGAACCACTTCGATTATTTTGCGGTATTTGGATTATTATGAACTAGTTTTGTCATAAAACTTAATTATTTGTACATATTCTGGTTCCTGAATTTTTATTTGGTAATAATACATATATTATGGTCTGGTGAAACCATAAATATTGTTTCATGACTAGTAATGAAGATGAAATTGAAGAACGAAACTTCTTCATCCATGAAGGCTATAAATTGGAACCCCATGGACGTTGATTTCTTTTATAAAAATAAAAGGGAGGGAGTAAGAATATTTATTATGGTTTTCCATTCACATGATATAATTCAAGTATATATATGATAATTGAGTTATCATGACCATTTGGACATAGGAGGTGAGTAGAGAAAAAGAATAGGGATGATCATGAAAATAAGAGAAAAGGTGAGAGATCCCTTATGAAAATTCAGCAGCCTAACGGTGTCGCTTAATATTTCATAAAATGAAATGATGAGATGATAAGGGTACCTCATTATATTGAAATACCAATTTAATTAATAAGAATACTTAAAATCAAAATCCATAATAATAGAATGGAAATTCCAAGAGATAACATAAAAGAAGTGTCGACTTAATGAAGAGAATGAAGGATTCTCTTACCTTGTAGATTAACTGCTAGATCATGAAGGTTGGAACCTTGGGGGCTTAAGGAAAACTTTGGAGGACTATTATAGAGGTAAAAAATCACATATTCTAGGATGAGAGATTTTTAATGAAATAAAATGAATGGATGAGTTGGTATTTATAGAAGAAGAATGGTAATTTGTTTAATAATTTCAAAGGGACACCTCATTAGTGGTTTTTGACAAACCATGGGCTTGCCCATGGTCTTTGCCCATGGATTAATCCAATTGGGACACCTCATGTAAAAAGTTAATATAATAAAGTCAACCAGCCTTTTATTTTAATTATTATGTCATTATGATGTCATTAAACTACTGAATACCCAAAACGGTATTTTTCACTATTCACGAAAAATTCAAGTATTTTAGAAAAGTCCCAAAAATTCACCCATGCCATTGTTCGACGTGTATAATTCAAAAGTGAAATCCAATTTTCAAAAATAATTTTCTAAATATTATAAATTGAATTTTTTAAATATGTTCACAGTTAATTCAAAAAATAACAATCTTGAAGTGCAATTAGTTTTATGTGACATTGGAAAATTAATTAAGATCCCATTATCCTATTCCCTTAAGAAAATAAAATAATATTATTATTTACTATTCATGAGGTCATATTACTATTCATATTACTATTCATAAGGGTATGTTACTATTCACAAAAATCATGATTGTTCAATCACACTCCAAATGACTTACTCAACACCACTCTAGATGGCCATTTCTTGAAATTCAAAACATAGAAAATGATAGATTATAAAATTTTATGATATGTTTATTTTCAAAACCTTTGGGTGTTATAGCTATGCAGATGACCCTAAATATTTTAGATATGTTACCCTATATAGAGGGGGGATTAGTATTGGCTTTTAAAATATAACAAATAATTTATTTAATTTATTATTCCACCCTTGGGGGGATCAAGGTGAGCACCCAATGTACACATGGATTATATATTCCCATAATTAAAAAAAAGTTTACGTTCAAATTTATTTCATATTTTTCCCATGAAAGACTCCTATTTGGTTTTTTTAAGTTATTTAATAAAAAATTTCTGTACAGGATATAATATATTTAATGTTAATATTACATGTATATGGATCCTCCTCTAACCCAATAATGCTATGAAAAAATTAGTACCAAGCTCTAAAAATAATAATTACAATATTGAAAATCATTATGATGAAAAAATAGTGTGTTTACATTCTCCTCAACTAAGGGGTTTAAAAAAACATCATACGCAAAATGTTCACGGTACTAGGATTTTATCAGGTTCTCTCACAACTAAGGACCCTCTTAAAGAATCATGTGCTGAAATGGGACACGCACTTATGGAATCACTAGCCCACATAGGATCTTATCCTACAAATCATAGACCTCTTCTGAGTACTCAACAAAGGTCTCTCCAACCATGATGTCAAGATCAACCAAGTTTATAAAATGTGACATGTCACGTATATAACTCATCAACTATGACAAGGGTAATATTCTATGTATCCACTCAAACTATAGTGTTAGGCTTTGTGGTATGCCTCCTTATTGACCCTATGAGGGATCTCTAATGGCTCAATGAACCTTGAAGATAACATTATTCCCTTTCCAAATCATCATGATCCATGCAGAGGTGAGACATTCCAAAAAACAACGTATCCCTCCTCAAAAAAGAAATTTCATTATTGTCAGTCCATATAAGACATCGGAAGTCTTTGGGAAGTCCTCGTATGCACCTATATGATATGTTCCTTACCAATAATCACACACACCAACTTTAATACCCTGAATGATGACTCCCCTACATCATCACAATATAGTGTAAACATGTTTGGTCTCCCATACAGGGCCTTAAATAGTTTCTTACCAATGGTGGAAGGGTATAAGTTGTTGTATGAAACTACAACAAGAGTAGTTGATCCTCCTAACTTTGGAAAATGTCCAAAATGTAGTCCCAATGCATTTTCTCTAGAACATGAATGGTCCCCTCATCCAGGTTATCAGTCTAGGGGTGAAACAACATGATTAACCATGATTGTGTCCCAATGTCTCTTGCATTCCTCTACATAATCATGATGTGAAGAAAATATCATAATAAGAAATGACCATCAATGAAAATATGTGAATCTATAAAAACTCTTACATATAAAGGCATCATCGACTCTATAATGAATTGTTCTCTTAGATATCTATGTAGTGGGTTGATTTGGTGACCTAGGGTCTGATCACCCAAAAAGTATCATGGCCTATCACTGATCGTGGAAGACCCATTATATGGTCTATTGATATACTTTCCCTCTTATTCTCTAAATCATAATAGTGTTGATATAAACCATATGGGACTTGGTTCTTAGCCTTCTCCTACTAACAAGTGAGGCCTCAAAAGACAAACTCCGCTACACACTTATTTCATCCCTATAAACTTGAATTGATGTTAAAGGTCCTAGTACATCATCAACACAATTGGATACACTACCATGGGGGTGTATGAAACTCCCTTAGAACCACCTCAAATAACATCACCGGTATAATAATTATCACTATGAAATAAATAATATGCCTCCACAACTTTATAAAATCTATCAATAGAGTAACCAGTGGATATATGGGCTTGCAAGGTCTCATAGTCAATGTCTTCATGTCAAGGAACCTTAACATATTGTATAGTTTTTGCGGTGAAACCCATTTATTTGAGATTTGCTGAACCATCCATGTACATTAAGTACAACTTAAAAGAGGCCAAATTCATTGATCCGTCATTGAAAAACTACGAACAATCTTTTTTTCTGAGATCATCAAACACCATGTTCCCCTACCTAGAAGAATATTCTATCCAAAAGAAATAATACTTATAAACAGTAGACAACACCATTTTCTTAATGTAAGATAATTTTTGAAGAATATATACTTGTGAATATTATCATTGGAATAGATTATAAATTACACAACCATATGATAGTGTCTCTACATATTCGGGTTATAGATCACCCCTACCATGTCTAGATCATTGGTGACATAGTTCATATCATGAGGTCTTAACTATCAGGTCCCATATGAAATCACCACCTAGAACTATATCTAAACAATTATATGAAAGTCCCAGAAAATTACATAATAGTAGAAATTCTACTCCCTCCTTTGATAGTTTCATGATTGGGTCACTCTTCAACTAATTCCACAACACATGAAATTATGGTTAGACCCTCATTGTCCACATGAAGTTCTTCCCCTTTCAACTCAAATCAGTCAAGGGTATCGATATCCTATAGAAATTGGGCATAGATATCATATAGTACCCAAAAAATCTAAGGAATATCCACACCTATTTAATTCCCTTGTGTAGATCATGATCTATAATGGCCTCAACATTGGTTGGGTCCATTGATTCTCCCTCTATTTTGAGTACATATCCTAGAAAGTGGACTTCTAGAATCCAAAAATAAATCCTTGAGAGCTTCCCCAAAATACAGTTATCCCAGTGTATTTCTAGAAACGTCCTCAAACGTATGGATTTATCTTCCATAGATTCTATGTAGACTAGGTTTTCATCAAGATAGACACCCCCGACCTATTATAATAATTGACTAAAGATCCTGTTCATGAGTTTCAAGAACAATTTTATGAAGTTTTTCTACCCTAGATGGTGTCATCATCTACTCCTAGTGAATGTCAAATAATTGTAATTTCTTCATTAGTATATCCTCATCCTGAACTAAAAGATGGTGATAGCCTGAGATGAGGTCAATCTTTGAAAAATATCAAACCCGTGACAAATGTTGAATAAGACATAAATCATCCCAAGTGGAGAATTATTCTTCATTGTCACATTGTTTAGGGGATGATAATAAACACAAAAACAACACAATTCCATTATACTTCTTGGAGAAAAACACTAGAGCATACTTTTGTGAAAAAATGGGTCTAAAAAATACTTTCCTTTACAAGTCCTATAATTGTACCTTTGTCTCATTATGTTATGTGATACTTTTTAATATAATGTAATAGATATTTGGTAATTTTCTGGTTTCAAGACTTTATATATTCCGATATCATGTTGGGGAGGTAAGACAAACATGTCATTAGGAAAGAAGTCCATGTTTTCTTCTATCGCTACTAGAAAATGATAGCTCAAAAAATCATCCACTATAAGGGTCATAATAGAAAACTAATGAATAATCATTCGTATTCTCCAGTGTATGAACCTATCCTACTATGATAAAGTTTCATATCCTTGGTTAAAAAACTCATCCAATCAGTGTAAAAACACAATATCATATATGTAAAATAATCAACATGGGAATTATTTTTTATATCCAACTCATACTTAAGATGAAATCACATTTCCTCATCATTGATACGGAGATATAAAATAAGAAGAAATCTCCTCCATGAGTTAGATAACACTATCAGAAAAACATTGTTATTGTTGAATCCTCTCTAGTTAGAGTCTCTAAGTACAATATTCAATCCAAGGGCTCAACTAAAATCTGTAGTTCTCGAAAAATGGTTATCAAAAGAAAGGAATAGCTCATAACCATGTAAATTAAGTCTATAACTATGGTATATAATACATAGATCATACCTATAAGAATCTATGGAACCTAAAGAATATATGGATCCATTATCTGCAGTTATCATCATCCTGATCCACCAGTACCCTGATCATGGGATTGACCACCTGGGGTGATTGTGGAAATAGGACAATCGATATTATACATCCTTCTATTCACCCATCTCCTATTAATTCTCTTCCACACTATGAACCTCACTTATTGAGCCACTTCTTCTTCCTATCAATTACTTCAACCATCACCCTATTTTCTTCATAACGGGTTAGGATATTTTATGTGAGATACCTATGACCATGGCATGATAATGAGTGCCTCTAGCATGGGAAACTAGATCAATTTGAACAACCCTTAACATCAAACCCCTCATACTAAGACCATCACCTAATGCATCCCACCTGACCAAAATCCCTAGGACTACTTTTCGAATCTAGCTATCAAAGACTCATATCCTATGCTACCACTACTGGGATCAACTATCATTGTCTACTCTACAAAAAATCTCTCCACCATAAAACCCCACACAAGCATTCCATCATAGTTAGTAATGTAAAGATATATCATTCTAACCATGATATCACATAAGAGGTCCTACACCTAATTATGTGCTCAGAGGATCGTATCTCAAACCATAAACATTAAATGTAATGAGATGTTTTAGAACCTTTATGAATACCCTTACATGGTGAACTTTCTGTAATGATTCTACAGAAGCTTCAGTATGTACAATGCTGGAAATATGGATGGATTAAATTCCTACATGAAGCGATGAAAGTGATTTAGGAATAGCGGGTCCTGTCATTTTGTGTTATTGTCACTATACTCCATCGTCGCTCAGTGGATCCCTAAAAAAGACTCACCTCTAGGACCACCATATGATCTAGAGTCTTCATCGAATAGAGAAAGATTATGGTAATTACCTATAGCCAATCCTATGTGGTGTGGGGTTCTGGATTACCCAAATCCCTAATGGGTCAATTCTATAGAAACACATATAATGTACTAGCATAAAAACATTCTCAACTTATACTATTAGGGAAACCTACTAATAAACTAATGTTGGAATGGTTGGATAACATCTTCTTGGCAACACCTCTTATATGGGTCCATGTACCAAAGCCTCTTCACTAGGAGGATAATCCTCCTAATATGGGAATATAATCACAGCTTTCTATCATTATTGAGTATTATTGGAATATAAAATACTCACCATGGTGAAAGATTATATCATGGGTGAAAACATAAAAAGAACTGGAAAACCCTAACTTATTCTTATATGATGCATATTCTAATGAACTCCCTAGAACTAGTCCCTATATAATCTAATTCAATAACAAGGTTATCGGATTTCTAGGGAATCGATACAATTTCCCATACACAAATATGGGAGTCCTTAATTGTTTGTGACAAACTTGAAACACATTAACAGAATTTCACTAATTCAGAAACCAATCTCACATCTATACTATCTCTAAAATCTGTTCATAAGATGAACCATCTCTAAAAATAGTCTATCAAGAGTTAAAAAATGGGGCCCAGGTGTCTAGTGATAAGCTTAGTGTATCACCCCATTCCCACCTTCGATAGGCCATAAGATAGGAACTAGTGCTGAGTAGGAATATCACACACATGGGAGGCCCTAACTTAAGGCACCTATTTACACACACGTATCTCTTAACCCTAAATACATTATAGAACATTAATGTAAAAATTATTCCACAATTCATGTATACATTTAAAGCCCTGAAAATATTATGAAAAAGTATTGGAATCAATAAAAACAAAAAAGAATACCACTGAAAATGATAATGGTGTATAACGTACTAAGAAGGAGGAGACTACATGAAAATGAAACAGCATGTATGAACCAAAGTATATAGAGAACAATTTGGCTTCATCCACTCTAGGTCCACCTATGAATCAATTAAAAGGAACATAATCTATATAAGACGTGAAATGTAAGGGTAGAGACCATGCAAGGGGGGTGTATAACTATATAAGTAGGCCACATTGAAATAAATAATACTATTTAATCAAGTGAGTGTTCATATAATTTATACATACATATATCAATTCGTATATGTGACATTAAAAAAATATAATAACTTGAATATATTAAAGATACACACTTAGACATTAAGAGATCTCGACCAGACTTCGACCCTTGAGATTCTACTTGAGGCTTCAAGGCAATCCTCAAATAAGAGAACTCAAATAATGGGACATGTTATCTTTAATGATGCTCATCTAAGATGGAATTATCTTCCATAAATAATTACTCACAATAAATCCAATTATCTCAATACATATATATATAAAACAACTGATGTATTCTGGAGTATATTGGACCCTAAGAAGAATAACATTCTACTTAAGGAATGATAATCCCAATTAATTAGGCCATATAAATTCCTTAAACAGAATATATGGAAGAATTAATGAAATTTAATCACACCTTGGAACACATGGAGGGATTCCTGAAATCCATCTTAGAATAATCCCATAGTTGAGATCACAACCTATATCTAGCATATAATATTTCAATTTACCCTCATGTGTATGTACAAATATAACAATCCCAAATGATATAGGTCTATACTAAAGTGATATAAGGCCCAAAATTCCCCTAAAAACATACACGACATGTGTTGTTCATGCATGATGTGTTTTTTCAACCCCATGTCTAGTCATGTCTCACAGAACATGTATTTTTCCTTATACATGGTGTGTCTATATATGGTACACGATGTGTAGAGGTAATTCATCAACTCAGTGTGTGATATTTACCTGAGTAGTTTGTATATTGTCATGTTCCAATGTATTTTGGGTTATACACATGTTCTATGGATCTGAAATTGTATGAAGAAATGTTTAGGAAATATGGATGTTTCTGAGCATGGGTTCGTGTTTGTATTGTCTAGTCATTCCCATGTGTATGGTTGTTTCTATAATTGTGTACGCCCATGGTACATGTTGAGTTTCCAGAATAGGTTAACAAAGAATGTGGTGGGTACAACATTACATATGATATTTTTTTATATTTTTCAATCCCTTCCAACCATAGGCAGGATCCACACGGTGTGTGTTCTTTTCGCTAAATGATCTGTATTCTAGATTTTTCAAGGAATCCAATAACATCACATGTCTTCCGACACACCACTAAATCTACCATATATCAAAATGAGGAACATGGATATATGGTGGAACATGCGTAATCTATCACTGGTGGTTGGATTCAAGTCATATTTTACCTCACCAATCACCTCCCATAATACTAAACCACTACAGCATACCAAACCCCGAATTAGGGTCCCCAAATATGATATAAACTTTTGATGTCATTGTCGTGAACCACCGATTTTTTATTGATCATATACCTAAACCCATATTATCAAAAAATAGAATTAAAGAATAATATTTCAATGATCACCTACAAGTTATTTCTCAAATTATTCGACAAAGAAGGAACTGAAATTGAATATTCAAATAATGGTGGATGAAGTGTAGAGTCATAGTAAGAGGAATGAAACATGGCCATTTTTTGGGTTAGATTCAGTCTTTTTTCATTAGAACAATTAAAAAATATAAAAAATTCAATGAATAATAATGATTTTCATAAATATGAGTCATTTTAGTCTTTATATTTTTTGAAATAATAAAACTCCATGAATTTAATACTTGTTTCATTGCCACCACTGAATCCACCACATATCATTCTATAGTACTCGGATCCAAGGATTATTGCACCTGATCCTTTACTACTGTCTATATTTTTCCACCATTTTCCTCATTAATCTCAACTAATCACACTGCACCACTACCATACACCCAACCATGAATCATGGTTTACCAATTTGATTGAAAATATTCTATTTTAATGAAACATTGTTACTATATCATTGATCTCATACCGAAGCCCACGATATTGATATACTGATACAAAGAGTGATTTCTTGGTGTTCTCCTACTTGGTATTTATCAAATCAATGCACAAAAAATCCAAAACAATGAATGTACAAAGAAGAATATTATATTCACATGAACAACAAGTGGATAAAACCATATTCATTATTCAATATGGTTTGACTTTATTTCTTTTATAATGAAAAATGAAAAGACTCAAATTAATGACTAATAATAAAAATCATGAATCCCAAAATACCAAGAAGATAAAACCTCACTTGTAATCATAATTAACCCATTAATCAATCCACAAGTGTAATGTATTCACTATCATTTTGTTATTAATAAAAGAAGATTTTACCAATTGAAAAAAAATCCAATCCTCAGTTTTGGATCGATCATTGATGATGAATAGCTCCACGTCATAGTTATTAGTGTGAACCAAATACTCTAATTGAATCATTGATTATTAATCTATAATTATTTATTGATCATCCATGAATTTTCCTCTAATTACCCACTCTCAATACCTATGGTTATGCGGAAAATCCATGGTATTTTTTATAAAATAATTTATACAGAAGTGGTTTTATATTTTCTTTTAATAAAAGTAAATAAATTTAATAATTAGTTAGTTTATTATTAGTCATGTGATAGTGCCCATGAAAAACAACAAACACACATAATGATTACCTTCATTGAGGCTAAAACCCATCTTATATATTTAATGATGAACTTTGATTTCCCATCTGGGACATAATTTGGGATTTTCCATTATTTTAGGAAAATTTCATCTGTGTAGTATAATATATTTAAAATCAATATTACAACCACATCGAGCCTCCCCTATCTTCGAAATCTAGTTGTAACTCAGCACCAAATTCCAAAATAATATTTAATATATTAAAAATATTTATGGTGAAAAAATATATTCATTAAATTTTTTAATCATTGTATTAATGTAGAAATGAGTATTATTTTATATTCTTCATAATTGATTTATATGATAATTATATTGATTATTTTTTCACACCTCCATTTTTTTCCAAGGTCTCTTATGTCCTGGATTCTATGACATATTTTATATTTTATCTACTTTTAGTATCACAATAATTATATATTCTTTATTAAATTTTAATATATATAAAGATTGTTTAGTTTTTACAATGATGTATTCCTTATTCAGTTGGATGTATTATTTAGGGACATTTTTTTCATATATAAGTAAATCTAATGTATCAATTAACTATTCCATATTTATGGTAAGATATCATTATATAATTATAATTATTCAAGCGGTGAACTATTCAAATCATCTGTTTATTTGATTCCCTAATTGTATACTTTATCATTTGGTAATCTAAAATAATCTTCAGACCTTGTCGAAGGCTAGATCAGGTGCCTAGATTACGTTTATCCCACCTTGGTTCATGATTCAATTGTACCATAAAATCCTCTCATTGTTTTGTTGAGTTAGGGAAGTTTGGATATTATGATATTGGAACTCTTCATTTAATGTGCAAGTAGGTTCCTGATCACCTCCTTTCATAATAAAAATATATTTTCCATGGGATGTTGAGAGATGAGTCCTAAATTTTAATTTTTTTTATTTAATATATTTTGATATAAAATGATGGGATTTTGATATCCATTGATTTATATCAGATAATATTTGTGGTTTCTATGATTTTTTGTAGGAAGTAATAGAAGAACCATATTTTCAAAATTATCTCACATGGTCTAGAAAATCTCACAATGCCTGTTGACAGAGTTCTAAAAACATTATTGAGGCTATTTTAAGCCTGATTTAGGGTTTCTCAATCCATACAACCAAATCATTTTTGGTTATACATCTCTCTTGTATTTTTGATTAAATAAATTTTGTTTTCCAATTTTTCATAAAGAGGACTGAATTTCATAGAGAGATACTAATGTATTTTTTCTAAGATATTGAATTTGTCTACATTTGTGTTTTGATTGTTAGTTTCACATGGAAAGCATGTTTTATGAAATTCTTTATTCTAAAACAAATTTATGGATTATTTTTAAAAAAATATTGACTATTATCTATGTTTTAAAATGTGAATGGGTTTATAATTAAATTCAAGTAGCATATAATTGTTTTAAATGGGATAAGTATTTTCAAATAATTTATGAATTTATAAAATTTTATTTTAGAATCATTATCAAAAGATATTTATTAAAAAGAAAGGAAGTTTTGGCAGTGTGTTGTTTTGGAGAATTTTTTATTTTGGGTTTGATCCTATAAATTATTTAGGGATTGATCGATTTGATTTTTGATGTGTGAATTTATAGTGCTTATATTTCATGTAATATATAAAAAACTCCCCACAATGGTATTCATGGAATATAGAATGTTTGTCTCTTTGGATGATACTCACGACAACTCCTCTCATCATCTAGGTGTGACTCAGCTAGTTATTGATTCTTACCGAACCCTAAATAGTGTTGTGTTTTGAGATCCTCTTCTACTGTTAGATCATATGTAATGCTATGATCATTTTCCATATTCATTATATGGAGATAAAGGTATTCTTGAGGGTATTTAGTTGTTATAGGGGATTAATGAATTGTATGATTATTTTAAAACTCTTAAAATTTGAGGGTTAATGGTATAATAGGCTTGTTTGGAGGATCGAGCCGAGTATGCTAGAAGAATATCGTCACCTATAAACTAAATTATTATATGTATTGGGTACTTTTCAAGACCATTTTTATTCAATGTAATTGTTTTGAGGATATAAAGTTGTAGAAAACCATTATTTTCATGAGTCTCTATCAGGGTGACTAAAAAGAGGAGTATGCTGATATTTTTTCAGAGATTGTTCTATTTTATTCTAATAAAGTCACTATTACATTTATTAAATATAATTTATTTTATATATATCTCTATCTATACCTCAAAAAAGTTCTATTTGAATCAATGCAGATATATTATAATGGTGTGGTTGAAAAATACTTGGTAGTGGAATCTAATCAAACAAGTTGGAATTTAAATGGAGGTTCCATAATTTCACATAGTTGGATTAATAGGGGATTGTTTTCTTGTAAATTGGGTATTTATAATAATATAAATAGATCTATCATGTGTTTACATTGTTAGAAAATTTAAAAATTTACAATCTATTTATTGGAAAGGAGGGATGGGTTCCGCTTCCCAGGAGTACACGCCCAATGCGCCGCCCATTTTTTCAAATCTCAAGCCCGCTACGCCCTCTCTTGCCCACTCTCTGATTGTCTCCCATGCGTGCATATACCTGCCTCCAGCGAAGGCTTCTGGAGTCTAGCCATCGGAGGGATCTGGTCCCCCTATCCCTCCTCTGCCGCTTTCCTCGGTTCTTGTCTCTCCTTCGGCTCCAGTGGATGTCACCCCTTCTATTGCGCCTCCCCAATAGGGCTCGTTCAAGGATTCCCTTTGTGGATCGCTCCGCGCTGCCCCCCCCCCCCCCCCCCCCCCCCAGTTACGCTTAATAGATGTTTGTGTTTCACCCCCGAAGTCTTCCTGCGCAGATGGCTATCTCTCCTTAGATTTTTTGGTGTTATTCTTTTTTGAGGCGGAGGCGTGTTTGAAGTGGTCTCTGGTTGCCCGTTTTGGTTCCGTGAAACCCCCCTTGGTGGTGTTCAAGTGCTTCATCCAAGCATGGGGACTCCAATTTCCAGCTCAGATCTCGGAGGTTCACCGGAATTCTTTCTGCCTCGTTTTGGCATCGGAGGAAGACTTCCTCCATGTGTGGTGCAGGGCCCACCGTTCCTTTGGGAGATGGACTTTCAGTCTCTCTCGCTGGTCACTGGATGTTCACAGGGGTAAGGAAAACCCGCTTGCTGCGGTTTGGATCCACCTTCCGGGGCATCCGCTTCCTTTTTAGAATGGCGGGTTCTTGAAGGCGATTGGGGATGCCCTTGGAGGTTTTCTATGTTCTGATGCCAGAACCTCTAGCTGCGCGGACATCTCGGTTGCTCGTTTCAGCGTGGAGATGGACACGTCTCGGCCTCCACCGAGTAAACTCTTGCTCCGGGTACAAGATACATGCTGCTGGAGTCAGGAGATTTTTTACCCAGTCTTCCCTAGATTCTGCTCCTACTGTCTGCTACAAGGTCACTCCCTGCAGGTTTGTAGAAGACACCGACAAAAGGTTTGGAGAACTTCCCCCAAGGTCTCGCCCCATATAGAGAAGCAGATGGCCTCTTCAAGCTCTACGTCTCTTATTGTGTCTAGAATGAAAGGTACGGTTTCTGGTGATGTTTCAGGGACGGTGCCTCGGTCGGTTTCTGACTGGACGACTCAGAGGCCCTCCACCCCTCGCGAAGTACCAGCGGCATCTAGCCAGGCATAGTCCCTTATATCCCAAAAGGAGTGCCTGCTCTCCATGTTGGGTTGGAATTTCCCCCTCTATCTACTTTCAAGTTCCTAAAAGCCCTATGCCTGGAGGTGTCCTCGGTAGTCCGGTTTTCCAAGCCCCCAGCTCTCCTAGCCCTGCCACCCCCTCCTACAGTCCTATCCTGTTCCGTGAGCGAAACTTCTGATCCGGGCTGGTCTTCCTATGGTTTTTGTTCTGCTACTGGTGAGCGGGAGCAATATTCTGAGGTGGTCACCCAGTGCTTAAAGGAAATAGAGAGGACTCCTTCTCCTACTCCCAAGTTCCGTTATCTACTGAGTTCATGTTCTTCTATTCCTGTTCCTCTTATCGGTAAGGAGCCGCACAAACCAGAGAGAGTATGCATGTGTTCACAGTCCAAAATCCTAAAGGAGAATCAAACCTCCCATTTTCAGAAGGCCACTAGCTCTAGAGCCAAAGCCAGAGCTATTTCCTTTCAATGATTCTGGTTCTTATATGGAATGCTCAAGGCCTCGGTGCTCTGGTAATATCTGACTTTATCTCCTCTAATATCATGAAATATGAGATTGGAGTTGTTGCCATCACTGAGCACAAGCAGAACTCTTCTAGAATTAGATACTATACTTGGAAGCTCAAGTTGCAAGGCTCCATGCATGCCGACCCCTCTAACGGGAACATATGGATTTTTTTGGCACAAGGACTACTCTGTTGACCTAGTCTAAGCAAGTGATCAATTCATTACTGTCAAGATTACCAAAGGTGATATCTCTCTCCTCATGACGGTGGTCTATGGAAGCTGTGACCCCCACCAAAGGGAAACTATATGAAGTGAGTTAAATGCTTTCGACACTGATAATCATCCATGGTTTGTTGGTGGTGACTTCAATGTGGTTGTTTGACCTAAAGAAAGGAAAGGAAGATGCCCTTTCTAGAGGAATGCTAGCAGGGAGTTTGTCCAATTCATGGTTGGGAAAGGCCTCATTGACCTTGATTTTGTTGGTGACTACTTCACTTGGTGCAACAATATGTGGGGGCCCAATCGCTCGTGGAGTCGTCTTGACAGGTGCATGTCCAACGTGCAAGCAACAACCATGTTTTCGAACACAAAGTTGAGACATTTGGTTCGAGGGATTTCTGATCATTCTCCATTGCTAGTTTCGATCTCCTCGGGGCAGGATTCTCGGGAATGTTTTCATTTCTACCATCAGTGGGCTGAATGCCCAGGGTATCAGGACATGGTTCATGAGACATGGAACAAACATTTACAAAGTCGCACATGGGTTTCCATTCATGAGAAACTGAAGCACCTCAAAACTCGCCTTCAAACCTGGAGGAAATAATCCTGCCCAGTGACTCTGGTTTGAACGATGCTCTGAAAGAGGTGGACAGCCTTGAGGCAAGGCTGGAAGAAACATGGGATGACCAAACCTTTGAGGAGCTTGCGAAAAGGAAGGAGGAGGTGGTAGTAATGCTTCTGTAGCAAGAACGTTTGGCACGGGAAGCTTCAAGAATTAAATGGCTCAAAGAGGGTGACAGGAACACTGCCTATTTCCAAGCCTGCATCAAAGAAAGGAAGAGACCTATTAAACCAATCATTCATTTGGATGATGGCTCTTACATGGATGATAGAGACATTGTGGGTAACATGGCACACTCTTTCTTCAAAGACCTTCTTGCCGGCCCTTACTTTCGAATGCTGAATGGGTATACAGGAGGGGACAATGAGATCTTTGAGATTATCCCTAAGCGTGTTTCTGTTCAGAAAAATAAAGGGATCAGCACCATGCCAGATGAAAATGAGATCTATAATGCTATGATGAACCTTCATCCGGAGAGTGCACCAGGTCCAGATGGCTTCCCGTGTTCTTTCTACAGGTCTTTGTGGGATGTGGTGAAAGCAGATATTGTGCTGGCTATCTAGGACTTCTTTAAGGGAGGTAATCTTCTGCGTATTTCTTATGCCACCACCATGGTGCTTCTACCTAAGACCAAGAACCCTTCATCCATCATGCATTACAGACCTATAAGTATGTGCAACATCCCTTATAAAATCCTCTCAAGTCTCATCAATGCAAGGCTGTCCATCCATCTTCCACGATGGATCTCCTTGGAGAAGATTGGTTTCGTGAAGGGCCGGTCGATTCAAGGGGTCATTGCTCTTTCTCAAGAAATGATCAGAGATATCAACCATAAAACTCGCAGTCCCAACATTGCTATCAAAGTGGATATGAACAAATATTATGACCGCATGGAGTGGGGATTCATCATCAAGGTGCTAACAGGTATGGGTTTTTCCCCATGGAATATTGACCTTATTTTCAGATGTTTTAGCTCAACGTGGATAGTGGTCTCTTTTATAGGAAAGTCAAATGGTTTCTTTAAGGCTACTCGGGGCCTGAGGCAAGGAGATCCAATCTCTCCGAGCATCATTATCATGGCTCAAGATGTCCTCATCCCTCTCATTCATAGAAGCATCAACAACAGGGAGATTATGGCCTACTAGAGCTCTATGAGAATTCAGTCTATCTCTCACCTTTGTTTGCTAATTACAGTCTCATTTTCATTAATGGTGGGAGATCATCGCTCAGAGGTCTGAACAAGCTGTTGGAGTTATATTTTCACTAGAGTGGTCAAGTTATTAATAAAGAAAAGATAATGTACTACATTTCTAATAAATGCACTCCCAGCCACAGCTCGGAGGTCCTGCAGTCCCTCGCCATGCAAAGAAGTAATTTCCCCATGGATTATCTCAGAGCCCCAGTTTCCCTCGGTAGAGTGAGGATCCAGGATTTTGATTTTCTTTCCAGCAAGATCTCAGATCATATCCTCAACTGGAAGAATAGGTTCCTATCTTTTGGCGGTCGTATTGCCCTTATCAATAGTGTCCTAGTGGCCACACCGGTCCATGCCCTCTCTACTGTTCAAGCCTCGAAGGGTGTCCTCTCTAACATTGATAAACATGTAGATAATTTCATAAGGGATACTAATGCAGAAGGGAAGAGACACTGGACCTCATGGAGGAGGATGGCCAAGCTGGCGAGGGAAAGAAGCATCAATGTGCATAGTCTTGAGGATACTATTTCGTGCATACACACGAAGCTCGCCTGGGAAGTCTTGGAACAACGCTCTCTGTGGGGGAAAACCATGCACGCGATGTATGTTCGACCGGCGATGGAAAACCGTGGATCTCCCTTCTAGTCTGTTATTTCTCATCTCACTTCTGATCTTCTTTGTCAGTCTAGATATATCATCGGGAGGGGAGATATTTCATTCTGGCATCAAAACTGGTCGGGGGAGGTGATTGGTTTCCCGGGTTGTCCTACTCCCTCACTTACTTTCAGGGAAGCCAGTGTGTACCCAGCCCTTATTAATGTCGTGCTGAACAAAGAGAAACAGTTATTATTCAACCTCATTGCATTGTCTCTGGATATGGATTGATGCATATTCACCCCTTCCCTGGCAGGGGTCTTCACGATGCGTGATTACCGCCGAACCAGAGCAGCGCTGGAGAACGTTGATACCTGGAATGATATCATGTTGCCCAACGTCATCCCTTCTAAATATAACTTACTGGTGTGGCGGATCAAGAGCAGATCTATTCTCATGGACGAGAATGTTAAACAATGCGGTGTCCCTAATGTGTCAAAATGTTCCTCTGACCAAACTAGCCAGGTGGAATGTTCGATTCATCTCTTCTTCCAGGGTGATTGGGCATGCACTGTATGGAGATTCTTTGGGAAGTTGACTGGTTTCCTAGACCTCAACACGGCAGACCTTCCTTTTCTTGAACGATGTTTCCATGACTCGGGTGACAAGGGCCCTGAGAAACTGGCTCGCACCTTGATCCTACAGGCTGGTTGTTGGTGTATCTGGCAGGCCAGAAACAATCAGAGGCACGACGGGGTCTAGTCCTCGGGTAAGTCTATCATCATCTGCACGCATAATCTCTTCCTTGACCTGGGCTATCTCTCCAGTAAGTGGAACAAAGCCCCTTCTCTCCACTAGATGAATCTGATGCAGCAAGGAACCAAGGTCGTGGATACCAGTGTTAAAGGTCATTAGGTCCGATGGAACCCTCCATCCAGAGGTCTCAAGTTGAACACCGATGGGTCTTGTAGTTTGGGAGTCTTACGAGTGGGTGGGGATGTTTGGGACATGCATGGATGATTTTGGTTGGCCTTCTCTTCTCATCTCAGTAAAGGTTCCTCTCTTCAGGCCGAAGCCAAAGCCTTTCTGCTAGGTATTTCTCTCTTCCAATAGGAAGGTATTGCCATTTCAGAAGATGAAACTGACTAAAAAAATACTACATGATGCCTTAAATAGTCTATGCCCCGCTACTTGGTCTATTACCTATATTATCAGAAAATGTAGAGGTATGATCTCCAACACTACTAAGGTGATGCACTCCTGGAGGGAAGGGAACCAAGTGGCAGACTATATTGCTTCTTTGGAGGTCATTGGCCCGGATCCAGTTTGTTTACAAAATTTTCACTCTCAAACCCGAATGGGTGAATGTAATCAGGGGGGATTCCCTCGACCTTCACTACTTTATACCCCCTTAGGTACCTTCTTGTCAAGGGTATGTGGGGTTGAGTTTATGGTTTTTTTTCTCTTTTTTCTTTAATAATAATTGAAATGATGATGATGACAATCTATTTATTGGGAAGTTTAAATAACATTCTTTGTTTTTTCATTTATATCATCTTCATCAATTTTTTATGATGAATTATTGGTGATGTTGGATGGTTATTTGGATATAAATTTGGATATTGTCTTCACCCCGATGATTATCTATTTCTGAATTTATTCTCATTGACTTAGATGTTATTATTTATTTTTAGGTATTTTTTTCATAGTGTATTATTTGGGCATATCCTATACATTTATCTTATGAGGTGTTGATTATTTCTAGTATGTTCATCCCTCAATGATTGGTTATGACTCATGAGGTTTATATATGATTATAACCTTGTGATGAAATTTTAAATTTGATTATATGATTATATGAAGGCTTGGGTACATTCTTTGGTTAATGGGAAAATTAATAAAATATTTTTCATAAACACAAGATAGGGAATCATTTAAGATCTCATCATGTTCATTATAGGATGGTGTTCCATGAGAAAGGTCTATGTCTTCCTTCCCTTAAATTTTATGACAAGAGGATAGATCCCATGTTTTTCTATATTGTAGAATGTTTTGATTAATGATTATATTATATTCACATTCTATATGATGTTGTTGGACCATTCAAATTATCTTATGGCTTTTAGTGTATTGTTTTGGGTTACTCTTGCTTTTTAAAATTATGAAACAGTTTTTATAATGTTTTTTGTGGTTGGGGGAGAAATATTGTTTCCCAAGGTGATTTAAGGAAACATGATTTCTTGGGTGATATATTTATCCTATGATTATTTATATTTTATATCATCATTCTTAATAAATTTTAAATACTATGTAATCGAATTTATGTTTTCCATGATAATTTTTTTAATTACTTTATCATTTTGACATTATGAATTATTTTCTTCTCTAGTTCTATGTTATGACAAAACCTCATTATGTATTTACTGAGCATGACACCTCATATAATTTGATAAAGGGGTGGTCATATGGTATATTCATTTAAGAAAATAGTTATTTCTAAAATATTAATCATTTTTATCATGAGATATATTATCAATAACAAAATACATTGTCAATTTTCTTGGTATACCATTAAACCCTTGACTAGGAGTCGGGGCTTAAATAATATCACTTTCAAATTTTAATAACAACATTATAGGTGTATAATGTGACTGTCAGGAGAATAATAACACAACCAAGTCACTATTGTATAGTATATTATATAATTATGATTTATTTTAAATTTCCGGAGTTTTTTATTTCTGATATTTAAATTTTGGAGAATCCTCTTTATTTCCTTGTTACTATATGACTACCACATGTTTAGTTATAACACCTAGGTTTGTTGATGGATAATTTTCTCCTTCAAAACACCACACATGGTTGAAACGTGGTTAGGAGTTACCATGTGAAAAAACATTTGTTCATGGGGTAAACCATGTAGATGAACTTCTTATAAATGGTAATTCATTCACATCATCTTTACATTCATTTTTTCAAATAATTTTGGTTCAACTGGTTAGTGCATGGTTTTAGAAACTATATATCCTACATATATATATGTGATTTACTATTATTTTTAGTGTGTATTGGTTGATAACATTTTTGGTGAACCACATGAGTTACTATAATGTATGGTCCCTCCCTATGTTTCATGGTTAACTCATCGGTTTAAGTGAACTATTTTAGTTTTAGTAATAAATAAGTAGAGTCCTTACATATAGATAAGTTCTTCTACTGGATTGGTAATTATTTGTACATAAATCAAATAACTATTTGTTATATCTAGGTGAGGGGTGAATCTACATTCTACTGTAGGTAGCATAGTTGGAATAGGATATGTTAAAATGTGTTATCGAACCATAAAATATATAATGAATTGAAATTTATAGAAATTATTGATATACCACTACTTCATTTATAATCCTTTGAGATCCCCTAATTATATTTCATGTCCAACCAAGAGAGGGATCAATGGAAATTATATTATTATAATTTATTCAGGCATCCATTCCTTTTAATCATGTATTTTTAGGATATTTGGAAGGTAAGGTTACTCATTTCTCTCTATTCTTCCATTTCCTCTTGGATTATTATTCTATATAAAAAAATAATATCCATGGATTTCAAATATAGGGATTTATATGCTCTTATATTAGGATAGTGGATTTATAGGTATTTTAGATATTTTCTTTTTAGTGGGATAAGGTTTCTCAATTAAGGGTGAGTTTATCCAGTGATTTCATGTAGATGTTTTTAATAAATGCTTTATATTTTGCATTTTATGAATTTTTTGGTCTTCATAAAGTCTTTTTATATCATTTTATACCTATGTATAATACCTATAAGGTGGTTTATAAAAATCCATGATTTTATTACTTAGTATAATGGGGTTTTATGGTATCTAATTCTATACTTGTAAAATAATTTTTTTATACATGAACATTTTTTACATAAATGTTTTAGAGGAACTTTGAAATGAATTAATACCAAAAAGGGATGTTTTAACCCTATTTTAAGTTCCAAATATTTTATGATCTTTTTATTTAGTCAAGTATTTTTTTTGTTTTAATTCTACTTCTCGGAGTGGAAAGTGATATTTTTAATGTGTTGATACAATTTTGGTTTTAAATGATATATAATAACATCATTTTTTAAGATTTTGATAACAACCTAGTTTGGACCATATAAAATGATCATTTCTAATGATTGTATCTCCCATGTTTTGTTCCCTGTTTAATTTCATCTTGTATATTTTTTACCATATATTTGGTGAATTGAATTTTTATTAAATGATAAAGTAAATGTGAATGGGTTTGTCTATTCAAAGTTTTTAGGATATGTAGGGATAATCCTAACCCATGAAATTCATCTATGTTTTCAAGATGGGGAGACATTTAATCGTCTATTTGTTCATTGATGGTTCACATGAAGGTTGTGGTTTTATTGTAGGATATTATTGGCAACAAGATTTATTTTGGGATTTTCAATCCACTAATGTATTTCTTTTGTAGTGCATGTTTTAGTGAACAGATCCATTCACTTCTATTGGGAGTTTAATCTTTGCCATCTCTTTTACATAGAGGGAATGGAATGGTATATATTTTGAGGATCATGACCAGTAATTATATGATGGAATTAATAAAAGTCACTATGATATAATAATTTTTTCCAACATTCAAATTGGTTCAAAATTAAATTATTATTGTTACATTGTTGTCTTGAAGGAAGTTTGTATTTGTAGTAGGATCGATAAACTATTGCTGGAATATTATATTATATTGATACCTCTAATCTTCGGGCGGATAAAATTTAATGTTGATGGGGGTGGCTTCAGCTGCACTATGGCCCTTTGGTGGTGGTGCGGTCTTCCTCACTCATTAAGTTATTGTTAAGGGTTGTTTTTATCATTTCATTGGGAATGGAGATGAAATTGAAATTAAATTGTCGGCTATGATATATGTGGCAAGTTATTATATCCATAATGATATTTTTCTCAATAAATGAGGCCTGACTCGATCGTGGTAGTAGAATGTCCAAAAGATCAATCCAGAAATGTCCCATGTAGAATTTTGACATCCTGGATTGAATGACTTTGCCTTGAGGATTATATCTTACTTTTATGATACACATTTTTTCTAGTAATAAAATTAGGTTGTCTATGCTCTCTGTAAGAGGTAAATTATAGATTCCGACTCAAGATGGTCCTTTGTGACCCTTAATTC
This sequence comes from Viscum album, assembly GCA_963277665.1. Taxonomy (NCBI): domain Eukaryota; kingdom Viridiplantae; phylum Streptophyta; class Magnoliopsida; order Santalales; family Viscaceae; genus Viscum; species Viscum album. The sequence continues at coordinate 1,915,602,470 of OY728148.1, read as the reverse complement.
CTTTTTCATATTTAGTTTAAGCAGATGCATGTGGAAATTTTCATACCCATCTATATAATTCCGCCTTGTAATGTCTGTATATCTACATCTATCTAATAATATTTTTTAGTAGTAATCATTCCTATATCCTGAACCATATGACTACATAATGATCATATGGATTGTTTCTTCTCACCTAAATTTTTATTATTATATGGGTACCTTAGGTAAATATGTAATATATCTAGGTTTTTTATACACCATATTATATAACATAAATGGTATGTTTCCTATGGTATACATTATTATATTGATAGTGGAGTTCCCCAATGCGACAATTAGAGTGATTTGAGATCTTATATATTTTGGTAATGTAGTTCAATTAATCACTTTCTCAATTTGAATACGTAAAGGGCCTTCACACATTAGGACTAGTGAATTTATCCTGATTCTTATTCATTAGATAAATATACTAGCTTGGGAATCCCTATCATACACATTATTGGAGCCCCTATTTAAATCTTGAAATATGGAAGAATTTACATCATTTTACCTTACTTATATCATCTTTCCAATATATAGTGGTTTTGGAAAATTTATAAAAAGGGGAATATCGGAAAATATATAAATGAATAAAGAATTAAAATTTATATTTTCATAAATTTAGATGTCTATCATTTAATGTTTTCAGAAGTTTTTATTTTTAAATTTTCATCTTCACCCCTTTGTTTATTAAAATTGTATTTGAAATAGAGATTTCAATGATAATTTGGGATTATTGACATAGGATTAAATCTATGTTTTTAACTTTGATATTTCACTAATCTTCTAAAAACCATTATTTTATAAATCTTGAAATATATAAATTTATGATATTTTATTTTCGTATATTTATCATTTTGAAACCATATTTTCTAAATGATGAAAAAAATACAATTTTCAAAATATTTAATAAAATAATTTTAATTGAAAAATTGGTAAAACATTACTAGGATCTTCTCTCTAACACCCTACATATGCAGCAAGGTGTGTATGTATCCCTCATGTTTTTGTTTAGTTTCCAATATTTTGGATTCCATTTGGGTGTCATTTGTATAGTCCATTAATATATATTTTTGATCTGGTGATTGAAAATGGGTCACATTGATTTATTAGAGAGGTGTCTTAGGGTTATATTTCAAAAATATGTATCATATATTAACCTACTCAACCATATATATTATACCATTGGTTCCTTATATTTTGGTTTATCTGATATATTTTATATCTCAGTTTAGTTTAGGTTTTTTCAGGACATCTACTCATTGTTGATATTGTAAATTTATAAAGTGAGGTTGGTTGTTAAATGTTACATCTGTTATATCTGGTAAGATTTATTATTGGGGATCATTTTATTATATAAAATTAATTCCATTGAATAAACTTGACCTACTAGATTATCTGTATGATTTTTTTCCTTATTATAGTTATTTTGGGAATAAAAAATTCAAATCAATTGTTTATTTTATTCCCCAAAACAATTTTCTAGCTTCAAGAAATTTAAAACATGAATTTTAACTTTTTACTAGCTATATTATATGCATATATTAGGTGTAACATGTGTTGAATCATCTCATTCAACACCCACACTCTTAGTCCAACACATAAAAAGCCACAATCCTCTCACAAACGACATGGTAACTTAATCACACCATATACAATGTCACATACCAAGAAGCATACCTCTATCCTCTCACTTAGGGTGAGGACTTATAACCCTATCACGTATAAATAACTCTCACTCAGGGTATCATTTTTGTGTACCCTTTATCTTAGGGTTAATCCTAAAAAATATGTCCTAGACTGGTCCTCCCACACTTATGGTGGTCTATGTAAGCTCCCTCTTATTAATGATGAGGTATCATATCAAGCCTCTTTGTCAATTACAAGGTCAAAAAATGCATATACATTTACAAGAAATATAACATAAAAATGTTCTAGGCCCTTACTATACCCTAGCGTTATCATAGTTCCACTCTAGTGTATATTTTGAAACCTGGATCAAAATCATATAATATAATATACATCTCTATTCTAAATCATTTCCATCCAAATATTTGGACATACAATATCATTGAGGATATATAAATCCCATAAGGTAGAATCATTTAAAACCTAACTCATTTATCACATTCAATTTCAACCATGTACAACATTTATCCTAGGAGTCACCAAACTCATAATTTTGAAGGGGAATCACATCTTCTTCCCCATGTGTATCACTAGTTACAACAATAGATCATTTTTTGTGGGTTAATCTATCAGGCCATATCTCAAACCATCCATTCACTAACCCCATATGAGATCTAAAAATGTCAGTGCACACCCATCCCTAAAAGTACACCACTATATGAAATAACATAAGCCACACCCATCCTTGAAAATGTACCACTATCTGAAAGAAGAACAAGACAACCACTCAGATCCCATGACTCTGGAAAAAAGTAATTCCAATCATTTCTCACATGATTGCCGACCCAAGGGTCCTACCAGAACTAATACCTAACATTCATAGACCAAACAATTTATATGTTACAATATCATTAAATACTACACAATAAAAAAATAAAACCCTCTAAAAAAATATTTATTATCTTAAGGAAACCAAATCACAGTCAGAAAACATCTAATAAGGGGTTTTGGGGTCTATAATGCACACCAAAATAAAATCACCTATCATACTCTAAGTACAACACTCACTAAAACCTCTACTCAAGGCCCTAATTACCTAAAAGACTATAAACACAAAAAATATCCACAACCTTAGAAATTATTCAATAATCTCAAGGTCATGTTCCCTACATGATTTTTTAACCCAACAAGAGGTCATTCCCCCTAGGAGCATAGCTATTGGGCAACTCTAAAACCACACATCCCTGTGTGGTGCACGTAATCTATAATAAGAATGCTCTTCTCTATGAGGCTACACTCTCTAATACCTATCCAACCACTTACCATAATTCTCAAACCCAATTCCAATAAAATTTTAGTGCATTTCACATAAAAACATATGATATATTCTTAAATATGAAAGGAAACATCTGATACTATAACAATGTTACCATCAATTTGTTGCAATCTAACATGCACTAAGTAATAGTATATTAAGAATCTACTTCCACCATTACACTATCTCAAACCAATATAACTGAATAATTAATTACAAATGAATATAATTAATTTCCCCCCAATAAAATATTTTATCTAAAAATCCATAAATCTCAACAAATAGCCTCTTATAATTTATACCATATGAATCATCTCACCACCTATTATTAGCATGCTTATAATAATTCAAAATAAAAATGTGCCATGTTATATCGCCCAACCAGCCATTAATTCTAAATAATGTATGGAAAATACAAATATACTGATTTGGTGGAATTTTTTGAATTGAATGATAAAAACATCAAGCATTCAGTATCTAGAATCCTTATCTATCTAACATTAAAAAAGCACAATTATCCATTGAGGATTCTACCATGATCTAGTTGAATCATAAACATAACAATAAATGGAAAACCCAAAATAATAAGTGATTCCTATATAATTTTTTTGTAGTAGAAAGGGTAAATATTTCCTTAAACTGATGTAGTGATACAAGACCTATTCAACCATGAATGAATGAGATCATGTTGAATCTATGACGATGAAAAAGTAGTGAATAAGGATTCTGGTAATCTATCTCTTAAGTATTTCTCAGGTTAAAAAGGGGTATATGACCATAAAATGATGGGTTCTCCCATCCTAAAACACATATAAGGTATTGGGTACCTAATGGATCTTTCGGGGTACTGGTACATAGTTTAAAAAAATGAGTACCAGGTTAAAACCAAAATGAAACATGGTTGGTCTATCAAAATTAAAACACCCCACACCACAGGAATGACTCTCCCTTGATGCCTCTGATAAACACTACAACACAAAATACTTATAAAAACATCCCATAGGTGATTCCAAACACTTAAAACTCTGATACGAAATCAAAATTTTCGATACACCTCTACTAGGGAGATTAAAAATAAAATTCCCTTGGAAAAAATTACCAATCCATTTGTGGGTAATTACGACATCCATGACCTATTTAAAATTGGTAAAATTTTAACAATAAAATAATATGATTAATTATATATAATAATTAAAATAATTTATCTTACTTTTTTGATAATTCTTTAATCCTATCTTTTATATCCATATATATATATATATATCATAAATAGTAAATGGTTTTTTCTTATGGATAAAAAACACACAACATCCAAGGATTTATAACATAAAAAAAGGTAAACATGGGGGAGTATAAAAAAGATAGTTCTATAAATAATTACACTATAATTAAATATTTTTTATACCTCTAAATATTAGTATCTATCGAACACATAATTTATTCACTAAAAAATATTTCAAAAACATATTTCATTCATTCCTTGTGACTCTAAGTCCACACTATTAGAGAAATAAATTATTCATCCATGAATCCATCAATTATGACTTCTCGTGTTAAATTAAAAGTGTATAATGATAATTACTTAATCTAAAAAATAATAGGTTTTGAGTTACATTTAATTGGTATAATTTTATGAGTCTTGATAATCAGCATGCATAGAAAATAATTTCATCACTCTAATGGCTAAAATTTCTTTATTTAAAATCATTTTGATATATTTCATTAAAGATTTTAATGGATAATGATATCCAATTATGTCATAATTCATCTCTAGCTGATACTTCTGTACCAACAAAAATTTATATATCAATAACTTTGTAAATATATTAGATACATGAGAAGAAATTTCCTCACGGTAATTTCAATGTTTTTTAATATACTATTGATTCATTACCTTTCCTTTATTAAAAATATATATCAATTTATATTAAATTAAATTTTAATAACATATTAAATTAAAAATATAATCGGTAGATACATCATTGGTTAGTTAATGTACGAGTCTAGATATGCAAAGTAACAAATGTTTGATAGTCTATCCAATAGTATACACTTCATAAGTGGGTAATTAGAGTCATGTTAATGCATCTATAATATAATTTACTATCATATTTGACATATTTGTCTCTATTTTTTAATGATATAAGATAACCCTAAAATAATATATGATCTCATATGCTATAATCTGTTAATGGGTATCCTCAATGTATAACTCATAATAGATGGTGGACTATTGAGGCATGGGATATGTATTTTGAAACTATATCTATGTATCAGTGATAAAATTAATGTGTTATTGATCTAATATTTTCATATATCTACTCACTCAAATTATAAAATTTGTTCTTATATTGTATCTAATTTCTGTTTCATCAATTCCACCCTTAATGTGTTATGTAGATGAATAATCACATTTCTTATAGATAACCCACATTGTCTCCTTATGCATGTCTCGAGTTAATTTCTCTTCATGTCATAGTGCACAAATTTTGTTTCCCATCACCTTATATTGTGGTTCCCTATGTGGTCAAATATAGAAGATCATATGATAATGTTATTATAAATTATTTTAGTGTAATAAAATTAATAAATAGTTTATAAAAACATATAATTCTACTAAAAAATTTATCATTTATTGGCTTGAACTCTTTAATTAGATATTTTCCTATATATATCATTTTTTACAATTTACATTTTGTGGGAAATGAGAGAAACCTTTCTCAATATTTATCATTTGTCTCCTAATTTATCTCACTTTTCAAAAATCAATTTATCATTGAATGATCTAAACCCTCTCTGAGATATAGTATGAGGGTACACATTATTTTCCTATATTTCCAAATGAGATCTCCTAATTGTATATTATTTGTTAGAAAAATTCATTAATAATATGTTTTTAATAATTATAAAAATATTAGATTTATATACATTCTATTATTTTTTAAAAATGAATCATTTAATCTTCATTCAAAAATATTAATTCATTTACATTTGTCTAGAAACCCATATTTTTAATTTGGATTCTCATTTTTATATCCCAAAAAATGAAATTTGATGTTAATATTGATTTAATATATCTCCATCTATTTATAGACAAATGTAGGTATCATCATCAAAATTCTCTTATATTTGGTTAATCAAATGTCATCTAAAATTGAGAAAAAAATAAAAGTGAACATGTAAATTATTTAATACTTATAATGAAAAATAAAATAACAAAAAAATAATAATATGACTACAATGGTCTCCCATAGATGATATTATTTCATCGAGTTGATACTCCTCTAATGAAAAAATAAAATTATAATTTTTAATCAAGATTGTAAAGCTAAAAAAATACTAAATTGAATTCCATTTAGACATGTGGTATCCTCATTATCATGGAAATCAATAGGTCTCATGTGGTCATTTCCATAAGAAATTAATAATCCAAGCAGATATATACTAAATCATTTTTTAAAATTGAATTCATTATACATTCCTATATATATATGAGTATACTATATAGAATAATGAACAATATCCATGATAGAAGAATGTGGAATCTCATGTTATAACTCAAGGCACCCTAATAGGTGATGAATCTAGGAGTTAGCATATATAAAAACTCTAACCTCAACTCTTTCATTTTTATTTGGTCCCATTATTTGAAGGAACATCATTGAGAAATTAACTAATTATATATATTTTAATCGTATTCAATTAATTTATTCATAATGTACGACATGTAGTGGAACACTGATTTTATTTAGTTCACCAACACTAGGTTACATCAACAAATCATGCACTCAATATTATAATGTTATACCAAAATCCACTATAACTCTCTATTTGTTTGATACAAACTTTATGTGAAGTGACTAATATCTATAAATTTATTCTTTTACAAACTTATTTATAGCCACCCCAACAAAGAAATACTACTTATTGAATGGTATATAGAATATAGATAACTTCCTTTTCCCTCCATTTTACACTACACATGAAGTTATAATTTAAATATTTGATTGTATATTTTGAGTTTTTTTACATGAAGGTCACTCCAAGATCAGTATGTAGAATCTATATCATAATTCCAAATATATATTCTTTAATTTAATCAAATTTTTCTTCCAAATTCCATGGAATAATATAATAACTTCTTTATTATAGGATTTGACTATTTGATCTTCAATCATAAAGAAAAAACGAATATTATTTAGATTTTCTAATTCCATGATTGAATTTTACTCTATATATTCTATCTTCTTTAGATCAACAAACTAGATATTGATAATAAAACATATGTTGTTCCTTCTCTTATTTTATGTACATGACATTCTATCTAAAAATTTGGCCATTAATATAACTTTAATTAGAAAAAAATTCTCAATTAGATCTAAAATAAATCTCATGTTGTTGTATACATTTTTCACATCATTAAGGAAAGAAATATCCTTCTTTTTATTCAATTTTATTTTCTGTTATCATATTCTTAATATCTATTAAAATTTATATTTAATGTCATGATAATTTCATATTCAAATTCAAATAAATACCAACCTCTCAACATCCATCTTCCTCATATTCATATACATCACTTTAATTTTTTCCAAATATATCCCCACTATTAATATTTATTTATGTAAATTAAAACAGTTCTAGAGCTCTGACATTGTTCCTAATAAATAAATGCCTTAATTTCAATTCAAACTATTGAGGTTACAGAAACAATGACATAGAATCATTCAATACAATTTAGATGTATGGTTTCTTCTTGAAATCATTTAACTTCCAATAGAATCATATCAACACATTTTTATTCATAGTGTGAACATTATTTTTACTATAAAACCTCTAGAAACCTAATTATCAGGAGCTACCTTCTTCATTAATGGTTTTTAAGTCATGATTTGATTCCTTCATTCACATAATGACAAACTCTTCATAATTTAGTGAAGAACAAAATATTTGTTTACAGTAAACCAGTTCCATGGGGTCTTTCAACAACATCATAGATATATTAAAATATTGTAATCACTATAATCTTAATGTGTATATTCATTGAATTTAGAAAATTTCATGGCTTCTAAACTTGTCATTATGGACCTTTCAATTTTTCATAGGTACTTTTTAATCCCAAAACATCATGTTCTATGGTGTGGAATGAATATTATCCCTATTTTACAACCACTGAAGGGTGTCCAATCTCACCATTTCTTAAATGGATCACATAAAATCCTTACATACCATATTATAAGTTTTTTACATACTTACTAGAGAATGAATTGTATTATTCTCCAATAAAATAATAAAAGCTATCAAGAAAACAATATGTATATCCATATGACTCATATTAGTAAACTACTAGATATTAGGTATTGTTTTTGATGAATTCGATGAGGCATGTGCATCTGTCACATGGGGGATGCACAGCTCTTGCCCCGCATTCCCGCTTTCCAAAGGCGGGCGACATCCGTTCCTTGATCAGGAACCATTGCTCCTTGATCGAAATGGGATAATGGGATGTCGGTTTTTCCTTCCTTGGATTCCTCCTTGGAACTCATCACCTAGTCTGGGTCTCCCCCATAGACTAAAGATATTTTTTGTGAAACTGTTCCTGGAACCATATCTTCATGGACATCGGTTAATTATGCTGCTTCTGTCAGGACATTTCAAGGGGTCCGGTCAGGGCAGCAACCTTCTATTAGGGGAGTAGTCACGTTGGGCATCACTGGTGTGTCTGGACATTGGGGATTTGTGTGTCTGTCTTCTATCCCTTATTATAGGGATTCTCGAGGGTGCGGAAGCTCGAGGCATCCCACATCGAACATGGAGAATCATATTCCATGGGATGTATCTAAGGTTTTCCCTACCTTCCCATGTTTATCATAGGGTATGCCGCAAGTTTAGAATCTGGAGGAGATGGATCGGACTGATCAGAACACTGACTAGATTGTATCAGATGGAGGAACCCCTGGTGGGAACGTCGATATTGGGGCTAACATGTGGGTGGATTACCGAATGCTGTTAAATGGAATGGGGAATGGTGTGGAATGATTCCACCGGGATGTGGTGTCCCGTGTAAGAATCTGGATGGCTAATGGATGGTTCTGTGAACGGGGTGGTGAATGGGATGGATCTATCATGAGGATGATGATGGTTTGGGGCTTAAGCCTTTGAGGGGCTTCCTACGTATCCATGTGGTAGAGAATAAAAGTCCCCATAGTTTCGGAGGTTGGCATCGGTGATCCAATGTGAAAGAGGACCTAGATCTCATGAATGTTGGGCTTGAACCTCATGGAGGCTTCCTACGTACCCTGCCTTGGCAGGGATCAAAGTCCATGTAGTTCGGTTACATGGGTCTTACACATTAGTCCGCCCAAGGTGTCGATGAACCGACGTGAAGGCGGTCAGAATGATCGGCTGTTGGGAATGAACATCAAAGAGGCTTCCTACATACATTTCGTTGGTAAAGATCAAAGTCCTCATAGTTCGGGTAGGTGTGGGGCTTACACTCTAGGTTGCCTAGGGTGTTGGTGAATGGATTTAAAGTTGGTCGGAACGACCGGGGTGGTAGGCTTGAACCTCTTGGAGGCTTCCTACGTACCCTACCTTAGCAAGGATCAAAGACCACGTAGTTCAGAAATGGGTTCGGGATTAGACTCTGAGGCTGCTCAAGGTGGTGGGCCTGATCCTCGTGGAGGCTCCTTGTGTACCATGCCTTGACATGGATCAAAGTCCCCGTAGTTTAGGTGGGTGTGGGGATTACATTCTAGGATGCCCAAGGTGTTGGTGAACCGATGTGAATAAGGAGGACCTGGGGTCCATGGGGTGTGGTGGGATTGAACCTCGTAGAGGCTTCCTACATACCACACCTTGGTAGGGATCAAAGTCCACATAGTTCAGTTTCATGGGGCTTACACTCTAGGCTGCCCAGGGTGTCGGTGAACAAACATGAAGGCAGTCGGAACGACCGGCTATTGGGCATGAACCTTGGAGTGGATTCCTATGTACCTTGTCTTGGAAAAGATCAAAGTCCTCATAGTTCAGGAAGGATGATACAATTTAACGTAATGCAAGACAAGGGCTAACTGACATGAAGGTGGACCTAGGGTCCGATGGTTGTTGGGATTGAACCTCGTGGAGGCTTCCTATGTACCTTTCCTTAGCAAGAATCTAAGACCAAAAAGTTTGGTTGCATGGGGATTACACTATAGTCTTCCCAAGGTGTTTTTCATGGCCGATACTCACACTAATCTCACGAGAGTCATGCTCGGTGTGATAATCAAGAGATAGCAGAGACCTGACGATCAAGTCGCGAAAGGTGTGTTCATGGGAAGTGAAGTGGGGCTTACACTTGGTTAGTTGCTCAGGAGGTGAAAGATTGGGACTTACTATATAATGGAGGCCCGAGGCGACAAAGTGCAATGGGAGAGGGACTTGGGACTGAATATAGGAGAAGCACCTTTCCCTACCATTACCTTCACTTTCCCTGGGGATAGAAGTGCCTCCCTTGTGAATCCATGTTGTTCTATGTGGTGGAGGGAATTTTCAAATGAGTGTGCTTCGCAATGTGGGGTGCCGTAGCCAAAGCATGGGGTAGAGGTGCATATGGGCTGTGCTTCGCGAAGTGGAGAGGCATTCATGGAGTACTGCCTCGTGGGGCAAAGGTGACTCACAAATCAAGGTGTTGTGAAGCAATTTGCTTCACAAAGTACAGTGACCCTACCGTAGAATGTGGATTATGTGTACATGAAGGGTGTTTTGTGAAACATAAATGATCCGTGACGACCCGGGTCCCCTTGGGGATCCCCTTCTTTCGAGAAATCCCATAGGCTTCGTGAAAGGCATCCCTCTCAAAATAGGGGACCAAAAAGAGATAAAGGGGATGCACTTTGCGGAGCAGAAGTACCTCGCACAACTCATGGTTTGCAGAGTGTAAAAAATCTTCACGGAGGGCACATGAACTTCAAATGTGTTCACGGATCACTTCGCCTCCTTATTCTGTGGCGGGCTCACAAACATCAAATGTGTTCGTGGAGCATCCTTATTCCTTGCTTCATGGCAGCCTCGTGAACTTCAAATTCATTCATGCAGCATCCCACATCCTTGGTTTGTGCCAGTCTTTCAAATGACAAATGCATTCATGGAGTGTCATGCCTCCTTTCTTCGCTGCAGATGCAGTACTGGGGGACTCCACGAAATGGCTTTGTGAGGTAGTTAATGGGGCCTTCGTCTCGGCTTCTTCTCTGTCCTGAATTTTGCCACCAACAAATGCCCCCCCTCGGGCATGGAGCCACAAAGAGATCAAGGGTTGAAGTCTGGGGGAATCATCAAAATCCTCGGCCGTTAGCGATGTTGTCTTGCAAAGAGGGATTGTGAGGTAGAAAGGGGGTGTGCTATCCAAACGCGCCTCAAATCTCGGCACGAAATGGACACACCGCGAAGCTCCGACGGTCATTGCCTATAAATAAGGGATTTGAGCTCTCTTTTTTCCTTTCCCTTCTTTGCCAATTTGTCTTTTTATGATCTCGATTCGCAAATCTCTGCATACTCCATAAGTGTTCTCGACGAATCGAGTCTTCACAGCGCACAACGAGTCCCCAAAATCGCGTTTGCGCTCGGTGATTCGATGCTTGGGTGCCTAGGTAGGGCTCTGCAAAAATTATCTGAGAAGAATCTTCTCAAAAGCACTCTACAAACGAGATTCTCAAACCAACCCAAATATCATCCATGTTCCAGAACTAAATTGCCCAAAAAGAAGCTGCCCAGGGGGTCCTTGCGGATACCGCCTGGAGTGATGAGATGGAGAAATGTCTGGGGCTAGGAGAGTTAGTCCAAATTCACTCAGACCACAGTTCATTGGTGGAGCATCAATTAGAGAGCTAGAAGAGCTACCCATTTTGTAGAAGTTTTCTCTTGTATGGATTCAAGCTGAGGGATGACGTCTTCATCCCTGAAGAAAGTAGAGATGAGCCAACTTACTGGTTCTAGAGAACACTGTGTCAGCACCGTTGGTTTAAGGAGGATAATGGTCATGCCCATGAGGAATTCACGCCCATCATTGCTGACTGTTTATAAATCCATCTAATCAAAATTGATGGGAAGTCATTACAGCAGGAGACGTCCCCTCCACTATATTGAATTATCCTCAAGGCAGTACTGGGGAACCCGAAGAAGGGGTGGTCTGAGGAATGGGACCTGCACTAGGGAGGCATCTTCACAGATGATTGGGCATGGGCCTACTGGGTAGGCACTTCATTTGAGGAGTTAGGCGCAGATCTGAGAAGAGTAGGCATGTATGAGGCATCATGGGCTTCCCAGTTTCACATATACCAGTCGAAGCAGTTAATGTCAGAGCTGTTGAGCTGGTGGTTGTCGAGGACCAATACATTCCACCTGTATCACAAGGAGGTTGGAATCATCTTATGGGACGTGTATCATATCTCGGGGTCCCTATAATGGGGGATATGTATGATGAATTCTTCTTACTATGGGTGTGTGGGAGGATCCGGAATAGATGCCATAGGTGGCATTGGCACTAAGGGAGCTCGTGCCCGGGGTGGATAAGAAGGCAGTAAGGGATGTCCGCATCAGTGGGTGGTTCAAGCGATTCCTAAAATTCCTAGAAAATAGGAAGTTTCCGGCGAGGTCTCAGACTTTCCCAAAGGGGGTGTGAAGTATGGAACACTCCTATTGGCGGTTGTTGGAGAATAGCCAGTGGAAGACTTGGGGGTTCAGTGTCAGCACTGAGCAATAGCCAATTGTTAGGAAGGAAGCATTCATCGTAGATATCATCTGTGGTTGGATCCTGCCGCTGAGGGATATGAACATGGGAGTGAAACCATGAACATTCATCATGACATCCACAATAGCGATAGGATGGCGGTCAACCTAGGGATCTCGATTCTCGACAAGTTATATTAGATTTTGTGGCTCATTAGTGAGGAGAAAAGGCCATAGAGGGTATGCGGGTTGTTCCACCTCTTCTATGGGTGGATAGGGGCACACATCAGGGGGTCTATTAATATCTGAATCCCATCTCGCCTCTAGGGTCGAACATCCACACCTAGATTCTCAACACCGTGGGGACATTTCCAGCCAAGCTGATCATACCATCTGTGTTGATTCGAGTCTGGAAGGTAGAATATTTCAACTTTCACACGTTCTTGTTGCCAATAGGGGCCTTCATAGATGATGGTCGGGGAATAGAAGAGCACCAGCCGTACCTCCTGGCCTTTCGAGGTGGAGTCTTGGTGGCCTGGGTGGACTGTGAGCACCTTTGCGAGCCATACACCCCACACCGGTTTGAAAAGTAATTCTGGTGCCTGTAGTGACTAACTGTAACACCCTGAGATTTTATGAAAAATATTCATTTTAATTTCATTAATATCTTCAGTTGTACGCTACACCAAAAGGATCTTGCACAACACACATCCTTGACTTGCCTTTCATTACACGCAATCACGACCATCCTCGATAGCGTGTGTAGTACGCAATACCGAGTTTCACTAAACAACGATATGCTATTAAAATATTATTAAAACTAGCCGTTATGAATAGTAATAACCAATTTTTAAAATTTTATAAATTATATTTTTTAAAATGGACTTCATTTTTGGATTCGGAATATCTAAATTAGCTTATGGTGAAATTTTGGTACTTTTCGGATAATATTCATTTTCTGATGAATAGTGCAAATTACTATATTTTAATTAAAAACAACCTTTTTTATCAAAATAATTTATAGTGATAAATTATTAATTTGAGTGGTTTTAGAGTATATTTAGAATATATTTTTACAATTTAATACAATGTTGTTCATTGGATGTAATTTCACATTTAAACCAGACATAAACAAGTGTCAATCTTTTGATAGTTATTATCTCTTAAGAACACGCTATTTGTTTTGACGACGAGAATTAATTTTTAAATTAAGTAATGCAACTGATATTTTTTGAATTTGGTAAAATAGACATCATTTTTCAGTTCATAATATCAAATATAGCCTAGGCCTAATTTTTGGTATTTTTTTGGAAACTTTCATTTTTTGATGAATAGTGAAACCACTAAGTGGTAGTTAAAAAAATAAATTTTTCATAAAACATAATTTTACCGCTTATGTGAGTGGAATTTCAAAAATCCAAGAGACACGGTTGATGTCAGTAAGTAAAATGTGGTTCAATGAGATGAAAATAATTTTTGGTGAATAGTAACTTTTTACTTTTTTTTACCACGGTTAAAAGTAAATAGGGTAATTAAGGGTAAAAATCATATTATTATTACCCTAACACATGTCCTAATTCTATTTGATAAGTGTATTTCGACCAAAAACATCCTTAGGAATAAAATATGACCATTTAGGCCCACTTGGATTAGATTTGGACATTTATTATTAATTTATTTAACGAAGGGTTAAAATAGTTAAAATCAAAGTTTAATAAGTATATCATTTTTAATATAGGGTTATACATAAGGTAAATTCGACTATAAATATTAATTAGAAATATATAAATACTTCCTACATAATGGTATTTTATTTTTAATTTTTAGACATTAAATAATTTAATTTATTTATGACACAAAGATGATAGAGTCATTATCTTATTAATGAAATATTGACATAATTGATGTTATAAATACCAAAATAAATGTAATTTGAGACTTTTTATGAATTACAATAATTTTATAGGTTAATATGACATGTTAATATTTATGTAATTAACTTTTTTCGAACTAATAATTCTGTTATTATTTTCACAAAAATCAATTACTAAATAGTGTCAAAATTGACATAAAATAGTTTTTCAAACAAATATTATATTATTAATTGATATTGTATTCCTAAAAATCTAAGGTTTGTCCAGATGACTTAGATAAGGATATATATATTAATAATAAACAACTTGGTGTTCTTTTGGCTGCTTATAGTAAGTTTTTTAACCTTATAGTATAAGAACACAAGAAGACACGGTAAAAGTAAAATTATTTAACTTAATGTTAAATCTAAATGATAAGGTTAAAATAGGAACCTAAACTTGTATAAATTCTATTTTATGAGATTATTTCGACCCATCACCACCTTATATTCGAAATAAATCAATTTGGAGCTATTTAAAATCGAATTTGACTTTATAATAAAATAATAGTTTTAGTTATTCCAAAGGTGCCCCTCTCCTCCCTTATAAAAGGGCACCTCCTCCCTCTCTTCCTCACACCACTTTGAACCTTCACGCTCGGCCAACCCCTACCAAATTCTCTTCTCCACTTCCATAGAAACATCCTAGAGGTACGGGTCTTCTTCAAAGACCAATTTTAGTTCCCTAAGAGGAGGACTCAAAGAGGCGCTTCAAAGAAGAGGTAATGTCCGTTACCGATTCTTTCAACTTTATTTCTTCTTCCACTTCTTCTTCATAGGTTGTTTCATTATGAAGTAATAACATCAGTATCACTAATATACTGATATGTTATTATATGTATGAAACAACCCTATTTCACTACCTATCCATCCTACGGAAAATGAAATCACTGCGCGTGCGTACGTACGGAATACCGTCTCCACGCCGTGGTGTAATCTATTTTCCACCACCACCTTACTTGGATGGATATAATGGTGTAAATAATAACTATATATGATTATTGTAAAGAGATATTGATTCTTAAATAGTATACATACACTCTAATACAATTCCACGATCATGAGAATGATATCATCGCTCGTACATACATACGGACTACCGTCTCCACGACGCGATGAGATTCATTCTCCACTTTAACCATTCATGAATGATTATAAAGTATATATAATAAGTAATAATTAAATATATGACATAATAGTGATACTGGATTTATTTTTATGTCATCTACTTAATTCCACTCAACTCAATAAGGAAACGAAAACAGCGTTCATGCGTACGTACGGCCTACCGTCTCCATGAACGGTGTATTTCATTCCATTTACGGATCTATGATATATATGTATATTCTGAATATATATTATATATAAATCATGTTTTATATTATGTAATTAAGTAATCATAATCTAAGTAATCATATGAATAATTACAAGTCAAAACACGGACAACAAATGAAACGATTTTACCCAAAATGCTCTTTAACATAGAATTTACAAAATAACGGGTAAAATAAAGTCATAGGTGAACCATATATGATATCATAACAATGAGTATGATTATGGAATAAGTCAATGACATTATTTAAATCATTATACGGGAGGTTCGTACACTTACGAAGCAAATCAGACCTAATGTAAGGGAAAATATCACAATCTCATTTTTATCTGAGATTGTTTATACTTTCGTATTTACTGGGGTGTATTTTATCATCCACATCCATGTTTCATCAATATATAATATTATCCACCTACAATTGTTTAAATACAATTTTACCCTTCGGTGAGTTTTTAGTAAAATATTTGAATGGAATCTTTTGTCATTTTTCGTATGAGGTACTTTTTGACTTTTCCGACAAAAGTACGAGAAGAATTTTTTTTAACTTATACAGCATGAATGGATTTTTAAAAAATTATTTACAAGAATCTTCCTTTACAAGTTTTCAAGTTTATTTTTAATCAACTTCTTTTAGTTTAAAATTATATGACATGTTAAGAATTGAAAAATGTTTTTGAAGTAGAAAGGATATTTTCCTCAAGAATGGAGTTCAAGTGTTTTATCAAAATTATTTTTCATCTAAGATAATAAAGGGTTCTGTTTCTATCCCTATTATTACATTGATTTGACTATGTTTTGATGGAAATATTTTTATGAATTCCTTTATCTTATATCAATTTTTTTATGATGTCACGATGTTTAAGATTCCCATTTTTATTAAATGGGTTATGCTATGATGTATGGTTTATGATTTTGTGTCACACATAATAATGGTATCATTATGAGATGGGTGGAACCTATATCTCCCTCCAATGCATTGGGTAAAGATTTTATATCTCATGAGATAGACATGGCTGGAACGACAGTTTAAACCGGTTCAGTGAAACATGACTGAAACGAGGAGTGAACTCGGTTTAGAAATGGACATTTTCTACGAAGATAGTCTTGGAAATGAGTATTGACTAATAAGAAATGATTATATATGATTATGTGTGTATGCCACAAAGTTTCATGTTTTATGTTATGATTATTGGGATTACATTTCACTACTATTATTTATCCCATGTTATGATATTATGATCTCTTTTGCAGGTTAAGATTTCCAAAATGGTATGTTCTTATGAATATGATGTGATTTATATTTCTTTTGTTTACCCTTACTGAGCATTTTATCTCACCCTTTTATGTTTTCTTTTTTCCTAGGATATAAAGAATCATTTTAGGTAAAAAAAATGAAGATCATTATGGGAGATGTTGAAGATCTTTCACCACAATTAGAAGATTATATTCTGAGTTTCCAAAGACACTAAACTATTACGGTCCTTATGTGTGTGATTTTGTTAGATACTAAGTATTCCACAAAAGTAATGTAATGTCCATGTATGTCAAGCTTTGGGTCTCTACAGTTGGTATCATAGGAAAAGTTTACTCAACCTTTGGAAACTAGGAAGCGAGAACTTTAGTGAGATCACTAGAGATATTTCTAAGGTATGTCTATGGATGTCCGTAAGGTTAAGTATAAGTATAGGTTATAGTCCTATAATTGCGCTAACAATATTAGAATTAAACCTAAGATGTTAGATGTCGAAGGTACTCCCCCTTGATTATGTTATTTTCCTTGTATGATTTTTGCCTCTCACAGAATTCTTTTTGTGTTTTAGTCAATGGAGGGAACCAGAAGGAATTCGATTAACATTGAATCCAATGGACAAATTGGTGACTATGAGAAACAAAATTTCATAATTCCTAGAGAGAAAGATATTAAGATTACGCCAAATTAGTCATCACGATATATAATTAACAAGGTGAAATTTAGTGGTATGCCTAATTCATCAAATAAGAGGAAGATAGAATTTTATGCATGTTTGCATGATGAGGAGCATAAAGAAAGGAAGATTGAGATTTATAAAGAAGTGAAGAAGAACCTTGAGGAATACCTCAAATGAAGGGACCGATGTTATCTATGTGGAGAAAAGGTTCATAGAGTGACAGACTGTTATGGAGTTCAATGTATTATTTTTGGAGAACATGGGCATTACCCAACTCAATGCCCTGACCTAAAAAGTTACTTCTAAATCAAGGAAAGACTTATTCAAGGACAATAATTTAAGAGGATGGATTGAAGTGTTTATGTATTGGTATTCAAGAATAATGTTGTTGAGGTATTTTTATGGTGTATTAGAATATTTTTGTATTAGTCCATTGTGGTTTTCAATAATTTTATTGTACTGGTAACCATGAAAAGTGATTCAAATATTTTTGGAAAGCATATGAAATGTACATATGGAAGGGATAAGGAGAAAATAATATGATAGTAATCATGAGCTCATGACTAAAATAAGGACAAAGTGATATCATGGTTTGAGTATATAGAAATTTTGGGATTTTGGTATGTGGAAAGAGTTAACATTTGACAGCACTCATGTTTTCACTAAGGTTCAATGGGTATTCATTCATCAAGAGAATACATGATTAAGGTATTCACGTGTTTGTAATTTGACCAACAAGATATATCTCATGATATATGGGGGATAAATGATGGCATTCACATGATTGTTATGTGACATTTCAAGTAATCATTTTCATTATACTATGAGCTTGGACTGAAGTATTTTAGATAAGCCTAATGATTTGAATGGATTATATTGGACATAAGTTAGTATTGTTTAAGGATAGAACATTTTTTGATATTATTGATGGTATGTTATAGTAATATAGCTTTAGAAAAAGGACAACCTGCAGGACAGGCAATAGCCCATCGAGTCGGACAAGGCTGTGGGAGCTGAACCCACAACCGAAGTGCGACTGGCCATTATCACCTACCACTGGCCTACAGGAAGTCCCTGTTTAGTAGAAACTAGTTTTATTACATTAAGCAGTATGATATATGAAGTATAAGTCCATTGTAGGAACCATATATGATTAATCTCACTATAGATGGACTTATGTAAGTTTTGATAACTTTTCTAACCTTTTGTTTGAGACAGATGGAACGACCCATCATTCCATCACATGATCTTCTAACACATCACGATTGACAAATTCAACTTCATTTATTTAAGAGATGAAGTGGAAATTGTCCAAAGAATGACCAACAGTGAGACTATACCAAAATCATGAAAGTATTTCTTCTAATTCCAATTTCATCAACTTTTGGGAAATGATCTTGAAAACCAAAAATGTTGTCCTAATGCTCTTATATCAGATGAATCAGATGGTACCTTATATCGTCACAAATTTATGGCTTTATGATTGCTAGCTTTTCCATAGCCATGTTCTCTACCACTCTCCATCAGAACATGATGGTTAGATTTCTCTTCCATATCCATATTTTCACCTATGTGGAAACCCAGTTATTAGTTTATTTGGGTAACCATTACATTTCATAATTTTGTTTTTAAAGATTGGATTTGGTATTCCTTTTTAAAATATGGGTTTCTATTAAAGAAACTTTCGAGTTGTAAACCATTTATAACCCCGACGAATTTCGAGGGCGAAATTCATTTTAAGGGGGGTAGAATGTTACACCCCGAGATTTTTTTGGAAAATATTAATTTTAATTTCATTAATGTCTTCTGTTTTACGCTACACCAAAAGGAGCTTGAACAACACGCATCCTTGACTTGCCTTGCATTACATGCAATCACGACCTTCCTCGATAGCGTGTGTAGTACGCAATACCGAGTTTCACTAAACAACGATATGCTATTAAAATATTATTAAAACTAGCCGTTATTAATAGTAATAACCACTTTTTAAAATTTTATAAATTTAATTTTTTAAAATGGACTTCATTTTTGGATTCGGAATATCGAAATTAGCTTAGGGTGAATTTTTGGTACTTTTCGGATAACTTTCATTTTCTGATGAATAGTGGAAATTACTAAATTTTAATTAAAAACAACCTTTTTAATCGAAATAATTAATAGTGATAAATTATTAATTTGAGTGGTTTTAAAGTATATTTATAATATATTTTTACAATTTAATACAATGTTGGTCATTGGATGTAATTTTACATTTAAACCAGACATAAACAAGTGTCAATCTTTTGATAGTTATTATCTCTTAAGAACACACTATTTGTTTTGACGACGAGAATTAATTTTTATATTAATTAATGCAACTGATATGTTTTTAATTTGGTAAAATACACATAATTTTTCAGTTCATAATATCAAATATAGCTTAGGCCTATTTTTTGGTATTTTTCTGGAAACTTTCATTTTTTGATGAATTGTGAAACCACTAAGTGGTAGTTAAAAAAAATGATTTTTTCATAAAACTTAATTTTACCGCATCTGTGAGTGGAATTTCATAAATCAGAGAGACACGGTTGATGTTAGCATGTAAAATGTGGTTCAATGAGATGAAAATAATTTTTTGGTGAATAATAGCTTTTTACTTTTTTTACCACGGTTAAAAGTAAATAGGGTAATTAAGGGTAAAAATTATATTACTATTACCCTAAAACATGTCCTAATTATATTAGATAAATGTAATTCGAACAAAAACAACCTTAGGAATAAAATATGACCATTTAGGCCCACATGGATTAGATTAGGACATTTATTATTAATTTATTTAAAGAAGGGCTAAAATAGTTAAAATCAAAGTTTAATAAGTATATCATTTTTAATATAGGGTTATAAATAAGATAAATTAGACTATAAATATTCATTATAAATATAAAAATATTTCCTACATAATGGTAATTTATTTGTAATTTTTAGACATTAAATAATTTAATTTATTTATGACATAAAGATGATGCAGTAATTATCTTATTAATGAAATATTGACATAATTGATGTTATAAATACCAAAATAAATGTAATTTGAGACTTTTTATGAATTACACGAATTTTATAGGTTAATATGACATGTTAGTATTTATGTAATTAACCTTTTTCGAACTAATCATTCTGTTAATAATTTCACAAAAATCAATTACTAAATAGTGTCAAAATTGACATAAAATAGTTTAAAAAAATATTATATTATTAATTTTTATTTTATTCCTAAATATCTAAGGTTTGGCCAAATGACTTAGATAAGGTTATATATATTAATAATAAACAACTTTGGGTTTGTTTGGCTGCTTATAGTAAGTTTTTTAACATTATCGTATAAGAACACAAGAAGACACGGTAAAAGTAAATTTTTTAACTTAATGTTAAATCTAAATGATAAGGTTAAAATAGGAACCTAAACTTGTCTAAATTCTATTGGATGAGAGGGTTTCGACCCCTATGCACCTTATCTTCGAAATAAATCAATTTGGAGCTATTTAAAACTGAATTTGTCTTTATAATAAAATAATTGTTTTAGTTATTCCAAAGGTGCCCCTCTCCTCCCTTATAAAAGGGCACCTCCTCCCTCTCTTCCTCACACCGCTTTGAGCCTTCAAGATCGACCAACCCCTACCAAATTTTTATTTTATTCCTAAATATCTTCTACACTTCCCTAGAAATATCCTACCAAATTAATTTTTATTTTCTGGAATAAGTCAATGACATTATTTAAATCATTATACAGGAGGCTCAGACACTTTCTAAGCAAATCGGACCTAAGGTAAGGAAAATATCACAATCTCATTTTTATCCGAGATTGTTTATACTTTGGTGTTTACTGGGGTGTATTTTATCATCCACATACATGTTTCCTCAATATGTAATATTATCCACTACAATTGTTTAAATCCAATTTTACCCTTTGGTGAGTTTTTAGTGAAAGATATGAAAGGAATATTTTTTCATTTTTCGTACGAGGTACTTTTTGACTTTTCCGACAAAAGTACGAGAAGAATGTTTTTTTAACTTATACGGCATGAATGGATTTTTAAAACATTATTTCCAAGAATCTTCCTTTACAAGTTCTCAAGTTTATTTTTAATCAACTTCTTTTAGTTTAAAATTGTATGACATGTTATGAATGGTAAAATGTTTTTGAAGTAGAAAGGATATTTTCCTCAAGAATGGAGTTAAAGTGTTTTATCAAAATTATTTTCCATCTAAGATAACAAAGGGTTCTATTTTTATCCCTATTATTACATTGATTTGACTATGTTGTGATGGAAATATTTTTATGAATTCCTTTATCTTATATCAATTGTTTTATGATGTCACGATGTTTAAGATTCCCATTTTTATTACATGGGTTATGCTATGATGTATGGTTTATGATTTTGTGGCACACATAATAATGGTATCATTATGAGATGGGTGGTATCTATATCTACCTCCAATGCATTGGGTAATGATTTTATATCTCATGAGATAGACATGGCTGGAACGGCAGGTTAAACCAGTTTAGTGAAACAGGACTGAAACAAGGAGTGAATTCGGTTCAAAAATGGACTTTGTCCACTAAGATAGTCTTGGAAATGAGTCTTGACTAATAAGAAATGATCTTATATGATTATGTGTGTATGCCACAAAGTTTCATGTTTTATGCTATGATTATTGGGATTACATTTCACTACTATGATTTATCCCATGTTATGATATTATGATCTCTTTTGCAGGTTAAGATTTCCAAAATGTTATGTTCTTATGAATATGATGTGATTGATATTTATTTTTTTAACCTTTCTGAGCATTTGAGCTCACCATTTTAGTTTTATTTTTTCCCAGGATATAAATAATGGTTTTAGGTTAAAAAAAAGGAAGATCTTTATGGGATATGTTGAAGATCTTTCACCACGATTAGAAGATTATATTCCGAGTTTCCAAAGACACTAAACTATTACGGTCCTTGTATGTGTGTTTTTGTTAGGTACTATGTATTCCGCAAAAGTAATGTAATGTCAATGTACGTCAAGCTTTGGGTCTCTACACTAACCCAACAGGTCTACCTAGAGGTGTGTCACGAGGGGAACCCATGCGTGATGAGGCAGATGTGGCTCGTGTTCACATGGGAGGATGGGAAGATGCGGGATTTACTTCCTCCACCGGCCACCATCCTTGGACTGGTGAAGGAATACGCCTAGAGCTGGGAGGTGGCCTACCCAGGGGAGATGCTGAAGTGGCCAACCATCCTAATCGGTGTCAGGGAGCTTCACCGACATCAGGGCCGAGGCCGAAAGGTGGAAAGGGCATCTCGTAGTGGTGGGTCTTCTGTAGTGGTGATGCCTGCACAAGTTGAAAGGGAAGTAGTAGAAATAGATCAGGCAGTTGCAGCGGACCCTGTGGTCCCTAAAGAATAGAGTCATCCATAGGGGAGGCCACTAAGAGGATTCTGAAGGATTTATACTCAATCTTCGGGGACACAGTTGCGCTATATTGACATTCCAGAGAATTCTGTCTTCCCAGAGTCTTGGGACATCTAGGATGTCAACTGTCAATTCCTTGGACTATCTGAGTTATAGAAGCACCATAACCACCTCTAGATGGACTTTTCATGGATTGGCCCTCTTAGAGCAGGTTTTACAATATCCCAGGTAGAGGAGGAGCAATAAATTTCTGAACTGGAAGAATTTATCCACCCCCGGGGTGCCCTGTGTCTGATGACAGACCGAGTCAGGGTGCTGTTGGATCGTACAATCCCTCTGTAACTATCAACTGCTGATGTGAGGCAGTGATTTCCTCTTCAAGAATAATAGGGAATGTTCTCATGGGGAGAGGAGGTGGGTAGAGGGAGTCTGTTGGAGGAGGGTGAAGTCGGCAATCAGTCCTCAGATCTCGAAGATTTTGCAGTGGCCCTTGAGGTAAAATCCCAATTTCTTTATTCAGGGTCTACTATTAGGTTACTCTGGGTTTTTTTATCAGTATTTGCACTGTGAAAGAGGACCTTGTGCATAGAACTCATTCTCACCCCTCATTGGGTGCCGACGTGGGACCTTTGGGATCTACACCCATGGATGCATCAATATCCGTGTCTGGCCGGGCTATGATACTTGAGGTGGCTCCCCCAGAGTCTCTAGACCTGTCAACCATATACAGGGGGCTAGGTCTTGGGGTCTCATTGAAATCATCCCAAGAGAGAGACTAGATATTTGATCTTTATAAGTCTGCTCTACCAAATTTATGATTTCCTTCCCCTGACCACGTTAACAGACCTTCATGCCCCTTTTCTATTATTTTGACATGTACAGTCCTTCAATTGGCATGGGCTGATGCGGTGATGTTGGTCGGGTCTTCTGGTAGAACCCTTCCTAGAAGCATGCCAATGGTTGTGGAGATGGAAATCCAACATGACCAAACCATATCACTCCCGATCGTTGGCAGGGGAACTAGTAGGGTTGTGCCTGAGGTTATTGAGGTGCGACCCGATGATGAGGATCAACAAGATAGTGCAGGCCCTGCCACACCTGATCCAACACCAGGCGTGGACCCAGCTGAGGAGTTCGTGGGGGCATTCCCTCCAAACGAGCCTGCCAACTGCATCAACTAGGATGAGACGACTTCTGATGAGGAGGAAAGAAAAATAGTCCATTGCTGATCATGGATGCTGATCACACGCATCATCAATGACACCCCCCCAAGCACTATGGTTGGATGAGATGGACAGACTGCGCTCGCAACTGAACGAACTATGTGCTAGGAGAGTGGATCCCTGGAGTACACACATGATCATCTAAAAACTTATGGCGGATATGATTCGGGAGTATGATTTTGGCCTCAGTGTGGGATGGAAGTAGAGGAAGGAGGTAAACATCAAGAGTATACAGGAGGCTGAAACTGAGGTCTAGCGACTGCAGAATCAGGTGTATGATCACTCAACCTCCCTTAACATGGAATCTGGGCATGTATTGTGATTATAGGCCCAGATAGAAGACGCTGAAGAGGGGTTGAAGTGATCCTCTGAGGAGATAACTGCCATCCGGGCTGACACAAAGCGGGATTATATTGCGACCAAAGAATTTCATCCTCTCGCTGCTGAGCAGGAGAAGGACCTGAACAGGTGGAAATGACTCTTGGACACCACTAGCCAAAGGGTGGTGGAGCTGCTATGCTCTTTTGAGGAGGTGAACCCGTCCATGGGGGGGGATTGACCTTCAGGTACTGTAATTTTTACAAACCCTCAAACATACTATCATGATTTAATTATTTGATTTAATAGCATGCATGAGTTTAGTTGCTTACATTGGCTTATTGCATCATTGTGATGTTTGCAGAGCATCCAATGATCATTCCCTAAGCTCACGGGGGTTGGGCCTGATGTCAGAAACAAGGGATGGACACCTTATAACCTCACCCAAATGTTAGGAGTGAAAATCAAGATTTGGGAATCTAGGGTTTGATTAACCAGTGTGAATTTCCAGGAGAAAATGGGAGAGACCTGACTGGAGAATGATGTTCTTAGAACAGCTAAATTACCATTTTCCCAGTGTGCTCTTATGCACGAGTGGGGTAACACCAGGGGTGTTGAAATCAGTCTGAATAGACGGGAATGGGAGGTGTGAATCCCGATACCCAAAATACATATCATTTTAGGGGTGGTGTGACAATAAAGAATAGTTGTTGATCGTATTCAAAACACAGTACCCTTATTGTGTTATCCTAGAATAGGGAGAGAAAATGAGGGTTAACTACTGACCATGTTTGAAAAACGGGGCATGAATGAAAATGACATCCATTAGTCTTCCAGAACATTGGCCTAGGAAAATAGGCAGGCCATAGGCCAAGCATCCATACTGTTAGAGGGTTACCTTAGACATGAGAGAGGACGAGGGTCCGAATAAGGGGAAAGTGAAGCATGGAGGGTGGAGTGATGGTTTGTTTGAATAGAATCCAACATTCTCAAAATTACGCCATCGTGGAGGAAGTACATTAGACGGGAACATTGATCTGATCATGGATCGTTCGTTCTTTTAGACAGGACCTCTCTGGTGAGGAATTCATCGCTTCCCAATGAAATCATGGGGCATCCAGAACTTGTTCAGAGAAAAATTATAGTTACATGGTTCCCTACAAGGAGTCAGGCCAAATGGATGACAGTGAGAATGGACGGGATCTGTGATTCCTGAGGGTGGATTCTAGGTGAAATCCCTGGGTGTCTCTACATATCCCATGATGATGGGAGTCAATCCATACGTAGTTCTGGACATACATATTAATGTTATTCAAGATGAGAAAGTCATGGGTGGCAATGGCTATGCCAGTACACATCCAACCAGAACTACTAATCCCGCATGTGTCAGGCTCGATGTGGGAAACATGAAGTAGTGATGGGACCTTCCTAGCATAAGTAGGCACACATTTGGGATGATGAGGCATTATATGACTTACATCCCATTGATGCTGACCTGCCTATATAAATCACCTAGATATGCTAAATAGTAGAGTCGAGTGTGTCAGAATTCCACTTGAACATAAGGGAGTGGAAACATGTGAATCATAATGCTTGAGATCCGGACCACCATGATGATGGCGTGACAATAGGGCATAGCTATTGACCATGTTTGAAACATAGTATCTGTATCTTGTTAGCCCAGAATCGAGACAGACATATGAGGGTTGACCGCTGACCATGTTTGAAACACGGGACCTATCGCAAATGCCATCCGAGGTCCTTAGCGACGTTGGCCCATAATGGTAGGTGAGCCGAGGTGGCCTGAGACTAGGCTATGAAGGGGGTTCCTTTGGATGTGGAAGAGGATGAGTATCTAAATAACGGGCTCAAGAAGCATGGACATGGAATGAGGGGAATGTCCCTGTGAAGATTCCAAACTTCGGACCCCTTGCCTAAACGCATCTGAATACGACTATGATACATATTAGAAAGAGGGGGTCGAGTCCCCTCCCAAGGATAAGGGTCCAAGGGGCGCATAGTTCTGACTTAAGGTCCTAGGGTATACCGTTAAGGGGGTCTTGATATAAAGGACTATGCACAGGGCGGAGAAATAACCAAACATGATGCACATTTCCCATAGAGATATCTTAGTTTCGGATCATAGATCTCGGACCAAGAATGGTAGGAAATGTGGGAGACACATGGTGGGGTGATTATAAAACATGACATGAATGGGAACAAGGGGTTCCGACCACAATGTGTTACTTGGGGAGGTTCTAGGTCAAGGGACCATAAATGAAAGTTAAGCTGGGTCCGAGGCAAGGTGAACGAACATTCCTACGTACCCCAAGAGGATGGGGATCAAGCTATATGTAGTTCTAGATGAGATCTCAGTTTATGTCCATAGATCTCTGACCATGGATTAGGGAAGATGTGGGGTGGGGGCACATGGTGTGGTCCTTTCAAAACCCAACGTAATTTAAGACCCATGAGGTTCTCGTTACACCATATATTCCTCAGAGAGTTCGATGTGAGGGGCCAGAATAGAGGGTAGGATTTTTAGATTCCTGGGGCTGGACACGAATACAATATGCTCGGGTAGCACTATGTATCCCACAATGATGGGAATCAATTCATACATAGTTCTATACGAGATCATAGTTTATGGTCTTAGAGCATGGACTATAGAGGATAAAAAACCCACCAAGTAAGTACCAACCTCAACCTAATCCCTAAGACTACGTGAGTGAAACTCGGTGTGGGAAACAAGGGTGGAAGAGGTTTTTTGAAATACCTAGAATTCATAGCAAAGGGTAATTAGTGGGGAGCCCCAAATGATTTCCTTATCATGGATTTCATCCTCCTAACATGAGAATGCACATTGAGGAATAGTACAAAGAGTTTCGATGTTCTACATGGACATGACGAGATGGAGAATGATGTGAATCATGTAACCGAAATTTTGGGTTTAATGGGGATGGCATGATGGTGGAGGATAACTATTGACAGTGTTCAAAACATATAATCAACATCGCGTTAGCCTGCTTATGGGATCAACAAATGAGCATCGACCGCTAATAAAATTCGGAATGTGGGATTTGTATCAGCTTGTTGTCTACGAACCTAGAGGATGTTGGCCCATGATGGTAGGAGATCCCTTAGGCCTAGAATGCATGCAACTTGGGGGTCCATTCGGGTGTGAAATTGTGATGGATGCCCTAATGATGGAGAACAAAATGCCTGAAAAATGTGTGGAAGCATGTCCGAGTAGAGTCTGACATTCCAGGCATTAAACCAGAGTACACTTCAGAAAATTTCTGAATGATCAAAGAAGACCAAGGGGCTCATCTTGAGAGAAGATGATTTGAAAGATGAGTATAGAACATGGTGATATAGAACCCTTAAGAGAAAAAGGTACATGGAATGGTTGTTACAAACCCATAATGAATGAGGACATAATCCCGTACCACACCATACAACCCTATATAGGGACTTGGGCTGGGGACCCCAAA
This sequence comes from Viscum album, assembly GCA_963277665.1. Taxonomy (NCBI): domain Eukaryota; kingdom Viridiplantae; phylum Streptophyta; class Magnoliopsida; order Santalales; family Viscaceae; genus Viscum; species Viscum album. The sequence goes on along the minus strand of OY728148.1, from coordinate 1,915,574,145 downwards.
TGGCCAAGGGGCCTGAAGTAGGGCCTCAGTCAGGAAGGATCGATTGGTTTGCAGTTTAACGTCTTGCAGTGAGGATGAAGAGGGGAGTAAGATGTCCCTCACAAGGGAGGTGAAAAGCACGGAGAATAACCCAAGGTGAATGAGGACATAATCCCATACCACACCATACGAACCTATATAGGGACTTGGGCTGGGGGCTATAAAAGGCCAAGGGGCCTGAGGCTGGGCCTAGGTTAGGAAGGCCTGACCGGTTTGCAGTTTAACATCTTGTAGTGAGAAAAAATGGGGATAAGTTATCTCATCTGGGGATGTGTATGGTACGGTGAGTAACCCAACGTAAATGAGGACATAATCCCATATCACAACGTAAAATACCAATAGAGAGAACCTAGTCCGGGGGTTCCAAAAGGACAAGGGGCCTAAGGCTGGGCCTCATATGGGAGGTCCATAGAGTTGTTGACTATGTTCGAGACACAACATCCCCATAGTGACATGAAATAGGAGAAACAAATGAGCATCAACCACTGACCATATTCGCAAGGTGGGACTTGTATCGGTGTGTTGCTCAACATCCGCATGGGCATTGGCTCGAAGTGGTAAGAGAGCCCTTAGGCCTAGCATCCATACCGTTCGGGGGCCCCTTTGGATGGGGAAGTTGATGGAGTCCCAATCAAAGGAGTGGGTGAAGCAACGCAGTACCCATCTCTGAAGGAGGCGAACCTCTCCAGGGAGTGGAACGTACAGCCGGATCAAGGTTAGCTCGATGTGAATTGGGGAAAAATTATACACCCCTACCATATGTCTAGACCCAAGGGGAAAATTCTAGAATTTTGGTTGGGCCAACAAAAAAATTTTACGGGCGTTCGTACGTATCCCATGAGGATGGGAATCAAGCCATACGTAGTTCTTGAAGGCCATGCCTTTAACATTGTGCGGTAGGATGTGGGAGAATAGAAGAATGGGGAGCGTGAACATAGTGCAAGAGCTATAATCGGGCATGAGTGGGGATAAGGAAGCCTACACCATGTCATGAAAAGATCCGCCAAAAGAACTATACCCAGTGGGATAGTCAAAGAGAAGAGTTCAGGGATGGGCTCAAGATGATCCATCTCAGTATTCCTACATATCCCATATGGATGAGAGTCAATACATACATAGTTCTAAGGGTGTAGTTTAACATATTGTGGGACTAATAATAGTTTAAATTCATGTTGGACTGAACAGTTTATGGTCATTCTGGACTGGTGTGTAGTTTTTGTTCATGTGGGACTAAATACTATAGGGTCATGCCAGACCAAATAGTTTAGGGTCATGCCAGACCTGATGTCTCATGCAAAGTATTTCTTTAGAAACTTGGCATTTGTGGGAGGAGGTATACGCTCACCATCCATGGTCACCAAGAAGTATGCTCCATTGGGGTAAACACTGTGGACCATGTAAGGTCCTTCCCATTTGGGCTCCAAATTGGGTGGTTTCTTGCCAGGGATCATTGGTGCCCAGAGGGCCAATACCAAGTCTCCTTGAAGAAAGGAGAGGAGGAGAACCTTTTTGTTGAAGGCCCTGGCTATCTTATTCTGAGGCCTTTCTAGATTTTGCAGGGCACGGAGCCTATTCTCGTCAAGTGCTTCAAATTTATCCTAACAAATTTCGGCTACCTTATTCAGCACCTGCTGTTCATAGACCATTGTGCATAATAAAGGTAGCTAGATATTAATGGGTAGGATGGCCTCTGCTCTGTACCCCAAGGAATATGGGGTCACCTGGGTGTAATTAAGAGTCATCATATGATTGGCCCATAGGGCATTGGGGAGCTTGTCTGGTCAACTCTTTTTGTTTTGACCAACCATTTTCTGCAAAATGTTAGAGAGGGTTTTGTTGAACACCTCAATCTGCCGATTCACCTGCGCATGATAGAAGTAGGTATGGTTCGAACGGATGTTCTACTTGGCTTACAATTTCTTCCATTCGGCCGCTCGGAAGTTGGTGTCATTATTGGTGAGGACGGCATGTGGGATTCCAAAATGGTAGATGATGTTGGAGCTCACGAAGTAAACTATAGAATAGGCCTGGACCTCCTTGAGCGGAACTACTTCTGCCTACATAGAAAATATGTCTATATTAGTCAGGATGAACCTGCACTGGTGAGATGTCACCCGTGGGTATTGTCCCACGACATCGAGTCCCCATAATTCGAATAGACAAGAGTACTTGGTGGAGTGGAATGGTTCTGGCAGCTAATGCATGAAGTTAGCATGAATTTGGCTGGCATGAAATCTCTTGGAGAACTCGATGCAATCATGGATCATGGAAGGCCAGAAGTACCCAAATCTCGGGATATGATGGGATTGCTTCGGCCCAGCTTGGTGGGAACTGTAGGAACCGGTGTGAACCACGTGCATGAGCTGATAAATGTCGACTCCTTGGATGAAACGGAGGAGAACACCATCAAACTCGCACTTTTAGAGGTTTTGGTCAAGACTGGGACCACTCTGGAGGGTAAACTGTAGTGCGCTGTGTCGGATTCGCTCGTACTCAGCCAGATCAGCCAGGAGGCAACCATTTTGGAGATATTGAAAAAGGGGTCTCTCCAATCGAGGGTCACTTCAACCACTGCATCTGAAGAAACTGGGGGTCCTGACATAGAGGATCTAGCGGTAATATGGCTTACCTACTGGTTATCCTCCTCCTCTGGGTAACAGGGGAAATGACTCTATGATGTGCCATGTGTATAATCAGATCATCATGTTTGGGTTTTGTAAGTGATGCAGCTAGGCTGGCCATGGCATCAACTTGACCGTTCTGAGATCGGGGGACATGAGTAACCTCCAAGAGAGATAGAAAATGGGGCATTAGTTAGAGGGTGCACTCCAACAATTGTATGATCTATGTATTTATGAAAACATAGCCACCATGGAATCTCCTAATGACTATTTTGGAATCCCCTTTCACATGAAAATGGGGTACATCGATCTCAAGGGCCATCTCAAGGCCAGTGATGAGAGCTTGATACTCTTCCTCGTTGTTGGTGCAACCTTCTGACAACAGGAATGATTATGGAAGCATGGCTTGCGCCGGGGTAATAAAGACAATACCTAAGCATACTTTGTTGAGTTTAGGATCATTGGGACTCTTACCGGTGGGGCTCCGGGAGGCACCATCAAAGTTTATCATCCAACACGGGGTGGAAGGATATACCAAGAGGATCACCTCATCAGGAAAATCCATGTCCCGGAACTAGTCCGCGGAGGTTGGATGGGCAGCAAGAAAGACTGCCAATGCTTTTACCTAGATAGATTTCTGAGGGAAAACCTGGTATCGAACTGCTGGAGGATTACTACCCACCATTCAAGATGACCGGTCAACATGGGGAGGTTTAGAATATACTTCAGTAGTTCTACCCGAGACACCAGCTATACCTCGAGGTGCTGAAAGTAGTGTCGCAATTTCTATACTGTGAATACCAGCACAAGGCTACTCTTCTAAATGGGGTAGAATCTTGTATCTGCATTGAGGAGAATGTTTTTGAGGTAGTAGAGACTGTTTTCCATTCCCTCATTGTTATTCTAGACGAGAAGGGCGCTAAGAGATCATTCCAGGGCATTCACATATAGGATCAACAGTTTTTCAGAGATTGGTGGCATCATGACCGGAGGCTGGAGTAGATACTTATTGATTACCTCGAACATGGTCTGGTACTCCTAGTCCCACTCGTTGGTAGATCCTTTCTTCATGTGCCAAGAAAAGGGCTTACACTTTTCAGACATATTCATAATGAATCAGCCTATGTAGGCTATGTGGACTTGGAATCCTCAAAGATCCCGAATATTGCTTGGGGGAGGCATCTTTTTGATTTCCTTGATCTTCTTTGGGTTGATCTCGATGCCCCGGTACCTGAAAAAGATGCCATGGAACTTCTCAAAGGTGACCCAGAAAGAACACTTCAATGGGTTCATCTTCAATTTGCGGTAATGGAGGAAGTGAAACACTTTATCAAGGTTCTTGAGATGGTACTTATGATGGCAAGATTTGACCACCAGATCTTCAAAATAGTATTCCACGAATGTACCGAGGATTGGCTTGAATATACGGTGCATGGCCCGATAAAAGGTGGAACCTGCATTCTTCAGGCCGAAGGGCATAACCCAGTAATAGAAAGTACCTTGAGGAACCATGAAGGTTGTGGAATCCTATTCATCAGGGAACATCTTGATCTAATTATATCTAGTAACCATACATAAAGGAGAGGTCTTGGAACCCAGCCGTAGGGTCGATCAACAGTTCTGCCACTGGAAGGGGAAAATCATCCATCGGACATGGACGGTTGAGATCGCAAAAGTCAATTCCAAATCTGATATGCCCATTATTATTCTTGACTGTCACAATGTTGGACTACCATTTGGGGTACTGGACCTCCTTAATGACGTTTTCCCTGCTGTTCATTTCAACTTCAGCCTCAACGTGAGAAGGGTGCATCTTCATGGGAGGCTACATGAACCAACGATGGTTTGTCGGGAGGCCGAGGTGATGGACGAATACTTGAGGATCTAGTCCTAGAATATCTTCATAACTCCAGAAAACATTTCACTGTGCTATTTAAAGAAGACTATGTACCAAAACAGCTCCATGGGGGGGGGGGGGGCTTGGCGCCACTGATCAATGTGGGTCTCAGATCAACCTCACTACCAAGGTTCACCTGTACCACTTCATCGACCATGGTATAAATGCCTTATTCAAAGGCAGGGGGAGCATCCTCCAGATCATCTTCTTCATTTGTGGAGGATGGATCCCCAGTGGGTGAAGCTTCCTCAAGGTTGGAAGCACCTGATGGGAGGCTGGTACCACCTTGGACAGAAGTGGACAACATATCAGTGTATTTACGTGCTGCTAAGACCATAACGATGAAGGTAGTTGATCCAATACCATCTGGTCATTAGCCCAAGTGGCCATGCTTGATGATATCGAAGAAATAGTGGTGCATTGGCTAGATCCGGTTAATCCCAGCCTGGTGAAATAGACATGTATGACATACTTCTGTTTACATGTGGTGAACATCCCAATATCGTACATGGGTTGGAGGTTTCGGGATCACCTGAGCCTCATTTGTGTAGGACTATGAGGTGATTTTCCACCGTCTCTTGGACTTGGGAATATTCCTTCATCTTTTACCAGATACAACAAAGAATTACCCCATGTCGGGGGTTGTTGCATCCAATCTATGGATCAGGAAGACATAGCTGTCATCCAGACCTACCCAAGGGTCAGTTGTGACCGTGGAGGGCTCAAACTCACTGGCCAGAATCTGCTTATCCTTACTCTTGTAATAGGTAGCATCCAGGAAATGAGCATCACAAGTGGCGAAAGTAGATTCATCACCTTGGAATACACCTACTTGACCATTTAGGTAGTAATTGAGGCACCAGTGATACAATGAGGGGACCGCCGTGTACAGGTGGAGTCATGGTTTTCCCGTCAATGCGTTGTACATAGTATCCTAAAATACCACCATAAATTTGGTATTGGAAACAAGGCCACAGAACTGGGTCCTCAAGTAGATCATGCCAACTGGGGTCTGCTCTGTCCTGTTGTATCCCTGGATTCTTAAATTGGTGGGAGTTCGGTTATCCTTAGATATCCCTAGCTTCTGCAGTGTCTACATCTGATAAGGTTGATCCTAGAGATGGTGTCAACGAGACTGCGACAAACCTCGACGCCATTAAATTCGACGGTGATGCACAGTGGGTGGATGTGCCCAAGTAGGGGAGAGCCTTCATAATATCCTGAGAATGAAATGATAACCTGTCATTAGGTACTCTCAACTTTTTCAGTATGAAAGGAATCTGTAGATGCTACCTCCATCTCAAACTAGGGAGGGCTTCATAAACCCTCAGAAAGGGCCTCTCGCATACCCAATGATAGGAGATGGGCTTAAAGGATAGAAAGCCTTGTTGGGATGCCGACAAGGAGCATAAAGACATCATACTTCCACACCAGGCATGAACTTCTCCATAAAAGGAGGCCGCTCTATAGCATGAGGCTTGGCAGACCCTGCCGACTGGACGGGCGAATGGATTGTGCTGGAAATATCATGCTGCTCACTAGTTGAAGCCTGAAAATTAGTTGTCGGATGAGGACCTTGTGACAGAGATTGTCCTGTAGCCGAGTGAGACTGGTCGTGGTCTAGATGAGGTAGCTCTACCTGACCCAGTAGCACAAACGGTGGTGGAGGTGGTCCTGATGACATAGAGTGAAGAGGCCACACATGATGGTCTCTGTGCTGGGCCTACTGTCTAGTCTCAGTGGCATGCATGGCCTGGCTGGTGGTGCCAACTATTGTGCCCCAATGACCCATATGGTCACGGCTTCACTGAAATTGGCGTCGACTAGGGACGTTGGGGATGTTCGTCTAGAGCTCCCCCTAGTCGGGTGTCATATAAGGATTTACCAAGTCCACGGTATTAACGGAAGAATACACATGACTATCACTTGAAGATTCATCCACTTTTGGGTAGATTCTAGGATGGATCCCTATCTTAGGGGGCATGAAGTCACCGAGAGTACGGGATGACGATGTAATTGGTGGGGTGAATTTATTTTTCGTGTTCCATTGATGCTTTCTCTTCTGGGAAGAGGCCGGTTGAGATGATGATGCAGAAGTGGTGGCAGCCGCTTCTGAAGTCTTCGACTAATTCAGATGTGTCTGAATGATGCCATGGGTGCGAGTAACCTTCTTGTGAGCCATCCAGTCATCGTACTTCTGTGAACCGTGGTTAGAAACCTGGTTCCACTCGCCTTCATTATCGCTACTGCTGTTTGGCCTTAAAAATATACCCGCCACTTCTGTTGGGGCCGGTCCCAGCCTGACTATGTTGTTATAGACCTGGTCTTGAAGCAAGTCTTTGAACACATATCACTTCATGAGGGTGTGCCCCAGAATCTAATGATATGGGCAGTAGTTGGTGCGATCAGTGGGACTCGCCTCTTCTGGTCTTTAACACTCAGGCAGGCATACAATCCCTTGCTCTATGGTGCTATAGAAGTAACCAAGAACCTGATTCTCGTTGAAGGAGTAAGTCTAATTTCTTATCCCTGGAAAGGGGGACCTTGTAGGCTGGCCCTGACGAGGAGCTAGAAGGGACTATCAAGGAGGTGGGCCATGATTATCCCTCCTAGGCGGAGGTGGAACATTACGTAGAGGATCTTGCCGATTCTGGGGGTGCTGCTGAGCCGAAGCCTGTGCCTGAAGAGGAGGACCTCTACGAGGCTATGGGGCTGGTGCTACTGGTAGAAACTGTAGTCTCTTAGGGGACTCTATTTGGCCCACCGCGGAAGGCTCGGCTCTGGTAGATCTCCTCATTGGACTTACAGGAGGAAATTGACGTGCCTGGCTGGCCTATTTCAATGCTTCCTCCTGGTGCTGGGACATATTGTAGAAGTCTCAGAATCCTACATGGTAGTTCTGGGTGATCATAGAAGGAACTAGTTCTGTCTTGGTGTTCCCTACACACATCATCAGTAATTGTTCCTGACTCATTGGATTGTCAAGGGAGTATGTAATCCCCTTCCACCAGGCGATAAAGTCTGCGACTCACTCAACAGGCCTTTGCTTGCACTTGAAGAGGTCTGTGATGCTAGTTTTCCAGGTGGTAGAACTGAACCGGTAATGGAATTACCTGCGAAGGTCCTCCCAGCTGGTTACGTATCTGTTTCGGTGCGGATGTGCGTCGGGTTACGCTGTTCCGCCAGGACGCGTTCGCGCGTGCACCCGTCAACCCGAGGGGATGGGCGCGCGGCTTGTGGTCCCGCAGTCCCGCTTTCCAAGGGCGGGCGGCATCCGTCCCTTATTCAGGGGCGTCTGCTCCTTGATCGAAACCGGGATGATGGGATGTCGGCTTCTCCTTCCTTGGACGTCTCCTCGGAACTTTTCGCCTAATCCGGGTCTCCCTCATAGACTTAAGAATGTTCGTGAATCTCGTTCCCGGCGCCATATCTTCATGGACACCGGTTAATTACGCTGCTTCCGCCCGGACGTTCCAAGGAGTCTGGGCGGGGCAGCAACCTGCGGTGAGAAGGCCGGGTGGCTCTGGGTGCTGGGGGCGCGTCGTAACACTGCGGCTCTGCACGTCTGTCTTCCGTCCCTAATAGGGCTTCTCGAAGGCATGATGGCCTGAGGCATCCCGTACTAGGTGCGGGGAACTGTGTCACCTGAGGTTTTCCTCAGCTTCCCATGTTTAACACGGGGTATGCCGCGAGTTTAACGTCCAGCGGGGACGGCATCGGACCGATCAACACGAAAAGTGGATCAGATGACAGAACCCCCTCGCGGGGAACCTCCGACGCTGGGGCCAGCACATGGGCGGCTTCCCAAGTAACGTGGAGTGAAGTGAAGTGGCATGACCCCACCGGGATGTGGCGGCCCGGGTAAGGATCAGGATGGATGATGAAGTGAAGAGCTTGGACCCCAGAGGGGCTTCCTACGTACCGCGCGTTAACACAGATCAAAGTCAACGTAGTTCGGGTATACAGTTTAACGTCATGCTGGACGTTGGCAAGCCGACTCACGAAGAGGTCTAGGCCGCCGGGCGGAGGATTGAACCGAACCACCTCGCACAGAGGGGGGATGGAACGGCCGGGTGGATCACAGTTTCACGTCATGCTAGACGATAAAAGGGGAAATGGAAAAGGGGGGCTGTGGGGAGGCACCGCGGAGATACACACGGGCAGTCTCCCACAGGGGCGGATTCATAGGTGAATCAACGCAAGCGTGAACCCTGGAGGGGTCCACTGATGGACGAACCGACGTAAATACGACCGGGACGACCAGGTGGTGGGCTTGGACCTCAGGGAGGCTTCCTACGTACCCTGTATAGAAGACAGGGATCAAAGTCCACGTAGTTCATTCTGTCAGGACTTACGCACTTGGGGCAGCCCGGATACTGCAAAACTCAGTTGGAAGGGACTTGGACCGAAAGCAAAAGACGCCTCGATCCCAGTCAGACCCTCTACTGGCTTCGGCAGTGGGGAGGTGCAATGGAGATACACATGTGCAGCCTCCCACGAGAAACTAGGGGTTTGTAATACCCTGCCCCCGTAGGGAAAAGCCACTCCCATTAAATCGTCCCAAAAGGGGGACAATCCCGACATCCCTGCAGAGACGAGCGGGTGGGGGCCACGTCCAAACCGGGGGAGACCCTGCGTGCGGAACACGGGATCAGGTTGCGGACGGTTTAGCGTCTTGCCAGACGAAGTACAGTTTAACGTCATGTGTTGAGGACGAAGCGGACGGTTTAACGTCTTGCCGGACGAAGTACAGTTTAACGTCATGTGTTGAGGACGAGGCACTTGGCAGTTTAACGTCTTGCAGCACGGACGATGGGGGCTAGGCAGTTTAACGTCGTGCAGCTTGGACGGGTGTGCAGTTTAACGTCATGCTAGGCATAGGTTGCCGGACGAAGCACTTGGCAGTTTAACGTCTTGCAGCGCGGACGATGTACAGTTTAACGTCGTGCAGGACGTATATGCAGTTTAACGTCATGCTGGACGAGTATGCAGTTTAACGTCATGCTGGACATACGTGCGTGTCACTTCGCGCAAGCCTGGAGGGCCGCACGGGAAGGCAACGCACGGTGCGGGCACCCGGGATGAGAATCATCGGGTGCCACACAGGCGGGTACCCTTAGGAGGTCAACGGGGACGACCCTGGCAGATTGCGCGCAAAAAGGAAGCTTTGCGCGCAATACTGCGGGCCGGCGCGCAATCGGGGCGGCTGGCGCGCAATTGGGCCAGCGCCTTGCGCGCGGATGCTTGAGATTGCTCACACCAGGCTTCGGATAGCGCGCGGGGGCAACGGCTCATTCTCTAATGAATGGCCACTTGAAAGAAGGGGGGGTGCGCGCAATCAGGCCGGATTGCGCGCACCCCGGGGGCAATTGCGCGCAAGCGGGTTCTTTTGCGCGCAAAGGCCTTAGGGTGAATGTTTAGTCAAATGAAAGGAGCCAGCGGGGATTGCGCGCGAAGGCGGACCCCGAGGCTTTCTTGCGCGAAAGAAAGGAGGTTACCTGAAGTTCGTCATTGCGCGCGGAAGGGGTTGAATTGCGCGCACGGGAGACGTTTCGACTTCCAGCAACCCTTGAAACGTTGGGGGTCGCCTTGTATTTATAGGCAACCCCGGGCGCGGAATCCAGGGTGCGAGCGCGAAATTCCCCCCGCGGGCGCGGAATCGGGCGCGGCGCGCAAGGGAGTCGCGCGGACCCGCGGCGCGCAAAATTGCGCGCCGGACCGGCGCATTGCGCGCATCCCGGGGGGTTTGCGCGCGGAACATCACCTTTGCGCGCGGGCCTCTGAAATTCCGCGCAAGGCCTCCGGGCCCTCCGAAACATCCTTCCGACTCCAAATATGACCTCGCTTTCCGCATCCGGAGCTTCGTTTGGGAACAACGGACTTTTCCGGCGTCTACAAAAGCCCCCCCTCGGAATCTGATCGGCGAGAGGTCGCAACGATCGGGTTCCGAGGGAGACGCCGGAATGCCGAAGTCCTGGGCGGCGCGGGACTTAGGCGCGCAAAAAGGAGCGCCGGTCGCGAAATTCGCCGCTGCGGTCGCGCAAAGCGCTTTCCGCGCAGCGCGGACCCGGCCTCGCCTATAAATAGGGGCGCTGGGTCCCGCTGCGACCGCCGACGAGGAGAGGGCACACAGAGAACGAGAAGCAGCCCTGGAGGCCGCCAGCCAAAGGGTAGCGGCATTAGAAAGACTCATTCAGCACGCTAATCCCTAAGGGCTGTTTTTTGCCATTCCCAGAACATTTGCTTCCGCTACTTAATATTTTGATCCACTTGTATGAATCGCCATATTTATCTGCGTCTTTTGGTTTAACATGCTCAACCACAATTCGTTGTCTTGCGGGAGTGTTAACCAAGCATCAGGCATCCATAATTGGGCCTGGGTTTCTGGAGAAAAGAGGGAGGTCATTCCTAGGAAAGGAGACCTCAGACCTAACCAATGTATCATCCCCCAACTTGTTCCAACACACGAGCGGGACAACGCTAGGGGCGTTGAGATTTTATCCGAACATAGGGAAATGAGAAAAGGTGAATCGCGTGTCCCGAATCCAGACATCCACAACGATCGGCCTTCCAGGAAATGCCCAAGACGGTAGGCGGACAGTGGATCGACCATAACAACTGCAATAGACGGACCGAAAAAGGCCATCATTCATATTGCAGGAGGCGGACCACATGTCATCATGAATACCGCTTTGGGGTTCCTTCAGACACGAGGGTGGAAAATCCAGATCAACAGGGCATGCGAAGCGTGGGGCGAAGTGACGATTTGTTCGGACAGAATCCAACGCTCTCAAAATTGCGCCACCGTGGGGAAAGCGTATTAGGCGGATGCACTAATCTGGCCGTGAGTCACCTCAATTCTCAGACAGCACCTCTCTGACGAGGAAACTGTCGCTTCCCATCATTGCGATGGGGCATCCCGAGCTGAATCGGGGAGAATATCACAACTGCACCACTCTACCCGAAGTCAGGCCAGACGGCCGGCGACGAGGAGGGGCGGGACTTATCGATCCCTGAGGCTGGACCCGAGTCGAAATGCCCGGGCGTTCCTACGTACTCCATCAGGCTGGAGATCAAGCCACACGTAGTTCTGTGAGTGCAGTTTAACGTCATGCAGGACGTAGGACCCCATTTGGGGTAGATCTTAGTTTAGGGTCTTAGAGCTCAGACCATAAGGGCTGGATCTTAGTTTAAGGTCTTAGAGCTCGGACCATAAAGGTGGAGGATCTTAGTTTAAGGTCTTAGAGCTCGGACCATAGGGCTAGAGGATCTTAGTTTAAGGTCTTAGAGCTCGGACCATAAGGGCTAGAGGATCTTAGTTTAAGGTCTTAGAGCTCGGACCATAAGGGGAGATCTTAGTTTAAGGTCTTAGAGCTCGGACCATAAGGGGAGATCTTAGTTTACGGTCTTAGAGCTCGGACCATAAGGACTAGAGGATCTTAGTTTAAGGTCTTAGAACTCGGACCATAAGGGGAGATCTTAGTTTAAGGTCTTAGAGCTCGGACCATAAGGACTAGAGGATCTTAGTTTAAGGTCTTAGAACTCGGACCATAAGGGGAGATCTTAGTTTAAGGTCTTAGAGCTCGGACCATAAGGGGAGATCTTAGTTTACGGTCTTAGAGCTCGGACCATAAGGAGAGATCTTAGTTTAAGGTCTTAGAGCTCGGACCATAAAGGGGGGATCTTAGTTTAAGGTCTTAGAGCTCGGACCATAAAGGGGGGATCTTAGTTTAAGGTCTTAGAGCTCGGACCATAAGGAGAGATCTTAGTTTAAGGTCTTAGAGCTCGGACCATAAGGGCTCAAAGCACGCCACATCGTGGTCATATCCCCTGGATATGCGAAGATGCACTGAGGGATAGTGTCAAGAGTGTCGAGGTTTCGCCTGGTCAGAATGGGAGGTGGAAAATGTGAATCATGCGACCATTCACTCGAGGACCGGGAGCACCGGCGTGACGATATGAGAATACTGCCGACCGTGGCGGAAAAGCAGCATCAACATCGCACCAACCGTTGGTGGAATGAGGCAGCAAACGAGCATCGACCGCTCAATCGCAGGATTTATATCGATTTGCTGCCCGAGGCCATTGGGGGTACCGGCCCGAGTCGGTGGGAGAGCACTGAGGCATTGTGTCCGAACCGTTCACGGGGGCTCCACCCAGGGCGTAGACGATGGGTCCGAATGAAAGGGAGCACGAAGCCTGAAAAGTGGAGGAAACCTGACCAAGCGGATCCTGACCCTCCTGGCAATAAACCAGAGTACTCTTGACACCGGTGGACCACGGCAAGGGGTCGGGGAACACGCCTTGAGGGTGACCTGAAGGCGGCGGATTCCCCAGAGAAGGGGGAATCTCTAAGAGGTGGGGGGCTGGACCCGAAGTTTCAAACATCCGGGCGTTCCTACGTATCCCATAAGGATGGGAATCAAGCCGCACGTAGTTCTTGAAGCGCGGTGCAACACAATCGGGCACCAGCGCGGGGAAGAGTGCGGGTCTGACCCTCGCACACAAAAAAGCGGCATTTGATATTTCTTGTTTGTCCTTAAAGATGAATGGTTTTTCTTTGTGCGGCGACATGCCCGTGATTGAGAAATCTCTGGCGTCGCCACAATAATCAAGCCATGGAAGGCATTGATGAATGGCGTGGTCATTAACCAGCGCCCAACATGAGTGTCCCCTGAGGAGGACATCACGATGCAGTGCCGTTTCTCGTCGGGCGGCCAAGACGATCACAGTTTACGGTCGTGTGGTAGGACCAGACAACACAGTTTAAGGTCGTGTGGTTCGGACCATGGAGGAACCCTCTTATCGCGGTACGGCGGACACGGCGGAGGTGGGAACATACCCAGCCCTACGGTCACGCACGATTCCAGGAAAAGAGTCTTGGGATAGGGGTCTGCGTATGTCCATCACCCGAGGGGCAGAGATGCTAGCCTCCAGATATACTGGGCCCAGAACGCGATTGTCCGGGCGACCCCCTCCTCCTTATGGGGACGAGGGTCCAGCTACGCATGGCCCTTAGGGAGGATATCTGCATATATCCTTGGTGCTCAGATCATGGGAGCCTCGAACGACATCATTACCCTGGTTGGTCTGCCTAACGTGTAGAGGCGTACCGGAGGTCGGTATGAAGAGAGTGTCAAGATCCCACTACAACGCACAAAGGCGGAGTGTGATGAGGACTGCGCAACCAATGTTCAGAGCCCGAGAGAGCTGACATGGCGATCAAGGACGCTGCTGACGCATTCGCAACACAACATCCGATCGCGTCAGCCTAAGACGGGGCAAGCAAACGAGCATCAACCGCTCAATCGCAGGATTCATATCGATTTGCGGCCCAAGACCCAGCGGTAAATCGACCCGGAGCGGTGGGAGAGCACTGAGGCATCGTACCCAAACCGCTAACGAGGATCCCTTTGAGTGAAGGCTCGAACAAGAGGAAGCGCGAGGCCTGACAAGCAACACAGGACTTGTCGGGATTGAATCTGACACTACAAGTCATAGACCGAAGCACCCAAAACATGTTAACAGATCTCCGGAAAGGGTCGGAGGACTCACCCCGAGAGCAACCGAAGGGGGGAAGATCCCCGCAATCAACCAAGAGACGGGGCTGGACCTGAGACACAAGCGTCCAGGCGGTCCTACGTATCCCATAAGGATGGGAATCAAGCCATACGTAGTTCTGAAAAGGCAGTTTAACGTCATGCAGGACGATGAGGGGTGTGAGGTAGTCCCACACACGGGGGAGGCGTACGGCGCGGCCAGTAGACCGACGTGAATGAGGACATAATCCCCTGCTCACGCGATACGCCTCGCACAAAAAGGAGGGGAACTGGGGCCAGAGGCCCAACGCGGGATAGGGATTCCCGGGAAATGGGGCTGGGCCTGAAACATGATGTCCAGGCGGTCCTACGTATCCCACAAGGATGGGAATCAAGCCATACGTAGTTCTTGAAGTGCAGTTTAACGTCATGCAGGACGATGAGGAAAAAAGAAGGGGGAAGCAGAAGGCATCCCCAAACGTGGAGGGGGGCGTACAGCGTGACGAGCAAACCGACGTGAATGAGGGCATAGCCCCGCACTCACACCATACGCCGCACACCCCGGGGCAACTGGGCCAAGGGCCCGAGATGGGATGGAAATTCCCGAAGGATGGGGCTGGGCCTGAAACACGAGGGTTCAGGCGGTCCTACGTATCCCACAAGGATGGGAATCAAGCCGCACGTAGTTCTCGAGTGGCAGTTTTACGTCATGCAGGACGAATGCTGAACAGTTTAACGTCTTGTAGCTCGGACGTAGTGCAGTTTAGCGTCATGCGGGACGAAGCACTTGGCAGTTTAACGTCTTGCAGCGCGGACGAATGCTGAACAGTTTAATGTCTTGTAGCCTGGACGAATGCAGTTTAACGTCGTGCAGGACGTGGTGACACTCAGGCAAAGTATTGCTTGAGGAACCTAGCGTTGGTGGGAGGAGTGACACGCTCACCATCCATAGTCGCTAGGGAGTACGCGCCATTGGGATAGACCTTGTGGACAACAAAAGGTCCCTCCCACTTGGGCTCCAACTTGGGTGGCTTCCTGCCGGGGATCATCGGTGC
Organism: Viscum album; assembly: GCA_963277665.1. Classification (NCBI taxonomy): domain Eukaryota; kingdom Viridiplantae; phylum Streptophyta; class Magnoliopsida; order Santalales; family Viscaceae; genus Viscum; species Viscum album. The sequence goes on along the minus strand of OY728148.1, from coordinate 1,915,558,994 downwards.
TCTTAGGGCTAGCACTAGATCACCCTGCAGGAAGGAGCGGAGGCGAACCTTCTTATTGAAAGCTCGAGCCATCCTTCTTTGATGCCTCTCCAAGTTGTGCAAAGCGCGAAGTCTATTCTCATCCAGTGCTTCCAACTCGACTAGACGGGCTTCAGCAACTCTGTCCGGCGCTTGCTGGTCGTAGACCGCAGTGCGCAAGGACGGTAACTGGATCTCGATGGGCAGGACGGCCTCAGCTCCATACACCAGGGAATAAGGGGTCATCTGGGTGGAATTGCGAGTCGTCGTCCGATAAGCCCAGAGGGCGTTGGGGAGCTTGTCCGGCCAACTCTTCTTGTTCTGACCAACCATCTTTTGCAGAATGTTAGAGAGGGTTTTGTTAAACGCCTCGATCTGTCCATTCGCCTGCGCATGATAGCGAGATGTATGGTTCGAGCGGATGTTATACTTGGCGTACAACTTCTTCAACTCGGCTGCTCGGAAATTGGTTCCGTTATCCGTGAGGATAGCGTGAGGCACTCCAAATCGATAGATGATGTTGGAGGTCACGAAGTCAGCGATCGAACAGGATTTGACCTCTCTGAGCGGAATCGCTTCTGCCCACTTGGAGAAGAAGTCCGTGGCGGTCAGAATGAACCGGCACTGGCGAGCTGTCGCCGGCGGGTAAGGTCCCACAACGTCCAGTCCCCAGACTGCAAAGGGCCAGGAATACCTTGTGGTATGGAGAGGCTCCGGCGGCCGATGCACAAAGTTCGCATGAACCTGGCACGCATGGCACCTCCTGGCGTACTCGATGCAGTCATGGATCATAGAGGGCCAGAAGTATCCCAACCTCCGAATCTGGTGGGACAGCTTCGGCCCAGTCTGGTGGGCGCCGCATGAACCAGCATGAACCTCTTGCATGACTCGTGGGATCTCAACTCCCTGAAGGCAACGGAGGAGAACACCATCAAATCCGCGTTTGTAGAGGATCTGCTCCAGGCCGGGACTGCTCTGGAGGACGAACTGCGATGCGCGGCATCGAACTCGCTCGCGCTCGGCCCGATCTGACGGAAGAATGCCATGTTGGAGGTACTCAACCAAAGGCGCCCTCCAATCACGGGCTGATTCGACTGCTATATCCGGGGTACTCGGGGCTCCGGGCATAGGGGCAACCACGGTGAGATTGCTCACCAATGGGCCGCGATCTTCCTCCGGGATAACGGGAGCGATGAGCCTGCGGCGCGTCACGCGGACGATCAGGTTGTCCTGTTCAGGTTCCGCAAGTGACGCAGCCAGGCTGGCCAAAGCATCTGCTCGACCGTTCTGCGACCGGGGAACATGGACAATTTCCGGCCGAGAAGGGAACCGGGCCATCAGAAGAAGGGTGCACTCCAACAATGGCACAAGTTCCGGCTTCCTGACAACGTAGTCGCCATTGATCTGCTTAACGACCAGCTCGGAGTCCCCTTTCACGCACAGACGGGGCACGTCGATCTCGAGAGCCAACTCGAGGCCGGTGATGAGGGCATGGTATTCCGCCTCATTGTTGGTACAGCCCTCTGACAACAGGAAAGAGTATGGCAGCACGGCTCGCTCCGGGGTAATGAAGACGATGCCCAAGCCCACTCTATTGAGCTTAGGATTATCGATTCTTCTACCGGTGGGGCTCCGGGAGGCACCGTCAAAGTGCATCTGCCAGCATGGATCGGCTCGATCAACCGAGAGAATGGTCTCATCAGGAAAGCCTAGATCCAGCGGCTGATCCGCGGAGGTCGGGTGAGCGGCCAGAAAGTCTGCCAACGCTTGCCCTTTGATGGCCTTCTGAGACACATACCTGATGTCGAACTGCTGGAGAATCACAGCCCACCGCGCTAGACGGCCAGTCAACATAGGTCGGCTCAGGATATATTTCAGCGGGTCTACCCGAGAAACCAACTGTACCTCATGGTGCTGCAAGTAGTGCCGTAATTTCTGTACGGCAAATACGAGCGCCAGGCAGCTCTTCTCGATGGGGGAATACCTAACCTCCGCATCGAGGAGCATGCGACTGAGGTAATAGAGGCTATTCTCTGTTCCCTCGTTGTTCTTCTGGGCGAGAAGGGCACCCAGGGACCGTTCCAGGGCGGTCACATAAAGGACCAGCGGCTTTCCGGATACGGGCGGCATCAGGACCGGAGGTTGAAGCAGGTACTGCTTGATTTCCTCGAAAGCGGTCTGACACTCTTTATCCCATACATAGGTGGCACCCTTCTTCATAAGCCGAGAAAAGGGCTTACACTTGCCGGCCAGATTCGCGATGAATCGGCGTATATAGGCTAAGTGGCCTTGGAACCCTTGCAGTTCCCGGACGGTACCCGGGGGAGGCATCTGGCTAATCGCCCTGATTTTCTCTGGGTCGATCTCAATACCCCGGTATCTTACCACAAATCCAAGGAACTTTCCGGAGGTGACCCCAAAGGCACACTTCAACGGGTTCATCTTCAGGCAGCGAGACCGGAGGAAGCTGAACACTTTCTCAAGATCTTTGAGATGGTCCTGACGCTGGCGCGATTTGACAACCAAGTCGTCGACGTAGCATTCCACCAGTGTGCCGAGGATTGGCTTGAATATGCGGTGCATCGCCCGTTGGTAGGTGGCACCTGCATTCTTCAGGCCGAAGGGCATGACCCGGTAGCAAAAGGTACCTTGGGGGGCCCTGAAGGCAGTGAACTCCTCATCCTCAGGGGCCATCCGAATTTGGTTGTATCCGGAGTATCCATCCATGAAGGAGAGGGCTTGGAACCCTGCCGTGGCATCAATCAACAGCTCTGTCACTGGAAGGGGAAAATCATCCTTCGGACAGTGGCGGTTGAGATCGCGGAAGTCGATGCAGACTCTAATCTGCCCGTTCTTCTTCCTGACCGGCACAATGTTGGCCAGCCATTTGGGGTACTGAACTTCCCTCACGAAGTTGGCTTTGATAAGCTTGTCAACTTCGGCCTCAACCATGGCACCGTGGGATGGGTGCATCTTCCTGGGAGGCTGCTTGAACCCGCGATGGTTCGCCGGGAGACCAAGGCGGTGGACGGCTACCTGAGGATCTAGCCCCGGCATCTCGTCATAGCCCCAAGCGAATACATCACGGTGCTGCCTGAGAAAGTCCACGTACTGCTGCCGCTCCTCAGAGAGCATGGCGGCACTAACCAACGTGGGTCTTGGATCGGCCTCGGTTCCAAGGTTCACCTGTATTAACTCATCGACCGTGGCGGGGACGCCCTCCTCAAAGGCTGGGGGTGCATCTTCCACGTCCTCTCCACTCGGGGAGGGATCGTCCACGGGAGAGACTGCGTTGGCAACTGCATTGGGGCTACCAGATCCTGCTGGGCCACTGGTGCTGGCGCGGGCGGTCGCGGCCATCTCATCAGGAGACTCGCGGACCGTCAAGACCATGGCGACGTCCAACCGGTGAATCGGGAGGACGTAAGCGTCATCCAGACTTGCCCAGGGATCGCTTGCAACAGCGACAGGCTCAATCTCACCTGCCAGGATCTGCTTATCCTTGCTCTTGTAATAGTCCGCGTCCAGATAACGGGCTTCACATGAGGCAAAAGGAGAGGCATCTCCTTGGAGCACGCCTACTCGACCATTAAGGGAGTATTTGAGGCATTGGTGGTATGACGAGGGAACCGCCGCGTGAAGGTGAAGCCATGGCCTGCCCATCAATGCGTTATACGCAGTGTCCTGAGAGACTACCATGAATTCGGTGTTGGCAACCAAGTCACCGAACTGGGTCTTCAAACGTATCTTGCCGACCGGGGTTTGCTCGGTGCGGTCGTACCCCTGGATCCTGAGGTCGGAGGGAATCAAGTCATCCTCAGACAACCCCAATCTCCGGAGCGTCCGAGTTGGAATCAGGTTAATCCCGGACCCCGTGTCGACAAGACAACGCCGGACTTCATGGCCATTGAACTGGCCAGTGACATACAGCGGACGAATGTGTCCCTGTATAGGAGGGTCTTCATCCTTACCAGAGAACGAGATAACTGCCTGACATTCGGCGTCCTCGATCGTTTCGGCGTGAAAGGCCTCTGCAGCCGCAACCTCTGTCTCAAACTGGAGGGGGCTCTTCAGGGCTTCAGCGAGTGCCTCACGCATCTCAGATGACATGCGCAGAGCCTCAAGGATGGAGAGCCTTGCTGGGATGTCGGCCAAGTTCTTCAGGACATCATACTTTTTGGCCAAGCGTGAGCTCCTGGTTGCAGGAGATTGCTCTGCGGTTGGTGGCATGACGGGCCTTACCGGTTGGATCGGCGGCCGACTGGTACTTGGCGCATCCCGTTGTTCACTGGTCGCAGTCCGGGAAATGGTCACCGTACTGGGGTCAGGAGGCCGGGATGGACTTGTGGCAGGGCGGAGCTGGTCGCGACGCGGCTGAGGCGGTTCTGCCCGGTCCCATACCACAAACAGTGGCGGAGGCGAATCTGTCATCCCCGGATGGGGAGCCTGCGCACGTTGAGCTCGATCTTGAGCCTGCCGCCTAGTCTCAGTGGCGTGCACGGCCTGGCCGGAGGTACCGACGGCTGTGCCCCGGTGACTCCTACTGCTGCGGTTCTTCCGACGGTGGCGACGACCGGGGACACTAGGGAGGTCCACCTGGTGTTCTTCAACGTCGGGAACCGAAAAGGGATTTACCAGCTCGACGGTGTTAACCGAAGCGTACCCAATACCGTCATCGGACGAATCATCCATCACCGGGCGGATCCGAGGAGGGACCCCCATCTCCGGGGGCATGAAATCGCCGAGAGTACGGGATAGTGGCGGAACTGGCGGGGCGCGCTCTTCCTTCTTGCGCTGCCGCCGTTTGCTCCTCTTGGAGGAGGCAGACTGGGACGACGATGCCGAAGCAGCACCCGCAGGTTCTGGGGGCTCAGGCTGATTCAAGCGCGCACGGATGATTCCCTGGGCGCGAATGGTCGTCTTGCGGGCCATCCAGTTATTATACTTCTGGGACCCGCGGTCGGAGACCAGCTGCCATTCGTCCTCGTTGCCACTATCGTCATCTGATCCCACGAACACGCCCGCTACCTGTGCTGGAGCTGGGCCCAACCTGATTACATTGTTGTTAATCTGGTCTTGGAGCCAGTCCTTAAACACATAGCACCGCTGGATGGTGTGCCCCAGGGCCCGATGGTAGGGGCAGTAGCGGGGGTTATCCGTGAGATGTGCCTCCTCTGGCCTCCAGCACTCAGGCAATCGCACAATCCTCTGCTCCAGGGCGCTCCGGAAATAACCGGGGACCTGATCCTCATGGAATGAGTACGTCAGGTGTCGCGGGCCCCTGGGAGCGCGGTCTTGACGAGGGGCTGGAGGGGCCTGCCGAGGAGGTGGACCCTGATTATCTCGCCTGGGTTGCGGCGGTACATTACGCGGAGGGGCCGGCCGGTTCTGAGGCTGCCGTTGCTGGGCCGGGAACTGAGCCCGTGGAGGCGGATTCCTGTGAGGCTGCGGAGCTGGCCTCACCGGCAGCAGCTCCAACGGCCTGGGAGCCTCTATCTGGGCCACAGCAGCGGGCTCAGCCCTGCTGGCTCTCCTTGCAGGAATCATAGGAGGCAGCGGGTGTGCCTGGCTGGCCTGTTGCAGGGCTTCCTCAAGACGTTGAGCTTTGTCTGAGAAGTCCCTGAACCCTCCGGGGTAATTCTGAGTGATCAGGGAAGGGACCAGCTCGGTCTTGACGTTCTCGACGCACATTGTCAGCAACTGCTCCTGAGTCAATGGCATGTCAAGGGAATACGTGAGACCCTTCCATCGGGCGACGAAGTCCGCGACTCGCTCATCAGGCCTCTGCTTGCACCTGAAGAGGTCTGCGATACTCGTCTTCCGGGTCGTGGAACTGAACTGGTAGAGGAACTGTCTACGGAGGTCCTCCCAGCTGGTTACCGACCCGACGGGAAGCTGGCTGTACCAGACAAATGCTGGCCCTTCCAGTGTCTGGACAAAGCAGCGAAGCTTAGCGGCCTCTTGCTGCGCCGGAGTCCCCAACATAGGCCCGCACCTCGAGTTGAAATGGGCCAAATGTTGTGGCGGATCTCCGGTCCCGTTGAAGGGGGCGAAAGTGGGATTCCCGAATCCCGGAGGCGCCGGCATGTCATCCACCCATGCTGGGTATGGCTTGCCGTCCGGTGGGATCGCCACCTGCCGAGTCTCCAAGGCTTCCAAGCGGGCAATGAGTGCCGCCATCGGATCGTCCGGACATGGGTTCCAGTCCTGGCGAGGATCTCTAACCACGAGCGCATTGCATGGCCCTTCAATCGGGTCGTCGACCGGATCGTCGAACTCGGCAGCTCGTGGGATGGCTGGCGGAGCGGCCCTTGGGGCAGCGGGAGGAATCCGAGCGGGATCTCTCGGGTAGTCACGCCGCTCGGGAGGGTGTGGCGAAACATACCGCGCCCTCTTGCCGTAGGCAATGGCCTCTCTCCTGTCGGCGAACACGGCGTAATCGCGGTTGCCCGGGAGAGTCTCATCGAGGGGTGGTTGTTCCGGTCCCTGCTGTCCTGGCCTGGGATCACCGTAGTCAGGCCGCCGTTCTGCAGCGCGCTCGGCGAGGAGCTGGTCAACCAGCCTCTTCTGTTCGGCGAGCTGCTGACGTAGCGTAGCCTTCTCGGGATCCTCCTCTGCCCTCCGCATGGAGGCAGATGGGTCGGCGGGCCTTATAGCCTCGCTGTGCTCTTTTCCTTTGCTGACGTTTCGGCTCAACGTCAGTGCTTCAGTGGGTGCGGGGAGCCCCAGGAGGTTCCTCTGATGACGAGTAACTCTCACTGATGGGTCTGACGACGGCTTGTCTTCGGGGGGGAAGCCCCCGTCGAGAAGTTCCAAGTCGTTCCCCTCTCCCGACAGGTCAGCTATATTGACTGTTCCTGTCCCTGGGGATATACCCTCAGGGCCACCCAGCGAATCGGGCTGTCGGCGGATCACACTGAAGCGTAGGGCAGCGTACTGCCCCCATCCACGGATATACACGTGGGGAGTGGCTTCCTCGATAACTTTGCGGAGTACTTGAAAGCACTCAACGCATCGTTGTTGGAGGGCCTCGTGGTGCCCAAATGACCCGGGGTGCCGAACCGCGGGGAGCATGGCCAGGTCAATTTGACGGCACTGCTCACCAATATCCTCCAGGTGTAGTTGACTCCCGGGGTATGGCATTTGTAGGCAGTGAAGACGGGAGTGAGTCTCCCGGAGAGTTCGGCGGAAGCACTCGAACTCATCCGGGGTGAGCGATTCGGGTGCATCAAAGCCCGGTCCTGCGACTGGCCAAAACTTCTCAGGGAAGTGGCCCTCTGCAAGGACGGTCCAGAAGCTCCACGACTCAAACTCGGGACCCAGATCTCCTCGGTCCTCTTCCATGGCTGGGAACGGACGGGGAACTGGTAGTGGTGCCGAGGCGGGCCGTCGGGCCGACGGGCTGGCCGGCGGTGAATACGGCGAGCAGGCCGATTGGCCTCCATATCCCGGGCCTCCCCCTGAGGGTGGCGGTGCCCCAGCTACCACATCACGATAGGACGGGCCGGCGAGCGAACATCCTGCCGTAGCATCGGTGCTCGCCGAGGGCGCACCAGATCGTGGTTCGACCGTCGGTCCCCAGAAAAAGTCTCCGGCTTCTCTGATCGAGACGGAAGGCACTTCCGGAGGGGCCGGTACCAACCGCAAGTTTGATCCTTGGGGGTCTACCAGGCCCTCGTTACTCCGGATATACCTTCGGAGAGACGCGGGGATCACATCGATCTCGCTCTCGGGGAGCACGAGGCTGACGTGCCGCATTCCTACCCCTGCCCTTGACTGGCGGGATTGGGGAAGGGGCTCTGTCGCCGAATCGTACTCTGCCTCTGAGTCAGAGAAGCAAACCGGTCGGATCTCTGTCCGGAACTCCGCAACATTCTTCCCTCGGCGTCGACGCCTTGCCTTCCTGCCCCTGGGTGGTTCTTCGGGGCAGGGCTGATCTCTGTCCTGGCGTCCTCCGGCCGCACTGGTGCTGGGGCCGAGAGGACTGGGAACCAAGGTGCGAGGGGCACCGGGACAGATATCAAAGGGGACATGGGGAGAGATGATTCCGGGCAGGCCTCCGGGCCGGGATCGGAAGGTGGGATGACCCACGCCTCCTGGATCGGCCACACAGAGTAGATCCTGCCGGTGAATAGCGCTACCGCGAGGTGGTCCGCGGTGGCTACTGCCAGTGCCAGCAACCGGGAGAGTCAACCCAACCTGCCTTTGGGGCGGTCGGGGCCTCGATCCGGGTCGGGCATAGGAGTTCCCCCGCTCAGGATGCACAGAGGCCTGGCGACTGGAGCCAGCAGTGGCTTGGGCCAATGCGGCCGCTGTTGCTAGAGCCCCAAGGTGGGCATCCTCTTCCGCTCGTGCCCGACGTTGGCGTCGAGACAGACGAGCCGGGATGAGCGGCGCGGGCAGGTGGAGAGCCTGTTCCTCAACTTGAGGGGCCTGGCGGCGATGTCGCCGTGGCCTGGCGGGAGCCCTTATCGTGGATCCCTGGAGCGGACCTCGGATAGGGTGATCCTGGTCATCTCCCACCTCATCCGCATAAGGAAGGGAACTGTCAGAGCGCTCCGGGGATAAACTCCCGAAGCGATTGGACGTTGAGGTAGGCAGCGGTGCCTCCCTGCGCGGCCCTCGGGGGCGGTGGTGGTGGCGAGGCGCAGCCTCCTCAAGGTCCAGGCGAGCCATTTCCCTAGTGGGGATGACTCCCTCTTCCTCGTATCTCCGCACCAGGGTGTTGATCACCCTTCTCTGGATGACCTCCGAGGGGGAGAGAGGGCGTGGTCGTCCCGCAATTGCGGCTGCTGGGATGGCTGCGGAACGGGCGGGACCGCGCGGAGCAGCCGCGTCGGTGTTTCCCCTGTCCCTGCGCCAGTGGGCGGGTGGCGTTCGGGCACTAGATCGGGCGACCTGATTTCTGAAAGCAGGGAGAATGACCCATTAATACTGACAGGAAAAAGGAATCGACAACCAACCATTAGCGCCACGACGCCTTCCGTGGGGGGAACCCAGGCCCTCGACGTTGCGAGACGGAGTGCCCGATGTCCCTTCCCCAGCCCCTGGCGGGTAAGACTGAATGCTTGGCCGGGCAACACGCCGGTCTTCCAACACCTCTGAAAGCCATCGGTCTTCGTATCGAGGAGAAGAGATTCACGTCGGGTTCACCATTTTTCTGTTTCGGTGCGGATGTGCGTCGGGTTACGCTGTTCCGCCAGGACGCGTTCGCGCGTGCACCCGTCAACCCGAGGGGATGGGCGCGCGGCTTGTGGTCCCGCAGTCCCGCTTTCCAAGGGCGGGTGGCATCCGTCCCTTATTCAGGGGCGTCTGCTCCTTGATCGAAACCGGGATGATGGGATGTCGGCTTCTCCTTCCTTGGACGTCTCCTCGGAACTTGTCGCCTAATCCGGGTCTCCCTCATAGACTTAAGAATGTTCGTGAATCTCGTTCCCGGCGCCATATCTTCATGGACACCGGTTAATTATGCTGCTTCCGCCCGGACGTTCCAAGGAGTCTGGGCGGGGCAGCAACCTGCGGTGAGAAGGCCGGGTGGCTCTGGGTGCTGGGGGCGCGTCGTAACACTGCGGCTCTGCACGTCTGTCTTCCGTCCCTAATAGGGCTTCTCGAAGGCATGATGGCCTGAGGCATCCCGTACTAGGTGCGGGGAACTGTGTCACCTGAGGTTTTCCTCAGCTTCCCATGTTTAACACGGGGTATGCCGCGAGTTTAACGTCCAGCGGGGACGGCATCGGACCGATCAACACGAAAAGTGGATCAGATGACAGAACCCCCTCGCGGGGAACCTCCGACGCTGGGGCCAGCACATGGGCGGCTTCCCAAGTAACGTGGAGTGAAGTGAAGTGGCATGACCCCACCGGGATGTGGCGGCCCGGGTAAGGATCAGGATGGATGATGAAGTGAAGAGCTTGGACCCCAGAGGGGCTTCCTACGTACCGCGCGTTAACACGGATCAAAGTCAACGTAGTTCGGGTATACAGTTTAACGTCATGCTGGACGTTGGCAAGCCGACTCACGAAGAGGTCTAGGCCGCCGGGCGGAGGATTGAACCGAACCACCTCGCACAGAGGGGGGATGGAACGGCCGGGTGGATCACAGTTTCACGTCATGCTGGACGATAAAAGGGGAAATGGAAAAGGGGGGCTGTGGGGAGGCACCGCGGAGATACACACGGGCAGTCTCCCACAGGGGCGGATTCATAGGTGAATCAACGCAAGCGTGAACCCTGGAGGGGTCCACTGATGGACGAACCGACGTAAATACGACCGGGACGACCAGGTGGTGGGCTTGGACCTCAGGGAGGCTTCCTACGTACCCTGTATAGAAGACATGGATCAAAGTCCACGTAGTTCATTCTGTCAGGACTTACGCACTTGGGGCAGCCCGGATACTGCAAAACTCAGTTGGAAGGGACTTGGACCGAAAGCAAAAGACGCCTCGATCCCAGTCAGACCCTCTACTGGCTTCGGCAGTGGGGAGGTGCAATGGAGATACACATGTGCAGCCTCCCACGAGAAACTAGGGGTTTGTAATACCCTGCCCCCGTAGGGAAAAGCCACTCCCATTAAATCGTCCCAAAAGGGGGACAATCCCGACATCCCTGCAGAGACGAGCGGGTGGGGGCCACGTCCAAACCGGGGGAGACCCTGCGTGCGGAACACGGGATCAGGTTGCGGACGGTTTAGCGTCTTGCCAGACGAAGTACAGTTTAACGTCATGTGTTGAGGACGAAGCGGACGGTTTAACGTCTTGCCGGACGAAGTACAGTTTAACGTCATGTGTTGAGGACGAGGCACTTGGCAGTTTAACGTCTTGCAGCACGGACGATGGGGGCTAGGCAGTTTAACGTCGTGCAGCTTGGACGGGTGTGCAGTTTAACGTCATGCTAGGCATAGGTTGCCGGACGAAGCACTTGGCAGTTTAACGTCTTGCAGCGCGGACGATGTACAGTTTAACGTCGTGCAGGACGTATATGCAGTTTAACGCCATGCTGGACGAGTATGCAGTTTAACGTCATGCTGGACATACGTGCGTGTCACTTCGCGCAAGCCTGGAGGGCCGCACGGGAAGGCAACGCACGGTGCGGGCACCCGGGATGAGAATCATCGGGTGCCACACAGGCGGGTACCCTTAGGAGGTCAACGGGGACGACCCTGGCAGATTGCGCGCAAAAAGGAAGCTTTGCGCGCAATACTGCGGGCCGGCGCGCAATCGGGGCGGCTGGCGCGCAATTGGGCCAGCGCCTTGCGCGCGGATGCTTGAGATTGCTCACACCGGGCTTCGGATAGCGCGCGGGGGCAACGGATCATTCTCTAATGAATGGCCACTTGAAAGAAGGGGGGGTGCGCGCAATCAGGCCGGATTGCGCGCACCCCGGGGGCAATTGCGCGCAAGCGGGTTCTTTTGCGCGCAAAGGCCTTAGGGTGAATGTTTAGTCAAATGAAAGGAGCCAGCGGGGATTGCGCGCGAAGGCGGACCCCGAGGCTTTCTTGCGCGAAAGAAAGGAGGTTACCTGAAGTTCGTCATTGCGCGCGGAAGGGGTTGAATTGCGCGCACGGGAGACGTTTCGACTTCCAGCAACCCTTGAAACGTTGGGGGTCGCCTTGTATTTATAGGCAACCCCGGGCGCGGAATCCAGGGTGCGAGCGCGAAATTCCCCCCGCGGGCGCGGAATCGGGCGCGGCGCGCAAGGGAGTCGCGCGGACCCGCAGCGCGCAAAATTGCGCGCCGGACCGGCGCATTGCGCGCATCCCGGGGGGTTTGCGCGCGGAACATCACCTTTGCGCGCGGGCCTCTGAAATTCCGCGCAAGGCCTCCGGGCCCTCCGAAACATCCTTCCGACTCCAAATATGACCTCGCTTTCCGCATCCGGAGCTTCGTTTGGGAACAACGGACTTTTCCGGCGTCTACAGTATCTTATGGGGAGATGATTATACCAGACGACTTCCGACCCTCCAGTGTATGAACAAAATAGTGGATCTTGGCGGCCACAATCTTCGCTTGAGTCCCTAGCATAGGCCTGCACCATGAGTTGAATTGGGACAGGTGCTGCGGTGGGTACCCCGTCCCGTTAAAGGGGGATAAGGTGGGATTCTCGAAACCCGAAGGTGCCGGCATATCATCCAACCATGATGGGTATTTCTCGCCATCATGAGGGACTTCCACCTATCGTGTTTCCAATTCCACTAGGTGGGAAATGAGTTCCTCCATTGGATCATCTGGATGGTGGTATCTATCTTGACGGGGGTCCCAAACCATGAGAGAATTGTCATGTTCTTCAATATGGTAGATAGGCTCAGCGGCTCGGGGAGCTTCTTGCAGGGAAGCTGGGGGAACCCGGGACAGATTCCATGGATTGTCACACTGTTCAGAAGGGTTTGGCGAGACATATCGTGCCCTCTTGCCATGAATTGTGGCTTTATCCATATCTAGAGGAGCGGTGTAATAAAGGTTTCCTAGGGGAAGCTCTCTAAGGAGTAGTTGTCCATCCCCCTGCTGCCCTGGCCTAGGATCACCGTAGTTGAGTTTTCGCTCTACAACATGTTCAGCTATGAGTTCGTCAACCAGCCTCTTCTACTCAACAAGTTTCTAGGGCAGCGTGGCCTTCTTGGGGTCCCCCTCCATCTTTTTCACTGAGGTGGATGGGTCAGGGTGCTTGAAAGTTATAACGTTCACTTTTCCCATACTAGAAATCATGTCGAGTACCAATACCTCGGTAAGAACATTTATACCTATGAGGTTCATATGCCAACGAGTAATCCTACTCGATGGGTCTAACAATGGATGCACAACCTCAGGGGTAAGTCTCCATAGAGAAGCCCCAACTCATCCTCCTTGTCCACAATATCAGCCATGTTGACCGTGACCTTTCCCAGAAGCATATCCTCAATGTTGCCCAGCAAGTCGGGCTGCCACCGGATAGCACTAAAGAGTAGAGAATTATACTGCCCCTGACAATGGATTTTCTCATGGGTGTAGCCTCTCTGATAATTTTGTGGAGTACCTTGATACTCTGAATGCATTGCGGCTAAAGAGCCTCACAACAGCCTGGTGACACATGGCACTGGGCCACAGAGAGAGCAGCCAGATCGACTAGACGACACTGCTCACAAATGTCTTTGAAATTACCTAGGCCCTGTGGATAAACCACATGCTGATGAATAAGACTGAAATTCATTCCCCAGAGGGTGTAGCAAAAACACTAAACTTCCTTTGGGGTGAGGGATTCTAGTATGTGAAAATTCGGTGTTGCCCTGGGCCAGAACTTCTGGGGGGAAGTGGTCCGTTGTGAGGACATTCCAGAAGCTCCTCGGCTCGGATTCAGGGTCTATCCCTTCATTACCCCACTCTTCAATTGAGGGTGGATGAGGAACTGGAAAGAGTACTTTGGAAGACTGCTGGAAAGGCATGGTGGCTGGTGGAGAGTATGGAGAGCGGGCTGACTGGCCACCGATTCTCGGTCTATCCTCTGATGAGTATAGTGACCTGGTTGACACATCACAATAAGAGGGGCTAACGGCTGTTGTTCTCGGCTCGGGGACAAGGGCTGCTGGTGATTGGCCACGATGCTACTCGCCTGCCATTGGTCCCCAGAATAGCTCTCAGTGATCTCTTATGGAGGTAGAGAGCACTTACGGCTACAATAGTGGGGATTGCATGACCGTAACCTCTGGGGTCGCCATATTTTCATCCTCTTGGATATACCTGTGGAGGGAGGCGAGAATCCTATGGACCTTGCATTCCGGGAGTACCAAGATGATGCACCTTATTGTTACCTGGACCCTTGACTCGGATAAGTTAGGGGAGGGTTCCAGAGATGAGGCATACTCTGCTTCAGAGTTTGAGAAGCGTATCTATTTGATCTCCATCTGGGCCATCCCAGGATTCTACTTCTAACAGCGGCGTCCCGCCTTCCTGCTCCTAGGTGGCTCCTCGAGACAGGGATGATTCCTGATGCAGGGTCCTTCGGCTACACTGGTGTTGGGGTAGAGAGGGATTCCACCCATGAAAGTCGAGGTGCGAGGAGCACCAGGAAAAATGTCTAAGGGGACATGGGGAGGACCTCCATGAATAGTTATAGAGTAGGAAAAACCTCCACTAGGACTGCCATGAGCATGGGGAGGACCTCCATGCTTGGTGCGAGTGGTGTGAAGCTGGCCTTCACCCCTCTAGTTATCCGGGCGAGGAGGACCTTAACCAACTGTAGAGAGGAGGTAGGGAGGATCCCCATGTTATAGAGATACTGAATATGTTGTGTCCTTGCACCGGCAGTTTAGAGCAGGAGGAGCGACTCCATATCTAGTGTAATGGGCATGAGAGAAGCTTCCGTACTGAGTATCACTACAGCTGGGCAGACCATCATTCAGATTATGTTTTGCACGGGGCAGACCTCTATGTCAAGCCTCGAAGTAGGGAAGACCCATGCTCTCGGTGGTAGTGGTATGGGGAGGACCTCTGTACGGGGTGGCATCGCTGCAGGTTGGTTCGTGGTGACCATTGCTCATGCCTACAACAAGGAGAGTCGACCCGACCTGCCCATGGGGAGGTTGGGGCCTCGATCTCGGTTGGGTGTATGGGGGCCCCTAATTAGTTTATATAGGGACTATAAGATTTATGTCGGCAGGGGCTTGAGCCACAGTATGCATCGGCGTTGACCAACCCTGGCGAGCGTCCTCCTCTGCTCGTGCCCGACGCTGACATTGGGTCAGAAAAGCCGGGGCTGGTGGTGTAGGTGCATAGCTTAGTTGATCCCTTGCCAAGGTCGGGTGGCAGCACTGACGTGGCTTGGTGCATTCCATTACTAGGAACCCATGGATCGGGACTCTGAACAGGCTGGATAGGACATCACCTACCTCATCAGCGTAAGGCAGGGAGTCATCAAAGTGCTCTGAGGACTGGCTCCCGAAGCGGTTGTATGTCGTGGTGGTGATGAATGGCTCCCACCGCAGCCCTCAGGGGCTGAGTTGATGGCGTGGTGCAAACACCTTCAGATCCATACGGGCCATATCCCGCATAGGGATGACGGATTCCTCCTCGTACCGATGTACGAGTTGTTTAATTACCCTTCGTTTGATAACTTCCAATGGGGATATGCGGCGTGGTCACCTCATGGTCATGGAAGAATAGGCCATCGCGGAAGTAGTGAAGCCATGCGGGGTGGTTATGCCGGCATTTCCCCTGCCCCTGTGTGGATGGGTGGGTGATGATCGTGTTCCGAACGCAGCAATCTGATTCCTAAAAAACAGGGAGATAAACTCATCAGTTCAGTGTTGAAAGAAAATGGAATCGACGACCAATTCCCCAGTTCTAACCTGTCTTCCATGATCGGTAAAAGGGTTCCATACTCACAAAGTCACAGAACATGATGTTCTACATTCTACTATCCCATCTTCTGGTTAGTTTCATGCTAGGCCTGCAATTTTCTTGGCGGGATCAGGTGCCGGATGTCTGGATCCAGTGACACGTCAATCCATTGATGCCCCAAAGAGCAGCTAATTTCCATATTTGAGAAGAAGACCTTCACTTTGGGTTCACCATTTCCATTTCCTACACTTTCACCAGGGTGTGCGCATCTGTCACATGGAGGGCGCACAACTGTTGCCTCGTATTCCCTCTTTCCAAAGGTGGGGGACATCTGTTCCTTATTCACGGATGTTTGCTCCTTGATCGTAATGGGATGATGGGATGTCGGTTCTTCCTTCCGTGGATTCCTCCTCATAACTCATCACCTAGTCTGGGTATCCCTCATAGACTTAATATGTTGTTTGTGAAACTCTTCCTAGTGCCATATCCTCATGAACACTAGTTAATTACGCTGATTCTGTGAGTACATTCTAAGGGGTCCAGTCAGGGAATCAACTTTTGGTTAGAGGAGTATTCACGTTGGGCATCACTGGCATGTCTGGATGTTGGGGATTGGTGTGTCTATCTTTTGTCTCTTATAATAGGTCTTCTCAAGGTTGTGGATGCCCAAGTCATCCCACATCGAACACAGTGAATCTTATGTTAGGGGCATGTATCTGATGTTTTATTCAGCTTCCCTTGTTTAACATAGGGTATGTCGCAGGTTTATCATCTGGCAGAGATGGATTAGACTGATTAGAAGACTGAATAGAGTGGATCATATGGAGGAACCCCCAGGAGGGAACACCCAGATTGGGGCCAACATGTGGGTGGCTTCTCGAATGATGTTAAACAGAACGAGGAATGGGGTGGCATGATTCCACAGGGATGTGGAGGCCCGAAAATGAATCAGGATGGCTAATGGAAGGTTCTGTGAAAGGGATGCTGAATGGGATGGATCCATCATGATGATGATGATGGTTTGGGTGTTGATCCTTAGAGGGGCTTCCTACGTATCCTCGTGGTAGGGAATCACTATCCCCGTAGTTTTGGAGGTCGGTATTAGTGAACCGATGTGAAAGAAGACCTAGGGTCCCATGAATGGTGGGATTAAACCTCATGGAGGCTTTCTACGTACCCTGCCTTGGAAGGGATCAAAGTCCATGTAGTTCGGTTGCATGTGGATTATACTCAAGGCCACGCAAGGTGTCAGTGAACAGATGTGAAGGTGGTCAGAACGTCTCGCTGTTGGTCTTGAACCTTAGAGAGGCTTCCTACATGCATACATGTCCTTGTAAAAGATTAAAGTAATCATAGTTTGGTTGGGTTTTGGGATTACACTCTAGGCTGCCCAGGGTATTGATGAACCGATGTAAAGGTGGTCGGAATGATCGGGGTGGTGGGATTGAACCTCATAGAAGCTTCCCACATACCCTACCTTAGCATGGATCAAAGACCATGTAGTTCAGTAATGGGTTGGGGATTTCACTCTGAGGCGGCCCAAGGTGGTGGGATTGAACCTCGTGGAGGCTTCCAACGTACCATGCCTTGACATGGATCAAAGTCCCTATAGTTTGGGTGGGTGTGGGGGTTACACTCTAGGCTGCCCAAGGTGTCGGTGAACTGACGTGGATAAGGAGGAAAAGGGGTCCATGGGGTGTGGTGTGCTTGAACCTCGTGGAGGCCTCCTACATACCCTGCCTTGACAGGGATCAAAGTCCACATAGTTCGGTTGCAAGGGGCTTACACTATAGGCTTCCTAAGGTGTCGCTGAACCAATGTGAAGGCGGTCAGAATGATCGGATGTTGGGATTGAACCTATGAGAGGCTTCCTACGTACCTTTACATGGAAAATATAAAATTCTTTATAGTTTAGGAAGGAGGATACAATTTAACATCATGCAGGACAGGGGATAACCGACGTGAAGGTGGAACTGGGGTCCGATGGTTGTTGGGCTTGGACCTCGTGGAGGCTTCCTACACACCTTTCCATAGAAAGGATCAAATACCATGTAGTTCAGTTGCATGGGGATTACACTATAGGCTGCCCAAGGTGTTTTTCATGGTCGGTACTCACTCTAAGAACACGTGAGTCATGCTTGGAGTAATAAACAAGAGATAGAAGAGACCTGACTATCATGTCGCGAATGGTGCGTCCGTGGGAAGAGAAGTGGGGCTTACACGTGGTTAGTGGCTCAGGAGGATAAATATTGGGACTTACCATAGAATGGAGGCCCGAGGCGACAAAGCACAGCGGGAGCGGGACTTGGGACCGAAGAAAGGATAAGAACCTTTACCTACCACGCCCTTCACTGGCCCAAGGGACCGAAGATGGAAGGAGGCACAGGGATGTTGCCTCATACAGGAAAATATAGGGGCTTACGTCTAGATGGTCACCCATACCCCATGGACAAACACCACTCCGAAAAAGAGGATATCATCCCCTGTGAGAGGTGATCTCATCCCCCTAGAGATGAGTGGGTGCGACAAATATCCATGGTGGGGGTCCTGCATGCGAGGCACAGGGCCCGGTCATAGTTTAACATCATGTGATGAGGATGATGATGCTTGGAAGTTTAACGTCCTATAGCTTGAAAGATGTGGGTTCACTCCGCACGCCTAGGACATACATAAATGGCACCCTCTACACTTTGGTCTAGAGACGGGACATGCAAAGCCATGGTGAGGGGGTGTCATTGAGCGAACCATCGAGGGGTCCATGTTAGCGTGGCTATAGAAATAAGCAGTAGCCATTAGTGTTCCTATGCATAGAATCATGAGGCGAAGAAATGCAATAGACAGTATAATCTAGGGGACATTGAAATCACATCATTCAAACTTGGAGGGTCGCATATGAAAAGGAATTTCCAAGCATAGGGATTCATAGGTGAGGGCCTTGTGAAGATCTGTTGTTCCACATGGAGGAGGGAACTTGCGAAGGAGTGTGCTTTGAGAAGTGGAGAGGCATTCGTGGAGCACTGCCTCGCAGGGCAAAGGTGCCTCATGAATCATGGTGTTGTGAAGAAATGTGCTTCGCAAAGTACAGTGACCCTGCCTTAGCATGTGGATCATGTGTACATGAGGGGTGTTTCACGAAGCATAAATGCTCCGCGATAACCCGGGTCCCCTTGGGGATCCCCTTCCTTCGCAAAAGCCATTAGGCTTCACGAAAGGCATCCCTCTCTAAAGAGGAGATCAAAACAAGACAACGGGGAGCCACTATGCGTAGTAGAAGTACATCGCATAGCTCATGGTTCTCCGAGAGGATAGTTACTTCGCAATTCGGGAGCTGGGATGTCGGAAGGTCGAATTGTACATCCGTTGGGCTCCAGGGGGGGGGAGACCAGTATTTATAGGCAATATGTCCCGAGAAGAAGAGCTTATGCGGTGCTATGAGGGACTTGGTTGCTCAGTGGAGGGTGCACGAACATCAAATGCGTTCGTAGAGCATCCCGCCTACTTTATTCGCGGTGGTCTCGCGAATGTCAAATGTGTTCGTGGAGCGTCCCACCTCTTTGCTTCACAGAGGTCTTGCGAATGTCAAATGCGTTCATGGAGCGTCCCGTCTCCTTGCTTCGCGATGTCCATGGTGCTGGGGGACTCCGCGGAATGGTATCACAAGGCAGTCAATGGGGCCTTTTTCTTGGCTTCTTCTCCATCCTAAATATTGGCGCCAACATGTATGATAAAAAAATTAAGATATTATGTATTTTCATAATTCCATATTTCACTAAAATGTTTACATTTTTTAATCAGTAAGTGATCTAATATTCAATTGTGTGAGATATCTATGAAGAATACTTATACATACTTAGTGTTTTCCATTTTAAAAGACAATATATTCTTCATGGTTTTTATATATTCAAGTAATCAATCTTATATATCCTAGAAGTTTTCGAAATTATGGATCAACTTAATACAGTTTATATTAATGTATACCATGAATTTTTAGGTTCTTTAGAGATTGTGTCCCAAATACCATCATGAATATAGGGCCTTTGTAATTTTCTTCAAATAGGATATTGTAAAAAAATACCATTAAATTTTAAAGGTATATAATATCTTACAATTTCACTGAATTAGTCTAGGTAGATATTAATTATTCGTTCAAAAATACATTTTAAAATTATCCATAATCTAAAACATCCAAAAAATTATCCCACAATTCATACTTGTCATTTACAAGCACATTTAAATCTTCTCATCCTTCTCTAAATATCATAAAACCTACTAACGATTCTTAAAAATATTGAATAAAAGAAATATAAAAAATATTTAATTCCCAATTCAAAATGTTTTAATATAATGCTCACTCATATCCACATCATGATGTATGTTTTTTTTGTACAACCAAACAAAGAATAAACATATCACAATCACAATGTTTGGTTTCTTTATTCAACTAAACCAATAGAAATCCTTATCCACATTTAATTATTGTATAAAATCCAATATAAAACCTTATAGTTTCAATAATTTATCACATGGGATGTTTTTTTAAAATACTTCCATAATATCCTTGAATCATTAAGAGATAGAAATAGACTATCCTTTTTTATATTTTAATATAATATCCTATAAAAATTTCCTGATTTTGTAGAATAATTTCTTCCTTTTCTCCAACTATGAAAATAAAATATAAAGGGTTTATCTTTAAATGAAAACCCCATTTCTTCTTCTTCATAAACTTTCTGGAGTATCAATAATATTCTTTTAAATGATTTTCAAGAAAAATCAACACCACTTCATTACTCTAAGAATATCTATATGTAAAAATTCTATGATTCATATATATATTTACATCAATACTCAACTTGATTCCACATTAATGAACATAAAAATAAATTTTACCATATGAATATAAAATCAAAATTTATTGAGTTATAAATATACCCTTTAGTAATCCATAACACACCTATACCAGACACTCCCTTCATATTCAAAAAAATTGTCCTCTTCCAACCAATTAATGAATATCATTAGAACCACTATGTTTCATTCCATTAGAATTAATTTTAAATATAATTTCATCCCAATTTCACTCATTTTATATTTTTCTCATTGAATTATAATGGGATAAACTATGAAATAGTAATAAGTCATAAAAAATCATCTAATCCTATAGAGTTAGAACATATTATAAGAAATAAGAGACTTATTTATATTATCAATGGTATCCATGTCACTAACTTATTTTCATGAATAATTATTATAAAACATAATATTTTCTTTCATTCAACAATTTTGGAAATGATCTAAATCACACTAACATAGGATTTTCCACATATATATAATGAAGGACAAGAGTATGTGATATATAACACAAGTTGGAAAAAATGAAATCACTTATTTATCCATGATCTCTAATTAATAACATGATATATCCATTCTCAGATAAGGATAATTAGACATTCAATGTATATCACTAAATCTAATTAATTTCCTCAAATTAATAGAACAAAATATAGTGATATAATATTCAAAACAAAAAACACACTTGTAAATTGTAATAAATTTTATCTCATTATATTTTTGTATCTCAAAATGAAACTAAATGATAACATATTATTATTTTATAAACAAATAGACTATTCATTCATCTAGAAATATTGTTGTTATTATAACAATATATCCATACTCATCTTCATAGACTACCAAAAATAAGAATTGTCTTTATACAACAATTTTCATTCCAATATTGGTTTGATACCATTTTGAACCTTATAATATTGATTTAACACATATTTTATTCCAAATTATAGTTTCATGCCACATATACATCACCATATCAATATATATATATATATTAATATTTTATTCTTCATTTTAGATACATGAAATATATTATTTTTCATTCTTTCATTGAAATAACAACAAATTAGACATTACATCATGTATCACTAGATTTATAAAGCTTCTAATTTTAATTTTGGTCAAACCAATTTTTGCTATATATTTTTCATCAACATTCATAGTGACTAATTCAAACAAAATTTGTGGAATTTTTTTCAATATAAATATAATTAATGACTTTCAATGATCTCAACATCTTATAATGAATTATTATTCTCCCAATTCACACACCCATGTATAATATTTCCCCCTTAATACATAATATAACTACTAAATATATAAATTCTCAGTACATGGAGAGATTTTTACCTCTACAAATAATAAAATAGTGGATTTTTTTCCATTTTGATCCAACACATGATTTATGATCTACATATAATCAATTTTTTTGATTAAAAACTAGTGAAAACATATCCTTGAATGTCTGAATAAAAATAATTATTACTAAATAGTTTATTATTCTTCTACATTAAAATAATCATCTCACTGGTAAAAGTTTCCTCTAATAAGAATGCATTTTGTGAATTCCTTTCCATGTTACTTTCTTCATACCTCGATAACTCAACTATTCTTCTACTCATTAATTTTAATTGTATAAGTGAAAAACCTTAATAATATATATTTATTATATTATGTAAATAAAAATAAACTAACATTAGTTTTTTCCCTAGAATATTTTTGAATTGTCGTTTAATTTTTATTTAATAGGAATAGACTTTTTTATAATGGAATGTGGTCGCATTTCTTTCACATTCTATATGTTAACCATGATAGAAGTATCATCATTATAAGTTTAAATTTATTCATGAATATTTTCTTTCAATGATGTTTTTTATGTATAATCCATCAGTGATATTTTATAAATCTAATTTTTCTTTAAGACATTACAATTATCAAGCACCTTGAATAGTTTTTTCATAGAAACAGGTTTATCATACTTTTATTAATGTCTTATTATTATCATAAGAGTAGGATATATCATCTTAAAATATCTATTCCATTTTTTGGTGTAGAAATTCTCAATATGACCATGATTTCCATAAATATAACATATCCTATTGATATAACCATAACATTAAATTGATTTACACTAAAATTATGTGTTAGAAAGTCGCCTCTATTTCACGTCTTAAATAACTACCTTTAAGAATTAATTGTGTATTCAATGAATACATAATAATATATATTATTTCATATTTTACATTGGTTTTTTATTTTTATTTCTCAAATTCATGAAATTGTTCTCTACTAGATATTGTTTTATTTTATAATTTCCACTAATTGAATTCTCCACATGGGAAACATTAGTGTTTGAATTATAACAAATAGCATGAATATATCTAACAAGATTATAAATACACAATTAATTATACATAAATTATATATATAATTTGAGAAATTAGTATTTCCTTTAAATATAAGTAATATTTACATCTAATTTCCAATTATTTCATAGGGAGTACATAAATTCTTTATAGAGTCTATCTTTTTCTTTGTTTAACTTTAACTTGTGAACAATTTATTTATGTATATATATTTTTCATTCATTTAATTGATCATTATCATAATCGGATATTTATAAGTCACCTATTCTTTTATCTATTTTATATATTATTCTTTTAAAATTGTATTATGTATATAAAGTGAATAATAATGTTTCATTACTTCGGAATGATGAAACTTATTTTGTTTGTTGCACAAGATAGCTATAGATTTTCCACATGATGAATTTTTATATTATTTAAAATTGTTCACCTTGTGTTTAGGAGAGATATAAATTTTACTTTTAAATTTACACGAATCACCCATTGATATGTTATATTTTTTATACACATGGAATATATTTTTTTCACCTCACATGGAATACAAACTATCAATTTTTTACTTCTTCTTATAATTTTATTATTTAGTATAGATATAGAAAATTATTCATTATGAAAATTTATTTCTATATTTTCATCTTCTTTAGAAGCTACCCTTTTAGAAGAAACCCAATATTCTTCTTTAGACAAATATTATATTCCATAAAACTCTATAAAACATATCCACAATTCCCTGTAACACATGTAGTAAACAATATCCATGAATATATCCTATTCTGAGTCATCCATTATATTCTTTATTG
Source organism: Viscum album (assembly GCA_963277665.1). Classification (NCBI taxonomy): domain Eukaryota; kingdom Viridiplantae; phylum Streptophyta; class Magnoliopsida; order Santalales; family Viscaceae; genus Viscum; species Viscum album. Next base: position 1,915,535,653 of record OY728148.1, on the reverse strand, counting down.
TACATAAATCAATATCTAAATTTCATTAAACCCTATCATATTCAATTCATTATATAATTCAAAAATGTATTATAATTAAAAATTATTATGAATTATTACAACATGTACTTCAAAATATTATATTAACTCCATATTCTAAATATAAAAATTATTTTACCCAAAAAGAAAATTATTTTAATGACATTGAAATTATTATAAAATTTATTTTCATAGTTGTTAAAATATTTATCATGAATAATATTATAAATAATTATAATATTTATGAGAGAATAGATGGTTTAAATTTAAAAAAAAACAAAAGTAAAAAATAAAAATGATATAAATATTGAAATAAAAAGAGTAGTTATATGTAATTAGAGTACAAGTATTAATAAATTGATTAATATATTTTTTAATATAGCTAATTGAAATAATAATACTGAAAATATTTATACATCATATTATTCATTATCTGGAATGTAAAATCATAAATAGTTTATAGTACATACACAATAAAAATATTATTTATATATTTTTTCCCATATTAACTCCTGGTCATTCCATGTTACACAAGCCATGTCTATACTGTGGTCTTCAATACTATCTGATAAACTTTTCATGGACATATGGACCACACAAAAGTCATCAACACCATCGACATTTTCATTAATAAAACATTGTTTCTTATTTGTAAAAATTTTAACACATTTAATTTGATAGATCATAAATGATGAAAAATGATTTCTCATTTACTAACATGATGAAAGTTGAATTTGTGTATCCTAATATATTCAAGTGTATATGTGAAAATAATGATTCATTTGGTTTAGAAATATTGTTTTCATCGTCTCATTTACACTTGAACATAGTTACATGAAAGTTCATGTAATTGACCTCCCATATATCTTCAAAAACATAATAATATTAAACTGATATAAAGATCTGGTTTAAATATTTTATATTTCAAAAAAATGAATTTATTTAATTAATATTTTTACTATAGTATTTTTATCTTCACGTTGGCTATCCTAGTCCTTAGTATAAAATGTATAGACATTAAAGTCAAATGAAAACCATCTTATCACATTTAAATATTGGTTTGCTTCTAATCATCTCAAAAATTCTAACACAACTGAATCACTAGTAAAGAGACACATACATTTCATTCATATCTATTACATATTAATAGATGACTAATAATTATATATCCATATGATCAACACTATAAAAATATAAATTTAGTATCTTCAATAACATTGAGACATAAATAATTATCTCACTAGGGAACTACATCATCTCCTATTATGTTATTCATATATGGAACCCTTCTTAACCATATCATACTTAATGACATTATTTATAAAGCTGGGAAGGAAAATATAGAAAAGTGTGAGAGGAAATTCTTAGTATGGGTAAACATGGGAGATATTAATGATAAATTTATAATTGAATTAGCATCTTGTTATCTAAGAACAAGATCAGAATTTGAAAACCATACCCAATATATATATATATATCATAATTATAAATTAGTTCATGAATATTAGTAGTTCATATATTTTGAATAATAATGGAATCAAATAACATGATCCATTAAAATGAAACATAAGAATAAAATATATGTTTATATATAAAAAAATTATATTAAATCATTTATATATAACTCAATTCTCACTAGAAATAATATTAGGGTGGATTGAGTTTACTCCAAAAAACTATCAAATCTATAGTCACAGTTCACTTCCATGACTATCACACTAGACAAAGTACCTTACTGAATTAGGTTCACTACTCATTGTTGTAATTATGATATTATGATATATCCATCTTTTCCCAATGCATTAAAGGGATATCTAATTGTCAGAACACCAATCACATAATAAAATGCATACATATATGTTCCACATGATCATAAATTAATCATCATATCATAATTATTGAAAATGAAAAGGGTTTCGTAAAAATTAAATCATTTCATGATACATTAACCTCTGAAAAATAAAAAAGGTTTTATTAAAAAAATTTAAACATAATCATAAAAAATCTAGATAAAAAACAATGATGGTATTATTGGATCACATACCTAGTAAATAATAGTAACAATAAATGATTTTATAACTGATGTTAATCTTTTTTATTATGAATTGAGAAAGTTTCTTGAATTAAGTACCCTTTTAAATTTCAAATCAACTATTTAAATGTAAAAAATCCCAAAATATTAAGGAAAAAATATTCATTGAAAATAATATTGGAATATTTTATAGAAATATACAAAGCAATAACTATTAATGACAATGGTATATTCAATTCACTTTGTGTCTGTAAAAAAAGATTTCATTCACAGTTTTGTTAAAAAATTAGAAAATTACATAATTCAAGAAATCAATGAAAGATTGATTTTTAAGAAATTTTTAAAAATTAAATCATGGATGGAAAATGAATTTAATCAATAATTTTTTAATTGTAAAAACATTTTTGAAATTTTTTTATAAAACATTGATATAGAAGAAAAAATATTTTCAATTACACAGTAAAACCTATTCAATTTTCTTTTAAATTTTTTTTTATCATTTTGAGTACATAAAGATGGGAAAATAAAAGAAAAAATGTATTTTAAATAAATAGATAAACGAATAGAAAATTTAATTGATATTTTATATAAGTATCATGTAATTTTTTCAATGGAAAATTAATAACGAAATCCTTTTTAATATGGAATTGAAACATAAATATCTTACCTGAAGTATTATTATTATTAATTAATATTAAAACAACCTATATAATAAATATAAAATTATTATACATATATTAAAGAAACATAATAAAATAATTCATAAAATATATCATGTTAATATTATATCATATCCTCATTTATTAATAATTCTTGTTTAAAATCATGGTTTTTAATGATTTAAGATTCATTTTTCACACATGTTTCAGTTCAATATTTCCAGTACATATACTTTTATCTTGGTGACATCATATTCAAAATTTAATTATTGATATAAATATAATACATATTTATTACATAGAATTTTATGATTAATCCTTAAATTATAGATATTGGATAATGAATTGTGATCTTCATAAAGATAGTAAGTCATACATACACATAAACATTATTTCTTATTTTTTATGGATGGAATTAAATAAATGTAAATAATAATTAAACATTATTGAATCATTATTATGTCATATATATTCATTAAAAGTATCCTTATTATGATCCATGTAAATCATAAATGAAAAAATTATCACATCACTTCATAGAGGTGGTTGTCCACACATACGAACAATATACTTTATAATTTTCCAAAATATGGTGGATAATGGTCATTCCATTATAATAATAGTAAACATAAATATTCAATATAATGAATATATTATTTTATATTGGATATCATAGATTTACAGGAGGTATTAGAATAAATAAAGTTGAATTTACTCACTTAATATTTATACCTCTTTTTCAAGAAACCACTTTTGGCTTAAACTTTAAGAAAATAAATATAGTCTTTTTGAAGGACAATAATATATAATATTTCTGAAAGGAATATAAGAAGTTATTATGGATATTCTTGTCAAATAAATAGGTATTATGATGTTCGTAGAAGAAATGATGGATGAAATCCTTAAATAGGGGAGTGAAATGAAATACATAGAATTACATAAAAGATAAAATAATATATATTGTTATCATAATCATGTTGAGAGGAATAAAGGCAACCCAAATTCAATTTTAAGATGTTATAGGGTTTTACTAATCCCAATAAATCATATTTTTGAATGTTTTGGATAAATATTTGGAATTATCATCAAGTTAAACCTCTTTAAACCCAATTTAACCTTAACTGGGACAAAATAAATTTTTACCAGGATAACATAATTATATAAAAAAATAAATGGGGAATTCTTACTAAAATTTTAATTATGATTATATATTTTTATTCAATATTATTATATTTACTTTCAATAGTTTTTGTAATTTTCATTTATTAGAAGATCTTAAAATGCATGAAAAATAGTTTTTAGAAAATTGCACGATTTATAGGTAAAAATATGATTACCTTCAAATAAACTAATAAACTGGTTAACAATAATATTTTTTTCAAATATTAATAAATTTATGGTTTTTAGAACATCTATAACCAAAAAAAATTATTGTATTCATTCAACCATGACAATAATTTGAAGGACTCAAAATAGGTTTCAAATTAAATAAAATATCACATATCATTCACAAAAGCCAATCTAGGGTTCAAAAAATCAAAAAAAAAAAAAAATTTAACTCCAACCATATTTATTATTTGGATAATACTCACCCAATTGGATAAAGGAAAGTGTTCATCCTAGTTTAATGTCTTACCCCATGGTTTTAATGCAATTTTACCTCTTTTACCAAGGTGACAATTATTCACCATTCATTCAATTCACAATGAAAAAGAATTAAGTTGAACATATTAAATAATATTAGTTATTCTGACTTAAAAAAAGAAATTATTTATATGAAATTAAATACATATAATTACAATAATTTAAAATTAAATTTGACACATAAAATGCAATGAAAAGTCATTTTCCCAAAATAAGAATTCTTAAATGTAAATGTTTTTATACCAATGTCATGCATAAATTTTATTTAAATGATCTTAATGGTATTAATTATAACATAAATATAATTTTTTTTAATTATAAGACATTTTAAATCAAAATGGAACTTTTAATTCTCTTTAAATAGAAAATAAACTTTTCAATAAAAAATAGTAATTTTCCCTATTCCTAAAAAATCCAAATTTTCAAACAAATTATCTAAAATTAACTCTTAGATATTTTTTAAATTATGATATAAAACAATATGCTCATTTTTCTAAAATGTTTTTTCTATAGCTGTAATAATTTTTTTATTTTGATTTAACATTAAAAGTATAAAAATAATTATGGAGAAAATATGTATTTTTTAACAATATAAATAATTTAATAAATGTTTAGTACATATTTATCAATATAATTTATTTATTTAAAACCTTTATACCAATATTTTTATACATGCTTATATATATTCATTATACTAATTATTACAGCTTGGCTATAATGGCCACGTAAAAATAATTATATTTTAATATTATATTCTGGTTTATTTAAACTACGGATTCTTGTAAATATAAACTATTGAAGAAATTAAATTTATTTTAAAATAAAAGTCTCTTATAATCTTGGTGTGTCACATTCTATCCCCCATAAAATGAATTTCTCCCGTGAAATTATATCACTATGATCCAAGAAAATGAGTATATATTTGTTTCATCACTTCCTTAGTTTCCAATGTAGCTTCTTCAAATTATTGAATTCCTCAAGAACTGTTACCAGGTTAGTGTTCTGGTTCATGATAACTTTATCTCTATAATCCAAGATATTAACCAGTTGTTCTTCATAATAAATATCATTCTCTTGCAGTATAAGCTATGAGTTCAGTTATCGTGAACGCATCATGAACATAACAGGCTAGGAATGTTCTTCTATAGGGGAGATAATTGGAACACATCATAGACATGAAAGTGTTTGGGGGTAGATCAAAGAGATAATATGCTATCCCAACTTAATAAATAATATCAATGGGGGAAATATTATTAGGTAATAACATTCTTTTATTTTAGAATCTCATGGCCTTTTTCCATGGATAATATCACACGAATACCTTCTAAACAACGTAGAATTATAAATTTCACTACTTATTATCACTGTAACATTAATATTAAATCGCATCAACCTTAAAATACTACTGAATTTTTTTGACTTTATCTTTCATTTCCTTATCTTACTCATGACTCAATGTATTTTTGTCCTCAAACTTTATCCTAACAAGTTATAATTCTATAAATATTTCCATAGAGTTTTTCATATATATCCCTTTGAATACTCCATTGGAAATTATTTTCTTTAATAAAACTAAACTATTAGAAGGTCTATATCCGAACAAACATTTAAATGCATAACAAATAACTCATCATATCCTTCAGGTTTTGAATGGCTCCCTAAAACTAAACAAAATTTTTAGGATTATAAGAAGTAATAATACTAAATACTATGTCCAGTTCCTTCAGAAGACATCCCCTTAACATCGAGGTAAACCTTGAATACCTCTCTGATATCATAAAAATTGGTACTATATACAACCATAAATTTTCCATAATTCATATTCTTGAATAATGATTAAGAGAAAAATATTACATGATAGTAATATGTGTGTTGGACTCATAAGGAGATTGACTACAACCCAAATAGAGTTATGGTCTCCAGATGTTTTTCTATGTTTGATGAAAAAATGCATGATGATGTTTTCTCATTCTCATTCTGGTATGTGTAATGGTTACAACATTATTTTGTACATCCTTCTCTCAAACTCAACTTATTTATATACCAAGATACAATATACATTGTCAACAATATTTCTTTTCATATTTACCCACAATGAAATCCAAATTCATATCTCTATATTTTTTATGCTTATTGGATGAATATTTAAAGTTCGACTATGAGCATATCAGAAAACTCTATTAAATCTAGTATTTATTTGACACATACATGGTTACTGAAACTTATCATTCCATCATAATAATTGTTTAAAAATGGAACATTTTCACCATATTTTATAGAGATAAATCATCCTTATTTACCTTCATAATCATCACTTGGATTAAAAGTTGAATAAAAGTTTGAGAAAGTTAATATTGGTATCCTTATATCTATATTTACATATCTATTCATTAAAATTAAATAAATAATAGATCATTTGGGAACCTCATCAAAGATAATATATCATGATCATTTTGACTCAAAGCATAAACCACCTTGTTTGCTTTCCCATGGTGCTAATGTATTGAGAATTCCTAATCATTAACCAACCCAACTATATTCTCGGTTAAATATTTTAATCGTTCTGAGTGAATATATACTTTAATATTTTTTGTTTGGTATGGATGTCACACCATTCCCTATAATGGTAATTTATTAATATCATTAATGAAATAATTACTTTATATAACTTCATATCATGAGTTCAGTAATTTTTATCATTAAAATCCAATTATAATGAGCCATAAGATATTTCCATATCATTTTACATAAGGAAGCATCCTAGACCATCTTAAATTCACCAATATGGATTACAAATAATTATCCACTCTAGGGTAATCTAATCATATTTTTGATGACTAAACTTCTATTTAGTTCCATGATATTTTCCTCCAATTAGTATTTCAAAAGGAATAACGATCCCTTATAATTTATCATGGTTAGTGTATTATATATCCATGAGAAATTATTAAAAATTAATCAATAATATTGGTCCAATAAAAAAAACTATAGACCCAAGTAATAGTGGTTGGTCTGTCTCAAAGTTAAAATAACATCTTCATGTGATGGATCTACTGATACACAGTAGATAATGATTATATAACCTAAAAAAGGAACATTTGTGTCATGACCCATCCCCCGGGGCCCGTGCCGTGAATAATTGGTATCAGATAAGTCAGTTCTATCACAGAACATAGGAATATGATCTTTCTTTCCTATGAAGCAATAGTGTTAAGATTAGTGAGTGCGCTTCTCAGTTCAGGGAGTCCAGTGTTGGTGCGGCGAAACCCTGACTTCAGATTTCTAACTCAGTTCCCAAAAACACTAATTTTGTGTGTGTTTTCAGAAGTTTTATTTATGTGAGAACAACCAGGTTAGCCCACCAGGTATAATATTTTTACAGTTTCGCATATGTTTCTTTTAGGATGCCTCACCATGGATGACCAACTAGTGTCCCGAGAGTATTACGCACAAATAGCCCACCGAACGATGAGGCCTCAGTGCAGGGACCTTTTCTAGTGCAGACACCAGTGGTACCGATCCCCGTTGGCCCACTAATTCCACCATCCCCAGCAGCAGATGATGCATCCCACTTGAGAACATTTCATGAGTTCCAATGCAATAGGCCACCCAGGTTCAGGGGAGAGATAGACCCACAAGTGGATGAGGATTGGCTAGAGGCCGTGGTGAGAGTTTTCCGACTAGTAGGGACACCAGATGACCTCATGGTGATTCTTGTTGCTAGCCGTAAATAGAATGTAGCGGGAAGATGGTGGAGATTTATTCTTGAAGTTCAAGACGAGATGACACTTCTCTGGGCGGACTTCGAGAGCCTGTTTCGGGCAGATTTTGTCTTAGTGACTCTTCGCGCAGTGCGCATACAGGAGCTACATCGTCTGCAGCAGGGCACCATGACTGTAGCTTAGTACTTAGCAAGGTTCACATACCTCTCACGATACTCCACTGATATGGTATGAGACTCATTATTCCGGGACTGGACATTAGAGCATGGACTCTAGTGGGAGATCAGGGCTTCGGTGATCTCACTCATTATCCCGACGCATGCATGGGTGTTGGAGAGATCCCTCCTAGTGGAGAGTTTCCTTGCTGAGCAGTATCCAGTATTGATATACACCACCAGTAGACATGTAGTGGAGTCTTCTAAAGCTAACCACAGATAGATGTCTCAGAGGTACAAGAGGACCAAACCAATAGGTGGACAATCGCATGACTCAGGATTGGTTGTGCAGGGCACCCGGAGCAGAGACATACATGCCCGGAGCGAGCAGTGTTTCACCCGTGAAGGGAAGGGTTACATGGCTCATGATTAACCAACCTTCCGTTCGGATAATCAGTAGATTGTTGAAGGACCACCCAAGCAGAGACATAGATTCAATCGATGTGGTCTGCAGGGAGCAGGCGGACGTGGTAGAGGAGCTGGTCGTGCAACTGGAAGTGGAAGACCTTTTGATGTGTTACCACCATGACCACTAGGAATTCCTCCTCGACCACAGGGAGTATGTTGATAGAGGAGAGCTCAGCTCCAGGCAGCTAAGGCCTAAGATCACAATGCTCTGGAGATGATACGAGGTACAATCTGTGTCTATTCCACCTTAGTTGTAGTTCTTATAGACACAAGTTTCAGTCACTCTTTCATTTCCACTGCCCTCATTCATAGCTCAGATATTCTGAGGGAGCTGTTGGCTTGATTATTATTGCTAGAGACTTCTACAGGAGAAGATTTGATGATTACGCACTGGTGCTAGTGGTGTGAACTTACTCTAGGAGGTGAGAGCTTCAGGTAAGATCTCCTAGTAGCAGCGTCGAGGCCTTATGACGTCATCTTGGGTATGGACTGGTTATCTATACTCCATTCTCAAATAGAGAGTATTATGTGCAAAGTGTGGTGTGTCTGCATGGATGGGACTAGGTTTACCTTCACCAGAGAGAAGGGAGAATTTGTAGTGCTAGATGGACTTTCTCGAAGGAGAGTGAAGCCGATCACTCATCAGTTGGATGCCCTTACCCACGGAGTAGTTGATGTGGAGAGTTAGAGCTATCAAACCATGGTAAAACAGTAAACGGATGTTTTCCTTGGTGATTTCCCAGGTATACCTCCTCATAGAGAGGTGTAATTTTACATTGACTTGTACCCCGGGATGACACCGATATCTACACGAGAATATTGGATGGCTCCCGCAGAGCTTCAAGTGCTACGAGTACAGCTATATTAATTTCAATTGAAGGGATTCATCGGCCTAGTGTTTCACGTTTTGTAGCCCTGGTTCTATTTTCCAAGAAGGAGTATGGGAGATTGATGCTTTGTGTTGACTATTGGCGCCTAAACCATGTGACCCTGAAGAACAAGTACCCACCCCTGTGGATTGACGAACTCTTTGATTAGTTGAATGGAGCATGGTGATTCTCAAAGATAGACCTCATTTCAGGATATCACCAGATCAGATTTCGAGATGAGGATGTGCAGAAGACGGCCTTGAGATGTCGGTACGACCACTAAAAGTTATTTGTTATGCCTTTTGGCTTAACCAACTCTCCAGTAGTGTTCATGGGACTCATAAATAAGATTTTCCTACCATACCATGATCATTTTGATGTAGTCTTCATCAATGACATTCTGATCTACTCCACTACTGAGGAGGAGCATGCCTACTATTTGTAGGTACTACTTGACACACTCTAAGAGAACCGGCATTATAGTAAGCTCTCGAAGTGCCAGTTCTGGATCAGAGAAGATCACTTTCTAGGACATGTCATATCGGAGGTTTTTGTTGAAGTGGATCGATTGAAGATTGAGGTGATACTAGACTGGGAGCCACCCATCAGTGTGACGGAAGTATAGATTTTCTTGGGTTTGGCCAGATATTACCATTGATTTATGTTAGATTTCTCCAGCGTTGTAGCACCACTATCAACACTGACGAAGAAGGGGAAAACCTTTTTGTGGTCGGAGAGATACCAGAAGAGCTTTCAAAAGCTGAGACAGAGGCTGACTAGTGCCCCCATCATGAGGCTTCTAGAGGAAGGCGTAGGGTACATAGTCTATGGCGACACATTAGGGACTAGACTCAGATGTGTCCTGATGTAGGGAAGAGTAGTGATTGCATATGGTTCTTGGCAGCTAAGACCGCATGAGAAGAACTCCGCTACCCATGACCTGGATTTAGCAGCAGTGGTCTTTGCCTTGAAGATGTGGTGACACTATCTGATGGGAAAACATTTTATCTTGTACTCAGATCATAATAGTCTCATGTATATCTTTTCTCAAAAGGACCTGAACATGAGACAACGACGTTGGCATGCGTTCCTCCCAGACTATGACGTCGTGATAGTGCATACTCCTTGGAAGGGGAACTTTCTTGAAGATGCACTCAGTAAGAGATATGGTATACAGTTGTTATGTGAGTAAATAGATCATATGGATACTTTATAGATATCCATTGTAGATAGATATGGAGAATCCTTCCTTCATTCTCTTACTATCATTCCCCCACATCTTCATCGAGTCAGGGAAGCGCAACATGGGGACATTGACTGTGAGACACAACATGCTCAGATATCCACAAGGCAGGCACCTAATGGATTTTACGAAGGTGTGGAGCACATCATTCTCTTTAGAGGACTACCATGGTACGAGTGTCACTTCAAGAGTAAGTGTTAATGGAGTTCCACACAACCCCTATAGCAGTACATCTAGAAGTGGTGATGATGTACCAGGATCTCCGACAATAACACTAGTGGCTGAGAATGAGGAAAGTAGTTGCAGAGTTTGTCTCTCGAGGCCTCAGTTCTTACCAAGTGAAGGTGGAGCATCAGGTACCAGTAGGCTTGGTATATCCTTTGGAGGTTCCAGAGTGGAAGTGGGAAGTGATATCCATGGACTTTGTGATAGGCCTTCCATGTACATCCAGGGTACATGACTCGATTTGGGTGATCATCGAAGGACTCACCATGTCGGCCCACTTCCTACCGACAATAGAGCAAGGTTCAGCAGAGAGCCTAATATGCCTCTATGTGCATGAGTTTTTGTGGCTATATGGAGTAAACACGATGATTTTCTCCGATCATGACAAACATTTTACTTCTCAGCTATGGAAGGGGTTGAAGGAAGCTTTCGGGACGCAGTTTCAGTTAAACACCACCTTCCATCCTCAGATAGATGGTCCGACAGAGGTGACCATCCAGACCCTCGAGGAAATGTTGCGTGCTTGGGTTCTCGACTTCAACTGTAGCTGGGAGGATCATTTACCTTTGGTGGAGTTTTCATAAAACAACAGTTATCACTCCACCATAGGGATGGAACCTTTTGAGGTGTTGTACTGGTGACCTTGCAGATCACCTATTTGCAGGACTGATACAGGGGAGTCAGCACTAGTGGAACCAGAGATTGTACATGCTACCATAGAAAAGGTTCAGATCATCCAGGAGTGGATGAATACAACATAGAGTAGATAGAAGTTGTATGTTGATAGGAGACAGAGACCTCTAGAGTTTGAGGATGGCGACCACGTCTTTCTACGGGTCTCACCTCGATGAGGCTTACAGAGATTTGGCCGAGGTGGCATGTTATCTCTGAGATTAATCGGTACTTTTCAGGTCCTCATCAAAGTTGGAAAGGTGTGATACCTCTAAGCTCTTCCACCTCAGTTGCACCAGGTGTATGACTTCTTCCACGTATCATAGCTGAGGAGATACGTGCATGACCCTTCTCACATTATCGACCATGAAGATCTAGACATCAACGATGGGGAAACATTTATGCATGTTCCAATAGTGATTGAGGATCTACAAGAGTGGGTCCTTCATGGATGGTCAATACCTATGGTGAGCGTTCATTGGTAGTAAATGAACCACCCAGAGAGCACATGGGAGCAAGAGGCTCATATGCGTGCTCAATACCCCCTCTTGTTCCCTTAGTATGAGTTGGGGATTACGGGGACGTAGAGCCCTGAGGTGGGGAGAATTTAAAGACCCAAAATTTCAATGTAATTTTTTTTAATTAAATGGGAATTTTAGGAGTCTTTGAAACTTTATGATGCTTGATTCTGAATCCTGAAGTGCCCAGAATCATTTTTTGATGTTTTGATCGGGTACATTCAGTGAATGTTCTAGTGGGTTTTTATAACGTTTGAACAGGTGCTCGGAATTGAAATCTGAGGGCACCGTTGAACTCCTAGTGCCGGTATTTGCTTAAGGAAACTTTCACCTCGACGATAGTGGGTCGAGATAAACTACAGGTTTTGGGTTTTTTGTGGAAATTAATAAAAATAAAATGAGCTACACTTTATTTTATTTTTGAGCCATGGTGGTGGGAGTTGAAGTATGGGAACCACCCAACCTTAACCTCCCATGAGAGGTTATGGTTGTGGGGCCCACCCAAACCTAACCTCCTGTGATATGTTACTGTGGTGGGGACCACCCAGGACTAAACCCCCATTTTAATTGTGGAAAACCTCTCAAATACATCATTAATGAGGGAGAGTCTCTATACCCCCTCCATTAATGGTGTCAACCATTCCTCTCTTTTAATTGTGCCAACCTCATTAATTAATTAAGTGGAGCCAACATATTTAATTCACCCAATATTAATTCTTATTCCAATGAAATAATATATTCTATAATCTATTGTCCATGGCTACATTTTCTTCTAATGGAAAAGAAGGAAAGAGTTTTTGTGATAAAAGGTCTAGCCAACAAAGAAAGAAGAATGCGTTATTCCAAAGAAGAACGCCGGCAACGAGCGTCTTTGACTTATTCCTCAGAAGCACCTTGCAGAAGCAACTTACGTGGGACCTCTTCGACGGCTGGCCCTACCTCCTCATCATGGTCAATGAACAGACACATGAGCTCGGGATTGGAAGTGTGCGGCAGATGCGACGAATGATGATAACTCCGTCTTCTTCCTAGGGACACCATCAGCGAACAAAAAAAATGGTAGGGAATTTCTTTAAATATGATATTATTGCTTTAATTATTCCCTTCTAAAGAATAGAATTGTTGTTGATGTTTTTTCATGCGGGTTGGGAATTTTTTTTGCAGGAACATGTGGGGTGTTGGATTGTTTTTTCTCGATTTTATTATCTTGTTAATTCATTAAAATTCAAGAATGAATTGAACCGATTGCTACCACCCTAAACGCAGTGGGTGAGGGCCAAACTAACAAGGACAATTCCCCTTCTTCCATTCTTATTTGGGGTATTCTTCTACATGGAGATGAGGAGATGAGGCAATGAAGGCAACCTACACAGGCTCCATCACCCAAGGTTGAACCATATCAACCTGGTCATACCCCCCGTGGGACGGACTGGCTCGAGCATTGCCGCACCTCGGCCGTGCCACGCTTCGGCCGCACCGCACCCAAGCTCCTGGCCATCGTGCCTCTTGCGCATCATGTGGCTCCCTCTCGAGCCTCATCCCAGCCCCCCTCCGCACGCACCCCTTCCACTCCGCGGCTACACTTTCCACGCACCCCGTGCACCCCATGCGACATACATGCCCCATGTTGTAGTAGGCTGAACCAACCGCTGGCCTCTGTGTGCCCCACGCACCCCGTGCTCCCCGCGTCACCCTCCGGGCCAAGCATGACCACGCGGTGCCCTCCGGGCCAAGCCTCCCTCCCTTCGGGCTGAATCACCTGAACGTTGACCCGCGTCCGGTCTGCGCCCTCGAGTATGGTCTGCACTATCGTGGCCCTATTCGACCCCTCACGGCCTTCTAGGATGGGTCCTGTGGGCCGAGCTGAACCTAATGGGTTGGCCTGCCTAACAGTCTGGGTCAGACCCAGCGGGTAATGTCGGGTCGACCCAGATGGGTTGGCCCAAACTGGGTCGGGCGAGGTCGGTCCGGTCGGGTTGGATGGGACCCAGTCCCACTATGACCCTTTACTTTTATTAGCCATATTTTTGGCACCGTGTGTTTGTTTGATGAACCATCATTGGCCATGATAATTGTGGAGCATGATGGTACATTTTAGTATAACCCCCTAGATTTTGGGTTATAGTTGAGATACGGTCAGGTTGGATTGCACACGAATCCATCTGGACCCTCAGGACTAAAAAGATAATAACTCACAGATCGAACGTCCAATTGACGTGATGTCTATTGTGTTGAGACCTATATGATGTGGAAGAAATTTGAGATACTTATTCGTGGAACTGAGTGATAGTTGGAGTATCAACCAGTAGCTCATGGAGCGAATCATTCTAGAGATGAGCAGGCAGAGTGCAGAGACCTAGTAGCTGGCTAAGATTTGATGACTGCTGACCGACTGACTTGGAGTGACTCGACTAGCCCAGTGGGGACTGAGTGGTTATGCTGGCAGACCCACGAAAGAGTATTGCATGGTTGTTGTGGAAGACCAATGGTAATTGAATGGAGGAGTACCTCTATAGGCTATTGGGGGGGGGTATCTGGTTTTGGCGGTAGACCCACAGTGGGGAGTGCCTTGGTGACATAGTAGACCCATGGTACTCTACAGGAGGAGTACCTCAGCAGTTCAAGGTTAGTGGGAAGCACCTTGGTGTCATAGTAGGCCCATGGTACTCGACATAGGAGGAGTTCTCTAGCTTCCATTCTTTCCATAATGTGAATAAAAATCCTGGTTGAGTTGTGTTAATAACTTTTTTGTTTTCCTCATGATTGAAAAAGATTACTTGATAACTATGGTATATGTATGGACATATACCTAAGTGGGGTTATCTGTTGATTTCATACTTTTTGGTTTATCCTTGTTTGATTTTGTGAGAACATGATGGTCTCATGGTCCCTACTGAGTATCATTATACTCAACCCTACACGGGCTATTCATGCAACTCGTTGTGTTGGATGCAGAAAACGGACAACACTGACTGAGGCTGAGGGTACCATGATCGGAAGGTACCCGAAACTAGACCATATGGTGTAATGGTACATAGAGGAGATGGACAGACTTAGAGTGCTGAGGAGGCGATCTATACCTACCCTTCAGGAAGGAACCTCAGAGGACGATCGAGCGACATTTTTTCTTTTCTTCAGTTGTACTTTCAGTTTCTTGTACTTTACAATTGGGCTTGTATTTCCGACCCCTTTTACTTTCAGCACACTTTTGTTATACAGTTTTACTTAATGTTGTGTTTCCAGCCCATGCTCTGTTGTGTGTGTTTACAAATTATAGAGGCAATGCCTTCCCATTTTTAGGTAATTACACCTTTGGTGCTAGTCTCCAACCCCTGACCTATGGAAGGAGGGATTAGGGTAGTCACAACACGAGCCCCGGGTGACGGGTCGTGACATCTTGTTTCCAAGATTCACACTTGATATTTTTTCCATACTGATTATACTCACTAAATTTATTCATAACAGTCATAAAATTATTTTTATGTACTTCCTTCTCATTGAATATATATTAATATCATATATAAATACAACCGCAAACCGATCATGGTAGTATCTAAAGGGTATATTCATTTAATCCAGGAAGATAATGGGCGAATTAGTAATCCCAAATGGAATCCTCAAAAATTTCTAGTGCCTATAACATTTATGGAATGTTGTATTATGTGTAACCTCCTTCTTCACACTCAAATGATGATTTCTAGAATGATGTTCAATATTGGAAAAGTATTCATTTCCTCACTATTAATAAAAAATAAATTAATTTTGGGTAGATGATACTTATTATTGATTGAATGATTTTTATATTCTCAATAATGAATGATTTTTCACAATGATACAAATTTTTTCCTAAAAGAAGAAAATTTTCACCCCATGGTTAAACCCTTGAATAAATGAATTCCTAACAATGACTATCGTAGAATTGATTCTTCAATTCATGAAACTAAATTTGGGACTCTCTATATTGATTCTTTGAAGTATGTGTATAACTAATTATATGATACAATGAAATATCATATTCATGATTTATTTTTAGAATGGAAAACTATTTTAGAAATACATAAGAAAACATTCATAAAATTATCATATATTTGAGGTTGAGTTTCTACTCAACTATAATATATAAATTTCCCTTTTGAATATTAATGAATACCCAAATAATGGATGAAATTACCATCAGTTGTTCATATTATTTATGAAACTAGTTGTAATGTATCAGAACTAGTTCACTCATATGAAACCGAACCTAGTTGGTCATATGGCCTCAAGAATTCCTCCCAATACATAAAAGGTAGCTGACTATCAGTTTGGTTTTATGATTGTATGGTTGGGAGGATATACCCCTTTATTAGAGTGATGTACACTAATGAATACTAGTAGTAATATAAAGATACAATATACCAGAAACAATTGAAGTAAAATATATAGATATGTAAATGAAATACATAAACAATATCTAGTATTATACATAAACATATGTCTTCTCAATATGTGATTATAAATTTTGAATTCCAGAAGAAACATGGAGCATGAATAAAATTTAAAAATCTATACACAAATATAAAAAAAGTGCTACATCTATCTATTATAGCTTCACGTACACTAGATTATTCCTATTCACTTATACTTTATCCATGTAAAAGAATAAATTATCCATAGTAGGACATTTCCCCATATACCTAGATGCGTCCATGAATTCTATCTAGGCATACCATGGTGGCCCAAATAGGGTGTGTGTAAAACTCAGTAGTTCACCGCCAATGATATATCATGTCATCATATCTATGAGTATTCTATGAAGTAGTATGGAGGTATAATAGTAAAAGTAGTAACTTTAATAAAAAAACCTAAGTCAGTCAGGGTACCCCGTGGGTCACTCATCTGATAGTAAACACTTTTGACTAAGCTGATATGTCTATGTGAACATATTAATTTAATATTTAATTTCAAATATTGTCTTGGAATAGAAGCTCCATCACCAAGAAATCCCATGATAATGAAATTTTTATAATGGTTGAGTAAGTCCCATTGCATTTATAACTCAACAAAAATTTTAAAAAAGGTTTTCTAGTATATAAATCATTTACTAAACCCAAGTATATTATTTGACGTAGAATATGCACGATTTAGTTGATTGGAAACGTGATCGAGTCCAAGGTGTTCTATATAGGAATCTATGGTATCGCTAAAAGAATACTGTAAAAACTCAACACCTTAAGATTTTTAACAAGTAATTCTATACAGGAACCCAGGTATCAAACTAGGAATGGTATAAATTCATTTCCCTCTGATCATGTCCTAGTAATCCTACATAGGGAACCCAAGTGTGCCTCAATGTGTATTATAAATGCACCTTCGATGTGAGACCATCCATTGAATTGTATATAATAATTTATGTAATACCCCAAACATGATATAATAAATTTATAATTCATTTAATCCTATATGAATGATGAGACTTTATAATATATTTTGAGTTCAGACCCTTTTATTTCCCTCATCATGACATGTTTATGTTGATGGGATAGTAGTAAATGAATACCATTTAAAAATTAAATTAAAATAATATATTCATTATTTTATACAAGAAACCTCATGTGTAATAAATAAGTCAAGAGACAAAAAATGCCTCCATATACAACTTCCATTTAACTCATAAATCATTTTATTTATTTATTTGTAATATCCCAATTAAAAGGGTAAGATGGAAACACCTCAAACTTGAGTCAAATTCAAAAGAAAATTATAGTTAATCTATATAGTTTAATAACACTCCCAATGGGTAGTTCAAATTGGGTTTACCAACCTTTAATAGTGTTAATAGGTTTCACTATTCATGAAGGTCATGGATCATCCATATAATTAAGGAAAACATATTTGGAGGTGATGAGAGAAAGGTCTGAGACATGGCACAATGAAGCTTAAAATAAAAGTGATACTTTTTTGGGAATTAACTGGACCACCTTCCTTAGATGGGTAGAATAATCCTAATCTATTATTAACCATTAGATTGATATAGAATATGAAAAATTGAAGAAAAAGAAAAATTGTATGGAAGTATTTAATATTAGCTCTATGTATTTATCATTTGATACAGTGAGAAAAATTAAGAATCAATGTAAGAAGAAATATACACATACAATTGGATATCTGACGTTTTGAATGATGGATGAATAAAAAAATTTATGAAGGAGATCCAAAAGGACCAAGAATAGGGATGGGATGATCTCAACATGTATGGTTGCAACTAGAAATGAAATATAAGAATGGTAGGCTAAAGGGATAGATACTTGAGGGGTAAAATAAAAATTTACTCCATTTTTAAATGTCTCGTGGTTTGGCCACATGGTCACCCAAACTATATTTCACCATTTCCTAAGAAACTGTTTGAAAACCAATGTGTTGCACATGAATGATAACTTTTAAAGTGCCATATGCCCTTCCATAATTAGATTACAGTTAGGGAAAACCATAAAACTACCTTGATCAACACACCCACAATTTATTGAATGGTTTTCATGGCCATGTTCCGCCTCTAGAATTGATAAACTAAAAATAAATATTCCTAACAATGTTTCATGATTGAGCTGTATGGTTACTAATAAACATGTTATAACCATGCGACTATACCTTTTTCACCACAAACTAGAGCTTTATTCTCAAACATTTCACCATAATCTTCAAAAATCATCCTTAAGTTTTTTGGTATTCTAATAATGATAAAAAATATTTTGATATACTTTGAAAGAGGTTTATACCTCTCTGAAAACATTTGATCTTACAACCCCCCCTCCATCAAATTCATATCCCGGATATTTCCTTTTGTGGTACGATAAGCATCATCTAATAATAACTCTAACCACCAGGAATCTACCTTATCCTCTATCTAAAAATACTTTTCATGTACACGGTTGTACTACTGTGGAACCCAAACCAGAGGAACTATCCTACCATGTAGAGGCTTAATGGTATGGTCAATCATACATATAGGTTACTAATCAAAAGATGAGTCAACATTCAACTCTGCTTCATTAGGATAAAGAATATGTTTTGTATCTAAATGATAATTAATCAACTGAGAAATGTGAAAAAACATCATGCATAACTCAATATGTATTAGAGAGTAGTATCCAATAAGCTATTGGACTGACCCTGTCTAAAATATCAAGAGGTATAAAAACCCCAAGCTGATGACATACTTTATTTCTTAAATAATTGATTCTCTAGTCTTCTGAAAATATGTATAAATAACCAATCCCTAACATTGAACACCAAATGAAATCAATAGTGATTGGCCTAAGACTTCTAGCCAGACTAAGATATATCCATATGCTTTCTGAAAAACAACAACTTCTCGAATGTGTCAAAATCATACAATGTCTTAGTAGAATTTCCTCTCATACCCCTAATAAGAACAAAGGTGATCAAAATGGCCTGCCATATAGTTCCTCATATAGATCCAATTGTATTGTCTCCTGGAATCTATCCTTATAATATAACTGAGAAAGAGATTAATCTTTCTCCAAAGAACCTCTAAAACCAAGAACACATTATTATATAATTACCTTTAACTCATTTATAGTGTGATATGACATGACATTATTCTGAAGGTGATAATCTATATTCAAAACTACATCTGAACCCTAAGCCTTTTACCACCCATGTAGGAACCATGATGTAAATAAATAATCTATATCTCATAATATAATCTATATAACATCACAATGGCATATGATTTCTAGAGTGTAAATCCTACAGAGATCATCCACATATAATGAATCATGAATAAGTGATTAATGGGAAACCTTCATCAGCCAATGCATGATAACCTATTCTTCATCACTACATTGATGATATTTTGATAAACCAATAAAAATTAAAAATTTATTTTATCTTATTTACACTAAAAAATTGATAATTTCATTAAAAGATCTGTAGGTCGTAAGAGTTATTACTTCACATACTAATAGTTTTTTATCAACTCCTCTTGAATATTTGTCCAAACCTATTCACACCAATGAATTCATGATATCTCATCCCTATCAACAACCCAAATAGGTAGTGGGTTATCCTTTAAAACACTATCTCTTAGAAATAATTCTTCATGATTTGAAATATTTCTAATTATCACTCGTTCATTTAGTGAATATGTCACTGATCATGATTCAATTACAGAATTCCCATGATACTCCAAATCTAAAGAATCATCTTATAAAATTTGGCCATCAATAGCTACTCAATTCTACTTTTGAGAGCATATTATGTTCGAGTATTTTAGATTAGGGCATCATAAATTTTATTACTCGTACGATGTATATACGAATTCTCTTTGTCTAAATACTATAGGAATTCAATCCATTTTGAATGTATGAGATTCAATTCATTCTAAGTGAATATTTATTTTAGACTTTTCTAACCTCTATAAACAATGAATTGTTCCCCTAACAAATAGTTCCTCCAAATGAACAATGTATAAACCACTGCTACTAACATTCGACTATGCATCGATAATATAAGATCATTAAATCCATGACTACTAAGAATTGTATTCCAAAAATCAATATATATTCCTTAAAATGGATCTCAGATCAATAAAAAATTTATCACAATAAAATATTTTGAATCTTATAGTATCAGGTAAAATGAAGACTAATATTGAGGTGAGTATTCATTGGAAATATTTAATCAATTATTCCAAAGATACAAAAAATAAAAATTTAATTTTTTTATTTTTCAATCACATATGAGATGCTGCGAGACATGATAAATCCTAAAAAATGAATATAATGTTCAGTTATCCCCAAGAGGCACTAAATATCAAATTTGTTCTTTAGATACTCCAAAGAAATCATAGATTTCACCTTTTATGGGTCCATATATAGTCTTATATCTAAGATAATGTTACCCATATTGTGAAATTTATCAATCCAGACCTGTATTTTAGTGAGATTAGCATACAACCTATTCTATTTTAGTATATATGGTATGATATCATGGAGTTTGGCATGATAATGCTGAGTCTATGAGTGCCTCAAGATATAATCCATAGAAATGACCACAAAAGAATTTAAATATGGTTGGAAACACCAATTCATATATTCCATGAAAACATTTGTCATGTTATTGAGATCAAAATACATTACAAATTACTCATACAAGACATATATAATGTAGAATGATTTATATGATATATCTAACGGTGTTATAGAAACATGATGATAAATTTTCTTAAAGTTTATTTCTGAGAGGAACTATTCTTCTTAGAGTTTTTCAATGAGTTATTCTATTCATAGAATTGGATACGGGTTCATATCCATTAACTGAATCAACATCTATTAAACCATTGAAATTCTAAGGTTCTCATCCTCCATTATGGAGGAAGGAACATGTGAACCCCAAAATGATGTATTGTCTCTTAAAATTTTCTTACATTACTTTTCCTCTATATAACCTTTGATATCTTGACGATCAGTAGGTTTCATCCAATAAGGGGGAATAAATACTGGTTATTCATAAGGAACTTCCTCGACAACAAGCTTTACCTCTCGCTTATAATGTTACCCAAAAAAATCAGGGAAAGTTTTTTGAAAATGATCAACCATATGATTGAAAACTATCTAACATGTTTCATGATTAACCAAAAAATGACTAGGAACCTGAACTATCACTTTTAGGACCCACGATGATTAGGTCCATCTTGAATCACCTAGACATCACATTCTTCTTTGAAAATGTAGTTTCTTTCCTTAGGTGGTGATGTGGTTACCTTATGATGATTACATTTATTATGGGTTCAATATGGAACTATAAAACACATTTTAATAATGATTTCAACTTGTTTCATCTTGAGGATAAATAGGTTCCACAAGAAATGAAATTTCCCAAAATCAAGGGTGGACTCATTGTATTTGTCTACACTTTCGGATCACACTCCCAAAAGATTATCGAGATTCATCACTCCACAAGAATTATTGAATTTCAAACCAAATACATTTCATTATTGAAATAGATATATAAGATTTTATCATTCTTATATCAAACAAGACATACTGTAAATTAGAGGATACCAAAATAGTACGTCAATCTGTAGAAGGCCTGAAACTCTGCTCCCCAAGAGTTGGAGGCACTACATATTTTTTTACACTGATATATAGACCCATGTCAAATCCGGACTACCCTATGTATGTCTGTCATTCTGAACCTACATGTATAAATTCTTACCACCTTGGATATAACTACCACCTATGATTGATTTTCATATAGTACTCTAGAATCATTCATAATGTGGAGCTACTGATCCTGCTCTATAACATGTATCTAGTGAATACCCTCAATCATGAAACACTCAACGAAAGTTTCTTAAAAACATCCATGATGGTCCACCATGCTGGAAAAATGGAACTCAAGTGGATCCTTATTACAATAGGGCTTCTTATAACCTGAACTACAACACTGGTGACTTACCACATAAGGGTCAGTTCATGTGGTCCAGCTTCCACTACCCCATGAAATTTTTTTATGTGATTCTCCCATCCACTAGAAGAACCAATTTACAATATATGTTTGGAACCACCCATTCCCAAAACATTGAATTCCCTTATTTTTAGTTCAGTGAGGAGGGATTGTGTCATTATATTAGAAATGGTAGTCATCCAAAAGAAATTTCATTGAGATCATTTGAAATATATGAGTGCATCATTAAATCACATCTCTGTAGACTACTCTTATACAACAAGTATCAGTGAGAAGCACTGGAGCTTCTTAAGAAGATATGAATAATCCATGAAAGACATGGTAACCTACTAAAAATATATAAACACCCACTCTTGTTCCTCTTCTAGATACTCTAAACAGAAGTAATCAATGAAATTAGTCTGGAAGTCACACCAGACTACATTATCATGATGATATTTCTAGGAAATAACATCCCACTAATTCATTACAGAAAAATATAGCATATAAACTGATAGTTTAAACATCTTATTTTGATGCATCTCTAGTTTCTTAAGAATAATCTGCATTTCCTCTAGTCATGATTCAAAATCATGGGGGAAAAAATCCCATAAAAATATAGGTGGTTCCTCATATGAAAATCTTATGTCAACTCTATCATATTAGGTGTATGTTTCAAGACACATAGTATGGTCTTAATTAAGCATAATAATACCTCTCAAAATTTCTTATTGATGCTGAAATCAAGCACCACTATAGGTGTTTCAGGTGAAACTACTAGATGGTTGATTCCCCTAATATTGGGAGCATGGTTGTGACGACCCAACCCCAAAAACCTAGATTTGGTGCATTATTTTATTAAAATATCATTATTAGAAGGAAAAAAATTATGAAGGACTATTTAGTTTGTTGGGCGGAGAAGAGAATAAGGTGATGGCAAGAGGGGGGGTGAATTGCCTTAAAAAAACAATTTAAAATCAAAGTAAAAATGCAGCGGAAATAAGGAGGCAAGACACACAATTGATAACGGAGTTCGGCATAAACCCAAGCCTACGTCTCCGCTCCCAACTCAACCGTTGAGAGATTTACTACCGCTTGCTTTTCAATGGTTTTAGCAAGAAACCCACTAGACTTTTCAGGTAGTCTAGGACCTATTACAGCTTGCTTTTAATGGTAATGCAAGAACCCACTTTCTTTCAATGGTTGAGCAAGAACCCACTAGCCTTCTTACAGGTGAAGGCTAGCTCACCTATGTCTCAAGCCTTTTAAAGGGAAGGCTTGACTAACCTCTTCACACCTTGAAGGTGGTGTGAGAACCCAAAGAAAGGGAGATGAGATAAGGAGGTGGTTTGTAGGCACAAACCCAAATTAAAGCTAAAAAATGATAGAACAAGAAAAACCGTAATGGGGAAGTCTTGGGCGCCAATGGATTGATTGGAGTTGATGAAGAGCGCTCCCAAGCTTTTTTGATGGAGCTCCTTGGATGTGGAAGTGAGTTGGAGCTTATGAGGTTCCTTGAAGGAATCCGCCGGAGGTTCGCCAAAATGATCAAAATGTGTCCGTTGGCTTCACAATAGTTCCAACTATTTTCCTTAGGCTTCCGGGGGTTCCTAGTCCTCTATTTATAGAGGGGGAACCCTCAAATGGCCTTTGGGGTGCTTTGGAGTCGTTGGAGAGGCCTTCGGAGCCGTTGGGAGGCAAGTGGACCAGCCTGGTCAAAGCCCAACGGCTAGTTTGACTGGCTCTACCGGCTGACCGGTGCTAGGCCACCGGTTGGCCGGTGCTTTGAAAATGGGAGAGGGATCGGGCTCAGGCACCACCGGCTGGCCGGTGGGGAGGCCACCGGTTGGCCGGTGCTGAGGCAGTAGCAAACACTGTTCTTTCTGGGTGCCACCGGCTGGCCGGTGCTGAGGCCACCGGTTGGCCGGTGCTGAGGCAGTGGCTCAGCCTTCAGTCTGGGTTCCATCGGCTGGCCGGTGGTGAAGCCACCGGTTGGCCGGTGGACATGAAAACAGTCCACTTTTCTTCCTTTGCCACTTCTTGCTCCTGAAATCATGCATATTAACAAAAACACTTGAAAACAAGATTAGTAACATAAGAGAGTGATTGTGATCATGAAAATTAAACCACGAGGGGTTCGAGAGGTACAACAATCTCCCCTATTTTTATGATCACAATTACCAAAACAAACAATGTAAAAATGAAATGAAAGGCATGCTTTAAAAGATAAATTGAAAACAAGCAATGCATTAGAGAAAGATTTCTCCCCCAATCAACCAAGAATTTCTCCCCCTTTGTGATTATCAAAATAGCACGGGGCATAAAACTTGATTGAGGGAAAATGTTGAAAAACAAGATAGAGATTTTAAACCAATTGAAATTTTTGAAATTTGAATTGAAAGTTTTGAAATGAAAGTTTGAATTGAAAAATTTGAATTGAAAGTTTGAATTTAAAGTTTTGAATTGAAATTTGAAATGAAAGTTTGAATTGAAAGTTTTGAATTGAAATTTTTGAAAAAAAATTTGAAATGAAAGTTTTGAATTGAAATTTTTGAAAAAAATTTGAAATGAAAGTTTGAATTGAAAGTTGAAACGCAAAAAGATTTAAAAGATCCTAACTCCCCCTAAATAAAAACAATAAATCACCGGGGAGTGGTGTTTGAAACCGAAACAAATTTTGGACCGGAGAGACTCGCTAGAAGGGATTTTTCAATCCACACTTGTCTAGTGGCGGGTCTTCTCCTAAAAAATTCATCATTTAAGAAAATAGTTTTAGGCATCCCATACCGGGCATTTTTTCAATTGCACTCATAAATTAAGTGCCCGAGTTTTTTACAATAATTACAAAATTTAAATTGAGAGCTCCCCCTTACAAAAATAGTTGGAGCATGGGAGGAGGAAGCTTGCTTGGAATAACCAAGCCCTTGGGTGGTTCGGGATACACGTTGGGAACCTAGTAGTTTGGTCAGATTTTTTCCCCTTGGGTGAACTTGGCAAGGGATTCCCTTAAATCTTTGATGGTTGATTCCATAGAATCAACATCGGGAAGGTTTTGGATTTTGAGGGACAATTCTTCCTTCTCTTTGAGAAGTTGTTCTTTTTCGGAAGAAAGTTTTTTGAAATTCTTTTTTAAAGCAACAAATTTGGAAGAAAGTTCGTGAAAACCTTCCTCCAATTTATCTCTAGCAAATTGGAGATCCTCATAAGATAAATGATTTAAAGAATTTGAATTTGAAGAACTGGAGGATGAGGAGTCGGAAGAAGTTACCTCATGAAATGCCATTAGACATTTGTTACCGTTGTCACTCGAGGAGGAGGAGGAGGAGGATATGGAGCTATCACTCCATGTGGTCTTTAATGCCTTCCTCTTTTCCTTTTGCTTGGCCTTTTTCTTGTTGAGTGGGCAATCGGGCTTGTAATGGCCTTTCTCGCCACACCCGTAACATGTTACCTTGGGCTCGGATTTTTCGTTGGGTTGAGCCTTGCGGGCCTTGTGAGATTTCTTCTTTTTGTGCTTCTTCATGAATTTGTGCATCTTGCGGGCAAGATTCTCCATTTCGGAATCACCGCTTGAAGAGGAAGAAGATGTTGAGGAGGAGCTTTCTTCTTGTTGGACTTTGAAGGCGATGTTCTTTGGAACTTTGATCGGTTTGCGTTCTTTTTCAGCTTGCCTCCTCATGGTGATCTCATAGGTCATAAGTGATCCGATGAGCTCTTCGACCGGCATGTTCTTGATGTCCTTTGCTTCTTGGATTGCCGTGACTTTTGGTGCCCATGAGCTTGGTAGGATCCAAAGGATCTTTTTGACCATCGTTTCTGCAGACACATCATCACCAAGGGACTTTCTCCCACTGCAAACATCAGTAAACCGTGTAAACATTTCAGAAATATTTTCATGTGGGTGCATAGTAAATGACTCAAAATCTTGACGATACATGTCCAATCGAGTATCCTTCACTTTGTTGGTCCCCTCATGTGTAACCTCCAATAGTTTCCAGATTTCATGTGATGTAGTGCATGTGGAAACTCGATTGAATTCATTACGATCAAGGCCGCAATGAAGAGCGTTCATGGCTTTGCCATCAAGCTCGAAATTTTTAATATCGGCTTGAGTCCATTTGGATTCATCGGGAGAGGATAAAGAATAACCATGCATGACAATTTTATATATAGGATAACCAATGATTCTAAGAAAAGTTGTCATGCGGGTTTTCCAATAAGTATAGTCGGTTCCATCAAAGAATGGAGCACGACCCAAAGAATATCCTTCGGGGGAGAAAGAAGTTGAGGCCATCAAAAAAGATCTTGAATTTGAAACCGGTTAGGGTATTACTCAAATTTTGCCTCTGATACCAATTTTTGGGCGGAGAAGAGAAGAAGGTGATGGCAAGAGGGGGGGGGGGTGAATTGCCTTTTAAAAAAACAATTTAAAATCAAAGTAAAAATGCAGCGGAAATAAGGAGGCAAGACACACAATTGATAACGGAGTTCGGCTTAAACCCAATCCTACGTCTCCGCTCCCAACTCAACCGTTGAGAGATTTACTACCGCTTGCTTTTCAATGGTTTTAGCAAGAAACCCACTAGACTTTTCAGGTAGTCTAGGACCTATTACAGCTTGCTTTTAATGGTAATGCAAGAACCCACTTGCTTTCAATGGTTGAGCAAGAACCCCCTAGCCTTCTTACAGGTGAAGGCTAGATCACCTATGTCTCAAGCCTTTTAAAGGGAAGGCTTGACTAACCTCTTCACACCTTGAAGGTGGTGTGAGAACCCAAAGAAAGGGAGATGAGATAAGGAGGTGGTTTGTAGGCACAAACCCAAATTAAAGCTAAAAAATGATAGAACAAGAAAAACCGTAATGGGGAAGTCTTGGGCACCAATGGATTGATTGGAGTTGATGAAGAGCGCTCCCAAGCTTCTTTGATGGAGCTCCTTGGATGTGGAAGTGAGTTGGAGCTTATGAGGTTCCTTGAAGGAATCTGCCGGAGGTTCGCCAAAATGATCAAAATGTGTCCATTGGCTTCACAATAGTTCCGACTATTGTCCTTAGGCTTCTGGGGGTTCCTAGTCCTTTATTTATAGAGGGGGAACCCTCAAATGGCCTTTGGGGTGCTTTGGAGCCGTTGGAGAGGCCTTCAGAGCCGTTGGGAGGCAAGTGGACCAGCCTGGTCAAAGCCCAACGGCTAGTTTGACTGGCTCTACCGGCTGACCAGTGCTAGGCCACCGGTTGGCCGGTGCTTTGAAAATGGGAGAGGGCTCGGGCTCAGGCACCACCGGCTGGCCGGTGGGGAGGCCACCGGTTGGCCGGTGCTGAGGCAGTAGCAAACACTGTTCTGTCTGGGTGCCACCGGTTGGCCGGTGCTGAGGCCACCGGTTGGCCGGTGCTGAGGCAGTGGCTCAGCCTTCTGTCTGGGTTCCATCGGCTGGCTGGTGGTGAAGCCACCGGTTGGCCGGTGGACATGAAAACAGTCCACTTTTCTTCCTTTGCCACTTCTTGCTCCTGAAATCATGCCTATTAACAAAAACACTTGAAAACAAGATTAGTAACATAAGAGAGTGATTGTGATCATAAAAATTAAACCACGAGGGGTTCGAGAGGTACATCATAGTTTAGATGTATTTCAAATCCAAATTACCTACATGATGCCCTTAATATATTTGGAATACAAATCAAAATGTGTTACAAAATAACCTGAAACAGACCCCATCCTTGAAATTCGAATAAAATTTATTCTCTTCATAACTCGTGGAAAGAAACATTATACGAACGATATCAAATATTAAATAAGGGTAATACAAAGGATGAAATATTGAATCAATATACATGGAATAGTAAAATACTAAACACACTTTCCATTCTAAAAGCTAAATAAGGCATAAATAACATTGAAATAAAGAAAAATAATCACATTCCACAAATCAATAAAATAACTATGAACAACATCCATAGATATGTCAATGAAAAATATGATGGATAAATAATAAAAATAACTAAATGAGGAAATTGATATATTAATTTATTTCATTTTTAAGGAACTTGATGACCTATTACTGTCTAGACCATTCACAAGACTGTTTACGAATATGGGGAGAATCTCATTTGTACATTTATTTGTCTCATGAGAACCTATAAATGCATTGAGGAGCTCTATAAGGTATGGGATCCACCCATTATTTCATGTCCAAAGAATTACTAACATTTATTATTATAGATAAATAATATGATATATCATATAACCATATTTAATGAGTAATATAAATAATTACACATTTAATCTAATAACAATCAATGTAAACACCATTTGTAAAATGGTATACCATTTAGGAAATAATAATATCAAGGATAAATGATATTGATAATATGGTGAAATTAAAATCTATATATTAAACCATCTGAAGGAAGAATAAGGATTGTATCTAAACAACAAATACCAATTAGAGTAAAAATGTAGGTTTATAATACCATAAATTATCTTCTTATAGTGTCTTATTACACATTGGATAACAATATTTCATTAAATAAACCATATCGGGTGTTAATAGCCATGTTTGGAAAGAATGTATTAATTTTTTTGTTGTTTCTATTAAATATATCACAGGTTCAACATCTCCAAAATTAAAACCATGATAATAATATCATATATATCCAGTATATATGTATCTATAATAATGCATAATTTCTGGAGATAAGAAAGGGAATACACTGTTCCTGGAGATGACATTCTGTATTTACGCATGAGTGCCACATAATTTTTTTTGTCATATTATGATGATAAAGAAAAATGATAGGTACATATATAATAATTCCAGAATAATATATATTTAATATATATTAAATAGGATTATTAGATTTATACTTAATATATTCCAGGTATAGCCTGAACAAATCACATCTCTTTGAGGGGAGGTAGACATCACTTCCACAAACGATTTTAAAGCTTTTACATAAAATGGAGTTTATAGAGATATGAGTTATTAAAGAATTAAATAATCCTAAAGATGTTATAAATATAATTTATATCATATAAAATAATAGTTTCATCAAAATGTACACCATGATAGGAGGTAATGTTAATTGAACACTCATCGTTTTACGAGGTGGTAGTTCGCCTACATGTAAACATGTTACACATTAGATGTAGGCATGTGTAGGTGTAGTTATAAATCATTTCCTAGAAAAATAAATGTATATTTTGGACACTGGATTTTTTATATAGATATATAATCTAAATTTTTAATGGATTGGAAAAAGGAAATAAATGAGAGATGTTTGAGGAAGGGTGTTACCTCTTAATTGGGTGACTTTTTTTGGTTTACATCAAAAGAACATACTTTGAGAGATTTATGATAAATAGAGGATTCAAAGAGTAAGTAGGGATTATGGGGAACCATTTTGTAATTTTTTGGTCAATCCAAACATTATTTAAATGCATTGGGAAGTGGATGTTAAGGAGGGGTTTTATAAAGGAGGAGGGGTAGAATCTATAATAATATTTTAAAATAAAGGAACCTCACCGATGAAATGTTAATTGATAATGCATAAATAATGGTCCATGGAAGATCCATGGGATGATTGGTTTAAGTTATTCCAAACCAATATCATTTGGATAAGTGTATAGGTTTATTTGGTCCTTAAGGTTTTGTTTTAGTCCCTTATTATGTTGAATTTATCCTGAATCATTGTAATTAATTTTAATTTCCTTAACTAATTGTTTTTTGGTAAAAAAATAATTTTACCTTATTAGACATTATAAATTAATCTGTTTAAAAATATGGAATCCATTTTTTCCAATTAAAATCATATAAGTGGTATAAATAAAATTAAAACTCATCACGCTAGTGGGACGACAATGATGTTTTTCAGAGTCAAAATTTCTTAATGTTTGGTTTTTTTATAGTTAATTTCAAATTGAAATTTATTATAGTGACTTACATTATAATAATTGAAAAAAAATTATCTACTTATACATCAATACCCATATAAAACAAAATCAAACCATATAAGTAAATTATATGTAAAATAAGTTTTGAACTAAAAGTCCATATTTTTAATTATTCAATAATAACCGAAACTTCAAAGAATAATACCAAAACTTCCACATAGCATAATTTTTATGTTCCTATTTAAAATATTTACAATATCTTGATATATATGCTTTATAAATGGGTCTAATGTTTTTAATGGGTTCTCCATTAAAAGGCAGTGCAAGTTCCTAAATAAGGAAAATAGGTTTTTATATATAATATTGAGTTTATTCATATCTTATTCCAATATAATCTATTGAATGATTATGAAAAGTATTTGATTGAACATTAATATCATTTATTAATTTTAATTAATTTAATTTCTTAATATAAAACCCCTTGTGGGAATAAAAATAATAATATTTTCATTATATTCTATTGGTTTATATTTTAATTTCTAATAGATTAGTGACATATTAATTTATTTTATATTTATTTAAATAATATATTGTAATAATTTAGTTAATAATATTCATACCCTCTAATTTAATGGCTAGGTTAATTATTATTATAGTAAATAATTAAATTTTAAAAATATAATATTGTTCTATTAAAACTTGGTCATTTTCACAGCACAATCTATCTAATAGATTCATCGTTGCATGTGAAGAATGATAACTCAGTATGGCTTGCACCACAAGCTAAAATTATATTGAATTTTTTTAAAATATAATATAAATTATTAATAATTGGGAAATTAACTTCCATTACATGCTTGGTGTCATGTGTTATACACTCTATTGAATACATATTTGTAATTTTGAATTTTTGGGTGTTATATCCCCCCTAATTAAATTACATCCACGCAATTTAAACATAAAATTAGTAATAAATAGTTTAATTTTTCAGATTTTTTAAATCCCACATCATGAGAGGTTTTGGATAAAAAATCATCTATAAAAGAGACGATGAGATGTACAGGGTCACATGGACTACCACGTAATAAGGTCTCTAAGTTGGAGAGAATTAGTGAAATTTTGAGATATATATTTGGAGGAAAAGAATAACTATTTATATGGAGTGATTGAGGTCATTAATCACAAACAATTGATTGATAAATGGAATGTTGAAGGGCCTCAAATCCATATATCTGTAACGATTTAGTAGACCATTGGTCCAATATAAATTAAGGTATTAAAAAAACTCACATTTTAGTAGTTTCATAAATGTTCAGTAATTACTGTAACAAAATATTCTCACTTTATGGGTGCCAATTTCATGTGAACAGTCCTCAATTTTGGTTTTTCTTCGATGAATTCCAAATTAATCCTTTTATTACCAAAAAATAATTATCAATAATGAATTTTTATGCCTGAATAACTAAATGAAATTTTTAATGGATCATAAGGAATATAAATGAAAGAAAAGTCTTATTTTTTGTCTTTAACCATCTTCCAAAACAAATACGGTTAATAAATTAATCTATTATCTGAAAAAGTGATTCCACTAGTTCACATTAATTCATCAAGTCATTAAAAAAATACCAGAACATCATATAGGATAGTGGTAGGGGAAAAACACTAATCAACCTTCGATCAAGGGTTCAAGCCCTGTAGCCTATATGGACTTGATTGGTTATAACCTTTCATATATATTGTCTTTTTCTAGAATATATATATCATTAATCATAAACAATATTTTAATGGAATAACATTTCTAACCAATTATTATCCAATAACTTATAAAATAAATTCACTATATTTCCTAAATATACCAATCATTATTCCTTAATCAACATAAAACATCTCTATGTTTTCACATTTCAGACATTTGATTAACCTCGCTATGTATCCTCTTAAAATTTGGTAATAACTCGAATTACAATAAAACCATAATGTAAACATGCATTATTCCATACCCCTTAAGTAAGACACATGCTATTTGATATATTCCTTTTATCTAAAAGTGTTGTAAACTCTATCAATGATAGCATAGACAACTTTTAAACATGTCATTATTCAGTTCCAAGGTATTAAGTACTTATCCAAATCAAAAAAATTCTTCATCATTATCTCCACATTAGGAATATATTTAGGTGTTTTTTCCCTGAATAAATTGTTTTCCAAAAAGTTTCAATTTCTACTAATTTTCTTTTTATAGAACCATTCGACATATTTTCTCAAATCCATAATGAAAATTACTTTATTAAAATCCTCATATATCTGATTATTCTTATACACAGTACATTATTGATAACATATTTAAAAGAAATAATACTTGAATTGACATATTATTCTTTCATATTCACCTCTGGTAGTATCATAATATGATCACTGTCCAATAGAATAATTTGTGGTATATTTCTTTGATTTTTGAGACATTGTTTTACATAGTGTCCCATCTCCTTGCAGTTAAATCATTTTACATTGGAAACCATTTTCATACCCTTGAAATCATGAACTTGTTTTCCTTCTTATCGATACTTATAAAAAAACTCACATTACCTTTTATAATTTACTAGGGTGATTCTATCCATAGTTATAACATGTGGGAAATCATTTCTTTCCCTACGTAACATTTTCCATCTTATTCTCTATCATCCTATTCCTCTCTTGATCACCTTCAAATCCATAAGACTAAAATAATTATTTAATTCTCTTATTAACAAATGATATTATTTCCTCATATGATGATAGTACATGGGAGATTATATCCCTTTAAAATGATAGCTTAAGTCTATGAAATATATGATAATTCTTACTCTCTCTATCATGTGTCATGGTGGAGTTCTCATTCCATCTACTAAGTGACATTTCTAAAAAATTCCACTTACTAAATTATCTCATAAAATTATGAAGTTTCTATAATCGAAAACATGCTATATAACAAAATATAATTCTATGCTTCATAAATCCTAGATCCATAAACTTTGGATACGTTGGGGGCATACATCCATCATAATGGTTGACAAATAGAATGTGAATTATCCATGGAATATCCATATTAATTTCAAATAAGTTGGAAAATATGGATCATTTTCATATATTAGATTACCCAGAGTCAGGCTCATAACACCTTGTCAGATTTATTAATCTTAGGTACATATGTTCCCAAAAACACATCCAATTATAGTATCCAGACATGGATATATTTTTTAGGAATACCCATATAATCTCTACCTTACTGAAATTATACGATGTTGTTCTATACTTATCCAAAACATATATCTTATGATTTAGCTCCAAAATCATTGTTTTCTAAATCAATTTTCCAAGGATATTTCTAAACTTTTTTTGATATCAATTGTAACGACCCGACCCCAGAAGCCCAGAGCTGGTGCATTATTTTATTTAATTGGAAGTATTTCTATGAATTATCCTAAAGGATCAATCCCTTTAGCACTCCTGGAATTCCTGATTACATATATCATGCCACTAATACATTGAGAAGATAAAATTAAAAACGATACATAATAAACTAAAATAAACTTCATCCTTATATGCACATTAAAATTTCTTTTCTTTATAACATAAGGAAAGAAACATAATAAGTGTGATATGAAATTATCGATAAGGGAAATAAAATAGAATAAATAATGAATCAATCAATATGGAAAGGTAAACAAATAAACACACATTCCATTAAAATAACCAGATAAGGAATAAATAACATGGAAAAAATGTCAATGAAACACATTCCATATATAAATAAACTGAGAATGAACTACGCCCATAGTTATGTTGAGAAAAATCTCATGGGTAAATAATAACTATAACTAAATGAGGTAAGTTCTTTTTAATAGATGTTATGTATATGGAAAATGAGGAATAGTTACATTTAATAACATTCATAAGATAGCTTAAAACTATGGGTTGAAACCCATTTGTGTAATTATTTGTCTCAAGAGAACCTGTTGATGCATCGAGGAGCTAAATGATGTCTCGGGTCCACCCATAATTTCCTATCCAAAGAGCTAATCATATTTAATATTAAAGATAAATAATATTCCATATCAAATAACTGTATTGAATGAGAAATACAGAATCATCAATAATTACACATTTTTTCAAATAACCATCTTAGTAGACACCATATGGTAAATTATATATGGTTTAAGAAATAGTAAAATACAAGATAAATGATAGGGATAATTTGGAGAAATTAATCTCTCAATATTAAACCATCATGTGAAGGAATAATGATGATATGAATACAAAAATCATAATTGGAGAATAAATAGAGGGTTGTTCACATTGATGAAATATGATAATAACTTTTAAAAATATTCTTGAGGAAAATATCATTTGATTTTAAAAAACCTTGTGAATGTATTTTTCATGGAAATCCAGTTTAAGAACATTTCATTTAAAAATAATCATTTTAAACATAAAAATAATTCTTCAAAAAAATGACCATGGGAAAATTTGTACATATCGTACGAGGTAAAATGAATATTCCATTTTTACAGTAAAAATGATTTAAGATTTTTTTTTCGGGAAAGCGACAAGAATATTCAAATAAAAACATGGGTTTAAGAAAAAAAGGGTAAAAATCCATTACTAATTTTTTTTTAAATTTTTAAAACACTTTTTAAAACATTTTCATAAACTATGGGTTTTGGAAGAAAATAGTTTCTCTAACTAAAGAGGGAAATGAAGTCAGGTTTTCTTAAAAACCTTTTCTAAAACACTTTGAGAACCAAATAGTGGGAAAATGGTAATATTATATGAAAATGATCATGAATAATCATATTAAATAAAAATATTTATTTTAAAAGGTTATATAATTTCCTCAAATGGAAATATCATTGAAATATCATTTTCATTAGTCTTGAAGAGAATAATCTTTAAAAATTCCAATGTGTCAAATACCACATTGAAACATCAAAATTGTAATCCCTAAGAAAATATGACATAAATTTGATTATAGAATATATTTATAATAAAGTGATTCAATATATTACATGAAAAAAGGATGTATGTACTCTAAATAAATGTGATTTTTCATATAATAACATACAAGTCTCAATAAAATGTAAATTTAGACGCAATTCCCTTACCGTAACCTTCCTTTTGTTATGTGGAGTTTATCCTCCTGTTTAGTGGTTTATAATTTGTTACTAACCAATACCATGAACCATAATAATTTTTATATTACCATTTATTATCGTCTTATAATGTCTAATTACCTTTTGTTATCAACCTTTCATTAATTCAACCATATTGGGTGTTAATTGAAAAGTTTGTCAAGTATGTTTCATTTTTTTGTTTGTTGTTATTATTTAATATATCATGGTATCCTCATCCCCTGAATATGAAATTTTTTTTTTCATATAAATATATATATTATATATGTATCTAGAATAATTTATAATTATTGGAGGTAAGAAATGAAATGCATAGTTCATGGAGATGGCAGTCTGTAGGTACACATAAACGCTAATTTAATATCATTATCATATAAAGACGATGAATATTAAATGATATGTATGTATATTATAATTCCTTAATACTATATATGGAATATTTTTTAAATATTTTTATTAAAATTACACTTAATATGTTATATGTATATCATGAATGAATCACATCAATTTGAGAGGGAGGTAGTATGCACTTCCACAAACAATGTTATCATTTTTATGAAAAATAGAATTTATAGAGGTATATGTTATAAAGGAATTTTATATTCATAAAGATATTATTAATATCATAAGTATCATAAATAATAAGAGTTTACTTCATAATGTTCACCATGAGAGGTAGTAATGGAAAATTGAACAATCATCATTTAGCGAGGCAGGAGTTCACCAACACGTATACATTATGTACATTAACCATTAGTTATAAAAACATACTAGTATATTGATGAAACTGTAGTTGTTATATATGTTGATAATAATATTACTTAAGGAGTTGATAAAAGGAATAAAAGATAAGAGTTTGAGAATGTGTGTTACCTATTGATCCGGTAACTTTTTTTTGGTTTGACCCAAACAAACATCCTTAGAGAGATTTATGATTAAAGGGGGAATCAAAGAGGAATTAGGGATGTTGTGGAATCATTTTGGTAGAGTATTTTCTATCCAATGTGTCTTGAGATGTGTTTGGATGTGAAAGTGAAGGAGGCCTTTTGTAATGGAGGAGGGGTGGAATCTCTTGTAGTATTTTAAATGAAAGGAACTGCACCCATCAATTGTTTATTGAAAATGGATAAATAATGGTCCACGGTTGATAAAAGGTAGTATATGATCTAAATACTTTCATCCAATATCCTTTAGAAAAGTGTATATGATGATTTGGGCCTTATCGTTTTGGTTTTGTCCTTATTAATTTTAATTTAACCTTTATCCTTCTAGTTAATTTCAATTACCTTCCCTAATAGTTTTAGTCAAAAACTATGTTTTCTTTATTATACATTACACATTATTCTAATTAAAAATATGGAATCCATTTTACCATATTCCAATCACTTATGTGGCAAAAAAAATTAAATTTCAACCCATAAGTGGGATAACAATGTGGGTTTGTAGAGTAAAAATGTACAAAATTTTGCTATGTTTTTTATACTCAATTTTAAAGTAAAATTGATTTGAACGACCAAAATTTGATTAATTGATAAAAATATTATTTAATTAAACTTTAAAACTGATATAAAACATAATTAAATCTTGTAATTAAATTACATGATAAAATATGTTTTGAACTAAAATTATTCATTTTTAATTATTCATTAATAAATGAAATTTCATAGAAAAATACAAAACATTCACCATAAAGTAACTTTTATATTCTTATTTCAAATATTAAATTTACGTTGACATATAATATTTTGAAATTAGTCAAAAAGATTATTTAAAATAGTTTTTCCATTAAAAGACTGTAAATGTACCTGAATAAACAAAATTGGGTTTTATATGTAATATTGAGTTTATTCTTATCTTAAGCCTATTTAATCTATTGAAAGAATAATAAAAAAATTGATGTAAAAATAATATAATTTATTAATTTTAATTAATTAAATTTATCAAGTCAAAATACAATATGAGTAGAAAAATAATAATATTTTCTTTTATATTCAATTGGTTTATATTTTCATTTTTAATTAATTCATAGCCTATTAATTTATTTAATATTTAATTAAATCATATTTTTTCAGATATTAATTTATACTATTTAGAACCTCTCATTTAACAACTATGTTATGTATTATTATATTAAATAATGATACTTTAATAATAAATTATTGTTCGTTATTACTCGGCCTTACGTATAACGGAAGCTATTAATGAAGGTTGTTATTGAATGTGATACATGCTAACTTAGTATCACTTTCACTAAAAGATACAAATAATATTTAATTTATATAAAATATTAATTATATTTTTAATACTTAGGACTTTATCATTCATTAAATGTTTTGTGTTGTGTGTTATACACACTATTGAATACAAATTTATTCTTTAGAATTTCTGGGTGTTACAATGGTCGTGGTTACCTTCTGGATAGTTTATATAAGTCTATCATGGAAGAATATATCTACATTGAAAAAAACCTTATAATAATCATGATGACATGGAATATTTCAACATAAGATTATGGTGAATAAAAGGCCTACTTATAATAGAGTCGAATACCCATTTTCTTGCACATAAATCCATGTCCATGTAAAGGTTCTATACTGTAAAGTGTATCACCTTATATATCAAGTGTCAATTAAATGGTATAAAGGAAAAATCCATTTATTTTTACGTTAACATCTATATTTAATTAAAACCATTTTATTTATGAAATAGAAATTCAGTGTACCTATTCTATTAATACAATAGTCTTGTTAGATGAATTGTAATTCCTATGTTATAAATATTGTGCTTTTTAAGTTAATATTGGAACATTATGTAACTACATCCTAACCTTTATAGCAGGGGTCAGGATATAAAACGTCATACAATATGACTTGATTAAATTAATATCAATTCTCTATTTATAGTAGTGGAATAAGAATAAATGATTACAAGAATTGATGTAAACAAAATGAACTTATTTTTCTATCTATTAAATCACAATTAAATAGATCAATCATGTGATAAATGGATTATTAGCGTTCCAACATTAATCTATGTGATAAAAAACATTTATGTTTGTATAGACACATTAATAAATAAATTAGTTATCTCATTCATCTTGAAGAAATGTTATTCAAATAACAGATTTCATAATCATGGAACTACAAAATGATATAAGAAATGATTGAAAAAACTATACATGGAATGTAAGATTCATGAAATATAAATTCTCATGTTTCTATCATGATTCATGATACAAAAACTCAATGTTAAACTAGGATTGAGGTTGAAGTAAATAGATAATAATATTTAAGGTCACATGTCATTTACTCCCAATGGTGAAATTAGTACAAAAGTAACATGAATAATCAAGAACAATAATTCCCATCCGAAGTAATTTGGAATTTTTCTCATATGTTGGTTAGTTAACGATGGGTATATTATTGTTTCAAAATTCAAACACATCCATAGTATCTTGTGTTCCTACCGTAAAAAATTAAGGCAAAAGTAAAATAATATTTGATATCATTTTTAAAATATTAGATTCATTTCACTCATAAGTAACCAAACTTAGTTGATCATATGGCCTCAAGAGTACCTCCATATATGACAGATGTAACCTACTACAAGTGGGGGCATTTCATTGCTTAGTGGGGATACTATATATAATATCTCAAAACTCGTATTCCTAGATTTTCAGAAGAAATCATAAAAATTACATTTCAACATTTGATACCAACAATTGTAACCCAATTTTTCCCAGTATAACCATACTACATCAAATGAAAAATCATGATAGATTTCAATCTAAGAGACCATTTCAGTTTTTAGTTTTATTAAATTTAGAAAAACTCATATATATAAACAATAATCATGTCATCAAATAATTGTTTATAACACTTAATCTAGGTTTTATTCTTTCACATCAAGTCACCATCATCATCCAAATGAAATTCCTTCCAAACATAATATTTTCAACCACATTCTATATAACCTATCGGAAATGTAAACATAAGAAGGATGATCTCAAATTCTTGGTAATGGTAAACATAATAATTAATAATTTAATGTCAACAATGATCATAATGAGTCTAAAAGGGATTGACTATATAATCAAAGTGAATGAGAAAATTTTAAAAGAACTCATAAAATTCTATACTAGAATCATAAATGATTATATATATAATATGTCTTTAACAATGGAATGATTCATAAGAATAAATAATCATAATCCAAGTGAAATCAATCATGTTCAAAGGAAACATTATAATCCTTTAGTAACCATAAATAAAACATGTGGGAATCAAGGAACATTATAATAATAAAACTCTTACCAAACCCTTAAAATTGGATTATCCATACTACCTATATACAATATAATTATCTAAATAAAATAATCACCACCCTTTGTGTCAGAGTTCTATCTTGGTGCACCCATATATTAAGTTATAAATGTATCATCTAGTGCTATCTAGGCCATCCCATCACATATAATTTTTAATAACCCCAAATAAATTACATATACAATATAAATAATTATGAAAAATATATAAAAAAAGAAATTATTCTTTTCATAACCTAATTAACCTGTATTAAATAAAAGGGTTCCAGAATAATCCTTTTGAAACAAGATTAACCAATAAAAATGGGTTGCATAACAATATTATTAAAATATAACTAAACTGTGGAAAAGAAATGAGTTCGAAAAATACCTTTTTGAAACATGATTAACCCATTGAAAACAAATTAGATTCATACAAATATCCTTAAAATGGTCTTAATCCCTCATGATATAGAATCAATATGATGTTATTACAAAATATCCACATTAGAACATAAGTAACAAAAAGTGTCATTGAAATTTATGGATGGAAATAACAGTAAAACATAATTATATACATTTTGAGAAAAATAACATTTTAAATTTTAAAAACACCATAAAAAATATTTACAAGATATTTTAAAAATAAATTTCATTAAAAACAGTATTGGAACATATAAAGGAATATTTGTAAATCATTTAGAAACATCCTTGAAAAAAATATCCTTTATTTTGAAAAAAAATTAAAAACTATGAAAATAAATTTATTTTGAAATATCCTTGATAAATATAATGTAAGGTTCAAGTAAAATAATGATCATGACTCTGAAAAATTATGTTCATTTTGTACACATTAAAAAAATATATCCTTTAACATTTTTGTATAATTAAAACATGCATTATTTTGAAAACTATATGATGTTTTATTTCAAAATATTTGTATAAAAATAAAAGTGGGTAAAAATATATTTTATAAATAATGAAAATAATGTTAAAAAAATTAAAAACATTTTAATAAAACATCATTCATGAAGATAAGGGTTTTAAACTGAAGATAGAAACAAAGACGATTTTTTATTAACCACATTTTCTCGATTACATTAAGTAAAAATTGGTTGATAAGTTGTATTATTACTAGAAAATATCATGAATAATTAATGGATAATAATATTAATGATAATACTTGAGATTTAGATCATTGGATTTTAATATTGAAGACTTAATCCTAAATTATCCTCATAATGGATGATATAGTAACATAAATATCATACCACTTTTTTATTTTTGAATCATAATCCAACTGAAATTATTACATTAAATGAAACTTATAATACCATGATAATAAATAAATTCATGGTATTAAATATCAAATTGTATATATATACACTTCATATTACAATACAGGTGAAAAACTTGACATAAGCCTCAAAGAAGGAACATTGTGACAAAAATCCATTATCGCTATGGTAATATTATTAAATATAAGATCCAATGAAACATTATATTACATGAAATGAATAATATTCATGTTATAAAATTTAAATGGTGAATTTTATACACCATATAAAGTAAATTATTTTCTTAACATTACAATATGTCTCAGTGAAATGTAATTTAGATGAAATCCCTTACCTCACACTTCTTTTTGGTTAGACATGATTTATTATTAATTGAAGTCGGTTTAAACATGTTATTAACTAGTTATAAAACATAATAATATTTAATATATCGTATATTATTTTTGTATATCTTATTTTCATCCATTATTCAGTAATTAATAATTATTGTAATTGATTCGGGAGTTAATCACTCTGTTTTCTCACTCATGCTCTATTATGAAGGTCATGATTTTGTAAATATTATATAGTTCTATAATCTCCAAAATAATAATCATAAAATAATAATAATATTTATAACTAAACTATATTTGTAAAATGAATCATTAATGATTGTTATGAAACTTGAAATATATTACGATCATGTAGGCGGTAGTTCATACGTATGCATGAGTAACATTTCCATTTTCAATAATCATTAAGGAAAGAAGGTAAGTAATATTTTATCATTAAAGAATTATAATAATATCATATATACTATATTATTTAGTTAATTTTAATTATATATATCGTGAATGTGGTGTGGTGTTGAAAATCGAATCACATTACTTCATGATCGTGAAGGCGGTATTCCACACATACATGAATGATGTTATCATCTTTTTAGTGAAAAATGGAAACTAATATATTTTTCCATTAATAATGAAAAACACATAATTAATGACATGTTTATTTCATATTAATCACATATAATCATTATCTTCATCCATATTACCTAAAATATAAAGAGTTAGTGAAAAAATGTATCGCATTGCTTTGCAAGGTAATAATTCTCTCTACAGGAAAGCGATGTTATTGTATCCCATATGTAATACGAGGAAAAATGGGTTTTTATGATATAATTGAATAAATATGTTAAAATATGTTAAAATTTCATATATATATATATATATACTTTATACCATCATCATATCACACCGTGAACGGTGGTAATGGAAGAATGATTGACAACGGTTCACATGGTGGTACTCCGTTATACTCACGAATGGTGATTTTGTAACCCATTTGATGAAAGTAGAGATGGTTTTAGGTCACAAAATTAGTATAAAAACTTCTCATAATATATAATATACTGAGATTATTATATCAACATGGTCTAATGATAAATTATTGAGGCTAAGGAAGAAATAAAAAAAGACTACCTTTGAAGAACATTTTCTTTTTTCGGGTACCCTCCTTAGGTTTACCCTAAATCATTTATTGAATAGATTTATATGAAAACTAAAGACTATGATTAGAGTGTGGATGTTGGGAAGTAGTTTTTATTTAAATTTTCTGAATCAAATAGATTTTAAGTTGTGAAGTAGACAGGAGAGGGTGTGTCCTTTTTTAAGTGTGGTAGAGGACACACTAGTAATTTTTTATAGGAATTCAATGCTCCCATATTTTAAAGTGTCAC
Source organism: Viscum album (assembly GCA_963277665.1). Classification (NCBI taxonomy): domain Eukaryota; kingdom Viridiplantae; phylum Streptophyta; class Magnoliopsida; order Santalales; family Viscaceae; genus Viscum; species Viscum album. The sequence goes on along the minus strand of OY728148.1, from coordinate 1,915,492,611 downwards.
AGTGGTAAAAATGGGACATTATAAAAACTAATAGGATAAATGGTATAAAAATACCCACATCATATTTTTAATAAAATTTTATGGGTCATCTTTTCCCTTTTTGTTTTATTTTAACCATATGTATACTAATTTTCACTTTAACCATAGTAAAAACAATTTTGGGCATACAATATTATTTTCAATCATAAATTACGTTGAACATATTAATTATTATAAATTATGTTGATGAAAAATATTGGACATATTAAATTAAATTTAATTCACAAAAGTTGATATTTTTAATTTATATTTAGTATTGCAAACATGATTGGATGAAAGGTTTTTAAAGGGACAACATCCAAAATATTACAATGTTTTTTGTAAATATTTAATTTAAAAATTATTTAAATTAATTAAATTTTATTATATAAGTTAAAATTGAAATAAATTTAATTTAATAAATAATAAAAATATAATTTATCTTTATAAATAAATTATACGAAATGACAGTTTCATAATTAATATTCGGTATTTTTCACTATTCATCCAAAAATGGTACATTTTAGAAAATTATAAAAATTTAACCCTCATATAATTTTGACAAGATTATTTTTTAAATAAATTTTAATTTTTAAGATAATTTTATTTAAAATTGAAAAAAAATTAAACCAATCCAACATAAACAATGAAAATGTTGTTTTCGAGAAGTGTATTTTGTTTAAGAATAAATTGATTTTATATTAACTCTCAATCTATTAAAAATAATATATAACTCTCAATTAAATATTAATGATATATAATATATTCATTTTATGTAATGAAATTAAATATATTATATTATATTTAAAGAAAATGGTGAAACATTATGCACTTTAAAACGGTTATAAAAAAATAATCCTTTTTAATCCCAAAAACAAACTTATACTAAAATCTAATATAATGTTTATTAAAATGAATTTATTTGAGATAAATATAAATAAATAGTTATTTAATTAATTTAAATCATTATGGAAAATTTAAATCACTTAATTTAATGAAAATAAATTTCATTTTTACAGAAATATGTATTTTTTATTATTCATTGAAAAATAAATATTTTCAAAAGAATTACAAAATATCACCCAAATTAATTTTAAATATTCTGATTCCAAAATTGAGTATAATTTTATTAAATAAATTTTATAATATTTCAAAAAAAAATAACAGATTTCTTTCTTAAAAAACATAAAAAAACTTTTTTGAAGAAATTATATTTTTTAAAAATAAAATTAACTCACTTATATTTTATTGATCTTTTACTAAAAATTTATAAATATATAACATTGAGTTTAATATATATATATATATATATATCATAAATTAGACAATACTATTATACCCCATAATTAAATGAATATGTTATTAGGGATATATATATATATATATTGTCGGTCATTTGAGCTCGGTGTTATGTGTTTATTTCGCTATGAAGCACTAGAAAATCACGGTGCCATGTAACATATTCTATTTAAGGGATTATATTTATTTAAAAGGAAATATATTATAATGTATTAGGGTTTTACATTCACATTTATGCATGGTTTTTTGTGTCATTTATTCCATCGATTATAATTTTCTTATTTTAAATATCTCTAGGTGTTACATCATCCCCTTTAATAAATAGAACCCATGCAATTTGAAATTTATCTCAGTAATCAATGGATGTACATTTTAAAATACTTTTATGGTAAACATGCATCATAAAAATGGTTAATAAAAAATACTCTTAATAATAGAAAGTGCGAAGTTCAAAGGTCATATGGAATAACGCATAACTAGTTTTCCATATAGAAGAACATATGTGGGAAGGAATGAAAGAGTAAATAATTATATTTGGTGATTGAGGTAATTGATCAAAAGAAATTAAATATTGAACAAAGAATTAGGGTATCAAAATAAAACATCTATCATGATCTAAAAGACTATCTGATTTATGAGATATTAATTTAATAGGATAACATTTTTTAAGATACTTTTTCCAGTGTAGTGGAATAGATTTAATCTAGACTGCAAAATAGTGAAATAAATATAATTTTCAAGTATAATTTCATTATTTAGACAATATCCAGTAGAATCTAATATTTTTTTAAAAAATTAAGACTATTAAAGATGATTATGTTATTCCTAGAGAAATAAAAATCATCTTTTAAAGAATCATATAACCCTAAAAGTGATAGAAATTTTTTCCACACATATTTTAACTTTAACCAAATCCAAAATGGTTATCACATGGTAAGCTAATCCCTAAATGTGTAAAACATTAAATGAAAGATTAATCATTAAAATTCTAAATTAATACCCATCTGTTAAAATAAATCTATAATTACCTTCCTTAAATATTACTTATTCTTGAGGTATGTCATGAAATTTTCTTTATTTCACATTAAGGATACTTTCTATATTTTCTATTTGTATTATTAGTCCATAACACTTACAAAAAAAACCATAAGAAAATAAAGTGTACACTTCTAAAAAATATACATTTTTCCACCAAAATAAACCCATTTAAAAATAAAACCTTATTTCTTTTCAAGACACATGTTCAATAATTTCATCATGTAATACACTCTTTCCATTAAAATAATAAGACCATTGGAAACCATTTTAAAACATTTATGAGCACAAAAATATTATAATGGGGCACACAATCAGGATAAAAACCACTAGTCCATGAATATTTTAAAATCATGAAAAAAATACAAAAAATCAATATTGTTACCTATAAAACATAAAAAAATTAACTTACATAATTAAATCATAACATTATTATAAAACTAATAAAAATAATAAAACATAATGTTTAATTTTGGCATCTACATTATAAGTACATCATAGATTTCATGGGTACATTGGGAGTAACCTTCATGGTTATGTTTGGAATACACATTAAAGTATATTTCATAAATCTATTTGGAGAAACCTCACCAGTTAATCCCATCTCATCATCTAATTCATTGGAGATCTAGGACAGTCTCAATCACCCTCATTTTATCATGGATCAACTTGAATACATAAAAAATTCCCAAGAAACTTAACAAAATCATAACACGTAAACAAACATAATGAAAAAAAACCATTTCCACATTGCAATCAAAAGATATCATTTAAAGAATTTGATATAATCAATCCATTATCAAAAATACATTAAATACTAAAATACCAAAATATATAATATGGTATTTATTTTTCTTTTGAAAATATTATGGCTTTTATGTAATATAAATATCATATAATGGTTGGAGAGGCAGAAAAGTAGTCTTCACTATGTATATGTTAAAAAAACTACTTTTTCATTTATTAACATGCTTATTATAAATATATTCCATTTCAAAAACAATGAATGAAGTTAATAGTAAAAGGGGTTTATTATACAATGTATAAAATAAAGGGGGTTTATTATATCATAATAACCCTCAATGAAAATAGATTGAGATGAAGTCCCTCACCTTGAGTTTGAACCATCATGTATAATATTTATATTCATTGATAATAACAAAGCTTAAATTATTCCTGATTGGGAACATTTATAAATTTTATTATTCCTCTTATATAACTTATGTAAAATTTATTATATTTATATAATTATTTAGGTAAATATCGAATTTTTTGTCGATATTCAATACAAGAATCAAAAATGAACACGGTATGATGTCCATAGTACATGTGGTCATAATTCCATAATCTCCAGAAAAATATTAATAACATAATTATCACTTTATTATATTAATTATACATTTTAATCAAACTATCAATAATGGTTATTAAAAAATAACAATGTCATAATCATCGAGATGGTAGGTCGTACCTATGCATGAGTAACTTTTTCATTTTCTGTTCATCATTATAAAAATATGGTAATTATTGTTTTTATATAATTATCATAACATCATTAATATTATTTTAACAATTTAAATATACTTATATATATCATACATGTGATTTAATGAATAAAAATGAATCACATCACTTCGTGGGGGTGATAGTCCACACATATGCCGGAAGGATGTCACCATTTTCTTGTGCATTAAAAGTGAGAACATACATAGTATATTATTATAATATAATGATTAATATTTCATTAATATACCATGTTAACATTAATTCCATCATTATTAACTTTCATGATATATGTTTAAGGAAAATTAATTATATCTGTTGGTGGAGGAGATAATTTACACTTACGCCCAAACGTTTAATTTTGTTTCCATTCGATGGATATAGATATGGATATAGGGATTATATTAAAATAATAAAATATTTTTATGTTAAATATATTCTAGTTATTATATAATAATGTGTGAATAATATTTTCTGGAAAAGGATGAAGAAATAAATTATAAACAAATAAATAAAAATGTTACATTTATTTCAGATGATCACTACTGATTAACACCTAACACCTCTATGGAGGGTGGTATGTTGATGAAAATCAATCAAGAATGTGGATGGGTATCTTATGAAGGGGATTAAATAGGGCTTGGACAAACCAAATGGATTTTAAGTGTGATTCATAGGGAGAAATGTGTTCCCTTCTATAGGAGAAGGGAGGGGCACCCTTGGAAACCATTAAAATATAAAAATATATAAATTACCTTTTAACCCAAAATGACTCAAAGATCAGTTCTTTATAAGATAGGGTGAGGATGGTTCTAAATCCTATCATCCAAAAATTTTATAAATGTATTAATTTTATTTTAAGTCTTGTCTTGTTTTTTAACCTTTTTGAGCTCTTATCATTTTATAATGTAATTTACATTTTGAGGATAATATTAATTACCATAAAATTTTAAATTACTAATAAATAGTCATTAATGATAATTTTGTACTTATAATAACCATACTTCTTGAATCTTATATTTTTATTAAATTTATAACATTTAATAAAATATTTTATATCATAAAATACCAAGAGTGTGAATTTTGAGACTATTTATTAGATGACTTTTTAAAAATATAATAATAGCCCGAACAATTTCAGAAAAGACATATTTTTATCATCACAAACGTGTCAAAGTCATCAAAAAAATTAGTTTATGGGATCCATTCTTTCATATAATATTTATTTTGGTATTTATAATATCATTTATTTGATTCATTTATTAATTAAGAAATTACCACGTCATCATTTTATAACCATCTAATTTAATTATTTATTTTCTAAAAAATAATATATAAATTACGATGATAAAGGTATCCTTTAATAATTATTTATTAAATTTATATTTTAATATTTAACCTATATAACCTAATAATAAAATTTTTTAGTAATAAGAGTCCTAATTACGACATCTTTCTCTTTACTTTAAATATAATTTTATGAATTTTATAATCACAACCAATTGGCTACCAAAATCCATACTTTCTGCTAAAATATTGTCTTGGTCAACAATAACTCGTCCAATAATATTTATTAAAAGTATTTGGGTAGTTTTATATTATTATAAAACTATTTCAATCATTAAATAACCGATAAACATTTAATTGTGATAAAAAAATAATATAATTACTTCTGACCAAAAATTATATTGATCCTGTTATATTAAAATATTCATACTTAATATGACAATGTATGTCCATTTTATTAAAATTAAATGTATATATGTGAATAAAATTAATTTAAAAAAAATATCGTTGATAGATTGGGAAAATGTGTTTTTTTGTTAAACATTCAAAAACTCACTTTGTTTTTATAACCAAATTCAATATGAAATATATTCAATTTAACTAATTTGGCATAAATGATAAAAACATAATCAAATATACATTAAAAAAACTTAATAGGGTTATTTATCTATATTAATAAATTAAAATAAAATGGAGTTTTGAATTAAAATGTCGTATTTTTTCACTATTCATTAAAAATGATTATTATCATAAAAATAAGAAAAATTATCTACTGTAATATTTAATGTCCCTATTCAAAATAATAAGTATAATGTGTCAAATATAATTTATAAAATTTAACAAAAATTGATTTTAAATGGGATCACAATCAAAACAGAGTATAAAATACCTTTTTTAATAATCATTTTATGTGTAAAATTGTATTTTTTCTTATATGTTGTCTAGAAAATAAAATTTAAGTATTTTAATCATTATATGGAATTTATATTTCCTTAATATAACACAAAAAATTGATTCGATTATTTTATAAACACAATTATTATCATTTCAATATGTTTTCCTAAAAACACATCCTTTATATTCCATTGGATTTTATTTAATTTCATAATTTATTTTGAAACCAATGAATCATTATATAAACATGTATATACCATATTTTCATAATTTAGTTAATCTTTATCATTTTATATATTCTAATGGATATTTGGTAATTATTATATTAAAATTTTTTTTTATGTTTTTCACTTAAGCTAAATGCTGCATATCATGTATGCTATCGAACATAGTCATTCCTCAAAAAAATCGGGATGCCAGATTCTTCTGCACTTTTAGAAATTGAAACCACACAATTTTAATTTTAGGTCGGTGACTATGTTATGACTCTTCAAAATACATTCATTGAAAACCCATATCATAAAAATTATTAACAAGACATCTGCTTTAAAAGAAATAAAAAAGGTATAAAGGTCTCCTAAGATAGCTCATACCAAGGTTCTATGTAAGAGAACCTATATATAGAAGAGAAAACTAATAGTCATGTTCTAATGGAGAGTAATAGAAAACATTTTTTAGTGTTTATTAATAATCCCAAAAATACAAAATTTTTGATGGGTTTAACACTCTTTTATTTCATTGTAGGAAAATTAAAAAAGGTTTTTTTATTTTAATATCCTTTTCATATAGTAGTGCAATTATTTTACAACCTAGAATAAAAAAAAGTAAATATACATACTTGTTAAGTAGTTTTTCATCCTTTAAAAAAATTCTACCACAAAGTCCTCTTTTTCTATAAATTATGTTTATTTAAAAGGAATTCATTTCATGACTAAAACACTAGAATCAACTTCTAGAGAATCACATAATCCATGATATATTAACAAACTATTCATCCAATCTTGAAACATTAATATAATAAACATTAAAATAATAATTATTGATTTTAGACTTCAAAATTTAAAATTAATAACCAAAAAACAATATATACCATTTGAAAAATAAAAGCCCTTAAAATTCATCAAAATAATATAATATAATATTGAAGCAAAAAAATTAGAAATATTTGGTCACAAATTATTCCTATATAAATTTTAATAATTTTCCTTAAATGAATTCAATTACTCTTGAAGTCTCACCAAAATAATAATTTTCCCAATAATCTTCTATATACACTGACCATTTTTCATAAATAACATGAATCACCATAAGTCTATCAATGATTCTTCTGAAATATTATTCAACCTATACTTCTAAAATTAATTCTTTAGTATTTTGTTCAACTCAATCAAAATATTTCCCAAAATTGAAAAGAACTTTTGAAATAACTTTCATTGAAAAATCCCCAAATACATTCCCAATACCAAGGATATCTATTTGATAAAACGTAAGTTCCAAAAAAATCAAATAATTTTTATTCCATCAACTAGTTTAACTAAAAATGAAAATTTATACTAATGTGGGACTTCACCTTTATTAGTGGTAGGTGCCAATGCCATGATTCCCTTCGGTTGTGGGTTCGATTCCTGTAGCCTTGTCGAACGTGATGGGTTTTTTCACACATCCCTCTAGTATTCCTTCATCTAAATCTGTATAATTCTTAAATCATTCACAAAGTGAGATAAAATCCAAAAAAAATGCCCATAAAATATTTTAACCTCAAATTTTATCTCATGCCTTTAATTTTTCATCGGAAAATTTATTGTCCGATAATTACCTAATAATCAAAGAGAATACAAAAAATAAAAGATATTCAAACCATTATAATTAGTTACAAATAAGAAAAAGATAATTCTTATTCAAATAAAATTTTCACTAAAAATTAGGGTTTCATATAATCGAAAAAAATCATCTAACGTAATCTCATCAACAAAACATCATTAGCCCTTTTAAACATTTTGTCATAATATTGTATACCAAAACTCATGAATTCTTTATATACAGACTTATTAATTATTTAGATTTATTTATGATCCATTAAACATAATTTTCCATATTTTTCCTTAATACTTATTTCTTACAAACAAAAACAAGAATCATGTCTTAAGATTTACTATTTTCAAATATATTGACATGAAATAATCTATACATTTATTAGGCCATTTTCAGTTTCCTCATCATTAATTAGAATTTTATTAGGTATTGATAAAGATATATTTGAATGATCTACCTGATCCCATTCTTGAAACTTCTCCATAGTAAATTTATTTTCATAATTATCACACTCCCCACATATAAAACAATCAATTTAAAACTCAGAATGAACATTGTTCCCTTTCCTAGAGTCAACTGAACGATTCCTTTTTCTTGGAAATTTATTGCTTTATGAACTCCATTACAACATCTATAACATCCTACCACCCATTTAAAACATTTTCCAAGGTTTTTATTTCCACATCCTTCAAAAATATTTCATTAAACAAAATTATCATTATGATTATTACCTGAACATCAATAAGAATTCATTTCTGTCATATATGGTGCCCTAGAAAAATCACCCATGTTCAAGTGGTTAATCCTAACTCCTGATTGTTGGTTTAGAATAAACACAAGAGTTTTCTTTGAATCTCTTATTTCATTCAGTTTCTTATTTACATAACCACTACATTTTTCATCACATCCATTGTACTTTGGGGCCTGCAGGATCTGTCCATTAACATAAACAAAAAAGGGTAGTGTGAGCAAAAAAATATCATATAACATTTTGTAATGAAGGTAAATACTAATATATCCTCATTCATGTTATCTAAAAAATATTTAATTTATCTAAAATAATTAGGACTCACTCTACCATGTTATTTATTATGGTTATATTAAACTTGTAAATTCCTATTAAATAAAACCATGAGCTCTAATGTTATCCAAACCATTCATCTGATACCAACTATAATGACCCAAGATTTAAAATTACATATTCTTGAGGTATGTTAGGAAATTTTACATATTTCACATTGAGTATATCTTCATTTTATATATTCATATAATTATTCCATAACACATACATAACAAAACAATAAGAATACAATGTTGAAACATCCAAATAGTATCCCTTTTCACCAAACGAAACCATTTTAAAAATAAAACATTTTTTATTTTCAAGTAACATCATTAATAATTTCAACATGACATCATAGATATTTTTAAAAATATTTATACATGTGAAAATCAATTTAAAACATGGGATAAGGAAAAAAATATCAGTAAGGGGCATTAAATGAGGAAATTAACCGTTAGTCCTTGAATATTTTATAATAATGAAAACATATTCAGAAAATCATAAATTTCACCAATAAAACATTAAACCTTTATATTACCTCGTGTGATTATAAAATATCTATTAAACTCATAGAAATCATAAATCAAAAAAGATAACATGTGGAATCCATATCATACATGCATTTTAGCTTTCACATCAATATAGAGAGTAACCTTCATGGTTACGTTTGGAATACCCATAAATGTATATTACAAAAAGTTATTAGGATAAACCCAACTTGTTATCCTCGCATCATTAACCAATGAATTACAGAGCTATCATGTTTTTACCCACCCTTATTTTATCATTGAAGCACCATTATACATAGACAGTTCCCAAGAACCATAATATAATAATAACACAAAAATAAGTATAAAGGAAAAATTTCATTCCCAATTTGCAATAAAAAGATATCATTTTAATATATTTATATAATAAATATATTATCAATCTAATTTTAAGTAAAAATATACCAGAAATAGTAATATGGTATTTCCTTTTCATTTAAAAATAATACATCGTGTAGAGGATGCCAAATATCAAATAATTGTTGCGATGACGGAAGAAGTCATTTTCGCCGTTTACGTCAAAAAACATTCCTTTATTAATTTACTATAAAAATCAAATAAAAATATTACTTTTGAAAACCAATTGAATGATATTAAATATAAATGGTTTTGATTATGCACTGTATAAAATAAGATGGTGTATAACATCAAAATATGGCTCAATGAAGTGAGATTGAGATGAAGTCCTTACATTATGTTTGGATCATCATGTTGAGTCTCTATATTCCTAAATAATAAACATGGGGTCATTTATAATTTCATGAGAACATTTATAAAGTGTATTTTTACTTTTATATCAATTATATACATGTTATAATAACTACATAATTATTTATGTTCATATTGAACATTTTGTTGATATTCGGTACTTGAGTTGAAAATGAACTTAGTATGATGTCAATTTTCCATGTGTTCATAAGTCCATCATCTATGGAATAATATTCATGATGTAATTATAACTTTATTATATTAATTATACCTTTTAATAAAATCATTAATTATCTTTTTGACAAAAGAACAGCCTTATAACCATTGAGACAGTAGGTCGTACGTGTGCATGAGTAATATTTTCATTTTTCATTGATCATTATGGAAATCAAATAATTGTTATTTTATATATCATGAATTATTATACTTTAATTAACATCATATTAATCATTTAAATATACTATTATATATCATACATATCATGTAGTGAATAAAAATTAATCACATCATTTTATAGAGATAATAGTTCACACGTACGGACAAACGATGTTATCATTTTTATATACATGGAAAGTGAGAACATAATCGATATATTATTATCTAATAATTATTAATATTTCATGAATATCACATAAGAAAATTAATTATATCATTTTAAACTATCATGATAGACTATTATGGAAGATGAATTATATCAGTTTGGGGAGGTGATAGTTCACACCAAAACATGAATGGTCAATTACATACCCATTAGATGGAAGTAGAGATGGATTTAGGTGTTTATATTAAAATAATAACATATTAGTATATTTGGGATACTATAGTTATTGTCTCATAATGTCTGGAGAATATTTTATGGAAAATAAAGAGAAAATAAAATACAAACAATTAAATTTAAACGAAACATTTCATTCAAACAATCGCCTTTTCTAAACACCTTAATGCTCCTAAAGAGGATGTCATGCCTAAAACAAGGACTCAATAATGTGGGAAGGTATTATATAATGGGTTTAGGAAGGTATTTTCTAATAAAAATTGATTTTTAAGTGTGATTCAAAGAGAGGAATGAGTGCCTTTTTATATGAAGGGGAGGGCGCCCTTGGAAACCCTTAAAATATTAAATTAATATAAATTAATTTTTAAATATAAATGAATCCAAATTATTTTCTATATAATATAAGTTTACGACGGTTCTAAATTATCTAAACCAGTAATTTTATTCATTTATTTATTTTATTTAAGGTCTTATAATTTTTTTAAACCCTTTAAAATTATACTATTTTATCAAGTAATTTAAAGTTTGAAAGTTAAATTAAATGCCATAACATAATTGGGTATCAATTAATGAGTCATTAATATTAATTTTAGATGTATACTAACCATTTTTCTAAATCTTATATTTTTGGGGTATTTATAATAATTAGAAAAATATTTGAAATTTTAAAATACTAATACTGTAAATCATAACACTATTCATTAGTTGACATTTAATAAATATCATAACAGCATGATAAGTTATAAAAAACAACATTATATCATCACCATCATGTAAAAATAATAATAAAAAATTGATTATGGAAAAAATAATCTTAATGTAAATTTTTTTTATAATTCATTATATCATTTTTTTATTCTTTAATTAATAAAGTAATTATAGTATCATCATTGTATAACCATTTTATTAAATTATTCATGTTCTAAAAATTCAAAATAAATAATAATGTTATAGGTAATAATTTTATATTAATAAAGACTATTTATATTATAATATATCACTTATATAAAACTAGATGACATTTTTTAGTTATAAGAGACATGATTATGACATATGTCTCTATACTTTAAATAAAATGTTATTAATGTCATAATCAGAGCCAAGTGGCATAAAAGGTCCATAATTTCTCTTAAAATATTTTTTGGGTTAACAATAACTCATCCAATAAGATTCAGAAAATTGTTAGGGAATTTACATATTATTATAATATTATTTTTACCTTTAATTACCTGATTTATCTTTTATCGTGGTAAATAAAATAATATAGTCACTATTCACCAAAAAATATTTTAATCCAATTAGATCAAATTTTTAAAAAATATTAAATCCATGTATGACTATTTTCAAATGTTGAATTCATATAAGTGGCCTGACTTAATTTAAATATTAATCTGGTTGATACATTGATGAAACCAATTTTTAAAGTAAAAAAATCAATTATTCACATAGTTTTTATATCCAACATCAATATGAAATAGATTCCAATGAACTAAATTGGATTAAATGATAAAATATTAATCTAATTATACCATAAAACTATGTAAATATATAGTATAACTATATAAATAAATTAGATGAAAAATCAGTTTGGAGTCAATAAGGTATATTTTTAACTATTCATTAAAAAATGAATATTATTAAAAAAATTCAAAAATTTTTCCAAAGTATCATTTTATCTCCCACTTCTATAGAGGATGTTTTTTTTAAAAATATAACATAAATAATTGAACATAACTATATATAAAATCGATTCTCCATCAAAAGAAAATATGACTTTTTTGAAAAATACACCCTTTTTGGGGAAAATTGTATTTGCTCTTATATATGGTTTAGACAATACATAAGATAAATTCGAAAAATTATTTTTTATTTAAATTTAATTAATATAATTTAGAAAGCATGATTTGATTATTTTATTATCATATTTATTTAAATTACAATAGTATTTCATAAAAATACAATTTATATTCAATTGATTTTGATTTAATTTCTTAACTAATTTGGTTAACAATGAATAATTATCTAAACATGTGTAAAATGTATTTTAATATATCATTTAATCATTTTAATTTACAAAATCATAATTACCATGTGATAAATATCATGTTAAATAATAGTATCATGTATGTTATCCAATATATGGATTCTTTAAAAAACTCACTATGTTAAAAAATCATTCCTAAATAGCCTAAAAAAGGTGTTTTAACCTCAAAACATATCTCTTTAATTTCTTCATCCATGCCCATAAATAACCTGTTGTCTTGTTTTTTTTTGAAATATCCTTAGTCACAAATTCACCATATAACTTTCCAATCTCATGTTTATATATACAATAAAACTTAGGTTCCCATAATTAACTCAATATAATTGAAAATAAGAACTGAAAATATTATCAATACCTTAAATCATTTTACCAAAAAACACTTACATAAACAAAAAAGATTCTGTTAAATGAGATTTTTTCCACTTAACCCCATATTTTCTTATTTCACATTTTTTATTCATAACCATACATATAAAATCACTTATGGATATAACAAATTCAACCCAATTATTTATAAACTGGTGAAAATTAAATATAAGAAGTGAGACATCAAATTATTTATAAAGTTAAATATAATCATTTACAAATTAATGTTAATAATGTGAATATGTTGTGTGTAATGGAATGACGACATAATCAGATGGCATGAATGGATCATAAAATAATTCATTCTAATAAATAAATGAATCATCATTCATGAAACATGGAATAATCCATTAATAATGGAATTATTCAAAGGAATAAATAACTAGGATCTATCTAATTTCAATAGTGATCAAATAAAAGATTTTAAACCCTTACTAAGCCTAGATAAAACATGTTGGTATCATGGAACATTACCATCATATCAGTCTTTCAAAAAATTTACAATAGGAATAACCATGTAGATTAATTCAAATATAATTACCTACATAACATAATCATTACCTCATTTATTTGAAAAATATCTAGGAACTCCCATCATTCAAGCTAAAATAGGCTAACCCAATGTTATCTAGGCTTCCCCTTTATATATAATGTCCAATAACTGGATTTAAACTACATAGATCAGAGAAATAATATGAAAACTAAAAAAAATTTATTCTTTTCATAAAATTATTAAATCATAAAAAAGAGATGGATTATATAATAATATCCTTGAAACATGATTAACTCATGGAAATGAAACAGGTTCCATAAAAATATATTTGAAGCATGATTATCTTGTGAAAAAAATGGGGTCTATAATAACCTCTTTAAACATGAATAACTCAAGGGAATATTTTCCACAAAAATCTCTTATAAATATTCATTTTACCTATAGAAAAATAATGATTATGGTATCAATACCAAAAATCCAAATTGGAGGATAAATAAAAACAAGTGTTGTTGAAATTAAAGAATGGAAATACATCTAAAATATCATTAATTAAATTTTGAGGAAAATAATATTTTCATTTTAAAAATCACCTTTATAAACTAATGATTCATATGATATTTTGAAAATAATTTTCTTTGAAAACAACCCTGTAAATATAAAATTTTAATTATTAAAATATTAAAAAATTATCACGTGAAAAATAAATTTTTCGCTTTTCAAAAACTATTTAATACAATTTAAAAATAAATTTTATTTAAAATAACCACAAAAACATATAATGAGTGCATGAAAAAAATTCTAATGCTCATTCTAGAAAACAATTGTGTTCATTTTGTACACGTTAAAAAAATATTCCTTTCACATTTTGAAAAAATCCAAATGGGCTATGTTTATGAAATGGAATTAAAGTTCTATTAGAAATATTTATTTTAAAAAAATAAAACAATTTGTAAAAGTATCTTTTATAAATAATTTTCAGAATGTTAAAAAAATTATTGAAAACATTTTTAGAATGCATGGTGTGGAAGAGAAGGGTTTTTGACCGAAGGGAAAAATAAAAAAGATTTTTCATAAAATAATTTTAAAATTTAATTTAACTGCCCAAGACTAAGAAAATAGTAATATTTCAGAAAAATATCATTAATAACAAATGTATAAGAAAATTATTGATAATACTTGATATTTAGATCATATAATATCGACATTATAAACTAAATCATAAACAATCCTGATAAACAATGAGATTATAACATATAGCTCTTACAATTCTATATCTTTCAGTCATAATCCCCATGAAATGTTTGAATTAATTGACAAATAAAATACAATTATAATAATAAAAATTATTATATCACATGAAAATGTTGACTTATATACACCTCATTAAAGAAGGAAGGTGCATAACATGACATATGTCTCAAAAAAGGAAAACTGTAGAAAATATCCATTCTTTCTCTAGTAATATTTTTAATCATAAGCCCCAATGAAACTATAAATACCATTAAAATAATTGTATTCAGGATATTAAATGTGATAATTTTTTATATACACCATATAAAATAAATAAAATGCTTGATATTACAAAATTCCATAATGAAATGAATTTGAAACGAAATCCATTACCTCATCCATCCTTTTGGTCGAACATTATTTTTCCCCATTTTAGTGGTTTTAAACATAGTATTAACTTATTGAAAAACCATTTTTATACTTATAATATATTATATGATCATTTTTTGACATCTTGTCACCCACTTGTTAAAAATCATTTATTGTTTTCATTGTTTTGGGTGTTAAACACCTTGTTTTCTCAATTGTGTTTTATAATGAAAGTACTGATATTTGTTCTTGAAATATATTTGTATCATATAAAAATAATTATCATGAAATAATTATCATATTTTTCCATAAAATATATTCTTAATACTAATCACAGATTATTTTTATTAAAATTTATGTATGTTACGATAAAGGAGATGTTTGGTCATACATATGAATAAGTAACATTTATATTTTTCAATGATCATTATGGAAAGGTGGAAGGTAATATTTAATCATTAAAGAATTATAATAATATATATATTTAACAATTTATTTATTTAAATATACTAATATATATCATTCATGTGTTGTGCTAATAAAAATTGTGTCGCATCACTTCACGAAGGCGGTAGTCCACACATAATCGAACAATGTTATTATCTTTTTAGTTTCATTGAAAAAATGATATAGTATATTCTAATAATGATAAATTATTCAACAATATAAATCCTATTACATCTATATCACATATAATAATTAAATTTATCATGATTACCTTCCCAATAAATCATTTCTGAGAAAATGAATCGCATCACATCACAAGTGGTAGTCCACTGTACACACGAATGATGTTATTGTATCCCTTAAAGAATGTACTGTAAAAGTATTTTTTGATATAATTAAATAAATAGATATAAATAACATATAGAAACAATAGATATACCTTAATTACATCATTAAACCCAACCATTAAAGGTTGAAATGGATAAATGAATGACATCGGTTCCTAAGGTGGTAGTCTACCGTACAGAAGAATGATAATTTCT
Organism: Viscum album; assembly: GCA_963277665.1. Classification (NCBI taxonomy): domain Eukaryota; kingdom Viridiplantae; phylum Streptophyta; class Magnoliopsida; order Santalales; family Viscaceae; genus Viscum; species Viscum album. Next base: position 1,915,476,178 of record OY728148.1, on the reverse strand, counting down.
AAGCCATTTTATGGAGGTGGATATGGTTTTTGGTCATGAAATTTTAATTAAAACATACAATTATAGGGATGATACTTATTTTATAATATAAAAATGCTTTAATAAAATTTGAATTATGTGTATAATGAAATAAAATGACACTCATTGAAAATTACCTATTCCTCAGCTATCCACATATCTATTGCACTAAAACATTCTTATTTTGAATATATTCCCAAACTAAGGCCTATAATATTAGAAGAGTGATTTTTGGAAGTGATTTATTCAATTTTTTGGATAAAATAGTAGGTTTTAATTTTTTATTAACATGTATATGGATGACCATTTATAACTGGAGGATAAGACACACCAGGCATTTCTTAATGGAATTGAGGGATCCCGTATTTTTAATTTGACAAATGAGTCATAAATTGGTAATTAGAGAAAATTATAGGTTTAAAGGCTTAAATATGTCTATAAAATAGTTTTTATATATTTATAGGTCATTTGTACAACTATCATTTTAGTTAAACACCCAAAAAACATATATATACCATAACTGTGGTAAATAAATTTTATTACATTCATTAGTCATTTTGGTAAAAATTTATTTTGAACTTATTATAAATTATAAATTATTATTATTTCAAATATTGAATCCATTTTTTAAAATTTAATTTATAGAATTTACAATGTTTAATTTATAATTATTCCCATAGATGTGACAGGAAACTATGTTTTTAAAGGGAAAATGTTAAAATGTTTACAAAAATTTTATATCGAAATTTAAAATAAAAATAATTAAAAATAACTAAAATGATGTAATTTATGTAATTTTTAACTAATTTTACATTAAAACAAATTAAAAATATATTTTTTCTCAAATATAAATTTAAGGAAAATGTAGTTACAATTAAAATTAATTATTTATAACTATTTGTCAAAAAAATGATTTCTATTGAAAATTATCAAAATTTCCCCCTTATATAATTTTTACATTTTGAAATAAATATTATTTTTATTTTTTAATACAAGTTTTTTATATGTTGAAAAGATAAAATTTGAAACAAAACCTATAGATGAAATGAAAGGTCAGTTTTAGAGAAGTGCATTTTTGTAAGCACATGATTACTTTATATGAAATATATTTATAATAATAGCCATTTAATGTATCCAATTTAAATACTATATATTTTAAATATATACAATTTTTTATAAAATTCTTCAATTGTTATTATTTTAATTAATTAAAACATAGAAACATTTTGAACTTTAAGACAATTTTAATAAAAAAACCCTTTTAATGAAAAATAACTTACACTAAAACAATATATAATGTTTATAAAAAAATAAATTAAATTGGTTAAATATAAATAAAAAAATATATATTCTAATTTAAAAAATAATTTGGCATCAATATAACTTAAATTATTGAAAATAATTTATAGTTTTACAAAAAAGATTATTTTCAATATTAATTGAAAAACCAACATTTTCATAAAAATACAAAATTCTTACAATTCTAAATTTTGATATTTTGAGTCAAAAAATGATGATGTTTTTTTTAAATATTCAAAAATATATTGTAATATTATTTTCATGAATAATAATTAAATGATTTTTAAGGAAAAATTATTTTTTAAGAATATAATTATTTTACTAAACATTGTTGGATTATTTCGTAAATATTTATCAATAGATTAAATTGAGTGTAAAATTCATATATATATATATATATATGTGTGTGTGTGTGTATGTGTGTGTCTAAATACATATATTTCATACAAATGTTATTACTACATATACTCTCAAGTTTAATGGCTATGTTTTAATGGTTATCTACATCGTGGGTTGTTTAAACACAATGTTTTCTCCTGATTACACTATCGAGCATAAAATTATTGGGGTTTCATATCTATAGGATATTAAATAGATTATATTTCATAAAAAAGAAATATATAACTACATATATTTGTTTTACCTTCTCTCCAAATATAATTATTTTATGTCATTTAAAATATCGAACAAAAATTTTATCTTTTAATAATCTTGTAGTGTTACACTATAAAATCATTATCATAATAGTGCATAGTGTTGAATATAAAAATTTATATTTGGAACAATATAATTGATGAAATATGAGTAACACATAAAAATAGAAAAATGAAAATGTATTCAATATCTAGTTTCATACATAAAAATATTTCAGGTCACTATGTTAAACAAAATTTTTTATATAGATAAAAAAAGAAATAAAAACACAATTATACATGCAATATAAAATTGTACAAAAATTCAAATATTTATCTTGAATAGGATCATGAGAAATATGATAGTCCTATAATCCCATACTCCATCATAGTGTAGAAAAAAATCATCCATCATAGTTCTCTTAAAATTGTCTATACCTACATCAAAAAAGTGTATTCTGGTACCCAATAGTTGCCTAAACATGGTGTTATTAAAACACATTATGCCACAACCAACTATTTCTAATTTCTTTCTATTTATGAATATACTACTATGTTGTGTGCATGTACAATAGTGAAAGTATTAAATAGAATAATATAGTGACCCTACATTTTCTAACACTACTATTACATCATTATAATGATGAACGACATAATAGTATTACACCGTGAGGATCTAGTGGCTTAGTGTTTTGAGAAAACTAGGACTAAACATATTATTTACAACATCATTCATAAAAAATTATTTAATTCATTCTTATCCAGAATCTTATTATCCCTTTTAATCTCTTTAGTGCGCATATTCACCTGATGATATACAAAAAAAAGGGGTGATCTAGAAGCCCAATAAAAGGGTAGATAAGAAAAATTTAATAATGGGTGAGCTTAATCATAACATTGGAACTGATTATGAATATGAGAGGAATCATTAATAAAAGACATGAAATGTGGCAATGCATAAAAATTGAAAGATCATGTATTAGTGGATAACTACCACATATAGTTTTAAGTAGATATAACATATTGATGAAACATCATATAACATTAACTCATTATATTAATCACTTTACCCAATGCATTGGATCATTTTATAATCTTGGTGACCCATCATATCAAAACACATAGTTTGTGCTATAAAATTCGGGGTACACCCGTCACATCATAAAATTATCATTATCATTCATGAAACATCGAACATATATGAAAAATGGACATAAATGACCCATGGGAAGAATTTGGTTTCATCTCATAAGAACACAATCATAATAATCAGGTTCCCAAAAGAAAGCAGGAATAAAATATGTGATACAAAAACCATCCCCCATGACTGAGAAGTAAAAGGCGGGTTTTTGAAAGAAGAGTTCTTTTGGAAAACATTTTTTCGACATAAACACTATTATATAACCATTATTTCCCAGAAAAAGTAAGATAATTTTGAAAAAATGATTTTTAAGGAGTGAGCATAGCAAAAATAAAGTTATAGAGGGAGAACCCGATGAAAGAATGATGGGTTCGAGAATTTATACATACCTTGTATCTAAACACATTCATCACTTATAAATTCATGTATAACCATGTTATATTAATTAATTAAAAATTCTAAAACATTGTGTACATGAATATGGTTTATTATCATTTGATTAAGTTATTTTATGTATCTTTGAATCATTTATTGGGTTTAAATCTATTGTTTGGGAATGTCTATTTTTTTAGTTTTCTTGAACCGTCCACTTGTATTAATGAATTGATGTTCATGTATAACATTTATAAACATCCTGGACTAATATTTCACATTATTAATTATTTTGAGGATTTTGAATGAGCATACAATAAATTATGTTATATACCTTGTTGATGAATCTTTATTAAGTTTTAATGATGATCATTTGGCTTAATTCAGGAGGTTTTCTGACCACAATATTTTTTTTTAATAATTTATTAATATGTACATAAGTAAGTTCCTGAAAATTAAATATGATAAAGTAAATATAAAAGAATATTGTACAACTATAAAAATGGTTTCATGACTAGACCTAAAGGCAGTAAAGGAAAAAAGAAAACATGTTGTTCCTCAAGGTGATAAATTAACACCTTATGAACAAATATTTATTTTATAAAATGAAAAGAAGAGGTTAATTGGGTTGTATGTTATATTATACCATTAGTATCCTATCATTCCAGTATATGTAGGGTACTAGAATTACCAAATAAAATGGAAAGAGAGAGAGGAATTAACTCTTGAATCTTACTTTGAAATGCTCTTTAAAGAACCTAGGCTTAGTAAATACAACCATTTTTGGATTCTCTCCCACACGGTGAGAGCTTCGTCCTAGGAATTCCTAGGGTTTCTTCCCCAATCTGGTGGGGACGGAATCTGATTCAACCCCTCTCCGAAGCACGATTTGTGTTCCTTCTGACTATTTGAATCCTGATTTCCTGTGCGAAGCCCGATTTGTCCAGAGATTGGCGCTTCTGCAGTGGTTTTCCGTCAATATTTACCTATCCTGCTTAGGTGATCCAGCCCTGTTCGGTCTGAACGGCGTCCGACGCCGATCTCTGTGGATCCTATCTGAGGCGAACTTAAGCAAACCCCCATATTCGGCATCTGAGGCCTATTTTGGGAAAACTATGGCGACGTCCGAATTTGTTTTGGTTAATCTGCGGTGATGATTCTGGTTTGTTCTTCTGCACAGCGACGAACTGGGCTCGGGAAGGCCTAGCGCAAGGAGTGTGGGAATTGAATCGATAGATCCATGGAAGACGCATCAGCATGTGCGACGGCGCGGTGAATCTCCTTGGTTTGAGAAGGAATGGACGGGAAGGACAGGTTCTCCCGGACCGCGAAGCAGGTGCGTTGCCTCGTCGCGAAGCCTGACCGACAGTGGTGTGTGACGAAATCCCACCGCGATGCTTGACTAAGCGTCGAGTATCATCTAGTCGAGTGCTGATTTGTGGATCGCATAACCAAGTCTTGATGACATTCTGCGAAGCCCCTGTGTAAATCTCTGAAGAGAAGTGAGTTTCCAATGCCGCGAAGCCCCTGGGCGAAGACACTTCGTGAAGCCCCTGAGTGAATATACTTCACGAAGCTCCTGTGCGAATCCTCTGTGCGAAACCCGGCCACGAAGGCTCTTCACGAACTCCCACGGTGAAGCCCGATGCGAAGGTGGGTCGCAAAGCCCCTGCACGTATACACCTTGAGAGCTGGTTTGCTGCACGCGGGGTCACTTCGCAAAGACACTTCACGAAGTCCTTGTGCGAAGCCCTTGCACGAAGTCCCAGCGCGAATGCCGGTTTGGCGCTTCTTGTGTTGGGCTGGAAGCACCAATTGGGTCGGGGATCCATATTGGGATGGACGCCCCATCGAGTCGAAGATAGTATTTTGGAGACGACCCCTCCTGTGCCACACAAGGAAGAACATATAGGAAGTGTTTTTTCAAGGACCTGATCCTATAAGGGAGTTTGGAAACTACCCAGACATAACATTGAGGACCTGTTTTTTTCTTCAAATTTTGTGGCTTGCACTATGGAGGTAGAATTTGTGAACCAATGAAAGAACCTTTCCTTTACAGATAAAGAAAAGGCGCCAATTGAAACACGAAGAAATGAAGATTCTACATTGACAAAACATTTGGATCTGCTTGTTGTCAGAAGATTTTTGACCAAGGTATTGTTCAACCAAAGGGCCCTTAGGAACACCCTACAAAAGCTATGGAAATTGGAAGCTGGAGTGGCTATTCTGGAAGTCGAGAACAACCTACTAGTATTTGAGTTTTTCAGCGACAAAGACAAAGACAAAGTTCTCAAAGGTCGACCCTGGTCCTTTGATAATCAACTCATCCTAATGGAATAACCTAGGCTTGGTCTTTTGTTGAGACCATCAACTCTTGGACATAGGGGAAGGGCTAAGAATGTTTTTTGGTCAGTGTTTACATAATTCCTCATGATAGAGAGGTGTGAATAAATGAGTGTGTTAAGGGTGGTATTTATAGTGGAGGGGAGAGGGGTTCTCTTAATATTTAATTCATTAGTTTATTAATTTCCCTCATGATATTTAATAGATATTATTCCATGACCAATAATAGTAAATATGGCATGGGAGTTACTGATTTGGGTGCTTACATAACATGTGATGTCATTAAAGTGGGTTTAAATTATATTGTATTTATACGGTAAAATAATGTATTTTACTATTAACAAAAAATTCCAGTATTTCAAAAAATTCCCACAAAATTGTCTCTAACCATTTTATTGATGTGTAGAATCCAAAAATGAACTCCATTTTTCAAAAATTATTTTCTAAATATGATTATTTTTTTTAATTAAAATCATAATTCACGAAAATAGAATTTTTAAAATTAAAACATGTTTTGGAATGACTTTACGAATTACATCAAGTCTTATAAAATAATATTAAAACCAAAAGATATAAAATTTTAAAATATATGACATATTTTTAGAAAATAAATATTTAATTTAATTAAATAATTATAATTATTTATTTATGACTTCATAAAATACCAATACATTTACTATGGAAATTTTTTCAATTTTAAGATTCTTAAATTTTATTTAATCATTCATGGATAAGGGTAATATTATTTTGGATAATTTTCTACTAATAAGGGTCAAATTACTATTCTTAACGGTAGGTTACTATTCATATGGGAATGTAACTATTCCTAAGAGTAGGTTACTATTCATGAAAAAATAAACATTGCCCCATCAGACTCAAGACATCTTACTGATTACAACTGAGTATGTTAGGTTTTTAAAATAAAAAAAATAAAAGTGGAAAAATTATGTTTAATGTTAACATAGAGTTTAGTATAATTTCATTCTGTCTCATAATGTTATTTTACTTTAAGGAAAAAATGGGATTTCCATTGATAAACATTTAGGACGTCACATCCCCACCTTATGAAACTATTCCCTCATAATTTCAATTTTACATAAACAGGTGATGATACTTATCCTTTATCTCCACCTCTAGTTCCTATGTTGCTTCTTCAAACTTATGGTTCCTCCAGAAGACATTTACAAGGTGGGTTTTCTTGTTGCGTAGAACCTTCTCTCTCTAGTCTAGAATCATCACTGGCTACTCCTCGAAAGAGATATTATCTTCCAGTTATACCCCCTATGTGTTTAATACATGTGAGTGATCTAGTATGCATTTCCTCAGGAGTGATATGTGAAACACATCATTAATTTGATCTGTATTTGGTGGATGTTCAGGCCGATAGGCCATATCTCCCATGCGATCAAGGATCTCAAAGGGTCCAATGTACCTCGGTGTTAGCTTCTCTTTCTTTTCAAACAACATGAATTTCTTCCATGGTGATATTCGAAGGAAGACATTATCTACAACATCGAGCTCCAAGTCACTTAAATGTTTGTCAGTAAAGCTATTTTTCCTACTCTGATCATATTTTATGTGTTTCTTGATTACTTTAACCTTATCTATAATCTCTTGCACAAGATCCAGTCCATGTATAATTCTTTCACCAACTTCATTCTAACTATTTGGTGTTCTACATCGCTTTCCACGGAGAATATCGAATGGATCCATCTGAATACTCGAGTGGAAGCTGTTGTGTATTGAGATCTCAATCAATGGGATATACTGATCCCATCCACTTTTGAATTCTAAATAGATGAATCTTATCATATCATTGATCATCGAAATAGACCTTTCATATTGGCCATCAGTTTTATAAGGCCCCGGCCTTAAACCTTACTTAATATTGAATTAAATGAATAATTCACATTGAGGATCTTTTCAGGTTTAGAGTTTTAGAGAATTAGAACATAACTATTACATCTTAAAAGATTACAAAGTAGACACTTCTACTAAGTCTCCATAAAAAACTCTTAAAAAGAAAGATGTCTAGATTCCATGTTTTAGATAGCATGAAATTCCCTTGATCCCATCCTTGACCTTATTCCACTTTAAGTCCTGTGAAAAACATTTCGAAAAACTTGGGGTGAGCATAAAAAGCTCAGTAAGGGATACACAAAGAATTAAAATTGTTAGTTTATCAAAACAACAAGTAAACCATGTATACTTTATCAAAGTAATACTTTTCTCCTTTATGAAGTAATAAAAACTCTTCACTGAATAAAGTATCATTACTTACATTTTTGTATCCAAAAAATTACCATAAAACCCATATAAAGAAAACATAACATATATAAAGGTAACTTGGGACATAAACATACTTAAGTGGAATAACCGTACGGTCGACTTCCACACATATCACTTAATGGAATAGCCATATGGCCAATTTCCATACATACTTAATGGAATAGCCATACGGCTGACTTCCATACCCAATGCATTGGAGGTTATAACGTAACCACCCGTCCTGGTATTCACGGCACCACCCGTCATATGGTTTATAACATAACCACCCGTTAAAATGTCCAAGTACCAATATAAAATCATAAAACATAAAACCAATATAAAGGAAAGATAACATTTGCACATTTCAATCACTATATATCATAAATATATTGACATAATAGAATCCTTTATCAAAACCATTTTCAATACCAAAATACATAAAAGAGTATATGGTATTATTTTATTCTAAAAACAATACGGCTTGTTGAGGAAGCCAAAGACCAAATAATACTCACGGCGGCGGAAAAAGTCGTTGTCACCGCGTACGTTAAAAAAAACATTCCTTTTTGTCGTTTAGTAAAATGCTTCGTAGAAAAAAGATTCCTTTTGTATAAAAGTAAAAGTCAAAGGGGTTTATACACCGTATAAAAGAAAGTTGTGTATAAAACGAAATATGCCTCAATGAAAGGAGATTGAGACGAAGTCCCTTACCTTGGGTCCGACTTGACTCGATCGTTCTTTAACGTCCTGAATAATAAACTTGAGTTAATTTATACTTGATTAAGAACCTTTTTAAACTTCATTATTCCTTTTATATCACTTATTGCCACGATATAAACATTATGTAACCATTTAAGTTAATAATGTTTGTTTTGTCAATATTTGGTTCTTAAGTCGAAAGTGGACTTCTTACAATTACATGTTGTTCGTGTGGTCAAAAGTTCTTTATATCCAGAATGAAATTCCTGATTTGGATATAATATGTATCATATATATCCAGAATATACATGTATTTATAATATTACATAATCATTTAGAGGTAAGAAATGAAATGCACCGTTCATGGAGACGGTAAGCCGTACGTACGCATGAACGCTACTTTCATTTCTTTGTCATATTAGTGGAATTAAAACTAAATGAGAGGTATGTATATTTTAATTCCAGAATTATATTCATCATTTCGATATATCATTAATTATATATATACATTATATACATGTAATTTTAATAGTACATTACATTTGGGGATAAGAAATGAAATGCACCGTTCATGGAGACGGTAAGTCGTACGTACGCATGAACGCTACTTTCATTTATATCTCATACTTTAATGGAAAGAAATAATAATGATATAAAGGTATACTATAATTCCAGTATAACATCATATATAATAACTTTAAATCTATCCTTTACACGTCCCACATATGGCATTAACGAATCACATCACTTTGAGGGGGCGGTAGTCCGCACTTCCTTAAATGAAGATATTGTGTTTACCCATAATGGAAACCATAAAGGTATGCCAAAAATGAAAAATACAGAAGCTTAAAGAAAACATAAACATATTATATATCATATATAAAAATAGTGACATCATAATGGCCACCCTTGAAGGTCTTAAATGAGTATTGAACAATCATCGTTTCGGGAGGTAGAATTTCGCCATCCACGGAAACCGTATGTTCTTTAACCATTTGATGTAGTTGTGTGAGAGTGTAGCTCAAATAAATATTATAAAAACATCCTAGTATATTTAAGATACTGGTGTTGTTACAAAAGAAGTAAATAAAAATAGTTTAGAGGGTTGGAGAAGCAAAATAAAACAAATGAACAAGAGAGAATGAATTACCTTTAAATGTGTAACTCGCTTTTGATTTGAGCCTAAAGGCTTCCTTTGAAAGGATTCTGCCCAAAGGGAATCCTCTAGGATGAGGATAGGTATGTGGAGAGAGTAATTGGTCAGGGGTTGGCCGAGCCAAAGGCTTGAGAAGTGTGTGAAATGGGGTATAGGTGGGGGCCTTTTATAAGAGGAGAGGAGGGGCACTTTTGGAAAGTAAAGAAATATTACTTTATTTGAAAATGAGTTTCGGTTAAAAGGTACCACATTGATATAATTCGTGGATAAGGTGATAAGGGTTCTAAATACACTCATCCAATTGGTTTTGGCCATGTGTAGGTTTTATATGTTTCATTATCTTTCCATTTTATTTAAATCGTCAAATAATGATGTCATCGCTGCATCATTATTATGTCATATATAATTTAATTTATTTAATGTCTAAAAATTATAAAAAAACTACTATGATGTAGGAAATCTTTTTATCTTTCCAATGACTATTTATAATCATAATTTGGACTTGTATAACCCCACTCAAAAATTATTTTAGTAAAACAATTTATGTTAGTGTCATTTTCACTTTAACATTAAATAAAAATATATTAATGTCATTTTCCAACTAAAGTGGCTCCATGGGGTCCCCAAGTTAGCCCATGGCTTGTCTTGGTCGGACATGACTCACCCAATAGGTGTAGGACAAGTGTCATGGTGTTTTCACATTCTTATAATATCATTTTTACCTTAAACTACACTAATTACCACTATTCGCGATTAAAAACTTAATAAGTTACTATTCACCAAAAAATTATTTTTATCCCATTGAACCACATTTTACTTCTTAATGACAACCATGTATGTCGGATTTTAAAAATTCAACACACATTAGTGGTAAACCTTCATTTAACTGAAAAATCAGTTTGCTTGATTACCACTTAGTGGTTTCACTATTCATCAAAAATTGAAGTTTTTCAGAAAATTACCAAAAATTCACCCTAAGCTATATTTGATATTCCGAATTCAAAAATGAATTCCATTTTACAAAATTAAAAACATATAAGTCAAATTAATTAATTTAATAATTAATTCCCGCTGTCATGAAAAATAGCGTGTTTTTGCGAAACAATAAGTATCAAAAGATTGACACCAGTTTAAGTCCAATTTCAAAGTGAAATTGATTCCAATGACCAACATTGGATTAACTGGTAAAAATATTTTCTAATTTCACTTTAAAACCAATTAAAATAATAATCTAATCATATAAATAATTTAGATTAAAAAGAGTTTTTGAATTAAAATACAACATTTTACACTATTCATAAAAAAAATGAACTTTATCAGAAAGGTACCAAAAATTTAGACAAAGTAAATTTTGATGTCCCGATTCTAAAGAAGAGTTATATTTGGTCCAATAGAATTTATAAGATCGATCAAAACTATATTTAATGACGGTTCTCCGTCAAAAGGTGATAAGTGAACCTTCAGTGAAAATTAGAGTATATATGCCCTAAAATTGAACTCTTTCCGTATTTTAAGCCTTTATCTTTTATTGGGTAAATGTATAAACATTTAAAAACATATCTAATCATATTTTAGTTATTTATATCCATTCCCGCCAGTACAATGGCAACTTGTTAACTAACATTTAAAATAATATTATTTTATTACAAGTGTGCTATGTAAGTTTCAAAGAAACTCATCGTTGCGTATCGGGTACGCTATCGAACATAGCAACCCCTTTAAAATAAAATTAATATTTAATTAGTAAATATTAATAAATATGAAAATTCTTTATTCTTTATTTACCTGGGATGTTACATCCTTCCCCCCTTTTGGGAATTGCGTCCTCGCAATTTTATTCACTTATCAAAATAAGTGGGGGTATTTATCCCTCATAGCATTTTCAGATTCCCACGTTGCCTCTTCAATCACATGGTTTTTCCACAAAACATTTACCTGATGAATCACCTTATTCCGTAACACCTGCTCCCTGTGGTCAAGAATCTGGACCGGTTGTTCCTCATAAGATAGGTTTTCTTCTAGCTGAACTACCTCTGGACTCAAAACATGAGATGGATCTGGCATATACTTCCTCAACATTGAAACATGAAAAACATTGTGTACCTGAGATAAACTCAGAGGTAAAGCCACCCGGTATGCAACTGATCCAACTTTCTCCAGAATTCATATGGTCCAATAAACCTTGGACTCAGCATTCCTTTCTTACCAAATCTCATCACACTTTTCCATGGAGAAACCTTGAGAAAAACATAATCACCTACCTCAAAAGATAGATCCTTCCTCCGGTTATCCGCATAACTCTTCTGCCTTCTCTGAGCTGTTCTCATGTGTTTCTGAATCAATTGAACTTTTTCTGCCATCTCTTCTACCAATTCTGGTCCCATCAGCTTCCTTCATCCCAGAAAGATGGAGTTCAACAACGCTTCCCATATAATGCCTCAAATGGTTCCATCTATATACTGGAATGAAAACTATTAATATAAGAAAACTCAACCAAATAAATATGTTGGTCCCAAATTCCCTGATAATCCATATAACAAGCTCGTAGCATATCCTCCAATGTCTGGATTGTTCGTTCTGACTGCCCATCTGATTGAGGATGAAAATCTGTACTAAAATTTAATTCAGTACCAACAACTTCTGAAGGCCTTTCCAAAAGTTAGAAGTAAACCGGGGATCACGATCCGATACAATGGAGAGAGGAACTCAATGTAAGCTGACTATCTCTTTAAGATACAGACGGGAAAGTTGATCAAGAGAGAAAGTATCTCGTATAGAAAGGAAATGAGCAGATTTGGTCAAGCGATCAACAATAACCCAGATTGAATTATTACCTCGAGATGTCTTCGGTAATCCAACAACAAAGTCCATGGATATATTCTCTCATTTCCACTCTGGCACTGGTAAAGGCTGAAGCATCCCTTTCGGTAACTGCCACTCTGCTTTAACCTGTTGACATGTCAAACACTTCACAGTAAAATCAGCAATGTCTCTTTTCATTCCATCCCACCAGTAATACTCCCGCAGATCTCTGTACATCTTAGTACTGCCAGGATGAACTGAAAACGGAGAACTATGAGCCTCACATAACAACTCATTCTTCAACTGTGAATCACAAGGCACACATAACCTCTTCCCAAACCTCAAAATACAAACAAAAACTTATCCAAGAACTCATGGAAAATTTTATTCATAAGGTCCATGAATACATCAGGTGCATTGGTTAACCCAAAAGGCATAACTACAAATTCATAATGGCCATATCTAGTACGGAACGCAGTCTTCGGAACGTCTGCTTCTTTTACTTTCAACTGATGGTACCCCGACCTCAAGTCAATCTTCGAAAAATACTGAGCTCCATAGAGCTGACACCACTTCATTCGATGGCCCAACATCTACTGAAGTTGTTGCAAAGGATTTTACCACCCCTTTCTGCTTGTAGTCTAACTGCTTCCCATCACTAAAGCTCCTTGTCGGAAACTCGTCTGCATAATGACCCATTTCATTACACTTACAACATCTTACCGTTGGCTTTTTCATTTCCTGCTTGATCATCTTCCTTACAGTTACGAGCAATATGACCAGACTTACCACACCAAAAGCACTTACCAGACGTGGATAAACATTCTCCAGGATGCATTTTACCACACTTCTCACAGGATGGATATTTGGTTTTCTTACCTCCTTGCTTCTTTGATGAATTCTTCCCCTTTTCCTGCCAACTAGATCTCTTATTCTATTGTTTGTCATAGAACACCTGATCATCAGCAAACTCCATTTCTACCTTCTCCACACATCGAACAAGTTTTTCATAACTTTTGAACTCACGAGAAGCTAAAGCCCTTCGATACTTTGGATTTAACCCTGAGTAAAAACGGTTTATTTTACTATCAAGATCTCGTATGAAGTTTGGATCATACCTTGCCAATCGAGTGAACTTTTCTTCATAAGTAGCCACTGAATCATCCTCCTGCCTCAATTCTAGGAATTGTTTTTCCATCCTAAAACAAACCACCTTAGGAAAATATTTCTCAAGAAACATACCTTTGAATTCATCTGAGTGAGGATCCTCAATCTCATCACTATCCCTTATATTTTTCACCATCGACCACCACTGATCAGCTTCACCTTCAAAACGGTAAACAACAAGACTAACCTTTTGATGTTCTGAACACCCCATGACATCAAAAATCTTCTCCAGTGCTTTAATCCACCCTTCAGCTTGCACAGGGTCAGATGATCCTCTGAATGATGGGGGATGTTGCCTCATGAAATGTTCCACCATTGACATGTTCCTCTGCGGTTGATTTGGCTGATCTCGTGCATGGATACCACCACCATTTATAGCCTGAGTCAACTGTGCCATCACTGCAACAAACTATTCAGTTCCGATTCCGACCATCTCAGGTTGCTGATTTGGAAGGTTATCTTCCTCCTGATGTCGTCCCAACATAGCTGCTTTGTTTCCTCTGCGGAAAACCATTCTGAACACAGAAATATCTTAGGCGAAGCAACATGGTAATCCATAAATGCTATATCATTTCAATCATATTATAATTTAACACTTTTCTAACTCCTAAAGTTGTCTAAACCGACCTCTGATACCAACTATAAGGCCCCGGCCTTAAACCTTTCTTAATATTGAATTAAATGAATAATTCACATTGAGGATCTATTCAGGTTTAGAGTTTTAGAGAATTAGAACATAACTATTACATCTTAAAAGATTACAAAGTAGACACTTCTACTAAGTCTCCATAAAAAACTCTTAAAAAGAAAGATGTCTAGATTCCATGTTTTAGATAGCATGAAATTCCCTTGATCCCATCCTTGACCTTATTCCACTTTAAGTCCTGTGAAAAACATTTCGAAAAACTTGGGGTGAGCATAAAAAGCTCAGTAAGGGATACACAAAGAATGAAAATTGTTAGTTTATCAAAACAACAAGTAAACCATGTATACTTTATCAAAGTAATACTTTTCTCCTTTATGAAGTAATAAAAACTCTTCACTGAATAAAGTATCATTACTTACCTTTTTGTATCCAAAGAATTACCATAAAACCCATATAAAGAAAACATAACATATATAAAGGTAACTTGGGACATAAACATACTTAAGTGGAATAACCGTACGGTCGACTTCCACACATATCACTTAATGGAATAGCCATACGGCCAATTTCCATACATACTTAATGGAATAGCCATACGGCCGACTTCCATACCCAATGAATTGGAGGTTATAACGTAACCACCCGTCCTGGTATTCACGACACCACCCGTCATATGGTTTATAACGTAACCACCCGTTAAAATATCCAAGTACCAATATAAAATCATAAAACATAAAACCAATATAAAGGAAAGATAACATTTGCACATTTCAATCACAATATATCATAAATATATTGACATAATAGAATCCTTTATCAAAACCATTTTCAATACCAAAATACATAAAAGATTATATGGTATTATTTTATTCTAAAAACAATACGGCTTGTTGAGGAAGCCAAAGACCAAATAATACTCGCGGCGTCGGAAAAAGTCGTTGTCACCGCGTACGTTAAAAAAAACATTCCTTTTTGTCGTTTAGTAAAACGCTTCGTAGAAAAAAGATTACTTTTGTATAAAAGTAAAAGTCAAAGGGGTTTATACACCGTATAAAAGAAAGTTGTGTATAAAACGAAATATGCCTCAATGAAAGGAGATTGAGACGAAGTCCCTTACCTTGGGTCCGACTTGACTCGATCGTTCTTTAACGTCCTGAATAATAAACTTGAGTTAATTTATACTTGATTAAGAACCTTTTTAAACTTAATTATTCCTTTTATATCACTTATTTCCATGATATAAACATTATGTAACCATTTAAGTTAATAATGTTTGTTTTGTCAATATTTGGTTCTGAAGTCGAAAGTGGACTTCTTACAATTACATGTTGTTCGTGTGGTCAAAAGTTCTTTATATCCAGAATGAAATTCCTGATTTGGATATAATATGTATCATATATATCCAGCATATACATGTATTTATAATATTACATAATCATTTATAGGTAAGAAATGAAATGCACCGTTCATGGAGACGGTAAGCCGTACGTACGCATGAACGCTACTTTCATTTCATTGTCATATTAGTGGAATTAAAACTAAATGAGAGGTATGTATATTTTAATTCCAGAATTATATTCATCATTTAGATATATCATAAATTATATATATACATTATATACATGTAATTTTAATAGTACATTACATTTGGGGATAAGAAATGAAATGCACCGTTCATGGAGACGGTAAGCCGTACGTACGCATGAACACTACTTTCATTTCTATCTCATACTTTAATGGAAAGAAATAATAATGATATAGAGGTATATTATAATTCCAGTATAACATCATATATAATAACTTTAAATCTATCCTTTACACGTCCCACATATGGCATTAACGAATCACATCACTTTGAGGGGGCGGTAGTCCGCACTTCCTTAAATGAAGATATCGTGTTTACCCATAATGGAAACCATAAAGGTATGCCAAAAATGAAAAATACAGAAGCATAAAGAAAACATAAACATATTATATATCATATATAAAAATAGTGACTTCATAATGGCCACCCTTGAAGGTGTTAAATGAGTATTGAACAATCATCGTTTCGGGAGGCAGAATTTCGCCATCCACGGAAACCGTATGTTCTTTAACCATTTGATGTAGTTGTGTGAGAGTGTAGCTCAAATAAATATTATAACAACATCCTAGTATATTTAAGATACCGGTGTTGTTACAAAAGAAGTAAATAAAAAGAGTTTAGAGGGTTGGAGAAGCAAAATAAAACAAATGAACAAGAGAGAATGAATTACCTTTAAAAGTGTAACTCCCTTTTGATTTGAGCCTAAAGGCTTCCTTTGAAAGGATTATGCCCAAAGGGAATCCTCTAGGATGAGGAGAGGGATGTGGAGAGAGTAATTGGGCAGGGGTTGGCCGAGGAAAATGCTTGAGAAGTGTGTGAAATGGGGTAGAGGTGGGGGCCTTTTATAAGAGGAGAGGAGGGGCACTTTTGGAAAGTAAAGCAATATTACTTTATTTGAAAATGAGTTTCGGTTAAAAGGTCCCACATTGATATAATTCGTGGATAAGGTGATAAGGGTTCTAAATCCACTCATCCAATTGTTTTTGACCATGTGTAGGTTTTATATTTTTCATTATCTTTCCATTTTATTTAAATCGTCAAATAATGATGTCATCCCTGCATCATTATTATGTCATATATAATTTAATTTATTTAATGTCTAAAAATTATAAAAAAAATACTAAGATGTAGGAAATCCTTTTATCTTTCCAATTACTATTTATAATCATAATTTGGACTTGTATAACCCCACTCAAAAATTATTTTAGGAAAACAATTTATGTTAGTGTCATTTTCACTTTAACATTAAATAAAAATATATTAATGTCATTTTCCAACTAAAGTGGTTCCATGGGGTCCCCAAGTTGGCCCATGGCTTGTCTTGGTCGTCCATGACTCACCCAATAGGTGTAGAACAAGTGTCATGGTGTTTTCACGTTCTTATAATATCATTTTTACCTTAAACTACACTAATTACCACTAATCGCGATTAAAAACTTAATAAGTTACTATTCACCAAAAAATTATTTTTATCCCATTGAACCACATTTTACTTCTTAATGATAACCATGTATGTCGTATTTTAAAAATTCAATACACATTAGTGGTAAACCTTCATTTAACTGAAAAATCAGTTTGCTTGATTACCACTTAGTGGTTTCACTATTCATCAAAAATTGAAGTTTTTCAGAAAATTACCAAAAATTCACCCTAAGCTATATTTGATATTCCGAATTTAAAAATGAAGTCCATTTTACAAAATTCAAAACATATAAGTCAAATTAATTAATTTAATAATTAATTCCCGCTGTCATGACAAATAGCGTGTTTTTGCGAAACAATAAGTATCAAAAGATTGACACCAGTTTAAGTCCAATTTCAAAGTGAAATTGATTCCAATGACCACCATTGGATTAACTGGTAAAAATATTTTCTAATTTCACTTTAAAAACAATTAAAATAATAATCTAATCATATAAATAATTTAGATTAAAAAGAGGTTTTGAATTAAAATACAACATTTTACACTATTCATAAAAAAATGAACTTTATCAGAAAGGTACCAAAAATTTACACAAAGTAAATTTTGATGTCCCGATTCTAAAGAAGAGTTATATTTGGTCCAATAGAATTTATAAGATCGATCAAAACTATATTTAATGACGGTTCTCCGTCAAAAGGTGATAAGTGAACCTTTAGTGAAAATTAGAGTATATATGCCCTAAAATTGAACTCTTTCCGTATTTTAAACCTTTATCTTTTATTGGGTAAATGTATAAACATTTAAAAACATATATAATCATATTTTAGTTATTTCGATCCATTCCCGCCAGTACAACGGCTACTTGTTAACTAACATTTAAAATAATAATATTTTATTACAAGTGTGCTATGTAAGTTTCAAAGAAACTCATCGTTGCGTATCGGGTACGCTATCGAACATAGAAACCCCTTTAAAATAAAATTAATATTTAATTCATAAATATTAATAAATATGAAAATTATTTATTCTTTATTTACCTGGGATGTTATATCCTTCCCCCCTTTTGGGAATTGCGTCCTCACAATTTTATTCACTTATCAAAATAAGTGGGGGTATTTATCCCTCATAGCATTTTCAGATTCCCACGTTGCCTCTTCAATCACATGGTTTTTCCACAAAACCTTTACCTGATGAATCACCTTATTCCGTAACACCTGCTCCCTGTGGTCAAGAATCTGGACCGGTTGTTCCTCATAAGATAGGTTTTCTTCTAGCTGAACTACCTCTGGACTCAAAACATGAGATTGATCTGGCATATACTTCCTCAACATTGAAACATGAAAAACATTGTGTACCTGATATAAACTCGGAGGTAAAGCCACCCAGTATGCAACTGATCCAACTTTCTCCAGAATTCATATGGTCCAATAAACCTTGGACTCAGCTTTCCTTTCTTACCAAATCTCATCACACTTTTCCATGGAGAAACCTTGAGAAAAACATAATCACCTACCTCGAAAGATAGATCCTTCCTCCGGTTATCCGCATAACTCTTCTGCCTTCTCTGAGCTGTTCTCATGTGTTTCTGAATCAATTAAACTTTTTCTACCATCTCTTCTACCAATTCTGGTCCCATCAGCTTCCTTCATCCCAGAAAGATGGAGTTCAACAACGCTTCCCATATAATGCCTCAAATGGTTCCATCTATATACTGGAATGAAAACTATTATTATAAGAAAACTCAACCAAAGAAAGATGTTGGTCCCAACTTCCCTGATAATCCATAGAACAAGATCGTAGCATATCCTCCAATGTCTGGATTGTTCGTTCTGACTGCCCATCTGATTGAGGATGAAAATCTGTACTAAAATTTAATTCAGTACCCAACAACTTCTGATGGCCTTTCCAAAAGTTATAAGTAAACCGGGGATCACGATCCGATACAATGGAGATAGGAACTCCATGTAACCTGACTATCTCTTTAAGATACAGACGGGAAAGTTGATCAAGAGAGAAAGTATCTCGTATAGAAAGGAAATGAGCAGATTTGGTCAAGCGATCAACAATAACCCAGATTGCATTATTACCTCGAGATGTCTTCGGTAATCCAACAACAAAGTCCATGGATATATTCTCTCATTTCCACTCTGGCACTGGTAAAGGCTGAAGCATCCCTTTCGGTAACTGCCGCTCTGATTTAACCTGTTGACATGTCAAACAATTCACAGTAAAATCAGCAATGTCTCTTTTCATTCCATCCCACCAGTAATACTCCCGCAGATCTCTGTACATCTTAGTACTGCCAGGATGAACTGAAAACGGAGAACTATGAGCCTCACATAACAACTCATTCTTCAACTGTGAATCACAAGGAACACATAACCTCTTCCCAAACCTCAAAACACAAACACAAACTTATCCAAGAACTCATGGAAAATTTTATTCATAAGGTCCATGAATACATCAGGTGCATTGGTTAACCCAAAAGGCATAACTACAAATTCATAATGGCCATATCTAGTACGGAACGCAGTCTTCGGAACGTCTGCTTCTTTTACTTTCAACTGATGGTACCCCGACCTCAAGTCAATCTTCGAAAAATACTGAGCTCCCTGGAGCTGACACCACTTCATTCGATGGCCCAACATCTACTGAAGTTGTTGCAAAGGATTTTACCACCCCTTTCTGCTTGTAGTCTAACTGCTTCCCATCACTCAAGCTCCTTGTCGGACACTCGTCTGCATAATTACCCATTTCATTACACTTAAAACATCTTACCGTTGGCGTTTCATTTCCTGCTTGATCATCTTCCTTACAGTTAAGAGCAATATGACCAGACTTACCACACCGAAAGCACTTACCAGACGTGGATAAACATTCTCCAGGATGCATTTTACCACACTTCTCACAGGATGGATATTTGGTTTTCATACCTCCTTGCTTCTTTGATGAATTCTTCCCCTTTTCCTGCCAACTAGATCTCTTATTCTGTTGTTTGTCATAGAACACCTGATCATCGACAAACTCCATTTCTACCTTCTCCGCACATCGAACAAGTTTTTCATAACTTTTGAAATCACGAGAAGCTAAAGCCCTTCGATACTTTGGCTTTAACCATGAGTAAAAACGGTTTATTTTACTATCAAGATCTCGTATGAAGTTTGGAGCATACCTTGCCAATCGAGTGAACTTTTCTTCATAAGTAGCCACTGAATCATCCTCCTGCCTCAATTCTAGGAACTGTTTTCCATCCTAAGACGAACCACCTTAGGAAAATATTTCTCAAGAAACATACCTTTAAATTCATCCCAGTTAAGATCCTCAATCTCATCACTATCCGTTATATTTTTCACCATCGACCACCACTGATCAGCTTCACCTTCAAAATGGTAAACAGCAAGACTAACCTTTTGATGTTCTGAACACCCCATGACATCAAAAATCTTCTCCAGTGCATTAATCCACCCTTCAGCTTGCACAGGGTCAGATGATCCTCTGAATGATGGGGGATGTTGCCTCATGAAATGTTCCACCACTGACATGTTCCTCTGCGGTTGATCTGGCTGATCTCGTGCATGGATACCACCACCATTTATAGCCTAAGTCAACTGTGCCATCACTGCAACAAACTATTCAGTTCCGATTCCGACCATCTCAGGTTGCTGATTTGGAAGGTTATCTTCCTCCTGATGTCGTCCCAACATAGCTGCTTTGTTTCCTCTGTGGAAAACCATTCTGAACACAGAAATATCTTAGGCGAAGCAACATGGTAATCCGTAAATGCTATATCATTTCAATCATATTATAATTTAACACTTTTCTAACTCCTAAAGTTGTCTAAACCAACCTCTGATACCAACTATAAGGCCCCGGCCTTAAACCTTACTTAATATTGAATTAAATGAATAATTCACATTGAGGATCTTTTCAGGTTTAGAGTTTTAGAGAATTAGAACATAACTATTACATCTTAAAAGATTACAAAGTAGACACTTCTACTAAGTCTCTATAAAAAACTCTTAAAAAGAAAGATGTCTAGATTCCATGTTTTAGATAGCATGAAATTCCCTTGATCCCATCCTTGACCTTATTCCACTTTAAGTCCTATGAAAAACATTTCGAAAAACTTGGGGTGAGCATAAAAAGCTTAGTAAGGGATACACAAAGAATGAAAATTGTTAGTTTATCAAAACAACAAGTAAACCATGTATACTTTATCAAAGTAATACTTTTCTCCTTTATGAAGTAATAAAAACTCTTCACTGAATAAAGTATCATTACTTACCTTTTTGTATCCAAAGAATTACCATAAAACCCATATAAAGAAAACATAACATATATAAAGGTAACTTGGGACATAAACATACTTAAGTGGAATAACCGTACGGTCGACTTCCACACATATCACTTAATGGAATAGCCATATGGCCAATTTCCATACAAACTTAATGGAATAGCCATACGGCCGACTTCCATACCCAATGCATTGGAGGTTATAACGTAACCACCCGTCCTGGTATTCACGGCACCACCTGTCATATGGTTTATAACGTAACCACCCGTTAAAATGTCCAAGTACCAATATAAAATCATAAAACATAAAACCAATATAAAGGAAAGATAACATTTGCACATTACAATCACAATATATCATAAATATATTGACATAATAGAATCCTTTATCAAAACCAATTTCAATACCAAAATACATAAAAGATTATATGGTATTTATTTTATTCTAAAAACAATATGGCTTGTTGAGGAAGCCAAAGACCAAATAATACTCGCGGCAGCGGAAAAAGTCGTTGTCACCGCGTACGTTAAAAAAAACATTCCTTTTTATCATTTAGTAAAACGCTTCGTAGAAAAAAGATTCCTTTTGTATAAAAGTAAAAGTCAAAGGGGTTTATACACCATATAAAAGAAAGTTGTGTATAAAACGAAATATTCCTCAATGAAAGGAGATTGAGACGAAGTCCCTTACCTTGGGTCCGACTTGACTCGATCGTTCTTTAACGTCCTGAATAATAAACTTGAGTTAATTTATACTTGATTAAGAACCTTTTTAAACTTCATTATTCCTTTTATATCACTTATTGCCATGATATAAACATTATGTAACCATTTAAGTTAATAATGTTTGTTTTGTCAATATTTGGTTCTTATGTCGAAAGTGGACTTCTTACAATTACATGTTGTTCGTGTGGTCAAAAGTTCTTTATATCCAGAATGAAATTCCTGATTTGGATATAATATGTATCATATATATACAGCATATACATGTATTTATAATATTACATAATCATTTAGAGGTAAGAAATGAAATGCACCGTTCATGGAGACGGTAAGCCGTACGTACGCATGAACGCTACTTTCATTTCTTTGTCATATTAGTGGAATTAAAACTAAATGAGAGGTATGTATATTTTAATTCCAGAATTATATTCATCATTTAGATATATCATTAATTATATATATACATTATATACATGTAATTTTAATAGTACATTACATTTGGGGATAATAAATGAAATGCACCGTTCATGGAGACGGTAAGCCGTACGTACGCATGAACGCTACTTTCATTTCTATCTCATACTTTAATGGAATGAAATAATAATGATATAGAGTTATATTATAATTCCAGTACAACATCATATATAATAACTTTAAATCCATCCTTTACACGTCCCACATATGGCATTAACGAATCACATCACTTTGAGGGGGCGATAGTCCGCACTTCCTTAAATAAAGATATCGTGTTTACCCATAATGGAAACCATAAAGGTATGCCAAAAATGAAAAATACAGAAGCTTAAAGAAAACATAAACATATTATATATCATATATAAAAATAGTGACATCATAATGGCCACCCTTGAAGGTGTTAAATGAGTATTGAACAATCATCGTTTCGGGAGGCAGAATTTCGCCATCCACGGAAACCGTATGTTCTTTAACCATTTGATGTAGTTGTGTGAGATTGTAGCTCAAATAAATATTATAAAAACATCCTAGTATATTTAAGATACTGGTGTTGTTACAAAAGAAGTAAATAAAAAGAGTTTAGAGGGTTGGAGAAGCAAAATAAAATAAATGAACAAGAGAGAATGAATTACCTTTAAAAGTGCAACTCCCTTTTGATTTGAGCCTAAAGGCTTCCTTTGAAAGGATTCTTCCCAAAGGGAATCCTCTAGGATGAGGATAGGGATTTGGAGAGAGTAATTGGGCAGGGTTTGGCCGAGCAAAAGGCTTGAGAAGTGTGTGAAATGGGGTAGAGGTGGGGGCCTTTTATAAGAGGAGAGGAGGGGCACTTTTGGAAAGTAAAGAAATATTACTTTATTTGAAAATGAGTTTCGGTTTTAAAAGGTCCCAAATTGATATAATTAGTGGATAAGGTGATAAGGGTTCGAAATCCACTCATCCAATTGGTTTTGTCCATGTGTAGGTTTTATATTTTTCATTATCTTTCCATTTTATTTAAATCGTCAAATAATGATGTCATCGCTGCATCATTATTATGTCATATATAATTTAGTTTATTTAATGTCTAAAAATTATAAAAAAAATACTATGATGTAGGAAATATTTTTAGATTTCCAATGAATATTTATAATCAAAATTTGGACTTTTATAACCCCACTCAAAAAGTATTTTAGTATGACAATTTATGTTAGTGTCATTTTCACTTTAACATTAAATAAAAATATATTAATGTCATTTTCCAACTAAAGTGGATCCATGGGGTCCCCAAGTTGGCCCATGGCTTGTCTTGGTCGGCCATGACTCACCCAATAGGTGTAGGACAAGTGTCATGGTGTTTTCACATTCTTATAATATCATTTTTACCTTAAACTAAACTAATTACCACTAATCGCGATTAAAAACTTAATAAGTTACTATTCACCAAAAAATTATTTTTATCCCATTGAACCACATTTTACTTCTTAATGACAACCATGTATGTCGGATTTTCAAAATTCAATACACATTAGTGGTAAACCTTCATTTAACTAAAAAATCAGTTTGCTTGATTACCACTTAGTGGTTTCACTATTCATCAAAAATTGAAGTTTTTCAGAAAATTACCAAAAATTCACCCTAAGCTATATTTGATATTCCAAATTCAAAAATGAAGTCCATTTTACAAAATTCAAAACATATAATTCAAATTAATTAATTTAATAATTAATTCCCGCTGTCATGACAAATAGCATGTTTTTGCGAAACAATAAGTATCAAAAGATTGACACCAGTTTAAGTCTAATTTCAAAGTGAAATTGATTCCAATGACCACCATTGGATTAACTGGTAAAAATATTTTCTAATTTCACTTTAAAACCAATTAAAATAATAATCTAATCATATAAATAATTTAGATTAAAAAGATGTTTTGAATTAAAATACAACATTTTACACTATTCATAAAAAAATGAACTTTATCAGAAAGGTACCAAAAATTTACACAAAGTAAATTTTGATGTCCCGATTCTAAAGAAGAGTTATATTTGGTCCAATAGAATTTATAAGATCGATCAAAACTATATTTAATGACGGTTCTCCGTCAAATGGTGATAAGTGAACCTTTAGTGGAAATTAGAGTATATATGCCCTAAAATTGAACTCTTTCCGTATTTTAAGCCTTTATCTTTTATTGGGTAAATGTATAAACATTTAAAAACTTATCTAATCATATTTTAGTTATTTCTATCCATTCCTTCCAGTACAACGGCTACTTGTTAACTAACATTTAAAATAATATTATTTTATTACAAGTGTGCTATGTAAGTTTCAAAGAAACTCATCGTTGCGTATCGGGTACGCTATCGAACATAGCAACCCCTTTAAAATAAAATTAATATTTAATTCGTAAATATTAATAAATATGAAAATTCTTTATTCTTTATTTACCTGGGATGTTACAAGTTTGGGAGTGATAAGTCATGCTAACATTTAATTTAATAGACAAAGAATGTTGAAGAATTCTCAAGAATTTAGATGTGAACCTTGGATCATGATCAGAGATAATCGAATGTGGAACACCATGATGTCTCAACACATCATCCACATATATATTTTCATTTTATTCAAGTAAGAGATCATCCTGAATAGTGATAAAATGGGTTGTCTGGGTGAGTCAGTCAACCACAACCAATATTGCATTATTTTCCTTCAACGTCTTCAGGAGACCCATGACAATGTCCATGGTGACATTCTCTCATTTCCACATTGGTATAGGAAATGGTTGAATCATTTCTTTTGAATTTTTTCTCTCTAATTTAATTTACTAACAAAACTAGAAACATGATATATATTCTACATTCCCCTACATCAGGTGATAACATGAAGATTATACATGGAGATCATGATAAATCTTGGTGCTGGTAGGATGAATATAGAATGTTGAGTTATTTTTGTTATCCAATATCTCCTTCTTTATCCCATATGATTAAGGAACACAAAGTCACATTATAAACAGAATCACACCATCATCGTTGATATATAAAACATTCATATTCCCTTCTTTTACTACATTCACCTTCTTTTAAAACTCTAGATAATCCCTTTGTGCCTCCATAATCATCTCCTGGATTGATGGTTGCGCAATCATTTGGGAATTGTAGGATGTATCCAATGCCCTTATGATTTTCAAATCCATCCATTGCATATCCCATAAGATATGGTCTTTCTCAATTCTTATCATGGATAGAGTAGAAGATTATTCTCTACTTAGAGAATCAACTACCGAGTTCAACAGTCTAAGATGATAATGAATCAAGCAATCATAATTCTTGATTAGCTAAAAGCATCTTTTTTGAATCATGTTGACCTAAATTTGTGTGAATATATACTTTAGTCACTTCGGGTCGGTGTATATGTCACACTTCTCTCCATAAAGATAGCGTTTCTAGATATTCAAGGCCAAAATCATGGATGACTACTCTAGATCATGAAACAGGTAGTTCTTCTCATGGATCTTCAACTTCCATGAGGCATAAGCTATCACATTATCAATTTTCCAGAGTACACAACAGAATCCTTTCTTTGATGCATTAGTGTATATCACAAAATTTTCTCCACTTTTTGGTAGTGTCAGTATAGGTGCAGTTATTATAATTATCTTTAGATCCTTGATGCTTCCCTCACATTCCTCCGTCCAGAACCACCTTTCTTGATTCCTTGTTAACATTGTTAGAGGGCTTGAAAATCGTGATAAATTTCTCAAAAAATGTTAGTAGTACCCAGAAATTCCAGAAACTACAGATTTCTGTGACACTCTAGTGCTTGGGCCAATCCTCAATCACCTTTTTTTTGAATGGTCCTTAGAAATTCCTTATCTTGTGATCACATATCCCAAAAACATGGCATTCTTCATCCAAAAGTCACACTATCAAAACTAGACATACAAATTATCCTTTCTCAATGTCTCAACACAAGTCTCATATATTCTTCATGTTCCTCATTTCCCTTGGAGTATATGTTAATATCATCAATAAACACTACCACACATTTTTTGAGGTAGTGTCTAAAGACTCTACTCATAAAATCCATATTGATTTCAGGGGCATTAGTAAGTCTAAATTGAATCACTAGAAACTTATAGTGACCATACCATGTAAAGAAGGTAGTCTTCCAAATATATTCATTCTTCACCCTTAGCTGAGGACATTTAGAATAAATATCCACCTTTAAGAATATTTGAGATCTTATTAACTGATTAAATAAGACTTTAATAAATTAAATAGGATACTTGTTCATTATGGTGATTTTATTGTGTTCGTGATAATTGATACACATTTGCATTGTTCCATTATTCTTCTTCACAAAGAGCACGAGCGCATTCCAAGAGGACACACTATGGAGTATAAACCCTTTGTCCAAATTCTCTTGCAGCTACTTCATTAACTCATCCAGTTCAATAGGATCCATCCTATCAGGACACATTGAGATAGGAGTAGCTCCGAGTATGAGTACTATAGTGAACTTTATCACATGATCCGTAGAATGTTTGGGTAAATCTTTGGGAAATATTTCATTGTATTCCCTCCCAATGGGATTTTTCGCATGGTTAGAACTTTACTTTGACTCATCCATTTGGGCGAGGTATGCTTCTTCATAGGGAATCATCACCCAAACCATTGAAATGTTTTTCGAAGGAGATTCATGACCTTCCTTCCATTTTTTATAGGAGAATGGGATGGTTCAGAATATTGAATGATATTTCCATTTCTCGATAATTGATATGTGATCTAAATAATTAGAGCCAATCCATTCCCACTATAGTGTCTAATTCTACTAAGGTATGTATTACTATATTCACTAGAATAATCTTCCCACATACGCCAATAGGAGAAGTGTCAAACACTTGGGTTTCAATTATTTCACCACATTGTGTTATTACATATATTTCAACATCAAGGTCTCGGTGTTTCGATTAAATAGTTCTATAAAACAAGTAATATATAAAGGTAGGCAGAACAATATTAAAATAATAATTTTTCCATTCTTGGGTGAATAGGAAGTGTACCACGTATGACTTCATTATCTTTCTTCACTTATGCAATAGTGACGGAATAAGCCGTCCCTCAATCCTTGGTATTTGGTGGCTGATAAAAATGATTTCCCTCAAGGATGTGATGTTTAGTTCACTAACTTGAATAGTGCCCTTGGGATATGGTTCACTGATATTACTTCCTAGCTTTATCAATAGATCGTCCATCTTGAAACTCCTTCTTTTTTTCTTATCACCATAACCATGGGACCATTTTAAAAACTCCATCCCCACTTTGTTGGAACCCTAAACAAATTCATTATAACTTCCAAAGTCTAAAATTTCAATATCCTTTTAATGGTTTGGTTTTACCCCATTAAATAATCTATCAATATTTTTATTATTATTGATAACAAAACAAAATGTGTACCGTGCAAGACATGTAAAATTAAATTCATAGGTTGTGATATATTATCCGTCCTTTTTCATGAGCTCTATAAATTCTATCTCCATTTATATACAATGATTTCATGGGAAATAATTATTTGGAAGCATTATCTTATTATATTCCCATTCCATCTATTCAATTTCCTCCCTTGTCATGGTGTTCTTAATCAACTCCATCCAATGATCAGCCCCTCGATCTAGAAAATAAATGTCTAGTGTCACATTCTCAATATCCAAAAAAGTGAACCACATAAAAGATATTATCCATGTTGTTGACCCACTATTCTAAAACTAGTGGTTCATAAGATTCATGAAACATCGGTGGTCATTTTTATATAAAACATTCAATATACAGCATCTCCCACATTGGTTAAGGGGGATGTACCGCATTATATTAGTTATTGTTCATAACCTAAGAAATTTTGGGAATTATTATGATTATTTTTTGATCTAAACTACCCAAATCATTGGGGATGATGTTCCAGCAATTGTTTAATTGTCCCTCGCATGGGTTGTTGGCTTCGTTTCTCCTGGTTCCCACCATTTTCCAAAATAGAAAAAGTTATAAAATAAGATAATTCATAGAGTCATGAATAAATGAATTATTCATTTAAAAAAAATTACAGTAATAGAATGAATTATGGGATCCCTATGTATAGATTAATGTGTGATTATTTGTACTAAGTCTCATAATAGAGGTTTTCTCTACGGTTCAGTCTTCCTAATTCCAAAATTAACTAAACCTTGCCTCTGATACCAACTATAGAAACCCTAACTATACAGACATTATTATTACATAAATATAAATATGAAAAACATAATAGTATTACACCATGATGATAAATAGGTTTAGTGACTTTGGAAAACTAGGAAAAAAGATACCATTTACAACATCAAGCATAATCATTTATTTACTTCATTCATTTCCAACCTCTTATTGTCCCTTGTAATCCCCTTAGTACACATATTCACTTAAGGATATACATCAAAATGGGGTGATAAAATATCATAATAAGAGGATAGAAATGAACAATTAAAAAATCAGTGAGAATAATCATAACATAGGTAAAGGATCATGAACATGAGAGGAATCATTAATAAGAGACTTGAAATGCGGCAATGCAGAAAAAATGAAACATCATGTGTTAGTGGTTAAAAACAACACATAGTTGTCAAAAAAGATAGAATATTTTTACCACATCATTTTACTTTAACTCATGAGATTCATTACTTTACCCAATGCACTGGTGCACTGTTCAATTTTGAGTGCACCTGTCAAATCATAACATTCATTTTTCCCTATATAATTACGAGCGCACCTATCACATTATAAGATTATCATTATCAGGAATGAAAAATAGAACATATATAAAAAATGGACATAAATTACCAATTTAAAGGAATGATTTTCATCTCATAGGAATTCATTCATAAACTATGGGTTCCCAAAATAATTTTGGAATAACATACTTGATACAAGAACAATACACCTTGAGTCTGAAGTAAAATGTGTGTTTTTGAAAGAAGAATTATTTTAGAAAATTTCTTTTGACATAAACACAATTGGAAACCATGTATAACCCATAAAAGGTAAGATAAATATGATAAAATTATTTTTAAGGAGTGACCATATAAAAAATGCATTAAAAGAGGGAGAACGTGAAGAAAGAAGGTTTGGTTTGAAAATTTCTCCTTACCTTGTATCTAAACACATTCTTCATTTTAATGTCCTATATAACCACATTAGATTAATTAATTAAGAATTATAAAAACTTTTTTATTGGAATATGGTTCATTATGGTTTCCTTATGTTATTTTATTGGCCTTTGGAATAGTTATAGTGTTTATAACCATTGTTTAAGAGTGTCTGTTTTTATTGTTTTCTTGAACGGTTAACTTATATTCATGAATGAACATTAGTGTAGAACATGGATAAAAATATAAAACTGAAATATCAAGTTATTAATCATAATAAAGGAGTTTAAATAATCTTACAATTAATTATGTTATATACCATGTGTATTAATCATTAGTAAAAATTTAATGATGTTTGTTTGGATTGATTTGGATGGTTTTTCGACAATAATGAACTTTTTTGTTTAATCATTAAGAAATATTTACATAAGATAGATCCAGAACCAAAGATGGAATATAATACATATTATGTAATATGTTACTACCATAAAATGGTCTAATTACCAGATCTGATGTCTGTTAAAGGAAAAAAGAAAACAAGTCGTTCTTGAAGGTCATAAATTAACACCTCACGGACAACGTTTTATTTTCTAAAATAAAAAGGAGGGGAGAAGGGGGTGGATGATATATTATACCATTAAAATCATAGAATTAAAGAATATGAGACATACTAAAGTTCCCATACCATGTTTTTGAGGTTATGTGGGGAGATAATTGGAAAATAACCAGAAATCGAATGGAAATTAAAGGAAAAGAGAGAGAGAGAAAGGAATTACCTCTGGAATCTTCCTCTTGAGATCCTCCTTAAGGATCCTAAGATTGGCCTTTTGATGATTCCATCAGCTCTTGGGATTGTGGGAGTGTATAGGAATGTTTTTAGTTCTATTTTTAGACATGTATTGGACCTTGAGAGGTTTGAGGAAATGAGGGTGTTAAGGGAGATATTTATAGTGGAGGGGAGAGGGGTTCTCTTATTATTTAATCCACAAGATTTTTAATTTCCCTCAAGAACAAAAATTGTGATGATATTATAACCAATAATAGTAAAGAGGGTATGTGAGTTTGATATTTGGGTTCGTATATCACTTGTGATTTTAGGAATAGTTGGATTAAATTATAATGTATTTATATGGTAAATTAATCTATTTTACAATTCAGTAAAAAAATCCTATATTTTAGAAAAATACAAAAAACTCACCCTAACCAAATTTTGACATGTTGAAACAAAGAATGAACTCCATTTTTCTAAAATAAATTTCTATATATTAAAATCTTCACATATATTTAAAATAATAATTTACTTGAAAAATTCAGTTTTTATATTTAAAACGGATTTTATAATGCTTTAAAAATTACAGAAGGTTGTATGAAAATATCTTAAAACCAGGAAAAATAGAATTTTTAATTTATAATCACGGTTTAGGAAAATTCATTATAATTTAAATTTATTAATTATAATTAATTATTTATGACTTAATAAAATACCAATACTTTTACAGTGGTCAAATTGTCACTTATAAGATGCCTAAATTTTAGTTAATAATTCGTGGGTAATGTACTCTTAGTTTTGAAGATTTAATTCTCATAAGGGTCATATTATTCATAAGGTTGTGTTACTTTTCATAAGGGTAGGTTACATAAGGGTTTTTTCTTATTCACCAAAAAATTATGTATGTCCTATCAGACATGAAACATCTTACTGATTGCAATAGTGTTTGTACGATTTTTGAATTTGAATACATAAGTGGAAATTTTATGTTTAATGGTCACATAGTATTTAGTATCATTTCATTGTGTCTCTTAATATGATTATAATTTAAGGAATAAGAAGTTATTTCTGTTGATAAATCTTTGGGTCATTAAAAATACATAATACCCATGTCATATTAGGTCCCTCAGGGGTCTCCCGTCTGATACTACCAATTTCAGCCTCATCTAGAATGGAATTGAAGACATATTATTTTATAGATAAATTTATATTATAATATTGGTAAACTATAATCATCACAAATTAATCCCCATATAATGGTATTCTGATAAGGGATGAGCAAGTTCAATTTCATTTAAGACTGAAATATGGAAGTTAACAAGGTCATTTTGTATATAAATCCTTAACATATCCCAAGTATATTCCATGAACAGACAGATGCATCATTTAATTGAATTGAAACATGATCCCATCAATGAAATTCGACAAATGCAACCTAGTTATCACTCCATGTATACTATAATAACATATTACTATAGGTTTCCATCCTCATAGTTACGCATAGGAACTAGGGTATCACTATGGGCATGGTATAAATTCATATCTGCCAAATATAATCGAAGGAATTCCATATAAGGGACCCAAGTATCTTTTGTGTCATAGATTAAATTTACCTACAAAGTGAGACTATCCATGTTGTTCTATATAAGTATCCATGTATCTCCCCATGTGTGATATTATCCACTTATAATTGATTTAATTCAATATGCATGATAATCCAGTCCAAGGGATTCTATGTCAATTCCATTATATCACCATCAGCATGAAAAGATGATGGTCATTGGATAAGTGAAAAGGTATCACATTTAAAAAAATCATTTAAATTAATTTGGTCATTGTATTATAGGGAAAACATTAAGCATAAGTATGACATAATTCATGGAGAATGGAATAAGGACTCCCTATGAACCTTCCATTTATTTAATTTATGTGTTTTATATAATTCTTTGTAATATATAAATTATAATGGGAAAAGGACACACATTATAGGTGAATAAATTTCATAAGAAAAAATAGATATTTTATATAGTCTAATAACACACCTAAGGGGTTATTCAAATAAAAGTTTTCAATCTCCACTAGTGTTAAGGGGTCTCATGGTTCACGTATTTCATGGACCAAATAACTATTTATGGAAAACAAATTAGGAATAGATGCATCAAATTAATGGAACACAACATAATAATGAAGAATAAGAATGTATATATTTTTAGGGAAAAACACTATGACACATACCAAATAATTGTATAATAATACTCATCTTGTATGTGCCTTTAGTTCTAGATAGAATAAAATAAATTATATAAAAATATAAATTAAAGGAAAATATTTCATATTATCTCACAGTGAATTGGAATTTCATATAGTGAGATAAATGAATAAATGAAGAATGATGAAATATAGGATTACCATTAGATATCCAATATAAAGAGTGATGGTAAAAATGAATATCCTATTATGGAGATACAATATAATTTGTAAGAGGCAAGGTAGGAGTTATCCATGAATAGTTGTTGTTGGAAATAAAGTAAGAGATATGTGGGTTAAATGGTTAGAGGATTGAGGGGTAAAATAAAAATTTCATACAATTTTAATTGGAACACAGTTTGGACACATTATAGAACAAACCATGAACCATTATTTTATAAGTGTAACACACCCTCTCATGGCTTGGAATAGTTTGAAAAAAAATCACAGATCGTGCATGGTCACTATCAATAAACCATACCTCCTTACATGCTTGTATCACGATTATGTGAATCTATAAACTATCTCTCTACAACACACCAAAAATTTAATGTATGTTTTTCGCTTCTATTCTAATCTTATGTAATTTTTAATGTCACAATGATCCTTCCCTATATGTCCACATGGTGGAAAGACATAGATTCTATTAATTATGTGGCCACAATTCGCCCCTACCAATTTCTCCAAATACTAGATCTTTGAGCATTATACATTAATTAGACGATTCTAAACCCTTTATTGGATCTTTCCGAATTCTCAAAAGTATAAAAAAATATTTAGAAATAATTGAAAATGTTTTTTTACCTCATGGAATATAAGTGATATTACATTGATAGATGATTATAGGTCGGTTGATAATATCAAAGATGAATTACATTCCTCAGAATATGATGAAGTATTTATGTAAACAAGTTCAATCCATGCCTAATATAACATTAAATTCAACTTGAGGGATAATATTGTTATATTAAGGAAGCACTTTTTGAGTGGATCCTTGAATACCTTATGAATGTATAATTAAAAATATTTAGTTTTTTTACTTTAATGTTTTCATAATTCAAATTATTTAATTATGATTAATCATGATCCTATCATAATATTTATTAGCAAAAACATGTTTTTAGTCTTACTTATAGTTCTTATCAAGTACTATAAGATTCATGAAGTGTTCACAGGTATAATAAATATGTCATTTCAAACAATATAATATCATTTTAAATATTCTATAATGAACAATTGAAAAAATATATAAATACAATTTAGGGAAGAGTCTAGCACTTACTGTGTCGTAGTAAACTGATCATGTCACCATACCATGTAAAGCTACTAGAAAAAATTGTTTATTAATAGTGTGGGAATAAATTTACTGTATTACCTGACCATGTCACTTGAACGTGTCAATATACCTATTGTGGTATTCAACTGGTCATGTCAACCTACCACATGAACAAAATATATAGACCGTTTGGAACTTAATAGACCGTGTCACCTACCCATTTCATCATACGACCTGAAAAAATATATAGACCATGGAACCTACAATTTAACATACCCTAAAAAAATAAAATTAAATATTTTGAAAAAAAATTGGGCTAGAAAAATCCCAATGAATATATTTCTATTTAATTTCAAATATTAAAATAATTATCCAAATTTGATTAGTTGATATCTAATTATTAATCAATATCTATGAATAGAGAAATTAGATTTAAGTCATTGCATGTTTTGAGCAACAATTAAACAATTTTATTGAATGATTTATATATTTTGTTGTAGTGATAACATGAGATGTAGAAGTCATAATAAGTCCATTTAGATTCTAAGAAAATATAATGAAATTATTTAAATATAATTCAACTAGAGATAAAATTTATTTTTCTATTTTAAATGTATGGATTAATTCTAAATCTCTAAATGTTATGTTTTCTCTAAATTTATGAAATCACCTATCTGAAATTTGGTATATGAATTTCATTTCATAGAAATGGATATATATATATTCACTTATTAATCCCTTACATAAATATTAAACATGAAACTCAATGGTTGATTTTTCTATATTGATTTGTTACTTCTATCAGATATTATAAAATCATGACAGATTCTTTGTTTTATATAACATTTCACTTTTCCTTTTTTGCACATTTATAATGGATATAATTAATTTTTTAATTATTCCATAATTACTTATTAAGTTTTTAATTTTTATGGAATATGAATATTTTTATTATATTATTTATGTGAGTTTTCCCAAGCAGTATTTATGTTTTCTATAATTATTTATTAGTACTATATTAATTATACTAATATTTCATCACGATAAAGAATGAATTAAATATTAAAGATTATCGAAGTTAACCATGTGAGTATGCATTGAATTAAAATTCACCAACAGTTTCTTCCAAATGATATTTATATCATTAGAATTTTTGAAAAACCCTATAGAAATTTTGTAGTGCTAGAAATAACAATTAATATATTAATAGAAAAAAATAAAAAAGAATGATTTGAAGAGAAACAACATGACATTGATTTCAATCAATCTCATTGTATAGTTTTAAGTTGAGTCATAGAGATTTATTGTACTTCTTATTAATGGAGGTAGATTTCTAGATACCTGATATTCACTATTTCAACATATTTTATGGCCTGACCAATACTTGATTCATTATTTATCTTCTTCATCGACAATCATTCAACAGATTGACCTTTTTATAATTTCATTGTGTTATATCTATCTATATTGTATTGCATCACATAGTTTGTATTTCATGGGGTTATAATACCCTAAAAGAGTATATTTTGGTTTGTCTATTCACCTTATATGAATTGTTTTAACCTATACACATAGAAGAATGGGTTCCTCTTAACACCTAAAAATGTAATTAAAAAGACTGCTCCCGTAAGAGTCCATTTTAGCATGTCCCCATAACATATTGGGTTCATCAGGACTCATAATGTATAAGAGGTTATAAATGAGCCAGTCAAATTCAAGGTTGTTCATACACCTAAAAAAATAGTTTAGTTTTTCTCCCATAAAAGTGCAGGTTTCTTATAAATCATAAAATGTGAAGATGTTATAATTAAACGTATAAAAGTATAGGTCGGGACATCTTATGTAAAAAGTTTTTTTTTGTTTTTTGAACTTGTAAAAATCAAGGGAATTGGTTAAATCCTTCAGTTGTTAAAAAAGGAAAATGTATATATTTTTTCACTCTCCTTCAAAAGTAATATATCATATTGGATTTTGTTTCTATCATTTCTAGATAGGGGTAAAAATTAAAGTGTTACCATTTAGATATAAAACATTATAAAAATATATTGTGTTCATATTTTAATTTATAAATTTACTTTTTTCTATAACTTCATATATTCTTTGGTTGTAAATTTTAATATTTTAATCCATCAAGTTCTCCTCAAAACTTTATACTCTGCTGAATTGTTTTAAAGAAATAAAATTCATCTCATTTTTTTCAATTATCATTACCACTCAAGGATATAATAATTGGTAACATGGTATAATATTATAAGGATAATTTTATTGATATTATTTTTATGATACATAATAGTTTTCAATAGAGAAGGACCCTTTGTAGGAAATATAGTTTGTAACTTTCACAGATACCTTTTCAATTAGTATCACGTATTGGTTTTATTTAATATGTATTATTTTTATTTTTACTTTTTATATTAGTTGTGATATGTTTTTCTTATATCCCATAACACGATGAAGGGGAAGATAATTTTTAGTAATGTTTGAATTGAGGAATAAAATTTGTTTCAATATGGAATTAATAGAAAATTTCATTAGTAGTAATAATTCACAATGGATGTTACCTAAGAAAGCTTATATAAAGAGTATTCATATTTTACTTTGGGGTCTTTTGATTAAATCTTATGATTTAACTGAATCATATTCGGTTGATTTTATTGTAGAATATGTTGTAAAATATAATTTTATTTATTAGGTAATAAATATTATTTATTTTCATTTTGTTGGGAATATTTTTTAATATGTTTATATATATAGTACTACTTATAAGAATATAAAAAAACATGATACTACTATATTTGAATAAGGAGAATGCATGGATTTGTTTCTCAAATTATTGAATGTTTGGATAGGTCAAAAAGGATTCTATAACCATGAAATTGGGAATGCGTCATTTTAATAAGAGGGATATCATTCCAGGTAATTAAAATTTGAATTTAGATTATTAAAATTTCATTTTTATAGTCTTTGGAATAGAGAAAATGTTAAACTCAGTTTTATAAAGCTCAAAAATAAATGGAAGTCAAAAATAATAGAAATGAAGTATATAAATTTATAGAGTCATTATGGAAGATCATGAAACAAGTCATAATGTATAAAAGAATAATTTACTATTTAATTTCATGAAAAATATCATATTGTTACATTTTCACCTCTATATTCTTATTTATGTTATATTGGTTCATATTCTAGAAAAAAGTGAAATATGGGTGTGATAAGAATAACTAAATAGATTTATTTTATTTCTGATTATCATGCTTCTATAAAATCTATAGATGATAATCCAAGTATTTATGATCTAAATGAAATGTGTGATTCGTATATAGATTAAATTAAATAAATATATTCTATATATTTATCACTCAATGATAAATATAAAAGGTTTTTTGAAAGGATAATGATTGTATCATATAAATTTAAAAAACAATTGTTGAAGATATTAAGATTTTATCTATTGGAATTGATAAATTGAGTGACATGAATATTGATTTTGATATGTATAATCATAAATATGGAAATCATATGATCATATATTTTCATTCCATGAATAATTTTGATCAATAAATAATAATTAATTTATTGTTGGATGATATGTCCAAATTTTTGGATTAATTAAGGAATCTTAAAAGTGAAAATGAAAATATTAGAAACAAAACCACTTCCTCATATGAAATTATTTATAACTACTTGGATTTTCTACAAAAATAAAATCAATGGCTGAATAATTCTTTATATATGATTAGAAATGAATTTTTTTTCATAAAATGGACAATTTATAGTAAATGTGTTTAAACATTCAATATTTGAAAGAATGAATATTTTAAGATATGTACTGATAAAAATAATTTTTTAGTTCTGTTTTTGTTTACCTATTATTTTTATTAATAATTTTTTAAAATAAAAGTGTATTGGAATTTTTTCAGTTAATTACCCTAAATTTGGATCTTATAATCATTATTGTTGTGATTTTCCTGGGATGTTCACTCATTAGTTTGGTTACAAAAGTTTTTTATGTCTAAATCTAATTTTAATTCCAAAATCTCTATACCATCTATAGCTGGGGTACCTAATGGTGTGGATTCAAATTATAATCATATTTATCCATTTCTTGTACCTAATTCATTTAAAATAAATCCACTCTTTATACCCAAGTAATTTGTAATTTTTATTATTGTGTTAAAAAAACATATCATTATGGTTTTTGGAATGTTGACATGAACAATATAAAACATAGTATATTATTTTGTATAAGGTTGAATAACTAATATCATTTTGTAATGTTTCATGTACTATAATATTTATCTTTCAGTTTGTTTAGTGAATGTTTCTCTTATTATATTTATTATCTTATATAAAACTAATTTGTTTACTATTATTATATGGCTTGTAAATAAGGTATTCTAATTTACATGGATTATATTATCATTTAGAAAATTTAATTTTTTATTACCTTATAACATGTTTAATATATTAAGATGAAATTAATATTTTATTGGAGGAGTTTTCACTAATGGAACTAATATTATGCTCAAACTATATTGATGTATTTATTTTGAAAGGAAGCTATCAGATTTGGGGGAGTGACTCTAGTTCTTAATTTTGAATTCATC
The DNA here is from genome assembly GCA_963277665.1 of Viscum album. Lineage (NCBI taxonomy): Eukaryota > Viridiplantae > Streptophyta > Magnoliopsida > Santalales > Viscaceae > Viscum > Viscum album. Next base: position 1,915,437,091 of record OY728148.1, on the reverse strand, counting down.
TTTGTTATTTTAGTTATTTAATCCTTTTATACAAAATATTTATATGTTTAGGTTTCAAAACAATATATGTTTATTTTTTATTGAATTTTTTAATTAGGAATGTTTTTTTGTTATTCTTGTTGAAATAAGGAAGAAGAAATCAAAGGACGGAGGCATTACTGATTATTCTTTTTAATTTTTTCCCTAATTATAAATTTATTAAGAATCCATTTTATAAATATTTTTATTTTAATTATGAAATATTTCAATGTCAGGAAATCGTTATCATGAATCTATTATGTATAGTTTTAAAATATCATTTATGAATTAAAATATTTTTTCTTTATATGTGTCTTTAGTATTTTATATAAGTTAGAATTTAATTACTATAAAAATTAGTCTCTATATTCATGTTAAGGAATATAAAATTTAGGAGTATCATTTCATTTGAAATTAAAATTGTGTAATTTGATAAATCTATATAATGCATCAATTAAGGGAGAGATAAACATATTTAAAATATGGATTTTTTTAATGAAAACAAGTATTGTTGAGTTATTATATGTTTTTACATACTGTATATGCTAAAAAAATTAAGTATCCTTTAGGGAAATTTTTATTTTCTTATTCCTATGGATATTCATATTTTATATTTATATAAGGATGATTTTGATTATGTTTATATGATAAATGTTTTCATTTTATATTTAAATTTGTTGAAATATAGAATATTTTTTTTCATATTATTAAATTTAATTTTTATAAATATTTGTGTATTATATTATTTGGTTGAGACTTCTCATATGTACTTGATATGGTTTACATAATTTGATAACATTTATATTTCATAAAATGATATTTGATAAAAAATTATAATTATTTTACACAAAATTAATTTAATATTACTCTTTTTGAAAAGTCAATTCTTAATACATGTTCGGAAAATGGATTGTATTTTGTGACTCCTTGTTATATATCTTGAAGTAGTAATTTTTATGAATTTAATGGAATAATTTTTTTAATTTTTTTTTACTATAACGGAATTAATTATAAAAGTATTATTTTTAAAGAGATAATTAGTATACTGCATCTTTATCTTTCATCAAATTTTATAAATGGGGAGATGTTTTCAAAATTATAATTTGTATTTTAATTATTCAAATGGGGGAGAATATTGAGTGGATCCTTGAACCACTTTATGTTTTGATAATTCAAAATTTATATTTTTTTATTAAAAATTATAAATCATTCTAATTTTGTAATGTATCCTCAATCATGATAGTATTATAATATTTATTATTATAAATAAATACTTTTATTAATTTTATAATTGATATAATGTGATACAAGTTTAGTCAAATTTACCTAAGATAAATAAGCCATTTGAGACCATATAATATCATTTTATATATTTTAGAACTAAAATTTGGAAAAGTATAGAATTCAATAATTTGAAAATATTAGGAACCTATTATTCGGGATTCAACTAACCATGTCACCTGCTTCTATCAACCAACCACATAAAAAAATAATATTTTCCATGTGGGAGTCAACTAACTGTATCTCCTAACCATGTCAACCTACCTACCAAGGGAGTCAACTAACCATGTCAGCCTACTACATGAACAAAATGTATTGACCATGTGGATGTCAACTTCCCATGTCAGCCTACTACATAAATAGAATATACCAGCAATGGAACCGACATTGAATGAAATTATATTCAGTATTTTGAATATAACATGGGATACTGAAATTCACATTCTGTTATTATTATTGAAATAAAAATATAATAAAATTAAAAACATTTCATTATAATAAATCATACAATTAATCAATCTTTATAAATATAGATATTAAATTGAAGTCACAAGAGGTTTTCAGTTTGAATTATATAGGTTTTTAAGAATAATTATTCTACAATATTTTGATGATAACATGAGATTTAGCTTTATGATTAAGGATATTATTGGTTCTATAGAAAAATTATGAAATTATATTAATATAATTAAACATCATATAAAACCTATTCTACTATTTTGAATGTACTTTTTATGTAATAAATTTTTTAAGTTGTATTATCTATAAATTATTAGAGTCACTTATGTGAAATTAGTTATGTGGGTTTCCATTTATATATTTTTTATATATTCTCTTTTTAATCCCTTATATAAATATTCTACATGAAACTCATATGTGTATTTTCTTATGGTGATTTGTGATTTTCTATAGGATATTGTAAAATATGGAAATATTCTCTCTTTTACATAAAATGTCACATTTCCATTTTTTTCATGTGAATTATGGATATAATTATTGTTTTAATTTTTCTATATTTATATATTAATTGTTTAGAAGATATTACATTATAATTTACATTTTTTTATTAAATTAGTTTCTCATGGGTTGAAGTTTAACATTGATTCTTGGTAAATCTTGAGTTCTACACTAAATATTGTGGGAATGCGAAAAATTTGTCCCAAAAAAGTTATGGAATATTTAAAGTGGGGAATTATTATTTATTTCTATTATTCATTACAACTATATTAATTATACTATTGGGTTATCATTTTAACCCATGAATTGAAATTTTCAAATTATCGAAGTGCCCCACATGAGTATGCATTGTATCCAGATTAATTAAAATATTACTCCACAAGAGGTTTTTATATTTAGAATTTATAAAGTAGATTCATTGAATTCATAGTGGATAAAATATTCTTTTCAACTTTGTTGGAAAAAGGGAAAAAGTTTACAATGAATTCAATTTTCAAAACTCTTATTTTACTCTTTTATCCCAAATAGTTTTAAACCGAGTCCTAGAAGTTCATCTTTGATCTTCTTACTGTAAGTACACTATTGAATGATTGAGATTAACCATTTAAACATCTTAAATGGATTGGGAACTATGAGATTCATTCAACAGATTCTTTATTAAAAAATCATTAATTGGGTTAATCTATTTTTTTCTTCCATTGCATTTTCACTATCTGGGAAACATTTTCCCACATAGTTCTTCTTGCATGGTGTAATATTACCCCTAAAAGGTATATTTTTTCTTGTTATATCCCCTTTTAATACTTTGTCTAGTTTATCCCATTTTGATATAATGTACCAATTTGTCCATAATATTGTATAGGAACCAACTTTTCGTATAATATTATGGGTTTAGTTTTTTCCCATTTAATATTTGGTTGCACATGAAGCATAACATAGAAGAGGTTAGGACTAAAGCTATGAAAGTGTAGGGTGGTTCTACACCATTTAAATATTGACTTAGGTTTTTCCTCATAAAATATTGTGTTCTTCATAAACTCCAAAAATGTAAGAGGTTAGGATTTAATATGTAAAATTATAGGTTGGTTTTTCTCATATAAATAGTTTCACTATTTTCTAGCTGTAAAAGATAATGTAACTTGGTTATTCATCCATGTGTGAAAAGGAAGATTTAAATATCTTTATCTATCCTTATAAAATGATATAACATGGTGGGTTATATATATCTCAGTTAATGAGAGGGGTTAAGTGTGAAGTATGATCATTAAAAAACAAACAGCTATTAAAATATATTGAGATCATATTTTACTATCCGTATTTTATTTTCCCTCTCATTTAATGTATCAATGTGGTTGAATTATTTAATATTTAATCCATTCACTTGACTCTCATAATTTTATAATATATTAATTTTTTAAAGAAATACTATTCATCCCCATTCATTTCAATCCTCTCTTTGGAACCAAACAACACATTCTTCCGAACATTCATCTGATAAGAATTATAGACATGATATTCAATAATCGTACCATTTATAGTTTTCACTGATAGTTAAACATCAAGTTATTTATGTGGTATGTTTATACCCTTAGTAAATTATTAGTGTATTAAAAAGTAGGTTAATACTTAATAAAATAATACATTATCTGTTCTAGAGTTCATTTTAAGTATACCTTATACCACTTTATTATACACATCGGTAATAATGATTGCATGAGATTCCACTTTATCTCTAGGCCTAAGTGGTTTCTAACAAAGATCATCATAATTAACCTTTATGTATTAATTAGTTATCACATTTCCCATACTCATTTCACTTGACTCAATTGAGTATGAGTGGGGAATTTTGTGGTTATTTATCTCTATCATAAGTTAATTTTTTCTTCCAATCACTTCAATATTCCATATCTTGATGACTATACATTCTACTCTTAAAACAATTACTTTTATACTTTAAAAAATATCCTCCATGTATCCCTCTATATATTGATCATAATAGAAATCTCTTATTCTTCTTTCAATGTGTCTTTAAAATTTCCATCAAATTATATCACTTTTTATTATAAAAAAACATGAGATTGATGAGTAACTCTAATATCAATTTATTATTTAGTAGAAAATGGAATGATTTAATCATAAAAACCATAGTTTCATATGGATAATTCCATTTAGAGGCTTTTTTAATCCACTGAGTAATAATATCACCTTAAATTTAGGATAGATGGCCATACTTGAAGTGTACCACTTAAGCCTTTTATAATTTTTATAAGTGGTACTAATTGATTTTTCTTCCATGTTTATTAACACAAGTAATTATGTCTATATTTCATATAAAAAATACTAGGAAAATACATATTCAAAAATAATATTTTAATACAGCCCACACCACAGTGTTTATTTGTTTATATTGCCTCACGTTCCTGATATTATTCCCCTATATTAACCTTCTAAATGATAACCATCCAACATAAATTCTACATGTTCTAAACACAATAGAATGGAAAATATATTTTCAGTGGTACTGATCAATTAATCAGCAACTTGTAGGTCAACATGAATACTAAAAAAAGGTATTTGTTTTCAAACGATGGACTCAAACTAATTTTCCCCCTATTATTCACATTTTAAAGATCATCATGATTCATAGCATGATAAAACTTTTTAAGGCATAGAAACCTAAATTTTCATTATATATCCCATAACATTTGGATACTCTAATAACAATCATTTAATTTTCCATCACACTAAATATTTTCATAGTTTCTATGGGTTCCATCCATTGAAAAAAACAAAAAAACATAGTGCGAGAAACAAAATTAATATTTAAAAACCATATATTCAAAAAATCAAATATTTTATTTAAAAACATAACATATTATTTTCAATATATGAAACCATATACCTAACTATGGTCATTTATGTTCACCATCAATCTGAATCCTTTATAATGGTTCATAATGTGTATGTGAATTAACCCAATCATATCCCTCTAGAGTGTTGAAGAAGGTGCGTAATATTGTCACAGTCACCATGAAACAAAATTATGGACAATATATACCCAACATAATCATTTCAGGGTTATATTCCCTTGATAAATAAGCTTAAAATAATGTCCACCTATAGTATCCAAAATGGTGTGTTTTTTAGGAATACAAATCTCCCTTATTTATCATAAGATAAAAAAGTTGTCCTACATATATTATTATCCTGAGGGTTATCAATAAGTATTTCTCATCCAAGTTTCTAAAGGTAACTAAAAATTTCCCTAATACTAACTATAGTGTCCCATATATTTTGTATATAGATATTACATCTTAATATATGAATATTTATTACATGAAATTACAATATATGATAGAATCATATAGGTTGAATAAAATTGGTAACCTGGACCCATAATTAAGTGTTTGATAAGACATCTACCTCATCTCACACAAATATATTCGTAACTATAACCCTAGATAGTCATATCATAATTAATACCTTTATTCATAACCTAAGGAAAGGAAACATAATAAATTGTGAGTTTACATTCTAATTTTTTTTAAAAAAGAGAGATATTAATGATCACGTAAGTATAATATGATTATAATGTTATGAGATAATGATAATTATATTTTAAATATATACCTATCCTATCATAGATCAGTTTCTTGAATTGAGTAATAGATCTTGGTTGTTCATATTAAATGAATCAAAATGGATCAAAGAATATGAGCTATAAGTGCATAATATTGGAATTTAACATAACATTATGGAATACACATAAGTATAATAAATAATTCCCATAGTAGTCATGCCAACTACAAAGAATATCTTAGTAGATTAGTTTCAATCCCAAAACAATCATGACTTAACTCAGGTTTCACTCCCAGGATTAGTTGAAAATGTAACATAGTGAACTCAGTTCAATACCCATTTCATTTTTTATTATCTCACGAGAAATATATATTTACTCAATGAATTTGAGGAATATATAATTCTAGTCACACCTATCACATAACAAAAAATATAAATATGGGCTCCATAAGATCGTAAAAATTCTATCATACCATTACCTTTGAAAAAATAAATGGGTTTCTAAAATATTTCATCATTTAACCATTGAATAACCCATAGAAAATAAATGGGTTTTATAAACATCATTTCATCACAATCATAAACTATCCAGATAAAATATAAGGATTATATCATTGGATAATATACTATGAAATGATAAATTAACATCAAAGTATTTTAATATATATAGAAACCTTTATTTAAAAGGTCACTACAAATTTTTGTTAATAAAATAACATTTTACATTGAAATATCTCATTTTAAATATATATTTTTTCAAAATATTAAGGAAAAATATTCTTTGAAAATAATATTAGAAACATGATCATGATTTTTAAAATTATTATGCATTCATGACTTTGGGAAATTTCGTTCTTGTTGTGTAGATAAAAAAATATTCCACTAACATTTTCATCAAAAAATATGAATATAAATTATTGAAAAAATGAAGTTTAATTTTAAATAATTTTTAAAAAATTTAATATTGTTAAAAAAATGAATTTAATCTATAATAACATAATATAAAAATATTCTTGAAAATTTTTCTAGAAAGCATGTGTATGGAAAAAAAATATAATAAGCTAAATAGTAAACAATTATAAATTTTATTGAAAAACATTCCAATAGTATCATGAGTAATTAATGTGATAAAAATAAAATGAAATAATGTTTTCCAAAGAAATAACCTCAGTATAAGAAAATTAATGTGATTTTTTAGAGAAGTGTAATCTAATTTTTGTAACATAAATTCATGTATAAATAACCCTGATTAAAATGGGATTAAAACATAAATCCAGTACCTCAAATATTTTATTGATTCCTATATATTAAAAAAACATGTATAATAAAAAACTAATTATTATAAAAATATTTTAAAACCCAATTTATATATATCATAAAATAAATTATTTACTTATAACATATTATCCCCGTTTTATTGACAATTCTTTTTTAAAATCACATTTATGGGTGATAGATGATTTATTATTTCAAGCATATTTTGGTTTGGTTGTTCTATTCTATGTAAATTTATCATGATTAAATGATCTAATAAAATTTATTCATGACAAAAAATCATTTATATTTAATATATACAATTTAGGATTCATCCATGAAGGATATTGATAGAAAATAAAATTACACTATTTTGTGAAGAAGGCATGTCCTACGTACACATGAACGTTGTTTTAACTTTTCAATAGATTGAATGAATGAAATTTATATAAAATACTTCTTTATAGAATAATTATTATCTCATATATATGACATATATGATATTATATATATACTTATTACAAACTATGTAAATCATAAAATAAAAATGAGTAACATCACTTTCAAGAGGTGGTAGTCCGCATGTACGCACGAGCAATACTATCCTTTCCCAATGGATGTGGAGGGAGATAATGGTTCTAAAATTATCATAATAAAAAATAGGAGTATTAAATATGAAGATTTAATTATTTTATAATTTATATGTTTTATAATAAGAAACAACATTTAAATTACTCATTTAAGAGTTATACCTCATTGTTCAGAATCCTCTTTTTGATTACACCTTAATCCTTGAAAGGGTATTATTTTGGAAAGAAAAAAAGATGTATGAATTTGGGATGGTATATAGGAAGGTATTATATAGTGGTTTTTATGATCTATAATGGTTCTTAAGTGTGTATAAGTGAGGGGGTGGTATCCATTTACATGGAAGGGAATGAACATATATGGAATTACTTAATATATTAAATAATATATGTGTCCTAACAATGTGAAGTGGATCTAATACACCCCATGATTAAATATAAATTTTTATGAGATTTAAAGACACTCTACCAAAATACTTTGGTAATGTTTCGTATAAATGTTAAGCCTTATATTCTAGTTAAACCCATTTTAACCATTTTAACATTAATAGGGATAACATAACCTTTTACCATGATAATGTAATTATAAACTAAAAATAATAGATGAATAGAAAACAGATATTATGATTATAAACTTTGAATCCATACTATCATATTAAATTTAAATATGTGGTATGAATTAAATTTAATATAAGAATACAAAACACATGAAAACTATTTTTAGGAAAATGCCTGAGTTAGGAGTAAAAGTCATTTTACCACTAAATAGTGTACTGAATTTGTTTTCAAAAATAATTTTTTTTAAATAAACAAATTTAAGGTATATATATATTTTTATAGATTCAAAACATAATTTAATAATACAACTAATAAATTATTTGAAAAGGGTAAAAATAGATTTTAATTTCAATAAAATATAACTTATCTTTCATAAAAGTAATGATTGTGTTCTCAAACTGAAAATATTTTTTTCAAAAAATTAATTAAAATTATTAATGATTTCATTGGTCTAAGAATACACAAAAATACGAATAAAGGAATCTATTGTGGTTATATTAATGTTTTACCCCTTGCTTTTAACCTTATTTTACCTATTTTACCATGGTGAAAAATATTTATCATTTCCACTATTCATAGAGAATCAAATTCGGTTTAAAAATTAATACTATATTGTTTATTAGGATTAAAAATATTTATTCCATTTTATTAAATTCAATTAAAATATGTTTTATAGTTTAATTTTAAATAAATAATGTATAATGAGAGAAAAACGGTTTATAGAAATTTTTTTATTATGAGTAAAATATATTTATACCAAAATCAAGAAACAAGTTGATTCTGTTGATTTTTATTGAATTATTAATAATATAGAATATCTGTTTTTATTTTTAAACAAACATAATAAAATAAACTTTCTCAATTCATTAAACTAAAATGAATTTTCTATAAATTTCACCATTTTTAATATTCATAAAAAAATATATATTTTCAAAATATTTTCAAAAATACACTCTAAGATAATTTTTTCATGTTTATTTAAAAAATTATTTTAATTTTTTCAAGTAAATTTTATAATGGGGTCATAAATTAATAATTTATTTTCTCACAAAATTCAATTAAATTTATTTTTGTGTGAAAATGTTGTTTTGAAGCATATAAAATATTTACTAGAAATTAGGTATTAATTATCAACTAGATTAATTTAGGAATAAGTGTTAATTTTTTTTTATAATTTGGCTATTCTGATTCATACCTCCAATATTAATGGATTGGTTATAATGATTTCATTTAAATAATAACAATTTAATAGTATACCATGGTTTTTTTTAAATAAGGATTCTGTATAAAACAAGGTATCAAATAAATTAAATTTATTTTGAAATAAAAATATCATCAAATCATTTTTTATTAAAACAAGTAATTATTTGTTGATTCTTTATGAAAACTTTATACTCATTCATATCCCACATATCTTTTTACATTATATAACATTACTGAATATTTTAATATGTGATACTATATATCATCGAACCTTATCATTTTTTTCAACATGTATTAATGTTTAAACATTTTTAGTTCTTATGTCAGGGAATTTATCTTTTATTCCATGAATATTTTCTTTAGCTAATACAAAATCTATTTTGGAGAGATTTCGGTGAACTGACATTCTCCACATCGTAAAAGTAGTCCCTAGAGAAATCAAACACTTCTTAAAAAATATTTTCTTCAATAATAGAGGCCTCTATTCAATGTGTTAATAAAATACCAAATCATAACCCAACCCTAACTAGGTCCCAATCATCAACTAACCCAAGCCTTCCATCATAGGCTTTGGGAGGAAATAAGAGTAGAAAAGAATATCCTAAATGAGAGGCCTTTCCTTAATGTACCTATATGAACACACCCGACCATAAGAATGCAGAATTGTTGATGAATAATAATAAAGTTCAAATACGTAGAAATTAAAACAAGCATGAAGAACCTATTGGATACACAAGATTATGATAGTGAAAAAATCACAAATTAAAGGGGAAAATGCATTCCCAAGAAGAAAAAATGTCCTAACCTAAAAAAAAACTAGAGAGTAAACTTGTGAGAGAACTTATCTTATAATCTCAAATCTTTGACCGTCGTACGTAGTCCGCACCACCCATTATCCCTAAGAACCTACAAAGTCAATTTCAACCAACCCTTCATATGCATAATACATGACTTGTGTGGGGTAATACCGCATAGGGGTGAGTATATAACTACCCAATATGATTCTCTGAATGTTGAAAGGGTGAGATGTAAGAGACACAATAGGAAATAAAAGATAAAACATGTTGAATCTCAACCCAGGAAATATATAGAGTAACCTCATCCAAGAAAAAGGGGATTAATATAGTTTACAAATGTACTAAAAATAATGTTATTTCTAACCCTATTAGGATAGTAACTTCATCCAACCATGAGAAGTTAAACACGTAAAGTACGTGACATACCTCATGTGTCTTTACAACCAATCGAAAGAGAGTAACCAAATCCAATGGTGTATATATATATATACATATTCTGTTAAAAAATAAGAAAAATGATAGAGTGAGGGGGTATCAATATCACTACCCTTCCAATTAAATAATTCACCAACATTTTCAAAAGTCTAAAAATGATGCCTATCATCTCATGCTTCTATCTAGAAGTAACTATGTGATGGCCCTTTCTTCACCACTATACGTCACAGTCGAGGGGGATAATCTAAAAGTGGAGAAGCCATTCCCTAATGCATCAGTGGTTCCACTATATAAGTATCTATAGTGGACAAGCACACTATTGCGTCAGGGGGGTTCCACGTTGGTGTCATGATGACCCACACCCTATCCAATATGGGGTTCGACATGGTAGAAAAAGGACCTATAACCTTGTCTGTTATGTAGTTTAATTATATTCATTGAGGACCCATGACCTATTTTATATTGTGTAGGTTCCACTCAGTAGATATATTAATTTCAACTTTTTCTATCAAGGGGTTTCCGCTCAATAGGTTGAGGAACTGCATCCTATAAGATGGGGGAACCACACATTATATAGAGGAATCATGCCCAAGATGATTGTGGGTTCCACTATATTGGTCCAGGAAATGAACCATGGTGTAATGGGTGGTTCCAATATGATGTTTTAAGGACCCTTTACTTACGATCTAGGGGTTTTACCTAGTATATATAAGAGTTTCTCCCAAACTGATTGGGGTTCCACTCTATAGGAAGCCTCTATTGATCATGTCTGATCACTACCATCCTAGGGCATCTCCCTATTATGTTTCACACCATTAGAATATGACATAGTTTCCCAAAGTCTAAAACTAAGGTCACCATCATGTTATATGTGGAAAAACACTCATGATCGACTACTCAAGGACCAAATCCAGAGTCCAAATGAAGGTTATAAGAGAGTTTAGAGTTTTATCCAAAGGAACCAACATCTACACAATGTGCAAGGGGACCCAAATGGCATGTGGTTCTACTTTGTTGCCTAAAATTGTCACTATAGGTACATGTCTTGACAAATTTTACAGTATACATGGCATGTAGGGGAACAACATATTGATGAAATGCCACTCAGGTCACACTCATGTGCTTCACCGTGTTCGTGTATCCGTCATGATTCATGGTAGTTCAGTACATAGCCATATGACTTGCCATAAACTCCCATGTGGTGTCCTACCCATTTGTTCTGTCACACCAATCATCCACACGAGGAATCAATACACGATGTTTAGGTGTCCTACATGCCAATCTATCCTTATAAATTGCTAAAAACCTATCTACCACATCATAGGGACTAAAATATTTCAGTTCAACATGGTACATGGTGTGAAGTAATGTTTTTCCTAGATTTTAATATATATATATATAAAAGATTCTAGATATATTAATTATGGAACCATATATCACCTCTAATACAATATATATTTAAGGGGAATCCCATGATTTGTTGATTACGGTCATTGTTTCTAGGAAATTTGATTCTGATTTCATCATCACGATCTTTAAAATATTGGTACGCCTTCTGTCATTCTCAAATATTTGTTTTGGACTAAAAATAAATAAAACAATCACCCACACAAAGTAACACCACTATTTATATCTATAATTAATCGATCCTTCCCTTATACGTGAATATTCTAGGAATTTGGGGGTTAAATTGGGCTTGATACCTCTTGGGTAGGAAAAACCAGGACTATGGGGTCCAATTGGAGAAGAACACAAAGTAATTGTTAGAGGGAAAAATAAAAAAATGTTTCTCGATGGTTTCCACACATTATTGGTCACCTATAAAGAACACGAAATATTTTGGCTCAAAAAAAATTTCATTAATCAATTTAATTAGTATATATGATCTTGTTTGGAATAAAAATTTTGCATAGATCATAACCATAATGATTCTGGTGAATCAATTTAATTAAAAAATATGTAATCGTTTTTTTATGATTACTACTATGATATTGGATATTTATTTATTAAATAATGAATTTTAAAATGATTGGAAGAATTCATTATTGTAGATTCATTAGAATATGCTATGATCAATAGTTTCATCATCATCGTATGTGATTCACCAATTGAAGGTGGGAAATAAAGATCACGATGGTCCCTGTGTTATGATTCTAAGAATAGGAAATTTTCTATAGTGGTATCATTATATGAGACTGAATTAGTTAAATAATTTAATTTAATTTAATTAATTAACCCATAGAACACACTAACATTGTGTTTTATATCTAAATGCCCCACACTATACAATTTTATATCATGCCTAGGAAAAAAATGGACTCTACGATGGTCTTAGATTCCTGGTCTAAGATTCCATTTCAGTTTTATCCCATTTTATTTTATAAACAATGTTTGTGTAATATAAAATATATTTAATTTTTTCATAAAATTAATTTCTGCCACACCAGCCCTTGGAATCACATTTCGTCTAAGATACTGTATGTTGAAATATATTTCGAAATATATTAAAGTATTTGAAGTAAAAAAACTAGACTCTAATTCAGTTCCTCCTTCAATATTTTCATCATTGAAAAGAAAAAACTAAACAGAAATGTTGGGAAACTAATTCTGCATATGTCTCTACATCTCATAGATCTCTCCTTCACATTCTCTTGCTACGACAACACACGAACCTACGGCATGTTCCTTCTAAGTAGGGTCCTCTCCCATGGATACTCGATCTCAATAAGGTTACTCACAAAGTTGGGTACATCAACTATTTATAGCTCACCCTAGTCCATGACATTCATATAATCATTCACATAGTTCATCATCTACAAGACATAGAAGATATTGTGCACCCGCACAAGATGTGGGAGTATGGTGAGGTTGTAAGAATCCTTTCCAAACCCCTCCACGACATCTATTTGGCCCAATGAACCTCTAGGATAGATTTATTCACCCTCAAAACCTATAAAATCCTCATCATTGGGAGACTCTTAGGAGATTTTGGTCCCCCATATCAAACTGCAGAGGAATACAATGGCAATCTGTATATGATTTATTCCTACTTTTAGTTATCCTCCTCCTATCAAGGTGACCTAGACATTCTATTTCATCACCTACACCAACTCTATACCAAAAATATATATCTCCCCAACATCTTCCCAATATAAGGTTAAACCAGAACGGTCTCCTATATTGGACCTCTAAATGATTCATGTGTATGGTAAAGTGGTATTTGTCATTTTGTGCAAAAACTACCAAGGTAAATTGATCCACCCAGCACTAGCAGAAGTCAATCTCAGAATACATCAAAATATCCTCTAACAACTAGATCATGTGATTAGTCTTCCCTTCAGTATGAGAGTGAAATTATTTAAAAATACCTTTCTTGTTCCATAGATTAGGCTTCATGTATCTCCAAAAATTTTATAGAAACCATGTATCACGATCAGAGACAATCGTTGAGGTCACCCCATGGAGACGAACATTCTCCCATACATACAACTTCCCCAAACACTCCACAAAACTCTAGTCCCTTATAGAAAAGAAGTGAGTTGACTTCACAAGTTGGTGAAAAATCACATAGATAGAATAATTAAATGTCATTTTCTATGGATGCCATTTCATAAATTCTATAGATATGCCACCAAACTTCAACTATGAGGTATTATGTGGCTACAACAAACCAACCGAAACCTAGTTCTCATTCTTCACCTACTGACAAGCGATGTATCGGGAGAAGAGGTTAGAAACACTCTGTCTCATTTCAAACCAACAAAACTACTTCAAAATGTATCTTTACATACTATCCACACCTATATGTATATCTAGAGGAGAATTGTGGAACTCTTACATCACCTCCACCACATCTTGATTGGGACCACCATTCGCCCCCTAGAAAGGATTATGTTATTCCCTCCATCAAAATATATATCTAGTGAGTCTCATGTGGATATCTAGTTATGATGCCTATAAAATTCGACGTCTCCTAGATGGAACACACTCACATGCTCTAGAAGAAAAGATGTCAATATCATCGACTAAAGAAAATCTGTAACCTCCTGCTCCACCAGGTCCAACTATAATGAAGACAACTCCTCAGAAACCTCATGAACAAAGGTAGCATGTGACTTCATGTTATGGGTATCTGCTACTCAATCATCTTGACCTAAAGAATAGACTATATCAAAGTTATAATCGTATAGGAACTCCAACCAACACCACAGTATCAAGTTCAAGTCTCTCTATATGAATGAATACCACAGACTCTGGTGGTATAATTAAACCATGAAGTTATATCCCATAAAATAGTTCCTCCACATCTTTAGGGTGAATACATCCCCTAGTATCTCAAGGTATTGATTCTGATAGTTATACTCATGGGGTATCAACTGCCTCGACCTATTTTTCTTAACTTCCTACCACTACATCAGCACAGAACAGATCCTATCTCTTGATGAATCTCCATAAAATATGTACTCTAGTCCCTCATATAGTAGTATCTACACAAGATAATGTTTCAACCACATCCTAAACTCCTTAAAGTCTCTCAATAACTACTCATTCTAGGTAAAAGGATACCCTTTTGTGTCATGGTGGTCAATGTGACAGTAATCCATTAGAATTATTCAACAATCCATATATATTATAATTCTATGCCACGAAAACTCATCACCTATAACATTTTCTTGGTTGGATCCCAAGAAACCTCTAAATAAATTTATATAGGTCTATAAATAATCCATGTAAATAAATGACATGGCCCATTAATTTAACATCGTGTATCCCGAATTGTCACTTCAAGAGCATACCATAAAGATGGTGGTCCCAATGAAATTCTAAGACCATTATCAACCAGTTTTCATGCCCTTCCTCTAATG
Source organism: Viscum album (assembly GCA_963277665.1). Taxonomy (NCBI): domain Eukaryota; kingdom Viridiplantae; phylum Streptophyta; class Magnoliopsida; order Santalales; family Viscaceae; genus Viscum; species Viscum album. The sequence goes on along the minus strand of OY728148.1, from coordinate 1,915,421,557 downwards.
ATGTATATATAAGTATGCCACTAATGTAGACAACCACACATTGGTCCATATACAGCTAGAAAACCTAGTTCATCAAACCGACAAACTTGGTAGGGGAATTCAGCAAACCAAATGGAATAACTATGAACTCATAGTTCTCATAGTAATAATGGAATGCCAGACTTGGGATATTAGCCTCATGAACCCTCAAATGGTGGTCATTAGACCAAAGATCTATCTTTGATACCCATACCATGAATCGTAACGGGTCAAAAATATCATCAATCTTCATCAATGGGTATTTTTTATTTATTGTGTTGGGGTTCAGAAGATTATAATCTATTCAAAGATGAAAATTACATCTAGTTTTATCACCAAGAACACTAGGGCTATTCATGGTGACACACATGTTTTGATGAAAAACTTCTCTCAATATTCCTCCAACATTTACAAAATCTTTGGGAGCTCAATAGGTTTAATATGACATAAAACAAGTGATATAAGAGAATTCCAAGAATGAATTTCCATAAAAAACTATATCTCCTACGTCATAGGTAGTCCCAGAATGACCTTGGGGAATACATCCATAAAATCATCCACAACTAATAGAATAAAAATTCCTAAAGATCCTTCTTCACAGAGGGATATACTCTCTAACTAATGGGTGATAGGTTGCAGCCTCCTTCTCATGGAACCCACTTATCTCGCCTTGATATTTATCTTTCCCATGAAGGTGAATCCCATCCCATCAGTGGAAAGGAATTTCACTCATCTCTAGTGTTAGACAATCTGGGTTCAGACCCTACAGAACATATCCATGAATAAGATGATGTCAAAGGATTACTTTATGATGACCAGAAGGTCCCACATGAACCTCTCCCACCAAGTGATAGGTCACACTACCAGTAGATTAGAGATACATAAGAAGGGTTCCCAATTGGAAACTCAAGATGAAGTTGATGGGATAACGCCTCAAATAGGTGATACATCTCTCACACTAATGTATATATATGAAAAAACTGATAGAACATATGTCCACTAAAACATAATAAGTTGTAGAAAATAATATAATATATCTAATAATTTCTTATATAGTAGGGCCATAAGATATCAGTGCTTGTAGCTATCTGCGACCCCAACCGCCAACTCCCTATGCCTGACATGGGCGGCATAATTCATGTGGTGATAGGATATCAGAGCGTCACCCACCACCCATATCTCTTCCAAATCCACTATTATATTTTCCCCCAGGGGACTACCCCACTCTCTCTTATAAGATCCATGATCATAGAGCTAGCTCTCTAATGGTGTTTTGTCAGATACCTACATGTGGTCATCAACACTTTTGGTTAGGAAGCCACATGACAGGTGTCCTTTAATGTCACAATCACGACCCCAACCCTCTAAAATCTTCCCTATACATCTTCCCTTAATCAGAAGAAATTCCAATGTATGGTCATGTAGAGATCCGTGTTCCCTAGTCATATCCACTAATTCTTGCTATATACAATAGATGAATCATCCCCCTTACTTCCACTATCAACTCCAGTTTCCTAGTACTTATATGATAGGAATATCTCTATCACCAAATCCTTCTCTAACATTATAACATATGTGGTGATGAAAATTTGAACCAAGATAACATATATCTCTCTGCCGAGTACCTACACAAAATACATTGCTTAGAATTATCCATCATCGATATTATTGAGGGAGTTCCAAGTAAGGTCGGTAATCCTAGATTCATATTCATAAACTAACATCCCTCCCTATTACAGCATCAAAATATCCTAAACTAGAACAAATTACAAACATGATGTAAAATACTTCTCATGATATAGCTGGTGGATGTCAGACCATGACAGTGTCAACTCATCATTATTTTTATAGCAAGACTGCACCACTTCCCAGATGTTCCATGGAAAATGTTAGCTAGAAATAAAACTGTCTTATTCATCAGTGTCTAAATAGGTTTTATGATATAGACCAAAAACTCTAGCCAATACACTTTTGCCTTTGGATTTGAATCACCATGGAACCACATAGTCCTCTAATGTAGGAACTCAAAAGGATTACTGAGCATGTGCACATCTGGATTCTATTATGTGGTGATTATTTTTTGGTCAATATGTAGAGGATACGATACCTTCACACCATAAAAAAACGATTTATATATTTTTTCTAAAATTTAGGCCACATCACTCCTCTAATCATCTTCATAGTCTGTAACTATTATCTTAGATGGATGTCGTCATAGAGGAATCCAAAAATATTAATCAAGATATTTCATATTCAGATGCGAATATATATATATAATGGGGATCTGACTTAATGTTTAAATTCAAAACACAATCCTATATAATGCAAGTACCATTGACCACAATGACCAATAAATCGATATTCCAATTTGATAAGAATGTAGTCATGGTCTAGATGAATGGATAAGTCATTTTCCCACACCATCACAAGTTTCCATAGCTTGATATCTGCACAAATAAGACTTTGATATTTTTTCCCTAATACCATCCAAATCCTCATAAGGGGATTAATCTAAACAACACCCCAAGGAATGAACTACTATAATACCAATATTTCATGACCCAACCCTAACCAGGGATCGTGCTAAAACTACCCCAAGCCTCCCATCATAGTCTTGGGGGCCAGTACAAGCATTGAAATTTATATCCAAAATAAGAGTCATTTTCTTAATGTACCAATATTCACACACTCGACCATATCAATATATAATTAAAGTGAAATAATAAAAAATTATAATTACTATAATATAAACCATGTGATTAAAACCTCAAAGGTGTATCAAAGTACAACAGTGAAACCTAAAAATTGAATGGGAAGAATACACACCCAACCATACAGATGTACCAACCTAACAGAACTAAAAAGTAAACTATTTAGAGGTCCCAACTCCTAATCTCCAAGCTACGACCACCATAAACCATCCAAATTACCCATTCTCTCTTAGATCCTCTGAATTCACCACTGAATTTTCCTTCATCATTATAAGACACAACACCTGTGTGAAAATCCCATATAGTGGTGTGTATATACATACCCATTAGGATGCCATGAATTCTAAAAGGGGGAGCAGTAAGTGACACAATAGGAATAGAAATACTATAGATTGAAAACATGATGTGTATCATCCCATCCAAGAGAACAATTAACCTCATCCCATTATAAGAGGCTCAAAATGGTGTGTAGATAGACTACACATTGATTATTTTCCACCCATAAAAGGATATTAACCTCATACATCCATGATAAGATAAACATGGAAAGAAAGTGGTATGCCTTGTGCATCCTCATAACCTATGGCAAGAGAGCAGCCCAATTTAAATTTAAGGATATATATATATATATATATATATGATCATAAAAAATAATCCCATATGAGGGATTAAGGGGGTATCCATATCATAGCCAAGTAAAAGACTAGCCAAAAGTTCCAAAAGAATAACAATGATGTCCAAAATATCATGCGTCTACCAAGAGATAATTGTTTGAATACCCAAACCTCTCATGTATACCTCATATAAGAGGGGGAAATAATATATAAGTAGAGGACCTGTACCCTAGTGCATAAAGGGAGTTTCAATATATAAGTATCCATAATGGATCCATGCCCTGATGCATCAGGGGGTTCCACTCTAGTGTCATGAGGACCTGCACCCTATCTCATAGGGGGTTCCATAAGGTAGATATGGGTAATGTTTCCTTATATGCCATGTGGGTTCTACTCTAGTCATATAAGACTTGTTATCTTTCCAATATGAGGGGGGGTCCACTCAGTGGGTAGATAACACACACCCTGGTCAATTGGGGGTTCAAATCTATTTTTCGATGACCCATGTCATCTTTAGTAGGGGTTTCACTTAGAATGTAAAGGAATCACACCAAAGATGATAGGGGGTTCCACTATAAAGGTTAGGGACCCTTGACCTTGTGCAACAGGGGGTCAACTGTGATGTCTCAAGGACTCATGCCCTGTCTTCTTCTAATAGGTAGATAGGGGACTCATACCCAAACTGATGTGGGGTCCGATTCTATAGGAATTCTATTGTGATACTTCATGATCTATGCTATTGTCCGTTGTTGCCTCAAAAATAATAAAACCTGAAACATCTCACATAATATCCCAAAATTCACAACCAATTGAACCATCACATTTTACATGGAAAATTAATACTGATATGCAATTTGTGGCCCAAAATATGAATTCAAACTAAGGAGGTATAAGATCTAGATGTTCTCTCCAAAGGAACCAAGTTGTACATGACATGCGAGGGGACAGACCTAGTGTACTTTCTCGCACCATCACCTAGTTTTTTCCCTGTAGTTACATGGATCTCCAACTGTGTAGGTATACACAGTGTGTAAGGAGGACAACAAAGTTTTCCCATTCCACTCAGGATCCTGCCCATGTGTTTTTTCATGTTTGGGTATCAATCAATTGTATGTGTACTTTGGTGAATTATTGTATTTCATGCCATAGACTCCTACATGGAATCCTACCCCAGTGATCCTCCATAGGGATTGTCTATTAATTAAAGCAACACATGAAACCTATAATGGATACAATCCATTCTATCACAATAAATCTCCAAAACCCTATCCACAACAGCATATGGGCCACACGCCATGTTTTGCTCCTGGTTCATGGACTATAGTATTTTTTAATTATTCTCATATATGTATTTGTGATTCCAAATCCATCCTCCAGTGAATTGAATCTCACCTCCACACAACCCAAAATCAAATGGAGAGACCTTTATTTGCTTATTTCTATTTTCATTTCCTAGAAACCGTATTACGATTTTATCTTCATGATCCTTCTTCATTCCATACACCTCTAATTAGTCTCGAATCATCCTATCAGAAAACAAATTCCACATAAATATCACCCATAACACCAAATGTCTCTTTTTATACCCATTATTCATTAAATTATCCCTCAAACATGATAATTCCATGAATCTGGTGGTCCAATCAGGATTGGTACGACCCAGAATGGTCAAACTGGGGCCACGGGTTCTGATCGGTGAAGAATGCAAAGACATTTTTGGATGGAAGCACAAAAACAAAGTTATTTTCTATAGTTTCCTAGTGTTATTGGATAAATATTAAAAACCCTAAAAATCATAAGTTAGAAAATAGTTCAATAATCAATTTAAATTGTATATTTGACCATTCTAAGGATCAGTAATTTGTGTAGATTATAAAAAATATGATTTTTATCAATCAATTTAATCAAAAAGGTGAAATACATAGTTTGATGGGTCATGCATATATAATTGATCATTCATTGTTGAATAATGTATTTTCCAATGAATTTAAGGATTCATTTCATTCACTTCACTCTAATGTGCTCTGATCCAGATTTTTATCATCGTTAGATGTGGATCACTAATATAATGAGGAAAAAGATAGTCTTATCACTTGTAATGTAATGAGGCTAACCCTAGGAAAATATCCATAGTGGTATTGATATAGGATTCATATTATGTTAAAAAAATTATATTAAGTAAAATAATTTAACTAATTATGAAACTGAATGCAAGGCCAACATGGGAGATATCCAAACATCCCACACTGAACCAATTTAGGTTACACATAGGATAAAAAACATGTTCCAGACTCAACCGTGGACTCAAGTTTCTAATGAGAGATTTAGTTTAACAGATATACCATTTTATTTATGGAACTACATTGGAATAATATAATTTTTTTTAATATTTTTATAAAATAATTTGTGAGCACACCGGGCCCTAGAATCGTACGTCGTCAGAGCGTATGTCTCTTAAAATTTATATAGAAATATGTTAATGTATTAAAAATAAAAAAATGGGTCTTCACATACCCTCATGTAAAATTATAAAATATACCTAAAACATAATAATATGTGTACACATATCCTTATTTTTAAAACAAATTAAACATTTAAATAATCCATTATATAAATAAAATTGGTTATAAAATATATTTTTGGTTGAAAATTTATATTGAAAACATAACTATCAAGATTTATTAGTGAATTTAGACCCATCACTTTACATTAAATGGATTTTAAAAAATATCCCATTGGGATAATATTCTGTCTAGTATTCAATATAATGAAACTTGTAGTAGTTGTTTCATTAGTATAGGTTCTCTCAAGACCTCCCTTCTGTTGGGAGAATAAATCCTAGTTTTCATTGTATCAATAAATGAAATATATCATTCTATTTTTCTTATTTATTGGTGATGGTATTTTACTCATCATCTTATTTTCCACATTGATGTGATTATGGCCTCTCAGTCTTTACCTTCATCACTGGATACCTGACATCATTATTTCATGCATCAATTTATATTTAACATAGTTTGAGCATCTTATTACCCCAACCTCATCTCTTTCTAGATAATAGATCATGATAGAATACACTTCTATTATGGTCTAATAGAGTATGAGGTGTCTTTTGAATGAGTTTTTAATGTGAATCAAGGTTCAAATACACCATTTTTGGGGTTTTTGTGGGGATGGGGATTTTTACAGTTTAATATTGTTCAATAAATATTCTTAATCATCCTCTACATCTCTATTTCTGCCTTTCCAACTATGTAAGACTCTAGTTTGTTTTTTGTATGCTAGTATTCATGATGGTTTTTGTTTGTGATTGCGGTATAAATGAAAGATACAAAAAGTATGAATCTTACTTTTTTACTTTTTTATCTTATCTGGTTCATTATGGTTTCCCTTATTTTTCACATGGTGATGGTTTAATTCTTATTTTCTCATGTTAGTGATTTATTTTTCCTATTTATATTTTTATGTCCAATACAGTGATGTTTTACTTATGAAAGGTGGTGATAATATTTTTTTGTGGATACATTGAAAATGGTTGTTCTGAGTCCCATCATCTCTAAAATATAATCAATTTTTATACATTTTTACTCATTTCTATATTAGTCTAGTGTGATGGTTTATAAGTAATCATTGAGATGTTTTGTTCGAGTGTTTTATGGGTTTAAAGTGGCATGTCCAGTGTAGGATCCATTCCTTTATTATATTGATGATCTTTAATTGATGATGGTGGAGACTATGCGATCATAGTTGGAGGTGGTTTTATCTATTATTCAATGAGTTTTGATGGCTTCACTCTAGTTTGGATCGTAATAAAATGATGGTTTGGTTTATATAATTTCAGGTGTCAATGAAAAAGACTGTGTAATAGACTGTGTGGATCATAGAAGATCCTATAGATCAATTCATGGTTGGCCATAAAAAATTCCTATAATTTTTTATTTTGATATTTGAACTTGGATTCATACAATTTTGGGATAAGGAGATGCACTTTTTTTATAGTTTTGGTTCTATATTTTGATTTTTTGGGTGTTGAACTATTGAATGTTTATTAGTGGCATTTGATTGGATTAGTTTTTCTTTTGATCGTATTTTATTCTATTTTTCATATTTTTAAGAGGTTCCCACTCAACCTCAAATTGGTTTTGTTGCAAAATACAATATAAAAATAATTTCTACAGTATCATTGATTTCATATAAACATCACAATCATAATATTTCATACCTAAAATACAAATATTATAAATTATTAAAAAGTTTTTCCTTTTAAATAATAAAATTGAGCTAAAAGATTACAATGTAGTCACTATCAAAAAATAATTTTTTCTCTTTTTTATAATGTAGGGAAAGGTGGATGAATGTTTTTCATTATTCTCTTAGGAAAATAAACAAAATTTATAATTTCATACAAATAAAAATATGTCTAATAATGTATTTAAGCCATTATTAATCATTCCTTTAATATATAACAATGTTCCAATAAACTTTTAATAGATATTATTCTTATAATGTGTCACAATAATGATTTTTAGGGTATTCCACATAATATATTTATACATCATGTATATTTTTTGGGAAAAGTTTTGAATTACTAACATAATACACCATGAACTTTTTTTTCTATAACTGAATTGAAATGGACTAATTATATCTATACATAGTCCATGTCTGAGATTTAAATCTTCATTTCCAATTATAGAAACTAATTTATTAGTCCAATTCCATTTTTTTGGATAACTAAATGATGTAATTTTACATCTTATACTCTCTTATCTATATGATATATTTACCTTAATTCAATATTTTAATTTGAAAATAAACTTTTAAATGAGTAATTGTAAAGACCTGGAAAATTTAGTGTAATTTTTTAATTATTTGGGATCATTATGAGTCTTCAAAAATTGAGGTCATGTGATTCCAAGCCTTGTGTGCCCGGAATAGATTTTTGATCACTTTTAAGGGACGTTCAACAAACACATGAGTGACATTTTCTATCGTTTGGATCTATGCACGAATTAAAAATATGAGGAAATCGTTGAATCCATAGTGCTAAAATTCTCTTAAGGGAGGCTTCACTGAGACTCTATTTGGTCAGGAGAGAAAGTTTGTTTTTGGGATTTTAAGGAGGACTAAAATAACATGTAATTGTAATTTTATATTCTTTTTCTCCAACAGATAAGAGGTGGGGACATGGCTGGTGGCTTTTCAATCCATTTAACGGCAATACTCATCAATTGTGTAACTCCACCATTTTGAATTAACAGAGGTTCATTTATTCATTTAATGAACCTCATTAATTCCTTAATGTGTTACTCACCTTTCCCCCCTCCTATTTAAATGGATCTCAAGGTGAGGGTTTGGAATGACTTCTTCAAGTGTGGAAAATATGGAAACATCTTGCAGCCATATCCACCCAGAGGATGAGACCAGATTCAGTGAGCGATGACGAGTTCCACAGAATTACAAACTGATGAGAACGACGAAGGTGGTTCCGTCGATCGTCGTCATCGGACGTCCCATCCAGGTAGTGGTTTTTCTTTTTGAGATTGTAAAATTCCACTTTCCTCAATCTTGATTTATATGAAGTAGGAGGATCAATATACTAATGGGTTGATATGTGGAATGTTCTTCAGACAGATGAGATTGATGCGGGGTTACATATCGGGAGTTATTTCTAAATTTCCTATTTGTTGTTAACACCAATTATTAAAATGATAACGTGGAGGTTGTGGTCCAATCCGAACAAGGCTACGACCCTCTGCCGATATTGTTGTTATTGTATTCCCATGCATGGCTGGGAAATGTGACGACAAGGCAGAGACACAGGTCATGAAGTGGAATCGGTGACTTGAGAGGCTCATAGGTGTAGACGGCACCGTGAACAGACCACCGAGCACATCTGGTGGCCCGTGGAAAGAACAACTAGCACGCCATGCTGGTGGCAGCTGATGGTGGCTGGAGGAGACCCATGGAAACTGGCCATAGGCGGTGGGAAAGAGGTGCACCGTAGCGCAAATCGGGGTCTATAGGGGTTCAGTTTGATCAGGCCTTGCAAGAAAAGGCAGCGCCAGAAGGTGCTGCCAGTGGCGGTATCCACGACTAGTGGGATGTCATAGGAGGGGGTAAGATGGCCCCGCACCACACCGTGTTAGCTAGTGACCGATTGGCCACCTGGAAAACAGTTTCATGTAGTGCGATGTGGCCCATTGGCTAGAAGAAACGACCTCACATCCACGAGGCCAGCGGGAGATGTGGTCTTCCTTCAGGCGGACTGAGCAGGATGCAGGTCGGCCGAATGAGCTGGACCCGCGGCCTAGCAGACCAGGGCGGGTGGCCATAGCCCCACATGATCGGTTAGGCCCACCGCGATCTGCACCCATGAATGAGCCATGCTAGCTCTGATAGGCCTGATCTTGTGAACTGGGCCAACCCTTAACAGGGTGGACCTGGGAGGGGTCAGGTAGACCCCGGGACCTGTTGTGTCAGGTTGGCCGGACCAAGAAGGACCGGACCCAGACCCAACTGGCCCCTAAATAAAGAAACGCTTGTAATTGATGAATCGAGTGTCCAATTGACACGTCGTCAGTGGCATATGGACCCCTTCTTAGGAAGCGGTCCCTTTGGTATATTCTGGCTGGCCTGACCGAGCCGGGCTGGACCGAGGTCCGACGAACCCCATTTCACGGAAAGGGGTGTAACTAAAAGACCGAGTGTCTGATCAATGTTCCATCTATGTAATAAGTACCTTTTTGATAAGGCGGTCCATTAGTGAAACTCTATGTGAGTTTTGCGGGAGTTTGACATGCGACCTAGGTTGGATCATTCTTGAATCCAACCTGGCCCTTTTTACAGAAGTGCCCATATCTCATAGACTGTGCATCCAATCGAAGCGTCGTCTATCATGTTGGGACAACTATGACGGGGAAGTCCCTTGGGTATGAATTTTTTGGAACATCGTATATGTTTAAATATGATTCACTGATTGAGGAGAGGAATATTATGGATATTATGCATGTTACATGAAGGAATCCCATGGATGGTTGTGACATGATGAAGAAGAGTAACCAATACTGGTCAGTATCAGAAACTACATAGTGGGATGATCTAGCTGTACAAATAATCATCCCTACCTCTATACCAGTGACCAATACGCGTTAGCACCAGCGACCAATACGGGTCTGCACAAGCGACCAAAATGGGGTAGCATCAGCGAACATGATGTTATTAATATTTTCATGACTTATTAAATACTCCCTTCACTGATTTTATATGAAATGTGCATAATTTATGTGAAATATTAATGTTTTAATACTAAGTATAATTTTTGTTCATTTTTAGAAGTAGTCCAATTGAGTCAGTTTACTATTTTATTTATAACTATCACAATACTGATCCATATTGTGTGGTTCCTATTTTTTAGGATTCCAAATTCAATTAACTACATTTCCATAGAAGGAACTATTGGCCAATTTGGCCATTTGTATTGTCATATGGACCACCCAGGAAGACTCAAGAAAATTGTGAACAAACTGGTCCATCCATTATGATTGAGTTACTGGTCTCACTCCCAAAGCCCATATTTTGTGAAATTCCACCATGTTTTCATGATTATTCATAAAAATCATGGGTAGAAATTTCCGGGCCCAACTCTAAGAACAAGGGGCCCAAATGAAGCTTCAAAACTCAACCCACATTTTTGGCCGGGAATTAAAATTATTACAATGTTGATGACATGGATCCTGATCTAGATAAAACATTGAGTTGATCTTTTTCAGTGTGAAATAGAAGATATATATGGACGAAGTTGTCTAAGACATCATTTGGTTTTGAATGAATCTTCCAATTCGAAACCCCATTCACATTTTGGACTTCAAAAAGACTGGATTGAAATAGATAGATTAAACTTATTTAATCAGACAACCATAACTTTGGCTAAATGGGTCCAAATTCCTCCCAATTTTGAGAGTAGTCGGACAACATGATTATCTACAACTTTGAATAAGGGGATATCTCTATATTCATCTGTCTATTTGTTCAAATAATTGAGGCAAGTAGAGGGACAGATTGGGAATGCAAACAGTCCCCTTCCTTGGGCTATAAATACATTCCCCTCTACTCCTTCAAAGGTGTTGGCATTTCAGAAGATAGGAGCATTAATTGGCATGAACAAAGCCTTGTAAAAGTATTGGGAGGACCTTACATACTCATGTTTTCACTTTAGAGACCTTTCCTCCTCTCATCATTTTCATTTAAATTTGCTTTCTTCATTTTTGTAATCTTTTAAGTCTCTTTCTTTGTAATTTTGTTTTAATGCAATTTTCTTCTTCAATATCTCTTATTCTCATCCACCTTATATAGTTTAGTATTAATGTTCCTAAAATAGTTTAAATACATTTGAATCCACTCCCCTTATTTTACATCCTCATTCAATCAAAATTCTATTTTTAATTATCATTATCGTTTGTGTTTGTGTTCGATGCACCACTCTTTTCTTATCCCTTTCTTTTTCATAACTTCTTAATTTATCATCACAATCATTATAACCAGATTGTTAAAAAACCAAATGGATGAGTGAATCTCTCATTGGCTTTAGTTATAATTTAGGTATGTTAATTGATTGAGATCTTTTTCTCGATGAATATTCATTGAATTAACATTGTGTATGTTGGACTTAACATGTCATAGATTAATGACTTTTTATGTTTATCATGTGGTTTCCATGGATTATTGGAACCATAAATACACCACCATTAATAATCTTTGATTGATATTATAACATGAAGTTATATTAAGGCTTGGATTAAATCCTTAACACTTTGGAATTGTAATCAATGTCATCTTGTGACATGGGTGTTAATTTATTGCAATATAAAGAAAAGCTCTAGGATATCACAAGATTAATTACCTAATTATGAACTCACCCCAATAATTATCAATTTTTTAAATAAAACATCATCCATAAATTATTTCATAAGCTCTGCAAAAAAACACCCCAATCAGAATACAATCAACTAAAAAATACTATTACAAAGTATCATTGCCGAGGATTCGACCCGAGTGCTACTATACACATTAACAGAGCACTAGAACCTTGACCAGTCGATCGGCAGAAATCAGCCGTGTGTTTCAAATGGCTCTATTTACAGGGATGGTTCTTTAAGTAGTATTTAGTTTCTGGTTATTGTAAAAAAACAAAATTTAAAAAAGTTGAAATAAACACAAAGAAAAACCCATCTCCTCATAAAAATCATAAAATAAAAAAATACAAATAAAAAAACATCTTCCTCTTTCTTCCAAAATCTCTCTGAATTCTCCATAGCCTTTAAAACAATCCCTCAGATTTGTTTGACCCTAAAATTGAGCGAACATTTTTTCAACTTAGGAAGATCATTAGAGTTAATAAAATAATTCAAGAAACCATCCTTGTCCAACCAATTAAATTAGATATGGCCAATCCTAGGAAACAAACACTAAAAGAAATTGGTACCCCTGATATGAATTACCAAACTCTTGGTATTAAATATCTAAACATAGAAGATGACTTCGAACTCAAATCTATTTTGATTCATTTTCTCCCTCATTTATAGGGGTATCCGGTGAGGATCCACATCCCCACTTTAAATAGTTCCAAGTAGTGTTCTCTACCATAAAGCCTCATGTTTTTTCTGAAAAACAAATCAAACATCGAGAATTCCCTTTCTCCCTACCTGACACTACTATGTCATGGCTTTACTACCTACCTACTAGTTACATAACCACATGGAATGAAATGAAGAAACTCTTCTTAGAGAAACTTTTTCCTACTTCTTTTACTACTTCTATTCGAAAGGAAATAAGTGGTATACATAAATTCCCATGTGAATCACTCCATGAGTACTGGGAGAGGTTCAAAAATATTGTGGCAACCTGTCGAAACCATCAAATCCCTGACCAAATCTTGACCCAATCCTTCTATGAGGGGTTATTGGCTATGGAGAGAACTCACATAGATGCCGCAAGTGGCAGTGCTCTTGTTGATAAAACTCCAATAGAAGCAAGAGATTTCATAACTAACATGGTTGAAAACACACAACAATTCCATACTCAAACACTTGCTCAATTCAAAAACTCCCAAGATAGTCAATCAATTGATCCGAACAAGATGACCGAGTGGATGAGTGAACATACAGGTCTTGTGCGACAACTAGTTGTGGCATCCAAAGCCCCAGCCTCATCTTCTCCACAGTCACTATTTCCGGGACCTTTCAATAACTATGGAACCTGGAAATCTCTATCTCATCCAACTGACTCCTGTCCACAACTTCAAGAGGATCAATCTGATTCATCTGGACCAATAGAGCTCAATGCAGCATATGCTCAGCGGAACACCAACCACCAACTATCAGGTCAGTTCATTAGAAACTTAAACCAACCACACTCTGAGCCCTTCTCTTCTTCCTGTAACACCCCGAGCTTCCATGATACGCTTCTCATTCAATAATGTAATAGCTTGCATTGTACGCAACATCGAGTTCTAACACACTAAAACTAATCAAAGTAGTCGTTATGAATAGTAACAACCACTTTTTAAATTTATAGAAATTTTATATTTCAAAATGGACTTCATTTTTGTATTCTTAATATTGAAATTAGCCTATGTTGAATTTTTTGTAATTTTCTGAGAACTTCAAAATTTTTATGAACGGTGAAAAATACTTAAAACAACTTTTTTAATCAAAATAATTTATAGTGATAAGTTATACTATTGAGTGGTTTTAATGTATAATTAGAATATATTTTTACAATTTTATCCAATGGTGGTCATTAGAATTAATTTCACTTTGAAATTGGACATAAACAATTGACAATCTTTTGATATAAATTATTTCCTAAAACACGCTATTTGTTGTGATAGTGGGAATTAATTATAAAATTAATTAATGCAAATTATATGTTTGGAATTTCATAAAATATACATCATTTTTGAATTCAGAATATCAATTATAGCTTAGGGTGAAATTTTGGCATTGTTCTGAAAAACATCAATTTTTGATGAATAGTGAAACCACTAAGTGGTAGTTAAATAACTGATTTTTCGTTTAAATGAAATATTACCACTTCTGTGATTTGATTTTCAAAAATATGACATACATGGTTTTCATTAAGAAGTAAAATGTGGTTCAATGAGATTAAAATAATTTTTTGGTGAATAGTAACTTTTAAGTTCTTAATCGCGATTAGAGGTAATTAGTGTAGTTTAAGGTAAAAATAATGTTTTAATAATATGAGATGAGCTTGAAACATGTCCTACACTCATTGGATGTGCCATGGCAGACCAAGACAATCCATGGGTCAACTTTGGGACCCCATGGATCCACTTTAGTTGGAAAATGACATAAATACCTGTTATTTAATGTTAAAGTAAAAAATGACACAAACATGAAATGTTTAACTAAAACAATTTCTACATGGGGTTATACAAGTCATATTTTTGATTATAAATAGTCATTTGAAAGAAAAAAAGATTTACTACATCATGGTATTTTTTTTTATAATTTTTAGACATTAAATAAATTAAATTATTTATGACATCATGATAATGCAGCGATGACCTCATTATTTAACGATTTAAATAAAATGAGAAGATAATGTAAAATACAAGGCTTACACTTGTCCAAATACTATTGGATGAGGATATTTCGAACCCTTATCACCTTAGCCTAGAATTATACAAGTGTGGGACCTTTGGAATCCGAAACGAATTGTATAATAGAATAACATTTTATTACTTTCCAAAAGTGCCCCTCCTCTCCACTTATAAAAGGCCCCCACCACTCCCACCTTATTTACACCTTCAATCCATTTGGCTCGGCCAAACTCTACCCAAATACTCTCCCAACATCCCTAACTTACTCCTAGAAGCCTCAATTTGGGCAGAATTCTTCCCAAGGAAGCCTTTGTCTCAAATCAAAAAGAGTTACCCGATTTTTTAGGTAATGTCTTCTCTAATGTTGTTTTGTTTAATTTTGCTTCTCCAACCCCTTAAACTCTTTTCATTCCTTTCTTTTGAAACAACACCAGTATATAAAATATACTAGGATATTTTTATGATATGTATTTGGTTTACACTTACACACACCTTCGTCTAATGGTTAAAGAACATACTGTTTCTGTGGGTGGCGAAATACTGCCTCACGAAACGATGATTGTTCAAATTCGTTTAACACCTATAATGGTGGCCATTTTGATGACACTATTTTCATATATGAGATATATATTATGTTTATGTTTTCCTTATACATCTGTATTTCTCATTTATGGCATACTTTATGATTTCCATTATGGGTAAACGCGATAATTTCATTTTAGGAAGTGCGGACTACCGCCCCCTCAAAGTGATGTGAATCGTTAATGCCATATGTGGGATGTATAAAGGATGGAGTAAATGATATTATATATGATATTATACTTGAACTATATTATACCTTTATATAATTATGATTTCATTCCATTAAATATGATATAGGAATGAAAGTAGCGTTCATGCGTACGTACGGCTTACCGTCTCCATGAACGGTACATTTCATTTCTTACCTCTAAATGTTACATAATATTATGAATGAATGTATATACAGGATATATATGATATATATGACATCTAAATCATGAATATAATTCTGTAGATAATGGATATTCCACCACATAAACAACTTGTAATTATAAGAAGTTTATTGATTGACTCAAGTGCCAAAGATCGACAAAACGACCGTTATTAACTTAAATAATTACATAATGTTCATAACATGGTAATAAGTGATATAAAAGGAATAATGAACATAAAAAAGGTTCTTAAGTAAATAGAAATTAACTCTAGTTTATTATTCATGAGGTTAAAGAACGGTCGAGTTAGGACAAGACGCAAGGTAAGGGAACTTCTTAACCCAATTTCCATTCTTTGGGTTAATCTCCTACTTTCAAATTATGTCATGATATTATTATGTCCTATCTTGTATTTGTACTTTAATATGTGTGTACTTATAGTGAATACACATAATAGACCTATTCTATTTTAAAAATGATCTTTTTAAGGACTTCGTCTCAATCGCCTTTCATTGAGGCATATTTGGTTTTATACACAACTTTCTTTTATACGGTGTATAAACCCCTTTGAATTTTATGTTTATTCAAAAGGAATCTTTTTTATACGAAGCGTTTTACTAAACGACAAAAAGGGAATTTTTTTATTTCCGTACTTATGTGGCGACAATGACTTCTCCGCCGCCATGACCATTATTTGAGTTTCGACTTCCTCTACAAGCCATCATTTTTTTAATGAAAAATAAATACAAAGTTTTAACTTTCTTTCATTTTGGTATTGAAAATGGTTTTGAAAGCGTTTTTATTATATTAATGTGCTTTATTGATATCTTGTGATTGAAATATGGAAATATTATGTTTCCTTTATGCATGTTTTATGTGATACGATTATGTTATGGTTTATGATATGTTTAAACCTATTCATATGAGGAATGAATTGGACTTAATAAGTGATGTGTGGAGCCCACTATAGCTCCTCGATGAATCGGTAGGTCTCATGAGACAACTAGACGTGGAATTGGCCGAGGCCCTTTCCCAGTTTGATTTATGGTTTTGGCTGAGGCCTTAATCATTTTAGACGTCTTGGCCGAGGCCTTGACAAAATGTTTCAGAATGTCTGGCATTATGCATTCCATCATTATGAAAGTGGTTATTGACATTGCATGTGATTATTTGACCTGTAGAATATCCCTGTGAAGAAGTGAATGACATTATCTCATTTTAATTTTTCCATATTATGTTGAAGTTCAAGTTTAAAAGGCTTTTGTTTTAGTTATACATTTCCTTAAATGTTAATGTTTATTTATGAAAGCTTCCGCTATATTGTTAACCTTACTGAGCATCTGAGCTCACCCCTTTCAATGTTTTAATATTTTTCTAGGATGTGAAGAAGTATTTTATGAATGACCTGCAGGGGTAGTCAGAAAGGGATATGAGTGTGGACTATGAAGACCATGTTATTGTAGTTTGTTTACTTTTTGATGTAATGAAAGACTTATGAATGTATCTAGTGTTTCCAAGGATACTAAACTAATCGGTCTTTCGATACTTGATCTTTTGTGATCATGCCAATGTTACGAAGTAATGCACCGACTCTGGGTAGCTGGGGTTGGGGCGTTACAGTTGGTATCAGAGGCAGTTTAGTACTAACCTTGGAAGCTAGATTTAGATAAACTCTGATTAGAGCACATAGCCCGAAGATAGACTTTGAGGATTAGTATAGAAGAACTTCCTATAATTTTGGTATTGTAGAGATGTTGTGAGTTTTTTGAAAAATACATCCCTGTCTGGATACGAGTAGGTAGAGGCGGCTCTGGCACAGATGTACCTAGGGGTAAAACCCGAAAACACCGCTTTGATCTAGACTCGAACGAGAACTGGTGCACGACAACGGGACTTGCTGCACTCTTGGTTACAACACTGTCGGGGGATATGCTTAGGATAATTCCCATTTTCTTTACAAACCACTATGAACGGTTATGAGTATATACTTCCTCAAATAAAACCTTTTTATGATTATGGATTATATCCATAAATAGTTCAATTTATGTTAAGTATTTTACAATTATGGAATTGTGTATTTTGATTCATAAACTAATCTAGTTTATGCCATTGTTTAGAAATGGCGCCTAGTGGAAGGAATGGAAACCATATCAATGCACGCACTCCGTGTAGGGATTGCCCTCCTGCTCAAGATAATTATTGTGGAGCTGGAGATACAACTGGTGCTGATCAACTTATTACCATACTGGGACAACTCACTCAGGTTATGAATAACAACCTTACTCGTATGGAGCACCCTGATCCGCAACGTGGAGGATCAATGTTAGACCGCTTCATGAGGAAAAGACCACCAACATTCAATGGGGGTACAAATCCATTAGTAGCTGATCAATGGATAAACTCCTTAGAGAAAATATTCCACACCTTGGGGAGTAGTGAAAGGGAAAAGGTTATCATGGCAGTTTACCGCCTCACTGGAGATGCTGATCAATGGTGGTCATTGATTCAAAACACAAAGGAAGATGATGACATATCGAATATGGAATGGAGGGAGTCCAAAGATCTTTTCTTAGAAAAATACTTTCCTCATGACCATAGAGCAGATATGGAAAGGCAATTTCTGAGTCTGAAACAAAAGGAGGATGAGAATGTCACAAAGTATGAGACCAACATTACAAGGTTAGCGAGGTATGCTGTATATTATATATGTAACCCAAGAGGTAAGATTGATCGTTTCTTTGATGGGTTCAAACCATTTATCCGTCGAGCTTTAGTATCACAATCGTTCTCAACATACGAAGATATTGTCTCATTTGCTATCAAGACAGAAAATGAATTCTCTAAGTCTTATGACAACAAAGTAAAGCAAGAGAAGAAGAGAACGGTGGAACAAGAGACAGATAAAGGGAAAAAGGGAAAGAAGGATTTTACATTATGTGATAATTTTGGGAAGAATCACCCTATTACTTGCCTAAAAGGAATGGGAGTTTGTTATAAATGTGGAGAAAAGGGTCACCAGGCTCATGATTGCAAGGGAAAGAAAGAGGCTATCAAAGTTGAATGCTACAATTGTAGATAAATGGGTCATTATGCAAATGAATGTCCTAAGCGTCAGGGAAACTTACCTCAAAAACGGCCAAGGGATCAAGGACAATCTTATGCTGTTACTACAGTTGAAGCAGAATAACTAATGTATTGGTGCTTTTGGACTCATGGATTATATTCTGGTTATTAGAATAATGTGATATATATATATAAGGATTGTACTGCAGTACTTGTTGATTTCAGTAAGGTTTTAATATGATGAAGGTAATTATATTTTTAGTATGTGACAATAAGAGAAACTTTACTTTGTTTGGGGAATCTGATAAATTGATTTTGGAATTAAGAGACCTTTTAGAGAAAGTCTGGACAGAGGTATTTTGGATAACTATGAAGGTTGGAGTGGATTAAGTTGATCTTTGGATAGTATTGTTTAATGTTAAAAAAATTTATGAAGATTATTTTTGGAATATTATGATACTATAGTTTTAGGAAAAGAACCACCTGCAGGGTGGGGCATAACCCATCGCGTCGGACAAAGCTGCAGGAATCGAACCCACAATCATGGTGCGACATGCCTTTATTTCCTACCACTAGCCTACAGGAAGTCCCTGGTTATTACAAAATAATTTTACTAATCTAAATGGTATGTGTTAACATTTGGAACCTTATACAATTTGGATAAGTATAATATTTTTGAGTTCTATTATCTTTTTGAGTGAAAGATGAGTTGAAGGTTGAAACTCTAATTGTCATGCATAAATATATATATACCTATCTCTTATTCAATGAATAAATTAATTCTTAAACTTTAGTAAAGGGATATTAAAACAAAAAAATGTGTTATCCTAATACCTTATGTCTTGTTGAAATGATGATATTTTAAATCAACATAGATTGAAGTCTTTGAGGCCCTCAATTTGACAGTTGATTGTGATTGATGACCTCAATCACTCCCTACAAATATTTACATTTTTCCTCCAATTATATGTCTTTAATTGCCACCAATGTTCTCCTAATCGAGATCATAATTGGGTGGTGACTTTTTCATTTCCCTTTCCCTATTATTAAGGCTAAATTTTATTAATCTTATTTCCAATGTGGGTTTTCCACAAAGGTATTTTCTCTTTTCAACCTTTTATTTACAAAGAAAAATTTCAAATTGCGAGGACGCAATTTATTGAAGGAGGGGAGAATGTAACACCCCGAGCTTCCATGATACGCTTCTCATTCAATAATGTAATAGATTGCATTGTACGCAACATCGAGTTTTAACACACTGCAACTAATCAAAGTAGCCGTTATGAATAGTAATAACCACTTTTTAAATTTATAGAAATTTTATATTTCAAAATAGACTTCATTTTTGTATTCCTAATATTGAAATTAGCCTATGTTTAATTTTTTGTAATTTTCTGAGAACTTCAAAATTTTTATGAACGGTGAAAAATACTTAAAACAACTTTTTTAATCAAAATAATTTATAGTGATAAGTTATACTATTGAGTGGTTTTAATGTATAATTAGAATAAATTTTTACTATTTTATCCAATGGTGGTCATTAGAATTAATTTCACTTTGAAATTAGACATAAACAATTGTCAATCTTTTGATATAAATTGTTTCTTAAAAACACGCTATTTGTTGTGACAGCGGGAATTAATTATAAAATTAATTAATGAAAATTATATGTTTGGAATTTCATAAAATAGGCATCATTTTTGAATTCGGAATATCAATTATAGCTTAGGGTGAAATTTTGGCATTGTTCTGAAAAATTTCAATTTTTGATGAATAGTGAAACCACTAAGTGGTAGTTAAATAACTGATTTTTCGTTTAAATAAAATATTACCCTTCTGTGATTTGATTTTCAAAAATCCGACATACATGGTTGTCATTAAGTAGTAAAATGTGGTTCAATGAGATTAAAATAATTTTTTGGTGAATAGTAACTTTTAAGTTCTTAATCGCGATTAGAGGTAATTAATGTAGTTTAAGGTAAAAATAATGTTTTAATAATATGAGATGATCTTGACACATGTCCTACCCTCATTGGATGTGCCATGGCCGACCAAGAAAATCCATGGGTCAACTTGGGGACCCCATGGAGCCACTTTAGTTGGAAAATGACATAAATACCTTTTATTTAATGTTAAAGTAAAAAATGACACAAACATGAAATATTTTACTAAAACAATTTTTACATGGGGTTATACAAGTCATATTTTTGATTATAAATAGTCATTGGAAATCAAAAAAAATTTCATACATCATGGTATTTTTTTTATAATTTTTAGACCTTAAATAAATTAAATTATTTATTACATCATGATGATGCAACGATGACATAATTATTTAACGATTTAAATAAAATGAGAAGATAATGTAAAATCCAAGGCTTACACTTGTCCAAAGCCTATTGGATGAGGATATTTAGAACCCTTATCACCTTAGCCTCGAATTATACAAGTGTGGGACCTTTGGAATCTGAAAACCATTGTATAATAGAATAACATTTCATTACTTTCCAAAAGTGCCCCTCCTCTCCACTTATAAAAGGCCCCCACCACTCCCACCTTATTCACACCTTCAAGCCTTTTGGCTCGGCCAACCTCTGACCAAATACTCTCCCAAAATCCCTCACTTACTCCTAGAAGCCTCACTTTGGGCAGAATTCTTCCCAAGGAAGCCTTTGTCTCAAATCAAAAAGAGTTACCCGATTTTTTAGGAAATGTCTTCTCTAATGTTGTTTTGTTTTATTTTGCTTCTCCAACCCCTTAAACTCTTTTCATTCCTTTATTTTGAAACAACACCAGTATCTACAATATACTAGGATGTTTTTATGATAAGGATTTGGTTTACACTTACACACACCTTCGTCTAATGGTTAAAGAACATACTATTTCTGTGGGTGGCGAAATACTGCCTCACGAAACGTTGATTGTTCAAATTCTTTTAACACCTATAATGGTGGCCATTTTGATGAAACTATTTTCATATATGATATATATATTATTTTTATGTTTTCCTTATGCTTCTGTATTTCTCATTTATGGCCTTCTTTATGATTTCCATTATGGGTAAACACGATAATTTCATTTTAGGAAGTGCGGACTACCGCCCCCTCAAAGTGATGTGAATCGTTAATGCCATATGTGGGATGTATAAAGGATGGAGTAAATGATATTATATATGATATTATACTGGAACTATATTATACCTTTATATAATTATGATTTCATTCCATTAAATACGAAATAGAAATGAAAGTAGCGTTCATGCGTACGTACGGCTTACCGTCTCCATGAACGGTACATTTCATTTCTTACCTCTAAATGTTACGTAATATTATGAATGAATGTATATACAGGATATATATGATATATATGACATCTAAATCATGAATATAATTCTGGAGATAATGGATATTCTACCACATAAACAACTTGTAATTATAAGAAGTTTATTGATTGACTCAAGTACCAAAGATCGACAAAACGACCGTTATTAACTTAAATAATTACATAATGTTCATAACATGGTAATAAGTGATATAAAAGGAATAATGAACATAAAAAAGGTTCTTAAGTAAATATAAATTAACTCTAGTTTATTATTCAGGAGGTTAAAGAACGGTCGATTCAGGACAAGACGCAAGGTAAGGGAACTTCTTAACCGAATTTCCATTCTTTGGGTTAATCTCCTACTTTCAAATTATGTCATGATATTATTATGTCCTATCTTGTATTTTTACTTTCTTATGTGTGTACTTATAGTGAATACACATAATATACCTATTCTATTTTAAAAATTATCTTTTTAAGGACTTCGTCTCAATCGCCTTTCATTGAGGCATATTTGGTTTTATACACAACTTTCTTTTATACGGTGTATAAACCCCTATGACTTTTACGTTTATTCAAAAGGAATCTTTTTTATACAAAGAGTTTTATTAAATGAAAAAAAGGGAATGTTTTTCTTACCGTACTTATGCGGCGAAAATTACTTCTCCGACGACGTGACCATTATTTGAGTTTCGGCTTCCTGTACAAGCCATCATTTTTTTAATGAAAAATAAATACAAAGTTTTAACTTTCTTTTATTTTGGTATTGAAAATGGTTTTGAAAGTGTTTTTATTATATTAATGTGATTTATTGATTTCTTGTGATTGAAATGTGGAAATGTTATGTTTCCTTTATACATGTTTTATGTGATACGATTATGTTATGGTTTATGATATGTTTAAACCTATTCATATGAGGAATGAATTGGACTTAATAAGTGATGGGTGGAGCCCGCTATAGCTCCTCGATGCGTCGGTAGGTCTCATGAGACAACTAGACGTGGAATTGGCCGAGGCCCTTTCCCAATTTGATTTATGGTTTTGGCCGAGGCCTTAATCATTTTAGACGTCTTGGCCGAGGCCTTGACAAAATGTTTCAGAATGTCTGGCATTATGCATTCCATCATTATGAAAGTGGTTATTGACATTGCATGTGATTATTCGACCTGTAGAATATCCCTATGAAGAAGTGAATGGCATTATCTCATTTTACTTTTGCCATATTATGTTGAAGTTCAAGTTTAAAAGGATTTTGTTTTAGTTATACATTGCCTTAAATGTTAATGTTTATTTATGAAAGCTTCTGCTATATTGTTTACCTTACTGAGCATCTGAGCTCACCCCTTTCAATGTTTTAATATTTTTCCAGGATGTGAAGAAGTATTTTATGAATGACCTGCAGGGGTAGTCAGAAAGGGATATGAGTGTGGACTATGAAGACCATGTTATTGTACTTTGTTTACTTTTTGATGTAATGAAAGACTTATGAATGTATCTAGTGTTTCCAAGGCTACTAAACTAATCGGTCTTTTGAGACTTGATCTTTTGTGATCATGCCAATGTTACGAAGTAATGCACCGACTCTGGGTAGCTGGGGTCGGGGCGTTACACTTCCTATAACCAAGGACTATGGTATGGTAATCCCAACTATCATCCCCCTCAATTACCTCCTCAAAACTAAATACAGTTTCCATATGATTAAGGCATTGGTAACTTCCAACAACCTTATCCTTTTCTTCCTCAACCTCAAAAGAACAATCCTCCTCCTGTATTCCATTTTCCTAGTGAGCCTTCCCAATTCCAAAACTAATACAATCGCTTTCCCAAGAACCAAAATCAAGGTAATCCCAATCTGGGGCTAGCCGCTTCTTCCAAGAAACTCTGGGAAAGTATAGTTGAAGATATTTCCTCTTTCACCTGTTCCATCCTTCAAAACATTGAAACCCAAATTGGTCAACATGGATCCCACCTTAGTCAACAACAACCTTCCAATTCTTCTCATCTTCCTGCTCAACCATTACCAAATTCCTATGTATGCAAATTTTCTCAAGGAATTGTGCACCCACAAGAGGAAACTTAGGACATATGAAAATGTTTCCACCCAGCATTCTATTCCCATAAAGAACAAAGATCCAGGGACCATTACGGTTCCATGCCAAATTAGAAGCTCCAACTTTGATGATGCACTCATAGATATAGGTTCTTTAACTAATTTCATGCCCAAATCTATATTCTCCAACCTTGGTATAGGTCCCTTACATCCAACTGGTGATGTCATTCAATTTTCCAATCGAAGCATAGCGAGTCATGAGGGAATAATTGAGGATGCCCTTGTCTGATTCAATGATCTTATCTTCCATGCTAATTTCTATGTCCTTGACATGGAAGGTGAGACAAACTCTTCTCAATCTCCCCTAATTCTAGGAATAACATTCCTTATGACAGTGAGAACCATGATTTATGTCCATTTAGGCATTTTATCCATGGAATTTGGTGACCAACTGGTCATGTTCAACAGTTTCTAAGCCATGCGATACCCATATGAGGATCAATATGCATTATCAATCCATTATTTTAAGGATACTTCTGAGAGTTAATTGAACCCCAGTCCACGATGTTCTTCATGTTCTAATGAGAAAGGAATTTGTGAAATTTTCACCATGATTAACCAAGTCATAAATGGTGAAGTTGATGTGGACCTCTCATTCATAGACTCCATAAATCTAGAGAAACTTGAAAACTCTCTTGAATCCCACAAAAACTCTGATCTCTACTACTCCACCTTGAAAAGTATTAAGGAAAATGAATCTGCAACAACTGATGACCCTTCCTCTATTTTTTAGTTTTCTAACCCACAAATAAAAGATGAGACTGATCTGAAACCTCTTCCTGAACACCTAAAATATGCATTCCTTTTCCATGATCACTCTTATCCTGACATTATTTGTTCATCACTTACTGAAACCAAATAGTACAACTTGTTCTGGTGTTATAGGAAAACAAAAAGGCCTAAGGTTGGACCCTAGATGACATACCAGGAATCAACCATGATCTTTGCATGCATCACATCCATCTTGAGGAATCATCCAAACCTATTCAACAACCACAAAGAAGGCTCAATCCACTCATACTTGAGGTATTTAGGGAATAGATCACCAATCTTCTTCAAGATGGTATTCTCTATTTATTATTTGATAGTGATTGGGTTAGTACAATTCCACTTGTACCTATGAATGGTGAGATAACTATTGTCATAAATGAACATGGAGAGGTAGTCACAACTCGAGTGAAAAAAATGGTGTGTGTGCATCGACTATAGGAAATTGAATATTGAAACAAGAAAAGATCACTACCCTCTTCCATTCCTTGATCAAATTCTAGAATGACTAGATGGAAATTCACACTATTGCTTTCTTGATGGATACACCGGCTACTTCCAAATCCCAATTTCCCCTTAGGACAAAGAAAATACTACTTTCACATGTCCTTTTGGAACATATGCATATAGAAGAATGCCTTTTAGCCTTTTCAATGCTCTTGCATCATTCCAAAGGTGTATGATGAGTATCGTTTCCGAATTCATTGAACACTACATGGAAGTCTTCATGGATGACTTCACCATTTATGGTGAGTCATTTGAATCTTGTTTGAATTCACTCTCTCTAGTCCTCCAAAAGTGTGTCAAGTGAAACCTTGTGTTAAATTTTAAAAAAAATCACTTCATGGTTGCAAATGGGATTGTTCTAGGGAACATTGTTTCAAAAGATGGTATTGAAGTCGATCTTGCCAAAATTGTAGTGACCTAATCACTTCCTTAACCCACTTCTATTTGAGACATCCGTTCATTTCTCGGTCTTACCGGTTTCTATCAACCATTAATCCATAACTTCAGTAGGATTTCCCTCCCACTCACTCGGTTTCTCCAAAATGGTGTCACTTTCCATTTCAATGTGGTTCTCAAGAGATCCTTCATTGAACTCAAAATGGCACTTACATCTGCCCCAATAATCCGACCCCTAGATTGGTCCTTACCATTTGAGTTGATGTGTGATGCTTCTGATAGAGCCGTTGGAGCTATTCTTGGTCAAAGAAGTGAAACGATTCCTCATGAAATCTATTATGCCTCAAAAACATTGGATGAAACTCAATCTCACTACACTGTCATTGAAAAAGAAATTTTAGCATTGGTTTT
The DNA here is from genome assembly GCA_963277665.1 of Viscum album. NCBI lineage: Eukaryota > Viridiplantae > Streptophyta > Magnoliopsida > Santalales > Viscaceae > Viscum > Viscum album. The sequence goes on along the minus strand of OY728148.1, from coordinate 1,915,395,059 downwards.
TTCCTTAGATAAATTCTGACCCATATCTCTTAGGTGCCAAAATCATCATCTTCACAGACCATTCTGCTATAATGTTCTTACTCAAGAAAACTGATTCCAAACCAAGGCTAATATGATGGATCGTAATGCTTAAAGAGTCTGAACTTGAAATAAAAGATATAATAGGTAAAGAAAACCGTGTGGCTGATCACTTGAGTAGACTTTCTAATTCTTCTCATTCTGAAATCACTGATCCAGATTTTCCAACAGAGCACTTTTCATCTCTCACTCAAAAACTACCATGGTATGCCCCAATTGTAAATTACTTGGTTTCTAGTGTTTTTCCTGAAAATGTTTCAAAAGAACAAAAAATGAAGTTGAAAAGTGATTCAAAATACTATTTTGTGAAGAAAATAAACATTGTAAAACGGGGATGACATGGCAATAAGGAGATGTGTTGATGAAATTGAATATACTTCCATATTAGAATTTTGTCACTCACTTCCCAGAGGTGGGCACTTTGGACCACAAATAACCTCCTGAAAGGTCCTAGAATCTAGATTTATCTAGCCTTCACTCTTAGAGTACTCACACGAGTTTTGTTAATCATGTCCCACTTGCCAAAAGTTTGGCAAAATTTCAAAGAGAAATAAAATTCTCCAAATCCTTTAATATTCTGTGAGATCTTCGATGTTTGGGGTATCGATTTCATGGGACCATTTCTCCCTTCCAATGGATTCTCATACATCGTTCTTGCGGTTGATTATGTTTCTAGGTGGGTTGAGGACAAACCCACTAGACAGTATGATTCACATACTGTTAGTGAGTTCTTAAAGATACATATCTTCAGAAGATTTGGCACACCTCGTGCCTTGATATTTGAATTAGGAACACATTTTTTTAATAAAACCATGGAATATCTTTTGAAAAAGAATGGGGTTGTACATAAAACTTCAACTAAATATCACCCCCAAACAAATGGCATGGTTTAAATTTCTAATAGAGAAGTGAAAAGAGTTATTGAGAGAATTGTAAAACCCACCAAAAAAGACTGGCCATAAAGACATGGTGAAGCACTTTGGGCTTATCGAACTGCCTATAAGACACCCATTGGGATGTCTCCTTTTAGGATATTTTTTGGTAAAGCATGTCATTTGATAGTTGAAATCCAACATAAGTCATTTTGGGAAGTAATAACATGTAATTTTAATCTTGAAAAATCTGGTGAAGAATGATTGTTGCAATTGTATGAATTAGAGGAGCTTCTACTTGAATCCTATGAGAATTCCACTCTATTCAAAAAAAAGGAAAATGTACTTCATGGAAAACACATCCTGAGAAAGGTATTCCATAAAGGTAAAATGTATTGCTTTTCAACTCTCGATTTCGTCTTTACCCAGGTAAGCTTAATTTCCGTTGGGAAGGTCCTTTTGTTATTACTAATGTTTACCCGTTTGGTGCAGTGCAAGTCCAAGACCCCTCTTCCAAAAGGACATTCACGGTTAATGGACATCAGTTAATGCATCACTATGAGAGGAAGCACAATCATGGATCAACATCGACTTCCATTGGATCCCCAACTTTTATAGTCAAACCACCACTAGATGGAGATGGCGACCCGCCAAATCCAAAACAGGGGGCACATCATTCCCATTAACTCTCTCTATCTATTTTGCTCCCTCTGCATTTTTATTCTTCTTCCTTTGTTGTTCATTTTTTTCTCTTTATTTTTCAAATCCTTTATTTTTCTATTTCTCTTTTGTGTGAGTGTGTTTTTTTAACTAAAAAAATATAAAAAACACACAAAAAAAAGAATCATAAAAAAAAATACAAAAAAATTAAGATTCAGGCTTACTCATCATAGAGTTTTGAAAATTTGTACAACCTTTTTGGGGAGTCAATAGGATTTATTTCATCTCAAAAATTTTATATTTTCATCATGACTTTGGATAAATAATTTTGTGTCAAAACCAACACATTTTGAATGATCAATTTTTGATTTGGAAAATGAATTTCCCCAACCATGAGAACCAACATTAGCTTTCATGCCATGGCCACCTATGGCCATATTTTATAAATGTGTGTTTTCACCCCCATTTATGAGTCTTCATTTTTTGGACCTTCGAGCTGAATTTCCTACTTTAGTGTGCATTAATATGATAGAGTAATTTTATGAACCACATGAGAATCACAATAGCCAAATAGACTCCAATTTACCTTACATTAATCCTCCTTTTGAAATCACCTTTGATCCTATGAAAACCTTTTCTTTAATAGACTCATTACAAGCCCAATACCTTTTCCCACCTAATATCAACATCGATTTTCATTGAATACTTTTTTAAAATTTAAGTGTGGGGGGAATGAATTTTATTGTTTGGGTACCCTATTATTGATTTTCAATGAGTTATCATCTACTTGAGGTCAAGAATCCATTTAAATGTGGGGGAGATGTTGTCATTCAGTGTGTTTTGTGGAATTTAATGTACTTTCATGTATGTAATTTTGTAAATGTTATTGACAAGTGTTCAAAAAAATCAAAAACAAAAAATCCATAAAAATGAAAATAATGATGGGTTGTGTCTTGTGTGGGTCACAAATCACTCTTCCTCAACCTTTGATCTTGTTATAACTATTACAATTAGTGTTGTTAGGAGATCAATCATGGATTGGTATATGAGTGTGAGATCTGTTTCATGGTCAACTTTCGAAAAAAACAAAGCAAAAAAAGAACACTTTCATTATATTCTTATTGGGAGAAGTTTTGTGGTTTGTAAATATTTCATCTTCTCATCCCCTTCAAATTTTTTCCTCTATTTTGTCTTTCTTCACACAATCATTCCCTTCTAAATATGTGTTTTCATTTCCTTCCATGTTTTATTTCAAAAAAAATGTCCATTGCTTTTTCTATGTTGGGGTTTTACCCATCTTTTTATCTATCATGGACATTATATTCCTACCATCCCATAGCCACAAAAACCCCCTTAAAAAGACTTCTGGATTCATGTGCACTTTGTATAGGTATTGGATGCTGAGAGATCTTTTCAAACTCTAAGATTTCCACTTTTGGTAGGTGATAGAGTGAACCTCCAAAAATGAATTTTTTTCATCTTGAGAGGTGTGAGTTTTGAGTGTCCACATTTTCCATTTCTAAATTTGAGAATTAAAAAATGAATTATTTTTGTAACATCTTTTATGTAACAACTTTTGTTGGAATTCAAAATGGATAAGTGAAATAGTCTAAACCTCCCCTGATTGGATAAAAAAAATTTAATATTTGTTGGTGAGTGAAAATGATTTTGTCATGTTTTTATATTTGTTGCGCATGAGGACTTGCACAAGACTAAGTGTGGGGGATTTGATGTTGTTTATATTTTCATAACTTATTAAATACTCCCTTCACTGATTTTATATGAAATTTGCATAATAAATGTGAAATATTAATGTTTTAATACTAAGTATAATTTTTGAGCATTTTTAGAAGTAGTTCAATTGAGTCAGTTTACTATTGTATTTATAACTATCACAATTCTAATCCAAATTGTGTGGTTATTTTTTTTAAGGATTTTCAAATAAATTAACTACATTTCCTTAGAAATAACCGTTGGCCAATTCGGCCATTTGTATGGTCATATGGACCACACAAGAAGACTCATGAAAACTGTGAAGAAACTGGACCAACCACGATGATTGAGTTACTCATCTCACTCTCGATACCTATATTTTGTGAAAGTCCACCATAGGTTCGAGATTATTCAAACTAATAATGGGTAAAAATTTGATGGCCCACCTCAAAGAACAAGGGTCCAAATGAAGCTTTGAAACTCATCCCACATTTTTGGCCAGGAATTAAAATCAGCACAGTGTTGATGACATGGCTCCTAATCTAGAAAACATTTTGTGATGATATTTTTTAGTGTGAAATATAAGATATAGGCGGCAGAATTTGTTGAAGATATCATTTTGTTTTGAAGGAATATTCCTTTTCCAAACCCCTTTCACATTTTGGGCTTCAAAAAGAATGGATAGAAATAGATAGATTAAAAATTTTTAATCAGATGAACATAACTTTGGCATCATAGGTCCAATTTCCTAAATATTTTGAGAGTAGTCGGAAAACATTATTATCTACAACTTTTATGAGATAGATATCTCTAAATTATTCTATCTATATGTCCAAATCGTCGAGAAAAATGGAGGGACAGATTGGGAATGCAAATAGTCGACTTCCTTGGGCTATAAATACATCCCCCTCCACTCCTTTAAAGGGGTTGGCATTTCAGAAGAGAGGAGCATCAATTGGCATGATGAAATCCTCACCAAAGTCTTGGGAGGACCTTCCATATGCATGTTTTCACTTGAGAGACCTTTCCTCCTCTCATTGTTTTCATTTACTTTTTTGTTCTTCATTTTTGTAATCTTTTAAGACTCTTTCTTTATAATTTTTTTTAATTAATGTTTATTCCTCAATATCTCTTATTCTAATCCACCTTCTGTATATTATTATTAATGTTTTAAAAATAGTTTAAATACAAGTGAATCCCCTCATCTTATTTTTCTTCCTCATTCAATCAAAATTCTATTCTAAATTCTCATTATCATTTGTGTGTGTGTTCAACGTACCACTCTTTTCTTATCCTTTTATTTTTCTTCTCTTCTTAATCTAAAATCATAATAATTATTACCAGATTGTTAAACACCAAAATGGATGAGTAAATCTTTAATTGGGGTGAGTTATAATTTAGGTATTTAAGTGATTGAGATCTTTTGCTCGATGAATATTCTTTGAATTAACATTGTGTATGTTGGACTTAACATGTCATGGATTAATGACTTTTTATGTTTAACATGTGGTTTCCTTGGATTATTGGAACCATAAATACACCACAATAAATAAACTCTGATTGAGATTAGAATATTATGTTATGTTAAGGCTTGGATTAAAGCCATAACACTTAGGAATTTTAATCAACGTCATCTTGTGACATGGGTGTTAATTTAATGCAATATAAAGAAAAACTCTAGGATATCACAAGATTAACTACCTAATGATGAACTTACCCCTATATTTATCAATTTGTTAAATAAATCATCAGCTATAAATTATTTCATAATCTCTACAAACAAACCCCCAATCAGAATACAATCAACTAAAAATAAATGACTATTACAAAGTATCGTCACCGAGGATTCGACCCGAGTGCTGCTATACACATTAGCAGAGCACCAGAACCTTGACCAGTCGATAGGCGTCAATCAGCCTTGCATTTCAGAACAATACGAGTCAGTACTAGTGACCAATATGGGTCATCATCTAGCGACCAATATGGGTCAGCATATAGTTAATATATAGGTCAGAAGTATAGTTACTATAGATTGGATGATCTAGATTTTTAACTAATCATCCATATCTTTGTAACGTTGAAGTTATACTGTTAGATTGAGTTTTCTCTTATTCATTGAGATTCATGATTTAGATCATGCTTGTGATATTACCTTTGTTGTATTTATTGTGATTCCTTACTTTTTTTATTACTAAGAGCCCTTTAGGGGTATCGGTGTCTCATACTGAGTTTTGATACTCACCCCGGCATGGGCTTTGCCCACACGTGTGTGTCTGGTGAAGACCACAAATTAACCAAGGTACACATTTGAGATTTGGGACTTGGTAGAGCTTGGTGAGATGGCAGCAGTCGATATCCTCTTCTTCGACTTCAGACATTCAGCTACTACCCTCCAGGTAGTGCTCCAAGATAGATGTGACTTCTATTTACATTCTTTTCAATTTATAGGGCATGTATTCCATCACACTATTTTATGTTTATAGTTGAACTTGTGGTTGTACATTACTGTCATGGTTATAACCTACTTTTGTTGGTTGTTTACTTTCGTTTCCCTTTTTGAGTGTGTCAAGATCTCTAAGGCAATGATTTCCCTGTTCAGGAAAAGCGTTCAAGTGCCAGTTACCAACCCATGGCCTATGGAAGGCGGGCTTGGGGTAGTCATGTCTGGGCCCTGTGGGAAGGTTCATGAAAATGTGGTATCAATGTGCGGTCGGTTCTACTAGAATACCATAGAGTCTAATTTTAATGAGGCAATGGTGTAATGCGTCTTGATTTTGGTTATAAATGCTTAGACTGTATTGTTGGTGTGGTGGCTGACTTATCCATAAACTGGGAACCTAAATTATACCTTCCGAATCAGTACATGAAAACACTAGTATCTAGTGTTTTAAAATTTTTTCTTGACCATTCTTCAGTTATATCACCAAAAATAACATATTGAACGTGGCACATCTATTTCTTATAGAATGCCTCTTTTGACAACCCGCCAGGATTCTGGTTAGAGATCGTGACCATGGCCTACTGAGCATTGAGGCTTTGGTATAGGGACCACTCAATGTGATCGAATCTCCAGGTAGTGTAATAGAAGAACCACAACTCGTTAAGCATTGGATGCTTACAGTTGATAATTCTCACTAGTTGATCATGTTTTATGAGTTTCAGAGACATAGGCCTCCAAGGTTTCAAGGCGAGATGGACCCCATGGTAGCAGAGTACTAGCTTGAGGTGGTTTCCCCAGTCTTTTTCATAGTTGTGAAACCCGTCGAGTAGATGTAAATCTTGTCCTCTAGTCTTATTAAGGGCTTGACAGGATGATTATGGAGCATGATGCTACAGGTGCGTGAGGGGACGACCCTCACCTAGCTAGAATTTGATATCCTTTTCAAGGAGGAGTTTTTGCCGATGACACTGTGCTCTGTATGTATTCATAAGCTGATACATCTGCAACAGGTCATCCAGACTATGGCTCAATACTCAGAGAGATTTACTAAACTCTCCCGATACTCCACCAACATGGTATGAAACCCTTACATCAAGGATTAGACTTTGATCATGGGCTCTCATGAGTGATCAGAGCTGCGATAGTTTCTCTCCGCATTCCGATGCAGGATGGGGTTCTTGAGAGAGATTGTTTGATGAAGATCTTCATTGGTGAGTTGGCACTGATAGTGAGAGCCCTTATTGGATGACATGTAGTAGGGTTATCTGCATCTGGTAGTAGATAGATAATGTAGAATCCCTTGCAGGATAGACCTTCCAGAGGGAAAACCCATGATGCAAGGTCAGAGGAGTGAGGCTCAAGAGTCTGAGGGAGCCATTAGTGGGGCACAATCTATTTTTCTTGCGGGGGATAGGTTCATTGAGCTCATGACATTCCAAAACCCCACGTGAATAACTGACAGATGATGGAGGGTCCACCGAGGCAGTGGCAGCAGCAGGATAATGAGTGTCATCCAGGTGGAAGATGAGGCAGGGGAGAAGGACGTGCAGTGGGAGGTGGTCGGGGTCACCAAGAACTACCACCACCACCCTATGTGGTCTACTCTGAGATCAGAGATCAGGTAGATGGGGAAAACGACATCTACTATAAGTAGAGGATCACAAACTTATCTTCCCTGATATGATACGAGGTACGCTCTGTATCTTCTCTACATTATCAGTAGTGTTTATCGACACAAGGCCTCGCCTCTCTTTCCTAGTCATGTACTTAGTTTGGGATTCTGAGATTCTGACTGAGCTTTTATCTCAAATTTTTCATTTTGATACTACTACGAGAGGAGATTCGGTGGTCACACATTGGTCATGAAAGTGTTATCTTACTCTCGATGGAGAGAGTTTTAGAAGGGATTGTCTAGTAGCGGCATTGAAGACCTACAATGTCATTCTAGGCATGGACTGACTATCAGCAGTTCACACATAGATTGACTGCTTGAGATGTACAGTTCGATGTACGCATAGAGATGGATGCCAGTTTTCCTTTATGGGTGTGAAGGAAAACAAAGAATCACAATAGGGACATGCGCTCAAGATGGTTCAACTGATTACATACTAGCTGGCTTGCATGACCATCGACATGGTGGATGAGGCAAGTTCATTGTTTTTAGTGGCAATGTATGGGTATGAGGATGTCTTTCCAGAAGATGTCCCAGGACTACCTCCCCATAGATTGGAAGACATCCACATTGACCTTTACCCAGGAAAAAAATCGATATCTACACCATCATATCAGATGGCCCCTGATATTCTTAGTGAACTAAGGGTACAGATGGAGGACATACATAAGAAGAGATTCGTAAGTCCTAGTGTTTCTCCATGAACATCCTCGGTGTTGTTTTTCAAGAAGGCAGATAGAAGTTTGAGGCTATGTGTGGAATTTCAGTGCCAAAACCAGGTTACTGGAAAAGAAAATTATCCTCTGCCAAGGATTAAAGATATGTTTGATAAATTGAAATGATTGAAGTGGTTCTTGAAGATAGAACACAGATAAAACTATCATCTGCTCAGGGTAATGGATAAGGATGTACCGAAGATAACCTTTATATGTCGGTATGGCCATTATGAGTTATAATTGATGCCTTTTGGCATGACCAATGCTCAAGTAGTGTTCTTTTGGATCATGAATATGATCTTTCATCCATACGTCAATCACTTTGTGGTGGTCTTCATCGATGACATCTTTGTGTACTCAGCGTCTGAGGAAGATAATGTTGCACACATGAGGATAGTTCTGGACATACTATGGGAACACCAGTTATATGGGAAGCTCTTGAAGTGTTAGTTATGGATATAGAAGTTCCACTTAATGGGACATGTCATTTAGTTGATGGAGTTGCAGTGGATTCAGCGAATATCGAGGTAGTAATTGTAGGTGAACCACCCAAGATTTTTACTAAGGTGCAAAGTTTCCTTGGATTAGCAAGCTACTGTCGGAGTTTGGTACCTGATTTTTCCAGGGTAGAGGAACCTATGACTACCTTGACGAAGATGGGAAAACCCTTTCTATGGTCAAAGACATTCCAGCAGAGCTTTCAACAACTGAGGAATAATTTGACCCTTGGTTCCATCTTAAGGATGTTGGAGGAGGGCACTAACTACGTGGTTTACTGTGATGCATCAGGGACAATAATCGGTTGTGTCTTAATGAAGGATTATGCGGTGATTGATTATGGATCACAAAAATTGATTCCTCAGGATATGAATTAAGTGACTCCCCACATGGAGTTGGAAGTAGTAGTATTTTAACTGAAGATGTGGTGATACAACATGATGGGAGGGAGGTTAATTGTTTACAGAGACCAAAATAGTCTCAGATATATCATCACATAGAATGATATGAATTTGAGAAAATGATGTTCGCTAGTGTTCCTCAAGGACAATGACTTTGAGATAGTCTATACTCCTGGGAAGGGGAATGTAGTGGCTGATACACTTAGCAGGAGATCGAGATAGAAACTACTAAATGAGGATTCAGAAATGTTTGCCTCGCTTTAGATATCCTACATAGATAGAGATGAGACAATCTACCTCTATTCAATGGTAGTTTTACCTACACTCCTTCTATGAGACAGGGAGGCACAACTCAGTGACAACATCTCTGAGACAACACATGCTTAGATATCCTCAATCCATGTATCTGAAGGACATTCTGAAGGTGGTGAGCATGCTATCTTTTTCAGAGGACGTACAATTGTACCAGTGGAGCTATGAGACGAGGTACTAACGGAGTTCCATAAACCCCTCTTTGAAGTAAATCCAGACATGTTCAAGATGTATTTGGAACTTGGTCACATGTACTGCTAGCCGGGGATTAACAAAGTTGTGGTAGAGTTTGTTTCTAGATGCCTCACTTGGAAACATTTGATGGCCGAGCACCAGATACCAGCAGTCTTGACCCAATCCCTTGAGATAACAGATTGGAAGTGGTGAGGGATATCTATGGACATTGTGAAAAGGATATCACATATGTCCATAAGGCATGATACCATCTGGGTGATCATTGACTGACTCATAAAGTAGGCCCACATCCTTGTTATTTAAGAGAAGGGATAGGTAGAGATCTTGGGAAGTACATACATTCAAGATTTCATGCGACTTCACGAGGTGCCTTTGATGATAGTCTCATACTGTGAAACATGCTTCACATCTCAGTTGGGGAAATGATTGAAGGAGGATTTTAGGACTCGACTTCGGTTGAGCAGATCTTTTCACCTGTAAAATGATGTTGGGACTGAGCGGACCATCCAGACCACGGAGAAAACTATTTATGCATGTGTCTCATATTTTGGTCATATTTGGGAGGACCACCTACCCTTGGTGGAGATCACATACAACAAAAGATATCACTCCACCATTGGTATTGCACCTTTTTAGGTGTTGTATAGACAACTGTTCTGATCAGCCTTGTACAGAATGGATCCAAGAGAGCCAGCACTCATGGTCCCATAGAAGGTACAGGCTACCACTGAGAAGGTTCAAGTCATCCAAGACCATATGAAGACTGCACAGATCCAACAAAAGTCCTATGATGATAGGGGAAAAAGATCACTAGGGTTATAGGAGGGGGAGTACGTATTCTTTCTAGTCTCCCATCAAGAGGGACTATGAATATTTGGATGAGCTGACAAACTCTCACCAAGGTTTATCAGTCCATTATTGATACTTTGATGGATTGACAAGGTGGTGTACTTCTTGGAACTACCACCACAGTTGGAGAGGGTGCATGAAGTCTTCCATGTATCTCAGCTAAAGAGATGCGTGCATGACCCATCTCACGTCATCGACCATGAAGAGATGAAGATTTATGATGGGGAGACTTTTTCAAAGTACCTAGTGGATATAGAGGATCAACATGAGATGATCCTTCATGGGTGGTTGGTACCACTGTTGCACTTTTTGTGGTAGCACGTGAATCACTAGGAGAGAACATGAGAGCGAGAGGCTCATATGTGTTCTCAATACCCCTCTTTGTTTGTGTAGACTAGTTTGGATTTTGGGGAAGTAAATCCACAAGTTGGGGAGAATGTAATGACCTAGAAAATTCAATGTATTTTTTTAATTATTTATTATTATTAAGAGTCTGATAAAATTTTTGGCGTATGATTCGAGGGCTTGGTGTGCACAAAATAGATTTTTGAACTTTTTTTATGTTACATTTAGTAAACGCACCGGTGAAGTTTTCTATATTTTGAACCGGTGCTCTGATTAAAAATATGAGGACACTGTTGAATATACAGTTCCAACATTCATTTAAGGGAGGCTTCACTTCGACTACATTAGGTACGGAGAAAAATTTAGTTTTTAGACTTTTAAAGGGAAAGTAATATTACATGTAATTGTTATTTTATTTTCATTTTCTCATATGGATGCGCAGTGGTGGTAAGACCAGTGACTTGTCAAGGAATTTAATGGATTGACTCATCAATTGCGTAACTCCAACATTGTGAATTAAAATATATTAATTATTCATTTAATGAACCTGTTTAATTCCTAAATGTGTTACTCACCATTCCCCCTCCTATTTAAATTGATGTTGAGGAGGGGATTTGGAACTACTTCTTCAAGCGAGGAAACTCTGGAAAAGATTTGAGGAAACATCCTCCAAGAGGTTGAGACTAGATTCAGTGAGTAGTGATGAGTGACACTGAATGTCAAACTGATGACAATGATGAAGGATGTTATGTCGATCATCATCAGTGGATGTCTCATCCTGGTTGGGGTTTTTTGTTTTTTTGATATTATAAAATTTCCTCCTTCCCCATTCATGATTTATATGAAGAATGAGGAACAACTGACCAACGGGTTGATCTGCGGATTGTTCTTTAGACATGAGAGATTAATGTAGGGTTTACATGTCGGGAGTTATTTCTAAATTATTCGTTTGTTTCTAACACCCCTTGTAAAATGATAATGTGGAGGATGTGTTTCAATCTGAACAGGGCACATACCCTCCGCTGATCTTCTGGTTCTTGTGTTTCCTATACGTGGTCGGAAAATGTGACAGAATTGTAGAGTTATGGGTCTCGCAATGGAAGTGGTGACTCGAGAGGATTTTAGGTGCATACAGAACCAAGAACAGACCACTGAAGCACGTCCGGTGGCCCACAAAATGAATCATTAGCGCGCCATGCTTGCGGCGGTTGGCGGTGGTGGGAGGAGGGCTGCTGAAACCAGCTACGAGTGGTGGGAAGGTATTGATCCATCACGCGCCACAGTGAGAAGAGTTGGTCGGCCCGAACCAGCGATGCAAGTGAAGTGTGGCCTCTGCAGGTGTCGCCGGTGGCAGAAGCAGTGTCCATCAAGCCACTACTAGAGGGGGTGGTGCATCCTCATGTTGTGCCGTGTCAGCTAGAGACCGGTTGAACACATGTACGACCATTGCAAGTGGTTAGAATCCCCCCCAGTAGGATGAAACGACCCCTCATCCACAGGGCCACCTGGATAGGAGGTCCGCCTTTAGGCAGACCTGGTTGGGCCAGACTCACGATCTAGCGGGCTAGTGTGTGTGTGTGTGTGTGGGGGGGGGGGGGTCGAGCCCCACCGAGCAGGCCGGGCCAACCATGGCCTAGGACAGTGAACCACCAGGTCCAGACCCAATAAATTGGGCCAAACCATAATGGGTTGGACCCAGGTGGTGTCAGGTAGACCCCATGACCCATTGCGTCGGGCCGGCCTGACCGAGTCAAACTAGGGCTAGACCCAACCGGCCCCCAAATAAATAAATGCCTATAACTGATGAACTGAGTGTCTGGTTGACACACCATTAGTTGAATTGGAACCCCTTTTAGGAAGCAGTCCCATTGGCATATTTTGGTGGGCCCAACTGAGCTGGGTTGGACTATGATGTGATCACCCCCGTTTCACGAAAAGGAGGGTAACTAATAGACATTGTGTCCGATTGATGCGTCGTCTGTGGAATAAGGACCCTTGTGACAAGGAGGTCCTTTAGAGATAGTCTAAGTAATTTCTGATGGAGTTTGACTTGCAACATAGGTTGGATCATACTTGAAACCAATTGGGGCCTTTTTACAAAAGATCGTATATCTCAATGTCCGAGCTTCCGATCGATGCACTGTCTGTCACATTGGGACCCCTACGATGGGGAAACCCCATAGGTATGATTTTTGTGGGACTTCATATCGGTTGAAATATAACTGATATATTGAGGAAAAGAATATTCTAGAGATCAGTCTTGCTATGTGCGAGAATCCAATGGCTGGTTGTGACAAGAATAAGAAGAGTGACTAATACAAGTCATTATCAGAAACATCATATTGAGATAATCTATTTGTACGACTAATCATCCCAACCTCTATAACAGTGACCAATATTAATCAGCACCAATGACCAATACAGATCAGTACTATCGAACATTTTGGGAAGGATCCAACGACACATACGGGTCAGCACCAACGACTAATACAGGTCAACATCTAGCAACCAATATGGGTCCATATATAGTAGTCTATATGGGTCATCAGTAGAGTTACTATAGATAATTTGATCTAGTATTTTGACTAGTCCTCTGTATTCCTGTAACCTTGAAGTTATATAGTTAGATTGAGCTGCCTGTTTTTCTTTCTGCTTCAAGATTTAGACCATGCTTGTGATATTAGGTTTGGGGTATTTATTTTTATTTTTTCTTTTGTGGATTACTGAGATATCTTTGGGGGTCTTGGGGTCCCCAAATGAGTTTTTGTACTCACCCCTCCAAGGGATCCTCCAGCATGTGTGTGTCTGGTGCTGACTACTGATGCTATGAGGTAGACAATGGAGGTTTGGGACTCGGTGGAGCTTGGTGCGATGAGAGTAGTCAAGATCCTATTCTTAAATTTTAGACATAGAACTACTCCCATCCAAGTAGTGCTCCCGGGCATATGCAACAACTGTTTATGTTCTTTTCATTTTCTTGGGCTTGTATTTCAGCCCACTGTTTTCAGTTTATAGTTGTACCTATGGATGAACTTTACTCTGATGGTTATACCTTACTTGTGTTGGGTGTTTACTTCAGTTTCCATTTTTTGAGTTTGTATAGATCACTAAGGCAATGCCTTCCCTGTTTGGGAAAAGACTTCAAGAATCTGGATTATGGAATGTAGGCTGGGGTTAGTCATGTTTGGGGACCGTGGGATGATTCGTGAGAGTAATTAATAGAAGATACCAAATTTACTTAAAAATAATTTTGTTACATGGTATAATAGATAAATCAACATGTGATATTTCATTATACTTATATCATGATTTCTAGCATCATTGAAAATCAGATAAGTTTTCACATTTCATTCTATACAACAAAAGATATTTAGTAAATACATGTATTTCTTATTTCCCAAATCCCATTATACATAAAAAATTATTATAATTTAAATCTAGTAGACCTATCTTTTTTGAAGTATGAAATTCAGTAGCTCTAGTGATTATGTGAATCTCTTTCTTCTTTATTAATTCCAAGATGTCAGGTTAAGAGATTTTAATACAATGTAAAAAATAATAAATTTGATTCAATATGGATAAAATGGGATTTAGACATCCCATTTAGTCAGTCAATCATATTTCTTTTCTTCGATTCATTTCGTTGGATATCATGAATAATTTTCTCTATTTGATTGAATTTTTCAATTTTAAAATCTCCATCAATATTAGATCTTGAATTCTTCTATATTTCCCAACTTAAAGACCATGGCAAATAACAAGGATTAAAACCATTATAAATTAAATGGAATTATATTTCCTTGGATCCCTATTTACTTGTATATAAATAGTTCATGCATGTGTTGTAAAATAGGCTGTTGTTTATAATATTCCATTTGGTAAATTCCAAGATATCATGAACTCATTTATCATACTCATTACTTCTTCATCATTCATTAATCTAATAAATATTTATTATCACTTATAAAAACTATAAAATAAAGAATAAAATTTATTATAATTTTTAATATTAAATTCAAATTTACATCAAAAAGTCATTACAAAATATTTCTATTAAAAAGAAAAAATAATATGGGCAATAACAATAATAAAAAAATCATACATGAACAAAATGTAAGAAATATAATATATTATATGTAGAATTAGGTTATTAAATTACATGAAAATAAATTATTTCATTATATATATATAGTACTTATATCAAAATATAATTTTTTTATGTTATAAGATACGTTATAATGACCGAATACATTAATTTACTATTTTATACTATATGTTATAGAAGAATATATATATATATATATATATATTCTTATATATATGATATATATAGTATTAAAATATTATTAAATTAAAATCAATTTCATATAATTTGGGAACAAAATTTAAAAATTTATTATAAAATTAAAAATTAAAAATTCATATATAATTAATGAAACAAAAATATATTAATTTTATCATTTGATGTTTTTAACAATTATTGTAATCAAATCATAATAAATAAAACGATAAAAAACATTGAACTATAAAATAATGATGATTTTTTATATTATATATCTAATACTGTAAAAAGGAAGTATAATATTTATATAAATTAACTAAAATATAGATTTATATGTAAATAACCAATTTACATTTACAAATTCAAAAAATTTGAAAAAAATTGATTAACAAGTATAATGGTCAATCAATGAACAAAAAAATGCCATCTATTTTAGTATTATTATTACATGATCCTATATATTATAAAATTTATAAAAATACATTAAATTGTGAGATATTTAATTACGAAGTGTTGAATTTAACTTCTAAATAATAAAATAATGGATTAAAAATAGAAGTTGCACCAAGTAATAAACAATGGAAGAAAAATAGTGGAGTGTATAATTGATGATTGTAGGAGTTTTCTTAAATGAGAATCATTTTGGGATAGCATTAAAAAACATAAGAAATGCATCAGATATACTATGGACACATAAATGTGAATGAGGTTTTGATAAAAAAATTATTTTTAAAAATGTTCCCAAAATTGGTTATATGAATTAATGATGTTTAAGATAGATTTTTGTATCGATTACAATATAACATATAATAAAAACACATATCAATGTTTTTAACATAAGTTATATTATAAGTGAAATTTAAAAAATTAATACTGATAAATATATGACTTACCCAAATTTTGTATCATTATAATCCTTTTCAAAACTAGTGGATGATTCATAGTTCAATGGTATATATCATTAAGAAGCTTTTGGAAAACAAATTCACTTTTGCTCTTTAGTTAAAAATCCCAAAGATATGTGGATAGAGAAAAAAAAGTGAGCTTCTTAGATTGATTATAATATAATTTGTATTCCATATGTAAAATATATAAATCATTACCACTATTAATAGTTCAAAAAACATTTAATTCATATATATTGACTAAAACTTGATCTTTATCATAAATGAAAAACCCTTCTTCACTATACATGAAATAAAAAAATCTATTTATGATCTAAACCTTTTAACACTTTTCAAAATCAAGATCTAATCTAGAATGTAGTCTTATATCAGATTTGATGATAATGAAAATGAAAACTCATTCCCCATTACCAATACATCAATCTACATATCATTTTATGAATTCTCACTAATTTAAAATCTAATACACATCATCACAAATGTGTGATATAGGACTGATATCCTATACCCATGAATCATAATTAGATAAATTGAATTATAAAACATTCATATCCATATTGTATGAATTATTCTACTTGATAACACTTCACAACCTTATATACCATACTATAATGTTATAAGTTGAATTTATAAGGGATATTAGAATTTCACTCACGATGAATGATGTTATCTATAAAATTATATACTTTTAGACCAGTATATTGGCTTATATCATTTCAATATAAAAAATTAATGAATTTACTCCAAACTAAATATAATAACCCTTTATTTATATCCATTAATAATTTAAAATCCATATTTCAAGATAACTTAACCAAAATAAAATAACAACATAATTCATAACTATATCTTGTAGAAAATCATGTCCAAAATTTTAAATATGACTCTTATATAGTTATATTGAAAACTCATAACCAAATTCATCATATGAATTATCCTTAAATAGTTCTACATATATCCTAATATTTGGGGTTAGGTAGTTAAATATAACCCAAATGTGACATCAAATATAGTCAAAAAGTGGCTTAGATCACCTAAAATATTATTTTAAAAAATAAGAAAATCCATTGGTTTAATCAATTAAGGTCTCCCATTCTTAATGATCATTGTATATGATGTTATTAATTTGAATGATTCTCAAATTTGTTATTTTAATGGATTTTATAGTATCTACATTTCAATACGTATACTATGAATATAATATGTATCTATTATATATCATATAATATTTACATACCAAAAATCCCTTTATGTATATGTGATTCAAGTGATTTAGTTTTTAATTATATTACTTTGACTAAATTAATATGTTCCAAAAATTATTGTATAACACGTTCTATAACTAATGATTTGTATTACACACCCAATAAAACAAACCAATTATATCGACCCATATTAAAATAAATCATTTTAATAAGAAACATGAAACTCATTCATGTGATGGATTACAATCTTACAAAACCAAATTCTCCACAAAACCAGTTATAATGTTAAAAATATTTAACACCCAAATTTCTATAAGAAATATTAAGCTCTTAGGGTAATGTTAATTTCGATCCATTGTCCCACTATGCCTTAATCAATAATCAATAGAGACATTAAGTCCAAAAAAACTCTAATACCTGGTTTATATAAACCATGACTAACCCTTGTTATTAAATTCATAACTAAAATAAAAAATCATTGTATTTATTAAATTAAATCTAATATTTTATATCTTACAAATAATATAAACCTTATATGTATAGAATGATAATTATAAGTAATTCTTTAATCCATTTAAATTACGTTTTACAACATTCATAATATAAAAATTCATATACTTGAATATTAAATATTTAATTCGCATATAATTGAAAAATAAAAATATTTAATATAATATATAAAAAATATATAAAATAATAATACTAATAATAATAACCACTTTTTGTACAGTTGATATTTATGAATATTCGATCTGTCACTAGTTTAGGGTTTCAAAAAAAGATTTTTTTTAAAATTTCTACATACCATGAAAAAAAAATGTTGTTGTTTCCCTACCCATCCTATTTTAGATAGATAATTTTTGGAAGGTATTACATTGAACCTTGATGTAGTATCCAAGAATGTGGAATCTATTTTTACAATTGTACCAATAATATTTTAATATATTTAACATCCTAGTTTTTCCTCAAGGAACTCACATATACATAAACTATAAGCATCAATTTAGGAAACAATTATGTTTAAATTTAAAAAAAATATATTGTTTATTATAATACAAATAATGGATTTTCTCAAAAAAACCCTCTTTTTCATATATGTATTTATAATCCATTGAATAATTATTTAATGTATTTCATTTTTACAAAAAATATTATAAAAAAAGAGATGGCTTTATTGCATTCATCATAGTTATAAAAAGAATTAGATTTATTTGATTTTTTCAAACATCATCTTATCAATTCCTCACCATAACATAAATTGTTTCCAGTTACGGGTTTTATAGGACATCATTATACCAAAATTAGTGATGAAAAATAGATTAATCTAATATATATTTAACCGAGAGTGGAATCAATGAGATGAAAAAAATCATGAAACACACAATACTTAAAATTCCATGTTGATTAATCACCAAAGAAGTTTTTGATCAACTCCCCATAATAGAAACTAATGGGTTATTAAATTCAAAATTATCAGTAATCTATTCAAATCACTAAATTCTTTTACATGTTGTTATTTATTTTAAATGTGTTCTAATTCATCCACCATTGTAGAAAATTATGAGAAATTAATTGGAGAAATATTCATAATATAAAATGAATCTAGTGTACTCCAATTTTTCCTAGGTGTTATATTTATATAACTTCTTTATTTTATGAAATATCTTATTAGAGTTTCATATTTTATACATTATAAAATTCCTAACCTTTAGATTCCAATATTTTAATTATTGATAATAGCTACCTTATTTATTGTATTTTCAAAAATTATTTAAAAATTAATTTAATATATTTAAAATCAAATTCTATGCCACAAGATCAGTTAATAATTATATTAATGAGAGAATATTTTTTTAATGATAACCTATGTCATTAAATATAAAACCACAATGTGGTATTAAAAATACTACCCATTATAAACCACTTTTTAGCGACTCTTGTATAGTAATGATTTATGATTTGGTTCGAATTTTTAATAATAACATCATCATTTGTGTTCTTATAATTATTATATCTAAATCATTCTAATCCAATAAATATGTATCATAGTGTTTAATAAAATTTAATTAATCATTTAGATTAGTTTTCCTTAGTATAAGACTCATTAAAAATGTTTATTGTAAGAACTTGTCGCCATGAATTTGTTGGATATTACACGTATAAAGAATAAAAATATTTACCTACTATGTATCTAAAAAATTAAAAATAAACCAAAAAACTATGTTCAATCACAAAAATAATCCAATAATATGTCCTAACGTCAACACATGATATTTTGAAAAATCCCACAATTATCAAGAGCTCAAGGTTTTCGCTGATAATATATAACAGTTATTATGTATTCATCTCATGTAATATGATGACAATATAGTGTATTTAATATAAAAAAAATATAATTTTGGTCATCCCAAACTTAAATATTGATTGTGTAAAATCATTGACTATTTTCTAATAGACCATGGTATGTTTGAAGAGTTTGTTAAAAAATAATATATAAATTCATCATATAATTTCATGATATTCTATATATATGAAATTTATTTTAACTAAGGAGTAATATTTCTTAAAAAAATAATTCTATTTGTTGTTGTTCTATGAAACTCATATAAGAGTGTAATTAAAGTGAATATTTTAAACGGATTATTTCATTAAATAGTATAGGAATTTTTATTATATCATGTATCATATCTATATAAATTAAATTTAGTTTTAATGGTAGAAGAATTGATCACATAATGATATCAATTTAATAATAATAAAAGAGAATTTAGAGGACCAAGAAAACCAACAAATTGGTACATATTTATGAATTTTCATTAATGATGTTTTTGTTTATAGACTTTTAATGATACATACCAAAATCATAGTGAGTCACAAAAAAATTACAATCTGGGTTAGTGGAATTCTTAAAATTTACAAAAATATATTAGTGAGTGTTTTGACGGATAATAGAATTGTGGTATGGTGATAATATAATTTTATAGTAAAAATAAATTATTCATAGAAATATTATTGAATTTGATTTATATTGATAAAACACCTCATAATTTCAATTAAATTATTATAGTTGATAGAGATGGAAATAAAATTCCATTATTAAACATCCACAAGCCATAAATTAAAAATTAATTAGTATTGATTTTTCTATAGCTTTAAAAGGTAAGCCATTATAATAATAGGTATGAATAATGAATAAATAGTGATGTTAAGGGATATTTAGACTATAATTTAAGAAATAAAATTCTTTTAATTCTCTTGAATCCTAAGAGGATTAAAATATATTTTAAGAGAATATTGATAGATATTATAATAATCATAATGAAGATGTCTAAGAATATGAAGAGATTTAGAGGAATTTAATTATAGATAAAAAAAATTACTTTGAAAACATAAATAAATTATTCATTATATTTGAATAAGAAGAACAAAATTGAATTAAAGGGTGGATTCTATCTATATCCTACCATAAAAAAATATTATAATTTTTATTTTTTCTTTTTAAGTGGAAAAAATACATTATGAAAAATATATTGTAAATGGTTAAAGTATAAAACTTTTCCATCTTTTATTATTGATTTAAAAAATAAGTTTAAGTGAGATGAAGGGATTTGATTCTAATAAAGACTATCTTCTCAGAATAAAAATCTAACATTCCATATAGGTATAATGTCTTTCAAACTATTTATATTATTTATTCATTATAAATAGATTGACATATATAAGAAATTTTATAGTATCATTTAATTATAATGATACAAAATGGATTGATAAAAATCATAAAATATTAGAATAGTTGAATCAATAATTCCCCAATGTCAAAGACTATTTATTTCATGGTAACTAATTTCTATAAGGTCTTCATGTTTCCTTGTATAATAGTATTTGATTATCACTTATAAATGGTTGAAAAATCACAAGGATCATCATAATTTCCCAATAATAGAGACACACAAAATTTTTGTTATGTATCATTAAATGACTATAAACAAATTGGTACATATTTATATCTTGGGGTTTTATTCTAATATCGGTGAGAGCTTAATAATATGATACATATCAAAAGAATAATGAATTTTATGGTTGATCAAGGAATTATTTATTATCCTCACTTTTATTGATATGGAATTCAATGGATATGGGGTGGTAATTGAAATAATTAATTTATAATCAATTTAAAAAAATTCAGATGGCACAGTGAATGTTAGGGAATACAAATATAAATTTTTCAAATTTATATTTTAAAAATACACTTTATATTGGTGAGTAATAAGTTAGAAAGTTCATTATATTAGTCATCATAGTGATGAAAACCATAATATATATGGTAGGGATTTTTAATATTCTATCATTGTGAATAAATATTTGAAAAAAAAAATTTGATGGAAATATTCAATCACTAGAATATTATAGATTCTATAAACATAAATATGACAAGATTTATAGTATTTTAATTTATTATTAGATGGTAAGAGGTCATTAATTGAAAAATATTATTGAAATACATTAGGATATTTTCTTATAATCACTGAAATATTTTAATATTGATTGGGAAATAATTATGCATCGAATAGATTCTTAGTAAGAGGATAAAGAAAAAATATATAATGATACTATATCAAAGAATTTATATATATGATATGGTATATAAAAATAAAATATCATATTCAAATGTTTTAAATTTGAAAAGGTTTCAAATATTTTTATATTATTATAAAGAAAGGGATTGAAGACTAATAGGAAGAAAATCGTGCATAGTAATTTTCTATAAAGAAAAACATTAAGTAATACTTATGAATAGGGTAAAAAATATCCCAAAGGAAAATTAATTTTATATAAAAGGGTAATATAAATTATAATGCAATATAATGAATATGATGAATCCTATTGTAATTAAATAGATAATTGTAAAAAAATTGGTTATGGGTCAAGAATCTCTCAATGCTCATGAAGAGGGAGAAGAATAGTTCTAAAATGATTACCAAAGATAAGATACTGCTGAGAGTAAAATTTAAAAGAATTTATTTTGAGGAATTACAGTTATATTTGTGTTATTTAAATGAATAAAATCGATAGAAGTAATATTTAAATAATTAATTAATATAAAATTTTATTAAATGATGATAGAGTATTTATGAACAAGGAATATAAATTTTCTAAAAAAAGACCTAACATTATTTATGGAGAAAAAATAAATTAATAGATGTGTATTCATAAAATTTTGCTGTTAAATAATAATTTTTTGATATTATATAATCAAATTTTGTAGAAAACATTAAAAATCTCATGTTATATTTTGTGAGGTACATGGAATGTATCAATGAGGATTCTGAGGATTCTAAAAACAAACTATGTCATCAAAGAAACTCGATGACTATCTGAAAAATATAATAAAACATAATGTTTTTTATAAGTTAGTTTATTAATTATTGTATAGAAAATTATATTAAATGAATAAAATTATTTTTCTAAAAAATGAAAAAGAAACCAATTATTATTTTTTATAATTTCCAAAATGAAGAAGAAATACACATTATTTTGGAATGAATCATATAAAAATAAACTTTATTAATTTGAAATATATGAGTATCCAAAATAATTTTATTTTCAATAAATATGACTATAAAATATTTTAAAAGTTTATACTATAATAAAAATTAAAATATGGGTAAAAATATAATCATTTAGGAAATGAGAAATTTCATGGTTATTGATAGTGTTGTAGGGTATTTAAAAAATAATAATTTTTATTATAGTGTAATATTTGATTTACTCTAAATATGGTATGTTTTTATTATATATTTTGACAAAATTAAAGTTTAAATAAATTAAAACCATAACAGGAGCAACATAATATTATATAAAAAATGAAATTGAGTATCATTATGATTTATATAGAACATGTGATTACAAATATCCCAACAATGATAATTGTATTATGATTATATTTATAAAAACTTTTTATGAAAATATTTAATAATATATTTTACAATATTGAAATAATTATGGGTTTTCAAATTTTGAATAATGCCTCAAAATGATAAAAAGCATTTATTTTTTGAAAACATTTGTTCACTGTACATGGGTAATGAAAAAAAATATTAAAAGGGTGTTGGATAAAATAATTTAGGAGGTATCAAATTTTGTAATGTTTTACCATTAATGTTTAAAATCTATTCTACATAGATAATTAGAATGAAAAATTAAAATAATAAAAATATGATTTTTGTATATAATTATAAATAAAATATCTCAAATTTGTAAAAAATTTTTTGAAAATGAAAACTATGTTTCTTTAATAAATCTACGTGTTTAAAAAAAATAATGATATATATAAATAAAATAGAATTATAGAAATATTTACTACCTTTTTATGAGATTAATTCATTTTATATTCCAATTAATGAGGATAATTAAACATATAATGGAAGACTTGTTAGCCTTATCTAAAATGATGATTGAATTTAGAGGTCGTTATATGAAATATTATCAACCAAAAAATATAATAAAATATATATTTCGATGTTTGAAACAAATTTTATATGGTGAATAAAATTCCCAATAGAGTATATATTAAAAAGCAAATTCCTCTTGAACTTGTTCACTATAAAATATTTTGAGTCATGATCATGAAAAATTCAAGGAGATGATTATTTTCATTAATTAATTAATGATTTTATTTATATGAATGATATTTTGTTCATGAACTATCAATCTATATCCTTTTATGAGAATAAAATTTTAACGTTATTATTATGAAAGGATTTAAAATATGATATTAATATTTCTTGATTTTTTCATGGAATTTAAAAAAATAGAAAGTTCAAATATAATTTAAAGAGGGATTAAATTTGTATGAGTTTAACTTTTCATATAAATCACAATAGAATTTATTTTTCTAAAATTAATAATTAATATCTAGTTGATATATACAGAATAATGATGATCTAGAATGATACATAGAGATACAATTTTAGGAAAAAATTTAAATAGTATTTTGTGTTGGAAATAAATATATTTTAAATTTTTTTTTGAAATTGTTATATTTAATATTTTGTATAAAAAATATACATTTATATTTTTTTTGAGTATTTATATACAAACTTGTGATCAAATTCATATATAAAAGTTTTATATAAAAATTAATACTGAAAATGAGAGTATTTTTCTTGCTTATCCTCAAGATAAAAAATAGTATTATCACTAAAAAAATTTGTATAATGGTATACATTATTCATGTGAAATTAATTATTTTTTCTTCTTTAAAAATAAATATTCATGTCAGTAGTAATGAACTGTAAGGGAACCATGATGTAAATTCTAGCTAAAATGATATAAATTTTTAAAAATATGAAAATATTGATTTGATAAGTGATAAACGAGTTTATTTAAGTTATAAATGTTAAATAAGTTATAAGAAAACAAATTAAAAATAATTAATAGGTAATAAATACTTTATAATATATAAATATCATTTCTCAATGAGATATTGGAATTTATGCACAAATTGTTGTAAGTAAAATAAGATACACTTTAATTATTCCAAAAATTGAGATAAAATATTTTGAAGATTCAGTAATGTATAATAATTATATTCAATATATAAATGAATTACATAATAAAATTATGAAAAATAATAATATACAGTTCTTTTCAATACCCAATGATTAAAATGTTTTTTTCCTTAATGAATTTTTTAAAATTAACTAAAAAAAAGATTAATTTTCTCGAATTGTGGAAATATTTTTTTAGAAAGGTTATTCATAGGTGAAAATGATTTGTATTAAAAAGGATTTCATACATTTATCATGTATATAAATTTTAATACCAAAATGGTTTAACACAATTTGGTATATATGTTTTTTACATTATTTAATAAGAGAACACATATCAGTATTAGAGAAGATATGGTGAAGTAATAAAGGTTTTAGAGTTTATTAGTGTAGTTAAAGGAGGATTTTGTGGATGGATGACTCAAAACACATCATGGTTAAACTATTACCTTATGTGTGATTCTCTATGTGAAAAAATTTGAAAACTATAAGATATATTAACTAAATACCAATAATTTATAATAAAATTATATAACATAAGTTACCTTGTATTTTATATAAGTACTTTAATTGAGTCCCAAAAAAACTTTTTAAAATCATTTGTACTATTTTATTGAAGCTGATTTTCAATGGAATAAATATATAGGTGAACATGAAATGAAATAAATATATTAATTCCATGATCATTATTAATAATAACAACATAATGAAAAATATTATTTCAATGTAAGAATTTTTTATGAGGGATGAATTTCTCACACTTTTTGACTTGATTAATTAGTTTTTTTAGAAAATATTTTGTATTTATGGTTTGAATATATAGTCACCCCTGCCTATTTTCCATGATTGAAGGATGAATATTATGTCATTGTTCTTATTACAATTTTCTTGATATACATAACTTGAGTGAATAAACCATTTCAAATATAAATGTTTTAAAGTATTGATACCTCAATAAGCGAATTTATAAGGTTGGATATATGAATTCCATAATTAATACTAGGAAGATATTTTATTAATCTGGATAATTAGACCTCTATTACTCTCAAAAAATTACTTTATTTATTAATTTGGTGTTTAGATAACACATATATTAAGAGCATCTTATTCATAATTTATTGAACTGTTGATTTATGATCTTCAACTATTTTACCATGTTGTTGTTATTATCATCATGTTAATGGATTTATTAATTATGATTCATATTTTGAAAATATATAATTCAATAATGAAAATATGTGGATGATAAAATCATATTATAATGTTTCTGAAAACATTATTTGGTTGTTGTCTTGAAGAAAATGTCTTATAAAATTGTATATGGTTCACTTGATCATTTATAGTTATTTTTATAGTCACTATTAAGAAGAATACTACATTTCGGATAAGAAAATAAAATAATTATTTATAAGGAAAACATAAATTGTTTATTTAATGGTTCTTTAACATGAATGACGTTTTTAAAAGAATAACGGGAGGGAGGAAAACAACATGGTTTTTATAACCACTGCACAATAGATGAAACATGCATTTGAGAAAGTATGGAGTGAGTAGTTTTTTATATATTTAAATTTCCATGCTCAGGGAAATAATTTCATGGTTTAATATATTAAGGTTTTGTTAAAATTGAAAATTCTCAAGGGTTATTGATTATTCATATAGAGCTAAAGCACTATCTCATAATCTATAGATTGTGAAATCATGCCCATTTTTAAAAATATTTTTTTCTGGTGGAATAAACCTCAAATATATAATGAATATTAATAATTTTTATCATGTTTTGGGATCTATCATTGACTATAAGAACCATTCCATGATACACATAACCATGTCATGGTTTGGATGGATATATTTATAGTTTAATTTTTTTTCTTATAATAGTGTGATGATATTTTTGATATATCCACCCTCACCATATAGATATTTTTATAGGGGTTTAATGGTTAGTTTTTGGGATTAAAATAAGAAAAAAAAATAATTCATCATTAGATACACATAAATAGGATTAAAAATAATAATTGTTATCTTTCAAATTCTAATTTGATATTTCTTCCTTGTATTTCTCATTTCATACTTATTGATGACTATAAAATTATTCCTTCTCTAAATACAATACACTTTTATAAGAAAAAAATAAATATATGTGATGATAGATTTTAAATGTTATGTTTTGAGGATATAGTCATTCAACAAAAATATTTTTTAGAATTTATAAATAAATAATATCATGTGTTTCCCTTACTCTATAATTCAAATATATTTCTTTCTCTTAGTCACTTTTTGATCTGATGATCTAAATAATTTGTAAGTATTTTATAATATTATTTTTATCACATTAAATTCTCTTCACAGTTATTATCACTTTTATTTCATGGGTTCAACAATTGGTATTAGATTGTGGTATATCATAATGAATCATTCATAGCTTTTATTCTTAGAAATCGCTAAATGTTTATTCCTAAGAATTTGATATTTTTATATATTTTTATATATTTATATTTCAATAAAATTTATAGAAAATTTTTATTTTTTGAATAAAAATTTTGTTTCTTGGTTTGATGGGAAAATGTTTCAGTTTTTGAAAGAGTGGATATTTCTATATCTTCTATTATTAGGGCTATATATTCATAGCATCACTATGAATGGGGTTCATTTTCTTAAAATATGATATAGTGATACCATGAAAAAATAATAATAAAAAATTACATTGGATAGTGTGAAATGTGTTACTATCATCATTCTATGAGAAATTATTAACATGATTTATAGGTTTTAAAAGAATAAATTCATAGAGATTAATATATAGGATATCCATAAAGGTAAAAATAATGTTACAAAATTTGGACATTAAACATGTCACACAATATTATTGAGGATATTTATAAGGATGATGATAAATCATGAGATAGGTTAGATATTCAATTGAATAGTATTTCATAACTATATTCATTGATTTTGTGAAGTGTTTTAAGATTATACCATGGTGAAGAAGTTAATCAATAATTTAAAAAATATGTTTGATGTGGAACTTTCTTCAATAAATGGTCAAGATATAGATGGATTTTCCATTGAAAAAAACATAATGATATACTATGAGATTAAAAGAGGAAGTATCTTGAAGAAGAATCTAAAATAATAAAATGACATACCATTAAGGCCACTAAAATATTGAAAACAGATGATTTCAAAAGGACTCAAAAAGATAAATCAAGATTTATAGATGATGGTACAAAATTTAATGAATTTATATAATTTTTTACACAATGATTGAGAAGGTGAAAAGGTAATAACATTGTGAAAGATGTATTTATTTTATTTAAATTTTTTAAATTTATAATTTTTTTTATTAAGTTATGTACAAAAATATATTAATAATGATTGAAATTACAAATCCAGAAGACAATATTACAATATAAATAATGGTTAATGTTTATTTTGTGAAAGAAAATTATGTAAAATTAATGTTAACCAATAATTAATATAGAAAAATTAATTTTATATAAAAAAATATTATATCATCTTATGATGAAGCTAGTGAAGTAGAATAATGTTACTCTAATAATGAATAATGGAAATATTTCATTGATAGATCAAAAAACACTAATTTATATATTCATAATAAAGGAGGAATATATAAAGATATTCATGAATTAAGAAGACTAAAATAATTCAAATTTAAGATAGAAAATATATTATGTCTCAAGGAAAACATTAATATAGAAAGTTGGGTTTTATCACTCAATAAATCTCTTTAAAAAATAATGTGAAGGATGATGATTAAAGTGAAGATAAATATTAATGAAGGATTGGTGATATAAACTCTATTTTTATTAATAGTAATAAAAATATTCGTATTGTAAGAGAAAATAGACTATGAAATATGTGAAAAAATATCTTCATTTTAATTTCAATGAATTTATGATTTAATTTAGTAAATTCTAGATTAATATTGAAATTTATATTTATAAAATTCTGGATATTAAAAATCATCAAATAAAAATTTTAATTTCACCATTAAACATGATGATTCTCCAAATTCAAATGAATAAATTAATTTTAACATTAAAGTATAAAAATAATGAAATTGAAGAGATGAAATGAAATAAAATATATTGGTAAATTCAATAATAATATTTATTACATCTAATTTTATTTAAAATGAATGTGACAAAATTAAAAAACAAATTGTATATATGAAAATTTATGTTTAGAATAATCTAATGGTCTATTTGACTATGATGAAAAGATCAATAAATCAATAAATGGTAGAACCAAAACCAAAAAATCTAAAATAGAATAAAACCATCTATTATACTTTATATAATTTTTTGATCAATAAAGAGATATAGATTTTAAGGGAGATAATAGTGTTATAGTTTATATTGTTGGAAAGTGTTGTTATAAACATTATATAATCCAACATACTCTCATGTACATTTTTTTGTGTTGCTCAAAATATCCCTATTTTTATAACTACTATTTTTACTTTAAACTGGTATATAATATAATGGTTTTATGTTTTTAATGTAATTTTTTGTTTGGATTTTATATTCTAATTTTTTCATAGTCTAGAAAAATTGTTGAATAAATATCTTATGTTGTGATCCTTAAATATTATTGTATGACTCTAATATATATATATATAATTCCAAAACAAATTGTAAATAAATTATACACATTATTTTGTTTCCTAGTATTAACATGTATGTTTGATGACTATTGAAATTTTTGGAAAAGTGTTTTAGTTTAATTTTTACAGGGATAAGTTCATATATGAATATTACTGAAATATATTTTTGAATTGTCAAAACATTTACATATATTGAAATTTATGATTTTATAAATACAAATAACCCTATGTTATGAGATATTGAGTTTATGTATGAGGTCAATAATAAAAAAACATCTTGTTGTATATCATTTATGTGCTCATCTCACCACAAATATTTAATTTTTTGAATTAAAAATGTTCTTATGTGATTCACCAGTATTTATATAAGCATAAGTACATTAGAATCTTTCATATTTAGTTTTCAGTAAAAGTATTGGATGTTTACATATAATGGTATTACTCTGAAATATTGATAAATGACAATATATTTAATTTGACATGTTATCAAAACATAAACAAAGTTGAAGGCATTACTAATTCATAGAATCTTATATATTAGGTTAAATAATAATTCTTATTGATAAATAATAAATAAATTATCATATAAACATTATTGTGAAGAATCAAAATAAATTAAGGAGTTTGGAGGATAAGGGTTTCAAAAGATTTTTCCCTTTATCAGTTGATTTAAGGATATAATCACGACTATGAAGAATATTTTCATGCTATACAGAGAAATGGAGGTTTTTAATGATGTATTTATCAAGGAATTATTTATTCAGTCATGTTGTGATTATCAGTAATGTTAAAAAGACTGATAAATTGAGAAATAAATGATTCATGGGATATACTTTTAAAGTATAATGTTTCACGATGATTATTTATTATTTTTTATGATAGAATATTTATTAAAATCTATGACTGATAATCATAGTGTGAAACATTAAAAATTTTTGTTTGAGGGAATTTTAGGTATTATTCAAATTAAAATATTATTGATTTAATTGAAATCCTAGATTGTTTTGAATAATATTATTTAAAATCTTTATTAGTTATTATGATCCCAAATTTTAAAATATAATACCTTGAAGTAGTTTGTCATTAATTAAGATATTCTATAAGTATTATATTTTATTTTCAAGGGGGGAATTTATGAATCAATTTGATTTTATTAATATATATATATATATATATATATATTTGTGTGTGGGTGTTTTGGAAATATTGAGAAGTAATTATCATATAAGACATACATGCCACTTAATATAGAGAAAGATAAAAGATTTATCACATATTATGATTTATCGTATTGAATATTATGACTTTAATTGAAAATAATTATTGGTAAAAATATGTTGAAGAGAAAAATCTATTACTATTTCGTTTTGCTGTAATTAAATAATTATTTCCAAAACTACTCAATGTTTTACATTCTCTTAAAAATAAATTCAGTAACATTTTTGTTACTGGATAATGAAAATGTATGCTAATAAACAATAATTTTATATTATTTATTTCAACTACTAATTGAACAGTTCTTTCACTAAGTGTGGGAGTGAGGTTGAGGATTAGGTATATAAGAAAAATCTCAGTAAATTATCATCAAACCTTGTAATAAAGGACTCCATCATGCACTTGGTTTTTAGTTATCTTTGAAGATGATTTTCATTCAAATATATAAACATGTCTTGGGTGGTATTATAGTGGACTAAGGGATATTTATTATTATCTTGAGTAACTGTAAAAATATTATAATTTATCATCTTTGATTTACTCAAATTTATGAATTCTAATTAAATTATAAGAACAAAATCATAAATAAATGAAAAGGAGAGTTTAACTCAGTGAATTATTTTTTAAGGGACTCGATTCAACCCCTCTTGAGTCATTATTTTTATCACAATTTGGAAAAAATGTGTAATAAAGTAGTATTCTTTAAGGAGATTATATTTTCATTCCTAACAGAAATGGGAGAAATATATAACTAGATAAGGATATATTATAATAGGTTTTCTTAGAGATAGGGTGTCAATGATTAGAGGTCCATTTTTAATGGTGAAAATTAGGGTTAATGTATATTTTTAATCCTTATCTTTTTAAATAATCCTTGTTTTGAATTATTATATTAATATGGTGAAATTGCTAAATATTCACATGGGTGAACAGAAATTATAGATTGTTTTATATGGAGATAACAAGTTTTTAAACTCAACACTTATGAATGATATCATTTTTGGATTAGGGTCAGATGAGTTCAATAATGTTTTTCAATATGATACTATATATGATATTTGGGGAGCCTATTACTATTTTCAATAAAGAAAATTATATATTAAGATAACATAGGTAAAAAATTAAAAACTATACTTTTAATATTTTATGGTGATTCAGAGAGAAATTATTACTCTAATGAAACCTAGAATCTCTAATGTAGTAATTAATTTTATAACCATTGGTACTAATATATAAAATCTATATCATTATTTAAAAGTTCATAGTGTTCTTCCTATAACATAGATGGTAATATCAACTACTATTAGATGCTACACCCTTTTTAAAAAACTGAAAATATATAAATTTATTTGAACTCTCAATATGTATAAATATGAAGTGAAATAAAAATTT
Source organism: Viscum album (assembly GCA_963277665.1). Taxonomy (NCBI): domain Eukaryota; kingdom Viridiplantae; phylum Streptophyta; class Magnoliopsida; order Santalales; family Viscaceae; genus Viscum; species Viscum album. Next base: position 1,915,363,129 of record OY728148.1, on the reverse strand, counting down.
GATGATAGTATATTAATCTAGAAGGAAATTGTTTCATTCAAAATTATCATATTAAAAGATAAGTAAAATTCAAAGAAATATTTATATGACCCATTTAATGAAATAGAATCATGTTCTTTAAATTATAGATTTTAAATTGATCAACTATCTATAATATTCAACTAGATTTCCAAGAGGATAAAAGATATTAGAAATACATTCATAAAAAATAATATAAATTAATGGGAATTTAGATAACATAAATACAAAAAATATGGGAATATTAAGTCGTATTTCCATCAAGTAAATGAAAAGGAGAACTCTAGGAATACCTTTCATAGAAAATAAAATATCAATATGAAAGGAATAAATGAACTAAAATTGATACATAGAGTTCCTATCAAGATTTATGTGATGAATAAAATTAAATCTCTAAATTTTATCGTTCTTATTAAAAAATAAATATGTGTTTTATAGATGACACTAAAAAGTCTAAATCATTCTACACTATTAATTATGAATATAATATTTTTATTTAAATGATATTAATTAATATTATTCTATGCTTGAAGATAAATGAGGTATGTTAAATAAAATTCATATGTCAACAAAAAATTATTCTAACTCAAGTATTAGGAGAAAATTTTATTTTTCTAAACATATATTCGAATAAAATAATAAACATGAAAAATGTAAAAATACTTTGGAAATGCGTGATACTATAATTAATTAATTATTTAATAAATTTTATTCTTTCAAATTGGGTACAAATATTTTTACTATGGGGGATGATCATAAAAATTACTTTTTGAAAAATAGATGAAACAAAGAGAAAATTTGAATTGATAGTAATGTGAGAACCCTAATAATTCTTGAAATTACCTAGTTCTTTTATTACATAGTAATTTTTTTATTTTTTCTTGTTTTCATTATGGTATTATTGGAAATTATGATAAAGATTACAATTTAATAATTCCTTAATTTTTTGGTGTTATTCATTTTTTTCTAATAATTTTTCAAATGTGAAGGATGAAATTTTGGCACGATATAAACAGATATGGTTTCTTAATTATCTAGTTTCTAACATATTTATACCCAAAAGTGTATAGGTACAAAAATATTTTCTTGATTGATATTTTTTTAAGTAATTATATATTTAAGTAGTACTGTTAAATGGCCTGTTGATAGTGTACGATAAATACATATGATTTATTGCTTCTCAGATTAATATTATGTAATAATTATTATTAGACATCTTTTCAATTTTGGAGATGATTCAAAAGAAATTATATATATATTACGTTGTTTTGGAAATCATGAATCATCTCTCATCAAAAAAGCTCCTTATATTGAGGGATTAAAGTATAATATGAAAAATATTTCACAACATTGTGATGAATTTTGTTCTATTAATTTCTCTAATACATCTTCTTCAATATCTATATATAAATTGTTTACTTTTAAAGAATATAGAATTGAAAATATATTTTTTAGTAATATTTTGATTCATTAAATTGATAAAATATATATTATTTGAATGATGAAAATACTGAATCTTGTATTTATAATAGAATACTAGTACATTTAAATTTATATTATTTAATAATTATATTTATGAAGAATTTTATTTCTAATTTACTTCATAAATGTTTTGATAAAAAGAGTGTATGCGATGCTTTCAAAATAAGAAAAAATACATATATGATTTTAAATAAAACAATGATATTTATATTTCTATAACATTTGAAATTATTCCCATTGATTTGTTTACAACAACTAGAATCACAATATTTTGTGTAAATTATTTTGATTTTATTTTGGTTTATAAATTTTCTATATTTACATTGTATTCATTCTTAACGATTATAAGTGAATCTTGTGAAATATTTTAAAAAAATATTAAGAAAACAAAAAATAAAATCATTTCCCAAATTAGATCCTCGGGAAATTTCCATTGAGTATAATTTGAATTTAAATAATTCAATTCATTTTGTTTCAAATCATTTTATTATACATAAATTGTATGCCTCAACAAAACCTTAACATAATATGGATTTTAATGTATAGAAAATAATTTATTAAAAATTTGATGAACAACATAATTTTAAAATAGTATGCCTACATATTTAGATTATGCCTCTAATAGAGAATTTTATGTCATTATAAAGTTCTAATTAGACTTATTTAAATGAAAATAATCTATGAGTTGTGGAATAATAGAAATATACAAGTAATATTTCTAAACATTATTGGATGAAAGTTTTATATCTTGAACACTATAATAATATTATTAGGTTTGATCTAAAATCTATTGAATGATTTCTAATTTTTTATACTATTACTTATAATTTTTGAAGATTTCCCTAAAAGAAATGATTGGTGATGTTATAGAGTCATCCCATGTAGATTTTGGTATAGTTTACCCATTTACTCACAATAAAAATAACTTTATTGTGAATGGTTATTCAATGAATAACTTTGGACTTGATAAAAATTTTAACAGTAAAAAAATATTTTAATGATGTAAATGTTCATAAAAAAGGTTTGAAAACGTAAAAAATTTTAGAAACTAGAAGATCAGTACCTTGAAATCTTAGAACCTTAAAATACTATCACATAGAATTTTCTATTGTAAATTTATATGAAATTTATATTACGAAAAGTTAATTAATATTAGTTTTTGAATTACCAATCCTTATATCATTTATTTAACCTAAAATTTTAGTAGAATACTAGAGTGAAGAAAATTGGGTTTTATCCATATATGAGGAGATAATGTAGTTCAAGACGAATATGTTTTGAGAATAAGTTTATAAACTCAATTATTATTCTATTATAGGTACTAAATATATTTTTAAAAATTAGAATACTGATCTTGGAGTGTCTAATAGATATAGGGTATGAATAGTGGCTAATTGTTACAATAAATAAAAATAAATACATTATTGAAATCCATTTTCCCATATATTTTTTCCAGAATCCATCAAAATTATATAAGACTATACATTGCATATAAATTTTAAAATTTTATATATTTTTTTTGAATCTTTTTTTTTCTACTGTTATTTTAGTGAAAGTCTATGTTAAACGGCCTTTGGGTTTTGAAAGTCCTATTTTTCTAGATTATATTTTCAAACATAACTATGATTTATATGGCCTTAAATAAGAACCTATATAAATTTTTTTAAAAAACAATTCATTTATTTTATCATATGGTTTTTGGGTTGTCTTGATAGATCATACACTCTTTAAGATAACTTCATATATAGATATTTTTCTTGTTCCAATTTATCTTTATGCTATTATTTTTTCTTCAAATAATCATAAATTATTAAATAAATTTTCAAAAATCATGAAATAAAATATTGAAATAACAATGTTGTGTGAGTTAAATTCATTTCTTGTCTTAAAATAATTCAGAAAAACATTGGGAATGTGATAAAAAAAATAAAGTACATACATGACATATTATGAGGTTTTGGACATGATTCCAATAAATTTTATGAAACTCCTTTAAGTTTTAATATTAAAAATTATTTTAATGAAGTTAGAACACTATTTAAAAACTTATATATTAAAGAGATAATTGTGATTTTGTTATATATAACAAAAAATAAACCAAAAATCATGTTTTTTATGATTCTTTTATATATATTTCAATAAAATACTATATAATATAATCTAAATTCTTTAAAATCGATTTTAAGAGATAATTGTTTTTAGTTGTGTCTTTTTTAAGCTTTATAAACTATATTAATTTGATTTAATTTTTTATTTTGATGCAAACATTAATGGTTTTAGATAACATTAAAAGAGTGAATTAGGAACATGACACTTATTTGGGAGATATTTGGTTTATTATTTTTTTTGGAAATAACACATGGTCATATTATCTACTTTTTTATCTGAATATATTGTAATTGGTAATTATTTTCCACAATTGTGGTAGATGAAACAAACCATAAATGATTTTAATATTAATTATAACCATAATTCCATAAAATGTTACAAAACTAGTGCCATAAAAATTTCAAACAAATTAGATAATTTATTTAAGGAATAAGAATATTTTTCTTAGGAATAATTTCATAGGAGAACATAGAAAACTATTATATTTCACTTGGATTTATTAACACTGAACATCAGTTGGTATATTTTTTACACGTCCCATTCTTTCTGATTATTTTTATTTAATTAAATGATAGTTGATTTTTCCCAATTTAAAATGAGTCTAAATTATTTTTGTTGTTTCCAGAAATGTGTCTACACCCCATGAATGGTAGTTTATTTCCTAAAACAACGACACTATACAAGACAAGGAACCATTCTGGAGTAGAGGGATTCAGTGTTCGAAGCATTGGTGAATTGAATTCATCAATCTTATTTAAGTGTAATTTACTTTCATATTAACGGTGATGCTATAAGAATAATGTTTCATAGTGGCTCAAGAAGAACCAAAATATTACAGAATTCGGTGGTGTGAAACATTTGGCCACTACACCCAACCCTATTGAATATACCCAAACCATCTGCACAACCAAGGTATCATTGAACTATTTCCATATAAGAACCTACATTGGTGTAAAAGGCCTGAGAGTTGTGTAACCACATTTCATGATACAACCAGAGTTGTGTGCCCAAATTCTCTCACATTATCTATAAAAATTTAATCACAACCACCCCAATTTGTTGGATAGAACTCTAGTAGTTGAATAATAATATCTCTCTTGTGCAACTAAATATTTCATGATATCACATAAATCAAGATTACCATGGATCCCCAATGGTAGATAACTTGAATGAATGACTTCACATTGGCCCTAAATTTCCATTTCTTGTGTTTGATATATACTCACAGAACATCCCCTAGAGGATAGATGGCATCTCAATTAAAGATATTCCTTCATGTAATAATAATATTTCCATGTCTCTAGTTGTTTCACAAACCTATGCACCCAATATACATGAATAGTCATTATTCTAGAACTTATGGCTCACACAACCCCACTTTTTCATTCAACTCTATAGTTGTCTGTAATAACCTATGGGCCCTTCAGCAAATTCCTCTATTTTTCATCCATAGTTAAATTCATTTTTTTTACTGAATTGCCTTGCATAAACTCTGACAAGGTCCATGCATGCCCCGATCAACCGTACAACTCGTATCATCAACCCTTATGTCCTAACCCTTCTCTTCAGTCATGGAATGAATATTTTTACCAAATGTTCTCTTATGAATATGAAAAAAAATTAAGTTTCAACATTATTCAATTCACTATAGTGGTTTTTATTCCATGTTATTCCTAATGGAATATGAGTAGTGGACATGTAAGCACTAAAGGAGGAATCATCAAGGAAAATAACAGACCATACCATATTAAAAGATCTAGTGTTGTAACCTTTTATCTTTCTTTGAAATGGTTTCCTTGGGCATGAGACACACAATGTTTTATCAATATTATATTTAACTATATCCCCCAAATTCTTAGATTTTGGGTGTTAAATTGAAGGAAAACATCCTCAATACATGATGTTAAACTATAAGGATACCTTATACAACAAATATGAGACAACTCATGTATGATCACCAAGGGTTGACACCTCCCCCTCCATCATGGGTTGAGACACCTACAATTGGAATCCAACATTATTAGTCACAACACCATCCTTTTTCATCATTGGATGATACACCTATAATGGGATGCTTCTATTCATAATACTCACACTATATCTTGTTGTTTCTTCTTCCCAGAAGTGATATTCATTACCAAATGATGGTAAAATTCAGGGACTAGTCCTGTCAAATGAAATTAAATTTTGTTCTCAAACTATGTGTATATTAATCCCTATAACCAAACATGGTGTGTATGATGACTCCATAAGGTCCAATACCAACATAGATTGGATAAATACTCTAGTTTTAATCCCAACATCACCATTAAATCATTATTGCCTCCCTTGGAAGGTGGAATCTTATATGTGTGGTCATCTCCCCCTTCGACACACTCAACATCACCAACCTATCTCCACAATATATTAAAATTGTAAAACAATATCTCTATCAAATGTTAAACTTGTGACCAAACTATACCCCCAATATGTTAAAACAATTACCCACCATACTCTAAAATAAGTTAGACCAATTACCAAATGATCCTTATAAGACATTAAAATTTTGACCAACCAGTCTCTATAAGATGTTGAACATGTGACCAACATATCCCCACAAGAATTTAAACTTGTGACCACACTGTATCCACAAGATAATAAACCTATTACTAAAATATTCCCAAAAGATGTAATATATATTAAAAACCTTTCCTCACAAGATATTAAAACTATTACCATATTATCACCCCATGACATTAAACCTTTTAAAAACTTGTCCCTATATGTCAAAAAATATGAGACTATACTGGATGATCCATAATGTCTAACTCATATAATGAACATGGGATGCATGAGGTAAAAATAATCATAAGTCTTATTACCATGGTGTAAATTACCATATGATGGAAATGGAAATCCCATGGTCCTACACCCAATATAATTCATATATGAGATGACCTTGACTTTGAAAGAAGAATACTTTACAAGTTAAAAGTATACCCAACGCCCATAGATATCTATATGTTTCCAATGTCACCATCATTTTCAACCCAATGTAACTACCCTGCCATGATGGTAGCAACATAATTCACCACCAACCACATCATGATGGAGCTAAATACAAGAATCAATAACATGTATAAAATCTATCCGGGAGACCCAAACTAGGCAATGAGTTCCAAGAACAAATCCATGGAAGGAGGAACCAACATCCCATCATCCTGTTTTGATTAAGGATCTTAGATCACAAACCATGGTGGTAGAGGCCACCCACCATTAGATAATGAGAATGAGGGGAAATAAAATAGCCACCCTATAGAATGAAATGAGTTCCATGGAGAAATATTGGTAATTATTATCCAAGATCCCTTCTTCTTATTTTGATCATGGAGGTGAAATTTCCAAACATGATAGTGGATTCCAAATAACATTAGAGAGTGGGAATGCAGGTCATCCAAATACACATCCTTGAGAATGAACAACTAATTGTTTTGAAGAAAATCACTTTAAGAGAGGCGTGTAAGGAGAATAGTAAATTTTTATCTTCCTGATGCATAGCCCCATCTAGAAAGAGTGAGAAAAAAATAGTGAACCTGGTGTGATTGTCTTCTCATTAAATTGTTATAAGATTAGTAACATTGGACATCGTAATATTTATATGTCAATAGATTCAGAAATATTGTATTAGTAATAACCAAATAAACATTGTTGTCATTTTATGATGAAGTTCTCCTATAACTGGGGTAACATGAAGGGAGTTGGGTATCTCCATTCAGAGACATCATCAACATGGATTTATCCCTCTCCTTTGATAGATGGGATAAAGTTAAGATCATTGGGAATCACCTTCATATAATAGATATTGGTGGCATACTTCATGTACCGTAGAGTAATAAATCTACTAAAAATGTTTGAAGGCTTGTAGATAACAGTCATGGTTGAAGGAAAATAAGTTTTATTGAAATTTGGTACAACTATACTCCTTACACGACATCCACCACCTCCAAAACTTCCAAGATACCTAACCCCATACCCCCTCCAAGGATATTCAATTGAGGGTCATCAATTCCATGGTTTGTAGATATGAACGTGAAGGGGTCAACCCAAAACATGCTATAGGCCAATATAACTTAGAGGCATCGACACCCCATGCATGTCACCACCCCTAAGGGTCACACTATGTTTATGAACCCCAGATCACCATGAAAATTTGTTTTAGGAATCCCTCTCTAGAATGGTCCAACATCTCACTCTCCTATACTAATAGGGTATGGGATATTTGGGTCAAACCTATGGATACTACAACCTAGTATCCACCCCAGTGGGATCCCACCTGATTGTGATGATTGTTCCGACCATATCCATGGGATTATGAGCAGCTTGATCCAAACCTTACTCAATAAGATCTAGTCATGAACAGCAAGCACAAATTTCTAGTGTATGCCAAAAATCATGTCTATCTAGAGGTCTCTATCTTAGCTCTATTTTTCTATTCCACTTACAGTTTACATCTTACCTACACCAACCACTGCAAAAGGTTCCCATCTTTTCTTAATTGGGAATGACACCATATCCATACACCATGTTGGTTTGGTTGACTCTCCCTATCATAAGACCCAGTAGAAACTATCTTGGGAATCCACATAATGAATAATTTTATAATGTTGGTCTTCTGCATAATAACACCATCTAACACATAGTTCATCCCTTTTTCAAAGACATCCCCCGCACAAATGATCCATAACATAGTATGGGGGAAAATTTCATCTCAGGGTTATAACCACAATAATAGTCGCATTTCACGTGGATGGAATCCACTCAACCCTCAATGTTTTTAACTCATAGACCTAAAAACAAATTATGCAAGAAAAGTTAAAACATAGTGCCACTATTAACCTCTGTGATTATGAGGTGAAAAATGGATTGCTGGAAACACCTCCATCAAATTGTTCAGATATGGGATAAATGCACATATATTGAGTTAAATAATCCCCAAATATTATTTCTATAAAGTCCCCATATTACTCTATTGGTCCATACAGGAGGGTGATGTTATATCCTTGTTCCAAAAATTCACATGTAAATTTTCCCTATCACCATATAATTCTATCATCTCAACCTCCACCATGATTATAAGAGTGATATGGGGATCTAGGTAGAACCTTCATATGATGGGGATTACTCCACAGATCCACTAATGGATGAATTCCTTCCTAATAAATTTATGGTCATAGATACCTCATCCTATATGGATATGGTTATGAATACGTTCAACATCTAAAAGACACAACAACATTCTATGTATCCTGGGATGATGTGACCCCCCCCCACATGATAGAGTTTTAGAAGAAAAATAGGTTCTCATCACTTCCACCTCCAATTTTCTATCCAATGATGACAAGGGAATGGGGAGATTATTAAGTAGACTCCCCTATGATAATAAGTAGGAGAAAAGTTTTTGGGAGATCGAATCTGCTGATAAGGTGTAATTTGTGTTCCAACCTTTTGTGATCAGGCACTTCACCATACTTGAGTTCCTAAAAAAGAATTTAGTTGCCTTTATTTCCTTAGTGTGTCTGGTAGATATAAAAATTCCCCCAAGATTACCATATGACCTATACAAGAAGATTCAAGTACCTTAAGACTATGCATAATTAGGGATGCAGTTTTGAAATTGCAATTCTTATGGTGAATCAGTGCCCTGATTCTTTTGGATAATACGAGATATTCAAATGGACCTACATGAAGAGTGTCACCATTCTATATAAATCCTGAACAATGTTTCCCATTATGTGTAGTTGAAGGGTTGGGGTAAATACACTACCCTGCACATTAGTTACCTTCCTAGAAAATAATGGGAGAATATAAATAGTCATCCCACTGATATTGAAACCCCTAAAAAAATCACCACTTTGAACTACAACATGGTCATTCATGATATTGATCATGGGAACTGATATGGAAACACATGTCATGATAATGAAAACCGACCTTGTGGGGAGGAATCATATAAAATAATTCCTTTAATTGATCATCGTTCTCTTTAGTAGAGACAGATGTTTCACCTCGGTAGTCCCCACAATGAGGTACTTCCACCTTCCATTGGGAACCTTGACATGGGAAAACGAATCTCTAATCATTTAATCTTGTCAGAGGATGTGAAAAAACAATGCCAGACACTAGGTTGGAAACATTGGTCTAGGATATTATAGGATGAAATAGGATCACTATCGATATCATCACCGAATAGTACTTAGGGAAATACAATGTTCATGGATACTCCATCCCCCTAACCATGTATCTAGTTATCCCCATCCAAGAAACTTGTGTTGTGGTCGGCGAACCTTCACTTTCGATCAGGGTAGACATTGGTGGTGCTGTAAAGCAACCAAAATATGACTTTCCTACCCCACCAGAGTAGTGTGACTTCCCTCATTGGGGCCATGATCACTACGCCTCATGATCCAGTATATAGGTCATAGCTCTAGTGACCACCAATCTCCACCAATATGACTTTATAGCCACTTTTATCACTCATTGTTATGCTTTAGAAATATAATTTTTTTATCCCACTATAGAGTAATATATACCTATAAATTCTAGAAAATATGTTCTCACCTCTTAAATTTTATAATTTTAGATTTACCCCATTCAACAGTACGATTGATCCACTATAACACCTAAAACAGTTTTCCTCATGGTTTGACCTAAGGATATAATCCTTAGAGAAGTAATAGGCTTCATTAATTTGGTGTTTCTTCAAGAGTTTTTAAGTTAAAAACCTTTGTTTTGTATAAATAGATCTGTTTATGGTATGTTACTATCTGAGGGATCTGTTAAGGTTGTTCTGATCTCATTTTAGTTCCACTATGTGCTATACCAGTATCATTAACCTTTTTAAATTAAATAAAAGATATAATGATCCAGTTGTTGACATAATTTCTAGAAGGATGGGGATAACATTCTCCCTTGATATATAGGATTACTAGGAACAACTATAAACAATGTGCATGCAACATTTCAAATATGATTTGATCCCTACCATCATCAACCTAATGAATTTATGTGGGTTCTATGAGTACATTAAAAGATCATAGAATCTATAAGAATTATTATAATAGAACTAGTAGGGGTTAATCCCATGACCTCTTCCACACCCCTAGTGAAATCCAATGGAGGGATAAAAAACTATTTTTTCATAGGCTGAACCACTATATATGTTCCAACTTTAGGTACCTATACTGAACAGTCCTATTAAATAGAACCACCCTTGTTATTCAGACATACGACATCAGCTACAACCTCATCAAGAAAAACTTCTTCCTAGAAAATTAGTTAATGAACCCTTTGTGGTCTAATACCATAATAATCCTCGTTAAGAGTGAAATAAATAGATATACTCTAGGGTATTTCTTATCTTCTTGAAAAAATAATTTCACAAAGATAACAAACTACAGTATTCTTAAGGAAGCTAACCTCATTAATCACAATGACATATTCCCATAAAACTATTTTTTTAGGCATAGTATCAATGTGTGATTCATCATCAATTGTTAGCACAAAAAACAAGTAGATCTTGGACTAATACCATTTTCAAATTTACCATCATAGATAAGACATCTCATTATAATCATTGATTGGATAAATCAAGAATAAAATTAATAGAAGTAGTTTACGGGGTGGGTCTAAAAAATTATAATGATTTGATTTATTGTATGATAGTTGCATGGACCCACACAAATATCCATCCCTCATTTACCAACCAAGTACCCCTTATGGATACAATAACCGCACTAATTACCACTTTTCTATCCTAGCTTCAAAATATTTAGAAGCATAGATTTTGGTACCATTTGGGTAATAAGAGTCTCCAAGAGATGTCAAAACCATTCCACACCCATGGTGACTTTATGCCTCCTAAAATGGAGGAGACATCTATAATTCATCTATTCTGGTAATATTATAATTAAAATTAATAATATATATCTTCTATGAATGTTTTCGATATCATTGATCACTAAAATATACTCAACAATGATGAAATCTAGGCAAACCCTTTCATAACTGCTATCTCACACTATCGAATGAGGTGCATTAATCATATCAATATGAACAATTCCCAAGAAAGAACACTAGAAAAAGTTGTCCATTCCACCAATAATAGAATTAAAATCTATTTTAGGAATCAAAAATCATAACTTTTTTGGGCCAGTAGGTGAGGTACACTTCAACAATCCACCATACTAGTTAATCATGCAACTTACCCATAGTGGAAACATTCTCATATGTATCAATCCAGAAACTATCCTCCGCCATATTATGTTCATCCCATACTGTCTAATCAGAAGTTAAACACACCTGACACCATCCAAGCCATTTTGTCTCATGTATTGGAACCATTTTTACTCTATCTCAATTATCAGTCCTTGGAAAGAAATTACATCCCCCTCACTTGAATGTATGGCGTTTCAAATAACTTCACAAGTATTCCAGTGAGACTCTCAATCCTCGATGCACTACACTTAAAAATGTATATGCTAGAGGATCTCATAGAGGCTCTGAAGAACCCACTCTTGTTTAATAGTTGGTTTATAGATGCTAAGGCCAACCATATAGTGGATGCTGATCATGAGTAATGTCAACTCATCATCTTCTTTTTAAAATAGGATAAGGTTCCCACTGATCAGGGGAATATACATCAATTATATATTATAGGATCATTTAATGACGTGGAAATCTACTACTACCTAGTAGATACTGACTCAGAAATCAATATCACCCCAACCCAAACACTGCAAGATTTTGTGATTATTGAGGCTGATCGTTATCCATCCTAAAACATTTAGGGTACGATAAAAGCTAGAAAAAATCCCATGGAAACATCACTAAATTTTTGGTAGTCTCATAGATAAAAAACCTAATGAAATTTTCAAGAGTCGATAACTCTATATATTTATATTGGTCCCTTATGTATACTATCATTACATCAATTACTCTCTTGATAGTCAATTAGGGGAATACTAGGGTGACTCTTATCTCTGCAACTCTTGTGAGACCTAATTCAAAGATGATGAGTATTAAAAAATGGTGGGATATAGTCTAGACCAATGGGTCCAGTCATATCAATTCCCATAAGTATCTGATTACCACATTAGTGGATTTATGGTTAGTTTTTAAAGACAACATAATTCTACCAACGAATCAGTTAAATACGTCAACCAAATAAATGGGTATTTGATTGATCATATCTAAAAGGAATCAATGGTCAAAGATAACATCGTACAGTTACACAGGACATGTTCGACTGATGAAATAAATCCATACTTCTATGGAATACCGATATATCCCCCTGCATGTCAAATGTTCCATGATTCAACTACATGTTTTGAAAGGTATGTTTGACTTAGTGGGAGTCCACTTGACACCATTACATTGATATCAATGGTGGGACTCACTTTGAAAACTAGCATTTGATTTTCTTAGTATCTTTCATCACCATAGTTCTATAGAATATGTACACCTCATCAGGGATTCCACTTATTCCATAGTATATTACAGTACTACTATTGGATATATATCCCATATAGGTTCATCACCTACCATTGATCCTCTTGTCATATATATGTAATGGGATCTAGATGATTCCCCTCTAGTTTTTTGATAAGGTGTCTCTAACATAGTTGATGAAAATATTGTAATAGGAGAATAATATAGGCCAACATTAAATAGTTTTTTCATGCCTCTATAGGAACATCAATAGAATGAGTTTTTATTGAATAAATTTAATTATATGTTCATCATGATGTAAAATAAGCTTCCAGGTCGTGATCATTATGTGTCCATTGATCACCTTAACATTTCAGAGAGGCACTATGAGTTCAAAAAACCTCCCTAGAAGATTCACTCTTCTAACTATGTTGTCTTTGAGACTAAAGTTGACATCTTGTGAAGGGAAAATTCATTATGTGTGGTGTCTCTCCACAATTTTTTGGTAAACATTTTCCAAATTAGGAAGAGGAAGAGGATGATTAAATTCTACATTGACTTTTGATACATCAACTACCACACCCAATGGATGATTTTCCCCTTCCATTAAGGGTAATTCTAATAATCGTGAAAACTATATTTCAAGCCTTTTTCGTTATGTATGGATACTCTGTATATTATAAGATCTATATATTCATATTTGAGAAGGGTGAAATCAATTTTAGAGCACCCAAGGGTACCTTCTTCTGCTAAGTGATGTCATTTGGATTGAATTATGCTATATCTACCAAACAGTGTTCCAGTTTATTTATCTTTAAACCTAAACAAAGAATTTTTTTGGATTTTTATGTGGATGATTTGGTGGTTAAATCACACCAGTGATAGGGTTATCTCAAGGACATTGTGAAAGTGTTAAACTTACTCTTCTCCCATTACATATAAATAAACCCCATGATGTGGGAATTGAAGGCTTCCTCATGAATGTAAAATGGATTTATTTCCATGTATAGAGGCATTAATATAGATGTAGAGAATATCAATGATATTAGTAATATGCATCCTAACCCAATCATTCAATGTTCTAATGACATCAAGTATACATATCCCATATCATCTAATTCATTTTGAAAATGGTCGTAGAGTATAATCAATTCTCAAGGATTATAAATAAATGATTCATTTACTAGTTGTAATAATACTATTAGACTACATTTCAGGAAATTATTTACTATATTTTACATCCTATTGTATCGATTCAACCCATCACATGGAATCAAATGGTATTTTATTTCACTACCATGGTGTACTCCCTATGAGGCCGTCATCTTGTAAGAATAATGGGGGATGGAAAATAGACAAGAATATTGAAACATCCTAACACAAAATCCACTGATTGGTTCCCCATTTTGGTTGGTAACATGGTCCCAAGTGCTCCTCCCCCAATTCCAAAGCCCATCAACTATCAGTGAGAGTCTGTGGTGGAAAAGTAGGTATACATTAACCACCTAATCAAAGTCAGAAAATCGTATAATATTTCAATAATAGAATAGTGTAATTATAATATTAACTAAAATTTGATGTTAAATCATCTATATGTAATAATTAATCAACAGTAGATAAATCTAGTATCATATATAAAATTGTACAAATCATGCCCTTATACAAAATGGAACTGGTAAACATAGAATTATGCTCAAACCCATAGATGTATATCAAAATAACCAAATATATGAAAATAATATCTCCAAAAAGAATCATGATCCACATCTCAATCATGTTCTCCCTACTCCCATGCTATAATCATATTTAAATCTAAAACCGGTCAATTTTCCATGTACCTAATTGAATCCATAGAATCTACATAGGTACCATCGAAGAACGAATAGTGTGTGATCTAAAATCAATAGTCCACCACCAATGGATTCTATAAGTATTAATTATGTATATATAATATGGGTAGTGTGTATATAATATTGGTATGTACTGATAAAAACTGTAAAGTATTAGCTCTGATTCCTAAAGGACGTGAGGCTGACCCTACCTTAATTGGTCCTTTCTAGAAATACCTCTGAATAGATTTTATCATAGTGTAATACATATAATTATATATTCATGTATATATATACTATATACAAAGGTATTTTTATAGCTATATATTCACATATGTAATCCTACCAAGGACTCGATGTGTGAATTAGGCATCCATGTCTAGTTACTATAATATAAAAAGTTTTAAGTGTTGTGATGCTCGAGTATCATAATATAGGGATTTCATGCATGTATGTCATGTGTATAGGGATATCAGGATTGTATATCACTTTTTGGGGGGACTCCATACTCATATCTCATAAAAATAGGGATGTTGTGGCCATATATCATAGGTTTAAGGGTCACCCTCCCATATCTGATAAAAGAAGTAAGGAGTCAAAGTAGTTAAGAAGATCAAATATATAGTGTATAGTTCATTTAAATTATTCGTTAACAGGGTTTTAATAATTATTCTATTTATACACATTACATCATCACAAAAATCAGTGTTTATTTAATTCATTATTTTCATCAAAATTATGAGTCCAGCCAAATCGATATATTTTAAAAATCGTTTATTTTACCAAGGGTCATTATACGAGGACACCTCAAGGGGTAGAAACAAATTATGGGGACCTATCCCAACATGAATAAAGGGATACTATATTTCTTCTCTCAATGATATTTAATAAACATGATTTAACTATATATGTAATGAAATATAGAGAAAATCTAACATGTAGCTTCATGACACAGAGTATAAGGAAACAAGAATTGAGGGATAAATACAATACCACCTACATTATTCCTATGAAAAAACAATCATTCAAAATTTTCCATCACATTTTCCTAGATTACAAGAAAACATAATAATAGATGAATCCATGATAATAGTATATATGATATCACACCAAAATATTATTGTCGGTAAAATTAAAAATGAAAATGGAGTATAAATAGTGGATATCCTACTATTAAGTATCAAATGAGATTATTGGATCTTGATTACTATATTATATTTAGAAGTTATATAAGAACCTTGTTTTACGTGAGGATGATCTATTAATAAGATAATAAGAGGGGGTTGTCTGCTAGAATTAAGAGAGATGGTATGCTGTGGAAAAAATAGAACGATAGAAAAATAGACATTTCACCTATTTGAAATTGGGGAACACAGTGTAGCCATAAACTTCCACCAACAATTCACTAACCATGCATGGAATATTATCCAAGTAAGGGGCTCTCACGGTTTAGGTGCAAGATTTGAGAAACCATGAGCAGACCATGTTATTTTCCCCTTTTATGAACTGTATCATTTTCATACAGTCATGTGCCCTTAGTTTAATGGTTATTGAAAACCATGTGGCCCTATTATATTCATTTAACAACCCATATGTTTTCATCATATCATGTGTCATGGGATGTAAGGTTTCTACTAATTATGTGTCCAAACCATTTTCACCAAAATACAGGGCTTCAGCCTTCATTGAATCTTTAGATACCTTCATTTCCTCTCTAGTTACTAGGATTCATATTAGGTCTAAGAAAAAAAAAATTAAAATATAATTTTACCAAAATAATTAAAAAAATGTCTTCTTATAGTCTTACCCACTTAATGGTACCTATCCTATAGTTTCCTATCCAATGGTGTCGAAACATAATCTAAGAATTACATATGACACTGAGCATGTTCATTATTATCCAGCTCTGAAGCCTTATCTTATACCTGGTCATGGTACCATAACACCCATACTAAAGGGATAGAACTACCACAATGACCATTTTGGATCCAATTAATGATGAATATGGGATACTCTTCAAAGGAAGCACATAAATCCAATTCAACATCACTAATAACCAAAAGCATGAGATGGGTTGGAATGGTAATGGAGAAGTTTTGAAATGTTGAAGACATCATGAATGGGATGGTACCACAAATGTGTCAGTAATCTATAGTATATTGAAATAAATATATCCAAGATCTCAAAAGTCTAGATGAAATTAAGCACAAGCTTCCCTTGCATCAGTATCCACTTATGCCCCAGCCTGGTTGACACCTGTAGTGAAACATAATCACTAACCTCAAACTCTAGAGGTCATGAATCGATATCCAAAAATTATTTATATCTAGACTAATAAGTATACATCTATTTCCATCTCCACCGAACCTTCTTTGAATTATCCTTTATGGGGTAAGGACCTAATAGCACTATATATCCTACATCTAGCCATCATATAGGTGGTTTTCATGGCCTACCATATAAGGCCTCATACAGAGCCAACTAAAATATTTTATTATAGGAAAAATCAATGCAAGTGATTATCTTATAACAAGAACCATTGAAATAAATGAATCATTCTAATATCATACCCTCTAACACAAGTATAGTTAGTTCTGACTAGCCATCGATTTCTAGGTGAAAAGATTTTCTTAAAAGCACTAGTGTACCCAAATCTCTCTATAACTCATGTAGAAACCTCGACATGAACCCATAATCCTTATCTAATATGATAATATTAACAAACCATTATAATAATATAATATCATGGAAGTACATTCTCTCTAACTCGCCAATTTATTAAGTGACCCTTATTTGATGGAAGTAGGATGCCTTTTTCAAAAATATATATATATTTCAAAACCACATCACTAATTCATGTTGTCCTCAGTAAACTAATCCCAAAATAAATATCTAGGGATTAGTAATGGTGGTAACAAGATAGTTGGAAACTGGTTTTCTACCTTTACATACTAATAGGTGGATGACCATGTGGAAAAACCCACCATATGACTTTTCATCCCATGCCACCAACACTAGTAGAAAATATCATGATATATATTTGAGATACCTATGTGCACTACCCAATAAGAAGCATGGGGTTCTTGAATATTTTCCTCTGAAGTGTCCTTAGGAACCTATATATTCCCATGTAGAGATATTCTATCATCTCCATCAATAAACTAATCCAGACTTAGGTCCCTAAAAGGAATAACTTCTTTTATGACCAAACCTTTAGAATCTGAGAATAACCTTCTCATCACCCACACCAGAAGTGAAGAGGTAAATTATTAGGATACAAGAAATTTATGATCATGAATTCCTTGAAATACAAGATTCATCTCAAAAAATAGGTTAATCAAAATCCAGTCATCACTATGTTCCTAAAATTCTTCTTCTTGAGTTTTCTGAATCAGCACATCAGCAAAATAATTCCCCTATCAAAGTATATTGAAAAGTTGGAAGTCAAAATAATAAAGTTATTTTACCAATATTCATAATTTTAGATTCAGTTAATGTTATATAAATATATATTTGAGTTTATTGTTGGTTATATACACCAATTATTTCTCTCCCATAAGATAAGTCCTCTAAAAATGCATTTCATAAACAACTTATGCATGCTCAAGGTCATGAATTATGTTATTATTTTTGTGATGTGTGATGTGGTGTGACATGAATGAAATAACTAGATCTTCATGCATTTATACAAAACCCAGACCAATTTTATATTCATCACATATTAATGAACATCCTCTTCCAGGATCTGAAAAAATAAGTATTGAAGCCAAAGTAAGACTTCCTTTATCTCTAGAAAGGTGTAATCACATGATTCATAACAAAAGAACTACAAACCCTTATTAGTTAGACTTGTAGGAGGTGGAACAAGTGAATTATAATCTCTGTATGATATTCCTATAATATCTAGATATTCCCATGAAACTCTATATGTAATAAAATTTTTTGGATACTCCTAGGTAACTGCAACACTAACCTTATCTGATTCAAATTATACTATGAATTCTAACATAATATGACCCAATAAGTGAATCTTTTCGACCCAAAACAATGACTTTTTGATCTTATCATATAAATTATTCTCTCCCAGTGTACTCAATATGACTTCAATATGTAAGGCACGATCACTTTCAGTATGATAATACACCCATTTGTTATACACAAATACCACAACGAAGGAATCCATGTAGTGGTGAAAAACCCTATTCATAAGATCTATAAATTAAATTGGTGGGTTCGTCTACTAAATTATACAACTAGGTAGTCAAAAAGGCTATAAGAACAGTGGAATTTTGTATGATATATATATATAATGGTCTAACATGCACTTTGCAATATCCTAACCTCAAGTCCATATTTGAAAAAACACTCACTCTTTGTAGCTTGTCAAAGTGATCATTTATATGAGGAAAAAGATATTGGTTCTTCATGTTAAGATTATTCAACTTCTTGTAATTCATGGTATCCTAAGGGGTCATTTTACATCTTAGAGAAAAGGATATGTGAAACTAGGGGATAAGTGATGGGCCATTGAAACCATTAGCTTCATCCCAATTCCCTCTCTTAGTTTTGAATCCCCCAGGCAAACATCATCAGCAACCCTCAGGTTTTTCTTGATAATGATATCATGTTTTACTATATCAAATCTGGTAGTCAACCAAAAAATGTACTACTAAGATCGGATAGGATGCCTATGTTCATCCTCAAATTCCACTATTTCACTGGCTCATCTGTACTATTAATATGTGAAAAGCACTAAAACTGTTTAAAATGAGATGAATAGTCTATAAAAGACATAGATCCCTTGTCTAGGTCCATCAATGACCTGGAATTTTCATCGCATGGGGTCGTAAAGAAGAAATATACATTGAATCTCGATTTGTAATCCCTTCAAATCACTTCCTGGTACTAACTATCCTTGTTCAGAATATCCCACCACCATTTCATGTATCCTTAAAGTGTATATGTATAAATATTAACACTCATATCAATAGGTTTTTCAATGTTCTTATATTTATATAATACCATCTATGGTCAAAAATCTACAACATTAGAGAACCATCCCTTGAAAAAGTATGTGGGTTCTTTTCTTGAAAGTACCACATAAACTCTCCCATGGAAAGGGATGTTCATGAAGCTCCCGTTATAGTCAACATAAGTTATAGAAACTTCCCTATAGGCTGACCATCATCACCCAAATTAGTTATAACATGAGGACCCATGAGTGGAACTACTAGAGGTAGAATTAGGTATTTATGATCCACCGTGACTAGAGAATATCCATCCCAGCCATCATGGCATATGACTAGAGGACTTGATGGTGGAATACTACTAAAAATACCTTATTGACACCACATATAGAATTTAATAATTTTAACATCTTATATATGAGAAATGGATAGGTAAAATATTTAACATTTATTTACTAAACCCCTTTACATTCTCATAAATCTTGGTCTGGGTGATAAGAATGATCATATAGAACACAAGAAACACTACCTACATCATACTACTATGGTTGGGTCATTTTAAATATCAATGTTTCACTATAAGGGTCCCAGTATATAGACTTTCAATTTAACATTATAAAGGAAAACACACTTTCATTTTAAATTGACATCACCATTTAACAAGGAAGGTATTTATAGTATATATTTATAAATTATTCTATTTAAATTATAGACTATAATTTGAAGTACCATTCAAAATTTATATAATAATATTATTTTCAAATTTAAATTGGCAGTTTATTTAACTCAATCTGACCCATTACATTTCATAGCATAAATTAATGGGTAATATGAAATTATATGACAATATGAATCATTATTCCCAATCTATATAGTTGTATGCACTCTTTAGATTAAAAATTAAATTAATTTATTTCAAATAAAATAAAATTTAATTATATGTATCATCAGTTACATTACTCAATAATATAATAATTGGTTGATTAAAGCTCGATCATAAAATTATTTGAAAAACATCATTAGGATTGTAGAGACACATTAATAACCCATTACCTAATATCATTTTTTGGGTAGAAACATAATTTTTATAACAAATATATCATTCATAGCACATATAACAAGTATCATAGTGTGGAGAAATGCATCTTACATGGACTGGAAAAATGTTTGACATATTATTCCAATAAGTTTCTTAAATTAATGCATGATGAATGTTTCCTTTACATTTTATTCCTCTGAGAAAACATTATTCAACCACATAATAATAATAACCACCACATATCATGTCTATCACCCAAATATGGAATCAAATAAAATGTAATGAGAATAAACTAAAACATGATGTCCCAAACTAGGAAATTTGGATTTGTTGTTGTCTGTGGGTTTTCTACTCCTTGGAATAATCTCATAATCAAATTGTGACCCATCCTAGTCTCCTTTATACAATCCCTAATGATTAAGGAAATGAAAATAAAATTCCTCTGATGAAAAATTCTAATGTCTTGATCTATAATCCAATGGGTAGTGCCACATGTGAGTGGTTAACATGGCCTCAAACACTCCCCCCCATACACTATAGGCGTCCAACTGTAGTGAGGGTCTAAGGAGGTATATTTGGGAGACAATGACCACATAATCAGATTTAGACATCTGTATAATAAATGGGTGATTTATAATAATATAAACTAATAGAGTAAATTAAAGAACTGGTGTGTAAAAAATAGTCAACAATTAAAATATCATATCATATAAAAATAGATGCAATTTCATTTAACTCTACAAAATGGATCTTGTAAACATGGAAGTAGTCTTAAACATATACAGGTATATCAAAAAAATACCAAAACAGTATATCCAGATATAGTAATGATCTAGAGCTCAAACTTATTATCCCTGCTCCCATGCTACAATAAAATCAAGCATTGACAACTGGGTGCTTCCCCCTGTCCCAACCCGCATCCACAAAATCTCCATGGGTACCCTCAATATCCTTAATAGGGTGTGAAATAAAATCATTAGGCCACCACCAATAGTTTCTATATGTATAAAATATGTTTTATAATATTATCATTATGCATATAATAATGGAAAGTCATGATAAAAACAATAAATCCCCAGCTCTGGTTTCTGAAGGACACTAGTCTGACACTATCTAAATCGACACTTCCTAGAAGAATCTCTGAAAAATATCATAATATATATATATATGTATATGTATATATATATATAAATAAATATATATATTCACTTTATACGTAGGAATTTGTTAGCCATTTATACACAAACATAGTCTTATCAAGGACCTGAGGTGTAACTCATCAGTCCATGTCTGGTCAATAGAGTATCATAAGTCATAAGGGACTCCACTCCCATGTATAACAAGTAAAAGGGATTCCATACCCATGTATCATAGTATAGGGATGAAATTCTAAGGTATCACAATATAGAGACTCCATCATCATATCTCATGTTAGTATGGACACCATGCCTGAATATCACATGGTTATGGGACTCTATGCTCATATATCATAAGCATTGGGACACCATTTTCATATACCACAGGTATAAGGGACTCCATGCCCATATCTCATAAACAAATTTGTCAAATGATTTAAAATTATTTAGTAGATAGTTAATAGATTATTACCTTTCCTCTTTAATAAGAGAATAACTATTTTTCTATTTTAACATTCGATTTGGTCGCATCACTCACTTTTTATTAAATTCATTATAGCCATAAAAATTAGGACGCATTCCAAAACCATATGGAAGATGGTTTGTCAACATGATAATTTATAATACAAAGGAAAATAACATGGGACAACCTCTCAAGGGGTGAAAATTGATGATAAGGACCAATATGAACATGAATTATGGGATATCAGGTTACTTATTTCAACAATATTGAACTTAACATTGATTATGTGTATTTTTGAAGAAACATATAGAGAATAAATTGTGAGACATCATGAAACATAGTATATGGGAGAAATTCATGTGTATAATTACAAAACATCCTACTGTATTCTTGTTGAGGACCACTCTTCCTATATCATCCATTAGTTTCTCCTAGATCAGAATAAAATGGAAGAATATGTGATGAACTAGAAAATAGGTCATATGAGATTGCACCAAAATAGCATCATCCGTGGAATGTAAAATTATGGAAGGATCCTAATTAATGAATAATTTATTAGGTATAATTCAATGAGATGATTAGATCTTGATTCTTATGTTAGATAGAGAAATTAACTAATAAACTATGATTATAGGATTAGAAACTCTTCATTGGAGAAGAATATGGGGTGGTCAATTAGAATTAATATACAATGTGGGTGAGGATTTAAAATATAAGGAGGAAAAATAGACATTTCACACCTCTATAACTAGGTCTCATGGTTTTAACACATGGTTGGATAAATTGTGTACCAATGGTGGATGAACTTTTATCCATGGAAGGGGATGTCATGGTTCATGTGAATAGTTTAAGAATCCAGCACAAACTATACCATTTTCCTATGTTAAAAAATGTATCATTTTTTCATTATCCTGCATCCACGTTCAAACAGTTATGGTAAGCATTGTGGAGATCTACAATTCACTAAACTCTATACATAGGTTCATCAAAACCTACATCCTGGGCAGAAAATTTACTACAAGCTATGGGGCCTGACTATTTTCTCTAAATTACGGGGCTCCGGGATATGAGAAATCCATAGACATACTCATTTCCTCAATTTAATTTATTGGAATTCATATTCGGTCAAGGAAAAGTAATTAAAAATAAAACAAAAGTTTTATTAACAAATATAAAAACTAGGTTCTTACTATTATCTTAGTCACATGCTCCTTGACATATATACATGATATTACCCCATTGAAATGAGTTCCCTCACCCTGGTCATTGCAATTTAAAAGCTACAACAACTGTGGCAATACCATTATATATATCTAGTTTCTCAAATTGATCTATTTAACTATAATCTCAACCACACCATGTTAATAAGATTACTGGCATGTTGAAAAGTAATTAAACAGTAATTTGGCATTAATTTTTCCACTGAAAATTTTTCAAGGGCCATGAGTTGGATGATTTCATGGCTAGACATCTTCTCCATGAGGAATTCCCCCTATATATTGAATTTTTGGACTATTCCATCCTCATAATGTATTATATTACACCATATTTTTAAATAAATTTCAATTGTTCCTTAATATTCATAACGGTAAAATGATAAAAAACCTAATACAAAATAGGGTTGGCCTGGGGATTTTCTTCAGCACACTTACACATGACATATTTCCATACACATTCCTTTTTTTGAAATGCTACATTAACAACAATTATATGTACTGTTGTCTTTATAATGGCCTTGATTTTTCCCACATTATTTAAATTCTTCTCCTACATGTTATGGGATACTCCGCTCTGGTCATAAATAATTTCAAATGGGGACTATGTATTCAGGAAACAAGAACATTTTCCCTAATTGAGACGATTCATGAATTGATGGCCCAATTACCATCTTTGATGAAGGTGATTCATATTCCCTAATCATATATTGACAAAGATGATTCCATGGTAGGACTATCCACATCTATTAAAGATCGTGACCAAGAAGAAAAAGTCTTTCATATAGAACATTGAAGGGAAATTGTCCCCATCACTTCAGATCATGAAGACCAATGGACAAATTAGTTTGAAGATGGAATTTTTTTGGTAGGGTCCACAAGTTTTTAGATGACTAATGAAGAACCAGATTCAATATATCCCCTTTTTAGTATCATCAACATAGGACTCCCCCACAAGACCGACTGAAGTTTGAGTGAATATGTTTGCGAGGAGATGAATTTATCCCCTAGGATAGGAATTTCTTCATAATAACCTTTATAGGTATAGATTTTATTGAATCCTTATTCATTTCATCTAAGGAAATGAGGTCCCTCATGTCATAGAATTGGTCCCTGAAATGTCATGTGGGTCTCACCTAGGGGGTTTGATGGTTTTCCACTAGATATTGAGGATAGTTTTCTTTTTTACAGCCATTATCTATGAATATATAGAAATAAAAAAGAGTTTTCATGTATGTTTGGCCCATTCATCATGCATCAGAAACTAGATTATCTCCATACCACCAAATATTTCAGGCATTTTTTGTATGCGGACATAATATTGTGTGCATGTGCCCTCCTGTGAAAACCCTATGGTGATGGTTCATTATATCTTCTATAAGATTATGTTTGATGTGGTCTAATGTCATCCCCCTCAATGAGTTTAAAATCTAGTTAGTGATATATTTTTTAGTGTCCAACATTTTCATTTTGGTTAGGTTTCATCACATTTTTTTCATAAAAAACATCATCAAATTTATAATTGTTGAGAAAAATACATTTCACACCAAGTATAATATCTGTCCCAACCATAAATCCCAAAACCATACACAAATAAATTGTTATTTTGAAGAATTAAATAAAATAGTCTCTAAAATCATACCAAAATTTGAATACTGAAATAAGATTATTTTCCTAATAAGTTCTAACATTCTTTCCTCGAATAACAGATGATGAATTGGAATTATACAAGGATGACCCCATACATCATTGTGAATGGTACCAATGTTTTTCTACCTATATAGGTTCAAATATATTCACTAAAAATATCCATTTATAAAAAAAAATTCTATATATAATAGAAAATGTCTATTTGGAATCTTTTGAAGCCCTGGGAATGAACTTTCTCTATTCATTTCATAACTTAGAGAGGCTTTAGAATTATGTGGCATTAGGATTTTATAATCCTTCCTTTAGGGTGATATGGTTGGATTATAGGGCTCCCTTGATACCTAGAAATAATTTTCCAAAAATAGATCTAAAATGGTAAGTTACATATTTCATTAATAAGGTCAACTCCAATAGTTCCTACACATTGATAACCATGGACATAGAACACATCACACCTACAAACAATGAAATGTTCATCAACAAATACTTCACCTAAAATTCTAGTCTGAGCTATATGAAAATCAATGATAAAACTCAATGTCTTTATCACATGCCATCAATCTATAGAATCACCCATTATAATAAACAAGGGATCCCTCATATGATAAATGTGTGATAATCCAAAACCAACATCCCCATCACATGAAATTTAAATATAGTAGTACCCAATGTGATAAGCATAGAATGCCTCACATGAAAAATATGAGATGATGCACTTGCCCAATTTTCATTGAACATGAAAATAAATTATAGAATTACCTATGCAAGAATCATGGGATTCCTTATATTACAAATGGGAGATAATCCAGAATCAACTTCTGCAGTACATGATTTTAATCTCTAGACATAACCTGTGTGATAAACACATATTCGTAATATGATAAATATGATATGATTCCCAATAATAATTTCTTGAGAACATGTAATTAAATGGTGTCCATACACATTTTGGTAATCACATGATGCATTGTACGACAAATATGATATGATTTAAGACCAATGTCCTCAGAACATGATGTTAAACTATGGCCTTCCCATGTATGATAAAAACCTGATGCCTCATATAAGAAATATAAGAGAATCCAAAACTAACATCCTAATAACTTGATGGTAATATATATCCGTTGCAACTATAAAAAAAGTTTTCCTAAAATGAAAAATATAGGATGGTTCAACATCCTCACTAGAAAGTATGTCACCCTTCTGTCATTGGTCTGCAATCACATCGAATTCCAGAAATATGTGTGTCTTGATTCCTAAATCCATGGGATACATATCGACACTAAAATTATTGGTCTTTTGGCCTTTCCTCAAGTTCTCAAGAGTGATATCATATTTTATATTATTATACCCTATGGCCTCTTTTCACATTGGACGCCTTATTTATTGCATGAAAAGATACCAACTATAAATTTAGGTCTATTTCCTAGTCACACGATAACAAAGTAAAAAAAAAAAATCCTAGAAACAAGATTTTAAACTAATGTATACCCTTTGGAAAACCATTGGATGTATCCTATTATAAGAATGAGAGGAGTTATGTGTCATGTATATGATGCCTCATCTAATTGTCAGTATTTCATATCCAAACAAATTTCATGGATCTCCTCATTTTTTTGTAAAACCTAGTTATATTCATTATCTCACTTATAGGTCAAAAACCCCCCAAATATGTCCGTAATAATACCTAGAGGCCATGGGGCTCTTCCTATGGTGTAAACAAATAATACTCTCTTATCTTGTCAGTAGGATTGGATTCAGTCATGGATTGAAATGAGGAGAAAACAATAGGAATCCCTTATGTCAAAGCCCAAATACATACCCATTAACAATAATACCTCCTCCCCACCACCATGGTGAAAAAATGAGATGGGAATCTCAATATATAATCTCTCCACCCACCATCCATTAACATCACATTAAACTATGAACATACCACATTTAATGAACAACAAATTCCCTATATTAAATGAACAATTTACTTCATCTGATAAGATGGAATTCATCATAAGTTAGTCATAATGTGATACAACAATCCCTTGGTAGCTTCAATACATAATCCCCAATCACACCATCACTTCCCCTATAACACCTAGATAAATTTTGGATGTAGGCCTGAATGACATTATACATTATACACAATAGTAAATTTCCTCATCATACAATTTTAAACTATGTTTTAAACATCCTTGTCTCATGATGTACAGCTAAATCATCCATATTTCTATCAAACGATATAAAACTGCATGATAAATTGATCCCCCACTAAAGAGGGAACCCACTTTTCTATTTTTATTCACACACCACACTATATTCTATAACATCATGTTTCTTGATTCTGAGTTATATGGGATACAAAGAGGTGCATATACTAAGGCCCTACTCGACCACCAATATATTCTTGGTCCCCCATAAGAACATTATTAATCCACAATTACCAATATTCTTATTTAGTGTTCTCAAGCACATGGAATAGTAGATAAAATATTTTTAAACATCCCCCTCAATCTTATAAATTTTTTCACTTAAACACTTCATACCCTCCTTAGTTCCAAGCCTCATCACTCACCCAACCTGAAGAAACTCCCCTATTAGAAATTTTGTTTGACCTACAGTATCTCACTTACCATCCTGGGTATGTACATCCAATGATATTTTAAACAAAATGATGTTTCCTATTTTTCAAACTTGGAAAAAATATCCAATGTTTATTCACTACATTCATGACTTGTTTATTGGTGTAACCTATGTTTTTAACATGGTTAACAGTTATTCCTTTCCCATAAATATCTCCCTTCAAGGTTTGGATCATAAATTTCATGATTTATCTTCCTTTCTACCTCCCTTTATTCATGTGGGGATTCAACAATTTTGGGGTTATTCTACTATGTTTTTTATCATGATCTCTAATTAAGTCATTGTCATTGTATTTTTCCCAAGTCATATTATTTTTCACCCTAGTGTGTGATCCCTTATGAAAAGAATAACTCATCACTACTCTATTTTTCTCAAAATGATCATGGGTCAAACAGTATTAGGATTTGTAATATAATTTCTCCATGAATGTTTGGAACACCTTGGTGTCCCATAAAATGGAATAATACATCTAAATGGTCTAGACTCTATGACCCTAAACAAGTAGATCGTAACCATAAATCATGACCTTAAACTATGTGTAAATTTTATAAAGGATGTTTCATCTAGAACCATACATAATTATCCATATATTTATTTTGGGTTACTGATCCTTCATTCCACACAGACTTCATGGAGAGACAACCCCCCTTTGGTCTAATAATATTTTCCTTAAACTGTTTGCAAGCCTTCTTTCCAAGACCCATGAATCTGAACTATAGTAATAACACTTTTGTTATTAGCAAAAAAACTCTAAACCAGATATTTATATTGATTATGTGTGAAACTCTAAACAATATAATTTTCTTTTGATTCTAACTTGGGAGGATCCCCCCCCACTTCTAGCATTGGTATACCACCACACCTATTCAAAAAGTACATGTGTCTTGATTCTTAGATCTATGGGATACGTAGTAATTCCCAAACATACAATACATATCATAGATATAAATATCCCCAACATGGGATTCCATTATTTCCACCCCCTCCCGATCCCCTATCCATAATAACTTTGGTGGTGACAGAAATACAAAACCATCTTAACAACAATGTCAGTCAGTGCTACAAGATCTTAAAATGCTGAATCCTTTTGTATAAGAATCATGACCTTAAATTGTATAAAAATGATATGTGGGGATTTATCAGAGATACTAATCTAATAAAGCTATTATTTTCATATTATTTTACCATAGTGGTAAAAATATAGTGTTTATCATAAACGGTCCACTTACAAATATATGTTTTTCAAATCTCATTATTATAAGATATCAATAGTATAAAAATAAACTTCTATAATAATATAGAAATAGTGGGGATTATTATGAAAATATATGTAATATAATATATATACTAATAAATAAATACAACAAAATTAAATAAAACAAAATACACAATGTATTCATTAGAAGAAAAACAGTTATATCAGGGGTTTGTTGTAATGTTATCATTATTATTCAAAATATATTTCTCATTATTATATTCAATGTAGATATCCAGAATGTTCATCATATATATTATAATTCTAATGGAATTACCCTAAATATAGAAGTCCCCATTTATAATTAATATCTACCACATTAATACATATTCCAAACTCCACCGTTTGAATGACTTCTATATCAATTAGAGGGAAAAATGATTTAATGACGGTGAAGAATCGTGTAGAAGAGAAAGTGGTATGAATCCTCAAAAAAATAATTTTAAAGAAAATTAAATTATAAGAATCACATCTTATAATTAAATAATTTTAGATAAAATATAACATCCCCCAACAATAGTGAGGATTAACTCTCCTTAATAAAGGAGTAAAAAAGAATTATGTTGAAAGAAACACACAATTTAAAAAAAACATTGAAGAATAAGAGGGATTAAAGAATATTTATTTGTTGTATAAATAAGTAATCTAATATCTATAATCCACCTTTCCCTGAAAAAATGGAGATCCTTTTGTATGGGAGAGGACGAGATAATTTATAGAGAAACATGTGATGAATTTTCACTCAAAAATTTATCTTTTAATATTTCTTTTTAAATTTTACATTAAATGGCCAAATTTATAAATTTTATGTTCATTGAATATTTTAAAAAAATTATCCCCCATGAATTCAAAAAATATCATCTCGATTTGTGACTAGATTAAGGAGAAAATTTCATATTAAACTTGAAACGTAATCTATCTGGGTCACTTTTTGTATTCCATTACTCCAACATCCCATGCAATTATAGATATGAATTTGGAAGAATTTGTCATTTAATAAAGCATTAAATCTTTACATTGATACCTTATCTATATCCATGTTTATGTCCATCTCCGTTTGTCATTCCATTTAGAATATATTGTCCCACCATTAAAATGATTCATTCAACGCACAAATTTCAACACCTAGATTGTGATCTAGTTTTGGGAACCAACTAATGCATTTAATATTGATTCAAAAATAATAAATTGAATTACAACATGTATGGAATAATAAAAAAAAATTAATTTTAAAATTCTAATTAACATATAAAATTTTATTTCTAAAATGAAAAAGAAAATTAATTTAGTTAAAATCCAAACCTATACAATTTTTATAATTAAACCCAAAATACTAATAAAACAAATAAATGTGATAATTTCCCATAAAATAATTCTATATTGGGTTGAATAATGTTGAATTAAAATGTAAACATTATCAGAATATTAGATTCATCACTACCCTACACTAAACAATAGAACTCCTTGGCAATCATCTAATACAAAAACTTCTTTAAGTACAAATGACAACACAACTCAATTATCAGATATATGGAAATATAAAGCCTCCTAAATGAAAAAAAATTCCTTAAATATTTGGAAAACATAAAAAAGTCAATCAATATCATATTAATCCCCATATTCATGTCCTACCAACCTCCCCTAAAAAAATATTTCTTTCTTCACTCAAGGATTTATAATATGATGTTTGTATCATTAGAATTAACATGTGTTCTCTCCAAAGGCTTATTGTACTCATAATATCTCCACTTAAAATGTTCATAATGTTTCAATAATGAGTTATTTTTCATGGGTTATTTTGAGGTTGAGGGTTGGATTGTTTTAAGAAAAAATACATCAAAGGAATAATGAGGAGTGTTAGGCTCTAATGTGATGTAAATACAAGAAACCAATTGTGGTCTAGAAAGTTGGGATCCACATATAGGTTTAAAATTTATCACATTCCAAAAACTCTTAATCTCCATTGAGTTTTACAATGGAAATATTAGAATCATTGATTATATTATTCCCTCTTTTTCCCATTTGTAGTATTGTTTCATCATTAATTCAAATATTTAATTTCTCTTCAGTATCATATTATTTTTTTAAAAAGAGGGGCATATTTTTCTCTTCAAATATTGGTGAAATCCCCATAGAATATATTAATTATATTTGGACCACCCATGCATCATTAAATAATGAAATTTCAACCATAAAATTATTAATTAATATGGAAATACATTCAATTAATCTCAATGAATTTCTTCAAATTTAAAAAATCCAACCCATATTCTCCCACCCCCACCCCAAATGACTTTAATAGTAATACTGTATTTAATTTATAGATCATGTAGGTATAATGGGGTAAATTACTTGTAATGTGGAAACCTAAAAAGGTATTCCATGGATAATAGGGAATAAATGATCATTATTTTTCATGGTATGCAAATGTGATATTAAAATTTTAAAATAGATTCTGATGTGGGGCCTCGATCATACATGACATATTCCATGAACTCTAACATCATTTAAAAAAATAAAAATGGTTGTTTTGTATCACACAACATGATGTAAGGATCTAATGGATAAGATAAGTGTATGGAATATTTCAAAAATGTATATAAACCTCTTGGGTTGGTGAACATTTTCTATTGAGAGAGCACTAGTGAACATGTGTTTCACAATTCATTAAACATAATAGAATTAATATATTTGGAATTTGGAAAAAAACCCATTAAATAAAAATTTAATACCTCAAATATTTAAATTGTGAAATATTTCTAAAATACCAAGATGGTTTGAAATTTTCAAATCATTGGATTAACCTCAAGAATCCAAAAGAACACCCTAACAATGAAAATAAATATGTGTTAAAAAAATGTAATCATAAAAAATTACTAAAACATATTAACATACCTAAAACACTTATTCAATTTACTACTCTCTTTTAGTTAAATTTTGATAAATCTATGCATGCCTTTTTTTAATTGTATAGAAAATAAAAAATGTAAAAGGAAATGCAAAAGAAGGTTTATTTTAAAGTGGGATCCTTGAGTTAATCTTCTAGATTATACCTATTTAACTATAAAATAAATAAAGGATAAATATTAATAAAATAACTTAAAAGAAATAGGTAGGGAATGAAAATACATAATGCGTGGTTTGAACCCCAAGAGAGTGCTAGGTTTTTACTACCACTAGTCTAGTTGTTTTTGTGGTTTAAGTCCAATCTAAATGTGGATGAGCCTTCTTCCTCATGGACCACCACATGTGAGTTTTTAATGTTTCATTGGATAAAAATCAAGAATTATTACCCTCAAATAAGATAAGAAATTAACCAACAACTATGATAGAAGTATTATAGAATTCAGGGCCCAATGTTTGAGTGAAAATAATTTTGGGGTCCTCTATTATAACTATCATGGGTTCTTCATCCATATTGTCTAGAATTGTTTTAGAGGTGGTAGTCCCAAAACCAAATACATATCTAGATCTTCATCTTCATACACTACTAGAATTAAACATTCCTTGAAATAAATATCCAAGACCTTATTCATTTATTGTTTTCATTTATTTTAGAAAATAATAAATCAGAAAAAATTTAGTATGAATAATTTAAAAACATTATAAATCAATGTATTAATAGTACCTTTCAAGTAAGAAAACTTGTCAATTGATCTCTTCTAACAGGTCCATCAGAAACTCATTCCCAAAAGATGAATCTTTAGCATCTTATTATGAAAAATATAGGTACAAAAGAGATGATTTATCATTTTAAAATATAGTATAATATCTTACCTTTTTAGATTCAATGAAATCTAAATTGTTTTCTCTCGAATCATGTTGAGCTACCACAGTTGTATCACATGGAATAAAATCATTAGAATCTAGATGAAGATATAGCTGAAGGAGATAAAATGGATCTTTAAGTTTAATAATTAAGGCCTCCTTACATTATTCATCTTCAAATGTAGGTGGGGTTTTCATTTCACTATCCTCAACAAGTCTTTTTTTCCATTCCATCAATTTAACTTTAATGACTCAACTTTAGGGGACAATGATGCTATAATCTCTCTTTAGTTTTTTAGAATTTAGAAATTTTCTGGAATCTTCAAGCAATATTATTCAATTTTTTATGAATTTCATATATATTTTATCATTAATGATTATTCTATTCTAGAAAATTCAATACAAATCCATGCATATGAAAAAAATGAAATTATTCTATGACCAAAAGAATCAATGATATGAAATGAAGATCTTTTTATTATTTAAATTTAATGATTTTTTGGTTTTTAAAAAAAAATAGTGTTTAGATGCTCTTTTACTCCCTAGAAGAAGTGAAAAAATGATACATTGGATTTTTCACTGATTGCTATTGACATAAATTCTAAATTTCCTATGATTTTACCAATGTAGAATAATGCAGTGTAAATCACAAGGAGGCATCCAAAATAGAGATATTTTTCTATTATCACTATTATAATTTCATTATAATATAAAACAAACTTATATATTAATATAAAAATGGGTATTGGATTATGAAATAATATATAACATAATATATATATATATTAAAGAAAATATAATACATAAATGAATAAAATAAAAGACACAATGAAGTCAGCAGAATAATATTGTTTCTCACGAGGGTTTGTATTGATGAAATAATTATTATTAAAA
Source organism: Viscum album (assembly GCA_963277665.1). NCBI lineage: Eukaryota > Viridiplantae > Streptophyta > Magnoliopsida > Santalales > Viscaceae > Viscum > Viscum album. The sequence goes on along the minus strand of OY728148.1, from coordinate 1,915,329,203 downwards.
ATATATTCATCATTATTCTATTAAATCTAGATATCAATAAATTTCACTCTACACCTACTAATTATAATTATTTAAACCTAAATTTATACCATTATATATAGAAGTAATTCATTCTATATCAATATATAATCTAACCTCCAACATTTGAATGACTCATATGTTAATGAGAAGAAAAAATGATTGAATGGGATGGAGGAAGAATATAACAGACAAAGAGGTATGAGAACTCACCCCAATCAGTTTTTCCACTACTAATATATTATAATATAATGTGGAAAATAAATAAAGAACACTAATCTCAAACACCATTTGTTCCCTCCTCAGTAAACAATAAGGGTTAGATCACAAAAAACATCGAGTTTAAATGATGTATAGTTGGAGTAAATAAACATTGGGGAGAAGATAAATGCATAGAAGATGAATTGATGAAAAAAAATATATTGAATATATAAATAACTACTTTAGTAGAAATAATACACTTGTATCTCTGAAAATTGCTATCCTTGTGTATGGGAGAGGAGGTGAAAACTAATAGGAAAAAAGGGTGATTAATTTTATATAAATTTTTTTATGTAATTGTTTTGCATGGATGACATATTAAAGGGAATAATTTTTTAAAGGAGTATTTGTGGATGTTTCTATAACAAATTATCCTAATGTACCCACAAAATATGTGATTGATTGTCCATCATTATAGATGATTTAATCATGAAAATTAATCTATCAAGGTGATTATTCATGTCCCAATACTCAAATGTCATATGAAATTACGATAATAAATATGGATGTAAATAATGTGACCTCATTTATCAATGTTGTTAACTAACTCCATATGGATCTCCAAATTGAATTTCATCTTCAATGGGATTTATTTTCAAGATATATGGGCCCATAATTAAAAATGATCCCTTTTTTTCATATATTTGAATAATTAAATTGTTATTTGGTTTTGGGTCTTTAAATGATGTATTTATATTTGCATCTAGAATATTTAAATGTGCCCCAAAATGTATCAATGTATAATTTTTTCAGAATTTCAATTATCATTGAATAGTTTTTGGATGAAAATGAAAAAAATTGAAATAGTTTAAATCTGAAATTAGTCCATTTTGCAATTAATCTCATCACACTAATAAAACATAAAAATGAAATCATTTCTAATAAAATAACACTATAATGTGTATAATAATATTTAAATATGGTGTAAAATCTATAAAAATATATGCTTTTTTAATCCTCCTAATCTATGATCATTTTATGGGAACGAAGCCTACTAAGTATCAATTCACATCAGGTTATAAACTCCCTAGCATTATATGAATCCTCTTGAAGAACTATTTTTGGTTTTGAACTACATAACATAAACTCGTAACAGTCATGTTCTATGAGTCATGATCTTTAAATTGTGTGTGTCTTATATTGGAACTTTTCATTTAACCAAGACTCCATAAACCCATTTCATGTGGGGTTATGACTCTTTAAGTCCACACAAACCCCTTTTATACACCCTCCCTCTTTATAGAATATTTATTTGCATAAATTTGTTTAATCCCCTTGGTCCAATAATCGCGACCTTAAAACTATGTGCAACAAGAATAATTCATCCCCCCAATCTATCTTTGGTTTTCCCAACCTCTGGTGCTTTAGAGAACTAATTTTCAATCCTTTTAGTGAATCCTCATCTGAGAGGATTTCCCCATTCTGGAATTGGTCTCACAGCATGATACATTTAAGAACTACATGTGTCTTGATTCTTAGTTATGTTTGATAAAATGTGATTCTTATACCCTGTATCTGTAGCCTAGCCACATGTACGCCAATTAAGTGAGTCCATGTTTTCTATAATTCTTCCCTTATCCATTATCCATGATTGGATTTATAGTTACTAGAAAAAAAACTGTCTCACTAGACCCCATGTTCCATGAAATTAGATTCCAAACTAAAGAAACCATTAGTCCATGAATCCCACCCTTAAAACAAGTTTTGCATACAGCGGGATTTTTTTGGTAGTATATCCTTTTTGGAACAAATTTACATTAAATATTTTGTTCATTGGTTCCACAAGAATCCTCCTAGAGTTCCATTGTTTCTTTTGATCACTACCACCTTAAACTATTAACATTCATGGTTAATGTATTATAACCTTAAATTTTTTTTAAACATTTCTCGCACCACGTATCTTGGTCCCTCCCTTCATTATAATCTTATATTTCCACCCAAAAAAACAAAATTTTCTAAATGGCCTAGAATCTATGAACATAAACTGAGAGCCCTAGTGAAAACATCATTAATTTATGATATATGTATCCACCCATATATATGCCCCTAAATATGTACCTATCTATCCTAACAAAAATGATAATACATTGTCTAAGAAAAAATCCACAAAATTTGATTTATTTTAAACTTTATAGTAGAAACCTTGGAAAAAGTCATACCTTCTCTCATTAAGTATCCCTCAAGACTACAAAAAAATGAGGGTGTCCACGAAAGAGGAATAAATTTAGATAGACTGGTGATTTAGCTATAGTAAGAGCATGGATGAATCAGATTTACCGAAAAGTTTAGGAAAAGGTTAGGTCTAAACCATTAGTCCCCCTACTTCATGAATTCCTCCTTAAGGTACCACCCTTTTTGTTCGATTTTCATGTATCACACTAAATTTAAGGGGTGGGTTTATATTCACATCAGTTCACATTTCCTAACAATATGAAACTAAACTATAAAAACCTTGGATAAATTGATTTAAAATTAAACTATATAAACCGCATGTCCTCTCCATATGAAAACATCTACGTGTTTGATGTTTTCTTCTGCTAGACATTAAACTACACACCTCCCATATAAATTGAATGATTTAAAATTAAATGTTATCATTAGATATTTTTCTAAGATGATCATTTCCCACATTTGGTGCTGGTAACCTAATGAACTGCTCAATGTTTATGATCTTAACTTTGATACTATGAAAATGTTCCCATTGGAAGGCATTTATAGATTTTACTTATATTGATGTGCCAACCCAACATTTTCAGAACCACATGTGAAATAATCTGTAGAGTTTTGAACTCTTTATGGACATTCCCTTGGTTCTCCCACAATCTTTTGATGTTTCTTGATTTGGATCCCACGCATATTCCATATCCATAAGATCACCCTAATTTAGACGGTGTTTGGCCAAAATGGTTCATCTACTATCATGGGAAAACACATTAATGGAATATCAATGAAAATTTGATAGGTAATATCTTTCAAACATGGTCAATGGTTGAACTTAATTCATAATTCCACACTCTTTTAATTATGATATAGGAATATATATTTCAAATATATTCAGGATACATTCTTAATTAGCCTATAGTAACCCCTTGTGATCCAAATCCTAGGCTAATCCATTCAATTCCACTGTCATCCACTTTGTTTAAGTAGAATCCAATACACTAGTGTCATCCCACTAATCCACTTATTCATGTTGGGATGTAAATTCCTTTGTGTGAAGTTTCACTCTTCGAATAAGGATTTCTATTACACACCCAATGTTCGATGTATAATTTAGTCCCCAACTTTTGATTCCCCTACAAGAACACTCATATAAATGAGAAGTCTTCTATTTTTTTTCTAGTTTCTCACAAATAGAATTAATCACATAGCCTTAGAGACTTATTGTCTACTATACTATTAATGTTATTTCGAGACATAAAAATAGAGTGTTTGGAAAAATATACCTTTATTGAATAAAAATGGGTGATAAAAATAAGGTCAACCAGAAATTGAAGCCTCTTTGTTATTATAGAATAATGAAAATGAAGTGATTTTTATGGTTTATTCTCATTGATCTTTTTCTTTAGATTTTAAATCCTTTGTGGGATAACCTATAAGGTCTATTATGAAATCTCTACTAATACCAAATTATCTACAGGGAAGACCTAATTATTCTGAATATACACACGACTATTCTTAGCCCGACACTTGGCCACTAGAGATGTTGCCTCTATTTCCTCAACCACATCCACCATCAAATATTCTTTTTAGATGGATGATGATCTCGACATTAGAATTGGGGATTCATTAATGAATTTATAGCTATTAATCCTACCAATAATGTTCTTTTTCTACTACATAGATATCCTTGGTACTTTTAGACTTCTCCATTTCCTAGGAAAAATAAATCTCCTTATGTTCTACATGCATATGATCGATATGATATTCAGGGCCCAATGTTGGAAGAGTGTTGTCATCCACACATCTAGTCCCCAATTTTAATAGAAAGGGGATGAGGGAACCCATATGGCTCATTATAATTACCTTCATAGTGTGGTTGATAAAAGTTTTCATGCATATTCACACCCTAATCGAAACAACATGATTCTCTTTGGATAAAATAGACTCGGGGTCTTCTAGGACCTCTCATGGTGTAGAATCAAACATAAGGAAATATAAAACAACAAAAACATCAAGTTCCTACTTCAGAATCCTCTTGGATGGGCTGTGATCAATGTTGAGTGAAGTTCCATATTCATCAGATTCTTTAAAAACATCATTCATTCCATCCTTGAGCTTCACCTCCCTCACTACTATATTTGAATATATAATGGGTTTCTCATATGGGATCAAGGTTGGATCACCTAGGATATCTAGCACCTTCAGGTTGGTTCAACTACAAGAGAAATAATCCCAACTCCCTCATTCATTCTAGCATTCTAATAATGCACTGACTCAAAAACTGTTTCGAATAGAAGAAATATTGTTATTTCAACCTGTAGCAACAAACATGATGGAATTAACTTATGTAAAAAATGAGAATTAGATGAAGTGATGACATGAGTGATATCCTTGACCAAGGCCATAGACATGAAGTCCACTACTAGAGACCCTTTAGTGTCAGTTGAAACCTCAAAAGCCACCACAAGGTCCCTCAACACAGCATGTCCAGAATTTTCCTAAGACAAGAAAATGTGTTAGTATGGCATAATGAATGAGTTATCAAGGATGTTAAGAGAATCATATAATGTTATATTTAGTTTCTTACCTTGAGGGGGAATGGGTATCTTCATTATGATTCACTTCATGTGACATGTCCCACTAGTGGAAGGATCCACCAATGAGATGTTATGGAAAGGCCCCCCATTGATGATTAGGAGGACAAGAGGTTTTGAAACTTTCCATCATACCTCTGTATATTCTTGTCAAATGGGATATTTGGGATCAAAATCTAATGTGGGCTCCCTAATACATATCGAGGTGATCGGTTCACCATCTACATAAAAGCCTTATCAATCCTTCGTTGATCACTTCCAGAATCAAAATCATGTGTTGGAGGTGATAAAAGAAAGATATTAAAAAATATATAGGGTAGTGAATGAATTGAAAATTGAACTCCATGAACATGAGATTAGTCATGTTTTCTAACCAAAAAGTGACCTCCCTACTCTATTGAGAGCTATACAAGTGAGAATTATATCCCCAAGTCTCCTCGCTAATATATCCTTATGGGTCAACACTAGGATCTAATGCATCATGGGTTTGAATCTTGGGGGAGATTATTTATTTGGGCCCCAAATTTAACATAAAACATAACTGGGAGGTTGTACGGTCACCCTACCAACACCAATTCATGAATGAATCCATGTCTTCCATATAAGAAATCCTCTCTTGGAAGCTCACTGAAGCCATGATCCTTGAAAGATCAATCTCAGGTATGTTATTCCCTACTCGATTAAAACTTCTTTATGGATTCTTCACTATCAATAATAGCTAAAAAAATTCTTAATACCTTCTAGAGTGCAGGAAAGGATGTGTCACTGGAAATATTAACAATATATCAAATCTTCTTTCTTAGGGCCTCCCTATATATGCTAATTACAGCATAGTATATTCTTACCTTATCATATAGCTACTTAGGAGTGATCATATCCCCACCAATGTGTGGGGGAACCAAAGGACCATCAACTAAAATCTGTACAATAAATTTATCCCTATAAACCCATTTTACAGTTCTAAAATAATTCTTTTTACTGGCCTATTATGCATGTTGTTCATTTGATGGTACCACCTTCCTCACACTTTGGGGAAATAATACAGCAGGGTACACCGCTGTTTATTTTCAAACATATATCTAGGTAAGGCCAACATTTAGGTTGGATGGAAGTAGCATAATGTTCTCTCTAATTTCTTAAAACACAAAATACATGATAAATAGTGAATTAGATATGGATCTATTCAAGTTCCCCTATGAATATTTTATTCACAAGCTTCTCGATACATTTTAATTCTTGTGAAAGTCGAGATGGAGTGTAAAATTAGTAGTAGATGTTCGCATTATTACTATAGATCATGAATCCACACAATAAGGACATAAATTATTCCCTCTATTCTATCATCCCCAGAATTATTTCAATCATCACACCAATGGTATTTTAGAATGGGGAAAATTTAAAATCATTATTGTTTCTAATGTTTTCCATCACCCTAGCTTCCATAAGCATCATAGATCGACCCCTATCAATGATGAGTAGTGGCGGTTTTATAAAAAAATCAAGGGAATGATGTAATATGGAAATTCATACCCCCTATATGTTTTATATGATCCATACATATGAAAATAAGAATAGATAGAAGATACACTTGGGCATGTCCCCCCTCACGACATTCCTCAACTGATTATGAATATAGGATAGTACCAAAAGACCCAAGACCACCTAATTCCTAGATCCCATGATTGATGCATTTACCATTTTTAGGATACATACGCATGTGGGAATCCCTGATCGATAGTATCTAACCACTCATGATATTATATAGGAATGATGCATATCCAACCCATGATTGTTTTTCCTTCATGTTATAGCCTCACTCTCAATATAGTCCTTTCTCAAAAATCATCCAATAAGACCCAAGACTCATCATGTTTTATGCTTCAATAAAATTTTTGACTTCCCCAGTGACTTATTGACTGAAAAATCTATGAACATGCTCTACCTTATCTTGAACTGAATGTCTTTATGGAATGTGGTTGATGGCCCAACACCAAGATTAGCTGGTCCAAAAAGATATGCATTGTTACTAGTGTCTGGTCTAATGTCTACCAAGAATAAAGTGATGTGAATAATTAATAATACCATTATACTATTAGTGGAATCCATAAAAATTTGAGAAGATCTCATAAGTAGATACCCACTTCCACAAGATGGAGGTGGAAGGTGATCATATCTGGTGGCCACCTGCTAAGAAGCATAAGAAACTTCTTTGACTAGTTATAAACATGGATTCGAGATCTATATACTTATTTATATATCCTATTATAACAGAAAATATCCTCATAATATTCAAAATTTATGAATACCAAATATTTTCATGTCCACTCATGGGGGAATTTGTACCCAACTCACAGATCACAATCTTCAAACAATCCCACAGAGTTGTTTCATTTACCATCCCGAACAACTATCATATAGAGGGTAAGGAATTTTTCATTCTCTGGTTATTATCCATTCACTAAACTCATTATTCCACACAATATACAGATATCAATGGCTACATGTTCTCTGAATGGGTGGCACGAAGCTACAACATTCCACATTTGAGCTCTTCATGACGAGAAAACCAAAATCTAGTTCTGTTAACATCTATGGATAGAATATCTACATCATCCAATATAAATAATTATGAAGTGGCCATAAATTAAAATGAAAATACCTCTATGGGGTTCTGATAATAGGATCAAGAGATTCTCACTCACTAAAATGACCCACTTGTTCTAGATAAATTCAGGATTGTCGACAATTTCTTCCCATTGAGGAGTGAAAATGGTAGTAGCTAATTCATGGTGTAATGGTCTAGAAAATTTTCCATTTTTTATATGTTTTGTAAATGGTAGTTCACTAAAAGTATAATTTTCATGAGAATTGGGAAATTTTGTTTAAATCATATCCTTTTCAGGAAAACTGACAGCTTTTACACACAAAATCTATCGCATAAAAATGCCATCTATGAATGTTGTGGATTATGGATTTAGAGTTTTTGAAATGATTTAGAGTTCTATTCACATGATGGATCATATCACAAGTAAAAATCTAGTGATCATACATGTTTACATGGAAGCCCACCTATATATGTGTAAAATTTGATTGTCTAACCAAAACCAAAAGTTTTATGATTGGGCTGAAACATTCCCTACACTATTGAATTTTCCTCATAACTCAACTGACCGGTTCCCTATTAGCTCTAATAAAAATGAAGTAATAAATTTTAGGTTATTAACATTTGTATCCACCCCTATATTCTGTGTTTTACCAAACATAAAGGCATAATCCATTCCCTCAGACCATTCTAGATCTTATGGAGAAAGTACACGTAGCTTTAGTTCATCGCATCAAACTCTATAATTTAGAACCCAACCGATTCATCCAGGAATGGAGATAATAAAAACAAAATTCATGGCTGATATAAAGGGACCCAAATTATTAATATGGTGGTAATTCATAAAAAAAGGATTGAATCACACAACCCTAATATTATTTTGAAAACCATTTACATGAGAATTGTGTCGTTGAACTGCTCATTTGAATAGCACGACACTAGCATAAATGGAATGAGATTTATGCAACCAATTATTTTTGAATCATCTATAGTTTTGTTCCTAAATATAACCATTTAAACTCCAAATAGCGAAACTCATACCCCTTCAGGTAACAGACCTATGGAAGTTGAATTGTCACCTCTCGCTCATGAAACTAAATATTTTGTAACGTCACACATCTCTAGACCTCTAGGGATCCCAAAAGGTTGAGAAATTTCCCAACTAACCTACAATGGGAAAAAATTACCTTCTCATGTGATTGAGACATCCTTGAACAAAATCCCCTAATGTCCAGTTTGGTTCATGCATAATGACGTTCCTTCATGCATATGTATGATTCAAATTACTCCAATAGTTGCACATATTTATGAAACCTATATCCATGCATCGTCCTTATGCTAGAAAATGTGGTTCATGAAACCCCAAATACATGTAAAAAAATAATGTTGTGTGAAAAAATCATGATGTATCTAACCCAATGTCTGCTTTCATCAACCATATTTTTACTCAATTTGAGTGCCTAGGTTCCCCACATCTACCCTAACCAAGATCACTCGCACCTTGATCATCCATGTGATATATACCATATCCCCTAATGTATGTAACAATTACTTTAATAATTGAATGGATTGTTATAACACCTATTTCATCTAATCATAGGCACCCTAATATCAAGATCCCCATTTTACACTTCACCATTGTGTCATTAACTCCATGTTCTACCCAGTAGTGTATGTGCGGTGGAAATATATGCCTTGAATGTATCATAATAATCAGAAACTTACCAACCCTACCTTTTTGTAGATCCTATGTGTTGACCTTAAATCCTTCTTCAAAATGGTCTCCATGGGTGTAGTTATGATAACTTCTATGATATAAATCGTTAAAATGTATATACGAACATCCTAGTCACATTATGTTAAACTACATGATAATATCCTTTATACATTATGTTAAGTTGTTACCCTACCATGTAAAATTAACATAATATGCACCATGTATGATCCTAATAGTACCACACATCCCACACCATCATGGGATGAGACACCTGTAATGGTAATCCCACATTTCTATTCCCCACACCATCCTCCACCATCATGGGATGGACAACTTATGATGGAAAACCATTATGCGCAGGCCCCAAACTATCCCTTATTGTCGCTACTTATGGGATACAATCATCCTCACCACATGGTTTTAAAAACAAAGACTCTCCCTATCACAATATGTTAAAATGTTTTCTTATACTAATTTGTTTTGAACCCATTCTCTTAATAGGGTACATAGGATGCCTCTCTGAGGTTCAATCCCGAAAAACTTGGGTTGCCTCCAACATTTTCAGTCCAAAAATATCTATTAAAAATTTATTTATTCTCTCTAGAAGGGAGAAACTTCAATGTGTGATCATCTACAACAAGGACACACTCATCCTCAAAAACCTTTCCCAACCAAACGTTAAACCGACAACCAACCTATCTCCAAAATTTTTAAAACATTTGACCAACCTAACCCCAATGGATGTTAAACATGTGACCGATCATTCCCTAAAATACAATAAACATGAGACTAAAATGTCCCACAAGACATTAAACAAGTGAAAAACGTATCTCCACATGTCATTAAACATGTCAATTACCTTTAATAAAAATTGTTTTAACATGTGACCAACATTTCCCAATAATATGTTGAACATGTGACCAACCTATCCCCAAAATACAACAAAACATTGTCAATATTACTCCCACAATATGTTAAACCTATGATCAAATTATCCACATGAGAAGTTAATTTAATGACATACCTATACCCACAGTAAATAAAATTTATGATCCTATAGGATGATCTATAATCTCCAAATCAAACAATGAGAACGGTATACCATGACAAAAAAGCCTCATATGTCTTACACCCATAGTGAAAATTATCCCATAAAAAATATGGTATTACCTATGATCTATATAGGATATTATTCCTATATAATATGCCCTCAACATTTAAAGTGGAATAATTTATAGGTTCACAACACATCAAATGACCACATATGGCCAGCTGTGAGTAATGTCACCATCATCTCTGAATATATGTAACTGCCCTATTGTGAGTGAAAAAGAATAATTAATTAGCATCTACCTTAGGATGACATTAGGAACGAGCATAAAAAACATGCCTAAATAATATGTTTTATACGTAGACTATGAACTAGGTTCTAAGGAACAATCTATGAAATGATGAACTGAAATCCCATCATCTTGTTTCGATAATGGAGTAGACATCACTAAACCTGGCGATAGAGTCTATCCTCCTTTGGAAAACAAGAATGTGAGAAAACTAACCAGCCACCCTGGAGAAGGCATGACCAGTTCATGGAAGAGAAAAACTTCACAAAAGGCTTGCAATGCAAGAATCAAATCACCATTAGCCTCATACATTATCCGAGTGGAAAGCTTGATAAATTAATTTTTTTATGTTTCATTACACATTATTTTTCTAATTTCCTAGTTCTATATTTTTTTAATTACCTATTATTTATCTATTTAATTATTTTGTGAATTTCATTCATTCTTGATAATTTCAATTCAATTTGAATTCAAATTATCTTTATTTTTATAATCTCACAATTTATCCAATTATGTTTGAAAATGAGATGTGCTATACCCACTTATGTAACATTATTTTTTATATAAAATATATGAAAAAATATTTGGAAGATAAAATTTTTATTTATAATGACTTTATTTCAACTTATTCTTCAATAATTATATTTTTTATTTAATTAAAAATAGATTATTCAGTAAAATATTATGTTATAATTTTAATAGTTTTGTGACCATAAAAATGATGATATTCTTGTCCATTATTTTTGTGAAATATTTATTATCTAATATAATATCCTTTTATATTTTTTGGGACCATTATTCTAGAATAATTTTGAGGAATCCAAACAATTTCATGACTATTTTGTTTGTAAGAAGGAGTGGTTGGAGGTGTTTCAATTTGTGGATCAACATTCATATACATAACTTTAATAAGTATATAAATCTGATAACTCTTTTAAAATTTTCGATGATCGTGATCGAACAAAGATACAATCAGATGAATGAGATGAGACAAAACATTTCATAACAAATTCCATTAGATGGATCGTCCTAATATGAGGTTATCAAGAATTGTTTTTGTGGTGAATGTTTTTATAAAAATATCCATCAAGCTCCATCATGAAATGTTAAAAGAATGTAAATTTGAAAAAAAATTAAAATTTTCCAATATTATGATGACTATAATATCTTATATTTCTCACTTAATATTTAATGGAGGTAATTTTTTAAAAGAATAAATGGAAGATAATCAATTTTATGTACTAATTTATACTTCAATGATTGTTTTTATGTTTTAAATGTGTGTTGATAAAAATTAAATTTAATGAAGTTAAAATGGATTCTTTTGTGGAATTGGATCGAATGAAATCCATTTAAATAATGTCCAATCAGATGAATCGAATTGAATGAGCCATTATTCCTTCTTTATGTCATCTTAAAAATGGTTATTTAAGAGAATACATCAGTTGATGTTTTCTAATGAAATCTATCAGATGAGGTAAATGTATGAAGGATGTTTTTCAATGTTTTAATATGAATATGTAAAGGATTATCTAATAGAGTATCAATGGATAGAATAATTGTTAAATTTTTTTTATTAGAGATATAATAGGTATAATACTTTTTTGGCTCAAATATATTTAGAAAATAGTAGTAAACAATTACTATTGATTATGACGGTTTGATCGTTAAAAATTTGTAAAATCACAATGAAATATTATGGTTCTAGGTATGTGTCATGAAATTTTATAAAAATTTCCCTAATGTAGATGTTAAATAATATCGATGGAATTAGAAATTACACAAGTTTTCTATAATTTTAATGAATTTTATAGAATATTTAACAAGCATCAAAATTATATGAAGTAATTAGAATATTTTAAATTTATTTTTTCATTATGGTGAAATATAGTTGATTTCCCTTATTTTCTCTCAAAAAATCTCTTATATAAACATAAAACCAAAAATTATGAATTGTTTACTGAAAATATTCATAGGTAAAAGATATAAAATAAGTCCTTCCAATGTTGAAAACTAGTCAAACATTTTATTTTTGAGAAACCATTGAATGATATACTGTAAAGAAATTTACTATCATTTTTATTAGTTAGATGGTGTGAAGAAATGATCAGATGAAGTAGTTGTAGTGGAATTGGTCCACTAGTAGGAAGTTACATTAGTCAAACATTTAACTTCATTTTATATCATGCGGGATCATTCAAATTTATGGTAGTGGAGAGTAGATGAATAGTGTGTCATATGATTTTAGTGTACATAGAGGAGTATACAGATTTTTCAATGATCCCAACAAAAGGAATTTATATACTATATTTCAAGACGAAATTCTCAACTGTTGATTGGTAAGAATGTGAAGAAGAACTTCTTGTGAGTAGTTACAATGTGGATATATTAAAATTAGTATGGAGATAAAAAATTGATTCATATTGGTAATTTTTTTAACAATTATTACAAAACACATTGTTACATCTTTATATGTGAGAAGATCACAAACACTGTTGTTTTAATCATAGTGTAATGAATGTGTAATGATATTCATTTCTTGTCGTAATAATATAAAAATATATTTTTTCTTGTATATTATATGGTATTGGATTATTCACAAACGATTCAATGTTTCAAATATAATTGCTGAGTATTAAACCTTGTAAATAATATTTTACCTGTTTTTTTTGAATGTTTATTTTTAGAAAATTTATTCCACATTAATGAGATAAAAGGATAATTTTGAAAAAATGAAAACACAAAATAAAATGTCACTGATTCACACCCTCTACCTCAAAGTTATCATATGGGTCCAATCAATTAGTATCAGTGGTAGGTTCCCTTTTATAAATAAATAATGTTGTTTTATATAAATACAAGATTCCTTATATTTTCAGGATTCTATTAATAGTAATGAGATTCTAGTTTTTGATGGAAAATACTATAATATTTTAGAATATATAATTCATTATTATCTTTTGTACCTTAGTTATGTGATTCTCAACGTTTCTATAGATGGTTTCCCACTTAATGATGAGTGTTTCAATATAATTGTTCTGGATATAAAATTTTTTGAGAATGATGGGTGATCCATAAATGTTATACATTCAACACTCTCTAAAAGTGATACTATTTGAGTAAAAATAGTAACAACAGCTAAATCCATATATAAAAATTATTAAATATAATTCAAGGAAATATAAAATTGATAATGGAAAATTTAAAAGACTAGAGGCTGGAGTATTAATTCCTTAAGATGGGTGATGATGAATCTACTGTTTATTTCAATGAAAGGGTGAATGAAATTTTTAGTATTATAATATGTCTTGGTATGATGTTGGATAATTCAAGTATTTATAAAAATATATTATTAATTCTTATTAGAAAATTTTATTCAATGGTTTTATCATTGGGATATATAGTACTTGATAATATATCTCTATATGATCTATATATCATTCTCATCACATATAAAATGATAAGATAATACTATTATGAAGAATAAAGAAAAGTATGATTAGGAGATTTATATTATGTCATTAGGAATATAAATTCAAATAATTTTCTTTTAAATGAATAATTTTTCAACAATGACAACTAATATGAGTTTTTTACACATTTTTATAAATTTATTTCATTATTTTATAAATTGGTGAATAGAGGAACGTGAATCTAAAGAGGGAACAAATAGTTTAAATTCTCTTACTGTGAAGTTATTAAATATTTATCTATTAATTTTCCATAACAAAAGGAAAGTGAAAATTATTATAATAATGGAATATTTTCAATAATATCCTTTTAGAAAAAAAAGGATTACAATCCAAATCCCATCCTCGGGAAAAAGAAAATAATCTCTTTATTTAAAAATGGAGAAACTATTTATCTAGGTATAATGAATATGATGATAGTAAATATAAATTTGATTACTTAAAAATGGTTCTACATAAAGGAATTATTTTCCCGCAAATAAATGATGAAAAAATATCCTATTATGAAATTAGTTTTGTGAAAGAAAAAAGGTATCATATGTAATTTCATATAAAAATATATGTGAATGAGTATATTTAAAAAAATATTTATATTTGAATATAAGAATAATAATTCCAAAAATGAAAAACTTTTATTAAAAAATAAATAATATTTTCTGAAATATGAAAAAAAGGTTTTTAAAAAAATTGATAATCTGAAGCATTTGGTTGATGAAAAGAAAAACCTCAGCCTCATTATTAAAGAAAAGTATAACGTGGAAGAGTGAGAGTTAGAGCATTCCAAAAAAAATCATATTAAATTCTAACAATGAGTTACAAATTTCCGAAACATAGATACAATATTTAATAAAATTTAAAAGAAGTGTAAACCTTATAGTGATAAAAAAATGGCCCAAAAACATGATAAGAGTAATAAAGATGATCTCAAGGATTATAATTTTATGAAATCCATGTTTGTAGTTGAAATAAGCAGAGCTGAAGATCATAAAGTTTCTATGGTTACAAATTATGAACCAATAACCAAAATACCATGTTATTCAATAAAGGATGAGAAGCGATCTATGTTAAAGAAGAAAATATCATGACGTAAGAAAAAAATTTGCGTTTAATAAAATACCAATGTGTACGGTAATAAAATTTGTGAAAAAGATAAATAAAAATAAAAATAGTATGCATGATACAGAGTTATATTTAATCTTTATTTATACTAATGAAATCATAGAGTATCTAGGTATATATTATATATATTTTGGTTTAATCATCAATTTTACAGTGAATCTGGAAGATTTTGAAGGAAATCTTTGAGGGGTGTCACCCCACATAAATGAGACAACCTAAGAAAGTTTGATAGAACATTTAAAATAAGTTATAGCCCTTAGGAACTATTTTTTAATGATTTTAACACCATAGAAAACCTAAAAAGTAGTCTTATCAAGATACAAGATCAATATTTTTAACAAAAAAATCAAAAAACTATGTGAGAATAAAGAAAAAGGAAATTAAAAAATCCATCTTTATTAGAAATACTCTTAAAGATATTAAGTTAAAATATCCTGGGATTTAGGATTTAATTTTTCCTTCACATATGATTAGATATTAAATCATTGTTAAAATTTTTAGAATATATTAAGTAATGTGTATTGTGTTTTTGATAGAAATTCATCAGTCCGAATCAATGTTGTTGAATATTATATCACTGGGGAAGTGAAATTTAAATTCAATAGAGCCTTGTTTATTTAAGGTGTGAAACATAATTTGTTAATTATTTTAAATTTTTTTTGATTAAGATAAATAAAAATATAAAAGATTGTTTTTTTGGAATATAAAATATTATATAGATGTTATGATTGGATAATAAGAAACATGAATCATGTTTAAGGTTAATGATGGTGAAATTTATAACTATTTGAGAATTATGGATGAAAATAAGGATTGACATATAATATTGATGAATATTTCTCATATGAATATAGTAAATATCAAAATATATAATATATTGTTGATAATCTAGATATGACTAATATAATCAATTAGTGATGTTCAATATTCTAGAAAAAGAATATTACAAACTCAATGTATCATAATATTGAGATAAATTCAACACGTCCCTTAGAGCTAATACATTATAATATTTGTGGGCCAATTTCTAAATAATAATCACCTAGTGGTAAGTAATTTATTACATTCATTTATGACTTTATTCATATTACATGTATTGTTTTTGTGAAACATGAATATGAGGCTCTAAAAATGATTTAGAGTTTTAGAACTAGTAAAAAAAATAATGTTGATATTTTATTATTAAAATTCATTCTAAGAATTTTGGAAGATATACAAGAGGTATATTAAAATGTTATTCAGAAAGGAATAAATATTTTAATGAATTAATTTCACCAGACACACCAAATAAAAATTATGTAGTTAAAAAAAGTAACTAAATTTTAATGAATATAGAATTAACTATATTGATTGAACATTATAATTCAAGCTATTTTTTGGAGGATAGCTATTTAATTTTCAATTTTTATTTAAAATATAAGTTTTTATAATCAAATATATGTTATGAAACAATTTGAGATGTATTACAATGTTTATCTATGTTTGAAACATATAAGGGTGTTCAATAATCACAATATTATAAATAATAATGGTAAAAATCATCATAAGCTTGATCAAAGAGGTGTTTTTGGATAATAACCTCGTGGTGGTAGAGGATATAGATTATATAATACAAAAATAAGAAATATTTTTTATTTTTAGATTTGAATGTTCTTGAACAATCAGATAAGAATGTTTCACAAACAATTAAATTTGTAAAATAAAGGGAAGTTTAGGTGGTTGCAATAAAACATTGTTAAAGAGTTATTAATTATTGTAATAATATTGAATCAAATAGAGGGGAATATTTTGAGTTAGTTATCTAAATTTATGCGGAACAATATCATTCATATCAGCATAGGCTAAGGATGAAAGTGGGGTTCATAACATAATCAGATATCAACATGAACAGTTTAAAACATAAGAAAATAAAATTCAGTATCGCATATATTTCAATATTCAAAGCTAGAACTAAAATATGTTGAGTAAGCTATGGTATATCAAGAGTGGATAGATTCCATGAATGAAGATATGTATTAGAAAAAAATGATTCTTTTTAAATGATTCCCAAACCAAAAAATAATAATTGTATTGGCACAATGTAGGTGTTATGAAACAATTTGAATGGAAAATGTGATGTTATATTGAAAAGGGAATGACTGGTTTGTAAAGGTTAGTACCATATTATAGGAATTAATTTTGATAAAAAAGTTTTTATCTAGTGGAAATATTAGAAACTACATGAATCTTTCTTTTTATCACTGCAAAAAAGTGATATAAAATTTTCCAAATGGATGGCATGTGATATTTTTTTAATGGAGATATAGATGAATAAGATTATATTGAATAACTATGCCTATTTATTCTTGATAATGATAAATGTTTTATATCCAAGTTGAGAAGGGATAACTTGGTATTAACAATAAGATAAATTCATAAGGATGTTAATATTTAAGAAAGGAAGTGTTGACAGAAACTTTTATATAAAATAAAATCAATAGGTTACCCACATTATGATTATTTTTGTTGATGTTATCATATTAATAGGTAATGATGAATAAACATGAGAAAATGTTATGGAATATATGAAAATTATTATTTATACTTCCATGTAGGAAGTAAAGAAATACTTTATTGGCATAATAATATTGAAAAAAATAAAATAAATTATTTCTTAATATAATTATTATAAATAAAATTTGAGAAATATGATAATAGAAAATTAAAATCTAGTTTCTTTAATAATTTTGGTGGTAAAAAAGTTGTCCAAAAATTAAGAAGGAAAGGTAGAAAATCATAAATAATTCATAATTTTTAATAGAAGATTATTATATCTAATTCATTTAAGGATTGATATATTATATTTTTATAACATCATTTATATGTATTATATTATAGAAAAATAAAATTTCTCTTGTTTGTAAAAAATGAATTATCAGATGTATCTCTGGAACTACATTTTTCTATTTCAAATGTGATACATCCAAAATGATTAATTTGTTTTTCAAAATAGATGTGGAAGGATAATTATGTATAGATGATATAAAATTCCCATGTGGTGGTGTGTATTTCTAGGTTGAATTGTGTTTTATCTAGTAAATAAATTAATAAAACTTATTCACTCATTTTATATTGGAATATAGGTTTGTTGTTTTCTGTCAAAAAATAACACAACATATTTGGATGAAGACTCAGTTAGAAGACTTGTTTTTTGATATAAAAATTTCCATTATATAAGGTTGTGATAATAAAATTTCATTAAATATCACTAAAAGTATAGTGTAAAATTCCCTTTATAACCACATCGATATAAAATATCACATTTTAAAAGAGAATGTAGATAAGTATGAAACAAAATTTTATTTTGGTCTTATAATGGAGATGGATGTTGATATCTTTAAAAATAATTTTTCAATGATACATTTCATAAAATGAGGTTGATAATGGCTGTTATTACTTTCTATATTCAATGAAAATGTATGTGATTTTTCCCCATCTTTATCTTTTATTTTGATAGTTTTGTCAATTGAATAAAAATTTTTGTAACATAAATCTATCCATTGGCATCTACTTAAGCCTTTAAGGAATGGAATATATTTATAGGGCTTCCATACAAGGGGAATGCTCTGATTTTAACATGCATGTACTATTTAAACGATTTCTTGAAGTGCATGACAGAAGATATTTTCTAGTAGATTTTTATTGGAATGTTCTATATGTTGGGAAACAATTGAGGATTTTAAAGAAAAGGATTCTAAAGTAACATATTATAAAAAACATATTATTACTGTTCAATAACTCTTTTTTCCTTCATCGAGTTCACTCACACATTCTTATAATTATTGGATAAATTATACATTTCATGATGAAATTTTTTAATTATTTATTTTTCTTGGTTGAAAAGAAAATAAAAATTAGGTTATTTTTTGAAATTATATATTGGAACTGTTTTGATGAAACTAAAAAATGTTACGAATATACTGTTTGTACTATAGTGTGGTTGTAGATGTTTTGTTTTGTTTATCAATTTATATACACTTAATATTCTAATGTATATAAGTCATTCTATTTATTATGATTTATAATTATAGTGATAGGATAGAGATACAATTGGATAGACATGATCAACAGAGGTTTTTCCTAACAAAGTCCATTAGATGAATGATCCTGATTTGAGGTTATGAAACAATTTTTTTTTGAATCTGTATCTATAAATTTTATTTAAGTTTCATTGGAAATATTTTTTGATTAATTTAAATATAATGATTGTTTTCAATTTGTAATGATTACAGTATCAAGAGGACTACAAGATATTATCATTATTTATTAAGATGAAAGGGGGAGAAATTTTATTTAGTAGAAAGGGGGGGTAGATTAATTTGTAAATAAAAATTCAAAATAATAATTATTTTCTCAATTTTTAAAAAGATTTTCATTCAAAATTATTGTTTCTAAATTTCAAAGAGATACTGATAATGAATTTCATCAAATGAAATATAATCAGAATAAGTTTATTTGATGAATTTTAATTTTTTTCCTTCAAGTCTTTGGATAAACAATTCTATATGAAAATACATCAGTTGATATTTTATGATAAAAGTCATTTAAGAGTAGAAATTATTATAGAAATTTTTCAAAAAAAGTTGATACATAGCTATGAAGGATTATTGAACAAAGTCTCTATGGATGAAAGAATTGTTACTATTTTTAATTAGACATTTAGGTGGTATAATATTTTTTCAATTAAAAGGTCATTATGATTCTTTCATAGATATATAAAATCTATGATGCTAAGAAAATAATTAAATATTCAAAAAATTATAAATGAATATTATGGTTATTTCTCTATGTTAAGAATGTTTGAAAATTAATATAATAAACATTGAGTTTAGGTAAATTCAAATAATGTTTGAGTCTTATTCTTTTCTATGACATTCATTAAATTTCTATAAATATTGAGAATAATCAATAGTTTTTTATGTGACTTTTTAATTTTAAATTATAATTTTCCTAGAGTGGGGGGAAAAATTGGGTTCTTTCCTTTTCAATCATGAGCACACTTATATAACCAGAAGTTTATACAATACAAATGTGTTATGAAAATTGTTCCATGTTTTGGATTTAGAAGGATTGTTGCATTTGTGGAAAGATCCATGGATAGAATTTATTTGACAAACAACATATAATAATAAAAAATAGATATTTCCTATCACTTTTAATTGGCTAAATGATGTGTATAAATTATACGATAAAGTGGGTGTCGAGGCGGAATTCGAACATTTTGTAGTAGAATTACTCAAAAACCATAAAATGTTTTATATTAAGTGGGTTCATATATATTTCTTATATTGGTGAGAAAAAAAATGGGCTAAAGGATTTCAGATTACCTAGAGGCATGAAGAAGATTTTGCAGATAAAAGTTCTAGAAAACCCCATCGAATGGATGTTTTGTATAGAAGTTTAATATTATTTTCTTAATTATAGTTTGGTAATAATGTGAATAAAAAGAATTAATGATGATAAATTTGGAAGACTATACATATAGAATGGTTATTAGAACAATTTCTTATTAGTAAAGGTTTCTAAATTTCATTACAAACATCATTGTTATATCTTAATATGTGTGAAGAGTATACAAACTTTTGTTTTGATAACAAAGTAATGATATTATATGGATATTTCATGGTTTTTCATATCCATATAAATAGATTTTTTAGTGTATTTTGTTTCATTGGACTATTTTGAAACCATACCAAATATAATTCAATCTTACTAAACAATGAACCTAGTATTTAATTATGTTTCCCATGGTTCTATTTGACTTCCTATTATCATAAATTTCATATCTCATTAGATGGAGTTGATGGATAAATTTAATTAAAGAAAAAAAATAAATGATAATTTATTATCCACCTCTCCCAATCATGGATCCTATTAGTCCACTCAGTTTTTTTACTATTTTTTTCTTTTATTTGTTTTTTAGGATATTTATTTATCTATTAAAATTTTTAAATGCAATTTTTAGTCGATAAATCATATTATGAGTTTTTCATATTATGGATGAATTATGCGAGAATTATCCTAATACATGATCGTTACATAGGAATATTTTTCCCTTACATATCAGTAATTGAGTCATAATTCTTTAATTTAAATTTATTATAAATATTACACTATTTCTTGATATTTATTCTTATATGTGAAGGCTACTAGAATTTTGGAAAAGTTTTTATTTCATGTATTCTGAGATATGTTTATATATTAGTTATACAAATCAGTATTTATAAAATGATAGTACTTTTACATATATTATAGAAATAAGTTTTATACATTCATGATCCCTTAAGTTATGAGTGATTACATTTATGAATGAGGTCTCATATAATTAATCAATTAAATGATTCATTTGACATATATTTCAAACTAAGAATATTTAGTTTTAAATAGTGGATATTCTATATAGAAACTAATTCTTATGTATATAAGGAGAAGTATTTAACAATATTATGTATTTATTTTTCAGAAAATTTTTAAGCATTATCATTTATTGTTATTACTTTTAAAAATTGATTCTACTTAATATATTTACATTGATGTGTTATCATCAATTAAGAATAATTTGATATTTCTCTATGTTATAGACTCAAAAATATTAGGTTAATGACTCATTCATATATATTATAATTTATGAATGTTACTTATGCATATTTTACTGAAAATGGTCTATAAATTAAGGAATTCAATTATATGATTTTTAAAATAATTTTTCAGTTTATACTTTGAATTAAATATTTAGTCGTGAACATAAAATAGTTTTCATTCTATCAAGATAAAAAAGAAGTTTAAAGTGATTGGTTTATAGTACTACAACATATTTAGTCAAATGATAATTTTCTACAATGTTACCATTATTATATAATTTGTATGATAAGGATTTATATGATATTATTTTAAATTATGAAGATGGTTGACGATTATTTAATACTAATTATGATATAATGACGTTACAATTGTATTAATTTTATTTATTATCAACAATTGACCTAATTGAGGTTGTTTTGGTTTTGGTGTTGATGCTAATATGTATAGAGAGACTATATAGAGTTGATAATTATGTTTCCTTGATAAGATAAAATTAATGATTAGGCTGTAACAAAGAGTTCATATTTGGATATATTTAAGATAAATTAGTAATATATTAGATGATTGATGTTACTATTTTCATGTTGAATATTAGTGTTTGTGACTAATAGTGTTTTCTATAGTATTTTTCATTATATTTAGAGTATATGTATTCCATGGATGTCATTCATGGAAATGCATATGTTAAAGAATATGGTGATTCATAGAGGATTTTTAGGGATTCATATTTGTTTTTCAAAATTTTAAATTAATTTTTTGAGGTAATTGTAAATTATTAAGAAGGTTTCGAGATTTACTGAATTTGAAATAATTTAAATTCCGGATGTAGGAAATTATTATAAAATATCAATTTCATCAGTTTAGTGAATACATCACATAATTGGATTCATATTAAGTTATCCACAAAAATGATCATCGTTTAAGTGTGTTTGGTAAAAAATCCTTATGAATTATTATGAACTTATTTATAAAATTCAGGAAAAAATATAACTTTTTTATCCATGTATGGGTTTGAAATCATGTGAAAATCCTTGATTAATTATATTTAGAAAATAAAAATATATATTAGGGGATTGGTGACTAGATTATTATTTAAGGGTATCTATAAAATATTTTTATATAAGGAGTTTCAAAATTGATTTCAAATATAGGGGGATCCAAAACCAATCTCATGCAAGGAGGTTATGAATTTTGTTTTGATGTAATGTTGATTATGTTTTTGACTCCATGAATGAATATCAGTGTATGTTTATTAACATAAAAGGACTATATATTTTAACAAGAATATTAATAATTCCATGTTTATATTTTTTTGGAGAATTTGAAAATAAATTTTATGATTCATGATGTTATTCAATGTTTTAGAAACTACAACAAATTAGTTTACTCATTATTCAAGAAAAGGTCAAATGAAACTAATACTATTTCTACACTATAAGAAATATGACTACATCATAGTTCCATGAACATATATAATTCAAATGAAATTAAATAATGGATGTCATGAAATTCAAATTAATGATTTTCCGATGAGTTTGTCTAATTTTTGAATGATATTATTAAATCATAAATATTATTAAATTATTTAAAATAGGTTATATTACTTCACTACTTAGTTTTATAGAGTTTCCAAAATTCATTTTTGGAAACTATTATTCATGATACTTAGTGAATATAAATGTGTTGGTAATTAATAAATATTTATGTGATAGAAAGAACTCAAAAATATAGAATTTAGAGAAACTAAGAGAGTTTGATATATTTTATTATTGAAGGAAGAAAAAATAAAAAAATTCGGATCCATTGAAGGTGGAAAACCAATCATGCCTTAGTATTCAAAGAACTCAAGAGAAACAGATCATATGTAGATCGATAAAATTGATCAAGCTAGATAAAAATGTTCTAAATAAGGCCTATAAATATATAGATAAATGTGTACATAAGTGATCCATATCTGGTGATCTCATAGATCAAGATCATATTAAGTGGTTTATAACTAACCCTGTTCATGAAATCTGTACTAATTATTTTGTGTAAAAAATACTAAGAAGGATTTGCGACCGAGGTTATTGAGTAGTCATAGGAATAAAGAACAAGGTATGACTATATATTGATCATAATTGGTTTCTTAGTTTTGTAAATATTTCAATCTATAGTTGTTAATCTATGATATTTTCATCAAACCAATCACAAAATGGAATGGGTCCTTATGGTCATACATTATAAATTCTCATATTTATTTTCTATTATTTCATCCAAATTCATGGAAGTAATGGTGATTTAATTTTTTATAATAGATTAAGTCCTTAACAAAAAATATATGTTTGTTTAAAAGGTAGAAAATCATATATTAATAAAACATTGATTCACTATTCCACCACTCAGTGATCCAAATATACTTGGGAACTTCAATTATTTTCAGATCCAGGTGGCCTCTCAATGGGCAATGAAGTTGTTGAAGATGGATAATATAATTTCTATGAATAATATTGTTATCCTTACCTTTTATGATAGTAACTATAATGGGTATTTAAAATTGATTCTAACCAATTTCTTATAACATGTCATAGAATAGATAGATGATGGAAAAATGGTATTTTTACCCATCATTAGGGTATAATCTATAATTGTTTTTGAAAATACATATTTCTAGTGTAATAGTAAGGCCCAAAATTAGAATTTAATTTATCTATCTTAAAATTGTTAACGAATTTTGATGGGACTCTAAAATACTAAGGATATATACGAAATATTAAAAATCATTTTTAAGGAAATATTAATGTGAGGAAATCCACGTTAAATGTTTAAAGAATAATATTTGAAGACCTAAATATGGATGATGATGATAAAATTAAATTCTATTTTGTAAGAGTCAATGAGATTGTGAGAAATATCTACGGATTTAGTGAGAAGCTAATTTATTATATCATTTCAAATAATCGCATTATAAGTTTCCAAAATATATTATCAAATGTTTTTAATTTTTTTGTATAGGGAATATCAATCTCGGTAAGAACTTCGTAACATTATAAAATCATATGAAATTATAAAGGCACCATATTTCATAATAAGGATGAGTATCAGATTAATTTTCAAGCCATGAAAAATTTTAAAGTCAAAATTGAGGAAGTTATTGAAACATGTGACTCTAAAGATGATGATAATGATAAAAGGGATCTCGATGAAATTATTTCCCTTACATCAATTAATTTAAAAAATTAAAATTGGAATGTAAAATTATAATAATTAAAAAAAATTAAATTTGGATGGAATTGGGTATATTTTTGTAAACATAAAAAAATACAATTGTATCCAAATTTGATAAAGATGAGGACAAATATAAAAATGGAAAAAGGATAACAAGAATATAAATCATTATATTATCAGGAATAATATGTTTTATAAAATATGATCACGAAAATTTTTCATCAGTTAGATCATGAGAATTTGACTTCAATTTCTTTTAACATGTTGGAAAATATTCTATTTTATCAAAAGATGATAATGATGGATAAGAGAGAACAGATAATTATTGGATTTTGAAAATTGATATTGAACCTTCTCTTGAGAAAACTTCATACTCCCATAAAAAATAAAAATATATAGATAAATAATAGTAAAGTGGATACTGAGAAGGAAGAGTATGTTCAGAAGGAAGTGAAACACATTGATGGTATTATTAATTATAAGTTGAAGGTGGCTAAGAATGAAAGTATTTTTTGAAATCATGAATAAAAACTAACTATGAATAAAAAATATCTAACAAATACACAATATATATTTCTTGAATAAAATAATTATTTTAATGAAACTATAGAAGATTTCAACATGTTATTTGAGGTGGAATTTTATTCCTTATAATATTTTATGATAATTGACTTCAATAGATAGATAAATATTATTATTAATATATTTCTAAAACACCCTCCATTTATAAAAATATTGATATTAAAAATTACTCAAAATATATTTTCATTTGGAGGAAAAACGATACACTTTAAAACATCAAGGTATTGGAGGAAATGTTCAAAAAAGTAACTAAAACCTAGAAAACCTCAATCTCAATTTTCATAATGTTAATAACAAAAAATAAAAACATATTTATTGAAGGAAAATATTTCAAATCTTTTAATAGTGTTTTTGAATGTATGAACAAATATAATGCTCTTTTTGGAATAACATTCCACTACTAAGATAGATGAAGGAATCAAGGGGGCTTCGATGATCATTTAAGGATTCGAGTACAAAATAATAAATATCAATTCCTAAAAAGAAATCAATCAAAATAGAATATATTTGGGTGTTTAAAATAAATATGTGGAATTTGTGATCAATGTGATCCTAAAGATGATTATTTATTGGTAATATTTCCTATCCAAATTTCATATTGTGTGAATGGGAGTGAACATAAAAATGTAAGGAGAGAGGCTAAACATACCCAAAAACCATGTGGACATCTCAAGTATACTGGGTATCTCAAGAATGAGTGCCTAAAAGTTTTTATATATTAATTGGATTTATAAAATAAAATATAAAAAGACAAACAAATGATAGTGACAAATGAATGAAAGTAGTTAAAATTGAAAGTTTTTGAATTCATGCAAATCAATAAGAAATGAATATTTGCCTACTCAAGAATTATTATATGAATGGTTTTGGAATGTTAGGAATGGAATGAAAATTTTTAAAACAATGGTAGCCATCCAATATGATAATTTTTGAATGTTGAGTCAAGCATAATAAAATTAAGTTTCCTTTTTTTGTGATTTATAGAGGTATGTAATATAAAAAAAGTGTTCTCGAGGGAAACTATGAGTATATTTTTTTTAAAAAAATTGACAAGAAAATGAAAAATTCACATGTTTACATTAGAAGGAAGGTTATTTTTATTTTGATATGAAACTCTAAGACTTAGTGTTTCAACAATGAAATTAAATAACTCCTTACTTATTCCTTAAATGTTTTTATTTTTGATTAAATATAGAGAATTGATGGAGAAAATTTATTATAGTACACATTATATAGATAATATGTTAGTCATCATGAATTAATCTAATTACCATTAAGATAAAGATTTAGTTCTGTATCATCCTGGTCTTAAATGACAATAAATAGTACCTCATAGATGGTTGGACACATGACATACAGTGCATATCCCGGAAAGCCAGAGGCTACCACCTAGTAAAGAGGGACTATAGAATGTATTTGGGGACACCATTCCCACATAGTTCTGAGATATAGAGTGGTAATCAATAATAAGAAATTGTGGAAGAATAATAATACCAAGACAACATCAAAAACAATAATTAACCCAAAAGAGTAAATAGATAACTATAGAAGCTGAAAAATAGTACATGGAACAAAAGTGATGATGTCAATATCATGAGTCTATAAAAAAAAGATCAAATAATATGGGGTTAGAAGCATATATATCATGATATCCAAAGTATGAAATGGTAAAATGGTACAATAGCATCTCGAGTATACACTCAGACCTCTTCCCCCATCTCCATCCTAAGAATCAAGAAATCTAACATCATAAGAAACATTATTCCCTTCATCTATACCTCCAGAGATAAAGTCTAATCAGGTACCAAATGGTTCCCAAGAAGGGTGGGAGATAATAATCTCAGTAGGTCATCACCCATAGGGTCTAAACCTTTCCATTTTGTACCACTAACAAGAATTTTTTTTCCATTTGTGTGAAATATCATGGGAGTAAATAAATTATAATGTAAAATTGGTATGGGTTCAAATGTAGACAGTTTTCTATTATCACTTGCTTCAGCATATGCTGTAATTCTAAATAAGAAACTTTTGAATGTTACATTATATATAATGTGTCCCAAGGTGAACAAGGGAACAGATAAATTGTACCCTCAAGCTTGTGTTATAGCTTGGGGGTCTCAATTCTATGGTATCACATAAGTATGTTGTAAAGTAAAAAAAAAGTGTCACAAGTGCATATCCATCCTCATATAAACATTAAAGATTCATATCATATGATTCAATAATATAGAAGAAAACACAAATAAAAAAGTTCACTAAAACACAGGGAAGAGTTATGTTCATGCCCATGGTGATCTAAACAAATTCCATGTGTTGCAATAAATACATCGGATATAAGAAAATACCACTGAGCTTGTCCAATTAGACACTTATATTTTCCCATTTATTTCTATGAGGTACAATAACCACTGATTATGTCTCGAGAATCTCATAATATTACTGAGTATCACCCACAACATGGTTTCCCCATCATTTCAAAAGTTCCTCACACGATTTCTCCCCTAGGAACCAGTGTCACACATTAGTATAACAAATCATCCATGAATACCTTTCCGTGATAGCCAAAAAATCTCCCTCGATGCGTCAGGCTGTAACCCATCAAGCACGAGAAGACCATCCATGGGTACTTAATACAGAAATCATGTTCTCTCCAAGCCTGTGTGAAGCCTCATATCAAACAATGCATACTAAAAAATCATTTCATTTATGACTGATTTCCAATAATAATCATCTAAATACCACATTCATTCATTAACCAAGCTATATAATAAAATACAAACATTAAAATAACATCTCATATAGAAAGGTATTGATCATTTCACAAGAGTAAAAAAGATGGGAGGGATAAGAAACATAGAATAAGTCTAATAAAAGTGTGTGTCACCACCTGAAACTACAATAGTACATGACCAATAGTTTTACAAGAATTTATTATTGTCCAAGATAGAAGCATTGGTATAATTAATAACCAATTTTTCATAATATTAGGTATGAAATTTCACATAACATTATGCATAAGAATTTTCATAAGGAATATTCATAATTTGTGAGGAATACAAATTGAAATTTTAGTATAATACCACTATGAAAGGGTCATTTAATTATGTAATGATTTTAGTATGAGGCCTAAATATTTCATTAATACAATTTACTCTTAGAAGTTAAAAAGTGAATATTATCATTTAACGCACATTGATATCAAAGAGACATCAATTGTATCAAATGTATGAGGCACTACAAAAAGGACCAACCAATATATTCATGCTTTGGAATTATTGAGGGGGATATCATTCATGGCCAAATAGTTATTCTATGCTAATTAATATAATTATAGAAATTTCATGGTTTTACACACACTAATGTCAAAATTTTAAATTTTAAATGATGGAAACATTGGAACATTTTGGTCATTTTTCCCAAAGTGGTTATTAGATTAAATCATAACACTCTAATTATGGGTCTGGCATCAAGTTATAGTCCTAATGATTGGGGTAAAACAATAAAATCATTTTAATACGTGATAAAAAGCCTCACCAAGAGGTTATGATGGTGTGGTACCAAGACACATTGAAAAATGTGATGAAAATGAAGGGTAACAAGAGTATGACCTCTACTTCAACATCATGGTACAATATAGATTCAGTATCAAAGCTTGATTCAGCCTAAAATGAATGAAATCAATAGATTTAAAAAACCCCCAAAATACAGAAAAATATGTCGCATGGGGATAGTGTAGAGAGGGTTGGAGAAACAATGAAATGAATGTGTGTAGGTGACATAGCATTTAATAGGATTCTATAGCTTCCAACAACAAAGGAAATAGATCAATAAAAAGGGAGATCAATCCAAACCCCTAAAGGGGAGAATAGGGTTTTCAGTATTCTTATAGGGAGAAACAACTTGAGTGAAAGGAGTAGGGTGGAGAAAATGTGGATTAAGTCATTTCATTAAAATTTTCCACACAATAGTCTCCACATAGTTTTTCCATATGATTTAACCAACCATGTGTTGGCCATGCGGTATCTCACTACCCCCTATCTATAGATTTTCACACGACCATGTGCCTAGGCTGCATGATTTCTCCTAACCATGTAGCCCATCCTGTTTTCCCCATTTTTAGTACACTATAATTCATATGAGAGAATTACACACCTAAGAACTCCACATAATTATTAGGCATCAAACTAAGTTCCATTTAAAGTAATATTAATCAAAACTTAAACTGGTCATACCTTTGTAAATGGACATGATGTTACAACCTCCCATCCGTAAAACTATTCATCCCATGTTTCCCTTCCCATTGTGACAAGACAACCTCTAAGAAATGTTCTGTCCACAACACATGTACATCCTGCTCTCATTCAAAGGCCTCATCCTAAACATGATTGTTCTTCTATAGAACTAGTACTAAGAGAATTAACCTTCCTCTTATAACCTTCATTCTAAAATGAATGATAGAGAGTGGAAATTACTCAAAGAATGCATCCGCCTCAAACTTGATACCATCATGTTCAAATAAATGAGATGGTTTTCTATAGTACTGTCAAAGTTGATATATGTGGAAGATGTTGTACGTGGAATAGTACCTGTGATGTAATAGAAACTAATAAACTACCAACCCAACTTGCTCCACTATCATAAAAGGCCTGACATATCTTGGAGATAACATCTCATGTCTCCTAATTAAATTATGTACCAGATGAGAAGATATGCAGAGAAAGTATTAGTGTCCCACCTCAATTTCTATATTTTTATAACCATGATCTATATATGATTTCTTCCTTTACTAACGTGTATCCATACACTTCAGAATTATCTATACGTTCTTTCAATTCTCTTGAAAAATATAAGGACCCAAAAGATCTACCTCCCATGCCTCTATCAAACATAAGGGTGAACGGAATGGGCTACCATAAAGAGACTCATATAGATCCATTTGAATTGTTTTATAATATATTAGTTATATGAAAACTCAACTAGATGAATATTCTTCTCCCATGAACCTCCAAAATCAAGGACAGGATCCCTAAAAATATCATCTGACACTTGAATCATCCTCTTGGATTTCCTATTAGTCTAAGGGTGATATGAAATACATAAGAGTACATGTGGACCCATTGCCTTCTGTAAGACTTTCCAAAATTGTGATGTGAACCATGAATCACACTCTGAAATTATAGAATAGGGTAAATAACGAAGTCTCACTATCTCCCGAATAAGGATTCTACCTAACACATCGATGGAGTAGGTCTCTTGGATCAACAATAATTGAATGACTTTGGTCAAACTAACGATGATCACCCAAGCTATGTCATTGCCTCGGGGATACCTCGACAAGCCTATAATGAAATCAATGGTGAATTCATTTATTTTTCTCTTAGTAATGGGTAATGGATGTAAAATTCATGTTGGTTGTTGTTGTTCTGCCTTCACCAACTGACAGGTGGAGCATCGAGTGATGATCCCCTCAATCTACTTCTTGATTATGAGCCACAAGTTATGATGATGCATTTCCTATTACATCATGGTAATCCCATGGAGAACATCCCAAATAGAGGCAAGAGATTACTTCATTATATTCTCACATATATTATAAGGATGGAAGACATGCCCCTGATGGAGCATGGTTTCATGGTTATTAAAAACCCAATCCAGAGGTGTGATCTCTCCTATGATACTCTCCCTCAGAATGAGTCCCTAATAATATGATAACTGATTCATCTAAACCTATTATAGGGATGATAATGTCACCTCCAAATCTACTAGAAATTGTTCCCCATTCTACTATTGAGATTCCATAAAAAACTCAAAAAAACATATCCATCATCTTCCATTCACTACGGGCCACTTGGATTGTTTATGTTTTTGTTTTATGACTCATTGCATCATCCATTGAACTTCGCTTACCCCAAAAATTCAAAATCTCAAAATAAAAATATTGTAGGTATTCTACCAACCAAAAATACATCAAATAAATATCCTACTATGTGGAGATGTAATTTATGAATTTATGATTCATTTATAAGACATACCACTGACCGAAAAGATAGTTACTCCAATAGTGAAAATCATGAAACATGATGGTCAGTTTGAGGCCTTATGTAGAATAGTAGCTCTCGTGCGACCTCAAAAAGTGAGATCTATACATGATGGCTCAATCACCTTGATTCAAAACTACACTGATCCCAATCCCTAAAGCACCACAATAAATTTTTTAACATCTACCTGGCTCAAGAAGAATCAGAATCAGAGATGAAGTGAATCATCCTTTTAACTCCAAAAGGCCTTCTCACAAGAATCAAATAATATGAATTGTACACTCCACATAGTCAAGGTCATGCGAGGCGTTTCTATACCAAAAAAATTCCTAAATTATAGTCCTTTAATATCTTATGATCCCTACGAAATTGAATATTTAAAACACATTCTTAGGTAGATCCAAAGAAACCATTGCACTATCCTTTTCTAGGTCAGCAGATACTCTGGCCTTTGATATGATATGACACATGATGTTAACATTAATAGTCAAAAAGTGTCATTTTAGGAACATCGTGTAGAGATGGTGCTCCCATAGTGTACTTGGCACAAACTCAAGATGGGTGGAATGGTCATGTCTGGTGTATTTGTACACAAAGATATACTTTATGAATATTACAATGAATTAATCAAGATATTTGTGAAAACCTCAATTCAT
Organism: Viscum album; assembly: GCA_963277665.1. Classification (NCBI taxonomy): domain Eukaryota; kingdom Viridiplantae; phylum Streptophyta; class Magnoliopsida; order Santalales; family Viscaceae; genus Viscum; species Viscum album. The sequence goes on along the minus strand of OY728148.1, from coordinate 1,915,296,815 downwards.
CGAAGCCATGAATACAATCGGTGTCTTTGTTAGACCGAATGATATATCCAAATACTCAAACAAGACATACCTTCTCTAGAAGGTTGTTCTTGGTATATCCAGCGGTCTCACAAGAACATGATGATAGCCCGACCTCAAATAGATCTTGATGTAAATAGTTTCTCCTCGAAGCTAGTTGAATAGGTCATCCATATGAGGCATTGTATAATAGTTACCCATCACATTCTAATTCAACCATCCATAATCCATAAACAATCATAGTGTTTCATCCTCATTTGTGGAAAATAGAATAGTTAAACCCCATAGTGATGTGTTGGGTCTGACAAAACCCTTATCCTCTAGATCTTCAAGCTCCTTATTGAGTTCATTGTGTCTGTAGGTTCCATCCTATAGATAATAATAGACATCAGTGCTGCACCTAGAACATGATCTATGGTGAATTAAACCTCTCTCTCAAGAGGTAATCAAGAGAAATTTTTAGGGAAGATATCCTTGAAATGATCCACAATAGGAGGGAACTCCATTAGTTGCATTTCGAAATTGATCATAAAGAGACTCGCAAGTAGAGTGTTCACTCTACCAGGACAAGCTCACTGGGATCAATCCAAAACTGTCTGGATTTTTCATTCACCTTTGTTATATATGTATTTCCCTCGTACAATGTAAAATACACTCTATGTTAATAAAAATCCACTTGGCATTGATAAATAATGAGTCAGTTCATACCGAGAATGACATGAAAGATGGTCATTTCCTGGAATAATAAATTCATATGAAATTGTACCTGGCTATCTCAAGGGGGAAATCCTCACACCGACATATGCCCACAGTTCTGACCTCATGTGGAATCTTGATATACATAATGCCACATAAGTACTCTAAAGCGAGACCATGGTTTCCATGCATGAAAAAAAATATGAAAGAGTGTGATGCACTAGTATATAAGAATAAAGAATCCAAAGTAGATTCTACTAGAGTTGTACTTCTAACAGTAGATGGACTTAGATTTTTCTCATCAAATGATGACTACAATGAATACATATGGCATGAACCATGACCCTAAGTTGTTGTCTTACTAGCCTTAGTAGATCCACATTATTTTCATTTATGATCTAAAGCCAGACAACCTCATCAATGGCTATTAATATTGTGGCCTGATCATCCAATCTAATAACAACTCCCAAACTAATGTGGTGATGAAAATCCTATAACTAATGGAGTTACTAGTTAATATCTACTTCCACTTGATTCTAGAGGAAAATAATAGAATAAAAGTTGTAGATCACCCATCCTTCCACAAATTCATAATTCCATTGGGTTCCTTATGCTCTAGGTCTTTTTATAGACTATCTTGCCCCATTGGGGTCATACCAGGGAACTGTCAGCACATATCACTTGGATTGAAATTTCCACACATGAACAATTAAACATGTGCTTTTTTACATCCTGAAGAATCATCACCCTGACATACAATGGATCCGACCTGGCTCACATGTCCATATTTCCTATTATATATCTCTATGATCAAGGAATAGTTTTCTATCACTATAATGTAATTCAATAAAAAGTCATTCACCTTCATGCAGATGGTGAATCCAATTTCATCATCTAAGAACCTCAAATTAGTCAATTCGTCAACAATGAAAGGGGGAGAAAAATGCTGAATCTTGGTGAAATGGGCAGAATACTTAGGAAATGTACACATACCCTACTAAAGATGCATGAACTCGTTGTCTTGGTCCTCCATCAATGTATTTGGAATGAAGTCATAAAATAAGGCCATCTATATTTCTTCGCAAATTATTTCTCATTAACACTCTCACTAAGGCATGACATCCCCCCAAATTTTTGTGGAGTCACGGAGCATGTAGGTAGCTATCTTGAACCTCCTCTCTAGCAGCATATCTAGATTGTTGAAGATGTATATCAATTCTTCTACCCATGACTATGTATAATGGGAACCACCACCCCCTATGAAATTGAGAGGATGTTGCTACTAAAAGTCATGTGTATGCTCTTCCATAGTCGGGGTTGGTTGGGGAGATCCCAAAATTGTCTACATAAACCTCAGTAAGCTATCCCTAAAATAAGAGTAGGTTCCCATTGGAATATTAACCAGAGGTTCCGTAGGATGCACTATATAAGATTTAATAGGTGGATAACTCCAAATCAGCTCCATAGTGTGCTCAACACAAATCTCTTGGTGTTCATTATGAGTATGACATGGTGGAATAACTCTACAATTTAAAAGAACATGTCTCAGACAAGATCTATAATAAATATGTAAATAAGGTAATGAAGTAGTAAGTAAGTGAACGTACAAGGCCTCCCAGAACATGGAACAACATATAAATAGTGTTATAATATGATGGGATCTTTGCCAACCTATGAGCATAATATATCTGACCGCCTGCTCAAAAATTCCATGACTACCTAGGAAGGAAAACCCATAAAAGGTTCACAAGGAATTCATCCCACCACCCATTTCAAGGTTAGGTCATGGTTACACACTACCTTGTAATTTATCTATCACATTTTAACATGAGATTTTCAATTTAATGTTTAATTATTTAATTAACCCTTTTACCTTTTCTAAGTTAGCAGGACCGCCAACATGATCCAAGAGATCTCATGACCTCATGAGTCAGAAATGGAATTCACATAACCAAACCAATAACATATCCGTACATGAAAAATTATAATACTTCCATTTCTATAAAAAAAGTAGGAACTACATGGTATAATTTCTAGGAACAGAAGTAACCGCATGTATATAGGAAAATTCACTCTAAAAATAAATATGTAATGGAATAATTCACGTCATTTCAATTTCTATTGTTCCTAGTATGATTCATGAAATGCAAAGCCCTCATTTCCTCAAGATAAGGTAATATAAATCATTATTTCAATCATACCAATATCAATAACATCCTGAATCATGTGTGTCACCCAATGGTGAATCAGTATCATCTATCAATGCCATAAACACTAACTACAATTCCCAACCCAGTAAATTTGGGGTTCCCATGTACATGGGTTAGCTAGTTCCAAGCACAATTTCAAACCCAAATTATTATATTTGAATCAAATTTATAATCCCAAATATAAAGGAAACGTAAAACAATTTTGGATACCACTTTTTAGTGTGTGGGTCTCAGATTCTACTCAACAGTGCCATGGGGTCGGTTGGCAATATGACTTTAACAACATCTCTCCAAACGTGAGAGGATTTCATCTAGTAAAGAGTAACTAGGTTGTTTCTATGGGGTGAATATTCAATTATATATCAAATATGTATAGTGATAAATAATAGTAAGAAATTTTTTATGCTAATAATAAGATAATAGAAGTAGAATCAATAATTATCCCAAACAATGTAAATAGTTAACCTTAAAAGATGAAAAATAATAAATGGTACAAAATTAACGATGATGTTGTCATGAGTCCTTATGAAAATAAATTATTAGGTAAAAAGGAAGTAAAATAATATCCATCATGATATTAAAAGTACAAAAATGTTAAAATCGTATTGTAGTATCTCGAGCATAGGCACGGTCCTCTATCTGCAATCTCCATCCTATGCAGCAAACAATCAAACATTGAAAGTAGCACTCTTCCCATTATCCATACCTATGGTTATAAATTCTAATCAAGTACCAAATAGTTCCTGATTAAGGTGAGAGACAATAATCTTAGTAGGACAACACTCATGGTGTCTAGACCTTTCCATTTATATATTAGGAATAATAAAATGTGTTCCATATATAATAAATCTTAGGGGAAGTAAATAAAAAAAACTGAAACTTATTTAAGGTTCCCAAGTGGGCACCATCCCATATCATGTTCTTAGACCAATTTCGTATATCTAAAAAAAGAACATGTGAAGGTCCCATTATATATAACATGTGTCATGGTGAAAACGGAAACCGATAAATTATACCCCCACGATTGTGTTATGGATTTGGGGTCTCAATTCCATGTCATCACATATATATGCTGGAAAGTAAGTAAACGGATTCACAAGTGAATAAAAATACTCATATAAACGTAATGGATGCATATAATATTATTCAAAAACCAAACAGAAATTGAAAAAGAAACATTCCATTAATACATGAGGTAGTGTTTTGTGCCCATCCAAGGTAATCTAAAAGAATCCCATGTGGCCCATTGAAAACGTCCTATATAATACAATACCATTATACTCATCCAATGAGACCCTTTTGGTGTCCTATGTATCTCTATGAGGAATGGTAACCCCTGATATTGTCCCTGATATATCATAAGAGGATCAAGTATCACCATAGGCATGGCATAGAAATCATGCCAAAATGTCCCCACACTGTTTTTCCCCTTAGGAACTGTTAGGTCCACTAGGCTGAATACCCTGAGAGGGGGGGTGAATTAGGGTATGAATAATTAAAAATTAATGCCCGTTCTGATCTTGTATCGCTATTAAGCAAAACACTCTTCTCTCTCTTTCCTGCTACACGATATAAACAGAAAGTAAAGCAAGCGCAGGACACAACAATTTTACTTGGTTCACCGCTAAGGGCTACGTCCAAGGAGCATACGCCGACAGGTTGTCGGTCGTACCAAATTCCACTAATCTTCACTAGATGTGGAGTACAAGGTTTGGGCTAGATCACTTCTATGCCCAGGCTCACTGCCTTTACAATGTTTAGGGTCATCTCACTGCTTTCCCAAGGGTCACTCCCTGTTTCTCTCTCTCTGGCTCACTTCCGGTGGAGAGGATCACCTTCTTCCTCTTCCTAAGCTCACTGCTCTTGGAAGGAATCCACTCACAGTTTATAGACCTATAGGTCTCTTCATTTGCATGAATGAATGCATCTTCCTCTATGTGTAGATTCTCTGTTGAAGTACAACTTTCACCTGTAGATGAATATCTCTTTGCACCGAAGGTATCGGGCAAACTTCCAGCTTCCACGCAGCCCGAAAAACACTACTGGAACAGACCTTACATGGCGTGCAAGTCAACCTCGGCGCGTAAGTATCGGCGCGCAAGTCACAACGGGTGCGCAAGTCCTCCTCAGACACTTGCGCGGCTCAAGCTTCCTCAACTCCAAACTTGCGTGACTCTCTTCCTTTTACGCCCAACCCACTATTGGCGTGCAACTGCAAACTGGCGCGCAACTTCTAACACCGGCGCACAACTTCAACCACTGGCACACAACTTCACCTGCGCGACCACACACACCACCTGCGCGACCACCACACCTGCGCGACGGGAGCTCTGGGTTGAACTCTGGTAGAAAATGAGGAGGGGTGGTCCAGTATTTATAGGCAATTTGACCACCCTGCGCGATGGCGCGCAAGTCACCTGCGCGACCCAATCACAGCGCGCAAGTCTTCTCTCCTTTTAGACACTTGCGCGACCAACTCCCAAACTTGCGCGAACCTCTTTCCTTAGCCATATTTTGATCTTCTGATCTTGAAAAACATATGGCGCGCAAGTTTCCTGTACACCATGTTCACGGCGCGCAAGTCCCTTTGCCAAAAACACTTTTCTTCATTTGCCGATTTTCAGGCCCAAAAATTTGGCAAACACTGGAAAACGGCGCCACCTTGTATCTGTTATTTTGTACCGCCTCCAGACCATCCATTCCTTTTATCGACATTCTTGAAATAAACATGGATCGTTGAACTCAGCACTTGAACTCGACATTCCATCATGAAATCCTCTTTGTCAAACAATTTTGTATGTCATGCTTTTGCTTTGTCAACAATCACAACTCAGATGTCCACTTTGTCAACAAACACAATCACCTCAAAAATGCTTCAATGATACCTTGAGGGATTTTTTCCCAACAATCTCCCCCTTTGGGTTTGTTGACAATTCATCCAAAACAAAGATACGTCATTGATTCTTCAGCCTCCATTCGCCTCATTGCGATTCTGATAGCGATCTAGGATTTACTTAACACATACTCTAAGCCCACATGAGCAATGCTCGGCGTGAGAAACAAGAGTAAATAAAAAGTTCATCAATGAATCACTTTATCTCTGACATCCACTGTTGACACCAAACTGATACCAATTTGTACTAAACTGATACCAATTGTTGATGGGCTTGTTGGAAGACCACTGTTTGGTTTGGAAATATTCTTACCACTGTCCAACACCACTCTTCTGCTATTATCACGATCCTCAGCTGTCGTGATATCTATTCTTTGATCGATCACTTCTAGCATCGTCAGATTTAATACGCTCCCCCTTTCTGCTCACAACTTCAACACCTCTTTAGCCATACTTCCTGTGTTGTCCAAGCTAAGCTCCGGCTAAGAAAGTTCAACTGGATTCAACTCCCCCTATCTGGCAGCTCCACCTGTCAGCTTCTCCCCATATCATTCAAGATTTATCAAATCTCCACATTGTCTCCCCCTTGAACAATCACTATTTTCTCCCCCTTTGTCAACGAACCCAAAGGCAGTCCTTGGTAGTCTATAACAGAGTAGAGAACAAGTCATCATATTAGGGAAAAACACATCATACCTTGGGGAGAGGGGGGGGGGGGTCCCACATCCACACTATTTTAAGTGCGGGGAATCGACTAAACTCCCAGAGCCAGTCGATGCCTCTCAAAAGCTTCCTTGGGTAAGGCCTTTGTCAGAATGTCTGCAACCTGTAGCTCTGTAGGCACATACTCCAACTTCACGATTCCCTGCTCAACCTTCTCCTTCATGAAATGATACTTGATCTCAATGTGCATTGTCCTGGAATGATGGACAGGATTTTTGCTAAGATTTATAGCACTTGAGTTGTCACACTGGATTCCGATCGGAGAATTCACTTCAACTCCCATATCTTCATGCTGCTGCTTCATCCACAATAATTGTGTGCATGCTTGAGTGGCTGCAATATACTCAGCTTCTGCGGTGCTTAATGAAATGCAATCCTGCTTCTTGCTCAACCAAGCAATACATAGTCCGCCAAGATAAAATGCACCTCCAGATGTTGATTTCCTGTCATCTGCTGAACCGGCCCATTCTGCATCAGTATATCCCAATAATTCTGTCTGAGACTTGTCGTTATATGTCAGCCCGAAGTCCACTGTGGCCTTGATATACCGAAGTATTCTTTTCATTGCAAGCATGTGACTTTCCTTGGGATTACTCTAATATCTCGCTGCTTGGCATGTGGCGAAAACAATATCAGGCCTTGTTGCAGTTATGTACAACAGACTTCCAATGATTTGCCTGTATTCTGTGATATTAACTGCCTTTCCATCCTCATCTTTTGATAATTTCATCCGGGTAGCAACCGAAGTCTTCATTTCCTTGGAATTATCCATTCCAAACCTTCTTAGAACCTACTTGGCATATTTGGATTGAGAAATGAAAGTTCCATTCCTTCCTTGTGTCACCTGTAGACCAAGGAAAAATGTTAGCTCTCCAATCATTGACATTTCAAACTCATTTTCATGAATTCGGAAAACTGTCTGCACTGAGCTTCATCTGATCCGCCAAAAATTATGTCATCGACATACACTAGCACCATCATCCTTTGATTACTATCATTGCTGAAATAGAGGTTGTAGTCAACTCCTCCACGCTGGAAACCAAGCTTCTTCAAGTACAGATCAATCCTTGAGTTCCATGCCCTTGGTGCTTGTTTCCGCCCATACAACGCCTTTTTCAGCCTGCAAACTTTGTTCTCATCCTCATGAATGAGAAAACCATCTGGCTGCTCAATATACACATCTTCTTCCAGAACCCCATTCAAGAATGCGGATTTGACATCCATCTGGAACACTTTGAACTTTCTTTGCACTGCTATGGCGAAAAATAATCTGATTGTCTCTATCCTTGCAACCGGTGCAAATGTCTCATCAACATCTATTCCCTCTATCTGGGAGTATCCCTTTCACACTAGTCGTGCTTTGTTCCGAATCACTGTGCCATCTTCATTCATCTTGTTGCGATAGACCCATTCAGTCCCGATGACATTCTTGTCTGCTGGACTTGAGACAATCTCCCATGTCTGGTTCTTCTCAATCTGATCAAGCTCTTCGTTCATGGCCTGAACCCAGTTTTCATCTTCAGATGCATCAGAAAAACATTTCGGCTCCACTTGAGACAAAAACGATGCTTGCTGTGATGATTTCATTCTTCGAGTCTGAACTGGAGCTGTTTGATCACCAATGATATTCTGCCTATCAATTTCAGCTCGACTCTTCGGCTTTCTCACAGACACTGACTTGATACTTTCCTCTTCATCATCAGTATCTTCTTCTGAGTCAGCTTCTGCCACTTCTGCTCCCCCTGGGTTGCTTACCTCATCATCACTTTCATCCAGGAACTGTTCACTAGATCGTTGAGTATTCTGCTCATTTTCAACTATAGTGACATCATTTCTTTCAATGATTTTTCCCAGCCTTTTCTTGAAACATTTATACGCTTTACTTTTCCCAGAATAGCCAAGGAATATCCCTTCATCTCCTCGTGCCTCAAACTTCCTATGATGCTCTTTGTTGAGAATGAAACACTTACTTCCAAAGATTCGAAAGTACTTCAACGTTGGCTTCTTTCTTTACCACAGTTCATACGGAGTCTTCCCTTGCTTCAGACATAACAGGGACCTGTTTGAAACATAGACCAATGTCAAAACTACTTCCTTCCAAAATTTCCCTGGCAGGTCCTTATCAATAAGCATTGTTCTGGCCATGTTGTTGATGATCCGATTTCTCCTTTCAACGACTCCATTCTGTTGGGGAGTTCTTACTGATGAAACTTGATGCCTTATCCCATGTTTCTCGAGATAGTTTTCAACCTGACTGTTTGAAAATTCCATACCGTTTTCAGTACGAAACTTCAGAATTTTCTGCCCAAGCATCTTTTCGGATTCCCTCCTGTACTGCTTTATGCAACTGAACACCTCTGTCTTATGGGTTATGATGAATAACCAGAAAATTCTGCTATAGTCATCAATGAAAAGAACATAGTACCTTTGCCCATTTATAGCTCGTGGTGAGATAGGTCCACATACATCAGCATGCACCAATTCGAGCACTCTAGTTGATTTCTGTTCCTTTGGCCTCTATGTCTTTCTGATGATTTTCCCTTGTTGACAAGCATCACACGTATGAGTGCGATCACGTGATAGTTTGGGAAGGGCTCTATAAGCATCACATTTAACGAGATCCTCCATAGATGGTTGGCATAGATGACCAAGTCGCTTATGCCACAGCTGATTTTCTTCCTCTCTGGATAAAAGACAAGTATCTTCTTCCCCACCTACAAGATAGAGATTTCCCTTTGACCTTTTTCCCTGCAGAACAGCTGCTCCATCTTTTCCTTTCACAACACACATCTTCTTGGTAAATTGGATAGAGTTCCCAGAGTCACATAGTTGACTGACACTGAGTAGGTTATGACTGAGACCCTCTACTACCAAGACATCAGCACGTCTCATCTCTTTACCCCCAAACCTGGCTTTCCCTGAGCCAACAATCTTCAGGCCTTCATCATTTCCAAATTTGACAACTCCTTCTTTGTCATATTTAATGCCTGTAACAAGATCCTTATTACCCTTCATGTGGGATGTGCAACCACTATCAAGGATCCAAACACCAGATCGATCTGATGCTTTAATGGAAATCTCAGCCACCACAGCCTTTTTATTTTTCTTCTTCTTGGTCCATACTTTTTCTTTCACACTCGGCATGGATTGAGGCTTCTGTTCTTTCTCAGAGTATGATGGACCACCCTCATCTTGCAGAGCTGCAAATCTGTTCTGAACTTTTAACTCACTTATTGGTTTATTGACCTGCTGCTTGCGAACATTTTGATTATGCTTTGACACATTTCTCTGAATGGTTGAAGTGCAATACCTAGCCATGTGTCCAAATCCTCCGCACAAAAAACAGTGTCCTTCAAAATGTGTTCTGGAAAACTGTTCTCTGTTTGGCTGCCATCTCTGTTCATGTTCCCTTCTGTATCTCTTGGCTATGGAACACACATACTGTGAATGTCCCATTTTTCCACAACAATAACACCTGATATAGGATGCATTCCCTCGTGATATTTCAGCACTATGATTTCCCCTTTGGGATCTCTGAATATTCTGATTCTGTTTTGTTCCCAAATCAACCTTCACTTTCGGGATGAGTGCTTGCGGTCTGACTGCAATTGTTTCAAACTTTTGTTCTTGACTAAGCCCAGAAACGACCTTAACATCTGAGCTCAATTTCTGCTTCTTCCCTACTGAACTGCTAGGCTCCGCTTTCATCTTCTCTGTCTTCTGAATGGCCTGCTTTTCGGATATCACATTGTGGGTCAAGATTTTATCTTGATTCTTATGTTTTTGTCGCAGACTGACCACTTCTTCTTCAATCTCTTTGATACATCTAACCTTCTCCTTTACTGTGTTAGTCAAACAATCAATTTCCTTCTTTTTTTCCTCAATTTTAAGCTTATACTCAACAATATTTTCTGAGCTCTCTGGTGTTGAGGATTTTAGTCTTTCAATTTCTTCTAACAGCTCAGGCTTTTCTCCATCCTGTTGTTGCATATAGAGTTTGGCATCACGAACCACTTTATTGGCTTTCTTCGTTTTGGCTCTCCAAACATCTATCTCCTCAAAGGCTGCTTCCAATTCGGCTTCCATATCAATTCTCCCTTCAATTTCTTCTTCTTCTTCAGCATCATCTTCTTCTCCCTTTTGAGAACTACCAACAATTGCCACCAAGGCATTTACCCCACGATCTCTGCAATTTTCTATTTCCTCAACTTCTTCAACCTCAGACTCATCTGAACTTTCAAATTCTTGTGATAGAAGATTCTTTTTCTTGAAGAAATTTCTCTTGAATTGTTTCTTCCCTTTCACAAAAGCTGAAGTCTTCTTTTTGGGAATTTCAACGTCATCATCATCATCATCATCTTGAAACTTCTTGGGGAATCTTGCCGCAAGATGACCAACCTTTCCACATCTAAAGCATGCTAGTGGAAGTTTACCTTTAAACTTTCCTCTTCCTCTTTGTAGATTTGAAGAAAGGAATGACATCACCTCATCTGTCTCTTCTTCTTCATTAGAATCTTCAATGGTGAGCTTCTTCATGGCCTTAAATGCCACCTCTTTAGACTTCCCCTTTTCCACAGCCTCATTATCATCATTCCTCATTTCATATGCAACCAAGGTACTGTGCAAATTGTCAAATGTCATCTCTTTTGGATATTTATCTTGTAGTACTGAAACTTTCGGATTGAACCAAGGTGGAATTTTCCTCAAGATGCGCTTTACAATCTTTATGTCTTCAATGAATTCTCCAAGACCTCGCATATCTTCCACAACAATGTTTACCCTGTCAAAGAATGCGTCAACAGACTCATTCGGGTTCATTTTCAGATCTTCATACTTGTTCCACAACACCTGCAGCTTTGCCTCTCTGACTTTTGTGTCCCCTTCATATATATTCAAAAGCTTTTCCCACATGGAATGTGACGTTTTTCATGACATCACCTTTGTGTAGATGGGATTGGAAAGGGCTCCCCCTAAGGCATTGATTGCTTTGGAATCAGCATCCAACTCTCTATGCTCAGCTTCTGATAAGGCACCACTATTAATATCAGCTGTGATACCATGCATAGCTGCTGAAAACACATCCATTCCCAAGGATCAGAAATAGTGTTGCATCCGATTCTTCCATATCTGAAAATTATATCCGTCGAAGATCGGAATCCCTTTATGATTGGTTACCTCCATTGAGAGAAGAACAACTTTCAACCTTCGCTCTGATACCACTTGTTAGGTCCACTAGGCTGAATACCCTGAGAGGGGGGTGAATTAGGGTATGACTAATTAAAAATTAATGCCCGTTCTGATCTTGTTTTGCTGTTAAGCAAAACACTCTTCTCTCTCTTTCCTGCTACACGATATAAACAGAAAGTAAAGCAAGCGCAGGACACATCAATTTTACTTGGTTCACCGCTAAGGGCTACGTCCAAGGAGCATATGCCGACAGGTTGTCGGTCGTACCAAATTCCACTAATCTTCACTAGCTGTGGATTACAAGGTTCAGGCTAGATCACTTCTATTCCCAGGCTCACTGCCTTTACAATGTTTAGGGTTAGCTCACTGCTTTCCCAAGGGTCACTCCCTGTTTATCTCTCTCTGGCTCACTGCCGGTGGAGAGGATCACCTTCTTCCTCTTCCTAAGTTCACTGCTCTTGGAAGGGATCCACTCACAGTTTATAGACCTGTAGGTCTCTTCATTTGCATGAATGAATGCATCTTCCTCTGTGTGTAGATGCTCTGTTGAAGTACAAATTTCACCTGTAGATGAATATCTCTTTTCACTGAAGGTATTGGGCAAACTTCCAGCTTCCACGCAGCCCGAAAAACACTGATGGAACAGACCTTACTTGGCGCGCAAGTCAACCTCGGCGCGCAAGTATCGGCGCACAAGTCACAACGGGCGTGCAAGTCCTCATCAGACACTTGCGCGACTCAAGATTCCTCAACTCCAAACTTGCGCGACTCTCTTCCTTTTACGCCCAAACCACTATTGGCGCGCAACTGCAAACCGGCGTGCAACTTCTAACACCGGTGCACAACTTCAACCACTGGCGCGCAACTTCACCTGTGCGACCATACACACCACCTGCGCGACCACCACACCTGCGCGATGGGAGCTCTGGGTTGAACTCCGTTAGAAAATGAGGAGGGTGGTCCAGTATTTATAGGCAATCTGACCACCCTACGCGACGGCGCGCAAGTCACCTGCGCGACCCAATCTCGGCGCGCAAGTCTTCTCTCCTTTTAGACACTTACGCGACCAACTCCCAAACTTGCGTGAACCTCATTCCTTAGCCATATTTTGATCTTCTGATCTTGAAAAACATATGGCGCGCAAGTTTCCTGTACACCATGTTCACGGCGCGCAAGTCCCTTTGCCAAAAACACTTTTCTTCATTTGCCGATTTTCAGGCCCGAAAATTTGGCAAACACTGGAAAACGGCGCCACCTTGTATCTGTTATTTTGTACCGCCTCCAGACCATCCATTCCTTTTATCGACATTCTTGAAATAAACATGGATCGTTGAACTCATCACTTGAACTCGACATTCCATCATGAAATCCTCTTTGTCAAACAATTTTGTATGTCATGCTTTTGCTTTGTCAACAATCACAACTCAGATGTCCACTTTGTCAACAAACACAATCACCTCAAAAATGCTTCAATGATACCTTGAGGTATTTTTTCCCAACAGGAACCCATATCACTCAGGAGTACAATAAATCAACCAAGAATCGCTTTCATATTAATCCAAAGCATCTTCCCCATCACAACTGGTTGTAACCCATCGAGCTCGAGATGTCCATCCATGGGTCATTAATTTGGAACTCATGTTACCTCTCATCGAATTCCAAGCATCATATCAATCAAGGAATATATAACAAGAAATGCATTTATTATTTCTACCCAATAATAATCATCATAATACCACATGTTTCTTTTAACCAATATAATCAATTCAAGCCAAAAATTAATTTCACACCTCATATCTCAAGGTAATGAGAATTTAATAAGAGTAAGAAAGGTATGAGGCATAATCTACATTGCATAAGTCTTAAACATGTTCATGTAAAAAAATGAAATTTCAATGGCACAACCCACCATGTTTAACAATAATTTCATATGGTTTAAGACACAAAGAAAGGAAAATTTCATAAAGCATGTTCCTTTCTCATATGGAATAATAATTTCGCTAAACCAAGGTACTATTGTAACATTAAAATATAATTTTAACATGTAAGGAATATTGCATTTAAAGAGAAATGAATTATTCCAAAGGTATGAGGAAAACACATGGGACCAAAAACTATATTAAAGCTTATAAATTATTAAGGGGGTCTAATTAATGTTATATTCTTCATTCTAATCTTATTAATAAAATTATAGCATTATCAAGGTGCCACACGCACGAATTAAATTTTTTCACATTCTTAAAAAAGGAGTATTTGGGTCATTTTGGTGGGATCACCCAATGTAGTGACCAGATTCAATCTGAACACCCTAATCATGGGTTTCAAATCATGGTATAGTCTGAATTGTCATGGTAAAATAATATAATAATATTATAATGCTATAATAAGGTTCATCATAAGGTCTTTATGCAGAAGAATAATGGTGTAATGCTTAAAGTGATGAAAATAGAGGGGAAAAGAGTATACATGCTACCTCAACTTCACTGTACTATGCATGTTTGTTATCGAGGATTTATTCAACCTAAAATGGAAGAAATAAAGAGATATATCAGTACTCTCCAGGTAAGGTTAAATATATCACATAAATATAGTACAATTAGGGTTGGAGAAATCATGAAATCAAGGGGTCTAAATTAGATACCTTGCCGAGTTGTGTCTTTAGATTCCAACATCGAAGTAAAATGATCCCTACATATAGAGATCCATAAAAACACCCAAAGAGGATAAAAGGGGAAATTAATATGTTTGGAGGAAGGAAACCCCTGATTGAATAGGGTAGGGGAGAGAAAAATGGGTACAAAGCATTTCATTAAAAATTTAATCACTGCTTGTGTTGTATGGTTTGGCCACATGTTCAGCCAAACAGTAAACCAGCCATTTAAGGGATTCTACTACCCTTGGGCGTAGCACAAGGTTAACGGACCATTATCATTAACTGTGTGTTTTCTATGTGGTATCTCACTACCCAAGATATGAAAACAGCCACACAATCATTTTCCAGGGCTACAATGTTTCACATAACCATGTAGCCTAGCCTGTTTACCTCATTATGGGTATTTCATGCTTCAAATGGTCCTGAGATGAACTCGAGATATCCACATAATGATTCAGAATCAAACTATGATATGATTTAAGGAATCTAAACAAAATAAATAAATAGTATATACTGTTGAAAAATGTTGGGACTTTATAAAGTCCATCCCTTGTGGGGTAGAAAAAATAAAATTATTCTTTCATGCAATGAATCAGTATGTTTTGGAAAAGTGTGAAAAACTAGTGAAATAGGTTATCTAATCACACATACAACCCTTATTGTTTTGTATAAAAATATATTTATGATGGGGGAGTGTTGATTAATGAAAATATTGGAAATAGTCTAATTTTTATGACATGAACATTGAGTTTTTTATGTGTTTGTTGACATGTGTATATGATACATATTTTTCTTGATAAATATATTTTTAATAATACCCTATAATTTATTTTCATAATGGAATCACAAGTATAATTATTTATTAATAGAATGGAAAACATTAATTGTCTTTCAGTTGATTCCTACACCAGGTTATCATATATAGACCTAGATTTGAATAATAAAAGAACGTTGTTATGTATAACTATGTGATATGATCCTTTTTTAAAGTATCACAGTTGTGTATTTCATACGAGGAGAAATGTTTTGAAAATATTGAAATGATTAATATGATGTGAGAATTCATACCATACATCTCATTTCTCTATTATTATTAATTAGAGGGAGGAAAGTAAGTTCAGATATATTGATATAAGAATTGTTTGGTGGTATTGAAAAAAATTCCAAGGAGAGAGATTTTAGTCCCCATTAAATGAATTGTATTTTTTATCAATATGGAAGACAATATAATTTGATACGGTGTTGAATATTAACATAATATGTTTGTAGAGACAATAGTATAATTCCACAACTCTACTAGCCTAGATCCTATAGTTATTTTATTACATTATCACAGTTTACAAGGGATCCCATCAAAATGGATCATATAGTTGTATAATATTAGAATAGTAGATACATACATTATTCTCACATTATATTAGAAAACATGAAATATGATATATTAATTATTGTCAAAATATTATTATTTATTCCACTAAATAGAAAAATTCATTCACATATGCTTTCATAGTATTCTAGGAAAAGAAAAAAAAATAAAGGTTGAGCTTAGATTTTTATTAAGGGAAAGCCTATAACATAAAATATCATAAAAAATAAAACCTGAATAAAATGTATGAGGTAATAAATAAGATAATATTCCATATAAATAATAAAATAAAATGTTACTAAACTAGAAGATAATATAACAGCCTAAATTATCACATGTATAACAATTTCTAGTTTCGTAATGATAGAAAAATAATGTCAGAAATCATAGTATTACCATCATGTCCTTATTCCAGGACAAGAAAAGTTATAGGTATGGTGTATGATAGATGTCCAGAACTTATTTCTCTCATGATAAATACCAATACATAAATGGGTAATAAAAACCATAACCGGTCACTTACTAATTCTAATCCATTTATTATATGGATGTGGTGAATAAAAAATCAATACATAATTTACAAAAAATACTACTAAAAAATAGCATACATAATGATAATATCTTCTTGAATAAATAAATATAACATGATCATAATACATATTGAGTACTATGAAAGATGGTATTAATATATTATATCCTCAATAAATTATAATATTCACCAATGAATTTTTACAAAAGTAGAAGTACATTAAAATTATCATGAGGTGATTTCTTGAGTAAAATATCCTCTTCATTTTAAAATCAATATATTAAACTAAAATTATTTTTCAATATTATGAAAAACATTTTCCTAGAAAATAATAATGTAAAAATATAATATAATCTTCAAATTTTATATTTTTCATGACAGTGGAAATGTTTTTCTTACAGTGTACTTAAATAAATAGATTATATTAACACCTTTTGTATAATGGACCTTACCCAGAAAATAAGAAGAATATGCATTTTAAAACATTTTATAGAATGTAAAAAAGTGGGTTTGAATTCCTTTATTTATTCATTGGATAGTATCAAAACATTAATTAATTACTTCTAATAAAAAATGGACATTGATGAAATTGATTCCCAACTAAATAAAAAATCAATGTCAGTTTTCAATAAAACCATTATTTGGTCTTGTTGTGTGACCAAAAATGTTAGAATGGATATAAACACTAAAATCAAAAATATAACTAGAGTAGAATAAAATTTATGGGGCTTAATAAATATATAATTCCTCTAATTTAAATATAAACATAAATAATCTCAAATTAGTATGAGACTGAAAAATAAACCATTACCTCAGGTCTGAATTTCATTATAAGTAATTTTATCCCCCATATAATAAATTTAAATTTATTATAAATCTATTAAATTTAAATATAAAAAAATATAATATAATATATGATCAACTTACAACATTTCAACACACATTTATTAATAATTCCATATTAAAATAGACATTTTCCGGTGTTAATTGTTTGGTTTATACAAGTTTTAGTTCATGAGTTTCAATCCCTACATATTTCTAGTAATTACATAATTTATATTATGTTAATAAT
Source organism: Viscum album (assembly GCA_963277665.1). Taxonomy (NCBI): domain Eukaryota; kingdom Viridiplantae; phylum Streptophyta; class Magnoliopsida; order Santalales; family Viscaceae; genus Viscum; species Viscum album. The sequence goes on along the minus strand of OY728148.1, from coordinate 1,915,279,468 downwards.
TATATAAATATAATATATTTATTCTTTATTTTCCTTTTGTTATATCTATCTTGAAAATTATATATTGGAAAATAAATTACATTATTCATAGATACTATAGGTTGTTCGTACACATGAACATTGTTTTCAATATTCAATGGTTGGAACAAAAAAAAGATAAATTACAATTCAAAATTCCATAGACAATATTATATTATATTTATCACATTTAATCATTAAATGTATCCTTATTTCCATCTATGTAAAAATGGAATGAAAATCTATTGACATTACTTTGTGGATATGGTTGTCCACACGCACACATTACTGACATTTTCATTTTACAACTGATTGGAAGGGAATATGATTAATATGCTATTAAATTTACTGAATATAATTATATCGATTATATCATATATAAAATTTAAACTCTTCATAATAATTTTCCATTAAATTTGGTTCTAGAAAATGAATATTATCACAACGAGGAGGTGGTTGTCAACACGTATAGACGTGTGATTCTTTCACTTCCCCATTTGATTAAAAATAGTGTGAATAATGGTGGATTCATAATAATAATAAAATTTATGTATATTTAAGGTAATTATTTTTTTATTTTTATATGAATAACATATATTTATAGGATTTATAAGAATAAGTAATTTGAATGACTTTTGGTATGATAATTACAGCTCCTTTAGTTGTCCTCCTTTATAATCTTTTTCAAGAACCCTGAAAATGGTATTAAAAAATTACAAATAACAAAAATTAATGTATAGAGAATATTATAAGATGATTTTATAGGGTTTTGATGATCTTCTTTTCTCATGAATGTGTAAAAAAGGAGACACGGGGTTTCCTTTTATAAGTGTGTAGATGGGCACATTGGAAAATTCATTAAATGTTATAAAATAATATGTGTCTAACTCATTTAAAATGGTTCCCAAAAAAATGGGTTATAAGATAAGGAGTATATGGACTTAATATAATCATAAAATAATATTTATTCATGTATAAATGTCATTTCAAACCTTATGTTTGTTAATAATCCGTTGGTTGTCCATTTTTTCCGTAACTCTGGTAAAAAGTTTTCAAAAAAGGGGTTATAGTTTTAATTATAAGATTAAATTTTCCTAAAAAATTTAATGGATATTTAATTTCAAACTATTTATCACAATATTTTTGGACTTCATGATTTTTAGGATTTTCTAATAATTTAATGAATTATTATTATTCAAAAAATATCATTAATGTCAATTTTAAAACTATTCGTTCAGTTGGTCATTAAATACATAAATACACTCAATGAATTAGAATATAAACCTAAAAAAATACTTAATATATTATATTCACTAATAAAATTCATGGATAACTATAACACATCAAAAAAAATATTACTTTTTGAGTTTCTATAATCATTTTCATGATTTTTCTACTGCATGAACAAGCCCTGTGTCAGCTTCAAGAATGCATTTACAGTAATTATTTCAACAACGAAAATTTAAAATAAATTAAGGTTTAAAAAATAATATTTAAAATATACATTTGTAACCAAACATATCCTCATTCTATCCTTATGTAAATATAACTGAGATATTAATGTTAGCCGAGTGACATTCTAAAATTTTCATTATTTAGACAGATATAAATTTATTCCAATTATATAAAATTTCATCAAATTTTTTATCTATATGATATTATTTTTCCCGTAAGATTAAATTTAAGAAATTTTTGGATTGATTTTGAGAACTCATTTCAATGTTTTAACCCTATGTTACCCATTTTACCCTTATTGAGGTGACCAATATTTACCAGAGTTACTATTAATATGACTAAAAATAAAAGTGATATATCTAAAAAATTTAATCCTAATGATTTAAAATATTAGGCCCATATTTCATGATACAATACATATATGTGGAATAAATTAATAATAATATAAATTCTTAAACCACAAATGGAGAACTGTTTTTAGAAAAATGTTTTTTAATCCCAAAATAGAATTTGTATGAACATATACTATAATGATGATAACTATGTTGTTAATTACATTTAATCAATTTAAATTATAATTATGTTAATTAAATATCATATTTGAAAATAACATGAAATATTAAACTTCATTATATAATGGAATGAAATGGAAATTTTACAAAAATCAGTATTTTCATTATTCAATTAGAAATAAATCATTTCTTAATGATCCCAAAATTTTACACTAATAATATTTTAATATACTTATTTCAAAAATTATCTTAATTTTATAAAATAAAATTTATATAATTGGAATAAATTAATTATAATTTCCATGCACAAAGTGAAATATATTTTTTTTTGAAGAAAATGATTTTTTGAATCGTAAAACGACTTCATAAAAAAAGAGTTCTATTTTTCCAAATAAATAATAAATAAAATTTTATAGAGTATGATCAATATTAATATACATAATAACAAGTTCAATAATATTCATAGCCTCCAATTCGATAGCTAGGTTATAACTATAATATTTAAATAATAATATTTTTATAATATATCTCAATTTTCTAAAATTCTGTGTTGCATGTTATGAAATATATCTAGATTAATATTATTTTAAAATAATTTTATTTGGTGTCACATTCATATCCTTCCCCTTTATAAATATCACCCTCAAAAGTTTATCATGGTAATTAAATAATCAATATTTGAAAATACATTCCTTGAAAACCAACATTGTATAGAGGGATAATAATATGTCCTTCTAAACGGGGAAGTGATAGGAATAATGATTACCTAGAAAATAAGGATCATAAATAATGATAGAAATTGTTTTAAGTAACCATTTATACATATAAGATAACATATCATCCAGGAACTAAAATATTGTGGTAGAGAGCATGGTCCTAATAATGTTAATGAAAAAAAATATTAAATAAATGTGGGGTTAAAAGATGATAAATTCATAAAAAAATGAAGGTAAACTAAATTTTTTTTATTTCAATATTAATTTCATAAATTTGAGGGATTAATTTAGAATCAGGATAGTGAACAATATAAAATATTCTTACACAAAATATTTACCTTTTATAAACACATTTTCGTCAGTTGGTTCTGCTACAATCAATTTCAATATCATCTCCTACTCAATGAAAATGACATTCAAGTTGAATTTTTAGTAACTAAAATGCTTCTATAAACTTTTAGTGGATTATAAATTCCATAATATAATGAAAATTGATTACTTCTATATCTAAATATTTTTCACAACAAAAATTTTTAGCACAAGTTATCAAATATTGATAAATATAAAAGAGTAATCTCTAAAAACTCAGTAATACCAAAAGTTTAACTTAATCCTTTCCATAAATTGTAGACATTATGAATCCTCCAAAATTTGTCTGTCCAAATTCAAAACCCAAAAAAATGTAATATGGTCACTAAAGTTCAAGAAATCTACTTAACTTTAGTCCCTTAAAAAGCATAAAGTAGATCTTAATTCCATATAAAAAACATGTCCAATAATATCATAAAACATGTTAATAACCTATATCACTATATAAATCAATAAAAACATAAATTCATCGATAAATTAACTATTTCTAATATATTAAATTAATCTAAAACTACATGAAACACCATCAAATATTTCATAAAAAACATTTTCATCAAATCAGTTCCAAGGTCACCAATATTATCCCATGTACTTTATTAATTTAAATAATCTAATTATGTTCACTAATCATTGTTTTCTAAAATTAATGTATACATTATGGGATGTATATCCCACAATAATGTTTTTTTATAAAATATCACCTAGATGTGAAATGACTTATATATTTTATCTGTACCATTAATCATATACTTTTAAATCCTTAATAAAAATTATTATAGAATAATCCTTAGAAGTTTTAGGATTATTATAACATTAATATCATTTATATGACAATCCTATAACATAATTATCTAAACCCAATTGATAAAAACTTAAATCCTTTGACATAATAAATAATTATAACACAGATCAATCCTTGGAATGGGAGTTAACTCTTGGATTATTTTATTAACACGGATAATTACTATATTACCCACACATAAGACATTAAACTATAAATTTAACATTAGTATGAACTTAATATAACTAAAATAATATAATAATTTTTTTCATGAATTACATACTAAATTTACTTATTTTCAATATATATAAAAAAAAATTATTCCACTGAAACATTTCCAAATGTACTTAATCCCACATATATTAAATATAGAAAATTTAATCTTCTTTCCTCCATGGTCTTCATGAAATTCAAATTCACACTTTTTAGTTCTGTAAGATAACTCACCCATTCTGATATTGTTAATCATATAATTAGATAGATGATTGTGAATAATCAAAATGCTTATTCTTCCATCTCGTGTTTCACATTGTTTCTCATAAAAAATCATTCCACTGTATGTTACATTAAACATTAAAACAAGTCTTGATTGTTACAATCACTAAATAAGACTAATAATCATAGTAGGGGAAACGACAACCATAGTAATATAGCATAAAAAATCGATCATAAGATTTTTACATCATGAAACATTATATAGAATCTATAACAACATGGAATTAACATTGTTCATCTACGATCATCATCTACTCAAATACTTTGAAATGGCTCATAATGAAAATTTGAATTAACTAAATCATATCCTTTAGAGGTTTCATACCATGTCCATAGTAAGGGAGAAATCACCGTGCACTATAATGATGTTTGTGATATACTCGACCAAATATTTTTAGTGTCATTAATCCCTGATTCATTGGTTCTAAAACATTTCCCACTTATAGTATCCTCTCAAGAAATTATTTCTAGGAAAACCACACAATATATTTATTACTGAAACATTAAAATGTTATCATATACTGAAAATTATTAGAAAAGTTAGTAATAATGTTATTTTCCCCAATATATATATTCTTTAAATCAAGTTCCCAAGGTTTCTACTAAACATACTATAATTCAAACTATAATACACTGAATCAAAAATCCCAGAGTAGGTGGTTATTTTAATACATTGTCACAAAATACAATGGATTATATCTCAAAAGGTCAAATAGTGTACTGGTCTTGGGAGACTAAATAAAGACATGATCATCACATTAAATTTGAAAACATAAAACATAATATAATAATTCTTATTTCTAATATATTATTTCTTAATGTAAATCCATGAATTAATTCATAGACCCATTATTTTTATCTTTGGTAACATAAAACATAATAAAGGGATATCTTATATTATCATTAAGGGAAATCGTATGCAAATATATATAATATAATTAATAAAACAAGAATAATATGATTTATATAAAATATATTCAAATATTTATAATAAAATACTACTATAAATTGATAATAAATATAAGGATAACATGACAACCTAAATAATCACAAGGACAAATATATCTGGATTTATAATTATATAATGGATAATTTCAAACATCGTAATTTTACCATCAAGGCTTTGTTCCATGAAAACATATGTTATATCTAAGGCGTGATCTAAATATCCAAAAATGTTTGTCTCATTAGACTTCCTAATTAATTGATGGGATATATTAGGCCCTTCATACCAGATATGAATTACAATTTATTCATCATATGGAAGGGGTGAATGAAAACTCAATACATAATGAACATAAACATTTGCTTTTGAACTAGCATACAAAATGTTAATATTTTCATAATAAATTAATATAACTTTATTATAGAGATATAAATTAATATTAAAGACTATATGAAATTATTATGTCCCTAATAATTCATAAAATTTACCAAATAATGGTTACATAGATGAGAGTATTTCAAAAATATAACTGAAAGATTTTATAGGGAAATAATATTTTTCTTTTGAAATAAATTTTATGAAAATATAAATATTTCTATATTATTAAAACAATAATTTTCAATAAAAATAACCATAAATAATTTCAATATATTCTTTAAATTAAAAAAAATTATGCAAGATGGTGGGAAATGTCATTCATGAAGTGTAAATTAAAACAAAGATTTTGTTTACACCTTCGGAAATACATGCATTGTCTGTAAAATGAAAAGAAGTTTTAAATTAAACCATTTTACAAAATGTTAAAATTGGTACACATGTATATAATAAATCATTTAAAAAACTTAAAACATTATTTATAATATTTTAATGAAAATATATACATGGAAGGAAAAAATTCTCAACCAAATAGGAAAATAATGTCAATTTTTCTTAAAAAACGTTATTTTTGTATTCTTTAGTTTCCAAGAATTTAAAATAGAACTAATTATTTAAAACCATATAAATAAATATAATATATAATAATTTTTATGGGATTTAAGATGTAAATATAAATTAATTCTTCTGATGGGAACTTAAACATAAACAAAATTGAATAAGGATGTGATTATGAAATAAACACTAACCGTAGGATTGACATTATTTGTAAGTAATTTTAACTTCATGTATAAGAAATTAAAATTTATTATAATTCTACAGGAAAAACTTATACAAATTAAAAATATCATATATGACCTACTTAAATAATTTCAATACCCATTTATTAGTAATTATTTTTTAAAATTATCATTTTTGGGTGTTAACAATTTAGTTTATATAATTATTTGTTTTTTAGTTTCCATCCCTCCAAATTTCTCTTGTTTAAATAAAATTATTGATTTTAATAATGATATAATTATCATACATATTCATTATATTCAAATATTTAATCATCCATTAATGTAATATATAGAATAATTAACTACAACTTTTAGAGAGAAAGAATGTCTCACATACGCAATAATAATGTTTTCTCTTTTCAATGGATAAAAAGAAAAAAAAATTAAATAATAATTCACCTTTAAATAAATTTTATTATATCATATATAATAATAATAATGTAATTTCTTAAAACTATCCATCTCTTAATGTAGGTGGTAGTCCACACGTACACAAAAACGATGTATTCATTATCCAACGGACTGGAATACAACAAGATAGATATGGTGTTATAGTTCTATAAGAACAATAATTCCGTTAATGTCATATATGTAAAATTTCTACTATTCATAATATCCATCCATGAAATGTGGTGATGGAAAATAAATTGTATTTTTATGGGGACATGGTAGTCCACCCATACAGACGAGTGATGCAGTCAGTTATCATTGGATGGAAAGGAGGATGAATAATGGTGTATTCATAATCATATTAAAATTTAAATGTATATAGGGTACTTAATTCAATATAATTATTATTAATACCTTATATTTAGAGTATTTATATAAATATGTAATTTGATAGAGGTTACATATGATGATTACCTCTCCTTTGGTTTGCCTCCTTTAGATTCATTATTAAGGACCCTTGGAATTGTATTTTCAAAAAAAAACCTATAATTCATATATAGTGGAGTTTAGAAGTAAATTTTTAATGGTTGATTTAAACTATGATTCTTAATAATTTGTAATGAAAAGAGATATGGGGTTCTTATTTATAAGTGAGGGATAGAACACTTTCTTAAAGTCATGACATAATAAAACATTATATGTTTCTTATTCATGTAAAATGTTTAAAAAATAAAATTTATTGAAAGATAATGAGAATAACAACTTAATATAATAATCAAATTAAATTTAAATATTCCATAAATATCATTTTAATACTTGTCATTTTGAATTACCCCTTTGTTGACCATTTTTATCGTCAAATGTGCTAACAAATTTTCAATATTAAAGGGTTATAATTATACATATAAAGTAAAATTTATTTTATAAATGGATAAGGGAATAATTTTTTTCCATTTATCATAATAATTTTTCTATTTCAAAAATTTTAATATTTTATAAATTATTTAGTGAATATTGTTTTATCATACAATATCATTAACCTTTTTATTTATTTTTCTTTTGAAGTCATAAATATGTTAATATAATTATAAAATAAAAATTCAAAACAAATATAAAATTTTATATTCATATATAATATTATTTGGTCACTAAAAATCAACCAAAAAATATTAATTTTGGATTATCTTAAAATCATTTATAATATTTTTCTATTTCCTGCATAGGCACTGTGCATGCATTATGAATGCATTTAAGGTAATTATTTCATCATTAAAAATTTAAAATCAATTACATAAGTCATAAAAATTATTAAATATTTAAAATAAATATTTTTGAGAGAACATATCATTGTATTATCATCATGTAAAAAGTTTATAGATATTAAAATCAAGATAGTGACATTTTGGAAATTTCTTTTCCCAATGTAATAGAAATATCATTATCAATGGAAAATGGAAATAATGTGATTTGTATTAGAATTTGGGATGGATATGGTCAAATATATCCAGAAAATTAATTTATGTTATGTTATGGGTTGATTTTGAGGCATTATTTCAGGTTTTAACCTCTATTTTATCTATTATACCCTTACCAAGGTGACAAATATTTTTCTATGTTACAATTTATAATAAGAAAAAATAAAAACAAATTTTTTTTTCTAAATAAGAACCAAATAATTCCTAATATGGTATTAATTTTTTTAATACTAAATTCTAAGTATTGGTAGAAATATATTTTAATATAATTTCATTAAATTAAATGAAAAATTGTTTCTTTGTAAAATAACTTTTAAGCCCAAAATTGATCTTATACAATGAATCAATTATAATTATGATTCATATGTACTTAATTAGATTTTATAAAATTACATAATTTTTTTTTAATTTAGATAAAATTATTATTATAGTGGTAAACTTAAAATTAATTGATATGATGAAAAGAAATGATTTTTAAAAAAAAATCAAAAAAAATTTCTACGAAATGAAAAAAAAATCATTTCATAAAAATCACAAAAATTACAATAAATGTTAATTATGATGTGAATATTTCAAAAATTATTCTATTTTTTATAAAATAAAAAATATGAATGTGTAGAGAATAAATATAATATCCTTGTAAAAAATGTAACGAAAATAGTTTTTAAAGAAAAATTTCTTTTGAATCATAAAATGAGTTCACTAAACATTGAGTAATTATTTTCATAATAATTAATAAAAAAATTGGTTTAGGTAAGATCATTATAAATATATTTAATAACATTTATAATCATATTCATACGCACCAATTCAATGGCTATTTTATAATGTACACATTGGAAGAATAATATTTTTATAATATATTTGAATTTGCATAAATCATGACGTTACATGTTAAGTAAGATATCAACATTATTATTATTTTAACTAAATTTTTTTATTTTACATAATGTGATTTTGTAGTGCTGATTACATGTCAAAATTAATTGGATTTTTGAGGTTTTAATGTGGAGTTAATATTTAGATATATTCAAGAAAAAGTAGTAAAATATGTGATGATTTAGGTATTGATTTTTAAGTTTGAGGCTTTTTTTCAAATATGAGATTACAATCAGTAATAGTGATTCATAGAGTTATTATAGTTATACTATATGGATGTTTTGTTTTAAAATACATTTTTATGAATCTTAGATGTTTTTTAACTAATATTTCTAGTCACATTATTTGGAGTTTCATTTTTTTGATTGTTTGGAATTATTCAGATGTCTTGGGGATGATATAAAGGATCACTAAATATAATTTTGTAAGGATAATATTTAAAAAAAATGGATAAATTAACATGTAATGGAATCCATCATGTAGTGTGATTTTAAACAAGCTCTCCATTTAATGTTTCTCCATGTAAAATAATGTGGTCCAGAATAATTCTTATGGATTATATGTTTAATTGAGGAATTCAAAAACAAAATCACGATCCAAAAATAGTAATAAAAAAATATGTGAATCCTCGTTTTAGAAGATTTAACATACATAGATATACATAAGGGGATACATGATTTGGTATTGATGTAACAGAATCGTCAAACATGCCTCATGTAAGGAGTTTCATAATGAAGGATTGATGTAAGGGGATCGAAAACTATCATCATAAAAAATATATGGAATGGGGATTTTATTTAAAGGAGATCACATATGTGAATCCAAAAAAGAATATAAATTTAATGTGGTTCACATAAGAGGATTATTTACCCTTATATGAATATTTATATTCTCTAAATTACTTTTTTCTGGTGAAATTGAAATTGTCAAAGATGATGCGGGTGTGATGTTCTATGTGGATTTAGAAATCACAATTAATTAGTTTCGTTTGGATTAAATCAAATGTTAAAGGAATTTGATTTGTGTTCCATAGTAAATTATATTTGTATCATCATAGTAACTTACAGGTATATAATTAAAAATAAATAAAATTATGAATTTCATGTGGGATTAATATACAATATTTTATATCATTTAGAAATTAATGAAGCCAAATTGAGTCATGATGAAATTCAAATAGAATTTTTCACCATGGGTTTGAGTGAAATCGGATTGAGATAATTTAAACAATAATATTATTGACCAATTTTAAATTTATGAGGGTTACTGAACCACCAAGAATAATAATGTTTCCAAGATATATTTATGGTCATTTTTATTCAAGACACTCAATGTATAAATAAGTGGACTTAAAAAATAAATAAGTTTCTTATAAAAAAACTCAGAAATAGGTAATTTAGATATACTAAGAGAGTATATTATTCATATCCTACAATTTGATAGCTAGGTTATAACTATAATATTTAAATAATAATATTTTTATAAAATATCTCAATTGTCTTAAATTTAGTGTTGCAAGTTATGAAATATATATAGATTAATATTATTTTAAAATAATTTTATTTGGTGTTACATTCATATCCTTCCCCTTTATAAATATCACCCTCAAAATTTTATCATGGTAATTAAATGTTCAATATTTTAGAATACATTTCTTGAAAACCAACATTGTATAGAGGGATAATAAAATGTCCTTCTAAACAGGGAAGTGATAAGAATAAAGTTTACCTAAAAAATAAGGATCATGAATAATGATAGAAATTGTGTGAAGTAATCATTTATACAAATAGGATAACATACTTCCAGGGACTAAAATACGGTGATAGAGAACATGGTCCTAATAATGTTAATGACAAAAAAATAGTAAATAAATATGGGGTTAAAAGATGGTAAATTCATTAAAAAAATTAAGGTAAACTAATAATTTTTTTATTTTAATATACATTTCATAAATTTGAGGGATTAATTTACAATCAGGATAGTGAACAATATAAAATATTCTTACACACAATATTTGCCTTTCATAAACACAATTTCATCAGATGGTTCTACAAAAATCAATTTCAATATCATCTCCTACTCAATGAAAACGATAATCAAGATGAGCTATTCATATCTAAAATACTTCTATAAAAATTAAGTGGATTATAAATTCCATAATATAATGAAAATTTATTACTTATATATCTAAATATTTTTTTACAACAAAATGTTTTAGCACAAGTTATCCAATATTGATAAATATAAAATAGTAATCTCTAAAAACTCAGTAATACCAAAAGTACCACTAAATCCTTTTCATAAATTGCAGACATTATGAATTGTCCAAAATTTGTCTATCCAAATTCAAAACCCAAAAAATGCAATATGGTCACTAATGTTCCAGAAATCAACCTAACTTTAGTCCCTTAAAAATCATAACGTATATCTTAATTCCATATAAAAAACATGTCCAATAATATCATAATAAATGTTAATAAAGTATATCCCTATATAATTCAATAAAGACATAAATTCATTGATAAATTAACTATTTTCAATATATTAAATAAATACAAAAATGCATTAAACACCATCAAATATTTCATAAAAAACATTTTCATCAAATCAGTTCCAAGGTCACCAATATTATCCCACGTACTTTATTAATTTCTATAATCTAATTATGTTTACTAAACATTGTTTTCTAAAATTAATGTATACCTTATGGGTTGTATATCCCACAATTTTGTTTTTCATAAAATATCACCAAGATGTTAAATGACTTTTATATTTTATATGTACCATTAATCATATACTATTAAATCCTTAAAAACAATTATTATAGAATAATCCTTAGAAGTTTCAAGATTCATATAACCTTAATATCATTTATATGACACTACTATAACTTAATTATCAAAACCCAATTGATAAAAACTTATATACTTTAATATAAAAAATTATTATAACACAGATCATTCCATGGAATGGGAGTTAACCCTTGGATTATATCATTGAAATTAATAATTACCATATTCCCCACACATAAGACATAAAACTCTAAAATTAACATTAGTATGAACTTAATATAACTAAAATAATAAAATAATTTTTTTCATGAATTACATACTCAATTTACTTATTTTCGATATATAATAACTCTTTTTTTCCATTGAAACATTTCCAAATGTACTTAATCCCACATATATTAAATATTGAAAATTTAATCTTCTATCCTCCATGGTCTTCATGAAATTCCAATTCACTCTTATTAGGTCTGTAAGATAACTCAACCATTTTGATATTGTTAATCATATAATGAGATAGATGATTGTGAATAATCAAATTTTTTTTCCTTCTCGTGTTTCACATTGATTTTCATAAAAAAATCATTCCACTATCTGTTACTTTCAACATTAAAACAAGTCCTCATTGTTACAATCACTAAATAAGACAATTAAGCATAGTAGTGGAAACAATAATCATAGTAATATAACATAAAAAATAGATCAAAGCATTTTTACATCATGAAACATTATATACAATCTATAACACCATGGTATTAACATTGGTCATCTACGATCATCATCTACTCAAATACTTTTCAATGGTTCATAATGACAATTTGAATTAACTAAATAATATTCTTTAGAGGTGTCATACCATGTCCATAATAAGGTAGAAATCACCGTGCACTATAATGATGTTTGTCATATACTCAACCAAATATTTTTTGGGTCATTATTCCCTAATTCGTTGGTTCTAAAATATTTCCCACTTATAGTATCCTCATGAGAAATTATTTCTAAGAAAACCACACAATATCTCCTTTACTGAAACATTATAATGTGATCTTATACTGAAAATTATCAGAAAAGATAGTAATAATGTTATTTTCCCCAATATATATGGTTTTAAATAAGGTTCCTAAGGTTTCTACTAAACATCTTATAATTCAAACTACAATACGCTGAATCTAAAATCCCAGAGTATGTGGTTATTTTAAAACATTTTCACAAAATACAATGGATTATATCTTAAAAGGTCAAATAGTGTACTGGTCTTGGGAGACTAAATACAGACATGATCATCACATTAAATTTGAAAACATAAAACATATTATAATAATTATTATTATAAATTTATTATTTATTAACATAAATCCATGAATTAATTCATAGACCCATTATTTTTATCCTTGGTAACAGAAAACATAAAAAAGGGATATCATATATTCTCATTAAGGGAAATCGTATAAAAATATATATAATATAATTAATAAAACAAGAATAATATGATTGAGATAAAATATAATCAAATATTTCTAATAAAATACTACTATAAATGGATAATAAACCAAAGGATTACATGACAACCTAAATAATCACAAGGAAAAATATATTTGGATTTATAATTATATAATGGATAATTTTAGACATCATAATCTTACCATCAAGGCCTTGTTCCAAGAAAACATATGTTATAGCTAAGGCATGATCTAAATATCCAAACATGTTTATCTCATTAGACTGCTTAATTAATTGAGGGGATATATTGGGCCCTTCATACCATATATGAATTCTAATTTATTCATCATATGAAAGGGGTGAATTAAAACACAATACATAATGAACATAAACATTTGCTTTTGAACTAGAATACAAAATGTTAATATTTTCTTAATAAATTAATATAACTTTATTATAGAGATAGAAATTAATATTACGGACTATATGAAATTATTATGTCCCTAATAATTCATATAATTCACAAAATAATGGTTACATAGATGAAAGTATTTCAAAAATATAATTGGAGGATTTTATGGGGAAAATACGATTTTTATTTTGAAATAAATTTTATAAAAATATAAATATTTCTATATTGGTATGAAAATAATTTTCAATCAAAATAACCATTAAAAATTTTAATATATGCTTTAAATTAAAAAACATTATGCAAGATGTTGGGAAACCTCATTTGTGCAGTGTACATTAAAACAAAGATTTTGTTTACACCTTCAAAAATACATGCATTGTCTGTAAAATGAATAGAAGTTTTAAATTAAACCTTTTTATAAAAAGGTAACATTGGTAAACATGTATATAATAAATCATTTAAAAATATTAAAACATTATTTAAAATATTTTAATGAAAATATATACATGGAAGAAAAAAAATTCTCAACATAATAGGAATATAATGTCGATTTTTCTTAAAAACGTTATTTTTGTATTCTTTAGTGTCCAAGAAGTTAAAACAGAACTAATTATTTAAAACCATATAAATAAATATAATATATAATAATTTTTATGGTATTTATGCTGTAAATATAATATAATTATTCTAATGGAAACTTGAACATAAACAATATTAAATAAGGATGTGATTATGAAATAAACTCTAACCATATGTTTGACATTATTTGTATGTAATTTTAACTTCATGTATAAGAAATTAAAATTATTTATAATTCTATAGAAAAAGAATATAAAAAATTCAAATATCTTATATAATCCACTTAAATAATTTCAATACCAATTTATTAGTAATGTTTTTCTAAAATTTTCATTTTTGGGTGTTAACAATTTAGTTTATATAATTATTTGTTTTTTTGTTTCCATCCCCCCATATTTATATTGTTTAAATAAAATTATGAATTTTAATAATGATATATTTATCATACATATTTAGTATATTCAAATATTTAATCATCCATTAATGCTATATATAGAATATTTAATTTCACCTTTTAGAGAGATAGAATGTCGCACATATGCAATAATATTGTTTTCTCTTTTCAATGGATAAAAAGAAAGAAAATTAAATAATAATTCATGTTTAAATAAATTTTATTATATCATATATAATAATAATTTAATTTCTTAAAACTATCCATCACATAATGTAGGTGGTAGTCCACACATACACACAAACGATGTCATCATTTTCCAATGGATTGGAAAAAAACATGATAGATATGATGATATAGTTATATCAGAATAATAATTTCATTAAACTCATATATGTAAAATTTATACTCGTCTTAATATCCATCCATGAAATTTGGTGATGGAAAATGAATGGTATTTCTATGTGGACATGGTAGTCCACCCATACAGACGAGTGATAGAGTCACTTATCATTGGATGGAAGAGAGGATGGATAATGGTGGATTCATAATCATATTAAAATTTAAAAGTATTTATGGTACTTAATTTATTATTATTTTTATTAATACCTTATATTATGAGTATTTATATAAATATGTAATTTGTTAGAGGTTACATGTGATGATTACCTCTCCTTTGGTTTTCCTCCTTTAGATTCATTATTAAGGACCCTTGGAATTGTATTTTAAAAAACCAAAACCTATAATTCATATATAGTGGAGTTTAGAAGTAAATTTTTAATGGTTTATTTAAAATAGGATTCTTAATAATTTTTAATGAAAAGAGATATTGATTTCATATTTATATGTGAGGGAAAGAACACTTCCTTAAATTCATGACATAATAAAACACTATATATTTCTAATCATGTAAAATGTTTAAAAAATAACATTTATTGAAAGATAATGAGAATAATAACTTAATATAATCATGAAATTAAATTTAAATATTTCTTAAATATCATTTTCATACATATCATTTTAAATTAACCCTTTGTTGACCATTTTTAACATTAAATGTGCTGACAAATTTTCAATATTAAAGGGTTATAATTTTACAAATAAAGTAAAATTTGTTTTATAAATGGATACGGGAATAATGTTTTTCCATTTATCATAATAATTTTTCTCTTTCAATATTTTTATTATTTTATAAATTATTTAGTGAATATAGTTTTTTCATATAATATCATTAATTTTATTTTTAACCTTTTTATTTAATTTTATTTTAAAGACATAAATATTTTAATATAATTATAAAATAAAAATTCAAAACAAATATAAAACTTTATATTCATATATAATATTATTTTTTCACTAAAAATCATCTATCAAATATTAATTTTGGATTATCTTTAAATTATTTATATTATTTTTCTATTGCCTGCATAGGCACTGTGCAAGTGTCGTGCATGCATTTAAGGTAATTATTTCATCATTAAAAATTTAAAATCAATTACATAGGTTATAAAAATTCTTAAATATTTAAAATAAATATTTTTAAGTTTACATATCATTGGATTATCCTCATGTAAAAAGTTTAGAGATATTAAAATCAATATAGTGACATTATGGAAATTTCTTTTCCCAATGTAATAGAAATATCATTATCAATTGAAAATGGAAATAAAGTGATGTGTATTAGAATTTGGGATGGATATGGTAAAATATATCCAGAAAATTTATTTATGTTAAGTTATGGGTTTATTTTGTGGAATTATTTCAGGTTTTAACCTCTATTTTATCTATTATACCCTTACCAAGGTGACAAATATTTTCCTATGTTACTATTTATAATAAAAAATAAAAACAAAATTGTATTCTAAATAAGAACCAAATAATTCCAAATATGGTATTAAATTTTTTAATATTAAATTCTAAGTATTGGTAGAAATCTATTTAAATATAATTTCATTAAATTAAATGAAAAATAGTTTCTCTGTAAAATAACTTTTTAATCCCAAAATTTATCTTATACAATGAATCAAGTATAATTATGATTCATATTTATTTAATTAGATTGTATAAAATTACATAATACTTTTTTTTAAATTTAGATAAAATTATAATTATATTGGTAAACTTAAAATTAATTTTTTTGATGAAAAGAAATGATTGTTTTAAAAAAATCAAAAATTTTTACTACGAAATAAAAAACAATCATTTCATAAAAATCCCAAAAATTACAAATAAAAGTTAATTATGATATGAATATTTCAAAAATTATTCTATTTTTATAAAATAAAAAATATGAATGTGTAGAGAATAATTATAATATCCTTGTAAAAAATGTAACAAAAATAATTTTTGAAGAAAAATTTCTTTTGAAGCATAAAATGAGTTCACTAAATATTGAGTAATTATTTTCATAATAATTAATCAAAAAATCGGTTTGAGTAAGACCATTATAAATATATTTAGTAATTTTTATAATCTTATTCATATGCCCCAATTCAATGGCTATGTTGTAATGTACACATTTAAAGAATAATATTTTTATAGTATATTTGAATTTTCTTAAATCTTGATGTTATATGTTATGTAAGATATCGATATTATTATTATTTTAACTAAATTTTTTTTATTTTACATAAAGTGATTTTTTAGTTGTGGTTACATGTCAAAATTAAAATAATTTTTGAGGTTTTAGTGTGGAGTTAATATTTAGATATATTCAAGAAAAAGTAATAAAATATTTGATGATTTAGGTATTGATTTTTAAGTTTGAGACTTGTTTTCAAAGATGAGATTACAATCTGTAATAGTGATTCATAGAGTTATTGTCGTTATACTATATGGATGTTTTGTTTTAAAATACGTTGTTATGAATCTCAGATGTTGTTTTAACTCATATTTCTTGTCGCATTATTTGGAGTTGCATTTCTTTAGATTGTTTGAAATTATTCAGATGTCTTGGGGATGATCTAAAGGATCACTAAATATAATTTTGGAAGGATAATATTTAATAAAATTGGATAAATTAACATTTAATGGAATCCATCATGTAGTGTGATTTTAAAAAAGCTCTCCATTTAATGTTTCTCTATGTAAAATAATGTGGTCCAGAATAATTCTGATGGATTATATGTTTAATTGAGGAATTCAAAAACAAAATAAAGATCCAAAAATAGTAATAAACAAATATGTGAATCCTCGTATTAGAAGATTTAACATACATAGATCTACATAAGGGTATACATGAATTGGTATTGATGTAGCGGTATCGTCAAACTTGCCTCATGTAAGGAGTTTCATAATTAAGGATTGATGTAAGGGTATCCAAAAATATCATCATAAAAAATATATGGAATGGGGATTTTATTTAAATTTGATCACATATGTGAATCCAAAAATGAATATCAATTTAATGAGGTTCACATAATAGTATTATTTAACCTTATATGAATATTTAAAATCTCTATATTACTTTTTTCTAGTGAATTTGAAATTGTGAAAGATGATGTGGGTGTGATGTTCTACGTGGATTTAGAAATCACAATAAATTAGTTTGATTTGGATTAAATAAAATGTTAAAAGGAATTTCATATGTGTTCCATAGTGAATGATATTTGTATCATCATAGTAACTTACAGGTATATAATTAAAAATAAATAAAATTATGAATTTCAGGGGGAATTAATATACAATATTTTATATCATTTAGAAATTAATGAATCCAAACTGAGTCATGATAAAATTCAAAGAGAATGTTTCACTATGGGTTTGAGTGAAATCAGATTGAGATAATTTAAACAATAATATTATTGACCGATTTTAAATTTACGAAGGTTACTGAACCACCAAGATTAATAATGTTTCCAAGATTCATTTATGGTTATTTTTATTCATGACACTCAATGAATAAATGAGTGGATTTAAAAAATAAATAAGTTCTTATAAAAATAAATAACAAATAGGGAATTTAGAGATAATAATAGAGTATGTTATTAATAGCCTCCAATTAGATATCTAGGTTATAACTATAATACTTAAATAATAATATTTCCATAATATATCTCAATTGTCTTAAATTCAGTGTTGTAAGTTATGGAATATATCTAGATTAATATTAATTTAAAATAATTTTATTTGATGTTACATTCATATTTGTCCCCTTTATAAATATCACCCTCAAAAGTTTATCATGGTAATTAAATGTTCAATATATGAAAATACATTTCTTGAAAACCAACATTGTATATAGGTTTAATAAAATTTCCATTTAAATGGATAAGTGATAAGAATAAAGGTTACCTAGAAAATAAGGATCATGAATAAGGATAGAAATTGTGTGAAGTAAACATTTATACATATAGGATAACATATCATCCAGGGAATAAAATATGGTGATAGAGAACATGGTCCTAATAATGTTAATGGAAAAATAATAATAAATAAATTTGAGGTTAAAAGATGATAAATTTATAAAAAAATAATATAAACTAATATATTCTTTATTTAAATATACATTTCATAAATTTGAGGGATTAATTTACAATTAGGATAGTGAACAATATAAAATATTCTTACACATAATATTTACCTTTCTTAAACACAATGTCGTCAGTTGGTTCTGCTAGAATCAATTTCAATATCATCTCCTACTCAATGAAAACGATAATCAAGATGAATTTTTCATATCTAAAATGCTTCTATAAACTTTTAGTTGATTATAAATTCCATAATATAATGAAAATTTATTACTTATAGATCTAAATATTTTTCACAACAAACTTTTTTAGCACAACTTATCCAATATTGATAAATATAAAACAGTAATCTCTAAAAACTCAGTAATAGCAAATGTTTAACTAAATTATTTCCATAAATTGTAGACATTATGAATCCTCCAAAATTTGTCTATCCAAATTCAAAACCCA
Organism: Viscum album; assembly: GCA_963277665.1. NCBI lineage: Eukaryota > Viridiplantae > Streptophyta > Magnoliopsida > Santalales > Viscaceae > Viscum > Viscum album. The sequence continues at coordinate 1,915,259,742 of OY728148.1, read as the reverse complement.
AAAAAATGGATATGGTCACTGAAGTTCCAGAAATCAACTTAACATTAGTCCCTTATAAATCATAACGTGGATCTTTATGCCATATAAAAAACATGCCCAATAATATCATAAAACATGTTAATAACCTATATCACTATATAAATCAATAAAAACATAAATTCATCGATAAATTAACTATTTACAATATATTAAATAAATCTAAAAATGCATGAAACACCATCAAATATTTCATAAAAACATTTTCATCATATCAGTTCCAAGGTCAAAAATATTATCTCGCGTACTTTATTAATTTCAATAATCTAATTATGTTCACTAAACATTGTTTTATAAAATTAATGTATACATTATGGGTTGTATATCCCACAATAATGTTTTTTCATAAAATATCACCTAGATGTTAAATGACTTTTATATTTTATCTCTACCACTAATCATATACTTTTAAATCCTTAATAAAAATTATTATAGAATAATCCTTAGATGTTTCAGGATTCTTATAACCTTAATATCATTTATATGACACTACTATAACATAATTATCTAAACCCAATTGATAAAAACTTAAATCCTTTAACATAAAAAATTATTTTAACAGAGATCATTCCTTAGAATGGGAGCTAACCCTTGGATTATGTCATTGACACGAATAATTACCATATTCCCCACACATAAGAAATTAAACTATAAATTTAACATTAGGATGAACTTAATATAGCTAAAAAAATATAATAATTTTTTTCATGAATTACATGCTCAATTTACTTATTTTCAATATATAAAAAATCATTTTATTCCATTGAAACATTTCAAAATGTACTTAATCCCACATATATTAAATATAGAAAATTTAATCTTTATTCCTCCATGTTCTTCATGAAATTACCATTCACTCTTATTAGGTCTATAAGATAACTCACCCATTTTGATATTTTTAATCATATAATGAGATAGATGATTGTGAATAATCAAAATGTGTTTTCTTCTATCTTGTGTTTCACATTGTTTCTCATAAAAAAATCATTCCACTGTCTGTTAAATTCAACATTAAAATAATTCCTCATTGTTACAATCACTAAATAAGACTAATAATCATAGTAGGGGAAACAATAATAATATTAATATAGCCTAAAAAATCGATCATAAGATTTTTACATAATGAAAAATTATATAAAGCCTATAACACCATGGTATTAACATTGTTTATCTAAGATCATCATCTACTCAAATACTTTGCAATGGTTCATAATGAAAATTTGAATTAACTAAATCATATCCTTTAGAGGTTTCATACCATGTCCATAGTAAGGGAGCAATCACCATGCACTATAATGATGTTTCTGATATACTCGACCAAATAGTTTTAGGGTCATTAATCCTTGATTCATTGGTTCTCTAACATTTCCAACTTATAGTATCCTCATAAGAAATTATTTCTAGGAAAACCACACAATATATTCTTTACTGAAACATTAGAATGTTATCATATACTGAAAATTATCCTAAAAGTTAGTAATAATGTTATTTTCCCCAATATATATATTTTATTAAATCAAGATCCACAGGTTTCTACTAAACATCCTATAATTCAAACTATAATATGCTGAATCCAAAATCCCAGAGTAGGTGGTTATTTTAATACATTTTCACAAAATCAAATGGATTATATCTCGAAATTTCAAATAGTGTACTGGTCATGGGAGACTAAATACATACATGATCATCATATTAAATTTGAAAACATAAAACATAATATAATAATTTTTTTTATAAATTTATTATTTCTTAACGTAAATCCATGAATTAATACATAGACACATTATTGTTATCCTTGGTAACATAAAACATAATAAAGGGATATCTTATATTCTCATTAAGGGAAATCACATAAAAATATATATAATATAATTAATAAAACATGAATAATATGATTGAGATGAAATATAATCAAATATTTCTAATAAAATACTTCTATAAATAGATAATATACATAATGATAACATTAAAACATAAATAATCACATCGACAAATATATCTGGATTTATAATTATATAATGGATAATTTTAGACATTGAAATCTTACCATCAAGGCCTTGTTCCGAGAAAACATATGTTATAGCTAAGGCGTGATCTAAATATCCAAACATGATTGTCTCATTTGACTGCCTAATTAATTAAGGGGATATATTGGGCCCTTCATACCAGATATGAATTCGAATTTATTCATTATATGAATGGGGTGAATGAAAACTCAATACATAATGAACATAAACATTTTCTTTTGTACTAGCATAAAAAATGTTAATATTTTATTAATAAATTAATATTACATTATTATAGCGATAGAAATTAATATTACGAACTATATGAAATAATTATGTCCTTAATAATTCATAAAATTCACCAAATAATGGTAACATAGATGAAAGTATTTCAAAAATATAATTGGAAGATTTTATGGGGAAAATATGAATTTTATTTTGAAATAAAGTTTATGAAAATCTAAATATTTCTATATTCTTAAGACAATAATTTTCAATCAAAAGAACCATAAAAAAATTTAAGATATTTTTTAAATTAAAAAAATTATGCAAGATGGAGGGAAAATTCATTCATGCAGTGTACATTAAAACAAATATTTTGTTTACACCTTTAGAAATACATTCATTGTCCGTAAAATAAAAAGAAGTTTTAAATTAATCTATTTTATAAAATGTTAACATTAATAATCATGTATATAATGAATCATTTAAAAATATTAAAACATTATTTAAAATATATTAATTAAAATATATACATGGATGAAAAAAATTCTCAACCTAATAGGAAAATAATGTCGATTTTTCTTAAAAACGTTATTTTTTATTCTTTACTGTCCAAGAAGTTAAAATAGAACTAATTATTTAAAACCATATAAATAACTATAATATATAATAATTTTAATGGGATTTAAGCTGTAAATATAAAATAATTATTCTATTGGAAACATAAACACAAACAATCTTGAATAAGGATGTGATTATGAAATAAACTCTAACCATAGGTTTGACATTATTTTTAGTAATTTTAACTTCATGTATAAGAAATTAAAATTTATTATAATTCTACAGCAAAGAAATATACAAATTACAAATATCCTATATGATCCACTTAAATAATTTCAATACCCATTTATTAGTAATTATTTTTTAAAATTATCATTTTTTGGTTTTAACAATTTAGTTTATATAATTATTTGTTTTTTCGTTTCCATCCCTCCATATTTCTGTTATTTAAATAAAATTATGGATTTTAATAATGATATAATTATCATACATATTCATTATATTCAAAAATTTAATAATCCTTTAATGTTATATATAGAATAATTAATTACACCTTTCAGAGAGAAATAATGTCACACATACGCAATAATATTGTTTTCTCTTTTTAATGGATAAAAAAAAGAAAATTAAATAATAATTCACCTTTATAGAAATTTTATTATATCATATATAATAATAATGTAATTTCTTAAAACTATCCATCACTTAATGTAGGTGGTAGTCCACACATACACACAAATGATGTCATCATTTTCCAATGAATTGGAATATAACAAGATATATATGTTTTTATAGTTCTATAAGAATAATAATTTTGTCAATGTTATATATGTAAAATTTATACTATTCTTACTATCCATCCATGAAATGTGGTGATGGAAAATGAATGGTATTTCTATGTGGACATGGTAGTCCACCTATACAGACGAGTGATAGAGTAACTTATCAGTGGAGGGAAAAGAGGATAAATAATGGTGGATTCATAATCATATTAAACTTTAAATGTATTTAGGGTACTTAAATTATAATTATTTTTATTAATACCTTATATTTAGAGTATTTATATAAATATATAATTTGATGGAGGTTACGTATGATGATTACCTCTCGTTTGGTTTTCCTCCTTTAGATTCATTATTAAGGACCCTTGTTATAGTATTTTAAAAAAACCTATAATTCATATATAGTGGATTTTAGAAGTAAATTTTTAACGGTTTATTTAAACTAGGATTCTTAATAATTTGTAATGAAAAGAGATATGGGGTTCTTATTTATAAGTGATGGAAAGAACACTGTCTTAATGTCATGACATAATAAAACATTATATGTTTCTTAATCATGTAAAATGATTATAAAATAACATTTATTGAAAGATAGTGAGAATAATAACTTAATATAATCATCAAATTAAATTAAATTTTTTCTTAAATATCATTTTAATACTTATCATTTTGAATTACCCCTTTTTTTAAAATATTTAACATTAAATGTGATGACAAATTTTCAATATTAAAGGGATATAATTATACATATAAAGTAAAATTTGTTTTATAAATGGATAAGGGAATAATTTTTTTCCATTTATCATAATAATTTTTCTCTTTCAATATTTTTATTATTTTATAAATTATTTAGTAAATATTGTTTTTTCATACAATATCACTAATTTTATTTTTAACCTTTTTGGGTTATTTTCTTTTAAAGACATAAATATGTTAATATAATTAAAAAATAAAAAATCAAAACGTATATAAAATTTTATATTCATATATAATATTATTTGGTCACAAAAAATCATCGAAAAAATATTAAATTTTGATTATCTTTAAATCATTTATAATATTTTTCTATTGCCTGCATAGGCATTGTGCAAGCATCATGCATGCATTTTAGGTAATTATTTCATCATTAAAAATTTGAAATCAATTACATATGTCATAAAAATTATTAAACATTTAAAATAAATATTTTTAAGTTAACATATCATTAGATTATCATCATGTAAAATGTTTAGAGATATTAAAATCAAGATAGTGAAATTTTAGAAATTTCTTTTCCAAATGTAATAAAAATATCATTATCATTGGAAAATGGAAATAAAGTGATGTGTATTATAATTTGTGATGTATATGGTCAAATATATCCAGAAAATTAATTTATGTTATGTTATGGGTTGATTTTGAGGTATTATTTCAGGTTTTAACATCTATTTTTTCTATTATACCCTTACCAAGGTGACAAATATTTTCCTATGTTACTATTTATAATAAGAAAAAATAAACACAAAATATTTTTCTAAATAGGAACCACATAATTCCAAATATGGTATTGATATTTTTAATATTAAATTCTATGTATTGGTAGAAATCTATTTTAATATAATTTCATTAAATTAAATAAAAAATTTTTTCTTTGTAAAATAACTTCTTAAGCCCAAAATTGATATTATACAATGAATCAAGTATAATTATGATTCATATGTATCTAATTAGATTGTATAAAATTACATAATACTTTTTTTAAAATTTAGATAAATTTAATTATAGGGGTAAAATTAAAATTAATTTATTTGATGAAAAGAAATGATTATTTTAAAAAAATAAAAATAAATTTACTACGAAATGAAAAACAATCATTTCAGAAAAATCCCAAAAAGTACAAACAAATTTAAATATGATATGAATATTTCAAAAATTATTCTATTTTTATAAAATACAAAACATGAATGTGTAGAGAATAATTATAATATCCTTGTAAAAAGTGTAACAAAAATATTTTTCGAAGAAAAATTTCTTTTGATGCCCAGAATGAGTTCACCAATCATAGAGTAATTAGTTTCATAATAATTAATCAAAAAATTGGTTTGATTTAGACCATTATAAATATATTTAATAATTTTTATAATCTTATTCATACGCCCCAATTCAAAGGCTATGTTATAATGTAAACATTTAAAGAATAATATTTTTATAGTATATTTGAATTTGCTTTAATCTTGATATTACATGTTAAATAAGATATCAATATTATTATTATTTTTAATTTTTTTTTGTTATGTTACATAATGTGATTTTTAGTGGTGATTACATGTCAAAATTAAAAAGGATTTTTGAGGTTTTATTGTGGAGTTAATATTTAGATATATCGAAGAAAACGTAGTAAAATATGCGATGATTTTGATATTGATTTTTATGTTTGAGACTTGTTTTCAAAGATGAGATTACAATCTTTAATAGTTATTCATAGAGTTATTGTAGTTATACTATATGGATGTTTTTCTTCAAATACATAGTGTTGAATCTCAGATGTTTTTTCAACTCATATTTCTTGTCACATTATTTGGAGTTCCATTTTTTTAGATTGTTTGAAATTATTCAGATGTTATGGAGATGATCTAAAAGAACACTAAATATAATTTTGTAAGGATAATATTTAATAAAAATGGATAAATTAACATGTAATGAAATCTATCATATATTGTGATTTTAAACAAGCTCTCCATTTAATGTTTCTCCATGTAAAATAATGTGGTCCCAAATAATTCTTATGGATTATATGTTTAATTAAATAATCCAAAATCAAAATCATGATCCAAAAATAATAATAAAAAAATATGTGAATCCTCATTTTACAAGATTTAACATACATAGATCTACATAAGGTGATGCATGATTTGGTATTGATGTAGCGGTATCGTCAAACTTGCCTCAGGTAAGGAGTTTCATAATTAAAGATTGATGTAAGGGAATCCAAAACTATCTTCATAAAAAACATATGGAATTAGGATTTTATTTAAAGGTGATCACATATGTAAATCCAAAAATTAATATCAATTTAATGAGGTTCACATAAGATGATTATTTACCCTTATATGATTATTTATAATATCGGAAATACTTTTTTCTAGTGAATTTTAAATTGTGAAAGATGATGCGGGTGTGATGTACTGTATGTATTTAGAAATCACAATAAATTATTTTGGTTTAGATTAAATCAAATGTCAAAGGAATTTGATATGTGTTCCATGGTGAATGATATTTATATCATCATAGTAACTTAAAGGTATATAATTAAAAATAAATAAAATTATGAATTTCATGGGGAATTAATATACAATATTTTATATCATTTTGAAAATAATGAATCCAAACTGAGTCATGATGAAATTCAAATAAAATTTTTCACCATGGGTTTGAGATAAATCGGATTGAGATAATTTAAGCAATAACATTATTGCCCGATTTTAAATTTATGAAGGTTACTGAACCACCAAGATTAATAATGTTTCCATGATTCATTTATGGTGATATTTATTCATGACACACAATGAATAAATAAGTGTACTTAAAAAATAAATAAGATGCTTATAAAAATAACTCACAAATAGGGAATTTAGAGATACTAAGAGAGTATGTTATTCTAATGTATTTAAAGTAGAAAAATGTTTTATGTTTGTATTTTTTAATGTAGGAATACTTATTGTTCATGAGTAATAGAATAACATTAGAGAAAAATGTCATGTAGAGATTTTTAAACATAATAAATCTAGATGACCATGTTTTGAGGAATATCCAGGGATATATAAATGATGGTGTTTATGGAGAATCCATATCAAGTGATCTCATATAGGATAATAAAATGAATTTTTTTATAACAAACAAATTTTGTGATGGTGGTATTTTAAATTATAGATCAAAACCTATTATTTTGATTCATTCTTAATTAGGTATATAACCATTAATTTTATGAAAAAAGAAATCATTAATCTTTTTTAAATTGGAATCATATTTTATGTGCTGAAATATATTGTGTCTATAGTTCTTAATTTATTATTATAGTGTATAACTAATCACCATAATGAGTAGGTCTTTAAGGATAAACCTTATAAATCCTCATATACTTTTTCAATTATTTCATCTACATTATTCTATGTAAGGGATATATAATTAGTTGATTGTATATTAAAAACATAACCATTATTAAAGGTTGGTTTAAAGGGTAGTAAGTAATAAATAATAGATCCTTGATTCACCCCTCCCCCTCTCAGGTATCCAACCAGAACATGGTACTTTATAGACTATCAATCAGAGTCTATGACTGATACTCCGAAAATGAAGCTTAATCAAAATGCAATGGATTGGATATTTTAGAGTAGCTATATTGTGACATTTCAAGGATTACAAAAACTAAATATTTAGTAACACAGAGAAAATTTTGGATTCCTTTGGATATTATTATTTCCAAGATCTAATTATATCCTTAAACAAGGATTGTACATTTCTAGACTTGTTTGTTATCAATGGAATATATTCTACACAAGATATATGTTATTTTCATGGAGTAATTTTGGGATTTTTTAAATTTATTATTTTTGAGATATACTAATATATTTATTGGATTATATCAATAGTGAGAGATACACAATATATACAAGAAATAATATATAAAAAATGACACACAAGGTATCACAAATTGGGGATTATCTTTTCTATTGTACAAGATTCATTATAAATTGGGATTGAAAATAACTTGGGGGAGAAGATCAATTACTGCTATAATTGTAGTAAAATGGAATGATTCATTCAAAAACTTATCATTGATGTTTCAATTTCTCATTGGAATAAGTTAAATCACCTTTTACTTATTTAATCATACAACTATTTACTAACCCATGTTCATATATATATCGTTAATTTTTATAATAAAGTGGAAACATATTATTCTGTGTATGGGGGATATTTTGAGGATAATTATTATAATAAAAATTATAGTAATATATCCTAAAACCTTAAACTATTTGTAAACATCCCGTAGTCTATTAAAAGATACCTATAAAAAGGACCTATATGAAAATAACCAAACTAATATTGGGTGTTAATGGAGTGGAAAAGGGGTGGTTCATTAGATCCCTATACAAAAATGAAAATAATATATTTCCTACTCTTTAGATTATTTTAATTACCATGAAATAATATTAATAAAAGTGATGGAAATCATTTAACCAAATTTAAGATGGAATTTTAATTATGATATGTTTTCTTAAACAGACTCAATTCACCCCTCCCCCACCACTTGAGTCATTGCCTTCAAACAAAATTTGATGTTATGTATAAATCATAGGAATGCTTGTATTAGTATAATATATATTTCTATTAATGATAAAAATATTCCATAAGTTGAGTGGGACAAAATTTGAAAACTCCAGAGAAAAACTCAAACAACAACCTAAAGAGAATGTAAAATTTTAAAACATATTTAGTGTTCTTGACAAAAATAATGGTACATGTGATAAAAAAAGAATAATTACAACATGTTTCATAGATTAAAACTGAATAATCTGAAATAAAAAATGTAATCCATATTTAATAATAAAAGTATTGATCAACAGTTTTCCATGTTATTGGGGTTATATAAAATGGTTTAATTGATGAAAACATTGGATAGTGGATGATGTTCATATCGTGAACCTCCTATTTTATACATGATCATTATATAGTTTTTAAGATAAAATACATAAGAATAATGCATTCTATAATAATAAATTCTACCATCTTGAACAAATTAATATTATACATCGTGAGTATATAATAAAATTTAAAAATTAGTAAGCCTTTTATAGTCGTCCATACATCTTTTCATGTTCTAATTAGTAAATTTAGTCACCCAAGGATATAAATAAAATAAATAGTTTATAAAATAACATAATAAGGGTATATGTAAAAAACATTAATAATAGATAATAACCAGTAATACATGGATGATAAAAATCATCTTTATCCTATCATAAAAAAAAGGCCATCGTCATAACAATGAAGTGTTCATTTGAAAATGGAATGAAACTTAATGTACTCAAAATAATTTAACTTCATTTCATTGTGGTCAAATACCACAAAAAGTTTCTAACACATCTACCATCATGTCAACACCTAACATATGTGTACAAATGATAACATAATAGTGGTGAAAAAATCAAGCATCATATTCACGTATAATATGAATAATATCATGAGATATATCACATTATACACTTCATTAGAGGGATATAAAATTTTGGCCCCACTCATCACATAATATAATTATCATACGTATACATGACACATAGAAAGAAATATTATTAAATTTTTACACATGTGATGACCCCACATTACAAAGGATTGGTTTTATAACGGTGTGGAAAAAAATATATTAAATAACCTTTCATATTATTCAAATAAGAAGGTAAAAACATATCATTATAAATTTAATTCATTCATATAGGATCATAGTTAATGGTGATAAGAAGATATAATTAAAGAGGAATCAATGAGATGTTTTTGAAAATAAAATCCTTCTGAGAATGCATAATGGTGTCTTGGAAATTAATATTACGATATAGAAGAATGCATATAAAAAGGGAATAAAAAATGGAATAATAGTGAAAATAAAAATTTTTATTGTATTTTACAAAAATATATACAAAAAATAAATAGATAGAGGTGATAAATCCAAAAATAAGGATTTGGGTTTGATAATTCCACTAACCTTAGGCCCTGAGTTATTTTTTCACCCTTTTTCCTCCTAATAGTTGAACGAGTCTGACTATTAGTAGGACATGTAAAAAGAGAGGGAGATATATATACAACATACTTATATTAAAAATATATTTCTTAAATAACAATTATATTATTTTTATGATTTTGATGTACAAATAATTTGGAAGAGTTGGTATGGTTCATAGAACAAAAATTAAAAAAATAGAAGAGGACAATTGATATGATGTAAAAGGAAAAATCTTACCTTGTCTATGAAGTATCTCTTTCTTCTCTTGCATTAATATCATCAGTTTGTGTGGTTGATTGACTCTATAATATCTATAATAGTTCTATGTGTATTAATAGATTTTAATTCTATGGATCATTGTCTTTTTGAGGTGTAAGGAAATTTTTTGTCCAATAGAATGGAGAGGGAGTATTTATACACAATAAGAGGGAACCTTTTGTGGTAAGATATTGAATAAAATATATTTTCCATGGTGGTCTATGTAATAGTGGTATTTTTTATATGATAAATTTTATTGAATTAAATATATGTGTTTCTTTATCTTTAATACCCTTTATACACACAAATATTTTTCATTACATAATAGGAATGAAATAAATGGAATTTTTTTAACAGATTAAATTATATTATTAGAGTTTTGAAAATTGCTTTTTAAGTTTAAAAATTTAATGTAATGGCCCAGACCCTCATATTCCATTACTTTCCCTAATTCGTGGTGTTTCAAGTATCATGGGGACCACCAGTGACTCATTAAATAGTTTTCAAAAAACTTTATTCCACCAATACGACGACACCGGTTATGGTGGCACCATGATGGTGGCATAGTGACGATGTCACCATGACTGAGAAGCCATGATGGTTGCACCATGATGGTTGTACCATGACTATGGAACTGTAATAGTCACACCATCACAGTTGCACCCCAAAATGGGGGCACTACTTATGTTGTTCCACCGAGCTGGTGGCACCATTATGGTGGCACCCTTATAGTGTCTCACCGTTTTATTTTTTATATTTTTGAATTTTTTCCTATTATTCTCCCGAAATTTATCTTTGGACATAATAGTGTTTTAATACCCTTATTAATGACATTTAAAGGCATTATAAGGTTTTTAAAACCCCCAAGAGTTGAGAGGCCCTTCTATTACCAAAACATGTGGATTTTTCTTTAGTGTCACATATTTCCCTGTGCCTTCCAGCGTTTACCCAATTACATGGTTTTGTCTATTTAGAGGATGTTTATCAACTCACATCCATTATATCAATCATCTTCATGTATAGTTATTGAATAAAAATTAGTTCCATCATATTTAACCTCCCAATCATGTGGTGAAACCACAATCCACCTTTTAATAGATTTGAGATTTCATATCCTGTAACTACAGGATCTATCATTTATCCCATGAATAATCTTTTATTCTTCCATGATTTTCATTCATTTAATTGGTGATATTGAATTCTCTATTTAGGAGATGAATCATGCGAAGTGATGGAGCCCTTCCCAATCATCCTTTGAGAACTTCTTGCAACCCTGTTCTTTTTGAAAGAAGACAACTTCTCTTATCAATCATCGATTGTCCATGTAGGGTTATCCTTCGTCTCTATTTATTTTGTATCATGTGGGCGGGTATGATAATGTTTCCTCAATGTGTGGAAGAAACCAAACCTTGATAAAGATAATAAATACATTTTAATGAAAGAAGGGTTGTGTTTGATGATGTTGTTTTGTAATCTTTTATCTTTGTTTACATGTTGTGAACTATATGGGATTATACCCACTAAAATTTGGGGTTATTGTGGTCCTTTCTTGTGCACTAATGATCCACTATTTTCTTGATAATGTAATGATTGACTAGATGTAACATGTAAAGTGGTTAATCACATAAACCTGGTTGAATAAATGGATTCCCAATGAATAAGAATCCATGTGTGATCATCCCAGATAACCAAACAGAATGAATGAACCTGATAAATGGTGTGGTTAAATAGGAAAACTCCCTTTCTCTGTTCTGCTCATAAGAACAGTTGTTTGGAATAATTCTTTTGGGGTGATGTAGATCGGGATGGGATCCAATGTTGTTCAGTTGTTGGTTTTTGGATATAAGGCCACATGGAGCCCAATGTTGGGGTATGTTTTAGTTGTAGTTCTTCATTCGATATCACATACCCTTTGGTTTTTCTAACTTTACAGGAGAACTGGGTGTGAATGCTTAAATTTTTCTTTGGTTGTTTTCTTCTTCATAGTTTTTTTGACTTCTGTATGTTCCTGTTAATTTCCTAGTAGTGGAGGATTATTTTATAACAAAATCAAATGAACATGATAATAAGAAGGGGTGGTGCTCTGGTTGGGCATGTTTTGTATTTGTGCATGTATGAATAGTAATGAGATTGTTTGATTATGGGAAAGTTTTGTGACCCTTAGGCTAGGATTAGTTCTTTTTTATCTATATGTATAAATTTAGTTCTTGTGTTTCTTATTCACGTGCCACACTAGTTGAGCACTTCATGTCGAGCACCCCCATTTATTGGGGGATTCTATTTTTCCCTACATTCCTATGAGTGGATGGTTGTTAGCTCTTTTATGCTCCCTCTTCCATGTATCCCAAGACTCTTTAGGTAGGCCGTGATGGAATGAGGTCCATTATTTCCCAGGACTCATATGGGAGGGTATGTTGTGGTAGTTGACCCAAGTGTTTGCGGGTAGGTTGTTTTACCAAGTGTCTTATGGATGAGGCCCAGGTGTCCACGAGTGTGGTTATGTATGGTTGTGGTGGACTAGGTGTCTGCAGTCATAGACATGGTTTTTTTGGCCCATGTTTCTGTGAGCGTGGTTACATTTTGTTGTGGTGGCCTAGGTTTTTGTGGGTGGGATGTGTGGTTTTTTATGGACCAAAAGGTTGTTATTGGGGAAGTAGGGGGACTGTAGTGAAAATATAAGGGGAGGTATAACATGTGGGATATATTTAATAACTTCTGGGAAAGCGGTACGAGGTTCCCAAATATGTATGTGCTATTACAATTACTTTACATGACATTCATTATTTGTGGAGTGTTCCATGCTGAGTTTAGGTTAGTAGTTTCCCTTGAAAGATGTTTTGGCTACCTCTACTTTCTCATGGGGTATTAGAATGTCTCCCCACTTGTGCATGAGATATTTTGGTTTAACCTACTAAGTATACTTTTATACCCACCCTACATATATAAAATAACTCTCAGTTTTCTTGGAGGACTTTGAGGACCATGAAAGACCTTAATAGCAAAGAAGTTGGGACAATTTTTGTTGTTGTTTTCATTACTTTTTTTACATTACTTTGTGTTTTCTTGTACCTTGTATCAGTTTAATTTGAACATGCATGTGGGAGTATATTTTTTTCTTTACTTTTACATTCAGTTTTGTGTAGTTGTTTGGGATTTATCATCTTATCTCCTAGGCCTATTAAATAAATGGGGAAATTCATTCCTTTTTACGTGAAGTTATGTACCCTTGGTTCTAGTCGCTACTTCGGGGCCTATTGAAGGTGGGAATAAGGGGGTCATTATCCCTTCTTTAACTTGAATAAGGAAGGTTCTAGTAGTTTTTTGTCCCATTCCTCATCTCAGTGAAGGCAAGTCAAGTAAAATAGAATCAGAGGTGAGGGTTGAGAGATATGATAGCGTTAGGAGTTAGTAATAATGAGGATTTCATAGTATGTTAGTAGAAATGTGTTAGTAAATCTTGGTATGTGAAATGGTCCAGGGAAGACCGGCTAGGGAATGTGATATATGTGCCCCTCATGATCTGATGCAAGGAATCTGGACCTACGAAATAACCAAATGAGGCTAGAGTTATTTTAGGGTAGAGAGCATAGGAAAGGTACATGCACCATAATGACTTGTTTTCTTATGATTTTTGGGTGTTTTGGAAAATTAAAATGAATAATGAGTTTAACAAATATTTAAAAGAAATCATCTACACTACTCTGGTGTTGGTATTCTATTCTAACCTTGAATCGGTGGCTCCAAGATAACGTCCATGAGTGTTGCAGGAAATTGAGGCTCAGGTGGATGATCAAGATAATAATTAGAGGTATGATCAAGGGGAGGAAGACTATGAGTGGAAAATGATGCTTTGGGTCTTTCAGTCGTAGAACCTCAGGAAGTACGAGGGTAGCGTCTTGAACATGGAGACAGAAAGCTGGCTCAAGGATTTAGTGATAGTTGTCATCTTGACCAAGGCTCTTGATGAGTACTAGGTTCTTCTTGATTTGGTAAAGATGTGGGGAGTGTCATGTTAATGGGGGATTCTCTACGTCATGGAGAATAAGTAATTTGAGTTTCAGGGACTGACTTCAAGAAGGAGTGTCAGGCAGAATTTCGTTCTTCCATGATGAAGGATGAAAAGAGGCAAGAGTTTCTCTCCCTCCATTAAGTGAGTATGATGGTGAGGGAGATGGGGTTAAAGTTCAATGATATCCTATATTCTATTCCAGGCCTTTTACCGGAAGAGTATTCTTATGAAAGACATTTAGAGGAGGTTATCTGACCCTCCCTTCAGTATGCGGTTACTCCCATCACTTTACTGACATACATGGAGGCTCAGAAAAAGGATCAAGTGGTGGAGAGGATGCATGCTCATAGAGGTGTGCTGAGAGTGGTTATACAATTGGGTACATAAAAGGTGAAGGTTGTTATCATCCTCCCTCTTGCATCAATTCCATCTAGGTTTTGGTAGGTGGAGAGTAGGCCCCAGCAGTTCTAGTTTCGATCTCTCAATCCTCACCCTTTCCTTACAGGCCCAACACTGAAGTTCTTTATTTGTGACAGTCATGGTCACCTTTATAATTACTATTCATACTGAATGTAGTATAGTGGAGGTGGGCATGTTTAGCACCCACCTCAACATCATGAATTTCTAACTAGACCTCTTCAGTAGCCACAATAGTGATTGTGAGTTCCCGCTCCTTTGAGAACAGACATTGTAGGAGGAGGTCAAACTCAAGGCACACACCTTAGGGACCTCAAAAAGGGTGTGGTCTAGGAGGCGGTCAACAGAAGAGGGGTAGAGGATCTCGATGTGGGCAGTTGTACGACGCAGAGGTAGCAGTTTCAGTAGGGATAGTGGTCGTTTAAGGTAAGATCAGGTTGTTTAGTACCCATTCAGGAGCCTTGTTTGATTTCAAAGCTTTGCACTCCATTGTTCCCCCCATTCTGGCCCATGCTTTGGTTCAAGATATAGAGAGACTTCCCATTCCCCTAGTATTGAGTACGTTAGTCGGGGGTCAGACTAGCTAGTCTTATTTTTGCCGAGGATGTAGATTGATGTTGTGGCCACATCAGTCCATTTGGGACGTTCTTTTGATGAAAATTCAGCCATAAGATATCATAACGTGTTTTGAATTGTGGTTTTCTATGAATTCTTTTATTGACTGATTTTGAAGAATGTTCATGCTCTCAGATGTGGGCGGCCATCGCATAGTTTTCCTTGGTGAGTGGGGTTTCCAAGGGGGTAGCTAGTGAGTGAAGCCCATTCTTTCCTTGTTAGCTGAGAATTCAGTGCATTCAGTAGATATTGAGATGGGGGATGTCTAGGGGATTATCATTTAGTTCTAGGATGTCTTCTCTAGAGAGGTGGTTACTCTACCCCCTCGACGTGATGTTGAGTTCAGGATAGATTTGAAACCGGGTGCCCGTCCGATTTCAATGAATCCTTATCGGATGGTGCCTTCTAAGTTGCAGGAGTAGCGTATCTGGGTTGGTGATGTAATGAAGAAGGGTTTTATCCAACCAATTGTTTCACCATGGGGTTCTCTAGTCCTGTTCTCAATGAAGTTAGATAGTGGTATCAGGCTGTGTATAGACTACCAGAGGCTAAATCTGGGGATGGTCAAGAACTATTACCCCCATCTAAGGATCAGCGACGTTTTTTTCTAGTTAATGGGATTAGGTTGGTTCTCTAATATCTACCATCATTCTGGATATCATCATATGAGGGTGATGGATGGTGACTTCTTGGAGATAGATTTTAGGTGTAGATATGTGCACTTTGAGTTCACTGTCATGTTGTTCGGCATTACGGACACACCAAATGTGTTCATGGGGATCATAAACACCGTCTTCTAAGAATATTTGGACCAATTCATAGTCATTTTTATCGATGACATCTTGATCTACTCAAGATCAGATGAGGATAATTTCGAGAATCTAAGGACCATTTTAGAGGTCCTCTGATAGTACCATTTCTATGATAAGATTATACAAGTGCATGTTAAAGGAATGATAAGTGCACTTCCTTGGACACATGTTGTCCCAGCATGGAATATCAGTGGACCAGTCGATTTTCAATATTGTTGTTTCTTTGGTAGAACCCAAGAACGTGGTAGAGGCTCACAGTTTATTGGGTCTAGCAGGTTACTACTGGGCGTTTGTACCAAACATATATAGAGTTGTAGCACCTTTGAAATCCTTGAACAAGAAAGACCAGGCTTTCCTTTGGACTGTGAAATTATAGGAATCCTTCTGTTACCTGAAGGAAAGCTAGTCAGTTCCCCAATGCTGAGGTTTCTAGGGAATGGGGTATCATTTTAAGTGTTTTGTGATTCTTCGGGCCTAGGTAAGGGGTGTTTGCTAATGCAGTAATGAAGAGTGATATTTTATAGGTCTAGGTATTTAGGTCCCCACGAACATAATTATTCCACCCATGACTTGGTTCTTGGAGTGGTTGTGTTTGCACTATAGTTGTCAAGGAATTACCTCATCAAGTAATGCTCTGTAGTCTTCACATATCACAAGAGCTTTAGGAATATCTTCTCCCAGTGAGACCTGAACTTGAAACAGTAGAGGTGGTTGGAGATTCTATAGTACTATGACGTTAAGATCTCCTGCACCTCTGGAAAAAGAAATGTGGTGGTGGATGTCTTGAGAAGTAAGCCATAGAAGGATGTGGTTCGGGAGTCAGAAGATGTATGGAGAGAAAAGGTGGAGTTGGTTGCCTTGCTGCTGAATGCAAAAATGGATGATGGTAGAGGTTGTTTGTTCTATAAGAAGGTATATTCTTCCTTGGTAATGCAAGTGGAGGAGTCCCAATGGGGGGATTAGAGGCCGAAAATGATGTGTGATCTCATTAGTTAGGTCAATGCTATAGAAGGATTGTCGGAATATGGTCAGAATCAGATGTTGTTTCATGTAATGCTCTTTGCCCTAGTGGAAATGTGAGAGAATGATCTCTGTTAGTTCAATAACTCACCCCTGGAGGTATACCAAGGAATTTCAAAGATATACTGGGGCTTGAGTGGTCTGTTTTGGTTTCCTGTGGTGAAGTAGAGAATGGAACTTTTTGCGGAAAATTTACTCATGTGACAGCAGGTAAAGGTTGAGCATCATGTTCCCGGCGGCCTTTTGTATCCATTAAATGTCTCTGAGTGTAAGTGAGGTGACAACTTGATGGATCTCACCATGTGACTACCTAGGGTTCAAGGAGGATATGATTTTATCAATGTAATAGTAGACCAACTAACAAAATCATCTCACTTCTTGGCAGTCAAGGAGTCTAGTGAAGTGGATGTCATAGCACAAAGGTATGTGGATGAGGGTGTGTAGTCTCATGGAATTTTGATTTACACAGTATTGGATCAAGATACATGGTTTACATCACGTGTCTGTAGGGGATTACTTTGTGCTTTTGGAACCCATCTTTGTCTTATAATTTCCTTCCACCCTCAAATGAATGGTTAGATAGAGAGGACCATCTAGATTTTGGTTGACATAATGTGGGCATGTGTTCTAGTCTTTAGAGGATCATGGGTGCGACACATAGCACTGGTAGAGTTTTCCTAAAACAATAACTATCACTATACCATTGGAATGGATCTGTTTTAATCCTTGTACAGAAGATCATGTCATTCACCCAACATCTAGGAAATGGTTGGGAAAGCATGTGTTCTTGGCCTAGAGGTGGTGCATAACACAAAAAAGATGGTCTATCTTGTATGGGAGAGGATAAAGGTGTCTCATGATTGGCAGATTTCATATGAAAATCATGGGAGGAGACCCTTTGAGTTCGAGGTTGGGGACCATGTGTTCATAATGGTCTCCCTCAGAGAGGGAAAAAAGTTTTGGTAAGTGTGTATGCTTTCTCTCAGGTTTGTTGGACCCTTCGTGGTGTTGTGATAGGTCGGATAAGTGGATTATCATATGGCTCTACCACTACAACTACTGATGGACCATGATGTCTTCCATGTGTCTCAGCTCCATCGGTATCAACATGACCACTTGCATATCCTTGACTGGGGAAGACGGGATATCGAGGATGATGTGATTTTTGTGGAGAAACCATTGAGGATCAAGGCTTCTAAGGATAATGGGCTTTGGGGATGAACCATTCCCTTGGTTTTTGTGTTATAGAGGCATGGTGGACTTGAGAAAATTACCTGGGAATGGGAGTCATAAATGCACACCCAGTACCTAGAGCTAGTTTGAGTTTTGTTTTGTTTCGTTTTGTACATGACTGTGATGAAATGCTTGACCATTTTACCATGAGATGGGTTGGTTTCCTTATTCTATGAATGTGTGGGAAAATTACAGACTATGGGGAGGGGAAAAACTTGTCCCAAATCATGATGTGTTAATGTGGATTCTATTAATCCCATGCAGGTGATTCAGTGCTACCAAAAGTAGATTGTATCTTCACTTGGAAGAAGGAACTCCCTAATTAATGTATCTAGATGGTTTGAATTTTGTGTTTCTGTAGTTTCATAGTTCTTCTACAGTCACTCAAGAGATGGGTGAGAGAGAAAATCATAGATTTTAGGGTTTGATGAGGTTTTTGGGCAACTCTAGTGTGGTTTTTTTCTTGAGAGGCATTTTATGAGGTGGTTATTTAGACACCTCTCATTTCTTCGGGTTTACACTTGGATTATTGAGGAAGTAAATAGTTTCAGAGGTATTAGACGTAATGTATTGGACCCTCCAGGATCATTACATTTCCATATTTTTTGTGTTTGAGGTATCTCGTTGACCACGAGTGACTCATTATGGACTTTCCCAAAAACATTGTTCCACCAAACAATTCCACCAAAATGGTGGCACCAGTCAAGGTGGTGTCGTGATGGTGGTGTCATGACAGTGGTGTTGTGATGATGGGGTCATGATGGTGGACCTATTAAGGTGGAACTGTGATATTGGTAATTTGACAGCAGCACTCTAATGGTTTCACCATTACGACTGTACACCGAAATGGTGAAAAAACTTATGGTGTTCCCCTGAATCGGTGTCACCGTTATGGTGTCTCACCCTTTTCTTTTTTCCAGTTACTGAGTTTTTCTAGTTCCTCTCCTGTATTGTATATTTTTTATGAAAAAGTGTTCTAAAACCCATTTTAAATCCATTTAAATATTCTAAAACATTTTTTAATCCCCTAAGTGTTGGGAAACCCTTATGTTACCAAAACATGTGGGTTTTTCCTAGGTGTCACACATTTCCCGTGCCTTCCAATATTACATTTTTATGTGGTTTTATCTATTTTGAGTATGTTTTTAAACTCACTGTCATTATCTCCACCATATCTGAGGATAATTATTAAATAAAAATAAATTCCTTCGTGTGTAACCACCCAACGGCATAGTGAAACCACGATCATCCTTTTAGGCAGTTTGAGATATAATATCCCATATCTCTAAAATCTACCTTTTATCGTGGAGAGATTCCTTTCTTCTTACTAGATTTCCTTTCTTTTACTTGGTTCTCTTAGAGTCCCTCTTTCTGAGACAAATCATGTACCATGTTGAAGCCCTTCCCACATAGCCTTGGAGACCTTCGCGCAACCCCAATTCTTAGCATGAGAAGAAAACCTCAATCGTTGATCTTTGATCATCCTTGTAGGGTTTTCTTCATCTCTCTTTATTGTGAATCATGCGGGGCGGGCATGATATTGATTCCTTAGGGCATGGATGAAACCAAACCTTATTGAAGATAATAAATCAATTTTAAAGAAACAATGGTTGTGTTTGATGATATTGTGGGTGTACTATTTTATCTTTGTTTATTGTTTCAAACTGTATAGGATTATGAACATTAAAAATTTTGGCCATTGGTGGTCCTTTCATGGACACTAATGTACCTCTAGTTTCTTGATAGTATTGTTATTGAATGGATGTAACATGGAAAATGGTTGATCACATAAATGTTTTTGATTAAATGGATTCTAAATGAATAAGTATACATGTGTGATCACCCTATCTAACTAAATAGAAATAAGGAAATTGATAAATGGTGGGGTAAAATCCAAAAACTCCCTTGCTATGCTCTGCTAATAACAGTAGTTGTTCTTCTTGATGCTAGTGGGGTGACGTAGATAGAGATGGGATACCCTATTTTTTAGTTGTTGGTTTGTGGATCTAAGGCTACTGGGAGTCATATTTTGGGTCTTGGTTATTTTCCAGTACTTCAATGGATCTCACAGATCCCTTTTATTATTGTGACATTACAAGAGAACCGAGTGTGAATGCTAAAATTGTTGTTTGGATGTTTTCTTCATTAGAGTTTTCTTGAATTGTAGATGTGCCTATCAGTTTCTCAGTTGTGGAGGATTATTTTCTAATGAAATCACATAAAAATCATAAGAATAATGGGTGGTGATCTGGTTGTGGTTGTTGTGTAATAGTGCATGTATGAATAGTAATGAGAGAGTTTTTGTATGGGCTATTTCCGAACCCATAGGCTGGGATGAGTTCTTGTTTACCTATATGAATAAACATAGTTCTTTTGTTTCCTATTTTCACCCCACCTATGATGATGAGCTCATGACGAACACACTCATTTCACGGGGGAGTGTTTTTTCTAACATTCATCTAAGTGGATGGTTGTCAGCTCCTTTTCTACTCCCTATCTTGAGTATCCTAGGACTCTTTGGGAAGTCTATGACAGCCTAACTTCTATTATATCCCAAGCCTCTTCAGGCAGGGTACGTTGTGGTGGTTGGACCAGGTGTGTGCAGGTATTATTATTTTCCATGTGTCTTTAAGATAAGACCCCGGAGTCTGCGAGTGTTGTTAGGTATGGTTGTGGTGGACAAAGTGTTTGCGTTCATAGCGGTGGTTATTCTGGCCCATGTGTCTGATGGTGTGGTTACATATGGTTGTCGTGGCCCAGGTGTCTACAAGCGGGATACGTGGTTTTGGTGGCCGAAATGGTTTTTTTGGGGGTAGTAGTGGGACTAAAATGAAAATGGTGCGGGAGGTTTGATGCATAGGAATTATTCAATAGCCAGTGAGAAAGCGATGTGGGGTACTAAAATATCAATGTTCTTTTACTATTACTTTACATGAATTTCATTATTTTGGGAGTTTTACTTGGTTGGTCAGGGTGGGTAGTTTCCCTTTCATGGTGTTTTGGCTACCTCTACTTTCTCACGGGGGCATTAGAATGCCTCCCCACTTTTGCACGAGAACTTTTCGTTTACCCTACTGAGTTTTCTTATATACTCACCCTACATATATACAACTGCTTTCATGTTTCTAGGAGGACATTGAGGACCATGTCAGACCATTATAGCTCAAATGTTGCGACAGTAGTTGTTTTTATATTCCTTCCTTTCCGGTATATTCCAAGGAGTTTTCTTGCACACTGTATTAGTTTATACTGAACATGCATATGAGAGTGGATTTTTGGTGTTGCATTTTCATTCAGTTTTGTGGAATTTTTGGATTTATCATCATATCACCTGATCCTATTAAACAAATATGGGTAATGACTTCAATTTTACGTGAAATTATTTACCCCTGGTGCTAGTGTCCACTTCGGGGCCTATTAAAGGTGGTAATCAGGGGGTCATTATCTCTCCTCCAACATGAAGAAGGAAAGGAATATCATTTTGTTGTCCCTTTCCTCATCTCGGTGAAGGGAGGTTATGAATTTTAATTTATTATTTTTAGATGAATCCTATATCTTACTATTTTTTTTGAAAAAATACTTTATAATTTTGTATATCCTTATCACATCATTAATATTATTCAAAACATCACATAAAAATTATATTTTTACTATTAAATGATTTATTGAAGCATTTATTCAAATATATATATCACACTAAAATGGTTTCAATGTGATGATTCAAAAAATGAAATTTATTTTATGAAACTAATTTTACATCCCAATTTTTTTAAACTTTATCTTAAAATTAATAATTTTTACTAAATATATAAAAATTCTTACCCCATGGGTGTAACCTTCTGGTTGCATACTATGGTGGGTTTTAGGGAGGTCTTAGTTTTGAGTATCCCCAAACATAATTATATTTATTTTTATATCCATCCTCCTTTTTACAATGTAATATATAAAAATACACATTATAAAAGAATTTACATACAAATTATTTTAGTTCCTATATTGAATAATTATATTTTATCATTATAATATATATATTATATTAATTTATATTTATGTAATATATAAGTTTTATTCCTTATATATATTTTTTGGTTAAGTTAAAATTTTAGTGGCCAAATTTCTATTCATAATGGTCATGTTACTATTCTTAACTATCATGTTTTTATTCAAATTAGAAAATTACTATTCTCATTATCATATCAATTTTATAATTCCTATAAATGCTTATTTATTTATTCATAATTCAATATTATTACTCTAAAGGATTTATATCCTTTACTCCCAAGTTTTAAATTTCAGTACTAATGTTGTGTTTCTTTTATATAGAGTTTTTTTTTATGTTGTATATTTTTTTGATATAAAAGTTATCCACACATTATAGTTCTGGTTATTTTATATCTATGTGGTTATTATCTCGTTGTACTAATTTCATACTTTCTGGGTATTTTTAATCTAAAATTATATAATTTAATGAAATATAGTTCTATCGATTTTTATTTCCTTTTTCATTAGTTTTATATTATATTTGATTCCCATATTTATCATAGATGTTTATTTTGATGAAATATTCCCAATATAAAAATTAGGGTTGTTATACGTTTCCTGTCACATATGTCAAATGACATGAAGCATCAAAAATATATTTATAAATATTATAGAGGTTTTTTATATTAGTAAATTATTTTTTCATTAATTTATAATTCATTGAAAGAACATAAACTGTTTCTAAAATGTATGCGATAATATATATATTTGTGTTTTGATACACTATCTATTTCATTTTTTTAAATTTTTAATAATAGTAATATGGTTATTTCATTGAAGAATCGATATTTCATTATTTTTTTAAAGGATGGAATAATCATCATTAATATTCCAATAAAACATAAATCAATTTTTTATTTATAATTATGGAAATACTTTTTGTATGAGTGTAAAGGAAGATAACGAATAGTGGAATTCCATACTTGGTCATTTACGCCAAAATAACATAACCAGACATATAAATTTTGATTTTTGTGATAAATTTACTGAAGTTAAATAATGATAAAAGTGTGATATTTTTCATAGGGTAAATGTTTTGATAAATATTAATAAATGTGTGAAAATTAAAATCCAAATACCACTTTAGCATGTGAATTAAGACGTGTTTCGCCTAATGTGTTTGAAATCAACCAACATAGATAAGTAATTCATTACTTTTATTTATAATTTAACTCATATGAATTACATTAATATTATAGATATCTAATTATTGGTTCATCATAGGTCTAAAAGGATGTAAAAAGTTCCCAAAATGAAACTATGTATTCTATCAAAAGTTATTAATCAAATTAAGGATTCAACTAAAAATACATTATATAAATCATATATTGTGAATAGTAAGATATGGATTGAATATTTCCAAACTCACCTAAAAAACTGTAGGATATAAAAGGAATAACTACATATTATTTTAAATTATGTGAACCATGTTATCACATTATAACACCTCAAAAATAGTATAAATATTATACAGAATGTATTTTTTCCACTCTCAACTGATGTTTAATTCAACAAAATTCATTTATCATGGAAATTGAGATTTGTTTTGTAAATAATCCTTATTTAGATAGACTAAAGTTGTTTTGTGGACCATGTTATATCAACATCAAAGGATGTCACTAGAGAAAAGATAATGATCAAACTGATGAAGAAATATATTTTATGTATACAGGTTGATGAAGAAGCTACTTATGTAATAATAATGGTCGCAAGATGGTTGTTGAAATCTGTTGTGTTATTATTTGGAGGCACATGTCAAATCAAAAACACAATTTCAATATGATAATGTATTTGAAGAAGATTGAGGAGAAAGTGATGGATATCATGGGATATATTCAATTACAATAATTTCTTTATTAAATTTCAATGATAACTCACATGTTTCATGTGACAAGGAAGGCCTGGATTAAGATATATCTAAGTTATTAGAACATCGAATAATATATAGATCTTGAATAAAATAATTAATTATAATAGAAGGGGTGTTTAATCAAAAAGGAAAATAAGTAATTTCAATCACAAAATCCAATATTTATAGGTTAATCTATAATACAATGATTTTATTATTAATATGATTTAGGCGTAAAATTAGATCAAGAATGATTTATGAGATTTGGTTTCATATGCCAATAAAAAATTATGATTTTTATATAATGAAATTTAGAGAATAATATCATTAATAAATGCGACAGAAGATGAAATAAATAGTATCTATTTAATAATGGAAACTCATAAATTTTGGGTATTGAATTTTATGAGACTATTTATTTGGTTCTAAGTCATGAATTGAAAATATTTTTTCTGTGATGCGTTCCCAATGAAATAAAAATTTATTTCAAATGCATTTAATTTATAAATTATTAAATTGTGAATTTGTATTGTGGTTATATATTGAAAATCTAGAGTGTTTTATTCTGAATGATAATGTATATAATCCATGTATGATTAAGAATGGACTGTATATGATTAAATAAGAGACTCAATCATGTTATTAAAAGTTATAAAGTATCTTGATCAGTATGGATTTCAAAAGAGGTAAGGAAGAATATAATTTATATTTCAATAATAATAGCACATACTTACTCGTTGTGATTGTGTATGTTGAACAAATAATTTTTTTCTAGAATGAATTAAAAACATTTTAAGTATTTTCTATTGAAATTAAGAAACCCTATGAAATTTCTTGGATTTGTGAGATACTGAATTTATTAGTTCTATATGTTCATAATGAAAATATGATGATATATTGCTCAAAAATTTAGTATAGAAGACTCAAGAGAGTTAATTAATTATATTTATAATTACACTATATTGTCCAAGGATAATGAAGGATTGATATTTATTCAAATATAATTCATGAATGTTGATGAAATACATAATTTAATTTTTTTATAGGAAGGGATTTTTTATTACAGTTTTTTATAGAATCCCAAAGGAGACATTTTTTATGAAAACAAAGTGGATCATGTGTTATATTGAATAAACTGAAGAGTATATATATAATTATAGCAATGATAAATTATTGTAAGTTGATTTATTTTTCTTTTGACTAGAAAAGTGATATGGTATTTCATAATCCATATTTTGAGGTTAATTAATAATTGGAAAAGGTTGTGATTCTTGATATAATAAGACGTATAATTTGGTCACATTGAGTATAATAATAGTGGGGTATGTTGTGATATCATAAGCTAGAACTAAAATTATTTGGATAACGTTAGATGTGAAATATAGAGGAAGTCAAATATTATATGAGGATTATTTGTGAAAACATAAATATAGATACCATGATGTAAATATATATAATTATCCTCAAGGATTTACTAATAGGGGTTGAATCATTTATTCAACTTCATATATTATTTTGTAATAAAACAACCTTCATCACTATTTAACATAGTTGACAAAGATGTTATTTAGAATTTATTTATTTTCAATAATAAATTTTTATAAATTAAATCACTTTATTTATTAACCCCACATTCTAAATAAACCAAAAATCGAAATCATGGTAATTAACAAGGTTTTACATTCAATATTAATATACATATTCAAATCATGATCTGAAATACTCATGATAATATGATTGCAAATTATTGTTATTGAGAAAAATGAGATGTATATATTCATAAACTCATATGGAAAATATTTATATTAACTAATATATCTTTATCTCACACAATAATAATGAATGAATTTATGCAATACAATAAATTGAATCTTCATTATACTAATTGAAACTCTAATTTTTTATAGTTGAATATCATCTTCTCTAGACTAATTCCTGGTACATTCATATACATAATAGTGGGGAAACTTCATCCTTAATAGTAAAAAAATATCCATCAATTATTTAATAAAAATAATGATAAAATTTTATGATTATAAACTCTAAAACATAATAAAATTATCAAAAAATTCCTTCAAAAACCATATAAATCATCATCCTCTTCTAGAGTAATTTAAATCTTCGAATCTAAGAATTTAAAATTAATGAAAAGATTTGATAAGAATTATATACAATCCATCAGTTTCATGTGTTTATAAATCTTCTTTTTTGTTATATATTCTTGAAAACTATTTCAATAACCCATTCCATCATACTACACAAACACACACCATATATTTTATTTTCAAAATTCAAAAACCATCATCAAACTTCACCCTACAACAACTTACAAAACTATTTGAGGACTATATCACTCAAACTAATTAAAAATAATATATTTGGACTATATATATTTGTAGAATATTTTTGATGATCCAAGGTGTCACTAACTATGTCATGTAATCAAATACAAAAAAATACTGTATTTTAATGAAATCATCAGAACCCTGTTGGGTGGTCCAGAAAATCAACAATATGTAATAACTTGAAAATTAACCCTTTTTATCCCCAGATTTTTTTCTCAGTAACCCTATAACTCATGTGGTGGTTATTTTTATTTCTACCACAAAATATGTTGTCATTTGTAACATTTATTCTTGTCACCAGATCTATAGTGGTCAAATATAATGCTTTACTTAATCTATTGCACTTCAAATTATTCCAACAGCTACAACCACTTCTTTAATGATCATTAAAATTTAAAAAAACTATTATTATATATAAAAATGTATTTTAACCAATAATTAACATTAATATACATGTGTGAACAATAAAATCAATCATGTGCTCCAATAAACCAATAAAAACCCCAAAAAATCACAAATAAAAAAATTACATTATTTGCCTTCAACAATATATTCCATTAATTTTTTTGTCATTCATTATATATAATTATAAATACATAAAATATCTAATGTGCATAAATAATAGATAGAATTTAATTAATTCTAATACTTTCAGTCATACTCAGTGTAGGAAACAAAAAAATTTAAAAAATAATCTCAAATATTCCCATCATCAACTAACTCTCACATTTATAGAGACATTAACTTTTGAACTCATATCATATACTCAAAATTATTCGTCTCTATGTTTTCAAAATCATTATATACCCATATTCAGTAATCTATTAGAATATTTAGAAAAAAAACCACACTTTCCCACTAAAACCATAATTTTCCCTTTTTGAAAACATTATACCTAAATACATTTTCCCTATTAATAATAAATCATTCCCAGTTAAGCAAAAAATATATTCTCTCAATTTAATTTTTTTTCTCCTCTTTGAATGAAAATAATTTAATGAAAATTGATATTGGTTATTTTGAAACATAAATTAGACTTGGTAAACATGATTCTGATCTCTTGTCATTAATAAAAACATTTGAAATGAATCATTTAAAAAAGGATATGTAAAGGCATATACCACATTATTCTACATAACAATAAACTCCAACTTCACAAAAATTTCTAAACATATGCCCTATAAACTGGAAGTTATTATCTTTGTAATTAGATTGAAAATGTTGAATAGGATTCTTTAAAAAAAATTAATTTCACTTTAATTGTCACAACCCACTAACAATGGATACTTCTCCTCTACTTTGATTTAATTAAGTATAGTTATCATCTATATCTATTTTGTTCATACATGAATCAAAACAGACATACTATAGTTTTGTTTTACTAATATTAAAGTAAATTTTATTCCTTATACTCCAAACTAACCAGAACTATACTAAAAAAATTACTCTATTAGATATAGAGTTCATATCATCAACACATTCAGTCCAATGTGTATCAGTAAACACACACTATCCCAATTTCCTTTTATTTTCATATGATAAAAAATATATAATTTTTTTGTTGCATTTACCTCATAATCCAAATTTATACAATTCCTTTTTATTCTTTTGGTCCACTTTTATAATGACCACAAAATGTAAATGTACAGATGATGTCTCATCATGATGGAGTCAGGTAGAGTAAACTACCAATCAGTTTTCTAAACTCCATTTGAATTACATATTTACCTTCATTATTATTATAATAATTAGTTCCATATATAATAGGAGTAGGAAGTAAATCTTCTACATATATTCTAAAATTCATTAAGATTTTACATTCATACTTATCTTGAGAATGATAAATGTGTTACTCCTCTTGCAAAATAAAGAGACATGGTTATTACATCATTTATCACAATATAGAAATATAAAACACCATCTTTATTTTATTATAAAAATACATTAAAAACATTATTAATTTACATTAAATTTAATATCATAATTATATATGATAATAATGACATATATCCACCATTATTATTTTGATGTAGCTATTATTATCTAGCATTCCTTTTCTGAAATTAAATTACATAAAAAACGAGTCTAGTTTCCAATACCATTCCCTAAGATATTTTTTATTCCTCAATGTGTCTTATTTAAACAAAAAAACACTCCTTTCATCATCTATAATAATTATCAGTTTTTTAATATACAATTACACTTCAAGTTCACAATTTACCAAGGCTAACACAAAATACAGTTGGAAATTATTTTATTATCATTAATTAGTGGTATAAAGAAATATCCTTGTACATTCCAATCTTAAATGTATTTTAAATATCTTATCAAATCCAATCCCTTCAATATGAAGATAACCCATTCTAGTGATCCCCAAAATTTTCCAAATCACATTTATTTTCTCATTTTAATTGTTATAGAACTCCCACATTTTTATAATATTATTCTTGTTTGTTTCTTTAAGAACAAAATACCATAACTTTTTATAATAAATATGTTCAAATTATATGATAACATCATGTTTCAATTCTTGATTATTTAATGATTTACATATATTTATTATTTCATATTGATAAATAAATTAGGTGTGCCTATTTTTCTCATTGTTATCCTTATTTAAACGAATTATCCATAATGAATAATGAAAAAATATATATCAATTTTATTTATTAAACTTGGATAAAATGAAATTTTTAATCTTTATAGCTGGATAAGGTTGAATCAATAACTTAACCATGTTCATCAATCAAATTCCAACATTTTCACAATATTAAATTTGTTCTTGTTTTTATAATCATTCAACAAGGAAGGATTTATCACAATGATTCATGGATAGTTGTGATCTATGGTCACCATTCCTTATTTCCATCCACCCAACATCAAATTTTTAATAATTGAAACCCAAAAAACAAAAAATTCTAGGGGGTCTAAAATAATGGAGACCCAAAGAATATCTTCTAACAAGTTAGCCCCCTCCGAATTGAAAATATGGGTATTGGGAAAAATAGGTATCCCTGAGTATCCATAGAATCAAGAGGATCCGCAACCTTGTTCCACTCTCTCCAAATGTGAGCCACCTAAGTGTTGTTGTTCAGTTGTTTTTTGAACCTTCTGAATGTATATGATATGGACCTCGGGGTGACATGTCTTCCATGAATAGTTTCATGGGGGATCAAATAGTCAGTCTGTACATGGTTTATCTCCAGGTTATCATTCATGCATATTGATAGGCCTGCCAACATGGCACTCACTTCAGCTTGAAGGGGGACAACATTTCCAAAAATCTCAGTAAAGGCCAACATGCTGTTACCCCAGGTGTCCCGAAGCACACCCCCACCTCTCAATCAACCCAGAATACACAAACCATCTATATTAAGCTTATACCATTCTTTCGATGGGTTCCAACGAACCCATCAGCCCTCTGGTTTGTTGGAGAAGTCCTAGTCTGGAAGGACTTGTGCTTTGAGTAGGTTCTACAAGGAAGCATCATTGGTGTCTTTGAATAGGGAGTACATTTCAATAAGTAGGTTCTTTATACATACATAAAAAATCCTTGATGTAGGGTTGAGTCCCTAAAACCTTGCATGGGTTCTTTCCTTCCAGAGACACCAGCATGCACTGCTAAGGATGATGGCCCTCATCATTCATTCAGAAACTACCTCTAATGTCTTATTAAACAACCTATTTGGAAAGGATTACCCATCATGTACATACCCACATGATATCATGAGGTGACCAAAGAAGGATCATCATCTCAAGCCCATTCACCTATAAAGAAGATATGGATCGTAATTTCCTCCCATTGTGATTTACAGCTGTGGCATGGAGAGACTATGTAAATACCAATATTCTTGATGTGGTCATCTGTTTCCACTGCCATCCTACACATTGTACACATAAAAAATTGTACGTTGAAGGGATCTTGGGGCACCATGCCATGTCATTCCAATTTCTTTGTTGAACTTGCTCAGACTAAAGCCTCTGGAGATCCCAGGTGGTGAATTCCCATGATGATGAATCCATAAAAATACATTTGTCTAGCTCTACGAATATGACAATTGATTCAAAGATATCCCACTACTTCTCATTCAGAAAAGCCTTACAGAACTCATGATAAAGGGTTTCTTCCCTAAATGATATCAAGGGGACATGACAGCTGGGGAAACCAATTATCAAACCTACCCAATTTTGAGCCTAGAAAGTGATTTTACCATCCCCCACGATCCATTACAAATGTGTTTGGAGGACAGGGATAAACTAATGAATCTCTGAGCCAAAGGGATAAGTTTGTCCTCTTTTGTCTTCTAAACTTCTCAGTCGTATGTGGGGAATTTCTTTCCCCCAGAGTGTACATCCCTCAATGAATTCCCATTAAAGTCTTGCATTCATGAAATTTTATGTTGCTATTGAGGATCCTCAAATTACCCCCCCCCCCATGATGAATTTTCCATGCCATCTTATCATATGATACACAATGCCTTTTACCTTCATATCTATATTCCAATACTAAAAAATCAAGGATCTTATCATTGTTCTTGATAACATCCTTAGAAATGTTGGTGGAGTCCATATCATAGATGGGAATGGCTGCCAGGACACTGTTGAATAAGGAAATCCTACCTTCAAAAGATAGATATCAGTTCTTCCGGTTAAGTACCATGCCCGATATTCTGATCACTATTTGATCAAAGTTGTGACCGTGAAGCCTCCCTAAATATATTGGAGTGCCAAGGTAATCCAGTGTAAAATCACCCTTCTACATATTCATTGTAGTGAAAAATGAGAATTATGTATGGGCATCTCACTTTCTAGAGATAAAGATATTTCCCATAGAATTTTTGATAATCTCGCTGCTCCGTACATAGTAATCCTCTAAGATCCCTTTGACGTTATTCACTGATTTCCTTCCACCATTGAGGAATATAATGGTGTCATCCATGAACATCAAATAGGATATGGTAGGGAGGTTAGATTTCCTCTTGAAAGGAAGGATATCACCATTGGACACTCCTTTGTTGATGAGAAATCTATTAGTGTTTTGTGCAAGTATAAACAGGATGGGTGAGATGGGGTCTCCGTGCTGTAATCCACGGGTCACCTTGAAGAATCGATAAGTCATTTCTATAAAGGATATCACCATCCACAGGGAGCTTAAAACTCTGAAAGTGAGATCAATGGCTTTGTAGGAGAATCCTATAGTCTTCATCATTATATTGACAAAACTTCACTCTATCATGTCGTATGAAATACTCATATAATGTTTAGTATCCACATTAGAACCATGCATCTTGATGTTGATGTATCTCACCAATTCTTTCATCAAGGATAACACCCCATTGGATGGACCTTCCCTTCACAAACCCATGTTGTTCAACAGATAGACAATGTGGGATATGCACTGAAATTCTTGAGTTGATGATTCATTCTAGGATATTTTAGGGAAAGATGCACATGATTACAAGTCTATAGTTTGAAAGAGAATATGGGTTATTTCTTTTTAGAATGTGCACTATGGTAGTGGCCGAGGCCACCCGCGGCTGGCTCCCTCATTTAAAAAAATCATGGACATCTACAATAACATCCCCCATAACAATAGCCCCGGCATCCTGGAAAAATTCACCTAGGATGTTTTTGGGTACTGGTGCACTCTCTGGGTTGAGGAACTTCATGGGGTTTTAAATTTTTCTTTCTATGGTAACATCTCCAACCATTAATTGTCCATGTGAGAGACAGAGGATGGTATTTCATCACAGATCTCCGCATCTCCAGAGGGGAATCCATTGGCCATCCTAGGGTTAGGTTTGGCCAGTAGATCCTGAAATAATTTCAAATCCATACTGCCAATTACATATCTATCATTCGTAAATGTATCATCTTCTATCTAAATGTTGGGAGTGATGTTATGCCTTTTTTCTCTACTTCAAACATGGATGAAAGCCTAATTTTTGTCACCCTCCAACAACCATTTATTTTTGGATCGCCCACGAGCCATCCTCTCTTTTTTGAGGATTAATTCAGCCTAGATATCCTTCTTCACCATGAGTTCCTCAAAAATCATATCATTCCACTCTCCCTCCAGACTATTATCCATGATGTTGATATTCTGTTTGATGGAATCCACATCATTATAGATTGCAGGAATACTTTTGGACCATTCATGGAGCCTAAGCTTGAATCATTGTATCTTGTTGCGGATGGATACCCATATATGCCCTTGGGCCAGCTCCCACTGTGAATCACTGACAATTCATCGGTATTCAGAGTATTTCGACCAGAAATGATTGAATATGAATTTGTCCCGCACAACCCTTTGAGGGGACATCATAACCATCAAAGGGGAATTATCAGAGATACCATGGGAACGATGTTCAACCCTGGAATTTGGAAAACTAGATATTGTGTTGATGTTTGCTAGGCGGCAATAAATTCAACTCCAACATCTCATTCAGCCATACTGGATTATACACCACATGAAGTCACCCCCAGAGTAACCTATATCTATAAGGCCTGCATCATCCATGAATTGGAAAAACTCCAAACTGGAATGTTGAGGGAAATGATATCTTCCCTTATTCTGTGATAGATATGATATGATGTTGATGTCCTCACTTACAAGTCACAGGAGGTCTCCTCGGTCAAATGATTTTAGGTGCTTCCCTAAACTTACTCTTCTATGTGCATCACATCTACCATACACAAAAGACACATATAATCTTTCTCTATCTTTTGTAACTTTCTTGGTGATGCACCAGTCAACCACATGGACAAGATCCATCATTATATCCTTATTCCATAATACCCAAATATGTTTTCTAATTGGGTCCGCTTCATGGATCCATTGCATTCATAGTCTGTGGAAATATTCATTGAGCCTCACTAAGTGTTGTTTGGGTTCAAGGACTGCCCCATAAGAGC
The DNA here is from genome assembly GCA_963277665.1 of Viscum album. Taxonomy (NCBI): domain Eukaryota; kingdom Viridiplantae; phylum Streptophyta; class Magnoliopsida; order Santalales; family Viscaceae; genus Viscum; species Viscum album. The sequence goes on along the minus strand of OY728148.1, from coordinate 1,915,225,864 downwards.
CTTGTTCTTCTTAATCTCTGAAAAAAAGAAAATCTATATTCACCCTAGCCCCAAGTCCCTAGTAATTCCATATTTGTAGAGGTAAAATTTAGTCTTGGTTAGACCTTTCTTTGGCCCTAGGCTCCACGGTATCTTTTCCAATGGAATAAGTGAAGTCCCTAATCTATCTTAATCTCAAATGCGTTCAGATGTCAAGGCTCGATACTGGGGGGATGGATATTGGGGTAGATGACTAGGTAGTTTATTTGAAGGTTTTACCAATCACCAATCTAGAAGGGGAGTGGGTTTCAGAGTCTTGAGTCTCACTAGAAGGTTATGGGGTCTTGGGACCGTCTCTCTCCACTGATAAGGGACAAATCATTGAGATCATATCCATAGAGATGATGAATCCATCTATACCGTTGTTGACCTTCCTGAATTTTACTTAATTTGAGGGATGTTTCATGGTAAGAGGGAGCATTTCGACGGGCACCAGATGAAGGGGACAGAGCCTTAATACTTCCTTTAGGAATCCCCTTGCCTAATACAGTTAGGGGTACATAAAATCATCCCTCGGTTTGGAGTTTTTTCGAAATGCTTGGAGTTTCCATGAAAGTAATGAAGAGAAAATAAAAGAGCTAAGGTGAAAGAAAAAAGAAGAAAAGGAACAATGATTTACATGGTTCGGGAGTAATCCTTACATCCACGGAGAGGAAGAATATTAACTATAATAATGAGTATAAGTAAAGTGTTTTTCAGGAAAGATACCCTAGTCCGAAATGGGATACATATGAATAAGACAATCCATTATTAAAAACAGGATGTCTGTGTTGCTATAGTGAAAAGGAGGCCACCATTGTGAAATGTGCTACAGTGGATGTCGGCTGGATGTCAAAAGTGCAATAGTAAAGTTGACTCCCATGTCCCCACTGCTATACTGTGAGCCACTAGCATTCAGCCCAACCAGATTGGGTAACACCGATCCAACAATCCCTCACTTGGAGCATGATCCACTACATTGTTATGCTTCAATGCAAATGTCAAAGACAACTTACTTATTCAATGTTCTTCCTCTTCTTTACTCACTAGTGTCGTTACTTCCATTCACTACTTCAATGTCAACCTAATGATTCCTGAAATACAAACTATTTTCCTCTTGTGCTCCCATTTTGTCCTCCCTTATTCAACCTCTCATCTTTCCTACATCAGTAGAGACTAGGAGAGGCACAATAGTGCCTCAACTTCTGTATCACCATGGGCTTTGTCAACCTGACTGTAGGATTGTTGGTTCCACAAATATTAAGTAAGTTCTGAAACCCATCTTGTATAAAACCTCTGATAAAATGGTACTTTAACTGAATGTGCTTTTTCCAGGCATGAAATACCAGTTTCTTTCCCAGATGTTTTGCACTTTGACTATCATAGTTCAATAAATTATCCTCTCAGGTTATTCCTAATTCATCCAAGAAAATGTTCATCCAAACCATCTCTTTCACAGCTTTTATTATAGCAATGCATTCTGCATCTGTGGTGGTTAAATCTTCCACATTCTGCAATTTTCATATCCAACACATCCCATTCCGGCATATTAAAATACATAACCTATATTACTTCCCCTTCTATCGACATTGGCTCCAAGGTTAGCATCCACATACCCTTATAAGGAATTTTTTTTCCCAAAGCACAGGGATACATCCTTACTACCTTTAAAATGCCTCAGAATTCACATCACAGCTTCCCAATGTTCCTTTCCAGGGTTAGAAATACTACTACTCACAACTCCCACTACATGAGTGGTTTTAGGTTGAGTATAGACCATGGCATGCATCAAACTTCCAACAGCTGATGCATATGGAAATTTTGCCTTATACTCAACCTCTTCTGTGTTCATTGGTGATTGCTCCTTTCATATATTTAAATGGATATCCAAGGGAATACAGATAGACTTTGCTTCTAGCATACAAAATCTTCTTGGAACCTTTCCAATGTAATTATACTTTGATAACATCATCATTATAACTATGTGATCTCTCTTTATCTTTATCCCCAAAATCTTGCAATCTTCTCCAAGATCTTTCATTTCAAACTCTTCAGCCAACTTCCCTTTAATCTCATTAATCCTTTGAATACATGATCCTACTATAAGAATTCCATCCACATATAGAAGCTAAATAATATATTCATCACCGGAGGATTTTATGCTGAAACATTGATACATGCCACATATTTTCTATGAAATTTTAATCATGAATGCATCTAACGTTTTGTTCCACTATCTGGGTTCTTGGATTAACCCATATATACTCTTTTGGAGTTTTCACAACAATTATTCCTTCCCAGAATCTAAATATCCCTTGGGCTACTACATGTTGATATCCTCCTCCAAATCTGCCTGAAGGAAAACAGACATGACATCAATCTTCTCAAGATGCATGTTTTCTGCTGCCACAATGATGAGAACAACCCGGATGGTGGTAAGCTTCACTACCAGTGATAATATTTTAGTGAAATTCACTCCCTCCTTCTGTTGGAAAACACTTACCACCAGCCTTTCCTTAAACCTCCTCCTTCCATCTTGTTCATCCTTGACCCAGTAGACCCACTGGTTCTGTAATGATTTATTTCCTATTGGTAGAGGTGTCAGCTCCCAAGTCTTGTTATTAAGCAATAAGAAATCTCTTCCTTCATAGCTAGGTCCCACTAGCTCGACTCCTTCAGCTTCATTTCCTCTTCAATGAATTTGGTTCTCCACCACAAGTCAATAATAGATAATGCATGGATGGTGATTACCTCTCCATAATCCTTCTCACCCTTGTTGATCTCCAAAACTGAACTGGAGTAGTAGGATCCACCGTTTTGGATCTCTCATGCTCAGATACACCGCCATGCTCCACTTTCTCTTTACACTCTGATTCAATGTTCCCATTTTCATGGTCAGCTACATGATGATCTTTGAACATTAGGCCTTCATTGAATACCATGTTTTGCCTCATCATGACCATCTTCATGAGATCATCCCAAAACTGGTAACCAAACTCGTCAGCACCATTGCCAATAAAGAATCATGGCGTGTACATAGCATCACGCTTTTCCCTTAACAAAGAATGAATGTGTACATAAGACAAACGTCCAAGGACACATAAATGTGAGAGTTTTACCTTCTTACCAGACCAGAGATCCTCACATAGTCATTATCCCATTGGCACAGATGGATTCTCATTGATCAGATATAACACCATGTTCATTGCATCAACCCAAAAGTTTTTGGGCAACCCCAAGTGTAACCTCATACTTCTGGAACGCTCATTCAATGTCCTGTTCATCCTCTCTACCACACCATTCTATTTTGGTGTACCTAGAATTGCCTTCTCCCACTGAATTCCGTTATCAGAACAAGATTTTATAAACTCTTGACTGTTATACTCTCCACCGTTCTCAAACCTAAAGCACTTCTTCTTAGATCCTGACTCATTCAATATCACGACCTTCCACATCGAAGACATCTTAAACACATCTGATTTACTTTTCATAATATAAACACATACCTTCCTTGTTCATTTTTCAATGAATGTCACATAATATTCTGACCCTCTGAGGTAGAGCACTGGTGCATGCCTCCAAACATCAGTGTGCACTAAGTCCAGCTTCCCAACCTTTGGTGTTCTACTTCATTTTTCTAAAGAAACCTTCTTCTACTTTCCGAAGATACAATATTCACAGAGGCCAACTTCCAATAAATTCATATCTTGTTGGAGCCCTTTTGTTTTTAGCACCTTCATCCCCTTATCACTCATGAGGCCTAGCCTATTGTGCCACAATTTTGAATCTCCTACAGCTTTGAGTGATGCAGCCATGTCAATTCATGTTTCTGTCATGTTGTATAAGGTACCATTCTTTTCTCACCGAGCTATGATCATAGCTCCTTTGGTGATTTTCAATGCACCACCAGTGAATGTGGTACTCAACCCTGCATCATCTTTTTGTCGAACTGAAATAATATTTCATCTTAAACCATGGAGGTACGTCATGTTTTCTATAATGATCAAGCTCCCACAGTTGGTCTGGATCTATGTATCTCATTTTCCCACAATCTGCAATGTCTCATCATCAGCAAGATGTACCTTGCCGAAATATCATGAAACGTAAGTTTCCAGAAATCCCTTCTCTGATGTTGAATGGAAAGATGCCTTAGATTCTAAAATACAATACTCCATTGGGCTATCCACAGACAATAGCAATACATCATCTATTCCTTCAGCTTCCATGTTTTCTCCACTGGTTTTGGGTCCCTTCTGTTTATCTCTACAATACTTCTTGACATTTCATTTCATTCTTCATTTCCTGTAGGCAGGACCATCCCCATTTTCCTTGTCTCGACTTTTACCTATTGACCCCAATCATCCTCTACAATTTTCTGGTTGTGGGTACCTTCTTCTACCTTGAACGTTCTGATTAGATCCATAGAATCTGTCTGATTCTCTTCTTCGCACATCCTCACTAAGGATTAGGTCCTAAATATATTTGAGAACCATTTTGGAATTCCCTAAGGTACTGCTCATAGTTGTTACAATTGCTTCCCAACTGCTATGAAAAGACAAAAATAAGACCAGATCACATACCACATTGCCTAGATCAATTATCAACAATGTCATCCGACTTATGATGGTGTTGAATTCATTGATGTAGTATTCAACTATTCTCCATTCGTCCATTTTTAGGATGAACACTAGTCAGATCAAGTTCACCATGTTTTCTATAAAAGGCATTGTGTACATATTCACGAGGGCTTTCATCATATCAATCGTCGTCATCTCCTCTCTGATGTTGAACGCCATGTTTTTTTCCATAGTAAGGCACAAAATGCCTAGGACCTATCAATCTAGCAGATCCCATTCTGACTCCTCCATATCTGATGGAATTATTCCCAGAAATGGCAAGTGTATCTTTTTTTGATAAAGACAATCCTCTATCTTAATCCTCCAGAAAATGAATTCAGTTCTATCAAAGAGGAAAATCTTCACATTACCTTCATCCATAGACATTGTTGAAGAATATCAAACCCGACTTCTGATAATTGTTGTTGTGGAATTTCTGGGAGTTTCATAAATATGAGCGATAATAAAATAGAAGAGTAAAGGAGAAATAAAAAATAACCAAGGACACAACAATTTATGTGGATTGGGAATAATCCCTACGTCTACAGAGAGGCTTAATATTCACTATAATCAATAGCACAATTACAGATTTTTTTCGGGTAAAAATCCCAAGACCGAAATGGGATACATATGAATAAGATGATCCAATATTCCGAACAGGATGTCTTCATTGCAATAGTGAAAATGCGTCCACCTTTTTCAAAACAATTATAGTGACTTCCGGATGGAAGTTAAAAGTGCAACAGTAAAGTTGACTACAATGTCCACACTACTACTGTCCGGGCCACAACAATTCGGCCCAACCAGATCAGGCTACACCAATCCAATGTCGAGTACCTGGGAGGTGAGACCTTCAAGTAGTTTGGCACTAATTCATGCCCTGAGTGTCCACTTGGTACGGTGTAGTCCCACGCACTGAAATGAAGGGGACATGTTGCACTGGCACCACTGTCTTGGGAAAAGACTTAAGAAAAGCAGGCTCCGTGCCTTTCTCTATTTTCATAGGAGAGGCCTCTCCGTAGGCCTTACCTTTATCATATTCGTGTCCACCTGGTATTCTACTTTTGAATTCCTGCAGTGAATAAACCTGGAGAATACAAGAGGGGAAATACATTGAGAATACCAGGGAGATGACATCTTGAAGCGACACCACTGAGTTTTTCACCTTCAGAGAGATCGGATCTGGGGGAGGGGAGGATATTCCATGATACACACATATACTAGCAGTAAAAAAATCCTCGCATCAAGTGGTATGATCATCCACAGAGAGAGATCCTCCAAGAGAGTTTCCAATGTTCTTTAGCATATCCCCATTCTGAAAAGGCAGTGGTAGACCTGGAAGACCAACCCATACAACCACTGAGGGGATCTCCTTCCCTCTATAGGCTTCCATCGATCTCTAGGCCAAATTGCACTACCACCGCCTGAAATAGCATGGGACTTTGCACCAAGTGAGTAAAAAATATACCTCTATTGCCATAACAAAGAAAAATGAATTCTGATGCTGCAAGGAAATCCTTGGCGGAGTGGGTAGCCTGCATGATTTCTCAAACTTTCTAAATAATGGTAGAGGTGGTTTTTTTAAACCAAAATGAGCCACCTAGGTCCTCTTAAGAGAATCCCCCACCTCCTCAAATGCATATGTGGAGACATCAAAAAAAAAATAAAATATCCCTCTCTTGACTCCGTCAAAGCGACCAGATAAACCTACGGGAAGCAAACCTACCAAGATCCTGATCCCGAACCGCCTCGCTAATGGGGATTTCTGGACGACATCTGTTAGATAGCGAAGTCGAGCCTTGCTGTGTAGTCACCACTAGGGATTCCAAATCAAGATCCCCATAAATAAGAGGGGGAGGGAGTGACGATGGAGGAGCCATGAATGTTTTGAAAACAGGCTCTGCCAAGAGAAGGGGCCACCGCTGACTGGGAGGAGGAAGCCGTAATGTTCATAAAAAATTAAATGACTAGTAGTGTGTTCCGTGCATTCTACACATTTGACTCCATTCCCTTATATTCCTTCTTTCCTAATGATTAAATCATGTCACCACAAGGGTGATGATGATGGAACATTTATAAAAATGAGAATATGTTTTTGAGGTATAAAACCTCTTTCTAATTTAAATAAAAAAATATATTCTACAATATATTAACACGAGTGGATTAAAAATCTCTATAATGAACTCCACATGTGATGATAAAAAATTGGATAACAAGCACACTTGAGTCATTTCACTAATATTTATGAGCAAAGAAAGATAAAAAAATTACTCGAGTGTGCTTGTTATCAAATTTTTTATCATCACATGTGGAGTTCATTATAGAGATTTTTATGAGCAAAGAAAGATAAAAAAATTAATATCATAAACAATGATCAAAATAAATCATGAAATACAAATAAAAACATAAAAATTTCATGGTTCGTGATGTCTCCCTAACCGATTGGATGATTCTAATTCACCATTATTACTAGATTCGAAGAGGTTTTTCACAATGATCTAGCCAAAATATAGTATGCGATGATTACAACTAATCCACCATAATTTTATAATACAATCCATTAGATGCATCTAGTAAGCACCACAATCCAATCTTTAGTACATGTCCACCATGATAAATCGAGGAACCATTCACCTAGTAAAATCACTCTACCACCTCAAAATGACCAAACAATTGATTGTTCAACCTTCCTGTGAACAAGTTGAATGTCCCTCCTCGTTTACTCTTATGGTGAATAGATCTTTTCTATTTTGAATTACACTAAACTAGATTGTATAATCTAGTGAACCAGTATCCATCCATTCTTTCTCAATCTCTATATAGTCATCCGAAATAATGAAATTGTATTTTCTCATTCCAATGTCCTTACTTTGCCTCCTTTGGGGAAAATCAGTATCGCACCTTAAAACTATCTCACTTTGGATGAATTTATAGTTTGTGTAACATTTAACCTCTAGCTATAATACTAGTGTTTACCTTAATGATTATATTAATGTAAATTGGAATCATTTTCCCCACCATACCATTCTACCATTCAATTCAAACTTACTGAGGTGTATCACCACCTCAAAATTCAATGATAAAGGCCCTTAGAAACATATCAGCTACATGTCATGCATATTAAATCTTAAATAGTTCTAGTAATCCTTCCAATAATGTATGGATAAAAAGATAATTCAAAAAAATATTATTTTTACAAGATTCAAACAAAAGATTCTATAAAATGTGAATCTCACTTTTTTAATAATAAAAGATTTTCCCATCACTCTTCCTATATCCAAAACTATAAAGGAAACACTTCAACAAAATTAACTCTTTCCCTACATCCACCAAAATGATATACTCCACTACTATTATTGAACCATTGACCACCAGATGATGTTTGGATATCCAACTAACCACCATTCTATTAAAATTAAATATATATAGGTTATTTTTTTCATGAATCAAAATCTCCACTAAATTTAGATCCTCCAAAAACATTTAGAGACTAAAAATTTAAAAATAAAAATTCCATGTATTTAAAACCCTTAAGGTAATATCAGATCAACTTTACAGCCTTCCAATGTCTCCTTCTTAGCTTTTATATAATCATGATGGAAAATACAACTACTTGTGTAATTTCCAAATGAGTAAAATCCATGGCCCACATCAAAATAATGAAAATATATTCATATAAACCATTTATATATGTTAAAACTCAACTTCAATTCAATGTTAATTCTCCTTAAATAGTATGAAATTCTAAATAATGGGTGTGCTCATAGGATTTTTTTCCAATATAAAAAAGCATTCTACCACTTTCTGAATATAGTCTTCTAGGTATGGTGATGTTTATTAAACCATCATTCTTATAAAATACTTGTCCCTAAAACTAAATTTTACATTCCTAAATAATTCATCATAAATTTTATGTAAAACCTATATTCTATCCCATCAATCTATTCATTCACTAGACATGTTATCGGTATTTCATAAATATTAAGTATAAGGGTGATTAAACCCCCATCATAAAACACCATATGGTAATATTAATGATATTCATTTTCTTTAATGAACTTATGTTGCATCATGAAATCTTCAAACATTCAGTTAAAATTTCATAGAACCTAATTAAAACCATAAAGGCTATGTTTGATATGAAACACAAGTTCTTGATTCTAGTCATCCTTGAAACTAGATATTTTCTCTATATAGATATCTTCATCTAAGTAACCATGATGGAATATATTCTTCATTTACAACTTATTTCTTGTCCCATTTTATACTGTAACCCTACAATGAAAGAATGTATCCAACACATTTTACTTATTATTGATGAATCATACAAAAACATTTTATCTAGAGGTATTGATGAAAGTCACATATTATAGGGAACCTTTAAGAGAAAACCTGAAGTTGTTCTACATTCAACTCTATGTACCATCTCAAACTTTCAATGATTTTAGGTATTCCCATTCTTTTGGAATGAATCCTTGCGTTACTTTCAAAACAAATAATCCTATAACATTTTATACTCTATGGTAAGAATACTTTGTACTCCCTTGGAAAATAGAATCATGAATCTCTTCTCACTATGATGGATATGAATTTGATTCCATAGCCTAGAAGAATTAGTTTCTCTATCATTCATCAATACTTATAATGAACATATATGATATAGGGTCCTTTCATTTTTTCCCTCAAAAAACCAAGGATTCAAGTGAAATATTTTACATTCCATCCACAAAAATGTAAAAACATAACTTGTTCAGTTTTCCGATAAAAGTTAAGTCCTTACTCAATTAGGGTATATTCCACACAATATGAAAGGTTAGTAAACATTCATTCCTTAATATGATAGAAATATTTATATGGAAAAAATATAAATATCTTACATATACATCAAATGTATTATTCCATAACATTAAAATATGTAATTATTCAAACTCCAACTCTATATTGTTGAATGTAATTAATCACTAGAGTTTTTCACGCAAAATTAAAATGAACTTGGGCAATTTATGAGAAACCCACTCTTATCCTATAACATAGGGTCTAGAGATGAACTGATGAAAGTATATATTCTGATGTTATCCTCCATTCCATAAAATTCATTTTAATAGCCGTGATTTATTCTAATTTCAATATGGGGGACCACCATCCACCAAGTTTCTCCTTATCAAGATCCTCCTTCCTTTTCCCTTTAGTTGAATGCTTATTTAGGTCATTCGTAGTCTTATTTTCAAAATGTATGAATTAATGGAAGGTAAAATTATCTACTTCTAAAAAATTAATCTTTCAAGACCAATTTTTGAACACCTATGAACATTAAGTATTTATTTCCATTTAAATTAATCACATTTATCACCATTATGTTCCAATATTCTTAGGGCCAAGAGTGTAACAACATGATTCAAATTGGGTATATGAACAATACCATTACTTATTTCAGCTAACGTTGACTTATACTGGAGTCATTCAAATGATCTATTTAAACCCTTCCTTCAAATATTCACCTACCAATTATTATTTTTATATGTAAAACTAGTTCAATACTACATGGTTCTCAAACATATAAGCTAAGGTCTTCTTGAGTTTTGATGTGGCCTTCCCTTCAAATATATTTATTTCCACATTACAATAAAGTAGCATTCACATCATCCTAAGTATCTTCTTATTCAAACTTGTCCATTATTCATTTTTTCAAATTTTATTTTTGGCTCCAGTCAATGCAAGATTTTGATCTTTCAACAGTAGAAAATCCACTATCTACATTTCCCATAACCTAAGATCCATTCAATAAAATATTAACATAAAAAACATTCTTGAATCATATTCCATTACTCTTGAAATTTTGAACTCCCACTACTTATGTTAAATTTAATATAAGAGTTTAGGGAAAAAGTAATGATATTCTCTTATAAAGAAATGTGTATAAAATTGTGATAAACCAAACACTAAAGCACCTTCTCTAGGGCCTTGTCCGCCAAAAACACTCTAAACAAGTGTTCTGAAAACAACTTATTGTGTCCATGGTTACCTTATAATTGATCTACTAGAAGATATTCCCCTGAATATTAAGACATGCAGAATAAATAAATTTATAATAATCCTGGTAGGTAATCCCTTGAAAGTGTAATACAAATCCACACAATTCATATCACTACTACATAAAACCACTAGATATAGAAAAACTATTGGAAACAATGATCAAAATAAAACATAATAGGTAAAGAACAATGAAAATATTAGTTCAATTAGGTTTATAACTTAATAATTTGGGAATACTAGTTCACATTTATTCAAAAAATCAAAGTGTTTGACTACAATTATTTATCCAAAACCAATGTTTATAATGATATAAAATGATCTACCTATGTTTATTAAAGATTGCATATGATTATTAAAGTCACAACTTATATCATATCATCAGAAGTTGACGTCCAACCCCACTAAGATACACAAAGGAAACCTTTATTTGAACAAACTATTCAACCACCTAAATATTCAAAGATAATTAACTACTCCCAATTCATGTGAACTTGTTCATAATCGCTATTACTTAAATAAACTTAATGAATAGATTTCTAATAGATTTATCTCCACTATACTAGACAATCGGTTCTAGTTAAATAAAACCAATCATTATTGACCCATTTCTATATAGTCATTACAATTAAGACCATCATATTTTATCCTTTTAGTGGTCAGACCTTTCCTCTTTTTAGTAAAATGAATCTCACAACTCAAAAAATTAAATATTGGGACTTCCTTCTAAGGATTTAATTACCTCTTCAGGACCCACATTTATTTAATACATGATTCCTAATAATATCTCCAATTCCATTTCTATATAGAAACATTTTAATTATATATATCATTATGAGAGGAGTAACACATTGTAGATAGAAAAGATGAATTTTTTATCTATGTTGGGCCTCTTGAATATTGAATTATATATCTTCAATGGTTTAGGTCATGAGAGAATCCTATTTTCAGTACTTAAGTCATACTATGCTTTTTACCGATGGAATCATATACTCATCACATTAAGAATATTATTGTCATTACCTAGGAAATCTCATTCTCATCACATAAGGTACCCTGTGATTATCACATGGGGTGGGATAGGTTTCAAATGAATTAGTGTAATGTTTAATCCTATAGATTCCACATATCAATTATTATACTCTTTAAACAAAAAAAGTAATTATAGTATTATCATCATATAATATTTTTTTATCCTTTTTTTCTTGTAGAATAAAGTTATTCATATTTTAAGCACAATTGAGAAATTTATATTTACACTAATCACATTTCCATATGGAAATTTTAATGTCTAGTTGGTATGTTTTACTTGTGATATTCATTAAATGGTGGTCATAGTTTAAATCCCATGCGGGATATTCCACTTATTATCATCATATAGGGTGGTAATAGTATAATGTCTAATAGGTATTGTCTAATTTTCTTATCTTATAAGGTTTGGCATAGTTTAAATTATGGTGGGGATGGTCTACATAAACCCATCATTTAAGGTAAGTAATTGTTTAATGTTCCATGGGTATGGTCCAATTAGGATCATCATGTAAGGGTGGAAACTTTTTAATGTTAAGTGAGGTTGAGTCTACTTATGATTATCAGTTAAGGGAAGACATATATTAACATATTAATTTTATTCTCTTTTTAATGAAGCCCTTTTAGTAAGAACTCGTAGAGGTTTAATGCTTTTTATGAAATTGTTATGATTTGGGGGTTATTATCCCTCAAAATGGAGAAGGTATGATAAAGTTATTAGTGTGTTGATATTGATCTACAAGAGGAATCCAACATATCTTCGTATATAAGAATCATAACATACATATTTTATGGTACATAATTTATAGTCTTGTTGCAATCTCGGTCCATGTTGTTTAACATCATACCCTGCATATACTTGTATCCCAAATGGATTGATGTAATTGGATAAAATGGTTCTTACACATTTTACTTCCAAACCAGTGAGATGTGGAAATAATAATCGATATTTTCCAACCCAAGAATCATGTAAATTGTTTGGTTATAAAAGTATAAAATTCTAGTTGTGTTTGTAGAGTATATATTAGTGATAAAAAATTAATTTTTGTGTTTTCACTATATCATTTATCTTTCTCACAAGTATATATTATGAAAAAAAATATTAAATTAGTTTCCATGGTATTGGTTTCATGAATGATTAGTGTTGTGAAAGACTTAATCTTCTTACGCCTCCAGTGAAAACGACATTCTTCATAGAAGGGAGTATAAATATTAATTTCAACTATAAAATAATGTATTAAAGGGAATTTTCAACTTAATTCACATATTTTCTCAAATAGTTGAGTCTATAGTTATAGATTTGGGTTTTATAAAGCATACATGTATAGGTTTTGTGAGTAGAGAGCTTTGGATTCCTTGAAATCTAGAAACCAAAAGGTTGAACCCTTGATATTCTGAGTTGAGAAATATTTTTTGGATTCCAACTCAGGAGGTTGGATGGATTGTAGAAGTATTATGCACTACCATAAATCTGTTATTTCATGACACCTTTGTATATTTTTTACAAATATTCTATATTTTTAGAACGTCAGAGTTATGTGAAACATTATGTTATAGTCTCACCCAAACTAAGATTCTGAATATTCATCCACTTTCTATAAAATTTATTCTCTCAATCATATTTTATATTTTACACTTATTGGTTTCATTATTAAGAATTATTAAATGAACCTATGTTTTCTATAATTTTGTCTAAATGGAATGAGAATGAAAAATGTTTTATGAAATCATTGATATTTTTTTATTTTCTCATCTATGTTTTCACAAATCAATTTACCCCATTACACGTAAATTGTGGTGGAGACCTCAAAAGGGATAATGAGATATTTAAAAAAAAAATTAATTTTTATGTTTTTTATGGAATTCAAGATTTTGTGATGGTTTAGTGATAGAAATACATTTCTTTCAGAATAAATAATTTTTGTAAACAAACATCAATGACTAGAGGTTGTGTATAAAGGACTTCACCAAACCATTACACTTTCTTGAAAAGAGAAAATTTTTGAAAATAATTTTTTAAGGAACATAAAATATCCACTTTTCTAAAAAATATTCAAATGTATTCCAAGAACACTGATTTTTTGCAGTTAAATGATAGAAATGGAATAGGACCATGGGATTAGATTACGAAAACATGACAATTGTCTTCACCAAGGGATAATAGAATTTTTAATAGAGGGTAAAAGGGAATATCCAATTCATAATAGGTTACCAATATATGGGTTCATCCTACTGGTCTATTTCATTATTCTAGACACTATCCTCAACACTCTTGGTTACTATTTTAGATATTTGAAAGAACTCATTTGGTGAAACAATGTTATAGCTAACCACCTGTTAAGGGTTCAAAACTAAATTAATAGATTAAAACTCTAGAATACAAGTAGGTTGACAAAATATTATTTTCCTTTTATTAATTTTTTTATTATTTAATACACTAAAATATTCAATTTGAGTTTAGTGGATTGTCTCTAGATCTAGATAAGTGAGTTGTAACTACAATTATAGTATGCTTTCAATAATGAGTTTGTGTGGTCCAACTAGGACTGGTTGGAATTTGAGGAGTTTAGATATCTTCATAATGGGGTTGGGATATATAAGGAAGTGTGGAGCTTGAAATTTAACATTTATTTACATAAAAAATTATATATTATAATTTATAAAATGATGGTCACTATATAAAAATATGTTCCATATGAACCATGTCGGGGTCAAGAATAACAAATGGAACCTCCATTGAATTGATGGAATCCCCATACTCATTTCCATGTATGAAGATTCATTACCTGTAATGAGTGCCTTGGAGTTTATGGACTATGCCTCATTACATATTATAACAATGTTACATTAAATAGTGAAAGTGAAATGGTTTAATCCTCAAATACACTAAAATATTTCATTCAATAAATGGTTCTATATCTTCCTAATCATACTTAGAATCTTGTTTCTAGGGAGGTTGAAGCAATTCTAAGGAAAGAGAGAATAACAAAAGGCTACATCGTATTGGATCCTTTTAGTGTAGGGTAATCATACTGGGTGAGGCTTTAATGTAAAATAGTATTCCATGTAACTAAGACTGAATGAATTATCAGTGGAATTCCATAGCATGTGATTTCTTTTCATCATAGACACTCTTATGGGGGTGTGACCAGGAACCATTATATTGGTGACAGTGTTGGTGTAGTGATTCCCAATCAACCATTTCAAATCATTACTGGTAAAATTGTATTGAATTCTAAAACATATCATCCATGTTAACTCACTACTATGAGTTTTTATCCCATTATAGTTCTTATATGGGTGGGTCACTGCAAAAGTTGTAAGCCACAAATACCCCAATATGATATTACCAAAGAAGAATGATGGTAGACCTTTATTTTTCAATATTCTCTGGATATGTAATTTATAAATTTGCATAAATATGACGATTTATTGGATCTAGTTTCATGAGAAATTTGTCACAAACCATTTCCTTATCCCAAATAATGATACAACGGACAATAACCTTGATCGAATAAAAAAAATTCATAAAATATTGATTTAATAGTTGTTTTTTTGTCAAGGATGTTGATGATAACATCTTCAATGAATCATTCACCCAATATAAGTTCTCATACAAATTCATTATCTTTTATAATATCACTCCATATGTGTATACTAGATTCTTCCATGACATCCATCCCATGTACAATAGACACTGTTGATAGGTTTGTGTAATGGGTAGTTTTTGATCCAATGAGGCTGGTCCATGAATATTATTGATGCTATATGGAAGTATACCCAAGGGAATTAAAAATGTGGCCAGTGATTCGAGAAGAGTATCCAAATTGAAAAATCACATAGAATAGTTTTTTCTGAAATAGGAATTAATTCTTCATAAAAATTCAAGAGTTAAATGGCCTCATGAAGGAGATATAAATACTATGTATTTATAAGACTTCCTCAAATAAAAATGTAGACACTCGAACCCTAACCTGCTTCTAGAATACCGATATTATTCTAATGAATTATATGTAGATGGAAACATGGAATATTCTTTATTTTGGTTGCTATTCAATTCCCCAAACCCGAGCATGATGGGGGGTATCCATGTAGAAATTCCAATATTTTTTATTTGAGTCCATGTATTATTACTAATGAAGTGAATGATTTGATAAAATATATTCCAAATGAGGAATAAATTAGTGAGGTGGTTTGTTCCATCAATCCTAAGAGTTCTTCCATGATATATTTCTTCCCTTATTAGTTTTACAGGAACTCAAGGGACATTTTGTAGAGGAGTTTGATTAGTGCGGTGCAGGATGTTTTTCGTGGTGGTAATATCCCTCATGTGTAATGTGCTAATAAAAATTTTCTTTAACCAAAATTCAAAGATCCTATGTCTAAAAATCAGTTTCAATCTATTATTCCATGTAATGTTCCATATAATATCCTTTATGGTGTTCTTACCAAAATGTGTTCTCCCCTCCTTCCAGTTGGGTGGCTGAATAAAAAAATGGGTTTGTGAAAGGTAGATCAATTCATGGGGCTATTTCCTTGGAACATGAAGTGATATGTGTCATAAACATGAATACCTTTAGTTGTAATGTGGACATTAAACTTGATATGATAAAAAATTATGATATAGCCAAATGGATTTTAGTAATAGGGTCCTAGAATGAATCAGATATTCAACATTGATCTTCTATATTCTCTATCATTTATTTACATGTCCAGGGATATCCCATTCTGTTATGGGAAACTAGTATTTTTTCAAAGATAATTGAGGATTGAGGAAGGGATACCCCCTTACCCCTCCCTGTTTATCATTTCTCAATATTTCCCCAACTCATACCTTAACAATTGCTTTTCTTTGGGAAAGGTTTCCCCTTACCATAAAAAAATATGATTGGGGGTATGTCTCATATTATTATTTTTGGGTGAAACCATTCTATTTGTTAATGGTATTATAAGGTTTATTCAAGGTGTTAGTGCATATCTAGAGGTTTATTTCTCATAGAGTGTCCATGTTTTCAACTATGATAAAAGGAACTTCCTTTTTCCTAATAAATGTTCAGAGAGGAGGATGAGAGATTTTAATTCTCGCTTTTACATGCATAAAGGTTAATTACTTATAAAATTATTGGGTGACCCCGTGTACCATAACACCCATATCATAAAAACCTTTTACTTAGTCATTGATTAAATCTTGGGTCAGATTTCCAATTGAAAAAATACATTCTTTTCTATTAGAGGGAGAATAAATTTGATCAATTCCACTCTCTCGTCCATACCCATGCATATCATTTACTTCTAGAAGACCCATTAAAAAGTGATTTACAATATTGAAAAAACTATATTTTTTTTTCTTTGGGATGATTAATTGGATGTTAAGTGTCATTGGGATTCATTGTTCAATCATACCAAACCCATGAGGAAGGTCGTATTAATCTCAAGAGTATTTCTGAAACAATGAATTGTCATATGGAATAACATTACTAAGATGTAATAGAGTGGAAAAAATTATGGGGTAAACAAATGAAAATATATTATGGAAATGATGTGTTTTTTTATAGATTTAAATCCTCTAAAATATAGAAGATGATTCATCCATTTATCCCTGAACTTTAGCATCATTCTAGATAGATAACTAGAATGGGTGAAATTAAATACTAAAATACGACTGGTCAGGGACTCCTCCTACTTTCCCATAGTGCCCCACCCAGAGTATCACCTTTAGGGAGGCGAGAAATTACCCCACCTTAATTTGGGCTACATTGAATGATAATCTAATGAGAATCATTGATAGAGTTAATTTGACTAATGATATGGAATAATGTGTATTCTCTAGATCTGCGATAGGTATTTTTAAAATTAGATACATTAATATTACTAAAGATGTGTCTTATACTCATGACCCTTTGAACTATATTTTATGGTGCAAGGAGATACCTTTGAGGTACTTTTTCCTATTCTGGTGAGTCTGGAACAATGCCCTGCCAACATATGAAAGCATCTAGAAAAGAGGGATCAACCTTGCTTGTAAATGCTCCTGGTGTAGGTAAATGATTGTTGATTCCATGATCACCCTTTTCATAAAAAATGGTTGGTAAAAGGAGTTCTAGGGAAAATTTGGACAGTTTACTGGTGGATATAATCCAGTTTCTTCTACTGAGACATTCCTCAACCAATGTTCCCAAGGTATGAACAGTCTCGGACCTAAGCAGAAATACAAAAACCTAATATTCACTTCTGGGTTTTTGGTTCTATTGAGATTCGATAATGATATGTGATATCTTCCCTCACAAAGAACCATCAAAGTTATCGTTTTCAAGATCATTAACCTTGTATTCGAGTTATTCGGGTTATACAAAGGCTTCGTGGATGGTCTTTCTCTCATTGATAGGCGTACATCAAAACCCTTGCTTCACATCAGCACATCTGCTTAGGGAAAATAGATAAAATGGTATCATCCTATATAGGGGAACAAGTTAAACACATATGATCATGTTTTATTATATCTATGTGGGGAAGTGGATTGATCTGAGATCCCAAAGGATCCGTTGGGGTGACTTTCTCATCATTCTTCGGGAATGGTGAATCCCTTCAAGGGGAGGCCCATGCCATCCTCACATGCAAGATTTTATGAAATAAAAGGATCATTCCAATATGGTATACTGAGACTAATAAACTAACCATATATAATGCAAGCTTATTTAAAGTTATAATTCCATGGTCTACTGAATTCTTCATAAGAAGGTTCAAGAGGTTTATAAATAATCACATGACCATACTCCATACTTGGCATGAGGGAAATTTTGATTCCCAATTAGTTTCTTCTAGAGCATCCCATGTTGATCAGTTCTAATTATTCCCTTGTCGTGGATCCTTTCCCATTAATGGTACCAATGTTTTTGGGTTGATGACCTTGGGCTTCACTCTATCAGGCCAACTTAATTGTATCTTTGTAGGATCTTCATCCTATTTAATTTAATAAAATAAAAAGTCATTTGGTTGTGGTAGGGATGCAATCTTACCATGAACGAGAGATGAAAAAATGAAATGAATGATCATAAGAGATATATAATACCTACCACTCATTATAATGGAGATCCTTGAGGGTAGAAGAACCTTTTTAGAATATATCCTTGATAAATGAGTCTGAGACAATAATAAAGATTCCTATAATTCTAAATATAGTTCATTAATGGATATGGGGATGTGTTGGAACTAGGGAATATATGTACTTTTAATGACACATTCCGTAAATCTTATAAGTATTGGAATAGAATTTTGTGATTCTATGAAATGTAAAAAAACATGGGTGTGATTCAAATAATATGATATATATTCTAGAAATTAGGTATGTTAAGGCCTCATTAATTACTACCATAATATAAGCCATCAAATATTTCACTATGATAGAGGAATTTATTTACTCATAAGGATATATGGGTTCCTCAAATGAATGATCAAGGATAAATTGTACATTAAGCTAGTTAAAGTCTCTAAAAATATCTATCCACACATAGTGGAAATGCAGAAAAAATTTGGTGATGGGGACTCACGTAGAAGCTATGAAGTCAGAAGGGAATATCCAATGGATACATAGGAAACTAAAACCATTTATTTATTTCTCAGATCACCTCCGTTTATGTAATTATAAAAAATTCATTACTTTTATAGTGTTTTTAGATAAATCTTAATAGTGTTGAATTTTTCTTATAAAATTAAATATGAATTTTTATTAATTGAGGTTTCAGAATAACATATGGATTGTGCATCAGAGGGTGTGGTGAGAAGCAATTGGGTGGGTGTGAATTGGTATAAGTATTTACTGACTCATTAAAAATTCCAATATTATAGATAGTGATACCTTCTAATCATATATGTGAACCACTAGTCACCAGAAATGAACATGACTTAAGAAGGAAGTTGATTTGCATTATGTGATAATTAGTAGGTCAATTTGAACCCTTTTATTCCTCTAAAAAGCATTTGAGAGAAAAATGTGTACTTATTTGAATTTTCTTTCATATATTAAGTATAATAAACTAAAGATTGACCTGTGGTGGTTTATGAGTCATATTGTAGTACTAAATGGTCCTAGGTAGTGGTAAAAGCATTTGAAACCTCAATGCCAAAACTTTTTGGCAGGAACGGGGGTTGGAAAATGTGATGAATCTTGGGTTCAGGTTGAGGAGAAAACCCCATATAGGGATATCATGCTTCTATAATAATGGGAAATCAACACCACCCCCAATATGTGGTAGTTATGTCATCACTTCCCAACCATATTTTTTAACTTCATTAGCCTATAATGATATCTTATTTTTTTCATAGTGGTTTTCAGGGGGTAATATGATTTTTTTCATGTCGGAATGTCTGAAGTCACCCATAAATAACCTAGAGAATATTAAAGTGGATCAAGAACCTGAATTACCTTCTTCTCAAGATAAAAATATTAAGACAAGACAAGAACTTGTAGAATATTTTGATTTATAAGTGTCAGAAATTAATGATGACTATGTATTGATTCCCTGGGTGGAGCCGCCACTTGTAAAGGAAAATTAAACTAGGAGCTTAAGTATACCACAAGAACTTGATCCTAGAATATTAGTGGAAGTGAATGAAGATTAATGGTCATCTTGATTTTATACATAATTCCCTATGTATGAAAATGTGCCAAAATATGTTGATGACTGGTAGCCAAATTTGTTCAGATAGTTAGGTGATCTGGAGCTGGATACAAAAGAACATATAGATCCTCATCATCGGGACATCATTAGGTCAAAAAAGGATCTCCATATAAATGATGGTGAGATTAAGATATTATGGGGTTTAATACCATGCAATCAATTGTGTATCATTATATTTTTGTCTATCAGGAGTGTTTAGAGGCATGGGCTTCCAGATATACCAATTCTCCATTTGTGGTTCTTTGAGTAACATCTATTTAGGTAGCTGATAAAAGGATTATTGAGTGTGGTAACGAGTAAAACCAACTATGTTCACTACATAAGATATAAGAGGAGTTGGTTTCATACCTGAGGACTCCGTTAGTTATTACTGAAGTCATGTTTTCTCAGAACTTTTCATCATTGGTAGAGTGTGAGGCTTAGTAGAATTATTTCTAGATATAGGAAATTGATGTCTGCCCAAAAGAGGAGGGTAATATGGAATTGATGAATAAGATATAGAAATTTATTCAATACTATAGTCATTATTAGGAAAATTTTGAGTATAATATGGCATTGGAATGGAGGTTGGAAGATTTTTTGTTGATGGAAACACTCCATTCTATATATGAGACTACTATTTATTTACTGTAATAAAAAATAATTTATTGAAACACCTATTTTATAATTGATAGTATCTTTACGGAATTACTAAAAAATAAACTAAAACCCTTTATTCCCCCATGAGTCTGGCTCGGTGTGAGAAACAAAAGATAAATGAAAACATTTTATATTACCAGGTAATGTGTAATGTGAGAGAATGGGTTGGTGTTTTAATGTTACATCGATTTCTATGAGGTAACATTAGATGATGAAGGGATATGTTTGGTGTCATTATAATGGATTTATTATCCTTACCAATGTAAAAAATGCATATGGGTGTAACATTGTATCAACCCAACCTAGTTCACCACAACACATCACCCAAGATGGCATGGCATAAATCTTGATGTTCATTCTCGATCATCGTGGTCTAGAAACAAGAACCAAAGAATCAAAAATGGCCCTTGGAAATTGTTTCTCCCTCTAAAAACTGTTATGAACCATCCATGATTAGTATGTCCATTTCAACTACATAAAATGATCAATATATAAGAATATCTAAAATGATAAATTTCAAAAATACATACTAGTACATATTAGAGACATCTTCACATCACCATTTATAACAACTCTTACAAAAGATATAGACCTGATATCTATAGTCAAAATCTTAAAACCCAAAAGTACATATCAAGTCTAAGATGGGTAATACATAACATAACAAAAAAACTAAAAGCTAAAAAATAACCCCTCGTGAGTTAAACCCCCTGAGACCACATGTCCTCCAACATAACAACCACATATGGTGGTAATCAAGAAGATCCATTATAATTCATTTTTTCCATGACTTTACTTATGTCAGGTTAATATATATCTATATATAACCAAAGGAATATGTGTGTTGTGAGGCATAGTACCCAAAAAAACCACCATTAATCTATATAATTATTTTATCCGTGATACCCAATATAACCAATTTGAAACACATTTTCAAAACCAAGTTCATTTTTTAATAAAATACCGCTTATATTAATTTTTTATTTTGTATATCCTTTTAGATTTTCACAAAATGTTCCATTTTTTAAAACTTTGCTAAATAGGTCACAAATAAATGGACAAATACAGTTGCCATAATCATTCTCAACACACCAAAACAAGGGATAATAATTGTACATGTGAATGAACAATCATATAACCAAATAAGTGAAAATGGGAATAACATAAGACATCACTCTCAAATACGAAACTAACATTTTTCATGAAATCGAATAAATCTATCAGGAATAAGAAATACACAACATGGGATCTAATCATATGGTTCTAGTGTGACTTAGATTAAAACATGATTTTTTGGTTGGCAAAGTAGTTATAACAAGTGAGGGGCTCTCTTGATCATCCATAGGACAAAACATCCTATATCTCACTTGATAAATCGGTCCAGGTTTTGGAATCTCACTCTGTCTTAAACCTAAAGGCCCAGTCAAACCATTGTAAAATGTCATATTTCTCTATGTTATTCACCTATAATCACCGATGGTTCCCCCATGTGCTACTTAGTTCCAAACATATCAACATAGACAACAATCATTTATAAAATTAATCTAAAAATCCAATTTAATAAAACAGCATTCCCACTTAATATAAGTATCAACACCATGAAATAACAATTTGAAACCTAATTCAAATACCTATATTGTTGAATAAATGGTCTTTGATGCATTTTTAAATGAACTTATGATGCATTGAATCCAGATTCCTTTGAAATAAAATTAAACAATCAAAATTACAACACCAAAAATGCATCTCATCAATCATGGATAAAACATAAATAACAAACCTATTCAATAGAAAATTATAAATTTAAATAATTTTTAAAAATAATTATTCGTTATCCATGGAAATTCCATTAAATAAAGAAAACTAATTCAAAATTAATTCCTACCATTTCTCCTTAAATGAAATACACTATATTCAATCATAGGTCATCACACACAAAAACTACAAAGAAACAAAACAAATACCTCATTACGATCCCTATATATCTCCATTGGTAATGATAGAGTTTCAAGCATCCATAAAAATAGAATAACAATGTAGAAAATGCGGATTGGATGAAGATATCTAAATACAATATACGTACCTGAATCCAAAACACCAAGAAATATAGTGGAATCCAAAAACATTGAAGAGATAAATATATATGGTTGGGGGAATAATATGCATATGCTCAAGAGAATAAATAATTTCAATGGGAGTTAAAATTGTTTATGAAATTTTGGTTTTTTTAAAAAATTTAATTACCAGAAAACTCACACAGTTTGGACACATGGATAAGAAAATAATTCTCCAACCCTTTTAGAGCTACTATCTCGCAAAACCATAGCCACATGTTTCCTTCTAAAACTCACATGGTTAAAAAAATGTTCTAAATCATTTAAACTTAATCTTTCCCCCAAACATCCCTCTATCATGGGTAGCTACAAGGTTATAAGAATTTTACTCTAATCAGGTGTTAGGGTTTTTTTTCACCAATTTGTTTTCCAATCCATAACTCCTTTGAAATCCATGAATGAATAAATATGTAATTAAGAACTCTAATAGGGTATACCAGTAAACTAGTCAGTGTTACAAATATAACAACATGTGATTTTATCTCCAAGAATATCTTCATACATCCTCATAAGAAAATATGTGTGGCCCCTATTCCCTTGCTGAAATTTCCCATTCCCATATATCATGGTTATCACCACTATTCTTTCAACGAATAAGGACCCATGGGATAGATTTATCTTAAAGCACTATTTTTTGTTAATCCAATATATGAACAAGTATCTCCATAATGGTTACATATGGATTCACCTCAAAATTTCCCAGCTCATTCAGGTAAGATAGTCTTGAATGGTAAATTATCTAATAGGATTTATAAAAAACATTACTTAATGAGGTAAACTATAGTAAAAAATATATCTAATAGGATATATTTCTAATAAATTTCATTAATCAAATTGGGTTGATATGATGTGCCACAGACATACCCTACATTCCTGAACAATGGAGACCCACTCGAATATAATCCCAAATAAACATATGGTCCCTGACCTCAAACTCTAGCATGAGAAATGTCAATCAATGTATTATTTCAAGGGAATATGGGTTACAACATAACATTTCTAAGTCATTCTCCCGTTATCATTATATGCCTATATGGGACTCAATACAAATAAGTACTGGTCACCAATCTCATCCCAACATTATTGGGATCAGCATGGCCACCCACATAACACCTCATGTAGGGCTATTCTGATTGTTCCCTAGTAACAATTATTGAATGAAAATTCACCCAATAATATACTTAATTTCCTTGAACCCTCTAAAGTTAAGAAAACATGGTTGTAGAATATCCTAAATATTTTGGATAGTCGTCACAGATAGGCCTTCCATATAGGGGTGGTACATAATAATCATCCTCTTGTTATTTCCCAATGATTCCAAGAGTACATATCAAAATTGAGAAGTAACATGTGATTACCAATAAAACAATATCATTTAGGGAACCCCATAAATCATAACAACATATCAGATATACATTTTCCAAGATCCTATAGCTTTGTCCACTCCTTGGTGGGAAATTGATGGGATGAATTATTTCTGTGATTTAAAATCACTCATATAGAATATTTCCTACTAGGTTAAATATATATGAAGAATAAAAAATACATAGAGATTTTATTTAACTTCCATATTATAAAAGAAATAGTTTGTTACAAACTGGCCAGTCTCTGATGCTCAAACATTAGTCTCTTGAAGGTAAATAGCAAGAAAATAAATATTCCACTAATCCCCTCATGATGGGAAACTAATACCTACAACTAAAAGAGTAAATTTTTTTATATCCCCAAGGTGTAAACCATAACTATAATAATTCCCCTCAAGATTAATTTTTTTCTGAAGGAAAAAAACTACAATATGTTTCCTGAAGATGTGACAACCATCTACAGACCAAGGCCAATCACCAGAGGTTTCCCCAACATCTAATTCTTGGTCAATCTATGACCACTCAGGTTAAAATAACTTCTCACACCAAACTTAGTCAACAAGAGTGGTTTTGGAATAACAAATGGCTAAAAAATTTCTTTACAACATCCAACCACACTAAACTCTAATTATCAAAATATTCCCATTATGTCCCACAAATCCCCTAATTCTAAAATAGCATGGGTTGGATACTTTTTCTCAATGGATCAGTTAAAACATTCCCCTTCCAAAGAGTACTGGCTATATCGAATTTAATAGTCTTGATATATTATACCCAGTGACATTCCCTAATGTTCATGTTCCTGTAGGTGAATATATAATTCATGATATTATGATTTGAATAAAATATAATAAAATCCCTATAATCACAATGGCACTATTATTTCAACACGTACATCACAGATGCCGGCTTTAGGTTGTGGGTGGGATAATATTTTTCATGTGCGATAGTTTCCCAATCCATAAATCACCATAAGTTCATCATTTATCAAAATGAATCCCTATCCCATACCTAAAGAAACACAATAGACATATTAATATTTACCATGATTAATGATAATCAAAAATTCGTTTATACTCAAAAAATACCATAGAACCTCAAAATAAAGTTGTAACTTCTCACACTATTAAAAATTTTCCCCTTTCTGAGTCAGCTTTATAAAGGGGAAATATTGCATATAGATGTCTTGAAAAGAGAACCTACAAAACCATTCCACATCAAAAAATCATGTGATCTCAAACACATTGTTATTTCATTCCCAATACATTAGTGCTTGTGTATTCTCAAGATCCACTAAAACCCCTTTCCCTAAAAACACATTTCCAATGAAATTGTCCTCTACAATAAAAAAATATATTTAGTCAGTTGGAATATATGATTTAATCAGAAAACACAACCATAGTGTTGTCCAAAAAGTATTGGAAGATACTATTCCCCACGTTTATAAACAGTGAAATATAATTTATAAGTAAAAATAGAATAAATGAATAATCAATGTGTGTATACTAACTTTATAATGTTGTCTTTGGAAAATATTCTTCTTGAACTTTCAACTGGTGGTTCCCTGATCTCATGTGGACCTCAATACCCAAAAGAAATCCTCTGATCTGATAAAAAATAACTTTAATTCATGGTAATATGTATTTATTGTTTATAGTAACCATATTATGATTATCGTAATCTATAAATTTAAGAGAGTCCCATATATATTCAAAGTAAATATAATTGATGATGCCCCCTGTTAAATGATATGATGAATAAATCGATTACATTTAGGGTCATTCGTCTATGGTTTAAACTCTCCCTAATCAACAATAAAAATTTAGTACGATGGTAAAAATGCGGCTTATCCTTGGAAGTAGACCGATATAAACTCAAACTCTCACTAAGGTTTAACCCTATATAATCCTCTTGAATCACATCAATTTACCAGTCCATGACAATAGGAATACAACTAAATGGACTTTACACTGCAACATCAAATAAATACCTAGATATCTATCAAGAAATTATTCCAATTTATAAAACTAAAAACCATCTCCCCTTGATCATAGATACCACACAACCTATAAGTCAAGAGTGGTTCCCTAGATAGAAACATGACCTTGCAGTGATAGAATTCAATCACATATTTAATGTAATCAACAAATCCATAATAATGATGATATCTAAATTATATAGTTATAGAAAAAGGAAATCTAACATGACATGCACATAAGTGAATAAGACGTGAATCTTTGGGAAATTTTTACCTTTCTATATCCTCCTTCCTATTGGGGTAATTAAATTTATCAGAATGGGAATCATCTTATCTCACATTACCAAAACATCGAAAAATATAAATGATATAAATTAATGGTAACCAAATATTTTAAATAAAACTGAAAAAATAGATGAATATATAAACATCATACCTCAAATAGTTCTCAGACAAGACATATTATCCTTGGGTTCTGCAATTACTATAAAAAGGAATCATAATTCAGGTCCATCCTGGCCCTTCATTACCTGGTGAGAATTATTTTTAGACTATTATTTAGATCCTTCAACATTGTAATCATAGGAAACCAACTATTAACCCTTAGAAAATGAAGAAATGACTCCACTCCCCTATGAGATATTCTCACTAAAGCATTGAAGATGAGCTAGATAACCACACCAGTGCAACGTTCTCAGAGCCTCAAGGTAATAAAAATTGGAATATCCAAACTTACAACATAACTCAAAGGACACGAAAAATATTCCCTAAATATTCCACTGGAATAAATCCCAATGACTTCATAGAAACCATTCCACTACCCCAATAAGGATCATCATGCTTCTTCTTTGGTATAAATGAAGAACTCGAGCTACCTCCCACCAAAGAAACACTACTGAGATCTATCTTCTGGGACATGGTGGCATCTTCCATGGAAACCTTATCAACCACCCTATCATAGGTTTGTTAAGAAATAAGGATATGAATAGACCTAATCATATACTTCAAACCCATCTCAAAATTTTATTCCTAAAGGTAATCATTCATAAGAATCTTGAGAGACATATGAACCAACTCAAAAAAGGAAAAGAACACTCGAATACTAAATCGTATCTTTAATTAACCATCATGAACTAATGAGCCTTCACAACCCTTAATGTACCTATATATAACTTATAATTAAAAGAATTTTTAAATGTATCATATGTGATATCCTCATTCCTCTTCATTTTCACGATGTATATCCACTATTTTTTATATGGAACATCTAATATATATTAATGAATCCAATCTCATTGTTATTAAGGGTATTCAAAAACTGAAATATATGATCAATTTGTTCCAAAAACTCATTATGATATTTGGATCACTTATCATTATGGATGAACAATGTATTTTTTAAGTGAACTCCGAAGTGACATCCACCATCTCTGTCTGATCTCAACCACCCTCGTGGCCTAAGGATTGGATTATAAATATTATTGGGTCTACCAAATAAATATTAACTATAGGGTTCACCTATGAAACAAGTCTCAATATTTCCCTCCCTTTGTTCGAGATAAGTCCCTTCTACAATGTATTTTCTTTAAAACACCAGGCACATTTGGATTCAATAAACACGTGAATTCAAACATCATCAATTAAACAATAGATTACCCTTATAATAAACCTCATACAATAAGATTTAGTGTCATAAAAAAATTAAATAAATAAGGGTGAAAACGTTGAAAAAATAAATCATTTTTATATTTTGAATGGTATGGATCTGTGTTTAGGATGAATGTGCACCAACCATGAAAATTACACAAAAATATAATAGACATGGTCACCTAAGTTCAACATATTTTCTACTACCCAATAAACTAAATTTTTGACCTCCTATTATCCTCCCTATTTCACCTTGAAACTCAACACAACCCAAAATCTCACACTACAACACAAAATAAATAGGAAAATACATAAAATTTCGTATAAATGACAAATAAACAAGCTAAAAATTGAAGAAAAAAATCCTAGGAAACACATGGAAACTCGCGGTTTGACATGAATAATAGTCATCTAGGAACTCAAATAATCATACCTCATGAGAACTGGTGATCATAGATCTCACATTCCACAAACCCAAAATAAAAACATACAATAATACCATATTTTTAGTGAACAAGCTCTGGTAAATCAAACCTATCACCTAAGATAGAATGTCATAAGTCCTCAAACATATTCCTTATCAATGCGGGTCAATGACAAGAACTAGTGTTTCACTAGTAACCCTTTGTGAATGGGTTTTCCATGGAAAATTGGAATCAACCAACCCTAAATTAGACGGAAAAACCTACCAAAAAAATATATTAATATATAAAAACATATGGTTATAGTAATTTCAATAATGAGTAATAGAAATTATCATAAACAACATCATATCAATATATGTAACAAGTTATACATAATATATTGATATGATATACATTTTCAAAATATTATAATTTGAAAATAGGGGTCGATACCTAAATACATAATACATAATATCCCAACTAAAAAAAGATCAAAAATAACTATTCCTAATAAAACTCTCATGAGACCATGTCAACTCCAACATGACAACCCCAAAGGGAGTAATATAGACGATCCACCATAATATTTTGTTCCATTTATTTTACTTGTTTCCTAAAAAACAAAATATGTATACTCCCAAATTCATATACAAAGTGTGAGGTACAAATCCCCTTCGGATAAAACCATGAATCTATATATTTTGTTTAATGATGAAAACTAATAAACCTAATTGTAAAAATAGTTTGAAAACCAGGTTCAATTTTTAAAAATGGAAGAATGTAAACCTTATATATTTTTAAATCACTTAAATGTTTCATGTTTAAAAAAAAGTATTTAACCAGGATTAAATAACATAATAGTGTAACCAATCATAATCAGGCCAAACATGTCCATTTATTTTACTTGTTTCCTAAAAAACAAAATATGTATACTCCCAAATTCATATACAAAGTGTGAGGTACAAATCCCCTTCGGATAAAAACATGAATCTATATATTTTGTTTAATGATGAAAACTAATAAACCTAATTGTAAAAATAGTTTGAAAACCAGGTTCAATTTTTAAAAATGGAAGAATGTAAACCATATATATTTTTAAATCACTTAAATGTTTCATGTTTAAAAAAATTATTTAACCAGGATTAAATAACATAATAGTGTAACCAATCATAATCAGGCCAAACATGCCCAAAAATATATAAGAAATGGTTCAAGTGTAAGGACAAACATGTAATCAAATAATTAAAACTTGGTATAACATAAGATATCTCAATCAGAAAAGGTACTAACATAATTCAAAAAATCATATAAATCAACCAGGCACAATAACAATAAGGCATTGCCTCAAACCATAATATTCTAGTGTGACATAGAATAAAACAATGTTTTTTATCTAGCTAGAAATATATAACAAGTTGTAATCTCTCTTAGTCTTACCTAAGCCTAAACTTCCAAGATCTCATTTTTTTCTCTTTGTACAAATTTTTTAATCTCATTCAATCATCCTCCCAAAGGTTCACTTGGTCCCCTATGCAACATCCAAATTTCTTAATTCCTAATCCCACATGCACTGAATGTTCCCCATGTGCAATATGGTGCTAAAAGTATCAACATCAACAAGTGTGGATTATAAAAACCATTTCCAAAGACACTTTTAAAAACCATCTTTTTAATTACAATTCAAGAATATATACCATTAATTACCTATTTTAAAAACATTTCAAAAACCTAATTAAGAAATTAATTCCACTTTGAAAAATTTCCACTAGCACATGGATTTCATTGAATCAAACTAATTTTTAAAAAACCATTTTCATCTTTTAAATTTCAAGCCCCAAACACACATCACCTAAAAAATGGAAAAATTGTAAATCATTATCCTATTAAGAAGAAATTTAATAAACGAAAACCAATTTTGATAATGAATTATCCATTATCCTTGGTAAACAACATTAAATTTGGATACCTACCTCAAAATTAATTCTAACATTTCTCCTTCAATGATAACCACTAGATTCAAGGAGTAGGGGTCTGCACACAATTAAAAACAGTGAAACAAAGAAAAAATACTTTAAAAACTCTATATTCATCTATGATTCATTCTACGGTTTTTTAATTCCATATAATTAAACAAAAAGGGATAATATGTGGATAATGAGGAAATATTGAATAAATTGGATTACTTAAATCCAAAACAAAAATGAATAAAGAGAAATCCACTAAATAGAATAGGAGGGAATATCTAAGGCTTGGGAAGAAATTTTAATATCATGGGGGATGAAATGGGGCCTAGGGTAGTTGAACCCATCATGTGAATTTTTCTTCTTTCTAAAAATTTTAATAAACAGTACAACTTGCATGGTTTTGGATTAATGGTTACCCAAATCATGAATCAACCTTGCAGGGAGGAATATCTCCCAAAACCAAAGCAGTATTGTATCTATTGAAACTTTAATTATTTTAAAAACACTATTAAATCCATTTATATTGGATTTATCCTATAAATATCAATATTTTATGGTTATCCTCGTAGTTAGAAAAACTATGCATTAACTATGTGCCATGAGTTTTCCCCAAAAATTGATTTTTTTTACCTGTAATTATTAGAAACATCCAAAATAAATATATAGATAAATAAAAATTAAAATAATACACACCAATGACATGAAGGGTGTAACAAACACAATGTGAGATAAAAAAATTCATAATAATGGGAATTGAATGAAAAAGAAATTATGAATCTGACACAATGAACTGATAAATGAAAATGTTATATAGGTCAAGGATAACCATTGTCCAAGTCTGAAATGTGGTTTTCACTAAAATATCATCAAGGATAATCATTCTAATATTTTTTCCCTAGATAGGAGGTAGACCATAGAGAAATATTCGAACCCCATTGGGAATTATGTATAAAAATTCCTAGAGAGGTTAATCCTAGGATTTTACACTAGACAATAGGTAGCACATGGGGAACTATTCTATCATTATAAAGTAGCATATTTGTAATTTAAGGGGAAAATTGATCCAAATTAGGGAAGGAAAAGTTTTTGTATGTAATTAAGGGATGATGAGGAAGAGATTTTGTACTTAGTGGGTTATATTTTTATGCATTGATCATGTCATGTGGGTATAAATGGATGAAATAAAGATAATAGAATAAATATAAGTACCAACTGAGTATAAGACATAAAAATAGGATTTGATCAATATTAAAGGAAGGGACCAATTCAATCCATACGAATTCCAATCTAAGGTCATATAGATGGTAAAAGGAACCAATATTATCTATATAGAAATAACAGTAAGGAAACCGTAATGGTACTTTGAAATCCCACATTATAAAACACACAAACTCAAATTTCAAGTAGTTTAAGGCCATAATTTGGGAACCATGGTCCTCAATTTTTTGTCATGAAACAAAGACTTTGGGGTGTTCATTTTAAATTCAAGAAACAAGACAGGGTTTTGACCCCAATTTAATGTCATTGAACATAGAATATAAGTAATTCCTTTTATAGTAGTCAACGAATGACTAGGATAATTAATTTCTGGTCATACATCTAGGAGTAAGGATGATAAGGACAACATAGAAATTGGTGAAATGATGAGCCCAAGGTACCTTAATATCCAAAAGCTAAGTAAGGT
This sequence comes from Viscum album, assembly GCA_963277665.1. Taxonomy (NCBI): domain Eukaryota; kingdom Viridiplantae; phylum Streptophyta; class Magnoliopsida; order Santalales; family Viscaceae; genus Viscum; species Viscum album. Next base: position 1,915,193,699 of record OY728148.1, on the reverse strand, counting down.
CTATCTTAAGAGAATATTCATACAATTTATGATATTCATTCTTAGATAATTTTTTTGGAGATTAGGGTTAAATAATTTGGAAGATCACTCTATAGAAATAAATCATCTTGATGCTAGATGGTTAAATAGGGGACAAGATTGGGGAATTGAAACCCAATAATAGGTAGGGAAAACATATATTTTGGTATCATCCCGGTATATAAGATTTAGTCATTTTTTCATACTATGTGGGATAGGAATCCTTCTAAACACAACTCTTTAGGGTGGAATGGTAGGTGATCATCACCAATAGTGGGGTAAAATAGGAGACTCAATCCACTATAAAGGATGTATCCTCTAAATTGATGATAAAAGAATTATATAGTTCTAATAAACACAATGGATATGGAAAAATTTTATTTTACATCACATTAAAATAATAATGATCACATATATTAATGAAGTTTGATAAGGATCGAAGGGGGATATGTAGTTTTACATCAAACATTTTAGATTAATGAGGGATAAAAATTTTAATGGAATATAGCTATGAATATTTATGGTATTACAATTGGATTACATGAAATTATGATATAAGGGTTTCTAAACCATTTTTTTCAAAACATATCTATAATTATAATGAAATGATATACCACAACCTCTAAGAACATGTTCGTCATGCTTGATGTGGGAAACATTGGTAAATATAAAATTAATCATGTCACACAAGATTTTTTCATTGGTATTGATAGTATGATATTAGAATTGCTTATTTAAAACTAAGAAAACTAAATAATTTGGGGAAGATTATTGGGTATAATTCCACTAGATTGATTCAATCCATTGACATAAATGGATACATTAGTGGGAAACAACAAGGGTTCTAAAACATTACATGGAAAAATAAAGGTGGTAATGGGGTAAAGTATGGAATAAAAGGTTTAAATCATTAGGGTGAAATTAATATAATAAATCTATTATGATTGATCAATAAAAAAGGGCAGGTCCCACAATTTTACTATAAATTATGGGGGTAGACAATTTGATTTTTATTTAAAGTAACATCCATAGACTAGAATTTGAAATATTTCTACAGAGGGAGTTTTTTCTGAGACGTGTATATTGGATGGGCGTCTGTAGAATACTAGGGATTTTTTCCATAATTAATAGTTAGTCAATTTGGAATGGAATATTTATTGGGATTCGTACTTATTATGATGAAATTGTGTAGTTTAATGGAGGGAAATGATCAATAAATGATTGGACACTCTGAGGACTATATCATCATGTATTATATATATTGTTGGGACATACCAATGTAAGTGGAGTAGCATATTTTATAGTGTGATTTCTTGAAAAATAAACATGCAACCCCCATTAAAAGGGAATGATAAAGGGATATGATCATAACTCAAAGAAACCGGTTTAATCTCAAATGTTACATGGTTTAGGGTCATATAGCTCAAACAATGGGGTTATTCCTAGTTTAATTTCTTAGATCGTGGATGACAATAGTGATGGAGTTTAAGGTCGTATATATTTAAGAAACAATAAATATTTAGGTAGTCATTTTATATGAAGGGAGGGTAAACATGATTTTAATTTGGAATAAAAAATTAATATAGACAACCATAAAATGGTATAAACATAATTACAAGTCATGATTTTTTGACTGGGTGAGGTACCTTTTAGGTTTATGTGTCCATAAACATGACCATACAGTTGAAATTTAGATGATGAGGAAAAGGTGTTATCTTTAATTATTTCATACAACAATGACTAAATAGGGGATTAAGGTGGTCTATATCGTGATAGAGAAATATGTGTCGACAATGTGACTTTTGAATTTAATTCTAGTTCAAACTTCTATAGAGATGAGTGCACAAAGTTTTAGGTCATGATGATTGGGCCCGGGTTCCTAGTTTATAGCCATTGTATTTATACTATTACTTTAGAGATTATCATCCTATCGACATCATGGGAGAAAGGTAATATAGTATGGGAACCAAAATGAAAAATGTTATGGGACTTTTGTGAATTTTCATCTTGTCCCATGATTAGGGATCTTATAATCTCTATAGATATAATGAAATGGGAATTAGTCCATGTGCAGTTCTTGAGTATGAAAACTATGAACATGTATAACTTGTTTGCAAGATTAATTTTGAAAAGAATTATTTTCCTAGGCCTCAGTGAGTAATGTGGAATTCGACATATGTCAAAGAAGAATCCCATGTTCCATGATGGAATTTGTTTGACATTTTTTGGGCCTTCTAGAATATATTCATAAACCACTATGTATTATGTGTGATGTGAATAACGCTACATGTTGATATTGGGGGTAATGATGCCTCCTCATAGAACTAACCCATCACCAAAGTGGGGGAAAGATATGTATGGGTGACTTCATGAAATATGAGATAATAAAGAAGTTTAAATATTGATAAATGTCTCATAACCTAGGTCAAAAGAGGAATGGATATAATGTTATTATCTTAGACTAGAGAGGAGTTCTGAGTGTCACTTTTTTTAAAAATAAGTGGGTTCTGGTCAAAAGACCAGAACATAGAGCTTTATTCAAATAGAAAGAGGCATAAACAAGTCACAATAGATGGAAAGAGGGCAGTTCTCTAGAGTCCTTAATAAAAGAAAGAATCAACTCTGGCGGGAGTTCATTCTTCCAAGTGATCTCATGAGAGAATCCCATGATGGCAAGCCCACCAACGATCATATTAGCCTCCCGATAGGTATGAGTGGCAATAAAGTTGAGGTCGTTGAGTGCAGCGAGGCAGTCCATCCATCTGGGGGTGAGAGACCATGAAAGATGGACATCACCCTTCCAAATGGCTTACACAATAGTAGTGGAGTCGCTCTTGATCCAGATATTCTTCCAATTGAAAAGCTTTGAATAGGAGACAACATGAATGGTAGCAAGCATTTCTGCCTCCAGTGCAGAAGCATTTCTGCGGCATCCAAAGAAACATCTGAGGATCCGGTCCTGATGGTCTCTAAAAATTCCTCTGCATCCATCAAGTCTAGGATTGCCCTTTGAAGCTCTGTCCACATTTAACTTAATCCATCCAGGAAGAGGTGCTTGCCAGAAAACTTCAATAGTGTAGCGTGGCTTCGGGAAGATACCTTTGACACCAATTCGGCGAAGGTTTTCAAAATCTATGACAGAATTGTCACAACATTCTTTTTGGATTGTATCCGCTACCTTTATAGCCAACAGAATCCTCATTTTATATTAATTAATATTAAAAGTGTTATTGTTGAAAAAAGAATCATTTCTACCATACCATAGTATATGCAGAAGCTCTACAACATCAGTAAGAAAGAGATTCTTGATTTGGGGAGATCTTGGGAATTCCAACGTTCTTTTCAATTGAGAGAAAATAAATGTATCTAAAAGCCATATGCATCCAAAAAGGACAAAGTTGTAATTCCAATGGGCCATAGTAGTATCACAAGATAAAAAAAGATGATTGATGTCCTCGCGATGCTGATTTCATAATCTACATTTAGAGGAAAGATTAAAGCCATAAGATTGAAGGCAAACATAATTTGGAATTTTTTGATGCACAATATGCCACATAAGAGTAAGACAAGAAGGCTTGATCTGGGCCTTATTGAAATTGGACACCCAATTAAAATTTTCATCCTCATTAGGGAAATGATAGCGATAAAAAATTTTAGAGTCTAACAGGCCATTATGAGCAGGTTCCAAAACAAGGAGATCCTCATTGGAAGTGAAATCATAATTATCCAAAATCCCCTTGATAGGATTCAGATGTTGAGAATCAGGGGAATTGATCATCTCCCTAATAGAGCAGTTCAGGGGATTAGGGGAAAAGGTATTAGGCATATCAAAAATGAGAGGGTAGCCAGTCCAGTTATCAAACTAGAATTTTAAAGAAGAATTCTTACTAACAAGCCATCTTGAATTTTCCAAGATAGAGTTAAAAGAAGCTTTGATCGATGGCCAGATAGAAGAAGTCATGTAATTAGAAGAACCAGTCTTAAGCTTATCAAGGAATCAGTTTTTTAGAAATCTCATGGAATGGTAGTTATTATGAATGAGGGACCATGTGAGTTTGTCCTGAAGGGACTCATTAAAGATTTTAAGATTCTTAATACATTTCCTCCATTTTCAATAGGTTTACAGCAAGTGCCCCAAGAGACCATTACAAATTTCCTTTCCAGAGTGCTTCCACTCCAGATGAAATTTCTTATAGCTGTATTTAATCTTTTTATTAGACCCAAAGGCCATTTGTAGACCATCATGGAGTAGACTATCTTAGAGACAACAATGGATTTAACAAGGGAAATTCTTCCAGCCATTGAAAGTGATTTACCTTTCCAGGAAGAAAATTGCTTTTGAATTTGATCAACGATGCTAAGAAAAAAACAAGCGTTGGGTCGACCCTAGAAAAGGGGGACACCAAGATAAGTAAAAGGGAGGGATCCTTCATTAACCCCTAAGACATTGGTGATATGTGTTTTACTATTAGAGGGGAAGTTTTTACCGAAGTAGATGAATGATTTTTTCCAGTTAATGCATTGGCCTAAAACCTCCTCGTCGTGAGAAATGATGGATTTAAGGTTATTAACATTTCTTTTGTCTCCCTGAAGGAAAGAAAATAATATCATCGGCATAGATTAGGTGACAGGGAGCATGAAGATTTCTAGAATCAATGATTGGTTTGATTCTCCCTCCCTCAACATTGAGGGAGAGCAGTCTACTAAGATAGTCTTCAGCGATAGAAAAAATGATAGCAGAGAGCAGGTATCCTTGTCTAACACCCTTGGAGAATTTGAAATATCCCCTAGGTGATAAATTAATAAGAATAGAGATATTGGCTGAGTTGAAGATGATTTTAATTTTATTGATAAAGGAATCATTGAAGCCAAAACTGGAGATGACCTTAAAAATGAAGGTGCAGTCAATCGTATCGAAGGCCTTAGTGATGTCCTGCATAAGAGCAATATTCCCACCTCTAGTATTTTTTTTCAATAGATTAGTGGATTCTGAGGCGAGGCAAATACAATCTTGTATAGATCTGCCATTAATGAAGCCAAACTGGTTCCAGGAGACAATTTGGTTGCTAATATTAGAAATCCTATTAGCAAGGATCTTTGTAATAATTTTAAAGAGAGAATTTAAGAGGCCAATGGGACAGAAGAGGTGAATTTCATCAGCATTATCAACTTTAGGAATTAACATGAGGAATTGAGATTTGAGAGCATGGGGGAGAACACCTTTTTCAAAGAAAGATTTAACTAAATTACAGACATCATTTTAAAGGACATCCCAATGTTTTTGATAGAAACCATTGTTGAAACCATTGGGACCCGAGGCACTATCTGGATTTAGACCAAAGACAGTATCCTTAATCACAGAATCAAGGGGGATGCAATTGAGGAGACAGTTATCCTCAGAAGTAACCATGAATGGAATAATGTTTGGTAGGATATCGTTGTTGATGTAAGGACCATTGAAAATGTCAGTGAAGTAGGAAACAACTTGATTAGAAATCTGTTCCTCAAAATCAATGAGATTACCCTCAACTCTTAAGAAATAGAGAGGCTTACAAGCTTTCATAACCCATTTAATAGAGTTGTAAAATTTTGTGTTTCTATTCCCATCATTGAGAAATTTAGTTTTGAAAATTTTATTCTTTAAGTTATCTTTAATGTTTAGAAGAGAGATCAATTTAGAACACTACAGTTTAACATCAAGCATTATGGAATGTATTAATCCAATTTGACAACAAATGATGAGGATGATATTTGATGTAGTTTAAGGTCATTCAATTGTGACCCAATTTCCTTATAGTTCATGGGTTTATAGATGGGACCCATTCCAATTAGTTAAGATTCATATAGAATTGTCTCCATTTTGATTAGTTTGAAATCATGTGGAATGGACTATGGTATGAAATATAAGGTATTATATATAGGTCCATATGTCATGCAATTTTAGTTTATTTAAAAAATTATAAAAATAAAAAATGATGTAACATTGAATTCTTCTTCAGGAACCACTCATTGGTTGGGGTTTTGATGCACATCCCACCCATAATATTTAATTAATATACTCTATTAGATTATAACTTTCACATAGTGAAAGAGAACTCACATTTGGAATTAAAATTTTGAGTTTTTCTTCAAGATAGAATTTGAATTCACAATATTGGAACCGTGTTTTGTTGGAAAAATGATCTAAGATAGATTTTCATGTTGAATTCTCAAGACACTCAATTCAGGTAGACCTTTATGTTATGTAACACATGGAGTCTATTTTTATCATTGTAATCTGACATGTATATATATACTTGTGACCTTTTATTATAAATCAAATGATCCTATATTTATATTTGGATCCATTATAGTCAAACCTTTAATGGTATGACTACTTTTGTTTTCTACAAACTAGGTAGTATGGGGTCTATTGGATTTAATTCAATGTCATCATCTTATATTTCCCCAAGGAATTAGAGATATTATTGTAAAAAATCTTCTTATTTTGATCCAGCATTTTTTTTAAAATAAAATATATTACTTTATTAATCGAATTTATTTGCACATTTTTCAAATCATGTTAATAAGAATTACTATTGGAAACAATGTTATACATGGAATAAACTTTCCAAATTTTAAAGTCTTGTAAATTATTGTTGTTTTCGATGATAATGGTGTGAGGGGTCCCAAATGAAAAGATAATGTGGGATTACACAAACAAGATCACGGACCAGTTCTTGACCTCATTGATGGGAATGGATTAAAATTCATTTGATATTACTTCAATGGATGTAATAATTAACATAAACTAACATATTCTTGTCAGTGGTTAAGTACCCATGAAGTCGATTCTCCGCACTATAAAGGACCAAGAATACATGAAAGTGTGGAAAATATATACTAGATGATGAAAATGATAGAATAATTATTGTGTTTTCCAAACACATCAAATTTACATCTATTTAATGATGATGTTGTAGTCTATGGTAGACCCTAGGTAATCTATCCATAAGTGTTGATAGGTTTTGAGTGCGAATTTTTAATAAGAAGAACATAATAGGGGTGATTTTGTAAAATATATTATTATAGTAACTTCACGTATTGATTTGTAAAGTTGAAAGATAAAGTGGATTTTAAATGATTTGTGATAAATATGTGATCATTTCATAGTTACTATAGCACTTGAAGAGTTCCTCATTCTTAATTGATTATTATGTTTTATTGTAACCCTTTGGTTAAGGGTTAACCAAGATCTTGGTTCCCCTCTTTACACTTATGTTGATTCACAAAGAACCACCCCTTAACACATCAATCATGTTGTCAATGATTCGACCACAATAATATAGTGTGGTCAACCAAAGAATACTAAAATATCATGTATGTGTGAGATAAAGGGGATTCTCGTGTTGTCCAATCAGAACAACCCAGCATTCCCACTTGAATCTCAACCCAATCGGTATTTAAATGAGAATTGTTTCATTTAATTAAACCATATCAATGCATTCAGAGAAGAAGCATATAAATATAAAACATAATTGAAATAATTCACACACAAATTACATAAAACTAGTTGAATATAAGGTTTCGGAACTCCATATTCAAGTGTGTATCTCCCTCACAATGATCACCCACCATTTAGCTCGATGTTGGGAGAAGGATGAAGCTCGGGTTGACCTCCATCTTTATTATTGACCCCCATATGAGGATAGGGGGCTCCAGAGCTTCAGGGATAAAGATGAGACTCCTCAAGGACTCCAAAATGGTAGATCTTCACTTATGGTGTGAACTTACAAATGGGGAACTAATGGTTCTATTTTATAGGAAAATTGGAAGGTGGTATTGAGCACACATATTTCTTAAAACCGCTTGTCACATTGGTTTATACCTTCATAAAGCCTTATCTCGCTTTGGAGAAAATAAAAAATTTGTATCCTCACCTCTTTAATTTCTCCACCGAATGTTTGGCACCATTTGGACTCTTATATCTCCAGATATGGACAGATCACAACACACCACATTTGACATCATGCTGATTTGGTGTGCGAGACATATCAGGTCGGTTGGGACACCAGATGGACGAATGAGTCCCAGGATTCTTCAGATGAAATGTATTGCAATGATATTTGTACTAGCCAATAAAATTTCAACCTAGTTGAATGCATGGTTCAGTAACAGTGTGTGGATGAGTCCACTCATGTCCATAGATCCTACACATTTTGGCCCATTTTTCCTGGACATCATAATGGGACCTCCAAATCACCCCCCCTACAATGGAATCATTAAAAAAAGTAAGATTTCTATTTTTGATAGTTATAAACACAAAGTAAATGATTCAAATATTGAATGAAATTTTTTATTATCATTATACTTTTCAATATAAAACAAGTTTATCATAGTTGTGTAAGTTTGAAAATGAATTAATGAATTGTGGTGTGATCACACCCCCAAACCTAAATATATTCACTCCTTGAAAGATTAATAATTCCAAAGAATATGCATGTAGATATTTCAAACATCATAATGATATAAAAACCAATGAAAAATTAATTCTTGATAGGAATGTGATCAAATTAAAAATCACACTAAGGAGTTATTCTCAGTGATCATGGATAAAGATATATCAAAAATTTTATCCAAATGAAATTACAAGAGATGCATGATACTAATAAAATGAAATTACTCAAAAGTTAAGCATGTAACTAATTCTCTATGTCTGTGTGTGAAAATAATTTCCTGATATTCATTCAACTTTCTATCATGTAAATATAAGTTATTTTAATTATTATAAACTTACAAGATCTATTCCACTGAACTTCCCCACATACTTTGAAATCAAATTTCAAGACCCACTCACTTAAGAATTACTAGAAGTCATATTATAAACACTTGACCAAGATATCCCCATATGTTTTACATTTCATCACTACCCACATTTATTAATTTTTTCAAAAGTTTCACTTTAATGAAATCTCACACTCTTCTCAAAACCCTTTTTTGATCTCCTAATGATAGTAATTGTATTAGTTATAACAAGATAGAAATTTAAGGGAGGTTGGTTTTGGACCATCCCAATATAAAACACTTCTTTTCTAATTTTTTAGGGTGTGCAATAGTCAGATAACAGGTATACATGCATAGTTCAATCCGGTATTGTAATTAAATAGATCAGATCATGAAATAACGTGTGGAAAAATGATTTTGTAAATTAAATATAAATCAACCTAAATTATTTTTACCTACCATTATGTAATAAATTTTCATATTTAATTGTTGGGTGAAAAAATATGTGGACGGATTAAGTGACATTATTTTCCCTTAAACTATACATAAAAAAGGTAACCATTCTTCTAAAGGGTTTAAAAATTATACAACCATTTATATCATCGACAATGAACTAAATTTCAGAATAAAGTCACATCACATTATTGAATTCTAGTGTAATGAAAATTTGAACAGATTTTTCTTTAATGTTCAAAGAATATAAAAGGCAAAAATTCCACATGAATTTTAAATAAATTACATAGTTATATGGGAATCATTTTCCATGATAAAGTGGGAATAAGAAATTAATATTTCTACACAAAAGTGTGGGGGAGGAAGGGGGAAAGTAACCATACAATTAAGAAAGCTAAAAATAGAAATAAAAAAGAATGATGATGAAAATTCCTAACTAACCCATGAATGTACCCATCCCCCCTACACCTAAAGTGTTCATTTTCATAACTGTAAGAAAATAGAATTTGGAATGGAACGATAAAACCTGGAGAGTTTCATTCTTAGATTGCTTCTTGAACTTGTAGTTCCACTATCAGGGACTCCGAAATGGATTACTAGAAGTGCCTCAGCCGCTGCCCATTGACAGTGAAGGTTTGCTTGGTTTCTTCATTTTCAACCTATAATACACCAAATAGAGAGATTCTAGTAACCGTGTATAGTCCGAACTAGTGGTAATGAAGCTTACCTAGATGCAACATTATCCTTTCATTGAAGAGTAGGACCTTCTTTCTAATGCGGAATAAGCGATGAAGGATGAGATGGTCCTAGACATCCTTGGTATGCTCCTTATAAATCATAGAGTTCTCATATGAATCACTTCTCATTTCCTCTCTCTCCAGTATCTGCAACATACTTTGTGAACCTGCACCAGAAAGATTATAATTGCATTGTTTGATACCCCATTAGGCCTAGTACTCAATCGTAACATGGAGGTGACAACTCTTTCCAAACACCAGCTGAGATGGTGACATGTCAATGGGAGTATTAAAGCCAGTAGAGTAAGCCCATAATGAATCATCGAGTCTAAGACTCAAATATTTCTTATTGGGATGAACCTTTTTTTTCAAGAATTTGTTTTATCTTTATATTTGACACCTGGGATTGACCATTGGTCTATGGGTGATTTGTAGTAGACACTCGATGACCAACCCCATACTGATGCAAAAGTGATTGCATTGTTCGATTATAGAAATGAGAACCCGATTCACTGATGATGAACCTAGGTAAGCCAAACCTATAGATAATTTGGGTTCATAGAAATTCTAAAACATCTTAGAATCATCAGTCATTGTAGATCGTGCCTCTACACATTTTGACACACTATCAACAACAAGAAGAATGTACAAGTTGCCGAAGGAATTGGGAAATGTCCTCATAATGTCAATACCCCAAACATAAAAAATGTCATGAAAGTGCAACGATTTTTGTGGAATTTCATTTCGTTTAGATAAATTCCCTATTCTTTGACAATGAGGACAAGATTTTCAAAATTAACAGGCATCCCAAAAAATTATTAGCCAAAAGATACCAGAATCAAGGACCTTTCGAGTAGTCTATCGGGGACCAATGTGGCCTCCATAAGCAAGAGTGTGGCAGAACCTAAAGATGGATTGAAACATGTTATCATGAACACAACGCCTCAGGACATTATCACTACAAGTTTACCAATGGTATGGTTCATCCCAAATGTACCAACAAGACTCATGTTTTAGACAGTCAACCTTGTTTTTGTTGAAATAGTAGGAATTAAAGATGCTACTAAATAATTTACAATTTCAACATACCAAGGAATAACATCTTGCACTCAGTATAGTTTCTCATCAAGAAACATGTCATTTATGGGAATATAGTGGGATGAGTTAATATATGGGGATGGGTGAATCCTACTAATATGGTCATCCACCACATTCTCTGGTCATTTTTTATCTGTAATTTCTAAATTGAATTCCTGATAGAGGAGCATCCAGAAAATGAGGCATGGTTTGGCTTTTGGTTTCTTAAGGAGATGTCAGAGGGAAATATGGTCTGAGAACATAATGACTTTATATAGTAAAAGATATGATCTAAATATACCCATGTAAAACACAATAGAATGAAATTATTATTTAGTTGTGGTGTAGCTTTCTTGGGCATGGTCCAAAGTACTTGAGGCATAAAAAATGACATGTGGATCTCGATCGACCCTTTGTGACAAGACTTCCCCAACTACACAGTTAGATGTGTCACACATGGCCTCTAATGTTAAATCACATTGAGGTGTTTGGATTACCGGGGGTGACATGAGACTCCATTTTAACTTATTAAAATCTTTCTAAAATTCTTTATCAAAAACAAATTCATTCTCTTTTAAGAGTAGCTGAAAGTGGGGGAGTAAAATTTTACTAATGTCATGAATGAAGTGATGGTAAAATCCAACATGACCTAGGAAATACCGCACATCCCACACATTTTTGGGTAATAGTATAGAAGAAATGACATGCACTTTTGATTAATTTAATTAGATAACATCCCCAGAAATGACATGTCCCAAAACTATACCTTGTCACACCATGAAATGACATTTCTCATAATTTAATAAAATATTCCTTTCAATAGAGAAAAGTAGGACTAAAAAATACTACTAAAACATTCATCATAATAATATCCATAAATAGTGAAATCATCAATGAAAACATCCATGAAATTCTCTAGCTAATCTGAAAAAATACTAACCAAGGATCACTGGAAATAATCCTAAGCATTACACAGACCAAATGGAAACCTCTTTTATACAAATGTGCCAAAGGGTCAAGTGAAGGTTGTCTTTTCCTAATGCTCGGGGGAAACATGGATCTAAATGTATCTAGAAGACCCATCAAGGAAATTGTAGTGGGACATACCTACTAGCCTCTGTAGAATTTGGTCAATAAATGGCAAAGGGAAATTGTCCTTCCTAGTGTGTTGGTTTAGTCAGGGATAGTCTATGTAGACATGCCAACTATTCTACACACAAGTTGGAACCAATTCATTATTTTCATTTTTTATTAATTTAAGGCCAATTTGTTTAATAACTACATGAATGGGACTGACCCACTGGCTGTCAGATATTGGGTAAATTATTCTGGTAGCCAATAATTCTGTTACCTCCTTTTTCACAATATCTAAGACGTTTGGGTTCAGTCGAAGTCATTCCAAACTCAATGGTTTAGCCTCATGATTTAATAAAATATGATGTGTGCAAATTGATGGGCTAATACTAGTAATGTCAAAAATTATCCATCCTAAATCTTGATTATACTCCCTCAAAAGTTGAAGCTATCACAATTCATGCTCAGGAGGGAGTGAACTAGAAATGACAATGGAAAACTTGTTTTTATTCTCATGATATGAATATTTTCAATCATAAAGAAGTTGTTTAAGCTCCAATTCGGATGGATTTTGGATTTTTGGGAGTTTTTGTGAAAGTGATAGGTCACTGATCTCATCTAACCACTCAATGGTATCATCCTCGATAGAGGAATGATCTTTTAATAAATTTAGAAGTATCATTTATGGTTAAGTGATATTCAGTGTTCAGGAAATAAGAAGTCAAAAAACATGCACTACATTTCTCTAGACCAATATAACAATCAATGCATTAATCATTTCATATAATTTCTACCAATGAAGAATACTTAGAAATGGGGTCTGGGATTAGAAATGATTTTTTTAGGTGTAGTAAGTATATTAATTGAATTAATAGAGATAGGGAGGAATTTTCTTCTGAGGGGTGCTTTATGGCATTAATGATGTTGAAGTGGAAAATGTCACCACCAAACTCCATAGATAATATACCATTATGGAAATTAATTATGGTTTTTGTGGTTATCATGAAGAAACTCCCCAATATAATTGGGGCATGTGCATTCATCCAATCATCTTCCATTTTAAGCACATAAAAATCTGCAAGAAAAAATAAATTTTTTACCCTCAAAAGAACATCCTCTAACACCCCAAAGGGGAGTGAGGGTCTCCGGTTGTCTAGGTCAACAACAATTACAGTGGGATTTAGTTCCCTAACTCCCTATATAGAGTATATGGAGTGAGGCATCACATTTATAGAAGCACCTAAATCAAGTATAGAATTGGAAAATGAATACTCCCCTTTGGTGTAAGGAATCAATAATGTCCAAGGATCTCTATACATGGTGTGAAGAGAAGGATCTATTAATGCAGATACATTTCTCCCCAATCTCACCTTTTCATCTCCATTTAGTCACCTTTTGTGCATACACATATCTTTTTGAAACGTGGCATATCGTGGAATTTTCTTCACAGCATCAATCAAGGGGATGTTTACCTACAATTTCTTAAAAGTCTCCAAAATTTTCTAATCATGTTCAGTTTTCATTCATTTTCTTGGTTGGGTGGCCCTTTGGGGAAAAAGAATAAGAATGGGTTGGCTAGGATACTCCTCAATTGACACACTCTTTCCTTTGGAAGGGATTCTCATAGGACTAGGTTTTTCAATATTTGGACTAATTTCAACATTTGGGAAAGTGTTTTCCTCCAGAGGGGATGACTCTAGTGGAGGGGTTATTTGGATTTTATGTTTTTTCCACTTTTAAGGATGATTTCATCAGCATTATATTTATCTCTAGGGTTAAATGAGGGTCGATATGGTAGTTTACCCGAACCGGGACTTTAAATCTCACCCATTAAGTTAGCTAGTTTTCCATGTTCGGTTTTGAGGTCTTATAGGGCTGCCTGAGTGGTTTTTTGGAATTGGAGATTATTTGTAACCATTTTCTTCATCATATCTTCTAGACAAGGCTCCGGTTTTGCAGGGTCTTGTTGGAAAGCGCTTTGGGGTGGTTGGGAATTTCTGGGTAGTGGTGGTGGATGACTACTCTGATCCTATAGGTTCCATTTTTGTTGTGGTTGGTTTGAATACCACCCTTTACTATAGGATTTGATTTCATTCCACCCATAGTTGGATGGATAGTAAGGTTCCTTTATAAAGGGTTGGTTATAAGGGCAGCCTAGAAATATTACCTCACAAATCTCAGATGTATCTCTCAATTGTGTACATTTTTCAGATTAGTGGGTATCAGAAGAGCATATTTCATAATGGATGGGTGGAGGAGATTGATATTTCCCTTTAGATAGAGTGATTTTTCATAAAAGGGTACCTACCACTTCCAAAATGGTATCCACCTTTTTCTCAAATTCAGTACCTTGCACCTGATGGACACCTTGAATGTGTACAATGGACCTTGTAACAAATTTTAAGTTGTTTAAATACATGTTCTCAATGAGATTTATTACAGCGTTTGGTGTTTTATATACTAGTGAACCACCTATAGAAGCATCAATCATGTAACGATCTATTAGAATTAAACCCTCATAAAAATATTATATTAATAGTTGATCACTTATTTGGTGGTGTAAGGAACATAAACATAACCATTTAAAGTGTTCCCAATATTCATGTAGTGTCTTCCCTTGTGATTTCCTTATACCATTGATTTATTTCTATGTAGTTGTATTTCGAGAGGATGTGAAATATTTTTCAAGAAAAAGGAATTTCATGTCTGCCCATCCTTTAATTGGTGAATTAACATAGTAAATATAGTCTCTTGTACTCTATTCTAAGAAAAATGGTAATATTCTAAGGTTTACTTGTTCTTCATCCACATTACCATGTTTTAAAGAGGAACACATTGTATGAAATTCACATAAGTTCTTATATGGATCTTCTCCATAAAGTCCATTAAATCTTTGCAATATGTGAATTAGACCATATTTCAGTTCAAAATTGGGTGCCTCTCCTTGTATTTGAATATATGTTGGTTGGATATAAACATTAGGAGAGCTTAGATATTTTAGTGTTTGATTATTTTCAGCCATTTTATACTATTTAGTTTCTAGTTCTAATTTTTTCAAGAATAAGATGGGTTTAGAAAAGTCTCATGTTGTGGTGTGTCCTCCTTCAAAGAGTTTTCTTGTGCGTCTCGGGGCCGCTGAAGTAATATCCTCTCCAGTTTGGGTTCGAAATGTGGTAAATCACCCAGATTAGAATTATTCATGCACCAAATATATATAAGAAAGAAATTATAACACGAACATATAGGTAATGGTATGATATAAATCAAATAAATATTCCCAAAATTTACAAAAATCTTATAAAAACATTCACTAAAAACCAAAGCGCTCACCAGAAAAAGGTGCCACAATTTGATTACATTGTCATGACATATCAAATTGATAGTTATTTAAAGAATATTTTTTTAGTTTAGGGAAGACCCTACGTCATCTCTCAAGGAGCTTTGATAGATTTTTAGTGTGAACTTTTAGTAATAAGAACAAAAGTGGGGGTGAGTTTGAAAACAATTTTATGCAAATAACGTAACGTAAAGAGTTGTCTTGTTGAAAGACAAAGTAGACTTTGAAAAATATGAGATAAATAAGTTATAATTTCTTAGTTACAATATAACATGAAAAGTTCTTAATTCTTAATTGATTATTATGTTTTTGTGTAATAAATTGTTCGAAGTTTAACCATGATCTTGGTTATCCTCTTTCTTATTAAAATGAAACACAAAGAACCGCCACTTGAAAAAACAAATCATGTTGTCTAGGTTTATACAACAAGAATATAATTAGGTCTATAAAATAATACTGAAATTGCAAGTATGTGTGAGAGAAAGAGGATGCTTGTGTTGTCCAATTAGAACAATCCATGATTCACACTTCAATCTCAACCTAATCTGTATTGAAATGAAATTTTTTTCACTTAATTAAATCAAATAAATGAATTTAGAGAAGAAGAATATAAATATTAGACAAAAGTGAAATAACTCCCACACAAATTACGTAAAATATTAGAATAAAAGGTTTCATAAATCCCTCTTCAAGTGTGTTTATCCCTCGCAATGATCACCCACCATTTATCTTGACATCGGGAGGTGGAGGAGGTACAGCTGGAACTCCTTCTTCATTATTGATCTCCCTATGATGATAGGGGCCTCTAGAACTTCAAGGATGAGGTGGAGAATCTTCCAGGACTCCAAAATTGTAGACCTTCACATCAAGATCCTTCTTACATATGGTAATCCCAAGGTTTCATTTTATAGGATAATGGGAAGTTTGTTTTGAGAAGACATATTTATTAAAAACACGTGTCATGTGGGTTTCAACCTCCAGAAAGCCTCATCTCGCTTTCGAGAAAATAAAAATGTTCTATACCCACATCTTAACTTTCTACACCGAATGTTTGGCACCATTTGGACAAGTAGAGCATGAGATATGGACAAATCACAACACACCACTTTTGACTTCATGCAGATTCTGTGTGCTAGAAAGATCAGGACCGTTGGGCCACCGGATGGACGAATTAGTCATGGGTTTTTTCAGATGAAATGTCTCCCAATGAATTTTGGACCAGACCCTAAAGTTTTATCTCATTTGGATAAATGGTATAGTATGAGTGTGCGTATGAGTTCACTGGTGTGCATGGATCATGCGCAGTTTGGACCATTTTTCTTGGACATCATCATGGGTCCTCCAAATCACCTTCTCCTGTAATGTAATCGTCAAAACAAGTAACATTTACCTTTCTAATAGTGATAAAAATAAAATAAATGATTCAAAAAGGAAAGTAATTTTTTTATTAAATTTATAATTTTGAATATAAAATAAGTTTAGCACAGTGGTGTATGGGTTAAAATGAAATACTCAATCGTGGTGTGATCAAATGACATTCACTTGAGTGAAAATTCTTAGTGAATCCCATACATCTATGAACCATGGAATGAAAAAAGTAACCCAGTATTTAGGTCATGTGGTTGAACATCAATCATGACTAATAAGCTTGACACATAATGAAATAAACCTCGTGATATAATCCTTGAATTTTCATTCCCTTAAGGAAACTGAGAGTGATTCCATAAAATATATGTGCTTATATGAAATTATATATGTTTAGGTCATCATAGGGGATGAATTTTTATATAAGCTAGTGGATGTTTTCTCACTCACCTTGACTCGATGGTAGTGTTCCGTGAAGGAGGTACTCATCCTAGGGAGTAATCCAATCTTATGTTTCTTATATCTCATGGGTATTTGAGGGACCCTCTTATAAAGAGATAGTGTTGACATTATTCACATATCATTCCTCTTCATTATGGGTGGATGGGTGATCACATTCCAATATGCTTCAAGAATGAGTAGTGCAGCATATTCTAGGTTGTTAAGAAATGAATACATCTTTACTATAGAATATTATCAATGATTATAAGAATATGGGGCTTGAGATACAATTATCTTGGAGGGTAATCTAACCATCCACTCATAGGTTAACTTGAATAAGGGGGATAAGATCTTTTTCTTAATAGTGTACTTACCATTGATTTTATTAATGAATAACTCATATTCTCTCATCATGTGAAACTACAGAACCTTGATATTGAGAGCCAATTCAGGACTAGTAATAAGGGCTTGGTATTCCAGCTCACTTTGGGTCCACCCCACATAAATTATAAATGAGTATGTCATGAGGGTATTTTAGGGAGTGACAAACCCAATTCTAATGTTATCCCTATTAATATTAATGTTGTTCATCCTTCTCCCAATTGGATTTAAATCGGAACCATCAAGGTGAATTTTCAAACCTGTAATTTCTTCATCAATGGAGAGAATAGACTTATTTGTGAACTTTAAACCCACGGGAAATTTTTCAAGGGTCCTGTGTGAAGTGATGAATCGATTAATTCAAAATCATTGATATCCTTATAAGGGATGATACTAATTCCAAACAGAATAAGGATCACTTCTAGTTAACAAATCATCTAATAAACATGGGGTGTTTAAGGACATACATTAATAGTTTTTTGTGGGAGACTAGTTGGACTTAATGATTATACAAATAATGTTAAAACTTAATGACAAAAAAACCAAGGCACATAAATTATTCTTAGTGGTACAAAATCTATGTATAGGTTATAACATCACAAGTTGTATAGATTTTTTTATCTTTGTTTTTCTTTACGATTAAGATTGAATTAATATATTGTTATTTTTTTATCACATATAGGACAACGTAATTCAGAGAGACGAGTGGGATGATCAGAAGAGTACAGAGAAAACACCACTTGATGTCAACGAATATTCTCTAGAATTATTCTTTCCACTGGTAAGAGATTATTTTATTTTCCAATATAGAAAAGGGATTTCATTTTCTAGTCTAGATAATGAAACAATATTAGATGTAAGATAGATACACTTGATGTCCTCACCACTCATAAAGAATTTGTAGTGGTGGTTTTTTAATGTTTTCCTTGATTTTTTATAGATCAATCTAGATTCCTTAGTATCAAACAATGAACGGAAGAAATTTATTATAATTGACCCAAAATTCACACTTAAATGGGTTAATTTTCTTATTTTGTTAAAATAATTAGAAAAAAACACTCCCAAGATCATTTATATGGGCTAGAAGTTATTTTAGTTTGACCTCCATGACATCCATGAAGCACTCCACTATCATTCCCCATAGGGACAAAAATATTTGATCTATATCTCCCTACTAGATTACATGTGAATTAATTGAGATAAATGTTATTACCTAATAGAAATTGGTTCTCTAATGGGTTTTTAATCTTCATATTTGTGTCTCATCATGATCTTATTGTATTCATAGTATCTATTAATCATCGAAATTATTTATAAGATTATGGATTAATTGATAAATAACATTTTAACCATGAGAGAGAATTCATCGTTTTGATAGTGGATGTTGATGTCCTATATTTTCATATAGACTATAATATACAAATATTTTTTCCTAAATGGGATAAAGTTGTATAGAAACTTGGGGTAACCAAACTCCCTACAAATTTATCATTCAAAAACAAAACCAAATTATCCTTGACCATGGAACTGTGGGATAGATAAATCTTCCAGGGTTCCTATTTGTGCCCATGATCGATAATAAGAATTTCCATATTGTGGATAGTGACATGAATATTAAATATTGAATTATCATTGTATTTCAACATTAATATGTCATTCTGATAGTTTAAGAATGTAATTTTATAATCATTTCATTTGGAGTTTTGATTTAACTGATTAATGTAAGCCTTAGATCTTCCACTGTTTAGAAATTGACCTATATAATCTCATCAATAGTGGTAGAAAACATTATTAAATGGAAATATGGGATTTATCCAAGTACTATTCATGATAATATTATAGAATAGAGGTAGGGTATGTTTCTATAGTCATAGGCCAAAAAGTGGTATCAACTTCTTATGTAAGTGAGAAATCATCATAATAAAATTCCGTTATTTCTATTTTTTATCAATCATATTGACAGAGGCTATGTATCATATATCTGGTGGTCTTAACTACATTCATTTTCCCACCATTTAAAAACAACACCACATAGTTTAAAACTGTTTGGTTAATCCTACTCTATGGTTGAAATGGTTGAGACACCAGTTGATGGGCATCAGGAAAACATTCTAATACATGATTGGGGGAGCACCTTCCTGGATTTAGACTCACATGTCCTTCAATTGAGTAGTTTTTTATTTTATGGAATAAATGTATTTATTATAAAATTAAATTGTTTCTGGGGTCAATATTTTTTGCTTCTAAGAGATTGATAGATAGTAAGAAACTATCATTCATGTAATTCCATGGGTCCTATGTAGTGGATTCAAAGTCAATAGGAGCATAAAAACACATGGTTATATTAACCCAGGGCCTTCTCAATAAGGTATTTAAAGTAGTGTCATTCATGACAGAATAAAATTCATTATTTGATAACAAATATATAAACTAGGACTTCAATTGGATCCTATAAATTTGTTTACATTTTCTCAATCCATATCCCTAAATCGCCACGTTACACGTGACAACATTCGTGTATGAATAACCTAGATTATAGAGCATTTATGTTAATATTTTATTGATCTAAGAATTTAATTCCACCAATAAATTATAGATTGCAATGTCATTAATATTTACAGAGTAGAAGAGGGATGTATAAAAAAATTTATGATTTTTTCCTCGTCTTCTATAGAGAAGTAGATGATTTCATGGATGTCTTCATTTTTATCTTCTTCTACACGGTAGGCCTTAGCAGTAGCCACTTTAATAAAAAAAATTATATAGTTCTCTTTAAGACATGAAAAAGGATCACACAATGAATCTATGATAGGTGAATCGCATCATAAATTGAGAGTTATGATGTGATACCACAATGTTTCTTGATCATGTTGTAATTCTGTTCTAGGGGAAAATACTTTCATCCAAGTGGTTATTACAAGACAATAATTTTGGATGTTCAAGTTGTCTATGGTATGGAATGTTTAATAGAACCTTCCATATTAAATTATATGAATGTTTGTTGTGAATAATTATTTTTTCCTAGATAATTTCTCTAAAAATACTCAAGAGGGGGTGAATTGAGTTATCAAAAATGTTCATTACTTTAAAAACACCTTATTCAAGGTAGGAAAGTTCGAGTTATTTATTTAACAAAAAACATTCAGAAAAAATAAAATCCAAAATGAAAAAAGATCAAACACAATACATTTATAATGTGGTTGGGAATATAAATCCCCTATTACAATTCCCCCACACTATTATACATGAGTTTTCTGATTTTCACTATACCATCCCTTTTTCTAGGGTCTACCCAGCTAAGAGAAATTAGTAGTAACATGTTACAAGGGTCCAAGTACTTTCAACCAATCCATCCATTTACAAGAACTATCTAGGTCCTTAATGAACTCAATCACAGTTTGTTCTAATAGAACCATATATGAAAAAATGATGTTTGTAATATAATATAGAACACAATCACAAGAAGCTACTGAATATAGTTCAAGATACGTCTACAGAATATGAGAATCTTATAATTGAATATCCAGGGGTTTGTGGATTGAAGTAGATAATCTTATAATAAAATAATGTAAATGGTAGGAAAAATTTATGTACTTTATCTTCCCACATTGTATAAGTCGCATGTAGATTTTCTTCTATATAAATATGCATGCTACATGAACTAGCTACGCTTCTATATATATATATATTATCTTTTTAATCTAAACTTAATAACACTCGATAATCACTATGGTCGAGTGAATAATCCTTTTTAATGTTTTTTGAAATAGGATTGTAATAGAATATGTCATATTTTTCTAGAAATGGAATATCCTTTTATAGTAGAGATTGCTGAAATATTCTTTATTGGATCTTTCTATTCTCAGTATGAATATTCTTTTTCCAAATAGATCTTTCCAAAATTATAAAATATCTTTTATGATGAATTGTATTATCAATATATTATACCAAAATTAAAATTATAATCATTAAAATCCTTAAGGTATCTAGTTATTCATAATATAATAGTCTAATAGAACTATTATTGTAATATATGTTTCATTGCGTCATAATAAGATAAGACACTACCACTCATTAACTTCTGTGTGGCATAAGATAAATAGTCAGCATTCACTATTTCATAGGATAATTTATCTTTATAAGATAAAAATACATCATTTTTATCTATCTAACTACGATCTTTGATTTAGATCATGTTGAATATTATTTACCTTCTACCTAAGATAATTTACTTACATATTAATAAAAACTTTTTAAATTTAGTTATCTTAAGATAAATACTTTTTCAATGATTGGAGATTTCATCGTAAGTATAGAAATATCTTTTTATGAGGTTTGTTTTACACATTTGATAAATTTTGTTAATCAAATAGCTATATTTCAGTTGAATAATATTCTTGTACATAAAAATGATAAATTCTGTTATATTTTATACATCAAATAGATTATAGTCATTAATAATAATTGTACATAGAGTTTAGAAAAAAAATAATACAAATGTATTAGTAGATATGAATGGATTTTTGGAATCATAAAAAGTCATAAACAACATATATATAATGGAACTACACAAGTCTATCTATAGTCTCCCCCATTTGATTATCACAAAACTCAAAAACAAATAACAAAAGAAATGTTCTGATATTTTTTTGTAAAAATAATATTAGTAAAATGTTTCATTTCATTTATCCGAAATATGTTCAATGAAAAATTTTAGGCACACTTTCACTTTTTGTGATATCTAGAAGAATAAGGTAAGAAAAAAACAATTATTATACACAAGAATACAGATAAATTGTTAAAATATGAATATGAATTTAATATTTCATATTATAAAAATACTAAGAAGGTAAAAATAGTAATAGAAAAAAGAAAATAATTGCATATAAAAAAATAAAAAAAAAATAATTAATAATTATAATACATTAAAGAATTCTGGAAGAAAAAAATAAGAAATCAATAAAATGTTTCTGAGACACGATGATATTTTAGAAATACAAATTAAAAACTAAATCATGTTGAATAGGATGATATTTTGGAGGTGGTATTATAAAGGTTTAGGTTTTGTGGATGGAATTGAAGATATAGGTTGAGGAGAGTCTCCACTTTCTCAAATGACATCTCCAAATGTACGAAAAAAACATCCCAGGCTTGTCTGATATCCATGATGGATCCTTAATGAGCTAGAATATAAAGAGAGAGAATATTACTTTTCTCAGACCAAATCAATGTCATATATAGTGATGAAGGGTATATTTATGATTGTGGTAGGAAAAGGTACTAAAAATTGATTGAAAAACATAATATTCTCCCAAGAATAGATATTATTGGGTTCAAATATCTCATTAAATCTTTAAGATGCATTGGTATGTGGATTTGTTTTGGTTGTCCAAAATGTAAAAATACCTCATATATGATATAGTGTATCCACACACATATTAATTTTTTTTGACCATGTCATGTTTTCATTAATCTAAATGTCTTGGGAAACCATTCCAAATCCATTATGTAATGTTCCCCAAATAATTTTAAACATTTACCTTCTTGGAAGAAACTAAAAATAAAATTCTTCAACCCTTCAAAATGATTATCAAATAGACTAATAGAAATTACAATAGGGGTTTAAATTGACAGTTCAACTACAATTCTTTACATTTAGAGGGAATCAAACATTATTTGGGATCAGAAAATGAATCTTCTACTTTTAAAGGAGATGAGTCAAATCTCACGTTTTTGGAAACCAGTTGACAAAAAATATCATACATTGTATTTACCACTAAATTTTATTATCTAGTTATACATCCATTTTTCATAATCTATTAATTATAAAATCTGTTTCATTTTTTACTTGAAATAAACATCCTAAATTGATTGAACTTTGTATTTAATCAAATAACTGATCTCCTTCTAAAATTGATCAATGTTTACTATGTTGTTTTGTGGGATTATTGGAATACTACACATTTCAAGAAACAATATTTTTTATGGCCTTGAAAAAAATCCCCATATAGATTTTTATTATATATAGAGTCTATAATTGTAGTCAAATATTATATTTCCAAAGACATAATTTCTAGATTTGATTCTACGGAAGCTTGATCTAATGTTATCAAGAATAAGGATTATTTTGTGTTATATTTTGAAATATTTTCAATAAAAATTCAATTAACATCTTCAACACCTCAAGGTCATTTTTGCAGACTTCATGATCATGATGAGTTCTTGCCTCTGCTCTTGGCTCGATCAGCTATTTTTTCATAAAATTTACTCCAGTCCTCATCTCACAATAACATTTACATGATCAATAATTACAGAAATATTGATAAACTATAGGAATCTAATAACTATTATGGGGTGAAAGAAATAGGGAAAGAAAATACTAGTGAACTTTTTAACTATGTTCATCATCTAAATCATGAATTTCATCAACATGAGGTACTTATTCAGTTTGGGAGGTTTAACCATATTATAGTATATTTTTTATTTTTTCAATATGTAGTGTTTTTTTAATCTTATACTTATTAACCTTGATCATCAAAAATAGTATTATGATTAATAAAACTAATGGATTCTTTTCTGAACATTAGACTAGACTCAGGAGAGCAAGATATCTAAAAAGGGGGGATTTCTACAGATACAATAGAGATGGAAATATCTTGACTGATAATCACTATATTTATAATTGAAGTATAAAATATTTCTAGATATATGGGAATAGGTGAAATGGATGGTTTAAAATCTGCTAGATTAAGGGTGTCAATCAGAAGAGGTGTTATTAAAAGAACTTCCTGTATGGTGAATTATTCAATTTGAATTTCTTTTAAAATGAAAACTCGAACACTTATATCCCTATCAACAGGATATTAATTTTCTAGAAGGTATCTCACATAGAAAATCTAATCATTCTATTTAAATGTAGTATGTATACCTGTAGTACCTTGTATAGAAACTACAACAACAACAACCACAAGAGGATAATCCCCCTAAAAATTAGTAGGGACTAACTACAACTCATCATCTATGTCAACTGAAAATAACTTAGTCATATAATAACAATACTAGAATCCATTATGCTTTAATACAATAGAATAGTAAATAATTAAAAAATGATATTGATTCATAATTTTCTCATCTAGATAGACACACACTTTACTGAAAATCTGAGTTAACAAACCTCCAAAGGGGTAGAAATTTACCGATTTATTTTGTATATAGTTGTTCATCTTAGTGAAATCTAAAAGTAATATGATAAATCACTAGTTAATTTTGAAAATTAAAAAAAATAAATGGATAAGTAATTTTTATAATTTAAAATCATTTATGTTACCAAAACAATAAATTGGTCCATTTCTCCCGAATTGTGCACATGTTATGCGGGATCACTACTCTGCAATGTTTCTCACAAACAAAAATAAATCATTTTTAGTGAATGGTGATGATATAATTGACAATGAAAATCAACTTTTTGTTTATGGTAACAATATTTGATTTAAGGACACTCAAAAATGAATTTTTCATTTTTGGTGTGTGGCATCTCTTTTACCACCCCAGAAAGAACAAATTGTTACACAGATGATGGTTTTATCAAATAA
Organism: Viscum album; assembly: GCA_963277665.1. Taxonomy (NCBI): domain Eukaryota; kingdom Viridiplantae; phylum Streptophyta; class Magnoliopsida; order Santalales; family Viscaceae; genus Viscum; species Viscum album. The sequence goes on along the minus strand of OY728148.1, from coordinate 1,915,168,461 downwards.
CTGAATCGAACCAATTATATTATGTAGCTAAAAATCTATCTTATGAAAATGGATATATATCATTCCTATAAATACCAAGTATTTGGAGAAGAAGTAAAAGTATGGATGTATATGTATGAAGGATGGAGATGTATCTTGGATGTAATTCTCCTACCGAATACCGTAAGGGAGATCGAAAAAGGGGTCCTTTAGGAGATGACCTATCTGGTAACCTGCAAAGGGTTACCTAATGCCCACAAAATTTCACTTGGAATTAGACCCCTTCACAGAACCCTTCACAGTTCCCCAAACTACATAAAAAATACTAGTATGTGTAATGGGGTAACCTTAGTGTGTTTTTCCCTTACATCCTTATTTATCTATTTCTACATTGTGTTAGGACTCATATTAGACCCCATGGAAACTACCCAAATGTCTCCACATAGATTCTTCTTTATCATAGGAATTATTTAATTAAGACCTCCACCGTGTCCACCTAATTAATATAGCTTTGGGAAAGGATTCACTAGTCTGTCCCCCACCCAGTCTTTCATTATCATGGTTATCTTGTCCCCATATTTAACCTCCCTAATTGTATGGTTACTTATTGTGTTCACAAAATTTCATTCTCATGGTAATTAGAATCCCAACAATAGATATCATGGAAGATGGATTCTCGGGTCAGGCGACGACATCAGTTGTCTGATGTGTGATGTGAAATGTAGGATAGAGCACACTTTTCTTCTATTATACAATCCTCTCCCTCTATTCCACCTATCAAAAGGGGAAGAGTAGAGGATATTTTTCATTTAGTCTCTCCTTGGGTATTACCATATAATTTATTACAATTAATTACATGTCCTTCTATATCCCCTCACCCATCAACCAACAAATGATGGAGATATTTTAGATTTCCACATCTTCCCCTTACACTTATTTCTTACACCACTCAGGACTCACGTGGGCTTAGAGGTTAGCTATAGTTATTTCATCTATACAATCATATAAATAAATGGTCTTCCAATATAATATAATCCCCAGCCGTGTTATCAACACCACAAATGTCCAAATTCCTAATGAGGAAACCCATAGGTCCTGCTCTATAGGTTTAAGTCCCAACCCTTCCAAACAATGTGGAATTTGATTCCTATACAAATGGGATTCATGGAAATCCTCTCTATGTATTAAACCAAACACCACAAATTCACACTAATCGTATCTATACCATATCATTATTAGAATAATTCCCCTAACAAAGAAAACCACATTCCTTATAGGTTTCCTTATTTCATCATTATTGACCAAAATTACAAATGTTGGTTACCTTTATACATGGTATTATTCCCTGCAAGATCATCCATCAGTCCAATTCAGCATAATTCCCACACCATCCCTTTCCTATGTACCTTTTACCAAAAATTTTTTTACTTGTGATGTTAAACTACTTGATTTTTCCTATTAAGGGGTACTAAAGTATGTGGTTTCTTCATCCATTCACCAGGATTCATAGGTATCCCAAATCATGGTCCAGATCCTGACATCAAAACAACTATCATCTTCATGGATGATAATAAATCCCATAGAACCCCACTAAATGTATTAAAACTAGTACAATGAGAATGAAAAGCCTTTGAATATATAATCTATATACAAAAGGGTATCATCGATAGAGAACCTCAGATAAATATTGATGTATCCATCGATAATGAACCTCATACACAAGTAGATGATTCTAAAGTAAACATAGTCTAACAATTGATTATTAATAAAAGGGTGACCCATACTATATTTTAAACTTTATAAAGGATTCAGGAATATGTGTTATATCTATAATCAATTCCTATAGTATGTAGTAATTCCACCCATAAAAGTGCGATGAGCCTAACCACCCATCCTCTTGAACAATGTGAGTCCCTAAGTATTGTATGAACCATTTTACAATAACTCCCTACCAAAATAATGTAGGTTCATGAACATCAAGAATAATGGAACTGTTGGGTGTTTCTGGCTCCATGAATAAACCTAATTTGAAACCACATGGAAGGGGATATGAAATAAAAATTGAACATGATAATATTTATTGTGAAAAAATATTCACCCCCAAAAAAATAACCATATTTTCTCACCATAGAGAGCTATTGTTTTCATTGAAAAAATGGTGAACTTGATATGAATCCTTAACCAAAATGAATTTTTCACCCACATAACAAGTCCCGTTCACATTATTACAAAATGAAAGCAAGAAAAATATGGATTTAAAAAATCAATTATGCATGCGTTAGTGTATTAATATGTTGGTCGCATTGGGTTTTTTGTTTTTTCTGTTATACATAGGAACTTTCATCATAAGTCCCTTACATAAATATGGAATCTTACAAGTTTAAGAAGACATTTTATTTAGTCATTTCATAGGAAGTATCCTCATCCATTCATACTAAGTTCCTTCAACACCATGTATCATTCCCACTTATTTTAGAGTACTAAGTCAATGGTACTATATCGACACTAGAGGCTTAGTGAGAATCCCTTTATGAAAAAAAGATCTAACATCAATCTATCAAGAAACATTTGATGGATAAGAAATATATTAATCCAATTTTTATTTCAAACTATTTAATGATCCTATACATCGAACACAACAAAAAATTCTTTTATTATCATAGGTGGGATGATCCAAAGCTCACTAACAGCCTTGTCCCAAATATATAGGTGTCCTTCAAAGAGAATCCTTCAGAAGATTCTTCCATAAATATTTTAAGACATAATGTCATCGTCATGATGAGGACACCAACCCATGGGCTCCATCATGGGTCATTCAATCCATAGAACCTAGGGCAGCCCATTGGGTGTGAAAATAAAACAAATGTGAAAGGGATCACCTCATTTTCATCATTAATGAATCCATAAAACAAAACATGGAGGTAACTAATGAGTAGACTGAAATCCTTGGTTATGTGTATCTAGCCTGCTGACATGATCATGAAACACATGGAGAAACCATCCAGAAAATTCTATATGTATACTAGGGGTAAACCCACATCTCCTCGCCCACACATGAATACTAACTCTATATAGTAAATGTAAATTCATGTAACCATTAGGAGTAAATCCCTATTACAAATGAGTGATGGGAATATATCCTTTTTATAATCACTGAAGTCACTCAACATATCTTAATAATGATGAAATATTGACAAACATTTCTAACCATATCCAGAAATCCTACAAAAATATAATAATGGTAGTGGTACCAGTTGAAGGGTGGACATAAAACTCTATCCATGCCATTTGGGTGATTCATCAACATAATTTGAGGGTCTATTTGTATAATAATCATATTACTTCTCCAATATTGGAGGGTCATGGGAAAATCAAACGATAAATAGGAAACTGGATCGGGAACATACTCGCATTCCAACCAATGGTCATCATTCTATCCCAGTGACAACAATAAGTCAAGAATGTGGGACCTACTAAAAAAGACCCACATATATGAATGTCGTTATCCATAGCAAGAACCCCGGCCAAACAAAAGAGAGAATACCAAAATAACCCTCACAAAAGTTGATTGTAAATTGAAGAGACATTTTATTATCATGATATTCTCAATGTTGGCATTATGGATTTTATCCAAAGTATATCTATGGAGGCATAATGTTATAATCATCCCTTACAAAATTATGAGGATAGTAGTTTCAATTGGGATGTTCCCCCAAAAACGTTGCTACCATAAATTCTGGAGTTCCTCCGTTGAAATCCTACTATGAAAACATGAATCATGTCCATGTTACAATTGATCATGAGATACCATATCCAAATGTGCACCGCAACAAACCTCATCATGGCCAGAATATCAAATATCAATAAGGTGTTCCCCTTTCTATTGTTTTGCTTGAAGGTACTCTCCAAGGTGTACAATTCCCAAGATCCCCTTGTATACAGATGTCAAATAGTGACGGTAGTCCTCTCCATGACGTAATTCACCAAGAAGGTATTCCCTGTAGTGACACTCAATTTCATCAATATGGTCATCCCCTTATTATGTCAACTATGAGAAATCCCTCTTAATGTAAGGATCTTGGGAAAATGAGTCCATTCATGCCTACTAAATCATCATTGAAAAGTGGAATTATTTATCAACTAGAATATATCCCAATTCAATTGTCATTCTATGAACCATCCATGAATCTCTTTCCTTTCAATATGAGAGAAGAAATCCACTCCAACCCTGCTTTATACCATAAATCGTTAGGGAAATGTCTAATTTAGTACAATCATGTTGTGGAACGAATTTCCACATATGAGGAACCAAAGTTAGTCATTATGATACTATTGTTTAAAGACAATATACAGGTCATTTTCTTGATTTTATTCACTCTGCAATGTATCATTCATGATGTGTTATTGGAATAATTCCTGCCTGAAATCATCAAAAATTTATGGACAACTCTCCATCAATATTGAAAATTCCTTTCAAAGTGTATCCAATAAATGTCAAGGTAATAGAATGAAAACATCATTAAATTTAATTGGTGGTCATTCTAGATACAAAGATACTCGATATTGGGAGAATAGTAAGGATCCCTTCAACCTGCATGAATTGGTGCATTAAAATTGGTTCATCATCTGATCACGGATGCCACATCCGGTTTTCATATCATAGGACATGACAAAAAATGAATCGCATTTCACCTCAATCCACAATAAGTAAATACCACAATGTGCGACATCATGGAATATCATTAACTCTGTATAATTTTTATAAAAAATTTATGTTCACAATAGATGATATGCTCAAGAAATACCAACCATCATCAAATCTCAAAGACATTGGTCTATAAGAGAGAAAGAAAAAGAAATATTGTTGCATCAAGACACTGAAAATATTGAATAATCCACTAACATAGGGGAATCTAATCATTAGTAATCACTAATATCTTTTTAAGAATGAAACTTATGTACAAATCATACAATCCACCCAACCCATGATTGAAGAAAGATTCATAAAAGCAAGAGAAGAGTGGTGTTTAATATTGCTAACACAATAAATGAGAAACCATATCCTAGAGGGATTGGGGAATTTTTAACCTTAACAATTGAGGTCAGAAAAATCAATCATGAGAGGTTATTAAAAAGGAACATAAGTAGCCAATATTAAAGAGATAGGGTCATTTTTAACCGTGCATCCTCTTCAAAAAATGTCAGTTTTTTCCATTTAGGAGCATCCTTGAAAGAATCATCCCACATCATCCAATGAAATAACCTAAATTCCTCACTATTAAAATGAATAATAAATTGTTTTGGAGATTCACTTTAGATCACTATTCATCAAATGATTCCAAGAGGGATAGTGAAGGAGAGGAAGATGCCCCCTGTTGGATATGGACAAAACAAATCGCTCAAGGGTATAACTACTCTTGTATATAACAAATATTTATATTGATATATCCAATAAAATTGACCCTATTATCATTTATATGCTAATTAAATTCCTAAAATGTGTTATACATCGATGAACATCATTAGGAAACCCATTGTAGATTCTACAAAACACAAGGCCGATACAGAGGAACGTGAGGAGGAGGTTTATGCTCATATTGTAGTTCACACCAAAATGAATAAATAAGGTGCGTGTACCTAAAACCAGAGGATATATTTGAATTATGGGATTCCATCAACTACTCCACTACTACCATCTCATTGATCAACTACTAAAGATAGGGATAAATGTGTAGTTGTATCTCACCAAATACTCTACGAGTTTCAACTTGTCACACATGAGGAAATATTTTCATAACAATAGGAAGATATTAAAGTTGGGAGAAAACTCAATATAGAAATACTATGAGTAAACAACCCTACATGGATATGTTCTACATGAAGAGACTTACCCTATTATCCCCGTCAACGTACCAAAAAAAAGTGGGTTCATCTTAACAACTAAAAAAGATTCAGATCCCTAACACAACATGGGGTATTAAAAAAATATTTTTTGAAACCATGGAAGTAAGATATTAGGATTTCTCTCCATTTGGTATGAAACAAGTTCTAGCTCAGATGAATCCTTGTAGGCCATCCCCTATATGTTACCCACGATATGTCTAATCATAGCCACTATAGATATCCCTACATACATTTCCCTTAATTCAGGCTCTTAACTAGTTGCCGATTCCTCCTTAGAGTATTGTCACAATGAAAACACAGGCATCTTGATTATATGTTATGGAAGGATGATGTTCACTAATATATCCATAGATGAAGCATTTCCCTAAATGGGTGGATGAAACTCTTCCCTTGATAAAATTTTGGAATTTTGTGTTCCAAACTATTAATTGTTTTGGGGAACCGAGATATCATTTTATGAACATCATGTACTATTTTTTACCATGATGGGGACCCTCAAGTATAAATAGGTGGATAAGACTGGATCTTTTGTGATAACTATAGATGGACCATCCATCACTTGGAATAGCATCCTACTATCAAGATCAATCAAGGGGTGTGAATATTTTTTAAAAAAATTCATCTATCAATTCAATTCTAGGATTCGAAAAACAACATCTCATGATCTATTAATGTGTAAAAAAGATAAAATTATAGGTATTAGGATTTCATTAATATATAGAATATCTTGACTTATTCCATGAACATGAATCTTTTTCTGGAATATTTTCTAGGTCTTTCCATAGAGAATAATTTTTTTAGTAGCTACAAACACCACTTATTATTGTAATGTATCTAATGGGATTTTAGGATATTTTTATAGTATATTTTTTGTGGAATATTCTATTTTTAGAACCCTGACTAACATTGATATAGTTCCAGCACCACATGAGAAAAGTATGGGTAGAGTGGAAATGGTAATGGTCACATTGAAACCGGACTATATGATAGATCCAAATCCAAATCATGCAACTCCTCAGGTAGAACACCCTCTTGTGTGAAAAAATATCAATAAAAACATCATCTATATGAATCTAATAAGATGAAATACTCCTAGTTATGATATCGCAAGAATAAGGTCTACTCTTTCTGATATCAGTAGGTTTTTGGATAATTCTTAGCAACCTTAGAAGACAACCTGTTAACCCAACCATGACCAAAAAATCCTTAACAAGAGAGTATTGAAGACTACCCATATTATTTCCCAATTCACTAAATATTGGGGTGCACCATCTAGTAATGTTTCATTCTAAAAAATATCCTTCAAAAGTTGGTTGATTCTCTGAAATTGAAGCTACGAAAACCACCAGTATAGGTAGCATGTGTTCCCATAACCACTCCAGTGGAATCATGTGAATGGAAGGAAGTTACTAGTAAAAATTATTTTAATATTAGTGAATATATTACTATAAAAATAAATCATATAAACTCATGTTATCCTCTAAACATAGTTTTAACAACCAATGGTGCCCCAATCATTTCTACTACATCACATCCAACTTTGTCCCCAACATAACAATCCAAAGGCTAGTATTCAAATAAATAACATTGTGGGAAGAATATAAAATAATTAATGAGAATGAACCTTCACAAAAGATAAATTTATCCTTTAATATCTCATATTTTATGCATTCAGCCCTAACTGTATGGGCACCACCCTACCAAATGGTACTATGGGAATCGTCCCTCAAGATAGAATCATCATATGATAGGGAATATATTTTTGGTCCATTAATTTAAATCACTTAATGGATCCATTATATAATGACGGGTATGACTAGAATCTTTAATACCTCAAGTCAATCTGGGTAACCACATAAAGATATCATGGAATCTATAGAAGCAGGGGATGTCACAGTCATTTTTGGAATCAATATCCCAACCACAAACCCTCTAGGGATGTTTCTCCCTCTAAGAATCATAGAAGATCCCTTCAGAGAGAATATGAAGAACATGGAAATGAACCCACCTTTATAAATGGTATTCAAAGACTTATCATTCTAGAAGATTGATTTGAAATAATATAGTAACTTCATCAACCCAGAGATGTCTATATGATAAAATGGTTTAATATAGTAGAAAATATGCCTTTAACATATGTGTAACCTCACAAATCATTTGAAACACTATTCCCTATATTTCCCACTATGGAGTAGATAAACATAATAAAAATTAGTCCTTTTACTAAAAAATATGTCATCCTAAAGAATTTTGACTTTGGTCTAGTTGATGTTTCAGCTTTAGATGGTCTGTATATGTCAAAGGACATATGAGAGCACTTGTAGATCCTCTACTGACCCATCAAGAGTTTGAAGATGATGTGACTTTTACCATATTATATCATGAAGAGATTTACATTGATGAATATATTATAGATATAGAATTCATAAGAATAATATAGAGATGTTGTTATAGGAGGAAATATCAGACATCATTTTGTATATGGAAGCCAATATGACTTTGACATCCATTGAGCTTTCATTGGAAATTTATTGGGGGTCATTCTCATTCTGGATAAGAACTTCATCATCCTGGAAAAAATGAATTTTATTTTCCCCTTCTTCTCTAATGCTTCAATGGTATGATAAAAGAGAACAGAAACCCTAGAGTCATATTGTTCTTATATCTCAAATTAGTGATCTTATATATGACATTAATTTCTCTATCACTTGAAACGATGAATCTTGTAATATATTTGAATGATGTATTTATCTGAACCAATAGTCATTGATTACTTCATCATATCATCAATTCATCAAATACAATTTGAATGGGAAGATTGGGATTTTAGATGGTGATTAATATCCATTGGAATTTTTGGAATCAAAATATATAAATGCAAGATTCTACCAGTCAGAGGTGAAATAACACATGACTGATGGTATTTTTAGGGTCCTCTCCCCCAATAGTTTGTAAATGACCCTAGATAACCCATTCAAAGACATGGGTGATGAATATGTTCTTCCCATCAGTTAGTTTGAAGGGCTAATTTTAGAATTGGGAGTACTCATTGGTCATCATGAGATAGGCCATGTGAGATGAATCCAAGAGCACTCATGAAATATTTGATATCCCCATTTGTGGATATACCTTAAATGAAAATTCTACATCTGTATTCCAATAACCTCCGAAAATATCAATATCCTCAATAATATCTAAGGATTTCATTATATCATCATTGGAAGTCAGCTCTCAAAACACTAACTCCCCCAACCATAATAATTCTTTTTCATATCTAATTTATCTTGATATGGACATATAGGAATAAGGGGAATGAAGAATATGAATTAAACATGAGAGCCACTCTTCATGCATTTTTTGAATGAGTCTCCACCACTGCCAATGAACTTTGACATGTAAATATGGGTTCATAGGAGGACCCATGACCTGGTTTAATTAGTGAAACCTTTTCTTTTGATGAAAAAGTAGTATATAAATCTTTTCTAAATCGAGAATAATATGTGTTTTCCAATAATTACACCTAAATGTTTCTCTATGGTTTCAAGGTGGATCCACATCAACTAGGATTACCGAAAATCTTTCATGGCTACAAGTATGTAGCCAAAAGAATCCAACCCATGATATCAAGTTTGATGTTGATGTTCATAAGCCCATGAAGGAAATATTAATTTAAGATTTTTAGTACCTAAAGTAGATCAGTAACATAGTTCCATTTAAGAAGAAAAATGTGAAACTATATGTTCTCATCTACCTCATTGACCTCAACTAAAACTGTTCAAAATATGACTTACTAATTCCAATAACTGAATATAAGATCGATGCACCAGGTGGATATCAATACCTATATTGATTGGATGGATATTTAGGATACAATAAAAATTTAATGACCCTATAAGAGGAAGAATCTATTTATTTTATGTCCCCCTAAGCCTTATTATCCTACATGGTGATACCATTTTGTTTATAGAATAATGGAACTAAATATCAATGTTTCATTCTTTGTATCTTCAAGATTTTCCTAGGAAAATCTATTGAGCATTATGTCAAAGATCTGGACTGAAAATCTTGGAAATGTTCTAATAACCCCTCAAATTTAAAAAAATAATCATCAAACTATGATAATACATCCTGAAAATAATCCACCTAAAATTTTATTTTATAATTATGTTAGGGAATTTTCTTGGAATTGTAGTATTCAATAATAGAATTTATGTAGACCTTGATAATATTAAGTAAAAACTAGTTATTTCACACCCTTGAAACCTCAAAGTGTTGAGAGGACTATAGGGACCCTTTACCTATATTCTACAATTTATATAAAACCTTTTGAGACTGTGTTTTACCATTACCAAGTCAGTGAAAAAAGGAATCACATTTCATTGGATTGATGAATATGAAGAATCATTCGAAGTCCTCAAGAAATATCTCTTAATCCCTCTAGTGATAATGCATCTAGTAGAGGTAAATTCACACATCTTATATTTGATAGCTCATGAATAGTGATTGGGGTCCTTCCTCACACAAACCAATGAAAGTATTAGTGAAAACCTCCTTTATTATTTATATTTTACTATTTTCAATACTGAGACTCAATATTCAGATATCGAGAAGAACTATTTGGATCTAATCATTTCATTTCAAAACATAAGGCACTAACTTCATCATTGTGAGGTTCTCTTGACCTCTCGAAATTATGTGCTCAAATATATACTCAATTTTCCCATGTTGAATGGTTTTTGGAGTCATGGTCTGTTATTCTACAAAATTTTGACATTTTATTCTTACCACCGAAGGCAATAAAAGGGATGTCCTCAGAAAATATCTTGGAAGAACATTCCTCTCTGAAATAAATTTTCATGAGTACCAAATTTCTAGATGAAGAGATATTGTACATTCATGAATCTAATCAAATGTGCAGAATGTAATTTTATAGAGCATCTATAAGCATAACTAGATTAAGGACGAAAGACCCCAAACTCAATCATGTCAGGTTGGGAGTCATTACCATATCTCCAAAAAAGGTTGTTCTACCTTACTCCTTACATCCATCAGAAGGATTCAATAATAATGATCTTGAATACAATGCCCTAATTGCATGCTTGTAATTTTCATTGAAAATAATGTAAATCAACTGAGAATCCAATGGGAATATGAGATCGAGATTATGATGATCAACTATTGTTTTGAAATTATAAAATAATAGTTTATCCCCCTTCTCAATTATGTTTTAGGGTTGATGGTAGAATACCACACTGAAAAAATACTAACTCACTTCATATATTCACAAAACACTCAGGCAGACACATTGGAAAATGTGGCTATCACTTTATTAGATATAGATATATACTAAATATTCATAATCATTTCTTGTTATAGAATAGTATTTCCATTTCATCATAAAACCATGAAAGATACCAATGAGGTAAATTCTACCACAGAAGTAGATAATTCTAAAAATCATCGGACGATTTCCCTATTGTAATATCTCCATGATGGAACCCTTTCATTAGAAAAATCTAGAAAAGAATAGATCTGGTGATGGGATCTCAATTTGTATATGATTGATAGACCATGTCATCAGAAGTTTCTTTTTATGTGAATATTTGATGGTATTCTCCTCTGATGAATTTACATAGGGAATATTAATACCATCATGACAGAATTTCATCATAGAGCATGGTGTTCCCATCAGTTAGGAACCAAAAATTATCTCCAGATTAAAATTTAAGGTTATTTAAGGACATTGATGATGCAGGATTCCACACCATTTTTTCGAAAATTTCCCCCCTTACATGTGCATTACAACATCATCCATCATCCCCAAGAATTTATGAATAGTTTTAAATTCTTAACGGATTTTTTCTTATGTTTAATGAATGATGTTGGACTATACCTTCAAGATATTACCAAGTAGTTCAAATACATCATCACATCTACTAACCTCTTCAATAAATGGGCTGAATCAATGCCCCTGAATGACATTGAGAAAAAAATTAATATTAATATCATTAATACCAAATTCATCACTATATTTTGTGTCCCTCACAAAATATTGATAGAAAAATGGAGTAACCTATGTTCTAGAAAATTAAGATGTTGTACCAGGAACATAACATTGATTTCAATGATTCAACCCACTATCACATAAAACTAAATGGATAGATAGAGTCTTCAAGAAAACCCTAAAAAATATACTTTGTATAATTGTGTAAAGGGATAAAAAATTATTTCCTAAAAATATCTTGCATGCCCTGTGGGCCTACCACATAATAAACCACTCAACTACCAAGGAACCCTATATTTGATCATTTACATAACAGATGGATTCATACTTATTGAGGTATAAATTTTCTCACTCTAAATATATATATTTGGAAGGCTATATGGTGATGAAAAATCAAAGAAGTGGTTAGATGAGTTTGAGTGAGTTGATGAGAAAATGTTGTATACCATGCACCAAATGGAAGTTCAACCAAATAGGATAACATGAACCTTTAACAAGATAGTTCATCTCCATTCATTCATTCAAGGAGAACAATTTTTAGATCTTATATATCCAATGATACATGGAACGAAACCTCAATATCATGAACGATAATGAGAAGGACCTTTCATCATTCATATATTCTATTTTAATGGTGTATATTCATTCGTTTCCATGGCTGTAGAGTATACCACTCCCCCTACCAATGAATAATTTCTCAATAAATATCTCATGTGATAGAAACCAAATGTTCATCCACCACTGGGTTAATCTCCAACTATTTTACATTGTCTATGTTGCAAGACCCTAATCTAAAAGAAACTATGGTAAAAATTATACAACCAAAAACTACATGACCCCATATTTGGAGCTATAGGACTCTAAGCTACATTGTAAAATTTACTAGTTAGAAGATGAAAAATTATATAGTAATTTCATTACTACATGATGGAAAACATTCAGAATTAACGCTAATGTTTCAAGATGTAAAACTATGTAAAACTTCGATCCTTGCTTGAGAGGACCACAATTCTTGCAGCTGATCTCACACAACCCCACTAGTATCCTTTTTATAAACTAAATATGTATTGATTCTAATTTAAATAGGATATATAGTTTACAAAAACACTATGTATTGGTAATATCACAAAAAATATTGAAAAGGCCCCCTCGTTGGTATACAAAAAATTGATGCATAGGACTCTAACATAGGTTATTTCATTTAAAATCACCTTTAAAGTAAAATTAATTCTCCTAAAAAAAGTCATATATGTGTAGGGAATATCTTTTAGAGATACTTGTGGACTTATATTTCTTTTATGAGAGACATAGTGATTCTTAGGGCATTCTCCTTTGGCCCAAACCAAAATCCACCCTATTATAAGGTAGTTATCTCTTACCTTTTTCCATTTAGTTCTCTCTTTATGTGGGTTTTTTCATATTGGTTCTTGAGGACATATTTGTACCCACACCCCTCCATGTCAGTCAAATCTTGGTATCCTTAAACAATATTATCCCAACAGTCCTATTCATATTACCAGAAACTACAAGACACTGTATTACATTCAATATGACTATAATCATTATAAATCTCCTTATCGCACAACCTTAAATAGAATGACTGATTCATCATGGTAACATGATGTAATACTCCCTAGTATTTTCCCCCTCAAACAACATTAATCTATGTGATGCCTTTGGACCTGAGGGTCCTCTTAAATAGTGTTAGTTATATACCCCACAATTTTCACGAACTATGTGTTGACAGATTCTTATTCTAATGGGATACAGAGTAATTAATATATACTAAATCATGTCCCAAGAACAATAAAAAAAATTCCCCTATCCTTTCTTGTCATATCTTTTAGCTGATGAAAGAAACCTTTTTTATTCTCTATTTCTCACAATAATCAATGCTCATGTGTGATTAAGAATCATAGTAATGTATTCCCTGTATGATCAGGATATATAACTTCACATTAGGGTTTTCATGGTTTTTAATTCAAGACCATAAAAGGCACACAAAACATCGTGTCCACACAATGTTAAATTTTTTTGGATGACATCCCTTTCATGACATAAAATAGTGCATATCTAAGGCATTCACTCAGGAAGACCATTATCCTTTTTGCTGTTCTCCTATCACACCTCCATTTAGTGAAATTGTTATTTATTATATCTCATAATAGTGGTATACATAGTGACACCTAGATCATATATCCCGGTGCAACAACAATATGATGATAGTGCACCTCCCCACACAAGATATCGATCAGTATAGGGAATAAATTTTTGAACAATGTATATAGTGTTCCATATTACCTCAATATACTTGATGATTCCCAAACCACAAATCCTAGGTAAAGATACAATATAAAAATTCCTCATTCCATTTGTATGGATTTGACCTAAGATTGGATTTTTCTATTCGAGAACTACATATGGACTGATTCTCTTCACATCATGAAATGTAGTGCCACTCAAAATTTAAAATTTTGGATCCATTTGAAATTTTTTCCAACTCTATGTATGTTTCCAACCACTGTAATGAACACTTTACCTATTCCTATTCAATTCTTTCTTAAATGCGACCTTCATACTCTGGACTATTTCTTTCATAGAGAAAACTCTATAAATTTATAAATTTGGATATCCATAATATATCCTTAAGATATCAGTGATAAAATTGTTCAACTTTGAGGGACACCTTTGTTTATTCAACGTAAAATAAGCCTCATGTTTGATCAATAAAATGAGTTCCCCAATATTTCTCAATAACTAAAGTCATCTTCATTTTCAAGTGCAAATAATATTATCCTTGTATGCTCTAAAAACATCATAATGGGAACCACATTTTGAACATGGTATATGGTCATCCCTTAAATACATATCCATTCCCACTCTATTGGATATGAGGACCCCATGGAAATAGATTATAACCTTCTACATCACACTTCGAAAATGTTGAATCACTTTTAGTTGGATCAATAGTAAATGGTTTTTCCTTGATGTAATATGTGAAAATGTATAATATGCATTCATATCACATGATGATATACTGTAAGGAAACATCCTTTCCACATGAAGTATAACTCTATCATTTACATCCCTATCATATTACATAAAACATCATGGTTTTTCATCTTCTCATCATATACTGAATCCATAACAATGTGTGTCTTGATTCTAATCTCAATGAGATAGGTTGTGACACCAGAATTACCTATTATAGGCCAATAAACCTCTAAAAAATAGATGTCCCAATATATGAAAGGAATACCAATAGGTTATCCCCTTTCTTCAAAACTCATGATTGTTGAAAAATGCTTCCCTCCCCTAAAAGTGACATTTTATAGGAATATTCCACCCTTAGACAATGTTAACCAAGATGCATCCCATCACACTTCTATAATTAATTCACTATTTCATAAAGCACATTCCATTATCTTGGTAAAATATGTATTTATGCAAACACTACAAATTATTGATAATTAGATTATTCATCTATGTGGGAATCATTTTTTCGACTATGTATAATATTCTCATTTGTGGCTCACCATAAAGAGTGATCTAAATGTGACCCGTTAACCAGAGGCATCTTCTTTCATAAAAGAAAATTATTTAAATTCTATATGCCCTGAAAAAATCATATGGATGTTCTCCTTTTGAACATAATTAATGATACAATATGTTTTATAAATCCAAACAATTGTGGAAACCTACATAAAGCATAAGAATTTCAAATCATCGCCCCATCAATCAATGAATCCAGAATTTCATGTTACAATGAGATGATGTTGGAGAAATATTATAAATTTCATCCACTATTATCTATAACCAATCTATAAGGTTTCAAATAAGAACTGAAAGTAAAATGGTAATGAAACTTTAACAAATAAATAGCACTATTGACACCTAGGGATTTTGAGCAGTGTATAGTGAAAGGAAGAATGAGGAATCATCAGAGTATTCTAATTTTCATAACATAAAATGTGTTCCACTAAACATCCATATAAATATTATAATGTTCATTTAAGGTGATGTAGGGATCTTACCACATATATATATACCCCCAAATAACTAGTAAGTAAAAGGGTGGGTATGTGTATCTAGTCTTAACGGTTTTCTATCTGCTAAAATGGTAACCATCATCAATGTGAAAACTCTGACACAAGTATAAGAATTGTGAGATGGAATGATCCATACACTCAGAAACATGGTGAAAATTAATTCCAACTCAAAGTCTGGAGATATATTCGGATGAATCATGTATCTCCATAGAGTATGTTGGCCTCCCTCGAGAGTGGATTATATTGAACCTGGAACAACTCTAGATTATTGAGTTGGATGGTTTATGGTTCACTAAAACATCAACCACATCCCACTTGCTGGAAAGAACATCCCTATATTGTCACTGAATGGAATCACAGAACAAGCATGAAGATTTTCACCCAGTTACTTCTCTTCCATTATCAGTAGGTCTCTTGCTAAAGTGGAAACATGTTTTTGTTTTTCCATAGTTTTGTCTATAGGAAGTAACTCATCATGCATGTTACCAAAAGAGGGAATTCCACAAAATCAGAAAATACATTCAAATAGATCCCAACTTCTTAATGTGGTAGTCGAAGGACTTTGGTTCTCCAAAAATAAAAACTAATTAATTCAGGAATGATCTTTGTAGTAAAATACACAGTAAAATGGGATATTTATACCCCTTGGTATAAGCTAGAAGCATACAACTATTCACGAATTTATAAGAAATAATAACGCACTTTGAATACCTAGTTCAATTTATCCTAGAAATCCCCTCCAAACCAAAAATAAATCATTGAGCACCACCCCCTAGTTTAATCGCCTCATTGGAGGTCAAAATTGGATTATAAGTCTTGAGTAGTTGACTGGAATGATATATCATGATCTTGAGTGTTTCTCTATGTCTAAAATAAACTATTTAGAATGAAAATACGTAGACTAAATGGAGGAGTGATGCATACCACATAAAAAATATTCCCTTGAAAATGATTTGAGGACATTTCAAACCAAAAAAAAGAATGTTTTGATCAGCTTATAGAAACGAATAATCTTCATGAATCTTGAATTTTTATAGAGGTACTTGGTTGTTAATAGATAATTTAAAATATCTTATGAAAATAGACTATTTAGAATACCTTATTGAGGAATTACATGATTATAAGGTTGTTCTCAATGTTATCATAAATAGAAACTCTCTATTAAATCATAGCCTTTAAAGTGGCCATCAAACAAGATAATTATTTTTTACTAGGATCCATTTTATCACTATGAAAAAAAAATCAGTAGAAAGGGTTTCAAATTTTTCCAAGTGAAAAATATTTCATAGAAAGTTACATAACCCTCATAGAATGTTATGTGAACTATATAATTGCTGAAATTTACTATGTATAATTTTAAATCTCTATGTGGAGACGGTATTTTCAGGAAGCAAAATAATTTATTTGTGAGAGTACTAGTTCATGAACAAAAAGTATTTATTATGTGGAAAAGGATATAGAAAAAATGTATATCATTATGTTTGGAAGCATTATAATCTATAATATTAGAGATATTTGAAAAAAAAATGGTAGGTATCTAGGTGAATAATTGGTCAACATGACCCCTTTCTATTGTGTGGTCCCTCTTCCGGGCCCATATGCAGCCCACAAAGCATTCAATTCGGTAGAATTCCTCCTCAAAATTGAATCCTCTTCATGTTGATCATACCATATTTCGATAGGGGGAATTTTTTAGACCCTATAAAATCTATAAATAACATGATAAATCTCCAATGATTTTAGAAAATATTAAAATTTGAATGGATAAGGCATTTATAGAGTATAAAGTCAATAAAGTAACCAAAACAATAGAGAAGCCCATTAATCATGTATACCGCACATGCTTTATACGATTACCACTCCAAATGGAACTCCTATAAATAAAAAATATTACTATGAGGTGGTGATATACCGCCTCCCAGTAAATGACCATTTCATTTACAAGAGCATGTGGTGATTTCAATACACCCACAAATTACATTTTCATTTTCATTGAGTGGAATCTCTGTTGTCCTTATGAAAACCACAAAATTTTATGTGGATGTTGGTTTTATCACTTAACTACATGGATTCAAGTATTCTTTAAATCCAACCATCTATCATAGTAAAATTTAAATTTATCATCCCTATAAATACCTAGTCTTTGGGGAAGGGATATATGGATGGAAATATAACCATGGAATACTTGAGAAAACTCATGTAGATAATTACCCAATATCATTCCATAAAGGAGACCATAAAATGGATCCTTTTTTAGAGGACCTATATGGCCACCCGAAAAGGGTTCCCTTGTTCCTGCAAAAGCTCACCAAGAACTACACCCCTTCACAGAACCCGTCATGATCCCCACCCCATATAACAATGGCCATAATATGAAATGGGATATCCATATGCCATTTTTACCTTAAATCCTTTCTTCCCTCCTCCTACATAGCATTGGGCCTGATATTGGTTCTTTTTTTAATGTTCCAAATTTCTTCATGTCTCTCTTACCATAACTTGGGAAAGCATTAATTAATACCTCTTTTATCTCCACTTGATTCATTGGACCTAGGGATCAAAAAAAAAACCATGTCCGCCAACAAGTCTTCCATTCCCATGTAAATCAAATATGAACATATAACATCTCAATTTAGAGGTATCCTTATACTATTTACATCCTTTCATTTTCCTGGTAATAAGGATCATATCCATAGGGATTACAGTGGGTGTCGCTTAGGGTTAGGGAGTGACATTGGATTCTTGGAATGTGATGTAAATTGTATGAAAAGACCCTCCTATCATTGATCATCCCAACCTCACCCTCTCTTCCACCTATCAAAATATTTATAGGGTAGGATCTTCATCATGGAATCCCTCTTAGAGTAATCCTACTATATTTATTTTGAGTCATTCCACCACCTTATATAGCCCCACCATCTTCCACTCGCGGATGAAGGAGAGATTGTAGATTTTCATATCCTATTATTCCTCTTACTCCACACACCAAATATAAATCATGTGGGTTTAGAGGTTAGTTCCAGTCATGTCATCATCATGATTAGATAACCAATGCTACAATTATTTGTTATAAGACCCAACCGTGTTATCACCACCTCAAAGGACCATATTCCCAACATGCTAACCTATTGGGCCTCATCCATATGTGTAAATCCCAACCCTTCAAAAATACATGGGATTTGAGTCATGTAAAAATGGGATTTGTAGTTAGACTCCCTAAGGATCAATAACAAATTCCCCAAAATCACCAAAATCATCTCTAGGCCACAACCCCAGCAGAATCAACCCCAAAACTCAGAAGGCTACATTACATATGGGTCCTACTCAATTAATTTTAATCAGTACAAATTCCTTAAGTAGGTTGACATGATACCTTGTCATATTCTCTACCAGATCAACCAGCATGGCCTCTTTATCATAAGTCTGAAACCATCCCTTGTCTAATAACCTTTCACTTATACATCATTTTCTCACAATGTTAAACATCCCATATTGGTATTCTTTATGTGTCCTTAAAAGGAATGATGTGCCCCATTGAGTGGAACTAAACTAAGTGGGTTATGATTCCTTTTACAAGGATATGTAGGAATACCATATCACAGTCCTGATCCCTCCAAAAAAGACTACTAACTTCCAAGAGGACAATAAATTACAATTTCCCCCACTATGTTGCATAAAACCAGTATCATGAAAATGTATGACATAAGAATCACAAATCTATATACATATTGGTACCATAGATTTAGAACCTAAGATCAATATAGATTTCTCCACCGATGAATAACCTCATATACATAATGATTATTATAATGTAAATACAGTATAATGATTTATTTTTAGTATAAGGGTGCCCCCTTATGATTTGGGATATAATAAAGGATTCACATATAGTTTTAAATCTATCAGAGTGTCCTAGAGTAAGTAATATTTCCCCCTAAAAACTAATGATGAGCTCAACCTCCCATCCACATGACCAATTCGAGTCCCCAAGTGTTTTTGGATCCATTTTATAATTACCACGTGCCTTTGAAAAATCATTTTGTAAACATTATGAATCAAGGAACCGTTGGGAGTTTCCAATTCCATCAATAAACCCCATTGGAAACCAACAAAAGGGGGTCTGAAATAAAATTTTCACCTGATGTGAATGATTGTTCACCCATATTCAACCCCCCCCACAAATAATCATATGGGTGAAATAGATAATGATTTTTCATCCTTGGTAACAATAGAAAATGTACTTAATTATGTATCATTCCATCTTCATTGGATTTTCATTCATGAAAATATTTACCAATTTAACAAAATAAAAAAATATTTTTTTGAACTCACCATTTCACAAGGAAATTTCATATCGAATAATCTTCACAGGAACCATTTGTTTTTGATCGATGTCTTTCATGAGATTCTTCTCAAAAATAGATGCTCCAAATAGAGACTTCATTATCTATAGATGTTTCAAATCATATATTGGATATAAAGAGGGTTTGAAATTATAATGACCATCAAGAGGGAACCAAAACACTTCAACCATTACTGTAGATGATAAAAAGTCTTTTTTTATGGTCACAGATACAACATCCTCTACATCACCAAAATTAAAGAGTGATTTTTTATAAAACATGGAATTTAATTTCTCAAATAATAACATTATTCTTTTACCATCAAACATGTATTCCCATCCATTATTATTGATATATTTCTTAAGAAACATTTTGATTCATTCCAATCGTCTAAAATTAATATCTCTTATTCTCAACATTTTTCAATAAAACCTTGATCATTTGGAATGTCACACCTGAACATCGCATATCAGTAAGGATTTTATTTTTTATTTTTTTGTTGTTTTATGTTTTATGTTTTATTTTATTTTATTTTATTGTTTATTAAATCCTATTTCATTTTCTTTTGTTTTATTTTCCATTTCTTTTTTTACCCTTTTCCCTCTCTTTTTCTGCCCTCTCTCCCTCTGTCGACTCCCCTTCCCTTGGGTTCGAGCCACGTTCCCATCACTATTACCCAATTTCACACCACCCTCCTCTCCCTCTGGTGAACTATACCGGCATCCCTGGCCTCCCCACATCACGAAAGCACCTCCGACAACACCCATTTCACCTCGGTCATCCGCCTCTGGCACACCGGACAACAACCACAAACCCCCCTACCACCCTTTCTCTCCATCTCCGGCAAACCAGTCATCACCCCTCCTCCCTCTTCAACGAGTCGCTCCATATACCTCCCACCATGCGAAAACTTTAAGCCACCACCTGCTACCTGCCTCACAGCAAAACCCCCAGTGCAGCTCCCCATCCACAATGCCCTTTGGTTGCGCCTCCTTCTGGAAAATCTCCAGCTGGCAGAACACCTTCTGGCACCCTCCACCCCACCCATCTAGCTTCTCAAGCCCCCTCTATAGGTTTGTATTACCTCGGTAGTTAGTTATTTAATTTTCAAAGTGTTTTGGTTAGGGTTTATGTTTTATGTTACTTCATTTTTTCACCTTTTATTTGATACCATGTTTTATGGTTCGATTTAGGTCCTTTGATGTGCGATGGTCGTGTTGTGAGAGTTGTGCACCATGTTTCAAATTATTCAACATAACAGTAGGTGGTTCCACATATAATTATTATTTGATAAATTAATTTGAAGGTATAATAAATCTATAGTGTTTTTTAATTTATTTCTGTGGTGCGAAGTTGATTTTATTTAAATTTTAATGTGTAGTGAAAATGTTTAGTAGTGTGTCAATATAATGTGTTTTATTTCTACTAAAATTCCATCTCTAGTTACTTTTTAGTGATTTTTAGATTTTGAAGTGTGTTATCAAATGTTTTAATGCATTTTTTTAGTTTTTGGAATAGCATCAATGTAGGTTTGGTTATGAAAGTATGTTTTGATTGAGTTTTGATATTTTGAGTAATGCGGCACATTTTCAAAACTGTTTAATAAATTATTTTTCTTGTGTTTTTTTGACTATGGAAATAGTATTTTAACTGTGATATTGGTTTATTTAATTATGTGAGTGATGTAGATGGGGTTTTCAATGGTATTTAGTGTGCATCCTTTTTTTTTCAAAATGGATTTTGTGTTCATGTTTTCCTGGTTGTGTATTTCTCAATATGTATTATAAATTCTCTTAAAAGATGGAATGAATGTTTTAAAGTCTCTTGTTTTTATGTTTGGTTTTAATGAGTCATTTCCAACATTATGTAGAGTGTGTTATTGGGGAAAAACCTTGACATGTTTTTTTGACATGTTTAATTTATTTCTTAAGTGTTTAATTGTTTTATTAATTTATATTTATAGTACGTTGGAATGTTGGGTGCAATTTTGAGTCATCGGTCCAAGGGAGACTCTCCTATGTGTGTATAGGTAAGTAAATATATATATGTAGGTTCCCCCATTTTGTATATATTCATCCATATAATTTAATTTACATGTATGGGGTTTGGTGTGACTATGTGTATATATAAAAAATGCATTCACTTGTTAGTGGAGACCAGTATATGCGTATAAGAACACCTGTAAGGATCCCCATGCACATGTTCATGGGCTATGTGAAAGTATGCATAGGGGATAGGTCTCCATGCATGTATGAAAAGATGCATATACTTATTGGGGGAGTTTTGGTGAAATAATATTGGTTGAAAAGAATGAAGAAAAAAGTGGCCATGCGCCCTTCCTCACGAAGCCCGGAAGTGAAGCCCCCTACCTCCATGACCGCCACGAAGCACCAGAGGTGGTAACTCTCCACAAACGCCCTGACATTCAAGACCCTCTGTGAAGCACCACAGGAGGTAACTCTCCACAAACACCCTGACATTCACAATCCACCGCGAAGCATAGGATGCAGTACCTCTCCGTGAATCTGGTTGACGTTCTCGACCCGCCGTAGAGCCACTGAGGCCCTCTTCGCGCCGCGTGAGCTCTGCTTCATGGTGCCCCTTGCCTATAAATATCGAGCTCCCCCTGAACTCTCCAGACGAACACTCCAACCATTCAGCTTCTTAACTCCCAAATCCTGAAGCACTCTTCACTCTGGGAATCATGAGCTCCACGAGGTATTTTTGATTTTTGAGAGGCCTTCACCTTGTCTCGTTTTGAGCCCCTCTTACGAGAGGGATTCCCTTCACGATGCCTAAGGGAATTCGCGAAGGAAGGGAATTTCCAAGGGAACCCGGGTAGTCATAGAGAATTTATGCTTCGTGAAATACCCATCCTGTACACGTGATCCTCATGCCAAGGCAGAGTCACTATACTTCACGAAGCACACTGCTTCACAACACCTTATTTCGCGAGGCCCCTATGCTTCACGAGGTAGTGCTCCATGAAAACCCCTCTAATTCGTGAAGAACCTCCCACTCACACCTATGCCCCATGCAAAGGCCAAGGCACTCCACTTCATGAAGCACACCCCTTCAAAATTTCCCTCCACTACGCAAATCAACCGAGCTCGGCAAGGCCAATGACTGTGGACCCCTTTTCATGGCAATTCCTCTTCCCGTGTGACCCTCCACATTTGCACGATGTGATTTCAATGTTCCCTTTACGACACCACCCATAGCGTTGCTTCACCTAATGCTTCTTCACATATGAACGGTAACAGCTATTGCTTCTTTCCATAGCCATGTTCACATTGACCCCTCGATGGTTCACTCTACGACCCCCCTTTTCCACAGCCTTGCTGGCACCTTCCCTCCCACCAGGAGCAGAGGGTACTGGTTATGTAAGTCCTAGGGGTGTGGAGTAAACCCACATCGTCTGAGCTACAGGACGACAAACATCCAAGAACCTCTTCCTCGACAAATGACGTTAAACTATGACCTGACCCCGTGCCTCGCACATAGGGTCCCCCTGGCTCAGACATTCTTTACGCCAGTCGTCTCCATGGGAATGGAATCACCCTCACATGGTATGATATCCTCCCTATCAGAGTGGAGTTTGTCCACGGGGGAAGGGCTGTCACATAGCGTAAGCCCCTATCACCTCTTGGATAAGGTAGCACCCATGCACCTCCGTACTTCCCCACTGCCAAGGACAGTGGATGGCACAATAGGGAATGAGGCACCTCGCATATTTGGTCCCAAATCCCTCTCCCGCTGCGGTTTGTCGCACTTTGTGCCTCCATCCTGGAGTAAGTCCCAGCACCATGGGATGCCTAACGCGTAATCCCCTCTTCGCTTCTCACGAACGCACCCTTCGCAACCTGATCATCAGGTCTCTACTGCCTCTTGTTTCTCAGACCGAACATGACTCACATGGGCTTAGGGTAAGCATCGGCCATGGAAAAGCCCCCATCCAGCATTACGTTAAATTGTATGCCCTCGTCTAGCATGACGTTAAACTATATGCCCTCGTCCAGCATGACATTAAACTATATGCCCTCATACAGCATGACGTTAAAATACATGACCCTATCCCGCATGGCATTAAACTATACATCCATTTGAATTATGAGGTCTTTTATCCATGTCAAGGCGTGGTACATAGGAAGACTCCATGAGGTTCAGGCCCACCACCAGTCATTTATTCTCGTCAGGGTTCACCCTCATCCTACATAACATTAAACTGCATTCCATTCTTGTGGTAAGCCATTCTGACTATCCCGAACTATGAGGAATTTGATCCATGTCAAGGCTTGGTACGTAGGAAGCCTCATGAGGTTCGATCCCACCACCATTGGACCCATGGGTTCACCTTCACGTCAGTTCCCTGGTGAAAACCACCACCTGAACTACTTGGTCTCTGATCCATGTCAAGTCATGGTATGTAGGAAGCCTCATGAGGTTCAAGCCCACCACCAGTGGACCCACGGGTTCACCTTCACATATCTTAACATGAAAAAACCCTATCCAAACTACGAGAACTTTGATCCATATCAAGGCATGGTATGTAGGAATCCTCCTTGAGGTTCATGCCCAATAATCATTAGCCCTGACCGTCTCCATGTCAGTGTGCCAAACCCCCATTTCCACCTAAACTATGTGGTCATTGATCCAGGTCAAGGCATGGTATGTAGGAAGACTTCCTGAGGTTCAAGCCCACCATCCACCTGGGCCAAGGTCCTTCTTCACATCGGTTCTCCGAAATGTCCCTGTCCTGTATGATGTTAAACTGCATCCCAATCCAGTAGTAAGCCGTTGTGACCCTGCCATCCAGTTGTTCTGACACCCCTTCGTGTCAGTATAACAGCCCCTTTTCCTGAACTACGTGGACTTTGATCCATATCAAGGCATGGTACGTAGGAAGCCTCACGAGGTGCAATCCCACCACACATTGGGCCAAGGTCCTTTTCACGCTGGTTTTTCAGCGCTCAACCTCAACTATGTGGTCTTTGATCCATATTAAGGAAAAGTACATAGGATACCTCGCGAGGTTCAAGCCCACCACCACCTAGTCATTCCGACCGTATTCACGTTGGTTCTTCCAACACCTTGGGAAGCCTAGAGTGTAAGCCCCATACATCCATCCTGAACTATGTGGAAATTGATTCCCTGCCACGAGGATACGTAAGAAGTCTCTTCGAGACTCAAACCCATCACCACTACCATCTCCACGATGGCTCCATTTCATTCCTCCTTCACTCAATGCAATTCTCAATCATCCATCCTGATTCGTACCCAGGCCGCCACATCCCGATAAGGTCATGCCACCCTATTCCCCTCCACAGCATTCAGGAAGCCGCCCACTGGATGGCTCTGATATCGGCATTCCCTCAAGGGGGATTTTTCAATCTAATCCACTCCATCTAGTGTTCTTATCAGTCCGATTCGTCTCCATTGGATGTTAAACTCGCGGCATACCCTATGCTAAACATGGGAAGCTGAGGTAAACATCAAATATATGCCTATGGAATATGATTCCCCACACTTGATGTGGGATGCATCGGGATTCCGTGCCCTCGAGAAGCCCTATAATAAGGGACAAAAGACAGAAATGCCAATTCCCTAGCGTTCAGACACATTAATGATGCCTTGACATGACTACTCCCCCAACTGAAGGTTGCTACCAGGACCAGACCCTTTGGAAAGTCCTGACAGAAGCAGTGTAATTAACATGCATCCATGTAAACATGGAACTTGTAAGAGTTTCATGAACAATGTATTAAATCAATAAGGGAGACCCGGACTAGGTAACGAGTTCCGAGGAGGAATCCACGGAAATTGGAACTGAAATCCCATCATCCCGATTTGATCAAGGAGTAGATGTCCCGGAGTAAGGAATGGATGTCGTCTGCCTTTGGAAAGAGAGAATGTGGGGAAACACAAAATTTGTGCCTGTCGCACCAAAGCGGACGGACGCGTGCGCCCCAGAGAATGCTTCGGAAACAGAAATGGTGAACCCGACGTGATGGTCATCTCCTCAATATAGAGATTAGCAGTGTTCGATACATCAGTAGATTGACATGTCACTGGATCCAGATATCCGGTGGCGGGAACCACCAAGAAAATAGTCGGCATGGCGTGAAACTAACCAGAAGTTGGGGCAGTAGAACATGGGGCATTCCATTCTACAACATTGTCGGCGTGGATCCATCTTACCGGCCATGGAAGACGGAATGGCACTGGGGAATTGGTTGTCAATTTATTTTCCTCGTAGTGCTGATGAGTTAATCTCCATGCTTCTCAGGAATTAGGTTGCTGCTGTAGGAACATGATTGATTCCCACCCACCTACGCAAGGGCATGGGCAATACCAGCACAGCCGCTCCGCGTGGATCTACTACTGCTACAACAGCATCTGCATCCACGAGTGTGGGGTGCCCACGCCCCCTCTCCCCATCGAAAGTCATCCAACTAAGGGTGATTAACGACCTCATACGTCGTTATGAGGAATTGGGAATAATCCCAACTCGAGATATGGCCCACCTATACTTGGAGGCATCTAGGACCCACCATCAACACCACCCTCGAGGGCCATGCAGGGAGCCCCTGCTCCCCACCCCAACATTCAATTGTTTCAGGAGCCTGTCCTTGAAACTCCTTGATGACTCCCTACCTTATGCTGATGAGGTGGGTGATGTTCGGCTCATCCCAGTCAGAGTCTCGATCCAAGGACTCCATGCAAGGGCCCCCACCTAGCTGCATCAGCACCGCCTTCCGGCCTTGCCAGAGGGGCAGGTAGGCTATGCACTTGCACCACCTGCACTGGCTCGCCTGACCCGACGCTAGTGTTGGGACCGAGCTAAGGGAGCCCTCCAAGGGGAGTCGACGTCGACAGCTACTGTGGTCTGAGACACCGTCAACATATATCATGAAGCCCCTTCACACACTGAGCATGAACACTCCTATGCCCAACCGAGATCGAGGCCCCAACTGCCCCACGGGCAGGCTGGGTTGACTCTCTAGGTCAGAGGCCCGAGTGGCAATTGTCGTGAACCAACCCGCGGTGATGTCACCCCGTACAAAGTTCCTCCCGGTACCACCACTCCACATAGTGTGGGCCTTCCCTGCTCCGATGTTCTTCATAGAGGAATGACACGTGCTACCCCTAGCACGAATTAAGACTTGCCCCGTGGTAGCGACACTCGGTGCAGAAGTCATTATCGTGCCCACCACAATGGGTATGGAATTCCTCTTCCTACCCCTGACTGTCGATGTGAATGCATTTCCCATCTAGTCCATCTCCAACGTGGGGATCCTCCCTACATTCTCTCCGCAGTCGGTGAAGGTCCACCTCACCCTAGAAACCAAAGGAGTGAAGGTCAGCCTCGCTCCACCCGCACTAATCATGGAGTTCCTCCCCTAGCTCCCGCTGGTTCCAACGGATGTTTTACCTGCTCAATTGCTATTCATGGAGGTCCTCCCAATTTTCCCTTTGACATTTTCCCTAGTTCCCCTAGCACCCCGGTTGTCTCAAGCAGATGTCCTCTCCACCATGGCTCCAGCACGCCCCCGAGACTACATGTCGGGAATCAAACTTGTCTCGAAGAGCCATCTAGGTGTAAGAGGACGTGTCGTCGCCACCATAAGAAGAATCCTGGGAAGGCATGGATGGAGATCAAACCGTCCCGCTTCTCGGATTCTAAAGTAGAATGCGACTCGGCATTGGAACCCTCCCCGCATTCCTTCACATCATGGACCGTGGTAGGAACAAGGGGTGTCAGC
Organism: Viscum album; assembly: GCA_963277665.1. Lineage (NCBI taxonomy): Eukaryota > Viridiplantae > Streptophyta > Magnoliopsida > Santalales > Viscaceae > Viscum > Viscum album. The sequence goes on along the minus strand of OY728148.1, from coordinate 1,915,140,419 downwards.
CTCATCCTTCCAGAATGTGAAGTCCACCAGATTCCCACCTCTCTTCACAGGTACATCCAGGAGGAGGAAATTTTGGGAGTCCCACAGGTTCCTACCGTGAAGTCACCACCGTCATCACCAGAAGCGCCCTTTACCTTGACCAGATATCATTGAGATCTATTTTGGGGAATGATGGATGTTGAGATACAAGGTGACCCATCGCTGGTAATCGCAATCCCTGTGCCATAGGCCATGGCTATCAGCCAATCATATCGTCACATTGTTGTCAAGTCACCACACTCTTCAGAGGATGGCACAGAATTCAGTGTCTAGTCGACTCGTTCGCTATATTCTCTACTACCCAGTTTACTATCCCAGTGGTCCGCCTCAGTACTGCTACTAGTTCCTCAGCCACCTCCAGTTGATGAGTGGGGAAATACGAGGACATACCCTAAATTCGAGCCCATGAGCTTCTAGAATATTCTCGAAGCGGACCACTTCCCGGAGAAGTTCTGGCCGGTGGCAGCGTTGAAATTTTGTGCTCCGGAATCCCTCACCCCGGAGGATGTTGGGTGCTTCTATCATACCCTATGGGTGACACATTTTCTACTTATCTATCAATGGGTGTTGTACCCTAGGAGCCAAGTGCACTTCGAGGAAATCAGCAAGCAATGTCGTCTGGTTGATTTGGCCATACACCCCATGGCCCAGTGCCCTGAGTCACCAGGTCGCCCGAGCACTCTCCAACAAAAATCCATTCGGAGTTTCAAGGTACTCTAGAATATCATCAGGGAAGCTACCCTCCATGTGTAAGTCCATGGTTGGGGACAGTATGACGCCCTCCACTTCAGTCCTATTTGGCGGCAGCCTCATTATGCGACATTGAGGACATGCCTCCAAGAAGGGTTGCTGTCTACATGGCTGACATAGTGGACAAGGATGATGAGATAGAGTTTCTCGATGGAGAATTCCCCCCCTGAAGGTGTACCACCACTGCTCGACCTATCAGGGAGGATTACTCGCCAGCAGGGGAACCTTCTAGGCCACCCTGCGCCCAACGAGTCGCTGGTACTCAGTTGGAATTCCGGTAAGGGTAAATAACATGTCGGTACTGTCAAGCACTCCGACCCGTATTCCACAGTGCAGAAGATGGATGAAGACCCCAAGAAGGCCACGTTGCACTAGCAACTTGATGAACAGAAGAGGATGGTCGATGAACTCTTAGCCAACCGTGCTCTAGAGAGGTGACCTGACTATGGTGATCCTAAGATGGGGCAGCAGGGGTAGGAACAACTTCCCCCCAGCGAGATGCCTCTGAGAAACCATGATCATGCTACTCCCACAGACAGGGCAGATGCCAGAACTCAGGGCAAGAGGGTGCGATATGTTTCACCAAACTCTCTTGAACGGTGAGGCAATCTGAGGAATCCAGCTCGGGTTCCCCCAGCCGCCCCAAGGGCCATTCCGCCAGTCGATCCACGAGACATTGAAGTCGTTTACCATGTCGAAGAGCCCAAAAACTCACTCATAGTTAGGGATCCCCGTTAAGAGAGGGACCCCCACCCAGATGATCCTATAGCGGCACTCATCACCTGGCTCGAGGTGTTGGAAACGCGGCAGGTGGTAGTCCCACTAGATGGAAATCCATATCCCGTATGGGTGGGTGATATGCCTACACCTCTGGGTTTTGATAATCCCACATTCTCTCCCTTTAACAGGACTGGGGACCCACCATAGCACTTGGATCATTTTTCCTCCAAGTGTGGTCCCATGTTGGGGACCTCGACAGAACAGGATGCCGCCATGCTACGATGATTTGTGCAGACATTGGACGGTCCTGCATTCGTCTAGTATAGCCAGATCCCTATCGGATTGGTGACCAGCTGGTAGGATCTCTACCAGTAGTTCTTATACCAGTTCAACTTCACCACGTAAAAGACTAGCATCACAGACCTCTTCATGTGCAAACAAAAGCCTGATGAGTGATTCACGAACTTCATCACCCAGTAGAAGGGGCTTACATACGCCCTAGACATGCCACTGACTAAGGAGAAATTACTGAAGATGTGCTAAGGGAATCTTAAAATAGAACGGGTTCCTTCCCTAATCACCCAGACCTACCCCAAAGGGTTCTGTGACTTCTCAGATAAGGTTCAGCACCTCGAGGAAGCTCTAAAACGGGCTAGTTAGGCACGCCTTCTGCCCCCTGTGATCCCAGCCAGGAGGTCTACCAAAGCTAAAACTATTGCGGTGGCCCAAATAGAAGCCCCCTGGTAGCTAGAATTGTAGCTAGTGGCACCGACCCCACAACCATGCAGAGGCCCTCCACCTCAGGCACATGCTCCTTCCCAACAGCAACGGCCTCAGAACCGACAAGTTCCCCCACGCAATGTGCCACCACTACCTAGGCGGGACAATCAGGCTCAGCCTCAATAGCAGGCCCCTCCGGCCTCTCATCAGGGCCATGCTCCTAGAGCCCCCTATCCGGAAAGAACGCACCAAACTTACTCATTCAATGAGAATCAGGTCCCTGGATACTTCCAATGTTCTCTAGAGAAAAGGATTGTATACTTACCCGAGTGCAGAAGGTCGGCAGAGGTGAACCTCACCAATCGCCCCAACTATTTTCCCTATCATCAGATTATGGGGCACACCCTCAAGAAGTGCTATGTGTTTAACGACTAGCTCCAAGACCAGGTCGACAACAATATAGTCAGGTTGGGCTCGGCCCCGACATAAGGGGTGGGTGTCTTCGTAAGGTTAGAAAGCGTTAGCGACAACGAAAGCGAGTGGCAGAAGGATCCCATCCGTGGGTCCCAAAAGTACATTGACTAGATGACCTGTAAAATCTTCGCCCGTGCCCATGGTATCATTCGAGCATGCCTGAATTAGCCGGATCCTTCATAAGATGCAACCAGTACCTCCGCGTCATCATCTCAGCTGACCTCTTCCCCAACGGGCAAGCAGAGACGGCGCAATAAAAAGAAACGCACTCCACCACTACCATCGTCATCCCACACTCTCGGTGATTTCATGCCCCCTGAGATGGGGATTCCTCCCAGAATCTGTCTAGTGGTGGACGAATATTCGAGCGATAGTCAGGGGTATGCTTCGGTTAATACCGTGGAGATGGTAAATCCCAATATGACTCCCAACGAGGGGAATGCATGGAAAACCTCCCCAACGTCCCCAGCTGATGTCAACGTCACCGAAAATGCGGCAAAGCCGGTCATCAAGGCGCGTCAGTGGGTGCTTTCAGTTAGGTCGTGCACGCTACTGAAACTAGACAGTAGGACCAGAGCAGAGCTCATCACGCGCAACATCATCTGGTGCCCTTAGATCTACCTCCACCACCGTTTGTTCTACTAGATCAGGCAGAGCTGTCTCATCTGTATCGCGGCCAGTCTTTCCCTGTTACAGGACAATATCAGTTTTTCAGTCCTCATCCGGCTGCTACACATTTGGAATCAACTAGCAGGCAGCGGGATATAACCAGTACCAGCTAGCTGTTGGTCCAGTCATCTAGGTCCGCCATGACTCCAACTACAGAATGTCCTCTTGTAAGCAGAGGCTCACGTTTGGCATAGAAGTATGATGTTATGAAGCACCGTTTCGGCATTCCTACAAGGATTTCTATGCTTGAGACTCTTCTCCTGTCATCTGAAATGCATGAGGCACTTGTCGAGGCCCTAAGTAGACCCCTCCAGTTTGAGATGGAGGTAGCGGCTATAGAAGCCTTCCATGTTGAGGCAATTGAAAACACCAAATTCCAGGCAGTTATCTCGTTCTATGGTGAAGATGAAGACCCTCCCATACATGGGCATATTTGCCCACTGTACGTCACTGGCCAGTTCAACGGTGTGGAAGTCTGTCGCTGCCTTGTTGACACGGGTTTTGGGATTAACCTAATCCCGAATCAGACACTGCAAAATCTGGGTTTGTATGAGGATGCTTTAACTCCCTCCGACCTCATAATCCAGGGATATGACAGGACCGAGCAATCCGCAGTTGGAATGATCCACTTGAAGACCCAGTTTAGTAACCTAATTGCCAGCACCGAGTTCATGTTTGTCTCCCAGGACACCAAATACAACACATTGATGGGCAGGCCATGGCTCCATCTGCATGCAGTGGTCCCTTCGTCATATCACCAATGCCTCAAATACTCCTTTAATGGTCGATTAGGCATTCTCTAGAGAGATGTGTCTCCCTTTTCCTCTTGTGAATCCTACTACCTGGACACTTACTATTACAAGAGCAAGGATAAGCTAATCCTGTAAAGTTAGGATAAACCCTCCCCAGTCACAAGTGATCCCTGGGCAAGCCTAGACAGCGCCTACATCTTCCTGGTCCATCGGTTGGAGGCCACGACCCCCAACATGGGGCAATGTTTTTTTGTTTCGGGTACAAGAAGAAGGCATGTTCCCATGTCCAAGCGAAGGTAGAAAATCACGTCGTACTCCTACACCATCCAGGCTCAGGTAATCCCGGAACCTCCAACCCTTGTGCGGTATTGGGATGTAAAGATCATGGAAAAGGCGGTACATCATACGTGTATCTTCCGCTGGGCTGGAATCAACCGGTTCAGGCCGATGCATCACTTCTGCTTTGATTTCATCAACCGGGTCCCCTTGGGCTAAAGAACAGATGGGATTGGATCAACTTACTTCATCTCTATGGTCTCAGTGGCGCATGAGTCAACTAATTTGATGACCAATGCCGCTCAAGCCGACACCATCCGCCCATCAGGGTTTGATAACTTAAAAGAAGCTCCCCTCGCGGAAGATCCCTCCACAAGTGGAGAAGAGGATATGGAGGACGATTTCCGTACCTTTGAAGAAGAATTCTCTACCACGGTCGATGAACTGGTACAGGTGAACCATGGTAGTGAGGTAGATCTGAGACCCACATTGATCAATGTCACCAAGCCCCTCGAAGACAACAACAGTATGTGGACTTTCTTAAACAGCACCGTGATGTGTTTTCCTGGAGTTACGATGAGATGCCAGGACTAGATCCATAGGTATCTGTCCACCACCTTGGTCTCCCAATAAACCATCGCGGGTTCAAACAGCCTCCCAGAAAGATGCACTATTCTAACGGTGCCATGGTTGAGGCCAAAGTTAATAAGCTCATCAAAGCCAAATTCGTCAAGGAGGTCTATTAACCCACATGGCTTGCCAACATTTTGCCAGTTAAGAAGAAGAATGGGAAGATCATAGTCTGCATTGACTTTCATGATCTCAACTGCCACTTTTTGAAGGATGATTTTCTCCTCCTAGTGGCAGAGTTTTTATTGATTCCATGACCGGGTTTCAAGCCCTCTCCTTCATGGATGGGTATTTCGGGTACAACCAGATCTGGATGGCCCCCAAGGATGAGGAGTCCACTACCTTCAGGGATCCCCAAGGTACTTTTTGTTACCAGGTTATGCCCTTCATCCTGAAGAATGCATGTTCTACCAATTAGCAGGCCATGCATCGCATATTCAAGCTGATTCTCGGGAAACTGGTGGAATGCTACGTGGATGATCTGGTGGTCAAACCTCACCAACACCAAGACCATCTCAAGGACCTTGAGAAATTGTTAGGCTTCCTCCATTCCCAACACCTAAAGATGAACCCGCTAAAGGGTGCCTTCGGGGTCAACTCCGAGAAGTTTCTTGGCTTTGTGGTTAGATACCGAGGCATCGACATCGACCCAGAGAACATCAAGGCCATTAGCCAAATGCCTCCCCCGAGCAATATTCTGTAGCTTCGAGGTCTCCAAATCCACTTATCCTATATATGTCGATTAATTGTGAATCTGGATAGTAAGTGTAAGCCATTTTTCTTTCTCATGAAGAAAGGCTCTGCCTATGAATGGGATGAAGAGTGTCAGACCACCTTCGAGGAAATCAAGCGGTATCTGCTCCATTCTCTGGTCTTGATGCCACCCGTCTCTAGAAAGCTTCTAGTCCTTTATGTGATCACCCTGGAATGGTCCCTGAGTGCACTTCTCTCCCAGAAGAACAACGAGGGAATAGAGAGTAGCCTCTACTATCTCTGCCACATGATCCTTGATACGAAGACCAGATAGTCCCCTATCAAAAAGAGCTTTCTTGCGCTCGTGTTTTCCATAAAGAAATAGTGGCATTACCTGCAACACCATGAGGTACAGTTGGTCTCATGGGTAGACCCACTGAAGTACATCTTGAACCACCCATTGTTGACTGGCCAACTAGTGCGGTGGGAAGTGATCCTCCAGAAGATCGACATCAGGTTCGTGCCTCAGAAGGCCATCAAGGGACAGGCATTGGAAGACTTCATAGCTGCTCATCCAACCTCCACGGATCAATCCCTGGATCTGGATTTTCCTAATGAGGCAATCCTCTCAGTCGATCATGTCTTCTCATGCTTGCAAATGCACTTCGACGGTGCCTCCCGGAGCCCCACCAGTAGGAGGCTCAATGATCCTAAGCTCAACAGAGTAGGTTTTGGTATCATCTTCATCACCCCGGCGCAAGCTGTTTTTCTGTACTCATTCTTGTTGTAAAAAGGATTTACCAACAAAGAGGCAGAGTATCAAGCTCTCATCACCGACCTCAAGCTGGCCCTTGAGATTGACGTGCCCCATCTGCATGTGAAAGGGGATTCAGAACTGGTCATCAAGCAGGTCAATGGTGACTATATTGTTAGGAAGCTAGAGCATATACCATTGATGGAGTGCACCCTCCATCTAATGGCCTAGTTCCCTTCTCGACCAGAGGTTACCCACGTCCCTCGGTCATAGAATGGTCGAGCAGATGCTTTGGATGGCTTAGCTATGTCCCTCGCAGAACCCGAGCAGGATGATTTAATCATACATATAGCACATCAGAGAGTCATCACCCCCGTCACCCCAGAGGATAAAGTTGGCCTATGGATAAGCCACCTTACCGCCTAACCCTCCATGTCAGGTGTCCTAGGATCCTCAGATGTAGTGGTTGAGGCCACTCTTGACTGGAGGGAACCTTTTGTCGGGTACCTTAAAAATGGTTGCCTCCCCGATGATTGGGCTGAACACGAGAAAATCTGACGCCTCTCACTACAGTTTACTCTCCAGAGTGGTCCCAGCCTTGGGCGGATCCTCTATAAGTGGACCTTCTATGGTGTTCTCCTCCATTGCATTCAATGAGTCGAGATGTTTCAGGTCATGCAAGAAGTTCATTCCGGTTCCTGCGATGCCCATCAGGCTGGGCCCAAGCTGTCCCATCAGATCCGGAGGTTGGGGTACTTCTGGCCCTCTATGATCCATGACTGTATCGAGTTTTCCAAGAGATGCCACATGTTCCAACTTCATGCTAACTTTTTATATTGGCCATCATAGCCTCCCCACTCCACCAAGTACTCTTTTCCATTTGCGGTGTGGGGACTCGATGTTGTGGGACCATACCCACAGGTGACAGCTCATTAGTATAGGTTCATCCTGATTGCTACAAGTTTCTTCTCCAAGTGGGCAGAGGCAATTCCAGTCAAAGAGGTCAAGGCTCGTTCCATCATTGACCTCATGAGATCCAATATCATCCACTGGTTTGGAGTCCCTCATGTTTTCCTCACTGATAATGGCAGCAAATTCCGAGCAGTCGAGATGAATAAATTGTACGCTAAGTACAATATCCGTTCGAACCATACCTCTCGCTATCATGCAAAGGCAAATGGAAATATCGAGAAGTTCAATAAAAACCTCTCTAACATTCTGAAAAATATGGTTGTTCAGAACAAGAATAGTTGGCCAGACAATCTCCCCAATGCCCTCTGGGATTATCGGATGACGACTTGCAATTCCACCCAGGTGACCCCATATTCCCTGGTGTATGGGTCTAAGGTCGTCCTTCCCATTGAGATTCACCTGCCATTGTTACAAACTATAGTCTATGATCTGAAGGCGCCAAATAAGGTGGCTGAAATCCATCAAGATAAATTGGATGCACTAGACGACAATAGGCTCTGTGACCTGCACAATCTATAAAGGCATCAGAATAAGATATCTAGAGCCTTTAACAAGAAGGTCTGACATCGCTCTTTTCTGCAAGGCGACTTGGTGTTGGACCTTCAAGCGCCAATGATCCCTGGTAGGAACCCACCCGAGCTTGAGCCCAAATGAGAAGGAACTTACGTCATTAATCAGGGTTACCCTAACAGAGCATACTCACTAGATACCATGGACGGTGATTGCATAAATCCTCCCACCAACACCAAGTTCCTCATGCAATACATTTCCTGAGCCCCTTGGTCATGCATGAACATAAACTGTATGGTATCTCATGAGCATAAACTATAAATTATGGTCTCTCATGACCTTAAACTACCCCATAGTCCTGCATGACATTAAACTGGTCATCTTCATCCTTCATGATGTTAAACTGTACATTAGGGTCCTGCATGACCCTAAACTGCAACATCATCCTACATGATAATAAACTGCAAAATGGTCTAAGCACTATGACCTTAAACTAAGATCTACCTCATCCTTACTGCAAGACGTTAAACTACAAGTCAGTCAGGCCTTCCTGGCCATGGCTCATCCTCATTCCCATTGGCCTCTTTGGGCCCCTAGCCCTCATCCTTACTGCAAGATGTTAAACTTCAAGCCAGTCAGGCCTTCCTGACCGAGGCTCTGCCTCAGGCCCCTTGGCCTTGCTCGACTAAAACTCTCTTGCGGGGTTGTATAGTGTGGTGTGGGATTATTCCCTCATTCACGTCGGGTTACTCGTCGTATTGTACGTATTCCCATATGATATGTGTCCCCCGTCCTGCATGATGTTAAACTACACCTCATCCTGTATGACATTAAACTGCGCTTCTAGAAATATGTATGGCTTGATTCCCATCCTAATGGGATACGTAATAACGCTCAGACATCTCGTCTTGAGCCCAACCCCAAGCTCTTCTCTTTGAATGTCCCCTCTAGGTATAGTTTCCTTGGAGTATCCTTGCATGACGTGGAGTAGGTTTCCTTATCCCCACTAATACAAGGATTATAATGGTTTCACCATGTGCCCACTCCCATTCTTCTATCCTCCCATGTCTTTACCACATGACATTAAACTACATGGCCTTAAAGACCTACGTATGGCTTGATTCCCATCCTCATGGGATATGTAGGAATGCCCGAACTCTTTGTCCGTTGGCCCCACCCAAAAGCCAAAATCTTCCCCTCGGATCAAGACATATGGAAGGGAGCACACATTTCCCCAATTTACATTGAGAAAGCCTTGACCCGGCTGTGCGTCCCCCCTGGAGATGTTCGCCTCTTTCGTAGATGGGTACAACTATGCTTCACCCACTCCTTGACTGGGATTCCATCACTTTCCTCATCCGGAAGGTCCCCTAAATAGTATGGATTCTCAGCCTAAGGGCCCTCTTACCACTTCAGGCCAACGCCATCGAGGATGTCAAACATCAAGCCGATACATGTCCCGCGTTTCGAATGCGGTCAGTGGTCGATGCTCATTTGTTGCTCCCATATCAGGTCACCATAGGGACGCTGTGTTTCGAACATGGTCAACAGTGTCTCGGATCTTCGTGTCCACCCCAAGATGTCCCAAACATCGAGTGCAGTGATTCGTTCAACCCCATCCTGAAGTGAAAAACTTCCTTCTAGGTGGTGCCAACAGTCGGGCCCTTGGCCTCGATTATTTTATAAGGAGTGTACGGAGTGGTGCGGGATTATGTCCTCATTCACGTAGGGATACATGCCATGCCGTACGCATTCCCTTATTGAGGCCCTGCCTTAGGCCTCTTGGATTTTTCGGGCTCTAAACCAAGTTCTTACCCGGAGCATATGGTGTGGTGAGGGATTATCTCCACACTCACGACGGTTTTTTCACCATACCATATACCTCCACTGTCCAGGGAGCCCTATTCCCCGACCTTTGTCCCCACTGCAATACGTTAAACTACGAGTAGGCCAGGCCTTCCGGACCAAAACCCAACTATCAGGCCCCTTGGCCTTTTCGGGCCCCCTTGGCCTAGGTTCTTTCTTATAGGACTATGCGATGTGGTGTGAGATTACATCCCTGTTAACGTCGGATAACTCATTGTGCCGTACACATCCTCGTTAGGATATCCTTCCCCGTGTGTATCTTCTAGAACTATGTATGGCTTGATTCCCATCCTTATGGGTTATGTAGGACCACTCGAAGGCTTATGATTCGGGTCTAGCCCCATCTTCCAAAAATCACTATCCCACCTTGACCCCTTGGCTTACCTCTCCCTCCTGAGCCACTTTGTCGACCCTTTTGGGTAGTTCACCAATGTGCCTAAGGGTACTCTGGTTTAGTTACCTGCAATGTCAAACTCTATTCAGACTCATCTGCACCCACTTTTTAGTCTTTGTGTTCCTCTTCATCAGGGCTTTCATCAACTTTCACACACAAAGGGACCCCCAAGAGCAGCCTTGATTCCACGCCCAAGGGATCTCCTACCATTACAAGCCAACGCCCCATAGGGTTTTGGACAACAAATCGATAAAAATCCCATGTTGCGAATATGGTCAGCTGTTGATGACCGTTTGTTGTTCCCATTTCAGGCTAATGCGATGTAGATACTGCTTTTCCGCCATGGTCAGCATTAATCCTCCATCGCCACACCAACCCCATTAAGCCCAAAATGTCAGTTACATGATTCACATCCTTCTCCATTCTTATCATGTTCAAGTAGAGTTTTGAAACTCTTTGTACTATTCCTCAGTGTGCATCTGTGGGTTAGGGGAACCATGTCGCGTTAAAGGTTTCCTTCGGGGCTCTTCACCTACTTCCCCTTGATGGATGTTTCGGGTATTGCGATATGGATCTTCCCCCCTTGTTTCCCACATCGAGTTTAACTCACATGGGCATAAGGATTGGGTCGAGGTCTGTGCTTACTTGGAAAGTGCCATCCATCCATGGTCTGAGCTCTAAGACCATAAACTAAGATCTCTTAAGAACTACGTCTGGCTTGATTCCCATCCTCATGGGATAAGTAGGAATTCCCCGACCTCGTGTATTTGGGTCCATCTTTAGTTTATCTAATTTTTCTCTTCTATCCTGCCTTCGGGACCCTGACTACGGGACTGCATGGTGTGATGTGGGATTACGTCCCCATCCACGTCGGGTTTGCAATAGCTGCAACATGCGCACCCAGTTCTGTGAATTCTCCCTTCTATTTTTTGTCCTGCATGACATTAAAAGCAACCCCCAAGAACTACATGTGGCTTGATTCCCATCCTCATGGGATACGTAGGACCAACCGAATGTCTAGACTTCATATCCAACCCCACTTATTAGATATCTCCTGATCCCCTTGTCACCTAGGCCCCTTGGCATGTCCCTCTCTAAGGGGGGTGATGTATATGAATGATATTGGGTTTTTGTCACTATGCCCCCTTTTCCCGGGAATCTTCCATCTCTTGGTCGCCCTCAATATTGAGTCCATCAACCCCTTTTTGTGGTTCGCCCATGTGTTAAGAGTACTCTGGTCTAGGACCAATAGTGTCAGATTCGACTTGGTCAAGTTCCTTCAACTTGTCATTCTTCGTGTTCCCCTTCATTCGGGCTTTCATCACCCTTCACACCCAAAGGGACCCCCAAGAACGTCCTGGATACAATGCACAAGGGCTCTCCTACCATTACGGTCCAACGCCCCTGAGGGTTTTAGACAACAAATTGATACAAATCCTGTGTTGCGAATATGGTCAGTGGTCGATGCTCATTTATTTGTCCCCATTTCAGGCTAACGCGACAGGTTGCTGTGTTGAAAATATGGTTAGCAGTAATCCTTTGTCATCACGCCTATCCCTCCAGGCCATGAACATTGGTTGCATGATTCAAATTATGTTCCACCCCATCGTGTCATGGTGGAATCTCGACACTCTTGGCGCTACCCCTCAGTGCACCTTTGCATATCAAGGGGACAAAGCTGCAATACGGCGTCCTTCAGGGATCCCACGGTCCGAGCTCTAGGACTATAAACTATGATCACCTCAGACCTACGTTTAGCTTGATTACCATCCTCATGGGATATGTAGGACCGCCCGAACGTATTGTTTTCGGGTCCAGCTCATTTGGGAGCTAATCTCTCCCCGTTCACCTATCACCTATATGTGGGCCCCTAGGCCTGAGGTTCCCCTCTTGGAATTGCGTACGATAAAATGTGGGATTATGTACCCATTCACATCGGTTTTTTCACACGACACCATACACATTCCCCACCTAGCATCATCTCTACTATGTCTGCGATGTATGATGTTAAAATGCTTGCTTGGTCCTATCACACGACCCTAAACTATGACATTATCGTCTTGGCCACACGACGAAAAACGACACTGCATTATGATGAACCCATCATAAAAGACATCACGTTGGTTATTGGTTATGTGCGATGCCATTTTTCAATGCCTATCACGACTTGATTCTTGTGGCGACAACAGGGCATACTACCCTAGGCCTATCGCTTCACATGAAAAAACCACTCACCTTAAAGGAAAAACAAGATTTATCAAATTCTGCTTCATTTGGTGCAAGGGACACACCCTCACATCCCTTTTTCCCTGGCACTGGTACCTTACCATGCTACCTTTTAGAACTATGTGCAGCTTGATCCCCATCCCCATGGGGTATATAGAAACGCCTTTGCACTTTCCTCAGGCCCATCTCAACTCTCGTTTCCGGTCCCTTGACCTAAAACCTCTCTCAAGGGGGTTGTGTGGTGTGGTATGTGATTATGTTCCCATCCACGTCGGGTTTTCATAATTACCCGCCACATGCCTCCTATGTTTCCTTCCATCCATGGTCCAAATTCTATGACCCTAAACTAAGATCTCCCTATGGGAAGGGACTCGACTCCCTCTATCTAATACGTATCATTAATGTATTTGGATGCATTTTGACAAAAAGCCCGAAGTATGGAATTTTCATGTGGACATCCACTCGTTCCATGTACTAGCTTTGTGTGCTCGCTTTATGGATCCTCATCCTCTTCCACACCTGAAAGGACCTTCAGACAACATGGATTCTAGGAATAAGGGCTCTCCATGGATTCTATACCTAAGGGCCCTCTGATCGTTTCAGGACAATGTCCCTACGGATCTCTGACAACATTTGCGACATTGTCCCGTGTTTCGAACATGGTCAATGGTCAAACCTCATTCTTATGTCTCCATTCTTGACTAATGCGATACAGATGCTGCGTTTCTTCCATGGTTAACAGTTATCCTCCATCACCATTCCACCATCATTGTGATCCAAATCTTGAGCGTCATGACTCACAAATTTCCACTTCCTCATGTTCAGGTGGAATTCCAACATACTCAGCTCTACCTCTTCACACATCTAGATGCACCACATGGATGTGTTAGTGTTATTGGGTCGGTATTCACCGAGCGTCCCTTCTCCCAAACCTACCCCTTCCTATGTCGGTAAAGTTCCCCATTACTTCTTGTTTCCCACATCGAGCACAACTCGTGCGGGCTTAGTAGTTTTGGTAGGATATGTACCAGCACAACCAAGCTTCTCTTCATCCTATATGACGTTAAACTGTGTTTCCAGAACAATGTGTGTCTTGATTCCCATCCTCATGGGATATGTTGGGACACACTATAACTCTACCCTGAACAAGTTCAGGATGCCCCAATATGACGTTGGGAAGAGACAATCCACCTCGCCAGTGAGGCCCCATCAAAAAAACAAGAATAATGATCCATGATCAAACCGATGCGCCAATCTGGCATACTCCCACCCCGGTGGTGTAATTGCATGGGTGTTGGAGTCTGTTTGGACAAACCATCACTCCACATTCCATGCTTCGCGTGCCCCTTATTCAGACCCTTGACCCCTTTCATGTCTGGAGGAACCCCCTTACATTATGGATGCTCGACCTATGGTCCACCTGCTGTCCTGGGCCAACGTTCCAGAAGACTGGTCATGTTTTGAGGGATACCCTAACAGTATGGATGCTCGAACTATGGTCCGCCTGCTCTCCTGGGCCAACGTCCTGGAAGACTGATTGATTATATTTGAGTTATGTCCCGTGTTGCGAACATGGTCAACGGCCGGCCCTCATTTTTTGTCCCCATTTCAGGAAAACGTAGTAAGTATACCATCTTTCCGCCACAGTTAACGGTTGTCCTTTATTGTAACTCCACCCTCACAATGTTCCAAATTGTGGTTATCATGATTCACACTTCCCATTTCCACCTGTTCGGACCGATTTCAGCACCCTTGGCATTGCACCATTCATGCACAAGAGCACGCTGGAAAAACGGTAATTCGGCAGTTCTGAGAACTTCCTTCTCCGGCCATGTCTCTCATATTTTCCAAAAATCTGGACCAATTATCCAAACCCCGGGTGCCCGAATCTTGGTTTACCCTCCTATGATTGGATGGGACGATGAGGCGACAATCTCTTATTTCTCACATCAGGCCTGAACCATGTGATCTTAGGTAATTATCGCTGGACATCCCACAAAAATTGTAAGGATGAAAAATGAACCAGTGAAAAAAATGGAACTCAAGTATTTTACGAGATTAAAATAAAAAAAATTAAAGAACGAAAGTACGTTTAAGGGTTTGTAATCATTATAGCACCCAAGGGTCGACTCCCCCCATGGACGGGTTGACCCCGTTAAAAGAGCATTGAAACTCTGCCACCCTTTGACTTGTGGCATCCAGGAATTGATGCCACCGACTTATCTCCCGCTCTTCCTCAGTATCGAGGGGGCGTAGTTCATCGGCCCCCACTTGGGCCCTCTCTATGTCAGCCTGAATGGTAGCCACACGCCCTTCTACCTCTTCCAGCTAGGACATCAATCATGAGATCAGCTCAAATTGTGCATTAAGAGAGGATGAGTGCTCATCCGCCCGGGCCTGTAGCAGTTGGACCTCATTTTCAGCCTCCTAGAGCTTCTTGATATTTTTTGAGTTCCTCTTCTACCAACCCATGCTGATCCCACAATCTTATTCTCAGATCTTTTCTGCCATGAGATCTCGGATGAGAATATGAGGATGTTGGGCATCCACTCCCCCAACGCATAGTTCGCGCAACCACAAGAAAATTTTGTCCATTTCATTCAGCCATAATGCTTGGGGGTGTCATTGATGAAGTACGTGATCAACTTCCATGATCGGCAGAGGACTATTTTGTTGTCCTCTTCATCAGAGGCTATTTTATCCTAGTCCACGGGATTGGCAGGATCATATGCAGGATATGCCTGCAAGAAATCTTCAGCAGGGTCTACATCTGGAATTGAATCTGACGTGACATCCGGCACCGGAGTAGGTGTGGTAGGACTCGGGCTGGCCGGTCGATCCTCATCATCAGACTCCACCTCAATAACCTCGGGCACGACCCTGCTGGTGGTCCCGCTGATTATAGGTAGTGCTCCAGCTCGGGTAGGCAGGGTGACTATATCCACAATCATCGGCATGCCCCTAGGAGGGATGCTTCCAGACATCCCGACTAGCATTACTACAGTGGCCCATGCCAGTCGTAGAACTATACACAACAATGAAGGGCATGGACGTCAGTAGGAATGATCTACATGTGATAGAAATGAATTTAGTGGAGAAGACTTACGGAGATCGAACTCTTGGTGTTGCTCGTGAGTCGATGCTGACGTGATCTCGAGGCATGGGCCTCTGTATATTGTCAGATGGTTTGGAGATTCTTGAAGAACCGCCTCAGGTGGTCTAGCCCCGCCAGAGCCAGAAATGGATGTAGCCGTAGGAATGGTTTCTGAAGGTCATTCATCATCACCGGCCAAGGGGTGAGAGCGAGGTTTGCATACAAGTTCCTCCTGCACGGTTCAGATATTCATAAGAGGTCCATAATGGACTGAGAGGGGACCCTGAGGAAAGAAATTTGGAATGATACCTCAGGAACCTCTGTGAAATCGTCAGAATCTGAGTCTTGATCTCTGACTTCACCTTCCTCCAACAGACTCCCTCCGCCTGCCTCGTCTTCCACAAAGGATTCATTTAATTTTTCCGGTAATAGGAAGCACTCTCTCAATTCAGCAGCCGAAAGCTATGGGGGAACAATATGATCCACTAGCACTCTTACCCAGTCTATCATCAAATACAGGGCACTACTGGAATGTACGTAGTCCTCCAGCTCATCCAAATATTGCTCCTCCTCCACCGGAGCCACTGGGAAACTGGCCCGAATAGGGCCTATACCTGGTAGGTCCATCCCGAGACGGTTCAGGTGTTACCACATCTCAGACAGGCTGAGAAACTACCAGTTGACTTCCCAAATGTCCCATGCCTCTAGGAAAACAGTATTTTCTGGCATGTCGATATGGTGCAGCCACTTCCCCGAAGCCTGAGTGGATATCCTGTGAAACCCCCTCGGTGGCCGCCACTCCAGAAGGCGCTACTCTTCTGGAACCACCGGGTCCACTATCACTGTGTATCCGCCGCTACTACCGCATCCTCAGCGGGTGCAGGTCTCGCCGCATTGGCAACCCCGCCACCGCGAGAGGCCCTTGCTGCCCTCTGACCCCAACCTCAGGATAGGGGAGGCCCACCATCACCATCCCGAACAGTTGTCTTCTTCAACATTTCCCCAGGATAAGACGCCTCCCATCTGATGGCATACTCTTTCACCAGTCCAAAGGCGGTAGTGGATGGAGGCAATTCAATTCACATTTTCTCGTCTTCCCATGTGAACATGAGCCACAACTTCCTCATTACAGCCAGGTGCTCCTCATGACACACCTCCCAGTAGACCTGTGGGTTCAACCGCTGCAGGCACCAAAATTTCCTCGCGAACCGATATGGGGTGTATGGCTCACAGAGTGGCTCACGATCCACCCATGCCACCAAAACTCCACCTTGAAAGGCCAAGTGATAAGCTCGGTGCTCTTCCGTTCCCTAACCATCGTTGTTGAGTACTCCCGTCGGCAATGGAAATGGGTGGAAGTTAAATTCATCCACCTTCCACACCCAGTTCAGCACCATAGGTACGGTTAGTTTGAATGGGAAGGTCCCAGCCGCATTCCGGATGGAGGGGCGGAAGTTCGACTTTGGCAGCAAGATGGGGTCTGGATATTCCTAAACCCCCCTGATGTGCACCGCAATGCACCCATATAGAATGTTGAAGGGCCCGCATATCCTCGATGGCTTCTTGCCCTCGCTAACGTGCCACAACATCCTGTACAATATGGTGAGCATTGAAATTCCTAGATTGACCCGCCTTCCCATGGACAGCATGGATTCCATGATAAACGAGCTAGGCTGCACCCCCCGTATTAGTATCCCTCACTGGCAGGATCCAACCATAGATAAGGGCCGTGATAAATGCCTCCATCCGGACTATCAGCTGTTTTTCAGTTCAGACATTGAAACCCCAGGTATTCCATTGGAAGTCCTCCAAGAGCCGCCAATACGAGGGCTCCTTGCTCCGTTGAGCCCCCTTCAGACAAGTTCAAGGCCTCATAGGGAACTCTCGATCCTGTAGGAAGTTCAGGAACCACTTTAACCACTTCTTAAAGTGGACATCTCTCACTGCCTCCTTGTCCTCTCCGAGGACTAGTGCCATCAGTGACAACGCCATCTGCGACATATACTCCGGATCCTCCCATGCGATCATGACGAGGAGTAACTCATCATACATGGCCCCCAAGATCAGGACCCTCGAGATCTGATGGACATCCCATAGACTATTGCCAACCTCCCCATGGTGCAGGTGAAAAGTGTTAGTCCTAGACGACCATCTGCTCAGCAGCTCCGACATCAGCTGTTTCGGTTGATAAATGTGGAATTGCGAGGCCCATGCCGCCTTATACAAACCCAATCTCCTAAGCTCATCCCCAAACTCCTCGTATGAGGCACCTACCCAGTAGTCCCATGCCCAGTCATTGGTAAAGTTGACACCCTGGCGCAGGTCCCACTCATCGGACCACCCCTTCTTTGAATCCCACAAATCCACCTTCAATATTGTGCGGTACATGGGAGGGGATGTCTCCGGTTCCAGTGGCTCCCCATCAATGTTGTTCAGATTATTGTATAGACAGTCGGATGGGACGGGAGTGATGTCCTCCCGTGCATGACCATCGGCCGCAATGAACCATTGGCCTTGGCATGGCGTGCTTCTGAGCCAGCAAGATCGTCCATCCCTACTCGCCTCAGGAATGAATACATCATACCTCAGCCCGAAGCCATACAATGTCAGTTTATTGAATAGCAGATAGTTCTTTTGGATCTCTGATAGGTCTGTCAAAGAATTATGGTATGAGTGGCTTCAGACCACCTCCCCTAGGCCCAGACAGTTGGCCATCTCATCCCTTCTGATGGCATCTACAAGCACACCCAACACAACTTATTTATGGGCCATCAGGTTTTATAACTTGGAAATATATCAGGTTTGGCAGAAAATCTTCTTCGCGGAGCCTTTTTGCGGAGCTCGGGCGCAAAGCCAAGATGTGGAGCCTGACCTCGGTTTGCAAGAAGACGTTCACATGGAGCTGTCGTGGAGTCGAAGACTCGTGGTGTGCCACGAAGCTCGATTCGTGTTAAGAAAACACGGAGGACGAGGAGCTTTGTGAATCGAGAGCGCAAGAGGAAAAATTCGCAAAGAAGGAAAAAGAAAAGAGAGGTCACAACCTTATTTATAGGAGGCTCCCCAGAGCTTCGCGGCGTGTCTATCCCGCATGGAGCTTCGCGGTGCATCCAGAGCGCGCGACCCCTGCCTGCCTCGCGTGACTTCTCTGCGAGTCAGCACTGCGAACCACCAATAATTTTGGTGATTTCCCTCATACTTTGACCCCTGGTCCCTCCGCAGCTCAATGTATGATGGGGGGAATTTGTTGGCGCCAAAATATTGGATGAAAATAACGAAGAAAGAATTGGCCTCATTCCCTTCCACGTGAAGCCCCGATGTGAATCCCCCTACCTCCACAGCTGCCGCGAAGCACCAGAGGCGGTAACATTCCGTGAATGCCCTGACGTTCACGACCCGCCGTGAAGCACCAGAGGCGGTAACTCTCTGCGAATTCCCTGACGTTCGTGACCCACTATGAAGCAGAGGAGGCATTACCTCTCCGCGAATCCGGTTGACATTCACGAACCGCCGCAGAGCCACCGAGGCCCCCTTCGTGCCACGTGAGCTATGCTTCGTGGCACCCCTTGCCTATAAATATGATCTCCCCATGAACTACGTAGTCTCTGATCCATGTTAAGGAATGGTACGTAGGAAGACTCGTGAGGTTCAGGCCAACCACTGCCCGGTCATTCCGACCGTATTCACGTCGGGACTTCCAACACCTTTGGGAGCCTAGATGAAAGCCCCACACATCCATCCCAAACTACGTGGACTTTGATTCCTTGCAATGGGGATAGGTCGGAATTCTCTTTGAGACTCAAGCCGATCACCACCGCCATCTCCATGACAGCTCCATTTAATTTCTTCTTCAGTCCATGCAATTCTCTATCATCCATCCTGATTCTTACCCAAGCCACCACATCCTGGTGAGATCATGCCACCCCATTCCCCTCCACAGCATCCGGTAAGTTCCCCATGGGCTGGCTCCGATATCGGCATTCCCTCAAGGGGGATTCCTCAATATGATCCACTCTAGCTGGTGTTCTAATCAGGCTGATCCATCTCCACTGGATGTTAAACTCAAGGCATACCAAGTGCTAAACATGGTAAGATGAGGAAAACCTCAGATATATGCCTATGGAATATGATTCCCTGCACTCTATGTGGGATTCCTCGGGCGTCCGCGCCCTTGAGAAGCCCTATAATAAGGGACAAAAGATAGACACGCCAATTCCCCAGTGTTCAGACATGTTAATGATGCGACGAAATGACTACTCCCACAACTAATAGTTACTGCCCTGACCGGACCCTTTTGAATGTCCTGACAGAAGCAGTGTAATTAACCGGCATCCATGGAAACATGGCACTGAGAATAGTTTCAACAACAACGTATTAAATCTATGAGGGAGACTCGGACAAGGTAACGAGTTCCGAGGAGGAATCCATGGAAGGAGGAACTGACATTCCATCCCCCGGTTTCGATCACAGAGCAGATGTCCCTAAGTATGGAATGGATGTCACCTTCCTTTAGAAAGCAGGAATGCGGGATAACACAAAAGCCACACCTGTCGCGCCCAAGCGGACGGACACGCACGCCCCGACGAATGTTTCAGAAATAGGGAGTATTAACTTTTAGTTAGAAAGAGACAAGAGCTAAGGTTGACGGCTTTGTTCCACATGAGGTAGGTTCCCTATGTGTAAGTATTTAACATGGATTCAATTATTTCTTGATTGTTTAAAAAAAGTTTTTATTTTTATATGAAATAAATATATTATATACATATATATAATTGGTCAGGGACTTTAGAAAAATGGCTTCACACTCGATTATTGTATTTTCTTTTAAACATTTAAAAGTAAAAAAAAATGAACTATGGCTGATATAAAGAATTACTTTAAATGTGTGATTCTATGGTAGTTATTTAGACCATTAAAATGATTTTAAAAATGCTTGTTTCAGCTTCTGATGGTCTCATGACGTTTTTGTATGGTGAAAAAGTAGTTTTTGAATATCGTTAAGATGCATATGGTTTGAAAGTCAATTTTTTGTGCGTTTAAATATAGAAATGATTTTTCTTTTGATAAATAGTGGTTTTTAATTGTGTAGTCACATTGGTAGTGTGTGAAAGGGAAAGTGGTGATACATATGTGACTGGAGAAGTGGAAATAGATCCCATGGAAAACCCAAGGTATCTAGGTGGGTGGACTAGTTCTAGTGTGCTAGTGATTCCAAGTGGTTCATCCCAATTTCACTTAGAATATTTGGTGCTTACAACTATAACTAAAAATATATGATGATGTTGGAGAACACTATGTTATAGATGTGTTTCCCTACAAGTGGCTTGTGCGTAAGACTGGATATTTGGTATGGTTACTCTTACACTAAGACATGAGGTTCTTGGGACCCACACGAGCTAGATGACCCTCATGTGATTTGACCATGGTGATCACTTATGACTGGGTGCTTTTGGAGTGATCTTTGTTACAGTTGTTTCAAGTGTGTTCTCTCATATGTGAAAACTATACTTGAATTTAATTTTTTTCCTTCATTTTTAATCATTTACACAAGCTTGGATTCAAATATATAAATATTGGATGTGAAATAATTTCATTATAAGTGAAACTTGATACTTTAATTTTCAAATAATGGGAAGAATTATTTTAATATGTCTTACTTTAAAACTAACATGATTGGGTTTATTTTTCAAGAGAACATCATAGGGTATTGTTATCCCTTGGATCTCCTACAAAGCATCTCAGTTCTCACGCCTACTTTTTAATTTCAGGTTCTAGTATTTGGTCGATCTTGGAAAGAGTGTGGTTCTATGTTAAGTGGTGACCCATGGGGTCACGTGGAGATATTTCTAGCAGAAAATATTTATTTATTTATTTATTGTTAGTGTTAAATTGTTTTTTACGGATTATTTTTGCTTATCTGTCCTTTCTTTCCTGGTCTAAATTGTTCCCAAGTACTTGTTTTGATGCTCGACACTAGTTTCCAGCTAGTGGGGATTGAGAACTCTGTTCGGGCCATGTCACGGACCGATTCGGGTACTAGGTTTGGTTGCGACCCAGATTGGTTTGTGACAAAATGGTTTTATATGAGGTTGCTTCTTGTTATTGGGGGTGTCAGGTTAATCAGAGATTGGTTGGTCAGTACTCAAGTGGTAGGTGCGGGAAAAACGTCGCAGACTCTTACTCATTCTGATCCTCATGTAACCATGGGTAGTATGGGATTTATGTATTTGGATTTGGTCTTTGTGGATGGGGGATTACAATAGGAGTAAACTGGTACTACAAGTGGTCTCACATGGAGTACCGACCCATGTGATGCTCAATAAGACGATTCGACACACCTATTTATTGGGGCTCTCCTAGGGCATGGTAAGAAAAACATTGTGGTCAGGTCTGGCATGACCACTAGTTTTCCATCAAGGTGTTTTAGTGTTGTTGATGTCAATCTTTTGTTTTGGGTAGGTGCGAATGGGTTTTTAAAATGAAAGCAGACCATGGGGTTGCTCTTATTTTTCTCTTGTTTTTAGTTTGACATGATTAGAGGGGTGTGTATCTTTTGAAACTATTATCTGTAATTTAGAATTGGATTTGCTGAAGTATAATTTCTAAAAGAATGTCTTGGGTTATTTGAAATAGAAGTGAGTTATTCTGAAAATGGGAATAATTTTGAAAACATTCTTGAATTTTGGAAATAGTTATGGAAAAATGTATTTATGGGATACTAGGAATGTTTTGTTTTGAAATATAAAGATCCTTGTTTTTTCTAGGGGTATTCCTATGGTTGCTCTCATGTGCTTGTAGGAATGATAAATGGAAAGTTGTTGGATCATGTGAATGGTGCCTGAGTGAAAAAAATCATATTTTCGAGGCATCATGGAATATTAAAGGTGAGTGATTGAATTCTAAGGCTACATCTGTTTTCTTGAAAAGTGGGTTTTTCTCTTAAATGGGTTTTTGTTTTTAAATAGTTTTGTAATTGGAAAATGACATTGATATCAGAGTGATAGTGTATTTTTTTCAAAGAGATTTTAGGCTTTGTTGTGCAGATTTTTGTTTTTTAAGTAACTGTTCTTCTTTAATAATGAATTGATGTTTCAAATTTAAGTTACTGAATTTATGATTGAGGTGTGGATGTTTATTTTCTTAGGAACTTAATTTTTTGGAAGGTTGGTGTTGTGTTTATTGTTTGGGATATACTTCAAAAAAGGTCCCATGGGTTTCTAGAAGGTCTCTCTCAGTTCTGGCTCAACCCCGATGCTCACTGGAGTGACAGAGTTGGGTTCTGCTCAGTTGTGATGGTTGTTTGTAGGTATTGAGGCTGGATGAATATCATTGAGTGATTTGGGAATGTTGTATGTGTCTTTGGTTTTTGAGGGACTCCAAATAAGGTGTGGGTGTATGTTTCCTTGATTATGTATGGAGGAGGGGGACAAAACCAGTGAATGGTGATCATTCAGTTTTTATTGCGAATGAAGATATCTTGTGCAATTCATAAGCCTAAATTCATCATGTTGTTATACCAAAGGATGTGAAGGCGAGAAAAAGTGGTGGATCTCATAGGTGCTCAACCAGTCAATATATGATGAATTCGGGGTTCTGACCCTTTGATGATCCAATTTCATGTTTCCCATAGGTGGTGTGGAGCAATCAGTTTAGAACCTATAATAGTTTTTGGTCTAGTTCATGTTGTGGTAAGTATAGATTTTTTATCTGATGAGGAGTGTGAACCAAAGGGACCTACTATTAGACTGCACCTTCTGTCAGTTTGCCTCATGTGTCTGACTGACCACTCAATCAACTATCTTTAGTGTGGTCATTCATGAACTATAACCCGTTTTCTTCAATACTCAGTTATTATGTTGATGGAGTGGCCACATGGGACATTAGGAGAAGTAGGTAGGTTTCTTTTCCATCAGAGGAAGTTCTAGTTAGATGTGTTCATCTTATGACT
Source organism: Viscum album (assembly GCA_963277665.1). Lineage (NCBI taxonomy): Eukaryota > Viridiplantae > Streptophyta > Magnoliopsida > Santalales > Viscaceae > Viscum > Viscum album. The sequence continues at coordinate 1,915,116,935 of OY728148.1, read as the reverse complement.
TTGAGGTGGTAGATTCTTCAAACATATGGGACCTTGTTATATGTCTCTGGGTGAATCATGCATGCAGTCAAAACTCGTTGAACATGGAATGAGCTTGGGCCAACATAATTCTATAGAAATAGGATGGGGACTGCTTAAATTTCTATCTTACGGAATTGTCTCTAAATTCTTCATATTTGCTTATGGGACTAAAGGCCATGTCTCATTGTTGTGGTCTTCATTTGTGGGAGTCCCTCTTGGGATCTAAGGTGGTTCAGAGAATTTTTATTCTTGTAATTCTAGTGGGTGTGATCTGTGAATCTTTTTGTGGGTCAGTAAGGATTCAAAATTGTACTCATTTTGGATATTCTCATGCCTTGTGGAATTAATGAGCACCTATATAGTTCTCCACTTGGTTATGGGTTTTCACTATCAAACCCCTCCAATGTGGTGGACTATTTGGCTAGGTAAGTATCAGATGTGATGGTTGGCCAGTGTTGGTGGGTTTGTGGTGAATAGTTGAGTCTGTATCACTCACGGTAAACTGGGAATTCCAGCATAGGTGTCGTTGTGTTAGGAAAATTTTAAAATTGTGGGGAGACCAACTGTGGGTCTCACTGATGTCCCCTCTTGTGTTGGTTTGGTTAAAATTAGGGAACATGGAGGATCAATATTGTGTTAGAGGTTGTCTAGTATTGTGAGTCATATTGGTTTTGAGAACCAATGTTTAACAAAATCTTAATATGGTGGGGAGAACACCATATGACAAACTTATGGAAAAATATGTTCTCAAAGTGTACTTGGTGGGGCAATCCCAAACTTATTCTTCATCCTACCTTGACCATGGTAATTAGTTACCTTGGGTAGTGGGTCACTTGACATGTCTTCCTAGAGATCTCATGTGGCCTTGGTGATCCCTAAGAAAGGTTTTAGGGTGTTCTATGTTGTAGTGGTGTTTGGAGGTTATTTTCATACTGTGGATTATTTTCATTGGAGATTCTAGTTTTCATATATATTGAATTTTAGGTTATGGATGTTTTGAATGATGTTTCTTTGGGAGATTGAGGTGTTTTTTATGTGTCTTTTCAGTCTTTCCTAGAACTCTTGGTTGACCTTGTCTCTTGGGACATTTTGGGGATAGAAATAGTCATAGTGGGGAGAGTTTTCGCACCCGAACATCATACATCAGTAATGATTTTAATTTTTTTGGTTGTTTTATGTTTTAAGGTTTATTTTATATTATTTTATTTTACTTCCTATTACATTTTATTTTTTTCCACTTCTTTTCTTTTTTCCCTCTATTCCTTTCCCTCCCTCTTGCTCTCCCCTCTCTCCCTATGTGGACACCATATCCCCCTTGTTATAGATGAATTCCCATCCTATTAACTCGTGGTCACAACTACCTCCTCTACCTCTCTGGAAAACCGGACCTGTGCAACTAGCCCCTCCCCATAGCGGCAACCCCTCAGACCACTCCCCTTGCACACGGCCAGCCTCCTCTAGTACATTGAATAGTAGCCGCCACCCCTACCTCCCGTTCTCTCCTTCTCCAGGGAACTGGACTTCACCCCTCCTCCCTCTTTGGAATGTCACGCCACAGACCTCGCGCCACACAGAAACTCTGATCTGGCCCTACAACCCACTTCACAATAAAACCCCCTAGCACAGCTCCCTTGTTACAATCCCCTTTGGCCACTCCTCTTCTTGGAAAAGCTCCAACCAACTCAAAAACTTTTGGCACCCTCCACCTCACCCAAATAGCTTCTCAGACCCCTTTTCAAAGGTGCAAAGTACATCAATTTTTTCTTCTTTCATTTTTGTGGTGTTGCGGTTAGGGTTTTTTTTTGTTGGTTCATTTTTAGGCCATTGATTGAATGTCATGTTTTATGGTTCACTTTGGGTCTTTGAGATGCGATGGTTGTGCAGAGGGAGTTTCACGCCAAGTTGTAAAGTGTTCTACATAACGGTAGGGGGTTCCATGTCTAATTATTATTTGACTAATTAATTTTCTATTTTAATTAATTTATCATTATATTCAATTACGTTTTGTGGTTTGAAGTTGATTCTATTTTAATTTTGATGTGCACTGAAATTTTTTAGTAGCATATTGATATAATATGTGTGCATTCTACTAAAATGTCATCTCTGTTTAATTATTTGATATTTATTGATTATGTTGATTTTTTCCAAAATGATTAAGGGATTTTTTTTCATGTTTTGGGATAGATTCATTGTACATTTGGTTATAAAATGATGTTTTGAGGGATTTATAGTATTTTGAGTAATGCAGCACATTTTGAAAAATGTCTAATAAACTTTTTCTTGTGTTTTGTTTAATTATAGAAATGGTATTTTAACCATGTCATTGGTTTATTTAATTATTTGAGTGATGTGGATGGGGTTACTAAGGGTTTTTATTGTGATTCATTTTTTTTGAAAATGGTGTTTGTGTGTGTGTTCTTGGTTTTTCATTTCTCAAAATGTATAGTGAATTATTTTAAAATATAGAAAGAATGTTTTAATTTCTCTTTGTTTTATGTTTGGATTTAAAGTGGCCTTTACTACTTGAAGTAAACTGTGTTATTTTTGGAAACCCTTGATGTGTTATTTTGAAATGTTTTATATAATGTTTATGTGTTTAATTTTTTTTATAAATTATATGTATAGTCTGTTAGACTGTTAGGTGTCGTTTCGAGTCACTCTTCCAAGGGAGAATCTCTTGTGTGTGCATAGGTCGGTAAATATATACATGTAAGTTCCCCCAATATGTGTATATTCATCCATGGTATTAAATATACATGTATGGGGATTGGTGTGCCTATGTGTATATATAAAAAATGCATACGTAGGTGACTGGAGACTGGTATATGCGTATAAGAATGACTGTTGATATCCCCTTGCAAATGATCATGGTCTATATGAATGAATGCATTAGGAATAGGTGTCCTTTCATGTAGGCGAAGATGTGTATGCTTAGTGGGGGGAGCGACAACTTTTAGATATAAAGAACCAAAATTTGATGTGGTTGTCTTGGTTCCAATTGAGGTAGATTTCCTATGCTTAAGTCTTTAACTTGAATTCCATGATTTCTTTATTGTTTTTAATATTATTATTTTTTACATTTTTATACGAAATTTATACATTATAGACATATATATAATCGGTTATGGTCTTTAAAAAAGGGATTCTCACTCAATTATTAAATTTTATTTTAAACCATTAAAAGTGAATAGTTAGAACTATGCTTGGTATAAATCTTTCTTTAAATGTGTGATTCTATGGTTGTTCATTTACGCCATTAAAATAATTCTGAAAATGGTTGTATTGGCTTCTGAAGGTCTCATGACTTTTGTGTATCATGAAAAAGGTGTTTTTGAAATTTGTTTTAAGATGCATATGGTTTAAAAGTGGATTTAGTTTGCGTGTAAATATGAAAAAGGTTTTTATTATGAGAAATGGTGTTTTTTAATTGTGTATTTACATTTCTAGTGTCTGAAAGTTAAATTGGTGATACATATGTGATGGGAGAAGTGGAAATAGAGAACTTGGGAGACCCAGGGTATCTAGGTGGGAGGACTAGTTCTAGAGTGCTAGTGGTTCTGAGTGGTTAGTCCCCGTTTCACTTAGTAAGTATAATCCATACAACACTAACTAAACATTTATGATGATGTTGGAGAAAACTAGGTTATATATGTGTTTCTATAGTAATGGATCTTTCATGTGAATTGATATTTGTTATGGTAACTCTTAAACTAAGACGTGAGGTTCTAGAGACCCACACGATCTACATGAATGATAGGGGATTTGACCATGGTTTTCACTTATGACATAGTGATTGTGGAGTGGTATTTGTTATAGTTTTTTAATGAATTTTACATCTTTTTTCAAGAAAATACTTGAATTAAAATTTTCTTCCTTAATTTTGAAATGTTAACCCAATCTCAGATTCTACTTTTGAAATATTGGAAGTGAAATGTTTTCTGAAATAGAGAAACATTATAATTTAGTTATAATAGAATGGAATGAATTATTTTAATAGGTCTTATATTCAAACTAGCATGATTGGGTTTTTTAAGGCAATGGAATAGGGGGATGTTATCCCATGGCTCTCATACTGAGAATATTGGTGCCCATGACTACTTTAAAATTTTCAGTTCTAGTATTGGGTCCCTCTTAGATTGAGCATGGTTCTATGTTTTGTGGTGACCCATAGGGTCCTATGGGGGTATGTATGAGTTGTTATCTATATTATATTCTTATGTTTTTAGTGTTTACCTATTTTTTAGAGATTATCTCTGTTTATATGTCATTTTTTCTTAGGATAAATTGTTCCCAACTGCTTATTTTGATGCCTGACACTAGTTTCCAGCCAGTGGGGATCAAGAACTCTATTTGGGCTATGCCGCCAACCGAGTCAGCCGCTGGGTCTGGTGGTGAACTTGCTTGGTTAGTGACATGTAACTTCTTACAGTTTTAAAAAAACCATATTTATATGTTAAATTGTATAGATGTGGAAACCTCGTTAATTGTTTTAACATATGATTTTTGTTTATTTCCCATTTGACATGCATCATATAGTTTCTTTTAGTCCAATTTATTGTTAGGAACATCTGAAATCAAATTTCATTTGGACAAATTTTGGAAAAATAAACATTACAATGCAAAGCATTCAATTATAGAATTAAGCTTCATTTACATCAACATTCAAATAATATAAATTATTCATACATAAATAGTTAATATCATGAGTGTAGCCATTGTCCATTCCTGGTTCTCTAAACTTAATATATTTTGACATAAGGAACAAGTTGTAATTATTAGGAACATTTACCAAATAACCATCATAAGAGTGTTTTGAAATACTTGTTAGTTTGGGATTTATGCCTCAAACAAAGATTACATTGTCTATAAGGATTGATTTTTGGTTTTAAAAAATTTTATTCCATTTATCTTTCCTTTTATTTTTTCATCATATGTGACATAGCCTCCATCAAACTTTTATAATTAGTGAATGTTGTAGAAATATCATCTCATTTTTTCAGAATATCCACTATACCTAAAATATTTTTCATTTTAGTATGTATGGTTAGTTCCCTACAATGAAAAATTAAACAATATGATTTTTAAGTACCCAAATACTCTGGGGGTCATGGATGTCAGCCTAAAAATATTAGGGAACCAAAATTTGTCTTAATTTTCCATAGATAAAACAATAATTTCATACTTTTGAATAAATATGATTTTTTTTATTCATGGAATTTGTGGATTTGTTAAATAGGATAAATTTAAACATTTACTATTTGTACCATAATTAAATAAAGTTGTACACGACATTGTTTTTTTGGAACTCAGTAAAAATTAATTTTATAAATCTTAGGTTTTTGACCCATACTACCTATATAATATTTCTTTATTTTTGGTTTATTTTTTACAAGGATTATATTTATATAATCCCCCAAAGTAGAAACACATGAATCATTAATAAGATATTGATCATTGTTTTTAAAATTCTTAATATTTTACCTTTTTCAATATATGAAACAATAGAATCTTCCATCTGGGTTTTCAAATATATTTTTTTTATTTATGATTTACCCTTCATTAAAAATATTATTGTATGGGTTCATGAGGGATCTATTTTTATATTTCATTCTTTAATACATAGATTCTGATAGGGTATAGTATTTATTTAATTCTCCATATGTTTAATTTTCAATTTTGGATTAAAACTCATTTTCAGAAGAGGAATAAGTTTGTACATTATATGAATGTTCGATAAAACACATGTTTTCATTTTTATTATATACCTAAGCTTATGAATATGATGATGTACTATAAATAAAATAAATATAATAGCTCCGTGTTTCTTTCTTGTATTTCTTAAATTTCTTCTTATAACAAATATTAATAAAAGATATCATATCTGATTTCTTGTTTTCCTACAACCAAGGAAAATCTTGTTTGATGTGCCCAATATTTGTACTTTCACAGCATCTAACTTCTTTAGAGTTTCCTTCATTATGTTTTCTCTATTAAATTTTTTTAAGTCTCTTATCTTATTATAAAAAATGTTGAAATTTCTATTAATGTGGGAAATATCACTGTCTAAATTAGAACTACATGATATATTTTCATTAGATGACTCAACTATGTGATTCTATTTTCTTTTATTACCATTTTTTGAGGTTGAAACATTTAAAGTAACATCAAACTTTTTAACTAATCTATTTTCACTAGATTTAGATTCTATTTACTCCTCTTCCATCATAAGAATTATAATTATATCATTTTTTTAAATGGCCTCTATATATTTTCTAATTGAAGTTGAAATTCCACTCTATCTTAGTGGCTGAAATTGGAGAATTTTTAAATCATGATCTATTTTGGTATTGGTTTCACCTAATGTAGAAACATTATTTACCATATCATTAAGTATTCCACTGATATTTGTGATTATCTAACGATTAAAAATTCTAGAATTATAAAAATTAAACTGAGTAGTATTATACCCGATATCTTACACATTATATCCACCTTCATAAGAAACCACTATAGTAGTCTGCATAACATGTACTATTTGACAATGGAAAAATCCTATAAACTAATCAAGATGTAGTCCACAAATAATATAATTCATTGGTTTTTATTTAAAATCATATCAATATTCAATATCAGTACCCATTTTTGTGGTTGGGTCATAAAATTTTCTTATGGTTTCACGGTGTTGACATAAACATTTAAACCAAGGTCCTTTAGATAGATGGTAATTTTTATTTCCATCATCCATAATTATATACATTAGAATAGGGATTTATAACCATTAAAAAAAACCCTATTATCATCCATAGAATTAATTTTAGAGAATACAGTTGGTTTTCCACCTTTGATTGCTGATAACACAAAAGTCATGACCTCTGATACCAATTTTTTTCCAAAATAATGGATATATAGAAAGACTAAGTTGGGGTGAATTGAGTTTTTGAGAATTTTCATTTCTTTAAAGCCACCCACTTCAAGGTATGGGACTTCCAATAATTTACACCACAAAAATAGAAAACATAAAATAAATCACAAAGGAAAATAGAACAAACATGAAACAATTATAGTGGTTTGGGGAATAAAAACCCCAAGTCTAATCCTGAAACACTCTACTCTCTGAGTTCAGTGATTTTCACTATACCGTCCTTTTTTATGGGATACCCATATGAGAGAAAGTAGTTATTTCTTATCAAAAGATTCTAGTTTCTTTCAACGAGGCTCACCCTTTAAAACACATATAATTTTTTTAACAAACTCAATTGAACTATATAAAAATAGAAACATATGTAAATAAAATTAAGTTCAAAATATATTAGAGAACATAGTTGATAGTAGTAACTAAAAAAAGTTGAGGACACATCCAGATAATATGAGAATATTTAAATTGAATCTTTCATGGTTTTGGATTAAAAAATATAGTCTTTTTATCATATCGATAAAAGTAGTGAATCATTAGGTATTTTATCTTCATGCGTAGTACGATCAATGAAATTGTTTTCTTCTATGCACACAAACAGTTCATGGTGAAACTATATATTATATTTATATATTATATTATGAATTCAAACTAAATCATAGACAATAATTAGAACATCATAGAGAATAGTCCTTCTAAAAAGTTGATGAGACATGTTCTTAATGGTATATGTCCTTTTCCCCAAAAATGGTATAACATTATGTGGTTGAGATGGAAGGGAATTTTTTATCATATCTTTCCATTCACAGAAAAAAGAATCTTTGTACAAGAGGTTTTTTATTTATTTATACAAATTCTTTTCAGAAGAACTTAAAATCATAGATTGTCTTATCAATAGATTATAATAACTTTATGAATATAATCATGAAAATAAACAGGGAATCCTCTTCTTTATGAGATTATAGTTTGGTAGGACTTCTCACATTGGATAATTTTCAGAGTTAGTTTAATTGGATAAAACATTACATATATTATACATTTATGTTTTATAATATAAATTTTCATGATTCACTATAGTGTAGGGTAATTATTCTTTTTATGATAAAATAATTAATCTATATCCATTTAATTGAGAACTCAGATTTTGATCTTTTGGATGTTATTTCACCTTCTTCATAAGATAATCCACTTCCATAGAAAGTTGAAATTCCAAAAATGAGATTCTAAAAGTTAATAACATTTAGCACAGATTTGATACTAGATCTTAAGTATATAAACCCCATTATATTATTATAATGTGATGTATAGGATAAATGTATTGAATCAGCCAGTTAAATTTCAAAATAATAAATATCTATGTGATTTTATATGATAAATTACCTTATATTTAAAACATCAAACATCTTAAAATATTTATAAATAGCAATGAATAATGTTATGAAATAGTTAAGAAAAACAGGTTTGTAGATAAACAAGGATTATGGAAATCATTAAAACACATAAAAAATTGAGATATGTGGGAACAATATAAGTGAGTAGAATAATAGAAGTGATCAACCAACAAAATGGGTTATAGGGAACTCTTGGAGGGTGCTTCAAATGGTATCTATTCATTCAGATGAAAAAAAATATTTATCCCCTTATTAGCATAATAAAAAGGTATTTCAAGGATGGCTTCCTAATGTTGGGTTTTCCTAGAGATAATTTTCACTTTTCTGAAGAACATGAGAAATAATTTTCAATGGCAACCAATAGACATGATTTTTCTCAAACATATACGATGTGGTCCACTAATCTAATGATATTAACAATGGAAAACCCTTGGTCCTCATAAAAGGATTCCTCAAGAGTTAGATGTGTCATAAAACATCCTCTCTATATTGGGGAATGAATTACTTCAATTATATAATTCACTTTGGCACTAGAAGAGGCTCTTGATTGTCCATGTGACCCTGACACAGGTTCCCTTGAGATTTAATTGGATTTTAAGGAGAAAATGTTATTAGAGATGAAATGTTATCTAGGGAGGGTTATAGCTAATTCAACCATCCATAAATTACCTCATGGGATTGATGGATTTGATTTTAGGGAATTCAGTCATTGAACAAAAATTCTCCTTGATCCAAGAATTATTCTTTAACCATAGAATCGTGATCATAAATATGGGTAGAGGAAACACAATTTAGTTGCATTGGAGGAGAATTAAATTCCACTATTTCATGATCTACTATTAATTATCACCATTACATTAAAACAAATCACCATTGGAAGGTTTGTCTTATGATCCTATATTAGGTCAAATAGTTTGGATGCTTATTTTTTTCATCCCTTTATGGATCCTTCTTTTCAATAATATTGAGTATGTTATTTTTCATGGAACAAAGAAAAATTCAAGAAAATACTCATACCTAAATATGTATATATAATTCGTAGGGTATATGAAATTTTTAGATGCTTTTATCTAACAAGGTCTCCAACTGACATTTTTATTGTGATTGTGTGCCTAACAACAAATTCTTAAAGGCCCACCTGAATATTGGTCAATCAGGGGATAGATTTTATATTACAATATTTTTTTTATAATTTGTAATTATTTTGTGTAGGTAGGGGTGGTACTTGATGCGACCTTTTTTCATATAATCATCAGGAAACAAGGCCATTTAATAAAATTACAATAATTCTCTAGCGTACATCAGGTAGATAACGACAAGGATCATCTCATTTCATACATTCTCCACACACATTTTTAATAATTGTCTTAGGGTTATTAAAAATTTAGGGAGTATAATGGGAAATTTCATTGAGTGATTAAATTATATACACATTCAATTATTTAATGTTCTAATTTATAGAGGACATTAACACTCATCTTATGAACGGTAGAGAATCACTAATAGTAGAATTATTGGTGGAGGTTCTCCCAGATAATGATATATCATGGTTCCAAAGTATTAAACTATAAAAAAGATGTTCATTCCAAATTATAGATTAATAATGAATGTTTTTCCACCTCCTACTACATTGATGTAATTGTCATTCCTCCAAACCATTAGAAAAATTGGAAGTTGTTTCTCTAAGTTAGCTATATTATTTAAATAGGAGAAACATTATTCTAAAAATGTAGTGAAGATGGAATGTGGTCCCCCCAATATAGTTATGGATTCCTTTCATGGTGAAATAAATCTTAATGAATCTCAATGTCTTCATATAAATAAATTAGGGCACTCCTAAATTCATCATGAGTAAATTTATCATGTCTCTTCCCCCAAACTAGTTAGCTGACTCATGGAGTTGAGAATCCATGGTAAAACTATGGGAATTTACATTAATCCACTAGAGATTGTGATGAGAGGAATATCAGTCCATGTTTTTTTGGGGGAATAACATCCTTCTATAGAACTATTTGGTCAACCTATGAATATCAGGTACAGAGGTTCCATGGTAAGAGTGATGTTTTCATGTTGAACATCCCCGGGGTCCATGTGGTATTATCTATGAGCTCAACATTATGGTACTATGAAATCAATAGCTCCTACATTAGAGAGGTGATCCAGAAATCTAAAATTGATTCATCATATTTTTTTTCAGAGAAGAAAACTCATCCATGAATTTTCTTTTTTCAAGGTTTTGGGGGTTGTTTTAGAGTAATATATCAGGTGGGATCTTGAGACCCATGACATGTGTCTCTGAACGGTTTGGCTACTGAACAGAGGGTTATAATGCCATGGTTTGTCATACTTAGGATGATATTCCTCCTATACCTCATCACCTATATAATTATCCTCTTTATTTGAGTGGGCTATGGGGGTGATATTCATTAGAATAATTATTAGTGGTTGAGATATTCTAACATTGTCAAATAAACCAGTCTTTAAGACCTATTTTCAGCATTTGAGAGGAAGGAACTATAATGAATAACACTATACCTATTCTCTAGCATTCACAGTAGGTTATTCCTTTGCAACAATGCAAAAATGTAACATGATATTTCTAGTAAACACTTATTCAATGCTTTTGTGGCATCTACCATTTTCAGGATACTAAACCTCTGGAAGCATTGTGACGTCAACATGTGGAAACTACTAGTTGGGGGCTTGAAAATTTTCAGAGCATAAAAAATAGTTCAACTAAAATAAAAAAGTGAAAATACCCACATATAGATTCCATATCATATTTTAATTATATTTTTCATTGAGAAATTCTATGTTAGATAAGTGAATGATCACATGTGAGGAAAATAGATCATAAAGCTAGAAACTACTTAGAGAATCCCACATGATCTCATTATCCTCCAATAATTATAAGTAATGAAAATATTAATCTTTACCACCATATAATTTTTTTGTCGGTCAGCATAAAGAAGAATAAGGTAGTGATTAATAGTTTTTTTATTCCAACAACATACACTCCTTGATATGGGGACAAAAACATATTTTTTACAGGATGGCTTGGATACGAACTAAAACTCCCTAGACTCACACTACCAAATATAATACTAGGAACGTATTATTTATATTATATTAATATTATAACTCCTTATTTTAATTATTATAAATAATACTTATTTTATTACTAATAGATTCTAAATATTTTGTCAGAAAAGTTTATTTTTCGAAAATTTAGGAAATTTTTTCAAGTAAATAATCATATAGAATAGGTGATACATTATTACAGGAGAATAAATTGTTTCTCTCATAAGGAAAGTGTATATTCTCATATATTAGTTAATATTCCATAGTGAAATGTCAGATATTACCTTTAATAGTGATCTTCTATAATTAATGGGTCTTATAATAAAACATTTATCCATGCAGATCAAATTTTATAAAGACAATATCCAATTTCAAAATTTGTTGGATAAAAAAATTGACAAGTAAATCAATCAAAGAGACCACATGGAGTATTTATTAACCATGTGTGGTGGTTTTAAATTTTTTATAAGTATAGTTTAACTACATGTTAAAGTTAAGAGATCATGTGTATTGTTAGATATTTCATTCCTCTGCATCAGTTCCTAAGTACTTATGTAAAAACTAAAAATGGGATACGTACTATAAGACTGTGGGAGGGAAAGATAAATTTTTTAACGGAAATATATTAATTTTTATGGAGAAAACATTATATAGATAAGTAATGAACATTCATGTGATTGAAATATTTTCTGTTTTATGGAACCCATTCTTCTATAAGAAGCAATTGGATCTTCTATTAAACGTATGGAGGATTTTATGTGAATTATCATTATTATATTCCATTTTTGATTTATTTTTAAGGATAATCCATTCATTCATCTATGTTACCATGCTTTTATATATCTATGAGTTCATTCCTATCATGCCTACGTTTGGACCTTCTCCTTTTGTGTCTATCAAATACTAAAATATTTTTTATATCAATTGCTAGTTTTTTAACATTAAAAACAATTCATAGCATTAAAGACTTTAAATAACATTGAAGGTATGTGTAATTAATTATGATTATGATTTAATAGATAATTGGAGAGTATTTGAAAATAAATACATGGTGTCATCTCATGAAATAAATGGGTGATAAGTGTTGGAAAAATCGAGGATACTCTATTATTTACTAATCCTTGAAAAACTATACTTTCTAGACATGACTGCAACATTTGACTAGACACTTAATAGATTCAATTAATACACTTTCAAGTATATATTTAAATATAATTGTTCATATAAATCTGATCATAGATTAAGCTACATCATAATTCTGTATTCACTCATTTTTCTCTCTCTATTTTTCTTTACATTCAAGTTATACTTGTGTTAAATGTTTATATATGGATCACTACTCCTATATTTTAAGTAAATGTACAATTGATACTCATTCATATTTTTTATATATATTTTATCCAATGAATTACTTTGTATGAGATAAGTTATAGTCTAGACATCCCTATGTATAATTGATTCTTTTAAAACCTGGTCCATATTATTTATTAGTTTATTTGTTATAATAAAATTTATTGGAAGTGGGTTACTATCATGTTGATAGGAATAAAATTTATATTTGAACAAAACATATTTTTATCTTAAATTCCACTTTATGTGATACTCTAATTTTCATTATCATTTTATATAAGTTTATATCAAAACTATATTATTCATTTACAATGTACTCAAATTTTATCAGTTCTACATATCAAGAAGTATCTAAAATTTCTGTTTGAAAAAATAAACAATGATTGCTAACTTTTATTATTTATATATATACAATGTTTTGTGTGAGTAAAATTGTTTCAAAATATAGGGTGGTTTCAAATTATTGTTACTGGGTTTTGATTGTGCCCTTGACAAGCTGTTTAAAAGTATAAAATTATTTATATCTATTATATTACATAAAAGATCTATTTTAAATTTATATATATTGATTTAAATTTTATTTGAAATATAAATTTTAATTTGATGCTAAATTCACACCCCCTCATGAACACTCCACTATAGCAAGCATATCATGTTAGAAGAAATTTATCTCTCAATTTTTCAATTGTTTTCTATGATAAATTCGTGAGAATTAAATTTATATTTATGTTTATTCAAGTCATTTATTATTATGGATAACTTTATACATTAAGTAACTATAATTAATTGACTTCCTTACATTGATGGATTTAACTTCTGTAAATATAAAATAAAAATGAATATAAATATTGTGAGATTGTGTTTTGACATTTAAATAATTATAGAAGATAAATAAGAAAACCCAAAAGCTCTCATACATCATTGGAATGATTCCACTAAGGATTCATATGATTTTAATTATAAATCATATAAGTCCTTACAATTTTTATTTGGAGAAGATGAATTTAATAGAATTTATTCTTGTGATACTAATTATCATATTTCAAATAATATTTTTGTGTTTCATTAAGTAAAAAAAATTACATTAATGAAATGTGGATAAATAAATTAACTACCAAATGTGATACATTAAAGATTAATATTGATGAATATATTTCTGAAATAAATATCAGTTTCAATGAAATCATTAATACTATACAAGAACTTGGAAGGAATGAGGAAGGTAAGGCATAATTATTGAGTGTCATGAGTTGTCTTTTTAACATATGAAATGGCATTTGTTTCTATATTCGAGGGTTATTTGATATTAATATGCAACCAGTGAAAGAGAAATTTGGAAAATTGATTATGATTATTAGGGAACTAAAATCTAAATATGTATATGTTGAACCTATAATTTTTATTTTCTTTAAATAATATTAATCAAATTATAAATTGGTTGTTAATAATGTGATCAATAGTGGATATTATTGTGACATTGACAGTGGTGAGGTAATCTCCCAACTAACCTTTATTTTAAAAATTTCTACCAAAAAAATTAAAAATTATAGTTATAACTTTAAATTAGGTAAAAATAAAATTTGGAATATGGATAGTTCATTTGAAAATTCTATATATTAATACTGAAAAAGAAAAAACACATTAAAGAATATTTTTAAAATTTAGAATATCATAATAAATATGATAATTAAGACTGAAAAGTCAAGAAATCCATTTAACTAGTCTGTGTTGATTTATATAATAGGAATAGTGTCTCAAACTTAACCTACGAAGATGTTATTCAGATGATTAGTATATTTTTATGGCAACAGAACCAGAAGTAATTACCTCTATCACTACATTATCTGATATATAATTTCATGATGATTCTCAAATGAGTAATAATGAACAATTTGAGGATTTATCAATTATTAAATATAAAATGAATTATCAAAATGATAAATATAGAAATATAATTAAATATATTGATTTATTTATTTCTATAAAATCTAATATTTTTATTGAAAAATAAAATGATAATGTGTTATTCAATGAAAATAATGACTCAAAATTTTTTAATGAACAACTTAAAATATATATTTATGTATTTACTAAAATAACATAAAGACTCAATAGAACATTTTGTAGAAAAGATATACCTAATCTTGGGATTGGTTCTAGTTATCATCTAGTACAAAAATATTATACAAAAAATATTTTGATCTAGGATCTAATACTAAAAACAAGTCCTTAATATGTGACATGTTGGGAACTTATAAGCGTGGGGAAATATACAATGTGGAAAAATAAATATTTTTCTAATTATTTTAAATATAATAATAAAAATGTTAATAAGCGTCTTAAATTGATTTGGATTCCAAAGTCACTGTTTTTTAGCTTTTTTGGAACCAAGAATATATAGCTTCCAAAATCATATATTATATAAATAATTAAATAAAACATACTAGAAGTTATCTGGAAATGGATAATAGCATTTGGATAGTTGGTGTACTAGACAAATGTTTGTTGACTTATCATGTTTTAATAATCAAATGAAAGTAGATTGTGGGAATGTCACATTGGGAGACAATTATAAAGGAAAAATAAATATCCTTATTTAAATTGATAACTCTAGATCTATTATTATTCCCTATCTTTTATTCTTTTAATAGTATAATTTATAATATTCATATCATCTCCCAAATTTTTGATAATAATTTTCATATTAAATTAAAAAATAACACCATTGGAATTTATGATTCTATATATAATTTATTTTTTACAACATTAATAATGAAAATTTTTATTCTATTGATTTATGTTATTGAAGTTCACACAAAAAAAATTATTTAAATTCATTTCACCAAGAATCATTATTGTGTAATAGGATAATAAGCCATAATAATGTATAGTCACTTAAGAATATAGTTTGAAAAGGTTTATCCAAGGATCTATCCATGCTATATTTCCCAAGGATAATGTTTCTCATCCTTTTCAAATTCGGAAGCATCACTAGAGTTCTTTCAAACCAATGACATATACAATATCCTCTTAACACAAAATGTTGGTTCAAATGGATTTATTTTGACCATCTAGGGTTTCTAGTTTTTCTATAAATTATTATGCTTCTGTGATTTTTAATGAATAAACAGGATTTAGATGTGTATATTTTCTCTTACATAAATGTGAAACCTATAAATTTTTAAAAAAATATTCAATATATATTGATAAACCTAGTGGACTTACGGGTAAAAAATTTGAGTAGGTATCACATTAATGAGTTTTAAAATTAATGTTTTGATAAATTATACTCTCAACATGTCTATGATCACAATTTATATTCTATAATAACTCCTCAAAAAAATAGATTGGTTCAACTAGGAAATATGAATCGTCAATAAATTTGTTGAACAATTATTTTTGAATATGAACTTTCATTCTATTTTTTGATAAATCTATAAATATGTCTTTCATTTTGATATAAATTTCATTAATAAGAAAATTTTTGAAGAAACATCTATATAGTTTATTTAATGGAATAAATATTAAGGTTAATTCCATTAATGTATTTGGTTGTATATTATTTATTCTAAATAAAAATAGAATCTGGATAACATTTTACTCAAGGGTGATGTAGAAATATTCAATGGTTATATAATATTTTGTAAATCTTATATAATTTTCAATAAAAAAACTTAAATTGGTTGAATAATTTATGCATGTTAATTTAGATGAAAAAAATACATATAAACCCAAATATTTTATAGAAATATATAGATAATGATATATCCAATTTCAATATCAATAATACAACTATAACGAGTGACTATAATTTTGATTTCAATAAAAAATAATCTACTGGTGACCAATTAGACCAACTTATTCCTAAGGAATACTTGGAAGAACTATGTACTTTAATTTCAAGAAACATTAGAACCCAATAATATCACCCATTAGATTTTTTCATAGGTGATCTAAAAAGGGGACAGCGACCCGAGATTCCCTATGAAATAAGGTTGAACATTAAGACATTTTGTCTCATCCCAAACCTATAAACATCATGAAATAAATCAATGATGAAAATTGGGTAATCTCTATGCAAGTGGAATTGAAATAAATTTGAAAGGAATAGAGTATGGTTATAAGATTAAGTACCCAAAAGAATACATGAATATTTTCACAAAATGGGTATGCATAAATGATGTTAATGAAAGTTGAATAGTTGTTATAAATGTGGATATACTAGTTTCGTGATGTTATTTCCAAGGGGAAGGAATTGATTATGATGATATATTTTCCCCAATAGCTAGACATTAATCCATCATAATACCATTTTATTAGGAATATAATATAAATATAAAACTCTATCAAGTGTTTTCTAATAGTGATTTATTAAATGCCTATATTTTTAAGGATGTTTTGGAAAAAAACCTGATTTCTTATACCTATATTTTCTAAACCATGCTTTGAAATTTTAAAAATAAACTTAATGTTTAAAAAAAACTCTATGATATTGGTACGACAAGATCATCACTTTATTAAATAAAAATATATTTTTAAAGGTGTAAATGATACAAATTATTTTATTAAAATAAATTCAAAATATATTTTCATTTATCAAATATTTGATTATGAATTAATTAATTATTTATAAAAACAGTATTTAACTATGTAATTTTTAAAACTTACGCTAATTAAATTTTAAATAACATTGATGGGATAATTTAAATTACTTATTGGTTTTAAAATTTATTAAAGGAAGAATGTGCTTATTTTTTATAAAATTTAGAATAGAAAATATACTTTAAAATATTTTCCTGGGATAGATCAGAAAATAGTGAGACTCTAATGAGTACCACATGTAAATTAGCATTATATGAAATGGGGAAACTATTTAACCAATCTATGTATATAGGTATGGCTGGGAGTTTAATATATTTAACTAAAATTCAGCCTAAATTTTATATTATGGGTATTTGATCTCATTTTCAAGGAAATATAATTGAATAACATATTAATTTTGGAAAAGTTATTTTAAAATACCTCAACGGTTCTACCATGTTGAGATTATTTTAATCTAGATTGAATTTATTTGAATTATTTTTTATTCGGATAATAATTTTTTTGGTTTTTAGTGAGATAGAAAAAGAACCTCTAGTACATATAACAATTTTTAAAATTCACTAATATCATGGTGTAGTAAAAATAGAACTTTTACAGGTCAGTCTACTAATAAAGAAACATATATAGTTGTAGGAATTTTTTTTCTAAAAATTATATTGATTAAACACCCTCTAACTAGATTTTGGATATCAATTCCGATGTCTCTCAATTAAATGTTATTAATATTTTAAAAATTCTTTTATCAAATTCCAATACTAGGAATATAGATATAATACCTCACTTTTTCATAGACTAGATTCAAAAATATTTTATTACTCTAGAAATATTTGGTACTGAACATCAACTTCATCATAAATTCTAAAATCCTTTGAATATAGAGAGACTGAGTTATATCACCCTTAAATTAGGAATGATAAATTTTATTAGATAATTTACAATATTATATTAATAAAAAAATTAATTTATTACTATACTCTACCTGGATGAATTGTATTTGAAAAATATTCCATAAATCATTTTATATTGGTAATAATTTGTTTAGACTACACTTGGTTTATAGTCAATTTTTTTTAAACTACGTTAGGAGTTTTAAGCGTCATTGAATATTTTATTCCACGCAAGAATAAATATTATGAATTGTTTTTGTGGAGTTTCTTCTAGGTAGTATCTTTCATAAAATTTCATCCATTAGTCTTACTTCTATGGAGTTTCATTTATGGAACTAGCTACCATTGAATTTCTTCCATGGAATTGCATCCATGGAATTCCATCGGTGGACATTCTTGCATGGACTTAAATTTTTTTAACATTAGAAGATTTATTGTTTCATTTTAAAATTTTAAAATTTTAACTATTTTTATCAATTTATTAATGTATTCAAGATTTATGATTTGAAAACCTACCAATTATGAATTTTACTCAAACTTGTTAAAAACCCTAAATCCTCTCACAACTATTCAACAAACACTTTCCTCCATCTAAAAAAATAATTTATTACTTCTTATCAAACCTTTATTTTTATGGTTATAATTAAACATCTTTTAGTTTTATATTATTATAAATAATCACAATGTAACACCTAGATAATTCAAAAAGAGTAACTTTTATTTGATAGCATGTATAACACAAAACACCAAGTCTATAAGGGAATATATTATCCAAAGTCATTGAAATATATTAAATTCTTTAAATAAATAAAATAAATGATATATATTTCAATTCTTGTGATTATGAGTTACCGTACGTCGCATGTCATAATGAGTTTCTTCAATGGCTTGTGTTAGATGCAAGATAATTTTTTACCAAACAATAATATATTGTTCAAATATTATTATATAATAAAGAGGCTTAACCCGGATCTTAATTATTATTATTATTTATTATAATAAGATATAACACAAAAATTATATTATAGGTTAGGAATATTATGGATTTACTTATAAATATATATGGTTTATAAAAATATAAAATGAATTCATAGGTTACCAATTAATTAGAAATGTTTAAAAAGATAATTGAATTTAAATATTTTTATTCTCACAAATGTATCTTATCCTAATAAATTAAACTAATTAATATTATTTAATGATATTAATTATATATATATATATTATATACAATTAAATATTATTAACATATATCTAATAGATTGAATAGGAATAAGATAAGAAAAACCGAAATTTTACACATAAAACATATATTTCTATAAAGATAGTTTTTCACCTTTTAATAGATATCATATTTTTAATCCAAATTTTGAAAATTTTATAAATTATACATGTAAAAATAAAAATCAGTATTTGAAGCGCAATATAAAAATTATATTATAATAAATTATTTTTACTTTTCTTTGAGGTTTCATTTGTTGATGAATAGCGAAAATGTGAAATTTTAACTGAAAAATAACATTTCATATCAATAATTTATAAAGTTAAATTACTTTTTTGGTTGGTTTTAAAGTCATTGTAGATATATTTTATATAAATTAATCTAAATTAGGTCATTGGAATCAATTTTACTTTGAAATAGGATATAAAAACATAGAAAGCATTTGAAATTGTTTACTATCAAAACCCGCTTTGTCATCCCATCTGCTAGAATAAATTTAAATTAATTTATACCACTTTTGTGATTGTATTTTGGAAAAATATATTCCATATTTGATATAAACATAATTTATAATATTTATTAAGGTAAAATTAGTTTTTTGCAAAAAAAATAGTGAATGTAGTTCAAATTAATTACAGCAAGTAAGGTATAATTAATTTTAACGAGGGACTAAATGATGAACATAAGGGAAAAGGACCTATAAACGTGTCAAAATGATATTGGATGTCCATTTGTTTTACCTATTTTCTCTTTTAAAAAATTAAGTGCATTATAGGAGACACATTTCATGAAACAGCGTGTGTGATATTTTCTTTTATAGAAAAGTATTTTCACAATGTTTTTCATAATTATATGTGTATTTTCATAAATAAAGTTTTAACATATAAGGTTATAATATTTCCATTCATCAATGACAACTAAAATTTATTTTTACTCCACTTAGGATATCTTGTATGAATATCATCCTTATTCTCAACTTTTATTGTGTATGATTTGTTTGACCAAGGATAGTATTGACATTCCCTACCTTGATTACTTTTTGTCCACTTCAAATATTTATTTTTTTATGATCATCAGATATTGAATTTCCCATAATTATCTATATCATTTATCATAGATATTATTATTTCCTAAATATTATTCCATTTTTACATATGGTGATTACTTTATATGTTATAATATTATATGTGGAAATATTAATAAATATGTATTATTTCTTCAATATGAATATTTTATAAGGCACATTTTTTATTAATTAAATTAATTACTTGAAATTGTGAAGGATTTGGACATACATTCTTGGGTTGGGACCAGACATTATATATCCCCTCAATGCATTGATAGGTTATAATGAAAAAATTTAGCTTCCAAAATTAAACATGGTTCTACATGTAGTATTATTTTTTCTAGAGGATAGATATTGATAGTATATTTTTTCATGTTCTTGAGACATGGTATCCAATAATTAAGAATTTCCCTCATTTTGATTCAGTAATTATTAAACATGAGATATTCACTATGAAAAATTCTATGGCTTTATTTCTTCCTTAGGTTATTATTTAAAAGGAATGTGTTTTCTGTTATGTAGCTTGTCATATTGACTATGCACTTCCTTATAAATTTATTAATTACTTGGAATGTTTGTTTTGATATTTAACATTCCCTAATAATTATTCTCATTGATTCATTATTTCTTTAGCTACACTAAATCCCTGATGATCATATGACATTTCCGTATTTTATCCCCTTTCCCAAATATTTAAAGGAGTGTTCTAATAAATATATCCAATGATACTATAGATAGAATAAATTTATCCTTGAAGAAAATTGTTGTAATTAGTGTATACATTGGTAACCCAAGACTCGTGTATGTGCCTAGTTTACTAATACTACAAAAAACTTTGGTCCATTAGGATTTGATTGCTTATAATCATGGAAATGTATTGGTAATGGACATAGACTATGTGCTTTAGGGTCTAGACTCTATAGTTGGTATGAGATAAGGTTTAGTAAAAACATTGTGATTTAGATTTAGAAGAACATAAACTGGGGAACAAACCCCGAATGATGTATTTTAGGATATCTATAGTAGAACATCCTAATGTTTTTGTTACATATAGATTATGTGGTTTCCCTAGATATAGATATCTATTTGAATACTACAAGTGAATTTGGTTCTAGATAAGATGTACCAAGGGGTTAAAACTCTAAAAAGGTGTGTCAGGCCTGACTCGAGTGTAACCTATAACTTGAAAAAATATGTACTGAGCACCAGGATTAATACTTACAAGGGATATTCTTAAGATAATTCAAATTTTCGTCAAAACTAATTATGAAGTATTTTAATAGATAATGAAAATAAATAACCGAGTTAAACATAAGGTACGCTAGATAGAAAATAAGGTATCATTTTTTCGATATCCTATACATTATTATACATTTTCCTCACAATGATTATTGTTACACACACTATGATTTCTAGTTTTAGTCATTTCCGAGAACCTGATAAAGTCATGTTAACATTTAACATGAAGGAAAAGGTGCTGACAGTGAGAAATCAAATGGGATTTTGATAGGAGTGAAGGTTATCATGTTTATGTCTCATCAATTTGCATGAAATATGATAAAAATAATACCTTAACCAACTCCCGATCTCACCAAATAAGACAAGGATGGATGTTTATAAGTGGTTGAGTGGTGGAGACCATAGATAAAAGAATGATAAATTTCTATAATTCATGAAAAGTAGAGAGAGGCACCCAAGAAAGTGTCTAAATAGATTGAGGAAATTATTTATTTGAGGGAAATAAGGAAATAATGAGAATAATTTCATAGGAAAATTATGAGTACGATAGAAGGAAATAAACATCATTGTAAAGATTCATTTATGGTTCATTGCCTTAAATGTGGGGAAATTGGTCCTTACCCAAGTAAATGACCTCTTCTAAAGGATCAACTCTAGAATATGTAAGTAAATATGTGGAAATAAATGTATGTAGTATTTATGTATTGGGGATATATTGAAAACCTTATTTAAAAGGCTATTTAACGATTAAATTTCAATTTTGTTCATCATATTTATATTGTAAATTATATTAATATATTTTTAGAAAAGGAAATCATGTTTGTCGGGGGAAAACCCATAATGTTCGAAAAGGCCATATGACATGAAATTGTGACTAATGGATGATAAGGTTTTTGTTCTTACCATTGTCATATGAAATTTCCTCAATAATATATCATTGTTTTTATATAACAATTTAATGAAAAAAATGTTAACAATGAAATAAAGCATCACTTTTGACGTATATATAATAATGTATTAACCATATTAATTTTGTAAATACTTAGAGAAAATTTTAAAAACTTGTTTTTTGGATCTAAAAATCCATAAAAAATTAAATTTTACTACATCATAAAAAAATGTGGGTTCATTATTGGATATCCATTTCACGAAGTAAGGAGTGAACTAGGGTTATATCAAAGAAAAACCAACATATAGAATTGATCATATGAAATTTTAATGTGTTAAGTATGTATATTTTCATATATTCATGGTCAATAAAGGAATAACTCAAGCATTGGAAAATAATTAAAAAATGTTGTCTTAATACCTTAATTTTGTTGAATGTATTATCATTTAAATCATCACAGATTTATGATTTTGAGGCCCTCAACATTCCATTGATCATTCATTTTTTATTTATGACCTTATTCACCCCGTATAAATATTTAATCTATTCCTCTAAGTCCATATTTTAGTTTTCCACTAATTTTCACCTACGGAGAAACTTACTTATATATAATTCCATGTGACATGTGTACTTGTCATTATATATTATTAAGAGTATGTTTAGTTATATATTCTCACAATGTGGTATTTTGATAATTTAATTTACATATATCTAACCCTATATTTCTGATATCTATTTTAAATTGTGAGAACATAAGTTAATTATGTCAGGAAGAATGTAACACACCAAAAATTCTTAAAGAGTAACTTTTATTTGATAGATTGTAGGGAATGAAACACCAAACATGTATGGGAATATAATATTCTGATACATTATAATATATCTATTATTTTAAATAAATCTAATATCAGATATATATTTACATTCATGTGATACTTATTTTTCATCTATTGCATGCAACGATGAGTTTCTTCAAGGGATTGTGTTATACAGAGGAACGAGTTTTACCAAACAACAATATATTATTAAAATTTATGTATTTAATATACTAAGAAAAACATTTCCATTAAATAATATGTTAATAATAGTATTAAATAACTTATGAATATATATGGTATATAAAAATATAAAATGAATTCAGATGTAACAAATTAATTAATAATAAATATAAAAATAATAGAATATAAATTTTTTTATGCTTAAAAGATGTCATATCCTAATATATTGAATTAATTACAATTATTTAATGATATTACTCAAATATATATATATATATATATATAATTTTAAAAAAATTATTTTTTATGTTCATCCAATGGATTTTTTTTCATAAAATAAGAACAAATCCAATTTTACACAAAAAACATATATTTTTCTAATGATAGTTTTAAATTATTTTAATGGTGAACCTATTTTATATCCTATTTTGGTATTTATTTAATTTAATATTTAAAAAAGTTAATTTTTAAATAATATGATGAAAATTATCTTATGGTGATTTTTGGGTGATTTTTTGTAAGGTTCAATTTCTTTATAAATTGTGAAAAAACACTGAATTTTAACTGAAAACTGACATTTTGTCCCTAATATTTATAAGGTTAAATAATATTTGGAATTGGATTTAAAGTAATGTTAGATCAATTTTACAAAACATAATCAAATTATTTTCATTTTAATCAATTGAAATTTTAAATTTGGTATAAAAGCATAGCAAAATTTTGAATGTTTTGAGTTAAGAAACCTGCTTTGTCATCCCGTCTATGAGATTAAATATAAATTGATTTCTACATTTTAGTGGATTGGAATTTGGGAAAATTGATTCCGTATATGTATGAATAAAAATTTATATGTTATATTATGTTCAACTGGTTTTTTGACCAAATGTATTGTTGGATGAAGTGGAAATTAACTATCACGATTAATGTAAATTTAATCATAACACGGGACTAAACCATAAGCTTAAGGGCCACAATGAATTGGAAACATTTACAAAAGTAAAAAATATCCATATTACAACCTTATAATCTATTGGATCTAATTTTTATCTTTATTGTATCCACTTTACATGAAAAAATATTGGCGGTATTCTCTTTTCAAAAATTTACAAGAATGTCACTCATCCACCACTGTAAAGAGACACTCAACCCTCCCACTTATTAACACCTCTAAATCCCTTTATCTCTTCAAAAAAACCCAATAATACTCCCATATCCATAAACTAATCATATAATCCTAAAATTTTAAATAAATCCAACCAATGATGTATTTTGGGATAAACCAAAAGGGGTTACCTGAATAAGAGGTAACACTCCTCAATAATCACTTTCATTTAATTTCATTCTCCATAAACTACATTGTTATTATTTCATTATTATATAATAAAATAAGTACCATAAATATACTGATATTATTTATTCTAATATTTACACCTACATTTTCACACACATTCATCTAATGGGTAACAAAAATACAATTTGTGTTTATGCCGATCTACTACCTCATGAAACGATATCGTTCGTTTCTACTATACTACATATAATGTATGGGACATATGATGGATTAACTATTTATATATGATATATATTATATTTATAATGTATTTATTATTCGTTAATTCTTATAAAACTCATAACATAATGCTTTCCATTTTTTTAATATGATAACATTGTTTGTGGATGTGTGGACGACTGTCTCCTCAAAGTGATGTAATTCATTCACAATATACATGGAAAATATTCAGGTCGGATTTAATAAATATATGTGAAATATATCAAAAAAAATTATGATACTAAAATTATAATATAAATATACATATCATTTAATTTTCATTCTTCAAATATTACAATGAATGGGATGTTGGGCTTATGCCTTTGTATGGCCTACCATCACTATGAAAAGTGAATTTCATTTCTTATATCCAAATATTATGTATTACTATAAATATATATATACTGAATATATATAACATTTAAATATTTTTTGTAATTTTTTATATGATTAAATCATGCTCTATGAAATATTAATAATAATTAACAAATAAAAACATACACAAAAAAACTAGGCAAATAACACCCAAAATATTGAAAATAATGAATTATTATTAACAAATGGGTAAGAGGATATTATAATAAGTTAATATATGATATTAAAAAAATAGTATTATAGTTCCATTATAATTTATTGAAATTTTTAAAACCATTATATAGGACGATAATGGATGTTCACTACAATGTAAATACAAGTTAAGGGATTCGTATCTCACTTTGTCTTTTGTGAGGCATACACCATTTTCCCCATTATTTATTTTGTGTGGTGTTTATAATTCCTCAATTGTATTTTATATCATTAACAAAATTTTCTTTATGGAATTTATAGTTTCATTAGAATCTATTTCTTTAATAAGGATTATAATTCAAAGGATACCAAGTAGTAAAAGATTTTTATCTCACTTTTTACATTTATGATATAAATGTCCTAGTCACTACTTACTTATTTTGTCTGTTATATCTACTAGACATTTTCATATATCATATCATGAATTATTTTATATTTATTATATTTTGAGATTCAATTTTAATTTATTTATTCTATGGTTATCTAAGATAATAGTTACCAAGTGGTAAGGAATTTTATAACCTGATTCCATTTAATTGGGTTGTGTTAATTCTTAGTTATTGTAAATATTCTATGATTATGTGTGTAATAAATTTTTACTATTTATATTTTTTTCAATTTTCAATGTGTATTTATATTTGAAATAAGTAATCAATTTATTTATTTATTCTCGCATCAATGGTATGGTCTTTTCAACGGTTTACATCACAATCTCATTTTATTTCGGATTATTTTCACTTAAATTTACATTAGATGAATTTATTTGATAGTTATTTAATAAATAATTTAAATTTATTCTCATCTTAAATTCATGAAATTTTTTAAGTTATAATACCGTTTTAATTTTTATTTGTTACTCAATATGTTTTTTAATTTCTTTTAAAGAAAACCTGACATCATTTTTTATTTAGTTGGAGAACATGTTTTCATATAAAAACTATGTTTTATTAAATTGTATTAATATTTACAATGTGACTTTTAAATATATTTTTTCCATTTTATTATTTTACTAAATTTGTAAGTAAAATCATGGTTTCTTC
Organism: Viscum album; assembly: GCA_963277665.1. Taxonomy (NCBI): domain Eukaryota; kingdom Viridiplantae; phylum Streptophyta; class Magnoliopsida; order Santalales; family Viscaceae; genus Viscum; species Viscum album. The sequence goes on along the minus strand of OY728148.1, from coordinate 1,915,090,120 downwards.
CTGAACAATGAACGTTTCTATCTATTTACCCTACAAAAAGAATATTCTTTTTACCTTGTAAGACATATATGGAATTACCCACCATAGATTCTTTGAAGATTCATTTCTAAGTTTAAATGGTAAATTTTTAAAGGCATTGTGTAAAATAATTAACTCCCAAATAATATTATTTACAAAATTATTTTCAAAAGTAAAAGGATGTTTTCCATAGAAATATATTTAAAATGTATTTTTATAATATTTACATTCCTCAATGATAGTAACAATTTATTTTTACTCCACTTTGGATATGTTATACTAATACCATCCTTATTCTTACTCTATATGGTTTGTGATTTATTTTACCAAGGACATTTTTGAAATTCATGGTCTTGATTACTTTTACTTCCTTTGAAATATTCAATTTTTTTATGATCATTATACGTTAAATTTCCCATATTTAACCATATAATTAATCATGGATATTATTATTTCCTAAACATATTCCATTTTTATATAGAGCATTTCTTTTGATATTAATTTGATTATCTGTGGAAATATTTATAAATATGTTTTCTTTAATCATTACAAATATTTGATAAGGAATATTGTTTGTTAATTAAATTGATTACTCGATATGAGTAATGATCTAGACATGTAGTGATAGGTGGGGTTTGAACTTTATATATCCCCTCAATGCATAAAATGGTTCTTATGAGAAAATTAGTTATGAAAAATAAATAATTTTCAACCAATAGTTATAAACTGTCTATATGATAGATCTTGATAGTACAATTTTTCATGTTCCAGAGACATGGAATCCCATAACTAAGCATTTATATCATTTTGATTCAGTAATTATTATCCCTAAGATATTTTATAAGAAAAATCCTAAAGATTCATTTTTTTATTATTTTATTATTTAAATGGAATGTGGTTTCATTTATGTACATTGATATATTGATTATCCACTTCCTTCTGAGTTTATTGATCGAATGGAATGTATTTTCAGTAATTTACCATTCCTTCATGATTATTCTCCTTGATACATTATTTATTCTGATATAATTAACCCATGTTGAGGATTTTAGATCACCCATATATTTTTTCCTTTCCCTAGGAATCCAAGAAGTTTAATATGAAAGATGTGAAAGGATATTATATATGTAATAAAGTTATCATCGAAAGAAAAAAAAGGTTGTAATTCACATATTCTGTTGTAACATAAGAATCATGTATGAACCTAGATTACCAAGACTACTAATGTCACAACCCATCCCTTGGGGCCCAGGTTGTGACTACCCCTATCCCGCCTCCAATAGTCTAGGGGATCACAACTAGACCCGAGTAGGCTTATCCCAAAAATGGGAAGCATTTTCCTAAGTACGTAAGTACCTATACACAAACACACACATCTCCATGAAAACATGTTGAACTAAAAACTCTATGTAAACATTCAAGAATACCACAATGATACCCACATATAGTATGATTATAATACATAAAAGTAAATAGGTCCAAAATATAAGCCCAACCAAAAGGAAAAGAATAGCTCCTGAAATTTGTATGCAGAAAACCCTACATGAAGGGTAGGTACAAAAATAGCTATCTGAAGTTGTTGAAACACACCTCACTTGTCAGGACTCTCTCTAAGAACCACTTCAAATCAGTCCACCAAGTACTCCATAAAATCATCCACTGTCTTTACAAGGCATGACGTGTATAGTTATAGCCTGTGTAGGGGTGAGTTAAACAATACTCAGTAGGGACCCCGAAACCACAAAGGAAAATACCACTGAGAAATACATGACTTTTACCTCAATGTAGACACACGAATAACTTTAAAAAGGAATCATATGAATTATAAAACAAATATAACATGATTATTATAGTTAATATAGCTATCTCACACATGTATGCGTCTAAATGACAAAGATAAGGATTTCTAGTTGTCGTCCATAGATCTCCCAATATCCATGACACTAGAAGTGTCGATAGATCATGGATTTTCATATGCCCATGGATCCTCAACAGAACATGGAGAATCGATGGTGCATGAATTTTTGGCAGTGCACAGAGCATCAACGGAAAATAGAGCATCCGTGGCACTCAGATCGGTGATGGAACTCGGGTCATCGATAGCGCACAGAGAGTTGATGGCTTATGGAGTGTTAATGGAACAAAGGGCATTGATGAAACATAGAGCATCAATGGAACACATAGCTCAAATGGTTCATGTATCCCTCAAGTCACATAGTCACCATGATCACATAGTCACATCAAGCCTTAAGATTTCACTCATAGTACACTTGTTCCGAGATAACCTACTCATCAAGCGGTTAGGTCATATTCCAACTTCCACTGAAACTCACATAAAGTATTTGAAAAGGACTATTGCACCGCAAGGGTTGCATTTCGGTAAAAGTATCATCAACCAAACACACAATTGAATGTTACAGCCATTTTTATGAAATATTCTAACCCTAGATCCGGTCTGAGTCTGATCTAACCCACTAGACATGACCCAACCTGACTCGGTTTGGCTTGAATTAGCCTATGGGTCCGTTGGAGTGGCCCAGATTCCTTGGTCTTGCCCATCTGGTATAAGTTGGTGTGTTAACAATGGACATGGCCTTCCCTGGCCATGTCTGCACAATCAATGTGGTGATAGACTGTGTTTCACACTGCTCGCCCACCTTCCCCACACACACGCACAACTCCATCGTGGGTCCCTCCTCCCATGAATCTTTGAGCTATTTCCATACTCTATCATGGAATATTTTCACGTCCCTCTATTCATCACCTATGGCATTCGTAGTTGCATGCCTTTTGTTGTCTGGCTGTTCAGCCTGTGTGGTTTTACAATCACCGCTTCTGCAGTCACCGCAAGTGCGATTTTCATCTTTCGACACGCCCGCATGTGGCATACGCCACATGAAAATAGGTGCCTCCACTTCTTCGCCACCAGCAGCCCTACTTATATAGGTATCTACTATTTCTTTGGTGTTCTATTTTTTAAACGGAAAAAATTCCATGATCCTCAAGTCCCAGCCTTCACTGGAATGCATTGTGATCTACCTTTCTAGAACTTTGAGGCTTTGATAGCATTCAGACCCTCCTATAAAATTGTTCTCTTTCCATAATATTCCAACAGTGAATAACACAAAGAATGAGGATATAAAGATCACATATAACAATGTAAAATGAATATTGGCCTTATTAATGTCAGTATTGATCAATTCTTGTTAGCAGAATCATGAAGAAACCAACATCAGAATAATAAATATGATAAATTTCCTTTAATCCCAAAATAATTACCCCTCCCACAAGAATGATCAAATCAAAAATCATCATGTTCATTATTTAGATCATGGTTCCTTTGTTCCAAGACATGGAAAAGAAATTAAAATATATCAGAAAGCTACCTTGATGTTTAATTAGTTGTTGATTAAGAATAGGTTTATGTGCCATCGTTGTTCCTAGATCTCCCATCCTTTTTCATCATTCGTCATAGAGGCTTTCGCCTCCTTACTTGGGAGGTATTTATAAGGTTTTTTTTGATAACCCTGGATTCCAAAAAATATTCATTAATTTAATAAAATCAAATGCAGTGCCAAACAATATATTTTCATTAAAATACGTTAATGTTGGTTACGACCAATTTCCAACATTCATAGTCGACCCATGATTGTAAATGATTGGTCCTGCTTAAGGTAAATTTGTTGATATAAATGCAATGGTGCCCTCAAATTTTTGATCTGGGAACCTATTTATAAGTTATTCCTATTTAAATAATAATTGGCATACACTCATTATTAAATACTTATCATTTTTCACTGTATCATTATAGGAACACTAGGCCATAAAATTTCATGCCATCTAAGAGCCTACTAGTAGAATTTTCTAAATTAATTTATGATAAAAACTAGAAAAAATCTGATTCATTACCATCTCCCACCTTATAGATTTTTATCCCTAAAATACAAAACAAAGGAAAGTCCTAATGATTAGGTAACTAAGAAAACAAATATAAGCCTTCTACTCCCATGTGCTCTTTGGAAGATTCTCGTGCTACCACTGAACACACATAAGAGATATTAACCTACGATGAAGGATACACTCCTACTGATCCTCAATCTCCATCAACTACTATGTAAAAGTATCCCCATTGTCAATGTCCTACTCACCCCAATCGATTATGTGCAATTAATCATGCACATACCTCCCCAGCTATGACACGTGGAAGACATCAAGAACCTGGTGCAATAGTCGAGGTAGAGCTAGGTGGTATGCCACCTCTCCAACTCTTCCGATAATCTAGAAAGGGATGATGTATCTTGGAGATTACTTGCATCCCCAGCCATATATCTGCAATCCATATCAAGGTGAGACTAGAAGTTACACATGGTCTCCCTCCTCAAACTCTAGAGGCCTCTACCTCCTAGAAGCGTATGAATTCTTCCAGATCTATACAGTCCACATACACTCCTGGATGAGCTCCATCTTCTTAGTCGCAGCTTGTACCAACTCTAGACCCATAAGTGATGACTCTCCTCAGTCTATCTAGCATAGTGGTGACATGCATGTTTGCATGTACAAGGCCTAGAAAGGTTCTATATCAGTGGTGGTGTGGTAGATGTTGTTATACGAAAACTCCACCAAAGGTAGGTGGTCCTCCAAACTACGGACAAAGTTTAGAATGAAAGCACGTAGAATGTCCTCAAGAACCTGGATGGTCCTCTCCATCTTGCTATCCATCTGGGGATGAAAGGATGTACTCCAAAGTAGTTGAGTCCAAAACACCTCCTACAATCCCTTCCACAAATAGGATGTAAAACATGCATCATCATATATGATGATCATATATGCAACTCCATAGAGTCGAACAATCTTCTTCACATAGAGGAATATGAGGCTCCCTACTGAACGCTATTCCCATACTGGAAGGAAGTGGGATGCCATAGTGATTTGTTCAATGATCACCCATATAATATTGTGTCCTCTAGATGTGCATGGAAAACCCATCATTAATTCCATTGATATCCCATCCCATATCCACTATAGTACCTCAAGTGGTTGGGTCAATCCCGCCTGAACCTTGTACTCATCCTTCACATACTATAAACTGAGGCATTTAAAAACAATCTCTTCCACTACCTTCTTCATCCCTAGACACCAAAACTAACATTGGAGGTTATGATACATATTTTCCACTCATATATGTACCTAAAAATGGTAATTATGTAATTCCCTTAAGACCTTCTCCTGAAACGTCATTGGTACCACTATGAGTCCTCTAAAGAGAACTACATGATCCCTACCTTTAAAATATCAATGAGGTGCATTTCCTATAGACATCTAATCAAGTAAAGTCTCATAGTAAGTATATTCTAGATATTCCTCCCAGAATCACTACAAGAGTGGAGGTTTAACTACCATAGGCTCAAGATAATCTACTTCATCATCATCCACAATGTTATTTTAAATGAGGCTAATGGCTCAAATGCCTTTCCTAGTAGTTTTGAACTCGATCTTCAGCGGAGAGAATCTGGTACCACATCCCCCATCCTAAGATTATTTACTTTGTTGAAGTCGTATTCTAGGATAAACTCTATCTAATGACTCTATATAATGTTTAAATTCTATTGAGAGGAAATATACTTGAGAATTTTGTGTCTTGAGTAGATGAAAAACAGATTTCCCACAAGGTAGTGTCACCACATCATCAATGTAATGACTGCCACTAAAACCTCCTGATCATGGGTCATCTAGTTCTACCCATGGGATATTAGCTATAGTGAACAATAGGTAATCACCGATTTCCCCTGCATCAAGACACATCCAATCCCACTTCCAAATGATTCACAAAACACCACATACTCAACAACGTCCTCTGGTAATCTCAAGATAGGATCATCATCAATCTGTTTCTCAGCTATTGAAATTTCTCCTTGAACTTCTCCATCCAAAAAAAGGGTGTATCTTCTATCTTAGATCTCTAAAATTTGATTCTACTCTAGATAAGTCATGTACAAACCTCCAAAAGTACCCAACCATCCCAAGGAAACTCCACACCTCAGTAACATTCTTGGGTGGCCCCTAAGAAAGCACTACCTCTATCTGCTTTATATTTACTTCCACTCTAGGATCTAAAGTTAAGTGACCTAGAATGTGGACCTCCCAAATAAATAACGGACACTTTGAGCGTGTCCCATAATATTGGTGCTCTGGGAGTGTTTACAATACCATCCCCAAGTGTATCATGTGCCCCTCCTTAGATACTGAGTAATCTAGGATCTTGTCAATAAATATCACAATAAACTAGACTATGTAATTATATAATATCCTGTTCATGAAGACCATGAATACTTTTGAGGAATTATTCACACCTAATGGAATCAATATTTACTCATAGTGGTCATACCAACATTTGAAGGTTGTCTTTGGGATGTACTCATCCCGTATAAGAAGCTGGTGATCCCAAAATCAGAGGTCTATCTTCAAGAACAACCTTACACCATTTAACTGATCGAAGAGGTCTTCAATCCTTAGAATTGGATACATAGTCTTCATGGTCACCTAGTTCATGCACTGGAATTACATACATAATCTAATGTTCTTATCTACCATCTTGGAAATCAAAAATGGGGCTGCCTTAGGGGAAAAACATGTTCCCACAAAGCCCTTCCTCTAAAAGTCCTCCATCTATACCCTCAACTCAAAAAGCGTTGATGGACCATCCGATATGAAGGTGAATATATCGTTTCCATCTAGGGGTGAAAATAAATTCAATAATCCACCACCTTATGATGATGTAGCAATAAAATATATTCCAGAAAGACGTCCTCGTACTCATCCACCAATGATGGAAAATAATGATATGTTTCATCTCCTACACTAAGGGTCACGATATCCAACTGGTGTGTGATCGGCTACACCCTCCTCTGGGAGGGTCCATCATACACTACTTGGAATTCCATTTTTTTTTTGAAAAAGAAAAACATGGTCCCATATTTGTGGACACACCACACTGTGTGACTAATACAGTCAATCTAGGCATGGAATGTGGGTAACCAATCCATACCAAGGATGATTTCATAAGACATTAATTTTGATGATAAGTGATCCCAATTAAAACTTTACCCTCCAAGAGTAAGGGAACACTTTCAAAACCACTTTCAGATCGTCGAATCTCCTCCCATAAGAGTTTCCACTGAAATATTTGTCTCTTGAACATGGGTCCTAGTGAGAAAAGACCCATTGGAACCTGTATCTATCAAAAATGCATCTAGGGTATATTAGACACATATTTCACCACAAATAATCTTTAGAAAATTGGGGTTATAATCCTTCATCTCCAAAATCATGCCTCATCCCTATCCACCAGCTCCCTCAGCTCGTGGTGGGCCACCTAGGGGTGGTGGTGGTAGTACCTCAAACATCTACCCGCCTCTTGCTTCCTATCCAACTCCTCTGGCACATCTACCACCTATAATACTTCTATGATCCATCCATCACCTATACCTCATTGTTCCCTTGACCATATATTGATTGGTCGTATGACTTGTTGATCAATCTCTAGCTAGATGTCCTCGACCAACGTTGGGTTAATAGATCTTATCCTTTGGCTGACTCTACCATCCCTGTGAGCCTCACGTGGTTGAAATCATTTCCTAGGGTCATCCCCTGAACTATCTGATCTACTTGGATACCTGTGTTAGCTATTGGCTAACTGATGTTGAAGATTATTCTTCTTGACGCCCGATGGTAGCTCCTATTGTGGGTGTCTGCTCTGCCCAAAATCTCTCTACTAGCAGATCTTTCTCTAGAACTCCAAAATGAATCAAAATGAAAAGGGATGTCATGGATTCCATGATCTCACCATGTTGTCCCTACTTGAAGGTATTATCCCTCAATATTTGGTCTGAAACCATATCAATGGACTAGCAAGAATGATTATTAAATCTCACCGAGTACTCCGCTACTATCAGGATTCCCTATTATATCTTTTATAGCTCATGTATACTCATGAAGTGTATCATTATGGGGAAGAACTCCACCCTGATGATATTCTTTAAATACTTCCATGTGGGGGTTGTCATTCCATGTGTCTGGATCAATAAGCTACACCATATCCCCACTGATCCAGGTAGTATACTCTCATCCAAGACTGTCATCCGGCCGAGAGGTTCCCTCACTAGGATGAAGAAACCTCTAACTTCCTCTCTCCAATCCTTAGCTTCCTAAGGGCATGGATCACCCCTAAAACTAAGAGTTCACATCCTCTGGAACACATGAAACACACATTTCCTACGTGCATCCTCTACCGGTATCACTATTATTAAATGATGCTCTCCCGGTGGTGGTATTGCTGGTACACCACCCAGGGGTGCTATCGATGTACTAGTCCCTTTACCAATGCCTCATCACTATAAGAATCATCCTCATGATCATGCTCTAAAATCCAGTTTTTCTGTATGTGTGGAGGCATCCTGAAATAGATCAATATGTACCAAAGTCATTAGTGTATAGCTGTTGATCTGACACTAACTCAAGAAGGACATGACAACACACTCAATATTATATGTTTCACATACCATTTATTTTCCCAACATCTTGTGTTTTCTTATATGAAGTTGAAAAGGAAAAATTACGAGTCTTGGTGTATGGATATTTCAACCCCACTATAAAATTATAGTTCATGGTCTAAAAATATAACACAAAATACATACCACTTTTCCCCAAACCAATATCATAGACTCTTGAATCTTTAAGTTGAATTGACCTCCTCTGATAAAACTCTATCATAACTCATACCTGAAGACTTGTGCCATGGAAACCCCAAGACCGCCCCCAATTTCCAGGGGCTGGTGACTATCATGGAGTAATAATATACCACAGATGAGAGGAATTTTCTTATGTACCTGTACACACGCACACATCTCCATGAAAAAGTGATGAACTGAAAACACTATGTAAGCATGAATGCATACACCTAAGATACCCACGCATTGTAATATTACAAAACTAAAATGTAATCAGTTCTAGAGTAGAAGCCCCGCCAAAAAGAAAAGTATAAGATCCTGAAATTATTCCACAGAAAACCTTACCTGAAGGGTAGTTATAGAAACAACTTTCTAAAGTCGTGGAAGCAAACCTCGTCTATCATCCCTCTCTCTAAGCACCACCAAGCCCCAATCCACCATGGAATCCATCAATATATTGATCATCTGCACATGACATGACATGTGCAGGCATATCTCATGCAAGTTTGGATAAAACAATACTCATTAGGGATCCCGAAACCAAAAATAAAAATACTATAAAAAATACATGAAGTATACCACAAAGTAATCACACAAAGTACACTATAAAAAACACATGAATTATAATACAATGTTAATGAACAATGTAGGGTCAATCTGGTCAACTCACATAGGTATAAGTCTAAATCATGAAAATAAGGATTTCTAGTTGTCAACAATAAATCTCCCAATAGAAGTGTCTATGGAACACTGATCCTTGATGGTTCATAGAGAGTCGATGGAGCATGGAGCGTCGATGGTGCACATAGCATTGGTCTCGTACGGAGCAACAATAGCGCATGGAGTGTCGATGTAACTTGGAGCTGTAATAGAGCCCAGGGCGTTGATGGAGCACGGAGTGTCGCTGGTGCATAGTGTGACAATGGTGCACTAAGCATTGATGGTCCATGGAGAGATGATGGTACACAAAGTGTCATTGGTTCATGTATCCCCTGAGTCATATAATCACCAAGATCACATAGTCATAGCCAGTCACATGATATTTCTCTTATCACACTTGTTTTGGGAGAACCTATTTTACAAGCCATTAGGTCAAATGCCAAATTCCACAAAAGGTAACCTAGAGTATCTCAAAATAATTGTCTCATCAAAAGGTTCCCAACACTGCAAACAACTCATCAAACAGACACAATGTTTGAAATTTATTTCCATTTTTCTTTATAACTCTGATTAGGATATGATCCAACCCGCCGAACCTGTCCTATCATGACCCGACCTATCCCAACCATGTTTTCCTTGGGCCATACCAACTTATACCATTGGGATACTTGAGAAGAACAACTTAATTGGTATGGAAAACCTCGTGAAGGATGGTGCGTGTGCGCTAAATGTGGCTTATCCTGGCTAGGTATATCTGATCAATGCCGCACAAGATAGTGGTTCACATGGCCATCCTGCCTTCCCTGAATGCTCTACAGATCCACCATAATTCCCTCATCTAAAGCGACTTCAAGCCGTATCCCTACTCCACCATAGCCTCCAATCACAATCGTCGAGTCTCTATCCTGTCGCTTCCATCATGAAAGTCCTTACGTGGTCTGGGCGTGTCGCCTACTTTGTTCGGCCGCCACCACTTCCATATTCATTATTAGGGAAACAACTATCCTCCAATGCACCTTTAAGTAGCCACTGCCTTTTTCCATAGGGCATTTCCTAGTTCCACCACTGTCATCCCCAGTTTTGCGAGACACTGCTACTTCTCTGGTGCTATGATTTTCAAAACAGATCCACTTCCATGATCCATGGGTCACAACCATCACTGCCCTTGGCCTTGATCTTCATTTCTCGCACATCGAGGGTTCAATATATTCGGAACCACTCTAAAAATTGTGTTGTGACAATGATGTTCCAATGGAAAGGAATACCAAGAACAGTGATAGAAGGATCACATAGAATTCTAGAAGAATATATATTATTCTTCTTCGTGTCAGCGATGATCTATTCTTCTTAGAAGAATCATGAAAAAACCAATGCAATAATAATCACTAATATCTATTACCTTTAATACTCTAATAATTATCCCTCCCCCATGAATGATGTTACCGCATATGAACTTGTTCCTGGGTTTGTCTGTATTCATCTTTTGATTTGAAGAAGGGAAAAATAAATCACAATAGGTTGACACCCTGCCTCAAGGTTGGATCAGTTTTTTATGAAGAATGGGGTTCTATGTCATTGTCAATCCTTGATCCATTGACGTTAATAATCATTCATCGAAGAGGCTTCTATCTCCTTTACATATAGGGATTTTTTGGATTTTGTAAATAGCCTCAGAATCCTGAAAATTGGCCTTAATTTTAAGGAAACCAATGCAGCGTCAACTAAGATAATTTTATTGAAACAGTTTAAAATTTTTTGTCTCTAATTTATATCTATCACATTAAACCTACTTTTATCTATGTTAGACCCCTCTTAATGTAAATTTGATGATCTGAACCCAAAAGTGCCCTCATATTTTTGATCTGGGCACCCATATTAAAGGTATTCCCATTTCAATAAGAAATGCAATGTGTCCTTTATTAAAAACATTCCATTTTTCACAATATCATTCTAGGCACGCTGGGCCTCAGAATTTCACGCCGTCTCCAGTCCTGCTATAGTTATATTCATAATTAATTTATAAAAATAAAACTGGGGAAAATCCATGTCCATAAAACTATACACTTTTTCCTATTTGGATTTGATTCCTTCTAATCCTAAAAATGAAATAGTAGTAGAAACTGGATCTAGGCTTCAAAGGTCAAGCCACTATACTCAACCCACCATGAAATAGAAATCATGACTTAGTAAATTCATTATAAAATAAAATCTACATCTATCTACTTGAAAAGTAGTGTAAAATAAGAAAATATACATAAAATAGTTCTCCTCCAGTAGATCATTAGTTTTAAAATTGATTTAAGAGAAAGTATGGACTGAGTGGTTCATCAGATATGACTAATATTTTTATCATAGGTTTGTAAAATAATAATTTTATCTTGAGTTTGATATAGGTGAAAATACTGATTTGATGAAATGATATGTAAATAGAGATGAACTAGTATTTTAATCAAAATAATAGGAAAATTATTAAATCTTCCTTGTGATGGAGAGTATAATGATTTTAAAATCAATTATTGGATTGGAAATTACATATTTGAGATTAAAAAGTCTCTTCAATAGGTTATTGGAGATGGAATCCAAGGGATTCCAAATCCTATTGAACATTATGATCAATGTTGTAGGATGTTAGATGATGTTGAAGTAAATAAAATACCATACTTATCCTTATAAAGGATATTTCAACACATTAAGGCTTTTAGATATGTTCTTCATGTTTCTTGTGATGAATGGGGTAATGTTGAGTTTTTGAAGATATCCATTGATGTATATAAATGAGTTAAACAAGCCTTTATATAAGATTAATTTATTAACTAACCCATAGTTTTTATATTTTTATTGTACTAGAAGAAGCTTGTTTCTATGGGGATGATATTTGTCCCTCTTCTAGAATTAATTTTTAGATTCAATCGACATATAGAAGGATGAATGTAAACATTAATTCATGAAATAAAGGTTGGGTTATAGATAGTGGGATTTTTTTGGAAATTTAATCTCTTTAATAATCCTATAATACCTAAAAATATAGTTAGCCACATTTCAGAATATGATAAAGCTTATGAATATTCTTTTTAAGAATAATTAGTTTCTAACTATGATCATGAACTTTTTGTTTTTGATAAAGTGGATAAGATTGCCTATATAAGATTCAAAAAATGAGGCTTATGTTTTAGAGGAGGAATCCTTTAGGGAATGGGAAGATAAAAATATTATTTCTCATTATATTTTTTAAAAAATAACATAAACTAAAAATATAACTATTGGACCTCAAAACCCCTCTCTACCTCTTCAATATTCTGAATATTATTTATGTTTTAATTATTTTATTGACACTTGTGTTTACCTTGTTAATTTTTTGTGATTAATGAAATTTTATTTCTGAGAATAATTATTTCCAAGAATTATTGGTTCAATATTTTTTGATATTTTATAGATATTCTAATGACTTATCAATGAGTGCACAAATTGGATCACCTATAATGAAAAATAAATAGAGTGAATCTATTAAAGGGGATAAATCTATGGGTTATCCTCTACTTTGCATTTTCTATTCTGACTAGGTGATTGTTGATGACGGGGATGAGGATCACCATGATAAATGAAATCCATCTATACCTAATGTAAATTATATTCTAGTTATTTTAAAAGGTTATTTATTATCTTATATTTATGTGAGAATAGTTATAGGGCCTCTTTATTTTAGTCAAGCTCTTAATAGAGATGAAACTCATGACAAACATATAGAATAAGTTAGTGGTTTTATATAAAATGTGTTTTTAGTTCTTTTATGGGAATCCTATGGTGGAAGGGATACATCAGTTCTTTCATGTTATCCCTATCCTCACTCTCCCAGTATTACCTGAGATGACTTGAATGAATTTTTTGTTTTTTTTGAAAACACTAAAGCACCAATTTCTAGTTTTTACCACTATTATTAAAGATTCCAATGAAGAAGTTACTTCAACAGAAATACCATCAATTATTCATCATATTTAGAACAAATTTCTAGACCATGTTAGTTATCTATAAAAGGAAAAAAATGTTCTTGAAACATATTTTAGTTATTCATATTGTTTTGGAGGACATGGAATGGTACACAACTCAAAGGTATCTTAGCATGTTTTCGTAGTGGTCATATCTTACCTCCTCTTCCAATACATACTAAGTTTGTCATGATCATTCCCATGTTATCACTATAAAATTTGATGATTTTATTTCTAGATATATTTTAAAAGATTTGATTATTGTTATTTTGAATGAATATTTTAGAACTTGAGAAATAGTTCAAGATGGTTTTCAGACACATGTAGTTAAGAGATTATTGATATACAAAAGTGATGTTAATGATGTCAGAGAGGATAAAGATGTTATAAAATTGTTTATTTATTATTATAGGAGTTTAATTTCAACAAAATACTAAGTTAAAAAAATATTGTTAGCTAGTGACCTTGAAAATTTCTCCACCAACTCCACATTTTAAATATGAAGAAGATATGTTTAAGGTGTTTTCACCTCGCCTCAAAAGCATTCTAAAAGAGAAAGATGAAATATTTTATATTAGAGAGAATGGATCATTAGAATTAGATGATTTAAATAATATTATAGATTCATATAATTACACTATAAAATAATTTTTTAGCCCCTCCAACTCTATCTATGACAAATAATTATTTTACATCTCATACACCAACTAGTCCTTTTAGATATAACATAACATTGGATATTTAGAATCTCAGAACCGTTGAAAATTGATTTTTAACTTACTTACCTCCTACTATTCATCAACCTTCATATGAACCTTCTACCTTCATATATAGTAAAACCCTAAATCCAAATTCTTATCATAAATATCATTATAATTTAAAATCATATTAGTATATCTGATAGGGTTGTCTCTAACATTTATATTAAACACTTTAATATAATTCTCAATATATGTGGTTTATTATTCTTTTAATTATGTGTAGTATTATTTTACTCTTTATTCTTATATTTTTACAATCACTAAATGTGGATAACAATGTTATCAGATAATATTTTTAATCGTTTCATTTTGAAATATTCTATGTCAAATTATAAGCTATAATATTATATTAATAGTCAACTATATTTTAATAATTTCCATGTCATTATTTGTGAACATAAAAAATGAGTGGATTTTTGTCTAAATATAGAAACACCTTATTATAATGAACCAAAATCAGTATAATTTTATTACTAATAAAATCATTATTTTTTGGAATCAATGTGAATTTCAATAGTGTTTATGAATTTACTATACGTATAAAATCGATCTTCTATATGATCTTATTATTCCATGTGATGAAACATTTAATTTCATAATTAAAATGTTTCTCCCAAGTGATTACATTATCTTCCATTATGAAATTTTCCATACACCCATTATTGAAGATATTCCATGAAGGATCGACCATAATACTAGAAATGTGACCATGGGTATTAAAATTCCAGAATAAAGACTAAATTTTCACAATGTGTTGGATCATCGTTCTATCATGTTGATGGACCACATATTAAATAAAAGTAAAAAAATTATGTCTTGATCAACCATGTATGGTATAATAAAATTTTCATTATGTTTAAATTGATAACATTTTAAGGTCAGGAGACTGTGCATGTTGTGAGATCTTTTATGAATATGTGTCTGCACCCACGTATCTATGAGAATACTTATATTGGGATAAGTACTATAAAATCATGAGAATTAACAAACATTTGTAAAAAGAGAATATAATCCATGAAAAGTATCTAGATAAACCATGAGAAAGAAATATATTACATGTAATCAAATGATTTTCCATGTGAGGGAACCAGTTATTCTGTAAGAAGGAATTGGTTCTTTTGTTACAATAATTGAAGTTTTCATGTGAAGTGTCATTATATTGTGCTTTATCTAATTAATATTATTTAAAACTCCTTTCATTCCTCCATGTGACAATGTTTCTATTCATCTATGGTATAATTCATATAGACTATACTTTTAATATAAACGATATTAAATTTTTTTTACCTAAAATGACTAATAAAATCATTTATTGTTTAAAAAAGTACATTTCTAAAAAAATATCAATATACTATATCCATTTAGATTTCAAGAAATAGATGATTAATGATGATAAATTTTGATTGATATTAATAATTGGTAAAAACAATTTAGTTGGTAAATAATAAGTAATAAAAATATAAATTTATAATATTTTAAAATTTCATTTTTCTAAGGAAAACTTGTTTACATTATATATTATGATATTATTAGAATATTGAATTTGTAAATTTTAGAGTTTCAATTTGTAAATATGAACATAATTTTTTATTCATAGTAAATATATTATCCTATGATGAATATTAGGAATTTTTTGACATAATTAATTTATAGGAATATTGAAAATTAAATTTCTTATTATAGAATCACATTTATTAAAAAACTGAGAAACATCACAAGTTCCAACCAAATACATCAGACACGATAGGAAATAAAAAAACATTCAATGAAAACATGAAATTATTAGAATTATCCTATCTATATAATTTCTTGTGAAGATCATTTAACAATGTATATAGATCATCCATGATTGGGTATTAAAAATGATAAGCCACCTTGTCCCATGATTGGATGAACTCCTCCTTGTTAATACCGCTTTTTTGAATCCTCATGTCAAACTAAAATCTTACTAGTTGATCCACACACAATGCTCCTTATTGGTGTCTATTAGAATCATTATATAATCTGTCCTATATTTATCCACTTGATACGAATTAATAAAAAATGCCTCATCCAACAATTATTCATCAAAGTGGAGGATAAAATCCCATGGATTTTCATTCTTCACAACCTCCACTCATTTTTTCCAATATGTGAAAGACATAATCCCCATTTGTTTTATCTGAATTTTCATCCTCCTTACCAATAATCCCCTTAAGTTCATCCAGAATATTCTCCATATCCCTAGATATTGTCTAAGTCTAACATATATCTTCCATTGTGACACCCACCTACTCTTTTTCTTTTTTTCCTTATAATCAAAACATTCTTCCATTAAGATTTCACTCAACAGGGTCAAACTCTTCTTCTACTCCTGGTCATTCTCAAAATGATTGCAACCCTTTTCTAGGACATTATAATTTTTTCAAACTTTTATCCATTGGTTTATGTAAGTGATATAATATAATACTCTCTTTATATTTCTTTCACCTGATCACAACGTAACTCCCTGAGTCCAAGATTCCATTCTACCCTTCTTTCTCCTTGGTCTATAAACACCTCAACAATGTCTTCCTCTGGAACTTCCAATTGTGAGATGGCTCAATATCTTCCCATTTCAATCTATCCTAGATAATAATTGCCCATAATTGGATTTATATTAACATAATAGATCTCATTGATCCTAATCAATGCCTTCAATACACAGACATTCAAAGTTGGGGATGAGATTATTATTTGATGAGGTCCTCTAAGGAATTGACCTAATGAATGCATTCACAACACACCATGTATAACTACTGAGACCATAATTGAATTATAATGTCAAATGAAGGGATTTTAACCTCTCTCATATGAAAACTAGATGGAAACCTCATTATATGATTTTTCTCCCAGTCACACTTTTTATTCACTTAGTTAATCCACAGTGATTCCATCCAATGTTTGTGGCCTTAAATGCTATCTAGATATTGAATAAATCACTCTATTCTAATCCCTTTGATAATGATGGTATGTGTTGAATAATTGACCCATAAATTTAAATAATGATCAATAATCAATTCAAGATTCAAAGAGAAAAACTTTTTTATAATGGAATTCGTCTCTATTAGAAATCCAAATCCACTCCACTAGTAGTTTTAAGACATAAACATCAAAAAATATACATAGAGATATAGAGTGTCAAATATAATATTTCCTACTTTTATAAGAAAAAAATATCCCAATAATATCCCAAATATAAAGTATAAAAGAGAAGTTTTTAAGGGAAGTGAATCATTGTAATGATTTCCCACAACTCCATCGTATCAGAATCATGTTTCTTGTAGAAATTATATGACCATCAAAATTTGTAAAAGGTACACCCATTACATGTTTTAAGAGATCTAGAGAAAATAATAACAATTTTATCCATCCTAGAAAAATGAATCATCAGATGTCATTTTATGAAGCGTCCCAACACCACTCGGTCTTGCAAACCCCGAGATCCAAAAAAGGAACCTATCAAAATAGTCAATCAAAGGTCGCTACTTTCTGGATAGAGCCACCGTGATCTAGTTTAGAAGAACTAAATCATTTAGTAACTCTGAGGTCAATAGATATATCTGAGGTGATATATAGAAATGATCTATAACCTTCGTTATAGGTGATATATCCAGGAATGTCGGAAAAATGTCTAGGATATAGAATGGAAGAAAGGAACAAAACAAAGCTTCCAAGGATTTATGAGGAAGATCATCCCACCACTCCAGTGCAGAGGGGGGCCTGAATCCATGTCCATCACCAATTAAGGAATCTTCTAGGGATGAATCGATCAAGAGGTCACATTTTAGTCAAAAATTAAATAAAATCATTCATTTATATGTTAAGAGTAAAAATACTGTTTTTTCTAAACACTACCACCAATATAAAATCATTATTAAACAATAATGAATTGATTTTTTAAAAAAAAAATTATTAAAAATAAATATTTATATATAAAAAAGATTAATAATTTTTAATCAATGTGTTATTTTTATAAAACCCATGTGTATAATTTTGAAAATTTATGTTATATTTTATTCCAAAAGCCTGTTTTGTTCAATTATATTAAAAATTAATTTTCACAACTGTATAAATTATTTCTGTAGAAAATGATTTCATATTATAGATCAATATGAACATATTATTTAATAATTGTAATTTCCATTTTGGGAATACAATTTTGGTTTCTATGATTACAATTAATGACAATGATAAAGATATAACTCTTATTTTTAAAGATTATATTATAAATATTACGCAATTTTATCATATTAATTAAATTAAATATAGGAATATTATCAATATAATATGTTTTTAGACACATATATAATTATATTAAAATCCATTTTATAGGTAATCAAAGAGAAAGAACATTAGGAACACATTGTTAAAAACACCATTTTCTGCAAAAAACTATTTTTCTATATATAATGTGTTTTAATTTAAAAGAAATTTTTTTAATATTTATGAATTGAATTATATTAAATGGTTAATAAATTTAGGTTAATTTTTTTTGTAATGGTTGTTAGTTTATGTTATTAGAGAAACCTAAATTGCACAGTTTAAAACTAGTAATTAACCTGATAATAAAAAATGTACAAGTCAAAAACATAAGAAAATATGACATTCAACATGCTTAGAACATGTCTGGAAATTAATTTATGTTGCAATTTATACTTAATATTACCCTTCACTCCATTATTTCTGAATTTTGGGGACTTTGACTCTATAATAGTGTAATGATATCATTTTAAATTAGTGGGTGTTCCCAAAATTTCCTTATTTAAACTTATAAAAGGTTAAGAATTCAACGCATTTAATTTAACATTTACCAAAAGTATTTCCTTTGTGAAACTTACTAAACTATATATAATATAAGACTTGTTTTCAATGTTAATCCTTTTTCATATATAAGTTAGTCTAATGCCTTCATTTCCTTGTAGAACTCTATGAAAAGATAAAGGCCCCATCATCAGTATTACCTACCTATAAATCTTTTATTCATAAGAATCCTCTTCAAAACCTCTTAAATATATAAAAAATTATTAAATCAGTATTATTATTGTTTTTTATGTTATTAATCAAAGGAAATTCATATAATTTATTTCACTATGTCCACTAAGATAAATAATTACATCGTTAGAGCTTCTATACAGATTACTGCTTCTATAAAGCGATGTCTTCCATTTTTCATAACAACATCTCATGGTTTTCTTATAATTATGGGATTGATTAATAAAAAATATATCTAAAATATAAATATTTCTCCAAATTTAAAAGCCTCATATAATTTATTTCCCTATCATTCATTTAGTAATGGAAACATTAATTATTTATGCATGTGTACTACCTCCTTTATTAGCAATGAGTTTCATTTGTCAATATCAACCATCAATGATGGATTTTTAAAATATATTTTATATAGAAATATCATTTCCATCACACTATTAGTATTATTTATAATATTTAACTATTTATTACACAAGATATAATGGTCAATATATACAAAGAATTATGTAAAAAACGAATAAGAAAACTCAAGTAATCATTTTAGGTAAGAAAACTATATAATCAATAAATACAACATGATAATAAATGGTCTATTTTGATTAAAATATATATTTATATCTTTCATAATACGTTTCCTAATAAACCTAATATGATTACTTTGTAAATTAGTTTCTTTATTAGATTGAATCTGTAATAAGGTAAAGCTTTTAATCTCAAATTCCTCTCTTTGAGACATGATTGGTTTTCTGCATGTATTTTCATTAAGATGGAATATATAATACCTATTATATATATATATATCATGAGTTTTATTTTTTTGTGGCATTTTAATTTAAAGTACAGAAGAACTCTTTCAAATTGAATTGATTTTAATGTTTTTAAATTCGTAATGATTATCTTGGTCTCAGTTAGGATTCTTTGATAAATGTTTCAGGAAATGTTATATGTTTCCTTTTTATGGAAATTTATTTATTTAATATTCCATGACTATGAAATATATTATATTTTTTGATTAATGTGATATAATAATCCACATCATGATCTTTTTTCAAATTTATTTTTACTCAGTTGTTACCCTAGTGTTTAGGATTGTGGGTAAATCAACCTTCATTCATTGAGTTACGGTCATTATATTAAACATATATATATGGAATTTTTTTCTCATTCACTGTATTATATATTGTTCTCTCATTTTATAGGGTATATACATTCTTAGAATGTAATCCCTTGGAAAAATATTTCTTATTTCTTGAGATATGGTCCCTTTAAGGGATATTGGTATCTCAACTCACCTTTATTGAGTTATAATTATTTATCTTCAACATTGATCAAACAGTCTTGGATTATCCCCACCATAATATTATATATTAATTTTTTGTAATATTTTCTAAAATTTGGTTTTAATCCAAATAATGTTTTATTATTCTTTTACAATGTGATTGTTAATAAAATATATTTCATGTATTAAAAATATCTCTTTCATAATCATATGTTTGGGATCCACAATTATTATAGAAAGAATTATTTAATTTTCAAGGTTTTATTATTAGAGATTCCATTAAAATTAAATGTTTAAAATTATTTTTAACTTTAAATTTTGAAAATAGTTTTTTTAATGGACTCCTAACAACTTATTTTACATCAATCTTAACAATTTTTTAAAAATAACTTTTATGTTTTCAAACCCACTTCTATTTTTTCTTCCCAAAGAAATTATCATAATATAGTTTATGTTTCACTATTTATAAAATAATATATATTAAATTTTTGGTGGATTAACTCATAATAATTAATAATAAAATCCAATCTCCCTTCTTGGGTGGTACCATTTAGGCAATCGTTTTCAAGGATTTTTTCATCTATGTTAACATCATTCTATGTTTTTGTTGTTACACAAGAGTTCTGGTCTTTTAAAACCATCCATATTATTTCTCTATATGTATAATGATCATTTTATTCTAGAAAATTCTCTATATAAATAATTATATATGTGGTGAGAACCTCACATTTTACATTATTTAGATAGAACGATGTTCACCCAAAGAGAATGTTATTCAATTAGCATGTTAACCATCATTTGTGCTTCAATTTATTTTTAAAAAATATAGATTATTGTTGGAATATTTGCTATATATTATTAAACCAAACACCTTATTCATCAAATTTTATTATAACCATGTTACCCCATTTATTAACAATGGAAAAAGTATCAGTGTTTTGTATATTTTCATTCTAATAAGGATGATTATTAGAAAGTGGGATATGTATTTTTTAACCTTACATGTTTTTTATGTTTATGGTTTATTATCATATATTCACTTTTATTACCATGGTTAAATGTAATTATATTTTTGATTATTATTTACTATTAGTGTAGTTTGATTATGCATTGAAATTAGGTATTTTTCATTAAATGGATAGATAAATTATTATTCAAAAAAAGGTTCCTCAGGGAACAGTTTGAAATTTCTAGATGACTCTTATAGTGTATGAATTGGGCATTAATAACTACAAAGTTGGTATTGACATTATATATTCACTTGATGCATTATTAGGTATCATTAGACAATGTGGTCTAAGTATTTCTTTATACCTCTTACCATAAATGGATATTGTCTTGGAATAAGGCCTTGAAAACATTTTTTTATGTCCATCATTGTGTATTCTATTAGTACAAGATCAGTATTATTAATATTCATGTTTTAATTTATTTTCATTGATACAACATGCTCTTTGCTACAACTCAATATGGAATTTATTGAATTTTTTATTCCTATCATATTATTTAAACAATGATTATGATTTTGAAAGATTCTATAATATATTTCCATTACTGAGTGTTTAATCACATTAATTTATTATATTTAAATTCCCTAGGTTAGGAATTAAATCCATAATTTTATTGAAGTATGGGATGAATGAAATAATTTTTGTGAGATTTTTAAGACTCGTTATATATTATTTAGTTTTGTATATAGTAAATAAAAAATTATGTTTGATATAAATATCATGGGATTTATTAGTTTTTGTTTATCTTAATTATATAAAGATATAAATCTAAAAAAATCCATCCGATATAAGAGATGGAATAATTATTATTGATTTTCTTTAATTAATGATGGTTATATCTTGGGTTTTAATGAATTATAAAATTATGTATATACTCTATGTGTTCATTATCACTAGATCATAGAGTGAGGGTCCAGGGTGTCATGACTTGTATTACTGTAAAGTTTCATATAACTCACTAGTTTAGAATGTTTATTGATTATAATTTAATGATTGATACATTATATTTGATGGTAATAGATAAACATTGTAAATAGAATATGATTTAATAAGAAGGCTATAATTCACACTTTATTTAAGGATTATGAAGAAAGAAATTTAGTTAAAACCACAGTAATAAAACTATTTTTTGGATAATATAATGATGTCTCCATAAAAGAGATAATATGAAGTTCATTCTAGAAATACATCCATGTACAGATACAAGAAATAGGATGTGTTTGTAGTATAGATGCACTTAGGGATAATCAACTATCAAAATGTTTGTTTTGAATTGACTCAATCGTTACTATATTGTATGATGAATGAAATTAATACTGTAGATATGGATAGATACTCCCAGGGGATATTATTTGGTTAATATAATTCTCATTATGATTCCTTATGGAGTATTTAAAATGATTTTAACTAATTATATGTAGAAAACCTAATAAAAATGGATAAATAATAACTATGGATTGAATGAGGAGAGTAAAAGGTTGATCTAAAAGTATCATTTGTTAAATAAAAATGTTTCATAAGGGAATAAATATTCATATTTATGATTTTATATTCGTATTTTGGATTTTATCATAACCATTTTTTTATTTGGTTGTAATAAGATCATAAATAAGATTCTAAGAAAGTTATGTATCTAGAAATCACTATGTGTTATAACATATCGGGGGAGTATTCAAATATGGTTAATAATTCTTGTATATTCATATTATGATCAAAATGTTATGATTACTTATTGTAGTGATGTTTATATAGTAATATTAATTAATCCATGATATTCTTATATATTTTAATTTGTGAAGTGATATTTATTGTTGAAATTTTGATATAATTAAAATTTTATTGGGGACTATGTGAAGCATATAGGTATCATTAATCAGTAGTTTGGAATTACTTTTTTGAGATCAAATATTAAACAGTATTAAAAACCAAGATGAATGATGGAATAGTTATATTTTTGAAGATCACTATTGAATCACACAATTTTTAGGGATGGATAAGTCTTAAGTTTAATTCATATATGATGTTAATGTAATAATGGTTTGATCAATTTCGAGAAAAGTTAGTTGGATAGTGTCAATCATTGTTGAATAGATTATTGATTCAAACAAAATTTAATTCATGATATTTTTTGTAATTTTTATCTTATTTTGGTTATAATGATATATATATATATACACACTAGTGTATGACTTTTTGATCTATTGGTCAAAGATAAGTATTAATTTTTTAAGGAACATATAATGTTGATGTGGTTTATAATCTTGGATATTCAAATGGTTTTGAGAATGGTATATTATAGATAATTTATAATAAGGGTATATTCATACCTATGTATATGATCATATGAATGATTAATGTTGTTTGAGGAAAGATAGGTATCATTATATAACCTAAGAGAGTACGGTAGATATCATATTATAGGTTATATCCTGAATAATGAATATATTATGAATACCATCACCCACATTCATACATGAATAATTATTAAAATTGTGGGGATAAAATTTATTTAAGATTGGGGAATTTAACATCCTAGGGTC
The DNA here is from genome assembly GCA_963277665.1 of Viscum album. Lineage (NCBI taxonomy): Eukaryota > Viridiplantae > Streptophyta > Magnoliopsida > Santalales > Viscaceae > Viscum > Viscum album. Next base: position 1,915,066,133 of record OY728148.1, on the reverse strand, counting down.
ATAATATATGATTATCGTTAAATATTTCAATGTGTTTAATAACTTTCTCTATATCCAATAGCGAACATAAATAAAGTCACTATATATTTAGAGAAAAATATAAATATTTTTTATGACTATTAAAACCTTGACATGGAATTATTAGAAATTAATATGAGTGTCATCTTTATGAAATATATGAAAAACAAAAAATAAAATATTTTTTAATATGAATAAATTTCATTTCGTTTACATAAAATTTCAAATAAACTCATTAACTATTAATAAAACAATTTTTCGAAAAATCCACTTTATAAAATATGAATTTTTATTTCAAGATACATATGATTAATCATGATACATAAATTTTTATACTAATAATTTTTTAACACCAGTTTAGTTTGTAAATTATATAAAATAATATAAAATATAATATTTGAAAATCCAATTTTTTCAATAAAACATAATTTTCAATATATTTTATGATTTTATTTAAAATATTAATCAATAAATTTTATATTTTGAAATTTAAAATATTAAAATATTTGTTTATTTTAAATAACTTTTCTCCAAAGATGAATTCTTTTAATTATCCTAAAATAATGGTTTTATAAGTGAATTGTAAAAATAATATCAGTTTCTCTAAAAACTATCCCTCTTATAACACTATCAGAAAATGAGAATAACATAATTTTTTTTTTAAAAAACATTATATTAAAAATATATATTTATAATAAAAATAAATCATTTAATATTTCTATATTTTTTTTATAAAACCCATTTATATCATTTGGAAAATTTAATTAGTGTGTTTTCCAAAATCTATTTTACCCACTAATATTAAATATTAATTTTTTTCAATGGTAGAAATTAAATATTTTAAAATATATTTCATATTTCAGATCAATATCATCATATTATGTGATAATTTGAATATTAGTTTGGGTTATATGAGGAAGATTAATAAGATTAAAGGTAATGAGAATGAGAATGATAAAACCACTATTTTCGATGAATTATTTTATCAATATTGTGTAATTTCTATCTAATCACTTATATTCATATATCTTAAATGATGGATATAGTATTATTTTTAAACAAATATATAATAATATTAACAGACATTTACATGTTATCCAATGCTAAATAATTTTATGAAAACATATTGGTTAAAACAACATTTTCTATGAGAAACAATTCAATTTATTAAATTTTTTGGTTTAAAATATATATTTATCTTATTTGTAAATTATTTAGATTAAATGGATATAACATTTATGTTTATAATTCCAAAATTTGGTAAGAGGGGTTAATTTATATTGTATTAAAATATAAATTTCTTAGTTAGAAACTAGTTATCGAGGTAGCAACAAAAAAGGGAAAACTAAGTAACTAAGAAATGAATCCAAACATGTTTGAAACACTGGTATAAATAATATATTATGGACTTATTTACCCAATATCACCCCACATGCCATTATTTATAAATAATGGAGTCTCTTACCCTTGAATACTGTAATGATTTATGTTAAAATTAAAGAGTGGTCCCAAAATTCGTTTTTCTTCACTTATAAATGGGGTTCACTTCTACTCCTTCAATGTTAGACATTCAATTAATATTTACCTTATAACTCAACCAAAATAAATATTATTGAATTATTTTTCTCATAAATAATCCCTTTGAATCTAGAACATATCCTAACACGTTTATTTCAAAGGAGATCTCTAAGAGATGATTGAGTTTTCAATGTAAGTTATAAGAACCCAAACCTTCTTTTTAGGTATATTTTTCATTTTTCTGGAGTTTTTGAAAAAAACGGAGAATATTGAAATTCTCAAAATACACACCGTGTACTTTATAAGTACACACCATGTACTCTGATTTCACTCAAGACCGTGTGCTAATTGTGTCTGGGACACACACACAGTGTGTAGGGGTGCTATGGAGGCCACTTAAAGTGGAGTATGGAAAAGATAAGTACACGTTGTGTACTTAAAAAGTATACACCGTGTATTTCAATTTTTTCACTAAATGGGTCGGGGTCACGTCTAATAGACAGAACTGTCTTCTTCTCTAGCTTCTTTGACCGAGAGCATTTTGTACGACCATGAACATCCTCCAAGGACTAGATCATCTGTCTGTTCACAAAATTGATCATCGTCGATTGTGTTGGAATCGCAATGATGAGCTCTTCCTTATTATTTAGTTTCATTCCATGATTTTCACTCTTTCTCAAGATATCGTGGGTTGAGGGTTTTGGACGTTTTCTCAGATTTTTACGTTCTATGGAGAATAAATCATCGTGGTTCAAGTATATCGATCTCCTAGAATCCAGAAATGTGGTTTGTGCCTTTCCGTTCAAGGTCTTTGAGTTTATGTGAAAATTTCCACTTATCCCCTTGAGTGGGGTATTTTGTGATTATTGTTTTACCCTTGTTGTGTTCCTTTATTGCTTTTATGCTTATGTAGACGTAAATTTTGGTTATATAGGAAGATAATTTCTAGGCTTGGATGTTTTAAACATGATTTGTTCTATTTACAACCTTTGGTCATGTTCTTCCTTTGGCTGTTGTACCTACTTTCCATGCCTTCTAACCGTAGGATGGAGCCGTGTTTCTTGAAATTCTTGTTATTCTATAGACTAGTTAGCCAAGTAGCTCTGTAGGTTTACTTTGGCCATATAGAATTATTATGCACTGATTGGTATGGGGAAGTGAGAACCTAGTTCTATAGTCTATAAGGGATAGACTGAGTGAGCTTCACAGAGAGACTTAAATGTTATAGACTATAAGGGAGAGACTGAGTGAGCTACATGGAGAGTCTTGGATATTATAGAATATAAGAGGATAGACCAAGTAAGCTACCTCAGAGAGTCTTGGACATTATAGGCTGTAGAGGATAGATTGAGTGAGCTTCCCAGAGAGTCTTGGATATTATAGACCACGGGAGGATAGACTGAGTGAGCATCCTTGGAGGGTCTTTGCTTTGTTTGATTTTCCTTAAACCATTCCAGGATATAGAAGGAATTTATCGACTGAGCTTCCTTAGAGAGTCTGTGATCGACCTCAGGCTATAGGAGGAATTGACCGAGTGAGCTTCCTCAGAGAGTCTCTAGAACATGGGGCTATAAGGGGAATCGACCACGTGATCATCCTCACAGAGTTCCTGACTACCTTAGACTATAATAGGAATTTATTGAGCATGCTTACTCAGAGAGTCTTATAATTCGTATGACCAAAATAGATGGGTTAGGATGGGTGTACTACACAGAGGGTTTTTGGTACTTCTTAGATAGGACCAGAGGGGGTGCCTGTGAGTATTTCCTAGAGAGTTTCTTATTTGTGGTAGATGTTTGCTTCACTTCCTCTTGTTGATCTGTGGATTGTTTATTGTTGTGTAATTTCTTGTTTGCTGGCCACTGTTTACTATTTACTGCTTATTGTACTATTACCTGCCATAAGATCACTGACTATTAGGTACAGATCATTGGATGGTTGCCTATTTGGATTCAATCTCACACCATGTTTGCTTCTTACTTTTGGACCTAAACAGACTGTGTTGTTGCAGGTATAGATAAGGGCAAGTGCCCTTCTACTTCTGGTACATGACTTGCATTGGAGAAGGATAGAATGGGACCAAGCTGAGGATTACGATGCTGAGGAGTTACTTATCGGTTTTCTTTTGTACTTGGGTTTAGTATTGTATTCAGCACTATGACTTGTTTAGAATATTTCTTAGACATATGTATCATTCACCATATATATATGTGCTCCTAGTGCTTATCATATTTATTCTTCCTCTATTCACTTGTGAATGGATTATTTACTACTTCCACTATTGCTTTTGTTTATTTTCTGATGTGTACTCTGCCAATGAGGGAATAATTTCACCACCATCACCCCCAAGGCCCTCACTATATGTTGGTAGCCTCTGGCGTTTGGGGAAATGCGCTTGAGACCATGTGACCAATGGGGTATGGGGCACCTCTTGATGGATTTCGGAACTGGAACGTTACAAAGTGGTATTAGAGGGGTTCTTTTCTCATGATTTATTTTTTGGAGCCTTTATCTAGGGTTAGGACGGATTGGGTATATGGTAATAAGCTATTCCCAGATGTAGCTAACCCTTGTATAGGTAAAATCCAATCTACCTCTCTTATTGAAATCTTTTGGTTTTTCTATGTTAAAGTTGATTTGATTTCACCAAGAGTGATTCACATTCTTTGTGATGTTACCATTTTTGTTATTGTGGTTCTCTTTCTTTCGCAACCCAATGAGACGAGGGTATTCCATCTCATGAATCATATAGGAACTTGTTAGAAATCACATGCCATGCATTCTTGCCATGCCATCTAGGATGCATTAGAATTTTCATGTTGTTGTGATAGATGTTGTGTATGTTATCAATACTGTTGGGGTAGATGCTTGATAGAATCTCTGTTGGTTGATAGATAATTTGTTCGTTGAGTAATTTTCTTAAATGGATGCCAATCATTGGTTCTTGAGATGTTATGGGCCCTCAGGAACTGGAATTTGGTGGATCATTGCACGATTGACTTGTTATAACTTGTAAGTGATGCCAATCATGGATTCTCTAGGAGTATGGTCCCTCACGGATTGAAATTTGGCACCTTAACTCTTGTTTTCTATTTTTTAAGGGCTTCATAGCTGTTTCTGAGCTACTGCCCAGAAAAACGTAGAATACACCGTGTAGTTTTTAATTCATGTTATTGACTTTGTGGGTAGAACCATAGGGTTGTAAATAATCTTCAGGAACACATCGTGTGTGGTTAGTACACGCTGTGTAGTAGTGAGTGGTGTACCTAGCTGTTTCACTAACAACACAGTCAGGGAAGCTCGTGTAGTACATGACGTGTTCAGTACAAACACACCATGTAGTCTTGTTCTAGGAACCCAGCTATGTCACGAACAACAAAGGTCAGTGTTGTCTTCTCCTATACACACCGTGTTTGTTCGGAACACACCGTGTAGAGCCAGTCATGTAGCCGGCTGTGTAACAAACAACACGGGATGTTTAAAAATCATCTAGTACATGTCGTGTACTTAGGAAACACACTGTGTAGTCTTAGTTTAAGAGGACCGTGTGGGTTAGCCATCTAAGGAGACTCAGGCAGGGGAATAGAGTTTGTGTACATTCCATGTGGGAGAAGAAAATGCTGTGTGGGGGAACAACACGCCGTGTAGTTGGGGAATTGCATGACTAGTTATAGCAAAAGTACACACCCATGTGAATGGCTTACAACAAAATGTCATGTGGTTTTTATACATGTTGTGTAGTCATGTTTTGTAAAACATGAGTGTTTTTTTCTGTTTCCCCTCCTGTACTCCTGTTTTTTCAATCTTTGATAATCCTTATCTAAGGAATGCTTTTGACCTTCCAGAGCTATGCCACCGAGACGTCCTCTGGTTGTACGTCAGCTTCCAGACAGGGATCAAACACCAAATATGGCAGTTCATGGACCTCCTATAGATCCTCCTACTATTCCATCCATGGCACCTGTAGTTATACAAGTTACTGGTGCCGATGCGTAGTTCAGGGAGGGTTTCCTCAGGATAATTCAGACCTTCTAGGGAGCGCCATCTCCTGCCCCATTGATGGTTGAGTTGACATGAGTTTTCCAGAAACATCATCCTTTTACTTTATCAGGGGATGGAGGACCCCCGGATGCAGAGTCGTGGCTCAAAGCCGCACTGATGATCTTCGCAAATCTCATGGTACCTCCAGAGAAGAGGGTGAGTCTTGTGACCTATATACTTCTAGACTCTACTAAGAGGTGGTGGGAGGTGATCTCACAGTCAGGATGCCAGTAGGGTATGACTTGGGATGATTTTTGGTGCATCTTCTACGATTTCTTCAACGAGAGACCTTGAGGGTCGATCGATCCCAAGAGTTTATGAGTCTGGAGCTGGGTACTCTTTCTGTTATGGAGTAATCTTCTCACTTTACTAAGCTGTATCATTTCACGCCTATTCCAGAAAGAGATGATTTGTTCCTTTCTCTAAAGTTTGAGGATGGTCTAAGGCATGAAATCTTCTTGCGGGTGAACATCTGCATGTTGACTTTGATATCTACTACCATCAACCAGGAAGTGATCACAGAGTGAAATTTGAGGGATTCTAGGGTAGTGAGCCAAGGCGGTTCAACCTCCAGAGATAGTGTTCCTCCTTTTGATAGTAGGAAGCACCGCAGGGAGCTGTATCGAAGAGATCAGAGTCGGCAAAGTGTATCTTCTGCTAGGTTGTATGCTACCAGTGTGGGAGGAGTTGGCATACTAGGCCTCAGTGCCATAAGGACCCGATAAAGTGCCTAACTTGTGGTATCATGGGCCATCTATAGCATGTTTGTCAGATCTTCTCACCTACGGCTAGTGGTAGGGTCTCTTCTATGACCCCGCGTTTAGGAGATGCATCACCAGTTTCTCACCAGTCTGGGAACTGGAGTTCTTCCGGCCATTCGAGCTAAGGTGGAGGTCGCGGCCAAAGTTGTCAGTCACCAGGTTACCAGCGACAGCAGAGTGGATCAGCTCAGGGTAGTCATCCAGGGTCTCAGGGCCGTGGTACATGCCATACTTTCACTGTGGAGTAGAATCATCAGGAGCAGGATCTCGTACCATCAACAGTTCGAGGTATGATCTTAGTAGCCTCTGTTTTATGTTCATCTATTTTTGATACTGGTGCTACACATAGCTTTATCTCAGTTGCTGTTGTGGAGAGACTTGGGCTATATATATTTTCCTCTTCCGGTACTTTGACTCTAGACATGCCATTGGGGACTCAAGTGGTAGTGTACATCAGTTCAGAGAGTGTCCTCATGAGGTTGTAGGGTGTCAATTCTTATGGGACCTCTATGTCCTAGAGATTACAAGCTATGATTTCATTCTCGGGACGGACTGGTTAGTTCCCTTTCAGCCAGTTGTCGACTGCTATCGCTGCAAAGTGAGTTTCGTATCACTAGAGGATGAATCTTTTTTTTATAGAGGCAAGTGGGATGTCCAGTCAAGTCAAGCAGGACCCAAGCATCATGGGCTAGGAGGAGTCACGGCCCAGATTGATAGTCTTTATTTGGATTACCATGGGACTTCATTGTTAGACATTCCGCCAGTGGTGGACCATTTCAGAGACATCCTTCTAGAGGACTTTTCGGGTTAGTCTCCAGAGAGTGAGGTAGACTTCTCGATTGATCTCATGCTTGGAGTGGCACCAGTGTCCATTCCTCCTTATAGGATAGCGACACCTGAGCTATAGGAGATCATGAAACAGTTGGAAGAGTTACAAGAAAAGGGTTTCATCCGACCTAGTACTTCTCCTTGGGGTTTGCCTATCCTATTTTAGAAGAAGGCAGACGTTACCCTCAGGCTTTGTGTGGACTATCGGATGTTGAACTAGTTGAAAGTCAAGAACCGATCCCCCATGCCTAGGATTTATGACCTCTTTAATCAGCTTCGATGATCCCGAGTGTTCTTGAAGATTTATTTGAGGTCCGGTTGTCATCTGTTAAGTGTTAGACCCTCAGATATACCTCTTACAGCCTTCAGGAGAAGGTATGGTCTATAAGAGTATATTGTTATGTCGTTCGGTCACACGAATGCACCAGCAGTTTTCATAGTGTTGATGAACCGATTTTTCCATCCATACTTGGATTCCTTCGTGGTGGTTTTTGTGGAAGATATCTTGGTGTACCCTCTCACTCGACACACCCATGCTACCCATCTTGAGATCGTTTTGAGTACACTCAGATAGCATAATCTTTATGCTATACTCTCAAAATGCCACTTTTGGATGGACCAGATTCACTTCTTGGGTCACGTCATCTCAGAGGAAAGAGTATTAGTGGACCCAGCAAAAGTGAGAGATGTATTTTTTTGGGAGTAGCCAAAGAATGTCTTTGAGGGGATGAGTTTTCTAGGGCTGGATGGATACTACAGCCGCTTTATTCAGGAATTTTCATGCCTAGCATCTCCTTTGACAGATCTGACCAAGAAAAGGATGTAGTTCTTATATTCAGATTCTTCTGATTCATCCTTTCAAGATCTGAAAGGGAGGTTGACATCAACACTGATACTAGTCTTTCCAGAGCCGACAACAGCTATACTGTTTACTATGATACTTTGGATATCAGGTCGGGAGCTGTCCTTTTTTAGGGATATGGAGTCATTGCATATGGGTCTCAGCAGTTGTGGCCACATGAGTGGAACTACCCGGCGCACGATCTGGAGTTAACAGTTGTTGTTCATGCCTTACACTGTTTGAGACATTATCTTCTGGGAGAGCACTTTGTGGTTTTCACCGACCATAAGAGTCTCAAATACATCTTCACTCAATGGGACATGAATCTGAGACAGCGCATGTGGGTCGAGTATCTGCATTCCTTTGATTTCGAGATTTCCTATATGCCTGGAAAGGGCAATGCAGTTGCTGATGTGCTGAGCAGGAGAACTCAGATACAGGCTGTCCAGGAGTCTAGTTGTGAGTGGCAGCTTATGGATCTATTCTCTGATATTCATTTGGAGGCACTCAACAGACAGGGAAAGACATTCCTATCTTCTGTAGCTGTTACCTCTACACTTCTTGGTCGGGTACGGATGAGGCATCTATCAGACTAAAAAGGCCTAGTCTTACAGAAGAGTGTTTCAGGAGAGGACCCTCTTCCTGAATTGACCTTGGGTGAGGATGATATATTGTGTTTCCAAGGATGTGTATGGGTTCTAGTATACATATGCGAGGATCAAATGCGATATTTTCATTCCTCTGTTTGGACAGTTCATCCGGGTGTCACCAAGATGTATCGGGATCTTCATCGCCAGTATTGGTGGCCAGGTATAAAGAGAGATGTTGCTGGTTTAGTTATGAGATGTTCTACTTGTCAGTAGGTGAAAGTAGAGCATTAGAAAATTGCAGGTATTTTGCAGTAGTTACCCATTCCTAAATTGAAATGGAATGATGTCGTGATGGACTTTGTGACTGGGTTGTCGAGGTCACCTCAAGGGAATGATGTTGTTTGGGTATTCATCGACAGACTTACTAAGGTTTCTCACTTATTTCTAATCAAGGATAAATTCCATGTTGATGATCTAGGATGGTTGTACATCCATGAGATTGTATGTCTATATGGATTTCCATACTCCATTTTTTCAGACAGGGATGTGCATTTTACTTCTCGGTTCAGGAAGGGGCTTTAGAAGGCTTTGGGTACACATTTACTTTTCAGTACTGCATACCATCCCCAGACTGATGGCTAGTCCAAGTGCATGATTCAGGTGCTTGAGGATATGCTCAAAGCTTGCATTCTGGACTTTGTAGGTTCTTCGTAGAAGTATATACCTCTTGTGGAGTTTTCCTAAAACAACATTTTTCAGGATACTATTCAGATGGAACCTTATGAGGCCTTGTATGGTAGGTCATACCGATCACCCTTATGCTGGATGGAGGTAGGAGAGGCAGCTTTGCTGGGACCTCATCTTGTTGAGGAGACCTCAGAGTAGATAGAGTTGATTTGGAAGAGGATGGATATGGTACAGTCTTGATAGAAGTCTTATGATGATCAACAGAGACGACCTCTGGAGTTCGTGGTTGGGGATCAGTTTTTCCTGCGTGTCACACCGAGGTTGGGGCACAAAAGGATTCGGAAACAATGTAATATTTGACCATGGTACGTTGAACCATTTGAGGTGTTGGAGAGAGTTGGACTGGTTAACTATCTGTTATAGTTATCTCAGAGGTACTGATCTATGCATGACGTCTTCCACATTTCTTAGCTCTGATATAACTTTTCAGGCTCGTCTCATGTCTTTCAACCTGAGGAGGTTGAGCTCGTGACAGATGCATCATTTGAGGAGCATCTTCTCCGGATTGTCGATTATAGTACTAAGGATCTTTGTGGTCGGTCTGTTCCTCTGGTACGAGTGTAAAGGAAGCACGGTCGAGTGCATGATGAGACTTGGGAGAGGGAGCCTATGTATGATCACATTGGATAGAGATGTTTAGGGTTTCTTTATGCACGCCGCACTAGGGAAATTTGGGGAAAAATTTCTTTAAGGGGGGAAGTTTGTAAAACCCATACCTTTTTTCAGGTATGTTTTTCATTTTTCTGGAGTTTTTGAAAAACAAAATGAGAATCTAGAAATTTTCAAAATACACCTCGTGTACTTTATAAGAACAAACCGTGTACGCTGATACGACACAAGGTTGTGTGCTGGCCATATCTAGGCCACACACAAGGTGTGTAGGGGTGATTTGGAGGCCACTTAAAGCGGGGTCCAGAAAATCTATGTAGACACTGTGTACTTCAAAAGTACACGCCGTGTATTTTTTTCTCTAGACGGGTCAGGGTCACGTCTAATCAACAGAACTGTCTTCTCCTCCTACTTCGTCAACCTAGAGTGTTCCATACGGCTGCAAGCATCCTCCAAACCCTAGAGCCTCTGTCCGTTCGATGAATTGACCATCGTTGATTTCATTGGAACCACAACGGTGAGCTCTTACTTCTTCTTCAGTTTCATTCCATAATTTTCCATCTTTCTCAGGATATCTTGGGTTAAATGTTTTGGGCATTTTCTCAGATCTTTGATGTTCTAAGGAGAATCAATAATCTTGGATCAAGTATATTGATCTCCTAGAATCCATGTAGGTGGTTTGTGCCTCTCTGTTCAATGTCTTTGACTTTATGTGGAAATTTCCACCAATCCCCTTGAAAGGGGTATTATGTGATTACTATTTACCCCTGTTGTGTTCCTACTTTTCTTGTATGTTTGTGTTGAGGTAAATTTTGGTTATATTTTAGGAAAATTGAAAGGCTTGGATGTTTTACCCATGCTTTTTTGTTTACGATCTTTAGTCATGTTCTGCCTTTGGGTGTTGTACCTACTTTCCATGCCTTGTGACTGTAGGATGGAGGCCTATTTCCTAACATGCTTTTTATTCTATATATTAGTTATCCAGGTAAATATGTAGGTTTACTTTGGCCATATCGCATTATTATACACTGATTGGCACGGGGTCATGAGAACCTAGTTCTATAGACTATAAGGGATAGACCGAGTGAGCGTCATAGAGAGTCTTAGATGTTATTGACTATAAGGGATAGACTGAGTGAGATTCCCAGAGAGTCATGGATATTATAGACTACAACAGGATAGACCGAATCAACTACGTCAAAGATTCTTGGACATTATAGGCTATAGGGGATAGACCAGGTGAGCTTCCCAGAGAGTCATGGATATTATAGACCATCGGAGGAATGACCGAGTGAGCTTTCTCAGAGGGTATTTTCTTTGTTTTATTTTACTTAAACCATTCTAGGATATAGATGGAATTGACCGAGTGATCATCCTTAGAGATTCTGTGATCAACCTGAGGCTATAGGAGGAATTGACCGAGTGAGCTTCCTCAGAGAGTCTCTAGAACTTTTGGCAATAAACAGAATCGACCGTGTGATCATCCTCAGAGAGTCCTTGACTACCATATACTCTAAGAGGAATTTACTGAGTGTGCTTCCTCAAAGAGTCTTATAATTCATATGACGAAACCAGAGGGGTTAGGATGAGTGTATTTCCTAGAGGGTTAGTGGTACTTCTTGGATAGGACCCGAGGGGATGGCTGTGAGTACTTCCCAGAGAGTTTCCTGTTTTTGGTAGCTGTTGCTTCACTACTACTTTTTGATTTATGGATTGTTTACTATTGTGTATATTCTTGTTTTCTAGTCATTATTTACTATTTATTACTTTACTATTGCCTTCCATAAGCTCACTGACTATTAGGCACAGATCTTTGAGTGGTTTCCTGCTAGGATTTAGTCTCACACCCTTTTTGGGTCATGCTTTTTGGCCTAATCAGACTTTGTTATTACTGGTTTAGATAAGGTCAAGTTCCCTTCTACTTCAGGTACTCGACTTACATTGGACCGGGAGTGCATGGGACCAAGCCGAGGCATGAGATGTTGAGGAGTTTCTTATCTGTTTTCTTTTGTACTTGGGTTTAGTATTGTATTCAACATTGTGACATGTTTGGCTAGTTTCTTAGACATATGTATCATGCATCATATATATATGTTCCCCTGTAGGTTATCATATTCTGTCTTCAGTTGTTCACTTGTGTATGGATTATTTACTGCTTCTGTTATTTCTTTTGTTTATTTTCCATTGTGTGCTCTGCCATTGAGGGCATAGTCTCCCCACCATCATACCGATGGCCCTCGCTGCTAGTCAATAGCCTCTGGCATTTGGGGAAATACGCTTGAGGCCATGTGACCATCCATGTATGGGGCACCTCTGGGTGGCTTCCAGAATCGGGACATTACATAAGTATTAGATACATTTTAATATTTCTCTTCTTAATATTCCTCCTCCAGACTTCTTAAAACAATAATAATATAATTAAATTAATCTCAGTATTATAGTTATATTTTATTCTCTTAATTAAATCACTATTATTTATTCCTCTTCATCAACTAAGCAAAAAACAAAACAATCATGTGGGTGTGTGAATAGACTACTGCCTCTGTAAAGTGACATCTTCTATTTTCCAAAACCACCTCTCATGGATGTTTTAAATGATGAAATTGATGAAAAAATATTATATATATAATGTAAATATTATTTTAAAATTTTTAAATTCCATATACTTTATTTCCCATTTATTTATTGATAAATGGAAACATTAATCGTGCTTATGTGGGGACTAGCCCTTCCATGAGCAATGAGTTTTATTTTTCATCACCATAAATAATGGTTAGTTTTAAAGTTATATTTAATTTAAAAACATAATCCTCATAAAACTATTAATATTCTGTATAATATGAAAATAATTTATGATTCTTTCAACCATGGTCAATATACTTAAGGAATAACAGAAAACAAGACCAAACAACCTCGAGTAATACGTATAAGAATCAAAAATATATAATAAATAAATCATATATAATAATAAATGGTATATATTAAATAAAATACAGATGAATAAGGTTCCTAATAAGCAATCTAGTAAACATTATTTTTTCATTCTGGATGATAACAATATGAACAGAATGAATTTGGAACAAAACAATGGTTTGTGTCTCAAATTCCTCTCTGTAATACATGTTTGGTATTATGCACCTTATTTAATTTATAAGTTCCACATTGAACCTATTTTAGATATAATCCAGGAATGAATTTTTTATCATGGTATTTTAATTTCAATTACATGATCACTCTTTCATGGGGTTTGGAGTGGAAACATTCTATGGTCGTAAGGCTTTTCCTGGTCTCAATTCTAATTTATTGAGGGGTATTACATGTTATGAATCATGTATGTTTTAATTGTATATATATATATATATTGGTTTAATATCACATTCATTTTTTGTACATAATTTAATTTTAATTCATTGTATATACTAATCTAAATCATTTTTATATTAATTTTTTTTTGGCTCAATTGTTACCCCACTATTGTTTTGAAAAATCAACTGTCATTAATTTACTTATGATAGTTATATTGAACATATATTTTTGAAATATTAAAAAACAATTACAGTATTATGTGATATTATCTTGTTATTTTAAAAGGATATAAATTCTCACCACATAATCCATTTGAAAAATACTTCTCACTTCTTGTGATATACCTCCCTTAATGGATGGTAACTCAAATCTATTTTTTTAGTTATAATGTTCTATCATGAACATTGTTCATCCAAAAAAAGGTTACCCTTCCCTAATATTCTATAGTATTTAATTGTAAACATTGGTATAATGAAATTGTGACACATAAAATGATTTATTACTCTTTTTATAATGTGAGTTTTAAAAAATATTAATTCTATGTATTAAAAGTGTTCCTTTCATAATCAAATATTTTGGCTACAAATTTCCTATAAAAATAATATTTAACATTCAAGTATTAATTATTTTTTTCAATTTTAAAAGGAATATTTTTTAATGAGTTTTCACTTCCCATTTTCAAAATTTTTTGTAATGGACCAATAATATCGTCTTTTACCTAAATATTAAAAATGATTTCTAAAATCACTTATATGTTTTAAAATTCATTTTCATTTTCATTTTGAAAATATTATAACATAATTGGGTTTATGTTTTACTATTTATTGTCAAATATATAATTATATTTTGTGGCGATGAACTCATGGTACCAATGGATCCAATTCCTGATCCCTTCTTAGGTGATATCATTCAAGAATTATTTTGAGATATTTTTTTCTTGTATGTAAACATCATTATTTGTTTATATTGTTACATTGGGGTTATTTTCTTCTAATACCATCCAATTCATTTATCTATATTTCTAGGTTATTTAAATCTTGATGTATCTCGATGCTCATTTCCCTATATATTTTGAAAATTCCATTTTATATAATTCAAATCGAATGATGTTCATCTAGAAAGAATATAATTCTATCAAAATAGAGATGAATATTTGTTTAACCTATGTTTTTATCCCAAAGATGATTATTATTAGAAAGTTTAATTTTTATTATTTGAAAAAATATATAATTCCTCGAGATGGGTTACAATCAAGTTACACCTTTTATGAACATAGGGAAAACTATTGGCTATCTATATATTCTCATTCTAGAATGGATAAATATTAGGAAGTTGGTAATTTGTTAACTGATCATCCACATTATTTACATGAATGGGTTATAATCATAATATCTGTTTATTAACATTTAGAAAATTAGTGGTATTCTTTATGATAATTTACAAAAAACATATGTTGAATATGTATTTAAGTTCATTTTTATTATACTAATAAAAAAGTTTTTATTTATCCAGAGGTACATTAGGGAATGGTATGAGATGTATTTTTTAATATTAGCATGAATTCATTACACATAATCAATTTATGGGTGGGAACCAACGTTATTTAACCCCTTGATATATTTATAGGTTGCATGAGAAAAAGGTTGGGTTTTAGTGTACTCCTCATCATTATTAGGATATTGTCTGTGAAAAAAGGCCTTAAAAAATGTTTCCTATCTCCAACATTATGAAATAAATCAATATGATACCAATATTATGTATATCAATGTATTCATTAATGATTAAGTATATAAAATCTTCTATGATTCAGTTTAATATGGAATTATTCATATTATTTATTCTTATCATATTATGTATACCTTGATTATTTTTTTGATATATTTAATTATTATTTTCTTCATGTAGAGATTTTGAGCTCACCCCATTATTTGTTTTAAATTCCTCAAGTTGTGAATTAATGTAGTAAATAGACCAATTTTATAAATATATCATGAGTAAAAAATATTATGGGAGTTGTTGAATACTCATTATGGATTATGTAGTTTCATATATTATGAAAAATAGTTGTTAGATACAAAACAATGGGCTTTAGTAGTTAACTATTTTTCCTAATTATCACGATATCTAAACCTAAAAATATCCTTGGTATGTAAGATATAAAATAATAAATATTTATTTCCTAATTAAGATATTTATATCTAGGATTTTATAGCTCGTAGAAAAGTTAGTATGTAACGTATGTTCTTATACACACCATATTTGAGACAGTGTTTCTAGGGTGTCACAATAGGAGAGTAGCTCAATATAAATCTAATGAACTGTCACATACAATAAGGGGTGACATTGTTTGTAAACATATGAGGACACTCTATTAATTCTCCATGACATCCTCTATTTTATATGCTTGTATTCTATATTTGAGTACAAACTTGGTTGGATCATTTCATATAATTTCAAGGAATGATTTAATGAAAATTCATCTAATGAAGCTCATCAAAGATTAAGTTGTATCAAAACTCTATATCTACTCTTCCTAGTCTCTTGTTTTCAACATTTTCTTATATTTGTTGTTTATTTACAGGACTATAATCTTATTATATAAATAGGAGTACTCTAACACTTATTCTTATTCTTTTTATATTAGTTTCTCCATGAATAGCTATGGAAGATACCAATTGTATCTTGTACTTACCGATGATATGTTGTTTATTGAAAATCCTAATCCAGGTTGTGGATTGGTTTATTTATTTTAATAAATTTACTAGGTAGTGGGTTACTAATAAGTATTGTGTAGTGGAATTTAGATTGGAACTGAACCTATTGCTATTTTAAATTTATTTATATGGGAATCTATATTTTTCATACTTAGATTATATAGTATTATATTTATGGATTTATTTATCAATTTATATTTTCATTTTTTCCAATTTTAACTCTCAATAAGTATCAGAAAATTATTTTTGAAAAATTATAATCTGATAGTTAACTATTAATCCAAACATATATATATTATATTATATTTTATGTGCTTAAAATTGTTTCCAATGATAGATTGAATTGAAATTATTTTAACCTGGTTTTGATCATGCCCTTGAGAGACTATATAAAAATACAAAATTATATAAATCTTATACATTATTTATATGGGATTTTTAAATTGGGGGATGTTGATTTAATTTCTTTAATGTAAAATTTTATGGGATACTAAATCCACCCCCAATTGAGAACTCCACTCTTACCAACACTAGGCATATTAGATTTTATATGAACTGAAGTAACCCAAAATTAAAAATCTATTATTATGATATCAACAAAAAATATTGATTGAATTATTTATAAAAGTCCTTTTTTTAGGTTCATAATTTCATATAATTAGTAAAAAACTTTTAACTAACAAAACTATCTCTTTCCCTTCAAATGGATATTTTTTCCACTAAACTACGGATTCATTATTATACCTTTAGTATTCAACAACTCACACAAAATTCTATGCACATGATACCCATCTAGGCATATTATACAGAATATCCATATTCATAACTGGGGAAATTAAAACAATAAAAGGGTGTGGTCAAATTATTATTAAGGATAAACATAAGGGATAATAATCAAAGATCATAATTTATCATAATAAAATATTACCCGTATGAAAACATAATCAATGTATATGAACAAAAAAATGGAAATCATAGCCAATAAAACATGGGTCATAATTAATTAATCATAAAATTAGTCCTTAGGCTTACATATTTAGTTATCATTTGGTAATTTTATCATAATAATATGAAAAACTATAGTATATGATATCATAACCATAATTCAAGGCTTCCTTCCATGATTACATAACATAGTGTATAGAGTCGTATAGTAGATTGGTTTTAATCCAAAGTCACTTACATATAATATCATGAGACATAAAACATACTCAATGCATAGAAGGGTTTTTTAATTTTGGACCCATCTACTGCTTCATTATATATACATACTTGTGTGTTATAAATAATAAAAAATTCAGAATTTTAAAAACAATCAATATAAAAATGAGAATGATTTTTGTTTCATAATTATTTTTACAATACATGATCATATCCTATAAAGAGAAAGAATAGTGGTATTACGAGAACATATCCTTAATGGAACATAATAATGATTATAGTATTTTTACATCTCTTAAATACACTTTTTTAAGAGGATGGGTTACATAACATTTTTTTAATGGTATCACATAAAAATAGATCAATAATTTGACCATTTTATTCTTTAAGTTAGATATCTAAAAATAGGAATCAGAAAGGGAATTTATAGTGTATTACTAGAAACATAAATTCAAAGGATATATATAATTTTGTGTTTTAGAGAAAATGAACGTGAAATTATAAATATATTTTGTTTATAAATATTAATTAAAATGTTTGTGAAAACAAACTTTTAAGTTACCTAAAAAATCCATCGCTAAAATGCTAAATTTAAAAATAAGACTAATAATTTATCATTCAAAATAAAATACTGTAAATTATTATAAATGAGAATTGTAAGATACAAATATGAAAACGTTTAATGAAATCCCTTTATGTATTATTCTAAAACCATAAACATTATTATTTAAAAACATTTATAGAATAATGGGAATTCTATTTTATTTGAAAAAATAGTGGAAAAAGATATATGAATATTAATTATGAATAAATATCATTATGATTGGATAATTATTTCACATGGAAAACATTAAAAACATTCATTTCACACTTTAGTAACCCGTGTAAAAATGATCCACAAAGACATCATTAAAAAGATTAATTTTAGATATTTTTTAATGAAATTAAAATTTGTTAGAAAATGAAATTAAGAAATTATTTAAGTGTATATAAGGTAATTATAGAAACAATATAATGAATATATACATGGATAAAAAGATTCATAATTCTAAAGAGAATGTGAGGTCAGCTTCACTTACAGGGAACTGTTTGGTTGATTTGTGTGCTAGATGTAAATAGAATGACAAGAAGGTATTTAAAAACTAAAAACGGCCAAATAAGATGGAAATAAATAGTTATTTATATAAAAATAACATATTATTACTTAAATAATGAGAATTTACAAAAGAAATCATGAAAACAGAGACATATTGTAAAATAAACCTTGAAATCCTTGATAACATTTTGATCAAATGTCCATCCATGGGAGAGCATGAAATGGAAATATAAATACCATTAATAAAGAGATAAGAAAGTAATAATATATAAAATAGGATATATATGTATATATGAACATAATATATAAATATATTAGGATCATATTATAAAATAAATTTCGGAGAATAAAAATTGTGATCGAAAACCCATTATGGACATTTTTGTGTTTTGATGTAACAATCGTTTCAAAATGTGTTTATGAGAAAGAAATATAAATTACTATAATATAATGTAAAAATTTAATATAATAAAATTATATTTTTTATTAAATCAAAAAAATAGTGATGAAGTTCAGTAAAAATGTTTATAACTTAAATTATATAAATTAAGTTAACAATAACCCTTAAGAATTAGGTAATATATAAATTAAAGGATAAGGACATGGGAGAGATTAAATGAAACTGAAACTCCCTTGAAAAAAATATTTAAGATATAATATGTAAATAAGGTAGTCTTGAGACCATATAATATTAAATTAAATTAATTCATAATAATAATCATGTATAATGTAATTGAAATGGATACAAAACCCATACCTAACATCTTCACTCACCTAGTACACATGGAAAACATCCAAAATAATAAAATTCAGTTTATTAAATAATTTATTCATAATATTTTTAATTTATATTTAATTATTAATTTTATATTTAACTTCATAATTTCATTATTTATTATGTACTTTCATTCTCTAATCGACCGCTTGGGTTAGGTCAATTTCTCAAAAATTTCTTTAGCATAATGTACATAGTAAAGGGTAATATTAAATTGTTACAAAATATATATAGTTATTGAGTTATTTATTATTTAATATTAAATTATTATATAATCTATATAGTTCATAAAAGTTTTCAAAATAGATTTAAATTATGAAATATGTCATTGTATGATTGTTTTTGTCATTAAAACTAATACGATCATTTATTACAGATATCAATAATATGGTGGAAAATTTATCATTCAAAAAATATTTATCAATTCATAAATAAAATATTTTTTCATTAAATCTGTTTTTGTATCCATACATGTAAGGAGACGATGAAAAATCAAATAATTCATTCATTGTGGTGGTGAACTAACCATAATACTAGTGACGTTTTCATTTTTTGAATGGATTATAGGATGATCGATAACGGTTGTACGATTAACATAATAAAATTTTAGTAAACTAATTATAATTATATTAGTATATTAGTATATTTCAAATAAATTTTTTGGAGGTAGAAGAAAATAATTTAATGAAAATGAAATGATTATTTGATAAGAGTTATAAACTTACTCATTGATATGTGTCAATTTTTAATTGAATTCAGACATTAAAATTAGGTATTTTCATAAGGCCAAAACTAATGAGAAATTTATAGAGTATTGAGAAATATTTTTTGTAGATATCAGATATCCAGTTTTCTCTTTGTGTGAGGATAAGTGTGGTGGTGAAGGGGTTCTTTCATAGGTGATATGGGTGTAATTCTTATAAACATTAATTTCTTAATATTAAAAGGTATTTCATATTCACGGATAGTGGATACCAAATAATTGATGATAATATATGATAAGGACATAAAATTACATATAAAAATTTAGATATGAGGTTTTTGTTATATTTTTAATAAATTATTACTTGACTTAACACTTTTACCTCATTTCAACCTTTAACTTCGTGACTACTTTTTACTATAGTTACTTATTTTTATACAGTGAAATTAAATTTTTAATATTAGCCAATATTTATTATTATTATTTAAAATATTAAATTCATTTTATTAAATTCAATTTATAAAGGTGATAAAAATTTACTTCAATATAATTTGCCCAAATTAAATAAAAATCATTCTTAAAAAATGAATTTTTAAGCGTATAAAATTTATTTAGGAAAATGATTATGAATTTAATTATTTCTCATTATATTTATTTGTTTATAAATAAATAATAGATATTTTTGTTAATTTCAAATCAATAAAAAACATAATGGAATTGTTTGAATACTTAATTAAATGAAAATGACACAACATAGTTTTTTTAGAATAAAACGTAACATTGTTTATAAATTTTAAATATTATGTTTTTAAATACAAAATATTGTTTTTAAATTAATTATTTTACTCTTTAAATAACATATATTCAATAAAAGGATTCAAAAATTTTTATCAAATTTTTACATGATGATGAATTCATAAATGTTGTGCAATTTGTAAAAACCGCATTTTTAATATTCACCAAAAAATCATCATTTTTTAAAATTCATAACAACCAATCAAAGATGATTTCTACATGTTGATGCCCAAAATAATGTTCATTTAATAAAATTAAACTTCTAAAATCAAGGAATTCATGTTTTTAAGAAATCATATAAAACAAATAATGAATGCTTTTTTTAGGAATATGAAATTTCAAACATTAATTTTAATCTATATTATTTGATATTAATTATTGATTAAATGAGTTTTAATTTTTTTTATTTTTAAATACAAACATTTTATTAGAATAATACATAAAGGGTGATTAATTTTATTTAAGATAAAAATAAAAAATTCCTTAAAATAAGTCATTGAAATATAAACTCCTTAACAATAACTGATTTTAATCAGATCCTCATAAATTTAATTATTTATTACCAGACCAAATAATTCATTAAAAAAATAATAATATGTAGAGAATTAAAATATAATATTTTAACTATCCTTTTATTTTATTTAGATTCAACTCTAATAATAATTTTATTAAGGTGATTTCAAATTTTATAAAAATATATCACGTTTCATTTTAGTTTTATGCTCTTTATAATAAAATTTATTCAATAAATCTCATATTTAAAAGGAAAAACATACCAAAATATAGAGGTGTTACATTTTAGCCCTGTAAATAAATTACATCCTAAAAATTTTATTTTATCACACTAATAAAAATATATGAGTTTATTCCAAATAGAGTAATCACTCATGCTAAAAAAATTATAAAATCCTTTATAATATTTTAAAAATAGAGATCGAAAAATCCAAAGAATTTACCCTAGGTGTGTCGAAACAGGTGTCCAGTTAATCGCCCTTTTTGTTTACAAAAAATATCATATTAATACCCAAAAAACCATTTTATGTTTTATTCCCCCTAGGATCGCCAAATCTTTCTCTTTCACCCCCTTATAGTATCCATGCTGGGATATAATTGTAAGAAAACCACACACACTTTACCAAAATTTTATGTTGTTTTTCTACATATGGATTTATCCTTAGGGTTTCTGATTAAAAGTAGATTTTTTTATAATAAAAAACGTTTAAGGAAAAAGTTAGAAACGTTGAGTTCAATCAAAAAGTGAAATTAAAAATACATTAACATATACTTTAAGCCTATCAGATTTAATCTCCATAAAGAATATCCAAGAGAGTGTGTTTACTTGAGTGTCTAGTTCATTATTTAAAATATCTAAGAAGTGAAACACTAGATTATCCCAAGACTATATGTACTCCACTATGATGATCTTCCCATTATTTAATAACCTTATTAAAATCAGGTCATTTTTTCGATCTTGGTACACTGATTTTCATTGGGAGTCACCCTTAATATCATTCCCACAATTCTTCCATATTTTTTGTAGTAGAATTAATTGTTAGAATAGATTCAACCATTTCTTCTTCAAATTTCATAATAAATTTTAGGGATTGACCAAGCACATCAGCTGACTTCTGTTGATTAAAAACACCCATTGAGGAAAGGTTGGGATTATTGTCCATTTTCTTGTATTTATAATTCTACACTGATCTTATATCCATTGGTAATAGAAACTATGAGTAATCATTTATCTCTTTACAGTTTCTCTTATGTATCTCACTTATCCTTAGGCTTGGATTCCTCCCACCCTGAAACTAATCCACTATATCTCCTGAAAATTGGTTATAGCACTCATCACTGGACTCATTCCCAGGAAAATTATATCCATCCATGGTGGTCCTTGTCAGATCATTCTCAAACTCTTGAAAAATATCATCATTAGTAAATCAATTAAAATGGGTTCCCAACTCAATTTATTATACATCCCATGTAGTACATGTCCTAATCAAGGCATAGACCCCTAAAACGTGTCCCAAAACAATGAAACCTATAGGATTACCATCTTTCGGTTCCTTAGAAAACTCTTCCCGACCTCTAACCCTGATATCATTCCCTAAGAACACCGCCTTAGTATATGAAGCACCCATGGGAGTATTGGGACCTCCATCATCTACCAATTTAGGTTCCACATACTAGTTATGTCCATTAACACCATGAGGAATCACAAGAGTCAGTGGGTCTAAAACACTAGAAGTCTTATCCACCTCCAAATTCATTTTTTCCAGATAATCCTTCACGGAATGTTGAGGATCACCCAGATCCTTTCTCAACTCATAGACAATGTCATCGTCCAATGTATGACCTTTCCATTGTCCACTTTTCACAACCTATTCCATGGTCTCCACACCCTCTTTCCCTTGACCATACAAACCATCCCCAACACTGAACCTAGGATCCATGTCGCTACTTCTTATGTCATCTCCTTTCTGCTTATTAAGATTCCTAGACCCATGCCTATATACAACCATAAAATAACCCATTCTCTTTCTAGTGGAACAAAATCCAAAAAACAATTCATAAACAACAACCTATCTACAGATAAACGCTTCACCTACTATAATCCAAATGTAATCTGATGTCATTCTAGAGGCATATAATTCCTCCCAAACTTAAGGATTTATAGTATGACAAATAGATTTATAAGGACTATTGGATCACAAGTGCCTACTTTGAGTCTACCATGAATTTTAAAAATCTAATGGTTTTGAATTGGTAAAGTAATATTAGGGAAACTAAACCAAATATCTACTGATGGAGAGTATCACTTAATGTAGAAATTATAGGTATATTTGAAGAGGATATATCAGGATCCATTGCAGCTACATGGAACAGTAGACCCATGTTTTGATGAAGTCCTCACCTAAATTTAAATTGGTCATAAGGTTCATGTTGTTGAGGAAACCAATTGTTTATTTATCCTATAAGTACTAGGATCAGAAAAAAACCCTATCAGGTGAGTCCACCGAAGTCCTTCTCTACAAGTATGAAGAAATTATCCTTAGGGTTTCCACTAATTTATTTTAGTCATATTTAAACCACAATTTATCATGATATTTATAAATATATCCTAAAAAAGATATTCATGTAAACTTTTTCTCAAAAATTTAAAATTAACCTTTTTCCCCATGAAAAATCAATCACATACATTTATCAAATGTACATCACAAAAATATATCAATATTTTCCCAAAATAACCTGATTTTCCTTTACATAAAATTATATAATAACAATAAGGCCTACCAATACTCATATCATGTATTCATCCTAGAACTAAATAAAAAATAAAAATAATTATTGATCCCTATTAAATATAATCACATAAGTCCTAAAATGGATATTTATTCCATTTAACTTCTGATTGACCTAGAACTTATTAAACCATGATGGTAACCACATCTCTTAAATTATTATAATCTATTATCCACTTGGTATCAAATGTTATTTAACCATGATTCCAACTGAGTTACCACAATCCCAAGCTCCCATATCGTGTTCTAAAAAAGTATTTCATACATATAGAAAATAATTCCAACTAAGAAACTCTAGACCCACACTCCCTGATCAATTACTAAAAACATATTTTTTATATAGTGGTTTTGATACCAACTGATGTGAGCAAAACAAAAACATATATATTTATAAAATCAATAAAAAAATATTTTTTCTCTTATATATAATAAAAAATTTAGGTTTATAATATTTCGTAATTGGGAAAAAAACATTAACTAACAAAACCTCTATTGATCCCATAAAATGGAAATTTTTCGAACTACCCTAAGGTTTCCTTATTTTTCCACAAGTATTCGACATCTAATATAAAAATTTATAAAAATGATTACCACATAAACATGTCATGTGTGAAAGTCATCTTAATAACCTATGTAAATTGAATCATAAGAATGGTTCTCTCAAACACACTGTAAGGGTGAAAATAGGTGATAATAATCTATGTTCATAAGTGAAGTTATGATAAACAATTGGGTATGCGAACATAATCAAGGTCGAAGAACACTTACTAAATAAATCATACCTGATAAAATAGGGATCATAATTCATGAATCATAACATAATTATTTACACATAAATAAGTAGATATAATTATATTTTGAATAATAATAATGTTTCAAAAATATAGAACATGTTATAAAAATCATTAGGAAGGGCATGCTTCCAACAAAAAATTACAGAGTGAACAATGTCCACTAATGTATTTTTTTTTCTTCTCAATCACTTATATATATCATATGATAATATATAAAACAATACCCATTTATTTGTAAGGATTATAATTATAGGGTCTCCCATCATATAATTATACGTACTAATTTATCTAGACAATAGAAGAAAACATTCAAAATTTCACCGAATCATAATTAACCTGTGAACAAAATGGGTTTCATAAATATTTTTACAAAACATTTACATTTGAAATATACATAAATATTATAGATAGTATCAAAATAACAAACCCAATAAAGAATAATAATTTTTATAGGATGATGACATAGATGAAAAACGCTTTTTTATGAATATGGGATACTTATAACATTCGAATGGTACTATATAATAAGGGATCAATAATAGGATCATTTGATATTGAATGTTAAATATCGTAAAATAAATATATAATAAGATCATTTACAGGTTAATACATGAAACCTAACTCTAAAAGATATGGACCATTTGTAGTTTGAGTGAATAAGGTAATTGAATTTATAAAAACATAATGATGAAAATATAATATTAGTGTGAAAAAAAAATTCTAAAGTACATTAAAAATCCATTTCCAAATGATGAAAAGATGATATTGAAAGCCTTAATTTCAAAATAATTAAATATATTTAAACCTTGAAAAAAATTATGTAAAATACAAGGAATATGAAGTGAAATATACTAATAAACATAAGTGGTATTAAGTAATTTTATTTATTATTCTCAAACATTTATCATTTTATTTAAAATGAAAATTTCACAAAAAAAAGGAATAGTTTTATCATCGAAAAAATAATTGAATATTTAAAATTAAGATTAATTATGAATGATAATGATGATTATAATTAAATATATTCACATGTAAGACTTCAATGAAATATTCTTTTCCAATATTATCATGGAAAGACAAAAAATGAATCATATAAAAAATGTTAAAAATATTACATTTAATAAATTTTTTAAGAAATTAAATGACAGTTCAAAATTAAATTAGAATTTTTTTTATAAAGGTGAATATTTTAAAATAATATAAGGAATACAGACATCGATTCAAAATATTCCCAACCATAATGAAAATACAAGGTTGGTTTCACTAATCGAAATCCATTAGGTTGAATTATAAACAAAATAAAAATAGAATGATAAGAAGGCATTTAAAACCCAAAAAACAATTGAAGAAGAATA
Source organism: Viscum album (assembly GCA_963277665.1). NCBI lineage: Eukaryota > Viridiplantae > Streptophyta > Magnoliopsida > Santalales > Viscaceae > Viscum > Viscum album. The sequence continues at coordinate 1,915,040,179 of OY728148.1, read as the reverse complement.
TAAATGGGTTTTCATAGAAAAAACATTCCATTATTTTAAATATGAACCTTGAAATATATAACATCTAAAATAATTTGAGAATGAAAAAGAAATATTTGTAGATTTTAAAATATTTTAATTGAAGCACACATAAGAGATATTAAAATATAAATTTAAAAACTATTAATAAATATATAATCAATATATAATATTTAAAATTGGATATATATATATATATACAATACAATGATACTCAGTTCATATTAAAAAACATATCTCAATGAATGAAATTTGATATGGGAAACCTCTTATAAAAATCATAATTTTTTAATTAAGAATATTTTTAAAATAATTTCATGAGAAATCATTATAATTATATCCAAAATAAATATTATATAAAATATAATAAAATCATAGGGTTGTTGAATCCATGATTAGAATTATGATTTTTCATAATAATGTTGGTAACACAATGAAAGTAAATTAAGTTAACAAAAACCCTTATGACATAGGTAATGTATGAATGGAAGCAAAAAAAAGGGAGACATTAAATGAATGTGAAAATCCCTATAGTAAAAAATGATTTATGATATAATAATTAAATAAGGTTTTATTCACACCATATAAATAAAAAAAATTAAAATAAAAATAATGTCTCACAGAATTGAAATTGAGATAAATAACCCTTACCAAAATTCCCAACTTCCTCAGTACACGACGATAACTTATTAATAATTAAATTAAGTTTACTAAATACTTGATTCAAAAATAGTTCCATATATCTTTCATTTTTATAGTCTATATGTTAACATAAGTCACTTATTTATTATATATTTTTTTTCTCTCATCAACCATTGGGGATCATTCTTTCAATTTCATAAAATTCTACTTTGTACATTGAACATATTAAATTGTGCTATAAAATAGTTATATAATCTATAAAAATTATTATTATATATATTATTTACCATTTTAGTAATATAAAATTTATACGGTTAAATATATTATCTTATATCTATTTAAATTATGAATTTTTTAGTATTTTTTGGAAGATTAAAATCGCTATGATCATTTAATAATATAATTTATATAATTTCCTATTTCCTTTTATATGATATAATTATGCCATGAATATAATATTAATTTAATTAATTAATTTTTTATCAATCCATGTAATGATGTGATATAAAATAAAATACATCATTCATGGTGGTAGTGAAATTTCCATAACACGAGCGATGATTCCATTTTCAAAATCGATTTGGGGAATGAAGATAATGGTTATTAAATTAACATAATAACATTTAAGTGAAAAAATGATACTGATTTAATTATATTATAATTTGGTCAATTGAATTATAAGAAATTAAAGAATTAAATTTAATGGAATAGAATTGAGAAATTCATTTATAGTTCTTACTGTATTCCACTAAAAGACTTCTTTTCTAATTAGATTAATCCTTTAAAAGGTATTATTTTATGAGACTATTTAATCGATAAAATATTTAAGAGTGTTTTCATAAAATATTTAAGAGTGTTTTCAATGGGTTTTAGTAGATATTGGTCAGGATAATAAGCATTATGTTTTTGGAGAACTATGGTATTGAAGGGGTCCTATTTTAAGTGAGAGGGGTGGAAGTTTTGTAAATAAATGTTTTTATATTAAAAGGGATGTCATATTAAAGAAATTGGATCGAATTTGATAATTTCGTAGAATAAGATAAGGTAAGGTCCTTAAATACCTAATAAACCCATTTAGATATTGTTTTTATATTTGGAGACTTTACCTCTGAATTTAACACTTTTACATAATTTCAATCATTACTATAGTGACATAACTTTACCTTGGAAACATAATTTTATAAATTAAATTTAAATTGTACTTTTTAGAAACTATAGATTATTATAATTAAAAATATTATCTCCTTTTTATTTAATTTAATTATTAAATTAAATAAAAAATTTCATCAATATATTTACACATAACACAATAAAAAATTATAAAAATTCATTTTAAGAACAAAAAATAATTATTTAGTTAAAAGATTATCAATAATATTATTAACTATGATATTAATTAGGTTATTAATAAATAAATTTTCTTTATTTAAATTTAAAAAAAATTGTAACTCTAATATTAACTTTTAAAATGATAATTAAATAAAAAGGACCCAAAATAGATTTTTTTACAATACTAAAATATAACATAGGTTCCAAACTTTTCGTCATAGATTTATAAATACAATGTGTTATTCTAAAATTCATTATTTTACAACATAAAATATATTTGGTCATGATAAATGTTTCATAAATTTTTAATCCATGCTTATATAGTGATGATGTCATAAATATTATAGTACTCGTAAAACTATATTTTCACATTTCCCCAATCACTCAATTTTTTTTAGAAAAATAGAAAAAAATCACTATAAGATAATTTTGAAAAGATAAATATAAATATGAAGAACATTTTTTAAATTTAAATTCTTAAATTTATTAATTAAGGTTATAATAAAAAACATAAAATATAACAAAAGGATATTTTTATAGGAATATGTCTTTTTTGACATTTAGTATTATTAATATTATTTAATTTCAACTACAAATCAATTTAGTGTTAATAAATTTTTTATACATTCAAATATTTTATTATAATAATCATTTAAAACTAAACAATTATATTTATTATAATAAGTACACCACACTTTAAATGATGTTCATGAAAAATATACTCTTTAATATTAAAATATTTTAATCACATTCCACTAAATTTATTTATATTTCTTAACATAAAATCATTATTTAAAAAAATAAAATATTTAAAATATATAATTTGAATATATTATTATTTAATTTATTTTTTTCTCCTATTATAATTTTTTTAATAATATTTCATATTTATTAAAAATATATTGTGGTTTATTTTTATTTAATATGAAACAATCTCTTCAAAATACTAATTTTTTAAAGGAAAACATTTAATGAAACTTTATAGTGTTACAATATTCTATGATATAAATCTACATATGTCATTTCTATCATCTTCAACATCCTTCTCTAGGATTAGGAGGTATCCTAGTAAGGATTCATAAGATTCATATATGTCCCAAGGTATGACAAAGTCTATATCTTCTTATTGAGGTATCTCATAGGGTGACTGTAGTTCAACTCTATGTTTCTACTCAAACAATAATACTAGAATATATATTGATGGTTCCCCTACCTATATTGTTGAGATAGAGGAATGTTATAATGGAAAAACTAAGGTTGGATCATTGTTTATCCCCTCTAAGGATGCCAACGCACCATTCACATACAGTTACCTTGGGAGGGTCTTCTATAACTCTTTTACCATATTTTATGGAATAGAAATCATAAAACAATAAGTAAATATACCCAAGGATTTTAAAAATGGAGGAAGAACCTCTCTCTAAAATCTTTTATGTACAGAAATTATGAATGATCAAGTGTGATCTAGAATCTCTTCCTCATGTTCTTCCTTCAATGCCATCATAAAAATTCATTAAGTGTGATATTCCATGATTCATATGGATCCTTATTAGGGGATTTATTATTAGTTTTTTAAAATATATCCATGATTACTTATATACCATATACTATATAAATGACCATAAAGGTGGTGGATAACATTGATATAGGAGATGAAGATCATGATATTTTATGGTGGTTCTAGTGGTCGGAAGAGAAGACCCGTTATTCCTAGTGGATTGTTAAGGCCTCACTCCTATACTATAAAATATTTTTATTTATAAAATTTTTAGTATAAAATGGGATAATATTGAAAAATAATAATCCATTGGAGGTGTTGTAGTGGAATCTCATAGAGAAATAGTGTAAGCCTACCCTTGATGTGTGCATCATCCAACTAGACCCAAATAAGATAAAATATGAGTGGGTTTAACCTCTTAAAATGGTTGTTAGGTTTCCCTAAAATAATGTCAATGAAAATTGATGAGATCTATAATTTTTGACTCCTAGGTGGAACATTATGTTGACACACAATACACATTTGTACCATTTTTTCGTAGGGTAAATTGTCGTCGACATGCTATAGATATAAGAATTCAAGGTAGTTAGTGGTGGTTAAAGGTAGTTGTTTCCTCTTATTATATCTCTATTGTATGGGGTATAGAAATGATTCCATTGTGTTTTGATCCTCCCAATTTATCTTTCGAGTGGAGATTATTCGCTCATATTTAGATGTACAAATGTGCTATTTAATGTCATCTAGATGAATACACTCTATTGGGGAGAGATGTTGAGGGAACCTCACATCTATGGAAGATGTGGTAGTCACCTCTTTGGAAAATCTATGTGCGATAAATGTGTTAAAGAATCCATGGATTCCAATAATGTTATCGACACTTTTAAACCCTTATGATTGTATGTAGTGTTGGGATTATCATTCCTGGTATTTCTTATGGCTATAATTATAAAAGTATTTTAAGAAAACATTGAGTATATTTATGATGATAAAGATTCCTAATCCACCAAAATTTACTCATGCTCCCTTTATGTAATGGTAATGGAATCATGGTAGGTTTCACAAAATATTTTTTAATTATTTTTAATAAGATAGGTTTATCAAAAAATTTCTTGGATTATCGGAATTTGGTCCCAGATTACCTCTTCCTAAATATAGGATTCATATCTCCACTAATATGATAATTATGGCACAGTGATCAAAATAGGAGGATGGGATGTGGGCAGTTCCATCCAATGAGCTGTTTATCTCATCTTGGGCTCTATCATATATTAAATACATGCTCAGAAAGCTCATTCCCAAATCTATCCCTATGTGGAAACTAGTTAATTATTATTTTCCACTATTTATAGGGTTACCACTTTATGTTCTATATGGATGAGTCAATATTTATGTTATGAATTTTGAATGTTTCATTATATATCTTCTTTATTTCATTCCTTTATGTAATCATATTTAGGTCATATAAATTATCCAATGATCATAACCTAACAAATTCTATGATTGTAACACAATATATCATTTTCTCGACACATATGGAATCTCATTCTCTTCACATGAGGTAACCCATGTTTATCATAGAGTATGATGAATTTTTGATGGAACAGGGAGGTGAATAATCTTCTACATTTTACACAAGGTGTCTTATTCTCATCATATAAGTAAAATAATCCTCTTATACTCATCATATAATAGTGGATGACCCACTTATAATCTTCATGTAAGGGGAGACATAATTTAATTTAGAACCGGAATTATCAAAATATTCTCATCATTTTATTAAAGATATTTTTTAATATCTAAGCGTGATATTCCAGTTATTCTCTTCGTGCAATGTAATAAAAAGCCTAACTTCCATTGGGTACTTTCCACTTATGCTCATCATGAAAAGGTTTCACAATTTAATTCTTGTGGGGATAGTATACTTATTCTCATCACGTATGGGTATGCATATTTTAAATTCCAATTTTGATAGTACACTTACAACTATCACATATATGAATGTAGAGTTTAAATTCTAGTGTGGATGGTCTAATTGCACTCATCATTTAAGTGTATTAATGATTTAAATAATAGTGGGAATGAATCCACTAATATGAATCACTTATGTGTGGGATCATTTTATCATATAGTCAGGATGATCTATGGAATGAATCTTCATTTATAAGAACTCTGATGTGTTAAATGATTCACAAGAAATAAATAGGTTTTTAGGTTATCATCACTCTATAAGTTTATTTAATTGTAAGTTTATATTGGTGTTTGGATTGAGCATCAATTATGCATCCTCTATATCCTGTCGGAATAAGATTCAAACCCCATGTAGTTCAAGGAACATAGTTTAAATTCATGTGGAAAGAATAATCATTTCATTTTAACCAAATGTGGTAAGAACTCTTATATCATGAAAGGAAAACTAGTGATGGATATAATGGGTTTTACATATTAGGCTAAGAGACATGTTCTTGGGGTAAAATATAGACACATCATTGTATATACATGTTGCACAGCTATATAGTATGAAAGGCTACAAATATAGTTGTTTATATAAAATAGATGAGTGTTCCATGGTTGGGATGTTGTGGGTCTAATGATCCATTAACTTTAAATAATGTGTGTCCTATGAAATGTGTATCAAATTGGTTTCCATGGTGTTGTTTTGATGCAATATTTTAGTTACATTAAACCATCACTTTCACAATACATAAGCCTCTTAATCCTCTAGTGTGAATTTTGTTCTTCATAGAAGGGAGTTTAATAAAATAATTTGAGGTTACAATGTATTGAGGGGTATGAGTGGGTTAATTTGTGTATGTTTTTAACTATAACAGTCCATTATGTTTTATTTGTGTTACAAAATTCATGGAATTATAGGTTCTTTGAATTGAGAGATTTAGCTTCTCCAAAATCCATAAGCTCACATTCGAAAACCTTTAAATTTTGATATGTGTGATATTTATATGCCTCTAACTCATGAAATAAGTTGGATACTATAAGTATTACATGTACACAAACAATATTTTTTATTATCCCCACTATAAAAATAAATGTTTTAATACCTTCATATCACCAATATTAACAATAAATCATGATTCTTTTTTGTATCAGTTTTATCACCTAAATTTAGAGTATAACAAATGAAACTTTCATCGACACCTATTTATTATAATTTTCCCATGTCATCCCTTTTAGCTTGGATAATACAAGGACTATAAAGAACCTTTAAAAAAGGTAATATAGTTTTATTATTATATAAAAATACATTAATATAAATACACAAATAAAAAAATTATAATATAAATAAACATTTTTTATATGAATCCTTATCACATTCGATTGTATCAAAAAGAAATTTGAATTATCATGATTTTTCTGCATCAAGATAGTTATCTCAACCATGATTCAATTATTACTTTTAGTGAAATTTGTTTTAGGGTATATGGTGAACTATATTTTATGAAAAATACCTTTTTTCTAGATAAGATTCAATATTAAAACTTCTGTACTAATCACTATTATCAATTTTAATTATCTTCAAATTATAACCATATTTTATTTCTACACTCCTTCTAAAACATTTATAGATTAATAAGGATTTTGATTTATATTTAATGAAAATAATACATGAAATTAATTATAATTAATTAATAAATGATAAAAATTACTTATCTCTGTCTCATGAATTAATTTTCATAGGACTAAAAAATTGAAATGAATAATATTTTATTGATGAAAAGTTTTAATATCCATTTTTTAAAAAGGTAACAATATTCCCCTTTCACCGTGTGAAAAATTATAACACATTATATCATTAACATTGTAATATCAGGATCATTTTCTAAATGGGTAATCTTTTACATTTTCTTTCTGACCATTATTTCTGATCCTTCAAATACATAACCAATTTTCTCATTTTAAACTCTTATAAAAGTAAATTTTAACATCATTCACCTAAAACAAGTTATCTGTTATTTATTTTCCTATAGTCATAATATGATAATACTATATCCTTTCATCAAAAATCTTATTTTAAAAAATATAATTCTTTACATCACTTAAATGTTGAGAAACACTCAAAATATTTCTCTTTAACCTGGTGATATAAACTATAATATTTTATTTCTGCAATCTTTATCCAGTAAAAAATTGAAACAATTCCTATGAATTTGAGAAAGTGAATATTTAAAAATTTCACTAAACCTGTATTAAACTTTTAAAAATATTTTAGAAGATATATGTATCCCATAATATGAGATGATCAATAATTATACAAAATTTGAAAACATTCTTTATGAGTGTTTCAAATTCCATTACAAATTTTTTATCCATTTCCATTCATTTTATTGTTTTAAATGTTTTGAGTATCATGATTCATAATAAACTAATTAAATAGGATGAAAATTAAATTATTAGTTCTATGACAAAGTTTTTTCAAATATTATATAAAAAAATATCATCATCTGGAATTTATTCTTCATCTTCACTTCAAAAATTTAGATTTCTCATAAAATTTTAAACTATGAGCATATTGACTCCCCATTAACACTAAAATTAAAAATCATATAAACTATTAAAAATAAATTATATTCAACTATATTATTCATATTTCATTTTTTTGATCAACTATAACACAAATAAAAGCCAAAAAAATCAATTCTTATCACATTAAATGGTTTTTATAATGATTTCTCAACACTATATCCACAATAATTTTGTGGAATATATTTAGATATATTTTGTTGAAAAATTATATAATTATTTTAATATATACCCATAAAAATAAAATTCTAAAATGAGACTTTATGTTTTCACTTATTGTGTAATTATCTTTCAATTTAAATTTTTTATAATTTTTTGGTTTTTTAGGATTCAATTTTAGTCACTACAAATTTATATTCATTTATTTTAAACATACAATAATCCAATCCTTTAAAAAATAAAATCAGATATTCCTATTGAGTGATTTGGTCTCTAAATTATACTCTCATAAATATTATTATAGGCCTCAATAATTTTTATATATTCCTCAAATCATTCAAAAATTTATTATATATATTTCTTAATATTTAACTTGAACATGTACATATGACATTATTTTTATAAAAATTATTGATGAGTATTTTAAAGTTTATTCTCATTTTATTTAACCATATCAATCATATATTCTTTCTCCTTATTCAGTTTGGAGGGTATCACCTTCAAATAATAATTTTATTTCATTGACATTGATTTCATTTTAACTTCAATAAAATCAATGCTTGAAATTATAGAGTATTTTTAAAAATTATATTTTCATTCTATATACTTAATATCATTAAAAAAACTCATTCAATAGGAACATAATTTGATTTTGATTATCATATTTGTTACTTCAAACATTATTAATAGTTAACTCATTAACATTAAATTATGTCATCAATTACTTCTCTTTCACGTCATTTGATGTTTCAACTTGTAACGTCCCGGATCTGGGTGCCACTCAATGGGTTCCCCGAACCCGATTGGTCACATGACCTCAAACACATTTCCCCAAACACCAGAGGCTACCGACTAGCAGCGAGGGCCTAGGTATGATAGCAGGGAAACAATTCCCTCATTTGTCAAAGTGTAGCATAGCAGAAAGGATAAATAATATACAACAGCAGAAGCAGTAAATATTATTCAACTGAAATGGAAAACTGAAGTAAAGAGAACCAGCAGTCATATATATATATATATCATGATAAAGCATGTCACTATTCTATGAAAACAGCCAGAACATGATACACTGCAATACAATACAATACAACTCAAGTACAAGGTACCACAAAAAAAAACAAAATAGTGTAACAGGAGCTCAGCAGCATCGCAAGCCTAAGCTCGGTCCCATGCTCTCCTACTCCTCTACAACAATCATGTACCTGTATAGGGAACCTTTACCCTAACCACACCCGCATCAATATAATATTTTTGGGCCGAAGACATGACCTAAACAAGGTATGAGAAATAAATCCCAGTAGGCACCCACTAAAGGCATGTGCCCAACTGTTAGTGAAAAATGTGCAACAGAAGTGTGCAGTAGTAAAATGAAATAAACTACATAGTACTCAAAAGTAACTCACTCTACCAGTGATATTGCCATTTTAATATTCATTTAACCATGCCAAGCATGTTCTTTAACTTAGTAGGTATAACATATTAAAATCACATCGGTGAATATTCATGATACCACTGTCCTTAGACATACAACCTTACCCTCAGGTAATCAGAATCACAACCCACAAGTAATTTCCCACAAGAATAATAGATATTTCACTCAGGCGTATGAAGTGTCACCCTCAGGCATAGAATCTACTACCTACAGGCATGGAAGGAGTTTCCATCAGGCTAATAAGAACATTTCCCTAAGGATGAATAAAACACTGCCCTTAGGATAACTAGAACACTACCCTTTGGGTAAAGTAATTGGGCCAATCCAAACATATAAGAAAGAAATTATATAAAATTCCTCTCAAGTCAATTTGAAACATGCTCAATTTTACGGTATACCCTCGGGTAACCTGGCCCAAGGGCTAAATAGAGGAATGCACCACCAGGGTGGTCCTGGATCCAAGCAACGATCCCAAACATCAGTTTATAATTACATTCAAATACCTAGAGAATTCTAGGTATATAATTCTTCAAGGCCTCAACCTCGCAACACCCCATTCATGGGCGTGTATCACAACTGTACAAAAATTCACCACAACAGTTGGAAATAAACACTATACCACCTACCTCAATCTTCTCTGATCGGTACACAAAAATGACGCCTCAAGAAACTCCCGTCAACGACCTTGATCTTCGATAAAATAATTCTTGTTCAAACATAAATAACATTCCCTTGGGATAGAATTGGCAAGAACCATTCAAGAATAAGAGAGAGCTCACTTGTTCATTTCCAACATGATTGGTAGAAGTGGAAACAGATTCTGAGTGCATGATCAACTAATCTTCGAAGCTCCGGTCATCCTCCCGCTCTCCTCCGACGTTCTAAGCTTACTCTATTAACAGACGAGGAAACTTCCAATTTTATGTGAAAAAAACAAAATACATAGTGTGTAGTTTTCTCATTTAACTGTTCCCCTAGCATCTACTATATCCACTACAGAACTGTTCATTTTTCGACATGAGTACACGGTGTGTATTTCCAAATACACGGCGTGTACTATCGCTCCGCTAGCAGCTGCCTTCACCACCTTCCTGCTCCCCTTCCGACTAACTACACGAACTGTAAATACCCACTACATGGCGTGTAGTCAATTTTTACACCTTTCATCACCGGAAGGGCTACAAATCCTAGGTACTCATCCCACACGGCCAAAGTACACAGTGTGTGGAAAAGTACACTGCGTGTACTCACAAAATTAGGGATTTTTCCCCATTTTCCTTATTTTCTCAATAACACTTAAGGAAAAAGAAAAATAAGAAACCTATAACTCAAGAAGAAGAACTGAGTTCTTAAATACTTCACCCATAAAGTAATTCTTCACCGAATTTCCCTTCCAAGGGTGGTGAAATTCAAGTTGTGAACAACTCCAGCCACTGAGCACGTATGTCAGTCTCCCTCTCCCAGGTTTCATCCTGCACTCGGCCATGCTTCCATAGCACCTATAAAATAGGAACTGATCGGCCTTGAAGAATCATCATGCTACAGTCAACAATACGAATCAGATGCTCCTCAATGGATGCATCAACCTAAAGCTCAACCTCCTCGGGTTGAAAAATATGAGATGGGTCTGTGTGATAATAGCACAGTTGAGATACATGGAAGACGTCGTGCATGGAAAGGCACCTCTATGGTAAATCCAACTGATAGGAACCGACCCAACTCTCTCCAGAATCTCAAATGGCCCCACATAAGATGGTGAAAGTTTACCATGTCTCTTGATTCGCATGTGTCCTAACCTCGGTGAAACATGCAAGAAAACCTGATCCCCGACCACGAACTCTAAGGGTGGTATGCGGTGATCCGCATAAGATTTCTGACAAGAATGTGTAGTATCCATCCGCTTATGAATTAACTAGACCTGCTCTGAAGTCTCCTACACAAGACATTGTCCCAGTAAAGCTGCCTCACCTGCCTCCATCCAGCACAAGGGTGGTCGGCATGGACTACCATATAAGGCCTCGTATGGTGCCATCTCAATAGTTTATTGGAAACTATTATTATAGGAATACTCAACCAGAGGTATATGCTACTTCCAAGAGCCCCCAAAGTCTAGGAAGTATGCACATAGCATGTCCTTGAGCACCTGTATCATACGCTCTAACTGGACATCGGTCTGAGGGTGGTAAGATGTGCTCAGAAGCACCTATGTACCCAGTGCCCTTTGAAAACTCTACGACAAATGAGAGGTGAAATGGGCGCCCCTATCTGAAACGATAGAATGGGGGACCCCATTAAGACATACAACCTCTCTGATATAAATCTTTCAAATTTCATCCACACCGAAGGACTCCTTGATTGGTAAAAAGTGAGATACCTTTGTAAGTCTATCCACAACGACCAACACAGCATCATTGCCTCGAGGTGACCTTGTAAACCACGTCATGAAATCCATCGTGACATCATCACATTTCCATTCCATAATGTGTAGTTTTTGTAACATTCTAGCAGGCCTCTAATGCTCTGCATTCACCTGCTGACAGGTGGAACATCTCGTAAAAAATTCATCTACTTCATTCTTCATACACGGCCACTAGTACTGACGTCTCATGTCATGGTACATCTTGGTAACTCCGGGATGCACTACCCAAGATGAAGCATGAAACTCTCACATCATCTCCTCACGTATATACCCTAGAACCCATACTATTCCATGGACACACAGTATATCATCATCTCCTATCAACCAACTAGGAGGAGGGTCCTCCATTGCCACCGACTCCCGTAGAACTAGGCCTTCAGATTCCGATAGTTGTCTCATCCTCAGGCTATCCATTAGGGTAGAAGTTACAACTATGGAATAAATATTGGTTTTCCCCTGACTCTCATGCACCTCCAAATGCATCTCAAAGAACAAAAACATAAGCTTCTTCTCACCACTGGCCTCATGTACAGCCTGTGTCTGAGTCTTCCTACTTAGTGCATTGGCTACTGCATTACATTTACAGTTGTATAGGAAAGCTCAAAATCAAAGAACTTAAGGTATTCAACCCACCTTCGATGTCTCAGATTTATGTCACGCTGAAAAAAGTTATACTTGTGACTTTTGTGGTTTATAATAACCAAAAAATGTTCTCCCAAAATATAATGTCTATAATAGTTTTACACATGAACAACATCTGCCAACTCAATGTCATGCGTAGGGTAATTCCTCTCATGTGGCCTCAACTACCAAGACCCGTACGCAACAACTAGATCGCCCTACATCAACACTGTTCCCAGCCCAATACCATATGCATAACAACAGAGTGTAAAGCTCTTCCCTTGCTCTGGATGTATCAGGATTGGTGTTGAGGTCAACCTTCCTTTCATCTCTTGATAGGCTATCTCACAAGCTTCTGACCAAAAAAACTTCAAACCCTTCTTAGTCAATCTCATCAATGGTGTTGCTATGTGGGAGAAGTCCTGAATAAAATAATGGTAGTAACCAGCCAGCATCAAGAAACTCCGTATATCAAAGAGGTTCTTAGGATACTCCCTGGAAACTACTGCTCTCACCTTCTCTGGGTCTACTGCAACTCATTCCTCTGAGATAATACGACCTAGGAAGTGTATCTGGTTCATCCAAAAGTGAAAATTTTAGATATTAGCATATGTGCAGTGCTCTCTCAGTGTACTGAATACGATCTCAAGATGGGTAGCATTTTCATGTCGAGTGTGAGAGTACACCAAGATATCGTCCACGGAAACTACCACAAAAGAGTCCAAATAGGAGTGGAGCAAACGATTCATCAGATCCATGAAAGGTCCTATTGTGTTCGTAATTCCAAACGACATCACCAAGTACTCATATAGAGCATACCTGCTCTTGAAGGCTGTGAGAGTTATATCAGACGGTCTAACACACAACTGATGATACATGGACCTCAATTAAATCTTCAAAAACACTTTTTATCCTAGAATATGATCAAAAATATCATCAATCCTTAGTAGGTTGTATCAGTTCTTAACCATCAGTTGGTTCAGCTCCCAATAATCCACACAGAGTCTGAGGGTACCGTCCGCCTTCTTCGAAAAAAAAAGGACCAGAGAACCCTAAGGAGAAGTACTGGGTCGGATGAAACCATTTGATTGTAACACCACTAACTGTCTCTTGAGCTCCTGAACCTCAAGTGCAGCCAACATATAGGGAGGAATGGATACAGATGTCGCTCCTGGCATAAGCTCAATAGAGAAATCCACCTCTCGTTCCAGAGGTAGACCTGAAAAGTCATCTGGGGTGACATCCCTAAAATGATCAAATACTAGAGGGAAATCCTTCTAAAAAGTCCCCTGATAATCTAGATATAAACTCGCAATCTGGGATGTCACACCACCTCTCCCACGATGCTTGGGTCCAGCTCGACTTGCCTAAACATCCCATTCACCCTTGTATAGAAACTCTCCACCCTATGGTGAGGTCAAACTCATCCTACAATGATTGAAATCCTCAAAGTCTCGGATGGGTACCAACCAGTCCATCCCGAGAATGACATCATAACACTTCATCTCCAAGAAATAAGGGACCCATAGAAAGTGACACCCACCAACCTCTAGGGGGAACTCCTTGCACTAACACACACCAGCTGTTCTAGATCCCAACGGAGTGTATAGCGTCATAACACAATAAGAAGAATAAACATAAAGCCCAAGGCTCCCCACAATGGGCACATATATTATGATATGTGTAACACCCATATCAAAAAGTACTGAAGATAAAAAAGATGCTACTAGAATAATATTTATGACAATAGAAGGTCCATGATCCTTCTCTTGTTAGGTCTGTTACACTGCATATGTTTGCCCAGTTCCATAGCCCTACAACACAGCCTGGCTACCCTAAGATGACCCTCCCTAATGCCTCTGAGATCCTTGTGTCTGGATTCCACGACCATGACCACCATCTCTGCCTGCATGCCCTTATGCATTCCAGTTCCCTGACTGGTAAGAAGCTGCTGGTCCCGCTCCCGCACGCGGACTCTGCACAGAATCCCTCTCACTAGCCACTGGTAGAAACACCCAATAAAAGCATTGCAGATGAACCATATTGTCACAAGCTCGGCACTCCATTGGGTCATGTGGACACTACGATATCTTGTTCCCCTCTTTACCACACTAGTAGCACATGACTTTTCCACCTTAAGTATACTTCTAGCTATTAATTCCACCATGAGAGAAATCCATCTACCTCTTCCTCTTACCGATATAAATAGTACCTAAAACTGGTGCTAATCTTCCTTGGCCCACACCAATAGCTTCCCGGAGGTTCCGCTTAGTAATCAGTGCCTGGTTCACAATAGCATGCATGGTCTGAAACCTGAAGTCATTGACCAGTGCTTGGATGTTATATTGAAGACCATCCTCAAATAGTATATCCCTCAACGTCTCATCTCCCACTAGAACATGTGCAAAGTGTTATATCTCGGTGAAGCGAGCAGAATAATCCATCACTGACATGGCGCCCTACTGCAGATTCATCAACTCTCGAGCTCAATCTTCCCTCAGCGTCTCTGGGAAGTAAAGTTATTATAATGCTGCCTAAAAATTGTCTCTTGCCATGTCTCAGTGATGCTCAGTCTGGGTGGTATCATCCTACCACCTCTTGGCAGAATCACGTAGCATGTATGTAGCGAGCTTAACCCTCCGCCCTGGAGGAATCTCAAGATGCTTGAAAATAGTCATCATAGAACCCAACCAAGACTCCGAAGTCTATGGTCCTCCATCCCCTAAAAACGTAGGCATATGCTGCTGCTGGAATATATGCATCATCTCTTCCCGAGATGTGGCGGTCAGTGGTGCTCCCTAGAAGGTCTGCATAAACCACATGAAACCTTCACAGAACTGTGCCTCCGCGCTGATGTCTGGTATAACGGCTGACATCACATCTGGCACTACTAGAGGATCAACTGGTATCCCATGGCATACCATCTCAAGAGTATAATTGTCGCCGCTCTCTTGGCGAACAACTAGTGGTCGTCTTGGTGGCATGACTCTACAAGGTCAAATGCTCGCCTTAGATCAAGTTTTAGCAATGAAATAAAATAAGGAAATCAAGAAGGGTACATGTTAAAGAAAGCATTCAAGATTTACAAAACATGACTACACAGCGTCTATAAAAACTACACGGCATGTTCTCGCATGCCATTCACATGGGTGTGTACTCCAGCGAAAACTGGTCGTGTAACACCCCAAACACACGGTGTGTCCTCATACTACACGGCGTGTACTTGAATCCTCATTCCCTACCCGGGTCCTTCTTCTCGGCTAAGGTACATGACTCTCTTTTGATCAATATTAAACGGCGTGTATAAATATACACGTCATATACATTTTAATTCTGAACTTCTCGTGTCATTCGTGACATGGTCGGCTACTCGGCCGACACTACACGACGTGTTACACCCACACATGACGTGTAAACCACCCCGTTTGTTAATTACACACAGCTAAGTCCACACGGTCTCTCACTGTTCAAGACTACACGGCGTGTCCCACTGGCACACGGCGTGTACTAGGAAGGGTAACACTGACCTCTGTTGTTTGTGACATGGTCGGGTACTTGGGTCAGACTACATAGAGTGTGCAACATTGACACAGTGTGTCCAAACAAATATTTCCTCCGTCCTTGTTTTTAGTTACACAGGTGTTCTCCGGGTCAACACTACACGGCATGCACCACCGGTACATGGCGTCTTTCCCCAAGGCATTACATACACCGTGTTCCCGCCCACATGGCCCATGACATGGGTAGAGACTACACGGTGTGTACTGAGTATACATGGAATGTAATTAAATTTTTCTCTTCATTCTCGAATAAAAGATTAAATGTCATGTAATAAAAACTAAACAGCGTGTATTCTGGGTTTTCCTGGACAGTTAGCCTCAGAAACTACTCCGGAGCCCAGAAAAATACTGAAACCAACACCTAAGTGCCATATTCCGATCCCTGACGGCCCATACTCCCCGCGAATCAAATTTTGGCATATTATACATGTTATAACAAAGTAAACTCGTCAATCATCAAAAGAATTCCGGTTATTGAGGGACAATACTCTCCAGTAATCAAATTTTGGTGTTCATTCTATCCCAACCACACACAAAAATACCCTATCAAATAGCAAGTGTTTATCAAAGCTTCTATCATAACAACATGCTTTTCTAGCACAATAACTATCACAACAAAATGAAATTTCTAATGCGCCTACATGGCATGGAATTATGGATGGCATGTGATTTCTAGAATGTGCCTAAATGATGCATGAGATGGAATAACCTCATCTCATTGGGTTGCAACTAAATAGAACACATGTATAACTTATAAACAACACACTCACAAGTGCATCACCCAACGGTGAACATCGAATCAACTGTAAAATTTGCAAAATCCAAAAAATTGAAATAAATGAAGTATGCTATATTTTCCTTGTACACGAGTTAGCTACTCTGGGCCACAAATTATTACCAACTACCATGTCCATCTTATCCTTGTCTAAGGCTCCAAATTGATAGTCAAATAAAAGAACCCAACTGTTACCACTTTGTATTGTCCTGGATTCGGGTGCCCCGAACCTGGTTAGTCACATGACCTCAATAGCATTTTCCCAAATTCCAGAGGCTGCCAACTAGTAGCATGGGCCCAGGTCTGATAGTGGAGAAACTATGCCCTCATTGTTCAAAGTGTAATGAAACATAAAGGACAAATAATATACAACAACGGAAGCAGTAAACAATATGAAATTGAAATGAAAAACTGAAGTAAAGAGAACCAACAGTCATATATATATATATATCATGATATAGCATGTCACTATTCTATGAAAACACCCAGAACATGATACACTGCAATACAATACCATACAACTCAAGTACAAGGTACAGAAAAACAAATCAAAACAGAGTAATAGGAGCTCTACAGGATCTCAAGCCTAAGCTCGGTCACATGCTCTCCTACTCCTCTGCAACAATCATGTACTTGTATTGGTACTCTTGACCCTATCCAAACCTGTAGAAATATAATCTGTTTGGGCCAAAGACTTGAACAAAACAGGGTGTGAAAAATAAATCCCATTAGGAAACCACCAAATGCTCATGCCCAACTATCAGTGAAAAATGTGCAACAATAGTGTGTAGCAGTAAAATGCAATAAACTACGTAGTACTCAAAAGTGACTAACTCTACTAGTGATATTGCCATTTTAATATTAATTTAACCATGTCAAGCCTGTGCTTTAACAAGGTAGGTATAACATATGAAATTTACCTTGGTGAATATTCATGATACCACTGTCCTTAGACATACTACCTTAACCTCAGGTAATCAGAATCACAACCTGTAGGTAGTTACCCATGGGATAACAGATATTTCCCTCTAGCGTACAAAGTGTCTCCCTCAGGCACAGAATCTACTACCCACAGACATAGAAGGAGTTTCCCTTAGGCTAATCAGAACACTGCCCTCTGGCTGAATAGAACATTACACTCAGGATAAATTGAACACTACCCTCAGGCTAATGTAACCGGGCCAAGCCCAACATATAAGCATGAAATTATGTAAAATTCCTCTCAAGGTAATTTAAAGCATGCTATATTTTATGGTATATCCTCGGGTAATCTGTCCAAACGGTTAAATAGAGGAACGCACCCATGGGGTGGTCCTGGATCCATGTAACAATCCCAAATATCAGGTTATAATTACATTAAAATACCTGTATAATTCTAGGTGTATAATTCTTCAAGACCTCATCCATACAACACCCCATTCATGGCCGTGTATCACAATGGTACACAAATTCAACACAGTAGTTAGAAGTAAGCACTAAACCACCTACCTCGATCGTCTCTGATCGGTACACGAGAATGACGCCTCCAGAAATGCCCAAGAACAATGTAGATCTGGGATAAAATAATTCTCGTTCAAACATAAATAACTTTCCCTCTGAAATAATTGGCAAGAACCAGTCAAATTGAAGAGAGAGCTCAACTATGTGGTTCCAACGTGATTGGAAGAAGTGAAAACGGATTCCTGGTGCACGATCAGCTGATCTCTAAAGCTCTGACTGTCCTCCTGCTCTCCTCTGACATTATAAGCTTTTTCTATGAACATAGGAGGCTACTGCCCATTATAAATGAAAAAAACAAAATACACGGTGTGTACTCTCAATTACACAGTGTGTACTTTTCTCATTTAACTGTTCCTCTAGCGGCTACTTTATCTGCCATCGAACTATTCATCTATCGTCATGTGTACACGGCATGTATTTCCAAATACACAGTGTTTACTGTCGCTCAGCTGGCAGCCGCCTATTCCGCCTTACTTCTCATCTGTTGACTGACGACAGGGTGTGTAAATACCCACTACATGGCATGTAGTCAGTTTTTACACCTTTCATTGCCGGTAGGGCTACACACCCTATGTACTTGTCCCACACATCCAAAGTACATGGCGTGTGGAAAAGTACACTGTGTGTACTAACAAAATTTGGGATTTTCCCCACATTTCTTATTTTCTAAAAAACACATAAGGAAAAAAGGAAAAGAAGAAACCTGTACCTCAAGAAGAAGAACTGGATTCTTACAAAACATCAGAATAATCATAATCACTACCTTCCTCTTCTGAATTATATAATAATTTTACATTTTTATTTCTTTATAAATTTTTACCTTATACTTTTGGTGGGAACATATTATTTTTAAACTATAAATTTTTATTCATTGAAAAACTTATCAGTAACTTGAATTCATCAATGCTTAATTATTAATTATTTCATTAAAATTTGTAAAGAAATATCTAAATGACCCAAATTTAAATCACTTAAATTAAAGATTTATTTAATAATCTATTTTTCATTTTCAGAAACTCTATGACATGAGTGGAATTGACCTATCAAATTTTATCTCAATACCACCATCGTACTATGAATTTTACTCTTTATTTGTGACATCTTATAAAATATTTTCATAGAATAAGGATTTAAAATAGATTAATTTATCATATTTAATTTTATTTATTAATTTTTCCTTATTTTTTTACAAATAAAATATTTAGGGATATAATATTATGAAAATGTATTACGGTCATTTTTTTTCAAGAACTAAAACCTTGTCATCAAATTTACCTACTAATATATAAGGTTTGTTTTTTTTCTATCCTAGAGTCTTAAAAAGTATCAAAATTTCCTCAAATAATTTATACCGCTTCGTTAACACTTGTAAAAAATTTATCAAAAGATTCATATTCAAACATTAAAATGTATTCAAAATCTAAACACCACAAAAATAATTTTCTTTCTTCAAATTTTAAATTTCCTTTATAGATGTTTTATAAATTGTCAAAAATACCTTTTGTTCTCATTATTCTTCCAATCACCCATAGTCATGGTAGTATCTACCAAAAAAAGAAGATACCCACTCATTACACAATTAGACACAACCAAGCCAATGGATTATAGGTATGCTAGTATCCTATCCTTCCCTATAATATATTTTATTACATAAAATGTTATAATCCCTTTACTATTAATAGAATTGATATGATTTATTTCTCATATATGAATTTAAGAAAACTCATCTTTAAAATCAAGAACACTCATCACTTCCAAGTCTAAATAGCATTTCATGTCGTCAAAGGAAAGAAATTACATAAAATTGATACCATATTTTTATACCTTGATTTTCAAAATATTATATTTCTCAATTATTCATTGATAGGATTGATTCAAAGAATAAAATTATTTTATGTTTTCTAGTAAATCAACAATCAACCTCAATTTAGATAATCTACACACTTGATTAAATTTATTTTATTTCTTCCTAAAAATTGAATTTCTACAATTTTTATCACTTAATTTATAATTCACACACTCTTAAATAAATTTATATAGGGGGAACAATAATATAAAATGTTCACCATTAAATAAAAATGGTTATACCCTTTGTATGATCTAGAAACCCCTTGATCACCCAATTAATTATAATAGTCACATATTTAAATTATTTGGGTGTATCCTTGAAGTAGTATTAATAATATATCTCCAGACTAATTTATTATGATCCTTTTCAATGCTAATGAAATTTACCAAGAGATATACAAAATGACTCCTAGATATCCAACTTGAAACTCCAATTTAATATAGAGTAATAATAAATTATCATCAGTTATTCACTCGTAATTATTTTATACAATAGTAAAAAAAATCTACCCTTATCAACCACAAATCATAACTACTTATTAAATGATTAATATTTATGAAATAAAACATATTTTTAACTCCAATACAGAATGATAAAATTATACCTTCATGGAATAAACCATAGAAGTAGTTATCCTCTTCAAGAGTTAATTATGTTTTCAAATCTATTTATTTCAATATTGAAAAATTTTTCGATGAAGATTATTTATAATAATTCATTATATTATATTTTTCATTCTTAAAAGATGTATTTTACACACTTTAACATTTTGGAAACACCCCATTACACCTACTAGAATAAACTTCTACCAAGTATTCAGATTTTTAATCTGAAAAAATATCAACCCAAATCTACCACCAATAACATATTTTTAAATTTGAGCCTTTAGATCACCCCAAATAATCAAAAAAATACATTTGGTCTATATATTTTTTATGTTGAATTTGGATGATCCTAGGTGTGACCAATCATAAAATTCCATAAAATAAAATAAAATAGTTTTTTTATCAAAACATACTGAAACCCAATTGAGTGGAACTCAAGTTCCACCTCATGTAACAAATATTCAAAAACACCCTATATCTTCATTGAAAAGTCTAGTAGAGTTCCATAAAAACTCTATTCGAATTCATGTTTTATTCTACATCAAAAATTATTTCCCTACGAAACTGTAGTTCCAACCATCATAACTCCGGTAGTCTTGTAGAATACATGCCATTATTTTTTATCTTCAATACTCTCTATAAAGTACAACCATAATTGCAATAATAATAACCCATTATAAAAATAACTTATTTCACATATAATTTCATCTGAGTGTTGTTTTAATAAGAATTTTCTTTTTTAAAAAAATAGAATTCCACACACACTCTACTGAATCAATAAACTTTCTGAGTAATATCCAAGAAAAATATATGTATTCAATATAAATAAAATTAACTTTTCGATGTTTTCAAAAAAATAAGGTGAAATTTAGCTCCCATTGTGTTTCTATGTGGTTTATTTTAAAATATTCTATATCAATTTAGGTTGATTTATATTTTAGATGTTTTTTTACATTTAAATGTTTATGATTTTTTTGATTCATGGTCTATGGATTGTTAGTACTAACCATGATACTAACCCTTATGTATTATATGGGTGACCTTTATCATAACATGGTTAAAGTTCATGGTTTAGTAAAAAAAATGTGATTAACCTCCCATTAGTGGATTTCAATTCAAATTTTAATGTGCATTGTTTTTATAAATGTGTAGCTAATGGTTTTAGGTTTAACCATACAAGACTAGGAGAAACCGTGTCTGGTACATTTATGTTAGAGTTTTTTAGTACATGGATTTTCTATAGTTGTTAAACAATTTGGAATGTGTGAAAACAATTATATAATGTGACAATGTTGTTCTAAATTGTTGTTACACTATTTATAAAATTGTGATGCCCCGTCAGGCAAGCTTCCTAGAATCACTAAAAAATGATTTTTTGATTTTTACCCTATGTGTTTCAACTATATTTGGCCTCCAATTTCCTTCCTTTTAAATATACATAACCTTGGTTCATGGGATTATATTTCCTCCTTCATCCCATATATATTTTTTCCTTATTTATTAGTTTCATGTGGTTTTTCATTGTATGTTAATCATTTATTTTCTTTTCCTTCACTTATATATCCCACTTCCTTTATATATAGGCTTCATTTTATATCATAAACCATAGGGTATTCCATGCATGTTTGTAGGGTTCTATTTGTTTTTAATCATTGATTTTTGGATTTTATGGCCTATGGAAGGTATTCCTTAGCTTCTTAGGGTGTTCACTATTGAAGGATGTGTATTTCGACTAGTCGGAGTATGATTCCAAATTTCTTAAGTTGAGTTTTTTATTATATAAAAACTTTGTATTATGAACATTGAAATTTTTAATAATTTTTTTCAAAATCTGATTATAAATGATATAACATTGAGTTTATATGTTGATTTTGAATATGTGGTTACCTTACATAATGGGTTTTAAAGTGATTTTTAAGGGGTTTCCATGTCTCAAATGTGTATTTGGATATTAGGTGAAATTTAATGTTTTTGAGGGAATGTTTTAAAAAATATTTTGTGTCTTTATTTTTATTTAACACAATTTGGTTCTTAAAATGGGTGAATTATTGGGTTTTTGTGGGAATGTTTATTTAAATGATATTGATTGTGTTTTACAAAAAGATTTTGTGTAATGGAATATTTGAAATGAATTTTAAATACTGGGAAATTAATGAGCATCTGATGTTATGTTTATTATAAGGATGAATTGGTAGTTTAATATTATATTTCATGGAATGTGTGAGACCCTATAAGAAGATCCTTTGTTCATTTGTGAGTGATATCAATTATAGATCTAGAGGTATTCCTTATATTTCATTTTTAATCATTGAAATAAATAAGGTATGTTTTTGGAGAGGGCGTATTGGGTGAGATAATATTTATAGTTAATCTATTATCTTAATATATCTGATTATTTTTCACGATGTTTTGTTTTCTCACCTCCATTCAGTTTGACATGAGACCTAGTTATCTATGATGATGGTCAGGGTGCATGTTACACTAGCATAGTATCCACTTAGTAGATTGTTCCCTTTGAGAGTCACACCTTATTATGGGCTATATGTTATTATTAGTGACCCTCAATTGGCCAAACAATAGTGATTATTCTTGTTTCACTAGGGGACCTTATATAGAGTTCTTCCAAGGTGACCAAGTCCAGTAATTTCCATGTCGAATGTCAACTTTTTTCCCTAATATTAGTTGATTATATATATATGAAAAGACCTCTATTAAATCCCTAACATTGATTTATCAGTATTGAAACTGTGATTGAATTTCATTATTTTTTATTTTATATTATATCATCATTGTCATGGTTTTTTTCTCATTATTTTTTTAATTTTCATTCTATATTGTTTAAAATAAATGGTTTTTAATGAGGTTTTAAATGTATTTTTAAAATGAATAAAAAAGAGGATTCGAAAAATATTTTTTTTCAAATAATGGTATAATATTTATTGTAGTGTTTTCAAATGATTGATTTACTTAAGGATATATGAATTATTAAAATGAATGTGGTTTGATATTTGTATTTCTAAATTCAATTTTAGAAAATAATTTTTAAATCAGAATTAAAAATATAATAAAATGAAATGTATATATGAAATAATATCACAAACAACTTCATGAAATCCTTCTGGGATTAGCTTCATTCAAACCTTATATGAACTATTTAATGTATTTATTTTATATGGTTTCTTCTTTTTCAAGGGCCCTCACTATGGTATCATTCTTAATTTTTATGGGTTGGTTTTCCAGTATGCTAGCAGTGTGAATTTTAATAAAATTATGACATGGATATGGTTGATAGTGGTTTAATTTTTTTATTTTATTAATTTCATGTATCATCCATGATATCCTAGATTTTGTTTTTGTATTTTTTTAACATATTTTGGTTGTATTTCAGTTATCTCATATGATTTTTTATTTATTTATTTATTTTTTATACTCAATTTAGATGTTTATTTACCTGTGATACTTATTAAAAATCATGGGTGTCAGACTTATAGATTGGAAATATCAGATTTTTAGGTAGAAATCCATATTGTGGTTTGTTTCTCTGATGGGAAAATTGTAAAGACCATAACTCTAGATTTCCATGCTTAAGAGTTACTTTATTAGATTGGTAGTAAATACAATTTATCACATCCCAAATGATCAAATATTTTAGTAGTCTTGAAAAACTATATATGTACTTAAATATCACATTACATTTAAAAACAAAAAAACTGTATCATTTTACTTTCTTTGAAAAAAGCATTATTATTTTCATCAAATACCTACATATCAATCATAATACATTTCCAAAAATCATTGGGGAAGGAAACATAATAATTTGTGATATATAATTCTCTGTAAATATATTTGTATAGTATAATATATTATCAAAAAGTAAGGTATGGTGAGCATGAAAAAAATAGATGAAAGAAATTCCATTTAATCAATAAACAGAAAATGAAAAAAATATGGTATGAATAAATTATGATGAAAATAATTTCATATAAATAAACACATGAACATGAAACATATCCATGGATATTCTAAATAGTAAAATAATCACATGTATGTCAATAACTAATCTCATAATGATAGAATTCCTAAACTTGGATATCATTAACATACAATCAACACCTCATTCCAAGACTTATTATATAAATGGGTATGTCCATAGATAAAAACCAAAGATAGACTATCTCATTGGAACTATTGTTTCGTCGTGGGGCTATAATGGAATTCACTCATCACTTACAAAATTCAACGCATTCCTCGTAAGAAAAGGGAGAAACACAATCAACACAAGAATTCATATTAAACCCCCATTATATAAAATTTTGATAATTTACATAATTAATTAACATAATCAACATAAAAATTTTATTGGGAATCTAGCATAAGGATTAAAATACATTCCCCAATCAGTAAACATAATCATAAACTATCTATAGCAATCTGCTGAATGGTATCAAAAGAGTACATCTTAGCCAAATTGATCATAAAACTTCTAGATAAATAATAAGGACGGTATAATTACAATATATTTTAAATGGATCACAATAAAAAATGAAGGTTATTTTCATTGATGAATAGAAATACTATTATAATTCCATTAAAATGTTCTGGAGTAAAATATCCTATTTACTTTTAAAATCAAATTTAAAAAATAAAAATATCCCAAATATTATGAAACAAAACATTTTAAATAAAATTTTTAAAATTTTAATGTAATTATTAAAACAATGTTTTTTCAAGATGATGGGAAATTCCATACATGAAATATAAGTTAAAAATCATTTCTCATTATTGTAAAAAAGTTAAAAGTACCTCAATAAAAAAATATTTCTTTCAATCCACTTTGTAAAATTTCATACATGGGTATAAATTTCATTAATTTATCATTTTTATAATGATAAAAATAATTTTCAATATAATTTTATAAATCATGGATATAAAATAAAAATGATTCTCAATAAAAGGGTTACACTACTAGAAAATGGACCTATACCCACAGTTTTTGGTAAACCATGGGTATAGACATTTTTTGATAGCCTATGCCCATGGTTTCCCCAAACCATTGGAAAAGGCTACCCTATACCCATTGTTTTCTCCAAACCGTGGGTATAGGGTATCCAAAAAATTCTTATACATATAGTTTTCCCAAAATCATTGGGATAGGGTGACCTATACCCACAGTTTTCCACAGAACCATGGGTATAGTTATCGAATAAAAAAACATATAGCCACAGTTTTGAAAAATTGTGTGTACAGGTTTCCTGTGTGTGCACGGGAAATTTATTTTTTTTCGCGGGAACAAAAAAAATTGGCGGGAGTTCTATACCCACAGTTTATTCCACTATACCCATAGTTTAAATAAAAATATTTGATAAAATATATATATACATAAATATATGTGGTGATGGGGTAGTGGTAAGGCCACTCATGAAAGGAGAAGTGGCCATGAGATTGAATCCCGTGGGCTGTTATTTTGTAAAATATACTATAACCACGGTTTCTAAATCATGGGTATAGAGTTATGAAATAGTGGAAAAACATATACCCACGATTTTTCCAAACCATGGGTATAGGTCATGGACCTATACTGACACCACAAACAACCACGGTTCCCCAAACCGTGGGTATAGCCTATACCCAAGGTTTTGGGGTCTATACCCACGGTTTGGAACCGTGGGTATACGATCATTTTCCTATAGTGTCAAATAATGTTACATTTTATTAAAAACAATTCTCAATAATTTTATGTTCCAAAGGGAGGACAATGATAATATTTCTCGAAAATTTCAGGAATAAAAATAGTGAAAGAAAATTCATGGGTATCTTAAGAGATAAATCATAATATTTCATCATAAGATACATAATCATAATCAATCTTGACAAACTACGAGAGTTTAAACAAAAAACACTTACCACTTTGATATATTTTGAATAATAAACCCATGGAATAAATAAAATCAAATGAACTTTAAAATGTCATGAAGATAAATATATTCATAAAATTATATATAAAATTTGATGTATATACGCCACATAAAAAATAAGTGGTTAATATGACATATGTCCCATATAAGGGAAAGTGAGATGGGAAATGTCACGACCCCCTCCCCACAAGGTGTACCCCTCTTCGGCCAGCAATGTGAGAAGGGAGATGATGACCCCCCAAGTCCCACCTCCAGTGGGCCTAGTGTTGGCAACTAGCACTGAGGGTATAGTAAACACACAAATGGGTGGAATTACTCTCTAAGAGAACACATATGAAAGAGAGAGATGAGACCGACATCGACCAACTACAAATCCAACTGCAGTATAAAATAAATCCCAAATACACATATGTAATGTCATGCAAAAACTACTAAACTTAATAGGGGAAACAGCAAGTACCCAAGGAATGTAAAAAACAGTAGTGACCACAAAGCTTGAAAAAAACATGCCACCCCAAGCTAGCAATAACCAGCATGATCTCCAATCTACACCAAGTGAACTAAAATAGTTTATATGTACATACGATTATTATAACAGTATAATCATTAGGATCCCCCATAAATCCTCTCATGTAAATATAAAGAATCAATTCTAAAGAACAATGAACAATAAATGAATCTAACTAATCACCTAAACATGTATACTATGTTCCCATCCTCACCATGGATACTCTAACCAATTATCTCATAAAATAGTATATAATATAATAAATAATATCAAGGGTACCCCAATACCACTTCCACACTCATTTTCTATTTTTCCTTAATGTTGCATATCCTAATCCAACCCTCTCCAAAAAGGATAGCCTTCATATACCTGGGTGTAACACAAAAACATGCACCTCAGGCACCAAAACCACCAGGTCCACATAACCAATGTAACCAGGTAGATTCCAGGAGTCGCCACAAATTTCATAACATGTATCACACGTAGGGTAATAAACATCATGCAAATATATCCCATACACTGAGTAAGGATCCTCAAGTAATCATAACCTATACACATTACACCTATAGTAGTCCTTATGAAACAATATCAAGAATAAATTTGTGTGAATAATGACCATCGAATACAGCCCTCTACACACATATATAACGAAATCTAACCGTTTATTCTATCCGCACAAGTAACTACAAAGAGAAAAGAGTGGGCCAATGGGGGTAGTCATCCATCCATCCTCCCACATGATTGTTAGTAAAACACACCCCAGGGTTCAGAATCCCTGGGGGTTCAGTTTCCCTAAATGATGGGGTGGAGTAGTGTATAAAATCAAAAAAATTATTGAACATAATATATCTCACAAACACACTATGGGAATAACCTAGTTTTTGACTCAACTACAGCTAACGTCTCTTGGGCTCCCGGCTGCCACTACTAAGACAATGTATCCTATAAGCACCAAACCAATTAAATTGAACTATTATATTTCTTCATTCCCTTTTTTATAAGTTTCATATTATGTTAATTAAATCATTAGACATTAATTAAACATTATCAGTTCCAAATTACATTTCAATTGAATCACACCCAAAGTCTATTGTTCCTTTAAATTTCAACCACATCATTGAATCCTAGCAAGATCTACCCCTATGGGATTATAAAATATATTTAATAATTTTTTAATATCATTATTAAATTTATATATTCCCATGAATTCTTGAAAAGCATTCTAAGATGCTAAAAAAATGGGTCCAACATGGTGAGTAGGTGAACTACTCGTCGAGTCTTTTCTACCTTTAGAAAGAGAGGAGACTCATCCATCCTTGAGAAGCTAAACACAAAAGAATGTGGCATACCCCACACATATTTTCCTCTTTTTAGTAGAAGGGTAGGAAAGACTAGCTGCCTTGGGTAGTGGGGAAAGTAAAGCAGATAAACAACCAACAAGATTCCTCATGCCTCCAAACATTCACATCCAACCTATTTCATCATCTTTGGTCTCCTCCTCAACACCCACATCCATAAACAAGTGCATCTCTCCACTCTAGGTGTCACCCTCTACGACAACCAATGGGCCTCTTTGACCCCACATATCATAATAGCCCTTCAGGATCACATCACAACACAAGAAATAGGAAATCAAACATCATATCAACTGGGCTCTTGGCCCTAAAACAAGGCATTCTTCCTTCACATGAAATGGTCTCTCACAGCTCCAACCATAAGGTTCTGGGCCTTTAAAAGCAAGAGGGTAACTCATAACCTTATGAGAAATTGTATTTTTATTAATCAGTCAATTCTTTAATTTGTCTAAAATTAACCGATTTATTATTCATAGGTTCCAATGATGGGAAATGAAAATAGTAAGCTATCACAAATCAATTAAACATTCCTACTACATCAATTTTATTGACACCAAATCACAACAAGAAGAACTAGATTCATTTACATTACAATTTATCATTGATAATTAATTTATTGTAAATCATATTTTATGTTCTCTTCCAATTTCCAACATGAATGAAAAGATAAAAAATTCAAGCATAGATATCATAGTATCTGTCAAAACAAGAGGCAATAACATATGATCGATATTAATTTATTTATCTGGTTCAAATATTTATTATGTTAATTCAATTTTTATCTAGTGGGATAAAACATGATAACTCTATAGTTTCTCGAAAAATAATAATGATTCAATGAATCATCTACCTCAAATGTTTCATGAAGTTTGTTTTACGAGAATGATTCACGCAAAAAATCATGATCGCATCCCCCATGACAATTGCATCCACCTGAGAGCATCGTAGTATGATCACACAAACTAACACCCAAGAAAACATCATTAGATGCATGGATATAAATTCTCATAACATGGAAAGGAGAAACAGGAGAAGAAGGATCGATGAAGACACAAGAATAGAGGTATATCATACCTTCTATCAATGAAGGATCAACACATGCTACTTGCACCAAAACAGGGGGTGCACATATAGGAGAAAGAAACATTGAGGGGAAAAGATACAGGGATTAAGGTTCAATCACACCACTCCAATGGTAATAATAAAAGGATTCAGAATCTCGCACCATGGAATAATAATATAGAACAAGGGAGGAATATATTTTACCCCTTTAGAATATTTAATGGAGAAGATATTTATTATTCCCTAGATTTTCGATTAAAAGTTGATCGCATTAAACAACGTAGTTTGACCCAGTAAAGGCATCCTATGAATTAGGAAAATTATTATAGGAGTTATGGGATTTTAGTCATCATTAAATCACATAAACCAAGGCCATGAATGTGTTTTACATCAAATAAAACATCAAAGTGGTGAAACTATATGAAGCTAAAAACATTGTAAACCTACCAATGCTAGAAACACTATTCACATATGTCTCACCGATTTTGTCGACACTATTAACAAAATGAATCACTGACACCGATGGAATATTCAAAAAATTACACACCGACACTGATGGCACTGTTCACAAAATGACTCACCGACACTGATGACACTATTTTAAAAATGACTCATTGAAACTGATGTCACTATTCAAAATATTACTCACTAACACTGATGACATAGTTCACAAAATGACTCACTCACACTAATGTAACTATTCAAAAAATGACTCGTAAACACTAATGGATCTTTAAAAATGACTTTCTAACACCAATGAAAATGTTCAAAAATTTACTCAACGAAAATGATGGAACTATTCTCATAATGTTCCACTGACACTGATGGAACTATTCAAAAAAGGACTCACAAACACTGATGGAACTGCTCACAAATGGAATAACTGATGACATTGTTCACATTTGTCTCACTAATGAAACTATTCACATTGTCTCACTGATGACATTGTTCACATATGTCTCACTAATAACACTTTTCTCATCTATCTCACTGATGAAACTATTCACATCCGTCTCACCAATGACACTATTTATAAAACTTGAAACACTATTCATAGAACTAGATATTTGGAAAAGTGATGAGGATAAGACACCATGACCTCCCAGAACATCTTATACACCAGATTTCAGTAAAGTAATGGACCGGAGAGGTCCAATCCATTACATTAGATACCTCTCAAATCATTTTTGTCCTCGAGAATTCCAAACCAACATAAAAGGAAACAGAAAAGGGGTTTGAGCATCCACCCATTGAGATAACTCTCAAAAGAGAGTAAGCCAAACAAATCAAAAAAAGATATCCATATAATAAATGTGAACGTTCTTTAACCACATATGAACATAATTACATGTAAAGAGATAGAAATCAAACAAATATGGGTACTGAGCAAGTATATGCGACTCATTTCCCCATGTACTCTAATCCATGCCACTGTGTTTCCACGAGATTGGATCCAATGGAATACCATGCCTGCGCAACACCTTCTCCTTGCTGTCTTGGATCCCCACAAGCCTTTCCTCGAAGGTCGCATCATCATCAACATCAATATCACCAAAGTTGATGATGTGAGAGTCATATTGAAGATAATGACAGAGTTGTGACACATGAAAAACATCGTGAATCTGGATCATCTGTGGTGAATGTGATACTTGGTACACCATGGCTCCAACACGAGCCAACACCTTGAAAGTCCCTAAAATCTGAGGTGAAAACATTCTCCCAGGACCAATCCTTCGCTGCCCATGATGGGGAGTCACCTTCAAAAACATGTGATCCCCAAAAAAACACCAAAGGTCTCCTCCATGAATTGGAATATGATTTATGATGGTCCTGAACTACCTTTAATTGTTCAAAAATAACCTGAACCACATCTATCTTATTCTTTAATAGTTCCAGTCTGAGAATTGCATACTCTCCAACCCCATTCCTGCAAAATAGAGAATGGATTGTTTAACCATATAAGGATTAAAATAGCACCATACCATAGGTTAATTGAATAATATTTTTGTAATCGAACTCCACTAAGGGTAAGTGCCTCATCCATGAACCACCAAAATACAGGACACAAGAGTGCGACATTTCTTCAATAGTATGAATGGTCTACTCAGTCTGGACATCAATCTGTGGATGAAAACCAGTGCTAAGGCATAATTAAGAACCAATATATTGCTGGAGACCTCTCCACACCCTAGAGGTAAAACAAGGATCTTGATCATAAATTATCATCCTCGAGACTCTGTGGAGTCTCAATACCTTATCTAGATACTTCCTTGACCAAACCTCCTCTAAGATGACTCTTTGATTGCTATATTGTGGGATGATTTCTTTAAACGATCCACTACCACCCAAAGATTTTCATGTTATCCCTAATCTCGAGGTAATCTAGTAACAATGTTTTTTGAGATGTCCTCCCACATCCACTGAGGAATATCTAATTGCTGGAGAAATCCACTGGGGACACGGTTCTTGGCCTTCACCTTCTGGAAAACCAAAAAGGGAACATGAATTCTTCAACTACACGCTTCATCCTAGGCCACCAAAACTGACTCCTCAAGTCTCAGTACATCTTATCAAGCCAGGATGCACTGCTAAAGGAGAAATTTTGGACTATCTCTAAGTACCATCTCATGAATTGCCAAAAGAACAAAAATCCTTCCTCGATACAACACTTGGTGTAGTTTGCCCTCATCCCAACAATCTGTCGCCTCGCCATAAACAACTTCGTCTCTCCCAACATCCACCTCTAGATCCTCCAACTGGGAATCTTCCACCTTATGAACTAGAGATGACTTCACATTCATCTGAAAATGGCAACCTCTACCCCCAACATATCCTATATCGATATGTATTGTTGAATATTCTTTCATCACTCTCTATGAATCACCAGATTCATGCCCTGCATCACTACGCGACTTCATGATCAGTACCTCATCTATAACATTCCCCTTTCTAGGGGTATATAAGATTCTGATATCGTATTCATGTAAGAACTCTATGCACTGACATATCCGAAAGATCTAATCATGTTGGGATAGAACATACCTCAGGCTCTTAAGATTAGTGAAGACCACAAACTACCTGCCAATGAGGTGATTTCTCCACAAATTCAAAGAAAAAACAATAGCTTCTAACTCAAGATCAGGGGTGAAATAGTTACTTTTATGGGGATGAAACTACCTAGACCCCTAATAAACAATTAATTCTACCACATCCTGACACATCCTAACATCAGATGTGAAGCATCATAGAAAAAATAAACTGAACATCTGATGCTGGAAGACAAAGAGCTATAGAACTTACCAAATTCTCCTTTAGATACTTGAATGATTCCTGACACTGGTCATTCCACATGAATGAGACCGCAATCCTTTATTTTAGGTTAACCTATCCCAAGGTCTACACATCCAAACATGGGGACAAAAAATAGTGATGCATTATCATTTCCAGATTCTCTAATGTGCAACTAGTATCACCTTGTTTAGTAGCCAATGTAAACTTAAAGATCCATGAATCATATCACAGGGGTCCCTAAATGCTTATGTCTTGGCCATTCTATGGTGTTTACATCACTTGTTTAACTTATGTGACACTATTTCCCAACCAACCCATGCAACCTCACTTGTTCCTAACACCAATCTCCATTCTATCCATCAACCAGAACTATGATACCACCCTATCACAACCTCATCCCCAAAAGGAGTTCCCCTCCTAGGCTAACAATGTGAGAAGGGATATAATGACCCCCGAGTCCTACCTCCAGTAGGCCCCAATTTGGTGATTATCATCGAGCGTATAGTAAACACTAAAATGGGAGGCATTTCCCTCTAATAGAACCCATGAAAAATAGATAAACAAGACATACACAAAGCAAATCCAACACAAACTGCAATATAAACGAAATCCCAAGTATACATATGTAATGTCATCAAAAACTACTACAACTGAAAGGGGAAACTACAAGTACCAAAGGAATGTTAGAAAAATAGCAGCGACCACGAAGCATGAATAAATCCTATAACCCTAAGATAGTAGTAACCATCCTAATCTCCAACATTATCCAGGTTACCTGAAAATAGTTTATATAAACATAGGCTGATTATAACAATATATATAGTAGGATCCTCCCTAGAGCATCTCATGAAAAAATAATGAGAACATTGTAAATAATAGTATACAACAATGAAACTAACTCATCACCAAAACATGTATACTATTTTCCTTGCCTCACCAAATATAATCTCACAATGTATTTCATACAAGAGTATATAATATAATGAAGAATATCAAGGGTTCCTCGCTACCACTTCCCCATTAGTTTTCCTCTTTTCCCCAATGTTGCACGTCCTAAGCCATCTCTCTTCAAAAATCCTTGCTGAAGTCACCTGAGAATTGTACCACAACATGCACCTCTTGCAACAAAACTACAAAATCCACATAACCAAAGTAAACATGTTGTTTTTGAGAACCTCCATAGTTCGCATAACATGTACCATACATCGAGAATTAAACCTCAAGCCATCATAGCCCTCACACTAACTAAGGATCCTCAAGACATCACATCATATACACGTTACCGCTATAGAATTACAAAGGAAACTATGTCTATAATATATGTGTGTGAATAACCACAAGCCACTACAGCCCTCTACACACATATATGGGGAAAACTAACAGTTGGGCCTACCAGAAATGTGACTATCAAGAGAAGAGAGTGGGGACAAAGGGGCAAGTTATGCATCCATCCTCCCACTATAATGTTGTGGAAAACACCCCCTAGGCTTAGAATCCCTAGGTTGGTAGTTTACCTAACTTAAGATGTGGAATAGCGTATAAAAACAAAAAAAAAGTACAGAATATAATATATATCACAACCACGCTATGGGAATAAACTTGTTCTAGAATCAAATGTTGCTAACTCATGTCAGAATCTCGGTTGCCAATACTAAGGCTAGGTATCCTATAAGCACACAACCATTTAAATAGATTTATTATATAACTTCATTCCCCTTTTTTATGAGTTTCACTTTACATTAATTAAACTTTTTTACATTAATTAACCATTATCAATTACACATTACATTTCATTAGAATCACACCCAATGTCCACTATTACATTAAATTGATGTCTCAACATTGCATCCCGGAAATATCCAACCCCATGGGTTAACATCATTTATTCAATCATTTATTAAAAGAATTATTACTTTCCTATATTCCCAGTCATTCTATAATAATATTCTATGCTACTAAATAGAAGGGGGTCAACACGGTGCATAGGTGAACTACCCATTGAGTCTTTTCCACCTGCAGTAAGAGAAAAGACCCATCCATCCTTTATAATCGAAACACGAAATTCACATGGAATATCCCATGAATCATCGCCTATTTTTTGAAATAGTTTAGTAAAGAAGAAATTCCTTGAGCTGTGGGGAATGTAAGGTAGATAAACAACCTACATGATTCATCATGCATCCAAACATTCACATCCAACCTGTTTCAACATCTCTGGTGTACTCCTCGACACCCATATGCATAAACTAATGCATCTCACAACTCTAGTCATCCACTACTACCACAACCAATGGGCCTTCCTACCCCCACATATCACAATATCCATCATGGATCACATCACAACACAAGAAGAAGAAAAACAAATATCATATCAACTAGGCTCTTTGACCTTATATAAGGAATTCTTCCATCAAATGCAATGATCTCTCGCAGCTCCAAGAATACTGCTGTTGGCCTTTACAAGCAAGATGGTAAATTAGAACCCAACGAGGAATCCTCTTTTTATCAATCACTCAATTCATTAATCCATTTGGAATGAAAGAATTTATTTTTTGTAGGTTCCAAGGACGGGAAACTTAAATAGTAAGCTATCATAAATCTATTAAACATTATTACTACATCAATTTGATTAACAAAAAATTACAACAAGAAGAACCAAATTAATTTACATACCTCTTTATTTTAGAAAATAAATTTAAAATTAATCCCAATTTATGTTCTTTACCAATTTCCATCAAAAATGAAATGGTAAACAAATAAATCTTAAATATCACAGTATCTTGAAATACATGAGGCAACAACATACGATTGATACCAATTTATTTATCTGATAAAAATATTTATTATGTGAATTCCATTGTGATCAAGTGGGATAAAACATGATAACACTACAGTTTCACATAAAAGAATAAAGAATGAACGAATCCCCTGCCTTAAAGGTTTTTTGTTGTTCGTTATAAGAGAACGATCCATGCAATGGATCACGATCGCCTCCCCTGTGAAAACTACATCCACCTGAGGATATAATGGTGTGATCACCCCAACCGACACCCTAGTAAACTCTATTAGAAGCTTGGTGATCTCATGAAATAACATGGAAAGGATAAATTGGAGAATAGGGATCAAATAAAACAAAATAACAAAGGAATATCATATTGTCTATCAATAATGGATCGACACATGCTGCTTACACCAAAACAGGGGGTGCGCATGCAGTAGGAAGAGACTTAAAGGGGAAAAATTCCAAGGATTAAGTTTTGATCACACAACTCCAATGAGAAGAAGTAATGGTTAGAGTGTCTTGCACTAGAGGGAAATATTTTATAACAAGGGAGTCAGATATTCCATCCCTTTGGAAGATTTAATGGTGCATCAGTTTAAGATATGCTGGATATTCTATAAAAAGAGGATTGCATTAAGCCACACGGTTTGACCAAGAAAAGGCATCCTGAGACTTAGGAAAATTAATATAGGATTTATAGGCCTTTAATTGGACTCAAATACCTTAAAATAAGGAATTTAATGAATTTTACATAATGAAATGTCAAAGGGAAGAAACAATAGGAAGTTGGAATCACTGTACACCTACTGATGCTGGAAACATTGTTCACATCTGTCTCACCAATGCCGACGACACTGTTCAAAAAATAAATCTCTGGCACCGACAAAACTGTTCACATAATGACTCGCTGGTACTGATGGAACTTTTCACAAAATGACTCACTGACAGCAATGGCATTGTTCATAAAATGACCCACTGACACTGATGGCACTGTTCACAAAATGAATCCCCAACATTGAAATAACGGTTCAAAAAATGACTCTCTGACACTGATGGAACTGTTCAAAAAATTACTCACCGACATTGATGGAACTGTTCAAAAAATGACTCACTGACACCGATGGCACTCTTCAAAAAAATGACTCACCGACACCGATGAAACTATTCACATCTCTCTCTCCAATGATAGTATTCACATATGTCTCACCAATGGAACTATTAACGTGTATCTTAACAATGAAATTGTTCTCATCTGTCTCACCAAAGGTACTATTCATATCTCTCTCACCAATGACACTATTCACATCTGTCACACTGATGAAACTATTTAAAAAACTGGAAACACTCTTAATAGAACTATAAATTCGGCAAGGTGTTGGGGATAAGCCACCTTGATCTCCCAGAACACCTTAGAAACTAGATTTCTGCAAAGGAGTGGAACTGAGAGGCCTACGCCATTACATTGGATTCCTATCAAAACATTCTCATCCTTGAGATTTCAAAACCAACCTAAAAGGAAACATAAAAGGGTTCTAAACAACCACCCATCGAGATACCTCTCAAAAGAGAGCAAGCCACATAAACCAAAAAGGAAGCCATCACATAAATGTGAAAAGTCTATAACCACAAATGAACATCGTTACATGGAAAGAGTTATGCATCAATAAACACAGGGTAATGATCACGTATCTGCGACTCTGGTTCCCATTTACTTTCCTCCACTCCCATATGTTTTCAGAAGACACGAACCAAGGAAACCCTCCCCCCCCAAATTAAAACCTTCTCTTAGTGTTCATAGATCTCCACAAGATGTTCCTTGAGGGTCGAATCATCATCAACATCAATCTCTCCCTCAATTGATGACATGAGATTCATCATGAAGATAATGACATAGTTCTGACACTTGAAAAACATTATATATCTAGATCATCTACAGGGGATGACCTACTTGATATTTCATGACTCCAACATGAGCTAACACCTGGAAAGGTCCAATAAACCTGGGAGACAACATACACCAACAAACAAACTATCACTATCCACAATGGGGATTCACCTTCAGAAACACATAATTCCCAACACCAAACTCTAATATTCTCCTCCTTTGATCATCATATGATTTATTACAATCTTGTGCGGCCTTTATCCTCTCACGAATCACCTGAACCATTTATGTCATATTCTTTACTAGTTCTAGTCTGAGAATTACTGAATCTCTGACCTTAGTCTAGAACAATAAATAATGGAATGTTTGACCACAAAACACTTCAAACCGAACCATACCAAATGAGGTGTGAAAAATATTGTTGTAATCATACTCCACCAAGTTTAAGTGCCTCATCCCCAAACCTTCAAAATCCAGGACACAAGTGTGCAACATGTCTTCAAGAGTCTTTATGGTTCGCTCTGTTTGACCATCTATCTATGGATGAAAAGATATTCTAAGTCATAATAAAGAACCAAAAGAAGGTTGGAAACATCCCTCACAACCTTGAGGAAAACTAGGATCTTAATCATAAATGATCGTCCTTGGGACTCCGTGGAGTCTCACCACCTCCTCTAGATAATGCCACGACAAAACATCCACTGAACATGACTCCTTGATCACTATGAAGTGTGATAATTTTTTTAAATGATACACTGCCACAAAAATAGCATCATGTCCTCTCAAATATCAAGGTAAACTAGAAAAAAAGTTCATTGAGATGTCCTCCCCCTTCAACTAAGGAAAATCTACCAGTTGGAGCAAACCATTGAGGACATGGTTCTTGGCCTACACCTTCTAGTAGACCAAACATTGAGACACAAACTCTACAACTTCATGCTTCATACAAGGCCACCAAAACTAACTCTTCAAGGATTCGTAAATATTTTTAATGCTAGGATGCACCACTAAAGATGAACTATAGAACTCTCTTTGAGAACCATCTCACACATCTCCAAAGGAAAAAAAATCCTTCCTTAATACACCATTTGGTGTCATTTGTCCTCAGCCCAACCATCAGGGGCCTCATCATAAAAAACTCTGTCTCTCCAAACATCTACATCTAGATCCCCCAACTAGGAATCTTCCACCAGATTCACCAGATATGACTATGTCATCATCTGAAAAAGACAACCTCTACACCCAACATCTCATATATTGATATGTAATGCTAAAAGTTCTTCCATAACTATCTAGGAATCACTATATTCTTGTATTGTATCACTACGCAACTTCCATCTTAGAGAATCAACTACAAAATTCACCTTTCTATGCATATAAAAGATTTAGAAGTCATATTCCTTTTAGAACTCCATCCTCCGACACTGTCACGTGTTCAAGTCACACTGGGAGAACACATTCCTCAGGCACCTATGATCAGTGAAAACCACAAAGTGCTATCCAATGGGTAATGCCTCCACAACATCAGAGAAAAAACCATAGTTGACAACTTAGGATCATGGGTGGAATAGTTACATTCATGGGGACACAACTACTGAGACCCATAAGAATCAACTTATCTCTACTGCATCTGAACAGAACCTAACCAGAAATGAAAAATAATCCTAGAAAACATAAAACTGAACTCCCTCTACTGGAAGACAAAAAACCAGAGTAGTTTCCAACTTCTCTTTTAGATACTTTAAGGCTTCCTGACAACAATTAGTTAAAATGAATGGATAATCCTTCAAGGTCAATAATTTTATAAGATTCGGAACCTAAGAGAAATCATCTACAAACCTCCTGCAGTAGCCTGTGAGATCAACAAAAATTCACACTTCTTCCATTTACTTGGGAGATGCCCCAGACACAACCGCTTATATATTCAATGGTGCCATAGATACTCCCTGTTGGGACACAACATGCCCCATGAAACAGACTTCTCGAGCCCCAAACTCACACTTAAACAACATTACAAACAATTGATGTTGACAAAGAACTCCCAAAATGGAATGAAGATGATATGCATGATCCTTTGTTGACATGGAGTACATAAGTATTTCATAGATTAAACTACCAAATCATATCTAGGAACTCACTGAACATAGTTTTCATCAATCCCATTAGCAATGCTGGAGCATTCATCACACCAAATGGAATTACAATGAACTCGTAATGCCTATAATGACAATTCAAAGTAGTCTTCAGGATATCCTCATCCTTCACAGACATTTGATAATATCCTGACGAGAATTTTATGTTTGAGAACCAACTTTCACTCTTCTGTTGATCAAATAAATCATCAATCCATAGAAGAGGATAGTGATTCTTCATAGTTTCTTTGTTTAATCGACGATAGTCAATACACAACCACAAACTTTTACTAGCCTTCTTCATGAAAAAATACAGGGTACTCTATTGTGACACACTCGGTCGAACAAAACCACACGGTAATAGACTATCGAGATTTATATGCAGCTCCCATAACATATAAGGGTCCATTTTTTATGGAGACATAGATATTGGAGATGTTCATCGATGTTGCTTGATCCCAAAAATCAATCTCTCATCGAGGGGTAATGTTACAACCTCTTCTAGAAAGACATTAGGTCACTCTTCTATGACCTTTGGAAAATCCAACTGTTGAACCTTCAAAGAACTCAACATCAGCTCATCCATCAAGGATGACAAGGAAGTAACACGCTGCAGACCCATCTGACAGTCTCGCTCGCTAAAAACATTGATGGATCTCCATCAGTGTCGAAGAACACCACCTGCCTTCATAAATAATCGATGATATCCTATATCGAATACAACTAATCCATGTTGAGGATGACATCATATGGTGGAATACATTTTTTTGTAAGGTTGGGGCCGAAGCCTCAATTTATTATTTAAATCAATGACCTCTTGAGACTGGGTAGAGGGAAACCCATTACATTGCCCAAAGGCCCATGGCCAAGTGGCCTGAATATAAGGCTTGAAAGCCCATTTTTTGGACTAAAGTACCCCTCATTGAATAGTACTGGTACAGTACAATGGTGGTATACATTAACATATGAAATCTCCCCAAGAGTGTCGTTTCCCAAAAACTATCTCATAGTCTTTACATACTTCAAACAAGTCATCTTGACCTCTAACTGGCGTAGTAAACTCCATGTGTATGAGTAGCCTCTCTACCTCAAGTCACAAAGCATTGAAAATGGCATGTTATATGAAAGAGGGTGTTTCTCTTGAATCAAACAAGTTATAAACCCAAGTAGGAAACAAGAAAAGGGTACCTCAAAAGACATCTGGTTTGCCTAGAGATGGAAATGATAAAGCATAATGCTAATTGTGACCTCCTCCATGGCCCCTCTGACCGTAATGACAACACCTACCATGTTCGTGCTATGCTATTTGAGGATGTAGAGTGTTATGGGTATTTCATCTACCTTCCCCATCTATTATCTACTGATCCAAATCGGGTGCAACCTGCCATTTCTACCTCGGTTCGAACTGCCTCAATGAATGAACCTGGAGCAGTGCATCTGTTAATCAATGACTAGTTGGAAAGGTCGAGTAATCTTGCTACTGAAGTCCTCATCCTCCATAAGAAATATAAGTGCCTAATCCCATGGAATAGGACTGAGAGCTACCACCCCGGGATAAATGATATGGTGAGGGATGGGACCTACCATTAGTCGAACGGAAACACTTCTACCCTTAAAACTGGGAACCCCAAACCACATCTCTAATTTATGAGAAATCATGAAGGCTCCTATATCATTATGATATGGTTTTATCCAATGACCTCTCGATGACATATTCTCTCACCAAAAACTCAAGATATGTCTTCAACATAAACTGGGTGACGTTGCACTAGATATCTGGATGCAAATCCTCCCCAAAATACCTTTCTCTGGCCTCCTCATCTGGAAAATGGTCTGGAGCATATCATAAAAGTTTACTAAAATAGATTCCAAAATTTCGCCCACTGGAGCTCCCCTATCGAAGTGTAAGAAGCTCTTGGAGACTGGACACCTTTACGATTGAAGAAAGAAAATTGAATCCAAAATTGTCTCGGAACAGCTACCATGACATCAAAAACTCCTTGTGATCCTCAAGAAATAGGAACCACCACTACCTCACTACTCCATACAGCATCATCACAACCAAATACACTGAGTTAACCTTTCGAGTGCAGATCAAACTGAAGGCCTTATCAACCTCTTTCAACCAGTCTTCTGTGTCTGCATCTGAATCCTTTTCCTCGTACTTCTGTAGACTCTATTGCTAAAACTCACAGAGTGTCTTCTTACAAGTGTTGTCTTAATCAAACTCTACTCAACAATGATCTGCTTGCATAGTCTGCTGGACATCTTCTGTGTGATCCTAATGGGGACGTCATCCCAGTGACATACCTACAAAATACACAACAGTTTGACATACTAAAACTGGAATTTGGAAAACTCAACATTAATTAATTAATTGTTTTAATTTATTCATTTTAGGTTAACCTATACCATGGTCTACCAATTCAAACATGGGATCAAAGAAAAATGATGCATGATCATTTCCAAGGTCTTTACTCTGGAACTAGTATCACCACATTTTGTAGACACTATAAACTTAATATTCCATGCATCATATCACAGGGGTCCCTAAAATCCTATGTCTTATCCATTCTATATTGTTTACATGACTTGTTAAAATTATCTTACACTATTTCCCTACCAACCCACACAACCTCACTTGGGCCTAACACCAATCTCCATCCTACCCATCAACCAGAACTATGATACCACCCTATCACGGCCCCCTCCGCACATGGAGATCCCCTTCTAGGACAACAATGTGACAAGGGAGATAATGACGCTCGAGTCCTACCTCCAGTAGGCCCCGGGTTAGCGACTAGCACTGAGGGTATAGTAAACAAACAAATGGGAGACATTTCCCTCTAAAAGAACACATGCTAAAGAGATAAATAAGACATATACCAACTTATAAAGGCTTAGACTGCAATATAAATGAAATCTCAAGTGCACATTTGTAATGTCATGAAAAAACTAGTACAACTGAAAGGGGAAACTACAAGTACCAAAGGATAGTGTAAAAATAGCAGCAACCATGAAGCCCGAACATATCCCCTAACCCCAAGCTAGTAGTAAAAGACCTGATCTCCAGCATGGTCTATGTGACCTGAAAAACAATTTATATAAACATTGGGTGAGTATAAAAATATACTCAGTAGGATCCTCCCCGGAGCCTATCAGGCAAAAATAAAGAAAACATTCTAATGTACATTAGACAACAATGAAACTAAATCATCACAAAAACATATATACTAAGTTCTATGCCACACCATATATCATCTCACCAAATATCGAATACAAGACTATATAATATAATAAAATATGTCAAGGGTACCTCACTACCACTTCCCCACTAGTTTTCCGCTTTCCCCCAACGTTGGACATCCTAAGTTATCTCTCTTTAAAAATCGTTGTCCAAAGACACCTACGAATAGCACCACAACATGCACCTCATGAAAAAAAAACCCCACCAAATCCACATAACCAAAGTAACCATGTAGTTTCCAAGAGCCCCCATAGCTCTCACAACATGTACCATACATCAGGTATTAAACCACAAGCCATCATAGTCCATACACTGAGTGAGGATCCTCAATCCATCACATCCAATGCATGATACAACTATTGTAGTCAATTGGAATCTATATCTAGAATGTATGTGTGTGAATAACCACAATCCATTACATCACTCTATAATCAGATATGGGGAAAACTAACCGTTGGGCCTGCTAGTATAAGTAACTACCAAGAGAAGAGAGTGGGGACAAAGGGGTTAGTCATCCATCCATCCTCCCACTATAATGTTG
Source organism: Viscum album (assembly GCA_963277665.1). Lineage (NCBI taxonomy): Eukaryota > Viridiplantae > Streptophyta > Magnoliopsida > Santalales > Viscaceae > Viscum > Viscum album. Next base: position 1,914,996,518 of record OY728148.1, on the reverse strand, counting down.
TGGAAGACACCCCCAGGGATTAGAATCCCCTGGGTAAAAGTTTACCTAACTGAAGAGGTTGAGTAGTGTATAAAAATACAAAAAGTAGAGAATATAATATATCTCACAACCACACTATGGGAATAACCATGTTCTAGAATCAAATGTAGCTAACGTCTCCCGGACTCCCGTTTTCCACTACTAAGACTAGGTATCCAGTAAGCACACAACCATTTAATTAGATTTATTATATTACTTCATTCCCCATTTTTATAAGCTTCACTTTAAATTAATTAAATATTTTAACAATAAATAATCATTATCAATTCCACATTACATTTCATTAGAATCACAACCAAATTCCACTATTACTTTAAATTTCAACCTCAGCATTGCATCCCAGCAAGCTCCAACCCCATGGTTTAATATCATTTATTTAATAATTTACTAACAAAATTATTACTTTCCCATATTCCTAGGAATTCTAGAAAAACATTCTAAGCTACTAAATACAAGGGTATCCACATGGTAAGTATGGGAACTACTCATTGAGTCTTTTCCACCTATCACAAGAGAGAAGACCCGTCCATTCCTTAGAAGCTAAACATGAAAAGCATGTGGCATATCATGTGTACCTTCACCTATTTTTGGAAGGAGGGTATGAAAGAGTATCTGCCTTGAGCAGTAGAAAACGTAAAGAAAATAAACAACCAATAAAGTTCATTAAGAATCCTAACATTCACATCGAACCCATTTCATCATCTCTAGAGTCCTCTCTAACACCCACATGCATAAACTGATTCGTCTTTCCACTCTAGGAGTCAAATTCTACCACAACCAATGTGCCTTCTTTTTAACACATATCAAAACAGCCATACAGGCTCACATCACAACACAAAAATTAGGAAAAAAATCATATCAACTGGGCTCTAATCCCTTTAACAATGAATTCTTCCTTCAAATCTAATGAGCGCTCAGAGCTCCAAGAATAAGTCACTTGGAATTTACAAGCAAGATAGTAACTCAAAACTGTATAAAGAAATTATATTTTTATCAGTTAGTCAGTTCATTAATCCATATTTGAATTCACTAATTTATTATTTTAAGGTTCCAATGATGGGAAATGTAAATTCAAAGCTATAAAAAATAAATTAAATAGGCTTACTACATAAATTTTATTAAAACCAAATTACAACAATAGGAAACTGATTAATTTACATGCCTCTTTATCTTTAGAAATTTATTCAAAATTAATCCTTGTTTACATTCTTTACCAATTTACATCAAGAACATATATCTAAACAAAGAAATCATCGATATCCGAGTATCTAGTAAAATTAGAGGCGGTAACATATGATCGATATAAATTTATTTATCTGGTTCAAATATTAATTATGTTAGTTTCATTTTGATCAAGTGGGATAAAACAAGATAACTCTACTATTTCACGTAATAGAATAGAGAAGAAATTAATCCACTACATTAAAAGGTTCTTGACAGTCGTTATATGAGAAGAATCCATGCAACAGTTCATGATCACTTCCCCCATGACAACTGCATCCCCCCGAGGACGTCGTGGAAGGATCGTACCAACCGACACCCAAGAAAACTCCATTATAAGAATGGAGATCACATTCCATGACATGAAAAGTAGGGACAAGAGAAGAAGGATCAAAGAAAAAACAAAAACGAAGGTATATCATGCCTTCTATCATTGACGGATCAATACATGATTCATGCACCAAAATAGGGGGTGCATATGCAACAACAAGAAACATCAAGGGAAAAGACCCAAGGATTAAGGTTCTATCACACCACTCATATGGGTTGAAGTAAAGGTTAAAGAATATCTCACTAGGTAACATGAAAGTAGAATAAGGGAGGAAGATATTTTATCCCTTTGTAAGATTTAATGGAGAATCAGTTTAAGATATGCTGGATTTTACATTAAAAGCTGATTTCATTAAACCACATGGTTTGACCAGGAAAAGGAATCATGCGCCTTAAGAAAATTAATATAGGAGTTATGGGATATGAGTCGGCTTTAACTCCCTTAAATAAGGGCCTTGAATGCATTTTACATCAAAGAATACATAAAAGCGTGAAACTGTAGGAAGCTAGAAACACTGTAGACCTACCCATACTGGAAATATTTTTCACATCTGCCTCATCGATGCTGACAACAATATTCACAAAATGAATCACAAACACAGATGACACTGTTCACAAAATGACTCACCGACACTGATGTCACTATTCACAGTATAACTCACAAACATTGATGGCACTCTTCAGAGAATGACTCACCGACGTCGATGGTATTGTTCGCAAAATGGATCACCGACAACAATGGAATTGTTCTCAAAATAACTCCCCAACACTAATGGCACTGTTCACAAATTGAATCACCGATGACACTATTCACATCTATCTCACTGATGACACAGTTCACATCTATCTCACTGATGAAAATGTTCACATATGTCTCACCTATGACACGATTCACATCTGTCTCACCACATAAACTATTCACATCTCTCTCACTGATGATACTATTCACATTTTTCTCACCGATGATAGTATTCAAAAATCTGAAAACACTTTTCACAGAACTAGAAATTTGGAAAAGTGTTGGGAAGAAACCACATTGACCTCATATAACACCATAGACATTAGATTAAAGAAAAGGAATGGATGGGAGAGGTCCGGGCCATTATAGGAAGCCATTACATGTGGTGGTAAAATTTGAATCATAAGCACCATAATAGAATAAATTTAAATGAAAAATTAAATATAATTATAATAAAGAAATCCAGGATATAAAATTTCAATATGGAAGTATATACATATTCCAAAAAATGATGGGTATAATAAATTTTTCCCAAAGAAGACAATTACAAACAGAACCATGTTACCCCTGATCAGATTTCCATAATACATGTATGAAAATCCTATATAATAAATATTGACTTTTTTATAAATATATTATAAAACCATAATCATATATATAATAACATATATGATTTTATTATAAATTTTCATCAATCTTTCATTAATCATTCTTTACTCAAAACACTATTTCGAGTGATAACTGCTTCATTTTAAAAGTATGTTTTGGTTCAATAGTTTCTTTCTTCATACTTTGATCATAGTTCAATTATCTATAAAATGATACCCAATATATTTATATATATATATCATATATATTCATAATAAAATTATTCATAATAGTCAACAAAATTTAAACTTTAAAAAATTAATTACATCGTTCATAGAGGTGGTAGGTCGTACTTACGCATAAACGTTGTTTTCATTTTTATGACGTATGGAAGGAAAGAAAGGTAATAATATTTAACCATTAAAAAATAATCATTATATCATATATATTTATTAAATATTATTTATTTATATATATTACAAAATAAAATGAAAACATTTCACATGAGTTTGTTGAGGTGGTAATCCACACGTATGTATGAACAATGTTATCATTTTCCAGTGCATTTGATGTTAAGAAGGTAAAAGTGGTAATAAAATTATAGAGGTATATTTATGTCAAAAATATATAACCATTCAACCCATCATTATACCCTATCATTATAGGTAGTGATGGAAGATGAATTATGTTGGTTCTTGAGGTGGTATTCTGACATACATAGGATCAACAGTTTTATTTCCTATTTTAAGGAAAATGAGAAGGTTATAGGTTATTAAAATTACATAATAAAACAACAATATATAAAAGATATATATTTTTTATTTTATCATAGTTAATGAAGATTTTAAGGAGTTAAATGATGAATCAAATTGAAATCTCATGGTTAAGAACTATATCTCTTCTATAGAAAACATATTAAGGTCTCTATCTAAAGCCTTCCAAGATTTGTTTTATAAAAAAACTAAAGAATATAGTTGATTGGTAGTGATTTAAGGAAGGTATTTTTGGGAAATTACTAGCTGAAAAAAGGGATCATGAATTTTTGTGAGGATAGGAGAGAAGGTGTCCTTCTATAAATGGTAGTGGGAACCAACTTATAAATTTCTAGTAAATTTCCCAAAATAATACTAAATGATAAAGATATTGATAAGAAAAATTCTTCCAAATGTCATTACATTATAATTTAGTGTATTATAAGATCTAAATTTGTCCTTAAAAAGGATTTATGAGTGCTTAATTGAAAACTTTTAGTTAATCTTCAAATATAACGACCCCTGATAAACCATTTTATCCCCAAATAGGATAATTTATTTTATTAATTTTCAGTACTCATTATGAAAAAATTTAAAATGATATTAATAGGTCAAATTAATTATAAATCTTTATAATTATTATTCAGTTTTTTGATGTTAAAATAAAAGTAGTGGAAATGAATAATTTAAATTTAAATCTATAGACGTGATGAAAAAATGGTCTTCCAAGTAAATATTTTCATAAGTAAAAATAACATATAAAAATTGAAAATATAACGATTTAAAATTATGTTAATTATATTAATAATAATATAATTTATTTAATTTAACATATAATTTAATTTTAAAAAATATCTAGCTTTGTAGTTTCTTTAAGCGAAAATGTAGTTTTAAACTGAAAATAAATATTTTTCAATATTTATCAAAAAAATAATCAGTTCATATAATTTTAAAACAATCACTGTGAGATAATTATTAAATGATAATTTCTTAAATAGATTTCATTTTTTCAAATAAATTTTGTAAAAGTATAAAAAAAATATTTTTAAAATTATTGTGAAAGATGAGATGAAAATGATTTCATAGAAAAAAATATTTCAAAAAAATATTTCTATTTCTTTAAAATGAATCTTCTTATTATTTCCAATAAATTTATAATGAATAGATTTATTTATAATTTTATTGATCATATAATTTTCATAATTATTTATTCATATTCATACCCTCCATTTTAATGTCTATGATATGATAGTATACTATTTTATGGTTCTTTTAAACTCATGGCTGTGTGTATCACATGTTATAAAATATATTTAATTTATTTAAAAGTAAATACATATCATAAATTTTTAGGGGTTACATTATACTCACCTTATATAATTCTCACCATTGAAATTCTATTTTATTCATCAAAGGTCTATCCTTTATTGAAAACCCACATCTTAATGTGTACATAAAGTTTCCTCTTGTTAATGTAGAGATAGAAGTTTAAATGTCATATAGAGTAACATATAACAAGGTTTCCATGTAATAAAACATTATTGATAAGTAAAAGTATATAAATGGAAGAAAAGAATAAATAATTATGGATATTTATATAGATCATTGACCACAATAAAGTGAATTATCACTAGAAAATCAATACCCATAATGATATAAAATAATGTTCAATGAAAATACCATTGATTCATTTAAAATAAATCTAAATTCATACAATTTTAACTTCAACATCATTTTCTTAATGTTAGGGGGTTTTTTTACTATAAATATATATAACAATATAAAATATACTCAGTTTATATATTTTTATTTAATAAGCGCAATTTTATTCTTTTGTTGTACTTTGATCAACTTCAACATTATTTCTTACTCTCATATAAGAGTATCCAAGATGATTTTTTTATGATTGAATCACTAAAATTTCTTTTAAAGGATTATAATATCAATAAAAGAGTGAAAATCACATCTATATAAAACAAAATATTGCCAAAATCAATTGGTTAGCACAAGTTAACAAATACAGTTCGTTAATCTCTAAAACCTAAACAATACACCCAAATTACCTGTTAATCTTTTCCATATATAGTTAACCTTAACACATCTAACAAAATTTGAATACTTAAATATGAAATTTTTTATCAACAATTTTACCAAAAACAACTTAGAGTGGCTCGTAATTTAACATAACAAACATGTGAATACCTTGATAATATTCTCCATTAAAACAAACTAATAACTTAAATCCCCAAATAAAATTAATGAAATCACACATTTATAAGTATGTTTAATGAATCCAAAAATATAGTGTACTCCATTATAAATTAAATTTTCCCCAAATGACTAACTATTTTCTAGGTCAACAATTTTATCCCTTTTACTTCATCAATTCCAATCTTATCTTTAACCCATATAAAAATTATTAACTTTTAATCCAGAACATATTACAATATATCTTTCACTTCATCATATATTCTCAAAAAATATTTCCATACCACTAAATCACTTTTCATGGTTATCAATACCATTAAACATATGATTTCAAATCCTTAATGAAAAACTACTACAATATAGTTCTTATACAGTTCATGATTCTTATAACTATAAAATCTTTGATAAAATAAATCTAAAAAAATCATGAATTCAAATACATAAGTACATTATTCCACATTGGATGTAGTAAAATCATAAAACTAAACACGATCCATTAGCTAATTATGATGTATATTTACATGAATCTTAGGGTATTATTTTTTTATCTACCCATATCCTTATAGTTGAAACACTAAACATTAATGGGTTCTTTCATATCCTTGAAATCAAATTCCTAATGAAAATTCTCTCTGCACTTGGAGTTATCTCCTATTCACCTTAATAAAGTACTAGGGTGCTTCTTTCAACAATTATCACATATGGTAAAATCCTTAATTCTCTTATTACACATATCTATTTTCATTTTCCATAATCTTTTTAAATTTATATCTTCAAAGCCATAAGATTTCTTAAATTACTATTATGTTAGTATATCACATGATATTATATCCACATATGATGAGATTGTTTGGGAGACTTGTTCCCTTCAAACTATAGTATTAAACCCATAAAATAAATATTATATCATGATTTTAGGAATATGTACATTTTATAAAACATGCCTTGATAACCTTGTAAATATGAATTTGTACCTAGCAATATTTTATTATTTCTTTTGTCTTAGACTGAGGCATTGTCTCTCCATATATGATCATTTTTCATCATAAAAATATTTTCCATAAAGTATGATAAAAAATAATTCCACTCCATATTTTATATTTATTATTAATCATTAGTGTTTCAAATCAATGACCACCACTGATATTAATCCCTTTAGAGATGATAAACATTCATGACAACCTTATACATTTCAATACTTCCCAAAGCAATAAATGTCTTCTCTAAGGAACTTATCCATTTATGAAATACAAATGTATTTTTATTCCCATTAAATGATTATGGTTGTTGATACTTGAAGAATTATATCATTGTTACACCGCATTTTGGATTATTAGTATAATAAATATGGTCTTGGTTATTATGCATAACATGAAGCACCTTCCCAAATATAGTTATAATTTTATAAACTCCTACTACCACTCCAGCATTAGCTTCATTATCAATCCCATGTGGAAAATCAAAACATGGATTATGAAAATTTTTATAGTTTCTATTCCTTCCAATAGAATCAAAATCTAAAAAATTTAAATATACTAGATTAGATCATAACATTATGAAACATATTGTATAATCCCAAAACTTGTGAAACCCTTAACATAAATTGAAATTATTATGCATAGTTAATCCCATAATCAGACCCATGGTATCCTTGAGGATTTTTTTAAATAAAAATATTTAAAAATAATTTATATTAAATTTATAAATAAAATGTTAATTATGCCAAGAATATCCCTTGGGAGGGTCTAATTGTATGTGTATAAAGGTACATTGTTGTGCACTAGGTGGTGATTGAGTAAAATCTCAATGCACATTCTTTAGATATATTACCCCTAGGTACATCTTTGATAGATCAAAATCAACTTCTAGTAAAAATACTCAAATCTATTACCTATAAAACTCATAAAATCTACCTTATCAAATCTTTTTGAAGCTATCGTATAGTTATATTTTTCCTTGAATTCGGTCAATGAGTTATGTTTTCTAAACTATTTTTTTCTGAAATCTAGTTCACAATGTTTCTACTAAACTCCCTCTGTTTCCAATCGTAAATACCCTAACATTATTATGTTATATTTTTTGGTAACATGATTATAATGGAACTAGATACAACGTTTCACATCCTAAAGGAAATAATTGTCAAAATTCATAGAAAACAAAATAAATTCTTTCATATCACACTACATTTGAAAGTATAATTATAAAACATTGTATTTTCTTTGAGAAAAAAATTTATACAATTTAAAAATTAACTAAATATAAATCATAATAAATTCCCAAGAATTATTTGTAAAGGAAAAAAATAAACTGGAAAGATAAAACACTTAGTAAGGGTATACATACAGTGGAAAATATCTAAATAAATATGTAATAATCAATATAGAATAATAATAACTAAAAAACTATCCATTTAATAAAAAACATGAACATGAATAATAACATAGTAGGAATAAATTATGATCAAAATCATTCTTCATAAATAATCACATGATCTTGAAACTTATCCATGGATATCCTATCTAATCGAACACTCCCATGGACACAAATAACTAATCTCATAATAAGGGAATTCAAGCTGTTGGACATCATAATCCTATTTTCAAACCCTCGTTCTAAGATATCTTACATAAATCCACAATTCCTCAGAAAAAATACAATATAATATGTCTCATGAGACCTAACAATGAATCAAGGGGATATAACATGCTCCACCTATCACTTACTAATTCCAATTAATTCCTTATATGAAATTGGAGAAACATAATCAGCATAAACATTGATATTTAGAAACTATCATATGTAATGTTAATAATTTCTCCAATCAATAAACATTTTCAACATAAAAATCAATATTGGATAACTATCATATGAATGTAAATACTCTCAGTAATCAACAAATATAATAATAAACCATCCATAATACTATGGATGATTGAATTAAAATAGTACATCCTAGTTAAACAGATCATAAACCATCTAAATAAATAATGAGGATAGTAAAAGTATAATATATTCTCAATATATAATTAGGTAGAATGAGGGTTGATTCCATTTATGAATAAATATACCATAAAATTCATTTAAAATAATTCTTGAGGAAATAATCTCTTTTAATATGAAAATCACATTTAATAAATGCAATTCAGGAATATTATGAAATAAAATTTTATAAAAAAGACTTCTATTCTTGTAAAGATAGATTTTATAAAATTATTGGTCATGATGGTGGGTAATTTCTTATATCTATATAATTTAAAAAAACATATTTTCACACTCTGGTAAAAGGGTGAGAGGTACATCATTATGAAAATGATAAAAATATTCCTTTCAAACCATTTTCTAAAAATTAAAATATGGGTAAATATGTATTTAATAAATCATTTAGAAAAATTTTAAAACATTCATAAAAATATTTCTCGAAAACATTTATATGAATGAAATAGTATTTTCAATGGAAGATAAACAAATTTATCTTTTCTTAATAATAATCTCTCAATCATTTTTGATATCAAAGAGAGGAAAATATTAATATAACATAAAATTTTTGTGAATAAACATATCATAACATAAATTGATTAGTTTCTATAGGGATATTTCATAATATTCCATCATCAAAAACATAATAATAGTCAATCTCTATAAACTATGAGATTGTAATTGTAAAACCCTTAACACTTTGGTAACTTTTGAATAATCACCCTAGTAAATGAAATAACATCAAATGAAAGATAAAATGGAACTTGAAATATCATGAAGATAAATTGGATAATGATATAGAATATTTATTGTGAAGTATGTACACCATAAAAAAATAATTTGTGAATATGTCATATGTCTCATGAAACTCATAGTGAGGTGGGAAACTCTTATATGCTTTGGTAATGTTTGAATCATAATCCCCATAAAATATTAACATTAAAAGTAACATTAAATATCATAGTAATAATTCAATTCATGGTATAACATGCCAGTGGATCTGTATATACATATTATAATTGAATATTTGTTCATAAAATAATACATGTCCCTAATAATACAATTTGAGACAAATATCCATTACCTCAAGTCTAATTTCCTTCATATGTTTTAGAAACTCCTATATAATAAATTTAGTCTTATTAGAAATATATTATGTACAATAATATATTTAATTCTATCTATTATTTTCTTATAACTTTTTATCCACCATTTATTTATATTTCATCAACAAAACCCATATTTTGGGAGGTAAATGATTTGTTTTTCACATTTGATTTGGTTTGTTAGTATTTATCCTTGAACTTTGATCAATCTTCCATAATATCTAAATTATTACCCATGAAATAATTATCATATATATTCATAATATAATTATTTATAATATTCTATAAAATTTATTTGTTGAAAAATTAGTTACATTGTTCTTAGAGAGAGTAGACCATAAGTACGCATGAACATTGTTTTCATTATTTTAATGGATGGAATGAAAGAGGGGTAAATAATATTTCAAATTTATAGAATAATTATTATTTCATATATATAATATAATTATTTTCAATATATCATCATTACAATCCATGTGAAAAAAAATTAACAAACCTTCCACATCTCTTAGTGGTGGCGGTAGTCCACACGTACGCACAAGCAACATTATAATTTTCCAATAGATTGGAATGTAATATGTTTGATATGATATTATAATCATATGTATAATTTTTTCATAAATATAAAATATATAAATAAAATTTGTAATTATATTAATTAATGAGATTTTGTTATTGAAAATAAATTACATCAGTTCATGAGGTAGTAGTCTACCGATTAAACAATTGACGGTTTTGTTTTTTTTTTTAGAAGCACAAATGGATATAGGTTTTAAATTTAACATAATAAAATCTAAGTATATGGGATATATGTTTTTATTATTATATCATGGTTTTGTAAATTTTAATTAAATAAATGAATAAATAAAATAAAAACCATGGTTAAGAACTATACCACTTGTCTAGACAACTACTATGGGTATATACATAAAGCCTTCCTATATTCGTTTTCTGATCAAACTGAGGACTATAGTTCATGGGTATGGGTTTAAGGAAGTTATATTTCAAATTTTATTCAAAACAAAATGCATCTTTTAAATTTTTTTGGATATGTAAGGAGGTTTTCTTTTATAAGTGGAGGAAGTGACCATCATGGAAATTAGATGGAAATTTATAAAACAAATTCAAAATGATAATGTTATTCCCAAAAATAATGATTCAAAATGACCATATATTAAAATTTGGTATAATATAAAGTTAAAATATTTCCATAAAATTTAAATTTTACAATTTTAATTGCAAAAAATACACTTATCCTTTGGTTTAACCCCCCCCCCCCCCTCGGTAACCCCGATTTAAACTTAAACATGGTAATTATTTTTTACTATTTTCATTATTCATTATGACAAAAAATTAAATTGAAATTACTAAATAATATTAATTATTATGATTCTAAATATTTAATTAATTTTTCTAAATTAAAATTATATAATGTGAAGAATTAATTTTATTATAAACTCATCAATGTGATGAGAAAATAATTTTTCATGGAAAAGTTTTCATGAGTAGAAAACGTTTTTTCATCAAAATTGGCCACATAATTGATTCAAATAACCTAAATTATATTAAGTTTTATTTTAAAATAATTTTGAACAAAATTTAACTTTTCAAATCCATTAATACAAAATGAATTTTTCAACACAAATCAGTATTGCTTCATTATTCATTGAAAAGATAATCTTTTCAGAAAATTATAAATAAGATAATTTTTACATAATATTTTCATGGTGAGTAAAAAATGAAGTCAATTTTTTAAAACTAATTTTTTAAATGTGGAAAAAAATATTGCCAAATAATTTTTCAAAATGCGACAAATCTGGTTTTTAATAAAAATACAGAATTTTAGGAAAATCATTTCTTATTCTTTAAAATGGTTGTTTTTTATTTATAAAAAATTCATACATAATAATTGTATTTATACATGTGTAACGAATATTGTTTTTATAATTTAGTTATTCTTTTTTATATATTCCAATATAATGACTATCTTCTAACTGTACGTTATTTTATGGTTCTTTTAGACATGGGGTTTCATGTAACATAACCTATTCAAGATATTGAATTTATTTAAAAGGAAATATATATCTCATAATTTCTTGTGGTGTTACAAAAAACAATCCTAAATTTTTTTGGTGATTCACATGCACTAGTATCCATCTTATGTGGATCGAGAATACCAATTGTGCTAGTAGCTGGTCGAGTTGGGTTTCAGTTCAAAGGAATCCCCAACTAGTTCATTATAAAATGGTATTGGATCTTGGGTTCTAGAAAGATGTCCCAGGTTCATGAAAACAAATCTTATTTTTTGGGGGGTTTTTCTTGGTATACTGAAGGTGGTAAATTTTTTAGGGATTTAGTGGTATATCTTGAATATGTTCTTGATCACCACATTTTGTGACAAAACCCAAGTCACCATGCACTATGGAGATTTAAGTATTTATTTTGGAGTTTTTTTTATTTTTTAGGAATTTATATATATAATGATTTTTTTTTGATATCCATTAAGTATATATGTGATATTTGGGGACTACATGAGCTTCATTGGAAAACTAGTGAATGAATTAGAGTTTCATATTTAGCCTGCATAGTTTAGTAATATGTGTGGTGCCCATATAAAATGGTTCTGAAACCGCTATAAAATTAATCATATGGTTGGTGCACAGTTCTCTAGATCATTAATAAAAATCATTTTCCATGATATTTCTTTTCTGAAATCATTATTTCACCTCCCATACTTTCTAGAATAGTATCAATTGATGTTTCCATTACCATAATGGTAATTAAGGTACTTTTTTTCAAGAATTGATGTTGGTGAATGTGGTTTTTTAATTATTTTGTGTTTTATCATTGATTTCTCATTTAATTAAAGTGTTTTATACATTCAATGATCATTTTTGGATATGGAAAAAATATTTCATAGGGTAGATTTCATTATGAAACCTTTTTTTGAGACGTTTTCAAAAGGGTTATTATTCTTATGTAATATTTTATGGTATATTGTTTTAAAATATTAGTGGGAATATATTTTTTTCATAGAAATGGTGTTTTATGGTAGCTTTTATTATTATGGTTAAATTAAATAATGTTGGGGTTTTAAGGAAATATTCTCTAAAAATAAATTACATGGTGAATTTTGTGGATAAAATTTTCAAATTAACTGATTTAGAATGGACATAGAAAAGTATTTTTAGAATGGAATATTTATGATGATTTATAATTAAATGAATTTTTTTATGTAATATATTTTTTCAATTGTTTTGTGTAATTTAATAGCAAGGAGGTATTTTTATAAAAATAGTTTGTCTGTCCTCCTAAATATTTTTTCTATGTTATTTGATGTTGGTGTTGTATAATCTGATTGAAGAAGAATTAAAGGATTGTGTTTTTTCTTTATGTTATATAAAGTATTACTCTTAGATAAAAATCCTTATGAATTTTGACTAGATCAATCAATATGCAGGTCTTTTAGATGGTCCTTCAATTAACTTGATAGTTGTTTCTTTATTGGATAAATCTACTGAAACCTGATTTCAGGTGGTAGAGTTAATGTCTTATTCATATTTTAATCATCTCCACGTTCATTATAAGGGCTCTTTAAAATATTTTTTTCACTAAAAGAGAACACTTTTGATCTTCTAGTGTGGAGATCCTCTTTGATGTTCCGAATTTTATCTTCATTATAGGTTTTGTGAATTGCTTAATTGGTAGAGAAAATTTTGTATGTGGCTTAGAATTTAGTTTTTTCATGATTGGTTATTGGTTTTTGTCGGTATTAAGTATTTATAAATTGGTTTGTTATGGTTAGTGTAAATTATGGATTGATATTTGATTTTTTAATTGTATTGTATTTTCATAGAATGTGTTATGAATTGTGTATTTTTAAGGATTGGATTTTTAGTGTTTTGATCATGGAAACCCTTGGTTTGATGGTTTGGTGGCTATGAAAAGGTTTTCTTTTGGGATGTTGATCAATTGGAAGCTATATTATTATTTTTATTCATCATGAAATATTTATTTGAGGGTTAGGTTCTACTTCACCCATTGAGTATTTTAATCTAGGATGGTTCCCCATGTTAGGGCTAGATTGTATTCTCATTTTATAGTCTTGTGGTGGTATTACATCTTTGAGATCGATGTTGGTATATATTTTTTGATATTGAGTTCCTCAACTTTTATTCCTTAGATGTTGAAAATCATAGTTGGGGTGATTTATTATGGTTAGTGAAAATTATGGAATTCTTGGAGATTTGTTCCTATATAAGGATATTTTTATAGTGGTATTTCTTCCTTATTTCACCATTTAGATAAATTCTAAATAGTGAGGAGACATATGCTAGGTCTCCCTCTTCCCCTCGTTAAACATATTCTTATTTGTTATTCTAGTTATGGTAGAGTTATTCTTGGGTACAAGTGGTGTTAATTGTGGATTTTTTTTCATTTCATATAGGGTTTGTCATTTTTCATGGTCTCTATTTTTAGGACTCACCATAGTTATTTCTCATACCTCCCTCCCCAATATAAGAGGTTTTGTAGTAGACCCTTCCTATCACTTCTACAATTACCCAAGAATATCTAGGGGTAGAAATTGGTATGTTGGGGATAATTATAATCAACATTATATTACTATGTAGTTTATTTAATGTAATTATATGTTATGTTTGTATAATTTTAATTTATCAATATTTTTGGATTTATATTTTAAACATTATAGCGGTTTTCTTATGTTGAACATTATGTGCACAATCGATGGATAATTTGTAGTGAAATTACTACTAACCCTTTTTCAGCATGTAGGATACCTTTATGAAAGTATTTATTTTTTTCATGGAATATACACATGGTTTAGTAAAAACCATATGGTTATCCTTATTAAGATGTTTTTTATTTTAAATTTATAATTTGAATGGTTAGTATTCAGAGGTAGAAAACTTATTTTCTGGTGGACCATACAATACAAGGAGAAACCTTGTAAGGTAAAATTATTTTATATATGTTTGGTTCATGGGTAACATATGTATTGTTAAACTATGAGTCCAAATTTTTTGGTGTTCTATATTGGGATAGTTTTGTTCCATACTGTTGTCACAAAGTCTAGAAAATCATGTCTCCAAACCATTCATCAAATCCAAAATAACTAAAAATTGATTTTTTGGTTTTTATCTGATGTGTTTATTTTATTTTTGATCACCTCCAACACTTATTTTCATTCAGCCTATCCTTTGTCCATTATATGAGGTTCCCTCCTTACCCCTTTATCGATTTTTGGCTCATCTCTTATCAAGATCAAGTATTGTTCAAGGAAAAGTATTCAATCATTCTTTTCCCTACTCTTATCTCTTCCTCATCCATTCTCCTTGGTTTCCTTCCCTTCCATGAACCCTAGGGGATTAAATGCATTTTTTTATGGTTTGAGTGATTTTAATCAAGGTGGTTTTGGATTATAAGGCCAATGGAGGGTGTTTCGTAACATGTTTGGAAATTCTTCATCAAAGTCGATGCATTTCAGATTGTCACAGCTTGAATCTACCATGTTTTATGTTGGTATTTTTTTTAATTTTCATTAAATGGAATTTTATTTTTTTATTGTAAAATATTATATTTTTTTTATAATATTGGGATAATATATGATAATTATATTGAGTTTCCATGGTGTTTCTAAGTGGGTGTTCACTTAGAAAAAAGATGTTTAAGGAAAAATTTAAGGGGTTTCCCTATATTAAAATTCTATTTGGATTCAAAGTGACATTAAATGTTTTAATATCTTGTTTTAAACTAAAATTGGATTATTTAATAGTATTTGAACCTATTCGGGTCACAAATTGGGTTAACTGAGCCTTTTTATGAGAAATGTAATTTAAATGATTTTGGGTATGGATTAAAAATGTTTTGGTGTAAAGGAAGATTTTAATTGAACTTCAAAAATAGGGAAATGTATTGGTATCTCAATACAAGTTTTTTATGCAATGTTTGGCATTATAATATTTTATTTTAGAGAATGTATGAGGCCCTTATAATATCTAATTTATTATTGTGTGTCTGTGATATGGATTGTATCTCAAGGTTCATGGATTATGCTAAATTAGATGTTGTTGATGTAAAATGGGGGTGTCTCATATGAGGATACTTGGGGAGATATGATATTTAGAGTTATTGTATTGTTATAATATATTTCATGATATTTTTGGAATTTTTTGTTTTCTCACATCCAATGAATTTATCATGTGACCCTAGTTAGCTAAGTAGATGGTTTGGATGCATGATATGTTTTCCCAGTGTGTGATCACCAATTAGTTCCATAGACGGGTTTTTTCTTCATATGGTGTATATATTGTTTTAATTTAACCTAAATAGGGAAACAAATAGATATTATTATGGTATCACTAGGGGGATATAGAGAGTTTAACTAAATACACTATGTCTAGTATCATTCATGTTAGAGCCCATTCTATTCTCTATGATGCTAGTTAAAGCTATATAGGTGTTGAACTACCTTTAATCACCTAGTTTGAGTGAACCATGTGGGAATTATGATTTTCTTCAATTGATTGGAATTTTATTTTATATCATCTTTGGAATGGGGTTTTATTTTTTATTTTATTATTAATTTGTATTTTTGGACATTTAAATGAATTCATTTTCAAATATTTTTGGAAATTACATTTCTAAAATGAATTAAAAAGGTTTATTTGAAATGGACTTTTTTTAAAAGGTAAAGGATTTTAATTCATGTGCTAAAATAATTTATTTCCTTGAAAAGTGGTTGATTATTTGTGAAAATCATATGGTTAGATATTTTTTTTGGAAAATTCACTTTTATAATATTATTTACTAATCATAATTCAGTCTAGTTTCACCCACATCCTACATAAATCATTTCCTATATTTGGTTTATTTAGATTCTTCATTTTCATGTTCCCTTAATACAATCTCTTACTATGATTTTTTAGGGTTAGTTCTTTAGTTTAATTGGGGTGTAGGTATTTATTGAAGTGTAGTATAAATATGGTAGATAACAGACCAATTTTCTTTTTTATTTTTAAATGCTCTTATATCATCCATAATTGCTTGGATTTTGTTGTCTAATTTCTTATAAGATATTATTTTTCTTTATTTTTTTCTATCATGTGATTCTTTATCTAATTATTCAAATTTTTTACTCTATCTAAATGTTTATTTACGTATGACACTTATTTATATGTATGTATTTCTATCATTCAAATAGTTCATTTAAAATTTTTTGGCGGTGATATGTGTTGTGGCTTTGGTTCTATGAGGAAGTGACCATTACCAGATTATTTTACATGATTCAATGAAATGTTTCTAGCCTGTGTGGATTAGAAATTACTTTCATAATATTGTTGTCCAAGGTCATGTGATAGTTTAGAGAAATTCCAGTACTACTTGTTAAATTAAAACTTATTAATATCAACTACTACTTCATTAAGGATTTCCCGAAATGTGGTGAGATAAACTATGAGTATGTTAAAATAAAAAATCGACTAAAAAATATCTTCATGAATCACATGATAAAAGATTACTTATATAACTTATGTTTTTAATTCAATGTGTATTCTATCTCAAAATTGATTTGTGTTCATTGTATTATTTCCTCTATTTAGTTCCTTTATATTTTCTGAAAAATTAATAGAATGATTTGGGCGATCTTTTAGAAAAGGATATAATTTAAAATCACTTGGTAGCTAAAAAGTAAGGATAAAATCATATATGATATTTTCTTTTTGTGGGATACAATTTTTATAATCGATAGTTTACTTATTTCTATAATATTTATTTCATTATCAAAGAATATTTTTTTATAAACATAAAGGGGTATATTGGAGATCCCTCGTAAAGTGAATTGATATTTTTGGGTCATGAATTATTCAATTTTTTCTCATTAAATATATTATTGATATTTTCACTATGTTTTTTTAATGATATTAAAAAAATTATTTTATCCAATGTTGTTGTTTTTATGTCACTCATACATTTGTAGCTTGTTAGGACTATTTTCTTGATTTGGACATTCATGAAATATATTATTTTTTCATGTTATATTTACTATCAACATTATCATGGGTTGAATAAATTCTAGTTAGAGATGGACAAAAAGTAAATGAAAAAAAGATATTCTATAGATGATGAAACTATTCTTTGGAATGTGGGAAAATATGTTGTGGTTGGTTTCAGGAAGAATGCATCATGTGAAAAATAACCATGGTTTTGGTTATAGTATTTGGTTACTTGTCTCGTCACCATAAAGAATAAAACCACATATTTTGTTAAACCATTATATAGTGGTTTAAAAAGAAAATTTTCATAAACCATTTCATTATTTCAAGAGTTAATATGTATATTTTCATTAATTCCATGTGCAAAGGAAAAGATAATATTTTTATGAACCAAGGAGTAATTGATGAAAAATTGGCATCGTATTCTGTAAAGACCCGTATATTTCAAGGAATTTTTTTTCCTTAATTTTCTTTGGAATTTTACAAGAACGCAGTTTCTGACGGCACCTGATTCCGAGGCCGGGTGTGCCCGGAATCATTTTCCGAAGTTTGGCTCGGGTACGTTCAGTGAACGGACGAGCGGGTTTTTCTAACTTTTGAACCGGTGCCCGGAATCGAATTCTAAGGGCACCGATGAAATCGCAGCGCCGGTATTCGCTTAGAAACACGTCTTCCGGAGTTGCGTTTTCTCGGGTGTGGTTTTTAATTTTCGGGCTTAAAGTTAAGAAATAAAATAATTTTGCGACAACTTTATTTTATTTCACTTAAGCCGCTTGGAAGCCACTTGAAGCCACTTAAAGGCGGCTTGAACTGAGTTGAACTGGATAGGATGCTATCCAGAAATATCCTACCCCCTTGGTAGGATATTTGTGAGGTGGGGCCCGCACGAGCCCCGCCGTTTCTTTCCGCTAAGAAACACACCCGCGAAAACCCGTCTTAATGAAAGTCAACTGACGCTTTTTCTAAATTCTTAACAGACCATTTAATTGGGCGGTTTATTTCGTGAATTAAATGGGTTGTTTCTTTCGTGAATTAAATGGCCTGTTTCTTTCGTTGAATTAATTCAACGAATTAATTCAATCGTTTCTTAACCTGTTTTCGTGTGTTGGCATATTAATAAAATAAGACCAACCCAAAATCTTTTGAGAAGATTTGAGAGGATCCTTGTTTCTTCTTCTCCCTCGCGAAGAACGCGAAGAACGCAAAGAACGCGAAGAACACCGAACCCGGAAATCGACGACGCGACGCCTTGATCCGCATCGCCGACAACGTTCTTCTGCGACGTCTCTTCCTCCGCGACGGATCTTCGATCGGCTTCTTGAGGTAAGAATCTCGGACCTTCCTTTTTATCTCCTTCGTGGTTCTTAACCAAAAACACAGATTTAATTAATTAAATTAAATCTGCTGTTTCATGGTGCGTTGAGTTCGCCGACTCAACACCGGATTCCGCGACGACACGACGCCTCCCCGCGACGACGCGACGATCCCTCTATTCCGCGACGAGCTTTTCCGCGAAGAACGACCGCGCGCGACGATCGACGAGGAAGGAATTTATTATGGGAATTACCCCCTTTTTAATTTATTCCCATCAATGTTTCTTAAAGAAATAAAAGAACTGAATTGTGAACAATTTTAATCTTCTTAAAATTGTTATTTTTCCCGTGTGGAATAAAATTCTCCCGGTTGTTTATCTCTAACGCGGAGGGTGCGGGCCAAACAAACACGGCCCGACGACCCTCCGCCGTTTTTCGTTTTGTGCGGATTTGGCGGGCGACGACGGAACGTGCCGCAGCAGATGTTTGACGATTCCGCAGTAAAGAACGGATCCTGGGAGGAGCAATGGCGCAGACGGGAAGAGAATCGGACCACCGGAGCGATCACGGTGGCCCGCGGAACTAGCTGGCGGCGCCGGCGGCCTGAGGCGGCGGCGCCCCGGCGCACCGCCGGACGAGCCCGCCGCGACTGAAGCCGCGGCGGCGGCGGCCAACGGACCCGCGGCCGCGCGGGTCCGGTTCGCCCGCGCAGGACGCGGCTCTGCCGCGTTCGCGGTTCACCAGCGCGGCCCGCGCGGGCCGCCGTTTCCTCAGGCCACGGGTCAACGCCCGCGGCGCCTGGCACTCGGCCGCCCGGCCGAGCCGAGCCAGGCCGGTCCGACCGGCCGGGCCGCGCCCCGGCCGGGCCGGACCGGGCCAACCGGGTCGGGTCGACCGGGTTCGGGCCGACCCAGGGGGGGTCGGACCGGGTCGGGCCGGGCCCGTACCCCCCCTTCTTCGGACGTTTTCGTTCAAATGGTCGTATCTTGAGCTACGGGCCTCCGAACGACGCGCCGTCAGTGGAAACGCGATCCTTGGATCGAGACGGTCGTTTCAGTATACTATACTCAAGGTGCACCTTACTTTTCGGAAGCCTACGTAGTTAAAACTCCGTAGTTAAGCGTGCTTGGCCTAGAGCAGTGATCAGGATGGGTGACCTCCTGGGAAGTTTCCCAGGGTGGGTGTGAGACGGAAAGGCCAATAAATAACAGACCGAGCGTCCGATTGACGCGCCGTCTATTTCGTTGAATTCCTCTAAGTGAGACGGATCTTTTGGCACACTCCGCTTGAGGTTTGGACGCAGGTGGAGTACGATCGGGTTGGTTTTGCCTTAAAAACCAACCGGGCCCCTGGGACGAAAAAGCCAATAACTCTCAGACCGGGCGTCCGATTGACGCGCCGTCTATTGCATTGAGTTCCTCTTGATGAGACGGAACTTTTGGCATCCTCCGCCCGAGTTTTGGATGCAGATGGATAGTGGCCGGGTTGGATCGCACTAAAATCCAACCGGGCCCCTGGAACGGAAAAGCTGATATCTTTCAGACCAGACGTCCGTTTGACAAACCGTCAGCGGCATTGGTGATCACGTTGAAAAACGGTCCCTATGAGTATACCCTGTGAGTGTTCGGGGTATAGTTGAGTTACGGCCAGATTGGTTCGCTCACGAAACCAACCGGGCCCCTGGGATGAAAAGACTAATAACTCACAGACCGGGCGTCCGATTGACGCGCTGTCTGTTGCGTTGAGACCCCTATGACGAGGTGGTCCTTCGAGATACTTCCTTGCGGGACTTTGTGATACTTGGAGTATCGACCAGTAGCTCGTGGAGCGGACCCTCCCGGAGACGAGTGGGCGGAGCACAGAGACCGTGTAGCTGACTGAGACCCAACGACTGCTGATCGAACGACTCGGTGTGCGACAGTGGTGCGCTTGGTTGTAGCGGCACATGGGAGCGCTTGGTTGTAGCGGCAGACCCACGACAGAGGTGCGCTTGGTTGTAGCGGCACATGGGAGCGCTTGGTTGTAGCGGCAGACCCACGACAGAGGTGCGCTTGGTTGTAGCGGCACATGGGAGCGCTTGGTTGTAGCGGCAGACCCACGACAGAGGTGCGCTTGGTTGTAGCGGCACATGGGAGCGCTTGGTTGTAGCAGCAGACCCACGACAGTGGTGCGCTTGGTTGTAGCGTCACATGGGAGCGCTTGGTTGTAGCGGCAGACCCACGACAGAGGTGCGCTTGGTTGTAGCGGCACATGGGAGCGCTTGGTTGTAGCGGCAGACCCACGATAGAGGTGCGCTTGGTTGTAGCGGCACATGGGAGCGCTTGGTTGTAGCGGCAGACCCATTACAGAGGTGCGCTTGGTTGTAGCGGCACATGGGAGCGCTTGGTTGTAGCGGCTGGCCCGCATTACTGGATAGGTGGAGTACTACAGCAGTCTTAAGTTAGTGGGCAGTACCTCGGAGTTGTGACAGGACCACTGTACACTCCATAGACGGAGCTCTTCAGCAGTTATGGTTTCGATGATGAAAATCCTGGTTTGAGCTGAGACTTTTGACCTTGTGTTTGCCTCATGATTGAGATGGGTTACTTGATAACTTAGGTATATGTATGGGCATATATCTAAGTAGAGGTTATCTGTTGAGATCTTCTTTGTGGTTATCCTTGTTGGTTTTAGAGAGACCTTGAGGGTCTCGGAGTCCCTACTGAGTATCGTTATACTCACCCCTGCACGGGCTATGCCCGCACCTCGTTGTGTTGGTTGCAGACGACAGGCAGTGATGATGGAGGCCGAGTGTTCGAGGACTGGACGGTACCCGGAGGTGGACTACACGACGAGTCAGTACCCGGAGGTGGACTACACGACGAGTCAGTACCTGGAGGTGGACCACTGAGCGAGACGTGCTCGAAGCGGACGGCGGGACCCGAGGAGCATTGGAGCTATCTGTACCCACCCTTCAGGTGGGACTTCCAGAGGACGGCTCGACGCTGCAGTTTTTCCTTTCAGTTGCTATTTTTCCTTTCAGTTGTACTTTACAGTTGGGCTTGTATTTCCGGCCCCTTTTACTTTCAGCACAGCTTGTACAGTTTTTACTTAGTGTTTACTTTTCCGCTTGCTTACTCTGTGGTGCTTGTTTGCTTTTCAAAGGCAATGCCTTCCCTTTTTGCTAGGATTTACACCTTGGTGCTAGTCGCCAGCCCCTGGCCTATGGAAGGCGGGCTTGGGGTAGTCACGGCACGGGCCCCGAGGACAGGTCGTGACAAATTTGTATCAGAGGTGGTCGGTTCTACCGGGGACTCTGATCTTTCTTCTATGTGAAGCAATAGTGTTTAGCGTATTGGGTGTGGTTATCAGTCCAGGGAGTCCAGTGTTGGTGCGGCGGCCGACGTATCCGTACACCAGGACCCTGACTTCTGATTTCCGACTTAATGCACGAAAACATTGATTGCATGTGTGTTTCAAGTTTTCCTTGTGATTACTTTTGCCAGCTCACCAGGTATATTGTCCTGACCGTGGCGCACTTGTTCCCTTTTTCAGGATGGCCCCACGACGACAGCCAGCTAGGATTCCGAGGGTGGAGCGTGATGACAGCCCACCGAGCGTCGAGGACTCGGTACAGGGCCCTTTGACAGCTGAGGCACCGGCGGTACCTATACCCGCCGAGACACCGATGCTACCAACCCCAGCCGCTGTCGATGCACGTCGCCTTAGTGCACTGCATGAGTTCCAGCGCCAGCGACTGCCTAGGTTCCGCGGGGAGACGGACCCTCAGGCCGCCAAGGACTAGCTGGAGGCAGTTTTTCGGGTTTTCAGATTAGTGAGGACACCAGCAGACCTCATGGTGATCCTCGCAGCGAGTCTCCTGCACGCGGCAGCAGGCAGATGGTGGAGCTTGATGCTCCAGGTGCACGACGAGGCGTCTCTCCTCTGGACGGACTTTGAGAGCATCTTCCGCTATGAGTTCGTCCCAGCCACCCTCCGAGCGGTGCGCATCCAGGAGCTACTACAGCTGTGGCAGGGCAGCATGTCAGTGGCCTAGTACTCGGCGAGATTTACTGATCTCTCGCGCTACTCCACAGATATTGTACGGGACCCGTTCTTCCAGGCCTGGACCTTCGAGCAGGGACTAAGGCATGAGATCAGGGCTTCGATGATCTCCCTCAACATTCCGACTTAGGCAGGGGTGTTAGAGCGAGCCCTCTTAGTGGAGAGTTTCCTTGCTGAGCAGTCTCCAGCAGCAGGACCCACCACTTACCGGCATGCGGCAGAGTCTTCTGCAACGGGCAGTAGACGGATGACACAGGGGTCCAAGAGGACTGGACCTACATGTGGTCGCCAGCATGACTCTGGATCGTTTTCGCGAGGCACTCGGGGTGGGCAACGACTTGCCATGAGAGGGCAGTGTTACTCCTGCGGCGGGGTTGGTCACATGGCTCGTGACTGTCCGACCCGCCATTCGGATGACCAGCAGACGAACGAAGGACCCCCCAGGCAGAGGCAGAGGTTCAATCAGGGCGGGCCTCAAGGAGCAGGCGGCCATGACAGGGGAGTTGGTCGTGCAGTAAGAGGTGGAAGGCGCTTCTGGGTGTTTCCACCACCACCACCAGGCAGTCCACCCCGACCGCAGGGGACAGGAGGACATGGGAGAGCTCAGCTTCAGGCAGCTGAGGCCTACGATCATGGAGCTCCGGGAGCAGATGGACAGGAGCGGGACTAGCTCCAGACTTGGAGACTTTTGTTCACGTTGCTTCTAGTTTTGTTGATGTGTGTTTATAGATGCTTTGTGTCTTTGTACTTGAGCTGCAGTAATAAAAGACACATTTTCTTGTGGCATTTTACTTTCCTGTCCTCTCTTGTGTTGTTACTAAGAGGTTCCGGTTTAGACTGTTGACTTGACCCTCACCCGTGAGACATCTACTGGAGGAGACCCAGTTATCGCACACTGAATCTGACAGTGTGACTCAACCCTTGGAGGCGAGAGTAACGGTTGGATCTCTTGGTAGTAGCTTCGAGGCCTTACGACGTCATCCTTGGTATGGATTAGTATCATCCATGTCGGGATTGACCGTATTAGGCGAAGAATGTGGTTCATCCAGGGGATGAGACCAGATTTCTCTTATCGGCAAGGAAGAAATCGTGGCAGCTCTAGTGGGACCAGAGGTGGTCCGGGCCACGACAGAGAAGGTCCAGGTGAGCACATGGGAACGGAAGGCTCAGATGCGTGCTCAGTACCGCCTTTGTATCCCTAGTTTGTGTTGAAGCTTTACGGGGACGTAAAGCCCTGTGGTGGGATTAATGTAAAGACCCGTAAATTTCAAGGAAATTTTTTTTTTCTTAATTTTCTTTGGAATTTTACAAGAATGCAGTTTCTGACGGTGCCTGATTCCGAGGCCCGGTGTGCCCAGATTCATTTTCTGAAGTTTGGCTCGGGTACGTTCAGTGAACGGACGAGCGGGTTTTTCTGACTTTTGAACCGGTGCCCGGAATCGAATTGTAAGGGCATCGATGAAATCGCAGCGCCAGTATTCGCTTAGAAACACCTCTTCCGGAGTTGCGTTTGCTCGGGTGTGGTTTTTAATTTTCGGGCTTAAAGTTAAGAAATAAAATAATTTTGCGACAACTTTATTTTATTTCACTTAAGCCGCTTGGAAGCCACTTGAAGCCACTTAAAGGCGGCTTGAACTGAGTTGAACTGGATAGGATGCTATCCAGAAATATCCTACCCCCTTGGTAGGATATTTGTGAGGTGGGTCCCACACGAGCCCCGCCGTTTCTTTCTGCTAAGAAACACACCCGCGAAAACCCGTCTTAATGAAAGTCAACTGACGCGTTTTCTAAATTCTTAACAGACCATTTAATTGGGCGGTTTATTTCATGAATTAAATGGGCTGTTTCTTTCGTGAATTAAATGGCCTGTTTCTTTCGTTGAATTAATTCAACGAATTAATTCAATCGTTTCTTAACCTGTTTTCGTGTGTTGGCATATTAATAAAATAAGACCAACCCAAAATCTTTTGAGAAGATTTGAGAGGATCCTTGTTTCTTCTTCTCCCTCGCGAAGAACGCCGAACCCGGAAATCGACGACGCGACGCCTTGATCCGCATCGCCGACAACGTTCTTCTGCGACGTCTCTTCCTCCGCGACGGATCTTCGATCGGCTTCTTGAGGTAAGAATCTCGGACCTTCCTTTTTATCTCCTTCGTGGTTCTTAACCAAAAACACGGATTTAATTAATTAAATTAAATCTGCTGTTTCATTGTGCGTTGAGTTCGCCCACTCAACACCGGATTCTGCGACGACGCGACGCCTCCCCGCGACGACGCGACGATCCCTCTCTTCCGCGACGAGCTTTTCCGCGAAGAACGCCCGCGCGCGACGATCGACGAGGTAGGGATTTATTATGGGAATTACCCCCTTTTTAATTTATTCCCGTCAATGTTTCTTAATGAAATTAAAGAACTGAATTGTGAACAATTTTAATATTCTTAAAATTGTTATTTTTCCCGTGTGGAATAAAATTCTCCCGTTGTTTATCTCTAACGCGGAGGGTGCGGGCCAAACAAACACGGCCCGACGACCCTCCGCCGTTTTTCGTTTTGTGCGGATTTGGCGGGCGACGACGGAACATGCCGCAGCGGATGTTTGAAGATTCCGCAGTAAAGAACGGATCCCGAAAGGAGCAATGGCGCGGACGGGAAGAGAATCCGACCACCGGAGCGATCCAGGTGGCCCGCGGAACTAGCTGGCGGCGCCGGCGGCCGGAGGCGGCGGCGCCCCGGCGCACCGCCGGACGAGCCCGCCGCGACTGAAGCCGCGGCGGCGGCGGCCAACGGACCCGCGGCTGCGCGGGTCCGGTTCGCCCGCGCGGGACGCGGCTCTGCCGCGTCCGCGGTTCACCAGCGCGGCCCACGCGGGCCGCAGTTTCCTTAGGTCGCGGGTCAAGGCCCGCGGCGCCTGGCACTCGGCCGCCCGGCCGAGCCGAGCCAGGCCGGTCCGACCGGCCGGGCCGCACCCCGGCCGGGCCGGACCGGGCCAACCGGGTCGGGTCGGACCCGGGTCGGGTCGACCGGGTTCGGGCCGACCCAGGGGGGGTCGGCCCGGGTCGGGCCCCTTCTTCGGACGTTTTCGTTCAAATGGTCGTATCTTGAGATACGGGCCTCCGAACGACGCGCCGTCAGTGGCAACGCGATCCTTGAATCGAGACGGTCGTTTCGGTATACTATACTCAAGGTGTACCTTCCTTTTCGGGAGCCTACGTAGTTAAAACTCCGTAGTTAAGCGTGCTTGGCCTAGAACAGTGATCAGGATCGGTGACCTCCTGGGAAGTTTCCCAGGGTGGGTGTGAGACGGAAAGGCCAATAACTAACAGACCGGGCGTCCGATTGACGCGCCGTCTGTTTCGTTGAATTTCTCTAAGTGAGACGGATCTTTTGGCATACTCCGCCTGAGGTTTGGACGCAGGTGGAGTACGGTCGGGTTGGTTTTGCCTTAAAAACCAACCGGGCCCCTGGGACGAAAAAGCCAATAACTCTCAGACCGGGCGTCCGATTGACGCGCCGTCTATTGCGTTGAGTTCCTCTTGATGAGACGGAACTTTTGGCATCCTCCGCCCGAGTTTTGGATGTAGATGGATAGTGGCCGGGTTGGATCGCACTGAAATCCAACCGGGCCCCTGGAACGGAAAAGCTGATATCTTTCAGACCAGACGTCCGTTTGACGAACCGTCAGCGGCATTGGTGATCACATTGAAAAACGGTCCCTATGAGTATACCCTATGAGTGTTCGGGGTATAGTTGAGTTACGGCCGGATTGGTTCGATCACGAAACCAACCGGGCCCCTAGGACGAAAAGGCTAATAACTCACAGACCGAACGTCCGATTGACGCGTCGTCTGTTGCGTTGAGACCCCTATGACGAGGTGGTTCTTCGAGATACTTCCTTGCGGGACTTTGTGATACTTGGAGTATCGACCAGTAGCTCGTGGAGCGGACCCTCCCGGAGACGAGCGGGCGGAGCACGGAGACCGTGTAGCTGACTGAGACCCAATGACTGCTGATCGAACGACTCAGTGTGCGACAGTGGTGCGCTTGGTTGTAGCGGCACATGGGAGCGCTTGGTTGTGGCTGCAGACCCACGACAGAGGTGCGCTTGGTTTTAGCGGCATATGGGAGCGCTTGGTTGTAGCGGCAGACCCACGACAGAGGTGCGCTTGGTTGTAGAGGCATATGGGAGCGCTTGGTTGTAGCGGCAGACCCACGACAGAGGTGCGCTTGGTTGTAGCGGCACATGGGAGCGCTTGGTTGTAGCGGCAGACCCACGACAGTGGTGCGCTTGGTTGTAGCGGCACATGAGAGCGCTTGGTTGTAGCGGCAGACCCACGACAGAGGTGCGCTTGGTTGTAGCGGCACATGGGAGCGCTTGGTTGTAGCGGCAGACCCACGACAGAGGTGCGCTTGGTTGTAGCGGCACATGGGAGCGCTTGGTTGTTGCGGCAGACCCATGACAGAGGTGCGCTTGGTTGTAGCGGCACATGGGAGCGCTTGGTTGTAGCGGCTGGCCCACATTAGTCGATAGGTGGAGTACTACAGCAGTCTTAAGTTAGTGGGCAGTACCTCGGAGTTGTGACAGGACAATTGTACACTCCAGAGACGGAGCTCTTCAACAGTTATGGTTTCGATGATGAAAATCCTGGTTTGAGCTGAGACTTTTGACCTTGTGTTTGCCTCATGATTGAGATGGGTTACTTGATAACTTAGGTATATGTATGGGCATATATCTAAGTAGAGGTTATCTGTTGAGATCTTCTTTGTGGTTATCCTTGTTGGTTTTAGAGAGACCTTGAGGGTCTCGGGGTCCCTACTGAGTATCGTTATACTCACCCCTGCACGGGCTATGCCCGCACCTCGTTGTGTTGGTTGCATACGACAGGCAGTGCTGATGGAGGCCGAGTGTTCGAGGACTGGACGGTACCCGGAGGTGGACTACACGACGAGTCAGTACCCGGAGGTGGACTACACGACGAGTCAGTACCTGGAGGTGGACCACTGAGCGAGACGTGCTCGAAGCGGACGGCGGGCCCCGAGGAGCATTGGAGCTATCTGTACCCACACTTCAGGTGGGACTTCCAGAGGACGGCTCGACGCTGCAGTTTTTCCTTTCAGTTGCTGTTTTTCCTTTCAGTTGTACTTTACAGTTGGGCTTGTATTTTTGGCCCCTTTTACTTTCAGCACAGCTTGTACAGTTTTTACTTAGTGTTTACTTTTCTGCTTGCTTACTCTGTGGTGCTTGTTTGCTTTTCAAAGGCAATGCCTTCCCTTTTTGCTGGGATTTACGCCTTGGTGCTAGTCGCCAGCCCCTAGCCTATGGAAGGCGGGCTTGGGGTAGTCACGGCACGGGCCCCGAGGACAGGTCGTGACATATTCATTGTATTCGGAGAAGATTTTTACTCTATTTTATTATCTCCAGGCATTAATATCACATTGTTTTTTGTAAATACAAAAATATATGAAAGGTAATATACTCATATTATGTTGATTATAGAGATAAAACTAAATAACTATATTATAGTCCATAGGAAACCATGTGATGGATTTTGTCAATGATATTTATAAGCAAGATTGATATTTTTGGAAATATTTTTTAGACTATACATTGAATAGAAGAATCAGATCCTGGAATACATAACCATATCATGTTCTGGGTAACTATATATAAAGTGGTATTATTCTTATAGTAATTTAGAGATAGTATTAAAAACAAACTAATGCATTCTATGGATAATTACAAAAAAAATGAGTTCTATGTTTTTGGAGAAGAAAAAGGTACATATGTGATCCACAGTTGGAGACGCTTGAGGTGGATTCAAAAAGATTGATCATTGTTTATAAAATTCTTAAATGATCATTACATATTATATTTATCATTTTATACTTGTATATGTTATGTACCATATTATTTCTCTAAATCCTATACACATTATTTATATTAGAAATAATATGTATAGATTTTAAGTTAAAAACTAAGCACTAGGAATGGGGCCACTTGATAAAAAGAATGTGTGGACAGAATATATTTTTTTTTAAAGAAGCCACAATTTATTAGATATAAAAAAGAACTACCAAAATCAAAAAGAGGGGATCTTATTAAAATCATTTTCATAGTGAGAGAGAAGCTCAACATGCAGACCCTCGAGCCAAGTGAGGCTCTGGTTGATTCCCCTACCAGCCAGGCCATCCACAACCATGTTCACCTCATGAAAGGCGTGTGTTACAATGTATTGGATCTCCCAATGTGAATCTATGCAGCTCATCCAATGGGTGGTAAGAAGCCATGCAATATGCACCACACCATTATAAATATCTTGGACAATGGTGGTAGAATCACTTTAAAACCATTTGTTGTTCTATCCCTATTTTCTTGACAAAATCAATTGCATGAATCACTTCCGACATTTACAATTCCAATGAGAAGGCCAATCCACTGATGCCAAAGAAACATCCAAGACAACACCCAAGAACATATCTGAAGAGAGCACCACATCCTGTAGGACCCAGATTGCCTTTAAAAGCTCCATCGACATTGATTTTGATCCAACCTAGGATTGGAGGCTTCCAGAAGACATAAAGGGTGCGTCTCAGCTTCTTGTAGATACCTACAATTCGGATGTGATGGAGGATCACAGGGTCTCTAATAATGTTTTCACATTTATCTTTTTGAATCGAGGGCTCTTCCCTTATGGAGATGAAAATCCATATCTGACCTACATTAAGATTAAATGGGCAGTTTTGGTGGATAATAGAATTTCTATCATACCAGATAATGTGGAAGAGCTCCAAAATAGATGTTAGGAGAAGATTATTGATTTGTTGTGAGAAGTAATTCTCCACACAATTCTTTATTTGGGAAATAATGGAGTCGAGGTGCAACCTTCTACAATCAAACATGTCAATAATATATCTCTGAAGGGTCTAAGCTGTAGCACAAGATAAAAAGAAGTGGTTGTTATCTTCTCTGTGTTGATGACAGAAAGGGAATTTAGAACAAAGCTGAATGCCAAAACTTTGAAGACCAACCTTAGTGGGGATGCGGTTGTGGGAAATACACCAAATAAGGTTAAGCCTCGGGGGTTTAATCTAAGGATTGTAAAAGGATTTCAACCAAATGAATCAATAATCTTCATTCGTGAAGTTGTGTCTCTAAAAACTTTTTGAGTCAAGCACCCCATTATGAGCAGGCTCCCAGATAACAAAGTCGTCAGTGGGAGAGAAAGAATAATTTTCAAATATGTGCATGATGTTGTCAGGCATATTAGAAGGACTTGAATTCATCACATCCTTAATAGTTCAAGTGGTGTTATGAGGAGGGGAGTGATGGGGTAGCATGGATAAAAGGGGGGAGCCAATCCAGTTTTCCAGATAGAAATTCATGTAATAATCAATGATTAACATCCATCTAGAGTTGTTCATGATATTTGAGAAAGAAAATATGATGGATGGTCAGATCGAGGAGTTCATATAATTTTAATTCCTTTTTAGCTTCCTATGGAACCTATTTTTAATGAAGGAGATAGGGTTAGAGTTACCATTGATCATTATCCATGTCAATTGGGCATATAGATCTTCATTGTAAAGATTATGGTTTTAAATGCCCATTCCACCTTTCTCAAGTGGTTTACAACAATCGGACCAGGGAATAGTAACTAACCTTTTTTAGAGGATGATGTCAGACCAAAAAAAATTTTAATGTAGACATTAATTTTTTTAAGGAGACCAGCAGGCCATTTATAGACCATCAGGGACTAAACCATTTTAGAGAAAATGGTTGATTTAATAGGACAGACCCTACCATTAATGGATAGGGATTTTCCTTTCCAAGATGAAAGTTTATTGATGAATTGATCAACAATTGTGTTAAAATACACTGATTTAGGCCTTCCCCAAAAAATTGAAACCCCTAGGTAGGTGAAAGGGAAAGACCCTTATTTTAATCCAAAGATATTGATGATGTTATTTTTCCTAGTAGGAGAAAAAAAATTCCAATAAAAAAAGGATTTGTTCTGAATAATAGATTTCCCAAAGATCTCTTCATAATGCGCTAAGGTGTTTTTTAGATTTTTGATGTTTCTTTTGTCTCTTTGTATTAAAATAATGATATCATCGGTGTATAAGATATGTGTAGGCACATGAAGATTTTTGGATAACTGAATGGGTTTATGTTAGCTTTGTCCCACAAGGCAGGAGAGAAATATACTTAGATAGTCTTCTGCATTAACAAAAAGAATGGCAGATAATGGATCACCTTTTCTTACACAACTTTTTCATTCAATGTATCCTTTAGGAGAGCCATTAATAATGATGAAGATATTGGCTGAGAAAAATAAGATTCTTATTCTACTTATAAATTTATCATTAAAACGAAACACTTAAATAACATTAAAGAAGAATCTCCAATCGATAGTATCAAAATATTTTTTAATATCCAGTTTGATCACAGTATTTCTTCCTCTGATACATTTATTTAAAGAGTTGGAGCATTCGGAGGAAAGGAAAATGCAGTCTTGGATAGACCTCTCCTTGATAAAAACGAACTGATTCCAAGAGATAATTTTACTACATATATAAGAGAGATATCTTGAGAGAATCTTGGAAATAATATTTTAGAGAGATTTAATGAGATCAATAGGTTGAAAGAGCTGAATTTCAGAGGTGTTGATCACTTTTATGAATTAAGGCCATGAATTGAGCATTAAGTCCATGAGAGAGGACCCCATTAATGAAGAAGGATCTAACAATTTGACAAACATATTTATGGATGACGTCTAAAAATTGTGGGAAGAAACCATTATTGGAACCATCAGGACCCGAGGCACTGCCAGAATTGAGACTAAAGATAGTGTCTTTCATCTCATGATCTAGGGGGATGCTCAAAAGAAATCTATTTTCCTCTTCACTGACCAAAACTGGGATGACCTCAAGAAAGAGGTCCTTGTTAGTATGAGGGACATTGAAAAGATTCTCAATGTGGGAGACGACATGATTTTCAATGTCCTCCATATTTCCCAAGATGTTCTCATTGTCCTTGAGTAAGAAGAGCGATCTAGAGACTTTTCTTATTATTTTAAGGGAGTTATATAACTTAGTGTTTCTATCTCCATCTGAAAACCATTTATTTTTAATGATTTTCTTGCATAAATTATCTTTAAGCATCAAAAGGGAGGAAATCTTCCAAGAGATATTGATTTCATGTTGGGGGTCGGGAGAGAAATCAAAGATAGTTGAGATATTTTGAATTTGGATGAGCTCGTTCTCAATAGAGAAAATATCCTTGTCCATTTGTTTATATTTATTTGTGCACCATCCTTTAAGACACTATTTGAGGTGCTTAAGCTTAGTTATACAGGAAAAGGCATCATTGTGATGCTTCATCGAGTCCCAATAGTCCCTTATAATATTGGAGTATTCCATGTCCACAAACCAAGAATTATTAAATTTGAATGGAATGAAAGATTTTGATCATTTCGGGGTGATGCTTATGAGGATGGGATGATGATGTGAGTTTAGTTATGGAAAGATAATGCTGGATATGGTATCCCAATTTTCCAGAGCCAGGAGGTTTCTAAAATCCCTATCCAGTTTTCTTGAAATGATACTACTATAATTCCTTCAATACCAAGTGTATTTGGAACCCATAAGATTTATTTTAATGAGATTATAGGCTTCTATCGATGCCCTAAATTATTTTTAGGTGATAGAGGAGTGTGAAGGACCAATTCTCTCACTATAATAAATAATGGCATTTAAATACCCAATCACAAACCAAGGGTCAGGCATGTTGTTAGCAATGTCTAAAAGATCAAGCCAAAAGGCCTTGGATCTTGAAATCTATTTCTACCATAAATCACAGTACAAAAAATATGTAAGCCATCTAGGAAAAAATACAGAGTGAAAATTTTATTAGAGAATTTGTAAGTGTTAACAATTTGTAAGGAGTCATGGTAAAATATCCAAAGAGAGTCAACATCGGACATATTTTTACAAGCACATAGAAAGTGATATCCATAAGCACATTAATGATGAAACATCAAGGAGAAACTAATTTTAGGTTCAGTGATAGCAAAAATTTTGGTTTTATGAGTTAAAATAAATATTTTAAGAACAGAAATGGTGTCAGGATTTGCAATGCCCTGACAATTCCAAAAAATAATATCCATTAATACATGGAAGTGGAGGAAGAGCCCCTCTTTTTATTCTTGGAACCTCCAGAAAATATCTTACACTTTGATCTTCTAAGAGTTTGAGAGGATTTTGGATTTCTCTTTTTACCCTATTTACTAATATTAGAAACAGAAGAGATGTTAGTGAAACCTGTATATTTAAAATATTTATTTGTATCAGCTGGGAGATCATTTTTTGGGATACACATGTGTTCCACTTTTGAATCCTTGGTTTCATTCAAGTATTGAGAAACAGTATCCATCACCTGTACAGTCTCTATTTCAATTAAAATTTCAAAAACTATGGAAAAATTATTTAATTTTTAGTAGGAGGATTACTCAATGGGGTATTATCCATGTCATTAAATAAAGGATATTCCAGATTAGAGATTATTTTCATCGAATTATCATTAGTTAAATTGAAATCGATGCTAGATGTCATACTTGTTTCCCCATTCATAATAACTTGAGTTGTAGAATTCGTAATAGGCTATTCTTCCTCCAGAGTAATATCAATCTTTGGAGGTAGAGTTTCCATAGTAGTTCGGCCAACCAAGGTACGGTTACTATCATTTTTCCCAGCATTCGTAGGTGATGCAGTACACTTCAACTACACCAAGAGGGTGGAGCCTTGAGTGTAAACCATAGAGTTAGGAAACTCCTTTCATGATTTCCTAGTTCCCATAGTGATAACACATGGTAATGAGTTGTCAATTTCGAAATTTTTAAACACATCCAAGACCTTCAATTTAATATCTTCTAGGATACAGAGGTCATTATTGATATTTTATTCTTCCTCTACCTAATCAGCCCATGTAGTACCCGAAGAATCTCCTAGAAATGTTTATTTCTTAACCCATTCCTCATCTTTTTCCTAGGAGGCTCGGGATTATTAAGTGAAGGACCATTTTCTTTGTGCCTTCAAACCTCATTCCATCCATCATCAGGAGGTTGGGCACCCTGTATTTTCATTACTCTGCATTTTAACAGTGAATACCCAACAATTTTGCAGAGCTCACTGTATGGATGCATATGCTCAAATTCGACCTTTACTTATATTTTGTAATCTTTAGAATTGAAAATAATCATCTTTGTGAGTTTAACAACCATATCCACTTCAACCATCACCCTATAATAGAGACAAATTTCAGAATTGAGAGTAATTTGATCAATTTTGAGAGGCACTCCAATGCAGGAGGTGATGCCATTCAATATCTTTTGATGCCATAAGTACTAGCTTAGCTCATGGAGTCAAATCTAGATATACGCCATGCTGTTCTTAAAAATGTGCATATTGAAAGTAAAATCCCAATCTGAGATTCGTAGAACACCAGGCTTTAATTGCAAGTTACCTGATATCTAGATTTTTTCATGCTCTTCCTGAGAGTGCAGTAACATGTGAAAGTATCCCTTATTCAATGGGACCAACTTTCATTCAGTGAAACCCCAAACATGTGACATCCATGCTTTCAAATCTGAGTTTGACCAAGGCTTAATGCCTTTGATATAAGAAATATGACCCATGATAGAATACATACATAATTGTAAGCATATTAGGAGAGATTTGTGGTCAGATTCTACTACAAATCGACCATAGTCTAGTTTTTTGAAGAGAGACACTTGTGTCGTAGTATTTTTTCATACGTAAAATCCAAAAAGTTCTTCAAGAAATACTATCCCTTTCAGCCTTGCTATTGTAAGGGTTTCATCATGATGAACATTGAAATCATGTTCCGCACATGAGGATTCCCATTATAGATCATATCTCACCATGAGTAGGGAGAGTTAGAGAAGATCAACATAAACGTGGTAGACAAAGGGAAGTAAACCCCAGTTTTCATTACCAGGAGCTCCCTAGATTTCCCATCCTCCACCGGCAAATAATAAGTCCATGAACAAAATTCAATTATATATATATTTATCTATCATACAAATCATTTTATTGGTTAATTGGAGATCCATGAGAACTAATTGACATGGAAATATTTTATAGGAATGTTTTAAATCACATTAATTAACCACTTTCCTCATACAACATATCACTTTTAATTTCTGGGAACATCATGAAGTGGATAGAGATTTTAAAGAAGGTTGAGATGTCATATTCACTTTTCTCAAAGAAACATGTTTTACCAATCATGATTTTATTTTGAGTAAATAATTCCATATTATTTAGAGGTATGACATTCTATTGTTTTTATTAAATTAGATAAAAAAATTTATTTCCAATTTCTCATTCTATATAAATTATTGCATTTTATGGAAGTAAAATCCATAATATTATAAATATACTTTTAACGAATATGTGTCTACATTTTAATTATAATATATGAATTTGAAATCTTTCATATTCAATTAGAATTTATCACTATAGATAATTTCACTTATCCCAATGGTTTGAAACTGTTGGGATAGCCCCTGAAACTATTGGGATAGGCTATCCCAACGGTTTGAGAAACTGTTGGTATGTTAGTCGTTGAAAAATCCTTATACCAATGGTTTCTATAGAACCTTTGGTATATGATGTCTCAGGTTAATCTAACCCAATGGTTTCAATGAAACCATTAGCATATATTTATAAAATGGTTGAAAAAATGTTGGTATATATACAATCCAGAATATAATCTATTCAAACGGTTTCATAGAACCCGTTTGGATATCTGTAGACAAACAGTTCAAGAACCATCGATATACATGCTCCTTGGCATATCGTGTCACTTAATAGTATTCCAACGGTTCTGCAAACTATTAGTATAACCTCTTCACCCTAGTAAACAACATATGTCCAACATGTACCTCTTCCAATCTTCTAGAACCTCTAAACATGACAATACACATTTAGTATTCAGGAACCGATAAACATGAAAGCACCTATAATTGAGATATCTTTAAATCTGTGTGCCTATCATAATTCTATTTAGTTAGTTGAAAACCACATTTGGCATGAAATTTAAAGGATAAATGATGTTTTTTTTTGAGTAAAACAAAACCTTTAAATGAAAAGATTATACATTATAGAGATGTTCATGAATGATGGTTATTTTTCCATCCTTTTCTAGAATTCAGTAACAATGATGGGTTATTGAATTTTTAATTATAGTAGGGATAGTATTTTCAATAGATGATTGAGTTATATATATTAGGGTGGGAACGAATCCAGAAGGCATTTTGGAAAACAAACTGGTTCTTGAGATGTTGCTCATGAGATTGTAGAAGCATCAAAGAGGGGTGGAGGTGGATGTTGAAAAACTACAATAGACCACTGGATAACTGGTGGTCTTTTTTAGTAGAAAAGTTAAAAATTTCCCCCTTGGGTTTTTGAAGTGGGAGGTCCCCTTTTTCTTATCCATTTGTGGAAAATATGAGAATTAATCCCTCTATCCTCCCCCTTTTGGGATCTTTGTTCTATGAGTTCTTTTGTAACATTTTTTTAGTAATTAGAGGTTAGTTACTCCCTCTTACATCCTTTTTCAATATAAAGACCACACTTTGGTGACCAATATTCATGATTATAAGTATTTTTGACATTCTATTTATATCTGGTAATCGAGTTTTTATTATATTATATTATGGAACTCTTGTAATAACTATACCCACTAGAAAAAAGTAATCAGACATCCTATTCTCGCACCCTCTAGGCCTCTGATATGACCACTGGTTCAGGCCCCAAAACCATTTTATTCCTTTCAGGAAAATATATTTTTTACCACTAGTCCCCATATAATTAGTGTACCACTTTCTATTTAATGTTTTCCAGGGTCCTCCGGATAATTTTTACCAGTTTTGAGTTATCAGATTCATCATTCCTCCATCTCATCTCTATATTAGATTGGTTTGGACATTTTCACCTCTCGATCAATACTTGTAACAAGACTGTAAATGGATTCATAGGGAGTATAATTTCACACAATGGTGAAACTAATTATCTCTTGGAAAATTATTATAAATTTCCTCAAAGAGGAAAACATGATTACTTCTACATCTTCCACCCGTCGATTTTCCAATTCTATGCATTTCTGCTATCCCGTATGGTCTTTTAAATATCTTTTGATGCATAATTATCACTTTTAATGGTTTTTGTTAGTATTCCTATACCAAAAATCACTTTTAAAGATGTTTCCATCTCTAGGGTGATTGGAAACATGAGTGTGCGTTATCTGGGTTTTAGACTGTAGAACTCAATAATTTTATCATCATATCACTCTGTTTATTTTCATGGAGGTTGACATATTGAAACCCTTGTGGAATTATACCTATGATGAAATTTATGGCTAGTAGAGGTATAAATAATAGGTTCACATCTTATCTTCGCCATGATTTTCCCAACTCTACAACTGGCAAGGGAATTTGGCTAAAAAGGGCCACTAGAACTAGAAAATCCTTCTAGCTGGAATCGATAAGCACAAATGGAATAATCTTATGGAATTCTAGATTCAGGTCTCTAACATGAATGTGGCATAAAATAGTCAATCCTATTATGGGATTGATTGATTACCGTAAAATTCATTCCATTTTTTAAAGTGATGTACATGCCATAATAAATTGGATTGATTTTTTCTTGTGATGGAATTAATTTTTTATCTATTTAACAATTTATTCTTTAAAGTATCACCACCAAATATTTGAGATTATTTATACCAGTTTGGGTATTTTGAGAATGTTGATCAATTATTTTATCCATCCTTGTGAAATTTCATTGAGTTTCCTTGATTTGGTTATTGTTTTTTCATGAATCTCTCTAATATATCCTCACTTCCTGAGACTTTATCTTGTATACCTAAAAGATTTTCTAAAATCATCATTATTTTATGGTCAATCTCAACAGAATTATGAAGATGGTCCCAATCTCTCCCCAGTTATTCCATGATTCCTTGGACTTCCCATAATTTAACCATAGTAATGACCTAGTCAAATTATAATATAGGAATGACTAGGATGGATTATGTTAAATTGGATACACCCATAGGCAAGAAGAAGTGTTTGAGTATCAAGGAATCACCACTTTGGAACAATTTCTCCCACAAACAATTTATTAAAATAGTAGTGGAAAAAAATAAAATTTAGGCATGACCCATCTGTATGTCAGACGTCCATGCCGAAAGAAAATAAAATAAACAAAAGCTACACGTTATAAAGGATAATAAAAATGAAACACACTAATTAATATCTCTACTACCCCAATCTCCCACCCCTACAAAGAAGACCATGTAACAACCTCCAATGCCCTTTTGGACCCCCTTCGACAAATATTACTACCCTCTATATGAAGAAAGTGGTGAAATGCATAATTGGTCAATACGATGAAGAAAATAAAATAAAAAATAAACTAAAACATACCTTATTTTTCTGACTATACAAGTCTCATCCCAACATATAAGAACCATAAACCCCCATGGGTCAAATCACATTCCTGCACGTAAGTGGGAAACAGATCCATGTTTTAAGATGATACTATCAAATAGTGAATTCTTATTAATGAAATAATACTCATACTATTAATGTTATATAATCAGTTTGGATTGAGTTTCAACTATGTTTTGTTTTGTATGATACAAGTTAGTTTGGGAAATTTTAATTAGATTTAGTTTTCCTTTTTTTTATTAACTTGAATAATTTCATTTATTTGGGTTTTAATCAATTCAGATTGATTACATTTTGTTCATATTAGTTTTTAGAACATTTTAGTTCATGTCGGTTGCAGTCATATATGTTTGAATTCATTGTATTTGGCCTAATTTGATTAATTATTTATAATATTAGATTAGTTCAAGATATAATAGTTTGACTTGATCAGACGTAGTTCCATTCAATCTTTTCATTTCAAATTCTATTTAATGATTTTGATCATACTAGATAAATTTTTATTGATCATATTTACAATTATACCAATAAGGTTCGTTTAGTTTGTAGTTTTTTTAAAATGTTTCATTATATTTTTTATTTTGTTTTATTCTATCCAGTTTGGGTTTGTATGGTTACAATTTATTTACTTTAACTCATTTTGGGAGTACTCATCATAATATAATTTGGTTTTGGTTTCTTGTGGATCATCTTGGTTCATTATGTCTGATGAAATCCTAATTGAGGAGGTTCAAGTTGTATTTTACACTGTTATGACCAAAGAAGAAATGACTTGCAAATTATTTCCCATATAGAAGGATGTATAATGTTAAATTTAATTATATGAATGAAAATAAGAAACATATCACCTTTAGTGAGATGGGGTATCTATTGAGGTAATATAGAAATGTTCACATGAAAATATTGATTCAAGGGTGAGTATAAACATTGTAATCAAGTTGTAGAATCTAAAGGATAATAATTTTGAGGTTTTTTTGGTTTTTTATATAAGATTGAGATATATTTTTACTGTAAAACAATGTTTAATATGATATATATATTTTTAATGTATTCTTAATCCCCTAAATTCTTGAGTGAGATTCATTGGATAGTTTTTTACGTTATGTCGATACGGGATAATGTGTAGTGGTTTTAATGTAATATTGGAATTTCGGTGCTTCAGTATTGATGAAATAATGATATAAATTTATTTAAAGATACATCGTGGACATTGTGATGTGGGTCATTTGATTTTGAATCAGCATATATTGTTCTAAAATAATGATGATAAGTCAGACCTGGATTTAATAACGATGAGATGGAACACACAGCTTCTTGGTTGGCTTGAATAAAAAAAGACTTGGTTCCTGCCGATGCTAGAAAACATAGAATTTTACCCTAGTGAATTGTTTAATATGCTAAATGAAGAAACAGATTTTTAGTTTGAGAGTTTTAGGTTAGCAATAATAATGACATTTCATTATGAAACATCTCATTTTCTTCCACCACATTGGATTTCACTTTTCCAAAGATGGCTCTTACTTCATTAGTTGTAAGTCATAGTGGTACATAAATTATTCCCAAACATTATTCATTTAGTTATGTAGATAATAACATAGGATTGAGTTATGTTAAAGATGATGAATAGAGGGTTACTAGCTCTGAAAGAGGGTACCCGATGCATTGGAAGTTATAGGATTGTATAGTAAGGATGCATATATTGTTCTAAAGTATGATTTTTTTGTGGAGTTATTAATTATTATTACAATTGACGGAATTTTCATTGCTCATTGTTTCATCCTTTTAGAAATTAAGAAACAATATTATGGAAAGGGACTAGGGAATTGTTTAATCTTCAAACTATGGGAACATATATCACTTGGAAAACATATTAACACCAAACTTCTTGAAAGAAAATTGTCCATTGGTGTTGGAATTCTAACTTATTTTAAGGTAAAACATGATATGATAGTGAAACATGATCTTCTAAAAAAATTTCTATTCAAGATAAATCTAGATCAATCGGTTTTTGTTGTTCAGTCTACCATGAATCACTTTCCTGTTTTAGCTCCTTTAGAGGTTGGTGGGTAGATTTCTTTCATAAAATTCACAGATTGACTAATAACTGAAGACCATTTTCCATGTGAACATCTTTTTTATCCATCATTTAGTCTCTTAGTTTTCTTTGAACATGTTATTTTTACATCCCAAGAAATGATATTTTCTTTGGAAGGAATACCATTACCATGTTTACAATCAACAAAGGATAGTTTTAGAATATAGCCTTTAGATGGATTCATTTTGATCATTAGCATTGTCCTATTGGTCCTTACCCACGTTTAGGATACACATGGTATTTCTGTCGATAATATTCTCCATAAAGAAACTAGAAAACTTAGAGTTATTATGAGAGATGCTAATGCAACATGATTGGCCTGGAAGACTCTTGGAGCTCAATCCCACCTTTATGACAATGGGGGTTTTCAAGCAGGTGGGAAATGATACGAAGGGGTTGTGTTAGAGGTTGCGTAAGTGGGGTATTGTGTAGGGTGTTGTGAGAAACTAGTGGTGGGGCTTGAGATATTAAATAAGGTACATATTTGCATTTTTTTATTTAGTATTGTGTTGGTAGGGTAGTTAATAGATTACAAATGTGGGTTAGGGTGGTTGGTTCAGGGATATCTTGAAATATTATTTTGTTTTGATATCTTGCACAAAAGGATTGTGGAGGAACCCTTCAATATTGGTTTTGGGATACTTCATAGAGAGTTATTGTCCATTTATTCATTCTTATTCATTATTATTCTTATTTAACCAGGTTTCATTCTCTATGTACTTTACAGATTATAGAAAACTACTGATTTATCTTGGTTTGAACCTATAATCCTATTAGGAAGTCATATGGTGAAGAAAACTTCATTAGTGCCTTTATATTATAATTACCATGATTGGTAAATTATGATGAATGTAGAGGGTGGCATGGGAAACAATATTTGGAAGTTGGTGAATGTGGTGTTTCAATGAATATCCTAACAGAAGAAAAGGAGTTATATATCGTTCCTAATTAGACATTATATTTTTATGTTGCTCAATGGCCATCTGACAAATTCATTTCTTAGGGTCATTTATGAAAGTTAGTTATAGTTAACAGTCCATGTACACCCCAAAATTAGAATAATTTAAAATATCATGATTGGAGTGAGATAAATTTTTTAATGAATGATATTTTCTACAATAGACCTGATTTTAATCAAGGGACTATGGATCATGTTTATATAATCTAGAGAACGTTGGGTGTTTTTTTAGTGGATCGATGGTTCTTAGATACCATGAATGTCAACCCTTAAATATTGATGACATCGATTAGGTAATTATATGGATGTCTCCTCATTTAACAAATAATTTCTTGGGGAGAAAGAAAAGTATAATTATACGGTCCATAGGACAATCATGGTTTCATGGGAAGAAGGTATAGTGTTTTTTTTACAAGTGACTTAAAAGTGTAATTTATTACGTCAAGGTATATTTGGAGTTGAATGAAATGTTGGGGAAGTGATTTTTGTATATTCCAGATTAGAGATAGATATATTTAAAATAAAATACACTATATCAAGATCAAAACAATTGTAGCATGGTTTAATTTACTATAGTACTAAGGGAAAATAGCATCCTCAAATCCCAATTTAGTATAGGGTCACTAGAGATATGCAGTAGTGTTTCATAAGAATGGTAATTCATATATTGGTGAGTATGCAATGCCTCATGTTGAATAGTTTTGGTGAAATATGAAAAAATAGTGGAACTCAATGAAATGGGATCTAAATGATTTTGAACGATTGTAATTTGGACCTAGGACCAAAATACTTTTAAATTCATGGGATTTTTAAAAAGAGATTTTGGAGGTATAAATATGTTTATAAAAGAACCACATTGATATTTTGGGTATTATGTATCTAAAATACATAATATGGGTTACAAAAAAATTATATTTTAAGTGAAATGGGATACTTTTGGGAGTTTTGTAGGTTGGAAGTAGAATTGCGCCACTACCCATTTCAGAAGAATATATTAATGATAGATAATCATGATATTACTAGGGGAATACTGTGAATATAGTAGAGATTCCCAACAACTAATTTATTTGGGGGTATTATAATCATTTATGTACAAATATTTTGAACTATTTGCGTCATTTGTTCTTTTACTATATTTCCCCAAGTAGTGGCTACTTTCCCAATATTTTCCCTCTTCCATATTTATCTTAGACTCCCTTTACACTTCACATATATCATCCAATTGAAGATATTTTTTAGGTATAAGATCTATAAAACTAGTCTAAGATAGTCCATAATATATTTACCCTTATTTTAATCAGCTTTGATGAGTTCTAGATAAATTTCCTATTTTGTGAATTGTTGAAATATTTATTAACAACTCCCAGATGAGGATAAAATGATTGATGAAAATGGATGAGTTAAGTAATAACATTATATCAAAAGACTATATTTGTCAACATGCTTTGTTTTTCAAATAAATTAATCAAAAAAATTGTATTTATTCATAACAAATTTATATTGAGAGTAAGGGAGTGGGAAAACCTATCTTAAATCAAAGAGGCATGAGCCAAAATACATCTCTTCTGATGGTGGATAGACAAACACCCATTAAAAACTACCATGAACCCTAAAAACCAAGAAACCACAAAAATCGTGCCATCTCCTTCAACCAAGGTTCTACCAAACCAATCATTTCAACAGTAATGGATAAGCCTTCATGCAAATCAGAAAAAAGAATCAGAGACTTGTGAGTATACCGAAAAAATAGTTGAGCTGTTTAAAATGAAACAAAGCTAAGAAGGAATCATTGTCAGAAGAATGATCATGGTGGTACTACATGATAAAATGGTGGATTTTGTGTGACCTTCATTAGTATTTTTACATGATGATACATTCATCCTAATAAATTTTCTTCATTTCCATGAAATATTTATTTTGTAGCTACATTACCCATCCCCATAATTATAAAAAAAACTAAAAACTAAAACATATTCCATTTGACCCATTAAAAACTAAAGTTTACATGGGTGAGAGGTACAACAAGAGAAAATCGACAATTCCTACAAAATTCCACCACCTATTGAAATTTAGAAACTCACACATATATACATAATGAGATATAAATAATGAAATACATGAAGGACCACCCAAAATCAAGCCACATGTAGGTCTAATTTTCCCAGATCGATTGATCGACTTGCTTTAACTAGTACGAGTTATATGCATAAGATGATGAATAAGATAATGGAGTGATTAATTTGAGATGCAATGGAAATATCAAAATGTGAGAAGGGATTCTATGAAAGGGAATGCAAGAGAAACATTGTCTATGAAGGGATTAGATAGAGGGGAAAGGATTCGAAAGACAGAACTATTCCATGTGAATGATGGAATTATAATATATGAATGCTAAAATAGACATATGTGATCATTGAATGCATTTATTTTCTAGTATTACAAGTAGGAAAATCAAATGATAATGATGAATTGAATGAAAGTAATATATATATAATTTTAATGATGGTGGGGAACCTACTAAGCAAAGGTTATAGAGACAGAGAGAAGTTCAGCATCAGGGTTCCCGTCATAGAGCTCATCCTATATATGGAAGAGGGAAACACAACCAGATAGTAGAGAGGTAGGAGAAGAGGGGAATAAATTGAACCCAAGGGATGTGAGGTGTGTCAGGTTAAAGCTGATTAAAAACCATCATATTTGAAATTAAAAAAATGCGATCTCACCCGATTGAGGCAACGAGTCCTCTCGGGTGAGCAATTCACTCCATGTCGGTATGTTTAAGGCTTCAACAAATCTATTATTCAGTAATTGAAGTGGATAAGTCGATCTACAAAATCATAGAATTTTTTGAGTTCCATCATGTTGTCGACTACGTTGGAGGAGAGGGTTCCCACTGGGATGAGTGTGATGGATAATTGGGGGAGATTATGGTTTGTTGGGGTGAGGATATTTTTTAGGGGAGAGGCACATAGGGATGATCCTGGAGAGATTGAAATATA
Source organism: Viscum album (assembly GCA_963277665.1). Classification (NCBI taxonomy): domain Eukaryota; kingdom Viridiplantae; phylum Streptophyta; class Magnoliopsida; order Santalales; family Viscaceae; genus Viscum; species Viscum album. Next base: position 1,914,951,611 of record OY728148.1, on the reverse strand, counting down.
AGGGGTGGTTTAACTACGATTTCTTTAAAACCATAGGGATAGCCATACCTACCACATATATACCAACAATTTTCTTAAACCGTTGGTATAAGTGCGTTGGTATAGACCTATTTTCCCATAGTATATATCTCCATATTAAAAATATAATTTATTTTTGTAATGAATGCGGAAACTAATAGATGGAGAGAGATAGAGAGATAGGGGAAACATTAGAGAGTGATCCTATGAATTTTCTTAAGGGAAGAAGAGGTATATCACATGAGATATAAAGGATTATATATTTCACATTAAAGGATAAAGTTGATATACTATAATCACAATAAAGAAATATGCATTCTATGGTACTCTTTATAAACATCACCAAATGGATCATTTTTATTTTGGTAGAATTAGTTTTATAAAACTGCCCCCAATTTAATTTTAATGGTTATTTTTTTCAAATAGCTACTATTTCATATTGACTTAATAAAAAATCTTAGGTAAATTAATTTAGTTCAAAGATAAATTGAAAACTTGAATTCACCATAAAATGACTAAAACTTTTGATTAAGTGTCTATTTATGTTCTATGAATTATCAAATATAATATTGTAAAAATATCTACAATGAAATTAGAAACTAATTTTGTAATAATAAATAATAATTGATGTATTACTTTTATAAGGGAAGTTTAAAATGAAACATCAAATTTAAACAGACACAACATTTGATTAGGGTGACCATTTGTGCTCTATGACCTATCATATCAAATATCACAATTATATTTACATAATTTAGATTAGGTGACCTTGGTTCATATTTTTTATTATTCATGAAATCCCTAAAGAGTCTTTAAAACTCTTTTTAGTTAAGATACCCTTATTGAACATTCAATTAAATTTCATCATTGTTTAAGAGAATCTACTTATGCTATTTGGTTGTTTAATTTTTTTATTCAATGAAGTTAAATTCCTATATATAGGATTGTGTTGTAATTGTAGTGGTCTTTCCTCTTTTAGGGATTTATTATTTATATTTCACACACACACAAACACATATGTTTGTGTGTGTGTGTGTCTGTGAGTATATTTGTATTTATTTATAACTTATATATTTTAATTTGTATTATTTACACTTATTTATATTAATTTATATTAATATAAAATTATATTTTTATAGATATTTATATCTATCGGTGTATATTCGGGTATATTTTTATATATTTATGTATATGTATATATATATATATATATTATTTTTTATATATTTGTTGTTATTTATTTATTATTTTTTATTATTATTTTTCACTATTAATAATTTGTCTATTAATTTTTATCTTGTATTATTAATAATTATTTATTATTTATTTATAAAGCATTTATTAATTTATTTTCTATTTATTTCTTATTTAGTTATTCCTATTTATTTATTTATTTATTTATGATTTATTTATAATTTATTATCATTTATTTATTATTTTATATTACTTATCTATTATTTATTATTATTTATTATTTATTTATTTTAAATTATTTACTTCTTATTATTTTTGTATTATTTATTATTTATTAATATAATATTTATTCATTTATTCTTTATTATTTTTTATTTATTTTTTATTTTTTTAATTATTATTTAATATTTATGATTTATGATTTATGATTTATGTTTTATGTTTTACTATTTATTATTTATTATATATTATTTATTATTTACAATTTATTATTTATTATTTATTAAATCTTACTAATTTTGTATTTATTTATTTAAAATTTCTATAATATTAAATAATGATTTATTAATTATTAACTATTTATTAATCATTTATTCTTTATTTATTAATTATCATTTATCATTTATCATCTTTCAATTATTATTTATTATTTATTATTTATTATTTATTATTTATTATTTATTTCATTATTATATTTTTCTATTTATTTAGATTTTATTTATTAATTATTTATTTATGATTTATTAATAATTTATTTATTGGTTTGTGTTTATTTATAATTTATTTATAATTTATTATTTATAATTTAACATTTATTATTTATTATTTATTATTATTATTTATTTATTATTTACTTTGTTTTTATTGTTGAAATTAATTATATATATGTATGCATAGTAATTAATAAATAATAAATAAATAATAAATAATAAATATATGTTTTTCAATGTATTGACATATATTTTCCTATATATATATATATATTAATCTGTTTTATTTCACAACAATAAGATCCTGCCAGAGTTATAAAGACTTTTCAAAATAACCAAGGGTTTTGTGGTTCAAATCCTAACACACACACACACACACACACACACATATATATATACATTATTTATGAAGTTCATAAAAAACCAACAATAATCAAATAATTGAATAACTAAATATATAAATAATTATTAATTATTAATTAAAAAATAAATAATTTAAAAATATGGGAAGATAAAAAAAATAAAAAACCACCACAGAATCATTCCCAATGCTTTTTGAAAAGAAACATGAATTATTTTATGGCAGTTATGAAAAATTGCATCTAAATTCCAAAAAATCAACTACAATATTCGATTTTTGTCATATTGAATGTTTCAACATCATGTTAAATGTTTAATTATTATTTTTTTGGACAGTTTATTTATTATTGTTTTGAGGAAAAACATTATGAAGGATGAGATCCTTAAGGGATAATAAATATACTCAAAAATTATTGTAAACAAACTATTAATTCTATTGATTCAGGTAAGATGAAAAGTGTCTTTTTCTTTATCCATGGATATAGTCCCGATGTCATGGGGTAACCAAGTAAAATCTAAATGTTCTTTGTTATTGTTTTATTATTGCAGAAAAATGTATAAAATTTCAAACTCAATGTGTTCTAAACAATCATAATAAAATGATTCAAAAATAATGGGAATAAATAAATTTCTTATTCCCTAATTCAACCTACTGTTACGATGTATTACATATAGTACTAACAACCGGTATTAGAACACTTTGTCTATTTGTTTAGTAATCATTCTCTCAAGGTGTATATATTGAAAACATTAAAGACTCATTAAGGTTTTCATATCCTCTATGGACCACACATTCTACCATGTAAGAATGATACACCTGATTTGTGTATACATTTCCATATATATAATTAAAAATAAGAACATGTTTTTGGAAAAAACCTATAACTTAGTAGAAAAATACATTGATTTTTCTAATCTTGATTATTTTCAGATGTTTTCTAGCTAAACACACAAATCGGGAGAACTATATGAAAAATGACAAACTACACGGCATGTATATACCTACACATCGTGTACATTCAGACCCAGACATGGATCAACCAGATGAGTACACGCCCAAGTCGCCAGAATAGAGACGACACGCCATGTGGGTCATACCAACATGCCATGTACAGGCGTCTAGATGCAGTTGGTGGAATTTTCCAAGAGACTACACCACATGGTAGGTGGCTCCACACACCGTTCACCCTCCAGCAACTGAGTAACGATTCTGCGAAAGTCAAGGGTGGTGGATTTGGCCACCTACCAGAGAAAAACTGAGACAAAAGTGTGTTGACGAAACTACATGGTGTGTACTTTTTATACACACTGTGTACTTTTGTTATCTATAAATATAGATCTTGGACTCTAGTTTGAGGGGTCATTATTCATTATTCGAAGAAGGGAGGTTCTATTGTCGTGATACTGATATTCCATTGCTCTATCATTCCACCATTATACCAAAGAATTCACTTCTCCTTGATGTTTTTGTGATGACCAAATCAGTTATCGGTAGTTATGTTGTCATCCTTTCTTCCATGGGTAACTAAACAACCCGTGTGTTGGGGATATGGATGATGAAAGAGTGTTTTAAGTTGGATTAATTGTTATGTTTGTGTTTTTTCTTTTTAATTATTCTTTTACTCTTTTAATCATTTATTTTTATCACTGAAAATTATATGCCAGATCAAGAGAAGAATTCTTAGGGACTCAGAGGAAGAATAAAGATGAATAACTTCATGATCATTAGATGTATTAATCGACTCACAAATGGACTGATCTAAACAAAAACTTGTGAATCGTTAACTACCAGACCCAGGAGTCAGTTTCTGCAGTTCCACACATAGTTTACCGGAGCAATGGAAACTTTTCACAATTGAAACCCAGAGTGTTCAGTTATTATGAACATCACAACATTATAAGATGTTTGTATAACCTCTATAATCACCACATTCCCAACATGATCCTTTTTCTATCGACCATATTAAAAACCATTTTTGTCTTCTTTACCTTTAAATGTTAATCTTTACTTATGTAATCAAAATGGTTTTCATAATCAAAAACAAAAATACAACTCTTAAATAAACACCCTTCACTAAGTTAATTCAAAACACAATCAAATTTACACACTAATCCATTACTTTTGGATCGACCATGTACTTATGCTATACTTGCTTAAGAGCAGTTAATATCAATTTGGGACACTGATAATATACCTTTAGTGAAACGAGAGACCACATTTTGGTGTTGTTTCCATGGAACTTCGGTTTGAGTGTTCAATTTAGTTGCATTTTAATAAATTTATTTAAAAAAAATTAAAATTCCCAAAAATTCTATTTTCTAATAAAATTTTTGTTTATCTTTATTTCTTTTCATTCTATTAATGGTTTATGTTTTGTGTGTTCGAAATACCACATGAACAATAGTAGACTCCCCACATGGTCTAGGAGTGCCAAGTTATCAGAAATTATTCTAATTGACCTAGAAATCGAACGATCATTGTTGTAACATTGACGTGCACTTGTGTAGGAGCACACCCAGAACTCACCACTGATGGAAAATAAGGAAGAGGGAGATCTGGCCACTGAAGCTACAATACAACACCCATACCAGGACCAATATTCTCCCACTTCTGGTATACCATATCAGGCCACACAAGGCGGGTTCATGGAGTTCCTCTAGATTAACTTCTAGAGGTCTCCATAACAACCCCCTTCAGACTATGGCTAGCACCAACATTCATAGTAGATCTTTCAGGAGTCGTACATATCCCTCTACTACAAAACGGGTGAAGGCTGGTGCCACCCTTTATCAGTGCTAACAAAAAAGCACTGATAAAGGGGGTACCTTTATCAGCACTAAAAAAATGCGGACAAACATACCCCTCTATCAACTATTTTTAGCACTAATAAAGTTACCCATTTTAACAGGACTTATTTTTAGCACTGTTAAAGGGTACACCTTTATCAACGCTTTTTTAGTAGCGCCGATAAAGGGGGGCCGTTATCAATGCTTTTTTTTAAAATCCTTGATAAATGGTCTACTTCTAAAAAACATTCATTAAAAAAATATATTAATATTTAAATATATAGATATAGTTATATTGATATAAATATAATATATATTTTCAAAATATAATGTTAAATATATTTTAGATAAGTATAAATATACAGTTACACTTAATATATAATATATTTAGTGAAAATGGATTATATAAATTTTAAAAACATATTTTTAATTAATAATTTGCTAATTATTATGGAGTAATAGTAATTTAATAACAATTTGAAGTCTAAAAAATTAAAATTAAAATTAAAAAAAAAATCCAAAATATGTTGAAAACGCAACTCAAACTTCAAACGACCATAACATTTGATCCGGGTGTTCGTTTGAGCGCTACCATATATCAAATCGAAGCCTGCAATGAGATCTACACCCCTATAACCTGGGAGTACCCTAGAAAAGGTTTCTTCAAGGAAAAAAAGTACCAGAAAGCCTCTAAAACTGTGTTTTTAGTCGGGATACCCAGATTTTTTTAACATTTTGTGGATTTTCAGCCTTGTTTAAGGGGGTATTATTGGCTTTTTTTGTGGGTACTGAATTTATTCCAAGGTATTACATTCATATTGATATTATTTCTTTGAAATTTTATCATTTTTTATAATGCACTGCTATTTATAATGCACAGCTATTCAGGGCGGAGTTCTCGAGTTCAAAACCTAGTGGAGGCAAGGGCACGCGCGCATGGCCATTTTTTTTGTTTACCACCAGTGCGGCCAGTTCGGGCATTCAAATCCATCTTATCACAATCATCCAAAATCTTATCACTGTTGTGATGGTCTTGGTTATTTGGAGATGTTTTGCAAGATGCATCACTCAAAGAATAATTTGAAAATTATTAATATGATTAATATATGTTTAATTAAAAATATTAATATGTTTAATATGTTTAATATGTTTAGAAAATTATTAATATGTTTAATATGTCTTTTAAGAAACATCACTCAAATAATTAAACATATTTACATATAAAATATATTAGCATTATCTAAATAATAAATAATATCCATTTTATTTAAAATACCAATATATAAAAATTTATATACCTATATATTATTCAAACTATATATATATATTAATATGACTATATATATTAATATAACTATAAATATATATATTAATATAACTATATATATATATTCATATATCTATATATATATATACATATTACTATATGAATAAATATAACTAAATATATATATATATAAATAAATAGACATGTCATTAAATGGAGAACAAATCAATATGGAATAGTGTTAATGGCTTTAGGCGCGCTAGGGGGGAGGTCTCGATATCAAATCTTGGCGGAGGTGAGGGCACGTGCATGGGGATGGATTTGGGGGGTTATCACTGATATAAGGGGGTGGGTGTAGCACTGATATAGTGTGGAGGGGGGTGCGTATGGGCACTGGAGGGGCTGCAAAGCGCTGTTAAAAGGGGGATCAAGTGCTATAAAATACCCCCCCGATTGGCAGGATTTTTTTATTTTTTTTATTTTTATTTTTATCAGCGCTAAAAAGAAATCACTAATAAATGACCATTTTATCTGCGATTTTTTTAGCTCTTTATCAGCGCTTTTTGGAGAACTGATAAAGGGGACCCCCCTATTTCTCCGCTGTCTTTAACAACTCATTTCTAGAGCTGTTAAATGCCATTTTAGCGCTGATAAAAGGGTTATTTGTAGTAGTTTCCCCTCAACATCATAAATATGTGTGGTCTCCACTCCCTCAACATCCACCTCCATGCCATACTATCATAGAGTATGGCATGTCTTCTATTCACAGAACTGACACAGGAATCGTCTTTCCTCCAGTGCAGGCCCAAAATTTCAAGATCACGCATGTTATCATGTAGCTAATCCAAAACATAGTTCACATCGGTGTCGTACCCAAAGAGGACCCCAACACCCATCTCTCCAACTTCCTAGAGATCTATGACATGTTTTGATACCACGGAGTGTCCGAGGATGCCGTTTGTCTTCACATGTTCCCCTTCTCAATAAGGGATAAGGAAAAAGACTGGATAAAATGTTTACTGCAATAATATTTCCTTGTCTGGAAAGATCTAGCCCAGGTGTTCCAACAAAAATATTTTCCACACTCTAAGATGGTGACCATACAGAAAAAATACACAAATTATAGTAGCATGATATGGTGTCATTGTACGAGTCTTGAAATCATTTCAAAGAGATGTTGTGAAATTGCCCACTCCACAGTCTCTCACTCTATATTCAAGTCCAGACCTTCTACAGATGAATTAAAACAGACACAAAGTCTATGGGGGATTTTTTTGCCGGAGGTACGGTTATAAAGAAGTCCCCTGAAGAGCTTTTCAATTTGCTGGAAGATATTTCTACCAACAACTTCTTGTGGAATTCTTAGCGGATCACAAAAAAATTATGTATGCACAATATCAAAAACACTACTATTCTTTCATCCTAATAAGACATTGTTCCCAAAAAGATCGATGCACTGAATCTGATGAGAAAGTCCCAAGTACATCCAAAAAACCATTTAGAATGCAGTGAATGTGGTGACAACCACATCATAGGAGAATGCCTAGGACCTACATCTGGACCTTTGATGAGTGTGGTGGTCTCTATTGCTCAAAATTTATGGCTTAACCAATAGCAGAACCCAACATGGAATGATCACCAGAACACAGGCTGGAGCCCATAGCAGTAGAATCCTCGACTCCAGCGACCGCTCGACTACAGTCAGACCCAGTATCAGAGCTAGTACTCAAGGAAACAACAACATCAGTAGGTCTATTACCAGCATCAAGGGTATCAAAACACTCTCCCACAGCAGTTTATTCATCCACCGCCTCCACCAGATGCACAACCACCTCAGTAGGAGAACACCTCAAGGTTATAATATCTCATTAAAAAGTTTATATCTAAAGCTGAGACCTGATTCCATAATCAAGAGGCTTCCATTCGAATATGGTAGTACCGAATCAGCCAGTTGGAAAACCATATCTCAATGAGGCGGCATAGTACACTACTGGGTAACACTGAGAAGAGCCCGAGAGAGGTGGACCATGTAGTCACAATACAAAGTGGAAAGGAGTTACAACAGATGAACCCTCAAAAACAGGTTCACCTTAACCACCTGCTAATAAAGAAGGTACAGTTACAGACCCCTCCTCATCAAAAGGCACACCAAAAGTTTCCCCATAGGGAAAATGAAAAAAATTTGTTAAACCGTTTGAGTATTCCTTCCCCTTCTTGGAGAGGATGATGTAGAGAATGTTGGACCACCTACTCTGAAAGTTCATGTAATTGTTCAAGAATCTGTACATCAACATTCCATTTGTAGAGGCACTAACATAGATGCCCACATAGGAAAAATTCATGAAGGTGATACTCTACAACAAAAAGAGGATAGAGGATCTAGGCCTCATTTTATTGACCTTGGAGTGCTTAGCGGTCATACATCATTTGATTACACCCAAGCTCCGAGATCCATGTAGCTTCGCTATCCCATGCACTATTGGACCATTGGAGTTATGGAAGGCCCTCTACGAATTAGGGGCCAACTTCAAAGTCATTCCATTTGTAGTTTCTAAAAAGTTAGGGCTCAATGTCCTAGTGCCTACCCGAGTATCCCTTCAGATTGTCGACGGATCCATCAAATATCAGAAGGCGCTACTGGAGGATGTGCTAGTGAAGGTGGGCAGGCTAATCCTCCATGCAGATTTCATCTTCCTCAACATGGAGGAAGGCTATGAGGAACCTCTCATTCTTGGAAGGTCTTTATTTTCCACTAGTAAGGTATTGATTTACATACACCATGGGGAGATAATTTTTAGAGTAAGATATGAAAGAGTCTTCTATAATGTCCTCAAAGCTGTCAAGCAAGAATCATTACCAGAGCATGAGGGATGATATGCATTGACAATCGCGGATGATAACTTGAGTAGAAAAGAAGATGACCTGGTATGTTCTTCCACCTCAGATGACTTGGTTTTTCTACACATTCTAGTTGATGAAGAAATTGAGGACTTGAAATTCCTTGAAGTCCAGGGTGGCCACTACTGGTAGCGTGTTATTATTATTGACATTATGGAGTGGGAAGAGGTACAACCACTTGTAAATTTGTCTCTAAAGGTGCCTACACTAGAACTGAAGCCTCTCCCATCTTATCTGATGTATAAGTACTTGGGAGGCCATCAGACATTACTCATCATAATTAGTGCAGCACTATCACAGGAGAAGTAGGATACACTTCTATAGGTTTTGAAGAAGCGGATGTTGGCTTTTGGTTGAAAAGTTTCATACTTGAAGGGCATCATAACTTCTTTTTTTCACCAACAAAGTGATGCTCGAAGAACAAGAGAAGCCATCTCAGCAACCACATCGACACCTAACCCCCCCCCCCCCATGAACGAATTTTTAAAGAGAGTGGTAATTAATTTGTTGGATGCATGCATTATATAACCCATCTTAGATAGTATGTGGGTGAGTCACCTACAAGTGTTACCCAAAAGGGGGGTATCATTGTGATTTAAAATAAAATGAATGGTCTCATTCTCCCACACACTATCATGGGATGGAGAATCTGTGTGGACTACAAAATGTTGAATGACACCATGAGGAAGGATCGTTTAACCCTCTCCTTCATTGATCAGATTCTTGAGAAACAATTGAGGCACGAGTTTTACTGCATCCTTAACGGTTATTCCGGTTGCAATCATATTTTAATTTCCCTATTGGATCAAGATAAGATCACATTTACTTGATCCTACAGTTTGTTTTCTTAATTAAATATGTTCTTTGGAAGGTTCACTGCTCCCGCCACCTTCCAGTGATGCATGTTGGCTATCTTCCATGACATGGAGGAACAAATCCTATAGGTTTTTGTTGATTATTTTTCCATTTACAAAAAATAATTCACCACTTGCTTTCAACACTTAGAGATGGTACTCGAAAGATGTTAGAACACTAACCTAATTTTGAATTTGGAAAAGTTTCATTTCATGAGGTAGAGTAGCATTGTCCTTGGCCACATAATCTTGGAAAAGGGGATTGATGAGGACCCGACAAGGATAGAAGTCATTTCATGACTTCCAATTCCGACATCCATCAGATCCATACGCAGCTTCCTAGGACATGTAGGTTTCTACATGTGGGTTTTTAATGACTTGTCAAATATATCTCATCCCCTCACGAACCTAATGAACAAGGATTCCATTGTTTTGTTCAATAATGCAAGCACCATAGCTTCTGTGCACTTAATGTAGTGCCTGGGGGAAGATCCAGTGACGATTCCTCCCAACTGGGAGGATTAATTTGAATTTATGTTCAATGCAAATAACTACGTATTGGGAGAAGTCTTAGGGAAATAGCTTGACTGAATCTTCCGACCCATCTATTATTCTAGTAGGATGCACAATGAGGCAAATATGAACTACACTACCCTAGATAAGGAGATGATGGAAGTGGTTTTCACTTTTGACAGGTTATATTCTTATTTAGTTATATCTAAAGTTCTTGTTTATACTGACCATGCATCAATCAAGTACCTATTGAATAAGAAGTATGTGAAGAAACGACTGATCTGATGGGTACTCCACCTACATGAATTTGATTTTGATATCTGAGATAAGAAGGGGAGCAAGAACATTGTTTTTAATTATCTCACCCACCTAGAGCTATCGAATTTCGAGAAGGAAGAAGATCGAGAGATTGATGAGTATTTCCCCCATGAGATCCTTTTTCATTCAAAGAATCACCTCACCCCTGGTATGCTAATATTACTAATTATTTGGTTATAGGTGACATCCACCCTGACATCTCCTTCCAGCAGAGGAAGGTGTTTCTCTATGATGACAAGATGTACTTCTGGGAAGATCCACTATTGTTCTGATCCAGTGCAAATGGGGTGATCTAATGTTTCATCCCAAAAACTAATGTACACAGAGTCCTGGAATTATTTCATGCCTCACTAGTTAGGGGAAATCATGGGCCATACCGTACTAAAGAAAAGATCCTGTAGTCTGGGTTTTTTGGCCCACTATGAATATATATTCTCAAAACTTTGTTTCCAATTGCGATCGATTTCAAAGAACAGGTAATGTGTGGAGCAGAGCGGAGATACCCCATCACCCCGTCCTGGAGGTCAAGATCTTCAATTAATGGGGAATAGACTTAGTAGTTCTATTCTTTCCCATATATTGGGAACACTTACATCCTTGTATGTATTGAATAAATATCCATGTTGGTGGAACCCACTTCTACATTGCACAAACATATCCTAGGTGGTCATGGCCTTTTTAAAGAAGTAAATTTTTAGCAAGATCGATGTTCCCCATGTACTAATCAGTGAAAGAGGGACCCTCTTTGACAAAAAATTGATAAAAGGAATACTGTCGAAGTATAGAGTGAAGAATCAAATGAGGACTCCATATAATCCCTAGTCCAGTGGATAAGTGTAAATCTCTAACCATGAGCTCAAGAGTATTCTGGAGAAAGTGATGAAAACTTCAAGGAAAGACTGGTCCAAGAATCTAGAAGATGCTTTGTGGGAATATCGTACCGCCTTCAAGACTCCCCTAAGGATTTCCCAGTTTCGACTCATTTATGGAAATCCATGACATCTTCCAGTAGAGTTGGAGCACAAATCATACTAGGTCGTCAAGGCCATGAATTTTGATCTAAAGGCATCTAAAGAGAAGCAAATGTTCTAACTGTTGGAACTTAATGAAATATGATCAAAGGCATATGAGAATTAAAAGCTGTACAAGGAGAAGATGAGAGAAATATATGGCTAGATGATTTCGTGAAAATAATTCCATCCTAATGACCAGGTAGTCTTTTTTAACTCTCATATTTGATTGTTTCTAGGAAAGCTAATTTAAAGATGGTCAGGACCATTCTGAGTCATATTAGTATTCCACCGTAGAGCAGTGGTAATTTCTAGGGAGGAAGGTCAGCCATCCAAGGTGAATGTAAAATGGCTAAAGACATACCATCACATGGAAGACATGATAGGAATTCTATCCGCAATGCATCATAGGTAATAAGAGGTAAGTTGGTCAAGCCAATGACCTAAAACAAATGTGCTTTTGGGGAGGCAACCCATAGTTTACACATCTTGTACTAAATATACAAATGGTGTGTACTAATATTTTTAGTTTCCTCTCCTAATATTATAAATATATAGATTAACATACTTAATAAACATGGATGATTTCGGTGATGATGGTTAGGTCAGTAGAGTTTATCTGAGCCGTCGTCAGTTTGAATCACTCCATCCCTACCTTCAGCATGAGGTTCATCCTTTTGATACTCATTTTTTCTTACACGGCGTGTGTGGTATTTTAAAAATAATATATAAATTATGTTAAATAAAAGAAAATTCATGATGGGGATGGACCGGTTGGCCATTAATGTATATCGATTTCCACAAAACCTTTGTTCGAATCCTGACAACCGGCCTATTTCTATCATTTTCCATATTAATAAAACCACATGGTGTGAATTTTGATATATGTAATGTGTGTCATGTTTTTAATAATTCACATAGTATTTGAAATAATAAGATACTTGTGGGTGAAGTGAAAAGATTGGAAGAGTCTCAACCCTGGATCCAAAAGACCTAGCTTTGAACTTGACTAATTTCACTGCTTCATCCCTTTTATTCTAATTAAAATCCACACATTGTGCTTTTACATCCTCCCATGCAGTATTGGACCTATTAATTAAATATATATAACTCAAAAACATGAGCAGTGTTACACCCTTTTCTCTAATGGTTAAGGTCTTGTGTTTCGATCAGCCGATCGCCGGTTCAAATCTCGTCCCAAGATCCAAACCAAAGGTTATACTTCTCTTGTTCCAATTTTAGAACATATGACGTGTATTTCATGATACATTACATGTATAGTTTTATTTCTAGTGAATTATATATATATATATATGTGTGTGTGTGTGTGTGTGTATGTATTTTAATTATTAATATTACATATTATATTGTTCTCTGGAATAATTATATTATATACCTATGTTAAAAAAAGGCAATACACGACATGTGGTCCCTATTACATGTCGTGTATCGTGGATATAAAGGTCGCGCCCCACCTAGAAAGAGACCATGTCATGTGACCCCCCCCACTCCCTGCTTTCTTCTCTCGCATGCCCATCGACTGCCAAAAAATCGAATCCTCCATTTTTATGTGTTTTAGGTCCGGATTTCTTCTGCATTACAGTCTTGACATCAGGTATGCCATTCTACTCTCTTTATTTCCTAGTTTTAATAGGGTTTAGGGAGATTTTTGGATCAACCGCCTATTCGGCTTACCACGATATATGAGCTTGAAATGAGGAACACATTGTATGTACATTTGTACATGACCACACACTAGACAATTAAAAATTTTAAACTACATGGTGTGTATGTTTGGTACACACTCTATACCATCCAACATCAAGCATGGGTACCTCATTCACGCAGCCACAAAAACCATGTTTACACACCTCGCATGTATGTTCGGTACATGCAGTGTATCCCATTTCAATAGGTTGGTCGGTTTCCAGCACTACACACGGCCATATGAACTATATTCTTACACACGTTGTGTCGTACCATCACATGGCTTGCACTTCATTCCTGGCTCTACTTGGACTGCAGCCATGTGTTTGACCCAAATGACTAGTAACCCATTTTCAAATACACAGCATGGATTCTGTCTACATGTTGTGTATCCTTCCCTAGCTAGTGACATGCCCACTCAGGTTTTCTATATATAGAACACCGAATGTTAACCCGCATTCACTACATGTCGTCTAATAAGGATATACACGTCATGTTCTTCTACATTTCATTCTTTCTCACATTTTCTTCTTTTCATTTTTCTTTTATTTTTATTTTCATTATTTTCTTTTTTATAGGTTATGGATGACAGAAACCCTATATGTGGGAAGTGGCCCACCTCCGCTAGTGAGGTCAAGAGTCCCACTTTTTACTAGATACGACTCTTCCCATGATGACACCATCCCCAGACTTCCCAGCATACTATCCTAATCTGCTAGCCTTCTTTCTACCACTAATAGCCCCGACGAAGGCTGTTACTAGTTCCACAACTCTTCCACCCCACAGGGAGACTCTGAGAACCACCATTTCATCACCACCAGGTTCCATACCTCCCGAGCCCTCTATAGTTGCATCTAATCCCTCACCGACCACCCCGTCCAGTGGACCTTCGCCTACAATGGCATATCCACCACCTAAGCTAGCCCTTATTCTGCCCCACCTAGGTCGGCCCCTACAAGTGCCACTATCCTTGCCCGGTGTTTCCAATCACAAAACTGGCACATGACTTATTCTGGTGCTTCTCTCACTACATGATGTATTTGAGTAGTCATTATCTTGACTGCATCATGCCTCAACATCTAGGTATCATGGGAGAGTTATAGGAGCTCCTTGGGAACACGCTATTACTCATGATCTTCTTGGTTAGCACTCCTATTTTTTGAGATTTATTTTCTTGAGTTTGATGCTTCCTTTGATTTTGACGGGCCTTACTACAGGGTGATGCCTAGAGACATGGTCCCAGTGGTCTTATTTCAGCTGGGAGATTGACCTTTTTTTCTTACCTTTCCCCATTTTGGCTATGGGTGTGTCTTTTATACCCATCCAGTCACCCCACCCCTTGTCTCCACCCAGACCCACCATGAGGGTTCTGAGCTCATCACCATGTGGTGGGATATTTCTTGGTTGGACCACTGCTACACCCCCATTTCCCAAAAGTGTACCCTCATCATTGACCCTATAATCCACTTTACCCACCAGTTATTTAGCACCATCCTGTTTCCCCACCACAAGGATATATGAGTTATTACCAGTCGTCACATAGATCTCCTCACCAGTTTCATTTGACAGGACTACCCATACCTCCCCTAGCTTACCACCTCTTACTTCCACACTATTTTCACTGGCCGTCAGGGAATATTGAATGGTGGGTTCTACACCACACACCTTGCCCACCACCTCGGTGTTTTTGAGCTTTCCCTTCCCCACGACTGATTAGGTTCCCCCAAATGGATGGAATTTCTTGTGCTTATTTACATGGGGTTGGTTCAGAACTAGGGGCACTTACATCCTTGACCAGCCCCACCACCACCCCTTGCCAACCCTATTTCCCCTAAGGATTCACCTACACCTCCTTCCCCACCCCTTTATACTTCCCCACCCTTACCTTATTCCTTTCCCATTCCCCCTTCTAGTCCTTCCCCTACCCCTTCAAATTCCACCCCCTTGACTAGTATCCCCACCACTATCCGCCTTTCCATCATAGACCACCACATGGCTCGTCTAGAGCATCATCAGGATTATTTCCTTCAGTAGTAGACTACATCTTTCCAACACCTGGACCTCATTGAGCAGATGATGGAGATACTCCTACAACATTAGGAGATTCCCATTCCACTAGAGGCTACCTCTAATTCCACACCACTCGCTTCTTCTGTACCCCCTTCTGATTTTTCCATGGCCACATACTTCAAACTCATCTTTAATACAAGTACCATCCTGCCTCATCTTGCTAAGCTCGCCGCCAAGGAAACTTCTTCAGCAGCATCACTACCACAGGTTGAGGGATCTATTCCAGCCCCTACTACATTTGTGGCTTCTACCTACATATATTTGACACTACCTCCCCTAAGGCTACACTGTGAATTAGAAATTTGATTTTTCTTCTATATATATATTTTTTCCATTTATGTGTTGTGATAATGTGCTTTCTTATAGTTTAATTTTCCGTTGATGGCCACAGGTACACTGGCACAACTTTTTGACATCTTGAATTCTTACCATGACTTTTTATTTGGAATGATGGGAGTGATCCTTATCTTTTCATAGTTTTTTTGTTTCTATTTTCATTACTCCCCTCTTCCATGCCTTTTTGTTTCTCTATCCTCTTTTTCCCCTTAGTAGAGCACTTGGTGGGCCATGTGTATTATTAAGTGTGGGGGAGACTATCACCACCACCTTGGTCATTTACCTTATCATTATATAGGATACATAATTATTAAAAGATACTTCAAAATTTGAAGAACTTTTGGTTTGTCATATTTTTAAATAATAAAGATATAAGTAGAAAATTTTTAAAGCTTATGTTTTTATTTTGGTTCTTATGGGTTTTAAAATGATTTATAATATATTTTAAAATTTAAACTTGTATCACTTGGCTAATTACATTAATTAGGATAAACATTTTTATTCATTTCGTGACTAGATTGTCTCTTTGTTTGATTTTTCCACTCCCGAGAGGTATTCTAAAACCTTCTTCATATTATTTCTAATACCCTATTTCTTGAGATATTCTTATGATATATGTGTCTAGAGGAATTTTCAAGTTTTCATTTTGAATCATGAATAATATTTTAGTTACATTAAAATGAATGTAGAATTATATTGTTTTAACCCCTTTTATCTTGAGACCTACCCTACACCTACTCTTCGTAAAGCCCCTAGAAACCATAATAGCCTTGATAAAAAGCCACATTACGAGCCTCTTTCCCTTACTACTTTAAATATTTTTAACATTTCTTGTTTATTCACTTGAGCTTTAGATAGGTAATTGGCAGCACATGGCCCTTTTTTTGAATATTCAGAAAATTAAGTGTGGGGGAGTGCATATTGTTCATTTGGGGAAGGAAAGGTTCCAAAACTCTATTCTGGGAATTCTTACATGGTCCCCTATATTTAAAAAAAGATGATAAAGACAAGGGTGACTTATACTCACATGATGGTTTCTGAACCCTACCTGACTAAGGGAGATGGTGGTGATGAGAGTATTTGAAGGAGCTTGTTGAGGATGCTTTTTCATTGAGATTTATTTTGAATATCATACAGTGTTATGTAAATAATTTAGCCTCCCTTTTCAAAGGTTAGAGTTTAGTTTTCCCATATTTACCTACAAGACCTTATCCACAAGGATACATGAACCTTATTGAAAATCCCTCATTATATTTGTAATTCAATTTTATGAAGTACAGAACAATATTTCTTGCAAACCTATGGATAGAGTTTATATCCCATAGATTGAGTATAACATTGATTTACAATATCTTGAGTGTTGATTTTGTTATTTACTCATGAGATAGAACATCTAGTGGCATGATTATTTTCAAAAGGTTGAAAAATTTGTTTAAAAGAGGATGAAAGTAGTTAATTGAATTATATATGAGTCAGGATTGGAATATCTTTTGAAATGAATCTATTTTTAACATTTTTAGAATTTTCTCCTTCGACTGTATCATTTACATGTAGGATTAATTGAATTACTTCCTTTTGAAATATATAGTCATTTAATTAGATGATTATATTTACTTGAGAGAAACCAAATGACTAAATGTGGGGGAGTTAATAAACCCAATTTGTGTATACATTTTCACATATATATTTTTGAAATTAAGAACATGTTTTTAGAAAAAACCTCCTACTTAGTAGACAAATACTTTGATTTTTCTAATGTTGCTTATTTTTATGTGTTTTCTATCCAAACAAACAAACCGGGAGAACTATGAGAAAAAATAACCACAACACAACATGTATATACCTACAAATCTTGTACATTCAGACTTAGACATGGATTGGCTAGACGAGTACACGCCCAAGTCACCAGAACAGAGAGGAAATGTCATGTGTGTCTTACAAACATGCCATGTACATGCTTCTAGATGTGGTTGGTGGAATTTTCTGAGATACTGCAAGCCATGTGAGGCGGCTCCACAAACCATGTACCCTCCACCAACCAGCCGAAGACCCCACGAAAGTCAAGGGCAGCACAGTTGGCCACCTACCAAAGAAAAAATATAACAATAGTGTGGTAATGAAACTACATAGTGTGTAATGTGTATACACGATGTGTACGTTTTTCTATAAATAGAGGTCTTGGACTCCAGTTTGAGGGGTAATAACACAATATTCGAAGGAGGGAGGATCCACTATTGTGATAATATTATTTCTCTACTCCTCTATTCCACCAATCTACCAAAGAAATCACCTCTCCTAAAAGTTTATACGATCACGACATAAAGTTTTGAGGGTTCTATTATCATCATATCTTCCATATGTAACTAAACACTCCGTGTGTTGGGGCTGTGGATGATGAAAGAGTGTTTTAAGATGGATTAATTTTTATGTTTTTTTTGTTCGGTTTAATTATTATTATTATTATTCAATCATTTATTTTTGTCACTGAAAATTATGATCCAGATCCAGGTGAGAATTATTAGGAACTCAATGTAAGAATAACGATGAATACCTTCATGATCATTGGACGTTTTCATCAACCCACAAATGGACTGGTCTAAATAATGAATAGTGAAACACTGAATACTAGCCAAGGAGTCAGTTTATGCAGTTCTAGACATCGTTTAAAGAACCAAGGGAACGTTTTCACAATTGAAACCCAGAGTGTTGGGTTTTTATGAACAGAAAAACCTATTTAGATGTTCTTATAACCTCCATAATCACAATATCCACAACACACTCCTATTTCTATCAACCACATTAAAAGCATCTTTGGTTTTGTTTACCTTTAAACATTAATCATTACTTCAATAATAAAAATGGGTTTCGATATCCAAAACAAAAAATCCACTTTAAAATCAGCATCCTTCACTGAGTTAATTCCAAAGGCAATCGAATTCATACACTCTCCCATTCCCTATGGGTCGACCCCGTGCTTACGCTATACTATCTTAAGAGTGGGTGATATCAATTTGCGACACCGATAACTTACCTTAAGTGAAATGACAGACCAAAGAACCAAATGAAATACTACTTTCAATCACTTGACATGGATTTTTGTACTACTATGATGTACAGAATTAAAATCAATGACTTTTCTAGTATGCCACTCTCTATAAAATATCACAAGTAATTCGATTTTAATTCTAAAGCAGTGAATATCCTACTATGATCATTATCAAATATAGTTTATACAATGGTGATATAATGAAAATAAACCAACACTATGTATGTAAATTCTATTGACTTATAATAAAAACAAAGAGGATTGAGATATAGTAATTAATTATTAACCATGGGGAGTATGGATCTACCTACTAAAAATGTAGGATAGATGTGGGGAAGTTTCAGATAAATTGAGCTCTCTAACTCCACTTTCAATCAAAATATTCTTGGTTAAAAACTAATCTCAATATTTGTAATGTTTAGGTTTTTTCTCAAATTATAAAAGAGAGATGTTTATGATATTTTCTAATAGTATTATTTAGAGTGTACTTATACCCATACCAATTAATTATAAAATATTTATTCTTTATCAGTTATTTATTGACTAAAAAAATTTATTGGGATTTACTCTTTTAATATCTTGATATAATTTTCTAAATTTTTTATTTTATATTATTTCATTAATATTATTTTATAATCCAATTAGATCATTTATTACAAAAAATAAATATCTTTCTAATTTTTATATTTTATTTTGTTCCTAAAAAGTATTTTTAAGTCAAATTTTAAGGAATATGTTTCAAAAAAAACATATCAACAATAGTTTGATAGTATTTGATACATGTATCTTCTAATGAAAAAAAATGATGTAAATGTATTAACTACTTCGTGTTTTTTGTTCAAGATAAAAAAATCATGGTGAGGGTCAGTATATCATAGTTCTGAGCATGGTAGTGCATTCATTATATGATCATTAATGAATCCTCTTCTTTCATCCATATTAGTTATCACAAATAAGTTGGATCATCTTGTGAGGAATATTCATAGATTACTTAGGATAATTTAAAAAGTGTATAATGAGTTAAAATATTTTATTATAATTGGATAATTTTTAAAATGGAATATAAATTTTTTCAATGATCTAACACTTTTGAAACATTTAGAATGATTAAAAAAATTTAAGTTCAAATTTTCTAATATTTATGAAATTGTGATGAGGAATCAAAGGAGTGTCCGTAAAGACTATAAAAATGATTTAAAAAACATATTGGACGTTATTATTTCATGGTTTGTAAGAATCCCCTATGACATAACTAAAATTCACTATTTCTTGTTAATATAATATTATTAAAATCTGTGACAAATATTGAATACTCCATAAGTATTATGTGATTCGTAAATCAAATATTTTCCTTATAGTAAGGAATCTTTTGACTTATTCTAAGGAACTTATATCAATATTTTCTATAAAAAATTGTATGTATCGGATTTATAATATTTAGTTATGTTCTTTATTTAATTTATATTCAATACAAAAAAATAGTTGGATATCAGAGAGAAAATATTTTTGAGGTTTTTTCAGCTGTGTCTGATTAAGGATTTTTCATAACAAAACCAAACAATGGTATCAGAGATACTTAATTTTATTTAGTTTGAGTGTTAAATAGATATAGAATCTTGAAAAATATTCCAAAACCATGACATAGTTTATAGAACAGTAACCACAGATTATGAGAATTAATCAAAACTTATTTTTTATGAAGTAAGGCATGTTTTATGTTGATTTTTTAAAATTTAACCATGGTTTGAGATTAAAATATATAGTAAATGTTTCCAAAACAGAGGATATCCTAAAATTATGATTTTATATCAGGGTTTTTGATACAATTGGTCTATATTTGTATAACAATTATATTTATACTTGTAAAAAAATGATATATATTAAAAAAACCACATCGTGATTATAATAGTATGAAATTTGCTGTTATGTTCACTAAAAGAGAGAAATGATATAATTATTTTGTAAATTATTTTAATTTGAGAATAACTATGAAATAAATTATAGTAAAACACAATGTGTTTCTACATTTTTTTAATAAAGATTAATTTTTTCTAAACAACTCATAAAAATAATCAATGTAGACCCAACAAGCCTACAAGAAATCTTAAAAGAGATTTAAACTATACAAAAATCGGTTCGGTGGATGGGGCTATGTTTTGAGCCTTGAATTTAAATGGTTTATTAATTTATAAAGTGTTAATAAATTATAAAATAACGATTAATATAAAGTGTTTATATTGAGTTATGAAATGTTCATAAATAATAATATAAATTATTTATATTAAATTATTTATTTTATAAATTTATTGACTAAAATCCAAAATAGTTTTTAATGTATTTAAAAAAATATAAAATATATGGTATTGAAATAATGTAAATTGTTTACATTACTAATATTAAGTCTTCAAATGTTAAGGAATATAAGTTGTTACTATTTATTAGGGAATTAAATCATTCAATATAAAGGAGTACATATTTATGCCAATGATGAATTATAATATCTTCATACTTTTGTTAATAATATAACATTTTTATATTTATTTATTATGGAATGTCTTAAATGAATTTTTTAAGTTATAATTTTTTTTATAAATTTCTTTTTTATAAAGTGTCCAAAAATGTTTCTCTCAAATAAAAATATTTTCAATCATCATTCATTTATTTATTCCAATTTTTTTATATTATTATCAAATATAAAGTGTTCATATTATAATGGGTTATATAAATTCATTTGAACTATTTAAACTCCTTCAAAATTTCATCCACGAAAAAAAATTTAAATTCTAGGTACCCCATGAAATTTAGTTTCCTTCAAAAAATGTTATTAATTGATTATGGGTTATGAATTTAGTAATAAAATTTGGTTAAGATTTATACACATTGGGAAATAATATTTTATTGTAATTAACGTATTAGTGGAGTAATTATCTATAGCCAGGGGGCCTTGGGTAAGTCTTCTCACTAATCTAGGAGGTTAATCTCCTTATGAAAAAATTTGGGGATGGATTCCAATCACATAATCCTATATATTGTATATATTTTAGTTTCATATGATTCTAATCCTTTACCTGAAAGGTATTAATGTATCCTACACAAGGCTTGTGTTTTAATATGTGTGGGTATAATTTTTGTTTATTTTTTATTAAGTAACTCAAATCATTTACTACATAAATTATTATATATTAATAAAATTTGAATATATTAATTTGGTTAGAGGTATATGAATTTTATGCACAAGATAATGATAAAACATTCTCAATGCCATGTTTTTACTCAATTATGTGCAGTTAAAGGAATACACGTTGGACTCATAAAATTTTTCTAATAGCTTCCCAAACACAGTTCATTGAGTCAACGTGGACCAACAACCTAAAGGAAAGTGGTCATTTTGGCTTTACTAAAAACAATTGGGAATGTGAATTGGTTAGGATTATAGGAGATCAGGCTCATCTATACCCTTTTGGGGGAAAATTATTGCATTATTATGAAATCTCTTACAGATTTAGGTTGTATTCATGAATCCTTCTAAAATATATGTATGTAATGTTTTCCTCTATGTAAAATATCTAATTAAATCCATGTTTTGATGTGAATATATGTTCATATTAGAGGTTCTAGATCATTTTTATTCTATATATGTATTATATTTTTGTTGTCAATGGTTCCCTTTACACATCGGAGAAGTTCTATATACTTTTCTTGGAAGTTTATTACACTCTAGTAAAATTACACAAAGCAACACATTGTATAATTAATTTCCTAACTGATAGGAACTATATGTTGTATGGTTGGGATTGGACCCACTATAGGTGATTCTTACATATCCCAATTAATGAAATAAGAACCCTCTTAGTTTAGTTCCACTAAAAAGGACACACCAAAACTTTTAAGGTCATGTGACAAGGACCAATGTTTTTCCTTTTAAGGTCATGGTATCATTACCAAGAAAATTCATTTTAATGGGAATAATTAAATGACCTATTCCATGTTGTTTAAAGTTTAAAATAAGGGAGTACTATATGGAAAGGTTCCCATAAATATTTTATGTTGGTTTTATGCATATATATACCTTTCTAGAACTTCTCATAGGGAATATATCCATTTTAGGGTATGGTCTTCATTGGGAATATAGTATGACAAAACTATTATTTGTTATTGCTGGGTATGGTCTCATAATGAATAAAGACCAATGAAATTGGATTAAAAATTATATGGTCCTAGTGGTATTGAATGAGTCCAATTGAGAATTTGGATTAACATGAAAACGATTATGGATCTAATAAGGAATATGGCTCGATAAGGGAGTCTTCATAGGTATTATAGTTAGGTGAAATATCATGTGTGGCTCCCTAGCGGAATATGGTCTACTAAAAATAAATTTAAGGATGTTATGTTTAAACCTCAAAAATGTATCCTATGTATCACGGTTAATTGGAATCATTTCCCACATATCTTAAGTTTCATAGTACATGATTCTGTGATAGGGTCATATCATGCAGTTTAATTTCATGTAGTAAATAAAATATAATATAGTTTTAACTCTTGAAAAAAAAAGTAGAACTCCATTTTGGATGAGGATACAGTAGAGGATTGAGTGGGGATTATTCATAGGGGTTCTCATATGTCTTTTTAAGGAATATTACCGTTTAAATGACTGACCCATGGGGAGTATAACCTTTATAAGAATGTGTTGGGAATTAGTAATTACACTAATAAAGAATATTTCTATATGTCTGTGGATTATATGTATCTATTATACTATTATTTTTATGAAATATGTCCCTTTAAGATAGTGACTTTTGGGGAATTAGTCCCACTGAGGAATGTATTGGGGATTATAAATATGTTTCCACCATTTTCATACAATAAATAGGAATCAATTATAACCCAATTCACTTTCTCTCTCCCTATCCCTCTTCAAGATCAAGGATTTTCAAATCATCAATAGGAAAATGCCCCCAGATTACACTTGAAGAGGTGTCCCTTTCATTCATGAATCATTAAGTGGAATAGGTTAGTTGACACAGAAGTTTTGTGACCAAGATGAGCACCCTGATCTAAGAAAAACATCACTATTTTCCTCATTATATGGACCTTCATTATCATGTGAATTCAAGATCATGAACTCCATAAGTTTCCTATCAGTTATGAAGTAAAACAAATGAGATTATTTTTTTCAAGGTTGTGTGTGATCAAAAATAGGAATTTTGGTGTACCAAATGTCCTACCCAAGAAAAAATATAGGCCATGGAGGATGCCCAGATAATTTGATTCCAAAATTATTATAATTTTATAAATGGATTATCTACCATTGAAATTATGGTGGACATTTTACCCTTGTTTGGGAGTGAAGGAAGGGGTTATCCTAGGTGAAGGACCTAGGTGATTAATTTATCCCATGTGTAGCTCCTAGGTGAATATTCACCATAATTTATGGAGTTATAAATTATTTAACCACTTTTAGTCTAATAAAAGGGTTCTTACCTAGTATATTCAGTGAAAATTGGTCACCCTTGTTGAGGTGGGGTGAAATGGTCACCTAGTTTGAGGCAGGGAAAAGTGGTCCCCTTGGTTGAGGCTATTCAAAGTGGTTTCCAATGTTAAAGTAAGGAGTAGTGGTTGTAATGGATTTTTCATAAGCATGAAACTCCCCTAAGGTATAAATGAATATTTTTCCCTATTGTATGTCTCCTTATATGGGTTGGTCATATGACGCTCTATTATTTGAAACATTTGTGGTCGTTTTCCCTAGTCTAGGAAAACTAGTGGTAAAGTGGTCTCTCAAAAATTCTTAAACAATACATGAATAAATTACCCAAAACCTTAGTTTATTCTATTATGATTTAATATTCACAATTTAACTAGATTAGGAATGGGAGACCGGGGTGAAAGGGAGCTTTATGTGTCATATTTTTATCCCAAAATTTGTAAAAATGGGAACTCATTAGGTTTGTTTATAGAAAAAAAATGAGACCTAGTGTATGGGAGTTAGTAATGGGATGTGGTCCACATGGGTAAATTGGTTTTTTAGAACTATGAATGTTATAACCTTTGAGTAACCAAAAATTGGGTATCTAACATGGATTCATGGGAAGGGGCCTTTGTGAAATTACCTAGGTGCATGCCCGAACCCCCGATCAAAGTAATGGATTCCTTCCCAAGGAATCTTTTCCATCTTGATTATTGAATGTTATCCAAAAAAAGAGTGAAAACAAATTCCCACACTCAAAATTGAATATGATCAAAGATAATAAGATTTCATTTTGAGGTAACTTTGAATCTAGAATGGTAATGAACTAGGTTAAAAATGTCTATCACACTACTATTGTGGGTGAATTAGATGATTTTGAGTAATGTGCAAATCATGTGTTGTAAAATCGTTTAAGGTAATGGTATCTCTATAAATATTTTGGACCCCAACCTTCTGTAACACAATTAATAAGACTTGAGTGAAATATTTCACTATGCACTTTTAGTTCACTCTAATTTATAAAACTACATTGATGTAAGTTAATGAAGATATTTTTTTTCTTTAATGTGATAACATCATAAATAAAAAGAGACCATAAAAATGGTATAGTGGTTAGATATTCAACTGAGGGGACTATGGGGAAGGGAAAAAGTGAGGGGCCTTGGGAGATAGAACATATGTAAATGTATCTGAGTTAGGGGCCTATGTGAGGAAGCCAGAGTGAGGGACCTTAGCTAATTGTACTTGAGTGAAGGGATATGAATGATGAACCTTGGGAAAATGGACCTATATGAAATATCCTAGGAATATATCCCCAAGTTATGTGCTATATTATTTTTATCCTAATTTAAGGGTCCTAATTTAAGAGACCTAGGAAAAGGTTTTTGAATTAATAAAATAGAAAAACCACTAGATGTTTTCAAATTTTTGTAATTTTTCAATCCTTCTCATGGTGAGTCCTATATCCATGAGGCTTCTCTTCATTATAATATTTCTATCTACTAATTTTTCCAACTAAAAATCGTATGTTCTTATTCTTACAATAACAAAAATAGAATATGCCAAAAATATGTTCTCAGAAGGTGAAGATTCTGACCATGTCATGTTATTGGTTGAAGATGATGAGAAATTGTATTCTAGATAGTTGTAACCCATTATAGAATCTCTAGGAATGTATCTATAGAAACATCACCAGGAGTTCCCATCATCATTTGACATATTATTAAATAAAATTGGAATTATAATATATGTGACAATCCCAATTCCTTACAATAGTCAACCAAGATCCTAGTACATAATGTATGATTATGTATATAGTGGAAATGTATCATAAAATGGTATACACATAAATAAGGGGGGTTACCAATATCTTTATAATGAATAATTGAAAATCCACTTATATAGTAGTTCCTACTAATCAGAGCCTCAATCGCAGAGTTACTCTTCCATATCATATCAGACAACTATGGATTAACTCAAGGTATGGATAGATGATTGGAATTCATGTACTAGTGGTGTAATGAAACTTGAGAAGATGGAAGAGTATTTAATCCATCATATGTTCAAGGATTTTTAGCACTAGGTGATGATTTCCAATATTTATAATACTATCTATATCTCCCAAGTGTATATCTACAACAATTCCAATCAAATCCCATAGCTTCAAAGCTGTTAGATTCTCCTGATGAATACATATCACATAGTCCCTGGGGAGGTTGGGATAAACCATTGGGATGTATACAAATTATTTGGGGAATAATTTATTACGTCAAGTATGATGATTTTTTTCCTCTAATGGCTTTATATCGGTACCTATGAAGGACTCCATACATGTATCAAAAACTCATAAAGTAATCAAACAATTCCATGGGTAAGGAACCATACCATTTAACAAAAATCAACTTTGGAGACTGAAAAAATACATTCCTTTCCTATCATGGAGGTAGTCCCACCTATAAACACCCAATGATGTATCATTCTATATATAAATTTGGAATCATCGACACTCACAAACTATATTTGAGGAGTGATTGTTGTGAATAATTGTGTAAGAGTTTCAAACCTGATATCCCCCCATATATGTGGTTAGAAGGGTTTTTAGAAATATAGCTCAAGGGTTTCCTACTTCTGGTTAATGGATCCCATTATGAAGTTGTAACACCCCAAGATTTCATAGTGTGTTATTTCTTCAAAATAATACAATAACTTGCACTACAAGAAACACCGAGTTCAAGCACGCTATGACTTACCAAACAAGCCGTTCAAAAGAGGTTATGAATTGTATTAACTAAATTTTAAACTTTATATAATCCTTATAATTTTAGAATCCATATTATGAGTTTCTTAGACATAATGTAAGAACAAATTCATTTTCAGTATTGCACTTTTACCAACTTTTAATAGTGAACCCTTTTTAAATACAATATTTTAAACTTTTTGACTAAATAGGGACATCAAAAAAATTTAAAATGAAACATCACAAGCTTCCACGGTATGCTTTCCTTTGAATAATACAGTAGCGTGTGTTGTACGCAGCTTCGAGTTCTAACACACACCACAACCAATCAAACTTGTCGTTATGAATAGTAATACCTACTTTTTGAAATTATATATATTTTTTATTTCAAAATGGACTTCATTTTTGGATTCCGAATATCGAATTTAGCCTAAGGTGAAATTTTGGTACTTTTCGGATAACTTTAATATTTTGATAAATAGTGAAAATTACTAAATTTTAATTAAAAACAACTTTTTTAATCAAAATAATTAATAGTGATAAATTATGAATTTGAGTGGTTTTAAATTATATTTAGAATATATTTTTACCATTTAATATAATTTTGGTTATTGGACATAATCTTACAATTAAACCGAACATAAACAAGTGTCAATATTTTGATAGTTATTATCTCTTAAAAACACGCTTTTTGTTTTGGCAGTGGGAATTAATTTTAAATTAATTTATGCCACTTCTGTGTCTTGAATTTAGAAAAATGGATTCCATATTTGGAATTAGGATGTCCAAATTGTGTAAATAGGTAAATTTTATTTTTAGACATTTTGAATAATTACTGTGGTAAATATTTTATTTACCATGGTTAAGGGTAAATCTGGTAAATAAGGGTTAAAAAATAATATTCTAATAATAATAAATTACCCTAAAACGTGTCCTAGACTTATTGGTTGATACATGTTCGACCATAGGCATCTTTGGGTCGATTTTGGGACCCCATGGTGCCACTTGTAGGTGATAGGGAAACTTTTTTTTAATTAAGTTAAAATGAATACAAAAATGACACAAGCATATATCTTTTATCAAAACAATTATTACATAGGGTTATATATGTTGGATTTTAGATTATAAATATTCATTAGAAATATAAAAAGATTTCCTACATAATTATATTTTATTTATAATTTTTAGACATTAAATAATTTAATTTATTTATGACACAATAATGATGTAGTAATTACTATAATAGTGAAAAATTAAAATAATTGATATAATAAATACCCAAATAAATATAATATGAACCTTTTAATGAATTAAACTAATTTTATAGGATACTATGAAATATTAGGAGTTATTTAATTGAATATTTTCGAAGTAATCAATCTGTTATGAGTTTCACAAAAATCAACTATTGAATAGTGTCAAAATCGACATAAAAGAGTTCTTAAAACAAATATTATATTACTAATTGATATTAAATTCCTAAAAATATAAGTTTCTGCCAAGAGACTTATATAATGATAGTTTCATCATTAATGGACCAATTGGGTGTCTCTTAGAATTATATAGTACGTTTATTAACCATATTATATAAAAATACAAAGAGACATTGTAAAAGTGAAACTAATTAACTTAGAGTTAATACTTAAAGATAAGGTTAATATAAGTACCCAAACCTGTCTAAATTCTATTGGTTGAGTTTTTTTCGACCCATACCCACCTTAACCTTTGGATAATAAACTTTTGAGACATTGGAAACCGAATATAAATTTATTATAAACCAATATCTCTAGATTTTCCAAAGGTTCCCCTCACCCCTCTTATAAAAGGGCACACCTCCTTCTCATTTCTTCACACCTTCAAAGCCTTTTGGTTCGGCCACACTCTGCCCAAATACTCTCCCAAAATCCCTCACTACAACCTAGGGGCATTAGTTTGATCAGAAAGCCAACCTAAGGAGCCCTTTTGATCAAATCAAAATGAAGATCCCGAAGAAGAGGTAATGATTTCACCACCCTTTTCCAAGTTCCTTTCTTCTTCCACTTCTTCTTACTTTGTTGTTACCATTATAAAATAATAACTCTAGTATCATATGTATACTGTGATGTTATTATAAATATGGTACAACCATATTCAGTATTCTATCCATCCTTTGAATAACATGTCACCATACGTGCGTACATACGGCTTACCGTCTCCACGTCGTGGTGTAATTGTTATTCAATATAATATTATTTGGATGGGTATAATAATGATGTGTAACTCATGTAAATAATAAATATAACATGTTAATGATTCTGTATATATTATATACCATCCATTTATATATTATTTTAATATCAAAAGAATGATATTGTCGCTCGTGCATACGTACGGACTACCGTCTCCACGAACGCGATGAGATTCATTCTCCATCGTATCCATTCAAGTATAATTATCATTTGATGATTGAAAAATGATGTTTAAGGACTTGATATCATTCTGGATATGAATAATATACAACCTATCCATTACAAACATGTCTTACGTAACAAAACATATAAAATAAAACAGGTAAGTTAACACCCGAAACAACGATAATACTAAGATATTATTATAAAATCAATATTAAAAGATCATATATGATATCATATTAATGTATATGATTCTTGTATAATTTAATATCAATTATTTCACCATTATACAGGAGCTTAACCTACCCCAAACAAGGAAAAGTACAAGGTAAGGGGTTTTCATCTCACTCCTTATTTCCGTGAGATTCATGCCATATTGCCACCATTACCTTTTGTGTGGTGTATGTAATGCCCATAATTATATTCTTTTTGTAATAAACTCTAATTTATGTGTATTTACATATTCATTATATTATACCTCTTTCATGTGTTGTATGTTTCATAAGTTACCAAATTGGTAATGGTTATTTCACAATCTCTTCATTATCCGAGGTTGTTTATACGTAATAATCTACTGGGATCTCTTTATCATCCACATCCATGTTTCATAATAATGTATTTCAAAACATTTTTACTATTTACAAGAATATGGGTTAAAGTCACTTATACCCTTATTTTTTTCAAAAGGAATCTTTCCGTCGTTTTCCAAACAAGGCACTTTTAACCTTTTCGACAAATTTAAGGTAAGAATGTTTTTTTATCTTATATGGCGGGTGCGGTTATTTACCGCCGTTATAAAATCGTCAAAGCTTCCCTTACAAGCTTATAAGAATAATTTAAAATTTAATGTATTATTTTATAATTACATTACTTTTAAAATGATTGAAAAAAAGAGATATTTCTCTATAATAGTTTTGATTTCATCTATGTCAACATCCTTTCATGGATTTTTAAGCTTATATGATGTTGATTTATTATGATACAAAACATCCCTATTTTATTGAAGGTTTTGTGATATTTTTGACTGTGGATAAGTTATTCTTATATCACTCATGGTTTTTGTTTAAAGTATTGACACTTTATAAGTTATTTTTAATCCAAATGTTTATATTATGTTTCAAACTTTCATTCAGATGAATGTGTTAGACAAGTATGTTCCGGGTTGGGGACCGGTAAAAGTAAGCCCTCCGGTTTGGTCTCCAGTTATTAGAGGAAATCCGGTTTGGTCTCCGGTTATTAGAGGAACTCCGGGTTGGTGTCTGGTTATTAGAGGCACTCCGGGTTGGTGTCCCGTTATTAGAGGCACTCCGGGTTGGGTTCCGGTTACAGATAGCCCCAAAGTCTTGGGATGAGGCCTTGACAAAGAAATTAAAGTTCATCATTATGCATTCAATCATTATGAAAGTGGTTATTGATTTTTCATGTGATTATTTGATTAGTAGAATATCCATGTGAATAAGTAAATGGCATTATTTCATTTTATTTATGCCATACCAAGTTGAAAGTTCAAGTTTGAAAGGCTTTTGTTTTAGTTATACATTGCCTAAAATGTTTATTCTTATTTATGAAAGTTTCCGCTATATTGTTATCCTTACTGGGCATTTGAGCTCACCCCTTTTCTATGTTTTATTTTTCCCAGGAAGTGATGAAGTAAACTATGAATTACCTGCAGGGATATTATGTGGGGATATGAGTGTGGATTATGGAGAAAATATGTTGTTGTAGTAGTTTTTCATTTTATGATGTAATGTAAGACTTATGAATATAACTAGTGTTTCCAAGGCTACTAAACCAATCTGTCTTTCGATATTTGATCTTTCTTGTGATCATGCCAATGTTATGTAATAAGGCACCGACTCTGGGTAACTAGAGTCCGGGCGTTATAGTTGGTATCAGAGGAAGTTTAGTACAAACCTTGGAAGCTAGATTTAGATAAAATCTGATTAGAGCACGTAGACCTAAGATGAACTTTGAGGATTAGTATATAAGAACTTCCTAGAATTTTGGTATTGTAGAGATTTTGAGAGTTTTCCGAGCAACACATCCCTGTCTGGATACGAGTAGGTAGAGGCGGCTCTGGCACAGATGTACCTAGGGGTAAAACCTGAAAACACCACTTTGAGCTAGACTCGAACGGGAACTGGTGCACGACAACGGGCCTTGCTGCACTCTTGGTTACGACACTCCCGGGGGATATGCTTAGGATAACTCTCATTTTCATTACAAATCATTATGAAGGGTTTATGAGTATATACTTCCTCAAAAGAGACATTTATATGATTATGGATTATATCCATAAACTATTTAATTTATGTTATGTGTTTCACAAGTTTGGGATTAGGTATTGTTATTCATAAACTAATCTAGTGTATGCCATTGTTTAGAAATGGCGCCCAATAGAAGGAATGAGAACTCCAGCAATGCACATGATCCCAAGAGAAAGAAGGATCATATCATTCATGGTCTTTAGCCAGAATTTATAAGATAAATAGTCTCCAATGTATTATCATCATATGAAGAAATAATATCATATGTTGATAAGATAATTAAAGATTTTATTGAGTCCTATGGCTTTGAAGGGAAGAAAGAGAAGAAAAGGATGGAAGAGAGAACGATGGATAAAGGGAAGAGGGAAAATAAGAATTTTCCCATATGTGATAACTGTGGGAAGAACCACCCTGGAACTTGTCTGAAAGGAATGGGAGTTTGTTGTAAGTGTGGAGGAAAATGGCACAAAGTACGTGACTGCAAGGGTAAGAAAATGGTTTCAAATGTACAATGCTTCATTTCCAAGGAGTTTGGACACTACTCAAACCTATGTCCCAGTCATCAGACTATGCCGCAAATGATGCTTTTGGATAATAATCAAGTTATGATACTACCACAGATGAAGAGGAATGATTAGAGTTCTTATGTTGATTATGTCAATTCACTGTTGTATCAACAATGTACTTGTTATAATAATTATGGAGTATATAAGGATTGTACTGAAGTACTATTTCATTAAGGACTTGAGATTATGTGGAACAAAGAAAAGTAACTCAATAGCAGGATAAATTTTTGGGAAATATATGGTTGAGAGAATGATAAACCATAATATAGTTCTGATACCGAGGTAGTGATTTTGGAATAATACATGACTGTTTTGGATAAATTATATTGGATATTCTTGACTACCTTGGAACTGATTAATGATTTGTATATTCCATCATTGTTTTGGTTTAAAACATTTTTGGATTGATGAAGTATATCCAGCATTCTATATGGAATAAGGGAGAATGAATGTAATCAATAAGGAATATGGTAATTCAGGATGTTTCAGTGTATTAAAAGAATACATGATGAAGGTATTCATATGCTATTACGGGGTAAAAAGGATATACATTATGTTTACATTCCTTATAAATGTTGGACTGTGAGTTTGGACAGAAGTATTTTGGATAGTTCTAGTTTGGATTATTTTGGATTTCTATAAAAGGACAACTTGAAGGTCGGGCGGCAACCTGTCGCGTCCGGCAAGGCTGTGAGACTTGAACCCACAACCGAAGGGCGACAAGGGTGTATCACCCACCATTGGCCCACGAGATGTCCTGGATTAAATAATGTAGGTTTTTTTAAAAGATCTGGTAGATGAATTATAAATTCATTTATTTTTGAACCCTGTATGAATAGTATAAATAGAAATTTTTTTACGTTCTATTATATTTTAGAGTGAAAGATGAGTTTGTGGTAGAAATTTATTAATGGATAAAACTATAATTATAAAGTAAGTATATCTCCTTATGATCTTAGCCAATCTCATAAATAAATTCCTCAACATTAATAAAAGGAACTAAGAACAAAAATGTTGTCCTAGATGGTACCTTAAATCATCACTAATTTATGGCTTTCGGATTGTTGGCCTTTTCATAGCCATGTTCTCTACCACTCTCTATCAGATAATTAATGGTTTGATTTTTCTTCCATATCCATATTTTCCTACATGGAACCCTAGTATGTGTTATTTTCGGTAATCGTCATACTTTCCACTCTTTATTTTAAATAGAGGCCTCATTAATTCATTTTTCAATGTGGGATTTCAACTAAGATATTTTGAAACGTCAAAAATGTGTTATCCTAATACCCTATGTTTTTTTGAACCGATGGTGTTTCAAATCATCATAGATTGATGAATTTAAGGGCCTCAATTTTACACTTGTTTGTGATTGATGACCTCAATCACTAACGATAAATATTTACGGTTTTCCTCCAATTATATGTCTCTAATTTCCACCAATGTTCTCCTAATTGAGATCATAATTTGGTGGTGACCCTTTGATTTCTCTTTTCCTCATATTAAGACTAAAATTTAGTAACCCAATTTCCGATGTGGGTTTTCCCACAAATATATTTTCTATTTTCAACCTTTTATTTTTGAAAAACAATTTCAAATTGTGAGGATGCAATTTGTTGAAGGAGGGGAGAATGTAACACCCCAAGATTTCATAGTGTGTTATTTCTTCAAAATAATACAATAACATGCACTACACGCAACACCGAGTTCAAGCACACTATGACTTACCAAACAAGACGTTCAAAAGAGGTTATGAATAGTATTAACTAAATTTTAAACTTTATAAAATCCTTATAATTTTAGAATCCATATTATGAGTTTCTAAGACATAATGTAAGAACAAATTCATTTTCAGTATTTCAATTTTACCAACTTTTAATAGTGAACCCTTTTTAAATAAAATATTTTAAACTTTGTGACTAAATAGGGACATCAAAAAAATTTAAAATGAAACATCCCAAGCTTCCACGGTATGCTTTCCTTTGAATAATATAGTAGCGTGTGTTGTACGCAACTTCGAGTTCTAACACACACACAAACCAATCAAACTATTCGTTATGAATAGTAATACATACTTTTTAAAATTATATATATTTTATATGTCAAAATAGACTTCATTTTTGGATTTGGAATATCGAATTTAGCCTAAGGTGAAATTTTTGTACTTTTCGGATAACTTTAATATTTTGATGAATAGTGAAAATTACTAAATTTTAATTAAATTTTTTTTTTTAATCAAAATAATTAATAGTGATAATTTATGAATTTGAGTGGTTTTAATGTCTATTTAGAATATATTTTTACCATTTCATATAATTATGGTCATTGGACATAATTTTACAATTAAACCGAACATAAACAAATGTCAATCTTTTGATAGTTATTATCTCTTAAAAACACGTTTTTTGTTTTGGCAGCAGGAATTAATTTTAAATTAATTTCTGCCACTTCTTTGTTTTGAATTTAGAAAAATGGATTCCATATTTGGAATCAGTATTTCCAAATTGTGTAAATAGGTAACTTTTATTTTTATACATTTTGAATAATTACTGTGGTAAATATTTTATTTGCCATGGATAAGGGTAAATCTGGTAAATAAGGGTTACAAAATAATATTATAATAATACTAAATTACCCTAAAACGTGTCCTAGCCTTATTTGTTGATACATGTTCGACCATAGGCATCTTTGGGTCGATTTTGGGACCCCATGGTGCCACTTGTAGGTGATGGGGACACTTTTTTTTAAATTAACTTAAAATGAATACAAAAATGACACAAGCATATATCTTTCATCAAAAAAATTATTACATAGGGTTATATATGTTGGATATTAGATTATAAATATTCATTATAAAGATACAAATATTTCCTACATAATGATATTTTATTTATAATTTTTAGACATTAAATAATTTAATTTATTTATGACACAATGATGATGTAGTAATTACTAGAATAGTGAAAAATTAAAATAATTGATATTATAAATACCCAAATTAATATATTATGAAACTTTTAATGAATTAATCTAATTTTATAGGATAATATTATATATTAGTATTGATTTAATTGACTTTTTTCTAAGTAATAAATCTGTTATGAGTTTCAATAAAATCAACTATTGAATAGTGTCAAAATTGACATAAAAGAGTTCTTAAAACAAATATTATATTATTAATTGATATTAAATTCCTACAAATCTAAGGTTCTGCCAAGAGACTTATATCATGATATTTTCATCATTAATGGACCACTTGGGGGTCTCTTGGATGTATATCGTAAGTTTATTAACCATATTATATAAAAATACAAAGAGACATTGTAAAAGTGAAACTAATTAACTTAGAGTTAATACTTAAATATAAGGTTAATATAAGTACCCAAACCTGTCTAAATTCTATTGGTTGAGTTGTTTTCGACCCATACCCACCTTAAACCTTTAATAATAAACTTTGGAGCCATTGTAAACCGAATATAAATTTATTATAAACTAATATCTCTAGATTTTCCAAAGGTTCCCCTCACCCCTCTTATAAAAGGGAACACCTCCTTATCATTTCTTCACACCATCAAAGCCTTTTTGTTCGGCCACACTCTACACAAATACTCTCCCAACATCCCTAACTACAACCTAGGGGCCTTAGTTTGATCAGAAATCCAACCTAAGGAGCCCATTTGATCAAATCAAAAGGAAGAACCCGAAGAAGAGGTAATGATTTCACCACCCTTTTCCAAGTTCCTTTCTTCTTCCACTTCTTCTTCCTTTGTTGTTACCATTATAAAATAATAACTCTACTATCATATATATACTGTGATGTTATTATAAATATGGTACAACCATATTTAGTATTCTATCCACCGTTTGAATAACATGTCACCATACGTGCGTACGTACGGCTTACCGTCTCCACATCGTGGTGTAATTGTTATTCAATATAATATTATTTGGATGGGTATAATAATGATGTGTAACTCATGTAAATAATAAATATAACATGTTAATGATTATGTATATATGATATACCATCCATTTATATATTATTTTAATATCAAAAGAATGATATTGTCGCTCGTGCGTACGTACGGACTACCGTCTCCACGAACGCGATGAAATTCATTCTCCATCGTATCCATTCAAGTATAATTATCACTTGATGATTTAAAAATGATGTTTAAGGAATTGATATAATTCTGGATATGAATAATATACAACCTATTCATTACAAACATGGCTTACGTAACAAAACATATAAAATAAAACAGGTAAGTTAACACCCGAAACAACGATAATACTAAGATATTATTATCAAATCAATATTAAAAGATCATATATGATATCATATTAATGTATATGATTCTTGTATAATTTAATAAAAATTATTTCACCATTATATAGGAGTTTAACCTACCCCAACCAAGGAATAGTACAAGGTAAGGGGTTTTCATCTCACTCCTTATTTCCGTGAGATTCATGCCATATTACCACCATCACCTTTTGTGTGGTGTATGTACTGCCCATAATTATATTCTTTGTGTAATACACTCTAATTTATGTGTATTTACATATTCATTATATGATACCTCTTTCATGTGTTGTATGTTTCATAAGTTACCAAATTGGTAATGGTTATTTCACAATCTCTTCATTATCCGAGGTTGTTTATACGTAATAATCTACTAGGATCTCTTTATCATCCACATCCATGTTTCATAATAATGTATTTCAAAACATTTTTACTATTTACATGAATATGGGTTAAAGTCATTTATACCCTTATTTGTTTCGAATGGAATCTTTCCATCGTTTTCCAAACAAGGCACTTTTAACCTTTTTGACAAATTTAAGGTAAGAATGTTTTTTTTAACTTATATGGCGGGTGCGGTTATTTATCGCTGTTATAAAATCGTCAAAGCTTCCCTTAAAAGCCTATAAGAATAATTTCAAATTGAATTTATTATTTTATAATTAAGTTACTTTTAAAATGATTTAAAAAAAGATATATTTCTCTAAAATAGTTTTGATTTCATCTATGTCAACATCCTTTGATGGATTTTTAAGCTTATTTGAAGTTGATTTATTATGATACAAAACATCCCTATTTTATTGAAGGTTTTGTGATATTTTTGACTGTGGATAAGTTATTCATATATCACTCATGGTTTTTGTTTAAAGTATTGACACTTTATAAGTTATTTTTAATCCAAATTTTTATGTTATATTTCAACCTTTCATTTAGATGAATGTTTTAGACAAGTATGTTCCGGGTTGGGGACCGGTAAAAGTAAGCCCTCCGTTTTGGTCTCCGGTTATTAGAGGAACTCCGGTTTGGTCTCCGGTTATTAGAGGAACTCCGGGTTGGTGTCCGGTTAATAGAGGCACTCCGGGTTGGTGTCCAGTTATTAGAGGCACTCCGGGTTGGGTTCCGGTTACAGTTAGCCCCAAGGTCTTGGGACGAGGCCTTAACAAAGAAATTAAAGTTCAGCATTATGCATTCAATCATTATGAATGTGGTTATTGATTTTTCATGTGATTATTCGATTACTAGAATATCCATGTGAATAATTAAATGACATTATTTCATTTTATTTATGCCATACCATGTTGAAAGTTCAAGTTTGAAAGGCTTTTGTTTTAGTTATACATTGCCTTAAATGTTTATTCTTATTTATGAAAGTTTCCACTATATTGTTATCCTTACTGGGCATTTGAGCACACCCCTTTTCTATGTTTTATTTTTCCCAGGAAGTGAAGAAGTAAATTATGAAGGACCTGCAGGGATATTATGTGGGGATATGAGTGTGGATTATTGAGACAATATGTTGTTGTAGTAGTTTTTCATTTTATGATCTAATGTAAGACTTATGAATATATCTAGTGTTTCCAAGTCAACTAAACCAATCGGTCTTTCGATATTTGATCTTTCTTGTGATCATGCCAATTTTATGTAATAATTCACCGACTCTGGGTAACTAGGGTCGGGGCGTTACAGAATTCATACAGAAATATCTTTTTATGTAAAAAAAACTAGCAAGGGGGAGTTTGTGGCCCAAGTAGTGAATATCCTTGAACAACTCACTAATGTTTATTACACAAAAATAAATGGAATTTCCCCTTTGATATCATAGGTTCATTTCTTGTATTATAGGGATGTATAGAGGCTCACTAAAATGAATATTATCTACTAGTATATATAATAATACCATAGTTAATATTTCTGACATTAATCCAAAATATATATATTATTAGACCATATTCATTAAATTATAAAAACTGTTGAATCTTTTGAACCATAATTTAGAGTCAGAATTTATTCATTTTGGTGACCCCATAACTGAAATGATTATAGAAAATGGTGGTGGTGAATGTGATGAACAATCATACAATATTCTAATCGGTGATTGCATCCTCGTGGATTGGACTGAGTGTTACATCATCTATGGAGCTTATACAATATTTTTTTGACAGTCATAGTTCCTTTAAAATAAATCAATGGAATTTCCCAAAAAACTATTTGGGTAAATCATCATCCCATGGTTGTGTGGTGATTATGGGTAATTATGTCCTATAGAAACACTCATTCTGAGATATAACTACCTTCACCATATGTATTTATTAGTATAAATCCTAGATATTCTTGATCATGGATGTTTTCTTGTCAAAATGAGATACAGGTGATCAATTTCCTCAATGTGGTATCATTTGTGTCCCTTAAGAGAGTGAAAAATTACATGGGAAAGCCTCATAAAATGGGCACCCAAATGAATTGTTTGAACTTATTGATCAATCAAAATCATAGGATTCTACACATCTTTATGTTCGGGATTCAATCAATGGGGGTTCAAAAATATGGTGGTTGATAAAGAGGGAATAGAGAATTTTTAGAATTGAGGTTTTGAAACATATTTTGTTGTTAAAACAATATATTCAAAAACATTATCAAGACCCAAGGATGTACTAACCAATACATTTTCTAGGCACATGTACCAAGATGTAGTTTACTATTGGTTATTTCATTTTCCCATTGTACTTTGGGGTTGTGGGTTATCCTCTAAAGTGCAATCCTCATTCGCTACATATGAATTTCAAGAAACATTCAATTTTTAGTTTTGAAACTGATACAAATGAGATCATGAACTACCTCAGGGAATTAAAAATAAGGGTGAATGCAATGGATGGCCGAATACTAGTCAAAATTATGTTACATGAGATTGATGTTTTAGGTAATATGGAAGTAGTGGATAAAAAATCTCTTTATGATGAACCAAATAACTTCATCAATCCTAATGATATAATAAATATTCCCCTTCAAGGATAATATATTATAATCCTAAATTTTTTTGGGCATTTACCTACTATTTTTTATAGAATGTGTATTTGGTAATAGCAGTATTAAAGTATCCTGAATATATAGTGGGGAAATTACAAAAGGATGTGTCATGAAACATGCCACTCTCAAGGAGGAGTAATTCAATCCCTTTAATATTATATGATTTGAGAGTTTTAAAGATTAGGTTCTCGATGTGCCTTCCCCCCACTTATGATAACTCATTCAGAGACCAAGGGCATATCTCCCATTGATGTAGATGTATTACCAGTCCCGAACACAATAGGATTGAAACCCACCATACTATCTTCTGTAAACCTTGATGTTTGGGTAGTGGGTTTATTTCATCATGATTCTTCTACCTCAAAAACTTACTAGGGCTTCAACATGGAGGGAGATATAAACCTACCAACTGACCAAGATGTGAATGTAAATAGTAATAGCCCTATAATACAACATCAGGAACCACCATTGATGGTTGTGGTTCCTTCCATTTTAAATTATTGGACCAAATTTGAGATAGTGACCAAAAATATTCCCTTGTTTTGGGTAACATCGGCCAATCAGACCCAAGATTCGGGAGATGATGAGTGCTAATGACATTCCTAATGTTCTTTTTAACATTTATCTATTAAAATTTATAGTTTTGTTGATCATTTTTAGGTAAATTGGTCTCAAGTGTTATGATTATTTAAGGGGACTCTCCCCTAAAACTCAACAATCATAATGATTGGAGACTGAGATTTCATTGCGGCCCATAAGCTCAATGGGTGTGGGATTAGTGATCACATTGAGTGATTTAGTTACAAAATACATTTAATCTTTTGAATGAATATCTAAATATAACCAAGGTTCCATCATTATATATTCCTCCAAATCAATATATATGGATATTCATAAGGAATTATTTCTCTCAAAATTACTTATAGGATCTTCCCCATAAGCTACACATGATTCACTTCATGTTCATGATGTTAGGATATGGTGGGTTTGATTACTACACAATCCATCATGTCATTAATGATATCTTTCATCGAATGGAATGGGAGAATTCATAATAAAAAATCCTCATCAAGGTGAAATTAGAATCATGATACACTAATATTCAAGATAAATCATTATAATAAGAGTCATGTTATGTGGGGTTGTGGGTAGTTTAGAAGCTCCTAGAAAAAGAAGAGTCAATTCCTGTGAAATGCCTCTAGTGAGAGTAGGGTACTTATTATATGATATTGAAAAAGAATAAATGAACATTTGAAGAAGCAAATATAAAAGAGAATAGAATTTTCACTATGGTAGATAATACTCACCTTCCTATGTAATTTGAGTTTGTGGAGTTATCTAAACATTAACATTATGTAGATGCTATCTGAAATCAATTGATACATTACAAGCATCTATAATGGTAATCATATTATGACCTTTATCTATAGATACTTAAACATGTGTATATTCCTCTCACTCTCTTATGAAGAATGAATTAAAATATATTTTTAAATAATTTTCAATTTTCTAAATCTCATGTTCTTATGACTATTCATTTGTGATAACTTGTGAGTCTTTAAAAGAGTAACACCAAGATAAACAAATCCATAATATTGGAATATGTTAATAAAAAAGTGTAATCATGATCTCCAAATACTTAAGTCAATAATATTTTCCTCTTTAGTATGTGATGATGGATGGGTATAGGCATATATGACATCATTATACACAAGAGGTGGTCCATTCAAATATGAAAAATGACTTCTTTTCTAGGTTAGTGCTCATGGATGGGTATAGATAGATATATATATCAACATCATAAACTATATTAGGTCCCTTATTATATAGAAAATGGGAATCTCAGCAAGATGATAATCTTGAAGAGGAATTTTGGAATAAAGATTTCAATGTTCATAGGATTTTAAGTACAATGGAATCAATATTTCATAATATTTAATTAAATTCCTAAAATAATATGTTAGGAATGGATGATTTCTAAAAATTTTAAACAGGATAATATAACTAGTAACAAAGGATTTACTTTTACCAGGGCCATATGATGGACAATGAATACACTGTGTCTTTTTAATGAAATTTACCTTTTTTCTATGTCTCATATGTGGAGACTTACTAGGAAAGAACTTTGACAAAGATCATTATTCCCTTTGAAGGTTATTGAACTAACAAGTTTTATGGATCTTTCTTTTGAAATAATCAATTTTCCCATATCAAATAACATGCTTGTCCAGAAATATGACACTCAAATTTTTCTTAGGCTACCATTTATAAGTTTTCAACCTATTGAGGTTTTCACCTATTTCCTTAGGAATTTTTTGGTTTTTAAAGTTGAAACAATGTGTAATGATATTTAATTTCAAAAATATTTAACCAAAGTTTTCTGAAATTTATGTTTGAAAAGTTTCAACATATGTTTTTTAAATTGAAGGTCATAAATCATTGACCAAATATTTCAATAATTTATGGTCGTACTGATTTGATTGAGAAAGTGAATCATTATCCAAATAAATGGAAAGGAAAACCCTAAAATTAATGTTATTTGAATTCCATATGATTATCTTCTATCGACCGTTCAGTGTTCCGATACTCTGTTAATCTGTATAGCAGCACTTGGGTCAAATCCTCAGTGATGATACTTTTTAATAATCGATTGTTTTTTGTTGACTGTATTTTGATTGGGGGGTTTGTTTGCAAGAATTAATTAAAATGATTTATTGATTTAACATTTTAATAAATATTTTGGTGATTTCATTATTTGGGATATAATCTTTTTATATCCTTGAACTTTTCTTTATATTTGTTTAAATTAACACCCACATCACAAGATGGCTTTGATCGGAATTACCAAGTGTTAGGGTTTTATCCAAGTTGTAACATAACTAGGATTCTAATATAAATCAGTACTTGATATTGGAAATGTATTTATGGTTCCAATAATCCATGTAATTAATATGTTAAAAAAAATATTTCATTAATCCATGACATGTTAATTCCAATATACACAATGTTAAATTAATGAATACACATTGAGCCAAAGCTTTCAATCACTTAACATCTCTAACTTTTGACTCACCCCAATGAACAATTTACTCAGCCATTAGAAAGATTAGTAATATAGTTTATTATGTTTATGATGATGAATTATGAATAGAATAAAACTAAATGGATAAGAAAAGAGTGGTGTGCCAAACACACATAAGAGTGATAAGGAGAAATTAACACCGATTTTGATTGAATGAGAAAGAAAAAGAGAATATTTTTTAACGTTATTTAATAAATTTAAAGAAAATTAATATTTAAAAACAAGGGGTAAATGATAATGAGAGTTAATTGGAATGGTAATTTCATTAAAACAGAATTTCGAAACCAAAACTTACAGGATTACAATAAAGAAAAACAAAAAAGTAAATCAAAACCAAGAGAGAAGGAAGGGTCTCTCAATTGAAAACATGAGTATGGAAGGTCCTACCAAGCCTTTGGAAATTATTTGGTCTTTCCAATGATTTTACTCTCTTATTAAATGAAAACTTCTTGCAATGAGAGAAGCGGGAAGTATTTATAGGCCATTGAAGTGGACTATTTGCATTCCAAAACTACCCCTCCCCTTGGATTGCCAATCTGATATTTTGGAAAGCCCAATATAGATAAATAGTCTTCTTCCAAGTTTTATAAATTAATTTTTTCAGT
The DNA here is from genome assembly GCA_963277665.1 of Viscum album. NCBI lineage: Eukaryota > Viridiplantae > Streptophyta > Magnoliopsida > Santalales > Viscaceae > Viscum > Viscum album. The sequence goes on along the minus strand of OY728148.1, from coordinate 1,914,908,076 downwards.
CTACTCTAAAAATTTGGATTCATTTGGACTTATCTAGCCAATTTTATGGATGTTTTAATAAACAATGTTATACTCTCCATTTCTATCCATTCTTTTTTATGGACAAAATTTGAATGGATTTTTTAATATTAAAATACCTTAAAATATGAATTCTTTAATCAAAAAAGTCATCCACCCGTCTCTCCTATTTAACACTACAAAAGCATAGATCAAATTGAAGTGTTGATAAGGAGAAGATTCAATTTTGGTGTGCTGGTTTCATTTCCCGGACAGAATAGTGGGCTGGACTTAATAAAATCATTTGGGTCCCTTTTTGTTAGAGTAAGGCCCCGGAATTTTTATCCAAGACTATTTAAATTGTTAACCAAACATTTAAGGATAATAATTTAATTTGGACTTCTGGATTGATCCTAGTAATTTAATCCTCATCGCCAATCCAGTACCATCACAAATTCTTTTGGCCTTCTTATGTAGTTCATATGACCAATCAAATATATGAATTTGCCAATGATTACTTCTATGGATATGTTATAAATTGAATAGGGAATCCTAAATATAAAGCACCACACAAATTGTATATTTAGGGTGATAGTTATTAATAAAACATTATACTGACATGAATCTGGATGGATTCGAATAGTGCTAAAAATTATATTTAATATTTAAACATTACTATTTCACACAAATTATGCACAATTCATATAAAATCTGTAAAAGGAGTATATAATAAGTTATTAAAATATTAATAACATAAAATCCCCCATACTTAGTCTTCTTAATGTCCTCATATGAAATAAATATAAAAACATAATAAAATCATTCTCACTGGCTAATAAATATTAAAATTGTGTTTTCACCAATCAGGGGAGTTTTAGACCATTTCACTCATCCATATTGAATTCCCCCACAAATTTTTATAGAATTAATGTTCCAAAAACAATTTATTTTCCATTAAAAATTTTAGAAATGGAAAATGTGGGCACTCAAAACTCACTCCTATAAAGATAAAAAAAATCATTTATAGTGGTTCACTCTTTCACCAACCAAAAGTAAAATCCGACACTTTGAAATAGAACTCAGATTCCATTCCCTATACGAAAGTGCACAAAAACAAAGATTTATTTTGAAGGGGTTTTTATGTGGTTATGGGATGGTAGGAATTCTGTATTCAAAATAGTAGAAATAGGGGTAAAACACCATTATGGAAAAACAATGAACAATATTTTTTAAATAAAACATGGAAAAAGTGGTAACACATATTTACAAGGGAAGAATTTTCTGAATCAAGACACAAAATAGGGATACAATTTTAATGGAATTAGAAGATGGAATATTTACAAAACAAAAATCATCTCCCAATGACATAAGTGTTCTTTTTTCAAATATCTCAAAATTTGAACATGAAACGGATCTCACACGCATCTCCCAACCTGTGTTTGACCTCCTCATGAAACTAATTATAAAATTTATAACTATATCAAAGGATGGAGAAGAGTGATTTTTGACCCAGCCAAGTCAAATCCCCTTCTTTTTTTCATTTTGTATGTTTTTTGGACAATTTACAGTAAAATTTTCAAAATAAGCCATAAGCATATATACATTCCCAAAAATCTCTAAATGAAAACCTCTCTCCCAAAATAAAATGGTTTCTTACCCTCAATCATATGATACCACGTTGAAAATCAATAAAGGGGCAACCAAAATAAAATCCATTCCCCCCACACATAAAATTAAAAAAATTATTCAATGAAAAGACTTTTAGATATTTGGTGGGATAAGGTATTGGGCTTGTAATGTGGTTATAAAAGAAATGGTTTTCATAGGCTTCAAGGGTATTTCAAAAGGATAATTAATTTATGGTTAAAGTAAGGATATATGACTATTGTGATACTCATGAGGTTCAGAAAATGCCTCTATCATATTAATGCACACAAAAGTGATAAATTCAACTTGATGTTCCACAAACTCAAGATTCACAATCATTGATGAAAGATACATATTTTTAATGATGGCCATTGGTGGCCATGGCATGAAGGATAATAGTGTTCCTCACTGTTGGGGTAAAATCATTTTCCAAATCAAACAATGAGCCTTCAAAATTTACTAGTTTTGAAACAATATTCTTCATCAAAATATATGATGAAAACACAAAATATTTGAGATGAAACCATGTCCTTTGAATCCCAAAAATTATTTGACAAAATTTCAAAAGTCGAAGGTGAGTAATTATGAATCATGATTTTCCATACATTTTTAGTGTTTTTTATTTTTTTTATGCAGTTTATGTTTTTTTATTTTTTAAAATAGACACACCCACACAAAAGATAAATATTAAATATAAATTTTGATGAGGAAAGTGGTAAGAATTTGAAAGAGAGGGGAAGAAGAAGAAAGGGAGACAGAGAGAGAGAGGAAGATATAGAAAGAGAGTTAAAAAGAAATATGTGCCCCTATTTTGGATTTGGTGGGTTTTCATCTCCATCAAGTAGTGCATTAGTGGAAGTTGATATGCCTCATGTGGAATATTACCTAAAAAAGAAAAATCATTATTCATCTAATGAAAAAATAAAAACAAATTAAAATTTCATACAAGTAAAAGAAAACATAGGTTTCCTCCCAATAAGCACTGCATTTATTTTTTCTACAGTTGGACAGTTGTAGTGGGCTACCCATAGTATTATGGTGACCGCCGTATTTTCTCAACACCAGTGTGATTCTAGAAAAACATCTCCTTTGGGATGCATTATTCTTCATTAGATAATTTCTTCCCTTTCTTGATTTTGTTCCTCCAATTAAATGGGGTGGAAGGAGAATATGAATATCCTCTCTTTGGTCTCCAACATGAGGTATTATACAACCCATTGAGTGTTGGATTCTATGATTTGATCTTCAGGAAGATATTTCAGTTCTGATTGTATGTTTATGCAAGCTCAAGATTATTTTAAATCAAAGTATAATATCCCAATTGTTTTTAACTCATTTATTTCATCACACAATTAAGTGAATTAATAAGGATCAGTGGAGTCATAAGACTGAATAAAATTGTCAATATCCTTTAAAACAATGATTTTTCCAAATAATGGACAATTTAAACAACACCAGTGATCACTTTATTAATTAGGGAGCATATATCTAAAAAATAACTTCCATTAGGACAAGATAAAACATTAGTTCAGGGTTCACCTCACATATAATGGATGTTTTATAATCATGGATATGAAATGATGAATATTGGATAATATGATTTGAATCAAAAAATGAGAATGCTATGTTGTTTTCCTCATTACCGTCCAAGTTGTAGTTGGGGGGATCATTGGATAGATGAGATTAAAAATAGTTTTAAATATCCTTTAGATAAATGGTGTTTTAATTTATAATGTCGACATAAAATTCTCCATTTATGATGTGGTTAATGATGATGAAATATTCATAAACACCTATATCAATAGAACAGGAAGTACCTGATAGATTGGGATTCAACACACTCTCTGTGAGTCATTCAGAATCATGGATAGATAATATGGATTGATTCTTTGATGGTTGTTACATAGATTGAAAAATATTTAACTTGACTAGTTGGTCACGAAATTCCAGTGATAAGATGCCAGCATGGACATCAATTTTTGTTTTAGATGTTATAAGGAAAGGCCTTCCTATAATCAGAGGACATTAGCAATAATTTATCTCACCATCCATGTTAAAGACATAGATGTCATATGGGAAGATAATATAATTGACTTTTTAAGGACATCCACAATAATTCCCTCAATAATGGTTGTGCTTCGATTAGATAAATGCATGCCAACACCCGTTGGGTGAAAGGGACCAAGACCAAGGATGGAGAAGATGGATTTTGGAATAACATTAGTTGAGGCTCCAAGTTCTATGAGTGTATCAAAGAATTTGGAAATTCCAATTTGGCAGGGAACCATAATGGAACCTGGATATTTTCACTTTATGGGAATATACTACTAGGTGGAAACATTTTTGAAGGTCCTAAGTTGCCTCTTGTGGGTGAAAACTTCCTTAAGAAACATGGAATACATAGGGATTTGTTTTATGGAATCTAAGGTGGGGTATGTTCACTTAAACACATCTAAACATGTCAATAATTTCAAGATCTTGTTCAAATAACTTCCTTGGTTTAAAAAATCGTAAGGAAAAGGAATTAGATTCCTAAGTGGAATGGAATGAGGTGAGGGAATGGCTTCAAATTCCTTTTCATATTTATTTTTCTTTTCAATTTCTAGGTCAACATTCAAAGGGGGTTGGAGGACTTATCTTGAGGCATGTAAATTTACTTTCTCAATATAAGTAAAATTTCACTTACATTACCCTTAGGGTTGGGTAATGGGTGTGTTGGGTGTTGGGAAGGATTTTTTTATTGTTGTTGGCCTAGGTGGGATGCACGTTGACCAGTCTGGGTTTCAATATTTTTATGACTGTAATGGGTAAAGAAGTCATGATCTACCAATGCATATTCCCATGATTTCATGGAAGAAGAGGCTTGTCCTGAATTTGGATTGCCTTGATTTTGGTTCTTTGGAGAGATATTTCATTGGCTTTGGAATTGGAAAGTCTCACTAGAATATTTGAATCTTGGAGGAGGTTTGTTCCATTGAGTTTGAGGAACAAAAGGATTTGGTTTATGGAAGTCACCACCACCTTTACCATATTGATGTTGTTTTGGATTTTCATGAGAGAACAGACGCGGATGGGAAATGGTATTAACATACCTCAATCGTTGGATGAAGGTAGAATAGAAGGGCTCAGAGTGCAGTTGGTTGAAGTTTCTAATGAAATGACCTGATTGCTGAGGGTTGGTGTTCCTATGAGCATATGTTTCATTGAGATCCATTGGTCCAAATGAATTATAGGGATCATCTTGAAGTTGTGGAAATGTGTTATTTAGATGAGATGGGGAGATACAGATTCCATGGTTCTTGATAGGTCTAAAGAATAGATATTATGGAGAAGATGAGGTTGGGTCTTTGGAAGTCATAGCTACTTGTCGCACAAGACTTGTATGTTCACTCATCCACTCTGTCATCTTGTTCGGCTCTATCGATTAAATATCTTGGGATTTTATAACATGTGTGTGTGCTCAGGTATGGAATTGTTGTGTGTTTGATGCCATGTTTCTTATGATATCTCTTGCAGCTGCAGAAGTTTTATCAACAAGAGAACCCCAAATTACAGAATAAATGGGAATTCTCTCTATAGTCAATAACCCCTCATAGAACTATTGGATCAAGATTTGGTTATGGATTTTGTGGTGTGGACAGGTTTCACCAAGATTTTTGGACCTCTCCCAGTACTCATGGAGTGATTCATTTGGTAATTTACGAATACCACTTATTTTCTTTTCATATAGAAGCAGTACGAGAAGCATGAGATAATTTTTCTATGAAAAGTCACTTCATGTCATTCTATGTGGTTATGGTACCTGGAGGGAGGTAGTAAATCCATGACCAAGCAGTGTTAGATAGGGTAAATTTAATTCTCGGGGCTTGGTTTGATCCATAAAACCCCTTTGAGGCTTTATGGTAAACCACACCACTTGGAACTCTTTAAGATGGAGATGTGGATCCTTACTGGCTAGCGTGTGGAAATGATAAATAAGATGAATCAAACACAATTTGAGTTTGAAGTCAAACTCTATGTTTGGATGTTGAATAACATGGGGTTGTTAATTCATATTAGAGGCAAATGTTCTTTATGCGTTTTTTTCATAGGATTATCCATATCTAATTCAATTGGTTGGACACGGTTTTGATTATCCTATATGGTCCTCCTATGTTGGAGAAGTGTTCGCTCAATTTTTGGGTCAAAAAAATATGAGGGATTTTTTGGAGGATATGAGGAATACATAGAGATTTTTGAAGAAAGATAAATACAGGGTTTTATTTGTGTTTTCTTTCATTTATGATTTTTATGAGAAGTCAGGTTTTTCTTGGTTTTTATTAAATTTTTAAATTTTTTTTTGTTTTTTTACAATAACCAAAAACAAGTGAATACATAATTGAACCTTCCCTAGGGATGGTACCATTCAAAATTGAAGTAGATTTTCACCTATATACCGTTCAAGGTTCTGATGCTCTGCTAATTTTTATAGCATCACTCAGGTCGAATCTTTGGCGATGATACTTTTTAATATTCAATTATTTTTAGTTGATTGTATTTTTACTAGGGGGTTTGTTTCCAGTGCTTAATTAAAATGATTAGTTGATTTTATAATTCAATAATGATTGGTGTGAGTTTATTATTAGGGATCTAAGCTTGTGGTATCTTGATCATTTTTTTATTGCATTAAATTAACACCCACGTCACAAGATGATGTTGATTGGAATTCCCAAGTGTTAAGGCTTCAATCCAAGCCATAACATAACTAGGATTATAATATCAATCAGTACATTGTTGTGGTAGTGTATTTATAGGTCCAAAAATCCTTCGATTTCATATGCTAAACAAAATATGTCATTAATCTATGACATGTTAAGACCAACATACACAATGTTAAATAAAAGAGTACTCATCGAGCAAAAGCTCTCAGTAGCTTAACATATCTAAATTTTGACTCACCCCAATGAAATATTTACTCATCCATTGAAATTATTATTAATATAGTTTATTATGTTTTTTTATGATGAATTAAGAAGAGAATAAAAATCTGGATAAGAAACGAGTGGCGTGTCGAACACATAGATGACCGAAAAAGAGAATTAAACATAGACTTTTGACTAAATGAGAAAGAAAAGGAATAGATTGATTTTTCAACTTATTTAAGAAATTTAGAGAACATTAATATTTCCAAATATATGGTGGATGATAATAAGATTTAATGGGAAAGGTAATTACATTAATATATAATTACAAAACAAATACTTACAAGATTACCACAAAGAGGAACACAAAAGTATATGAAACAAAATAGAGGAGGAATGGTCTCTTAAGTAAAAACATGAGTATTAAAGGTCCTCCCAAGCCTTTGTAAAATATGTTTTCATTCCAATGATGGTCATCTCTTCTGAAATTCCAACATCTTGCAAGGAGTGGAGGGGAAAGTATTCATAGCCCATGGAAGTGGGTTGTTTGAATTCCAAAACTACCCCTCCACTTACATCTCCAATTTTATATTTCGGAAAGGCGAATCTGGAGATATAATCTTGTTCAAAGTTGTATATATTAAATTCTTCAGTCGACTATCAAAAGATGGATGCATTTCTACTTCTATATCAAAAGATATGACTGTTTTAATAAATAATATTAAACTATCCATTCCTATCCATACTTTTTTTATGGCTGAAATGTGAATGGTTTTTTCAATAGTAATATGACATCAAATACAAATTTGCTCTTCAAAAACGTAGTCCACCTATATATATGCTTTCACAATAAAAATATCAGCTCGAATTGATGTGTATATAAGGAGTATAGTCAAATTTGGTGTTCTGATTTCATTTCAAGGATATAATGGTGGGTTGGATATAATAGAATCATTTGGGCCCCTTGTTATTAGAGTTGGGCCCTAAAATTTTTATCTATGACTTCTTGCATTGTTCCTATAACTGTGGATGATAATAAATGAATTTTTACTTCTTGATGGATCCCAAGAATTCAATATTCATAGTTGGTCCAATTTTATCACAAATTCATTGGGCCTTCTTCTGTAGTCCATCTGACTATTAAAATGGAAGAATTGACCAATTATTCTCTGTAAGGATATGTTGTAAATTCAATAAGGAATACTAAAAAACAATAATAACACAAATTGTAGTGTTATGGTGATAGTTATTATTAAAAACATTAAGCTGACTTGAATATGGATGAATTCTAATAGTGCTCAAAAATTATATTTAACAATTAAACATTAATATTTCACACAAATTATGCACATTTTATATAAAATCAGTAAAGGGAGTATATAATAAGTTACGAAAATATTAATAACATCATAGATACTATTTATAGTATAGAATAAATCATGTATATGTGAATTTGTTTTAAGGTCATAGTGAATAAACCATGGCATCATGTAGTTTAAGGTTACGTGATAAAGACCAATAATGGTCCAAGATTAACATATCATATTCTTAAATTGAAAATGAGTATGATACATGAATGTGTGACATAAAAGGTGTTGGATTCACCTGAATAGTTGTCTTATGAGTTGTATAAATTACATCTCAAGACATTCAAATTGAGGATTATGTTATAGTATGGGTATGAAAGCGGTGGATATTCACCACATTCAAATGATGGGTTATAATTTGATATTGTTAATGAATATAAATATTTTAGGACCTTCCAAATTGGACGATACATGAATATGATTGGAATGGATTAATATGGAAGTTTCAATGATCATTTATAAATATTGGTGTCACTATGAGTCAAATTTCCTTATTATTGATCGCCATGAAATGTTTCCGAGGATACAAATTATTAAGGAGTGATGAAGGATTTTGTATTTACTAACTAAAAATTAAATATTTTTATTATGGAAAAAATACTTTTAGGGTTTATTTGAGAATCTAAAAATTGAACACCAAAAAATAGGAAGTTACATTTCATAATACATTATCACTTTTTTCGAGAATAATTTATTAAAATTTGTGTCATTAACATTTTTAAGACTCCATTATAATGGAAAATAATTCCTCTCTTATTCATGTTTTACAATTTCTTCAAAATATATAGTCATTTTTTCCAGACACTTAAGGTAGTCTTATATAGATTGGATGTTGTTAGAGCCATATGGTGGACCCTATAGGCTTTGTGACCTTTTGTGCTCTATTTTTTTCCTAAGTCATCAAATTTAATGACATATAGAGTAGAGAAAATATTTTTCTCATCCCATATATTATAATATATTAACCTAAAAATTTTGTGTCTCTTTAATTTATAGTTTAAAATCCTAAAATATGGACTACCATGGGTTGTAATTTATGGTTATTAAACATTGACCATGTGTTTTATTAGTTTAAGGTAATACATATCTAACTAAAATAGTGATAAAGTATAACTAACATGGGCATAATTAAAGCTAACATGAATAGTGTCAAAATTTAGTATAGGCCATATCAAAAGGTGAAGCACCCAGTTTAAGATTTTTGTACTATGATAGTGTAAAAGATATGATAGGATGACCAATAAGGGAAATATAAGAACAAATGTGAATAAAGAGATCAATAATTCTATTTTCTATCTCAAACGAATGTTTATATAGTTTATGTTCATAATTTTTGGACCATATGATAAGGCAGATTATGTGACATAGAAAATGGGGCTCAAGGGGAAAGGGTACTCTAACTAATTTGAATGAGGAATGAATATTATTTCAATAATGGAATTATGTATTTAAATTAAGAAGATGAGATTACACTGGTATTTTTATGATGACTATTGAATAACATTATAATGACGAGTTTCATGATAATGTCATTAAAGCCTTGCAACGACTTTAGAACCTTATCCTAAAGAAAAAACAAGCATATAGTAAGTAGATATGGTGGCACTAATGATTATTACTAAATAGAAGTGTCCCTTGGAAGCATATGCACTCATTAATAGTATCCATTAAAGGTTTTTCATGATTCAAGACCCCAAGGCATGATGAATAACATATGAAAGAAACCATAGAAGAGGTTATTAGAGAATCCTAGTCTTGAACTGACCCTGATTATGATTTTTGTGATTTATTAAGAGGGAATAGATATTGGTGATGAGTTTTGGATGGGTTAGAATAATGTAGTTCTAAAATCACTATGTATTAGTAAAAAATATGATTCGATCCACACATAGTTTGTATAAGTATCCAATGTAGTGGTCCAATTCAAATAAAAGGGTGTGGAATTTCTATATCATGGAATGAGACCAAAAAATGTAAAAGACCCATGTCTATGACCAGGGAATTATCTAGTGCATAGGAAATCATATCTATGAGAATCCTAAACATCAATATTTTCATGAAGAAAGCGGAATCATATCTCAATATAGAATCATGTTTGTTTTGAAACCTTACATGGATCCAACTCTCATATATGGTAATTAGGTCATATTATATAAACTACTATAACTAGTTGAAGGACTAAAAAGATAAACAATATGTGATGTGGTTTAATGTCATGTGATAAGGATAATGTCATTTCGCAATTTAAGGTCATAGGACAAGAACCTCTATATATGTGAACTTTAGGTAGATCTACCTCATGTTCAAAATGAAGTAGCTCCACCTCAAGGTTGAATCTGTGAGGAAGGACCCACCATTAATGAGAGAATACAACACTTACACTGGAACTGATTAAGGTTGGAAGAATTTATCATAAAATTTTCTTATAGACAGGTTATCATACACTAGATTCCTCAAATATATCTAACTCATATCGAGAGGATAGTTCCCATAGAGTGGACTACTCTATGATGTTTATATTTTTATGATATGGAAAATACACTATACATTTTAACATGAACCAATATAGAATCAATTGTTCTTCAATTTATGATCTTACATTTAGAACCTTTCTGTTTAAAATGGAATTTCATAATATAAAATAGTTTATGTATAAAAAACAAGAAAATATGAGAATACCATACATCAAGAGGTAGTTGAGTATTGGGGAACATCTGGCTCAACATAGGATTACTGATTTAAGTGTTTCAAATTATTATATGTTTACAAGGATAAAGAAACAAATATTCCTTCTCATAAGGGATCCATATGTAGATATTGTTTTTACATAGGGGATATTTTTAATATAATTTATATTAATTTCCAGATAAAACATGCCCAGGAAACTAATGAATTGATCTATCTCACATGTAATCAGAATTATTCCCACCAATAGACCATACTAAATTATTTATAATTATATAATTTTATTCCACATGTCAATAATTTTAATATCATTTGACAAGGAAAAAAGGCAATATACGTTCTAGGGTTATACAATGACGACTTCCACCATGTAGTTTGACATCATGTAGAAATGATGTTTTGAAACCCATATGAATTTATAAAAGGGGTAAAATAAAAAAAATGGACTCTAAATAGATAATAGTAGTGTCTCTATATATCCTATGATATATAAATAAATTCACTTAGAATTTCTCAAAAGAAATGATTGTGGTATTTATAGATCTATTGATTTTATAATAAAAAAATTGATTAGATTTTCCTCTAGTATCATGTGATTAAAAGACCCATGATGTGAATGAAGAGTAACCTAAACATAATGGGTGAAATCTAAATAATTTTCATTTAGATCTAAAATATGGATCTTAGGTATCACTAAATATACCATGATATGGGAATCAAGATACACAGAGTTATTATAATATTAATCATTATTTTTATCATAGGTTTGGAAAACCATAACACCAAGACATATGAATGAAACCATAGTTATAGTGTTCCCAAAGAAAAGAGATCTTTTAAGTAGGGAAATAGACTCCATATATGTGAATTATTTCTCAGTGTGGGTTTTAAAAAAATCTTTGATGAAGGACCTTGAATATATCTAGATAATGCATAGGAGGTGGAAATTTTACTTCACTAAGGAATTAACCATAGGAATCGATGTGATAATGAAGAAAAATGTAGATATAGATATTATGTAAGGATGTTAGGATACACACTATAAGTTTCTCTAATAATTTTATGATATTGTAGGATAGATCATAAATTGTGAATTATAATGTCATGTGATGTGAACTAAAATAAATTGGGAAAATCTTTACCTTGATATATGTTTACGGATGTAAGATCTCAATTTTTATACATGGTATGGATCTTTTAATTCTTAGTTTAAAAGTATGGTTTTATCTATTTTAGAATTATTAAAGGATTACTAAATGGTTCAGGATAATCTGAGGTTTGTTAATAGCTTATAGCTTCAGTTTTTAAAGATATAGAGTGAGACACATGGTGGTGCATGCTTATTTATAACCATGAAACCCGAAGAGGATGAGAATTGTTTGTTTAACCATTCAAGGGATTCTATATGGATGTGAAAATAATACCATATATTTTAGGTTCATGTCAGATGGTTGGAACATGGTTTCTCCAAAATGGGTTCTTAGCCATGTTAGGGGTGGAGGCTATGGATAGTGATCATGTGTTTGATGTACAAGGTTTTTCAAATCATGTTCCTAGACATTCTAGGGGGTGTCACCTTAGAAAAATCTAGAAATAAATTTGGAACATGGTTTGGAAAAATATGCGACACTTTAAAAAGAGGAAATTTCATTTTTACCTCCCTTTCTTAAATTGAATTTTCTCATAGTCTCCCCTCAATTTTATGACACATGATAAACCCTCCCACTTAAGATATCTTCTACACCATCAATCTAGGATTTAATCTAGATTCTCTCTATATAGTTCGATTCCAACATTCTTCATCATGTTGGATATCAAATGGTAATATTGTGATTCCTATTATTTTTTATCATTTTGTCTTTATGTATCAGATATTAATTTATTGTGACCACATATGCCCTATTTTTAGGGAATTTGTATATTTTCTATGATTTCTCCCATTCTAGCTTGAATAAAAATATAATATCAGATGACGAATCATTCAACGGTGTAAGGTAATGGGTATTTCTCTTTTCCCAAATGGTTTTGATGCCTATATCATGGTTTTTTTCAAATGGGTGCCGAAATATCTATGTGATGACTCTAAAATATTATTTTACTTTGCTTATATATCTAGACATTGGAAAGATACTATTATATACCCCTATTATGGTCATAGGTTTTCTACCTTGACTAGTAACCCCCCTTTGGGTGTGTTTATTGTATTCCCCTGACACATTATATATTCATATGAGACAAAAACACCTTTAAAGTGGGTTTGGATTATTTAATATTATTCAAATGAATGAATTGAATGAATTTAAATGTTAAATTAATTGAATGAAATATAAATGGAAAATCCATAAAACATAACCCTGGATAAATGATGAATTATTCACATGATTAAATAGGATTTAATTAAAGGTAAATGACTAGACCTATCTCTTTTTTAATTGTGAAATGATATCATATATATCTTTATGATTGAGGAAATTTTATTATTTATCATATCATGCTTTAATATGGGCATGGACCTAAATTGCCTGAAATGGGGTCACGTGCCCTGAGTGATACTCGAACTCTAATTTTGGTTTTCATTTGAAAGGCTCATGGTATTATTGTTGATTTAATGATATGTCTTCGAAGTGAAAGACCACACTTGGATTTGGTATATATCTTAGATTGTGAATGTACCGACATGGAATAAAGGGTTCTCTATATTTATGAAAATTAAAATGAATGCTTTATATGATTTTCCATGGATTTTGACTGATGTGGTATAACAAGTTAGATCATTCTTTTGGATCCTTTTTATGCCTCCTACTGAGGATACCTAAGGGAAGATACTAGGGCATGGGCTGTATTTTCCTCTTTGCGTGAACTTCCATGGGGGAACACCTATGGACTTCAGCTGTTTTATAAAGATTGAAATCCATGGAAATTATGGAACACTATCTGATTATAAATATATATAAATTCCTTGGTTGCATTCCATAGGTCCTTCTATTATAGATATAGATCTAAAATGTTAAATTCCCAGACACATTCTGTCTTAGGTTAAAGAAGATAGTATCGGAGAAGGTTCTCTATGAGGAACCTATACTAACATGTATTATTTATTTACCAATAAATTTATATACATGAATATTTCTCGTTTTTTATTCATAGAATAGAGAATTCTACACTCCATTTGTGGTGGGATACTAATTTTTACTTACACCCCATCCGGCCCATCATTTGATACCTGAACCAATATCATGGATGTGGGAAGGGAAAAAGGGAAGTGTCCTACTATAGATGCCTAATTATCAAAACTAGTATGGATTACATGATAATTTCACTGATCGGGTTCTCATAATGATATTAGATATAGCTATTTATCTTTTTGTATGTTTTTTATAGTATTCATTTTATATTGCTACAACTCTATTTCCCCTTACATCCCGTATTTTATTTACCATCATGACATGATTACATTTTCTATGTGTTACTATATATGGTTATAAATATTTATTATATATGTAAATTTATTATTTATGGATTATTTAATTACCAATATTCATCATTTATTATGTTGCTACTATTTATTCATTTATTATACCTCTATATTGAAACTCTCATAAAAGAGGGTATTGGCTCCCCGCCATCCCACCATAGCTTCTCACTACTTGTTGGTAGCCTTTGGTATAGAGTGAGGCATAATTTATTTTATGTGACCCATGGTCTATGTCACATATTATTATATTAGGAATGTGACATTACATAGTGGTATCAGAGTTATTTTCCATGTCTTACTTTTTTGGGATCATAGAAATGAAGCATACATGTGTTGAAATTTTTTAATGAACATGTTCCTATCAGTAGCTGACCCATGTAAAAGGAAAAATCCATGTTTAATGGTTTGGAATTATTATTTAGGATATTTGTTATTAGTTTTTTAATATTTTCACTATTGGTTGACACACATGATTTGTGGTGTGTATTGTTATTACTATGGGATTATTTTTACCCTTGGCATGGTAAGATAATGAGGTACTGTATCATGTATCATTTTAGAAAACTAAGGATTTATATTTAATTAATATTTCATGCCACATTTATTTTATTGCACACATTCCCTATATCATGTTATATTGGATTTATTTATATATCTATAATTTTGAGTAGCATTTCCTATAGGAAAAGGATAAATAATTGGTTTATTAAAGTGACAAAAATAACCAAAATGGTGGTTTCCCATATATATGGATGGTATCACCTTAATTAACCAATTATCACATATTTGTTCTATGTAATCATGGTTATAAGAGATTAAATTTTAGTTGATTATAATTAAATGGATGCTAATTTTAATTTATAAAGCTACTACTTCAATAAATAAAGAATTGAACTCTGTATAATATAATCACATATGTGTATTTGTATATCCTAAGACAGGATTTAATAGGCCTAGTTGTAGTTACATGATGTTACAATTATAACATATAAGGATTATGTATTTATAACTTATGTATATTAATCCATCTTACTAGAAATTGGTATATATTTATATATATTTCATACGAATAGTTGATCTATAAATGTTTAAATAAAGATTTCCTCAAAATGGGGGTGTCAATTACAACATAAATTTCATTTTCCTCTATGAATTTCAATTAAAACATTGAATAATAGAACCCCTATTAAGAATTCATGGAAACTTGAATTGAACATGATTTATTGCTAGGAATATGGAAGTATCTCTTATATTCCTTTCTGATCATTTGAGTATCCTATACCTATATTTCGGAGCATGAAGATAGGGTTCGAATATTGTATAGGATGTTTGTTTACTTATCCCATTCATTATCTATAATTGTATCTATTATAAAATCTCATTTTGATGAATCTTCTTGAAATTATTGATATATTCCTCAATGATATACTCAGGATGAATTACGAGAGGATGGTGATGACCATTCTCTGGAGGATGTGGAACCTACACCGCCAATGTTACCTCCTACAATTCCACCTGTGAACCCACATATAAAACCTAATAAGGGCACTAAATATCAATTTCGAGAGGGTTTCTTATTGTTAGTTTAGTCCTTTTAGGTAGCTCTGTGACTTGTATTAACTATATCTGAGTTGACTCTAGAATTCAAATAGTAGCACCCTTTACCTTTTTAAGAGAACGAGGACCCCAAGATGCTAAGTCATGAATGGAGGAAATGTTTTCTATATGTTAATATCTTTAGAATCCTTAATAAATGAGATTCCAGATCACATAATATATTCCCAGAGGGTCGAACAAGAGTTTGTGGGATTTTTTGACCTGAGAAGATCAACATCAGGTTATGGTCTAGAGGGATCTCTAGATATCCTTCTACAATTTCTTCTTTACTAAAACATTGAAAAATTAATGATAGAGCAATTTTATACACCTGTAGTAAGATATAATGTCTCTTAAGGGCTAGTTATCTCATTATATAGAGATCCAATGTTTATTTATCATTCACATCTGGTGATGAATTAACCAATGTACGGTGATTTGAGGATGGAATTGTATACCCCAAATGATCTATGGTGAGTTTGTTCAACTTGACTTGTTTTAATGAGATAGTAGATAAATACCTTATCTTCAAACATAACCTGGTGCAATCTAAAGGTGTGAGGCATAATAGTTATGTATTGAGGAATGCTGGTAGTTCAACCAGTTGTATGAAGCACCATCAAGAGCTTCTTCATTTAGAAAATAGTAGTTACAGTGTGCACCCAGGTCATCATTTGATATTTAAATATTGTGGTAGGTTAGGACACATGAAGACCCAATGTGGGAAGGACCTTATTGACTAATATGATTACATCAAGATGGACATATTCAGTGGTTTTGAAGAAATGTTCCTCCAATGTCTAGTTACTGGGGATATGCATCAAATATAGGTTTTAGAGTAGGATTAAGAGCTCCATGTGAGTTAGGGATATGTGTACCAATGTTTATAAAATCCAAAAAGGTGGATGATTCCAAGGAAGTCAGACTTCTAATATGCATCTCCAGCTGGGTAATCCCTCTCTGGGTAATCTGGTTGTATCTCTGGGTCACAGATCCTTCCAGATATATGAAGTATAACCAAAACCCATGGATCATAATGTTGGATCTTCTTTAGTTATATGTACAATTTTAATAGTCAATAATTTTGTATATTCATTATTTGACACAGGTTCTCTTGAATCTTTCATATTTGTGGCTATTTTTGAAATATTTGGGCTCAAATTTTAAAATACTTGTTGAGTAATGTCTCTTGAAAGTCCTTTGGAAGTATGATCAGAAAGTTTGCACTAATATAATATGTTCTTCCATAATATTGGTAGTAATCAATAATTATTGAACCTCTACATCCTTATTATGGAAGGTTTTGATAAAATTATCATGTTATAAAAGTACCATATCACACTCATATAGATTATTATCACCATAGGTTGTCCTTCACATCACCTAAGGGAGGATACTATATTCACAATGTAGAAGGGGGTGCCTAGGAAAGTCTAGATGGACCCAATCATCCTAGTATGGGTGGATTATCATCCTATGTTATTAGTATTTTTTGAGTTATTAGAGAAAACATTATATAGAATTCCTTCCTGTAGTGAACCATTTTAATTACTTCTTTACTTATTAATTATATGGCATACCTCCTGAAATAGAGGAGGAGATTTCTATTAGGCTATTTCCAAGAGTAGACCTGGTGACTATTCCTCATTATAGTACGGTACCTATTGATCTATAGGAACTCAATAATGAAATTATAGGTCTTAAAAGGAAAGGTATTTGTACAACCCATTACTTATCCTTAGGGTTCACCCGTGATTGTTTCCAAGAAAGTGAACTAGACTGTAAATATTTTTATGTATTAACAATTTTTGAATCAGCTTATTGTTAAAAACCAATATCCACTACATTATATAGATGTCTTTTTTTATCATATTCAAGGATCATAGTTCTTCTCGACGATAGATTTTTGGTCATCCTATCATTAGGTAAATGGTAAACCCTAAAATATACCATGTGTATCATTCCAAAGAAAATATTTCCAATATAAATTTTGGTCCTATTGTTTGTTATATTGAATGCTCCATTAGTTTCTAGGGCCCTAATGAATCAGTTTTTTACATGTACATGGACTTCGTTATTGTTGTTTTAGTAGAGCATTTCTTTGTGTATTCTAAAAATTAAACATGATAATGAAAAACATCATTATATTCTAATGAATACATTGGGAGAGACTAAGTTATATTCTAGGCACACAAAATGAAACTTCTATATTGATAAGGTTAACTTCTGGGGTCAAATTATCTTAGAGGAAGGAATGTCTATAGACTTAGAGAAGGTGAGGGATATGGTTTCTTAGGTGCATCCCAGGAATGTATTTGATATATATAGTTTCTTATGGATAGATAGATGCTATAATAATCTTATTCATGATTTATCATGCATTATGTCACCACATAATGGTTGGACATAGAAGCATGGGAAACTATTATGGTCTAAATCTTGTGGTAAATCATTTTTTGATATTATAAGAAGATTTACCTCTACACCTTTCTTTATTTTACCTTATTTTGACAAAGGCTATAAGGATTATTATGATACATCAACCATCACTATGGTATCTGTTTTTCTATAAGGATAACAAATCATGGCATAGAGGTCTCCTCAATTGAATACTCCTGAGAATAATTACCCAACACAAGATCTTGAGTAAGTGGTAGTTTTCCTTGTTCTTTGTTTCTAGAAACATTATTTATTGGGAGAGTAGTTCACAGTTTTCATGGACCATAGAAATAAAACATACATCCATAAATAGTGTGTCTTAAAACGAAAATAGTGAGTTTGGGTTCAATACCTTTAGTTTTTTCATTTTGAACATGCTTATATTCCTATTATTTGGGAAATTTTATAGCTGATTCTCTTATCTAGAAGTCTTAGACACAGGAAGTCCAGGAAGCCGGTGGTGAATTGAATTTTATTTCTTTATTTTCTGATATGTATCTCAAGATTCATGGGAATAAAAAACGAAAGGTTCTTAGGGATATGGTAGTGGCTTATTTACTTTTGGATTGACTTAATATGATAGAAAATTCTGATCTTGATGTTTTATTCTATGGGAAAGAGTATCAGGTGGCCACCCACTACGAAGTTTTGTTATTTATGAGGATGAGATCTTGTGTATTCATTATAATGTATGGGTAACTACAGACATGTGATAGGAGATGATGCAAGAATATTATGCCTCTTTAGGGGCATTACATCTTGGTCTTATAAATATGTAATGTAGATTATGACACTGGTATTGTGTTTAGGTATAAAATGGGATATTGCATGTTTCATTACTCAAAAATCCACCTATCAGAAGGTGTAGTCAGTGAAGTAGGGACCTTCTAGTATTTTATAGCCACTGCTCATTATAGAGTAGAAATGAGATGATTTCACTATGGATATCATAATAATCGTATTGAAATATCCTTGCTGAAGTGATGAAGTAGGGGTTTTCATATATATAATGATGAATATCTCCCACTTCATGCTTATTCGGGTGACTTTCTCAGTGGATAATCATTGGATACTTTTCTTCAAAGAGATCATAAAACATCATGGATTCCCATAAACCATTATATCAGATAGATATTATCATTTTACTTCATATTTATGTCATGGCCTATAGAAGAATCTCGGTTTACTAGTGCTTTTGAGAACATCCTATCACCCTCATACTGATGGTCAGTCTGATCATACTATCTACGTGTTGGAGGAAACTCTCAGAGCATGCATCCTTGAATTTAGAGGTTATTTGGAGAATCTATTAGTACTTTTTGAGAATTATTGTAATAATAACTTCTATGTAACTATAGATATGTCTCCATATGAGGCTTTATATGGTTGGCCTTGCCGATCACCTCTGTTCTAGTTAGAGGTAGAGGAGTAAGAACTACTAGGACCACTTCTCCTATAGGAGACATCAGAGAAGGTAAAACACATTCAGAATAATATGGATATAGATCAATCTATAAATAAGTATCATGTAGATCATTACAACAAACCTATGGATTTTGAGGTGGATGATTAGACCTTCATGTTTGTCTCTCCTATATTGGGTCTTCCATGAATTCATAGGAAGTCAAAATTTATCACCTAGATACATCCAACCTTTTGTAATTTTTGAGTGGGTCAAACAATTGGATTAACAAATAGAAGTTCCTAAAAGATATAGGGTTATGCATTATGTTTTTCACATTTCTTATTTATGTCATTATTAACCAGGCACATCCTAATTTCATTATCTTGATGTGGTTGAGTTAGATGTGGTTGCTTCTTTTGAGGAGTATCCTATACATATCATTAAACAAATAATGATGGATCTTAAATGAAGGTAAGTTCCTCTTGTATGAGTTCTAGGGTTTCATTTCCATGTATATGATGATACATGGGAGTGAGAGGCCAATGTCCATGCTTAGTGGCTAGAATTATTCTCAAATGATAATGAACCAACCTCAAGGAAACATAGGTATGATTCTTTTAAGGATGGGAGTTTATAAGTTCAAAATTATTCTACATGGTATGGAATATTTAATTTTTTTGGAATATATTAGTTTTTCAATGTGAATGTATGAATAAAGGTTTTGTTATCATATGGGGCGTGTATGGATCCTAGAGATCATGTTTTTTAAGAGAATAGGTGAGGTACACAGTTGGAAAATGGTTAGTCATAAACATGTGGCACAACTGCGGGGCCCAAAGATGAGGATAATGGTTTGTTTAAATATATGATGGAGTCTGAATAGAAAAAATCTACAATAAATTATAGGGGTATGTCACATGGTTAGTGCAATGTTTCTCCTAATTATTCACCTAGTCATTCAAGAGGTGGAGGCCTAGGACTTTAAGTACACATGGTTTGTGAATAGTTTTTAAAACTGTGCACCTATATATGTGAGGGGGTGTCACCTTTGATAACTCTACCTAAATAGTATTAAAAATTTTAAATCCAAATCAAACTCCCCCAACAAATGGGTGAAATTATAATTTTTATCTTTCTTCGTTAAATCTAATTTAATCTTCTTCTACCCTTATTTCCCACACATAAAAATCTCTTTCTTAAGAGATCTCCCCCACCATTAATCTAGGATTTGAGCTATTCTATCAATCTATAATCTTATTCAACCATAATTTGTCATTTTACATAGCTAATTGTATAACTATGATTCAACTTCTTTCTTTTCTAAGTTTATTTCTCCATATAAGATGTTTTTTTTGTGCAATATCATATGCCCTATTTTTGGGGTGTTTATACATTTTCTTTTATTTCTCTAGTTCTATATTTAATATCATGTTAATGTTGGATGAAGAGTTATCTAGATGTATAAGGTAGGTTGTCTTTCTTTTTTCCAAAAATGTTTTATGTCCATTCCATGTATCGTTGTATCGCACACCATACATTCCATGTGATGCCTCTAAAATTTAATTTTCTTTTCATTATACATATTTCCCTTGATGAGATACTCCCATAGATCCCTAACATTATTGGAGTTTGTCTACCATGACTGATACCACCCCTATGGGTGTGTTTATTTTTGATATATGTCTTTGATTGATACATTTTTTGGTGTTTAATATAGAAATTTTGGAAATTTAATTAATATTATTTACAATATTTGAATGGTATAACTTGTTATTTGATTTATGGAAATATAGAAAATTATTTTCAAAATGTAAAAGGAAAATATAATGATAAAAAGATACTTCACATCATGGCATGATGATCTATAGTGTAACACTGGAGAATAGAAGGCTTCCCACAATGACTAATGATCATGGAGCACTTATGTGGAATGAGACTAAACTAATAGAAAGAAATAAAGCATTTAAATCTGGATGATGCATTTACACATCATCTAATCATTAAAATCCATGAAATAATTTAATATAATGAACCCAAGACATGTCATTATGTAATGAAATGTGCAGGGAAAAAGGCCTCGAACATTACACTTCATATAATCATTACATGGCGTGTAAGTGACAGATAGACCCAGTTAAAATCCTTTTCATATAATTTTTAATAAAAATATAATGTTTTACAACTTGGGACTCATTATTTATTACATTTTTACTCATACTAAATTCCATTTCATGTTGCACATGCCCATATAGAGTCTATAAATAGAGGACCATGCTGCTGCTGTTAGGTAAACCCAAGATACCAAACCTTAGAGAAAGAACCAAAACTTTGTGCAGTCCTCATCATTTTTATATATAGGTTTTAATTGTGATTTTTATTTTGTTCCCTCCCTATTATTCTATCACCACCAGGATGAGGGGGTAATCATTACTTGGGATGGGGTTATGTAAGATAAGGGGGAAGGTGTCATTGGATTTATTCCTTTTCCTTTATTCATGTATTTGGATTGTCATATTTTATTATATAAATTACCAATATCCTTATTTTACTTTCAAAATAACCACTAGTATTTAAATCTAAAGGAAACCTTATAAATTCCACAATTGGTTACCATAAATAAAGGAATGACCATTTTTTCATTTAAGATGATCAGGTTTAAAAAAGGTATCAAGACAAACTCAATTTTTTGAAACCATAAATTACTGCAACAAAGGAAAGAGGTATTGTCGTGTTAAGGAGGGGATACTAGGGCCATTGGATATCTATCATCTCTAATAGAACACTGAAAATAGATTAATCAAATTTGTTTCTAAAAATACAATTGAAAATTATCCCTAAAACTATAAACCCAAGACTTCCTTTAAAATCTCACCTCAAACCAAACTATTTGTTTTACCTTTCTTACTTATTTCATTTTCTCAAACCTTTCCAAAACAACCAATCTACTTTTCTTTTTCTTTCTTCAAATAAATCAAACTTACATTTTATTCACCCTCATAATTAAAATCAATCAACTAAATCTTTGCAAAACCTAATTAATCTAATTCATTATATCTATGGGTTCAACATAAAAATTACCTAATACTACATTCTAATTAATTGAGTAACATAGTTTGAGTTTTTATAAAAAAATTTATTTTAATTATACCTATAGGGAAATATCGACACACTTTAGGCCTATCAGTCTTATTCCCTAGACAAATTATAAATTATATGAGCCCAAAAAACCGTTTAAGTGGGTATCGGTTATTTATTATGAATCCAAGGAATGAATTGAATAAATTGAAATGATAAATTAATTGAATGGAATGTGAATTTCAACACCATGTCACTTCACCTTGGTAAAACGATGAATCCTTCCAACTATTAAATTATAGTAAATGAAAGTTAAATTACATTACCATGTCACCTAAGTTTTTTTTAATTATGAAATGCTATCATGGGTGACTTTATGATTGAAGAAACTTGATTATTATTTATATCATATTGGATTTTGGTCACAAAACTAAATTACCTTAAAAGGAATGTCTTGTTTTAAGTGATACTTGGTCTCCCATTATGGTTTTCCATGGACATAATCGTAGTATTCCAGATGATTCATTGATGGGTATCCTAATTAATGAACTATTCTTTTAGTTAGTCTTTTTCTTAGATTATGAATACACTGTCTTGGAACTGAGGGTTCTCTACAGTTTGGAAAATTAAATTAAATGACTAAGATGATTCTCCATGGATTTATCTTGACATTATAGACTTCCTTAGATTATTCCATGGGATATGTAAAATTCCTGCATTTATGGCACCTATAAAATAATCCTAGGGATCAGTTAGTATTTCGCCTTGGTTGAAAATCCAAGGGTACACCCATGCGGACTTCACCCAGTTTATAAATCTCAAAATCCATGCAAATTATTGAATATTATCTGATTATAATTACACATGGATGCCTTGGTTATATTCATTGGGTCCCTAACTTAGAAATATAAGTCTAAAGTATTAAATTCTCAATGAAATTTTTCCTCAGGCTAAATAAGGTCCCATCGAATGATTGTTCTAAGGGAAATATAAATAGAAATAGTTTTTTTGACACTTTATATATATAGATTCATAGTGAT
Organism: Viscum album; assembly: GCA_963277665.1. Classification (NCBI taxonomy): domain Eukaryota; kingdom Viridiplantae; phylum Streptophyta; class Magnoliopsida; order Santalales; family Viscaceae; genus Viscum; species Viscum album. The sequence continues at coordinate 1,914,884,449 of OY728148.1, read as the reverse complement.
AATTATATATTCCTAGACTAGATAGGGTTATGTACTATTGGTGATAGCCTACTAAGCTATACTCACACCCTATCTATACAATTTTTTGTACCTGGGAAGACATCATGAATGAAGGTAGGAACAAAGGGAAGTGTTTTTCTATGGATTAATGATTTTCTATTCTATGATAGATTATAATAGTTGATGATAAAGTCGATTCTTGAGTCCCTATTAGAGATATATTTTTCTATTTGGTATATTTTTTATATTATGATTTGTATATGCATGCTGCTATATTTCCCCTTATATCCCCCATTTATTTTGTATCATGACATGTTTCCATTTTTATAAGTTACCAGATATGGTTTTTCATATGGATTATTCCTATATGTTTATTATTTATTGATTATTTAATTTCAATTGTTCAACATTTATTATATTTTTTCTATTTATTCATTTATTCATTTATTTTACTATTGTGATACCACTCTGATAAAAGAGGGTATAGTCCCCCCATCATACCATTATAGACCTAACTACTAGTTTGAAGCCTCTAGTTTATTAGGAGGACCTCTTGAGGACATGTATCCAATGGGTTATGTCACTTATCAGTGGATTAGGAATAGGATTTCACAATGGATGCACTACTATATGTTAGGGACCATGTGTCAATCCAACTTTTGTATAAAAGAAAATGGTTATGTCCTAGTGTTCTTCTTTTTGAAGAAAATATGACAGAAGGGGAGGGGATTCAACATCATGGAAGAACAAGGACATGGTTAATGTTTGAATTTTTTTCAAGGATAATAGGTATAGGAATCACAAAATATACTAAAACATATGATATAAAGACACACAAAGTTACTATAAATGGTTATACCCTCTCTGTGTAGTTTTTGACATAACGAAATCATGTAAAAGGAAAGTGTATACATTGAAAATGGGTAATAAATATTAAATGATTTTTACATGTTCCCAACAAAAGAAACATGCATATCTTTATATATCAGTAAATGATAATAATTGATCCACATATGGTTCTAATATATCTAATGGAATTTTATCTTAGTGTGAATTGATAAATGCACTAAATATTTTTACATGGTTTTAGATTTCATGTAGGGAGACTAAATATCATAAAAACCATCCCAAAAGTTATTGAGATATCATATATAGTGATATGTTTATGTATTTTAGTTTAAATTTATTTGATAAGGAAACATGATTTTTGTTATTTAGGGATACGTTAAGGGGACTCTGACTATACAGTTTATCATCTTATTGTATGAATTAGTATTACGAGGGGAATGTTTTTGGTGAAAATTGATGGATATAGAAAAATAATATTTTGAAAACTGTTATATAGATATAGATCTCATGTAAATGAATTGATAGTGGTTAGAACTCATAGATGATCCGAGGATACAAGTTCTAGTCATCACTACATTTCTTAAGACATTAAGATTATATCTACATGTAGTTCTTATAAGTCCTTCTCCATAGATTTGCATCATGTGCATGAGAATATGATGACCTATACAAGAACCATTGTGTGAGAATGAAGGATGAAACCTAACATGAATGTGTGAAGTTATCACCACTAGGGAACAACTAGTGTGAGTATAATATGTGATCAGGACTAGGATAATAAATCCATGCATCACAACATATCCCGAAAAACTATGAATCAATACCCATGTTGTTATTATGATGTATAATACCTATATAGATTATGTTCTTACATAGGTAGGTTATTTTTACCTTGTTGTGGGATAATTAAAATAAAACAACTATACCTAAATAATTTATATATTGATTTAGATCTCATGTAGGAAAATGGGGCTGTAAAAACTTGTCCATTATATGCTGTTTAAAGTCATACCGGATGGAATCCCTATATTTTAATATGATTCATCATAATCATGATAAATAAATCAATAAACTAGAACCTATAATCTCACATGATTCATGCTTAGTATTAATAAAAATTAAATTGGTAGACTTCTTGAATCACATGATAGTGCATGATAGGGGTGGATGTCAGCCACACTATTTGTTATCATATATAAAGGACATATCATACATTTTTACAACATTTAATAAGAATATTGTTATGAAATTTTACATCATGCTACTAGGATGATCCAATGAAATTTTATGTCATGAGATAAGGATGATATGAAATCAACTTGGTGTCATGATAAGCAATTCTTGAGAAATTTTTCATTAGTGGTTTGTGTGATGCACTCTCAATCCATCGTGATTATAGAGTATTCATAATTGGATTAGAAATTATGTAAGGTATAATTTCCTTCCAAAATTGGTTTGATATTTTATGTATTCATCTTAGGTATCATTATTTTTACAAACATTTATCATTAGTCCATTCTAATTAATCCAATCACTTTTGAGATTATTTATCTTTGGAAAGCTTATTTATATAAAAATAGGATGTGATAGAAGACGAAACATGATGTGTAAAACTACCTTGGTCCCATATAAAAGAAAATATAGAGTAACCTATATATATATATATATTATTCATGGTGTAATAATCTCACAATTCATGTAGGAGTTTTTTATGATAGTATTTATTGTTCTAATCTACTATCTTTTGAAGGATTTTATGTAATGTTTTGTTAAATTTATTTATGTTCCAATTTATTATTGTATAATATAGGTATGAGTGGTTAGGCTGAATGTTTTATTTATAATAAATAAAACTCAATGTTAACGAGTTAAAATAGGTGTTATTATCAATTAATAGTGTTTGAGGGGCACTAAATCTGGTGATTATATTAGACTTCATGAAAGAAACGAATTTTTTATCCTAAATTGATTAAGGGGTAGAGCCTCATCCCATTTGGATAATAAATCTATGAAATTAATGATATAATTGAATTGTATGGATTTATCCATGGTATATTCCCCCATAACATCTATTCCCTACAAAAAAATGGCTTAGAGTATTTTGTAATATTTAATAGCAATAGGGGTCCATGGGTGAAACTAGAATATATATAGAATGCATGAAACTATCTGTTAAAATCTATGGTATATCTTGGCTCTTGATTGATGGGAATTATAGGTTCCCATTGTACATCATATATAAGAAAGAGTTCATCATCTCTGTCAATTCATTTGGAGAATAATCCATCAAATCCTTGTTTGTAGAGGTATTTCTCAGAATTCAAGTTGTCATAGATAATGAAGTTCATTTATAATCATAAAATATTCTCTTTCTTATCTCTATATAATAAAATAACCTATCTTTTTCAGTATTCTTTTATGGGGTACATCCATCCAATGGTGGAATAATTGGTGAATATATTAGCTCAAATTAATCTAGGTTTTTTGATCTCATTGATATCCTCCATGTCATTTCCTATGAATATATTGACCACCCTATGGTCAATGATGTGGATTAGAATTTCTTTTTGGAAATGATATTATATGGTTATGGATTCATTCTCTAATGTATTGACATATGTGTAAGGGGAACATGGTATATCAAACAGTATTGGTTCAAAGGTGAATATTTCTATTAATACTTATACATAGTAAAATATCAAGATTATATATTCATTATTGAAAGAATATATTACAGTAATCTATTTAACAAAAAAACTATAAATTTATATTTATATTCAAAAAAGACACTAGTATCTATAGTGAAACCTCTAATCCATCCATGAGATCTTCGTTACTACATCCTTGGAGAATCCTTGGAATAGAAAGAATGAATATGGAAGAAATTATTTTACTGAAAAAGAACAAATTATTCTAAAGAAAAATCTATTTATATTCATTTTTTATATTATTTTCCCTATCAAACCACTGGGTAAATCATCGAATTATATATCACATATATGGAGATTATAATGAATATAGAAAACCTCTTCATCTGGAAGTTTTGTATATACCGATGCACTTTCTAGGGAAGTGTGTGTTGTAAGAAAATATTACATCATATTCTCTATAACTACCTTTTGAGACAAAAATTAGATATCAAAATTTTACAATATGATATACCACTATGAAATACATATAGTTAGTATCAGATGACTAAAAATATATTTTGGTAAGTTAATTAGAGAGACCAAATGAACCTTATGATTCTGTAGGTAGTGTCTCAGTTTCTACACCATCAAGATCAATACAAGATATTTCATTAAAATATAATGATATCTAATCTTGGTATCAATAATTTTTTGGATAATATATTTGAAATAATTCTTTTTCCTCACATCATTCTTTTATTTAGAGTTATCAATAAGTGATTTCACCATAGTTTAGAGGTATAAGATAAGTGAAATTACCTATGGTGGGGGAATTAAAATTGGTGGATGCAAAAAAAATATTTCAATTTTTTGAAAGATTTAATACAATATTAGTCCAAATAATCAGTGACACTCTTTATTAATAACATTTTTAATGGTACACATGTTCTGGTGAGGATGGCTATGATATGTCTAATATAGGAAACAATTAATTTAATACCTTTATGTTTCAAGGAGGAATAATTTCAAGGATCACCTTAGTTATCTTGGGGTATGATTAATTCAATTTTAGTGCATTTGGAATCTAATAAACTTTCCTATTATAACTGAGAAAAAACATTTCATGGGATTATATTCAATATGTGTAGTCACTCTTTATTAAACCATTTTTCAATATTATCAATATGATCATACCACTATTCAGACTTGACTACCAAATCATAAATTTATTATGAAATAATTTTCCATATAAATATTTTTCATACTGTATTAGTGTGTGGAAAATGTATTCTCCAATAAAAATTCATTACTTAAAAAAATACACCCCTTGGGGTTCTCTAAAAGTATTTGTATCTTCATCTTCGAAGGATATACAAATGTGGTTTTATCCTAAATACCAATCCATGAAAAAGAGTAATTGAAATCCATATTTTAAATCTATCATAAGCTCTATGATTATGACTAATCAATTATATTTCAGGTAGAGTATATTGAAGTCCCAAAAATCAATGAAAACCTTGGTCTTCCCATTATACTCTTGATGGAGACAATTTTAGAAATATATTTAATGTATTAAAATTTATGAATGAAGATATATTTGAGGATATTATCAACTTTTAATTCCACATTATTACCATGGGTCGGAATTATTCTCCTTTATTCTTACATATAACTGTGATAATCATTAGGTAAACCCAAATTATGGGTGGAAACATGAGGAACCAATACATGAATCTCTATGAAATTCATGGGGAATAAATCCCAATAATACGTTAATAATGATATATATATCTTCTTATCTTTACGTGGAATGGAATCACTGATCAAGATATGCCTTGGATCTTACCCTATAACTAGATTCTCCAATTTTATTTCCTCAATATATGTAGAGATGCATTACTCAAATGATAGAGTTGATTCTCTAAGATCATTTACCTCTTCTTGTTATACATTAATATGATTAGATGTTGGAGGTGAAATGGAATTTTTTATACATTGGATTGCATATGTACATTTTCATAACATTTTAATGATGGGGAGATTTCATTGAGTCTCAGGATCATCAATTCAAGCGCATTATTATCATGGGAATCCAACATAATTTTTTCCCTCATCGCAATATTTAAGAGTAGATGACGCATAGATATTGTAATGTTTGGGAGATGATATGGTTAAATTTTCCCTTCCTTTGGATGATTTGAATGTATCGTCAAATCTTGAATATGACACTTGGTAATCATTAGATCCTAATTATAATAAGGGATCATTCTTGAAAATGGAATTATTTTCCTCACCTAAATTACATTTCTCTACATATTGGAATCGATTAGTTAAAACAACTAATATCATAATGGTGGGGTGACATATATAACTCATGGAATTATCAAAGTTAGAGTGATTTCATTGATCTTATTTATGGTAAATGATAAATCTTTTCCATGTTTATTTAAATATTTGATGGGATGGATTTATAAAAAGTAGAGGGTGATATTTCAAATAGGATTGTTTAAAGTTAACGATTTTCCTTCCCTTTTATAGATTCATATATATATATATTAACATTATACTATCTAAAATGGGTAATTATCATTATATAGTACTTTAACTATCCCATTAATAGAGTAATCGAGTTACTAATGATATGATAGTTGAACAATCTCATGAAAATAAAGAAATGGTCTTCCCAAAAAATCCTTAAAGTTCATATATTGATGGGAAAACTAGAATTTAAAGTCAAATATGAGGTCTCTAACATTCTATTTGATATTTATTTGTATTAGAGGTTTGTATTCACTATTTTAATACACTTTAATTATGAGGTTATATTGATAAAAGAATCCATGTTATATCGTAAGAATCTTAGGGTCCAAATCGGCATGAAGTTTCCTCTAGAACCATTATCAATAAGTGATCGGAGGACATAAATATTTTTTAGATTACTAAAAATATAAAATGTTATGATGTTTCATTGTATAAAAACTTAAAGTTTATATTTTATAATTTATATTCTCATAATATATTTGATATTTTCAAACTCTGAATGATACACCTCAGCTATTGTTTGGTCAATCTTAAACTCATGGGGGCTTAAAAGGGCCTCAATGAGTTCTTCACAATGCTTCTACAAAAGGGGAATGGAATCATGGATTTAAATATAGGATGAAATTATAGAAATATATTTAAAAATATAACACTTTTAAACTAGTTTAGAGTGTTTCTTATTATGAGTTTCCAATCTAGTTAGAATCATAGGGGATGAGGTTTATAACACTAGTGGCCACTCTCCCAAATTAGGGTTTGAGGGCATTTTTTTCTATGAGTTAATATAACATGACCCTCCTATATTTTTATACTAATAATATTTGAAAATATTCGTTGACCCTCCTTATGAAGTGATTTTATCTAGTATTTTAAACCATATATGGAGTTATCAAATACAACTAAATTTATGGATCCATATCAGCCCCTTATTCATCAACCTCATCAACCACTATGACCTTGTCTTAAATTATTGGTAGGAAACTCTATTTTATAAATATCCTCTTCATTGGATATGTCACATATCACATGGATAACATTAAAAGAATAATATTATAACTCTTAATATAATAAAGATCTTGTCTATTGGGATGGTTCTCATTAACTTATTTCATGGATTTTTGTTCATCCTCCCAATTATAATGGAAATAATTCTTGAAGAGTTTAGATTTATTGGTGGTTTGGTGATGGAATTAGTGTAGTTTTGATAAAAATAATTACTTATTCTAATTTTTTGTCCCTCTATCCTCATGCTACTTTCATCATCCAAGATTTGGCCATTGAAAATTTAATAGAATCCTATAAACAATATCAAATTAGTAAAAACTCATGAATCCAATGGGATACTTTAGTGGGATAAAAAATTATTGCACTTTTTAAGGGATATTTATATATATATCCCTAGTAACACTTCTTATTGGAGTTGAAAATTAAAAAATTAAGTCCAAACATTCTATATAAAAGTTAAATTGGGGACCCTCACATTCTTATCCTTTTTAAAATTAGAGATCTCAAGGATCATCATTATTATCAGTGTAGAGATGAATTAATAGAGGAATTTTTTTATAGTGTTCCTCCCAACCTATAACATACCAATATAGTTGGATAATATAATAGTCAAATGATGGGACCTCTATATTCTATACAAAAAATCTAATCATGGGTGATTCTTACGTCTTGTATGTTACTATCATGGGCCATAGTAAGACAAAAATTGTGTTTAGTGATGCTATGGGTCCCAAGTTCCATTGAATATTGGGATGGATGGATCTTTGAAGTTGGGTGTATGAGTTGTCACATCCACCCTCCCATGATACAACTTCCTTTATGGATACATTGGTTCAAGTATCCCTTACATGACCTCCATTCTATTAGCTAGGGACTCAAAGGAGTTAATGATTTTTTGTGGTACTGGTGGCTAGGAATTCAATTCATTATATGTAGTGGGTGGATCACCATATGGTAAAATTTATGGTGTCTACTATTAATATCTAATATTAATTAACATGGAGAATTTTTTTTTGATTTGTCTCCTGATACCATTGATGGGGTAAATATTTCTGATATTCTTCTGCTAATAGGTTAAGATATACATGTTTTTAGACCCATGTCTCATTGGATGATTGGGATCTTCCCTCGAATGTTGATTAATTCTATCAGGTTTAGGAGATTCATTGGAGGAGATATATTAGTCTCTTTCAAATAAGTATACTCCGTGAGAAAACTACTACTAAGTAATTTGGTGTTAATTCACCTTATTTCCTCCATCTTTGTTTTATATTGGGATAAATTTTCTTTAGTAGTGAGAGCATCAACTTCCTTAGGTGAAATATGGGATATCGCCACACTTTTCCCATTTACATTAGAAGAATCTCACCAGAGTGGTAGAAGTTGAGTGTTTTGAGGATCTCCTAAATCATTAACTTATGTCTACTATTATGAACACACACATCATTCAACTGTTTTAGTGTGGACCATATTTCATATAGATACTTTCTCATAATTATCTACAATATCTGTGTCATGCCATTAGTTATCTATGGGGATGACACTGATGAAATTCAATAATGCCTAATATAATTTAAGGACCATGTTCATTTCATAAGTATATGGGGGTTAGTATCCTTTTGATTACTTTCTATGTGATGTACTATGATCCTCGTGAATTTTCACCTTCTTAAGTGGTATCTTTATCTTTTGGACCGTGTGAGGTCTTCTCTTATATTCCTGAAACTTTCCAAGAATTGATTTACTAAGAGTGAAACTAAGGTATTCCCAATAAATCTTTACCAACAAACCGCCAAAGAGGATTATTTTTAATTCATGGGGAGTAATTACAAAGACTTATTTTATATATTTTCCCAATGTTTTTAGAAAAAAAAAATTTATGGGGAAGAATATTGTATTGATTTCAATTCCTTCATCCCTACATGCTAGGGTTAGAGTGGTTCTGCTGTTGTAAAATCTTAATCCTAGTTAAGATTTTATAATTATAGGGTTGGGTTTGGTGGTATACTATCTCTACACTTTTGGTTTGGGTATGATCTCATGCTTTTACTAAGGTTATTGTTGGTGATACCTTCTTGATTTTATAAATTTTGGTCTGAGAATTATTTTAACACAGTTTATGCTTTGATTGTGAGGTAATTCTCACTAAGGGTTGTTTAATAGTTAATAAATTGTATTTTCTCATATGAGAGGATTTATTGTATTTATTGGTATCTTGTTACAATATATTATCAATATCGGGTTCTAAATGACTACATTGTTTATTAGTTTTGGATAATGTAAGATTCTACTAGCTAGAACAACTATCAAATATGGAACATAGTCATATATCTTATCATAATATAATCAAATTTCATGAAAACGTCTTTGGTGTACTCTATAAGATTTAGTGTAGGATAAAATATAGTTCCCAATTTTCACCCTAACCACATAATTGTACTTATGATGATGAATTATCAATTAACTAGTGTAGAGCCTTCCAAGTCCTTAAGTATACATGGTATATTTTTACCGTTTTCTATTGAAATTTGAATGTCATGAATCAGAAAGGGAATCTTGGCCAATTTTACAACCAAGTTAAATTATTTCATTGACATGGTTAACATAATCTTCATAATGGAGGTATTTTATCTTGAGGTGGAATATAATTGTACCCAAATTCATGTATTGGTAATGTTTGGGTTACTATTTTAATGTCTCTAGAATATCATACAGAGAGGTGGCTATGGAATATGGTGACCTTTATAATTACCAATGTTTGATGTATTTGAAAGGAAATCACCTTCATTTTGATTCATATTCTAGGCTAAAGGAGGATTTTCAAAACAAAAAACCATAATAATAGTACCCATTATTGAACTTTATATTTCCATAGGGTGGGATTTCAGGGAAGACACTCTATGGAATTCATCAATTTTTGTTCACCACAGTTCTCCAGGTATGACCTCCATGAATATAACAATTTTCTCTATATTATTATGATCTATATAATTATTGTATTGTTACTATGAGAGATTTAAGGGTGTCAAGAACAATATAATTTATTATGGTAGGGATATAAACCTACTCATAGATTAAATATTTCCATCTATGGTATTCCCTCTTTGCTATACTCTTTCATGGTGCTAGGGTCATGCACTATGCAAAACTACCATCACAAGTGGTATCCCTCATATAAGACTCTAATGTTAATATATGTATATAATGATGAAAATATTTATATTGGAAAATAATATGAGCTCTAATTTTGTTCCCCACCAGAATATCCTAATGAGTTTCTTAAAATGGGGAATGAATATTAGCCTGCATCTTTGTTTCTCTCAATTTAAGATAAAAACCTTCACTAAAATGAATAATATTAGGAATATAGTTATAATTTTCATTGACCACTAAAAATAATGGTGGGAACCTATGATGTTTGAAGGGATTTACTCTTTCTCTAAATAGGCTTTCAGAGTATTCTAGTGAAGTCCTGTTGGAATGGGAATATATTATAGATCATGTTATTCATTATTTGTTGGGATATGCCAAAAATATTATTCAATGGGAGTAGGAATATCAACCTAATAAAAATCACCCATCTTAGTATATAAATGATCTACTTCATTATTAGAGATATCAGGAATATGGTCCTCCTCCCAAGTGGATACCAGAAAATGTTGACGATCAACTTCAATTACTCCTAGAATATGTTAGCAGTTTTGAAAGATTTGGGATAGGATATAAGCATACTTTTAAATTGAAAATTGTATATACTAGTGGCCTTCTACAATAGGAATAGGTATATAAGACTAGTCTTTAATTTTAATATCAACATGGTCCCATTTGTATCCTGTAATTTCATTTTGGATATACCAATGGTGTTATTTTCTGGGGAAATAATATTTGGTTTCTTCCTTTTTATCATAGGATTATGTATTAGTACACCTTTTAATGCTACTAAAATATTATGGAATGCTTATTTACTATGAGTAATAATATGAATATACCCTTCAGTATCTTTCAGGATGTGTTTATAGACTTTTCCAAGGGGATTAGGAATTTGGACATATTCATTATTCATGTTAGTTTGTTTCCCAAGGAGTTATCTCTTCCTAGGTTCCCAAGCCCGAATGGATAGAAATTAAGTCTCTATAGAATCTTATTTAATATAATTATATGTAATTAGTTCCATATGTAAATTATTATAGTAATAGATTGTGGTAGGATACCCCCTTAGTGTTTCCTAGATAGTTGTTAGATCATGGTTGGCCACTTCTTCCACCACTCTAAGATAAGATAGTCGTGTATTATTTCACAATTCGGAAAGTCTCTCAAGGTGTCTATAATAGGTTATACATACCACCTACTTATCTAGAAAATTTTCATTTAGTGGATGGCATGAAATGATTCATTTCTGAGAGTTGCGATGTTGTTAATAAAATGATACTCCAGGATTAACTTACTTGTATAAAAGTGATGAATGAGCTACATAGGTGATAACATCCATTTTGGATATTGTTACAAGGAATTCATTTTGGTCATGGAATATTTATGGCCAAGAATTTTAATGTTACCAACATTAAACAATTATATTTACATCATTTCAGATTCAAGGGAGTTCCATAATGGTTCTTAGAATACTTGGGGATCAGCAAATAAAAATTCTAAAAACACTTCAATATATCATCACAAGTAATAGAATGTTTGATTGATCACTTTAATAGTTAAAGGATTCATAATGGATAAACCATTATGTTTCTGAGGTCTTATTGATCATAACATTATATGTCGATGCAAACCTTATTTCCAAAGGCAAGTGGTCACTAGGTCATTACTAGTGACACCTTGGAATGCATTTTGGTTGATAGGATGGGAGGTTTGGCTCATTTGCACCATTTTTAAGGAAAATTATTTCATACTCCTATACTCTCTTATAGATTTAAGTCATATTCATGAATCCTTCCCAAATCACTGTGCCATATTGGTTACCCTAATTCCATCAATATTATCAAAACCATATTTTAATGTGAGCATTTATTTGTAATAAAGGTTCTCCATAATTGATATTATGTTTATAGATCATTAGATATCCATAATTGGTACCTATTATACATTTAAATGGTTCTTTATTTTTCACTAATTAGTTAATTACATTATAGCTTAATTCCAAATAGATGATCACTTTATAATTCATTTCCATCAAAGAAGGAAAAAGTTTCTTTCAGTTCAGGAATTGGCCCATAATAAGGGAGTCCTATGTATTCCTGTGAAATTAATCAAAACCCATATAGTTTGCTACCACATAACAGGACATATAGAATCTTTTTATGTTATATGAAAAGAACCAATATGGTTCCCTCGAGGTTCATGTATCCATTACCAGGTGAAGTTTCTTTTAAGTTCATGTATCCAATACCTAATCCAATTATTATAAATTCATATAGTGTATACTAATAGGTAAAATAAATACCTGATGTGGTACGTATGCATAAGTATCCCTTTATGATTATTTTAACATGTAGTATATCCCTTCTAGGGTATGATATTTATTGGTAATATGTTCCATTGATGGTTTAATTTTTGTTTTTTGGGTTTGGTTCTATTGGGAATATGGCCCCATGAGCAGGGTTTATAAGGGATATGGCCATAGTGACATTTGATGTGTCCCATTAGTAATATAGATTAATTGGAAAAGGATTATTGGACTCATAAAGAACATGTCCTGGTGTGGGGGATCTTCACCAAGAGTAATACCTAGTGAAAAATGGGGTGAGATTTTCATTAGTAATAAATCCTACTGTAAATAGATTTGTAGATGTTCATTTTAAACTTCAAGAAGACATCCTACATATTCTAGTTAATAGTAATCAATTATACTACGGTTCAGGTTTATCAAATTATGTTCATGTGATAGGATGGTACTAATTAGTTTGATATAATGCAGTAAGGATGTTTTTAGGTAGTTTTATATCATGTGGATAGGATCATTATTTCATGAAAGATTAAATTTTTGAGTATTTTATGTGTCTTATTCCTAGAGGATTCCAATATGTTTGAATGAGTGGCTCGTGGTGGATGTCGACCTTTGAGGGATGTATTGGGAGTTGTGGTTTACACCTATCAGGAGGAGGCACATATGTTTTGATATTATACATACGTTTTCCATTATTATTTATAGGTAATTTTGAATTTTGAGAGAGTGACTCATGGGGAGTAAATCTATTTGAGGAATGTCTAGCGAATTATGCCCATACTATCTGGAATATTCTTAGAATCAATAGGAATTTATTCCCCCAAAGGCTCTTTCACTATTATTATATAATTTGATGAATCAGGGTGAAAAATATCAATGGTAATGTGAAAATAAGTTACACTTTAGGAGGATCCCCTTCCATACATGAGCCTTTTAGGGGATCAAGTCATTCGGCTTGATAGTCCATCGGTCAATATGATCACCCTAAGCCAGGAGGAACTTCACCCGTATCCTCTTGATAGGGACCCTATTTATTAAGGGAATATATAATAATCATTAACCTATGTAACATATTGGTCTATTTTGGAAACATAGGCTATGACTTTTATCAAAGGATTTTATGATCAAATAATGGAGTTCTACTATTCCTGATAGCCTCATCATGTGAATCTGAGGGGCATATAGGAGTCCAAGATAAATAGATGTTAATTTATTATAATTGGGTGAATTTATGTTATAAAATTAAAATTATGGTATATATTTTATCATATTCTAAGAGTGGGTGATCAGAGTTCACCCAGTGGAATGACATGGGTGAAGATTTTCACTCAATTGTAGTGCCTGGGTGAATCCTCACCCAAGTCTGGGGCTTGGCGAAGGGTTTTTCTTTTGAGGGATTGGACCAGGGATTCATCTGAGTTGATGTAGGGTTAATTAGTCACCTTTTTTTAAGGAAAGGTGAATTGGTCACCAAGGTTGAGGCACATAAAATTGGTTTCCCTAGTTGAGGCAAGGTAAAGATGTCACCTTGGTCGATGCATCGGTAAAGTGGTTGCCTTGGGTATAGTAGGGAAAAGTGGTCATCATGGTTGAGGTTTAGAGAAGTTTTGTTAAATGTTTTATCCCTAGTATGAATCTCCCCTAAGGGACATGGGTATATTTCTACATAATGTGGTTCTCCCTGTTGGGGTTTATAGAACCCCCATATTTTATAATGTATTTTCCTATAAATATTACCATGTTTGATAGATTATGTTATAAAAAACACTAATTAAAAATGATCTAAAAAATATTATATGAAAATTGATTATAAAAATAAATCCTCTAGTAAATAAATATATAGTACCTAATTATAAAATTATTATTTTATATGAAAAAATAATTTATATTATTATATGTAAAAAAGAGTGTTTTTTAGAGAACACTTTTTTAATGTGGTGTGTAATTTATCCTAATAGATTAATTTTAAAACTTTTTGAATATTATTAATATTATATATATTATTTAAATTTATGAAATATTATATTAACATTAATTTTATTACAAATTAATATGATATAATATTAATAATTTTTATTTTTTAAAAGGACCTTTTCTTTGAAAACATCTTTTCTTTATATATTATATTTTCATTTAAAAACTAAAATTTTGTATTTTAGAATTTTATTTTGGGAAAAAAAATTATTTTTTAAATTTATCATATCAAAATTATCTTATGGTGTATTTTTCAGATTTTTTTGAAAATGGTGGCATTTAGGTGAATAGTAAAATATACCAATTTTGAAAATATTGTCACTTTTATAAAACTATCATGATATAATAGTGAATTTAATGTTTATGAAAAATAATTCCTATAAAATATCAATATTTAATAAGTTAAATTTATTATTTATAATTATTATGTTGAATTTGGAAACCTATGTTTGAAATTTTTAAATATAAGTAATTTTTTATTATAATAAAAGAATCGGTTTTATCCTTTTCCTAAATGAAGTATTTAAATGATAAATTAGCTTTTCAATTATTTTAAGTCACAAAACTCTCTTTATTTAGTAATAAGTCAATAAATTTCATGTTGATAAATTATATAAATAATTTAGGGTAAATTCTTTTTTCTAAAAAAATACATTTTTCTATGATGTATTTTTTTTATTTGTTATGCACACTAATATTATAAATAATTTTTATATCACATCCTATAATCTATAACTCTATATATAGTAACCATATTGGTTGAAGAGAATTCCGTATTTGTGCCTCCACATATGTCAGAGGCTTCCATGATGCAGCGAGGGTATATGGTGTTTATGTGGGAAGACATTGTACTCATTTCAGAGTTTCAAACCAGCGATAGTGATAAAAAATAATTCATGGAAGAGAATAAAAATAAATTATTATCAAAAAATATAACAAGGATGTAATACTAAATTTAAGGCATTAAAATCCTAAGTGGACATGTTATCCATAAAACATTGATCACCCCCTAGGAGGATCATATATAAATGAATAGAGGAAATAAACCAATTTAAATGGATCTACTACTAAATATAAGATAAACAAAATACATGATCTCTACATACATATTCAATCCATCCATGTCAATTGATACCTATCCCCATATCATCTTGTTTTCGTAGCCAAGTGAGGAACTACTAATGTACACTGGGGTAATGGATGTCTGAGTAGGGTGTGAGTACAATACTCATTAGGGAACCTCCAGTGGGGTCCCATACATAGCCAATAATATGAATGGTATGTTTATGTGAACCATTGACCATGATTAAAATAATAATAATAACTAACATAAAAATAATCAGGAAAATTGATTTCATACTAAGTCCATAATCCATAAGTATGTGCTCTTGCAATGTGCCCAGTTTAGAAGTTACATAACTAAATAAAATAAATAAAGTAAAACAATAATTGATCGTTGGGTTTGTTAACCCAGATGGCCATACATACTTTGACAGGTTCTATAATATATTTTAGTTTCTTACTTTGTATAAATAAAACTAGGACCCTAGATATGTAATGAAGGAATCATTGTACAGTGAAAATTAATTATAAAATAAATATAATAATTCCATTAATCTTATAAGCCTATCCACGACATTCTATATTAAGAATCCAAGTGTCACTCATTGAATAAAATATTTCATAATTACTATGTAATTTCATATCCACTTCAAAATTCAATTCCAATTACCTCAATCAAAAAATTTATAACACCATGTCTATTGTGTAATGTTATCTCCACTAATCTCTATCATAATTGTGGAACTCCATGCCCAGTAATAATAATCATAACAATGGAATTCCATGTATGAAAATAAACAATTAATGATGTTGAGTGTCATGTATAATATCCATTAATTTAATTCTCACAAGATGGATACTAGAAAGTGCCTTTAGGTATCCTAAAAAAGTAACAGTCAGAAAAAAAATGTTCCACAGTCAAATCCCAAGAAGTACATCTTTGCATCTAGATTATAGTATCAAAACACATCAAGAACCATGGAACAAGTTATAGAAATAATTTCAGGAATAATATTTATATAATTAATAACTATTTGAATACATAAATAAATGAGTGAGGGTGGTTGGGCTCCAAAACCCACCACTACATTCATAGCCTCTAAGCTCACATTTATAGTATGGGTTCTAACACGACACCTATTACCATCTCAATCAAAACCCATGAAACACTCAATTAGGGTTCGTCAACTCCTAGGGAATCAAATAGGATCCCCTTGATTGATACATGTAGAGGTATCCAACATGATATCCTCAATTCCAGCTCTTAAAAAGAGGCATCCCTATTGGGATCCTCTGGAATATAGTTATGATCTCAAGTCGACACCTGATGCACCAGTTATGAGATGGATCCTAGCTGATATCAATGCTCTAGTATGGTCTAGAATTGTCTACTCATCTATCCCAGTTCCATTCATCGAAGGGTATATCAAAAACATCCCATGTTTTGATCCGAGTTGACAAGTCCTTGAGTTTTCTGAATTTTTATTTAGTGGACCAGAAACATATTAAATTGGTCATCGGAAAATAATTGTGAGCATTTGATATCTTAAAAAACATTTCGATGTTTTTCAAATATTAGGTGGTTCCATGAGTGTTCATATGAGTTTCAGATGCGTCAGAGTCCGAAAAATCAGTTTCAGGAGGAAACAATTGTAGGCACATGGTTGGCATATGGTTAATTTAAATGTGCAGATAAACTATATGGCCCCTTTCCTTAAATGGAATGCTTTTTTAACTATGAAAACATCATGTGTAACCAAGTACAATGTTTTAGGTATAAAAACATGACCCTCGTGGGATTTTCATGGTTTTCCCAGCCTTTTGACTAACACTCACCCTTAGTGCAACCTAACTAGTTTATATGCACAATTTAAGTGCATGGATCAGAAACATGTGATCTAACCATTTTTCATGTGTCTATTATGTAGATTAGGTTGCATGGTTGGTGAATATTATTCCAAAACCATGTTTCTAAAATATTTATCTCTTAAATGAGCTATAAATTACTATTTTCCCCTTCATTTATTAAAAGGGTTCTTCTCCTTTTTCTTTCTAACCACACACAACACCTACCCCTTATGTGGGAGCTCTCATCCTTCTCACCTAAGAATTTAAAGAATATTAAACATTCAAGATCAGTTTATCTCATCATCAGTATAATTGTATGTGTCTCATTGTGATATTTTATAATTTATCTCTAATTTTATCACATTATTGCTGATGTTATTCTTAGGCAGGCTCATTTTCCCTATTTTCAGGTTATTTTTCTAATATTATGACTTATATAATTTTGACTTGATAAAAGGATATTAAGGTATTATTAGAGAGTCATATGCATGAGGTAGGTGGTCTATAATATTTTTTCTTTAGTGGTTCATTATTTATATGATATACAATTTATGTCGCATGTTGGACTTTTCAAGTGTCACATCAAAATTATGAAATTCCTTAATTTAAATGAATAGATCATCTT
This sequence comes from Viscum album, assembly GCA_963277665.1. Lineage (NCBI taxonomy): Eukaryota > Viridiplantae > Streptophyta > Magnoliopsida > Santalales > Viscaceae > Viscum > Viscum album. The sequence continues at coordinate 1,914,866,460 of OY728148.1, read as the reverse complement.
GTATGGTGTTTTAAAACACCTTTTATATAGTTGGAGGAAATGAAATCAACCCAAACCACCCCTCTTTGGTTGGGTTCATCTAATTCATCTATAAATTTTCACTATCATTCTTATATATAGACCACCCTTGGGGTGTGTTAATTTAAAAGGTAAGAATTAAATGGTCTTCTTGTGTCTTGAAATTCCTTTTTATTATACTTGATTCTTCTCTTGAATGCGATACTATAATGAAATTAAGTGATTTTCCAATAAAAATCATGTTCTCCATTAAAACTATCATTATGGTGTGTGAATATCTCGCAAAATTGACTATAATGGAATTGGAATTCAATTTAGGGAAAATATTGGCCATATGGATTGGGCCTTCCTTCGTTATGTTTTAATTTGAATAATTTATATTAACCCAAATGGATGGAAGCCCTTTTTTATTTATGTTTGAAAACCCCCCTCTCATGGGATGGGGGCAAACCCTTACATGTCCTATAGGCTTAGAGATTACATGACCTATAGGTCTTTGAGGAAATATCTACACTATAGCTACATGGAACTGCTCCTCCCCAACTTCTATGTCATGATATCATATCTCCACCTTCGTATTACAATCTATCTAGGCATCTTGTGAATGTGCAGGCTGGTCTCCATGCCAATTTCATGTCCTCTTTTTCTCCCAAATCCATTACCTTTAACTCCAGTGAATGTGTATGCTCTAAATCATCTTATGGAGTCTTCTCCTTATAGAGTCATCCTGGTCAATTAAGCAAAATTTTTATGTGTCCTTAAATCCTTGAGGTGTCCTAAAGTTATTGAGGTGTCTTGAAGTCCTTTAGGTGTCCCTAAAGCCTTACTAGGCCGAATTCCTTGGGTGTCCTGAATGCCTTGAAGGACCTAAGGAAAAACTGGTGGCCTAAAAGCCAAAACATATAAATAGTTTCTGTTGCTATTGTACTGAATAGTACATGCTAAAGTGCCTACTATAGTACCTAGAAATTATATATCTGCCAATATTTGAACTCATGTCTCATGGATGCACTTTCTAATTCCTCACCAACCTGGATGAGGCTCTTGTGCTTGGATTATCCATATTACATATTTTGTTAATTAAAATACCTTGTTGAGTATAATGAGCTTGGTATTTATATGACCTTTCTCTTAAATCGAGTTGAGGGTGATACAAAGGTCTGAATTTAAATATAACATGGATGGGATCCTCTTGAATCATAATTAAACAATGTTTGATATGTAAATACACTAGGAGAAATATTTGGTTTCTTTTAGTAGATTACCTTGGCGGTCCCATGTGGTGGATTACATATTTTCCCATGGCTGACAATGGTTCCCTATGGGCAGTGGGAAATGTGGTTATACAATGATACGAGCAATACTTGGTGCCCTATGTGTGATACCTGAGACGAGCTTATACGATTGTAAATTCAACCATGTTGATAATGATACTTTGGATTCCAGTTATGGATCTCCTTGGAAAAACTCTTACGGTGATTATGTTATGAATACTTATTGATTAATATCTATGAATGGGAGTATATAAAGGCTATTTATTCATTTTCCACGTTATAGAACATGATTGGGAATCATTCCATGTTCTATACAAGATTATTATGGGTTACCAGTCAAATTTGAACCATGTTTGTTGGATGCTGTGAAATATCATTATATATTCCTATTTATACTTATACTGGAACAAGTTAAAATTAGATCAGAGGTACCACAGCTTTAGAAAAATCTGGTATGGTTTTCCAGGCGACCTTGAGGAAAATGATCCAGAAATGTATACTTTTATTGATTTACTTCCTTATTCACCATACATATACAGTTATTTATTTTATATTCATGATCATGATTATTCATTATGAATCTTTGGTGGTGGATAAAAAAATATGTCTAATACATTTTTTGGGACACTATTTCACTAGGGTACCGGATTTGATCTAGTTTTTTAGGATTGAGTTCATGGATTGTATTTTTTTGTTGTTATCCTTCTTGTATAGGATGGAGTACGAGAGTAAAGTAATGAGCCAATACTCATGATGTTATTAAGGATAGATTCTACATAACTTATTTATTAATTTCATTTTTCATTCATTATATGTTCTTTTTATTCTCGTTTTATATCTATTTTTACATTATATCCTGTCCATGCATGACTCATTCATTTGTTTATTGTTATGTTTTATCTTATTTATATTCTACTACATTTATTTTCTATTAATTCTATTGTTATTTTATTGATCAAGAGGGTATAGTCTCCCAACTATACCTCTATTAAATTATCACTTCTAGTTGATAGCCTCCAGTATATGGGGAGGTATGCTTGAGGCCTAGTGTCCAACCACCTTGGGGAACTGTATTAGTGGCTCTCAGGATAGGATGATATAAATGGTATAAATGATTTTTTTACAATTAGGCATTATTATTTTCGGATAGTAGATAGGATATTAAGAATGTGTTAACACTTGGTATATAACTGGTGTCTTAGTTCATACAACCCACACACAAGGTAAAGATAAAGTTTCTACGAAATAGGACTCTTGTTCATTATGTTGTTATTAGTGTTTATTAGTATTTCACCATGAGTGATTAGTGTATATCTCTAGTTATTGATTTATCGATCCAGATTTTCACCTCTTATCTCGATATGTTAAGAGAAGTGACATGAATCCTTGTATCATTCTAGGAATATAGAGATGCACATGCCCTTCATATTTCATTCCATGCAGTTTGAATTATAGATTTCCTATTCATTTTTATAAAGCATGCTTGTTTGTAATCCATTATTTAGCATTCCCTACTTATGTATTTACTTTCCAGGTTTTCTTCCATTATTTCTTATATTTAATGTTCCAGGATAGCATAACTAGTTATTATTATGATATATGGTTGGTTAAATAATATTTTAGAATCAACTTAAATGGTTTTTCCTCATATATTGATGGTGGTGTTCTATTTAAAAATTTATTGTTTAATGTTTGATCCATGAACCATTAGTTTTGTGGGATAAAACATTAATTGTTTCAATTAAATTCGTTCTAAATTTAAATTTAAAATGTTTATGTGCCTTCATAAATTAGATAATGGAAACCCATTTAATTAAACCATTTCATTAATTCTTATTGAGGATGATATTTGTATGTTGAGAAAGAGATATTGGAGTAAGGTGGGGAGTGCTAGAAGAAACCTATGAATGGTGACGTTGAGTGTTGTGTGATGAAGGAAAATCATGGACTGAATGGTTATTGTCTTAATCATGTTGGCCACAAGTAGATGTTTATCTTCTACACAAATACCAAATCACATCGGATAGAGCCTGTAGCATGTGACAATCATTGATATAAGAATAATTTCATAGATGTGGTAAAAGTAGTGTCCAATCTCTCTTTTTCTTTTGATTCTCCTCCACCTAAGTGAGTTATCAAAAAAGGGATAATAGAACATGTGTTTTCCCATCATGTTGTGGTTAAGGATGTATAAATCTGTGTAATTATTCCATAATTGTGTGTGTTCGGATTTCAAAGGGGGGAAATCATATAATTTTATTGATCTTACCTAATGGATCATGATGGTCTATGGTTCTGAGGAATGGTATATGACTGCAGTTGGTCATTGTTATTACCATATAGTATTCCCCTCTGATGAACTTAACCAGGGAGCTTGGAGTATTAGATCTATCTCATTTAAACCAAGATTTCTCTAGATTTTGTAATGGGGTCCGAATTTTATTTTGGGAAATGTTATAAATACTCATATTAAGATATGGATATGAATCTTCCAATTCAACGGGTTATATTGGCATCCTCGAATTCTAAGGGATATTGCCTCATCTATTGAAAACATAAGATGGATGGAAAAAAATATTGAAAATACAATATTTGGAAACTATGATAGAATATTTATTGAAGTTGATATGTCCTCTACACTGGTTCAGGAAGTGGTGTTTCCTACCCCGGATGACAACTTCAATCTTGAGGTTCAATGTGAAAGGGAACCAACATTTTTATTGAGTAGTAATTTCTTTGTGAAAATTGTATATTAGTGAACTAGGGACAAGGTGTTCAACATATGAAAAATTATATTCCATGATGATGAAACTTCTTGAAGGAATAAGGGGAAAGTTAAGGTCAAAATACATACTAATCATAAGTAAGAGTTGCGGACACAAGAGCTGGGTAAATCCAATGATGGGCTTAATTTGTCTTATAATGAGGATTTAACAAGAAACCTAGTGATTGATGTTGCTAATTAGATTTATTATAATTTAGTATATCATGTGGGTGTTTAATTAGTTAACATTACTCATAATTAGGGTAATGACACCCCCTGATATTTTATTATATCACACTAGGGATAATACTAACAGGGTGGTTGTTGACACCCCCCCCCCGATGTTTTAGTGGATCACGCTAAGGATAATACTCAAAAGGTAACCAAATATAGTAATTTTATGTTCTCCTTATCTATTTTGTCCCAAAAGACAATAATCTCTGAGAATACCTAGGAATTTGTTGGTGTTTTCATACAGGGTGGTTCATTCATTTCTATGAAATATTCCGAATTGACACTTGGTTCATATGGACATGATGATAGTACTCCTTCAACAACTGTTTATTCTGAGTACATTCCCCATGATTCTCCCACTAATACATTGATAATTGGTATAGACAAGGTTGTAAGCATAGAGAATTATCCTTTGGAATCCAACCATGTAGATAAGGATGATCATGAGCGATCCATCCTTGCAAAATATTATGTTCTTGATAAAACTAACAAGATAGAACATAATTTTTTATAGGTTCCACTAACTAAATCTTAAAGAAGGAAATTACCTACTAGATTTGGTATTGTTCCCATTAATTCATCCAATAAGTACACCCCATTTAGTGTTGTTCCTTGGACTGATGCTTCTGATGATTTAACATCACCTAAACTGTATGCAATGACTATGTTTGATAGTGATTCTGATGATTTATTATAAATTAGAGGAATGATTAATGACACCTCTAAATATGGGTTAAATAGTACACAACAATATTATGGGCCTCTAAAAAGTCTTGGAATGCATAACCAATGAATGTACTATTATGGAATTGTCAATTAATTTTGAATTCTCCAATAGTCAAAGTCCATAGAAACATAATTATAAAAAATCTATTATTCATTCTCATTACTGAACCAATATTGAAAATTGATAGTTGGAATGAGTTTAAAAAAATTTAGGAAACTCCTTTATATCTCACAATCAATTGGAAGATGAAATGGAGTCTATTTGGCTGTTTAAGAATGATATCATTATAATAAACTCATCCAATTATGATTATCATTCCATCATTGTTACTACGGGATTGAATGAAATATATTTTTATTGGATATTAATGTATGCATTCAACTTATATACATGAATAAGATATATCTGGAAAAAACTAGAAGTAGTTTCGAAGAATATGGGTAAGAGTTAGACCATAATGGGAGATTTTAATGATGTATTAAGGCCTGAGAGAAAAACTAGATATAACTTATGTAGACTTGTAGCCATTGAGTTTTCCACATGTATTGATTAATGTGATTTCACTGAGGTTCATATTTTTGGAGATGACTTCATATGGGGAAGATTTATAATAAATGTAAGGAAATCATGAAAATTAGATGGATGTTTTATACAAGTTGATTAAAACAATGATGTTATTGATATTTTGGGATGAATATTAAGAAGTTACATTCTGATTAAACCCCTTTTTTATTAACATATGTTTCCATAAATACAGGTCAGCCCTATTTCATTTTATTTTTAACAATGTTTGGCTGGATTTACCTGGCTATAGATAAATCATTATGGATGCTTGGAAAACTGAGTGTTTTAGTGCCTCACTACAATTTATATCCAACAAACTCAAGCTCTTAAAGCAAGGATCAACATATGGAGTAAATCCCCTTTCTCCAAGATTGATCTTGATGTCAAAGAATCTGAAAGTCATCATACTCACCCGAAGGAAGGTAATATTTTTTAGGAGGTTCTCTCTTGAGAAGTGATGCATGTCATTTCTAAACATGATGATTTAATTGCTCTTAATGAAAATTTATATTGGAATCAATTTAATGTAAAATGGATGAAATAAGGATACAAGAACACAATTCTCTTACATTTAATTCAAAGAGAAAGGAAGGCAAGAAAAGGACTCTATAATATCATGACTAATGGGACCTAGTAAAATTCATAAAATGAAATTTCCAATGTTGTGTCTTCATATTTTTAGGATCTATATGAGAATAAAGTATGGGAAAATACTCACATGATGATCACCAATATTTTTTTTACCATTAGTGATAAATAAAATAGTAATCTTATTCAGGCTCCTAATGAAAAGTAAATTAAAGCATCCCTATTTTCCTTAAATATTGACAGTGTTGTAAAACCAGAGGGATTCACCAAAAAATTCCATATGTTTTATTAGGGAATTATATATATAGAGGTGATTAATGGTGTCATAAAATTTTTCAATTTTATTTCAATTCCTTATGAGGTGAATTATAATTTAATTGTGTTTCTTCCAAAAAGGAATATTCTCTTAACATCAAAGAATTTAGACTGATTTTGATTGGGAACACAATTACTAAGGTTATCTGTGTGATTTTTCCTTAATGTCTGAAAATTAATTTTTTGATTTAAAAAAAACACTTTTTGGTTAAGTGAGAACCCACCATTAAAAATCACTTTGTGGCAATGTGAGAACCCATAAATCATTACAAGGATCCACTGTAAGGCTGAACAAAGAACCCTATCCAAGATAAGACCCACCCAAAACACCAAAAAAAACATGCATGGTCATCACTTTGAGGCTAAGTGAGAACCAAACAAACAAAAACAAACTGAAAACCCACACTAGAACTAGCCATAATAAAACTGCACCCAAGAGCCTAGTTGATTATAAATTCCATCATCAAATCCACCAACATAATCCCAATTTGACGAAGAAACCTTCAAACCAGTCTATAGTGGAAATGTGCATGAAGCTTAAGGCCAGAAGAGCAGAGGAGAAACATCAATTGGTGGAACCGGACTCTGGAAATCAAAAATATAACCTCTAAGGGGATACATAAAAAGGGTAGATCTGGTGAGGGAATTTCTCAGGCCTAACCATTCATGGGGCCGCCCATTGTTACCTCATACTGACTTAGGAAGAAGACACAAACCATTCCATGATCCGACCCTAAAGAAACATGTAAGTGAACTATTGAAGAGTGGACATCGTCATAACATAGCATTCCTGCATCTTCCATCTACATATGCGTACTAAATATGGAAAACAAACAACAATTCCCCAATCTAGAACACCACAAACCATGCTAGAACCACTGAGGCTGACCATGCAGAACCAGAACAATAGTGGAGTGAACTGTTGAGGAGAGGACATTTTTGCACAAAACATTCATGCAAATACCATCCACATTAGAAAAATGGAAACAATTCTTCAACCTCATACTGACTCCATCAAAACAAAACATTCGAAATGAAGCAAACGCCCTAGGAAACTGCCAGCAAGGGGTTCATCAACAAGGATCTCAACTCCATAAAACTGAAGGTTGACCGCATCGTCACACGGTCTAAGGAGGGAACATTCAGACTTGTCTTTACATTGTGCTAGAATGTGTTAAATTCATTAAGAAAAAGGTAAAGGATGAGAATATGGCCTTGAATATTGATATCTCTAATGATTTAGATACTACCTAGTGAAATTTTATTTTTACCATTCTAAGAAATCATGGAATCTCTTCTAGATTAATTAACCTGATAAAATATATCTACATGAGTGATGGGATATCAATTCTTGTGAATTGGTATCCAAGGGGTTTCTTCCAGTGCTCCAGGGGGGTTAGATAAGCTAATCCTTTTTCTAGGATTCCCATTTATATTGTTGAGGACTAAGTAATCTTTTGTATTAATGATCATGCTCAGACTGGTTTATACAATTGTAATAAGGTTCATATATAAATATTTTATACATCGTATCTTTTGTATGCTGATAATATTATTAATTTTGGGAAAGATGAAAATGTCACAATATCTTTCATTAAGGATATATTTAAGTATTATGAGGATGACTATGGACAAGTTATTATTTAGGCTAAATATTTTTGTGGTTTTTGGAGAATGAATACCAATATCTATGAAAAATAGGCTCTTAAATGAGTTTGGTGTTAGGAGAGGATCCCTCTCTTTCACCTGTCTCAGGGTGCCACTATTTTCGAGGTAAGGTGAAAAGATGTTTTCTAGAAGGAATATATTCAAAAATAATCATTCAAATTGAATCATGGAAAGGTAAGACCGTGTCACAGGCATGTAGAGATTTTTTGGTCAATTCAATAATAACATATTTGTTTGTATATGATTTTTATTTGTATATATAGCCTAGAACATTCATTAAGGAGATACAAACCATGATTCGTAACTACACTGACATAAGTTCAGTTCATCAAATAAAGATGATAACATTCACATGGATGGTGTGTGCTAAACCTGTTGAAATATAAGGAATGGGATTCAAAAGATTTAGTCACATTAATGATTCCTTAATCAAAAAAATTATATAGAGTCAACATTATTCTAATGATTCATATCTTGAGTTTTTGGATACAAGATTAACCACTCAATTGTTGAATAGTTCCTCCATTTAGGTCCATTATTTTATATGGTTATCCATCATCCAAGAACATTATTACATAATGACATATTTAAATGAGGTAATTGAGATTCCTCAATTGATGAAACATGTCACCATTTCTGATTTTCTGGGTAATATTATTGTTAGTTCCAAAAGGGGAATAGACACCATGAGTGGGGGGTAAATCAAGGTATGAATATTCTTTTTAAACTCCTTCCTACCCCACTGGATCATGACTAAATTATTACAAGGGTCACTTCTTATACTCTTTAATGTCAATGATGATCATGTACTATCTAATTTTATCAGATGATAATGCACTAAAATTAATGTAACAAAGAAATCACAAGGATAAAGAGATTTTTACTTAGTTCACCATTACTAGGCTACATCCAAGGAGCATAAAATAGTGATGTTTGGATTATAAAAAATAAACTAAGGCTCAAATCCAAATTACAATGTTCAGGATATATACTTTATGTCCAAGATCACTTCCTTTACAATGTTTAGATAATGTTTACTACATTCTTAGGGGTCACTCCATATGTCTCTTCCTCTAGCTCACTGATGATGGGAAGGAACATAATCTTCCTCTTTATTCTCTCACAAATCTTAGAAGGTATTCACACACAGTTTATGGACTTGTAGGTCGCATAATTTTCCTGAAATAACACATCCTCAACTATAGGTAGATTCATTTTTGATGTTCCTTTTTCACCCTTATATGAAATACAGTTTTTTATGTACTATTAGTTTGTAGAAATTATATTCGTGAAATATATAAGTCCTTTCCCAAACTACCTAGCTTCCTCTGCGAACTTTGTTGTACTATGTACTGTGTGTGCTTCACAGACCATATCTCTTGTGAACTATCCCAACATATCACCTTTTCATACTATCTCTACATACTACCTCTATATACCACCTCCATGTACCACCTCCACATAACACCTCAACATACAGCATATGCATACCAAACTTCTTTCTTCTGTGGACCACCTCATCCACATATTGTTCTCCTACTCAAACCAACTCTCCTCTACATACCTATTGTTTTGCATTTTATAATTCTCTGTAAAACCCCTTCATGAATCTATCTTTTGAACTCCATCATCCTTCACAAAATCCTCCTCGTGAGCCACTTCTACTTCATGGAATTATCCCTTACAAACCACATCTTCTTTACAAGCTCCCAGACTAACACTTTCAGACTTAAGAAAATTTCATAGAGCGAATATGTTTTATAATGAGAATCACTCTATGTAACATTGGGATTAGAACTACTTATATTGGAAATTAGATATGAATAATCCACTAATATGATATTTACCCAAATATAAGATGTGGTACAACCTTCACCATTTAATTCTTCTTCTGTGAACTGTTCTTCACTATGCAGTCCACATGCTTCCACTCTTCCTTCGTGGAGGCCAAAATCACCACCTCCATTTCAAAAATTATTTCCCTCAGGGCTCCTGAAATCATTGCCTCATTTATAACCATGACAATCCATATCGTGAACCTCTAACTATCCATGAACTATGAGCCTTCCATGAACCATTTTTCATTCTGTGAACCATTTCTGTCTTGCAAACTGTTTCCCATATGCGGACCACATACCATGCTTCATAGTGCACATACCATCCTTTGCGGACTGCGAACGACGATCTCTTTTACTCAAATCATTCCTTTTACAAAATAAAAATCCAAATTTTGAGGCCCAAAAAATTGTAAAACACTTGGGAACTACGCCACCTTAAAATCCTACTTCAAAAAATCCCAACCATACTCATTCACGATCACCTGGATTTTCGAAAAAACACCATCACACCCAAAAAAACTGAGAGGAAACCTTGTGGGATTTTTCCCCAACAATATCCCCATGTGGTATTGTTGAAAACACTTTCATATTTTGATACCTTTTTAAAGCTTCATCTAACTTCTTACAGTATTCACTTCATGCAATTAATACAATGATCAATGATTTACTCAACACATACTCTAAGCCCACCTGATTAATGCTCAATGTCCGAAAATTGAGTATAATATAAATATAATAAATGAATCACCTCATTTAATTGCATTCAAAAACCACTCATATGATTTCATCAGGATCCTCAGCTATCATGATATATATCCTTTAATTTATCACTTCTAGTATCATCATATTTAATACTCCCCCTATCTCGATGCTCCACCTGATAGCTTATCCTCATGTGTTGAAAATGAAATTTTATCCCATTTAATAGTTACAATTTCTACACCTTTATTAAAAAAACCAAAGGACACTCAACTGAAAAATGTATTAGGGTAAAGAAAATGGATCAGAACAAAACGAAAAAACACACCATACCTTAGGGAGTGGGGGACAGTCCCACATCCACACATTTTCAAGTGTGAGGAGTCGTCTGAACTCCTAGAGCTAGTCGATGTGAATCAAATTTTTCTTTGGGTAAGGCCTTTTTCAGAATTTTTTCAACCTGTAGTTCTATAGGTACATACTTCAACTTCACAACTCTTTGCTCCGCCTTCTCCTCGATAAAATGATACATTATCTCGATGTACTTTTTCCTTGAGTGCTAGAATAGATTTTTTCTAATATTTATATCACCTGAATTATCATAATTAATTTGGATTGGATACATCACTTCAACTGTCATATCATCAAGCTTCTACTTTATCTAATATAACTACGTTCATGCTAGAGTAGACATAATATACTCAGCTTCTATGGTGCTCAACAAAATATAATATTTTTTTCTCAAACAAGAAATACCTAATCCATTAAGATATGAATCCTCTCCTATTGTTTATTTCATATCTTCTGATGATTCATCCCTTTATCTGTGTATCCCAATAACTCTTTCTAAGATTTTTTATTATAATTCAAACCTAAGTCCACTTTTCCCTTGATATACCAAAGTATTCTTTTCACTGTAGTCATTTGTCATTCCTTGCGATTAATTTTATACTGTGTTGATTGACATGTGTAAAAATAATAATATCTGGTCTTATCCCTATCAAGTACAATAGACTTCCAATGATCTAGATATATTCTATAAAATTAACCACTTACCCTCATAATATATTGATAATTTCATCTGGGTAGAAATTAGAGTCTTCATATCCTTGTAATTATCCATTCCAAAACATCTGAAAACATCCCTAGCCTATTTTGATTAAAACATGAATGTCACATTCCTTCCTTGTTTCACCTATAAACGAAGGAAAAACGTCATCTCACCAATCATGGACATTTAGAACACACTCTTCATGAATTCATAAATTTTCTACATTTTAGATTATATGATCCACTAAATATTATTTCATTGACATAAACTAGTGTCATCATCTTTTGATTACTAGGATTATTGACATTCAAATTGTAATCAACTCCACAAATGCTGAAAACCATTATTTTTGGAAATTGATATAGCCTTGAATACCATGATCTTAGTTCTTGATTCAAAACATATAAGACCTTATTCATCCAAGAAACTATATTATCATCTTCATGAATGAGAAAAACATCTGGCTTCTTAATGTAAAATTCATCGTCCAGAACCCCATTCAAAAATGTTTACTTGATATCCATCAAGAAAATCATAAACATTCATTACACTTTTTTGGAAAAGAATAATATAATTGTATCTAGCCTTACAATAGGTGAAAATGTATTATCAACATCAATACCCTATATCTTATAGTAGCATTTTCACACCATTCGTGATTTTTTTTATAATCACTATGCCATGTTCATTCATCTTATTGTGAAATTATCATTTTGTCTTGATGACATTCTTAACTTTTTTCCATGAAATAATCTCTTATGTCTCATTATTCTCAATCTGGTCAAGCTCTTCATTCATATCCTCAACCCAGTTCTCATCTCTAGAATCTCCATCATCGTTAACTTCAACTGAATCAACATTTTAAACTTTTACACACCTTCTCGCTACTTCCACAAAGAAATTATTCATTTTTATATTAAAGATTATTTTCATTCTAAACTATAGTGAAATAATTTATTTCAACTATTTTTATCAGCCTCACATTGAAATATTTTGGCCATTATCTCATAGATTCATGGTATCTTGGAAATAGTCAATTGATACCATGTTGTTAGATCAAAATATATAATCATGAAATACATTAGTTTTGTTACTTCACCCTCAATCGGTCTTCTTGATGTGATATGACATAAAATTTAAACATTTATATCCCACTGAGATAATTCATCTAATTAAGAGATTGAATTATCCCCTGATGATGTGATACTCTTCCAATTGTTGGGACTAATGTTTTTACCCACAATCATTCTTATTAACCTTTATCCATTATTCTCATGTGGAACTTTTCAATGAGACATCAAAAAAACCTGTAAACTTGCTGAGTCATAACTCGGTTTACGGAACAAGAGATATAGTTAATAACACCATTATTGTCCAATGCACTTAATTACATATATACCTTTCAAGAATCCATGCACTATTAAATCATATTTTGGAATTCTTCTAGATTAATTCGTCACCTCTTGTGAATTATTTTAAATAGATTAAATTCATGAGCACATAACAAAACCACTTTGCATTTTTAGATGCCACTTCCCCTTGGATCATAGCTTCCCTTAAACCTAACACACTTGAACATTAGTTAATAGAATTTATAAAAATAGGGAGAGGGGGAATATCTAGAATCCTTAATAAAAGAATTGTGGTTGATCCTGATGGATCAACCCTTTAATACATTCTTACAAATCAATGTACTCTTTCTTACTTCTTCCAAATACCCAGTCAAACTCAACTATTCTGGCTATAGGACTAATCATTATTTTCCCACATTATGGGTTCTCTTCTCATATTTGGGTTCTGTGGGTTTTGATTTCTCACAATTTTTGGTTTATATAAACTAATACAAACATTCTTCTTTGTGACTCCAACTGAATGTCAATTTTCATGACTCATTCTCTAGGTAGGAATCTCTCCATTTGACTTCTTCCCTTTCTTTGTCAACCATTAGAGGTACCCTTCTCTTTCCTTCACTTTTCCCCTTCTATCATGACATGTTACATTCTCAAGACATTCATTATTCATCATTATTTTATCATTTACCCATGTAAAATTACTCAAATGTGATGGGAGTGAGTCCTTCGTTGAACACACATTCTTCTATATCATAGTGGTAGTATCTCCTCACTTTTTCTTCTAGGTTTTCTCAAATTCATTCTATGGGATCTGTTGAGAGTGTAATAGAGGAGGTGATTGATACACCTTTTTTTGAGCTCATTGTGATTCTACTAAGGCTATAAACCTATTTTTTATCTTACCATGTTGTCTTCCAGTATAGTCTTTTTTATACACTTCCTATTTTGGGGATCTCCTTCTATATTCCTTTTCCTCCCTAATTTATTATTGTTGTAATGTATTTCCAAATTCCCTTCAGCAGAACATATAAAACATCTTCCATTAAAGGCATGCCTCCTTTCATTATTTCTCAATTGAGATTTTCATGCAGCCATATACCTTTTAATATTGATCCCTTAGTATTCTTGACACATACTCATGTTGTTTTCTTTTCCTCCACAGTAATAGAAATTATGAATTAATTTTTTCTTGGATACTTTACTTTTAGTTTTTTCAAGAAGCATCTGTGGATTCATAAATTTAGCAAGATTTATAACCTCATAGAATGTAATTTATTCTTGAGATTCTGAATAAAACCTTCATGTATGACCATGAGTCCCTTATAAATAACACTTGATGTTTTTAATTCATGTAAATTCATTTTTAGGTCTATCTAAAAAAGATACCATATTTTTCTTATCACTAAAAGTATTCACTTCTTTCTTTTTATCTTGCATGGGAGGGGGATCACCATATCCAATAACAGATTCTCCAAAACTATACGCCCTTTGAGATTAGAAATTTTTTTCTTCTTTCTCTTTCCAAATATAATATTTTCTTCTCATTTCCTCATCACCTACCACATGATAATCAAATAGTATGTGCAAGGATTCCTTCATTCTAAGCTTTCCTTTGGCATTAGAATTATCCAATTCTTTATTCATGGATTCTAGATATTCTCTTAATTATTGAATATTCATATCCCTATAATCATGTTTAGCATTATGTTCCTTCTTGAGATTATTCCCTATACTCATATCATATTACAATTCAGTAGTGTACTTATCCACTATGTCACTTCGCTCCTTTATTTTAAAATTTTCTTAAGCAACCGAATCAAAACAACTTGCACTCTACTATTGTATACTATCGTTATTTTGAAGTAGTTCAGGATGTTTTGTAGTAAGATCGTTATTTCTGGAATTTAGATTCTGATTTTCATTTGAATTATGATTCTATTCATATTCATTAGCTTTTGGTTTTTCTATTTTTGTAGACATATTTTTTAGTTATTTATCTTGATAATCATTTTTCCCTCATATCTATATCCACATCAATAAGACTTTTATTTAAACCTCTTATCATATTGACATCAATTTCTAGTTTTTGGATCTTGATATCATTATATTCAATTTCTTCAACAAATTCATGATCCAATTCCTTTAATTCATGAACATATTCCAATTTTGGCCTTCTTGAAGATTCATCATCATCATTAGTTTCAAAATCACATGGAATGTTAAGTTCTTCTATCATTTCTACAGAATAATTGAGTGATTATATCCTTTCCCAATCCGATTCATCCAAAACATTATTTATTAAATTGTGGGATTATTTAAACTTAATCACACATTTTCTGTAAACACTTCCAAAATGAAAAATACCATCTGACTTATGCGTCTTCTTTGAAGTTCTTCCCTTTTTTGTGGCACACAAAGATAAGAGTATACTGATTCTTTAACATCAACAATCAACTGAACTAAGTCAGAAAACTCTAATATGATAAAGTAAAACTACCCTATTATACTACTTTTTAGGTCTAAAAGGGGACTATAATCCCTGAGAGGGGGTGAATCGGGGTATTTATATTCTTTTTAAACTCCATCCTATCCTACTTGATCGTGACCTCCTTATTACAATGGTCGCATCTTATGATCATTAATGTCAATGTTAAATGTGTCTTTCCAATTTTTTCTAAAGATAATGCCCTTAATGTAATGTAATAAATAAAATACGTGGACATAGATATTTTTACTTGGTTTTCCACTGACTGGGCTATATCCTATGATCATACAATAGTGATTTCCAAATTGTAAAAAATTTACTAAGCCTCACCACCAAATTACAATGTCCAAGAAATATATTCTATGCCTAGTCTCACTTCCTTAATAAGGTTTTGGGTCTTATCACTAAATTGATAAGGGTAACTCCATAAGTCTCTTTCTATAGCTCACTACAGGTGGTACTAATTGTCTTCTTTCTCTTCCTTCTCTCACTTCTATTGGAAAGGATTCAGACAAAATTTGTGGGCATATATGTCCCTTAATTTTGATGAATGCACACATCCTGAACTATTGGTAGATTCTATGTTGAGTTTTTGTTTTCACCCATAAATTAAATTCACTTTTCTACAAACTGTTAGTTTGTAGAAATTTATTTCATGAATTGTTTAAGTCTCTTTATGAACTACCTTGCTTCCTTCCTGAGCTACACTGCCAAATGTATTGCATATGCTTCATATAAAACCTCTCATATAGACTGAACCTATGTACCATCTCTATGTATAGCCTTTACTTACTTCCTCTGCAGACTGCCTCTGCAGACTGCCTCTGCAGACTTCCTCTGCAGACTGCCTCTGCAGACTGCCTCTGCATACCAGACTTCCTTCTTATGTGGACTGCCTCTTCTAGCAATATTTCACCTCTGCATACCAACTCTCCTCTGTAGAAATATTCTTTTATGGGTTACAGTTCCATGTAAAACACCTTCTCAATATATTCTCATAAACTTCTTTACCCTTTGTGAAATCCTTCTCATTATCCACTTCTCTTTCTTGTAATTCTCCCTCACAAACCACTTTTCCTTTGCAAGATCCCCCACTAACACTTTCAGACTTAGATGAACATCACAAAGGGAAGATGTTTTTTAATGAATATCACTCTAGGTAATGATGCGTTTACCACTCCATATATAATAAAAATAGATCTTCATAATCTACTAATATGAGATTTAACCAAATCATGGATGTGGTACAGTCTTCACCACATACTGCTTCTCCAGTGAACCATTCTTCCCTATGTGGGTTGTGTACCGCTACTATTCCTTCATGGCATCGAAAATCAATGAATCTATTTATAAAATGATAGCCTTCATGGATCCAAAAATCAACACCTAATTTCCTCCAAAGATAATCCATCTTTCAATCCTCCAACCATCCGCAAACTACGAGCCTTTCATGGACCCAATTTTCATTCTATAAACTATTTCCATCCTGCGAATAATTTCCCATATGTGGTCTAAATACTGTGCTTCATCGTCTGCATACCATCTGTTGAGTCTAGAAAATATTTCTCTAATTTTCTTAAATTATTCCTTTACCAAAATCAAACTCTTTATTTTGATGCCCAAAAAATGAAAAACACTAGGAAAATTCACCACCATAAAAACCTAATTCAGAAAACACAAACCATACTCATTCGACATCACCTGATTTTTTCAACAAGCACAATCACATCCTAATGAAACTAAGAGAACACCTTGAGGGATTTTTTCCCAACAATTATTTCTCAAAACATGTTTTCCACTAAACTCAATGTTTAATTCTTCGGATATGACTACATTGGTCATGATACTCTTTTTTGGAAACCAAATATTAACGAAATTTTAGATAAAAGAGGATATTATATGTATGAATGTAATAGATCTATTATCGTACCTTAATGGGTGATAGGTTTCAAAAAAACTTTCATTCCACCTGCTGGATTGTTTCGGATATGGAGAATCGAGATGTATAGAATTCCACTACATGGGATTTTACAATGGATAGGAATCTACCTTGAATATTCCTATTACCTATGTCTACATGCTGATTAAAATATGTAGAAAATCATTGCATATTGTAAGGTCACTTATAGGATATAGCAGTATGTGAATAGTATCTTGTGGATGTAGATTTGATTTCAACAGCTTTGAAAGGCTAATGAATTCAATCTAGCAAGCAGGATGCAATGAGTAGATAAAGTCCATCTTATTGTTTTCATCATCTACTATCATATTCTACATATGTAGGGATAGGAATGTGACTTAATTTTAGGATCAAATCCCCTAATTACAAGATAGTGTTAATGAAATTAACAGAGAAATTATTATCACATCTATTATCCTAATTGGATATATGATAAATGATTTCTCTAATTTATCTATTCTAAGATCAATTACTGTTAATTAATGTATGAAAAAACCTTTTTTGGAAAAATAAATTAGAAAGATTCCCCCAATGTCATGGTCATTGAAATTAAATTTTGACGGAGCAGCTTCATGTGTATCGAGACCCTTAGGTTGTGGTGGTATCTTCATTAATCATCAGGGCTTCGTAAAAGGTTATTTTTATCACTTCATTGGATTTTTTCATGCTATTGAGTATAAACCTTGGTCTATTATCAAGAAAATCAGGTATTTTATCTAATTTGGTAGGCAATATTTGTATGATGAATCTGACTCAACCATGGTTGATGAATTACTTGAAGTGTTATCAAGGAATTCCCCTTGAAGAATGTTTCTATATTGGATTGATTTCAACTAAATTGTGGAGTGTATTATTCAAGATATCACAAATATATATAATTAATCTAATCTGTTTGTTTATTATCTATCAAAGAGATCAGTCATGGAAGCCAGATCTCATTGATCTTTTGTGATGCCGAAATTTTTTTCATCATTGGTTAAAGCAGATGCACATGGAGATTTTTATACATGTCTTTGTAAATCCATTTTGTAATGATTTTTTTGGTATTTATTTTTCAAATAATTTTTTGGTGTGGGCTTTCCTGAATCCAAATCCTCCTAATTGTATATCTTTTTTTCTAAAAACTTTTAAAACATGGTTACAGCTACCTGAATGTCGTTTGAAACATATAAAGGAACGTACATTTAAGAATTGTGTATGATAGTTAATTTAACGGAACCATAATTTTAACACATATATGTTAATTTTTACTCTATATAGAATATTGTAGACCCCGGAAAATGCATCCCCAAAATTTTCCAAAAGCTTCCATAAACGATCCAAGATCATAGAACTTTTCACGAGCATCGATTTGGTAGGTCGTAGGGCCCGAATGAAGTTACAGATTAGGAGTTATGGACATTTGAAGTTTGGCTGGAAAACTGGTTCGCAATGCCCATTCGCGAAGCCGCCTCCGCGGTTGTGGAGCGCTGCCACGAATCAATGAGGCGGGAAGCTCTGCAAACCTGTTTGATGTTCGCGGCACGCCGCGAAGACCTGCCGCGAAGCACATGAGGCGGGATGCTCCACCAACGAATTTGACGTTCGCGAACCCGCCGTGAAGCAAAGGAGGAGGGATGGCTCCGTGAAGTGCTTTGACGTTCGCGACGCACCGTGAAGATCCGTTGCGGAGCAAGCTCTGTCTTCGCACCGAGCGAGATTTGATTCGCGGAGCCCCTTGACTATAAATACCCAGCTCACCCCCCTTCTCTGGACAGACGGCCATGGCCACTTCTCCCCTTGGGCGGCCGAGTGTAGCACCGCATTGCGGCTTCGCGAGGCCATGCTCCGTGAGCAGCTTGTTGCGCGTTGCTGCTCCGCGAGCCGAGGCACCGCGAGGCCATGCTTCGCAATGCTGCTCAGCGAGGCCATGCTCCGTGATGCTGCTCCGCGAGACCATACTCCATGAGTCCATGCTCCGCGATCCCATGCTACATGATGATGCTCTGCGAGACCAAGCTCTGCGTGACCCCTTTGTTCCACGAGACCCCTTTGCTCCGCAAGGCCATGATTCGCGAAGCTACTTCGCAAAGACCCATCCTTCGCGAGGATCCTACCTTCACGCCCACCGGTCCATACCGCGGGGGTTTTGCCCCCGCACCCCCACTTGGGGTCAGTGCCGGGCTATGCTCCCAGCCCTCCAGGCCAGTCCCTTCGCAACCGCCACACACCCCCATGAAAAATGGACAGTCGCACCACAAACATTTCGGGCCATGACGTCGGGATTTTCTATTGCACCCTCATGCGCACCCACCGTTAACCTATGGAATACCATGACTTGAGACACTCCTCCACATGCCATGAAACATAGTGAAACACCTTGAGTCAACATATTCCTCTGGGGTTCCTTCACGTGTCGTGAGTTGAGATTCCCATCATCAATTCCCTGAGTACCTTCAGTCAAACCATTCCTCCGGAAACTCCTCCAAACTCAATCACTTGGCTCCTATTCCAGGTTAAACCAGAAAGGGCCGCCTTTGCATAAGTCCCAACACCAACCATTGATTGGCACCTTATGCCTAAAAGTCCTATCTACATGGCTACAAACTGTAGTACTCCCTATATAACAAATGATAGGATGCCTCTTGCCCTATACGAGAGATGCCTTGTATTCCCAGCATGAGATGGGAATAGTCCTATCTACATGACTATAAACTGTAGTACTCCCTATCTAACAAATGATAGGATGTCTCTTACTCTATATGAGAGATTGCTTATGCTCCAAGAATGAGATGCCAACAGTCCTTCCTACATGACTCTAAACTATAGTTCCCCCTGTCTAACAAATGATAGGATTCCTCTTGCCCTAAATGAGAGATGCCTTGTGCTCCAAGCTTGAGATGCTAATAGTCCTTTCTACATGACTATAAACTGTAGTAATCCCTATGTTCCAAACATAGGATGCCTCTTGATCAATAAAATATATGCCTTATGATACAAGCATAAGACGCCTAATTCCATGATTACAATTGAATAATTCCAACACCCCTTGGTGTAATCCCACTTGTGCACTAGTGCATTGGTGTAGAATCATAAGCCTCAACCCACCAGTGAGTTGGGATGCCCTCATGGACAGACATGAGGAAGAAAATACGGGCAGCATCCTTGCGTAAGCCCCATTCACCATTGCCGCTCCATAGCGGCACCCAGGCAGCTTTATGGCGAAAGCCCCATTCACTATTGCCGCTCCTTAGAGGCACCCGGGCAGCTTCCTCGCGTAAGCCCCATTCACCATTACCGCTCCATAGTGGCACCCCGGGCAGCAAACTTACGTAAGCCCCATTCACCAAAGCCGCTCCATAGCGGCACTTGGGCGGCTTCCCTGCGTAATCCCCATTCACCATTGCCGCTCCATAGCGGCACCCGAGCAGTATCCTTGTGTAAGCCCCATTCACCATTGCCGCTCCATTGTGGCACCCGGGCAGCATCCTTGCGTATGCCCCATTCACCAAAGTCGCTCCATAGCAGTACCCGGGCAGTATCCTTGCATAAGCCCCATTCACCAAAGCCGCTCCATAGCGGCACCCGGGCAACTTCCTTGTGTAAGCCCCATTCACCATTGCCACTCCATAGTGGCACCCGAGCAACATCCTTGAGTAAGCCCCATTCACCATTGCCGCTCCATAGCGGCACCTGAGCAGCATCCTTGCGTAAGACCCATTCAACAAAGTCGCCCCATAGCGGCACCCAGGCAGCTTCCTGGCGTAAGCCCCATTCACCATTGCCGCTTCTTAGCGGCACCCGGGCAACTTCCTCGTGTAAGCCCCATTCACCATTGGCACTCTATAGCGGCACCCGGGCAGCATCCTTGTGTAAGCACCATTCACCATTGCTGCTCCATAGAGGCACCCGGGCATCATCCTTGCATAAGCCCCATTCACCATTGTCGCTCCATAGCGGCACCCGGGCAGCTTTCTGGCATAAGTCCCATTCACCATTGCCTCTCTTTAGCAACACCCGGGCAGCTTCCTCACGTAAGCCCCATTCACCAATGTCGCTCTATAGCGGCACCCTGGCTGCATCCTTGCATAAGCCCCATTCACCAAAGCCACTCCATAGTGGCACCCGGGCAGCTTCTTTGCGTAAGCCCCATTCACCATTGCCGCTCCATAGCGGCACCCGGGCAGCATCCTTGCGTAAGCGCCATTCACCATTGTCACTTCATAGCGGCACCCAGGCATCATCCCTGCGTAAGCCCCATTCACCTAAGTCGCTCCATAGAAGCACCCGGGCAGCATCCTTGCATAATCCCCATTCACCAAAGCCCCTCCATAGCGGCACCCGGGCAACATCCTTGCGTAAGCCCCATTCACCATTGCCGCTCCATAGCGGCACCCAAGCAGCATCCTTGCGTAAGCCCAATTCACCATTGTCGCTCCATAGCGGCACCCGGGCATCATCCTTGCATAAACCTCATTCACCAAAGCCGCTCCATAGCGGCACCAGGGCAGCTTTCTGGCGTAAGACCCATTCACCATTGCCACTCCTTAGCGGCACCCGGGCAGCTTCCTCGCATAAGCCCCATGCACCATTGCCACTCCATAGAGGCACCCGGGCAGCATCCTTGCGTAAGCCCCGTTCATCAAAGCTGCTCCATAGCGGCACCCAGGCATCTTCCTTGCGTAATCCACATTCATCATTGTCGCTCCATAGCGGAACCCAGGCAACATCTTTGCGTAAGCCCCATTCACCATTGTCGCTCCATAGCGGCACCCGAGCAGCATCCTTGCGTAATCCCCATTTACCATTGCCGCTCCATAGCAGCACCCGGGCACCATCCTTGCGTAAGCCCCATTCACCATTGCCGCTCCATAGCGGCACCCGGGTAGCATCCTTGTGTAAGCCCAATTCACCATTGTCGCTCTGTAGCGGCACCCGGGTAGCATCCTCGCGTAAGCCCCATTCACCATTGTCGCTCCATAGCGGCACTCGGGCCGCATCCTTGCATAACCCCCATTCACCATTGCCGCTCCATAGCGGCACATAGGCAGCATCCTTGCATAAGCCCCATTCACCAAAGCCACTCCATAGCGGCACCTGGGCAGCATCCTTTCCTAAGCCCCATTCACCAAAGACGCTCCATAGCAGCACCCGGGCAGCTTCCTCGCGTTAGCCCCATTGAACATTGCCCCTCCATTGAGACACCAGGGCAGCATCCTTGCGTAAGCCCCAATCACCAAAGACGCTCCATAGCGGCATCCATGCAGCTTCCTTGCGTAAGCCCCATTCACCATTGCCGCTCCATAGCGGCACCTGGGAAATATCCTTGTGTAAGCCCCATTCACCATTGTCGCTCTATAGCGGCACCCGGGCAGCATCCTTGCGTAAGCCCCATTCACCAAATTCATTCCCTAGCGACACCCGGACAGCATCCTTGCATAATCCCCATTCACCAAATCTGCTTCATAGCGGCACCCAGGAAGCTTCTTTGCGTAAGCCCCATTCACCATTGCCGCTCCATAGCGGCACCCAGGTAGGATCCTTGTGTAAGCCCCATTCACCATTGACGCTCCATAGTGGCACCCAGGCAGCATCCTTGCGTAAGCCCCATTCACCAAAGTTGCTCCATAGCAGCACCCGGGCGGCTTCCTTGCATAAGCCCCATTCACCAAAGCCACTCCATAGAGGCACCCGGGCAGCTTTCTTGCGTAAGCCCCATTCCCCATTTCTGCTTCATAGCGGCACCCGGGCAGCCTCCTAGCGCAAGACCCATGCACCATTTCCACTCCCTAGCAGCACCAGGGCAGCTTCCTTGCATAATCTCCATTCACCATTGCTGCTCCCTAGTGGCACCCGGACAGCTTCCTTGCGTAAGCCCCATTCACCATTCCCGCTCCATAGCGGAACCCGGGCGTCCTCCTAGAGCAAGCCCAATTCACCATTGCCGCTCCATAGCGGCACCCATGCAGTATCCTTGCGTAAGCCCCATTCACCATTGACGCTTCATAGCGGCACCTGGGCAGCTTCCTCACGTAAGCCACATCCATTGTTATGATCCCAATCAGTGATAAGCCACTGTGATCCTATGCAGCGGTAAGCCGTTGACATCCTTATACAGCGGTAAGCTGTTGTGATCCCATCCAGCGGTAAGCAGTTGTTATCCTTATTCAGTGGTAAGCCGTTGTGACCCAATCCAGCGATAAGCCGTTCTGATCCTTATCCAGTGGTAAGCCGTTGCGATCATATTTAGCGGTAAGCCGTTGACATCCGTGTCCGGTGGTAAGACATTGCAACCCCATGCAGTGGCTAGCCGTTGACATCCCAATCCAATGGTAAGCAGTTGTGACCCAATCCAGTGGTAAACCGTTGAAACCCCCAATCGGCGGTTATCCATCATCAGGAGAACTACGTGGACTTTGATTCCCTGCCACAGTGATACGTAGGAAGCCTACTTAAGGCTCAAGCCCAAATCCATCTTCATCCTCATGACGGTTCTACCCCTTGACCATGACCTTACTGGTACCTTCCCTCCTCCAAGGTGCAGAGGGTGTCGGTCATGTAAGTCCTAAGGGTGCAGAGTGAACCCATCTCGTCCAAGCTGTAGGATGTTAAACTGCCAAGCACCTCGTCCTCAACACATAACGTTAAACTGTGACCCAACCCCGTTCCTCGCACACAGGGTCCCCCCAGCTCGGACATTCTTTACGCCACTCGCCTCCATAGAAATGGAATCCCCCCCCCACCACAAGGGATGATATCCTCCTTATAGGAGCGGCGTATGTCCACGTGAGAAGGGCAACCACCTTGGTGTAAGCCCCTAGACCCTCCTACGGAAGGTAGCACCCATGCACCTCCGTACATCCCCACTGCCAAGGTCAGTGGAGGGTGCAATAGGGAATGAGGCACCTCACATCGTTGGTCCCAAATACCTCTCTCGCTGCGCTTTGCCACACTTCGGGCCTCCATAATGGAGTAAATCTCATCACCATGTGCCACTTAACGCATAAGCCCCTCGTCGCTTCTCACGGACGCACCCTTCGCGAAGTGATCGACAGGTCTCTGCCGAATCGTGTTTCTCACACCGAGCACGACTCCCGTGGGCTTAGAGTAAGCATTGGCCATGACAACACCTCGTCCAGAATGATGTTAAACAGTATGCCCTCATCTAGCATGACGTTAAACTGTATTCCTTCATCCTGCATGACATTAAACTGCACACCCATTTGAATCATGAGGATGCGTAGGAAGCCTCCACGAGGTTCAAGCCCACCTATCATTTATTCATGTCATGTTCTACCTTCGTCTTGTATGACGTTTAAATGCATTCCAGTATGACGACAAGATATTGTGACCACCCAAACTATGAGGACTTCGATACATGTCAAGGCATGGTACGTAGGAAGCCTCGCTGATGTTAAAGCCCATCTACCATCGGACCAAGGTCCTTTCTTCACATTGGTTTGCCGACACCCACCATCCTGAACTATGGGGTCTTTGATCCGTGTCAAGGCATGGTACGTAGGAATCCTCCACGAAGTTCAAGCCCATCGCCAATCATTTATTCATGTCAGGGTTCATCTTTATCCAGCATGACGTTAAACTGCATTCCAGTCCGACGGCAAGCCGTTGTGACCATCTCGAACTATGAGGAATTTGATCCATGTCAAGGCATGGTACATAAGAAGCCTCCTAGAGGTTCAATCCCACCACCCGTTGGTCATTCCGACCTTATTCGCGTCGGTTCATCAACACCTGGGTAGCCTAGTTTGTAAGCCCCACACCATCTGGACCAAGGTCCTTGCTCGTGTCGGTTTTCCGACACACCATTCTAAACTATGTGGTCTTTGATCCATGTCAAGGCATGGTACGTAGGAATCCTCCATAAGGTTCAAGCCCATCACCCGGTCGTCCTGACCTCACTGACGTCGGTTCACCCCATCCCGCATGATGTTAAACTATATTCCACATTCCATCCGAACTACGGGGACTTTGATCCATGTCAAGTCATGGGACGTAGGAAACATCCATGAGGTTCAATCCCACCACCAGTGGAACCCCCGGTTTCACCTTCACGTCGGCTCGCTGATGATGCACATCGGACTAAGGTCCACATTCACGTCGGTCCTCCGACGCACCCATCCCGAACTACACAGACTTTGATTCCCTGCCATGGGGATACGTAGGAAGTCTCTTCGAAGCTCAAGCCCAACTTCACTGTCGCCCTTTTGATAGTCCCATTTTATTTCCCCTCCGCTTCATTCAACTCTCCATCATCTATCCTGATTCTCATCTGGTCCGCCACATCCCGACAGAATCATGCCATCCACCCTCCTCGCTACTCCTAGTAGTAACTGGGCCGCTATCCACACGTAAGCCCCAACATGTCTCTGGGTCGTTGTCCTCTGTGTACACCCCGATTCATCTCCCCTTTTAAATACACAGGTTTTGATCCCTATTGTCTATATAGGGTACGTAGGAAACCTCCCTAAGGTTCAATCCCAGGCAATGGAAAACCTTGGTGTTTCCCCATTCGGGGGTGCACACTCCCTGATCCGCCCTTAGTGGTGTCCAGATCATCATTCACGGTGTGACATCTCCCATCCATGGGGCGCACCACCTCAGATCCATCCTCATTGGGAATTCTGATCCATCCCCTTGGTAAACCTTCCAGGTGTTCCCTCCGAGGGATATACCAATCTGATCCGTCTCTATGGGACGTTGTGATCACCATTGTTCAGTCTTCGTAAGATTTTAAACTCACGACCTACCTCATGATAAACATGTGATGCCTGAGGAAAACCTCAGATGACACGACTTTGGCTTAACCATCTCTGAAAGACATTAAACTCACGGAATTCCCCGTGATAAACATGGGAAGCTAAGGAAAACCTCAGATGACATATGATTCTATGCATTCGACGTGGGATGCCTCGGGTTATGCACCCTTGAGATGACCTCTTATGGGGAAGAATACAGGTCCCCCAATGTCCACACACCCAGAGATGCCTCGACATGCCTGATGTTGTCGTCTACTCCGACCGAAGGTCACAACCATGTCAAGACCCCATGGAATGTCTTGATGGAAGTAGTGTAATTAACCGGCGTCCATGAAGATACGACACTGGGAATGAGATTCACGAACAACGTATTAAATCCATGAGGGAGACCCAAACTAGGTAACGAGTTCCGAGGAGGAATCCACGGAAGGAAGAACTTACATCCCATCTTCCCATTTCAATCAAGGGGCAAACATCCATAAACAAGGAGTGAATGTCGCCCGCCTTTGGAATGTGGGAATGCAGGGTAACAGCAGTATGTCCTCCACAGACAGATGCACGCGCCCTAGCGAGAGCATCGAAAACAAATATAACTACCATTATATTGGATTTCACATCGAACTTTTAGGAATAATGACCCATATGACAAAAATTTCTTAATTCACAAATAGAAAAAAGTAGATCAGTTAGGTAAGGTTCCTTTCAAATTAAAATCATTAAACACACATTTGGACCAATTTAGGTCAGTTATGAAATGATTCTTATGTGCTAAACTCATTAAGGGTGTTCCAAAATTCTAAATATATAGAACTGAAGGGACCCTTGGAGGTTTCCTTAATCATTATATGCCTTGGTACTTAACCTAATTGGGGTATTCTTATATTAATGGAATATTTATTTAAAGTTTCTACAACCACTTATATGGTGTTACATATAAATTTAAAGTGAAATCTTACTTTATAAGAACCTTTAATTAATTGAATACCTGATATATACTTTTAGATTTATTATTAAGAGGCATCAATTAATAAAAATGACAATTAAAAAAAATGAGTTCTTTCAACTCTAGATTGGAAATTGACATCTTCTTTAACTGGGAATGTTTGGGAAACTATTAATTAAAATAAATGGTTTAAAATGAAATTTTTGTTCTAAAATTAATTTAAATACACGATTCTAGCTATATTAACATCTAAGTATGAATCGCCAATAAAATTAGTGATTTATATTCCATGTTTTAGGACAATATTATATGCTCAAATGATTGAGAATCATTTAATTCTCTGATTTTGAATCCTATTGTAGGTGATTATTTATGGAACCCAAGGATAAGGATTATATTTTTTTACCATGAGATGTAACATGAGTGTTTCCCATGAATATCCATTAGCTTCTTTTTCTATGTTGTGTTGGGGCTAGAGGTTAGGTTCCTGGACCTAGTGACCCTTTTTATGTGTGAGCCTAGTTTGTGAGTCGATGCATTTTTCTTAAAATGAAGGGGCTATCCCGGTAGACGCAGCACCCTCAAATCGTTAAGTATTATTAAATTATCATGATGAGTTTGCATATATAAGGTACCATTGATGTAGTTGTTTTCCATTGTTTCAATTCTAGTGACTAAATGCCACCCCCATGGGATGGGTGGTTGTTTGGTTCTTAAACATCAAGATGGGTATTTACTTATGCGAATACTGAGTGAGTGTTAGTTTTTTTCCCATATGAATAAGAGTTGTAATATTCTAGTGTGAAATCTTGTATTCTGGTGCTCAGTGTGATTAAATAATTATGTTCAGTTTCATACCATGTGATTCCCTTCTATTGATGGAAATAGAATCTGATCCTTGTAGGTAAATGCTTCTTCAAGTTTTTATTCTCTACCTCTTCTAAAAGAGTTTATAGGGAATTGTATTAAAATTTTGAGGAGGTTTTACTAATGTTTAATAATTTTTTATAGAAAAAAATAACTTGTTTTCAGCCTTTATGGAGTTGATACAAGGTAGGTTTTCAAGTCTTATAATTTTGGCATGGTGATGTGTTTTTTAAACAGAAAGAACCATGTGTGATTATATCGAAACTTGTATAAATGGGAAGTAATATTTGGGTTATGTATCGATTAAACTAGTAGTTTTTCTTTTAATTTTTCATAAATTAATTCATGAGGTTGTAGGTCATTCAATTAATTGTTCCATATATGTGATGCTCAATTTTGAAGAAAATTTCCAAGGTAACACCTGTGTATTCAAGTACTGAGGTGTTGTATAGAAAAGATATTTTAAATTAGTTTCTAGATGACAGAAGGGTCTATATTAAACACCTTGAAATTTGTGGAATGGGATATAAATCCACCTCATATGAAAATTCTAGCTCGCTCTTTTTTTATATAGGGAAATTAAGTATTAAACATCAGTAAATGTCTTTGTGTGAGATAAGAATTGATGGTTTTCCAAATCTCACTCTTGTGGGTGGTGTGACCTAGATATTTGGATAGTTAAAGAGTATTATATTGTGAGGGATTCCTTGAAATCATTCATAAATAATCATATAGTTTTCCAATGTTGATCTTGGACACTCATGTTTGAGATAAATGATTTCGGGCATGAGAAAATGTTGTTATAACACGTTTTCAATACGGGTTTGTCTTCTAAGGAGCAGCACACAGCTAGTGATAAAAATCATGGTATACTCCTTTTTTAGAGTTCAGTATGAACATTTCTTTGAAATATTAATGAGTATACTAAAATATCATTAGTTATATGATGAGATAAGTAAATCAAAAAACCATTCTGTTTTGATGAATGGACTCATTAGAAGTGCACTTAAGGATATGTTTAAAGGAAATTGTATGGTGTATATATCACTATAGGTGGTTGGTATATGACCCTCTTGAGAGAAATTTTACAACCATGTTAGAGCAATCATTGGACAGTCATTTTGGAACTTTAATTCCACTTGGTAAAAGAGAATACACTGGTTTTATTATGAGAAATTATAAGAAGTTGGTTATGTGATTCCGTGATTTTTATGGATGCCATCACAAGATAACACCACACAATGCCATTAAGATATTTATTTTTGAATGTGTCTCCAATATACTTTGAGTTTTTTTAGAATATTCAACCATAGGTGGTTCAAATATAGATCTTCCTAAGGTTAGAATATGGTCATCTTGTAAACATTTTTTCATGTGGTGGGTTTAGATATCTATTGTAGGAAATTTTGTTTGGTTCCTTCAATATAATACAATGTGAGTAGTGTGAGTTTGGTCAATTGAAGTTCACTATTGACATAGGAATGAGGTATAGGGGTAGTTTCCTTACTCGTGATCTACTAAATCTTTTTGAGAAACATGTTAGGATCATTTTTAGAACACTATAGATGTTCTTTAGTTGGAAATTCAGATGTTTCAAATATCATGACTCAGAATTATCTCTTTTAAAGTTAATACCTATAGTGGGTAGGTCCTTAGGATTATTGACCAAAGGATGATGATGTGATTGTTTCATGGGTAAAAGGGATCTAGTAAGAATTTCATTGA
Source organism: Viscum album (assembly GCA_963277665.1). Taxonomy (NCBI): domain Eukaryota; kingdom Viridiplantae; phylum Streptophyta; class Magnoliopsida; order Santalales; family Viscaceae; genus Viscum; species Viscum album. Next base: position 1,914,836,632 of record OY728148.1, on the reverse strand, counting down.
GGTTCAATGGTAGTTTGGAGAGTGGTATCAAGTTTCAATGACTCTATTATTTCATGTTTGAAGTGATTCCTAGTGGTGTGTTGGATGTTATGAGATGCAACACAACTGTTTCAGCAAATGTTCTCGACCCGAGACTGTTGACTTCTTTTTTCTTCCTTTCCCATGGCTTTTCTGATAAGATAAGTTATAAGGTGAGGAGATTATAACATCATTTTTTAGAACGGCTCAAAACGTCCTTGAGTTTTTGAACTTTTCATTTGGTGGATGAGATAGATAGTAAACTAATATTCCAAAGGATATTTTGAACATTTTATCACATGAAATTCATTTTTTATGTGGTTTATGTTTTGGGTGGTTCCCTAAGTGTTTATATGAGTTCTAGATACATTAAAATCCAAAAACATAATTCTTTAAGGAAGCAATTGTATGATCATAGTTGGTTATTGGTAACTTTAACTATATGGATCAACCATACAACCACTTTTATTAAGGAAAATGGTTTGGTTAATATTGCAACCAACAAGAGTAAATGTGAACATTGATGTGTGTGTGTAGAGGTGACCCACACAATCTATGCTTAGTTTCTCTAAACCATGTACCTATCCTACACACTTAGTGCCACTTAACTAATCATTATGCATGGTTTTGGTTCATAGTTTTTCAACCCATGCGATCTAACCATCTTGTGTGTGGATCCTAGGGAGAGGGAGACACATTGTTTATTCATCGTTTTCCAAAATATGTATCTAAACCATGTAGCACTTAAAAGAGATAGATATGACCATTTTCCCCATTTCATTATTAATATGGGAATCCTACTTTTTCTCCCAATCTACACACAATTCCTACCCCTCACATTGGATCTCTCCTCCTCCTTGCCTAGGGCTTGAAGCATCTTCCTCTTATAGTCTTTTTTTCTCTCATCATTAGCCTCATTGGAAGCATATAGGTAAGTGCTTCAATCCTTTAGATATTTTATTCATTTATCTAGCTATTGATTATGATAAATTTAGGTATGATCTTTTTCCATATTTTCATTTTTTTCTAATCTTATTACTTATCTCATTTAATCTCAAATCAATGGTTGATAATGGTTGATTATGCCATACTATGAATAGGGTAGGTGGTTTATATTCATTTCCCTTAATGTTGTGGTGTTTATATGATATAGCCATTATTCCAAACGTTAGAATTTTTGGGGTGTCCCTTATACATTATGAAATAACTTAATTAAAATTCTGATAACATCTTGTATTTTTTTACCCACTTTTATATGGTTGGAGAATGTGTCCTCAGCCTGAACCACCCCTCCTAGGGTGGGTTCACCTAATTCCTATATTATTTTTTGTTATCTTCTTTAGGTCTAGACCACCCTCGGGGTGTGTTAATTTAAATGATATCAATGAAATGGTCTAATTTTGTTTCAAATTTTAATTTTATTATACTTGATTATTTCTATAGTATGATCTACTAAAATGGAATTAAGTTATTTTTTCAATGAAATATCATGTTATGTAATAAAACAACCATTAAGGCATGTTAATTTCTTTAAAATTAATTATAATGCAATGTTGATTTAATCAAGGAAAATGTTTAACCATGTGGATTGGTCCTTCTTTCTTTATTTTTTTATTTAGATTATCCATATTACATGTATTTGAATAATGTAATTCAAATTCCTTGTTAGGAGAATGAGTTAGGGATTTATATGACCTTTCTCATAAATCAAGTAATGTTCAATGTAAGGGTCATGATTTAATGACACCTTGGATGGTATCATCATTGTATATAATTTAAACTATGTTTGAGATGTAAATAAATTGAGATCAATACTTGGATTCTTTTAGTGGAGTGCCTTGGATTGGCTCATGAGGTGGATAACTTATTTACCCATGAGCAACAATAGTTCCCTAGGGGAGTTACTTTAGACATTCCTAATAAAGAATATGGCTATATCATTCCATGAGCGATACTATTCCCCATATGTGTGATACCTAGAATGATATCATAGGATCATTCCTTTTACCATTATAATAGTGATACTTGAGATTCCAGTTATGGATAACCATGGATGGAATCTTATGGTATAGGGTACTTACATTTATCATTGTGCGATACTTGGTATTCCTCTTTAATAATCACCTTAGACAGACCCAATATTCCAAATGGTTATGTTGCAGACACTTATTTATTAATAACAATGAATTTAAGTCTATAAATCCTAAGGACATGTTCATATATATAAATAGTATTCTTGGGAATAATTCCATGTTATATACTAGATTATTATGGTTTACCAATCATATTTCATACTTGTATCTAGGATCATTTGATTTTTATTTATGTATAACTATTTGTACAAAAAGTTACATTGGCTAAAATAAGTTCATATATACCTCAACTAAGTCCAACGATGGTATGGTCGGTTAGGTTTCCTTGTGTAATTTAAGCCAAACGTGTTCACTTTTATTAATTTTCATCCTTATACATTGTACATGCACACTAATTTATTTTATATTCATAAGATTAATTATGAACTAAAAACCATTAGTGGTGGCTTAATGAAAATATCTCACACCCTGTTCAAGATTCCATTACACTAGGGTGCCCAAATAGATCTAATGTCTGTAAGAACAGGTTACTGGATTGTATTATCTTTTTTTTCATCCTTATTGAATATGATGGACTATAATATCATAGGACTAAGCATGTTCTCATGATGCTATAGGATATAACAATTATGTCTCTTAATTATTTGTTTCACTTTTAAGTGGTTTTATGTAATATTTAAACATTGTGTATGTCTATATGTGCATTTTAAGATGTCCATTCATGACTCGTTCATGCATTTATTTTTATCAGTAGACTAATTTATATTCCACTTCCTTTATTTATTATTACTTATTCTATTTTATTTATGATGCAGATGGTATTGTCTCCCCAAATTACGTCCATTAGACCCTTGCTACTAGTCGGTAGCCTCTGGTCTACGGGGAGTCATGGTTGAGGCCTAGTGGACATCCAGCTTGTGGTACCATTTTAGTGGCTCTTAGGATGGTACAATACATTAACCACCTAGGTATATAAAAAAGTGAAGACATGTCTCACCGAGTGCAGCCTCACCTTCATGGAGTTCTAGAGGAAAATCAGTGTCTCAAGGATAATTCTCAAGCCACATGAGACTAGGAATGTGTCTAGTGAATAGGGGTTGTTAGTTACCCAAAGAATTCATCTATTTAAATTATCCAATTAAATTAAATTAAACATTTCATATGAATTTAATTCAACATGGGGTATCACCCTTATGGGATTTTATGAGCATCCATATACCATCATGAAGATGAATAAATACTAAAGTAATGTATGAAAAAACACCTACCTTTATATATATTTCCATACATTTTTCAAGTTCTTTCAACAATTACTAAGGAACTTCCAATATCAATCAGTCAACATGCATCTTCATGAGTCTTGAGTAATTTTTTCATGAGAAAACCTTCAGAAATAGGGAGTTTCCACTCACAAATTATCCTTGTTTCTAGGGTATAAAAATTACCCTTATTAGTAACGTCATTCTAATTTCCCAAAAAAATAGCAAAAACCCTTAAAAATCAAAAATGTTGACATACCTCAACAGATCAATGTGTAAACTCAGGATAACAACTTCTCATGATCCCATATTTCCAGGATAAGTAAAACACCAATCTAAAATGGTCAATTCATCAATCAACTAGTGGGATCAACGAAGAAACCTAAACTGAAAACTCCCAAAATCTAAAATGATAGAAGAATAACAACATAGAAGAAATGAGGACAAATATCTTACCCATCGATGCCATCAAATGACATCCAAGAATTTCATGATCGGTGTAGTAATTGATGATGGATGCCTCAGCCAATACCCTTTGTGTGCATCGTGTTCTCTTGAAGAGGAAAGAGGGGATGATCCACCACTTTAAAAATAATGAATTAAGGGTCCCAAGATTCATGATCTAAACTATGGGTTTATGTTGTAAGATTTTTCGGTGATGCTTATGACTTCTGGGATGAAATATATATGATGTAAATAATTAATTTGTGATGTAAATCAAGGATTTATATAAAAAATAATTAGGAATTCATTCTTTGAATTTTATCGAATAAAGAATATTTACATTGTAAATACCCTACTCATGAAATAAATAACCTATTTCAAATACTTTTATTATATTTATATTTCCATTCCTCCTTATGTGCTCACCCAAACCCCTAGGACTTCCAATGAAACTTAAACCACATCCAAAAGCACAATGTATTGATATTCAAAACCTTATAACAGAATTTTTATTCTCAGTTCCCAAAATGTACCATCCAGTAAACGGAAACCCCAATTTCAATTTCAAATTTTCAACCTGTTCAAAACATAGGATTTAACAAACTCTACCCCAATAATATTATCCATTTTAATAATATCTAGATTAAAAAAATTGAACTACCGGACCTACTTGTGTTGAGAGTTCTTGATCAAAAGGATACATTGAATTTCTAAATTCCCATCACGCTTCCATGATCCACATAAAATGATTTAGTGTTTAACCCCCAATAAATCAATCCAAATATCATATATACTACCAAAATTTAGTTTGGGCCTTACCGAATCTATTCTAACATAAAAATATATATAACATGGTAATTTGATTATTAGATTGGTCTATCGAACTTCCCACCATAGTTTATTTCTTTTAATTGAAAATTCTAATCCATAGTACTTCCACCATAAGAATTTACTAATAAAAAATTACCCTAGCATCCTAAAAATTCCCATTAAACATTTCTCAATTTAAACCATATGATCACACATGAGGATACTTCCCGAAGATCTTAATTTGATCAAACTAGTTGATTTCCTGATCAACGAAGCCTAACCTAGTCACATCAGCTTTCACTTGAAAAAATGTATAACCTTTAGAATTCTTCCATATCAACCCAACAACATTCCAAATGGTATTTCTCACCAAATTTATTCAACAAACATAAAAAGATAAGGAAATACAACATTGGATGAATACTATTAAAAATGATTTCCTTTATTAGACGATGCATCACCAAAACATAATCCTAATTATTTTATACTTTGGAACACTAAGATTATTCTGAGAAAACTTTCAAAAGCTTGAAACCAACTTTTAGTGGTTTCTCTTGGGTAAACCATCCTCTACCCAATGATATTATAAATCCAAAAAGACCATCAAATGACTGATATCATCCATGCATGGCCCTTCTCACATGTGGGTAATGTACCGACTATCAATTTCCCGCTCCCCGCCATTGGAACATACTTATCATCATGCCAATGTTTCAAATTCACGATCACATCATCCCATGCCACATACATATATGTACATAATGAATGGTATGGATAAGAACCCGCTCATTCTTGAGAACTAATGAAAATATCACCTATCATCAACTCATAACCCCAAGAAAGAGAATCCACAAAATTTAGTAAATTTAAACTCATAATAGGGGCCACTAACCTCAAATGGACAATGTTTCACTATCCACCATATGGCTTAACTTATACCACTCCTCGAGGAAAAATTCCAAGTAGTATCTTTGTCATACAAAAAAATAGTTTTTGATTACTTGGTATAAAGTTGATTACCACTCAGCATACTGAGAATGATTTCCATATATTGGGCATGATCATCTCTAAAGTAGGAGTAAACTGAGATTCCATCGATATGCATGTATCTCTCTCTATAATCCACTCTAAAATGATATGAGGATATACATTACATTATCCAACCCCTAACACCACTTCTACAGGAACTGTAGGTCATGGTCCACTAATGGGTCAACCACCTCACAACACCCAATATATTTCTCATGTATCCTCCGTAACGGAGGTACATTATTCATTTAATCACAACTATCAGGAAACCATTCATGTGGAATTTTTGGAAACCAATGGTCTATAGCTCACACATGGCCACTCACCGATTTATCCTTCTAAATGGTTACTATGTGAAACTGAAGAATACCAACTCATCCTACATAGTGGTTGTACAACCCTGTACCACCTGGTTTAAGACCTGACTCATGCTCTCATGAGTTATCCATCCCTAATTCCTACCTAATTGTGATACATGAAGCATTAATTTTTAATGCATTTGGAGATCCCTTGGTGGTCCTTTTTATAATAGAAAACGCCTACTATGAAATGATTTATCCATTAAAAATCCATCACATGGGATCATTTTCCAAAATTAAACCCTCCACTACAAAACCAATGTTCAATAGGGACAGGAACACAAATATTCCTACCTATCGAACTCAGTCTCGATACATAAGAATCCTATGTACAACTTTGAAAACCAAATGCTTTAGACTTCCCATATTGAAAAACATGATCACCTACCTCAAATCGCTCTCAACAAAAGAATATAACTAGGATCACTACTAAAAAATATATGTATAAACCTGATTCAACCCCTCTCATGGGTTTCCCTTGATCAAACCAAATATAAACCTATAAGGTTTTAAGTAAATATAAAGGGTATATATGTATACCGCCTGTACCTAATAATCAAATCTCATTATAGAGTCACATTGTACAGCCACCTAGACCACAATTAAACATCTCACAATGGTCAAATCTCACAGGGCATCATCCACACACATGTCTCAACATCTAATATATTTGTAAACCCTATTAGAGGGATGTAATTATAACATTGACTTACAAGGGTCAACACCTACCATCATGGGTTCAATTACACATGTTTTAAATTCAATGTTATAGAAGAAAACACCCCAAGAGTTGTAATTAGATAATCATTTAATTAAAACTCAATTATAAAATTTAACTTTCAGAAATATTCTAATGGTATCAGTTTCTAATAATTGGCCAACAAGGACCTGACCCTCACTGATCATATTCAAAAGGGACTACCTCTTGGAGTGTTGTGATATCATGTAACATAAATATAATGAACATATCCTCACAGGGTATTCATATATGGTAATACCCCCTCATGGTTCTAGTTTACTATATATGATTAAGTACTTATCAGAATCATCCTATATGATTTGACAATATAATAATAAGAAATGGTTGGTTAAGTAAAATATCACAGTAATATTTATAGGAAAACCCCATGTAGGATGTTATGAACATTTAGTTATCCACATATAAAAAAAGAAGAACCAGAAAAAGGTCTACATAAAAGAAATAAAATACAACTGTTGACATCCAAGGTCCAACAGTACATATGAATCCTCATATTAATGATCTGTGTCATTCAACGCACACATGGTTCGGTTAAGTATAATTTCATCTCAATATAAGTGTGAATATGGTTTATAGGTTATTAATTCCACATTAAACAACTGAACATAAGTAACATCACCTCACAATGGCTCCAACACCTAGGAATGAGGTTCTTTATCAACCCACTAGGGTCACTACACTTTATGTGAAAGAGAAATTAATCAGAATCCTCACTATTGAACATCTCACCATAGATCTCCATATCCTTCCATTATAAGGAAATATATATACACATTAGTCTAACTTAGTTGAATTCCACCAAGAACCTATATGAGAAAATATCAATAAGGTTTTTTCATTAACATTAAATAGTTTACCTCACATCAGTAGTAAAATCATACACTATAAGATATATAACATGTGGACCCAGTGTGCCAATTATGATTTATGAGACGCCTCGTGACATTCCCATCCCAGAGTCAAAATAAATCACCATCCTCTATTTAATGGGTTCAAACCAAAAATACATAATAAATAATAAACTTTTCTTCACTTGTTCATCAATAAGAGAAAAAACCATATAAAAATATTACATGACAAACCAAGAACATTAATCCCATATCCATCGAAACCATGAATTATTATCAAAACAAGTGTTCTCAACACACAAATATGATATACATCATGGCTTCTGACATGTTCCTAATACTCATATCTACTATACCCAAAATAGTAAGATAATACTGAAAGAAAAACCTCTGATTCTAGGTTTTCATGTCCCATCCCAGATAACTATATTAATAGTAGCGAGATCATTTGACAATAAGGCCACAAGTACACCTTCCCATATACTAACAGTTTTTTACAAGTAGTGAGGTCATAGGGTGCATTTGCGGGGAGACTATGTTGGTTCCCATGGGGTATTGTCCTATATTCTAGAGTTGGTTAATAGACTAAATTAAAATTGTAAAGAAATGGATTATTTATTAAAAATAATTATCAAATATAATTGATGGAGTTAATTAGTTGTGGGAATAGAAGATAAAATAAAACAAGTATTCATTTTTTAGTAGTTCATTCCAATGTGGATTTTTTGTAACAATCGTATACTTTAGAAGAATATATTTACGTTTGATAAAGTATTTGACACATAACACCAAGCTTAAACAACCCGTGAAATATATAACTATTATAACATAGCAATTAAATTAGTGGGTTTGAATAATATTAAATAATTTATGAAATATATACATATATTTCATAATAAATAAATTTTTTTGACAAATTAATATTAAATAGTTAATCAATTTTTACTAAATTAATTTTTTCTTTAAAAATATTTTTCCTTCAAAAATGATTATAATTTATTTTCATGAACAAAAAAATTATAATTAACATTTTGATATTTTAGAAAATTCATTTGATATAATGAAATTCATTTTTTAAATCGTCAAACTAAAAATAACATTGGGTGAAATATTCTGATTTTTAAGAAAAATATTGATTTTCTAGGGAAAAGATAAAAATACTTATTTTGGTAAAACTATTATTTATTTTAAATAAATTAAGTAATTTAAATATAAAATTATATTTTTAATATTATTTTAAATTAAATAAATATTATTTATTTATATTTAATCTGATTAATAACATTTTTATCATCTTTGTATTTTATTTTTCTATAATTTTATTTTCAAGTCCAAAAACGAGATTTTTTGTGAAAACTATTTTAATGTGTATAATTTTTCTCCATTTTAATTAATCTAAAACCCCTAATGATGAATATTTTAAAGTAAATTAATATATTATAGATCTATAAATATTAATTTATATTGATTAAATTATTATTAATAGTTATATATTTAAAATAAAATTATCTTTTTCTTGAAAAACACACTTCTTTAAAACTTGATTTTTTATCGCGTCTATAGGGTTAATTTTAAATTAAACATTTTCCACTTTTGGGAATTTAATTTATTAAAATATGTTTTATATATTTTAATAATAAAAATTTCTATTATAAAACAAGGTCAAATTAATTTTTTGCCATACTGAATAGTGAAAATAGTAAAAATTAATTACCACAATTATGGTGGAATGGATTTGTCAGGAGTTAAACTAAATAGAAAAGGGTAAAATGACTTAAAACCTATTATAAGTTCAATTTTATGGAAATATACCTCCCTTAACATTACTATGTCTTTATAAAGGTCATTTTCTAACTATGTTTATTGTAAAATACAAGGTACACCTTTTTTTCAAAAATTACATGTGTGTCACTCATCTCACATAAAAATTCCACCCCATCTCTTCTTTTATTCACACATTAAAATCGATTTTTTTCATAAACTACCTACCAAATCATATTTATTAAATTACTCCCATGATCCTATAGAACATTGTTTTATCATAATTACATCATAATAGGGATTTCTGTTCTTACCTAAGGATGTTATCTGAAGAAACATTATCATGTAAAATCAAGAATATTTATATTATTTATTATTTAAACTCCTTAATATTTTTTTCAGTTATGATTATATAATAACAAAATTAACTCCAATATAATTTTATGTCTTAATTTTAATGAAATAACATGAATCCGTATCTTTTTCTGTCAAATGGGATATTAAATCTTCATTCATGTGTACGGTGGACTCCCATATCATGAAGTGTAGCCATTCTTTTTCCGTAATTCCCTCTAATGGCTTGTTATAATGATAGATTTAAATTATATATATTATCTTTGTAACATATTTATAATTATGAAGTTATTATATCAAATATATCTTCTTAAATTCTATTTCTTTGGGTATATGATAACATCACTCTTGTATACAGCAGACTATCGCCTTGTGAAGTGATGTGATTCATTTTTCAAAAACCATTTACATGGAAGTTAAAAACAAAACATTTAATGAAAATATGTAACATATATGAAATAATTATTATTTTAATTATATTATTATCATTCTTAAAAGATAATATATCATTTTCTTTCTTTTGATGAAAAATGATAACGTCATTCGTGTGTACGTGTGGATTACCACCTCCATGAAGCAATATGACACTTTTTTCATCACCAAAACACAAGAATTATAAATAAAATTATACATAAATATTTATTATTTTATTTTTAATAGGATAATAATTATGGAAAAATAATTCATTACTTAACTTCTATTTATAATGTTCATTGAAAATTGGAAATGTTACTCATGCATACGTACGACCCATCGTCTCCAAGATTATAACGTAGTTTATATTTCATAACCACATATCATTATTGGTTGTAAAAGTAAAATTAATGTAAAAATATGATAAAAATTTAACTATTACTATTCTGGATATTTTTACACAGTGACCCCTTTGACCACAGTCAACACACCAATGTCCTTTTGAAATAATGAATCGGACATCCTCAAAACACTCGACTCAGACTTAACTGATTTAGTGTTTAAATATATCAATATAAATAATAAACAAATTATTTAATTTTAAGATATTAAACCTATAAATTCTTCTTAATAATAAAAATAATTTCAATTAGTTTATTATACAAGAGGTTTCAACACGTAAAAATAAATATGGATCGAATAAAAGGGTTTCTTGTCTCACTTTTTATTTATGTGATATATATGATATATTCACATCTTATTTATTTTTGGTGGTGTATATTATGACCATTTTACATTTAATATCAGTAATAATTCATAAATCACAGTATTTAAGTTTTCAGTTTCAATTATTTCATTAAAGGGGATTTGACTTGATGGATACCAAGTGATAAGTAATATCATTACTCAATTTCTTTTCAAAGTTTTTCATTACTTATTTATTGTATTTGTTATATTATAATTTTGTGTGTAATTAATTTTAACTATCTTATAACATATTTACACTTCTTTATTTGTATTTAAATTTTATAAACATAATCAATTCATTGAATAATTCTTAAATTCAATGGTATGATTTTGGAATGGGTTGTGCATATCAAATTCTCTTTATTGGAGAAAAACATTTTTTATATGCACCTATATTCGTTTTTTAGGTTTATATACTTCCCTTTGACATGTTATTTCATGAAAGTCTTTATTTTCATGATATTTATAGTATCAATTGATTTTTTTCATTCATGGTTCTTATAATTTATGAGTTACCATTGTGGAAAATGCTTTAAATTTTAATCTTCTTTCTTTCAGTATTGTTTATATTCAATATTATTTTGGACGAAATAATGTGATGTAACTTTCATGAACCAAAAATATTTTATTCTCCTCTATTTATAAATGTGTTTTTAATTCTTAATTACCATTCCCTCCATTATTATTTGAATAAATTTCAAGATATTCATTCATAAGTGATATTGATCTTGTATTTTATATTAGATTGGGTATCTTCCTTTTCCATATCCATGTTTTAAAAAAAATTCAAAAAATGCATTTTATAGAATGAAATTATTTTATGAATCTATTCTAATAGGGTTTAAAATTATTTTATATTATTTTAAATTTTAATTAAATAAGTTTTTCCAAATGGGTCACTTTTGACACCATTGTTTTTAAATTTTTTGAATAGAATGATTATTTTAAACACTTATAACATGAATGGATCTTCTAATAATCAGGCATATTTTTCATGAATTTTTCTATATATTTTGAAAATGTTTTCTCAATGAAATTATTTCCTAGATATTTTGTGATTTTATATTTTTTAAATGTTTTTTCGATGTAAAAAAATGTTATTTTCCTCAAAAATGTTTTTAATGATATTTTAATGGAATTTTCCTTCATGAAAACCAAAAACCCTTGATGATACTAATGATCCACTAAGGATATTATATAATGATACCATTTTCATTTTTTATCTAGATGGATTATGATTATTTTATAGATATTTTTATGGAGCCCATTTTTTTCTTGGGTTAATCATGTTTCAAAGATATTATCATGGAACCAATTTCATTTCAAAGAATTAATCATGTTTCAAAGTGGTTTCCATGGAACCCATTTATTTTCCATGGCTGAATCATGTTTTGGAAAAAATAAAGAATATTTTTATGATCTTTTTAAGGAAATTTAAGATCTATTTACTTTTTTCATGTTGTGGTTCTTGGAAACATTTATATAATGTGTGCACCCATATTTCATCGAGTGAGGTCGATATAGCTTATATGATGGTTACACTCAGATAGCAATCTAATGAATTGGGTAATGATAATGTTCTTAAAATAATTATATTAGATGTCATATGTATTGTTATTTCAATTGTAAGGGTGAAAAAAGGGTTATATGATGATGATGTCCCAAGATACCTACATGTTTTTTAATGATTCTATGGGTTATAAGTTCTTAATTTGATCAATATTGATATCACATGGATCATGATTACTGATTGTTATAAATATTTCCTTTGATTAACCATTATTTCATTTTTCATGTTTGAAAATAAAGAAACAATGTGTACGAAAATTATTAAATTATTTTCATTAACTATAATTATGTCATTATACCCTTATTCTGATATTATTACCACTAAAGAAATTCACCTGTTAATTATTATGTTTTCCTTTATTAATAATTTCAACTCACCCTTGTTATGTTTTCTTTTCCCCAAGTTATTAATAATGATGTTGAATAAATTATTTCTATATGTTTTTCATATGTATGATGATGATAACATAATGTGAAATAAGAAAATATGGTTTATGTGGGAGAAATTATCATTTAAATACATGGGTATTATTTATGTAAGATTTTATCCCAATTCTATAAAACTCTAAATGTAAAAGTTCCTTGAGAATTTAAGTGATCCAATATTTTCGTTTTGATGTTTTAAGTTTTTTATGTTTAAAATTGGATCACCTTCATCGATATCAAATATAGAAAAGTAAAGTTTGTGTTTTTAGCACAAAATATGGTAGTGCGTTTTTGGGGTTGTTATAGTCGGTATCAAATGAAATATTTAGATAACATTTTAGATTAGATATTTTCATATAACTTTATCTTATAATTTAGGGATATCATAATAGGACTATAAGATTGAGGTTCATCACAACTCAAATGTATTAGATACCCATTTTGAGTTTTGAAGTGATGAGATCTTATAGTGATTATTAAGATTGTAAGAGAAATTTTATTGGGTTGAAGTTTATGTAATGATTCGATTTAATGTGTAGTATTACTTTAAATTTTTTATACATAAGTTTTAAGGTATTGATAACCTTTTGGTTTTATATGATCTTTGGTATTAATGTAAATTTTTTACCACATGTTTTATCTTATAGATGATGATGGGATTGAAAAGTCATTTATTGACTAAGTGATTAATGTCATTTCAAAAGAAGGTCACTATATTTTTGGGATTACAAGATGAAAGATGTGATATACCTTTTAAGGTTAAAACACTCATTAATTTTTAAGTTATTAGTGTTATTTAGGATATAGGGTCATTTATACATGGAATGATTTAGTTTTAAATTTGGGTAATACTGTTTAATATAGGATATTAATGTATTATTTCATCAAATTAAGGTTTAATCATTTTGGGAATTATATTACCAAATGATAAAAAAATTGTGTAATGTATAAAGGCATGTTTAATAGCAGTATTAACCCTTTTATTGTTGTGCGGTCCTTTAAAAAACATTTAGTGCTTTGGGTATGAAAAATTTATCTAGAATACTCATTGTTTGGAGAAAAATATGAGATTGTGGTAAAAAGTGATTAAAATGGATAGATTTCAACTTATCATGTAAATATATTACCTTATTAACTTAGTCTTTATGTTAAGTAATTCCAAAAACCTATTAAAATGATCTTGAAAAAATATTATTATTAATATCATTTTTTATGGTTTCAAGGACATTTTTAACACCTCAGTAGTTTATGGTTTTATGTGTATTGAATTTATCATGATCACCCGCATTATAATGATTAATGATCTATTTCATTATGAATCATTATTTGGACTTTATGCTTTTCACTTATTTACAAATCCCCACTTCCCATCTATGTTCTCCTTTTTGGAAACCTAGTATGTGTTATTCAAGATGACCTTTGTACTCTTTTATCTCTTATCAAGAGGATGTTTTATTAGACCATTTTATGATGTGGGTTCTCAACAAATGTATTTTAAAATGTACAACCTTTTATTACCATGTTCATGTTAATAATTCATTGATGTATTTTATTAAATTGGGGGAGGATGTAGAACCTCAATATTTTAAAATAATATCATTATGTTTGATAGCATATTCGACACACACCTTTAAGATTAATTGTCCCATGAAATATGTAGTTGTTATAATCAATCCAATAAATTGGAAAATATAAATAGTATTTACTACTTATTGATATATATATATATATACTCAATAAAAATTATTGATAAATTATTAGTAAAAAATTAATCAATTTTTAGTGAAGTAATTTAATTCTTCAAAAATATATTTTCTTCAAAAATGATTTTTAATATTTTTTATGATCAAATATTATAAATCATTTTTTGAAAATTTTAGAAAATTTATATGATAAAATCCAATTTATTTTTTAAATAATGAATGAAAAATTAACTTTGGGTGAAATGTTTTTATATTTTGTAAAATATTGATTTTTCAATGAAAATGGAAAAATAGATTTTTTATAAAAATATTATATATTTCCAATAACTAAATTAATTTGAAAGTACAATTATATTTTAAATATTATATAATAAAAATAATTATTATTTATTTATATTTAATCCACTTAATTACATTTTAATTATCGCTATCTTAGATTTTATTATACGTTTACTTTTTTGTCTAGAAACGGGATTTTTGTGAAAATAGTTTTAATGTACATAAGTTTTATCCATTTTAATTAATTAAAAAATTCCCAAAGTGAAATGTTTCAAATATATTTATATATTATATATAAAAAATATTAATTATTATTAATTATTTTTACTAGTCATATTTTAAAAATAAAAGCTTCTTTTTCTTGAAAATTTCACTTTTTTGGAAACCTGCTTTCTCTTCGCGTCTACAGGTTTAATTTTAAATTAAAAATTTCTAATTATGTGAATTTAATTTCATTAAATACATTCCATATTTTAAATAATAATAATTTATATTACCTAAAAATTTTAACTTAAATTTTGACCATAATGAAATGGGAAAAGTGTAAAAAATTAATTAGCAGGGTTAAGGTGAAAATGGGTTCACCAAGGGAGTTAAACTAAAAACATAAGGGTACAAATGACCTAAAAACGTGCCTAAAATACTTTAGATGGAAATATTTAGACTTTATCATCTATAATTATCTAAAATTGTCTATTTTTTATCCTTTCTCATTTGAGAAATGTGGGAACACCTTTTTCTTTTCAAAAATTACAAGCGTTCAACTCACCTCACTTATAAAAGGCCACTCTCTATCTTCTATACTTAACACCATTAAAGAAATTTTAATAAGAAAACACCCAAAAAATGCCTTTATTAATTATATCCCCATGTCCTAGAGCAGTTATTTTGATCGTAAATCCTTCCAGTGAAGGATTTTGGCGCTTACCAAAAAATGTTTCCTGATGAAGACTTATTATGTTTAACCAAACATATCTATTTTATTTACTCTTCCACCTCATAAAAATATAATAAATTTATGCTTATATAATAAAAAATATATCTACCATGTATTTATATCTTTTTATGTTACTGTAATAACCTGAATCTATTTCCTCTTCCATCAAATGGGATAAGAAAACATCATTCGTGTGTAAGGTGGTCTACAGCCTCGTGATCCAATGTCATTTTATTCCATCATCACCTCTCGCATCTCATTATAATTATTGATATAAAATATATATATCATTTATGAAACATATTTATTCTTATTTAGTTTTTATATCACATATACCTTCCTAATTTCCATGTTTTGGGGAATACGATAATGTAGCTCATGTGTATGGCGGACTACATTCTCACGAAGTGATGTAATTAGTTTTTCACTAACACTTTTTCATAAATGATAATAAGGATAAATTTAAAAAATATATGTTATTTATATGACATAATTATGATATTAAGGACATATTTATATTTATTAATAGATAATATATCATTTTTTTATTACACTGAAAAATGAACACATTGTTCCCGTGTACATGTGGATTGTAGTCACCTTGACCGTAACATAGTTCATTTTTCCTGTCAATATTTAAGGATTGGGTTGAAAATTATAATTTAGGTAAAAAATTAATAAATATTCCATTATTATTATTCTTTATATGTATAAACAATGAACTCTTTGACAGCAGTTAACACCCCAAATCCATTTTGCAATAATGAACCGAACATCTTCAAAACGCCTATTGTAGACTTAACTGATTAAGGATTTAATTATGTCATTGTAAAGAAATAAAATAAATGATATATTTATATGTAATTAAAGAACTAATTATTTATTAATAAATTAAATAATTAATATAAGCTTATTATATATGATATTTAAACATGTGTGACGGATGTTGGATGGGAGGTATGGGTTTCTCATCTCATTTGTTATTTCTATGATACATATTTCTATATTAACCAATTATTATTATTTTTTGGTGAATATAATAACCCTTTTACATTTAGTATAATAAATACTTCACAAATAAAGGTATTTTAATTTTCAATTATAATTATTCCATCCAATTGGATTTGACTTGAAAGATACCAAGCGGTAAAGAATTTCATAACTCTATTTATTTTCAATGGGTTATATTACTTCTTCATTGTATTTGATATAATATGATTATGTGTGTAATTAAATTTTTATAGATTATGATTTATTTATAACTTTTTCGTTTTTCCTCACATTTTATACACATAACTAATATATTAATTAATTATCAAATTCAATGGTATGATTCTCCTATGGATTATTCATCTCCAATTATCTTTCTTTTATACATATTTTTATGATGTGAAACAAAATTATTATGTTAGGTGTATATACTAACCTTTTAAATTTTATTCCATAAAACAAATTATGATCATGATATTTAATGTACCATTTGATTTTATACATTTTAGGGGATTTTGATTGAAGATAGACCACTATGGAAAAGGATTTCTATTACCATCTCTTCTCTTTCAGGTTTGTTTATGTTCAAGGTTATTTTTGAAAGAATAATTTGATATTATTTCCTTGAAAAAATGATATTTAATTCCCACATCATAATAAATATTTTACATGCATTTATATTCAATGTCCTCCCTTATTGATTTAGGAACATCAAGATAGTCGTTTGTAAGGGATACTAATATTGTATTTTCTTTTAGATTAGGTATCTTCCTCTTTCATATAATTTTTTTCTACAATATTTTAAAACATGTTCTTTTAAGAAAATAAATTATTTATTATAGAAATTTTACATGATATTTTATCTTATTTAAAAAATTTAAATAAAAATTTATATTCATAGTAATAGGTGAATTCCCTCAGTCTTGGATCACAATATTTGATGGTGATACCCTAACTAAGGTTGACTATGGCTTTTTCCTACGCCCTTCTAGTCGAAAGGGGGGAGAAGGCTCCTCTTGCTTCATCTCGGCGCTTCACTCCCTTCTCCAATCTGGACGATTGACCGAATTATTTTCCTACTTTGCTCAGTCTGAAGGTTCTAGGTCTTCTTGGTGGTGCGCCTAAACTACCACTATCACTTTGGGAATATTTTGAAGCTTCTGGCCTCTTTAACCTTACTGTGGTAGCTCAGTTTCGACAATGATCACCTATAGTTGATGATTTTGATCAGTTCTTTTTTGTTTCATATGGGATTCATGGCCGAGCGATTGTGGGGATTCTTTGTGAGAATCACCTGATGATTCGCTTTGCAATGGAGGATTTCATGATTCAAACTCTATCCTATGCTCCATTCAAATGCCTCAGTTACATGTTCTTCCTTTTCCTTTGGAATTTTTATTCTCACATTAAAAAAGACTCGCCTTCTTTTCCTTTATGGATTAGCTTCCTGGAATTAACACTATTGTTTCAAAATCCCTCTATCCTCAAAATGATTGGGAATATGGCCACACGGTTCCTATGTGCTGGTAGTAGAACTCAGTCAGTTTTCCACCTAATTAACCCTCAGATTTTTATAGAGGTGGATGTATCCAAACCACCGGTGGAGTGTGTATGAGTTTCTATTGGTGAATATTATAGGTGAAATATGATGTTTTCTTCGAATCATGGGAGGATTATTACTCACCTTATAGGCATTTGTGGTATCCTATTTCTGGTTGTAGGCATTGTACAAGGAAAGGGGACATGAAGTAGAAGAAGGATAGGGAGATGGATTTTTCTCCCAGTGGTAGTAATATGGTGGCTATAGACATTTAAATGCATAAGAAGCATCCACTGGATCCTATAATGTCAAGGAATGTGGAGTCTGTGGAAGTGGAACCAATGGGCAGTGTCTCAACGATTCAGGTGAGTATGACGGATGTGGTAAACAGGAAATAGGCAGTATCGGCTCAGGAAAACCGAATGTTTTTAAGATATTTTTTAATTTGATAAAGTATTTGGATGACTCCTCCAGTAGTTGTTATCTTAACAATGCCTATGTTAGTGGGTGTATGGGCACTATCTAGAAGAAGGCTGACCCTTGTGATCCATAAATGGATGTGGGTGTTACTGTTGTGGTATAGGTGGAAATTGGAGAAGAGGAAGTTGCTGATGTTTCTTATGCAGTGTTGGTTAGTTCAGGAAGTGGTTTGCTGCACATCTATAGGAAAGGGTCGTCCAAGGGTGTGGATGTTAATATTGGTATGTTAATGAGTCCTTATAATGGCTCAGACCCTCCAATTAAACTACTTTTCCTAATTCTGTGTTTTGGTGTGTCCGGTAATGACCCAATGTTTTTCAATGGAAATTCCCTTCTCATAAGTATGTCATAAAATCACAGGAAATCACAACATAATGAACTAATATGTTCTAAGTGACCTTTAAACATAAGTTTGACACTTCTGTGTTTGGAATTTCGAAAATCCGGCATACACGGTTGTAATCAGTAATTTATTTTGAGTCCGATAAGAAAAACTTAATTTTTGGTGAATAGTAACCTACCCTAATGAATAGTAACATACCATTATGAATAGTGATATACCCTAAGGAATAGTTTCCTCACCTATGGTAGTATAAAAATAATATTCAAGTTGGAAGTATGATATACCTATATTTTAGAATAAGCTAATGAATGTTTTAAAACTGGTTATGATAATAAATAATTATTTTCATTAAATATTAAAATAATCATCGTTAGAAAATTAGATTGGGTAAAATGGACATCATTTTTGGATTCTACACATCTAAAAACAATTTGGGTAAATTTTTTGGTTTTTTCTAAAATACTTGAATGTTTTATGAATAGTAAAATATGACAATTTACAATAAATGCTAAATGAAAGATTTATTGAGTCATTGATGATGTTTTGTTGATGTAATCCCACTTGTTTTGGGATCACATGATAAAATTAATATTCATTGTCATGGAATACTTATAATTATTTTTCTTCTGAAGAAATAATAAACCAATGATTATAATATTTTGAAATCCCTCCTCTCCTCCACTATAACCCCCTGACTCCCCCTTCTCTTCACTCCTCTCAAGACTAGTGCCTTTCCAATATTCTTCCCAAATCTCTCCCCAAGCTCCCCCACCACATCCAATGGATCCTAGCCTTTTCAAAATACCAAAACCTCTCCCCTTAAGAGTTTCTCAAAGGAGGAAGTCTCAAGAGGTAAACTCCTCTTCCCAATTCCTTCTTTTCTTTTAAGTTATTTTCTTTTAATTTAATTCCTAAAATCCCATCACCATAATAGTTTGATAAATACTATAAGAAAATGTAATGGAATATTTTCATTCTAATGGTATATCACATTATCTGCTCTCCATTCCATATCCTTTTATTTGAATGAAATAAAAGCATCATTTGAGATGTGCTAATTTAACACATTCAAGGACAACTATTTTTCAATTTCTGTTATTATCTTTAATTATGGTCATGAAACAATTTGTGTAATGGTTGAAACATATTATTATATATGTAATATATCTTTTTTTTTTCTGTAATTTTTTTTGTACAAATGGTATTAAGTTATAAAGAAAAACATGTTCTTTGTAATCAAATCCACCGATTAACAAAAACGGTTATCACTAAGGTTATATATATAATAATTAGACTTCACACTAAGTAACCTAATTAAAATTAATACCATGTAATATCATGGATGTTCAATAAAGAATATAACTTCAATTCGGGACAACCACTATCATCTTACCTATAATCCAAACTTGAATATAAGTGAACTGGTTTTTTAATGCCACGTAAACAAATGAGCCCGAACAATGAAATTGAACCTTATAACTAATCAAAAAGGTTTTTAATGAACTAAAAAAGTTTATAATAAATAAATTACATATATAATAGGTTCTCGAATTATTAATTAATAAGCCTAAATTTGTTTATTCAGGTATTTAATAACAAGTGGAGAACACTAATGGATTTAAGGTAAGGGATCCTCTCCTTTTCACTCTTAATCAAGATTGTTCTCTATTCTATGCCTTTTTTGTGTAATACCAATTGATGGTGTATGTTTTAAAACCTCCTAATAATGACCTAAATTTTTATAAGTGATTAGAAACCCCTTATGTCTCTCTTAAATCTCTCTTAGTTAAACCTGATACTATGCCGATAAACTGTAATGGAATCTACCCGAAAATCATGTATTCCTTCAGGTTCCTCTATTTGTCTTTTTTCCGAAATTTAGTTGTCTTTATTTAGCTAAAATTTCCACATTCTGTTTATATGATCCATAATCATGTTTCAAGATCCACCTCTAATTCTCTTTCAGTGATATACATGGTTTTAAGTGAATCCCTCTTCGATACTTTCCAATAAGCATACTAGTTTTAAAGGAACTTCCCGAATATTTACCCAATTTCAAGTGCACTGTATCCTATGTTTTAATACACAATTGTCTTTATAAAATCTGTATTTTTATTATTAAAAACTTTTATGTTTAATTATCATTGTTTATAAAATAATTCCCTCTTTGTTATTTAAAAATCACTATAGTATTTTACTTAAAACCGCAAAATATGATTTAATGCTAATGTTTCTAAAATATATTTCTTATATGTAGTCACTTCCATTTATTACCACCTACCATGTTATATTACTATATTACCTTATGAACATCCCTGTATGTTCTAATCCCTTTCTTCCATGGACAATTTCATGACACACTCATTGGTCATGCTTTATGTCATGATTGTGGTACCAACTTCTCCCCATGTGTAACCTTATCTTTATGTATGGCTGATTATGTGTGATTATTTCTGTGGAAAGAATATTTATGTGGCAAGAATATTTATGTTTCAAAAATATTCATGAAAATTTGTAGATGGGTGCACCCAGATAGTGCTCCAATGCATTGGGTATGGTTAAGTCTCATGAGATGCGATGTGAACCGGGATTGGCGGTTATCCTTGACCCGTACTAAAATGGGAAACTGGATTGGCAGTTATCCTGGACCCATACTAAAGAAATGTTTTAAGATTTTTCCACATTTATATGATTCCATGTTTATATGGGCCCATATTTATATGATATTATATCATATATTCCACATTTTGGATATAAATATGTCATGTCGACTAACTTATGTGCTTAAGATGTATCCTTATGTTCATTCCCTTACTGGGATTTTCAGCTCATCCCTTTGTTCATGTGTTCCCCAGGGTACCCTATGCAGATATAAGGGCTCAAAGGGAGTTAAAATCTCATTATGGAGATTAAATAAAGAAGTGTTTTTTTAGCCCCATGTTTTATGTTATATGTACCTAGTCTTCTAAGACACTAGACTTAATGATCCTTATCTTGTACTCTGATGATTAATTATACTTAAAATCATGAAATGTTATATATAAAAGGCTTGGGTCTCTATAGTTGGTATCATAGGATGGTATAGTCATTTTTGGAGATTTGGAGTTGAGTACCTTAGTGAGAAACTTAAGGATAAGACTAACTATAAGAAAACATTCCAGAAATTTGATGAGTATTCAGTAAGTGGTTTATTAATCAAATAAATCCCTATCTGGATATGAGCTAGTAGAGGCAGCTCTGGCATAGATGTATCTAGGGGTAAAACATGAAAACAACGCTTTGAGCTAGACTCGAACGGGAACTGGTGCATGAAAATGGGCCTTGCTGCACTCTTGGAAACGAAACTCTCAGGGGATATGATTTGGTAGATTAATGAGCTTAGTAAAAACTGTTATTAAGGGACTAAAAGAAGCCTAGAAGAATATAAGTTAAGAAATAGATCGAGGATAACCGGGGTATAAACCTAGGTAATCACAAGTCACGATATACTTTTTATTTATAAGTTTATGCTTATATGTTAAAAGATTTCTTTTTATGCTGAATAGATAAGTATTAAATACCTCTAATTATATGTTCTTTTTCTTAGTTAATGGAAAGAAATAGAAGAACATGTTCCAACAACCAATGTGATAGGCAATATGATGATTTCCCTAATGATATGTCTGATGTGACAGAAGCTAGTGCTCAAAACTTCATGGAAGTACTTGCTCAGCTGGATTGAGTTATGAATAATAACATGAATCAGGTGGAACATCCTCCTCCTCGAAGGAAAGAGAAATTTTTTGTAGAATCATTCATTCGGAAAAGGCCTACCATGTTTAGAGGATCTTCTAATCCCCTCCTCGTAGAACATTAGATTAACTCCACTGAAAATATTTTCTCTTTCCTCCAGTGCTTGGAAGAAGGAAAATTTTTACTGGCGGTCTATCATTTTGATGGGGAAGCTGATCAATGGTGCACACTGATCAAGTATACAAATTCCCAAGAGGAAATTTATTCCATAAATTGGGAGTAATTCAAGAGGATTTTTTTCAAAAAATATTTTCCTCAAACCCTACATCTCAAGATGGAATGGCAGTTCCTTTTACTCAAGTATAAGGAATATAAGACCATTGGGGCATATGAAGCAAACTTTTCAAGGCTGGAAAGGTACACCTATGTCTTTATCATTAATAATGAAAGAAAGGTGGATCACTTCTTTAGAAGACTAAAGTCGAGTCTATGAAAAGTACTGGTGATTCGAGACATCGACAGTTATAAAGAGATTGTATGTTGTTCCCTCATGGTGGAAATAGATATTGGAGACTCTAGTGGTCTCGTGGGCCCAGTGACAAGACGTGGAAAATAGAGAACAACATGGGTGGTTCCTCAAAAAAATTCCATGATGGAAAGAAGCCTCACATACCCCATTGAAAAAATTATGGGAAGAAGAAACTTGGTGACTATCTCAAGGGAACTAATAATTTCTTCAAATGCGGAAACTTTGGTCATCTGGATAAGAACTACCGAAGAGATATAAAAAATCCCGTTAATTTTGAAGAGTAAAGGAAGGATTAGATCAACACTCAGACTGCTATGTAGTGTTATAACTGCAAGGATCATGGGAATTATGCGAACAGTTTCCCTAAGTCCAGGTTTGTTAGAGGCAATTAGAAACAACCTCCAATGCAACATGGAAAGGCTTATATTATCACTAATACGTAGATGGAGCAGGGAAAAAATGTGGTGAGAGGTACGCTTTTTATTCATTTAAGAATAGTGAGCATACTATTAGATTTGGGTTCTATGAATTTTTTCATATATTTCATGTTTAGTAGAACTATTCAAACAACACCTAAAATTTTGTGAGAAAAAGTTATCAGTGAGAACAGAAAATTGAGCAATTATTACATCCATGGTCTATTACTACTCCTTGGTTAATGTCCGTGTACTGAACCTCCCATAAAATTTTTTCATACTTCATTTAGAGGAGTTAGACGCTATCTTGGGTATGGATTGTCTATCTTTGTACAAGGCCAATAACAATTGTCAGCAAAGGGAGATCACTTTTCACATCACGAAGCATCCTCTTATTCTTTACAAGTGTAAGGAGGAAGATAAGTCTCCTTTAAAATCTTCATCTCATGTTTGGATACTGCTTCCTTGTGAGCCAGCATATCTAGTTCAAATAATTGGGACAAAGGATAGAATCATGATTGACGACATTCCCATCATGAGGGATTACACTAATGTATTCCCTGAAGAGTTTCCTGGTCTTCCTCCAGACCGAGAGGTTGAGTTCTCAATTGAACTTATCCTTGTATCTCTGCCAATCTCAATGACAACTTACAGAATGGCCAACGTAGAGCTGGAAGAGCTGAAGAATTAGTTACAAGAGAATATGGGGAAATGTTTTATAAGCCCCAGTGCTTCACCATGGGGAGTTCCAGTCCTCTTCTTCAAGAAGAAGGATGGATCAATGCACCTCGGCATTGATTATCATGAGCTCAATAAAATCACGATATAGAACAAGTATCCCCTTCCACAGATAGATTAATTTTTCGATCATCTTTGTGGGGCCAGTTATTTCTCTAAGGTGGACCTTCGGTCAGGATATCACCAACTAAAGGTGAGGAAGGAAGATATTACCAAGACTGTCTTTCGAACGAGGTATGGACACTATGAGTTCATAGTGATTCATTTCACACACACTAATTCTCCATAAATATTCATGGATTTAATGAATAGAGTCTTTAGATATTACCTCAACAAATTTTTGGTGGTCTTTATTGACGATATTATGATATACACCAAGAGAAAGGATGAACATGAGGAGCATTTGGGAACTATGTTAAATACTTTGAGAAGGGAGAATTTTTATGAAATTTACAGTAAATGTGAGTTTTGGATGGAGAAAGTATCATTCTTGGGGCATGTTATCACCAGGAAAGCGATATCTATGGACCCTTCCATGATAAAGGCAATTTAAGAGTGGCCAAGGCCAAATTCTGTAACAAATATTTTCAGCTTTTTTGGGTCTAACTGGGTATTATCAATGATTCATGAAGAAATTTTCATGATTTTCAATCATAGTGACCATGATGAAATGGAAGGGAGTAAAGTTTTTCGAGACACAGGAATGTGAAGACTGTTTCAAGGAGTTGAAAAATATGCATATCACTGCACCAGTACTCACACTCCCTTCAAGTAGAGAACTCTTTGTGGTGTATATTGATGCTTTTAAGAATGGATTGGGTTGTGTGCTAATGAAAAAAGATAAATTGATAGCCTATTCCTTAAGGCATCTGAAAATCCATGAGAAAAACTATCCTACGCTTGATATAGAGATAGTAGGTGTGATCTTTGCGTTGAAAATATGGCAACCTTATCTCTATGGGAAAAAAA
Source organism: Viscum album (assembly GCA_963277665.1). Taxonomy (NCBI): domain Eukaryota; kingdom Viridiplantae; phylum Streptophyta; class Magnoliopsida; order Santalales; family Viscaceae; genus Viscum; species Viscum album. The sequence goes on along the minus strand of OY728148.1, from coordinate 1,914,811,085 downwards.
TGTGAGATATATAGTGACCACAAATGTCAAAAATATATATTCACACAGAAAGAGATTAATATACACTAGTGAAGGTGGATTGAGCTCATCAAGGATTATTACTGCTCAATCTACTACCATCCCGGTAAGGCAAAAAAGGTAGCGGATTCTCTGTGTAGAAAGGATCATGTATATTTATCAATGATGATAATTGAAAAGGATCTGATCTTCTTAGATTTTAAAAGGATGGACATGGGAATAATTAAGGGAGAAACATCATCAATCCTTTCTCAAATGATTTCTCAACCATCCCTCTTATAGAAAATAAAGGATGATCAAATAAAGGATGTGGAAATTCAAAAAAGGGTGGAAGCTATTAAAAATGGGAAATCCTCCGATTTGAAAATTAATGAAAAAGTAGTTGTCAGATTTTGGACACGATTATGTGTACCATCTGATCCATAGATAAAGAAGAAGCTATTGAATGATGCTCAAAGCTTGGACTTCTCTATCCACCCAGGGAGCACAAAGATGTATTGAGATCTCCAAGAAAATATTTTGTGGGACAATATAAAAATTGAGATTGCTGAATATACATCAAGGTGCCCCGTATGTCAGCAAGTGAAGGATAAGAGACAAAAGTCTACAGGGATGATGCAACCACTACCCATAAAATCATGGAAGTGGGAGAAAATTACCATGGAATTTGTAACTAGACATCCAAAGACATCTAGACAAAACAATGTTATATGGGTCGTTGTGGATCGTCTTACGAAAATAGCTCACTTTATTGCGGTTCGAGAGGAATCTTCATTAGATCAACTTGCACAAATCTACATCAAAGAAGATGTAATGCTGCATAGAGTAACACTATCTATTGTATCTGATCATGATCTGAGGTTCACCTCGAAGTTGTAGAAAAGTCTCTAACATGATCTGAGCACTGAACTAAACTTTATTACGACCTGTCATCCTCAAACTGATGGCCAATCTAAGAGAACTATTCAAACTCTGGAAGACATGTTGAGAGCGTGTTCAATGGAATTCCAAGGATGATGCGACCAACATCTTCCATTAGTTGAATTCTCCTACAACAATAGTTTCAACTGGAGCATCTGAATGGCACAATATAAATCCATTTATGGGAAAAAGTGCAGAACATCTGCATTTTTGGATGAAGTCGGTGAGCGTAAGCTTCTAGGAAAAGAAATGGTTGATGAAGCGGTGGAGAAGGAGAAAACCATTCATCATCATATCATGGCAGCCCAATGTCGACAGAACAGTTATGAAGATAACTGTCGACGAGGAATTGAGTTAAAATATAGAGACATGGTAGTTCTACGCATATCCCCGTGGATGAAGGTCATGGGGATTGGGAATAGAGGGAAGTTAAGTCCCAGGTACATCGGCCCCTTCAAGATCCTTGATTGAGTCAGATTTGTGGCCTATCGACTGGCACTTCCACCTACCATATCAAAATTACATGATGTCTTTCATGTATCCCTATTAAGTAAGTACAGACCAGACCGTTCACATGTACTCTCTTCAGAGGTGGTATAGTTGGAGTATGATCTCTCTTATGAGGAGTAGGCAGTGAAGATCTTGGATAGTAAAGACAAAGTTCTAGGAAAAAAGACTACTCATATGGTCAAGGTACTATAGAGAAACCATAAGTATGAAAAGGAAAAATGGGAACTAGAGTAATTAATTAAGGAAAAGTACCCACACCTGTTTTTGGCTTAGAATGTAAAACAAAATTTCATGGGTGACATTTCATAAGGGGGGAAGAATGTAATGACCTAATGTTTTCCAATGGAAATTCACTTCTCATAATTATGTCCTAAAATAACATGAAAAAACAACGTAATGAACTATTAAGTGCTAAGTGACCTTTAAACATATGTTCGACACATCTGTGTTTAGAATTTCAAAAATCCGACACACACTGTTGTAATCAGTAAGTTATTTGGAGTCCGATAAGAAAAACTTAACTTTTGGGGAATAGTAACCTCCCCTAATGATTATTAACATACCCTTATAAATAGTGATATAACCTAATGAATATTATCCTCACCTATGGAATTATAAAAAAAATATTCATGATGGAAGTACGATATACCTATATTTTAGAATAAGTTAATGAATGTTTTAAAACTGGTTTTGATAATAAATTATTATTTTAATTAATTATTAAAATAATAAAATTTAGAAAATTATTTTGGAAAAATTGAATTCATTTTTGGATTATACACGTCGAAAAATGGTTTGGGTGAATTTTGGGAATTTTTCTGATATACTTGAATTTTTCTGAATAGTGAAATACGATAATTTACAATAAATGTTAAATAAAGGATTTATTGAGTCATTGATGATGTTATGATGATGTAATCCCACTTAGATAGGTATAAAATTGTATAGTTACTATTCTTGGTCATTTAATACTTACTATTTTTTGTCTCATGAAGAAATAATAAATTAATGAATATAATATTATGAAATCCCTCCTCTCCCCCACTATAAAACCCCCCTTCACTCCCCCTCCTCTTCACTCCTATCATTCCTAGTGCCTTGCCAATATTATACCCAATATCTCCCCAAGCACCTCCCCTATGTCCAAATGCTCCTAGCCTCTTAAAAATACCAAAAACTCTCCCCTTAAGAGTTTCTCAAAGGATGAAGTCTCAAGAGGTAAACTCTTCATCCCAATTCCTTATTTTCTTTTAAGTTCTTTTCTTTTAATTTCTTTCCTCACCTCCATTCACCATAATAGTATGATAAATCCAGTAACATATATGTACTAGAATTGTTTCATGATAATGGTATATTTCATTATCTTCTCTTATTTCCCCACCCTATTATTTGAATGAAATGAAAGTACCGTTTGAGATGTGATAATTTAGCACATTCAAGGACAACTGTTTATCAATTTCTCTTGTTATCTTTAATTCTGATCATGAAACCATTTGTGTTATGGTTGAACCAGATTATTATATATGTAATATAACCTATTTTTGTTTATGTAATCCTTTTGTTCAAATGGTATTGAGTTATAAAGAAAAACATGCTCTTTGTAAACAAATCTACTGATTAACAAAAATGGTCATCACTAAGGTTATATGTATAATAATTCAACTTCACTCTAAGTAACCGAATTAAAATTAAAACGATTTAATATCCTAGATATTCAATAAATAATATAACTTAAATTCTATAGAACTACTTTCATCTTACTTAGAATCCAAACTTGATTATAAGTGAACTGATCTTTTAAAGCCAAGTAAACAAATGAGCCCGAACTATAAAATTGAACCTTATAACTAATCAAAAAGGATTTGAATGAACTAAAAAGGGTTATAATAAATAAATTAAATATAAAAGATTTTCTGGACTTATTAATTAATAATATTAAATTTGTTTCTTCAGTTCTTTAATAAAAAGTGGAGAACACCAACAGATTTAAGGTAAGGGATCCTCTCCTTTTCACTCTTAATCAGGATTGTTCTCTATGCTATGACATTTTTTGGGTAATACCAAGTGATGGGTATGTTTTCTAACTTCCCCATACTTCCATAATGTTTTATAAGTTATGATAAACCCCGTATATCTCTCGTCAATCTCTATTAGTTACACCTGATACCATGACGATAAACCGTAATGGACTCTCCTCGAACATCCTTTATTCCTTCGGGTTACTCTATATTTCTTTTTTCAAAAATGTAGTTGTATTTTATTTTTATGTAAAACTTCCAAATTATGTTTATATGATCCATAATCATGTTCCAGGATACACATCTCATTTATTTTGGGGATATATAAGCTTTTATGTGAATCCCTCCTCGATCCTTCCTAATAAGCACATTAGTTTTAAAGGAGCTTCCCAAACTTTTACCCAATTTCAAGTGCACTATATCCTCTGTTTTAAGACACCATTTTCATATAAAATCATTATTTTTATTATTAAAATCTTATTGTTTCAATTCTGGTTTTATATAAAATAATTCCCTCTTTACTATTTTAAAATCTCTATAGTATTTTTCTTAAAACCGCACAAAATGTTTTAATGCTAATGTTTCTAAAATACATTTATTATATGTAATAACTTCTATTTGTTACCACCTACCATGTTATATGCCTATATTACCTTATGAACTTCCATGTATGTTCTAATCCCTTTCTTTCATGGACCCCTTCATGATACACTCATTTGTTATGCTTTATGTCACGATTATGGTACCCAATTCTCTCTATGGGTAAACTTATGTTTATGTATGGTTGATTATGTATGATTATTCCTATGGAAGGAATATTTATTTGGTAAGAATATTTATGTGGAAAGAATATTCAAGAAAATTTTGAGATGGGTGCACCCAAATAGCACTTTAATGCATTCGGTAAGGTTATGTCTCATGAGATGCGATGTGAAACGGGATTGGAGGTTAGCCTTGACCCATACTGAAATGGGAAATGGGATTGGCGGTTAGCATTGACCCGTACTAAATAAATGTTTTATGATTCTACCACATTTATATGAATCCATGTTTATATGATCCCATGATTATATGATATTATTTCATATGTTCCATACATTGGATATCAATATGTCATGCCTCCATAATCATGTTCTTAAGATGTATCCTTATGTTCATTCCCTTACTGGGCTTTTCAGCTCATCCCTTTGTTAATGTGTTCCCCAGGGTACCCTATACAGATATAAGGGCTCAAAGGAAGTTATGAGATCGTTATGGAGATTAACTAAAGAAGTTTTTCTTAGCCCTATGTTTTCTGTTATATGTACCCAGTATTCAAAACACTGGACTTAACAATCCTTGGCTTATACTCTAATGATTAATAATGCGTAAAATCATTAAATGTTATATGTAAAAGGCTCGGGTTGGTATATTTCATAGATACCATCATTGAGTCAAGATGATGTCAGTGTTGGTGGCAATGTGTCACCATGGTGTCACATATCAGTGACACTGATCAGTCTTACCGATCTATTCCACCCATCGGGCTTACAGATCAGCTTCACTGATCCGCATCACAGATCAGCTTCACCGATCAGTGTCACATCAACTTCAAAGTTCAGCTTCACTGATCAGCTTCACTGACCAGCTTTGTTGATCAGCTTCACTAACCAGCATTAAAAATTAGCTTCACAAATCAGCTCCACTAATCATATTCACAGATCATCTTCATTGATCATCTTCACTTATCAGGTTCACAGATCAATTTCAAAGATCATCTTCACTGATCAGGTCCGTAGATAAGCTTCACTGATCATCATCACATGATCAACTTCACAGATCAGCTCCATTGGTTCCACCCATAAGTCTCACCAATCCGTGTCTCACCAATAAGATTCACCCATCAGTCTCACTGATCAGTTTCACCCATCATTCTTAGTAATTGGTGTCTAATGGATTGGTCTCACTGGTCGGTTTCACCCATTGGTCTCACTGATTGGTGTCTCACCGATTGGTCTCACTGATCTGTTTCACCCATCAGCCTCACCAATCTATTTCACCCATCAGTATCACCAATCTGTTTCACCTATTGATCTCACCAATTAGTGCCTCATCGATCCGCTTCACCCAATCAGCTTCACCTGATCGGTTTCACTGATCAGATCCACCAATCAGCTTCATCTGATTAGCTTCACCTGGTCGGTTTCACTGATCAGCTTCACCTGATCGGCTTCACCCAATCATCGTCACCAGATCGGTTTCCCCCAAGCCGCTTCACACGATCCTCTTCACCAGATCAGTTTCACTAATCAGTTTCACTCGATTATCTTCACTTGATATTCTTCACCCAATCATCTTTCCCAGATCTATTTCATTGATCAACTTCACCCGATCAGCTTCACCAGATCAGTTTCACTGATCTGCTTTTCCAAATCAGCTTCATCTGATCAGCTTCACTAGATCAGTTTCATTGACCAGCTTCATCGAATCAATTTCACCCAGTTAGTTTCACTGATCAGATTCACCCGATCAGCTTCACCCTATCAACTTCACCTGATCTTCTTCACCAGATCATCTCTACTGTTCAGTATCACCGATCGGCCATAGAGGGGTGCTGGGGTTTCCTTTCCCTATTTTCTCTTAATTCCACTTTTAAGTATTTCTAAACATTTAATGTGGTTAAAGGCCGTTTTTATGCCCATAAATAATGTTTTAAATCCATTAAGAGTGTGGAGACCCCTGACTTAATAAAACGTGTCGCTTTTTTTTTATCATTTTCACACCATTGTGGCATTTTGCAGCATCTTGTGTTTTCCAGTCTCGTGCATGTTTTTTGTTTTACCAATTTGACTGAAATTTATTAACTCACAAGTTTTATATCCACCATCCCTTAGGAGAATTATTTAAACATAATAATTTATAACATGTGAAACTGCCCACACTCATGGTCAAGCCACAACCTGTTTTTCAAGCATCTTGAAACGTCATATCCCGTAACACTCAGATCAGACCTTTATCACCAAGATCTTTTTCCACTGTCTCTTTGGTTCCCTCTAGATGCACTTGATGTCCTTCCTCTAGATATGATTCATGTGTCCATGCTCGAGCGCTTCCCACTTAGCCTTCGTGGAATTTTTCCTACTGCTTGTGCAACTACAGTTTTTGGTGTGAGGAGGAAATGTCTATCCTTGATCAACCAAGTAGGGATTCATCCTTCTTCTCTCGTTTATGTGCATCATGTGGGGTGGGTATGATGATGTTCCCTCAGGACATAGATGAAACCAAATTTTACAAATATAATAGATGAACCTTTAAATGATGTATGGGTGGGAATGATAATTTTGTTTCGGTGTTATACCCTTTTTGTTATGTTTTGAATTTCATGGGCTTTGTTCCACAAAAAATTGTGGTCATTGGTGGTCCTTCCTTGATTACTAATGATCCTTTGTTTTTTTAGTTAATCCTATGATTGAATGGATGTAACATGAAAACTGGTTAATCACCTAAACTCGGTTGATTAAATGGATTCCCAATGAAAAATAATCCTTGTGTGATCACCAAGTATAACCAAACGAAAATATGTAACATAATGAATAGTGTGGTTAAAATTTGAAAAACATCTTTACTTCATTGTGGTGATATGTGTTGTGGATCTTCTTGATGTCATTTTGGGGTGACATGGGTGGGAATGAAACCTGTAGTTAAAGGGTTATTTGTTGTGAATACGAGGTCGTGTGGAGCCATATGTTGGGGATTGGTTTGGTTCTAGTACATCGAGGGTTCTCACAGATCCCTTTTATTATTGTTACTCTATAAGAGAACCAGGTGTGAATGAATAAAATCATGACTAGTTGTTTTGTTTCAGTTGTTGTTTTTGTCTTGTGTTTGTACCTGATTAGTTTCCTAGTGGCGAAGAATTATATTAAATGAAAATCACTTGAACATATTATATGATAACTTGTGCAATGGGGGAAATATTTTCCAATAATGGGTTGTACTCTGGTTGTGGTTGTTGTGTATTTTTACATGTAAGGGTAGCAGAAAGTGTGGTTTTGTATGAGAAAGTTGTCTGCTTAAAAACCCTTATGTTGGGATGAATGCTTGATTACCTCTGTTTATAAATTTTAGTTCTTATTTTTCTTATATTCACCCCACACATGTTGAGAACTTCGCACCAAATACCCCCATTTCATGGGGGAGGGTGTATTCCCAACATTCCTATGAGTGGAAGGTTATTTTCTCCTTTTATGATCTCTCTCCCAAGTATCCCAAGATTTTTTGTGTAGGATCTGATGGCCTATTTATTATTATGGCCCAAAACTCTAAAGGTAGGCTGGTGTTATAGTGGTTGGCCTAGTTGTGTAGGGGCAGGTTGTTTTCCTAAGTGTATTCAGGATGAAGTCGAAGTGTCTTCAGGCATGGCCATAGTCATTCTACCCTGGGTTTTTTTAGGTGTGGTGGTGGATGGTGTGGCCCAGGTGTCTGCGGGCGTGGTTATGTGTGGTTGTGGTTTCCTAGGTGTTTGTGAGTGGGATGAACGTACGGTTGGGATGGCCCATATGGTTGGTATTGGGGGCAACAATGAGACAGTAGTTAGATGTGTGGGGGAGTTATTGTAGAGACCCGAAGCTTGACATACATGGACATTACATTACTTTTGCGGAATACATAGTACATATCAAAAACACACACACAAGGACAATAATAGTTTAGTGTCTTTGGAAACTCGGAACGTAATCTTCTAATCATGGTGAAAGATCTTCAACATCTCCCATAAAGATCCTCCCTTTTTTTATTACCTAAAAACTTTCTTTAAATCCTGGGGAAAAGAAAACATAAAAGGGTGAACTCAAATTCTCAGTAAGGTTAAACAAAAGAAATATCAATCACATCATATTCATAAGAACATAAAATTTTGGAAATCTTAACCTGCAAAAGAGATCATAATATCATAACATGGGATAAATCATAGTAGTAAAATATAATCCAAATAATCATAACTTAAAACATGAAACTTTGTGGCATACACAAATAATCATAGAGAATCATTTCTTATTAGTCAAGGCTCATTGCCATGACTATCTTAGTGGACAAAATCCATTTCTGAACCGAGTTCACTCCTCGTTTCAGTCCTGTTTCACTGAACTGGTTTGACCTGTCGTTCCAGCCATGTCTATCTCATTAGATATAAAATCATTACCCAATGCATTGGAGGGAGATATTGGTCTCACCCATCTCATAATGATACCATTCTTATGTGTGCCACAAAATCAGAAACCATATATCATAGCTTAAACCATGTCATAAAAATGGGAATCTTAAACATCGTGACATCATAAAACAATTCATATAAGATAAAGGAATTCATAAAAATATTTCCATCACAACATAATCAAATCCATGTAATAATAGGGGTAGAAACAGAACCCTATATTATCTTAGATGGAAAATAGTTTTGATAAAACACTTCAACTCCATTCTTGAGGAAAATATCATTTCTACTTCAAAAACACTTTTCCTTTCTTAACATGCCATACAATTCTAAAATAAAAGAAGTTGATTAAAAATAAACTTGAAAACTTGTAAAGGAATATTCTTGGATATAATGTTCTAAAAATCCATTCATGCTGTATAAGTTAAAAAACATTCTTCTCATACTTTTGTCGGAAAAGTCAAAAAGTACCTCATATGAAAAACGACAAAAGATTCCTTTCATATATTTACTAAAAACTCACCAAAGGGTAAAATTGGATATAAACTACTATATAAGTATATAAATATTACATATTGAGGAAACATGGATGTGGATGATAAAATGCACCCCAGTAAATACCAAAGTATAAAGAATCTCGGATAAAAAAGAGATTGTGATATTTTCCCTTACCTTAGGTCTGATTTGCTTCATAAGTGTCCGAACCTGCTGTATAATGATTTAAATAATGTCGTTGACTTATTCCAGAATCATACTCATTGTTATGATATCATATATGGTTCACTTATGACTTTATTTTACCCGTTCTTTTGTAAATTTGATGTTAAAGAGCGTTTTGGGTAAGATCATTTCATTTGTCGTCCGTGTTTTGACTTGTAATTATTCATATGATTACTTAGATCATGATTACTTAATTCAAGAATATAAAACATGATTTATATATAATATATATTCCAAATATAAAAATATATAATAGATCAGTAAATGGAAAGAAATACACCGTTCATGGAGACGGTAGGCCGTACGTACGCATGAACACTGTTTTTGTTTCCTTATTGAGTTGAATGGAATTAAGTAGATGACATACATATATATACACATAAATATAGTATCATTATTATGTCATATATTTCATGATTACAGATTATATATACTTTATAATCATTCATGAATGGTTAACGTGGAGAATGAATCTCATCGCATCGTGGAAACGGTAGTCCGTACGTACGCACGAGCGATGATATCGTTTTCATGATCGTGGAATTGTATTGGAGTGTATGTATACTATTTCATAGTCAATATCAATATAAAATAGTCATATATTGTTATTAATTACACCATTATACCCATACAAGTAAGGTGGTGGTGGAAAATAGATTACACCACGGCGTGGAGACGGTATTCCATACGTACGCATGTGCGGTGATTTCGTTTTTCGTAGGATGGATAGATGGTTAAATAGGTTTGTTTCATACTTATAATAACATATCAGTATATGAGTGATACTTATGTTATTACTTCATAATGAAAAAACTAAAGAAGAAGAAGCGGAAGAAGAAATAAAGATGAAAGAATCGGTAACAGACATTACCTCTTCTTTGAAGTGCTTCTTTGAGACCTCCTTTTAGGGCACTAAACATGCTCACTGAAGAATACCAGGACCTCTAGGATGTCTCTAGGGAAGTGTATAAGAGAATTTGGTAGGGTTTGGCCGAGCATGAAGGTTCAAAGTGGTGTGAGGAAGAGAGGGAGGAGGTGCTCTTTTATAAGGGAGGATAGAGGCGCCCTTGGAATAACTAAAACTATTATTTCATTATAAAGCCAAATTCAGTATTAAATAGCTCAAAATTGATTTATTTAGAAGATAAGGTGGGGATGGGTCTAAAGACACAAATACAATAGAATTTAGACAAGTTTAGGTTCCTATTTTAACCTTATCATTTATATTTAACCTTAAGTTAGATAATTTTACTTTTACCGTGTCTTTTTGTGTTCTTACACTGTAAGGTTAATAAACTTACTAAAGAAGCCAAATGAACCCCAGGTTGTTTGTTATTAATATATATAACCTTATCTAAATCATTTGGCCGAACCTTATATTTTTAGGAATAAAATAACAACTAATAATATAATATTTGTTTTAAAAACAATTTTATGTCAATTTTGACACTATTTAGTAATTGATTTTTTTAAAAATCATAAAATAATTATTAGTTCGAAAAAAGTTAATTAAATCAATAATAACATGTCATATTAACCTAAAAAATTAATGTAATTCATGAATAGTCTCAAATTAAATCTATTTTGGTATTTATAACATCAATTATGTCAATATTTCATTAATAAGATAATTACTGCATCATCTTTGTGTCATAAATAAATTAAATTATTTAATGTATAAAAAATACAAATAAAATACCATTATGTAGGAAATCTTTTTATATTTCTAATGAATATTTATAGTCGAATTTATCTTATGTATAACTTTATATTAATAATTATTTATTTATTAAACTTTGATTTAAACTATTTTAACCCTTCTTTAAATAAATTAATAATAAATGTCCTAATCTAAACCAAGTGGGCCTAAATGCTCATATATTATTCATAAGGTTGTTTTTGGTCGCATTACACTTATCCAATAGAATTAGGACATGTGTTAGGGTAATAATAATATCATTTTTACCCTTAATTACACTATTTACTTTTAATCGTGGTAAAAAAAGTAAAAAGTTACTATTCACCAAAAATTATTTTCATCTCATTGAACCACATTTTACATATTGAAATCATCCATGTCTCTCGGATTTTTGAAATTCCACTCACAGAAGCGATAAAATTATGTTTTATGAAAAATTCATTTTTTTTAACTACCACTTAGTGGTTTCACTATTCATCAAAAAATGAAAGTTTCCATAAAAATACCAAAAATTAGGCCTATGCTATATTTGATATTATGAAATTAAAAATGATGTCTATTTTACCAAATTAAAAACATATCATCTGCATTACTTAATTTAAAAATTAATTCCCGTTTTCGAATCAAATAGCGTGTTTTTAAGAGATAATAACTATCAAAAGATTGACACTTGTTTATGTCTGGTTTAAATGTGAAATTACATCCAATGACCAACATTGTATTAATTTGTAAAAATATATTCTAAATATACTTTAAAACCACTCAAATTAATAATTTATCACTATTAATTATTTCGATTAAAAAGGTTGTTTTTAATTAAAATTTAGTAATTTTCACTATTCATCAGAAAATGAATGTTATCCGAAAAGTACCAAAATTTCACCCTAAGCTAATTTCGATATTCCGAATCCAAAAGTGAATCCATTTTAGAAAGAAAAATTTAAAAAATTTCAAAAAGTGGTTATTACTATTCATAATGGCTAGTTTTAATAATATTTTAATAGCATATCATTGTTTAGTGAAACTCGGTATTGCGTACGACGCAAGCCATCGAGGGAGGTCGCGATTACGTGTAAAGCAAGCCAAGCCAGTGTTGTTTCTAGTAAAAGATTCCTTTTATGATTTATAAAGACAAAAATATTTCTCATAAAAGTCTTGGGTGTTATATTCTACCCCCCTTAAAATGAATTTCGCCCTCAAAATTCGTCACTTTGTAACAAACAGATGAGGATACCTCTCCCTCATCATATCCTCAATCTCCCATGTAGCTTCTTCTAATTGGTGGTTCTTCCATAAAACTTTCACCAATCGAGTGGTATTGTTTCTTAGGACTTTTTCGCTACGATCGAGAATCTCTATCGGCTGTTCTTCATAAGAAAGATCTTGCTCTAGCGGTACAACTTCTGAGTTGAGTACATGTGAAGGATCAGGTATGTACTTTCTCAGGACAGATACATGGAACACATCGTGAACTTGAGAGTGATTCGGTGGAAGCTCCAATCGATAAGATACCTTCCCAACATGATCCAGTATTTCGAAAGGACCGATATATCTAGAGCTCAACTTCCCCTTCTTTCCAAATCTCATGACCCTCTTCCAGGGAGATATTCATAAGAACACTTTATCACCCACGTCAAACTCTAGGTCCTTTCTTCGGTTGTCGGCATAACTTTTCTGTCGACTCTGAGGTGTTCTTATGTGTTATTGAATAGATCTGACCTTTTCTGCCATTTGATCAAGGAGATCAGGTCCTAATAGCTTTCTTTCCCCAACTTCATCCCAACAAGTTGGAGTCCTGCATTTCTTTCCATAGAGAGCTTCATAAGGAGCCATCTGAATACTGGAGTGAAAGCTATTATTATAAGAAAATTCCACCAAAGGTAGGTGTTGATACCAACCACCTTTGAAATCCATAGAGCAAGCTCTCAACATATATTCTATAGTTTGAATCGTCCTCTCAGACAGACCGTCTTTCTGAGGATGATAATCAGTGCTGAAAATCAACTCTGTATCCAGAGTATGCTGAAGAATTCGCTAGAACTTTGAGGTAAACCTCGGATCCCGATCAGATATAATAGAAAGTGGTACTCCATGCAATCTTACCACTTACTTCACATATATCCTGGCATGCTGATCTAGAGAGAAATCCTCTCTAATAGTGATGAAGTGTTCAGACTTTGTAAGACGATAAACTATGATCCATATAGCATTATTGCCTTTGGATGTTTTAGGAAGTCCGGTGACAATGTCCATAGTGATGTTTTCCCATTTCCATTCGGGTATGGGTAATGGTTGTAACATCCCCTTAGACTTCTGTCTCTCAGCTTTAACTTGCTGACAAACCAAGCATCAAGAGACATATTCAGCAACATCTCTTTTCATGCCATCCCACCAGAAGTACTCTTTTAGGTCCCTATACATCTTCATGCTTATAAGATGAATGGATAATGAAGAACTATGAGCCTTATCCAGTAGCTCCTTCTTTAATTCGGGGATGGGAGGAACACAAACCTGATTCCTGAACATTATTATCCCATCACAATCAAGGTTGAATTCAGGAACATTTCTCACCTTCTTTTTTAACTCGACATCTTCTTTCTGTGCCTCTTTAATCTTCATATGTATAGATGGTTAAACATTCATTTGAGAAAGATACGATTTTCCCCTATCATTATAATTCCAAGATCCATCCATGGTAAATCCATATATATTGGATCTTTTTTGATCCTCATCATGGATAAACTGGCATGGTCTTGTCGACTTAATGCATCTTCCACCTTGTTTGCTTTCGCAGGGTGGTAATGGATTGAGCAGTCACAATCCTTAATCAGCTCCAACCATCTTCTTTGGCACATATTCAGATCCTTTTGTGTGAAAATATACTTTAAAATTTTATGATCAGTATAAATGTCACACATTTCTCCATAAAGATAATGCCTCCAAATCTTTAATGCAAATATTACTGCAGCTAACTCCAAATCATGAGTTGGGTAATTTTGCTCATGGATTTTCAACTGTCGTGAAGCATAAGCTATCACCATATCATTTTGCATAAGAACACACCCCAATCCCTTCTTGGATGCATCACTGTAGATCACAAACCACTCTCTACTACAAGGCAGTGTGAGCACAGGTGCACTGGATAACCTTCTTTTCAACTCCTTGAAATTCTCTTCACATTCCCCCGTCCAAACAAACATAACTCCTTTCTGAGTCAACTTGGTGAGTGGATTAGATAATCGTGAAAAATATTTCACGAAATGTCGATAATATCAGCCAAACCAAGAAAACTTCAGATCTCGGTTACTGCTGTTGGTCTCGACCATCTTTTGATAACCTCTGTTTTTGCTGGATCTACAGATATCCCCTCTTTTGAGATTATGTGACCCAAAAATGAAACTTTTTGAAGCAAAAATTCACACTTGGTAAATTTGGCATAAAGCTTCTCCTTTCACAGGGTCTTCAATATAATTCTCAAGTGATCTTCATGTTCTTCCTTGCTCTTTGAAGAGACAAGAATATCATCTATAAAGACTACCACAAACTGATCAAGATAGTCTCTAAAGACTCTATTCATTAGATCCATGAAGATAGTAGGGGCATTAGTAAGACCAAATGGCATCACTATAAATTCATAGTGTCCGTACATTGTACAGAAAGTCGTCTTTGGTATATCCTCCCTTTTGACCCTTAATTGATGATACCCTGAACAAAGATCAATATTGGATAAGTATTGATCTCCGCGTAGTTGGTCAAATAGGCCATCAATGCGTGGGAGATGATATTTGTTCTTGATAGTGATCTTGTTAAGTTCTCGATAATCAATGCAGAGTCTCATTGATCCATCTTCCTTCTTAACAAACAGAACAGGTGCTCCCTATGGTGATGCACTAGGGCGTATGAACCCCTTATCAACATTCTCTTGTAGTTGCTTCTTCAATTCCTGCAACTCAATTGGGGCCATTCTATAAGGTGTCTTTGAAATAGGCAAAGCACCCGGTACGAGTTCTATTGAAAACTCAACTTCACGATTTGGTGGAAGACCCGGTAATTCCTCTAGAAAGACATCATCAAACTCCCGTAAAATGGGCATATTCTTAATCGTGAGGTTCTCACCAACCATTTGAGATAAATAACCTTCATTTAGTGGAATTAAGACCCATAAGATGGAAGAAATTTCCACTGGAAGTTTATGTTCATCCTTGCATTGATAGACGATCATAGATTGATCTGGAATATGAAATGTGACCTTCCTTATTTGGAAATTGATATGAGCTCCATATAAAGTACGCCAATCCATGCCAAGAATCACATCAAATTCTACTATAGGAAGGATCACAAGATTTGTAGGAAGCACTTTCCCACAAACTTCGATCATAGAAGAATTATAAACTTTTGATGTGACTGTTGTGCCATTAGGGGTTGTCACAGCTAACTCAACATCTAATTGTTGAGGTAATACGGTGATATCCTTAGAAAATTCTTCAAAAATAAAAAAGTGGGTGGATCCAGAATCAAATAAAACATTTTCTACTTTAGAGTGGATGGTAAGTGTACCTTTCACCACATCGTTATCGTACTCCACATCGCTGATAGAAATTTCATGTGACTTTCCTTTGTCTTTAGCCTTAAGAGTTTGTTGTCGTCGACCATCATCATCAACCCTTAGATTTGGGCATTGATTGGCATAATGCCCCATCTCCTTTCACTTGAAACATTGAAGTGTAGTAGGTTCATTCTGCGTAACCCTTCCTTTGTTTGCATCATTAGACATCTTCTTCCCATCATTTCAGCATTCAAATGCCCTATGACCTTCATTTCCACATTTGAAACATTTTCTTGTCCCTTTAAGACAACTCCCTCCATGTTTCTTTCCACACTTTGAGCACAAGGGAAAGCTCAACTTCTTTTCAGTGTGCTCTTTAGATTTCCTTTGAATTCCATTTTCCTCTTCATATCAATCCCATATGAATGATGGGTTACTCCAATCTCTATCACAACTTTGAGAGCACATCGAACAATTTCGTCGTAGCTATTGAAGTCTCTTATGGATAACTCCCTTCGAAGACATAGTTTTAAGCCACTAAAGAATCGATCGATTTTACTCTCAGGTTGGATAATAATACCATAAGCATACCTTGCAAGTATTGTAAAATTTTCTTCAAAGGTACCAACAGATTCATCATCCTTTTGATTCAGTTCAAGAAACTCTTTCTCCATTATTGTTCGGAGAATACGAGGGAAGTACTTATTGAAAAAAAAGTTCTTGAACTCGTCCCATTCCATGGACTCAATTTCATCCCTTTGCCTCGTATTCTTAATAAAATTCCAACATTGATCAGCATCACCTTCCAAACGATACACTGCTAAGATGACTTTATCATGTTCAGAACATTGAATAACTGAAAATATCTTTTCAGTAGTACTAATCCATTGTTCAGTAACTAATAGATCCGTAGACCCGTTGAATGAATGTGGACGCTGTCTCTGGAAGGATTAAACAGAATGTTGCTCCTTCTTTTGCTCATTTGGAAGTCCTGCATGATTCATATCTTCAGAATGTTTTGTGAGCATGGCTACAAGATTTTTCATTCCAGCTCCCATAACTTTTGGTTTCACAGGGGGACAATCATTGCATTTCCTGTCGCATTCCAAATTAACACGGTTCCTTCGGGTTCCAGATATTTACTAAAACCAAGAAGAACAGTGTGAGAAACACTAATTATAATAAGAAAACCACATAATCAATAATAAAATTTCACACTTAAGGTCTTATCCTAGGTTATTCATGGCCATTTATAAAACACTAAGATTGTGTTCTATGCTTAGACATATCCTTAGGATTCTTACTAAGGCTTTCACATCCTAGTTTCCAAAGTTTGACTATACCTTTCCTCTGATACCAACTGTAGAGGCCTAAATCTTGACGTACATGGACATTACATTACTTTTGTGGAATACGTAGTACATAAAAAAAACACACACACAAGGAACGTCATAGTTTAGTGTCTTTGGAAACTCGAAACGTAATCTTCTAATCATGGAGAAAGATCTTCAACATCTCCCATAAAGATCTTCCCTTTTTTTATTACCTAAAACATTTCTTTAAATCCTGGGGAAAAGAAAACATAGAAGGGTGAGCTCAAATGCTCAGTAAGGGTAAACAAAAGAAATATCAATCACATCATATTCATAAGAACATAACATTTTGGAAATCTTAACCTGAAAAAGAGATCATAATATCATAACATGGGATAAATCATAGCAGTCAAATGTCATCCAAATAATAATAACTTAAATCATGAAACTTTGTGGCATACACACATAATTATATAGAATCATTTCTTATTAGTCACGGCTCATTGCCAAGACTATCTTAGTGGACAAAGTCCATTTCTGAACAGAGTTCAGTCCTCGTTTAAGTCATGTTTCACTGAACAGGTTTGACCTACCGTTCCAGCCATGTCTATGTCATTAGATATAAAATCTTTACCCAATGCATTGGAGGGAGATATATGTCCCACCCATCTCAAAATTATACCATTATTATGTGTGCCACAGAATCAGAAACCATACATCATAGCATAACCCATGTAATAAAAATGGGAATCTTAAACATCATGACATCAAAAAACAATTCATATAAGATAAAGGAATTCATAAAAATATTTCCATCACAACATAATAAAATCCATGTAATAATAGGGATAGAAACAGAACCCTATATTATCTTAGATGGAAAATAGTTTTGATAAAACACTTGAACTCCATTCTTGAGGAAAATATCCTTTCTACTTCAAAAACACTTTTCCTTTCTTAACATGTCATACAATTCTAAACTAAAAAAAGTTGATTAAAAATAAACTTGAAAACTTTTAAAATAAGCTTCTTGGAAATAACGTTTTAAAAATCCATTCATGCCATATAAGTTAAAAAAAACATTCTTCTCGTACTTTTGTCGGAGAAGTCAAAAGTACCTCGTACGAAAAACGACAAAAGATTCCTTTCATATATTTACTAAAAACTCACTGAAGGGTAAAATTGGATATAAACTACTGTATAAGGATATAAATATTACATATTGAGGAAACATGGATGTGGATGATAAAATACACCCCAGTAAATACCAAAGTATAAACAATCTCGGATAGAAATGAGATTGTAATATTTTCTCTTACCTTAGGTCCGATTTGCTTTGTAAGTGTCCGAACCTCCTGTATAATGATTTAAATAATGTCATTGACTTATTTCAGAATCATACTCATTGTTATGATATCATATATGGTTCAATTATGACTTTATTTTACCCGTTCTTTTGTAAATTCCATGTTAAAGTGCGTTTTGGGTAAAATCGTTTCATTTGTCATCAGTGTTTTGACTTGTAATTATTTATATGATTACTTAGATCATGATTACATAAATCCAGAATATAAAACATGATTTATATATAAAATATTCAGAATATAAAAATATATAATAGATCCGTAAATGGAAACAAATACACCGTTCATGGAGACGGTAGGTCGTACGTACTCATGAACGCTGTTTTCGTTTCCTTATTGAGTTGAATGGAATTAAGTAGATTACAAACATATATATACACATAAATCCAGTATCATTATTATTTCATATATTTCATGATTAATTATGATATATACTTTATAATCATTCATGAATGGTTAACGTGGAGAATGAATCTCATCGAGTCGTGGAGACGGTAGTCCGTACGTACGCACAAGCGATGATATCATTTTCATGATCGTGGAATTGAATTGGAGTGTATGTATACTATTTCAGAATCAATATAACTTTACAATAATTTTATATAGTTATTATTTATACCATTATACCCATCCATGTAAGGTGGTGGTGGAAAATAGATTACACCACGGCGTGGAGACGGTATTCCGTACGTACGCACGCGCGGTGATTTCGTTTTCCGTAGGATGGATAGATGGTGAAATAGGGTTGTTTAATACTTATAATAACATATCCTTATATGGGTGATACTGATGTTATTACTTTATAATGAAACAACTAAGGAAGAAGAAGTGGAAGAAGAAATAAAGATGAAAGAATCGGTAACGGACATTACCTCTTCTTTGAAGTGCTTCTTTGAGACCTCCTTTTAGGGAACTAAAATTGGTCTTTGAAGAAGACAAGGACATCTAGGATGTCTCTAGAAAATTGGAGAGGAGAAAGTGGCAGGGGTTGGCCGAGCATGAAGGCTCAAAGTGGTGCGAGGAAGAGAGGGATGAGGTGCACTTTTATAAGGGAGGAGAGGGGCACCTTTGGAAAAAATAAAAATATTATTTTATTATAAAGCCAAATTCGATTTTAAATAGCTCCAAATTGATTTATTTCAAAGATAAGGTAATGATGGGTCGGAAGCCTCTCATCCAATATAATTTAGACAAGTTTAGGTTCTTATTTTAACCTTACAATTTATATTTAACCTTAAGTTAGATAATTTTACTTTTAACATGTCTTTTTGTGTTCTTACACTATAAGGTTAATAAACGTACTATAAGAAGTCAAAAGAACACAAAGTTGTTTATTATTAATATATATAACCTTATATAAGTCATTTTGCTGAACCATAGATTTTTAGGAATAAAATAACAATTAATAATATAATATTTTTAAAAAAACTATTTTATGTCAATTTTGACATTATTTAGTAATTGATTTTTTTAAAAATCATAAAAGAATTATTAGTTCGAAAAACATTAATTAAATCAATAATAACATGTCATATTAACCTAGAAAATTATTGGAATTCATAAAAACTCTCAAATTACATTTATTTTGTAATTTATAACATCAATTATGTCAATATTTCATTAATAAGATAATTACTGCATCATCTTTATGTCATAAATAAATTATATTATTTAATGTATAAAAATTAAAAATAATATACAGTTATTTAGGAAATATTTCTATCTTTCAAATGAATATTTATACTATAATTTATCTTATTTATAACATTAAATTAAAAATTATTTACTTATTAAACTTTGATTTTAACTATTTTAGCCCTTCTTTAAATAAATTAATAATAAATATCCTAATCTAATCCAAGTGGGCCTCAATGGTCATATTCTATTACTAAGGTAGTTTTTGATCGAATTATACTTATCCAATAGAATTAGGACATGTCTTAGGGTAATAATAATATCATTTTTACCCTTAATTACCCTATTTACTTTTAACCGTGGTAAAAAAAAGTAAAAAGTTACTATTCACCAAAACTTATTTTCATCTCATTGAACAACATTTTACTTACTGACATCAACCGTGTCTCTCGGATTTTTAAAATTCCACTCATAGAAGCGGTAAAATTATGTTTTAAGAAAAATTCATTTTTTTAACTACGACTTAGTGGTTTCACTATTCATCAAAAAATGAAAGTTTCCAGAAAAATACCAAAAATTAGGCCTAAGATATATTTGATATTATGAACTAAAAAATGATGTCTATTTTACCAAATTAAAAACATATCAGTTTTATTACTTAATTTAAAAATTAATTCCCGTCTTCAAAACAAATAGCGTGTTCTTAAGAGATAATTACTATCAAAAGATTGACACTTGTTTATGACTGGTTTAAATGTGAAATTACATCCAATGACCAACATTGTATTAAGTTGTAAAAATATATTTAAATATACTTTAACACCACTCAAATTAATAATTTATCACTATTAATTATTTCGATTAAAAATGGTTTTTTAATTAAAATTTAGTAATTTTCACTATTCATTAGAAAATGAATGTTATCCGAAAAGTACCAAAATTTCACCCTAAGCTAATTTAGATATTCCAAATCCAAAAATGAATCCATTTTGAAAAATATAATTTACAAAATTTCAAAAAGTGGTTTTTACTATTCATAACACCTAGTTTTAATAATATTTTAATAGCATATCATTGTTTAGTGAAACTCGGTATTGCGTACGACGCAAGCTATCGAGTAAGGTCATGATTGCATGTAAAGCAAGCCAAGCTAGTGTTGTGTGTAGTGAAAGATTCCTTTTATGATTTATAAAAACAAAAAAATTTATCATAAAAGTCTCAGGTGTTACAGTTCTGATAATAGGATGTCATAGAAACCAATGGGAAAGTGGTGTAGGGTGCCCAAATATTAATGTGCTATTACTATTACATTACCTGACTTATGTTAATTGGGGAATGTTCCTTGGTGAGATGGGTGGTTAGTTTTCTTTCTAGGTTTTTTTTCTCTCTATTTTCTCATGAGGAATTAGATTTTCTCCCCACATGTGCATGAGGGATCTTGGTCTTCTCTACTAAGTATACATGTATACTCACCCTATGTCTTATAAACTGTTTTTCATGTCACATGGAGAAGGTTAGAGATCAGGTGGGTTTCTACTAGCTAGGGTTTGTAGGAGCTATTCAGGATTCATGGTTGTTGTTGTTTTTCCTCTATTTTAGTACTTTCCAGTGGATTTTTCTGGTATTTTTTTGCACTTTACTTTGAACATTCATGTGGGAATGGATTTTTGGCCTTTTTCGTACTTTTAGTTTTGGTTTTTTTGGGTTTTACCATCTAACAATTTTATATAAAAAGGGCAATGACTTCCATATTAGGTGTGATTTTATACCGTTGCGATAGTATCCTCTCCAGGGAATACTGAAGGCGGGACTTGGGGATCATTATCTCTTTTTCAACATGAATAAGGAAGGGTATGGTAGTTTTCTGTCACTTCCCTTTTCTTGGTGAAGGCGGGGCATGACAGAATGGTATTAGAGGTGATGGTTGATAGATGGGATGGAGTTTGGAGTTAGGCATAGGGATGAATGCATGATATTATAGGGAAATAGTGTTAGGAAATCTTGGTGCCCAAAATAGTATAGTGAAGACCATCTAGGACACAGGATTTTAGGGCCCCCGTGATCCAATGCAAGGACTCTAGGCCTATCGAAGGACCGGGTGAGGCTACACATATTTGTAGGGTAGAGACCCTAAAAAAGGTACATGCATCATAATTTCCTGTGTTCTTGTGTTTCTTGGGTGATTTGGGAATTTAAAATAAATAAAAATTTTATGAAAATTTTAAAAGGAATCTTCTACACTACTTTGGCTTATGAATTCCTTGTTTACCTTGCATCTATGGCACCCGGACAGCGTCCACGAGTAGTGTGAGATATCATGGAACCAGAGGCTGGTCTAGTCTATCATTAGAGGTGTTTTTAAGTGGAATAGGATGATAAGTGGAATAAGAATCTTCTTTCTTTCTAGTGGCAGACCCTTAGGAAGTATGAGGGCAATGTTTCAAACTTGCAGACATAGGGACGGCTTAAAGAGTTTGCAATCACCTTTTACCTTCATCTGTCCACTGAGAGAGTACTGGGTTCCATTATCAGTCAGCCAAATAATGGGAGAAGTGTTTCAGTGGTGGATTCTCTACCTCGGAGAGAGGATAGACACTGAGGTTTTTTTGACTGACTTTTAGAGGGAGTTTCAGGAAAAATTCATTTCATCTACAAAGAAGCCTAGGAAGATGCAATAGATAATCTCCCTCCAGTAAGAGAGTATGTCAGTGATGGATTTGGGGATCAAGTTCAAGGATCTCTTTCATTTTCTCCAGACCTCTTTCTGGATGAGGATTCTTGGGAAAGACATTTAGAGGAGGCTGTATAACCTTCTCTTAGTACATTGTTACTCCCTTCACACAACCGACGTACTTTTAGGTTCAGAAGAAGGTTGAAGTGGTAGAGAGGATGCACACACTGGGATTTGTTCCACTATAGGGGAACCATTTGGGTTCATCAAAGAGGGAGGCCATCAGTAGCAGGCCTCCAGCATCATGGCCTTCAAGGTTTTGGCTGATGGGGTGTAGGCCTCAGCGGTTCCAATTTCAGTCTCCTAGTCCTTGACCTTTTTATGGGTATAATATGTAGATTCATTATCTATGGTGATTGTGGGAATCCTTGGAATATGTTCCCAGATCGAGTGCAGTACAGTGGGGTTAAGCAAGTTCAGCGCTCACCTTAGTAGTAGTGGTTTCTAGCCATGACTTTTCAGTAGCAGTAGTAGGGACAGCGAGCTCCCACTCCTTTGAGAGTAGACATTACAGGAGGATACCAACCTCAAGTAGCTCCTATGGGGCCATGAAAAGGGTGTGGTTAGGGAGGCGGCCGACAACTGAGGGGAATAGGAGCTGGGTGTAGCCTGTTTCACGCCATAGAGGTAGCAGTTCCAATTGGTCCGAAGGTCATCTGAGGTACGATCATATTTTTTAGTACTCTTATATGTGCCTTTGATTCAAGAGCTTCACACTCATTTTAGACACCCAGTATAGCCTATGCCTTGGGCCTAAGTGTAGATAGACTCTCCATGCCCATGGTGCTGAGTACACCAGTTAAGGTCATACCATCATGTTTAATGTTTTTCAAGGATGCCGACTAATGTTGGAGCCGGATCATTATAGTGTTGATCTCCTTCTACTAAAAATATAGCCATATTATGTCATCCTAGGCATTGACTGGATATATCCTATGCACACTATTATTGACTGATTTAGGAGAAGAGTCATGTTCTTTGATGAGGATGGCCAGCATGTGGATTTTGTTGCCGAATAGAGTTCTCAAGTGCGGAGACAACGTGTGGAGCCTCTTCTTTCTATGTTGGAAAAGCTTTCAACAGAATCAGTGGATTCTGAGATGATGGATGTTCCGGGAGTTGTCGGAGAGTTCATGGACGTTTTTCATGAAGAGGTTGTAATTCTACCCCCATGGCATGACATTGTGTTTGGGATTGACTTAAAACCCAGTTTCTATCTGATTTTAAGAGATCTTTATTGGATGTCGCATTCTGAGTTACGGGAGTTGCGGATTCAGATTGACGATCTGATGAAGAAGGGTTTTTTCCAACCCAACGTGCCGTCGTGGGTGCTCTGTTATTTTTTGCGAAGAATGTATATGGTGGTATAAGAACTCTCTTTGACTACTAAAGACTAAATCAAGTAATGGTAAAGAACTATTACCCTCTCCCAAGGATATATGATCTCCTTGACCTGCTGAGGGGAGCAGGTTAGTTCTCTAAAATCGATTTGTGGTATGGGTATCACCAGTTAAGGGTAAAAGACAGTGATATCTGAAAGACTGATTTTAGCTGTAGGTGTGGGAACTTCGAGTTTGTAGTCATGTTGTTCAGAGTTATAAATGCACCTGCTAGGTTCATTCGAATCATGGACTCAGTTTTCCATGAGTTCATAGACCATTTCGTCATTGTGTTCATTGAAGACATTCTAATCTACTCAATATCAAGGGAGGAACATACTGATCACCTCAGTATGGTCATGGAGATCCTTCGACACCACTAGATCTATGGGAAGTTCTCTAAGTGAAAATTCGAGACATGAGAAGTGAACATTCTTATACACATGGTGTATCATCAAGGGGTAGAGGTGGATCCATCAAATGTTGAAATGGTTTTTTCTTGTGAAGAACCCAAGAACATGGTAGAGGTTTGTAGTTTCATAGGTCGGGCAAGATATTATCGGAGGCTCGTACTCGAATTATCTCGTGTTGTAGTTCCTTTGAAATCTTTGACTAAAAATGACCAGGCCTTCATGTGTAGTGAGCAGTGTTGGGAAACATTCTGTTATCTGAAAGAAAGGTTGGTCAGGTCTCCACTGATCATGTTTCCAAAGTAAGGGGTGTTGTTTGAGGTGTTTTTTGATTCTTTTGGTCTTGGACTAGGGTGTGTGCTGATGTAGTAGTTGGGAGTTTTCTCTTATGGATCTATAAAGTTATTTCCCCATGAGAATAACTATGCCAACCATGACCTACATATTTCAGCGGTAGTGTTTGTGTTAAAGTTCTGGATGCATTGCTTCATTGGGTAGCACTTTGTGGTCTTCACAGATCACAAGAGTTTGAGGCATATCTATATGCAGTGGGACCTGAACATGTGAAATCGAAGGTGGGTTTAGTTTCTTCAGAACTATGAATTTTAGATTTATTACATTGAAGGTAATGGTAACATTGTGGCCAATGCTTTCACCAAGAAGTCACATAGGGATGGTTTTTAGGAATCTATGGATTCTTAGAAGGTGGTGGAGGAGTTGGTTTCGTAACACTTGGATTAAAGGGTGGATGGTTGTCGAGTTTGTCTGTTTTAGATGACAGTTTTGTCCTCTATATTGTGATAGGTGGAGGAGTCTTAGTGGGAGACATATAGAGTGAAGTGATGTGAGATCGGGTTAACCAAGGAAATGCTTCAGAAGGGTGGTCAAATGACGGTCAGAATCAAAAGATTTTCTGCCACTGTGGTGCTATCTATGTAGTGGTAGACTAGCTGATGAAATCAGCTCATTTTTTAGCAATCAAGGAGTGAATGTGGTGGATGACTTATCACATAGATACGTGGATGAGGTGGTGCGGGTGCATGGAGTTCCTAGGACTATAGTCTCATATCAAGATGCACAGTTTACCTCATGAATCTGGAAGGGATTGCAACAAGCTTTTGGAACCCATCTATGCCTTAAAACTGATTTCCACCCCCATATAGATGGGAAGACAGATCGGGCCATCCGGACATTGGGGTATATGCTATAATCATGTGTTTTGGACTTAGAGGGGTCATGTTTACAACATTTTTCCTTAGTATAGTTTGATTACAATAATAGATATCACTTTACTATTGGCATGGCACCATTTAAATCCATGTATGGGAGGTCATGTTGTTCACTCATGTTCTAGACCGTGTTTGGGGAGGCAAGTGTTCTTGGACCAGAGGTAGTTCAGAACACAATGGGGAAGGTTCAGCTTTTGTGTCAGAGGTTGAAGGAAACTGAGTACTAGAATAAGTCATATAGTGATCATATGAGTAGGCCCTTAGAGTTCAAGGTTGAAGACCGTATGTTATTGAAGGTTTTCCCTCGAATGGGCAGTAAAGGTTTGGCATGGGGAGAAAGATCTCTCCTTGTTTCATCAATCCTTTCAAAGTGTTGGGGTGAGTCGGTGAGGTGGCATAATAGCTGGAATTACCACATTAATTGGAATTGATCCACGATGTTTTACACATCTCTGAGATTCGTCGATATCTACATGATGAAAATCATTTCATTGACTGGGGAGATTTGGATATAGGGTATGACACTTTGTTCATGGAGCAACTAGTGAGGATCGAGGACTGAAAGGATAAGGTCTTTTTGGATGGACCATCCCTTTGGTTCATGTATTGTGGATGCACGATGGTCTCAAGGAGAGTACATGGGAGAGAGAAGCTCAGATGTGCACCTAGTACCCTGAGGTGTTTCATGTTTTTGTAATATTCCTTCCTTTATGTCCTTGTTTTTGTGACTTGGTGTGATGTAATGTTGACCTAGTTTGGTTATGAGATGTGTTGTTTCCATAACTTTATGAATGTGTATGAAAATTCCTGATGTGTGGAGAAGGGAGAACCTGATTTCTAATTAAGATGCATCATCATGGATCCGATTAAACACATACAGGCGAGTCAGTTCATCGCAAAGAAGATAGTATCTTGACATAGAGAAAGGAGCTCCAGGATCCATGTGTTCAGAAAATGTGATCTTTGGGGTTCATATGACTATTTGGGTTGGTTTTCCCAAAGAGGTATCTTCTAGGGTGATTGTTTGGACCCTTGTCTTATCATTAGGTTACTCTGGAATTCTTGAGGACAAGAATAGTTTGAGATGTATCGAATGGAGTAGATCAGACCCTCTTGTTTCATTACATTGTAAATTATAAGTGCTGCGCTGTCCTAGGCACCATCGGTGAGTCATGTGGATGTTAGTTTCAGTGGAAACGTGTCATCATGGTGTTACCTATTAGTTCCACTGATCAGTCTCAAATATTAATTACACCCATCTTTCACAAAGATCACCTTCACTTATCAGTTTCACATATCAGCTTCATAGATGAGACTCACATATTATCTTCACTAATCATCATCACTAATCAACTTCCCTAATCAGCTTCACTGATCAGCTTCACTGACCAATTTCATAGATCAACTTCACAGATCAGCTTCACATATCATTTTCACTGATTAGCTTCATAGATTAGCTTCAATGATCAAATTTTAGATTTGTTTTTACAGATCAGCATCACTAATCAGATTCACAGATCAAATTCACTAATCGACTTCAGGTGGTTAGCTTCACATGATCAGCTTCACAGATTAGCTCCACTGGTTCCACCTATCAGTCTCACTGATCAGGGTCTCACCGATCGGTTTCACCCATTAGTCTCACCGATCATTGTCTCACTGATTGGTTTCACCCATCAGTCTCACAGATCATTGTATCACCGATCAGTCTCACAGATCGGTGTCTCACCGATCGGTCTGACTGATCAGTGCCACAAATCGATTTCACCCATCAGTCTCACCGATCGGTTTCACCCATCAGTCTCACCGACCAATGTCACCCATCGATCTCACCAATTGGTTTCACCCATCGGTCTCACAGATCAATTTCACCCATCGGCCTCACCGATCTAATTCACTTGATCCACTTCACCTGATCTATTTCACTAATTAACCCCACTGATCAGTTTCACCCGATCAGCTTCACCTTATCGGTTCACTGATGTGCATCACTCAATCAGTTTCACCCAATCGGTTTCATTGATCAGCATCACCCTATCCAATTCACCCGATCAGTTTCACTGATTGGATTCACCCGATCTGCTTCACCCAATCTACTTCACTCAATCTATTTCAATGATCAAGTTTACATGATCAGTTTCAGGGATTGGCTTCACCTAGTCAGCTTCACCCAATCAGTTTCTCCCAATCAGCATCACCCGATCAGTTTCTCCGATCGGCATAACCTTATCGGCTTCACCAGATCAACTTCACCCAATCTGCTTCACCCGATCTTGTTCACCCGATCAACTCCAAGGATCAGTTTTACCGATCGGTCTAACCGATCTGCCATAGAGAGGGGTTGGATTTTTCTTACTTAGTTTTCCCGTACCACAAAATTTTAGTCTTTTTATCCTTTTAAAGTTATTCATGGCCGTTTTTAGTCCCATAAATAATGTTTCAAATCTCCTAAGAGTGGGGAAACCCTTGAATTACCAAAATGTGTGGCTTTTTTATCAATTTCACACCCTTATCTCATTTTCCATCCTCCTGTGTTTTCTAGTCCCACCCTTGTTACATGTTTTCCCGGTTTGAAGAAAATATATTAACTCACAACCATTATCTCCTCTATCTCGTATAAGAATTATTAAATCTTAATAATTTCTAACATGTGAAACCACCCACCTTCATGGTCAATCCATAACCCATTTTTCAAGCATTTAGAAATGGGATATCTTAGAACTGTTGGATCAGGCCTTTATCACTGTGATCTTCTTCCATGGTCTCTTTGGTTCCCTCTGTTTGCACTTGAATTCCTTCCTCAAGAGAAGAGTTGTGCGCCCGTTCTTGAGCCCTTCCCGCTCATCCTTCATTGAGTTTTTCTTTCTTCTCACGCAACCATAGTTTTGGTCATGAGGAGGAAACGTTGATCTTTTATCAACCAAGTAGGGATTCTTTCTTCGTCTCTCTTTTTTGTGTATCATGCAGGGTAAGTATGATGATGATCTCTCAGGACGTAGATAAAACCAAATTTAACATAGATAATAAATGAACCTTTAAATAATGAAGGGGTAAGAATGAAAATGTTGTTGATGTGTTATACCTTTTTTGTTATGTTTTGAATTGTGTAGGATTTTTTCCACTTAAAATCATGGTTGTTGGTGGTCATTCCTTGCGCACTAATGATCCACTATTTTTATAGTTAATCCTATGATTGAATGGATATAACATGGAAACCGGTAAATCATGTAAAATCAGTTGATCAAATTGATAAATAATGAATAGGAATCATTGTGTGATCATCATGGTTAACCAAATGGAAAGAAGAAACTTAATGAATGGTGTTGTAAAAATCTGACAAACATCCTTTCCCTATTCTAGTGAAATGTTTGGTTTCTCTTATTGTTGTTGTGTTGGGTCGACGTGGATGGGAATGGAACATCAGCTTAAAAGGTTTTTGGTTGTGAATATGAGGCCATGTGGAGACATATTTTGGGGTTTTTTTTGGTTCTAGTACTGTGAGGGATCTCACAGATCTCTTTTGTTGTTGTGACTCTACAAGAGAACCGGGTGTGAATGCTTAAAAGCAATCTTGATTGTATGGTTTCAGTTATTGTTATTGGATTATGGTTATGATTGATTAGGTTCTCTATAGAGAAATAATTATATGAAATTAAAATCACTTGAACATATTAAATGAGAACTGGTACAATGAGGGAAATGTTTTCTAGGAATTGGTTGTTCTTTAGTTATGGTTGTTGTGTATTTGTGCATATAAGTATGGAAACAAGTGCAGTTGTGTAGAGGATAGTTTTCCACATAAGAACCCTTAGGTTGGGATGAGTTATTGCTTGCCTATATGTATAAATGTTTTCTCTTATGGTTCCCATATGCTCCACACCCATATTGAGCACTTCATGCTGAACACCCCAATTTCGTGGGTGTTTTCCCCAACATTTCTATGAGTGGATAGTTATTATCACCTTTTATTCTACCTCTCCTATGTAGCCAAATATTCTTTAGGTAGGCTATGATGACCTAAGGATTATTATGGCCCCATACTCTTTGGGAAGGGTGGTGCTGTGGTGGTTAGCCCAGGTGTGTGTGGGCAGGTTGTTTTTCTATGTGCCTTCGAAATGAGGCCCGAGATACTTTAGGCATGGAAGTAGTCATTATAGCACAAGTTTCTTTGGGTGTGGTGGTGGTTGTTGTAGAACAGGTGTCTGAGGGCATGGTTATGTGTGGTTGTGGTGGCCCATGTGTTTTTGGGCAGGATAAACATACAGTTAGGATGGCCCATATGGTTGTTGTTGGGGGTGGCAGTAGGATCATTGGGGGAGGTCTGATGCCGAGGATATCCTAAATAACTAGTTAGAAGGCTATTTAGGGTACCCAAATATCGATGTGCTATTACCATTACCTTACATGACATGTGTTATTTGGTAAGTGTGCCTTGGTGAGGCTTGGTGGATATTTTCCTTACTAGGAGTTTGGTTGTCTTTTTTTCTCATGGGGAATCAAATAGTATCCCAACTTTTTTATTATAGATCATGGTCTTCCCTAATGAGTATACATGCATACTCACCCAATGTCTTATAATCTATTTTCAGGTCACTTGGTGTAGGTTAGAGATCAGGATGGTTACCACTAGCTTGGGGTTGTAGGAGCTTTTCAGGCTTTGTGGTTGCTGCTATTTTTCCTTTCCTTTGGTAATTTCTTAGGGGGTTTTCATGTATTTTTTTGCACTTTACATTGAACATGCGTGTGGAAATGGTTTCTCAGATTTACTCTTACTTTTAGTTTTGGATTTTTTTTTGGGTTTTACCATCTTATCTCCTGATCTTTATCTATAAAAAAGAAATTCCTTCCATATTAGGTGTTATTTTATACACTTGGTTTTAGTCGCCACTCCAGGGCCTACTGAAGGTGAGACTCAGGGATCATTATCTCTCCTTCAACTTGAAGAAGGACGGGTCTAGAAGTTTTTTGTCCCTTCCCTCATCTTGGTGAAGGTGGGTCCTGATTGTCTTGATCTAAGGAACCAGTCTACAATTCAGCTAAGAAATAGATTTTATGGTCTTGCAATGGATGTATTGGGATCTGACCATAGAGACTCAGATGATGAGGTCTATGTAGAGGAAACCAATGTTATTTATTACAACGTTTCCATAGGTGAAGCATCAAGCTCGAGGGGAAATAAGGTGCCAGGAGGAGGACAAGTAAGAGGGATTACTCCTCTATACCACCCCCTCTGGTGACTCAGTCAGTAAAAAATGAAAATGATAATAATAGGGATGGTGAGGTCAATATTAAATGGAAACTATAAGTTTTGGGTGTCCCAAACATGGTTTTGATTATGAGTTCGAAAGAAGAAATTGTTGAGAAGGTCATGTTACTCAATTCCTCTAAAGAGGAAGCGACCAAAATTAAGGGGAGGTCAATAAACATAGATCTAACTAAGGAAAAATATGCCAAGATTGATAATAATGACCTGATTCTTATTGGGGGATTCGGCAAGGGGGAGATCAACATTGAACAGTATATTCATGTTTGGGATAAGCAGACATCTTATTCTGAAGAGTTGTTAATGGAAGCTCCAAGAACTCAGGTAACCACTATCTCCTATAACTTGTTTTAGGGAAAGGATTCTGGTAGGCTTAAATTGTGATTTAATTACAATGACCTTTCTTATTGTGGTCGATGCTTGGTTTCTCACTTTTTCCATAAAAGTGTTTGAAATAAAAAAAATTAATTTTCTGTCATTTAAATGTAAATTTCA
This sequence comes from Viscum album, assembly GCA_963277665.1. Classification (NCBI taxonomy): domain Eukaryota; kingdom Viridiplantae; phylum Streptophyta; class Magnoliopsida; order Santalales; family Viscaceae; genus Viscum; species Viscum album. Next base: position 1,914,779,643 of record OY728148.1, on the reverse strand, counting down.
TAATATTTTCCAAACGCGTCACTTTTGACACCCTTTTTCAAAATGTTTTAAAATGAATGATAATTTTTAAAACTTATGATATGAATGGATTTTCCCTCCATGAGGTGAATTATTTTCCTTTAATTTTACTTTATATATTTCAAATAAAATCAAATAAAATTATTATTGATATATTTTGAGAATATTTTTTTTTAAATTAATATTCAACATAAAAATGGTATTTTTCTAAAAAATGTGTTTAATGATATTTTAATGGTATTTCAATTGATCAACATCTAAAAACATTGATTTTACATAAGCTCTAATGATTTTAATTTGTAATGATACCATACTCATTCTTTCTTTGGATGGATTATGATTGTTTCAAAGTGGTTGTTATGGAAACTGTTTCTTTTATATAGGTTATTATTGTTTCAAAGATATTGTGGTTGTTATGGAACATATTCCTCTTTTATAATTTTTTTAGGTTTCAATGTTATTTTCATTGAACACATTTTATTTCCACGATTTAATCATTTTTCAATGAGTTTTTTTATGGGAATTCTTTCTTATCCACTGGATAATAAATTTAGGAAGGGATTAAGGATTTTTTTAGGATTTTTATGATGAAATGTAATCTCTAGGTACTTTATTCATATTTTAGATCTTAGAAATTGTTATAAGATGTGTGTTCCCAAATTGAGTTGGGATATCCCGATATAACATATATGAGGAGTTCACCCAAAGAGCAATCTAATGAATTGTATAATTATTATGTTCTCTAGATAATTATATTGGAATGTGTTCATATGATTATTCCAATTGTAAGGGTATTGTAAGGGTTCTTTGATAATGATTTCATATGATACAAGCATGTTTTTATTATACATTAATGGGTTATAGATTTTTCCTTTAATTAAGATTTATATCGCATGGATCAAGATTATTGATTCTTATTCATCATGTCTTTGTTGAATCATTATTCCATGCATCATGATTGATGAACTATGTATTTATTGGTATGAATATTCTTATTCTATGCCTATGTACTTTAATTTTTGTCATCATACCCTTATTCTTATCTTATTCTCACTGATGAAATTTAAGTTTTAATTTTTTTGTTTTCCCTTACTGAGGATTTGATCGCACCCCTATATTGTTTCTTTTTACCCTAGTTATCATGAAATATATTTAATGAATTATGTCTAGAAGTGTTTTATATGTATGATTATGACAACATGTTGTGAAATAAGGAAAACTGGGTTATGTGGGATAAATTATCATTTAATGAAATGGGTATTGTTTATGTAAGAGTTTTCCTAATTCTATAAAATTGTAAACCTAAAATTTCATTGATAATATAACATGTCCAATATATTCCTTTAGATTTTTTAAATTAATAATAGTAATAATTGGGTTAGATTAATCCATATCAAATATGAAAACGTGAATTTTATGTTTTCAACACCATATTTGGGGGGTGCGGGTTTGTTGTAGATATACCTAGTATACCCTTATACCTCTTTACTCAGTATGAGATACATTGTTCACTATTCTAATTTTGGAAGGGGAATCATAACCTGATTACAAACTAGTTTTTCTAGTGGAAGAATAAGAAAGAAAACATAATTTTTTAAGTGGAGTGACAAACCATTTACAACACTAACATTAGACTATGGGAGTTACAACCCGAAAGGTCCTAAATTTAGAATCCATGAGTCACAAGATAATCATAAATAAGAAAAATTATTTTTTTTAAAAAGAAATAAAAAATTTAATGTATTTGGGTGATTGGAATAAGTGTTGCATAAACATGAAAAACAAATGAATGAGATAGTTAAATAAAAGAAAAACAAGAAATGGTTCTTTAGTATATGGAAAAGATGTCTCATAAAGGTAGTATTGTTCATTTAATTTTTTTCAACCCCTGAGATATCATCCAATAGTTGTAAATAATGTTCAGCCTATAGAGAATGTACAACCCTTTATAGTATCAATTCTACCACACTCTTCCCACTGTATCACTTGAAAATATAATGTAACTACAGAATAAGTATCGCATGGGTAGTATATTAAAGCATAAAGTCTCAAAATCCATTTTAAAAATAAATAATCTCGACATAGCTAAGAGATGCTAGAGATCATTAAGTTCAAAAATGATAAAACTGAATTATCGGTAAGAAATGGAAATGAAATAAATTATTATTTCATAAAAATCATTCATCTCCATAATGAAATTAAAAAAAAGACTGATTCAATTTCTTTTTGAAATAACCTGATTAAATAGTTTAAAATTCTTTACTAATAATAGTTCAATGAATGAACCCATTAAATTAGAAGGATTGAATTCCAAAATATTAAATTCAAAACCATTGCATTTAAAACAAGTAGGAAATATGCATAGAATATCAAAAAACTAATAACAATGCATTAAAGATATAAAAAAATTTGAATGGATTTAATAATTGATTATATTTCTTTAGAAATAGAAAAAATTAAGAAAACAACATAAAATAATAAAATCAATTTATGAGTTTCAAGGTGTATGTTTCATGCGTTAATATAAATGGGAATTTGACATTTTTAAAACTTTTTTTAAAAATTGAAAAACACATTATATAGGTTATTAAAAATTTATATGGATTTATAAATTTATTAGAATAGATTTGATATATGAAATAAACATGAAACAAATAGATATACGAAACAAAATGTTAAATATGTCCTTTTCCCTTATTTTAGAAAACCCTATAGAATTTCACGGAACTGGATATCCAAATTCAGAAAGGGGTTTTCCACTTAAGTGTTTTTCTCTATGTAAGTGAATTTAACATGTAGTTTAAATCTACATAATGGATTTATTAAAGTGATTTGTGTATGATATTCACATAAGAGAATTCATCACCTAAGTGATTCATCTATCTTAATTCATGAAAACTATAAAAATACTGATTTTTCTAATTTCAAAACTAAAGAGGACCATATAAAAGATATAATAAAATTTTACACTATTAGAATTAAATTTATAAAATTTCATTATCTTTCCAAAAAATCAATAATCCCATTAATCAAATTTTTATAACACAATTTATGATACCGAAGCAAAACTATTTTGAACAACTGTAGAAAAATAAATAAAAACAGTCAATAATATATAAACTAATTTAAGAAAATTTGGATGTTGAATCATATGTTTATGTCTTATAATTAATTTTATATAATATATTTATATTTCAGAAAAAATATATTCCCCCCATTTTGAGTTCTGTAGCTCAAGATGTTGTCTAATTACAATTATTAACTGATTTTAGAAAATTGACTATGTAGTGAATAGTAATTTCGCTATATAGGATATTTGGCCACCTGAACTGGCTACATGACACAAATGATTTCTGTAATTGGCTATGTGGGAATAGTCAAAAACCTATAAAAATGATATTTTAAGGTAAAAATGATTAATTTGGCTTAGGGAGTCAATATAAAACTTGTATAACATTTTATGGAAAATCAAAATACGAAATATAATTATATTTTATGAAAAGAAATATTATGATATGATCAATATTAAAAACACTTTTATCAACATAAAATTCAACGTACTAATAAATTTTAAAAAAATAAAACAATGAAATCGTAGTATTTATCAAAACATAATGTGGTTCAAAGACACACTAAAAAATCTCCCACTTTTTTTAATTAAAAAACCAAGAATATTTTCACAAACATCTCTCCCTTTATGAAATTATAAAAAAATACAAGGATTTGAAAGGATAAATATTTCTTTATGAAAATTATTAATAGTGTATAGAGTGTTATTAAACATTCATGTGTCAAAACATATTCCAAGATGTCACTATAAATCCATCCTTTATTAATATATAACAAGGACTTTAAAAAAAATTATGCAGTATTAAAACTTATAATTAAATGTAGTAAGCATGATTTTTTAAAAAATTAGATTTAGAAAACTAAAGAGAAAGATTTTACGAAATTATATTTTTTGAAAACAGAAGGTTTATAAAATAAATTAACTTCATCTTGGATATATTTTATGTTTTTAAATATTTATATAGTAAAATATATAAACATAAATTAAAAAAAAAAATATCAAAACATATTCTATATTTTCCATATTTCATGTAATTCTAAAAGTTTTTTCATACAAATACATTCAAATTCTACCTAAACACATGAAAAACTATTAATATTCTAATATTACAAGATCAAATTTGATATTTTAAAATTGGGTAAAGTATAATGGTTTGGTAAATTTTTCTAATAATTTATTTTCAATGGGGATAAATTCTAAAAATATATCTCCCTTATTCACATGATATCTAATATAATGAACTATGACATTAATATGATCAGTTCTAGAATGTTATAAAGGGGTCTTAGAACTAAAATTTTTAGATGTAATATCAAAATGTATAGTAAATTAATCAAGATAAATACCATAATCACATAAATTTTCCCTAATCCATAAACATTGCGAAAAAATAGAAGCAAAAAATATATTCAACTTCTTTAGTATATATAAAAATAGATAATTATTTCATATAATACAAAGAAATTAACTTTTAAAAGAAAATGAAACATACCTGATGTTCTTTTTCTATCAATTATGTAGGCTCCAAATCATATTCAGAATAAGATATTAATTCCAAATGGATATATTTATGATAAAACAAACTAGTCTTAAGAGTTACTTTATCAAGTCTAATTATTTTCTTCACAACATTAAGATGAATCACTTTTGGATCAACATGAAATCTTAAACATAAGTAAACACCAAACATGATATCTGGCCTATATACAGTTTAATAAATTAGGTTACCTATCATGCATCTATAAACATTAATATCAATATATTTACCTAATGCATCAACATCTAATTTAAAAATATTACTCATATTGGTTTTTAAATATTTATAAGATTCTTGACCAAAAAATTTAACCAACTCTTTATCATACTTATATTGATAAAGAAAGATCCAATATTTTCATTAATGAATTTCAAGTTTAAGAAAAAACATTAAATTATACAATTAAGAAGAGGTCAAACAAAGATGATATAAAAGTAGAAAAATCATTTTCAATGATTTTACTAAATGCAAAAAAACTATATCATCGACATAAGATTTCACCATTAATGTATGATTATAAATTATTTTAATAAAAATAGTGGTACGTACATTAAATTTCATGAAACCATTATTCAATAGTAAAAAATAAATCATCTCATACTAAAAATTTGGTAACTGTTTAAAACCATACATCTATTTACATAATTTTAAAACATTATTATGATATTTCTCATTTTCAAAACCAAGGGGATGAGAAACATAAATTTCTATAGTTATAAAACAAATTAAGAGATAACATTTAATATCCTTTTTATATATCTTTAGTCATTAAAAATAAGAAAAATTAACAACTTTTTAATAGACTCTATCTTCAAAATAGGTGAAATGAATATTTATATTTGTTACCTTCTTATTAATAGTATTCTTAGGTAGAAATGCAGGATTTATTTTCGAAAATATTCCTAGACTTATATAGTTTTTTCTAAAGATTGCATTAGTTAATATTACATACTTATCGTTTGGTAATTCAACGTAACACAAAAGAAGTTCTAATAAATTGATTAAGATCATATTTCAAAGAAATAATCCAATGTGGGTCATTTAAAGGAACAAAAACATTAGTAGGAACATGATCAGAAACAAAAGAAAAGATAACAAAAAATTTTAAAGTTGAGATTATAGTTTTCATACCAGAACCAACATTAAAAATCACAATTTAAATGGTATAATATTTATTAATCTTCCATGATCATGCATAAAGTTTATATGGATAATTATCCCACTCAATTGATTCATCCTTATTTAGAGGTTTTTCGTCACAAAAGTTAAAATCACAAATTTCATCATCGAAACATTAGAAGCATAATTTTATTTCTCATTATTTTCATCAAACATGGAATTAAAATATTCTTCAATAGTCATAATTCTTTTATTATAAACTCTATTTTCTTTAATATTATTATAATAACAGAGAAAGGTATTTTCATCACTTTTAGAAATAACTTCTTCTAAATTATATTTTGAATTAAAAATAAAAAACTTATGAACAAGAACTATAAAATAACCATATTTAAGAATTTTACCTTTAAAAAAATCATTAGAATTTTTCTGAATCAATTTTCTATAAAGAATTAACTTTGAAATACGATAATAAAAAAATGGATTCAGTCCAAAAATATCTAAGAAAACATTATTTTCCTAACACGGTTCTAGACATTTAAATAAGATATTTTCATTCTACAACACCATTTTTTATGGCATTCATGGGGGGAAAAGTATAAAAATAAACATTCTTTTAAAAAAATTAAAATTTTGAAATTAACCCTCCTTATAATTATAAAAACAAACAATCATACAATATTTTTCAATTTTAATTAAATTACTAAAATCAATAAATCTAGATAAAGTATCATTTTTAGGAAAAAGAAAGTATACCCAGGTAAATCTACTAAAATCAAGAAAAATAACTATAGTATTTTTCATTCCTCCAAGGCTATAAATTTTAGTATGAAAAAATATATCAACATGTACAAATAATAAATGTATATTAATTCTTATATGATTAACAGTTCTGAAAGAAATATTGTGTTTTTCTACTTTCATTCAAGAGTCACAAAAATAAATTTGTTCTTTCTTCAATGTAGCTAACTATAGAATTTTTTCATGTTTAGATAGATTATGTAACATTGTGAAATTAACATGACATAATCATTGGTGAAAACTAATTCTATCATTTTTTATACTGTTCAAACACTTAAGATGTAGAACAGTTCAAAAAATCTAATTATATAAGTATTTTCGTTTCGATTAGAATAGAATAATAAAGAATCATCCATAAAAACTAAGAACATATCATTTTGAAATGTAATTTTAATTCCACTGTCAAATAATTCATATATATTTATAATATTATTTTTTAAACCTTCAACATAGAAAACATTAGAAATAAAAGTATAATTAGAAATACCAATATTTCCAAAACCTATTATTTTTTCAATGGAATTATCTTCAAATGTAATAATGCCTTCATAAAATTTAATTTATGTGATAAACTCTAATGGTTATCCGTTAATATTCCTATATAAAATACTTTCCATGTACCATATTTCATTCATGAGACATCTAAGGATTTTTTTTACAAATAATTAATTTCTTAACAATTTTGGTTCCAATAAAAATTTGGATCCAATTGTATTAGTTAAAATAAATTAGGTATCCAAAATGAATTTAAAAAAGTATTTTATGGTGATAATGATTATAATGATTTATCATTACGAGTCTCTTTAAAACCCAAAGACATTTAAGATCTAATACACCATCATTTTCATAGTAACCCTTCATGCCATATTAAAAACTAATAGAAGTTTAAGTAAAATCATTTTTACTTTTAACAAAATGATTGTGATGCATTTGAGGTAATATTATGTAATACCCAATTCCATATTTACTTTTATAAATTTTATTCAAATTCATTATTTTTTGTTATTAATCCTGACCTTAAATAAAATCATACAACAATTTCTAAAAACATTCAACTTCCTTTTTTCAATTTTTCATACAAATCCTAAGCAGATTTCAAATCATCATAAACTATAGATTCAGAAGCAGAAGCTATATTATTTAGTTGTTTATTCTCTCTAAAAGTAATTTATTTTTTTAAAAAAGATTCTTATTATTTTCTTTAATCTTATTATATAAATTTTAAACATTAAGAACATCATTTTTCAATCATTCAATTTATTCAGTTAACATAGAAATTTTTTTATTTTTATAATTACTGTTAGAATTAGAACATCCAGAATAATAACCTAAATCATTAACAATATTCAGGGAAACCATGAAGAACATGTTAGTATATTATATCTAATTTATAGTTTCATCACTTGAATCAGATTCTTCAGTACAACTTTAACTAGTTTTAAATTCTCTTTTGACTTTATTTTTTGTATTTCTATTTATTCTTTAGTTTTGGACAGCCAATCATGATATTCCCTTTTTTCATTCACTCAAAACAAGTAACATATAAAGTATTATAATTATGATTTCCCTTCTTATCTACCTTGAATTTTTACTTTTAAGGGTTTCTTCTAAATCTGTTATTGAATTCATTATTTTTCATTCATTTATAGACTTTAGTCACAGTCTAAGCCATATATTCTTTAACAGAATCATGTAGTTCATAATGAAATAATTCATTATTAAAAAAACGTCTATTTATTTTAACTCTACACAATTTATTTTCTTGTCTCCTCTTTAGTGATGTTCTTCAATTACAATTCATACAAAAGAAATGATCCAATCAATTCATCAAGAGTGTACACTTGTAAGTTCATGCTTTCATCAATGGTAAAACTCTATGTGTTCCATTTCTTTGTAATTTCTCATAGGTCTCATTAAATAACTATATGGTTTTCTAAATCGTCTTTAAGGGAATTCATTCCAATCATGATACTTGTGAACTATTGGAACATTTTTTTTATAGTTTCATCATTACTCATATTAAATTCCAAGAACTCATCTCGAATAATTATATGTTTTGTTTATATAAATTTTTTAGCCAGGGTGATTAACTTGTAGAATCATCCAAATCTAATATGGGGTTTTACACATAGCCACGTGAATAAAAAAACTTCTCCTACTAACAAAATATAAAATATTAAAAACTTTTTAATTGAAAACATATATAGAAGAATCATTTCTTATAAGATTATATGGGTTAGCTTTATATAGTGTTTAATATTTTTCCATGATATAACAATGTTCAATGATTAATTTCTGGAGGCATTCCTCCAGTATGGATCTCTAGTAGCCATAGTTGCTTCAATGAAATTGAAGTGTCTTATGAGGAATCCAAGAATATTTTATGTTAATTCATTCCTTCTTAATGATATTGTCCTTAGACTATGATGGATATTAATAGGTTATAAAACTAAAATATAAACTACCTCTATAGAAGGATTGGATAAATTCACAAGAGGAAAAGCTCTAATACCAATTATTGTTATCAGAAAAGGTAATATATAAGATAATATGTTCTCAAAAAGGTTTAAAAACATGTACCAATTGTTGGGTCCACATGGTAATGAAATATGTTCTATAGGTGTGTAAATAGACTAGATTAAAACCATTAAAGAAATAGACTAATTATTATATATAACTATCAATGTTAATTAATGGGGTTATTTATCTATAGGGATTAATTAAACAAAAAATAACTCAAGGATATTTTTATATTAGTTCATTCCAAATTGAACTAGTATAATAATATACCTTTCCACTCAGTAAGAAATGTATAGTGTGATAATATTATTTTTTAAAGGAAATCATAACCTAATTACAAAGTACTTTCTCTGCTGAAATAATAACCAAGACACATGGCTATTTCATGGGGAGTCATAACCCCATTACAATGCTGACATTAAACTATGAGAGTCTTAACATGAATGGTCCTAACTTTATAATCCAATAGTAAAAACCCTATGATAGAGAAGAAGAATTTTTTTTGAAAATCATAAATAAAAAAATGAGTGTATGTCAAAGTTGGTAAGAAGTGTTTCAAACACAAGAACCCATGAAGAAGAATATATATTAGAAAGAGAAGAAAGAGTACTTATTATTGATTATTTGAAAAAAAAATTGTCTTTTTAAGGTGGTGGTAGTCATCATATTTTCCTTTAATCCTTTTAGATATCATCCAAAAATAGTAAGAAATATTCATCACAAGGTGAATTTATAGCACTTCAAAATATTGACACCACTACATGCTTCACACTATATCACTTGAAATTATGAAATTTCTCATCAAAGAATTATAGCTTGAGTAGTAAAATATACGATAATAGACCAGACTCCTTTTAAAACAGAAAATATTATCACTTTTGATAGAGGTTAGAGAATTTAAAATTCCAAAATTGATAAATCAGGATTATCATAAAGGGAGTGAAAAGAGAGAAATATTCATTCCATAAAAATTTCTTAACTCAAAATAGAAATTCAAAAATAATAAAGGCATATTCAAAGAAACATTAAATAACTTAAATGAAAATTTTAAAAAAAATTCCATAATAATATGTCAAATAAATATACCATAGAAATATAAAATTTGATTTTGAAATATGATATTCCAAAAAATGTTTTAAATAATGTCTATATATGAATAGAATGTCTAAAAATTAATAAAATTGCATTAAAAATTTTACAAAAGAATAAATAAGTTTAATAAAAAGTAATATTAACTTAAAAACAATAAAATCTCAGATATAAAAAAATAAAAAAAAGGTTTTTAGTTTCACGAGAAAAGTTAAATATGTGAGCATAAAAAACACTTTGATCTTCTTAAAAACATGATTAAAATTATGAAAAACACTTAGAAGATAAGAAAATAGTTTTTTTTGTTTTGGTTTTCCCTATTTTCTCGTTCCACCTCCCCCTGGTTACTATCTTTTACTTCCATTTAATAAAAGAGGCATAACCTCCATGTTTTTATAACAATAATTAAAAACACTATGAAAAGGTTCTAGAAAATAATATGTATTTTTTAAGTCATTATAAAAATTTATATATATTAAATGAACATTAAAAAATAGATATATAAAAAAACATAAAATAGAGTATTTTCAATATTTTTGAAAAACCAATAGAATTTAACTGAACTACATAGCCAAATTCACACTAGGGGATTTAAAGTAAATTATTATCTAAATAATAAGATTGTAAATAAATATGAAATAGAAAACATTTATTTTCATAAGTGATTTAAATAATGGGATTAAAATAAGTGGGTTCACCACATGGGCGATTCACGTATCGAAATTTTTAAAAACTACATATAGATTAACTTTTATAATTTCACTGCTAAAACAGATCATCTTAAAGTCAAAATAAACTTTTAGCCTAATTGAATTTCATTTATAAAATTTCATTATATTTTCCAATAATTAATTATTCCCTTAATCAGAATTATATAACTCAATTTATGATATAAAAATATATGAAACTTTATTCTGAAAAACTACAAAAAACATGTTGAAAACATTCAGTAACATATAAACTAATTTCAAACACGATAAAGATATTACAATAATTTTATATATTCCAATTAAATGTATATAATCTTATTTTATTTTTAATAAAAAAATAATCCCCCACTTTGGATTTCTTTGGCTCACGATATGGTCAAAATACAGAGATTAACCGATTTTGTAAAATATTCTATGAGGTGAACAGTAATTTTGATACGTGAATTATAAACATGATAAAATGGATCTATGAATTAGAAATATGGGAATAGAAAACCAATATAAAAATATATTTTAATGTCTTGAATGATAAATTTCACCTTGGAACTCAATATATACCTTTTAGAACATGTTATGATAAATAAAAACATGAAATATAAAGATATTTTAAGAAAATAAATATTATGATGTGATCAAGATTTAACATACATTATTAAATATAAAAATAAAAGTAACAATACATTTAAATTAAATAAAACAAGGAATTATTTATAATTGAAAAAATATAATGTGGTTCAAGGATCCACTAAACTGACTATACCCTAATATAAAAGTAAGCAACCAATATAAGTAACCAAACATCATCTATAGTATAAAATAAATAGAGTATGGAAGAAGTAAATATAAAGAGGATGTGATAATAAATGGAATTCAGTAAAATCATGAATGGCCATGTGATACATTCAACACTAATCACCCACTATGTTGATCAATTTTACAATAATAAATAAAATAAACCAATGTATACAGATCTACTACTAATTCAAAGTTAAACAACAATCTAGATCTCTATGTACATATTTTATCCATCTTACTCTATCAATATTAGGACTGATCTCATATAATTCCTTTATCCATGTGAAGAACTTCTTGGGTACCATATTTCAATGGATGTCTGAGTCGGGTGTCAGTACAAAATTTAGTAAGGCACCACAAACATGTTCCCATACATAGCTAGTAACTATCAGTGAATGTTGTATCATCTACTCATCAGGACAAAAATAATAGTAATAACTAAAAATATAAATAATATATATAGAATAATTTTTACCAATGACTTCATTCATGAGTGAAAGCTTTTGCAATGTGATTAGTCTAGAATGGATAAATCTGAAAAAATACATAAAGTAAAACAACACCAAATTCTTGCATCTGTGAACCCGGTCAACCATGCTATATTCAGGATGCACTAAAATTTCTTTGAATATATTTATTTATATAAATAAAATTCTGACCCAAGGTAAATAACCATGGAGTCCATGTATAATGAAAATAATTCTTAAAATAATTAAAATAATTCTATTAATCATATTCATCCATGGAATTACATATTAGGAATCCATGTATCACTCATAGATTAATATAATTCTCCATACCCAAGGTATTTCATTTCAACTATGGAATTACATGTTTACTAAATCAATCCTTTTTTTGGAACATCATTTTTACTGTGAAACACCATGTCCACTTATCCCAATCAAAATTGCAGAACATCTTGTACAATAATATTAATCATAACTATATAATTCCATGTCTCCAAATTCAATATTAACGATAAGGATCGTCATTACAAGCAGAAAGTCATATAATTCTCATAATATGGATCCCAATAAGTACCTTTTTTATCTCAATCGAATAATGGTTAATTATAAATTCTCAATGTAAAAATACCAAAAAGTATGTCTAAGCATCCCTATCCTTAAATCATATCAAATTAGGTCCCTTGGGATGATTTTTAGGAAACACATCTAGAATCATAGAAGTATCAATAGTAACCATGTGAATGTGAAACTAAATGAGTTAGGGTGGATGAAAACCTAAAACCACTGCTATTTCTATATCCCCACATTTCACATATCTAGTATATGTTCTAAAGTAAAACCAGTTATTATCTCTAATCAAACTCAAGTATTACTCTCTCAACGTCATTCAACTCCTAGAGAACCCACTAGGGTCCCCTAAATTGTTACACGAAGTGGTCTTCTATTTAGGATCCTCAAAGTCTTCATGTAATCACTAGAATACAATTAGGAACCTATATAATATAGTTATGGACTCTGCACAATAACCAACTCACTGGTACATCATATACCATGAAATCATAATAAAGGTAGTGTGTCCTTATATACTACATGGGGTTATTCAACAGAGGTAACCGACATGAGATGGCTTATGGACCATCTCAATGCTCAGGGTTGGTCTAGGATGGTCTACTCATCCAATCTAATTCTTTTCTACCAATGTTTTTTCACCTATGATGTTACATATAGAATAAATTTCATACCAGGTGAAACATAACCTTCAATGAGTTTTGGAGGACACTCAGTGACACAAGGAGAAGTCTTGGATAGATGGGCCAGGGAATGTGTCAAGGGTACAAGGTTTTTTGTGGCCTCTTATGTTTATCTATTTCAACTATCCAATTTAAATAAATAAATTATTTCATATGAGATTAATTCAATAGGGGAAGTCTTCCTTAGGGTAAATCCCAAGAATCCACATACCACAATAAACATGAATAAATGCAAAATGGTATGTATGACCAACCACCTACCATTTGTAAGGTTTTTATTCATTTTCCAAGGACATTCCAATCTCAATTAGCCACTACACTTCCTTACAGAGATCTATTCATTATTCAATGCTAAAACTATCAGCAACAGGGTTCTTTCCACTAATGAATTATCCCTGGATCTAGGATATACAAAACGCCCCTAAAAAATGTTGTTACAATGGCCCACTAAAAAAATTATGAAAATACGCTTTGAAAATCTTAAATATTGAAAAAACCTAATGGGTCAATGTGTGAATGTAGGGAAACATTGACTTGGGATCCCCTCGTTCTGGGATGAGTAAAACCCCCATCCAAAATGGGTGAATTATCCATTAATTAGTGGGATCTATGAAAAATACTATAATGGAAACTCCAGAAATAAAAAAAATGGGACAAGAACAATGAAAAAGAAAGGAAAATGAATATCTTACCCATAAGGCACTATCAAATTGAATCTAAGAATTACAATACTACCATAGAAATAGTGGTTGTATGCATTATTTTCATGCCCTCTTAGTGTGTATCATGATCCTGAAAAAGGAATAGGGGTTGACCCCCCTCTTAATAACTAAAAAAAAGGGTTCAATGAATCATGTGAAAATCTATGGGTTTAAATTGTAATATTTTTATTCAATTCAACAAGATTCTATGGATTGTGATTTACAAAATAATAATAAATAATTACTCCATAAATTATCATTAATTCTCACTTTTAATTTCCCATGAAACGCCTCGAAAATCATATTTTCATCGTGAATGTCGCATTCAAAACTTAAATCATTTTCAGTAGCTGCTTTTCGTAGCATAGGACACCCCTTCCACCTTCTATACTTCCCCAAACCCCTTATACATTTACTAAAACATAAAATAAATCCAAAAACACCATTTATTGATTTTAAAGAACTCAAAAACTCATTCTAATTCACGATTTTCAAAATGAATAGTCCAGTAAATAAGAAATTCAATTTCGTTTGGAATTTTTCAACCCATTAAAAGCACTATATCCAATTTATACTAGTTCTATAAATTAAAAAATTTAAAATGGAATCTATATTTTGAATTAAAATACTCATATTAGGAAATAATATCCATTTCATTTTGTATCATAAAATTAAGTTATCATATAAAAAGTTAGTCTCTACAATAAGGACTAAAGGGTTAAATATAGTGATAAACTATGAGATAATGACTCATATATATATATATATATATCAATTTTATAATTTTAATTTTATGATTGTATTTTTACCTTCCCTTATACTATATTTAATTATTTTTTCACATGGTCTCAATTTACAAATAAAATTCATTTGTAATATTTTAATGTTATTATTATTTTCAAGATTTACCCTCCTCTCATATATAAAAGGACCTATCCTCTTTGTACTTATCTTCACACTTTGAGAAACCTTTATTTATAGATCACCATTCACCTAGTCCTTCTCTTTTCTCAAGTTTCTATGGTTTTTGTGGCCCTCCTTGTAAAGATAGATCCCCCCATCACTTCTTTTTCACCCTTCCTTCTGTCCTTCTACTTTTTTCGCATTCATTAATACTACCTGGTGGCCATTTCATTTCTTCTTTTTATTTATCACTTCAAAGGGATTTCCCCCACTGATCATTTGATCTTCCTGGCATCGGTGGTTTTCTAAAAATTTCTTTTTACATTCAAATCATGCTCTAACATTATGTTCCACTACTCCTCTATATGTTGAAGATAGAGCATTCGTTCGTAGAGGTTTTGGGTTTCTTGTTATGGTAGTAAATGGGATCCCATGAACTTCTATCATTTTCCTACTTTTGTTATGCATGATAGTAGTTTTCTCCTCCTCAGTTGATGGCACTATTCTAATTCCCCAATCACTCATCCATGCTCTAACATCTAGTTTCTTGGTGCCTCTCCCAATCAAATCTTGAGTAGTGGAGTCTATGAGGTTCTAGGATGTGTGTTTTAGCAACCATCGGTTCTCCAAAAATTTAATGACTAGGTTTTTTATGTGAAGTAGGTTTCTTTTTTGACCTAACTAATTTTTTTTGTCGTTGATATTTATTTATTGGTGGTGTAAAATGATGGATTTTAAGAAGGTGAGACAATTCATGGAGGTTCTTGTTTTATTATTTACATCAATTTGAAGGTCCCCCTACCATTTCGATTGTTTTCATATTTTTACAACTTCAACGATGTTCTTTCTGGTGGTTTCTGAATTCCTGTAATGAGATGATGACGATGTGTTGATTTTGATTTAGTGGGCAAGGATCTAGGTAGATCATGGCCTAAGAAAATGATGATGTTTCCTGTTTCTTGAACATGAAATTTTATTTTTAATTTGAATTATGATGTTTTGGGGAGAATTTTGAAGCCTTTATGATGATTATGTTTGTAGTTTTTGAAATGTGGAATCTAGCATTATGAGGTTCCCACTCATCCACAAAGTGGTTTATTTTCAGGAAGGAAAAAAAATATTTTCAAAGAACCCTCTATCAACTGATAGTTGTCCATATACCTATTAAACATAATTGGACACTTACTAAATCTTTTTTATTCCTGAAATACCAATATAATAATCCATATTGTGTTTTTTCAAGAAACATTATCTAAAGAAAATTAATATGTTCTAAAAAAGTTATTTTATCTTTCTGTCTTCATAAAACATATCCAAATATTTTATATCCATATTAACATAATAGAATAAATATATTACTTGTACTAAAATTTTATTATTTTTATCCAATTGCCTTTATCTACTTTATTTTCATCCATATAAAAAATTAAAATGTTTTATGTGTGTATGTTTGCACTATCACCTACATAGACAATGTATTTAATTTTTTATCACAACTTCACATGGATAGTTATAAAAATGGATTTAAGAAATAAATATGGTATTTATAAAAAAATTATTTTCTAAAATGGTAAACTATTGTCTACCTTATTTAATTTCCATCCATAAAAAATAATATGCTTATAATGTGTAGCTGCGGACTTCAACCACCTTCAAATGATATTTTTCATTTTTCATTACCATATTATATAGATAACTTCAAGAATACATTGAATAAATAAATATAAAATTTATAACATGATTTAGTTTTTGGAATGATAATTTGGATACACTATTAATTTTATGAATAATTAATAGTTATTATACAAATTTAACGTCATAAAATATTTATACCGAGAGACTTTATAACTAATATCTATTCTTTAATCTTATTTATCAATTTTTTAACTTTTTTTAAATCATTAAGATTATATAAAAGTTATAATTTTAATATACCATAATATATTTCTACTCATTGGGTAATTATAATATGTTCTTGTTTCGGTGGGTTTTACCACCTACATGAATGACGTTGTGATGTTTTCTCCTGAGTAATTAAAGAAACATAATTAATATTAATATTATATAACAATTATTAATTTAATTTGTTTTAATAATTATATAATAATGATAAATCCATCATAAAAATGGAATTACAAGTACATAACAATGGTTATTTTAAACAGTTAAAAACAAGATCATTAATGAAGATTCGTGAAAAAGTAACTATTCCATAAGCTATTAAATTATTTTGTTTTTTATTATATATACCTTATACCTTGACACATATAAAACCTTTGGAACCATAGTAAAAATAATATTTACCATTTTCAATATTTCAAATTTATTTTGTAGATTTTGAATTAGGCATTCAAAAAATGACCAATGTAAATTATATTGACATTGTAATTAAAAAAATAATAAAAATGAAATAAAAGAAATAATAATAAGTGAATAAACAAGAAAAAGGTTCTTAATCATGTTAATAATTAATATAATTTTAGTTCTAAAGATGGTAGAATTCATATGAGGTGGGTAATGATATAATATATGGGGGTTTTTTCTTTAAAAACCATGTTTTAAAATTTCATTCCAAATATTTCTATTTTATATACATGTTCATTAAATTATTATTATTATTTTTGTTTATAATATAATAATTTTTAAATTATCTTCGAACTATATTTTCTATTCATTATTAGGGTTTAAAAATTGATCTTTTTAACACTTTCTAGATAGATCAATTTAGATTCCCCTTAAAAATGTTTGAAAAGAATGTATCTTAACATTTAGCATTTGTTTACCTTTTCTTGAAACTACGAACATTCAATGTTGTTAAGATTCCATTTCAATATTTTGTGGTTTTTCAAATAAATTCATATTCTCAATGTTTTGGGAATTTTTTATTTTTAAAGAGTTTCCAAATAAAAATTATATTTCATCCTATTTTTATGATATTATTGAAGGTGATTTATATTATGGGATGAGATATATGGACTTGATTTTTATTTAACCTATTATTAAATTTTATATACAAGAATTCAGTTTCATAAATTTTTATGATTTTTTTGGTTTAGACTTTTAGAAAGAAAATTCATAACTATTCTATAACAACCCCTTAAAATAAATGTTTCACATATACTCTTAGTATCCATTTTTCTACACAATGAAAATCCTCTAAAAAGAAGTATGATTTATTTTCATGGAAAATATAAACGATTTTCAACAATAATTTTTCATTGTTCCTAATCATACATAAAACCTATTAAAAACATTTAAAAACATTTTATTAAAAGAAATTCAATATGGTATATAAAAAATAATGAAACATGTTATTCTATTTCAAAACAATGAGATCATAAAAAAGTTTTTCTTTAATAAAATAAACTTTAAGATCAAATAATTGTTCCCTTACAAAGGAAATAAACTTTACTCCCAAAATTTTTCATAATACATTTTATAATAAAACATAAATAAAAAATAATAACCATTAGGGTTTATTAGAAATAATTAGAAGCTTTGAAAAAAAAATCTTAAAAACACACCTTTTTACACTAAAAGGGTATAGTCCTTCCTTTAAAAATATCATTCGCCTAAAATTTTAAAATAAAATAATTTTCATGAAAACTCATTAAAAATATTATAAATATTATTTATGTTCCTTGGGATATAATTTTCATAGAATCCTTTTAATAAGGATAAGCATACGATTTAATTCCAACATAATTATCCAGAAAACATAATAATTACCCAATAAATGGTAGAGCTATACTAGGTTCACACTTTATCATGAGCTATTTGAGGCTCACCTATCATCATAAAAAAAATTCCAAGTACTATATAATGATTAAATAATTTTCATTTGGAAAAATTGCATCATAAAACTTTTTAAAAACTTTTTAACCCCTAAAAATGTGCATTTAATTTCCATATAAAAAGAGAGAAATATCCCTTTATATAGAGAAATATTTGAAGGCAAAATTCCCAAAATATTTTGGAAATGATTTAATTTGATGATATACATGAAATGTTATAATTTAATCTTCAAATTAATAAAATATCATGTTGGAGGTAAATTATGTTCATTTTATATATGTTAAAATAGAACATTCCTTTTTACTTTTATAAATGAAGACAAGATGTTCTATATAAAATATCTAATAAGATTCCTTTTGAAAACATTTGAAATAAAATATAATTCATTTAATTCCATATAATTAGAACAATATAATTTTTTTAAAAATACATACAAGGAAGAAAAATATTTATAAAATAAATCATTGAAACATCAATTATATGGTTTTAATTTAACAATCCCTAACCATGAGTCTGAATCATCATGTATATTATTTAACATAAAAAATAATATATATAAGTTAATTGTTTACAAAATTAATAACATTTTTCAATTTTATTATTCCTTTTATTTCATTTATTACCATGTTCTATTCAATTACATACTCATTTAGGTTCATATAGGTTGTTTTGACAATATTCTCTACGAATGTCCAAAATGACTTTGGTATGTTGACTATGGTCAATAGTTTAATTATTAAATGATCATCATAATAAAAATTAGGAAATAATTACATTTTTATACATAAATTATTCTATTCAAACAGACTATTAAAATGGTTATAAATGAACAATATTACAATGTATACACACACACGAGCAATGTAAGAACTCGGGCCATCTTTTCAAGTATGTTTTTCCTTTCTGTGGAGTTATTGAGAAAAGAGGAGTTTCAGGAAATTTTTCAAATACATGCCCTGTACTTTATGAGTACACACCGTGTACTTAATTTACATAGGAGTTTGTGTGTTGGACAGGTCATGGCCACACACATAGTCATGTGGGGTGACGTGGAGGCCGCCTAAAGCGGAGTACAGAAACAGTAAGTGCACACTGTGTACTCCAAAAGTACACACCCTGTATTTTGTTTTTTCATTAAACGAACCAGGGTCACGTCTAATCTCCAGAAACATCTTCTTCTTGGTTTCGTTCAGCCAAGATTTTTTATACGAACACAATCTTCCTCTAAGCCCCCAACCGAGCATTCAAACTCTGATTCGACCGTCGTCGATTGTGTTGGGATCGTCTTAGTAAGCTCTCTCTTCTGTTTGAGTTTTGTTTCATGATTCCTCTTCATTCTCAAGTTATCCTCTATTGAACGTTTTCTACATTTTCATATATCTTTGGCGTTCTATGGTTTTCATGCCTCATGGTTCAAGTATATTGATCTCATAACCCTGAGGTAGGTGGTTTGTACATTTCCCTTCGAAGTCATTGATTATTATGTGAAAATTCCACCAATACCCTTGAACTGGGTATTGCGTGTTTACCATTTTAGCACTATGTTTTTCCTAACATGTGTGTATGCCAGTGTAGGGGTAGTTTGGATATTATTTGGGATGATTGTTATGCTTTGGATGTTTTTTTCCCATGCACTGTTCTGTTTACGACCGTTTGGTCCTATTTAGCCTTGGCTGCCTGGCCTGTTTCCATGCATGTTATTATAGGGTGGAGAGTTGTATTCTGACATTCTTATTGTGAAGTAGACTATTTATCCAAGTAGTTATGTAGGTTTAATTTGTCTATATTACACTACTATGCTCGATGACCTACATAGGGATGTGAGAACCTAGTGTAGTAGGCTATAAGGGGGGATTGAACGAGTGAGCATCCTCAGAGAGCCTAGAATCACCTGGGGCTATAAGGGGAATTGACCAAGTGAGCTTCCTCGAAGAGTACTTCATTAGTTTAGACTATAAGGGGATTGACTAAGAGATCTCCCTCATAGCGTTTTTTTTAATAGAACGACCTAGGCTATAAGAGGAATTGACCAAGTGAGCTTCCTCATATAGTCCTATACCTCGAGACTATAAGGGGAATTGACATGTGAACTTCCTCAGAGATTCCTTGACTTCCTTAGACTATGCAGGGAATGGACCATGTGAGCTTCCTCATAGAGACTTTATTTTCCTAGACTATACGGTGAACGGACTGTGTGAGCTTCCTCAAAGAGTCTTTCTTTACCTTTGACTATGAGGGGATAGACTGTGAGTGCTTCCTCCAAGAGTCTTATTAAATTCCTATGACGATACCATAGGGGTTGTATTGGGTGTACTACCCAGAGGGTTATCTGTACTTATTAGATAGGACCAGTGGGGATGGCTGCGAGTACTTCCCAGAGGGTAACCTTTTTGAGATTTAGCTATTGTTTCACTACTACTTGATATTGAACTATGGATTATTTATTGCTGAGCACTTTCCTGTTTACTTCTTTCTGTACTTTTACCTTTCATATATTCACTGATTGTTAGGAATAGATCTTCAGGTGGTTTCCTAATAGAATTTATTCTCACACCCTATTTGGGTCATTCTTATGGGCCCAAATAGATTTATTGTTGCAGGTATAGATAAGGGAAAGTTCCCTTCTACTTCAGGTACTTGATTGTTGTGGAGATGGAGAGCAAGGGACCAAGCTATGGCTTGTGATACTGAGGAGATGTTATTTCTTTTCTTTTTGTACTTGGTTTAGCACTGTTTCTATTTCCAACATTGTGACTTGTTTGGATGATTTCCTAGACATATGTACCATGCATCATTTATATATATGTGCTCCAGTTGTTTTATTATACCATTCTTCCACTGCTTACTATTGTTGGATATTTCATGCTTCCTCTATTGTATGTATTTGTTTACTTTTGCTGTGTACACTTCCAAAGAGGGCATTGTTTCCCCACTATCACACCTAAGGCCCTCGCTGCTAGTTGGAAACCTCTGGTGTTTGGGAAAATGTGCATGAGGGCATGTGACCAACCAGGTATGGGGTGCCTCTGGGTGGCTTCCGTAACTGGGATGTTACAAAGTAGTATGAAAGGGTTTATTTTCTCTTGATTTACTATTTGGAGACTTTAGCCAGGGATAGGAGAGAATAGGTACTTGGTAATGAGTTGTGCTTGGGAGAAGCTAATCCGTGTACAGGAAAAATCCAATCTACCTCATTAATTTCAATTTTTTGGGTTTTGCAATTATTATAGTTGATTGGATTTTACCTTGAGTGATTCACATGATTTGTGCTATTATTGTTGATGTTATTAAGGTTCTATTTCTATTGTAACCTGATGAGATGATGGTATGCCATCTCATGCATCATATAGAAACTTACTAGAAATCACATGTCATGAATTTTTGTCATTCCATTTAGGTTGCATTAGATATTGCTTGTTGTGGTGATAGATGATGTGTAAAATATGCATGTTGTTGAGATAGTTTCCTTGATATAAATACCTGCTATTTGATAGGGTATTGTTGTGTAGTGCTTTGTTTGGATGAATTCCAGACTTTGGTTCCTGAGGTGTTATGGGCCCTCATAGACCGGAATTTGGTGGATCATCACTTTGTTTCCTTGTTTTAACTTGTATAAGATTCCAAACATTGATTCGTAGGGAGTATGGGTCCCCATGGATCAGAATTTTGCACCTTCAATGTTCGTTTCTGTCTTTTTCTGGGCTCCGAAGTAGTTTCTGAGGCTTACTGTTTGGAAAAACACAGAATACACGCCGTGTAGTTTTGACTACACACCATGTGTTCTTATGTTCAGGAAGAAACAATTTTTCAAACGTACATGTCGTGTACTTATGTACATGTCCTGTAGTCTCTAACTGTGTCATAGGCCGTGTGGGCAGAGACACGGGATGAGAAAAGTCTGATGGAAACACGTCGTGTCCGCACTGAACATGTCGTGTAGTATAAACCTAGGAAACTAGTCGTGTAGCTAAGAACACGGATCTATGGAGTCTCTTGTTATACAAGCCGTTTCCATGTTGAACATTCCATGTAGTTTGACTCAGGTATCCGACCATTTCACGAAAAAACATGGGTCGGTATTATCCTTCCACGTATACACCGTGTCTGTCAGGAACACGCCGTGTAGTTTTAGTCATGTGTCTAACTGTGTCACTAACAACACGGGCCAGGTGAATCTTGTCTAGTACATGTCATGTCTTCCTTGAACACGTCGTTTAGTCTTGAGCCGTGTGGCTTAACCGTGTTGAAGGACTCGAACATGGGAAGATGATTCATTTACATGTCGTGTGTTAGGAGGACCCGTCATGTGTTTGGGGTGTTACATGACCTGTTGTGGCAGGAGTACACGCCCATGTGAATGACATAAGGGAACATGCCGTGTAGTAAAAGTACACGCCGTGCAGTCCTATTTGGTACAACTTGAAGGCTTTTTTTCTCATGTTCCCTTCTTACACCCCTTGTTTTTCAGTCCTTGATAACCTTTATTTAAGGCGTGTACTTGACCTTGCAGAATCATGCCACCAAAACATACTCTTGTTGTACGTCAACTGCTAGGCGGTGATCAGAAACCGGACATGCCTAATCAAGGACAACCTGCAGATCCTCTAGTTATGATAGCCTTGCCACCTGCTGTTATACCTAACATTGGTGTGGATGCGTAGTTTAGGTAGGGTTTTCTGAGGATGATGCAGACCTTCCAGGGAGCGTCGCCTCCTGCCTAGTCGATGGTAGATTTGACGCGGGTTTTCCAGCAGCATCATCTCCCCACCTTCTCAAGGGAGGGATGACCACAAGATGTAGAGTCGTGGATCAAAGACATGATGAAGATCTTCGAGCACCTCGAGGTACCACCAGAGTGGAGGGTGAATCTCAAAACCTAAATTCTCCGAGACTCCTCCAAGAGGTGGTGGGATGTCATCTCACAACCGGGACCCCACTAGAATATGGCTTGGGAGGAGATCCAGTGTATCTTTTACGATTAATTCTACCTGGAGACCTTGAGGTCCGATCTAGCCCGGGAGTTCATGAGACTAGACTAGGGTACTCTTTCTGTGATGGACAGAGCTGCAGTGTTTCACGCCTATTCCAGCAGGTGATGAATTGTTCCTGGCTAGGATGTTTGAGGACTGTCTCTGGCAGGAGACCTGTTCCCAGGTGAACATCTTTAGGTTGGCTTCCATATCCTCTCTCATCAACCAGGCACTGATTACGGAGCACAATATGAGGGATTCTGAAGCTGTGACCCAGTGTGGTTTAGCATCCAGAGTTAGTGCTCTGCCAGCTGATAGCAGGAAGCACCGTAGGGAGGCTGCACAAAGATATCAGAGCAGGTGGGATGCATCTTCTGGTAGCCAGGAGGTGTGTTACCAGTGTCGGAGAAGTGGGCATATGAGGCCACGTTTCCCAATAGACCCAGTGGAGTTCTGATCTTGCGGCAAGATGGGTCACCTTTAGTGCTTTTGTTAGATCATCTCACTAGCACCTAGTGACAGGGGTTCCTCTATGACACCTCATTCAAGAGAAGCACCACCAGCTTCTCAAAAATCTGGGAACTAGAGTTATTCTAGCCATTCAGGCCGAGGTGGAGGTCATGGTCATGGTGTTCAGTCATCGGTCTTTCAGCGACAACAATGTGGATCAGTTCAGGGTGGTCATGTAGGGTCACAGGGCTACGGTGCAGGCCAGACTTTTGTAGTGGAGTAGACCCCTCTAGAGCAGGATCCCAAACCCTCTACAGTTTGAGGTATGATCTTAATAGCCTTAGTTTTGTCCTCTAGTCTTTTTAATACAAGGGATTCCCAAAGCCTTATATCTCTTGCTATTGTAGAGAGAATTGGGCTCTACATCATTTCCTCTACCGATATCTTGATGTTAGACACACCGTTGGGGACTAGGACGGCTAGTGTACATCAGTGTAATGAGTTACCTCTATAGGTTGTTGGGTGTCACTTTCTATGGGACCTCTTTTTCTTAGAGATGATAGGCTATGATTTCACTCTCGGGGTGGACTAGTTGGTTCCCTTCCAGGCAGTCGTTGACTGTTATCACCACTGGGTGAGCTTCATATCACTAGAGGGTGGATCTTTTCTTTATAGAGGTGAGTGGGATATCCAGGTGAGTAGAGCAGGACCCGAGCATCATGGGTTGAGAGTAGTTATAGCCCAGATTGCTAGTTTTTATCTGGATAACCAGGGGACTTCACAGTTGGAATTTCCCCCAGTTGTGGATCATTTCAAATATGTCTTTCCAAATGACATTTCAGTTTTTCCTCCGGAGCGCAAGGTAGAATTATTGACAGAGCTTTTTCCTGGAGTGGCATCAGTGTCCATTCCTCCTTATAGGATGGTTACACCTGAGTTTTAGGATCTTAAGGAGAAGTTGTAGGAGTTGCGGGCAGAGGGTTTCATCTGAACCAGAACTTCTCCTTGGGGTTCGCCTGTTCTATTTATGAAGAATTCAGATGGTGCCCTTAGGCTCTGTGTGGATTATTAGAAGCTTAAGCAGTTGATGGTCAAGAACCGATATCCCTTTCCTAGTATTGATGATCTATTTGATCTGCTTCGAGGAGTCCAAGTGTTCTCGATGATTTACTTGATATTCGGTTGTCATCGGTTGCACGTTAGACCATCTGGTATACCTCTTACAGCCTTCCGGAGCAGGTATGGTCTATATGAGTATTTTGTTATTTCGTTTAGTCTCATGAACGTGCCTAATGTTTTCATGGCACTGATAAACCGAGTGTTCCATCCTTACTTGGATTTCTTCGTGGTGGTCTTCGTGGATTATATCTTGGTGTACTCTCACACTCGACACGACCATGCTACCCATATTGAGATTATTTTGAGTACACTGAGGGAGCATCAGTTATAAGCTAAGCTCTCGATGTTCCACTTTTGGATGGTCCAAATTCACTTCTTCGGTCACGTTATTTCAGAGACATGAGTATCAGTAGACCCGGAGAAAGTGAGAGTTGTAGTTTTCTAAGGCCAGTCGAAGAATGTCTTTGAGGTGCTAAGTTTTTTAGGGCTGGATGGATACTACAAACCTTTTATACAGGACTTTTCATGCTTATCACCACCACCGATAGGGATGACCAAGAAGGGTACGATGTTCATATGGTCAGATTCTTGTGATTCATCCATTCAGGAGCTAAAAGGGTGCTTGACTTCATCACTGATTCTAGTCTTCCTAGAGCCGGGCAAGAGATATACCATTTTATATATTGTGTCAAGTATCAGGATGGGATTTGTGATTATACAGGGAGATAGAGTCATTGCGTATGGGTCATTCTAGTTGAGGCCACATGAGAGGAATTACCTGACACACTATCTGGAGTTAGCATCTGTTGTTCATGCCTTACGCTGTTGGAGACACTATCTTCTAAGAGAGAATTTTGTGGTTTTCACTGACCACAAAAGTCTCAAGTACATTTTCACTCACCGTGGTCTGAATTTGAGATAGTGAAGGTGGGTCAAGTACCTGCAATCCTTTGTTTTCGAGCTTGCTTATACGCCTGGGAAACGCAACTTCGTGGTTGATGTGTTGAGTAGAAGGACTCAAATATAGGAAGTTAAAGAGGCCAGTTGTGAATGGAATCTTATAGATCTGTTCCCCAACATGCATTTGGAGGTGCAAGACAGTTAGGGGTAGAAATATCTTTCTTCTATAGCTGTTACCTCTACTCTTATTGATCGAGTAAGAATGAGGAAGCTATTAGATTCTGAAGGCCTAGTCCTATGGGAAAGAGTGTCAAGAGAGGACCCTATTCCTCGGTGGACCATAGGGAAGGATGAGATCTTGCATTTCTAGAGACGTGTATGGGTGCTAATAGATATACACGAGGAGATGATGTAGGATTTTCATTCCTCATTTTGGGATGTTAATCCTGGCGTCACTAAGATGTATCGTGATCTATACCATCAGTATTGGTGGGCAGGTATGAAGAGGGACTTTTATGGGTTCATCATGAGGTGTTCCACTTGTCAGAAGGTGAATGCGGAGTATCAGCGACCAGAAGGGCTTTTATAGTAGTTACCCATTCTTGAGTAGAAGTGGAATGACGTTGCGATGGATTTCATGACAGGGTTTTGGAGGTCTCCATGAGAGAATGACGTAGTGTGGGTTGCCATTGACAGACTCACGGAGGTTTCTCACTTCTTACCAATCAAGGAGACCTTCAGGGTTGATGAACTGGGCCAGCTGTACATCCGAGGGATTTCATATCTGTATGGAGTTCCACACTCCATTTTTTCAGACAGGGATGCCCGTTTTACTTATCAGGTCTGGAAGGGGCATCAGAAGGCTTTGGGTACATAGGTACTTTTGAGTACAACTTACCACCCCCAGAGAGGTGTCCAGTCTGAGCGTATGATTCAGGTGCATGAGGACATGCTCCAAGCATTAATTCTGGATTTTGGAGGTTGTTGGGGGAAACATATACCTCTTTTGAAGTTTTCCTACAAAAATAGTTATCAAACAACTATTTAGCTCACACCTTACGAGGATTTGTACGGTAGGACATGCCGATCACCCTTATGATGGATTGAGGTAGGAGAGGTAGATTTGCTGGGACCTCGTCTTTTTCAAGAGACCACAGAGCAAGTAGATTTGATTCGAAGGAGGATGGCTACTGCATAGTCTCGTCATAAGTCTTATGCTGATCAGCAGAGATGACCTCTAGAGTTCGAGGTCGGGGATCAGGTTTTACTATTCTTCACACCAAAGTTGGGACATAAGAGGATTAGGAGGTAGGTTAAGCTTTCAGAAAGGTACTTCGGGCCGTTTGAGGTGTTGTAGAGAGTTGGGTTAGTGACCTATCAGTTGCAATTACCTCAGAGGTACCGGGCTATGCATGATGTTTTTCACGTCTCTTAACTCTGATGTTACTTTTCAGACCCGTCTCAGGTCTTTCAACCCGAGGAGGACGAGCTCAAAGTAGATACATCATTTAAAGATCATCCTATCTGGATTGTTGATTACAGTATAATGCTTCTCTTTGGTCGGTTTTTTTCTCTGGAATGGGTGCTACGACAGTATAGGAGGGTACATGACAAGACTTGGGAGAGGGAGGCCGATGTATGAGAATAGTGTCCAGACCTGTTTGGGGTTTCTTCTTCTACATCACACTAGGGAAATTAAAGGATGAATTTCTTTAAAGGGGGGGTGGGAGATTGTAAGAACCCAGGACTTCTTTTTTGGTATGTTTTTACTTTTTCTAATGTTTTTGAGAAAAGAATAGTTTCTATAAATTTTTCAAGTACCTGACGTGTACTTTATGAGTACATGCTGTGTACTTCGTTGTGGCATGAGGTCATGTGTTGGCTGTGTCATGGCCACACACACGGTCATGTGGGGTGACATGGAGGCCACCTAAAGTGGAGTACAAAAAGAGTAATTACATGCCGTGTACTCCAAAATTATATGTTTTGCATTTTGGTTTTTTCATTAAACACATCGGGGTTGTGTTTAATCGCCAAAAACATCTTGTTCTAGGTTTCGTTCATCCGAGAGATCTCGTAAGGCCGTGATATTCCTCCGAGCTTCCAACCAAGCATCCAAACTCCGATTTGACCACCGTCTATTGCAATGGGATCATCTCAGTAATCTCGCTCTTTTACTCTAGCTTCATTTCCTGATTCCTCCCCTTTCTTAAGTTATCCTTTGTTGATCGTTTTTTATGTTTTCATAGATCCTCGATGTTATAAGGTGGTTCAAGCCTCGTGGTTCATGTATATTGATCTTTTAACCCCGAGGTAGGTGTTTTGTGCCTTTCTGTTTGAGGTCATTGAGTATTGTGTGAAAATTCCACCAATACTCTTGAACGAGGTATTGCGTGTTTACCATTTTACCCTGTTGTCTTCTTACTATTCTTGTATGCTAGTGTAGGGGTATTTTGGATATGATTTGGGTTTATTGATATGATTTGGATGTTTTTTTTCCATGCATTGTTTTGTTTATGACCATTTGATCCTATTTAGACTTGGCTGCCTTGCCTCTTTCCACGCCTGTTGTTGTAGGGTGGAGAGTTTTATTCTGACATGCTTGTTATGATGTAGACTATTTAGACAAGTAGTTCTGTATGTTTACTTTATCTATATTACACTACTATGCTCTTTAACCTACCCAAGGTCGTGATAACCTAGTGTAGTAGGCTATAAGGGGGAATTGACTGAGTGAGCATCCTCAGAGAGCCTAGAATCACCTAGGTCTATAAGGGTAATTGACCGAGTGAGCTTCCTCAGAGAGTCCTTAATTACTTTATACTATAAATGGATTGACTAAATGAGCTTCCTTAGAGATTATTTGTTTGAATTGAATCACCTTGGTTATAAGGGTAATTGGCCGAGTGAGCTTCCTCAGAGAGTCTTAGACCTTGGGGCTATAAGGGGAATTGACATGCGAGCTTCCTCAGAGAGTCCTTGACTAGCTTAGAATATGCAGGTAATGAACCATGTGAGCTTCCTTCAAGAGTATTTTTTACCTAGACTATACGGGGAATGGACTATGTGATCTTCCTCAAATAGTCTTACTTTTTCTTTAACTATGAGGGGATAGATTGTGAGCGCTTCCTCCGATAGATTTATTAAATTCATATGAAAGAACTAGAGGGGTTGGGTTTTGTGTACTACCCAGAGGGTTGTATGTACTTCTTAGATAGGACTAGAGGGGATGGATGCGAGTACTTCCTAGAGGGTTACCTGTTTGAGATTTAGATTCTGTTTCACTGCTGCTTGATATTGAACTGTGGATTATTTACTATTAAGCAATTTTCAATTTTCTGCTTTCTGTACCTTTACCTGCCATATATTCACTGATAGTTAGGCATAGTTCTTCGAGTGGTTGCCTACTGGGATTTAGTCTCACACCCTATTTGGGTCATGCTTTTGTTCCCAAACAGATTATATTGTTGCAGGTATAGATAAGGGAAATCTCCCTTCAACTTCATGTACTTGATTGATGTGGAGCTGGAGAGCAAGGGACCAAGATATGGCTTGCGATGCTGAGGAGCTATTATTTCCTTTTTTGGTACTTGTTTTAGCACTATTTCTATTTCCATCATTGTGACTTGTTTGGATTCTTTCCTAGACATATGTACCATGCATAATTTATATATATGTTCTCCAGTTGTTTTATTATTCCACTCTTCTGTTGCTTGCGGTTGTTGGATATTTCCTACTTCCAATATTGTATGTATTTGTTTACATCCACTGTGTACTCTTCCAATGAGGGCATAGTTTCCCCATTATCACACCCAAGGCCCTCAATGCTAGTTGGCAGCCTGTGGCATTTGGGAAAATGTACATGAGGCCATGTGACCAATCAGGTATGAGGCACCTCTGGGTGGCTTCCGGAACCAGGACATTACAAGCAACATTTCCATTTTCAATGATCATGATGGAAAAAAGGTAACTGTTATGTTATCTTTACAGAATTATAATTATATCATAAATGCCATATTTATTATTTAAATAAACTTAATCTATCTTACATGTGATTTGGTGATGAAAAATAAATCAAATCACATCTTGGAGCTAGTAGTCCATATGTATGCATGAACGACATTTTAATTTTTAAATGAATGGAAAATTAAGAAAATATATGAAATATTAATTTTTTAGGAATTATAATTATTTCATTAATATCATATATACATTAAATCCATTATAACCATCTGTGATATGGGGTGATAGAAAGTGATACAGATCACTTCGTGAAGGTGGTAGTCCACATGTACACATGAACAACTCTTTTATTCCCCATTTGATGAAGAGAGTATTAATATATATTATTTCATTAACATAATATCATATACCTATATGTAAGATACTATTGTTATTATTTAACCAATATTAATAAATATGTGACTGAGTTAAAATTATCAATAAATATGTAACGTTTGGTAAAGAACTATACCTCTTCTTCAGAGAACCTATTTAGGATTATACTAAAAGGATTCCACGGATAGTTGGAAGTTATTTCAATTTCTCAAGGTTTTTTGGTTTACTACATTTCATTTAAAGTGATTCTTGAAATAAAAATATTCAAATTGAAAAATAAAATGAAATTTTTTACTTTACCTTTTACATAAATATTATAAAGGTAAAAATCAGATAAATATGGTACCAATATACCATCCTTTTGAAACTTAAATGAAATTGTCTGAACTCCACTCATCCATTAGGATGAAGGAATGTTTTAGGTCTATTCTTTAGT
Organism: Viscum album; assembly: GCA_963277665.1. Taxonomy (NCBI): domain Eukaryota; kingdom Viridiplantae; phylum Streptophyta; class Magnoliopsida; order Santalales; family Viscaceae; genus Viscum; species Viscum album. Next base: position 1,914,748,655 of record OY728148.1, on the reverse strand, counting down.
CTTTATTGTATTATTTTAAACTATAATTACCCAATTTATGCTTAACATTGGGACATTTATTTTCTATGATTACTATTCATAATGACAAAAAATAAAAGGGAAATATTTATAAAATTTAGAAAACCAAATTAAAAATATAGAATCTATTTTTCAAGATTCAATTTCTATAAGTGCTAGAAATTAATTTAAAATTCAACCCAAAAAACATGATGAAAAAAAATGCTTTTTAAAATAATAAATTTTAAGTATTAAAATTTTTTTTATTCCAAATTAAAATCTAAATTTCATTCCAAAGACCATAATTGGATTTTTTTTAATCAAATTTTATGAAATAATTTTTAAAACTAATCAAAAGTAAAATTTTAATTTGTAATGAATTGAAAATGAAAATTATTATATTTTCTATATTCATAAAAAATAAATCTTTTTAAAAAAATACCCAAAATTCACCCTAATGTAAATTTAATATGTTTATTCAAAATTTGGAGTTCGTTTTTTAAAATTTAAATTATATAATTCTTAAATAAATATTTTAAATAAAACATTATAATGAAAGAAACCCCAATTTAGATTGAAATAATTTTTTTACTTTTGATTAAAAAATTAACTAGTATTCATCTGGTGAATATAACTATATCAAATCTGACTAATGAATGTTAATAAGACATGTATTTGATTATAAACTTCACCTAGGTTGTTACATTCTTCCCCTGTTTTGGAAATTGTATCCTCACAATTTTTTTCACATCTTAAAAAGGTGGGGATATATTTCCCTTATTGAGTTTTTTGTTTCCCATGTTAGTTCTTCAACCATATAGTTTTTCAACAAGTCATTAACGTAATGAATTACCATATTATGTAACACTTAATCTCTATGGTTACTAATTTTTATTTTTTCTTCATTGTAAAAAATGGTATCTTACAACTAAACTACTTTAGGGATAAAAATATGAGATGAAAAAGGCATACATTTTCTTAACATCAAAACATGAAATATATTATGTACATGGTGTAAAGATATAGGAAAGGTCACTTGGTCATAAGGTAATATATATTTCTCTAATTTTTTATATGATCCGATAAAACATGGACTTAGATTCCAATTTTACCAAAATGCATTAAACTTTTCCATGGAGATAATTTAAGAATAACATGATCACCTACCTCGAATGGATGATAGTTACTCCAGTTATCCAAATACATTTTCTTCCCAATATAATCCATCATTATATATTTCAAAATCTACCTGGACTTCTCAACCTTTTACTCTACCAACTTTGGTTCCATCAACTTCCATTCTTTGACTTTATCCAAAAAATAGGGAGTCTCACACCAATTTCCCTATAATACCTAAAATGGTGCCATCTGTATACCGAAATAAATATTTTTATTACAATAAAATTAAACCAATGAATGATTTTGTTACCAATGTCCCTAGTAATCTGTTTAATAACCATGAAGAATGTCTTATAAGGATATAATTGTTCACATGGATTGTCCACCAGATTAAGGATAAAATATTGAACTAAAATTTATTACTATACCCAAATCATCTAAATTTGTTTCCAAAAATTATAGGTTGATCTTAGATCATGATAAAATTCAATAGAGATAATAAATCTATGTAACTTGACTATCAACGTGAGGTATAATTGAGAAATATGGTCTAAATACATAGTATCTCGAATAAGAAAAATGTGTAGATTTAGTTAATCGATCAATAATTAACTAAATTTCATTATTACCTTGATATATCTTTGTTAATCTCATTAAAAAGTACATTTACACATTTTTCACATTTCTACTATGGTGCTGGAAAAGGATGAAGTACCCCCATTGTTAATTTTTATTCTACTTTAACCTATTGAAAAATTAAACATTACATAGTACATCTAGAAATATCTATTTTCATTCTATCACATCATTGATAATCTAAAAGGTCTCTATATATATGCCTGGAAAATGAGAAAATATGAGCATCACATAATAATTATTTATTCAACCAAGAATCATAAGGAACACACAATCTTTTTCCAAATATGAAATTCCATGTTCGTCAAAAAATATACTCTAGAAACTTACCCTTGTAAATGGAAAATATTATTTACAATAATAAATTATCCCCCTTCTAATAATTCTTAGTTATTTATGATAGTGATAATTTTACTAACACCAAAAATAAAAAAAAGGATGTTCCCACATTCAAAGTTTTTATGAAAAAAAATCATCGAACCATTAAGAAAAGTTTTATCCTCCAAATGTTACATGTTTAATGTATCATTATATTTCAAACTCCAATCATCATCTGTTTTGTTTGATTATCTATAATGGTAATGAATCATGAATTCATAATAATTTATCAATTCTCTCTATCTCATATGTTTAATGAGTATGATAATTTAACTCATAAAGTATCATTTTATATGAAGCATAAGAATATACCTAATCATTTTTCATCAGAACACCACTAGTTCCCTTTAATAAAACATCATTGTAGATAAAAAAACACCATTTCTTGAGTTAATACCCAAATTCCATGACCGGTCTTATTTTTATTTCCTAGAAATAATAATCACACACTTTCACTGAGATTAATTTTACTCTTTTCCTATTAACTTTGTTAGTAGGATAGGCAGCTAAGTAATGTTTTCAACAAACCAATATTAATAACTCACTAATTAAATGAAACAAAGCAAATTGTGACATTTTTATATATTTTCCATTCTTCAATAACTATATATCTATCAGGTTGAGCAGTTATTCCATCATTAGAAGCAATGTTCCCATGGAATGAAATTTTTTTAACCAAAATTCACACATACTAAATTTCCCATCTAGGTTTTCATAATAATCCATAGGTGTCTTTAAATACCCTTATAATTTTTAGAATATATTCGTATATCCTAAATTAACATAACCAAAAATTTATCCAATAACTCATGAGAAAACCATACGTCATGACCATTGATATAGTCCTTGAATTATTCAACGAAAAGGGAATAACTAAAACTCATAATTCCCATATCTAGTCTAAAACATCATATTTTGAATATATTATTAATTTACCATTAGTTAATGATACCCAACTCAGATATTAATCTTCTAAAAATATTATTCACCATATATATGATAAAAACTTAATCAATAAGAGGCATAGTAAAATTGTTATAAATATATATATATATATATATATATATATTCAAGCTTCTATGATCAATAAAATGTATAAGTTAATCCACATTATTTTTGAAAAATAAAAAATGAGGATCCTATGGTGAATTTCTATTATGAATAAAACATTTATCTAGAAACTAATTCAATTAATTTTTCAATTCCAAAAGTTATAATTGATCCATTTGATAATTGCGTTTGGAAATAATCTCATAATCTTGCACTAATTCAACAGTAAATATAATCTCTTGGTTAGGAATAAAACTAAGAAAATAATTGTGAAATACATCCAAATATACATTTACAATTGGGACATCCCAAATATGAGTAATTTCATTATTTTCAATAACATTATCTAGGTAAAATTCATTATCATCACAAATCAATTTCACTCCTTCTTAGTTGGTTGTCAATTTTATGAAATCAATTAGTAAAATATTCATGGTTTTTTAATATTTATATGAATGGTAAAATAAAAATCAATCCATTCCTAAAATAATATCAAACTCTACTATTATTAGTTTAAAAAGATTTGTAGGGAAGACCACCCCACTAATAAAATTTTTAATATTACTATATATCATTGTTTCACTAATATTTCCACCTGATCTTTTTAGAAAATGTTTTATTGTTTTTGTTGATTTGATATTAACATTTTACATTAAAATATCTCAGAAATGAAGGAATGAAAATTGCAGATTCAAATAGGGAATTATAATATTTAAAATAAAAAAGTATCAAATCTTTTACCACCTCATTAGATGGCTCAACATCAACAATAGTAATAGAAAATGACTATTACACTCATTTTTTATTTTGATATTGATTATTTTCACCCTGAGTAACTAACTTTGGATAAATGTTATAGTAATTCCCAAAATATATAAAATTGAAGCATCTTGCCATCAAACTTTCATTATTTTTCTTATTATTCTTATTAAATTCATTACCCACTTATTCAACCTTTTCCCATTGGATACACTTCCCTTATTTTATAAAATATTCTCTAGGAATCTTTTTGTCACATTATCAAAATATGGGAACATGATTTTTTTACCTATAGATTTCTTTAATGGATCTTTCCCATTTTCAACTGTCTAGACTTTTTCTTACGCTTATTTTCATGGGATACATAATTATTAGTAAACTCTATTTCTAACTTATTAGCATATCGAACATGTTTATCGTAACTTTTTACTTAACGGGATGAAAATTCACTTTGATATCATTGTCTCAATCTTGATTAAAAATTATTAATTTTACTATAAATATCATAAATAAAATTTTATGTGTACCTTTCCACTTAGATGCTGTTTTATTCATACACAACCACCAAATCTCCCTCATTTTGTCTTAATTCAAAGAACTATTCTTCCATCCTAAAATGAACTGACATTATATGATATTTCTCATGGAAACAATCTTAAGTTCATAAAATTCCAATGCATAAATATCTTATATTTATATAGAATTCTAAACCATTTACCAACACTGGTCAACTTCATCTTTAAAATGGAAAATATAAAGATTTACAATTTGATGCTTTAAATAAACCATGACTTTATATATCTTTTCAATGTATTTAATACATCCCTCAGCTACCATAGGGTCTGGTAAACCATTAAATATGGGGGTTCTATTTTATAAAATGATATAATATAGAAATATTATTTTGGGGTGAATGCAGTTTCTCTCTCACATGGATTACACTTCATTTTATTGAAAGTATCCCCTAATCTATCACAGAAACAAACTACTCTGTTCCAATTCTAACATTTCTAGGTTTTTGAATTTTAAGGATATTGTACTCTCGATTCCTTCCTAATTCATATTCTCTTTTCCTCTATATAAAACCATTTTTAAAATACATATTTTAGATAAATAAATATATAAATCATAAAATTATATAATAAACAAAAATTAGAATCACTTAAGGTTGTTTAATTTCTATAAGAATCCGGCCTTATTACATTACATAATCATGAATTTAGTAAAGAAATCACTTCCTTTCACATTGAAGATCCTTTAAAGTTTAGAGATTTAGTGAATTGGCACAGAATACATTTACAAAATAACACATAATTATATAGTTTACACCATTAAAATGATATTCATTTCTGACAAAATATAAAACATTAAATCTTAAAACACAATTTCTTTGAAAAAATTTCAAATATTTAACTTAGATTCCTTCTTTTTCTTACACTTAATTATGACCTATGAAAATTATTTTAAAAAAACATAGGATGAGCACAAAAAGCTTTTTAAGGGATGGAAAATAAGAAAATATATTATTAATCAATGCATACTTGTAACGTATGAAAACATTTTCAAAAGACATAATCATCACTCATATATACATACATTGTGAAACATGATATTTCCACAAAATTTACACAATACAAAAGAACATAAATATAAAAATAAAGTTATCATGGGGAATTACTTATATAATATTTTAACCCTCTCAGCTACCTTATAATTTGTATCTCTCACGGATACCTTACAATTTGTGTATCTATCGTAGTTACACTTAGAGTAACCTTACGGCCGATCTCCAACATACACATACCCAATGCATTGGAGAGAAATATAGGTCCCAATATTAATCATAATAAATTCCCAAGAACTATAACACAATCAAAAAACATGAATATTTTTATAAAAATGTTGCGTTTAAATTTTGTAAAACATACTTTTACAAGAAGATTATAAAGGAAACCCCCTTACATAAGTCATAAAATTGAAGCGAGACTTATTAAAGAGGTTGGAATATGTATATACACTATAAATACACATAATAAAACATAATATAAACATAACCCGTCACACACAAAATTCTAATACCACATAAATAATGTATTAGAAGGTTAACCCAAAGAATTGAAATCAAGTTAAGAATTCCCTTACCTCGGGTTTTTCTTACTTCCATATCATTTAAACCCCTTGTATAATGGTTAAAAAAGTTCTATTAATATGTTAAATAATAATATCCATATTTATAGTACCTTATATGATCATTTCATTACATCATTTCACCCTTTAATTGTTAGTATTTTGTTCTTTTCATGTTTTTCGGCGTGTTCTTTACATGTTTTCCATTATCGTTTCATGATGGATGTTCTTATAAATTGGGAGTGGGACCCCAGAATTGTAATGGAGTGGTATTTAAATATTTCTAATACTATAAATTATACCATTTATCATTCGTAATTCTTAAATGAGGAAGATTCATAAGTTAAAATATTAATGAAGTTTGTTTAGATCATTTTAGTGGTTCTTTGATACTAATGACCTCATTTTGTTTTATAATTTGTAATAATGGGTAAAAAATAATTACAGAACCATGTATGAGAAATAAAACATATATTATAAATTATTTCAACCATAAAAATTTTTTCATAATCCGACTTGAAGGAATTAAATCAAATTGAAATCACATCTTCCACGATGTCGGTAATTTGACACATTACGGACAATGTCTTTACATCCTTCAATAAGTGGGGGAGGAGAAGAAGATTGATGATGAATTTTCAATGAACATGGGAAAATCCAAAATATAAAAGATTATGGAGCGTTATTTCCTATTTTATAATAGGAGGTGAAGAAATAGGAACAAAAAAACAAACTCAAAATAAAAAAAAATATGTGAAATTCTTTACGAAAATTCAGCAACCTAATGGAATCGTTTAAATTTTCATAAAATAATTTCATGAGAGAAAATGGGTATTTCGTAATTATTACATAATATGGGAATTAAGCTGGGTATGGAATGAAATATCCCAACATAATCCAAATTTAATGAAAAATAATAACATAAAATGAAAGGAAAAAAATACAATAAAAGAGGATGTTTACCTCTTGACCTCTTCTCCTTGAGATCCTTCTTAAGGCCTTGGGTTTTGGCCTTTTTTATGACCAGATGATCTAGGTGATGGGTAAAATACTTGGGAGGAGTATTGGGTAGAAAATTTTTATGATTCATGGCTAGAGAGGTCAGAGAGGAAGAGGGGAATGGGGGTGGTATTTATAGTGGTGGAGAGGAGGTATTTTTCATTATTTTAATCATTATTATAATACTTTTGCTCAAGACTATGAATAATAATAATTCATGTGACCCTAATTAGTAATAATGGCTTTTCATTTTTAACCAAGTGTCCTTACATCACTTACGATGTCATAAATATTGTATTTTTTCTGATAATTTGAAAATACGGTATTTTACCGTATTTCACTATTGATCAAAAATTCTAGAATTTCAGAAAAATACCGAAAATTCACCCTTACCATTTCATGACATGTAGAATTTAAAAATTAAGTCCATTTTCTAACAATAATTTTCTAAAAAATTTTAATTATATTTTTAATTAAAATCAGACTTAATTCAAAAATTAACAATTTAAAACTATAACTGATTTTATATCACATTGAAAAATTAAACAAAATGTCATTCTCCTCAGGCCTTAATAAAATAAAATAATTTTACAATTTTCTATTCATTAGGATCATATTACTATTCATATTACTATTCATAAGGGTATGTTACTATTCACCAAAAGAACAAGTTAGTTCTATTAGTCTCTAAATAACTTACTAAACAAAAATTGTAGATAACCATTTTTCAGGAATTAAAAACATAGAAGTGAAAAAATTGTTTTTAAAGGATAGTTATAAATATCTCCATAAAACAATGTTTAATGCATTACCATTTTTTTTTAAAACATGGTGTGTTACGTTATCCCCACCTTTTGGAAATTACGCCATCAAAATTTTATTTACTTATAAAACAAGTGAGGGTACCTTTATCTCATAGAATTTTTAGACTCCCATGTTTCTTCTTCTACCATGTGTTTTCTCCAAAAATCCATTACCTTGGGTATTACCTTATTCTGAAATACACGTTCCCTTCAATCAAAGATCTGAACTGGTTTCTCTTTATAAGAAAGGTTCTCTTCCAACTGAACTGCTTTTGGGCTCAAAACATGAGTTGAATCTGAAACATATTTTCTCAACATTGAAACATGAAAAACATTGTGTACCTAATACAAAATCAGGGGAAAATCTACTCAGTTTGCAACTGGTCCAAAATTCTCAATGATTTCAACTGGATCAGTGAACCGAGTACTTAGCTTCCCTTTTTTACCAAAATGTGTCACAATTTTCCATGGAGATATTCTAAGGAAAACACGGTCACATACCTCAAAAGAGAAATCCTTCCTTATGTTATTTTCAAAACATTTCTGCATGGTCTGAGATTTCCTCATGTGTTGCCGAATAATCTTCACGTTCTCAGCCAGTTCCTCTACTAATTTTGTCCGCATCAACATTCTTCCACCGAATTCATCCCAAAACGCTAGAGTATTAAACTGCTTCCTATACAAAGCCTTTAAAGGTTCCATCTATATACTATAATGAAAACTATTATTATAAGAAAACTCAACTAAATAATGATGATGATCCCAACTTCCATGATAGTCTATTGAACAATCCTGAAGCATATTCGACAAAGTCGGAATCGTTCGTTCTGACCACCAATCTTATTGAGGATGAGAAGTTGTACTAAAATATAATTATGAGTCCAATGACATCTGAAGTCCCTTAAAAAAGTTAGAAATAAACCTAGTATCCTGGTCAGATAGAATGGAAAGAGAAACTCCATGTAGCCTAACAATCTCTTTGAGGTACAGTTGAGAAAGAAGATCCAATGACATTGTATCTCAGATAGAAATAAAATGTGCAGATTTTTCCACCTGATCAATAATTACCCAAATCACATTGTTACCTCGAGTAGTCTTTGGTAGTCACACCACAACGTCTATGCATACATTCTCCCATTTCCACTCTGGAACTGGAAAAGGCTGAAGCCCCCCCCCCTTGGTAACTTCATCTCTGCTTTAACCTGTTAACATGTGAAACATTTCACAATAAAGTCAGCAATATATCTCTTCATTCCATCCCACTAATAATACCCTCGAAGGTATCTATACAACATAGTACTACCGAGATTAACCAAAAATGGAGAACTATGAACTTCACAAAACAAATATTTCATCAACTGAGAATTACACGGCAGACACAACCTTTTTTTCAAATCATAAAATGCAATATTTATCAATGTTAAATTCTGGAAACATACCCATTTTAACCATTTCTAAACTTTTCTATATATTATGGTATTCCTTCTAGGATTTCTTAATTATGTTTGATATTGATGACTATACTAAAACCTTAACCAAAACAGAGGTATTTCTTACACCAACAAATTCTAAGCCAAAATTCATCAAATTGTTAATCAAGGGATCATTTTCCAAACGTAACATTGGTAATGATGCATGGTGTTTATGACTCAAGGCATCTTCCACCTTGTTTGATTTTTTGGGATGGTAATTGATTGTGGAATAATAATAATTTATCAGTTCAAGCCATCTTATTTGCCTCATTTTTAATTCCTTCTGATTGAATATATACTTCAGACTTTTATGGTCAGTATATGTTTGACATTTGGCTCTGTATAAATGATGCCTCCAAATATTCAAAGAAAAACCACTACCGCCAATTCCAAATATTTTGTGGGATAATTTTACTTGAGTGTTTTATGTTTTCTTGAAGCATATGAATTTACTTGATCATTCTGCATCAAAACACAACCAAGTCCATTCAAAGAAGCATTACTGTAGATGAAAAACTCACCATTTCAGGAAGGCAAGGCCAAAACTAGAACATTCTCCAATATATTCTTCAGTTCCTAAAAAAACATCACATTCTTCTATCCAAATAAATTTAACCCCTTTTCGTGTTAACATAGTTATCGGGCTAGATAACCGTGCAATGTTCTTAACAAAAAATTGGAAATAACCAGCTAATCCAAAAAAACTATGAATCTATGTAACATTTGTAGGTCTTTTTCATTCATCAACCACTCATTTTCATAGGATCAACTAGTATTCCTTCTTTATTTACAATGTTCCCAGGAAAAGAAATCTATTGAAACCTAAAATCACACTTTCTGAATTTTCCATACAGTTTATTTTCCTTTAATGTTCGTAAAACAACCCTTAAATGTTTTTCATGCTCCTCTTTATTTATATAAAATACTAGAATTTCATCAATAAACACAACCACAAAATAATCGATAACTCATGAAATATTTTATTCATAAGATCCATGAATACATCAGTTACATAGATAATCCAAATGGAATAACAAAAAATTCTTTATTCCCAAATCTAGTATGAAAGGCTATTTTCGGGATTTCATCCCCCTTCACCTTCAACTGATGGTATTCAGATCTCAAGTCAATCTTGTAAGAGAACTGATATCCCTAGATCCAGTTAAACTAGTCATTGATGTGAAGAAAAGGATACTTGTATTTAATAGTGATGTTATTCAAAGCTCTATAATCAATGCAAAGTCTCATGGAACCATCTTTCATTTTAACGAACAAAATAGGACCTCCCATAGTGAAGTGCTAGGATGAATAACAAAATAGGACCTTCCATAGTGAAGTGCTAGGATGAATAAAGCCTTTATCAAGAAAATACTATAACTGATTTTTCAATTCATGAAGTTCAATTAGATCAATATGATATGGTGGTTTTGAAATTGTCTTAGCATCAGAAACTAAGTCAATTGTGAACTCGACTTCTTGATCATGTAAGACACCGAGTAACTCATTAGAAAAAACATCAAGTTATTCATTTACCATAGGAACATCATCAATATGAACAGTTCCCTTATTTTCAAAAATATGGGCAAGATAAGTATCATTTCCATCTTTCAATATTTTTTCAGCTTCCTGTTATGTTATTAATTTTATGGGTTCATTCTTTTATACAAACTGATTATCATTTTGAAAAAACAACTTCTTTATCTCTATAGTCAATATTATCGTAATAAACTTAAAGTCAATCCATTCCATGAAAAACATCAAACTCGACTAGGGGTAAAACAACAAGGATTGTAGGTAAATTATTTTCACAAACCATAATAGAAAGATTCTTATAATTCTTTTTTTCTATAATATTTTCCCCATGAGTTTTAACAACAAGTTCTGGTCTCATTTGTTGAGGTGGTATTTCCAATTTACCAGAAAATTTCTTAGAGATAAAGGAATGTGTAGACTCCATATTAAAAAAACATTAGAAAAAACTGAGTAAACAAACAAAGTACCTGATACAACTTCATTAGATAGCTTGGTATCTATTGATATAGTCGCTAAAGATCTCACAACTACTTTATTCTAATATTATATCTTCTTATCATCATTTGGATCTCTCTTTGGGAAAATTTTTCATAATGTCCCATCTCACCACATTTAAAGAACTTTACATTTTTCTTATCAAGATTAATATTAGGATCATTTTCATTAAAATATCAGGCCATATATCCAAATTTAACACATTTAAAACACTTCCTAGTTTTGATAATACATTCCCATGGGTGATTATTTCCACACTTTTCCCAAACTGGAAACTTCATTTTCATACCATCATATTTATTTGGTTGATTCTCACCCATCGTTTTCTATTTGGACCTCTTATTCTTATTGTTTCCAAAGTGAACATGATCATCAGCAAACATTACCTCTACCCTCTCAACACATCAGACAATTTTCACATAACTTTTGAATTCACGGGAGGCCAACGCCCTTTGATACCATGTCTTCAGTCTTGAGTAAAAGTGGTTGATTTTCCTATCGATATATATTATAATATTTGGAGAATACTTCACCAGTCGGGTGAAGTTCACTTCATACAAGGACACTAAATCTCTCTTCTTTTGTTTCAATTCAAGAAATTGCTTCCACATCCTATGTCGTAAAACCATAAGAAAATATTTTTCAAGGAAATGACATTTAAATTCATCCCACTCTAAGGAATTAATATCTACTCTATAACTAATATTCTTTACCATTGACCACCACTGTTCAACTTCACCTTAAAAAAGATAAATGGAAAGACTTTCCTTTTGATTTTCTGAAAATCCCATAACATAGAATATAATTTCAAGTGATTTAATCCATCCTTCTACTTCTACTAGGTTAGAAGATCCATTGAGAGATGGAGGGTGTTGTCTCATAAAATGTTCCAATATTGTCATGTTCAGTTGTGGTACCTCTGGTTGTTCTATTTCATGGGTGCAGCCACCATTTATTTCATACATCAGCTAATTCATTACTATCACAAACATCTTGGTTCCAATCCCTACCATTTTGTGCTGCAGATTCAGAAGTATTTCATTCTTTCAATGCCTCTCTTATTCAGCTTCCCAATTAAGTTGGCAGACAACCATTCTGAGAAAAAATATCTTATAGAATGAAACATGGTAATATTTAAATGCTATAACATATCAAATTAATCATATATTGAAAATAATTTATGGTATTCTTTTAACATCATCCTAACCGCTAAAGTTATCTAAACCATCCTTTGATACCAACTATAAAGACATGGCCTTATTACATTAAATAATATTGAATTTAGTGAAAAAATAACTTCCTTTCAAATAGAGGATCATTCCAAGTTTAAAACTTTATATAATTGGGACATAATAAATTCATAAATATACACATTATTACAGAGTGGATACCGTAAAAACAATATTCATTTCTTTCAAAATATAAAACATTAAATCTTAAAACATGATTTCTTTGACAATTATTTAAACATTTATCTTTAATTCCTTATTTTTCATACAAATCCTTATGACCTATGCAAATCATTTTTTTTAAAAACGTGGAATGGGGACAAAAATCTTAGTAAGGGGTGTAAAAGAAGGAAATACCACATTAGACCATGAATACTTGTAACGTATAAAATCATTTCCAAAATACATACTCATCACTCATATATAATTACTTTGTGAAACATGATATTTCCACAATATTTATACAATACATAAGAAAATAAATATAACAATAAGGTTATATTGGGGCATTACTTACATAATCTTGTAACTCTCTCACCTACCATATAATTTGTAACCATCACGGCTATATTACAATTTGTGTAACCATCACAGTTGCGCTTGGAGTAACCATGCGGATAACCTCCAACTTACACATACCCAATGAATTGGAGGGAAATAAAGGTCCCACCCTTCATCATAAAAAGTTCCTAATAACAATAACACAATTATACAACATTAATAATTTCATAAAAATATTACTTTTAAATTTTGTAGACCAGAATTTTAAAAGAGGATTATGAAGGGAAAACCCCTTACAAAAATCATATAATTGGATGGATACTTTTTAGAGAGGATGGAATATGTATATAAACCGTATATGTACATAATAATACATAATATAAACAGAACCCAACACACACAAAAATTATAATACCACATAAATAACGAAGTAGAAGGTTAACCCAATGAATGGAAATCGAGTTAAAAATTCCCTTACCTCGGGTTTGTCTAACATCCAACTCTTTTAAACCACCGGTAAAATAGTAAAAAAATTTATTAATATCTTAAATAACAATATCCTTATTTATAGTACCTTATATGATCATTTCATTACATCATTTCACCATTTAATTGTTAGTATTTGGTTCCATGCATTGTTTTGGGTGTGTTCATTACATATTTTCCATGATCGGTTCATGATGGATGTTCTTGTCGATTGAGAGTGAGAACCCATAATTGTAATGGAGTTGTATTTAAATATTTATAGTACCATAAATGATACCATTTATCAATCTGAATTCTGACATGTGGATTATTCATAAGATAAAACATTAATGATTTTCGCTTAGACCATTTTAGTGGTTCTTCGATATTAACACCTCATTTTGTTTTATAATTAAAAACCATGTGTAAAAAATAATTCCAGAACCAAGGATGAGAAATAATACATATATTATAACCTAATTAAACCATACAAATGGTTTCATGTCTATAGATTAAGGAATAAAATCCAATTGTAATCACATTGTCCATGATGTCAGAAATTCGACACATCACAGACAATGTTTTTAATTCCTTAAATAAGTGGGGGAGGAGAAGAAGATTGATGATGAATTTTACATGAACATGAGAACATACATAATATAAGAGATTCTAGATATTTTATTCCTATTGTACAAGATTAGGTGAGGATAGAATAAGAAAATAAAGGAACTCAAAATAGAAGAAAATTTGAGAAATTCTATATGAAAATTCAAAAGACTAGCGACATCGTTTAAATTATGATAAAATAATTTGATAAGATAAAAAGGGTATCCCATAATTATTAAATAATATGGGAATTAAGGGGTATATGGAATGAAATATCCCAACGTAATCTAAAGGTAATGAAAAAATAATAACCTAAAATGAAACGAAAGAAAGAAAATGAAAGAGGATGTTTACCTCTTGATCTCTTCTCCATGAGATCCTTCTTAAGGCCCTAGGTTTTGTCCTTTTGATGAGACCAGAATCTCTAGGACATGGTTCAGATCCTTAAGAAGAGTATTAGATAGAAATTAGGTAAGATTACAGGCTTGAGAGGTGTGGGGGGAATAGGGGAATGAGGGTGGTATTTACAGTGGAGGAGAGGAGGTATTTTTCCTTATTTTAATTGTTATTATAATATTTTTTCCCAAGACTATGAATAATCATAATTAATGTAACCCCAAATATTAATAATATAATTTTAGTTAGAACCATGTGTCCTTACATAAATTATGATGTCATAAATAGTGTATTTATACTGATAATTTGAATATACGGTATTTTATCAAACTTCACTATTCATCAAAAATTCAAATATTTCAGGAAAATTCAAAAAAATCATCCTTACCATTTCTTGACATGTAGAATTCAAAAATGAAGTTCATTTTTTGAAAATAATTTTCAAATATTATTAATTTATTTTTAAAATAAAATCATACTTATTTCAAAAATTCACAATTTTAAAAATAAAACTATATTTATATCACATTGAAAAATTAACCAAAATTTCATTATCTTCAAGACATAAGAAAATAAAATAATATTACAATTTACTATTCATTAGAATCATATTACCAGTCATATTACTATTCATAAGGTTATGTTACTATTCACAAAAAGAACAAGTTGGTTCGATTAGGCTCTAAATAACTTATGGAACACAATTTTAGATGATTATTTTTCAAAATTCAAAACATAGAAGTGGAAAAAATATTTTCAAAGGCAAGTTATAAAAATCTATATAAAACCATGTTTCATTAATTTCAATATATATTTTTTTAAAAAACCTTAGGGTGTTAAAATTTCATTATCCTAACATATAAAATTTGTTAAAATGAACTTTGATACTGACTATATTGACTTGATCTTTATTCAAAGCATAATTTCATTTTTTTAGAAAATAAATCACTTTCAAAAAAATTTATGATTCAGTTATTTTTAGAGTTTTAGAGAATTATTTCATCACTCTTACATAAAAAACTGAAAAAATGCATGTATCACACTTTCTCTTAGTATCCATTTTCTTAGTATACAAAACTTTTAAAAAGATACAAAGTTTCTTCCACAGAAAATCATTATGATTTTCAACTTCACTATTTTTTTCTAATCATCCATAAAACCCATGAAAAACATTTAAAAATATGGGATGATCACAAAAAATATTAACAACTATCATAAAAAATAAATTAACTCATTAGTCTAATTTTATACCATGAGATAATAAAAATATTTTTCCATCAATATAATAAACATTGAGTTAAAATAATCATTTACTTATACATTGAATTATCATCACTTACCAAAGTTTTTTATAAACAATTATATAATAAATCATTGATGTAAAATCATAATCATTAGTGTTTTTTAGAATACATGAGAACCCATGAAATATTATTTCTTAAAAACATTCCTTTTTACCCTATATGGTAATAATCCTTTCTTTAAAAAGATATTTAGCATACCATTTAGAAATAAAGTTATTTCCAAGAAAACTCATTAAAAATAATAAAAATCTTTTTTTGGTTTCTTATTATATCATTTTCATAGAACCCTTAAACATTCCCTTATAATTGGAATAACCACACCATTGACATCCAACATAATTCTCTCGATAACATAATCATTACCCAATACATTGGAGAGCTATATAGAACCCATCCATCATCATGAGCTATATCAAGCTCACACATCATAAAAAACAATTTAAAATAACCATATCTTGAATAAAACATTGTAATCTCTCATATATTTTTTCATAAAACCCTTTAAAAACTCTTTTGAACCCATAAGTAAAGCACTTTCCATTTTCATATAAAAATAAAACGAAGTATCATTCTCTTTTGAAAAATATTTATAACGAAAAATTTCATGAGTTTTATTTAAATGATTTCATTCAAAAATAACCTAGTAAAATTATAAAATAATCTTCAATTAAATTATGTTCATGATGGTGGGAAATTATTTTCATACCATATACGTTAAAATATAACATTCCTTTTATCTTTTATAAAGAAATTCCAGACATTCCATTTAAAATATATAATAAGATTTCTTTTTAAAATATATGAATGAAATTAAAAAGGGACATAAATTTTCATTCATAATTCATTTAAATAAACATAAATATATTAGTAAAATAATTTTAATAACATGAAAATAAAATAAAATTATTTAAAAAATAAATATTTAAAATAATTAAAATGATATTTTATGTTAAAGTGTTCCTTACCTCGAGTCTAACTCATCATGTATGATCATTAACATCATGAATAATAAATTTATGCTACATATTTACTCTATTAAGATCATTTTCAATTTTTATTATTCCTTTTATTTTATTTATTACAATGTAATATTCAACTACTTAATCATTTAAATTCAGGTTGGATGTTTTGATGATATTCGTCTCATAAGTCCAAAATGACTTCAGTAGGACGACTATAGTAAAATGATTCATTATTCCATAATCTATATAATAATAATCATGAAATAATTATAATATTTATATATAAATTATACTTTTAAATTAAATAATTAATTATGGTTATAAATTAGTTGTGTTACAATAGGTGTGCATACATGATTAACGTTTCCATTTTTCAATGATCATGATGTAAAGAAGGTAAGTTTTATTTTCCATTTAAAGAATGATGATTATATAATTAATAAAATATTATTCCTTTAAATAAACTTATATATATCATCCTTGTTACGTGGGATGAAAAATACATAACATCACTTTGTGAATTTTGTGACGCCCTAACCCCCATTACCCAGAGTTGGTGCATTATTATATAACATTGGAATGATCATAATAGATCAAGTCTCAAAATACCGATTAGTTTAGTAGCCTTGAAAGTAGTAGATACATACATAAGTTTTTCATTACATCGTGAAATGGAAAACAACAATATTGTGTCCCCTTTGAACACACTCATATCCCTTAGCCTATTCCTACAGGTTAATTGTAATATATTTCTTCACATCATAGGACAAATAAAACACAGAAAGGGGTGAGCTCAGATGCTCAATAAGTATACAGTATGGAGAAGACTATCATAAATAAGAATAAACATTTTAGGTAATGTATAAAACTAAAAAACAAACCTATTATACATAAATATCAGCATAATATGGAAATGTTAAATCAAATAATTCCATTTACATATTCACATGGATATTATACTTATCTAATAGTTACAAGTAATATCAATAGATAATTTCGCAATGATGGAATACAAAATGTCAGACATCATAACCACATAGTCAAGGCCTCATGCCAATACTACAAATAACATTTTTTCAAGATATTGTGCAAAGACACTAGTTTGTCTCATGAGACCTACCGATACATCGAGGAGTTATAGTGGGATCTACCCTTTACTTAGTAATTATAATTCATTCCACATATGCAAAGGTTGAAACATAATGTAAACATTCGTATTAAAACTATCATACAAAATTTCAATATTTTAACAAAAATATATGAATGGTATAAAAATAGCACATTCATAGCCAATCATAACTCATTCAATACAATATGGAAGATTGTATCAACCTCAATCATGAATAATGAAGGATATTGACATAGATGAAAATAATCAGTAAAACTATTTGAGAGAAATATCCCATTTTCGTAAAAACATTTAGAAACCTCACTATTTATTAAGAAGCTGTTAAAAATAGATTTTGGAATCAAAATGAACCATACAACTTTAAAACATTTAAAAGGAATTTTACCTTTAAAACATTCATGTCCATAAAAATAAATCCTTAACACCATTTTTAAAACATGAACATTATTGAGAATTAATTAGAAGAATAAATCTCTATTTCATTTAAAATGATGTTTTAGTTAGAGTTCCTAACCAAATGAAAGATGGTTGAATTAAATAATTGAGGTAATAAAAAAATTATAATATCATGATAATAAAGGGATTCATGATATACTATGTCAAAATATAGTTTGTACATCATATAAAAGTGAATTGGTGCATAACAACAAAGAGGTCTCAATGGAATGTAAATTGAGATGAAATACATTATAAAGATAGTATACTTTGGTTGAGGATAAATCAAAGACATAATTATGTGTGAAAAATATAAATACACTTAATATGATTGGATATTTATTGTAAACAAATCAGATGACATTTACATATATTCTTATAAAAACAACACCAATGATGTGGATGTTTAACCCAAAGAATGAAAATTTAATTAAGATTGCACTTATCAAGTTCATATCGATGACTTGAGAATTTATTTTTGGACTTATTATCTACATAAAAACTATATAAACAAAAAGGTGAGTGGAAATTACTATATAAATAAATAAATTGTGATTTCACACATAATCTTAGAGTAAAATAATCAATGAAGTTTGTGTAAAACTCAATTAGTGGAAATCGTAATTAGAAATTCCCTTACCAATTAAGTAACATATGAAACATACACACAATGAAAGAAGTATCATAAAATGAATATGTAAATATCCATAAATTAAATTATATTACAAAAAGAATACAATCATGGGCAGTACATACACCACACAAAAGCAATTAGTGGCAATATAGCATGAATCTCAGGGGAATAAAAAGTGAGATGAAAACTCCTTACCTTGTACTTTTCCTTAGTAAAAGGTAGGTCAAAATCCTATATAATGGTGAAATAATTGTTATTAATTTATACAAGAACCACATACATAAATATTATATCATATATGATCATCTAATATTTCTTTTTTATTCATATTTCAGTAGTATCATTGTTTTTTATGTTAATTGATCCATTTTTCTTTATATGTTTTGTTGTGTAAGTCATGTTTGTTATGAATATGATGTATTTGATTCATATCCACGATTATATTAAGGTATTAAACATTATTTTTAATCCTAAAATGAAAAATATTCTTGAATAGTTAAGATAGGGAACGAAATCTCATTGCGTCGTGGGGACGGTAAATCGTACATATGCACATGCGATAATATCATTATATTAGTGGTGAAATCATATGTAATTGGATGGTATATTATATATAAATAATCACAAAAAATTTTTATTTATTATTTATATCAGTTATACTCATTATTATTCCCATCCAAATAATGAAGTGTTGAATAACAAACTACACCACGATGTGGAGAAGGTAAGTCGTACGTACCCACATATGGTGACTTTTTCATTCACATGATGGATAGAATGATGAGTATTGTTGTAACATATTTATAATAACATCACAGTATATAGAAGGTAATGGATTTATAGTTTTGGTGTGGAAACAAATATGAAAGAAAAAGTAGAAAGGAATAGAACTTTGAAAGAGGTGATGAAATTATTACCTCTTCATAGGGTGCTTCCTTTTGATTTGATCAAAAGGGATACTTGGGATGGATTTTTTTATCAAAGTGAGGCCTCTAGATTAAAGTGCAGGTAGTTGGGAAGATATTAGAGTAGGTTTTGGCAAAGCCAAATGACTTTGTATGTGTTATTTGGAGTGAAGGTGAAGTACCCTTTTATAAGAAAGGTGATGGTAACTTTATGAAAAGCTTGAAATATTAATTTATTATACAATAATATTCTCTTTATAATGGATCCAAAAGGATTTATTTCAAGGCTAATGTGGTTCTGGGTATACAAAATCTCAACCAATAGGTTTTAGACAGTTTTAGGTCACCATATTAACCTTTATTATTTTGATTTGACTCTTAGTTAAATTGTTAAACTTTTAACATGTATTCTTGTATTATTATAATAAATGGGTAATAAAGTTACTATAAAAATCCCAGAGAACCACAAGTGGTTAATTAATGTAATATATATCATTATATTAGTCCTTTTTTAGAACATTAGATTTTTAGTAATATTATAACATTTAATAGTATAGTATTTGTTTTAAAAACTCATTTATGTCAATTTTGACACTATTTAGTATTTGGTTTTTGTGAAAGTCCAAAAAAATTATTAATACAAAAAAATAAATTAAATAAATCCTATAATTTCATATTAACCTTGAAAATTATTTGAATATCAAAAGATTCAATTTATATTTATTTGGATATTTATAATCTCAATTATTTTAATCTTTCAATAATAAGGAAATTATTTTATCATCATTGTGTCATAAATAGATTTAATTATTTAATGTCTAAAAATTATAAATAAAATACTGTTATTTATTAAATATTTGTATCTTTCTAATGAATATTTATAGTCCAATTTATCTTATTTATAACCCTGTATTAAAAATGATTTAGTTATTAAACATTGAATTTAACACTTTTAACTCTACTTTAAATGAAATTATAATAAATTTCATAATCTAATCAATGTGAATCAAAATGATCATATTTTATTCCTAAGGATGATTTTTGTCTAAATACACTTATCCAATAGAATTATGACATGTCTCAGGGTAACTATAATATAATTTTCACATTTAATTACCATAATTACTTTTAACGGTGGTAAATAAAATTGGAAAGTTATTATTCACTAAAAATGATTTTCATCCTATTGAACCACAGTTTACTTACCGATTTCAACCATGTCTCTCGGATTTTTGAAATAAAATTCAGAGATGTGGTAAAATTACATTTTATGCAATCTTTCAAATGTGCGTATAAGGCACGTAAAAGACGTTAAAAAGTTGAATAAAATATTATACATCTAATTTTATTATAAAACGACTCTAATGAATTAAATTGAAATTATTTTGGTATTATTCATCTATTTTTAATTAAAATAAATTTAAATAAAATAAGTAATTATATAAATAAAAAAGTATGTTTTAAACAATAATGTAGTGTTTTTTCTTATTCATCAAAAATTGGAAGCTTTCAGAAAAATAACAAAAATTCACCCAAAGATAATTTTGATTTTACAAATTCAAAAATTATGCTTATTATACAAAAGTAAAAACATAGAAGTTTTATTAATCAATTTTGGAAAAATATTCCCATTGTGAAAACCAGAAAGCAGGTTTTTGAGGAGTAAAAACTATCAAAAGATTGATATGTGATTATGTCCAATTTAAATGTAAAATTACATCCAATGAAAAAAAATTAGATTAAATAACTAAAATATAATCTAATTATACTTCAAAACCATTAAAATTTATAATTTAACACTCTGAATTATTTTGATTAAAAAAGTTATTTTCAATTAAAATAGTGTATTTTTTACAATTCATCAAAATATGAAAGTTCTCAGAAAAAAACCGAACATTTATCCAAACTAAATTTTTATGTCCCTCTTCTAAAGAAGAAGTTTATTTTGTCAAATTGAATATATAAAAGTTTCAAATATGGGATTTAACATGTGTTCACAATTAAAAGGTGTTAAAATTACATTTTTTGAAAAATACCTCTTTTATCTGAAAAATTGAATTTGTTCTTATATAATGTCAAAGAAACACATAATATGGATGTTAAAATTATATGAATTATACAAAATTCAAATTTAAGTTATCACAATTCATAACTGGTTTTTGAATTTCTAGTTTGATAAGTTGTGGTGTGCTCAAACTTGGTGTTGTGTGTAGCGCAAGCTATTGAATTACATTAAGGATAATAAGTCAATATGAAATCTTGGGGTCATACATTCTTCCCCCATTTTGGAAATTTCATCCTCCTTATTTTAAAATTGCGCTTGGGAACTTTATTGAATGTCCCACTTTGGAAAAATAGGCAACAAAACTATCTCTTTAAAAGAAATAAAGAGAAGTAGAAAGGTCCCCTAAGATAACCCATACTCGGATTCCAAGTAGGAAAACATGGATATGGAAGATGAACTAAGTGTCAAGATCTGATGAAGAGTAATATAAAATGTGATCAGGAGAAAGTTAACAACAAGAAAACCACAAACTTGTGATGGGTTAAATAATCATTAGTGTCCCAGTAGAAAAAATAAATGGACAACGTTTTTTGTTTTAAGTTACATTTATTAAAGTTGAGTAATTTATTTATGAGATTAACTAAGAATGTAAATTGATATACTTACCTTTTAAGTAAAGTTTCATCATTTAATAAATTTCTACCACTAACTCATATTTTCTCCAAACGATGAGTATTCAAGATGACTTGGTCACACCTGAAGCACTAGAATCAACTTCTAGAGAATCACATATTCCACAAAGGTTAAATGATATATTTCCCTTGTCTTTATTGATTAAAAATACCAAATGGTTAGTACAAGATCAGATGATCCCTAAAATGGATAATCCTATATAGAAATAAATACTATACTTAATTTACAAAATAAAACAAAAAAACTCCAAGTTCAATAAAGACCATTCAATGAATAATTTTCATTAAAATCCTTCTATATAATCCCAATTAAGATTGAAACCCAAAACTCAATAGAATTTAATCATAAATTCTTTTGTAGTTAATCTTAAAATTTGTATCTAAATAAGATCAACTACTCTTAAAGTCTCGTACAAAAGTGTAATTAACCAAATAACATTTTCTCTATTATTAGTTAATAATTTCCATTAATAACATGAATCTATATAAAAAACATATATTCCTTCAAAATAAAAAAATACACCTTTAATCCTTAAATGAAATCCCATTTTATTCTATTTTCCTTAAGAATATAGTGTTCCCAAAAGAACAATTGTCTTATAAAATAAAATTTATCTCATAATCACCAAATCATATTCATATACTAGGGATATTCATTTGATAAAACTTAAGATCCCAAGTCAACATATTATTGATAAATAAAATCATTTAACTGAAAACTAGTAGTTACAATTACTAGGGACTTCACGTAGTCCAGTGGTTGGCAATAAATCCCAGTAGCACTTTGGTTGTGGGTTAGATTCCTAAAGTTGTGTCCGACGCAACGGGTGGTCACACGGTCTACATGTTGTCCTTTTTCAAAAACTATATTTTATAAAATTTCCAAGATGATATAAATTCTTCAGAATGACAATTACAAAATTTAACCATAAATTTTATCTCTTACCTATAATTATCATCTCAAATATTAATAACCGATAATTTCCTCAAATTCAAGTATCATATAAACCCAAATGGATTTTTATAACTATATCCAAAAAATAAAAAATTATTCTTCCTCAAATAGCATTTTCACATAACAAATTGTTCGGTTACACATACAGGAGAAAATTATTCCAAATTAATCCCATAAACAAAGAGAATTAATACTTTTAAAAATTTATTTATTCATTTATCCCCACATAGGTTCTTCTTTGACCTAGTTATTATCCTATAGAATAGAGCATTGACTCAGGGAATTCTTAGGTCCCCTATATTTACAAAAAATGACTGTAAATGGATTCTTAGGATCATTTTTATTTTCTTATACATTAATATTTATTTTCCCTTTGCAATTATTTGCTTTCTATCGTTATTTCCCACACATAAAGAATTTCTTTGTTTCATTGATACACTTTCCTGGGTGTCTCCTTCCCCATTTCCAACATTATGGAAATTGATCTATCATTTCTCTACGGTCTCCACTGCTGGAGCTCTTATCATTCTTCACCATTCACACAGTTGTTGATTTTGGTATTTGGTTAATGTATATAATTTTTATCATATTTTTTGAATCCTGCTTTGGCATGAACACAATATCTTTTATTCCTACCAAAATTTCATTTAGTTTCTCATCTCCACCATCATGCCCACCTTGTACATCATTTTCATTATTAATATGACTTCCTTGGAATCCATTCATTGACTAAAACTAGAAATCATATTGTGAGTAACAAAATTCATAAAATCATTTATAGAATATCATGACACCTTATGTTCAATATAAAACACCTTAGGATTAACAATGGTTATTTATTCTCGTCTTATATTAAAATCCTTCAAATCGTTTTGTCAAGGAGATGTGAAGTATCCTAATCATATCCCACAAGAGTGTCGTAACCAAGAGTGCAGCAAGGCCCATTGTCATGCACCAGTTCCTGTTTGAGTCTAGCTCAATGCAGTGTTTTTGGTTTTTACCCCTAAGTACATATATCCTAGAGCTGCCTCTACTTACTCGTATCCAAATAGGGATTTATTTTTGGGTAAACCCACATAATATTTATATTACCAAATTTTTTTGAAATTATTTTATACTAATATTCAATGTCTGTACAAGGGTAGTGTTTTCAAATCAAAGTTGTTCAAAATCTATCTTCCAAGGATTATACTAAACTTTCTATGATACCAACTATAACTCCCCAACCCTAGTTTCCTAGAATAGGTGCATTATAATATAACATTGGAATGATCACAAGAGATCAAGTCTTGAAAGAATGATTAGTTTATTATCCATGAATGTACTAGATACATACATTAGTTTTACATTATATCATGAAATGAAAAAATGACAACATTATGCCCCCTTTGAACACACTCATATCCCTTAGCCTATTCCTATATGTCAATCGTAATATACTTCTTTACATCCTGGAAAAAATAAAACATAGAAAGGGTGGTCTTAGATGTTCTGTAAGGATAACAATATTGCAGAGAATATCGTAAATAAGCATAAACATTTATGGTAATGTATAAGTCTAAAACAAAATCCTTTTAATAATAACCAAAAATATAATATGGAAAAGTTAAATAAAATAATTCCATTTACTTATTCACATGGATATTCTACTAGTATAATAATCACATGTAATATCCATAGCTAATTTTATAATGATGGAACGCATAATGACATACATCATAACCACATAGTCAATTCCTTATACAAAGACTACACATAATATTCTATCAATTCCTTGTTCCAAGACACTATTTTGTCTCATGAGCCCTACTGATATATTGAGGAGCTATAGCGGTCTCCACCCATCACTTATAATGTCCAATGCATTCCTCATATGAAAAGGTTGAAACTTAATCTAAACTTTCGTATTAAAGGTAGCATATGAAGTGTTAATATTTTAGCCAAAAACCACGAATGGTATAAAAATAGAACATCTACATTCAAACATAACTCGTTCATTACAATATGGAAGATTTTATCAACCTCAATAAAGAATAATTAAGGATATTGACATCGATGAAAATAATCATTAAAACTATTTGAGAGAAATATCCCCTTTTTCTTGAAAACATTTAAATTCCCCGTGGTTTATCAAGATGTTTTTAAAAATAGATTTTTGAATAAAAGTTTCCCATACCACTTTTAATCTTTTAAAAGGAATTTTAATTTTAAAACTTTCATGTCTGTATAAATAAATCCATAACACCATTTTTAAAACATGAACATTAATGAGAAATATTAAGAATAATAAATCTTTACAAATTTTAAAATGATATTTTGGTTAGACTTCCTAACCAAATGGTAGACTCTGGAATAAAAATAATTGAGGTAATAAAAAACTTTGTAATATCGAGAGAATAAAGAGATTAATGATATAATATTTCAAAGTATAGTATGTACACCATATAAAAGTGAATTGGCACATAATAACAAAGAGGTCTCAATGGAATGTAAATTGAGATGAAATCCCTTATAAAGTCCTAATACATAGGTTAAAGATAAATCAATGACATAATTATGTGTGGGAAATATAAATACACTCAATATTATTGGATATTCAGTGTAAATCAATCATAGGACATTCACACATATTTTTTTAAAAACAAAACCAATGACTTGGATGTTTAACTCAATGAATGAATATTGAGTTAAGATTAATCTTATCAAGTTCATATCGATGACTTGAGAATTTATAAATGGAGTGATTATGTGTAACAAAAGTATATCAAAAAAATGGGAGTGTAAATTACTATATAAATAAATAAATAGTGATTTCACACGTAATCTTGGATTAAAATAATCAATGAAGTATGCGTAAAACCCAATGAGTGGAAATTGAAATTTGAAATTCTCTTACCGATTTGGTAACTTATGAAACATACACCCAATGAAATAAGGATCATACGATGAAGATGTAAATACTCATAAATTAAATTATATTAAAAAAATAATACAATCATGGGTAGTACATACATCACACAAAAGGAAATAGTAGCAATATAGCATTAATCTCACGGAAATAAAACGTGAGATGAAAACCCCTTACCTTATACTTTTCCATAGTATAGGGTAAGATAACCTCATGTATAATGGTGAAATAATTGTTATTAAATTATACAAGAAACACATACATAAATATGATATCATATTTGATCTTCTAATATTTTTTTGTTAATGATATTTCAGAAGTATCATTGTATTGGGTGTTAACTGATTCGTTTTCCTTTATATGTTTTGTTACATAATTCATATATTTTATGGATAAGATGTATTTTATTCATATCCAGAATGATATTAAGTTCTTAATCATTATTTTTAATAATCAAATGAAAATTATTCTTGAATGGTTACGATGGGGAACGAAATCTCATCGCGTCATGGAGACAGCAAGCCATACGTATGTACGAGCAACAATATCATTCTATTAGTGGTAAAATAATATATAATTGGATGGTATATTATATTTACATAATAATAATCATGTAATATTTATTATTTAAATCAGTTATAATAATTATTATACCCATCCAAATAATGAAGTGTTGAATAACAAACTACACCATGGGGTGGAGAAGGTAAGTCGTATATATGCACGTATGGTGACTTTGTCATTTCAATGATGGATAGAATAATTAGTATGGTTATACTATATTTATAATAACATAAAAGTATTTATAAGGTACTAAATTTGTTATTTTGTTATGGAAACCATAATTAATGGGGAAGTGGAAGAATAAAAGAACTTTGGAAGAGATAATGATATTATTACCTCTTCTTCGGGTGGTTCCTTTTCATTTGATCTTAAGGGATCCTTAGGTTGGATTTCTAATCAAAGTAAGGCCTCTAGATTCAATTTAGGTTATTTGATATGATATTTGAGTTGGGTTTGGCTGAGAAGAATTCTTTTGTAGGTGTTATTTTGAGATAAGGGTAAGTACCCTTTTATAAGAGAGGTGAGGGTCCCTTTAAGAAAAGCTTGAAATATTAATTTATTATACAATCATATTAGGTTTATAATGGCTCTAAAAGGATTTATTTCTTGGTTAAGGTTCTTATGGGTTGAAAAAATCTCAACAAATTGGTTTTAGGCAGGTTTAGGTCACCATATTATCCTTATTTTTTAAATTTAACTCTTAGTTAAATAGTTTAACTTTTACCATGTATTCTTGTATTATTATAATAAATGGTTAATAAACATACTATAAATATCCAATAACACCCCAAGTGGTTCATTAATGAAATATATATATCATTATATGAATCCTTTATCTAAACCTTATATTTGTAGGAATATTATAATATTTAATAATATAGTATTTGTTTAAAAAATTCATTTATGTCAATTTTGACACTATTTAGTATTTGGTTTTTGGGAAAGTCAAAAAAACATGATTACTTATAAAAGAATAAATTAAATAAATCATAACTTGTCATATTAACCTATTAAGTTAGTTTAATTCACCGAAAGTCTAAATTTACATTTATTTGGATATTTACAATATCAATTATTTTAATCTTTCATTAATATTGTCATTACTGCATCATCATTGTGTCATAAATAAATTTAATTCTTTAATATCTAAAAATTATAAATAAAATACCATTATGTAGGAAATAATTTTAAATTTATAATTAATATTTATATTCTTATTTATCTCATATATAACCCAATATTAAAAATTATTTATTGATTAGACTTTGAATTTTACACATATAACTCTTCTTTAAATAAAATAATAATAAATGTCTTAATCTAATAAAAGTGGATCAAAAGGATCATATTTTATTCATAAGGATTATTTTGGTCTAAATACACTTATCCAATAGAATTATGACTTGTGTCATTGTAATTATAATATCATTTTTCTTTTAATTACTCAAATCACTTTTAATCGTGGTAAAAAAAATTTAAAAAGATACTATTCATCAAAAATGATTTTCATCCTATTGTACCACATATTACTTACTGATGTAAATTTTTTCCCTCTGTTTTTTTTAATTCGATTCACAGAAGCAATAAAATTATGTTTTATGCAAATTTTCAAATGTTCGTAGAAGGTGGGTGAAATATGTTAAAAAGTTCAGTAAAATTTTATACATCTAATTTAATTATAAAATGACTCCAATGAATTATAATGAACTTATATTGGTATTATATATCTTTTTTTACTTAAAATAAATTTAAATAAAATAAATAGTTATTTAAATAAAAAAATTGGTTTCAAACAATAATGCAGTGTTTTCACTATTCATCAAAGATTGAAATTTTTCAAAAAAACACCAAAAATTCACCCAAAGATAATATTTATATTACAAATTCAAAAATATAGTCTATTTAACCAAATTAAATACATAGGGTTGGTATTAATTAATTTAAAAAAAAATATTCCCGTTGTCAAAACCAGAAAGTGGATTTTTTGGGAGTAAAAACTATCAAAAGAGATATGTGTGTTTATGTCCAATTTAAATGTAAAATTACATCCAATGACCAAAATTAGATTAAATTATAAAAATATAATTTTATTATACTTAAAAAACATTAAAACGTATAATTCAACACTCTAAATTATTTTGATTAAAAAATTTGTTTTCAATTAAAATTTAGTATTTTTCATTATTCATCAAAATATGAAACTTATCAGAAAAGCACCAAAAATTTACCCAAACTAAATTTTTATGTCACTCTTATAAAGAAAAAGTTTATTTTAAAAAATTTAACATATAAAAGTTTCAAATATTGGATTTAAAAAGTGTTCTCTATTAAAAGGTGATAAAATTGCATTTTTCAAAAAATACTTCTTTTATCTGAAAAATTTATTTTGTTCTTATATTATGTATAAGAAAAACATAATATAGATGTTGAAATTATATGGTGTATATAAAATTCATAATGTAGTTAATACTATTCATAACCATTTTTTGAATGTCTAGTTCGGTAAGACGTGGTTCCCTAGAACTTGGTGTTGTGTGTAGAACAATCTATTGAGTTATTTTAAAGAAAATAACATTCTATGAAATCTTTGGGTGTTACAGATTTCATAGTTCACACATACGCACAATGGGCATTATCATTTTCAATGAATGGAAATGTAATAAATTATAAGACATATTACTTTTTAAATAATAGTTATTATATAATGAATATCATATATATGAATTAAATTATTCATTATAATCATCCATGAGAGTTGGTGATGGAAAATGAATCACATAGCTTTATAGAGGTGGTAGTCCATAGGTACGCACCAATGACGTTATTATTCACCATTTGAAGGAATATGAGAGGGATAAATATTATGTAATAAACATAATAATATTCTATTATATGTGAGATATCCGTTTTATTATATAATCTTAGGTTAATCATATTTAAATGAAATATAATAATAAATAAATAAATAATGATTTGTTAACAAATATACCTCTTCTTTAGAAAACCTCATTAGCTTTACAACAAAATACTACTAGGTTAGTTTTACATTTTAAAAAGGCCTCTAATAAATGCTGAGGGATTTTAGAAAGGTATTTGGTTAGTTATTTTCTGAATAAAAAGTATTTTTATGTTTGAAGACAAGAGAAATGGTTGTTCTCTTTTATAGGGTGAGGGGCAGTCTTGGAATTTCAAAATATTTTAAATTAATATGAATTATTCCTCATTTTCAAATGGCGCAAAATTTATAAAAATTTTATATAATATTATTATTTTTCAATATATT
The DNA here is from genome assembly GCA_963277665.1 of Viscum album. NCBI lineage: Eukaryota > Viridiplantae > Streptophyta > Magnoliopsida > Santalales > Viscaceae > Viscum > Viscum album. The sequence continues at coordinate 1,914,718,314 of OY728148.1, read as the reverse complement.
CTCATATAACAAATATTGTATATGATTATATGATTTTTTCATCCTTAAATTTATGTTGCATCCCTTCATTAACCTTTTTGACGATTATCATGATAACAAAGTTTTTTACTGTTTAGGGGTCAACATAGTTACAATAAAAGTATAATTAGCCCGTAAATGGATAGTGGTTTATATTTTAAACAATATCACAATCACTTGTCCAATTTTATTATTTTATAATTTTTAAATCGTTTAATAAAACATTATTTATTTTAAGATATCAAAAATGTAATTTTTGGAACAATTATTTTAATTTTACTTTGAAAAAAAAAATTATAACCAATGAATTTTAAAACTATACATTAAAAAATACCTAACAAGTCATATTTATATGGAAAAATTTGTAACATAATAATTCATTCAAAATATATTACTTTTAATATTTTTAGTATCATTTATTTTATTTTTCTATTAATTAAATAAATATTATGTCAGTAATGTGTAAGAATTTAAGGTAATTATTGCACCAAAAATATTTTTAAAGAAATTCAAATGATAAAAAATTAATATATATTTCTAATAATCATTTATAACTAAACATAAGTTGTTTTTATCCTAATCACCAAATATTGTTGATGTTAAAATCAAAAAATTACATTTATTACTTTATTGTTTATATTAATATAATAAAGATAGAAATCAAATATATATTATACAATGTTGAAAAAATTTTGAAATGTGGATGTTAATGGGTGAATTAAACTCATAAAAAAAGGATAAAGGTAAGTATTAGGGTTATTTTTTAGTCCTTATCATATTATTTTTTAATCATAATTACCTGATTTACCCTTACCATGGTGATAATTATTACAACAGTTACTATTTAGAATGACAAAAAATAAAATGGAACTATTTACTAAATTTGGACCTTGTAGTTCAAAATATGGAATTTGTTTTTCAAAATTCAAATTTTCTCTGTATAAAAAATAAATATAAAATTTAACACACAAAACACGAAAGAAAAATGATTTTTCAAAAAAATCATTCTATGTAAAAAAAATATATTCAACAAATTCAAGAACAAAATTCATTAAAAAACCATAATTGTATTATGTTAAATAAAATTGAACTAATTATTTTTTTTAAACTAAACTAAAATACAATTTTACTTTTTCAGTACCCCAAAAGTCTAGGATCTAGTCAAAACTGATCTTAAAAAATTTATTAAAAAAAGAAATTTGAGCCAAACATACAAGGTATTATTACAAAAATGAGAGTACATGACACTAAACATTTCTACATCCACCACACAAACTCAATAATTTGGGGTCGTAAAGTACCACATCATATTCATCTCCATGACTAATTTCATTGATAAATCATCTTCCACTTGATTTTCCTCCCTATATGCTTGTGATATTACTAGATTGACATAGGATTCCTTGTTGAGGTAGTTAATCCAATGAGGTAACACCTTTCAAGGAACATTATATGTTCTTATTTTCAAGGCATTACATCAAGTTGGGAATCTGATTCAATCCATATAAACTTCCAATTAAATTGGAAAACATACTTAACTATATAGATCATCGCCCATAATTCAACTTCATAGACAAACCCAAATTCAGTGTAGTGATTAAATCATTATTTAGAAAAGACACGATATGTACAAAAAACACCACCACATCCAGATGGTCTGGATTAACCAAAAGAGGATTTTTCAACATTCACATTATACCATAGGATTATCAGAGGTATCCCACAAATATATTTGAGTGAATTATGTTTCCTCAGTCGATTATAAACTCTAAGAAGACTGAGTGTCTGCAGATGAAAAATACCATTATTCATTTCACCTTCTTTCACCATTGAGGACGTATACACCTCTTTATATATCTCCATCATACCAATCTATAAAGTGTTCTGATTTCTATCAAACATAGAATTACAAGCAATAAATATGGATAAGATAATAGTTACAGTGGAAACTAGTAAGTGGTTGTGAACCTTTGCGCTACATTCATCACTATACAGGCTTGAAAAAATATCAGTGACCTATATATTTGTCTCAATATCTTGAAATAATATAAAATGTGTGCAATACCATAGATTGTTGTCATATTCACACTCCAAAATAGATGTTTTTTACTTTCCTCTTCTCTCATACATAAATGGAAAGGTGAAGAAAGTTTAATTCTAGCCCTCTTAAGTTGATCATGAGTAGGAAGTCTGTTTTTTCAAATCCTCTAAATTAAAAATAATATTGATGGTTAAATGAACCGGGTCTTGATGTTCATGATAAAAGATGGTGAATGAATATAACCCCCACATTCCACCTTATATTACTCCTTGTTATTATACTTTCCATTCCTATAATGCTTCAATATCATAGTATTATTGTCCATGAAAGTATAGTTTTTAATTTTAAGATTAATTTGAGAGGGAACCAAGGTGTTAAAAGTGTGCCTTTATAAAAAAATGTGTAATTTATAAATTTCTTTTTTCGGGAGTGACATTCATGCTGTCCTGGAGAGTTATTTCAATCCATGTCGTATCATAAAGATTTTGGTTGGAGTTCCTACTCACCGTCAACTTTGTATCATAAATGATTCTCATAAATTATTTCTTAAGATATTCCTAGATAGATGATGTAATGATGTGTTTTTAACGATTCAACAGCCTTCCCTTAAATTTGTTTGATAAGATGAAAGTTGAAGTAACATTAAATATCAAACTCTATGTGAATTACCCAATAAGAGAATCATTAAATGTCTTGATATCCTTGAACCCAAGACCCCCATTTCAATTGTATTGATACATTCCTTCTAGTAAATAGTGACTATATTCCTTTCATAGACTGAACCTTCCAATATAAAATTCCTTACCGTGCATTGAAGCTCTTGGAGAAGACCTCTAGGCCACCTATACAATGAAAATGATTGTGAAAATTACTATGTGATTAGTGGATTAATAATACATACCCTTCCATCCATAGAAATGTCCTTCAATTTCCTAAAAGTGAGTTGATTAAGAATACCAGAACATATGCCTTTCAAGTGTTGTATTTTCACCTTTCCCCAAAATAATGGGACACCAAGATAATTAAAAGGTATAGATCCCATTTTCACCACAAGATATATAATATTCCTATTCGTCTAAATAACCATTACTCCATTAAAAAATACAATAAAGAATTTATCCCAACTAATTTCTTAGGCAGACACCTCTTTATAAAGTGTGAAAATAATAGTGATGGAGGAAATGGTACCCTTAGAATCTTATCCATGAAAAATAATGACTTCTACATAAAGAAAAGGTGATGAAAAAAAATGATTTTTACCATCCATGATTTTCTTGAAGATTCTAATATGAGAATGTTCATTGATACATCTCCTTAAGTAATCTTTAGTAATAGAAACTAAAAGTCTAGAGAACATGTCACCTTTCCTCAAACCTATAGAGCAAGGAAATAATCTTTTTTGTGCTCCATTAATAAGAGAGGATAGACTTTATGAACAAATAATTGTGTTTATCAACTTGATAAACACGTTGTATAACCCATACCTTTTGAGGGAATCAAATAGGGAGATAAATTTTAATGCATTAAAGGACTTTGATATGTATATTTTCATCACAATGTTTCCTTTATTTGTCTTTATCCTCATCAACTTGACACTCTCTAAGGTTATGAAAAGACAATTTTGAATTCACCATCTGGGAACAAAGAAAAACTAATTTGTAGTGATCATGTCACTAACTATTCCTCCTATCTTTTTCATAATGATCTTACTCATGAGATTAATAATTGTGGTCCAAAATGAAACTGTCCTAAAATCCTTCAAATCAAGGGAATTTTTTTTATTGTGTATCAGGGGAATAAAACAAGATTTAATATCATAATGCGTATAACAATGAATGAATAATTCCATAATTTATTGAGTAATTTCATCCTACAAGAAATCCAAAATAAAACATGAAAAATTTATTATTAAATCCACCTGGACCAAGTGGATTTTCCATATTAAGAGAGAAAAGTGATTCGTTGATCACCTCATTAAGTGAAGGATTGATAAGATATGGATTACTATGATTCTTAATGGAGGGACTTATGTTTTCAAACATTTTGTGTTTGTTGACCTTCCCATCATCATAGAATAAACATCTGATGTGATCCACAATAGACAAAGAAATATTCATTTCATATATTTCAAAACAACCATTAATATTGATTTCTTTATCAACTAATTGTGTCCTCTTCCGTTTATGTAGCCTATGGAAGAATTTATATTTCGTATCTCCATCCTTTAACCATTTCACATTCAATAAAATTTTTTCTGGCCTCCCCTTGATCATTAATAAATCATCTTTCATATGATGGTCCATTATCTCATCTCTAGATGGAGTAGTCTAATATTCAATCCTGATTTGACTGTAGGCAATCTCCTCCTCAACAGCCTTAATGTCGAGATTGGGTTTTGAGAATGATTTCCTACCCTATTCCTTAAGGTGTTTCTTGGAATGATTTAATTTTTCATGAATGTTTTGAAAAGGGATTCCAATAGGCTCTAATTTTCATAATTATAATAAAATATCCCCACATATAGAAATCACAATCCATCCATTAGGAAATCTAAATTGAATATGATTTTACCTTGTAAATTGTTTGATAATATCTATAATGATAGGATTTTTATTAGAGTGATGTTTAAGGAGTTGAATTCCTCAATCCCATGAGCAACAGTTTGATCATTTTTTTGGATGAAACATCTATCAAGATTACAAGATTACTTCTTATTCTTGGTGTATCTATAGTATGTAAAGTCAACTCTTATAATTGGGACTTTAGGAAGATTACAGTGATTGGAGAAAGAATATAATTCAAAAGAGGTATCCCAGTTAAAATTATGTCCATTTTTTCTTCATTTTTCAACAAAGCGTTTAAGTCACTAAGAATCACCCATTTTTATCCATCCTCAAATAAAATTCCATGAAATCCTCCCATAATTCCCTTATTCTGTTATAGGAATTGGAATCATAATTAAATGAGATTGAAATATCATAATCATTTATGCTACAAGATATGTGAATACTCTAAAACTTCCTACTACATGATTTAATGAGGATAGTTTCATGCCTTAATACCCATAGATGATCCATATTTGATTCATGAGAGTTCTAAGACACAAACATATATCTAAAAGAATCCCACTTAAATCATTTCTAGTTTTCAAAAAATAGTTTGGATTTTACAATGCTAAGAATAATGGGTTTATAGGGCATAATGAAATGTCTATGGGAATTGGTCATTGGGGGATTCCCTATCCCTTGACTATTCCAATAGAGTATCTTCATTGATTATTGTATTTTCCCTTCCTTTTTATTCTATATTACCCTATAATTTTCATTTCCTCACTCTTCCTTTCTACTCCCTTTCTTTTGAGCTGTAGCATAATCCAAACTCCTTTATTTTTTATGTTAGAGCATGATCCCTATTACTCTCCTACATTGATGTGTTAGTGGCATACTCACTAGGGCATTCTGTGGCAACTCCCCTCATGGAGTCAATGATACAAGTACTTGTGAGAAATCCCCACCAACTCATTGTATCTAGCGAGATGAATAGGTTAAGGACATTTTTTATAAAAAATAATCGTTCTCATAGAAGAAATGGATCCATCTTATTCATTCTTAGGTGATCCACTAGTGGGAGTTAATACTTCAGTCCTTCATTTGATTGCAGTTGGTTCAAGAGGTTGACGATCTTCAGCATTACCAGACCAAAAGGTACCACTTATGGGTTTGAATTTTTTCTTGGACTATATGTGAGTAGGATCACTGGTCACAATGGGTTTCCTTCAGTAGATTTAAAAGGGAGTGTCTTTAGGAAGGCCCCCTCCAATTCAGTTTCATATGTGCCCTAGTAATTCCTGTTCTCATTCCCATCAACATTAGAAGGCTCAAGTGACCTAACCTAAGTATTGACTCACAATACCTGGGATTCAGATCCTATCATCATAGGATTATCATTAAAAATATCAATTGAGGAAGGGTCCATGCATAAGATAGGGTCCACCAATTCTACATTAATTCAACCTTTAAAGAGGTCTCTTCCACTCTAACTTCATTTGAGTTAGTGGATTCCTAAGTTGGAATGGACGGTTTTCTCATGTCCTCTTTTGATTATTTCTTTTCAAGAACTATCACCTTAGAGAGCTATCTTGAAGCACTCTTCTAGTCATTTGTTATGATCCAGTAAAGACCATTTCCTTCCAATCTATGTAATTATCAACCTTATCAGTGCCTTAGGGATCATGTGGAATCTTATCCTTTCTATTAATCCTTCTATATGTGGTATCATCATTCCCTTACTCCTTACAAAAGCTGTATTTATTATCTCTAATGAATTCAACAATAATATGACCGCAGAACATGTATACTATGTAAAATTTTCGTTTACCATTGAATAAAATGTCCAATTTCATTCATTAATCCTTATTTTTGAGGACCACCTCTTCAACTAGGGTCCATGGCATGTCCTCTTCAACCAGTATTCGAGTGTAGTTCCCAAACCTCTAGATGTATTTCGGTTGAACCATTCGAATGGTATATCCAGTAGCTAAGGAAATATCCTATAAGATCTTAGATTGTGACATAAATGGATTTTATTATTAAAATTTCAATATTATATATGTTTTTTTATTTGAAATTCCATGTAAATTATATATGATGATTGGAATTAACTAATTATAAGTTGTTCTATATAAGTAAAATAAGAGTGAACATGGATGATAAATATAATTTCCCAAGATACCTATAATGTATTTATATTATTTCTAGGAGTTTTAAAGGCTTTTCAAAGAAATATTTTATTTCTCATGTGGTTACATTTTATTTATAAGATTAAATTATTATTATTTGAAAGGAAAAAATTCTCATGGGTTTTAATTTTCTTAAGGAATAATAGGTTTCCTTTTATATCCCTTATTGTGTTTTTTCCCATATCATGTTTTAATTTTTTTTTCGTGGGGATTAATGAAGAAAACATACATTAATAAATTTAATTTTTTAGTTATAGTGACTCGTCTAAAATGAAAAAAAGAGTTTTTATTCAATCATGAGTTTAAACATAAGAACATATTTTTATGGAAAACAATTAGGTTGAAAGGAAGTGTATACTTTTTATGTGATGGGTGTCATAATTATATAAACCTATAAACCTAAAAGGTCATGAAAATGTACGAAAGTATAATCCCTTCTATTAAAAACATAATTAATGGTTGGTTATTTATGGGTTTTCATAGTTGTATTCAAATACAATATGTAGAGAATATGATTTTTGCATTGTATTTAGGAGTATGGGTTTGGGGAAATATAGTTGGTATCTGATCAAATTTTAACATAAATTGTTAATACGTTATTATATGAAAATAATTTAAAATATTAAAAATACTCCAAGGGTTAGTATGTTGGTTTTGGGTCATAAGTTTGAAGTTCACTATAACTATAAAGGTTAGTATGCTATTGAGAATTATTTCTCTTTTTGGGGATTAAACGATGAACATAAATTATAGAATAAAATTTAACATAGTTAAAGACATATATTTATTTAACATATTCATATGATGTTTTGTTATTATTTTATATGATATAGTCACATAATTTATTTTGGTTTCATTGAATGACTAGAACTGGAAGGAATCAAGTTAACAATGGTTTTGAAGGACAATATAAATGTTTTCCAAATAAGAAACCAAATATGATATAATCAACAATAGGTAATTATGTGTTTCATTCTAACTAGATATACTAAGTTATTATTAACAATATGAAACTATCTTAATTACTTAACAAACCAAATAAGAGGAAAATAGAGTTTCATGGATGTTTAGTAGGAAAATACCTTGAAGAGAAACATATTCAATATCTTATATATTAATAATTTTCAAAGAAAAACCTAGGGAAATGTCTTAAGGGTATTTCAAGATTCTTCATATATTTTAATGTAGTTCATAGTGAAATAAACTACTATGTAAAACAAAGATTTTGGTTAGCACAACAGAGGGGAATAATGGTCTTCCTGAGGTACCATAAACAATTGGGTGTTTTAAATTTGAACTATATGAGAATTATGAAAATCAATCTTCTAAGAGTAATTCCACATAATTTGGTCAAAAAGTTCATAACAATAATGTTTTATCAAATTCATTTGGGATAATACTGAAGATGAGGAAGTTGTAAATAACATAGAAAATTAATTAATTTTTTAAAAAAAATATTTTATTCAAAATGGGAGACATGATTAGATTTATGTTTATAAATTTTAGGATTGGAAATCATAACAATGATTGTATAAATAAAATATTTAGGAAAAAAATTAAAAATCTTGGTTAAAAGTTTTTAAAGTAAGTAAATTGATTGAAGTGTCTACATATCGGCTTTTGAGAGTTATGATATAGTGTTAGTTTATCAAATTATCGATATTATTAGCAATGATCATAAGTTTAAATGTATATATAGCCATTTTGAGGCCTTATTTGATTTCAGTTTAAAATTATTAATGATAATTTAGTATATTTGTATTTGGTTTTAATAAATTATTAAGTTATATGTAACGCTTAAGATTAACAACCGTTTTAGTGTAAATGTTATTTAGGGAAGACTTTCATTCTATTTTGAGACATAAAATAAAATAAATATTTAACATTTATCGTTAATACATTATTTTATATTGTTATAATTATATTAAATTTTTAAAAAGGGTTTTTATATCTTAAGAAAAATCATAGGATTAAGGTAAAAGCAGAACTATTGTCTTGTGTGGGGTTTTTCGAAATTGGTTAATCTTATTTGTGGAAGAAATTTTGAGTTAACATTTAGAAGGATATATGATTTGTTGTGATTTTATTTCATGGTGATTAAATTTATTTTAAGAAAATTTTAGTATATTTTGGACAATATATAATATAGTCTTATAATTTTTTATTATATGACATTATGAGTGAATAATGTTATTTTACAACAATTGTTATGTTTATTTTAGAAGAATATGTAATATAATATTTCAGATATTTTTGGATTTGAAATTTGGTCCGGAATATTTTGAAGAGTTTTAGGGATAATTATTTTTTTAATGAAATTAGTTTTACATTGAGAGTAATTTTTGAGGTCTTAGAAATTAATTTTTTACTTCTTCATATGAATGTTTATTCATATTTGGTATTATCTAAACTTATTCTTTATATTATGGTTTTATATAGGAGTAATAACATGTCATTATTTTATAGATATTATGATCCATTAAAAAATTACTTCTATAATGAAAAAATTCAACAAAACCATTCATCATTTATGATATGGGTTGAAGAATAGAAAGAAAACTGATTGAAACATCAAAAGTATAAATTTAGGGGATCAAAATAACTCATCTTCGTATATCTGATCATGTTTTCTTTAATAATGGAAAAATAATTCTAAAAAATCTTAAAAGGGAGGATAAATAAATCATTTCTTATATATAATATTTTTCGTATCAATCAAGTTATTCTGTTGAAAGCTCATTCAAAAGTATGAGTCTAATAATGGTAAATATATGGCATTACAAATAATTAATTAAGAAATAAAATTTTTCTTAGTTGTGACATATAAATTAAAAAACATGATAAAATATATATCTTATTACTATTTAATGGTTTAATATTTGTGATAAAACAAATTAAAATTTTAAGGATATAATTTCTTTAGTTAGGGGAGAATGTAATGCCCCATAATTTTAGAAATTATTTTCCTTTAAATAATACAATATTCAATAGTTTACGTTACGCGAAACACCAAACTAAAATAATTCATGACATATTAGATGTACATTATAAATAAAATAATAAAAAAAACTACAATTAAATAAAATGATATTAATTAATTAAAAATTACTATATTTAGAGGATAAATAATTAATGTTGTTTAATGTTAAAAATTATTGTTTTTCAAGGACTTATTTTATAATGTGTTGTATATTTTAGACTAATAAATTAAAGAGATAATTTTAAAAACATGATTATGCTAATATATAAAATTTAAATACATGAACTAGTATATTAACTTTTAGCTCATCAATAATTTATATGAAATAATATTAACAACACGTAATGTTGAATAATAATCAATAAAAGTAGTTTTTATTCATATATTTTATCTTCATTTAAAATCTAAATTTGTGAATTTTAGAAATTTAATTTGACAAAAATTATTTAAATTTTGAATTCATCATTTCAAAATTATCTGAGATTATATTTTTGAGATCTTTTTTAAAAGGATGTTGTTTGGTTAAATAGTTAAAATTACTGATTACACTAATATTGTCACTTTTTTGACATTATTCTGGTATCATAATGACTTGAATATTTATACAAAATTACTATTAAAATATATATATATAATAATGAAAAAATCATTTAAAAATATTATGTTGAGTTTAGAAACCTATATTTGTCATTTTGAAACCTAGGTAATGTTTTATTCTAATAATAGAATTGTTTTGACCCTTTTCTGAAATATAGAATTTACAATGTTAAAATAAGATTTTATTGATTTGTTAAGTCACATAACAATTATATTTTTATCAATAAACCAATAAACATCACGGGGATCAATTATATACTTGATTAAGGGGTAAATTATTTATTATTCTTAAAAGATATTTTAAAAAAAAAATTTCATTATGTTATTTATACTTAGGATCCGGGTGAGAACCACACTCATCATTGTAAAACATATTATAATTCCTGATATTTTTGTTTACATATTTTTTGATAAATTTTAGGATTTGGTTTTCCTAGATCTAAAAATAACTTAGTATGCACACATATATTAAAAATATCTTTTACCAAATCTATAAATTGAATATTTTAAAATAGATTCCATATTTGAAATTAGATTATTAAAATTATGTAATATTTTCCATTTAATTTTTAGTTGTAAAATTATGTTACCATAGTGAAAGTTAGTCACCACCCTAACGGTTGAAATGGTTGAATATGGGGTTACACTAAGGAATAAAGGTTGAAATGTAATCTAATATCGATTTTATAAGGGTATATAGAACCTCCATTATCCTATATTTTAATGTTTTTTCACTTGGTTCCTTTTTAACATGATAAATATATTTCTAATATTTTAAATTTAACATTATTTGCATGATTGTCACTCCTCTCGCCTCTAAAACGACCTCTCTTCTCCTCACTTCAACACACTCTATGAAAAACCTATCTAAAAAATAACTGCTGAAATTATTCCAGAACACCATTATATGTTTTTTAGATCTAATTATCTTCCCAAAAGGCAAATACATTAATTTATAAGGTGTTTTTCATAATATTTTATTAGATTATTTGGTATATGTTCAATCCAAGATCTTTTCAATTTCATTCTTCTTAAAAATTATCCCAATATTATATTACCATATTAAAATAATTAAATAAGTATCATTAATATAATTAAATGTTATTATGTTAATGTAATAACCATTCTCTAAATTCCTACAGTATATATTAAAAATGAAAATGTTTGTTATCCCTACGTGGGGACCATCGCCTCCATGGATGATGTATTTCATTTTGCATAACTGTCTCATGTGAATGGTTATAAAGATGAATTTAAGGAATTAAAAGTTTATTTATAATAAAATTTGGATTTTATAAATATAAAACATTATCTACATTATTTTTTTCATCCATTGAAAATGAAAATGTTTCTCATGCATAACTGTGAACTACCAGCTCCCTGAAATGGCGTTTTAATTTTTCATTACTTCTTATAGGGAAATATTCAAAAAATTATTGAATAAATAAATAGATATTCAATTTGTAACATGATTAAGGGTATATAAACATAATTTTTCATTTCTATAATTATTATTAACAATTAATGGTCATTATAAAAAATCTATCCTTTTAAAACGAGTTTACCAAGAAACTTTGTAAGTAATTACCTCTTAATATTCTTTTTAATTTTCATTATTTATATAAATAATATAAAATATCACTAATTATTTATATAAGAAATTAAATAATTATGTTTATATTAAAATGATAATATAACTATAATGTAATATATTCTTACTTATTCGACTGTTATAACATGTTTTGTTTGGGTTATTTTTACAACATTCATGAAAGCTGTTGTAATGTTTGTGCCATGAATGATTAAAGAAACATAAATACTAATAATATTAAAATAAAATGATAATATTTATATGTTTTCAAAATTATATAATTATGAGACATTTATTATTACAATTGAATTAAAAGTAAACAATAATGGTTATTTTAAACCATCAAAAACGAGATTATCAAGGAAGCATCAAATAAAAATAGATATTTCCTAACCAATTTTTTGGAATTATAAAGAAATCTTAACATTACAAATATAAAACATATATAAATATTTTACCATTATTTATTACCATTTAAAATATTTTTAAGTTGTTTTGGATATTCTGAATCAATCAATTCCAAATTGACCAATGAAAACAATACTAACATAGAAATTAAAGAAACATGATAAAAATGATACAGAAGAAATAATAATATGGGACAAAACATGAAAAAGGTTCTAAATAAATTAAAAAAATAAAAAAAAATATTTGGGTGGGTAAAAGCTATGTGAATCTAGTGAGGACTCAAGGTAAGTAATTTTTCTTCATAACATTTTTTAAAATATTTCCATTCAAATACTTTTCTTTGATATCCATGATCATTAATTTTTCAAAATTGATCTTATTTATGTTTCAATTGTTTTCAAAAGTTATTTTTATCTATATTTTGATTTCTTTATAATGGTTTAAAAATAAATCTTTTAAATCTTTTCCTTGCGGGCACATTTGACTCCATTTAAGAACGTGTGAGAAGAATTATTTTTTAACATTTAACACCTGTTTAATATTCCCTGTAACGATTTATATTCATAATTATTAATATTTATTTTTATGTTAATTTATTTTTTTAAATAAAATTATATTCCCATTTTCTAGTAATTTTTCAATTTTAAAGAGTGGTCAAAAGAAAAATATATTTCATATTGTTTTTATGAGTTGATTTAATGTTTTCTTGATTTCTAGTTCAAATGGATGATGTGATTAAAAGTGAAGGCTTATATATGTTTTTCTCCTATAATGGTTATTATAAACAATATATGGTGATGGGTTGTCCTATAATATAATCCTCCGATGTAAAGGGTAGTGAATTATTCTCTATTAGAATGATGATGGGAATTAAATGATTATATGATATTATATATAAGGGAAAAAACTGAACATGAGTGATAAATATAATGTTCCAATATACCTACATTGTATTTCTATTATTTATATAAATTTTAAAGGTTTTTTTTAAACTAAGGTTGTTTTTAATGTTTTTTAATATTATTTAAAGGCTTATAGTTTTATTTTTTGGAATAAAAATGTAACACCCCATGATTTCAAAATAAAATTATGTTCTATAGCATATTCAACGTGAAATATTGAGTTTAAATGAAAATCTATGTGATATTAAAATATTATCATATAAATGTAACCAATTTATCATAGGCAATAAATTTGTAGGTATGAGTTGTATTAACTACTTTATAAAAAATACATGTAATTCCTAGAAAAATGTATTTTTTAGAAAACCTATTTTCATTGCATTTATGGGATCTATTTTAAATTAATTTATACAAAATATGTTAATTTAATTTGATCGAATGAATTAAAGATTTTTAATTTTCATAATTTATATTTTATAATATTTTTAACTAAATTTTTTCATGAATAATAGAAGTAATTGTTAAAAAATAGTTATCGTGGTGAAACAAATAAGTATAAAAGTGGGTAACTATTGAGGTAAAAATGATAACAGTTAAAATGTGTTTATTTTGAATTTTATAGATGTTTATCAGCCTTATATATCCTCAAATCACATTTTTCAAAAAAAAATACTTTTCTTGAGAGTGACTTGCCATTATTAAATAGTTTCAGGTATTTACATGAATGTAACTCCTCCTCCCTTATAAAAGGGCAGTAACCTCCTCTTATTTACACACCTCCAAAATACATTGTTTTAGAAAATACCTAAACAAATATTTTCCTTACTTATTTCACCACATAATAGATACATTTATTAGTAATAAATCAAATCAATGGAGGCTTTATGTATAATCTAAAAGAGGTGGTCTAAATAAGAGGTATCATTCATAAACTAGAATCATTATTTTATTTCTTTTTCTACCTATATAAGATCATACTCAGTCATTATATTAAAATAAAATCACTATATATCATATAATGAGATTTTATTACGATAATTTAATAACTTAAATTCATATCCACTTCCATAAAATGGGAAATGAAACCATCATTAATGTGTACAATGGACTTCCACCGCAGAAACTGATGTAACTATTATTCCATCATATCCTCAAATATTTGATCATGATGATGGATTTAATTTATATATAATAGTAATACCATATCAACAATTTTGAAAATTAATTTATCATACACTTTTTAACCTTACCATCCGTTAAAAATTATAATGTCTTTTAGGTGCACGGTGGACTACCACCTCATAATGTGATGCATTTCAATTTTTATTATCGCATCACATGGATGGTATATGTATGTGTATTTAAATAAATAATATTATATTTATTATATAATTATAATTATTTAAATTCAAAATAACACTTACCTTCAATATATTATGATCATTGAAAAATGGAAATGTTACGTACATACGGCCTACCATCTCCCTGATTGTAACATATTTAATTTTTCATAACCAAAACTCATGGTTATTTTTAAAATTATAATTTATTTTTAAAAGTTATAATTATTTAATAATTATATATGATTAAATAATAATCCCTTTAATCGTAGTCAACTTTCCAATGTGATTTTGGATATATGATCTAAACATTGTAAAAGCATATGATGTGAACCATAATGATTATGTAATTGAATATAACATTATAATTAATAATATTAATGGAATAATAAACATGAAAAATTTTATTAATCAAGTAAATTATTAATATAATTTATTATTCACGAAGAAAAATAACGCACGTGAAAAAATCAGGCCTGAGGTAAGGGTTTCATCACAAAACGTTTTTCTTTGAGACACACCTACTTTTAAACAATTAATTTATTTTAAATGTTGTATATACTAACCATGTTCATATTATATCATAAATTATTCATACTTCTAAATATTGTATGTTATAATTTATCTATTTTATTCATTGTAGTTATGATTCAAAAGTTACCAAAGTAGTAAGGGTGTATGTTTGAATCTCATTTCAATCGGGATTCTTTATGCTTGAATTTATATTTTAGAAGATTATTTCATCATTGTCTAACCAAACCATTAAATTTTATTTTTCTCTTGTTATTGCTTAAAAATTAAATTAATAGTACCATTTTCCTCTTTTTGATACTTAATATGATTAAAAAAAATTACAAAAAGATGACTTTATTTATCTCTTTATTCAAAAGTCCCTTTTTCTTCCATATACAGGTTTTATAAGAATATTTTTGATAATATTTTTAACATTACCAAAAATACTTATTAAATTAATTTTTACATGTCTTGTAATTTTTTAAAAATTGTTTCAAATTAGTCTACTTTTCATTTTCTGAAGAGGCACTTTTTAACCATTTTATAATAGTGTGATTGGAATGTTTGTTTTAACTTACATGAAATGTATGTAATTTCATAACATCATGACCATTCAACTCTTGGAAGATTAATTTATAGGTTTCCATGGTAATTTTTAAAGTAAATTATTTCTATAAAATTTTGTAAATACTTTTATTTTTTTAGGAAGTGATTTCAAAGTTGAAAAGTTTTTTTTTTCAAGAAATATTCCACGGGATATTTGAAAGGCATTTTCATTATCAAAAAAAACATTGGATGTTATAGTTTTGTATAAATTATGTATATATTAATCTTTCATATATACCTACCTTAATCTCCCATTTTTTAACGGGTAATACATGCCTTGTTTTCATCTCTCAAATTCCTTAATTAAGAAATTTCATTTGATTATGATACGAGACAAGATTATGAAGACCATTTCATTCTATAGGTAATTCTTATTTTCATTCCTTTTGATTAATTTCATTATTATACATGTATAATAATTAAAATTTTATTATGGGTTCACTCAGATATAACTCCATTTCATTGGGTATTGTTTTAGTCTCCCAATAAACCATGTATGGGATTATGGAGTAAACTGAATTCATTATGGGACTTTTTCCACAATGTGATATTATCTTGGACTTTTCCTTAACTCATTTTTTTGTTTTTCTATGTTATTTCCACATTTCCAAGGATTCCAGGATCTTATGATACCATATTCTTTATGTTATGGTCGTAAGTGATTACTCTTGAGCGTTCTCTTAAATGATATCATGTTAAACCTTTGACTAACAAGTTATGATTATTTATTATCTTAATCACCTTAATCAATTTTTTAGCTCACCCATTTTTTCTATGTATTATTCATGTTATCGTATATAATTTTAGGAGATTTATTGGATTTATATGCTCATAATCGTGAAAAATAAAGAAGGTTTATTTTATTCTCACTATGATGTATTGTAAACCTAGTCTTCCAAAGATACTGGATCTCACAGTATTTGGGTTTAAATTTAATGGTCTTTTATGACAAAAATCATTATGTAATTTTTGTAAAAGGATTGGCTCACTATAGGAAAGCATTCTTAGGGGTTTTATTATCTTTTGAAGGACTGTTGGTTTTCCTTTCTTTTTATATATGTTATTGAGCTTTATTTTTCTCATACCACATTTTCAACTGTTTTCCACAGGTTATTAGGATGTTTTGATATTTTAAAACATTAAAGTTATAGTTATCGTGGCTCATAATGAATAAATAAACAATTAATTAATAAAATATAATTTTAAAAATAAAACTTATTTTTGTGGAAAATGTACAATTAGTGAAAATAACCACATTCTTATATATTGGTTTTAATAATTCTATAAAAAATCATAAAAGATCATGGAAAAATAATATAGAAAAATCCTTGAAATTAGAATCAGAATTATTGGTTTTTATAGATTTTTTCAAAGATATTATGTAAACAATATGATTTTATTACCATATCTAGGAGAATACGTCATAAGGGTTATAGGGTTGGGCACATGGTGCTCTATTATTGGAGGCCTTAGGGGTATTTTATCCTTATCTAGGAGAACTAGGTGTGAATTTATATCTTATAATTTTTTTATCTTCAGATGACATAATTATCCCTCACATTATTTGATTATATTATGTTTTAAGCTTTATTGGATTCATAGAAAGGTAAAGATATGTCAGGGAGAAGGGAACTTTAGGTTTTTATCCCTTTCCCCAAATGGTATAAAAATGGAAACCCAAAGGCTCTATTTTTTTTTGGAAAAAATGAGACCACTTTGCATGGGTGATAGGAATGGAAGGTGGTTTATAGAGGTCAATGATATCACAAAAAATATGTCAAATAACACACGTTCATAGAATAAACTAGGGTGCACTATCTTGGGAACATGAATAAATTCATGGGTGAAATCACATAGGTGCATTCACATAGACATGGGTGAAGTAGTAGATTCCTTCCTAGAGACCCTTTTCTATCTCGATTCATTCCTTTTTTACCCACAAAATTTTCAAAAATAAGGAAATAAAAACAATACTTTTATAATCATACTTTTATGTGAATAATTCATGAGCTAACATGGTGACATATTAATTAACACCTAAAAATAACTAGTGTTATATTCCTTTCAAAGTGAACACATTTTAAGACCATGATCGTTCAATTGGGTAGGTTCATGTAAAGGATGGTTGTATATAGATTAACTTTTTTATGGAATAGTGGATTTTTATTACCCCAAGAGTTATTTATCCATGTCCAATTGTGAGATCTAGGTTACACTTATCTAGGAAACCAATAATATATTAAATTAAGGGAATGAAATTAGGATAATTCATATGATTTTTTTATTCATGAGTTTCCCACTCAACTATATAATATTCATATATGATATATTTTACATGCTTTATATATAAAGAACCATTTTTAGAGGAACACTAAAGTGGAATAAAATAATAGTAAAATATATATCTTGGTTAACAAATAGATATTATGTAAATAATAAAAGTTGCATCATTTTAATGGGATAACATTTAATCAAAAATCATATTAAATGATTATAAAAAAAATAATCATCTGATAAAATATTTTACTATAGATAAAATGGAATCATCTTCAAACAAATATTTATTATCAATTGTTTAATATTAAATCTTAATCAAATAAACTTCATCAATTGGGACATTAATTTTAGAATAGTTATCGAGTAAGAATAATACTTTTACATGTTTAAACAAACCCTCCATGATCTTTCAATATGTTTATATGTTTAATAAATGGATCTTGATGAAAATATGAAGTATAAGAAGGATTCACTTGTAATATCTACTCTCATTATAGTGTATATCAAGCCTAATATTCAAAAGAAACGTTTAAATATGGATTCCATCAAGATGATAGTTAACATTAAAATTATTTGTCAAGAATAAGTTAGGAATGAGAAAATTGAGTGTAATAACTCATGTTCATATTGGTTTTTTAATTTTAATATGAAATTGAATATTTGGTTTATTTTATGGGTTGTATTTTTCTCTTGGGTTCCAAAGGAAATTATAAGGGTTTTAACACCGCAAACAGATGTTTTTACACACAGAAGGAGTTTCGAATAATAGTCGTTGGTAGTGGGAAAGCATCGGAGGAGGGCTATAGTCTATATCCAGTATATTAGGGGATTTATAGTCATCCCTATTGGGATCACTATCTAGATTTTGGTTTATTTAATTGGGGAAATTGCATTGTTTCCCCCTTTAATTTTTAAGGGGGATGCCTCTTTCTCCCCTTCTTTTCTCTCACGTGGATATGGGTGTTACCTTACCTTTATTATTCTATTTATAATCCATAAATGGGTGTTTTAAAAGGCCTTTATCATTGATAAAATGTATTATCCTTCATCATTGGATCTTTTTTCATATCATCCACTATTATTTTTATTCTCAACTTTTCCATATTATGTCAAATATAACAATTTCACTAGATAGTGGGGAAATCATCTGATTATCATCTGGATTTTTCTTTTTACTTGTAGAGGATTCCCTTTAATGATGTTTACCTAATGTCACTCATTGATTCAATTAAGTTATATCATTTAGTGGTTTTTAATTGATTTCACATTAATATTAAATTAATGTATTGATTAATATAGAATCTTATGTTGGGGATTTGATTCGTTTTGATGTCAGGGTCCATAAGGGGACTCCAGTGGGTATTTGGTCATGGAACTAGCATTGAGAGTACATCAAATGATCCTTTATAGATTATTCCTAGATTAAATTAAATTCAATGCTTAATTGTAAATTTTATAATTAGTTTGTTTTGGTTTCTCGGTGTGGTTTAGAGGCTTTAGGGGATGGTGGTGTCTGGTTGACCAAAGAAGATCCTAGAATGATCTTAAGAAAGAGATGTCAGGCATATATCTTAATGGAAAAGAATAAAAACAAGGTAGGTGTTCCTTGATAATTTCCCATTGGATTGGTATATGTTGGTTATGTTTTTTGGGATTAATCTTCATGTCATACAAGTCATTAAGATATATGGGATATTTAATTAAATTTTCTACACTAATTTGAATTTTTAATTTAAAATATAATGACTTAAAATTTTGGATAAAGTTACAAGGCCACCTTTTTCTTATGAAGTATTGTTTTCTCCTCAGATCATATGGCTAAGGTCGTGATAGAAATAGAATTCCCTTGAAATTGGAACCCCCTGATGGGTGCTCCTAAATTAGACTAAGATAGTTGTGTCTTAGTGGTCCTTACCTAGGGTTCCTTGGAAACCACTAGGATGATGTTTAGTGTAAAATTATCTAAATGTATTGATTAATCCAATTTAGTAACTTTCTTATACCTGAGAGTATATTGACTCAGTGTTCTTGTTTTTAGGGAATGTGTCCCTTCCCCTTGAGATGCGGTTTCCTATGAAGTTAGATCATAGGAAGGATGAATGTGTTGAAAGGGAAAACTAACCCAGATGTTGTTAGAATTTTAGGTGGGCCCTAACAAATCTCCTTAAGTTTTTTATTATGAGATTCTCCCCTTGAGTAACATGAGTTCATGCTATGTACATGAATCTTTCAAGGAGTGTTACATCCTCTCTGAGATAGGTTATGTATGTTTAACTTATTATAACATAAGTACCCTTAGTAGGGTTCGTATCTTATAAAATGACCTAAGGGACCCAGTGGGTTCATTGGTGACAAAAAAACCTAAGAGAGGGTGTCTGGTTGTGTTGTGATGGTTTTGGGGGTCACCTTTGAACCTAAAATGATGTGTAAGTCTGATGGGGATGAGATTATGGTGACATGTATTGGAATTAAACCAACCCTTTATATGTTTTTATTTTATTATTGGTGATTATATTCTATTACCCATGAAACCTGGGAATTGTCTGTTGGTCCAAGAATTTTCTTGTTTTTCTAGGATGACAGAGAATCAACTTTTGAGATGGATCAGATCCAAGGATGACTATAATTCCTAGGATCTAGTCATAATATATACTAGTGGTGGATGAATAGTATAACTATCCTCTATTTTATATGTTTTCTTTTATCATGTATGAATAGAGATGATGCCTATAATCCAAATTTAAAGATATTGGATATCATGAATTCAATAATGATTGCGAGTTTTGGGATCCTTTTTTTATTGTGAGACCATTGTGAATTCCCTGGTAGCCAGGGATTTAAATGGTGATACCATTAGTCCACTGAAAATTTTTGGGATCCTAAGGATTTTAATGGTATCATGGGGTGCTTGGTGGGATATATTCCTAATCATAGATATTTGATATTCATAGGATGATTTAAAAATCCCCTCGATCGATTCCTAGGATACCCCCTAGTATCATGTGGATGCATTAGATATGATATGGATAATGATCCATGTTCTATGTGAGGCCTAGGTGAATGGTCATAGGATCCCGGAGGGTATACCATTTTGTTTTCTAGGTTTTCAAAATATCATTCTTGCCTAGTCATATAGGAATTACAAGGACCTCCCCTCCAAAGAATCATACATTAACCAGACTTTGGGAATGCCTACTTATTGTCATGGGGTTCATCCTGAGGGGAAAATTATGAGGTATTCAGAGTGATTACCTAGGTTATATTATTCATCATGGAGGAGGCATAATAATGGTATCTTCATAGTGTGGAAAAAGTGAAACATGAGGTGATACTCACGCTCAGAGACATTCCAACATTGGTCGAAGCTGGTATGGTCAATTAGGGTCATAGGCTCAAAGATTGATAATGGTTGTTTATTTGTTTGCTTTAAATTGGTTGTTCATTTGATTATTCATAGAATTTCTCATACAAATATCACTATATTTTTCATTAGTATAAGGTAGAATTGGTGGTTCCCTACTGATTTATATACTCACACCCGTCTCAGGCCTCCATTTCACTTGGTCGCCTAAATAGACCCTCACTTGGATGTAGGAATAGGATGAGTAGATATTTTCTATTTTTCATTGTTGAAATATATTGATCTCTATGGGATGAAGATAGGGATGAGTTATGGCTCAAAGTATCATTGGATCAAAATATTTTATTTATCTTTTTTGTTTTGTATATGTGGCTTTCCCAATAGATGATCGACTATGTAGGCTTGTTTGACCTCATTTAATTGGTTATAAGATTATCAGTTTATTTATTAATTTTTGTACTATGATGTGCATGATTATTTATTTTTTATTTTTTATTTCACACTCATATGTGAGAGAGTATATTCTCCTCACATTCAACCTTAGATCCCCACTACTACTCAGCAGCCTCTGACATATTAGGAGTCATTCCTACGGTCATATTGAAGTCAAATACAGTTACTATTTTGTGTAAAATAGGATGTGGTGTTATAAAATGGTATTAGAGGGTTATTGTTTCTTTTTTATTACTATTTAGAATATGGTATCCCAAATATATAGGAATTTCTCACATTCTATGATGGATGTTGAGATGATACATCATGAAAACCTATTATAACCAGAATTATAGGTTACTATGGGCTCAGGATTTTTTTTCTTTATATGTAGTGTTATGGTTATATGATTTCACCTCATCTGACACAAATGATGTTTTTATTTGTGATTATTATTTAGTAGTGATTTTTCTCTTCGTCATCATGGAAAGTGGTCTCTCTTACATTATATCATGCATATAGGATTCACATGAAATGTATGGGGATTGTTAACGTGATTTTGGATCCCTAATAAGAGGTTCCTCTATTTAAATAGTTAGTAACCACTCATATGTAAATTTTACCATACAAGTTCTTGGTGTAATTCTACTAAAATGAATTTTCATGCATATATATACTTTTTTATGCTGGATATTCAGGTGAATCTATCTATGATTTTCATTGGAAATGATGGAATATTTCTTGGGTAATTAGACATGGAGTGACCTAAGTAGGATAGTAAGGCGTATTGGGCCCCATTGAGAAACACCTAGTGAGTGTTTACAATCTAGTTCTCAGTTATTTATAGTTCTAGTAGGAACCTATATAGAATTTTCCCATATTTATTAAAATTTAATTCTACTTATAAGATATATTGATTATATTTCTATTATACGGATTGACTAGGTAGATATTGTTATATGTATCTAATTAATATCAAACAATTTTTTATTCTCAATGAGGAAGTATTGTGTTCTAATGACCATTGAGAATTTGTGTCCTTGTTGGCAGGTGAGTCCTCATGTGATACTAGTGGTACATTTAAGGCCTATGAGATGGTGTTTGTGAATGTTGGTTGTAATGGTTTGATTGATATGGAATCATGTATGCAATCCCATAAGTTTTGACCTTCTATGAGACTTCCATTGTAGACTATCTGGCGGGGTCTACATAATATAGAGGCACATCTCATAAAAGTAGTGATTTTGAAATATTTGATATTTGATGGTAACCTGAGTGAGGGGTTAGCTAATTTTATTCCCTTTATAGATAGAAATTGTTGGTAGGTTCATTATTTTTTTTGATTCATGGGAGGTTCCATTAATGTTATCAATATTCCATGGCGATTCCTTGGGTTATTGTTGGACTAAGTAGTTTAAGTGATAATGTAATGGTATCAAGATAGGATTCATGGTAATGACCAATTGGGTGCATGGCCTTGAGGGATTTGGATTTTTTTTAATAGTGTTGTTTTTGTATGTGTATATGCTCATGATTTTTAACAATGAAATTTGGAGGCTATGGATTTTTTTGATATTCATGAAAGTGAACTTCCCAATTTTGAGTTGAGTTCCAACAGTACTCCGGGTTAGATGAGACTAACCTTCATGTTTTTTTTGTTAGTATTCTAGCCACATCATCCAAGTTTTTATTGGTGGTACTGGAGTGTATTACCATTCAATTTTAGATGATATTGATATAGTTCACATGCTAGTTACACATGGTACATTTTAAATTTGGTAACATCGAGTGGGTTTGTGGGGGTGAGGGTCATTGGCCTTGATGAATGTCAAAAAAATTAGTTTCTTGAGTGTTAGATTGAATGAGAAGAGCCTTGGGTGAGGGATATTTTGAAATGAATTGGATTCCATGGTTTGGTTATCTTGAGTATAAGCCTTGACACATAACTCCAAGGATGTATAATTTCATAGGTTTATATTGAGGAGCATGGCTCGAAAGGAGTAACATGTGTTTAATGGTGCAACCCACTGAGGTTTCCCTTGAGGAATGGTTTCAAGTAGGATATATGGTGGGGATTGTATCACAATATGTTTGAGTGTGTGACCCTAGTTATTATAGATATTTTATCGATTTCCATGGAATACATATTTATGTGTTGGAGATGAGTATGGGGTTTATGGTTTTTGCTAACACTCAAGAATGAGTGAGATGGCCGTGTTTGCTCATTATGTTCAGTAATTAAAGGAGCATGGGCCATCGTGGTTAGGAATTTGATTAAATTGTACAATTATGTGTATGTTCCCATTATGGGGAGTGTGATATCATATGTGGTTGTGATGGACCTCATGATAAATGGGTTGTTGTGGTATGGAATCATTCATGGACGACAATTATAGAATTTTGATATTATTTAATAAATGGATCTAAATACATTTTTATTCGTAGGTGAATTCAAATAAGGAATTTGAATATTATAACGGATAGAGTCTAGTAATTATCCTTGATTATGGATGGTTTGAGGTGATCTGAACATGATTGGATTTGATATGTATTAGTACTCGAGGTGGGACTGTGAAAGTGTCTTTTTTGATTAGTGTTCCAAATGTTGAATAACATCGAAAACCAACTTTGGAATTTCATGAGTGTATTCAAATCATCAAGAGATTTTTCTAGGGTATAGGTCATTATGATTGGGTAATTTTCATCCCATCAACAAGTAGAGATGATCGTTTTTTATAAATGTAGTCCAGAGGAGTCCCAGCTGGTAATTATCTATAATTTAGATGAATTAGTATTTGAATATTATCTGATAAATCATTATAGAAATTATTAAAATATTGTAGGAGCTGATTGGGGATTTACATGAAAATTCATGTATGATCGAGTCTTATTCTTTGGTGACTAAAACTTGCCCAATTTAGTTTGAAACCTAGTACATGGAGTAGTACAAGTGTTGGAACAGTGGTTTCAAATGTGTTCGAGTGAAAAAAATTTAAAACACATTGAGGACATCATTAGAATATTGTGATTGTTTTTGGAAGACAGTTCCAATATTTGGAAGTTATCATGGTTCAAATTTGTATTCTGAACTAGGTCATATGGTGGATAGTACCATGGACTGGGTGGATAATTGGATGATAACACCTTTTTATCTCAAGTTTGAAGAGATTGGGTAAGAATTTTATAGGTGCTTAGATGGTGAATTATGATATTTAGATCGGTTTTGGTAGATTAATTGCCTTATGTTACAGATGAATTATAAGGGTGTGTTAGGAATTTAAGAACGTAACGTAGGAGTTTAGAATAGAATTAATAATTGATGTATTTCAATTTACATGATTGGAAAAAAAATAATATATTTTAAGGATTATGAATTCTATTGTGGGAATATTTTATTACTGTACATCAATAAGGGTGTTTAAATTTCAATAGAATTTTGAATTTTTGATTAGGTGGATAGACCATATTTTGACTGAGGTTCCAAAAATTAATTATGCAGGTTTTAAAAAATTAAATAAGTGTTTTAACACGTGGAAAGAAGTTTTGATGGATGTTGTATGTAGTAGGAAATAATATAAGGAAGGTTAGGTGGTCGAGAATTATTTTTTACAACCATATGCCAGTCATTGGAAGGTTTTTACATTGTTTTTGGAATGTTTAGTGGCCTAGATTTTCTATTGGGTGAACTGTCTAGCTGGTGTCCTATTACTGGCTAACCCACAGTCAATTTTTGGGTGGAAATTAAATCCCCCCCCCCCCGAGAAACATTAAGGGGGTTAGCCTTCTTATCCCCCATCTTTTATCTCATGTGTTCAGGGTGTTCCATTCCCTTTATTTTTCTCTTCAATCTTCTTCAAGGGGGTATTCTAAGATACCTTTATCATCGATCCAAGGTGAAAAACTTTCTTAATTGATATCCAATTACATTATTTTTATTTCATTCTTTCAAAATTTTGGTCTAATATGAATATTTTACTAGAAGGTAGTGAAATATTCTAATTCTCATGGGGATTTTACTCATCCATTATAGAGGAAATCCCATAATGGTGCATGCCTACCACCACTCACAATTCAATCAAGGTATATCACCGTATAGATTATTATATTGTTGACATTAAAATTAAATTAATGTAATGATGGACATGGAAGAACATGGTAGGAATTTCATTGGTTTTAATTTTAGTGTTTGTTAGGGACCTCCCATTGGTGCTTGGTAATAGTTTTACCACAACAAGGCCATCTAGCGAGTATATGGTGAGTATTCTAAGTTTAATTTAATTTTAGAAAATAATTATAATGTTATAATTAATATTTTTGTTGTTTGGAATGGTTTAGATCCACATATTTATTATGATGTTTTATTGACCTAATATAAGGCTGGAATGGGAAATGGAAGATATTTCAGGCCTAGAGATAAAATTTAATTCTTCATATTAAGGTAGGTGTTCCTTGGTAATTTCCTTATGGTCATTTTCATGTTATTTATATTACATAAAAAGTTTTTTCATACCAAGGAATTCATTGATTCATGTTAACTATTTAATTTTATTATTTAATCTAAGAAAATTTTTTAAATTTAAATTTCATTCCTTTTTGTTTTTTAAAATCTTTTAATCCAACCTTGGTCTTTTGTAATGGCTTATTGGCCTCAATATTTGATGGTTGAGGCCATGATACAAATGGAATTCCCATAATCTTGGGACCACCTTGAGGTGTGTTCTTAAATTATAATGGGATAGTTGTGACTTGGTGGATGGACTACTTGGACTCATATAAGAATAGGTTTGGAATAACATGAGATGAATGGCCTGAGTAATCCATGTGAGGACCTTTTTGATATCTGAGATTAGTTTATCTTAGTGATCTTGCATGTGGGACGAGAGACCCTTCCATTTGATATGTTGTTTCTTTAGTGGTAACACCATGGGAAGGATAAATAGGTTGAATAATATAACCATCCTATATGACCCTGGAATTTGAGGTGGGCCATGAGCCATCTCCTTAGGTTATTACCTATAGGACTTACCCCTTGAGGCCCATTAGGATGTGAAATGTTTATGACACTTCCCAGGAATGTGAAAGCCTATATGATATGGCTTATGACCAAATAAATTGTCATATCCTAAGGGTACCAAATAGTGTTCCTCTCTAATGCAATGACCTAGGGGAACCTGTGGGTGCCCCCAGCGAATAACTGGAATTGGGAGATGGTGTATGGTTGGGTAGTTATGGTTGTAGGTGTCACCTTAGAACCTAAACCAATTATTAATTCTAATGGGTATGAGATTATGGTGATAAACATGGGCCTTCAAGAATCCTTTGATGTGTTTTTATTTTATTTTTGTTTATGATATGTTATTTTCTAAGATGAATGGGAATCATCTATTGGGCATGGCATTATTATAAATAACTAATATGGATGGGAATCACCTGTTGAGATTGATAAGACCCTGGGATACCGAAAATTATAGGGATTCAGTCTCATGGTATATTGGTGGTGGATTCCTAGTCTGACTAGAGTCTAATTTATATGGTTGATATAGTCATGGATTCCTAGATATGATACATAGAATACAACATCAGAGCAATGGGAAAGCGCGTATATAAGAACTATAGAGATTTCTAGAATTTAATTATTTTTTAGAACATTTAAAATGATTGAGGATACTGGGATTTTAAAGGAAATACAATTGGAACATTTTGGATTCATGTGATCTTGGGGATTTGAGTTCTAGTATGAGGTTTCAGGTGGGTGTATATCCATGATTGTGGATATTGGAAATCTCAAGGGTAACTGATGGATCCCCTCAATTGATGCCTTGGATATATCCTAGGATCATGTGGATGGAGGGTATTATATTTTATTTCCTAGGTCACCTAAGAATCAGTCATGCCTATACCTATAGGATTACTTAGGTCCTCCCACTTCTAGGAATTAGACGTTATCCTAACTTTGAGAATTCCCAAGTACAACCATGGGGTTCATCCTGAAGGAAAGAGGATGAGTGGTGACTGGTGACCCTAGGGTCCTATTATCATCATGAAGTATGTGTTATTATGAAATCTCAAAGGTTTGGATATAGGTACCTCTGAGGTGATTCTCATGTTCAGACACAGTTTGGAACAAGATAAAGCTCGTTTGGTTGACCATGGTCACAAACCCTAGAATCAATAATGTTTGTTATTTTTTTTACTTTATCAGTTCGTTTTTTGTTAAAATCATTTCACATGCACATATCACTGCATTTAAAATTATTATGAGACCATGATGGTGTTTCCCTACTAAGTTATATACTCACATCCTGCTTAGGCCACCATTAAACATGGGTGCCCGAGTGGGATATCACTTGGTTATAACAACATGTTAGGAAAGGTTTTGGTGTTATTGATTTTAATGCTAGATAGCTTATTTTAGGTTACAGATCTTGATAGGGTATGGATAAATTTTTCTGTGGAGCCCTATATTTTGTTTATCTTTTTTATTTTTTATATGTGGTTGATCTGGTGGGTGATTGACTATATATGCTTATATGTTCTCATTTAGTGGGTCATAGAATGTTCATTTTATTTATTACTCTTTTTACTCTGATGTTAATGATACATAGTTATTTATGTTTTATTGTACCCACTGATAAGATGGTATAGTCTCTTCACAGTACCACCTTAGACTATGCTTCTAGTCGGTAGCCTCTAGTGTAGGATGAGGTGCACCTGAGGCCATATGGTGGTCCAATCTACATACAATTCAGAGTGATCTTGGTTAGGTCATTACAATGAAGATTCAAAGACATTTATTATATGAAAAAAATTTATAGGATCTCCAATATCCACTCATGTACTCAATATGATTGGGTAAGTTAATGACATAGAGAGGATGAGGTGCTCTTTAAGGATTATTAAATCTATAGATTTAATTCAGTGGTCATTATTGACAAGGATTCAATAATTAATTATGAACTATAATATGAATTATATAAATAAACATTTTCATGGTCTCCACAACATGTTTAGGATATCTAATCTAGATAAGGACGTTGTAACACCTGGATCCAAGAGCCTGAATCTCAAGTTCAATTTTGGTGTGCCATAGGGCCATAGGTATCTTCCCTGATTACAAGAAGTTGTTGACAAGTGTTTATCAAAAATATAAATTTTATATGCTCTGATTAATCCTGAAAAAAATACCAAGAAGAAATGGGAAATTAAAATTATATTAAACTAAAAACCATTTCTGAAATAACATTGGAATAAGAGAAAAAAATTATAACTCTAATATTAAACAAAAAATTAAAAAAAGACACATGTTTATAGAAAATAATCAACTAAAAACCAAACCCACCAACTCTTTACCACATTTCTAATGTGTATCTATTACTCACCACTAATAAAGAATAATTTCATCACTTTACCTTTATCATAGCCAAAAATTTCAACATTTTGAAAAACTTATATTTTAAAGGAAAGAGTATAAAATTAGTAATATTTACCCAATGAATACATTACAATATCATGCATGATTAATCTAAAAATAAAATTCCAACTAACTATGATACAAAATATTTAATGACCAAAATGTGGATTTGCCGAAAAATTTCTAATAACAGATTTCAAAACCAATCAAATAATTGTAGTTTATAATTTCATAATTTTTTTAAAAATAATAAATAATAAACTTGGATTTCCACCAATCCAAAAAAACATGTTTCTTTCCTAAAAACATCATTTCATAAACATATTCATTTTTTAAAATTATAAAAAAACTACATTCCCAAATCCAAGGAAAATACTTATTTTCCTAACTCAAAGGAAAATCTGTGTTTTCAAAACATCCAATAGAAAATCCTTGATTCCATAATTCCTTTTATGTTAAGTCATTTCTAGAATAATCTAATAAATTATTCACTACTTAGTATTCTAAAATGTGATACAAATCATCATACTTTTAAATTTACAAACTCACACCATAGTGAGTGTCATCTTTTGATCACAGTTATCCCAAATATTTCTCACATTAATATACACTCTATACACCTTCACTTTTCCTTGGATGATGATTAGAGGTTTAGACAACATGTTTATCCAAAATAAATTTTACTCATGCACCCACATCATATTAGAAATAATAATAATGTATTAAAAAATTGAAGTTCAATCATTTTATAGGGTATTTTAAAAGAAATAGCGTAAAATATATTTTATGAAAAAAATAATAACTAATAGGAGAAATATAAACAATAAAAATACAACAACAACAAAATTATCCCATTAAAAACAAATTTTATAAATTGGAAAAGTAAATTTAAAATATTAATAGGAATAAATTACTAACATTTAGAAAAACAAGTTCTTATAGAATTTCATTTCCTTGAAATAATTAGTTTTTACATAAATCATTAATTTTAATGAAAATTTCATCAAAATTATAACACTCCAAGCTTCCACGGTATGCTTCTCTTTGAATAATTCAGTAGTGTGTGTTGTACGCAACTTCGAGTTCTAACACACCACAACCAATCAAACTAGCTATTATGAATAGTAATACCCACTTTTTGAAATTTTATAAATTTCATCTTTCAAAATGGACTTAATTTTTTGGATTCGAAATATTGAAATTAGCATAGGGTGAATTTTTGTTATTTTTCTGAAAACTTTCAATTTTTGATGGATAGTGAAAAATGTTGAGTTATTGGTTAAAACCGACTTTTTATTTAAATAATTATTTTTTATTTAAATTAATTTTAGGTAAAAATAGATACATAATACCTATATAAGTTCAATGTAATTAATTGGGATCATTTTATAATAATTTTAGATATATAAAAATTTTATTGAACTTTTTACCTTATTTTACCCACCTCCTAGGAGATTTTGGAAATTTGTATAAAACATAATTTTACTGCTTCTGTGATTTTAATTTATAAAATCCAAGAGAAACAATTGATATTAGTAAGTAAAATGTGGTTCAATGGGATGAAAATAATTTTTGGTGAATAGTAACTTTTTACTTTTATTTACCACAGTTAAAAGTAAATAGGGTAATTAAAGGAAAAATGTTATTATTTTTACCATAAAACATGTCCAAATTATATTGGATAAGTATAATTCGACCAAAAACAACCTTATGAATAAAATATTATCATTTAGGTCCACTTTTATTAGAATAGGACATTTATTATTATTTTATTTAAAGAAGAGTTAAAAAAGCTAAAATCAAAGTTTGAAAACTAATCCATTTTTATTATAGGGTTATACATATGATAAATTAGACTATAAATATTCATTAGAAAATTAAAAATATTTCCTACATGATGGTATTTTATTTATATTTTTTATACGTTAAATAATTTTATTTATTTATGACACTATGGTGATGCAGTAATTACCTAATTAATGAATTACTAAACTAATTGATATTATAAATATCAAAAGAAATCTAATTTAAGACTTTTTATGAATTAAACTAATTTTATAGGTTAATATGACATATTAGGGTTGGTTAGATGAATTTTTTCCAATGTAATAATTCTTTTATGAATTTAGAAAAAATAAAATACCAAATAGTGTCAAAATTGACATAAAAGAGTTTTTAAAAATAATATTATATTATTAATTGATATTATATTCCTAAAAACTAAGTTTCAGGAAAAAGACTTATATAATGATATTTTTATCATTAATGAACAAATTGGGGTTCTCTTAGAAGTATATAGTATGTTTATTAACCATATAATATAAAAATACAAAGAGACATGGTAAATGCAAACTATTTAACTAAGAGTTAAATCTAAAAGATATGGGTAAAATAGTGACCCAAACATGTCTAAAACCTATTGGTTGAGTGGTTTTCGACTCATCCCCAACTTAGCCTATAAATAATCCACTTTTGAGACATTATAAACCCAAAATTAATTTATTATAAAATAATACTTCTATCTTTTCCTAAGGTTCCCCTCACCCCTCTTATAAAAGGGCACTCCCACTTCTCTCTAATTCACACCTTCAAAGACTTTTGGATACACCAAAATCTTCCCAAATATCCTCTAAAGTTCCCTCAATTCATCTTAGAGGCCTTACTTTAGTCAGAAATCTAACCTAAGGAGCCCTTTTGATCAATTCAAAAGGAAAAACCCGAAGAAGAGGTAAAAATCTCACTAGCTCTTTCAAGTTCCTTTCTTCTTCCACTTCCTTATTCTTTGCTGTTTCCATTATAAAATAATAACTATAGTATCTCCCATATACTGTGATTTAATTATAAATATGGTTCAACCAAATTAATTATTCTATCCATCCTTTGAATGACATGTCACCATACGTGCGTACGTGTGACTTACTGTCTCCACGTAGTGGTGTAATTGTTATTCAATACATTATTATTTGGATGGGTATAATAATTATGTTTAATTAATGTAAATAATAAATATAACATGATAATGATTCTGTATATATTATATACTATACAATTATATTTTTTTAATATTAAAATA
This sequence comes from Viscum album, assembly GCA_963277665.1. Lineage (NCBI taxonomy): Eukaryota > Viridiplantae > Streptophyta > Magnoliopsida > Santalales > Viscaceae > Viscum > Viscum album. The sequence goes on along the minus strand of OY728148.1, from coordinate 1,914,686,026 downwards.
ATGATATTGTAGCTCGTGCGTACGTACGGATTACTGTCTCCACGAACGCGATGAGATTCATTCCCCATCATATCCATTAAAAAATAATTTTCATTAGATGATTAAAAATAAAGTTTAAAGACTTGATATCATTATTTATACAAATAAGATACATCCCATCCATAACAATCATGACTCTCATAACAATGAATATAAAGGAAAATGAATCTGTTAACACCTGAAATAACGATAATACTAAGATATTATCTACAAAACAATATTAAAAGATAATATATGATATTATATTAATGTATATGATTCTTGTATAATTTAATAACAATTATTTCACCATTATAAAGGAGGTTAAACTACCCTCAACCAAGGAAATGTACAAGGTAATGTTTAATTTCACAATCTCTTTATTATCCGAGGTTGTTTTTTATATAAGTATCTACTGGGACCACTTTATCTTCCACATCCATGTTTCTTAAAAATATATTTCAGAAAATTCTTACTATTTTATAGACTATGGTTTAAAGTAATTTATAACCTTGTTTGACTTTTTATAATATGTTTATAAAGGAATATTTCCATTGTTTTCCAAACAAGGTGTTTTTAACCTTTTCGACAAAATTAAGGTAAGAATGTCTTTGTTTTAACCTATAAGGAGGGTGTGACTATTTTCTACCATTATGAAATCGTCAAAGCTTCCCTTACAATATTATAAGAATATTTTCAAAGTAAATTTTTTATTTACAATTATGTGACTTTTAAATGATTTCAAAAAAGAGATATTTCTCTCAAATAGTTTTGATTTCATCTATGTCAACATCCTTTGATGTATTTTATGATTATTTGAATTTTATTTATTATGATATAAAACTTCCATATTGTATTGAAGATTTTGTGATATGTTTGATTGTGGATGTGTTATTTTTATACCATTCATGGTTTATATAGAATGTATTGACATTTAGTATGCTAGTTTTAATACGAATGTTTATGTTATGTTTAAACCTGTTCATATGAGGAATGCATTGGACTTAGTAAGTGACGAGTGGAGCCCACTATAGATCCTATATGAATCGGTAGGTCTCATGAGAAAAACTAGTGTCTTGGCATAAGGCCTTGACAAAATATTATTTGTAGTCTTGGCACAAGGCCTTGACTATGTGGTTATGATAGTCTGGCATTATGAATTCCATCATTATAAAAGTGGTTATTGATATTACAAGTGATTATTCATCTAGTATAATATCCATGTTAATAAGTAAATGGAATTATTTCAATTTATTTTTTCCATATTATTCTGATGTTCAATTTTAAAAGGTTTTTGTTTTAGTTATACATCACCTTAAATGTTTATGCTTATTTATGAATGTTTCATCTATATTATTATCCTTATTGAGCATATGAGATCACCCCTTTCTATGTTTCATTTTTCCCAGGATGTGAAGAAGTATTTTATGACTGACCTGTAGGGATAGTCTGAGGGGATATGAGTGTGTACTATGGAGACTATGTTGTTGTAGTTTTTCATTTTATGATATAATGTAATGTTTATGAATGTATCTAGTACTCCCAAGTCTACTAAACTAATTGGTATTTCTAGACTCGATCTTTTGTGATCATGCCAGTGATACGTAATAATGCATCAACTCTGGTAACTGGGTCGGGTTGTTATAGTTGGTATCAGAGGAAGTGTGTTACATTCCTTGGAAGCTGGATTTAGATAAACTCTGATTAGAGCACATAGAACTAATATGGACTTTGAGGATTAGTATAGAATAACTTCTTAGAATTTTTGTATTGTATAGATTTTGTGAGTTTTCAAGAAACTCATCCCTTTCTGGATACGAGCAGGTAGAGGCAGCTCTAGCACAGATGTACCTAGGGGTAAAACCTAAAAACACCACCTTCAGCTAGACTCGAATGGGAATTGGTGCACGAAAATTGGCCTTGTTGCACGCTTGGTTACAACACTCCTGGGTGATATGCTTAGGATAATTATCATTTTCTTTACAAACCATTATGAAGGGATTATGAGTATATACATTTTCAAAGAAAACATTTTTATGATTATGTATTATATCCATAAATTTTACATTTTATGTTAAGTGTTTTACAAGTTGGGATTTATGTATTTCGATTCATAAATTAGTCTAGTTTACGTCTTTGTTTAGAAATGGAGCCTAGTGGAAGGAATGGAAGTTGTATCAATGTCCGCACTCCATGTAGGGATTTCCATCCTACTCAAGATAATTATAGTGGAGCTTGTGATACAACTGGTGTTGATCAGCTTATCACCATACTGGAACAACTCACTCAGGTTATGAAAAATAACCTTACTCGTATAGATCACCCAGATCCGCAGCGTGGAGGATCAATGTTAGATCACCTCATAAGGAAACAACCACCAAAATTCAATGGAATTACAAATCCATTAGTGTTCGAGAAATGGATAAATTCCTTAGAGAAAATATTCCATGCCTTGAGGAGTAGTGAAAGGGAAAAAGTTATCATGGCATTTTACCGCCTCACTGGAGATGCTGATCATTGGTGGTCATTGATTCGAAACACAAAGAAAGATGAGGAAGTATCAAATATGTAATGGAGGGAGTTTAAATATATTTTTTTAGAAAAAAATTCCTCGTGACCATCGAGCAGATATGGAAAGGAAATTTCTGAGTTTGAGGTAAAAAGAGGACGATAATGTTGCAAAGTATGAGTCTAACATTACAAGGATAGCGAGGCATGCTGCAGATTATATACGTAACCCAAGAAGTAAGATTTATCGTTTCTTTTATGGGTTAAAACCATTTCTCCGTCAAGCATTAGTCTCACAATCCTTCCCGTCATATGAAGATATTGTCTCATGTGCTATCAAGATAGAAAAGGAATTCTATAAGTCTTACGAATTTAATGAAAAGCAAGAGAAGAAGGCATCTACTTCTAGAAATGGAAATAAGGGGAAGAAGGGAATATTTGAATATCCATCCTGCATTAAATGTTGGAAAAACACCCTGGTACTTTCTTAAAGGGAATGGGAGTCTATTACAAGTGTGGTAATAAATGCCATCAAGCTCGTGATTTAAAGGGGAAGAAAGAAGCTACCTGTGTTCAATGCTACAATTTCAGGGAGATGGTACATTATGCAAATTAATATCCTCAGCTTCAGGGTAAATTACCTCAGAAAAGGCCAAGGGACCAAGGCCAAGATTATACTATCACTAACGCTGAGGTATAACCTTTGAAAGACGTGGTGGCAGGTAATTTAATGGTTTCCTCAAGTTTAGCCAATGATTTATTTGATTCTGGATCATTGCATTATTTCATATATGCCCAGTTTTCTATGAAAATTTGATATTTGAAATTTTATTTAACAAGGGATTTGTCAGTCAAAACGCCCAAGGAAAGTATCATTGCTACAAAGTTATGTGAATCAGTTCCCATTAGGGAATATAAATGTTCTTCATCTGTTGATCTCATCGTCATACCCATGATTGAATTTTATTTAATCCTTGGTATGGATCGGCTTTAGGACCATGATTAAAAAATTTATTGTAAGAAGAAGGAGGATACTATTTTTGATGACAATAATAATGAACACCTTATCTTTAGGGCAGAATCATCACCACCTTATTCTTATCTAGATCCACCCCTAATAGTTCAACTAAATTAAATTAAAGGGGAGGAAGAGAATTAAATAACTATGGTTAAGGAAAGGAATGTTCAAATAGAGGATGAAATTATTGTTAAAGAACATGTGGATATGTTTCTAGAAGATTTACCTGGACATCCTCCAGAATGAGAAATTGAGTTTTCCATTGATTTAATTCATGGTTCAAGGCCCATATCAAATACCCCTTATACAATGGCCATTAGGAATTAGTGGAACTAAATAAACAACTAGAGGAATTGAGAAATAAAGGATTTATTCTCCCAAGTGTTTCTCTATGGGGAGCCTCTGTTCTTTTTGTTATGAAGAAAGATGGATCTTTGAGGTTTTTCATTGACTACAGGAAGATCAATGATGTAACAATAAAGAACAAGAATCCCCTACCTCGCATTGATGATTTATTTGACCAACTTTAGGGAGCTCAATATTTTTCAAAGATAGACCTTCGATATGGATATCATCAGTTGTGTGTGAAGAAGGAAGACATTCTAAAAAAATTATTTCGAACTAGGTATGGGAATTACAAGTTTACAGTAATGCCTTTTTGGGCTGACTAATGCACCCTCTGTTTTCATGGATCTAATGAACAGAGTTTTCAAGGAATATCTTGATGAATTTTTAGTAGAATATATTGGTGATATCCTGGTATACTCCAAAAGCTATGAAGATCATGAAAATCACTTGCGCATTATCCTGAAGACTCTGAGAAGACATGAATTATATGGGAAGTTTAGCAATTGTGAATTCTGTCTTCAGGAGATTTCTTTTCTTGGCCCTATTATCTCTAAGGATGGAATCTATGTTGATCCTTCTAAGACAAGAGAAATCCAATAATGTATAGCACAAATGAGTATAATCAAGGTATGCAGTTTTAATGGTTACACATTTTATTATCGACATTTTTTCTAGAATTTATCTTGATTTGCTAATCCATTAACGAAGCTCCCATGTAAAGGGATTAAATTTGTTTGGACAAAAGAGTGTGAATAATGTTTCAAGGAACTGAAGAGAAGATTATTCAATTCTCTTTTCTTGACTCTACCATCGGGGAATGATGGGTTTGTTATTTATAGTGATTCTTTAAAGAAAGGACTTGGTTGTGTCCTTATGTAGAATGATAGGGTCATTTCCTTTGTATCACAATAACTAAAAATTCATGAGAAAAACTATCCTACCCATGATCTTGAGGTAGAAGCTATAATTTTTTCTTTGAAGATATGGAGGCACTATCTCTATGGTGAAAAGTGTGAGATATATATCGATCACAAGAGTTTGAAGTATATTTTCTCACTGAAGGAAGTCAACATTAGGAAAGGGAGATGGCTCGAATTACTAAAGGATTAGGATTCCACTATACACTACCACACGAGGAAGGAAAATAAGGTGGAAGATGCTTTGAATAGAAAGGATCATGGAGTTTTGAAGAAGATGAGAGTTGAAAGAGGTCATATTTTCATTGTTCTAGTAATGATGGAAATGGGAATAACCATAGAAGGGGAAACATCAATAATTTTTCAAATGGTTGCCAAACCATCATTACTAGAAATATTAAAGAGCTCTCAGACCAATGATGAAGAGTTTCAAAATAATATTAAAGCTATGATTGATGGGAGGTTGAGTGACGTTGTATATGAAGATGGAATTTTGAAATTTGGGAAGAGACTTTGTCTTCCTGATATACCTGATCTAAAAAGAGAGTTCTTGGATGATTCTCATAGTTCCAATTTCTCTATACACCCTAGGAGCACCAAAATGTATAAATATTTGAAGGAACGTTTTTTTGGGACACCATGAAGAGGGGGATTGCTGATTTTGTGTCAAGATGTATTGTTTTTCAACAAGTGGATGTTGGACGGCAACAGCCTGGAGGAGTCATGAAACCTCTTCCCATACCTGAGTGGAAATGGGATAATATTATGATGGGCTTTGTCATGGTACTACCAAAGACTCCTAGAAGGAATGATGCAATATGGGTCATTGTTGATCGTCTAATCAAGTCATCACATTTTCTTTCCATAAGAGAAGATCTACCACTTGAACGTCTAGCAAGACTATATATTAATGAAGTCATGAGACTTCATGGAGTACCACTATCAATTCTTCTTGATTGTGATCCACGTTTTACATCAGGATTCTAGAAAAGTCTTCAAAATGCCCTGGATAATGAACATCATTTGGGCACTATCTACCACCCCCAAACTGATGGAGAATTAGAACGAACTATTAAAAACATAGAAGACATGTTGAGATCATTATCACTTGACTTTCAGGGTATGTGGGATCAATATTTACCTCTGGTAGAATTATCCTATAATAATAGCTTCCATTCAAGTATTCGGACGGCACCATATGAATCATTTTACGGAAAGATATGTCGCACACCAACCTGTTGGGATGATGTTGGTTAAAAAAACTCATAGTCCTAGAACTTGTGGAGGAAATGATGGAAAAGGTGAAGGTAATCGAAAACCACATCGAAGTAGCTCAAAGTAGGCAGAAAAGATATTCCGATAACTGAAGGAAGGATTTGGAATTTCAGGTAGGAGATCATATTTTCTTGAAGGTATCTCCATGGAAGGGTGTTATACATTTCGGTAAGAAGGAAAAATTGATTCGCAGGTACATCGGACTATTCAAAATTCTAGAACGAATTGGGGATGCAGCTTATCATTTGTAAATGCCGCCAAATCTCTCCAAAGTTCATGATGTTTTCCACGTATCACTGTTGAGAAAATGCATGCCTGACCCAATGCATGTACTCCTCGATAAGGAATTATAACAGGAATCTGATCTATCTTATTGAGAAGATCCCATTAGGATTCATGATACCAGAGAACAAGTATTAAGAAACCATACTACTCGTCTGGTAAAAGTTCTATGGAGAAACAATAAGATGGAAGAGGAAACGTGGGAACCTGAGGAACTTATGATGAAGAACCACCTGAGTCTTTTTATGCAGTAATATTATAGAAATTTCAACGATGAAATTATTTGAAGGAGGGTAAAATCTAACACCCCAAGATTCCATGGTATGCTTCTCTTTGAATAATACAGTATCATGTGTTGTACGCAACTTCGAGTTCTAACACACCACAACCAATCAAAATAGCCATTACAAATAGTAATACCCACTTTTTGAAATTTTATAAATTTTATCTTTGAAAATGGAATTCATTTTTGGATTTTAAATATCTAAACTAGCCTAGGGTGAATTTTTGGTATTTTTCTGAAAACATTTAATTTTTGATGAATAGTGAAAAACACATAGTTATTGGTTAAAATTGAAATTTTATTTAAATAATTTTTTATTTATTTCAATTTATTTTTTTTCAAAAAAGATACATAATACCTATATAAGATCAATGTAATTCATTAGAGTCATTTTATAATAATTATATATATATATATATAATTTATTGAACTTTTTACTGTATTTTACCCACCTCCAAAGAGATTTTGCAAATTTTTATAAAACTTAATTTTACCGCTTAAATGAATTGAATTTCATAAATCCAAGAGACACGATTGATATCATTAAGTAAAATTTGGTTCAATGAGATGAAAATAATTTTTGGTGAATAGTAACTTTTTACTTTTATTTACCACGGTTAAAAGTAAATAGGGTAATTATGGGTAAAAATAGTATTATTTTTACCCTAAAACATGTACAAATTCTATTGGATAAATATAATTCGACCAAAAACACCCTTATGAATAAAATATTATCATTTAGGTCCACTTGGATTAGAATTGGACATTTATTATTATTATTATTAAAGAAGAGTTAAAAGAGATAAAATCAATGTTTAAAAACTAACCCATTTTTATTATAAGGTTATACATAAGATAAATTTGAATATAAATATTCATCAGAAATATAAAATTATTTCCTACATAATGGTATTTTATTTATATTTTTTACACATTAAATAATTTAATTTATTTATGACACAATGGTGATGCAGTAATTACCTAATTAATGAAATATTAACTTAATTGATATTATAAATATATAAATAAATGTAATTTAATACTTTTTATGAATTCCAATAATTTTGTAGATAATTATGACATCTTAGGGTTGGTTATAAGAATTTGTTTTAGATGTAATAGAAAAAAAATACCAAGTAGTGTCAAAACTGACATAAAAGAGTTTTTAAAACAAATATTATATTATTAATTGATATTATATTCCTAAAAATATAAGGTTCAGAAAAAGCCCTTATATAATGATATTTTTGGCCTTAATGAACCAATTGGGGTTCACGTGGAAGTATATAGTATGTTTATTAACCATATAATATAAAAATACTAAGAGGCATGGTAAATGTCAAACTATTTAACTAAGAGTTAAATCTAAAGGATAGGGGTAAAAAAGTGACACAAACCAGTCTAAAACCTATTGGTTGAGTGGTTTTATACCCATACCCACCATAGCCTTTACATAATCAGCTTTTGAGCCATTATAAACTGAAAATGATTTTATTATAAAGTAATATTTCTAGATTTTCCTAAGGTGCCCCTCACCCCTCTTATAAAAGGGCACTCCCCCTTATCTCTAATGCACACCTTCAAAGCCTTTTGTCTCGGACAACTTCTTCCAAAATATCCTATAAACTTCCCTCAATTATCCTAGAGGCCTTAATTTAGTCATAAATCAATCTTAATGATCCCTTTTGATCAATTCCAAAGGAAGAACCATAAGAAGAGGTAAAAATCTCACCACCTCTTTCAAGTTCCTTTCTTCTTCCACTTTCTTTTTTATTTGTTGTTTCCATTCTAAAAAAATAAATTCAGTATATTATATATAATGTGATATTATTATAAATATGGTACAGCAAAATTCAATATTCTGTCCATCCATTGAATGACATGTCACAATACGTGTGTACATACGGCTTACCATCTTCACGTCGTGGTGTAATTGTTATTCAATACATTACTATTTGGATGGGTATAATAATGGTGTGTAATTAATTTAATAATAATTATAACATGATAATGATTATTTATATATGATATACCATCGAATTATATATTATTTTAATATTAAAATAATGATATTGTCACTCGTGCGTACGTACAGATTACCGTCTCCCCGAACGCGATGAGATCCATTCCCCATTGTATCCATTCAAGACTAATTTTCATTAGATGATTAAGAATAATGCTTAAAGACTTGATATCATTATGGATAGGAATAATATACATCCCATCCATAACAAATATGACTCACAAAACAAAGGATATAAAGGAATAAAAATCGGTTAACCCCTAAAACAATGATAATACTAAGATATTATCAACAAAACAATGTTAAAAGATCATATATGATATCATATTAATGTATATGATTATTTTATAGTTTAATAACAATTATATCACCATTATAACGGAGGTTAAACTACCCTCAACCCAGGAAAATTACATGGAAAGGGTTAATTTCACAATCTCTTTATTATCAGAGGTTTTTTTTACGTAAGTGTCTACTAGGACCACTTTATCATCCACATCCATGTTTCATAAAAATGTATTTCATAACATTATTAATATTTTATAGACTATGGGTTAAATCCATTTATACCATTGTTTTCCTTTTTTGAAGATGTTTATAAAGGAATCTTTCCGTCATTTTCTAAACAAGGTCTTTTTTAACCTTTTCGACAAAATTAAGGTAAGAATGTGTTTTTTTAACCTATACGGAGGGTGAGACTATTTTATGCCATTATAAAATCGTCTATCATTCCCTTAAAATCTTATAAGAATATTTTCAAAGTAAAAGTTTTATTTTATAATTATGTTACTTTTAAATGATTTCAAAAAATAGATATTTCTCTCAAATAGTTTTGATTTCATCTATGTCAACATCCTTTGATGGATTTTATGCTTATTTGAAGTTTATTTATTATGATACAAAACTTACATATTGTATTTAAGGTTTGGTGAAAGGTTTTAATGTGGATTTGTTATTTTTATACCATTCATGGTTTATGCAGAAAGTTTGACATTTGGTATGCTAGTTTTAATACAAATGTTTATGTTATGTTTAAACCTGTTCATATGAGGAATGCATTGGACTTAATAATTGCTGGGTGGAGCCCCTTATATCTCCTCAATTTATCGGTAGGTCTCATCAGACAAACTAGTGTCTTGGAACAAGGCCTTGACAAAATCTTATTTTTAGTTTTGTCATAAGTCCTTGACTATGTGGTTTTGATAGTCTGACATTATGCATTCCATCATAATGAAAGTGGTTATTGATCTTTCATGTCATTATTTGAATAGTAAAATATCCATGTGAATAAGTAAATGGAATTATTTCTTTTTTTTCTATATTATGTTGAAGTTCATGTTTAAAAGGCTTTTGTTTTATTTATACATTGGCTTAAATGTTTATGCTTATTTGTAAAAGTTTCCTCTATATTGTTATCCTTACTAAGCATTTAATCTCACCCCTTTCTATATTTTATTTTTCCCATGATGTGAATAAGTATTTTATGACTCACCTGCAGGGATATTCTGAGGGGATATGAGTGTGGAATATCGATACTATGTTGTTATAGTTTTTCATTTTATCATGTAATGTAAACCTTATGAATGTATCTATTACTTCTCAGGCTATTAAACTAATCGGTCTTTCGAGACTTGATGCTTTGTGATCATTCCAATGATATATAATAATGCACAGACTCTGGGTAACTGGGGTCAGGGTGTTACAAAACCAAATCTAAAAACACAATAAATTTTCCAAGATCATAAAACTGATCAGATCTACCAATATAATCATGTTGATTCTGAAAAAAACCCAATTTCTATATTCTCAAATCACACGATGGGATTAACACATATGAATCTTGAATAATATTAATGACATAACTCAATCCATATCCATAGATTCATGTATCCAACCTAAAAAAGTTTGGATCTAAATGATATCAAGGGATAATGGAAAAGAAATATTTTATATCTATTTTTTACCAAAAATCTAATGCCTAATCCATGATTCACTCCAAAAATCCATCTTAAAGACGAGTCTAGGTCACAAAAGTTTGTCAATAATGCCAAGACATTTGAAAAAAAATAAAGGGGAGTAAATGAGATATATAAGAGAAAAATTGGATTTAAATGTGTACTTTTCATAATAATTTTTACTATTCATGGTTAATATACACAGATAGGTAAACTATGTGTTTTACCAAGATAATATTCTTGTTTTGAATATATGAGTTTCATGGTTAGCTATCATGATTACCCTAACCATGAACGTACACATTCATGATCTAGTAGATCATTTTTGACTAGAAACATTAGTCTCTATAGTAAGTATAACTATTCACTTAATTTTTCACCTCTTATTACTTTTCTATAAACTCTAAATTTCATGTTTTAAATTTCAAATACTCAAATAAAAACATACCTGACATATTCAATGAATTAAAAATATCCAAACCATAGTAATGTTAAGTAAGAACCTTGGTTTTTTGATGAGGTAGGGATCCTTTTATTTCTGGTTAAACTATTATTTAAGTTATCTTTTTTATTTTAGACCTTAATGTCAGGCTCATGACCCTGTTAGGTGGTTTTGGAAGGAATAATGTATGGGGATGAAGGTAGGATATATGACAAGTAAACGATGTGTGTTTTGAATAAATGGAATTTACTCAATACACTATGTGTATTGGATTGGTTAAAATAATTCATGACTTGTAATTAGATTTTCCCATATGGGGAATCCCAAGATTTACATGACATGTAATGCATTTATACACCATGTAAATTCCCAGATTCCATTTTTGAAATAAGATTCAAGGTCTCATTTTTCAAAATAACTAAACCCCCTTCATTTTATCTTACATGAGAGGACCACTAAAGGAGAACCATTGAATCTAAAACCAAGGCTTTTCCATATATCTTCGATCTGGACTCTATTTCAAGCATGTTCCTTCACATTGGATAGCCACTGATAATCTCTCTAGTACTTAGGATCCATTTTTCACTTCTTATTTATATTGATGATTCTACTTTTGGTGAAAGATAATATGCCATATTTTTATGGTATTCTTTGTTCATTAAATTTTTATCCCATTTTTTCAATATAAGGGCTGATAATGGACGATTGTTCTACCATGGGCAGAAGGTAGGAGGTCCAAACCTTTTCTTTTAATGTTTAGTTTTTTATACTATGTTCTGTTTATTTTGAATGTTTGAACTTCCAATAATTCTCCTATATTAATTAAATGTATTGATTAAATTATTGGAAACTTAATAGTTTTCCCACATAGCACCATCAAATGGTAGGAGGTTTTCAACTGCAACCGAGATCACCCTTGATGTGTGCTTATGTATATTCCCCATTATATACCACCATGTTTGGTATGTGTGAGCTCTCCATCTTAGTAGGATCCATAATTATTTAATTGATATATTATGAGATTTATTTTTCCACTTTTTAAAGCTTATGAATTGTTTTAAAATGGATAACTATATTATATGAAAATCATGGAATGATTTTTATGAATTTATGGATTCTATATGATTATGAAATTGGTTAATGAAGTGGATATGATTACATGGAATGTTCTGGAAATTTCTACTTCATGGATATGGATTACTTTGTAGTCCTGAAAAAATTATAATCCAAAGATATAGATATTTTGGACCACCCAAGAAACACTTCTTGCGATCCCACTATGTATTTAGCGAGAAATATATAGGGATTCTCAATGGATTTGATGAGGATGCCTTGTCCATTTTATACCTTTGATATGGACCATGTAGGACTGACACTAGATTACTCATCACATGATTCATTGGATGTTTTATCATGATTTATAAATGGACCTTTTTTATGATTAATTTTTTACAGTGCCCATTGGTAGGTTGAATAGTGTCACATTTACATGTATCACTTCATTCATGTTATATATTGCCCATAGTTTCATATTATTAACACAGAATTTATTTTTTATAGACACCATTATTGGTGGTCAATTGAGTGTTTTCTCACACCCTTTTCAGGTCTTCATTGAGTACTCAAATATACTTCATGGATGCAGGTAGGGAAAATTGTAGGAACCCTCTTTACAATGTCGGATTGATTGTGCATAGGAATAGGGGATCATAGTACCTAGTTATAGCTCATAATGATATCTGAAGTTAGTTATTTTTTTATTTTTGTAATTTTTTACACATATTATATGTATTTTTATATATATTCATTTCTTTCCTTTTTTTATAGATACATGAAATAAACATCTTATATATTATATTACCCTTGACTTGATTTATTACTATTATTGCCTAGAAGTTTATTGACTACAACTACTGATTTATATTAAGATTATTAATTTTCATGTATATATCATAAAATTTTTTCACTTTAATTAAGAGGTTATAGTGTCCCTTCTATAACTCATTAGACCCTCCTTACTATTTGGAAGCCTCTGGTGTATGGGTTGGAACACTTGAGTCTATGTGACCCTCCATCTTGAGGAACTGTTTAGTTGCTCCCAAGTTGGGATGTTACAAAGTGGTATCAAATGAGATTTATTTTTCTTATCTTACTATTTTGGGACAATAAATAGGGGATTATGAATGAATTAGAACATAATTATAATACATTTATGGGATTATCTTACCCAAATTCAAGGATATTACCATGTTTCCTGGAATGAGGTTTTTTTTGTTCTATATTGTTTCCATTACAGTTGATTTGATTTCACCATTGGGTGATGCACATTATATTTGATGTTATTATTTCTATCATTGAGTAATTTTATTTTATCCTTGGCCTAATATGGAAAGGGATCATAGATCATGCATCATTTTAGGAACCTTGCAAGATTCACATGTCCAGAATATTCCACACCATATTGAATACATTTCTTGGTTGTATGAAACTTTTTTATGTGTGACTTGAGTGATATGATTTTTAATGAAAACATTTCATGCTGATACTAGATAAATAAGTATTTTCGATTTAATGTATTCCACACTTCAATTTATAAGTTGTATGAGACCTTATAAATTCTATGTGGTGATCCATACAATTCAACCTGCATGAGAAAATATCTAATTAAATGAGTATGAACTTAAATAAAATTGAATTATAAAATTTAGGGGTTTCTTTTAAATAAGGATGAAAATTAAAATTTAATGTTTACTTTTTTCTATAAATTTCCATTGAAAATTTGTATACCAAAATTCTTTATGCATAGAATAAAACATGACCCAGACCTGACTCTAGTAGTGGGTAGTAGATAGTGTCTCTGGGGTTTCTTGTGATTGTTTCTATTACCCAGTCTTGGATTTAGGAATATTAATAGGGACGTGTCTTGTTTATAGAATGTTCTGTAGCAATCCTAAGCTTATATATGTGATCTAGTAGTTACCAAATATTTTATGAGGCATGTGATGGGAATTAATAGAGATATTCTACCATGACAACCTCCAATCATGTTCCAAGAGGGTGGTAATGATGATGCTCCAGAGGTGGTGCACCCAGGGCCACTAGTAGAACCTCTAGTAATGAATATTTTGGAATCACTTATTTTTTCTGTTATGGGAACTATTTTCTAGTTCCGGGAGAGTTTATGATGCTTTATGTAGATAGTTCAGGGATCCACACAACCACCCTCATCCATGGTAGAGATGAAGCATGTGTTCCAGCAGTTTTATCTACCCACTTTCTTGTGAGATGGAGGTCCATAGGCAGTTGAGCTAGGGCTTGAGACTATCTTGTTGATCTTCATTCACTTGGATACTTCTCCACAGTAGAGAGTCATGTTCATAACATATATTATTTGGGGATCCAATAAGAGTTAGTGGGATGTCTTAAACTAGGAAGTTCACAATCGGGATAAGGTTTAAAAGGATTTCAAATCCATTTTTTTATTACTAATTATTTTCTGAGACTCTGATAACTGAATAGTCCAGTGAGTTTATACATATTTATCAAGCTACAAATACCATTATAGAGTATTTAGATTACCTTATAGAGCCTAAATTCTCTGCACCTATTTATCTTATTGATGAGAGAAATAAGGTGTGATGCTTTGAGGAAGGTCTCAAGAATTCCATTTGTTCATAGGTGGATTTTTTTGTTTGAATGCCACAACTGAGATAGTAAATAAAGAACAAATCATTGAGTGTAATCTAAGGGGGGATGGGAGCACATAGTAGGGTAGTACAGATTCTCAATACAGTGGTAATTTTCCCAGTGGTAGTAATTGATTTATTGAGGTTTCTTGTGAGGGAAATACCGTCTAGTTTGTGGGTTCTTATAGTTATATATTCTGTCGTCAGTGTAGGAGGTCGGAACATATGAGGAGTTAGTGTGATAGAGGCCTAGTCGAGTGCCAATAATGAATCATGAAAGGACATATAAAAAATATATACAAGACATTTACTTAAATGGTTAGTGATAGGGGGTATGATCTAACTCTAGGTTTGGGATTATGATTCACATCTTCAATTCAGACTAGGAGCTGGAGTAATATCGATCATTCAGGACGAGGAGTTGGTCATGGTTGGGAAAGATAAACCCCAGTTTCACCTCGATAGCAGAGTGGTAATGCTTCGGGTATTTAGGTTATTTCTTATATCCTCGGTTCATTCCATATATATTTTGTACAACCTATATCTAGGAGTCGTAGCATCGAGACTTCTATAGTGATATGTAAGATCTTTGTAGCTTTTGATATAGTATTTTTCTTTTTGATATAGGTGATTCACATTATTTCATATTTGTACCTATTATGAAGATCCATAGGATTTTTTTGTAGTTTTATGATAGCATTTTGACACTTGATACTCCATTGGAGATTCGATCATAGAATGTATGTCAGTGTAGGGATTTCACCTTAAGATAGGTGGGTGTCACTTCATATAGAATCTATTTATCCTCAAGATGATAGGGTTTGATGTCATTATCAGAATGGATTTCTTGGTTTCTTACCATAACCATGTTGATTGTTATCACCAGAAGGTATACTTCACATTTTAGGAGGGTAGTAGGTATATCAACAGGGGTGAGTGGGAAGTTCAGGATGTTAGATCAAGATCAGTGCATCTTGGGCTAGGTTGTATGACATCACAAATTTCTAGCCACATTATTAATGATCATAGAATAAGAAATAATGGATTCCTTTTTGAAGTATATAATTTTTGGTATTTTTTTCCAAATAAATTTTCTGTATTAACTCCTAAGAAATAGGTGGAGTTATTATTGATCTGGTTCTAGGAGCACCAATTATTTCTATTCTTTCTTACAGGATGGATACAACTAAGTTTCATGATCTTAATGGACAATAAGAGGACTTGGAGCTAAAGGGGTTCATAAGACCCAATATTTATTTATAGGGTTCACCGATCCTTTTTTCCAATAATTCATATGGAACATTCAGGATAAGTCTTAATTACTAGAAATTAAACTATATTATGATTAAGAATCAGTATCAGTTACCATGTATCAATGACCTCTTCAACCATCTCCAAGGAGATTGGGTCTTCACAAAAAAATTATTTGAGGTCAGGTTATCAACAGAATGTTTCGGGCTAATATATATACCTCATACATTATTCCATAACAGGTATAGAATTTATGAGTATCTGGTTATGTTTTTCAGTATCACAAATGCGCCAGTTGTATTTATCGATTTGATAAATCAGTGTTTCCACTTGTATGTAGATTTTTTCATGGTGGTTTTCATGTAAAAAATCTTGGTGTATTCTTAGACTCGACAATATCATTCCAAACACATCGAAATTGTTATGAATACACTAAATGAGTATAGGTTATTTGATAAGATCATAAAATTTCATTCTTGGTTAGAATAAGATAACTTCTAGGGTCACATCATCAAAAAGACGAAATTATTTTTGGACCTAGAGAAGGTGAGTAATTTTTTTCTTAGGAGTATCCCCAAAATTTCTTTTATATCTATATTATTTTTAGGACCGATATGTTATAACAGGCACTTCATCCAAGAATTGTCACATCTAGTTATTCATACCATGGTATTTAGCAAGAAAGGGGTTAAATTTGTGTTATTAGAAGTGTGTGAAAAGGATTTTCATGAGTTTAAGAGAACATTTACTTCAGTGACAATCTTGATTCATCCAGATTCGAAAAGAAGTTATATGTTTTATTGCGATGCATCGGGTATTGGTATAGGAACTATCCTAATACTGGGGGGCCAAGTTTTGGCATATGGGTCTCTCTAGACAATACCACATGAGGGGAATTAACCAACACATGATCTCAAGTTAGATATAGTGGTTCACCCCTTGCGATTTTTGGAGGAAATATTTCTTGGGAGAGGATTTTGTGCTTTACAAAAACTAAAAAATAATTAAATAAATCTTTAGAGAGAGTAAATTGATCCCTTGGGAAATAAGGTTGGTTGAGGATCTCTTTTCATTTGATTTTTAGCTAGCCAACATGCATGTTGAAGTTAATGTGTTAGATAATGCTCTAAGCTAGAAGACTCAGACACAGGAAGTTTAGGAGGCTAGTAGTGAATAGAAGTTTATGGATTTATTCTTAGAGATACACATGGAGTTGTATGATGGTCATGGGGATACCTTTATCTCATATTTGGAAGTAAATTATACTCTTCTAAATAGGTTTAGGATGAGACATATTTCAGATTTTGAGGGCCTAGTTCTATGGGAGATCATGGTTGGTGAGGACCAACCTCTTAGTTGGACCATTGGTGAGGATGAAATTCTACGCATACATTGTCACATTTATATTCTAGCATATATATACAAGGATCTTATAACATCCCAGATCTATATATCACTCAACTGGTTCAATTTTCCTCATTGGAAAAATGGCCTAAATTGCATTTCCCCAAAATCTAGAAGCTTCTAACTAGAAGTGAGGGCCTATGGTGTGATAGTGAAGAAACAATACCCAAATATTCAAATTGAAACATACCAGAATAAATAATAATATAATAGAAAAAATTGTAAAGAGTATACTAATTAAATAAACAATAGAAGACTATTGGGAAGAAAACTAATCATAATTCCATACAAAAGAAGATGTAGCATGTTATGTTATATGAAACTATCCAAAACAGGATACACTAGAGTAATACATGATACGAGTACCAAAATAAAAAAGAGAACAAAAGAAACATTAAAGCATCACAAGTCTCGGCTTAGACCCATGCTATCCTTCTCCTAAATAGCATATCAAGTACCTGTAGAAGGGTTCATACCCTAATAGACACCTACGACAATATAATCTATTTGGGCCCAAAATAAAGACCCAAATAGGACCTGAGAATAAATCCCTGCAGGAAACCACCAAATTTCTACACCAATCTATCAATGAATATATATAACAGGAAGTTTGCAATAGGGAAGGCAGTAAACTAGGAAATACTAAAAATTAAACATTCCTACAAGTAATGGATTCCATTTACATTCTTTTAATGTTCATTAATTAATTCAATTACAATGAATTATATAAGTATTGGGATCTGGCCTAGGCCCGACGATCCCTGGACAAAATTATTCCCAATAGATGTCTCAAAAGACCCTCTAAACAAGTATAAGTAAGGATCAAATCCAAGCTTGTGCATTGTCTTGGAAGATGCATCAAATATCACTAAATTTCATTATTCACTTCAAAGGGGGATTGAGCACATCCATTACATCATGGATCGCTCATGACATATTAAAAGTAAATGAACCCTAGAACTATAGCATAGAAAAACCCTTAAACATAGAAAAACATTTCCATCAGGCATAGAAAAACCTCTCCCTCAAAAATAGAAAAACCTCACCTCGCATGCATAGAAAAACCTCTCCATCTAGCATAGAAAAACCTCGCCCTTAGGAATAGAAAACCCTCACCATCAAACATAGAAAAAACTCATCCTCAGGCATATAAAAACTAAACCAAAGGCATCCAGTATAAACATGAAATGACCAACACCATAAAACTTAGCCTTACAAATACTCACATGGGCTATATTTATAACAAGAAACATGTAAATTAAACTATTGAATGAATTCCACAATAATAAATCACATGGGAAGATATCATGATAAGTAACTCATTTAATTTATACTATTTCATGGTTTAATAACAATGAACTCACATGGAACATATAATATAAGAATCCTATCAAGTTATCTAAACCGTTACAAAGATTTAACAATTATAAACTCATGTGTACAATTCATGTCACAAGCCCTTCATGTGAATTAAATTATAATATGGTGTAACTAATCAATTATCTCACGTGGTAATTTCATTCATTTAACCAATTCCATTTTAAACAACCCATGAATGAGATACATGGCATGCCTCATGGGCATCCGAGGGAAAATGGCCATAAAAGATCATCTGAGTGAAATGCATCCATGGGATGGCCCTTAATCAATGTTTAACAATCCTAAACATTATTCAAAGAAATTGATCGATTACCTAGACAAAAATAATCAATATCATAGGTCAATTATAATCAAAGAGACGCCCTAAAAATGATAGAGTGGCACTCCAGTATATATATTGAACTTGATAATAAGCGAAAGGAATAGGACTTCCCACCTCATACTCATACGACTCTCCTCATCAAATATCAAGTTTCAATTTTACCTAGAACAAATTAGATCTACCAAATGATAATAAAAGAAAAAACATTTGATAATATGGTTGATAAAATTCATCCAAAATAAAGGCTCAAGAGGAATTGAGCACTTGCCTAGGGTATTTCAATAGATCTCTTGGTGTTCACATCGGGTGTCGAATGATAAAACGGGAGGAAAATTCCAAATAGGATTGCCTGGGCATTATACTTGTCAAAGGGGGGCTTTTTTCTGTCCATATGAAAAAGATGATGTTTCTTCCTGATTTAATAAAAAGAAAAAAATAATTGTACACAACATGTACTAGAAAATACATGTCATGTCTATACAAATCTTGTCCATGTCATTACATGGCCATGTACTGAAATTTTATGGAATGAAACCCTTATTACATGGCTTGTACCTAGAAATGCATGATGTGTAACTCTTAGTGACATCGTGTAATAGGCCTACAACCATCCTTTGATCTCTCTTTCCCCCATTTTCATAATTAAAAAATGAAGAGGAAATATTTTGGCCTCAAACTAAGAACTGGGTTCTTACAAACTTCCCCCATTAAATAAATTAGTCCCCCAATTTCCATTCCAAGGGTGGAGAAGGGACAATAGAGAATAAATCTGATCAATATGATTGCATGCCAGCCACCCACTCCCATGTCTCATCCTTCACTCGGTCTTGTTTCCATAACAACCGTACTAAAGGAACAAATCATTCATGAAGAACCTTCATTCTATGATCCACAATACGAATAGGATGATCCTCAAAGGATGCATCTTTCTATATCTCCACTTCCTCAGGCTGAAAAGTATGAGATGAGTTTGAAAAGTAACATCACAAATAAGAGATGTGTAGGACATTGTGCATGGCCCTGTATCTATGAGTTAACTAACATCAATAGGCAATAGGCTTGACTCTCTCCATAATCTCGAACATCCTGACGTATATTAGTGAAAATATACCTTGTATTCTGATCTACTGGTGTCCCAACCTCAGTGTGACATGAAGGAAAACTAGATCCCCATCCATGAACTCCAATGGTTGACTGTGGTGATTTGTGTAGGATTTCTGATTAGTCTATGTAGTATCCATCCACTTCTAAATAAATTGAACCTGCTCAGTGGTCTCCTGGAGAAGACGAGGTCCCAGCATAGCTGCCTCTCCTACATACTTCCAAAACAGGGTTGATCGGCATGGAATATCGTAGAAATCCTCATATAACGCCATATAAATATTATCTTTGAATCTATTATTTTATAAAAATTCAACAAGAGGTGTGTGTGTGTCTACCAATAACCCTCAAAATCTAATATGCATTCCTGATGCATGTCCTCCAATACCTGAATTTTGTGCTCTAATTGGCCCTCTCTCTAGGGGTTGTATTTTTTGATCAAATGCACCTATGTACCCAGCGGGCTTTGTAGCTCATGATAGAAATGAGAAGTAAACGAGGAGTACCTATCTAAAATGATAGAATACAAAACCAAATGTTGACATAAAATATCATGGATGTACAATATTTTATGCTCATCAACCCTAATGGTTTCCTTGATTGGTAGGAATAGTGAAACCTTCCTGAGTCTATTAAGGACATCACAAATGAAATAATTAACATAACACCTCCACCATTGGAAAACTCCACCAAACATGCACCTGATTGTTCTAGTGATGCTACCAGCATGATTTTCCTTCAACTGGGGGAACCTGAACACAACTAAGGTCTTATCAATATCCTCATAAAAAAAGGTTGAACCCCTATTGACATCATAAAAAATAGTCACACAATCTTCCATCGAAAGACATTGAGGAATTTCACATCACACCCACATAAAACTGGAAGAGTGTTCAAACTAGTTCACTTGAACTATACACAAGTAACATGAAGAATAATGACTTAAACTATCACTAGATATCTTATCTCTGAAATACCCATCTTAGGAGGATGGTGTGTTGCAATAGGACATAATGACTTCTCCCAAAAGACCACATGTCCACAACAAAGCCATTCACCAAATTCCGTACCTATCTCTCAGTGACGCACTCTTGTCAAACCATCCACTTATCATTAAAAAGGGTTATTCTATAGCACAAGGAAAGGTGAAAACCAGATCCATCCCACTAGAATTGTTACCCCATTTCAAACCATCACATATATTCCTAACTATAAGTCTGATATAACCTCATATTTATCAACTCAAATTCCATGGAACTCACCAAGTTGGTCCATACTCTCCGTTACAAGCAATAATTTGGTACAAGGCCCGAAGTCCACATAATAACACTAAGTAGACCTAGAGAGGCATCCACCTGGAGGCCACGTCAAGGAAAGAAGAAGACTTCCATAGTCTTTCCAAGGCATTCTCACACAGGAACCCAGGTATCACTCAAGATTTACTGAGCGTCATTTAAAACCACACATACTATTCACAACACAAAATAAATATTACAAACTATCACAACAACTTTCAACTGTAACATTTCATATAATTTATTCTCTCTTAGTGAATGTTGGATGATATCAAGATTGGGGACATGCTTTTCTATTAATAAAGAGCACACTAAGAGGATTTCAATGATCACCAGAAAAGGATAGTTAAACCACTGATGGTTGACCTTCTGAAATAATCTCTACTCCACTTGCTGACATATTGTCATTTAATAGACTACAATGAATTTTGCCCAAGGAATTTCTATGATAGCTCATGCTTAACCACTTAGGTCCATATATGACCATCAATGCCTCACAATGACTCCATACAAAGACAAAATGCAACAACATCGTGTTTTCAAGAAAATATCAACATCAAACAGTACATGCAAGTCTCAAAGTCATTCAAGTAGTATCAACTATTTCTGAATATTCCTTGATTGTGGTCCTCATACATGGAAGGACACATTTAAACAGAACCGACAAGGTTCTCCCCACCTAAAAGTGCACTAGACATTGATAAAAAGGACTAGCTGCTCTAAATGCACTAGTTCAGAACCAATATAAACGCATGCGTTTCATTCCACAAACCACAATCACCACATATTATCACTTAGCATAAAATGAAAAATTAAACTGACTAGATTTTCAAAACACCCATGTCCCAAAACAGCCTCCCATGTAGTGGGATGAACCGGGTTCCACAATACTTAGTTCACTATATTCAGTAGATTACCCAAAAAGATACAAAATATCTTAAAGCTCAATTATTTAACAAAACTCAACAGATCATTTCAACTTTTAACACTCGACGGGTACCGCATATGTCAGCATATACTACACCGAGTTTATAAGAGAAAAAATCACATTTTGAGTACTATTTATTGTCTGTCCACCCTAGACATCCTAATACCATATGGATCATGCAAGAACTGGATCAAAGTAACATCATCTATACCAACATTTACATAGATGATGATGTACTAGGTCAGCCATCACATGAGGAAACAAAGGTTCACATGACCTCTTAAGTAGTTATCTATGTCAAATCCATGTCTAACCTATAGAACCGAGCATTCTTCACTGCTCTTTACCATATCAAGGTTCAAGATTCAAAAACATTCATAGCTCTAAAGCATAGATATCAAAACAAGATAGGTCAACACCTTCTTATAAATACTCACCCCTCTACATGCCCCATGGGTTATGTCTAGTTGTCAAAAAAAGAGAGATACTACCAAAATCCCACTATGAATGTCGAGGATAGTCAATTCAAGCACTGAGAAGAATCATACATGGGATCCTCTAGGAAAAGATGAGTGAAGGCATCTGACACTGGATCCTGAGCTAAAAAGGTAAAGGAGGAATCCTACACGGGATCCTCAAACTATAAAAAATAGAGGCATACTACAATAGGGATCCTCACAAATGGTATATAGGATGAGGATCCTACAAGGGACTCCATAGAAAAATATAAGTCAATATAGATAGCTCACATCTTATCTCAGATCGAAAGTATCAACTAGGTTGGTTCAAACACCCAACTGATCATCTACACTAATTCTCCCTCTTAAGTGACAACTGGAAATGGTAAATGGAGTAAGGGCCTCTCTATTTAGATAAAATCTCCAAAACATCCATTATCAGTCCTCATAATGCTCCACATGTTTCTCAATCACAATCTATACTGAAAACTACTCAGAAAGGACTACTCACAGTTCCAAAATTATCATGGGTGATAAAATTATAAAAGACCCCCAAAGGTTTTGAAAAGAGTAGTACTCTGTGTGTAGAAACCATAAACAGCATGTACCATAAAGTTCTCAAATGTTTGTGTTCTCCCACTAGCCTAGTCATGTAAACACCCTAGGTACACAGCATGTAGGAATGGTAATTGGCATGTACACAAGTCTCCAGTCCTGACCACATTCTTTTAAATGACCAGATTTGCATGGGGTATGTCTGGGTAAGACTACATGGTGTGTACCAAAAGTAAACGGTTGTGTACTTTTAGCAGACCATCATTCCATGTTCTTCTTCACACGACAAGACACATGTTCACATTCATCACACACATAGTACAAAACATGTACATAAAAATGATCTTTTCTTCTTAAATAGAAGAATACATGGAGTGTGTTCATGGACCCACACACCCTGTTTTCTGGGTTTCTAGATAGTAAGCCTCTAAAACTTCCCTGGAACCCCTATTTTTGAAAATTAATAAAATGGTGAGCCAAATTCAGACCAATGGGAACCCATACTCTATGTGAATCAATGTTTTGAATAAAATATAGCACATAATAGCCCAAATTCGCCCCATGGACGAATCCTGATCCATCAAATTCTGATCTAAGAGGACCCATGAACTTGAGGGATCAAAGCATGGAGTTTATACAATTTGATCCATAAAATGTACCAATACACCTATCCCAAAAGAAGGAATATCTATCATGGAATCTATAATAGCATCATGAAATTATAATGGTCTCTAAACATCATGGTAGGAATGGATGGAATGTGATTTCTAACAAGTGCATATATGATGCATGTGATGGAATGCTCTTATCTAATCAGGTTTCAACAAAATAGAATCACAAGGATATCAATAACAATAGCATAATATAATTGTGTCACCCAATGGTGAAATATAATCAACTGTAACAACTCAAAATCAAAAAAAATCAATTCATGGAAATTTGGATTTTCCCTGTACACAGAGTAACTACTCCTTGAAACAGCTTATTACCAAACTCTATTTCCTTCCTATCCAAATCTAATTTTACCAAACAGTAAGGCAAACCAAAATAGTACCTCCTCTGATAACCCTTTGTAACATCCTGGATCTGAACGCCACTCAACTGGTTCCATATACCCAGTTGGCCACATGGCCTTTAATGCATTTACCAAAATTCCATAGGCTTCTGACTAGCAGTGAGGTCCTAGGTTGTGATAGTGGGGAAATTATAACCTCATTGGCAATGTGTAGCATAGTATAATCAATAATAATAACATAGAAGAAAAGGTAAATAACATACAACTAAAATAAAAAAGTAAGACTAATGATATAAACAACCAAGCATCGTTCCATACAAAAGATGATGCAACATGTTATGTTCTATGAAAACAACCAAAATAGGAGACACTACAGTATTACAAGATATAAGTACCAAAAGTAAAAAATAGAATAAAATAAACCCAGAAGTAATGTATGTCTCATCTTGTACCTATGTTATCCTGCTCCTAAACAGCATATCAAGTACCTTTAAAAGAGTTCTTACCCTTATCGACACCTACAATAATATAATCTATTTGGGACCAAAAGAAAGACCCAAATAGGGTTCAGAATATATCTCAGTTGGAAAAAATCCATGGTCTGTGTCGATCTATCAGTGAATATATATAACAGGTAGTGTGCAATATGGAAAGAATAATACTAGGAAATACTAAAAATTAAATAATCTTACAAGTACTAGTTTCCATTTACATTCATTTTATGTTAATTAATTAATTCAATTACATTGAATTATATAAGTCTCGAGATCCATCCTAGGCTTAATGATCCCCGTACAATAGTATTCCCAGCAGATGTCTCAATGGACCCTCTAAACAAGTATAAGTAAAGACCAAATTCCAACATATTCTTTGTCTTGGTAGACACATCATATATTTTTCTATTTCATTATTCAGTTCAAGGAGAGACTGATCTCATCCATTAAATCATTTCTCACTCACATCATAGTAACAGTAATTGAACCCTCTCCATATGGCATAGAAACACCCCACCCTCAAGAATAGAAAAATGTTGACCTCTTGTATAGAAAAAAAATCCACCCATATTAATAGAAAAACCTCATATTTAGCCGTAGAAACACCTCTCCCTCAACCATAACAAAACCTCACCCTTAGCATAGAAAATCCACTCCATAAAACATAGAAAAACCTTTCCTTCATGCATAGAAATAAAAATCCAAAGGAATCCAATATAAACTAGAAAAAACTACCCTCATAAGTATTGTCCTTTCAAATACTCACATGGGCTGGATTTATAATAAGAAATGTGTAAATTAGACTATTACATGGATTCCATAATAATTACTCACATGGGAAGATATCATAACAAAAAAATCATGTAATTCAGACTATTACATTATTTAAAAAAATGAATTACATGGAACATATAACATAAGAAACCTATCATTTAATCTAAACCATTATAAGGCTATAATAATTATAAAATCACATTGCAATTCATATCAAAATCCTAACTAGTAAATTAAATTATCACAAGGTTTAACAAATCTATTATCTAATGTTGGATTTTCATTCATTTAACTAATTCCATTTTATACAACCCATGAATGGGATACATGGCATGCCACATGGGAATCCTATGCTAAATGGCCATAAAAGTTAATATAAGGGAAATTCATCCATGGGGTGTCCCATAATCCATGGTTAACAATCATAAATATGCTTCAAATCAATTAATCAGTTACCTAAACATTAATAGGAAATATCATTGATCAATTATAATCAAAGATACACCATAAAAATTGGTTCGTAGAACTTTGAAATATATATTCATCACAACAATAAGCGAAAGGCAGAAGACCACCTACCACGTACTCATACGACTCCCCTCATCCAACGCCGGGCTTCAATTCAACCTAGAATGGAGTAGATCTACAAAAATATAGTAAAATAAAAATATTTGATGACTAGGTTGAGAGAATAAATTAGAAATAAAAGATGAATATGACTCGATCACTCGACGAAGGGATTTTAATAGTTCTTAAAGTTTCCAAATCAGGCATCGGACGATGAAACATGAGGCAAATTCCCGATCGGATTACCTGGATGTGATGCTCGTCGAAGGAGGGATCATTTCTTCCCATCTGAAAAAAAATGATGCTAACACCCTATTTAATAAAAAAGAAGAAGAAAATTAGGTGGCATATACTAGAAAATACACACCATTTCTTTAAAAATTTTGTATAGCTCATTACATGGTCATGTAGTAGAATTATACGGTGTATAATCCACATTACGCGGCATGTCCTTGGAAATACATAGCTTTTAACTCCCAGTCACATCATGTAACAGGCTAGAACCCAGCCTTTGTTCTTTTTTTCCTCTATTTTCATATGTAAAAACTAAAGAAGAAAGATATGAACCTCAAAAGAAGAGTCGGGTTCTTAAAAACTTCCCTACTAAAATCAATTTATCCTCAAATTTCCCTTCCAAGGGTGGTCAAGGAACAACTAAGAATGACTATGGCCACTGTGATCGTATGTCAGCATCCTTCTCCTAGGTCTCTTCATACACTTATTCATGCTTCCAAATCACCAATACTAAAGGAACGGATTGTCCATGAATAACATTGGTTCCACGATACATAATACAAATAGGATACTCAAAGGACGTGTCTTCCAGAAAATCCACTTCCTTGATCTAAAAATAGTGAGATGGGTCTGAAAAGTAACATCGTAACTGAGAGACATAGAATACCTCGTGCATAGACTTGTACCTATAAGGTAACAAAAATCAATAGTCAATATGCACGAATCTCTCCATATTCTCGAATGGCTCGACATATCTTGGTGAAAGCTCACCCTGTCTCCTGATCCTCTTGTGTCCCATCCTCAGTGTGACATGAAGGAAAACTCAATCCCAGACCTTGAACTCCAAAGGTCATCTCGGATGATCATCATTTGATTTATAATGATATTGTGTAGTATCCATCCACATTTGAATCAACTGAACCTACTCATTGGTCTCTGGGACAAGATGAGGTCCAAATATAGTTGTATCTCCCACCTCCAGCCAACACAGGAGTGGATGACATGGCCTACCATAAAAATCCTCACATGGAGCTATATTAATAGTATCCTAGAAACTATTTTTGTGGGTGAACTCAATAATGGGTATTGTGTATCCTAAGAACCACCAAAATCTAAGATGCAAGCCCAAAGCATGTCCTCTAACACCTGAATCATGCACTTAGACTATCCATATGTCCAGGGGATGTATGTTTTTCTCAAAAGAACTGGTGTACCTAAAACCCTCTGTATCCCTTAATATAAATGAAAAGTTAACTAGGTGTACCTATTTGTAATGATAGAATATGTAACCATGTGTAGTCATACAATCTCACTAATGTACAACCTTCCAAACTCATCAATACTGAAGGTTTCCTTGATCGATAGGAAGAGTGCAACCTTAATGAGTCTATTAAGGAAAATGTAAATATCATCATTACCAAAACACCTCCACCATTGGAAAACTCCACCAAGCATTACCCTGAGCATTCTAGCGATGCTACCAGTTTGATTTTCCTTTAATTGGGTGAACATGAACACAATTGAGGTCTTATCAGTGACCTCATATCAAAGAAGGGTTGAACCCCAATCGACCTCATCAAAATTGGTCATGTAATATTTCATATAAAAACATTTAGGAATTTCACATCACAGCAACCTCAAAATGGAGGAGTGTTCAAACTGGTTCACTCAAACTATACATGAAGAACAAGAAGGATAATGAGTTAAACTATAAACGGATAAATTATCTCAGAAATTCTCATATTAGGAGGATGGTGTATTGAAAAAGGACACAATTCCTTCTCCCAAGGCACCACATGTCCATAATGAACCCATTCCCTGAATCCCATACATGTCTCCCAGGGACACACCCTTTTCAAACAATCCACTTGTCATTAAAAAGGGTTATGTCATAGCACATGTAAAGGTGAAAACCAGATCTTTCCCACTAGAATCATTACCCTTTTTCAAAGAATTACATATGAGCCTGACTATGAGTCTGAGATAACCTCATATTCATCAACTTGGAGTCCAAGGAACTATCTACACAGCTACATACTCCCCGTTACAAGAAAACATTTGGTACAAGTCCATACGTACACATAAGAACACTGGATGAATGTAGATAGGAATCCTCTTGGAGGTCACGTCATGGAAAGAAGCAGGCATCCAGAGTCCTTCCAAGTCATTCCAACATAGGAACCCATATATTACTTAGGATTAACTGAGCCTCATTTAAAACCATGCATCCAGTGCACAACACCAAAAAAGATTACGAACTAGCCCAATGGCTTTCAAATGTAGCATGACATTTAATTGATACTCTCTTAGTGTATCTAGGATGATCTCAAGATAAGGGACATGCTTGTCTCTTAAGAAATATCACACTAATAGGATTTCAAAGATCACAAAAAAAGTATAGTCAACCCACTACTGGTCGACCTCCTTAAAGAAACTTGGATTCACTTGATTATGCATCATCATTTAACTGACCATAATGCCTTTATCCCAAGGAATTTCTATGATAGCTCACACATAACCAATGAGGTCCATCCATGATCATCGGTTCCTCACAAGGACTACACACATATCCAAAATACAACAAAATCATGTTGTCAAGAAAACATTAACATGAATCAAGAATCATAAGTCTCAATGAAATTCAAGCAGCGTTAACCATTGTTGGTCCTTTATTGTTATACTTATACCTGGAATGACACATTTAAACTAAACCAATATGATTCTCTTACCTCGGAGTATCTTAGACGTCGATAAAAAGGACCAACCACTCTTAGCGTACTAGTTCAGAACCAAAATAAATGCATGAGTGTCATTCCATTAACAATGATTTCCATGTCTTATAACTTAGCATAAAATTCAAAATTAAACCGACTAGCCTGTCAAAACACCCATGTCCTAGAAATTCCTCCCGAGCAGTGGGAAGAACTTGGTTCCATAATTATTAGGTCACTATACTCAATATATAACCCAAGAACATACACAAAACCTCAAATCTCAATAATTTAACTGAACTCAACAGCATGTTTCAATGCTTAACACTCGATGGGTACTGCGTATGTAAACATATAAAACCCCAAGTTTATAAGAGAAAATATCACATTCTTGGTAGTATTAATAGGCTTTCCACTCTATGCATCATAGTACCAGACGTCTCACGTAGGAACTAGCTCAAAAGTATATCATCTAAACAAAACTTTACAAGGATGATGATGTACTAAGTCTCCAATAACATGAGTAATGAGTGGTTCAAATGACCTCCTAATTAGTTGTTCATGCCTAAGGCATGTCTAACATATGGAACCGAGCTTTCCACAATTGTTTTCCCCATATAAAGAGTCAGGATTCAACAAATATCATAGCTCAAAATCATAGATATGCAAACAGGATAGGTCAACGACTTCCTCTAAACACGCAACCCTTGGCCTTCTCCATGGGTTAGGTCTAGGTGTCAAAAAAATAAAGATACTACCAAAATCCAACAATGAATGTTAGGTTTGACCAAGTAAAAATATTAGAGGAATCCTACTTGGGATACTCTAAAAAAACATGAGTGAAGGCATCCTACATGGGATCCTTAACTAAAAATGGAAAGGGAGGAATCTAACATGGGATCCTCAAACTATAAATATATAGGAATCCAATAATAGGTATCTTTGCCAATGTTACAAAGGACAGTGATCCTACAAGGTACTCCCTAGAACAACATAGGTCAATAGAGATACCTCACAGCTTATCTATGATTTAATGTATCAACTAGGTTGGTTCGAACACCCAACTGATAATCTATGTCAATTCTCACTCTTAGGTGAAAACTGGAAATTTTTAATGGAGGAAGAACATATCCATTTAGAAAAAATCCCAAAACAGACTTTAGAAGTCCTAAAAATGCTCCACGTGTTTCACCGCCAGGATCTCTATGGAAAACTACCCAGAAAGGACTACTCGGATGTCCAAAGCTGTCATGGGTGATAAAACAGGAAAAGATCCCCAAAGGTTACTAAAAGAGTGGTACACCATGTGTAGAAACCATACACATTGTGTACCCTCAAGTTCTCACATGGTCGTGTCCTCCCACTAGCCAAGGAGTGTAAACACCCCAGGTACACGTCCTGTAGGAATGGTCCACGGTGTGGAAACAAGTCTCCCATCCTGGTCATGTTCATTTATAAGACCAGATTTACATGGGGTTTATCTGGGTTAGACTACTCGGTGCATACCAAAATTACACGTTCTTGTACTTTTACAAAACCATTATTCCTTTTTCTTCATCAAATGGAAAGACACACGGTCACTTTCAATATGGAATGTACACATAGTACATGGTGTGTACTTAAAAAAGAGCTTTTCTTTCCTAACAGAAGAACACATGGCATGAGTACATGGACCCACATGTTGTGTTGTCTTGGTTTCCAGACATTAAGCCTATGAAACTTCCCCAAAACCCCTATTTTTGAAAATTAAAGCAACGGTGTTCCAAATTCCAACTATTTGGAACCCATACTCCCCACAAATAAAATTTTGGCATCAAAAATAGCATAAAATAACCCTAATTCATCTCATGTATGAATCATGATCCACCAAAGTAAGATCCAAGAGGGCCCATACACCTCAGGGATCAAATCATAGCATTCATCCTATTCAAAACATAACATGTACCAATACATCTATCACAGTAGTAGGAATATCTATCAAGGTATCTATCACAACAACATGCAATTAGAAATTCTCTCTAAATGGAATGGTAAGACAGCATGGAATGTGATTTCTAACGAGTGCCATATGATGCATGAGATGGAATACCCTCATCTCATTGGGTTGAAACAAAATAGAACCACAATTATATCAATAATAATAGAACAATATAAGTGTGTCACCCAAAGGTGAAATCGAATCAACTGTAAAAACTCAAAATCCAAAAATCACAATTCAATTTGAGGTAATTTGGATTTTCCCTATACATAGAGTAGATACTCCCAGACATAGTTTATTACCAAACTTGGTTTCCTTTTATCCCTATATAATATTTCCAAATTGTAAGGCAACCCAGAAAAGAACCTCCTCTGATACAAATTTTTAACATCTTGGATCTTGATTCCACTCAACTGGTGCCTAGTAACCAGTTGGCCACATGGACTCAAGCGTATATCCCCAAAATTCTAGAGGCTTCCGACTTGAAATGAGGTCCTAGGGTGTGATAGTGTAAAATTTATGACCTCATTGGAAAAGTGTAACATAGAGGAATCGATAATAATACAGTCACAGAAACAGTAAACATCATAAAAATGAAATAAAAAAGACTAATGAGATAAACAACCAAGAATCATTCCATACAAAAGATGATGAAGCATGTTATGTTCTAATAAAATAGCTAACATAAGATATGCTATAGTAATACACGCCACAAGTACCAAACGTACAAAATAGAAATCATAAACTTAGAAGCTTGGAAATCCTTGGCTTGGTCCCATGTTCTCTTGCTCCTAAATAACATTTTAGGTTCCTGTAGAAGGGTTTTTACCCTTATCGACACTTGCAACAATATAATCTATTTGATCCCAAAAGTAATATCCAAATAGGGTGTGAGAATAAATTTTAGTAGGAAACCACCCATGGTTTGTGCCAATCTATCAGTGAATTTATATAACTGGCAGTGTGCACTATGGAAAGTAGTAAACTAGTAAATACATAAAATTAAATAGTCCTACAAGTACTGTTTTCCATTTACATTCTTTTCATGTTCATTAATTAATTAAATTACATTTAATTATAAATGTACCTATATCCGACTAAGGCCTGGCAATCCCCATACAAGAGTATGCCTAGAAGATGTCTAAAAAGACCCTCTGAACAAGTATAAGTAAAGGCGGAATCCAAGCATATGCTTTTTCATGGTAGACACATTATATATCATTCAGTTTCATTATTCAGTTCGAAGAGAGACTGAGCATGTCCATTACATCATGGCCCACTCATGACATAGTAATAGGAAGAGAACCATCTCCCCCAGACATAGAAAAACCCCACCCTCATGCATTGAAAAACCTCACCCTCATGAATAGAAAATCCTTTCCCTCAGACATAGAAAAACCTCACCCAATGGAATAGAAAAACCATTCCCTCATGCATAACAATACCTATCCCTCAGGCATAGAAAAATCTCAACCCTAGAAATAGAAAAACCTTGCCCACAGGCATAGAAAAACCAGACCAAAGGAATCCAATATAAACCAGAAAGTTCCACCCTCATAAGTCTTGTCCTAAAAAATAATCACATGGGATGGATTTATAATAATAAGCATGTAAATTAAACTGTTACGTGGCCTCCATAATAATAATGCACATGGGAATATATCATAACAAGAAACGCATTTAATTAGACAATTACATAGTTTAACAATAATGAAATCCCAAGGCACATATAATATAAGAAGACTATCAAGTAATCTAAACTTTTACAAGGCTTTAATAGTTATAAACTCACTTGGACAATTGCTATCACCAATATAATATGTGAATTAAAATATCACATGGATTATCCAATCAATTATCTCACATGGGAATTTCATTTATTTAACCAATTCCATTTTTAAAACCCCATTAATTGGATACATGGCATGCCTCCTGGGCATCCTAGGCTAAACATCCATAAAAGGTCATACAAGGGAAACGTATCCATGGTTTGGCCCTTAATCAGTGGTAAAAAATCTTAAAAGATCTTCAAATCAATTAATCAAATACCTAAACAAAAATAGGTAAAGTCATAGGTCAATTATAATCAAAGAGACACCATAAAATGGGTTCGCAACACACTGACATATATATTCAACTAGAAAATAAGAAAAAGTCATAAGACCACCTACCTAATACTTGTACGAATCTCCTCATGCTGTATCGGTCTTCAATTCAACCTATTACCGAGTAGATCTACAAAACAAGATTAATATCAAAACCTTTGATAACTAGGTCGATGTTTCCTCTAGAATTGGGGATGACCTCATTGATTGAAGGTTCAAACATTCCAATCGGTTTCTAACGGTTTTGTTTGTAGAACCGGAAACATCCAATGATTCCATATCCATTTGGACCTACTTTCCAAAGTTATGAGCTCATTAGTTGTGGACTGATGAGGCTTAGGAATTTACATTGGTCGAGAGGATGGGAGGTCAGACTCATCACACATTTTTTATGGGAATTAGTGTCTACTCCGGGACTCTCTTTATAGATTTAAGTTATGTTCGTGAATCCTTATTACATTACCAAGTATAAAATGAGATTTCCTTTAAATCTGACAATCAATGATTAAATATGTATGAAATTTAGAGAATCTTTTATATGTATTCGTGGTTCTTCATTAATAGAGAATCATCTGTATTTGTTAGAGATTCTTATTCAATGGTATCCTTCAATACATAAAATTCTCTTGGTCATTATGATGACCATACTAGTTTTAAATCCACTCAATGGGGGCACTTGAAGTTTATTGTCATTCCGAAGGACATGGGTTATTTCAAAGTTGGGATTGTACCTGCAAATGGGCTACCTACGTATCCTTTGTTTAGAAAAGGAATCATAACCCATGTAGTTCGAGTAAGGGAGTATGATTTTTATGATTGATGGCTCAAAGAAAGATGTCATAATTACTTTTACACTCTAATCTCACATGAGTCATGCTCGGAGTGAGAAACAAGAGGTATTGGTAAAACCAGAAAATTGTTCCATGAAAGATGCAATCATAAGAAATGATATGGGGCTTATGTATGTATGACTATCCAAACAGATTAAGATTAAGATTTACTTCAGGGAAAAAATCCAGGAATATGGCCCATAAAGGTATAAGTAATTTATAGAGATTTGAATATTCTAATCTTGGGGATTACTCATAAGGAAGAAGCCCATGTTAGCAGGGGAATTATGATTTGGTTTTACTACTGAGAAGGAATCCCAGATCGAAAAGTAAATTAAGACTGGTTTAGAGAAATTAAGACTACAGCTTACTCTTGAGAAGGAGTCCCAGGTTAAGGTATTTGAAAGATTAAGGGATGTAGGGCTTACTCCTAAATAGGATTCCCATACTTGAGACTGGGGCTTACTCCTGAAAAGGAAGTTCGGGTTAAGAGAATTATGGTTGGGGCTTACTCCTAAGGAGGATGCCCATATTCTTGGGAATTTTGAGACTGGGTCTTACTCCAGAAAAGGAAGCCTAGGTTAAGGGAATTATGATAGGGTCTTACTCCTAAGGAGGATTCCCATATTAGGGGACTTGGGGCTTACTCTTGAAAAGGAGGCCCAAATTAAGGAGGACTTGGGGCTTACTCTTAAAGAGTATGCCCAAATCAATGAAAATTTGGATGGGGGATTACTCCTAAAAAAAGGCCAAGGTTATGGATTCTCTCATCTTAAAGGATGAGGTTGAATGAATGAACTATCTAACTTTAGTGATGTAAAGATGTGTAAATAACTAGGTTTTGAGAGATGTGCCATAGAATTCCTTTCAGATAAGGAAGCCAACAAGGAAATCATGCCATAAATGGCAATGGAGAGAGTTCTGAAGGCTTAATCCTGAAGAGGAGAGGTGGATAGGTGTAAGAGGGGTGAAATGGGCAGGAAGGGAACCCAAAAAGAGAGGGGTGCGCAAGTACTGCGTGGGCGTGCAAGCACTGCGTGGGCGCGCCAGTCCTGGTTGCACAAGTATACTTGTGCGACACATGGGTACTTTTGTGTTGGCCAATCCTTAGGGTAGAATTTGGGTGAGTCTTGGCTCAATCCTTTTATACTAACTTTGTAAACTTCCAGAAGAGAAGCGCACAAGTTATGTGGAAGGAGTAGGGTGGCGCACAAGTGTGGCCTCTTCCCCTAAAGGCTGGCCACCTAGGAGCGCAAGTGTTGATGAATTTCAACACTTAGACCGTCCTCTCCCTCTTTAGATCTTCCGTTCAAGGTAATAAATTACCTTATAAGTGTTCAGAAGCTTTGAGAAGAGACTAGGGCGCCGGGAGCTCAAATCTGAGGTTCTAGAATTTTTCTGTCCTCGAAATGGGGGGCCCACAGGGGTATTTACAGGCTAGAGAGACCCTGGTAGAAATTTGAAAGAGGGCGCGCAAGTCACCTGCGTGACTGTTATGCAGTGCGCAAGTGTACTTGTGCGACTGTGAGGGACCTTGCGCGACCCAAATATAAAAGAAACCTTGTTCATGCCTTTGTAAATTTTTGATGTTTTCTTCAAAGGATGAATCAATTTATGCTAAGGCATTTCCCTTTTTATTCGTTTAGACTTTGTGACGGAAAGGAGCATCAACAAAAGTCCCCCCTCAGATTTGGATCCGAAAGAAATGAGTATGTGACTCTGAGGAAAATAAGAAAACCAAAGGCAAGGCGGCGTGCAAGTGTTGAGCGTGCAATGGATGGCGCGAAATTGTTGAGCACGCAGAGGGTGGCGCGCAAGTGATGAGCACGCAGAGGGCAGCATGCAGGTTTTGAGCATGATGGCTTTAGGAACTCTGGCTTTAGGCGCACAGGGGTGCGTCTTGGCCTATAAATATGCAGCCATTCTCCGCACAATGTAACGAATTTCATAATTTCGCGCTCTCACCACACAAGTTGTCTTCGCCACGCAAGTTTCTCTTTTTTCCGCAATTTCTTCACTGTCATGCTGCTGTTAAGGTATTTGGACTTGCACGGTTATACTTGCATGCCAAAAACCTGCACGGCACATTATACTTGCGTGGCACATCCATACTTGCATGCCAAGATTAGATTTGCGTGCCTTAATGCCTTTGCCATTTTTTTCAAATTCCTTCACAAATTATATGAAAAATTAACTTACTTAGGAGTTAATTATTCAAATTTTGTGCAGATTCAATGGCTCCCAAGAGAATAGGAATGGCTGACGAACTAGATAGGAAATGGATTGATGATATGATGAGCATCATTGGCCATGATTACTATACCATCTGCAATATCACTCTCACAGATTTGGCTATGTATTTGAAGAAGTATCATCGTGACTTCCCCCAAAGAATGTATCTTCCTTTGTATGGCTATGGTTATCAGTGAGAAGTTACCATTCCATAAGCAAAGAACTATCTCCCACTGTCATGGTTTTAGAATTACATCAACTTTGTTGTAGCAAATATCTCATGTGGAGGAGTATTTCTAAGTGATAGAATAGTGGAGAAGGCCCATATTATGCATCATATCCCTTGGACATTAGATCAGAAACCTCATAATCCTGAGCTGCACCCACATTGTTATCCCTCAATTTTTCAAAACACTCAGATGGATCAATCCAAAGGCTGGAAGAGAAGTTGGGACTTCCGTCCTGGAGGAGGTGTGAAGCCAACATGGATGTGGGCATACTGGGTGCGACAAACCTCTGCAGAGTTTGTCGAGGATTTGAAAGGTGTTGAGATATATGAAGCCGTCTGGGTTGGGAAAACATATGTTTATAGGCATGATAACTTTGTGTTGGAGATACTCAGCCATTGGAGCCCAGAAACCAATTCTTTCCATATGAATCATGGAGAATTAGGAATCATTCTATGGGATGTCCACAAAATTTCAGGGGCACCAATTTTCGGTGATATGTATAATGCATTCATCCCTCCCAAGGTTACTTTGAATGATTCATAGAAGACTCCAGCTTTAGCTCAGGAATTACATAAAATCTTCCATAAGATCAAGAGTATAGAGACCCCCTTAACTCATTCTAGAAAGGATATTCATCCAGATGAATGGATAAATATGTTTCTTATCAAGAATCAGGAGAAGGAGCTGAAGGAGAATGGATCAAAGGAGAAGGAATCCTAGGAGAAGGAATCCAAGGAGAAGGGATCCAAGAAGAAGAAGCCCACTTGTCCTACAACCTGCCCCAAAATAGAGAAGAGGGGTGCTCCTAGCACATTCTGCCTGACTCTAGAAGTAGGATAATTTTAGAAGTGGGGATATGAGGTGAATCAGAGGATCCCAAAGAAGACTCATCTGGTGGGATTCTTGGCATTGTGGCTCAGCGTTTATCTTCAGCCAGTCAGGGACTCGAAGGGAGGCGTGAAGCTAGGGACCTTTTTTATTGCAGAAAGGTTGGCTGAGGGAAGAATGGTTGGGTTCATTACCCCCATTTTAGCAAATATTCACAGGATCTCACTCCATGTCTTCATGGGTAAGTCTCCTTTGAGAATAGTGGGACCATTCCAAGTTTTATGGGGATGGATCGCCACTCACTTCAGGACATATAATGTACAGAATGGAGTACAGATTCCTAGTAGTTATTTCAGGCCATCAGTGCAGGAATTCTATTGAATTGCTCCATTAATTATCAATGCATATGACATGAAGGTGAGGCTGAGAATGTATAAAGAATTCAACTTCTTTCCTTATGGAAATCCGCCAACCAGGCAGTTTGTTGACGATGGAACAACCATCCTAGATTTGAGGGCAAACATACTGGTCTGCAGAGATGGTGTCCTAGTCGCCAGAATTAATGGAGAGATTATATGCGAGGCCTATGCTCCATATAGATTCACACGTAAATTCAAGTGTTTTTAGAAGACTATTGTATCTCCCCCCATGCATGTCAGGTCAGAGAAACATCCAATGGTTGCCCGACAACTATGGTTGCTGACATCTAGGGAGAATACTGGGGCAGTGTTTGAGCTACCAGTTGAAAAAGCGGCATATAACTTGACTACATGGTATGTTGAGCACTGGATAGCAGCATACCCCAGAGGGGTGCTGAATCATCCGGTTTATCAGGTGGGGAAAAAAGAGGAATGTACAGAAAGAATCTCTTCCTCATAAAGGTCATGCTTCCCCACCTGAAGCTGATTCTCCGGATTCCTCATCTAGGACTGATTCACCGGATTCCCAAGATGAGGACGATGAGGCACAACAAGTGGTAAAGCGGCCTCGTTCCCGATATAATCCTCTGGTTAGAATCAAAAGACCCACTCCATCAACTCCTGGTGAGTTACTTCATTATGGAAATTTAATCACCATTACTTTATAAAGCAATAAGTCTTATTTTCTTATTCTCTATCAATAATTAGAGGATATGCGAAGAAGCTAAAGTCGGAAATTGTAGGACCTTCCTCATAGCCTTCTGGTACACATACTGAATATCTAGGACTAGAGGTTGTCCATAAATGGCAGAGTTTATACTGTGGTGCTGAAACTGCCTAGCAGGATTTGTGTGAGGGGCTACATCTCCCTAGAATAGGGACTCTTCATGCTTCTAAAGAAATTTGTTTCGAGAATAACCCTGATGAAGTGTGGGAATACATCAGAGAGCTGTAAATGCTCATATATTTCATTGATTATTCCATTCCTATCACCAAGAGGGTGAAGTAAATGATAGATCTCGGTGCCGCTGAGGGGACTGATGAGGAGTGGCACGATTACATGGCCCCTAAAGATGAAAGTTTTCTTTCCTTATTTTCTTTGAAACATGATTTAAGTCAAATATTTTTTAATCAAGTAAATTATTTTCTTCATCTTACAGCTTGAAAATAAAGGAACTAATGAGTTTCCTTCGCCACAGTATAGCCCTAGTGGTACTGCCATTGGGGATGCTGCTAAATCTGCTCGCAAGTCGGGTGAGATATCTCCAGGACAGCAGGCCATGAATGAGGAGTTGCACATGGGATTCCATTCTCCAATTCAAGTGCCAATAAGGGAGTATTCCTACACTCCAAAAAAGCCAAAGAGACAAAGGCATCGAAGGAAGATGTCCACAACTAAACGCTTCATCAGTAGTGGTAAGTCCTTCAGATAATCACGAGTCTTAAACCATGAGAAAGATTGATCATTTTACTTGGGATTTCAGGTGATTCTTCAATTTACCCTATGAGGGAGAGGACTGATCCTCCTTTGAGGACTATACAGGGTGATGTGGAACAATCGCAAATTCAGGCTGACTTGGCTGCTCCTAGAGAAGAGCCATCATCTGTTCTCAGTATCCCTCCTGCTATTGTTGCAGGAAGAGAAGAACCTACTTCTGGTAAGTTAACAATGCTTCATAAAATGTTTAATGAAACATCGACCGACTTCCATTCTATGTTACTTCAGGTTCAACCCTTGCATTAGAGCTTTTGGTGGCTATTGCAACTGATGCCGCGATTTTATCTGAAGATGTTGTCCAGGGTCCGGGACCGTAGGATGAGGGTCGCCAAGAAGACACATCCAATGCTCCCACTAGTGAGATTAACTAGGATTCTGATATGGAATTAGATGAAATGATGGAACTTTGCGCATCATTAGAATATTTTATAAATCATGCTTAATTAACATGTAATTTAGAAGATTATGGACGTGAGTGTTATCCTTCATCCTATTAAAAATAACTTCTTATTAAATGTCTAATAATGATCGGTTCAAATGTGAAGTTTTGTCTGAGCAAGCTGTTGAACTACCCATGCGTGAAGGGGGTAAAGAAAACACTACTATTGCAGAGACATTAGCACAAGTGGAACTGAACCCAGTGGAGCCTCCTCAAACTCATCCTGAAAATTCTGTCGAAGCTAGGAAATATGGGGAGGAGACTTCTCAGGTTTCTGATCTACTGTTGGGTAAGGGATAACAATATTTGTGACTGTACTTAATTTGTAAGAGAGTCAACTAACTTTTGTTATCCTTTGAAACTAACCAAAGCTTTAAATTTATTATGCAGGTCCATCAATTACAGTGGATAGATCTAGAGGTGAGGCCTCATCCTCCACCCCAACAGGAATTTAATGTGAAGAAGCACAGGTCAAGGTGGAAGGAGAAGAACAGGGCACTTATTTAAGTGAATTAATCCTAGAATACATTCCCCCCTGTGACGGTGATCCTGAGTCAGATCTAGAAATACAGAAGGCATTTCAATTTTCATGATGCAAGGAATAGAAAAACATATGGAAGATCATATCCAAATTTCCTTTAGAAGAAATTTCATAGAAGATCCCTCTACTTTCATCCCTATTTTTCATAATGGGACTTGGCGGTTTTGGATATCAAAAGATCCATGCCGCAGTAAAGCAAGTCATCATAAGAAGGGAGTAGGAGAAAAAGTGTCGTGAAGATCTGACCAGGGTGAATTTGTCAACCAATATTAGTGAATTTGAGGTTGTGATATCCCGAGCTGAGGCTGACTATGCTTCCAAGATGAAGGAGCTAAAGGAGAAGATCTAATATAAATCCATCCAGCAAATACACCTTCAGCAACAGTTAGATGCTGTTACTAAAGAACTTGGACAACTCAATAATTCATTGGAGGGAGCTCAAACGATTTGTATGAAAGACATTGTAGATGCCAAGAAAGCCCTCAATCAGGTTGAAAAGAGTGAATTTGGTCGAGTTCATGAGCTTTAAGTAACTGTTGATCATGCTCGGGATGTTGTACATCAAGTGAAGACTTATGTTGATAGTATTTTTGTAATTTCTTGAAAAAGTGAAGAGACTCCAATCTGTGGACATCCATCTAATTCTCGTGCATCAAATTTATAGAATGATTTAATTTTCAATAATCTATTCATTCATTTTCCTTTGCTATCTGCTTTAGATTTTTACCTAAGTCAATGGCCCTAGTAATCATAGTTTGATTTTTATTAGGATTATTATAAATAACCCTACAAAAATTGAATCTTTAATTGCTCAATATTACCTAAATCATACAAAATGTATGTTTAGTGAGCTGGAACTTGACTTTTTTTCAAAGTTCCCATGTCTTTTATGGGTAGTTTAAATTCATGCCCGTCGGACATAAAAAGGATAATGTTTAAGGTCGAAATATATTTGACCAAATGGATTAACATTGACTCAATTCCTTAATAATTTATTTCAAGACATAATACCATGTTCAAGTATGAGGGAAAATATCTAAACAATGAATTAATAAATTTAGAATATGATGAATGATATGAAAAATGGCTAAAAGGAATTAGAAAAGTAGTTCCCAAGAATGAAGTTATCGTTATTTAACAAACCAATTAGGGGGTTGAATTATGCAGGGTCGCCTAAGGGCATTGGCTGCATAGTCAAATAATGGTATCTTTTAGCTGACAGGTCTGTTATGTAGAATACTTATGCAAGGCCGCCTAAGGGAACATGCTGCATATTCAGGAAAAAGACCTCTAAAAAATTTACTTTTCTACTACTAAAAAGCCAGTGGAAGTTTATGAGGATTCAAATTTTCCAAAGCACAGAGTTTGATGTTTGGAGAGAGGTACTTGAATATGGAGAAGATATTTCCAAATAAGATTATCCACGAACTGGATGAATGTCACTCCTACGAAGGTCTGACCCAAATGTAGGGAAGAGAAATAAAAAACCATAGACTTGAATACTTTCAAATCATGAAAATGGAAGTGAAACAAATATGTTAAGGATGGATATTTTTTTGCAGATACTTACATACTTTTGATAAGACCAATATAAACAAAATAGGTTTTCTTCCCAATAATTAAGTTACCATTATTTAACAACCAGTTAAGGGGTTGAATTACGCAGGGCTGCCTAAGGGAATTGGCTGTATAGTCAAATAATATTATCTTTTGGCTGACAATTATGTTATGTAGACTACTTATGCAAGGCCGCCTAAGGGCACGTGCTGCATAGTCAGGAAAAAGAACTCTCAGAAATTTACTTTTTATGTTACTAGAAGTCATGAAAAGGGTTATGAAGATCTGAAAATATTTAAGGTTTGGATTATGAACATAATTATGGGTATTTTCCAATGTATGCAGAGATAAACAGATCAATTCTAACCATAATCTTGTTGTGGCTGGATCCTGAATTGATATATTGGACTTCACTACGTATCCCATAAGGATGGGAATCAAGCCATATGTAGTTCTTGAAATATAGTTTAACATCGTGTGGGATGAGAGTATAAAAAATTTTATTTTAGGTTCATAGAACTCAGACCATTATAAGAAATACACAATGTGTGTTTTCATAGGGACTTTTCAGCCAAGGGACTGAAAGTGGAATTTGGGGTTAGGGCCAAAAGACTTGGGGATGGATTCGAGGGACACTCGAACGTTCCTACATATCCCATAAGGATGGGAATCAAGCCCACATAGTTCTATAAATACCCTCTGTACAAATTTGGTTCGTACATGTGAAGGGTGAAAGGGGACTTTAGTGCAATGATGGTTTAACCCAAGATAAAAAGTTCGGGCATTTCCATGTATGCACATAGTCTTTAGGATATAACATGATTGAAAATCAATGTAAATAATGATTCCCTCTTAGGTGAGGGTATCAATGAATATTTTAGTTTATTGTCATATAGGACAAAATTGTTGTACAGTTTAACGTCGTATAGTAAGGATGAAGGTGAAACAATGTAAAGGTATTGATTCTGGGAGCAGTTTCACGAATCAACATCATATGAGATGGAGTTTAACCGATGTGAAGAGATTGGTTTTGGGCTTGAACCTTGGGAGGTTGCCTATGTACCCAGCCTAGAAGGTGAGGATCAAAGTCTGCGTAGT
Organism: Viscum album; assembly: GCA_963277665.1. Lineage (NCBI taxonomy): Eukaryota > Viridiplantae > Streptophyta > Magnoliopsida > Santalales > Viscaceae > Viscum > Viscum album. Next base: position 1,914,643,027 of record OY728148.1, on the reverse strand, counting down.
TCAATTAAAGAATGATTTAGTGATCAAGTTGTTCTTGGGGACAACGACCTAAAAAAATGGCGTTGGTACTTACGCGTGGTTAGCATCCTAGAGAGGGTGTTATAGTTGATGTTTGCTCTAAGATCATGTGAGTCATACTCGGTGTGAGAAACAAGAGTTAGCAACAACCTTAATGATGCACGGTTTAATGTCATGTAGGACACATTAAGGGACTATGCAGTTTAAAGACTTGTAGTTAGGACTATTGGTGCTGCACAGTTTAGCGTCATGTAGTTAGGACGATGGGGACAATACAGTTTAATGTCATGTTGGACAAAAAAGGGGACTATACAATTTAATGTCATACAGTAAGGACAAAAGAGGACACATTATAATGTCATGTTGGGCGTATTAGAGACTTTTTCACAGTTTAATGTCATGTTGGACAAAAAAGGGATGATATGGTTTAACATCGTGTTGGACTATGGTTCAAATAGTTTAAGGTCATATGCATGGACCATTGATGTATAGTTTAACATCGTATAGGATGATGAAAAGGGACATAGTTTAACGTCATGTTGGACGAAAGTCCAAATAGTTTAAGGTCGAATGCATGGACCATTGGTTATGTAGTTTAACATATTTTCGGACATAATGGACTTATGTATAGTTTAACGTCGTGTAGTTAGGATGTCATAGTTCAACGTCATGTTGGACGTAAGTTCCAATAGTTTAAAGTCATGTGAATGGACCCTTGGTGTATTTTGCATTCATACAAAATATTTTTTCAGAAATCTGGCATTGGATGGATTAGTGATGAGTTCTCCATCCATTGAGATTAAAGAATAAGCTCCATTGGAGTAGACCTTATGTATTGAATAAGGTCCTTCCCATTTTGGCTCATTCTTGGGAGGTTTCTTTCCTGGTATCATTGGAGTTCTGAGAACTAATACCAATTTTCCCTGAATGAATGAATGAAGATGAACTTTTCTGTTGAAATCTCGTGCAATTCGATTCTGATAGACTTCCAAGTGGTGTAGGGTGCACAATATTTTCTCATCTATCCATTCCAATTCATCCAATCGCTTTTGAGTTTGTTCATCTATAGATTAATGATCAAAAATGGCTACTCTGAGTGAGGGTAGTTGAACCTCAATTGGAAAGACTGCTTCCTTTCCATATACCAATGAATATGATGTTTACCACGTTTCTGTGCAGCTGGTTGTTCGATAATCCCATAAAGCATGAAAGAGTTTATCAGGCCATGACTTCTTATCTTTATCCACCATCTTCTGCAGTATGTTTGAAAGAGTTTTATTAAAGGCTTATATCTGGCCATTGGCTGCTGCATGATACCGAGTTGAATGATTGGATTTGATGTTTTATTCTTGATACAACTTCTTCACCTTGGATGAACAGAAGTTGGTGCCATTTTCCGTCAATATGGTATGAGGGACACCAAATCTGGTATTGATATTCTACTTGATGAAGCTAAAAATTCATTTATAACCAACTTCTTTGAGAGGTATTGCCTCTGCCCATTTGGAAAAGAAATCATTAGCAGTAAGAATATTCTTAAACAGCTTGGCTGTAGGTCAAGGATAAGGTCCCACCACATTCATTCCCCATGTGGAAAATGTCCACAAGTATTTAGCTTTATAAAGCAACTCTGGGGGTTGATGAATGAAGTTGTCATGTACTTGGCACGCATGAAACTTCTTTGTGGAATCAATACAATCTTGTATCATTGAAGGCCAAAATTATCCAAGACTTCGAATTTGATCAGACGTTCTGTGTCCAGACTGGTTGGCACCACAAACTCCTGCATGCACTTCTTTCATGACGGCAACTATCTCTACACCATCAATGCATCTGAAGAGAAATCCATCAAAACCATGCTTGTAGAGAATTTTCTCTAAGTGATCTGGGTTGTCATAAAGAGTAAAATTGACCACACATTGCCAGATTTGTTCTTTCCTGGCTCTATCAGATGGAAGTGTTCCATTTTGAAGGAATTCCCTGATAGGTGTCATCCATCCCATAGTAATACCATATGGTTTAGAGATGGGACTAATTTCATTAATTTTCCCTATTCAGGTTTGAACATAAGTTGAAATTGTACGACGGTGGGCAATACTGATGGTTGTCTCGTCCTGATTTGGATCTGCCAGAGCTGCGTCTATATTAGCCAGTGCATCAGCTTGGGCATTTTGTGATCTTGGGACATAAGTAAATGTTGGTTCCGAAGGGAATTCCTCCATTAACTCTCTGATATAATCATACAAATGGATTAGTTCTTCTTTTCTGATGGCATAATCCCCATTGACTTGTTTTATTACCATTTTTAATCACCTTTCACCTTTAAGTGATTCACTTGTGCTTGAAGCAGAAAATCCAATCATACGATGAGAGATTGGTATTCTTCTTCATTATTTGTTCCACCTCCCAACAATGAGAAGGAATAAGTTAACACTGCCTTTTCTAGAGAAATGAGCACAATTCCTAATCCAACTTTGTTGAATTTTGGATTTTCCATTTTCCTCCCTGTTGGACTTCTGGAAGCACCATCAAAGTAAATTTCCCATGTTTGAAGACTTTCTTGAATAGATATGACTTCCTCATTAGGGAGTTCAATATCTGAAGATGTGTCTTCCACTAAAGGGTTTTCAGTAAGGAAATCAGCCAGATCGTGGCCCTTTATTGCCTTTTCAATCACATATTGAATATCAAATTGCTCCAAGATAACTGCCCAACTTGCCAGACGTCCTGTAAGCATTGGACGACTAAGGATGAATTTGAGTGCGTTATTACGAGATACCAATTGGACCTCGTGATGTTGCAGGTAGTGTTTCAACTTTTGAACTGAAAATATTAATGTTAGGCAACACTTCCCAATACTTGAGTATCGGGTTTCTGCTTCAAGCATAGCCCGACTGAGATAGTATAGGTTGTTTTCATTCCCAGCATCATTCTTCTGAGCATGAAATGAACCCAATGATCGCTCTAGAGATGTCACATAGAGGATAAGTGGTCTTCCTTCAACAGGTTTCATTAACACTGGTGGACTCAAGAGATACTTCTTGAGAATATCAAATGCTTCTTGACATTCTTTAATCCACTGGTAGGTGACTCCCTTCTTCATCAATTTGGTGAACGGTAAACTTTTGCCTGCCAAATTGGCGATGAAACACCGAATATAGGCTAAGTGTCCTTGAATTCCTCTCAATTCATTCAGATTTTTAGGAGGTGACATACCATGGATTGACTTTGTCTTCTCAGGATTGACTTCGATACCACGATGGTGTAATAATAAAGCCAAGAAATTTTCTTAAGGTTACCCTGAAAGCATGTTTTAAGGGGTTCATCTTCAAATTATGTTGCCGAAGTTTGTCGAATATGACTTCCAAATCAGCCATGTGATTAGAACGTTGCCTGGATTTGACTACCAAATCATCCACGTAACAGTCAACAAACTTCCCTAAAAAGGGTTTGAAGATATGATGCATGGCCCGCTGATATGTTGCACCTGCATTCTTTAGGCCGAAGGGCATTACCTGATAGCAAAACACACCCTGAGGGGATTTGAAGGCTATAGATTCCTCATCTTCTGGATCCATTCGGATTTGATTATATCCATAATATCCATCCATGAAGTAGAGTTCTTCATAGACAGTGGTTTCATCAATTAATAGTTCTATAACCGGAACTGGAAAATCATTCTTAGGACAATGCCGATTAAGATCCCTGAAATCAATGCAAACTCTAATTTTTCTATTCTTCTTTTTCAATAGGACAATATTATCCAACCACTTGGTATATTTAACTTCTTTGAAAAAGTTATCTTTGATAATCTTATCCACTTCAGCCTCAATTTTGGAAGCATAGGTTGGTTGTTTTCTTTGAGCAGCTTGTTTGAATCCTTGATGTTCATCTGGAAAACCCAAACAATGAGTGCCAACATCAGGATCAAGCCCTGGAATCTCTGTATAGTTCCAAGAAAATATATCTCGATTTTTCTTTAAAAAAGGAAATATACATCTCTTTCTCTTTAAGATTCATAGATGCACTAATTAAAGTGGGGTGTGGATCTTCTTTTGTACCAAGATTTATTTCTCTATGTTCTACCATGGTAGTAGAGATGCCCTCTTCAAATGCTGGAGGAGAATCCCTAAGATCATCCTCTTCTTCTTCAACATGTTTTATTTATTCTATTTCTAATTGCATATTAGATGATGAAGCATAATTTTCATGATCAGAAGAGATGTTAAAATTTGCACATCTTGAAGAAGAAGCTTCCATTTCCAACCCGATTGATGATGAAAGGTCTTCTTTGGGTAATAAAGAGGAGATGATGGATTGAGAATCGACATCATCATTCACCTCTAAGATTTCTATAACTTCTTGTGGCTTGGTTGGTGAAGTATGTACTTGCTAGATTTCAACGGATGAAATGAAGACATCTCCATTTGAGCTTTCATCATTTCTTGGTGGATCACCACTTTCTCCCATGTTGTCTGGCTTGATTGTCGTGATTGAAATTATGGAGGTTTCCATAAGAGTATTCTTATTTGGGTATATCCTGTCAATTTGACTAATAAGAAACACATAATTTGTACTCACATGTGCTAATGGGTTTATTGGAATATTTTTCAAACCATATGGATCATTAACTTTGGTAATCTCCTTTGTTGTGGATTCCTCCTTTCCCTTCATGTGGTAGAATTCTGCCTCAATGTATTGAGATTCACATTTCTTGAATGGGGCCTTATCACCATAAAATGTCCCAACTTGACCATCAAAACAATATTTGAGACATTGATGGTATGATGAAAGGATAGTCTCATGTTGATGTAGCCAGGGTCTTCCAAGCAAGATGTTGAAGGCTGAGTCTTGATCAACAGCCATGAAATCTGAATTGGATACAAGATCTCCAAACTGAGTTCTGAGTGTAATATTTCTGAGTGGTTCTTGTTCATTTTTATCATATCCTTGTAACATCATAGTTGAAGGTGATAAATCAGATTCTGTGAGGCCCAATCGATGAAGTGTACAAATGGGCATGAGGTTGACTCCTGAACCATTATCAATGAAAGCTCTTCGGATGTATACACCATTGACCTTTCCAAATAAGTACAAAGGTATAATATGTCCATGCACGACATCATCTTCATCTTCATCAGTAAAAGATATTACTTCATGGAATTCTGCAGAATTATTCTTTACATGGTAGACTTCAGCCGTAGCAATTTCAGTTTCAAACTCCTGAGGACTCGACAAAGCCTCGATGAGTGCCTCTAGAAGATCCTTTGATAAATTCAAAGCATCCATAATTGATACCTTTGCTGGTATTTTGGGCCAAGTGTTTCAGTATATCATACATTTAATCCAAATTTCTGTGTTTCCCAATAGGAACATGTGGTTTAGCAGGTGCCTTTGAAATTGATGCTTTGGAAGTTGATGCATCTTGTACTGGGATAGGATTTGGTAATACTCCTGGATTTGGAAGAATAGACCGATTGGGTCTATTTACTTGCTGATAAGAAGAAGATGGAACCTTCTACTGATCTTCCAGAATAATTGTGTCAGGACTGAGTCTGCCTTGTGTGGAAGAACTTGCCTATTTGTGTTGAGCTCATTGAAGAGCTCTTCCACGAGTTTCTATTGCATACACAGTTCTATCAGGGGTATAATTGGAATAGTGGCCTCTAACAGATCCATGTCTTCCCCTATATCCCAGGCCTCTGGAACTTCCTCTGATTCCTCTGTTTGATACAGGGAACTCGGGCTCATCAAAATCGAAACTCTGACTGGTGTACGGATTTGTTAATTTAATCATATTAATAGAACCGAAGATCAACTCTTCATCCAATGAAGACTCTACCTGATTAGCCTGTTTGGGCAATGCCATTTGGTGGGGCGGTGCCTGTGGCATTGAAGTAGATGGAATGAAATCTCATAGAGTCAAAGACAACTTAGGCTTTGACACATACTCATCTTCTTCTGATTATTCTTCTTTCTTCGAATTATGTCGTTTCATTGAGGATTTTCTCTCTGATGTAGTGATTTTTGCTGCGGTATTCATGGAAGAAGACATAATTGGATTCTTCAATTGTGTTCACAAAATTACATGAGTTCTATTGATCATCTTTTTGACCATCCAATCATCATATTTTTGTGCATTTTTTCTTGACTTCTTTCCACTCACCTTCCTCCTCTAGAACTATAGCAGTAACACATGCTACCTGAGCTGAAGAACCATTCAGTTTGACTTGTCTCCAATCAACCATTTTTTACAGGAGGTCCTTGAATACAAAATACACCTGAATGGGATGCCCCAACATTTGATAAAATGAGAAATAGTTGGGATGGTCTTCATCTCTTTCTTTGTTTAGCCTCTTGGGCCTTGGAAATTGAACCAAATTAATTTTCAGAGCCGAAATGAAATAACCAGGAACTTGTTCATTTCATAAAGAGTAAACTTTTCTTTTCAAATCCTCAAATTGTTTTTGACATTGATATCTTTGATCATCTTGAAGAAACGACCTCTATTATTGGCACTCATGAGGTGTATCCCTTCGAGAAGATGAAGGTTTTGAAGTAGAAGCAGGTATAGGTGTTTGTTTAAGCATAACTATAGCAGTCTCTAATTTACCCATTCTCCTTCCTGGAGCTTATGGAATTACGCGAGCTTTATCCTTAGTCTTTATAATAGAATCTTCAATATGTTGATCGATTGAAGTAAGGTCTTGAAACCCTCTTGTGTATTTCACAGGGATCAACGGTGTGCACAAATCATCACATAAATTCGCCACACATATGGGAAACAAGTCCTCTTGAGGGAGTGCTAAGATTAGAGAATATGTTAATTCCTTCCAGTGAGTAATGAAATATGAGACCCTTTCATTCTCCTTTTGCTTACAGTTTTTAAGATAAAAAACTGTTGTCTTTGGCAATGTTGAAATGAATTGAAGAAGAAATTGTTGATGAAGATCCTCCCTTCTGGTAATTGACCAGGATTGCAAGCTTGTGTACCAAACAAAAGAAAGTCCTTGTAATGATTGTACAAAACACTTGAGCTTAACTGCTTCTTGTTGCTGAAGGGTTCCCATCATAGGATCACAACGAGAAACGAAATGTTTTGAGTGTTGCTCTGGGTCTCCCAAACCATTAAAAATTGGGAATGTGGTACTTGCAAAATTTTATGGGGGAGGAATTGAATCAACCTATTCAGGGTAAGCTCTCTTCTCTGGTTGAACTAGAGCACGTTTTCTCTACATAGCTTCCAAATGAGCTGTTAATGACTCAATAGTAGTTGTTAACTTTTCAGAAACATCTGGTTGAGCTCGGACCTGAATAGGTGCAATGACTGGAGCTGGTACATATGTGGCAGCTGGTACTGCAACCAATGGCACCACTGCCGATTGTTGTTTGACTTGACCTGTAGGATTAGACCTATGGGGGTGTACTGATAAAGGAGGATATTATTGATCCATCTCAGTGGCTACAACAAATTCCTTTGACTGAGTGACTCCAGAACGCTTAGGAAGAAGACTACCCTAAAGTATTTCTGCATTCATCCTCCTCAATTCCTTCATTTCTTCCTCTTGTTGTGCAAATCTTTTCTCTAGTGAGAGTGATTGGCCTTCTCCAGAGGAAGGGTATTTAACCTGATTCATTCTTTCCCCGTTGTTGGATCCCTTTAAGAGATGGGTAAGTGGGTTACTTGAAGTATTACCTAGGTTCTGAGTAATCCTTTGATTTTGTGTACGCACAACTTCTTCATTTGTGTTTCTGTGTACAAATTCTGGAGCAGGAACCTCTTCATCTCATCCCTCCAAGTGAGCCTCATCTAGTGGATCAACCACTATAGAATTTATTACATTGATTGATGCATAATGCATTGCATCTCTTCTATTGGTATTTTTTCGATATTTTCTTCTTCCATGTCCTTGATGAGACTTTTCATTTTGTTGATTCGATCCCTCGGTAACTTCTTGACGAACTGTAATTTGGTGGGAATATTTTGATAATTTGGTTCTTCGTTCCTCTTGAGGCTTCTTCCCCAATCGAGAGAAGACTGAATTTCTCTGAGGGAGGGCTTGAGGATTTGAAAAAGTCCCCAGTCCGGTGGGCTGGGACTGTTCCTGCTGTCTTTTCTCAACTCCTCAAATCCGATTTGTTGATTCTGAGGGTTGGGTTAAAAGAGTCCCCAGTCTGGAAAGCTGGGGGGGTTCGTGACATGCTATATCTGAGACTTTCTTGAAAGCTCTCCTGATCTTGCAGACCTTGGTCTGGAAATTAGTTGGATGCATCAACCTGCATCCACCTTTATCATCCATATCAAAAGACCATTGGATGATTTCTAACACTTCTTTAACTTGATGATGTTCTTGCTCCAAACGAGAATCATGTTCAATATTCTAGTTTGTTTGATGCAGGATTAATTCAACAACTTATTCTCTCTATTCTTGATTTTGAGAGGAACTAGTTGAAGCCTATTCTTGGGAAAGCTTTTGATTACAAACAAAACCCACTGATTGTGGCTGGCCATGGGCAATAACATTTCATGAGTCCATTTTCGGCGGGGCTTTGCTGACTAAAGAGAATAGTGAAATGTAGTGCTCCATGAACACCCCATCCCCTGATATGAATACTAGATGGGGCATTGGAAATTAACTAGAACAATCTTCTTAGTGCATCAAGGCATGAACGTTCAAGGGATCTCTGCTGTTTTTCAGCCTTCGAATATCGAGAAACTGAGAGAGATTCCATGTAAATTTGGCATTGTAACCCTTCTATTATCCTGACCTGATTTTCATATTCATCGTAAGATAATATTTTCTTTTCAACTGACAAATAGTTTTCCATATGTTGAGACGAATATCATGAATTCCATCTTCTGTCAACATCTCTGGAATATCATACTAAGAGTTGGTCGAAGGCCAAAACATGACTGGTACTTCACCTTTTTCTAGTTGCTTTCTCATATTCAGTACTTCCTCTTTATCATTCAATAAATATTCTTCTACCTGATTAGACCAGAGCTGGTTCTTCCATGTTGCTTCATCGGATTCAACAAGATTGGTAGAGAAATCACTGATTAAACTAGAAGATGTATGAAATAGTGGTGGTTCGGAGAATGACCTACACTCTGGGATATCTTCTAGCCGAGAAAGTATTTCACCTGCTAATGATAAAGAATCATACATGACTGGCTTCACATTTTCAGGTGCCTCGAGATAAGAGGGATTTATCTTCACTACATTTTCTATTGGAGAATTTTCCAAGCAATGTGAATCACTACTACAGAGAGGACTTTCGCAGCGAAATACATCATCATGGGGAGGACCACCATGGTGGGTTACAACAAAAGATGAAAAAAATTTCTCCTTGGTCTTCTGACCACACATAGGGTTCCTGTGGCTCTCATATGAAGATAAAACATCAAGATCGACCAAATTATCATGAAGCAAGCCTTCATGAGGAAGTATCTGATGCAGACATTCAGAATTAATGTTCCCACTCTTGGGAACTAAGAGAGCAGAATCTTGAGTTGCAACAGATAGTTTTCTAAGTGCATCAAGAACTCTAGCATTGAGTAAGGCCCTGAAACAGATTAGCCCTTGATTTCATGACTGTTCTGGGTGAGTTTTCTTATTAGATGCCTTCTTACTCAATTTGGAAGTTGTATGTGCCTGCTCAAGAGAAATGATCAGGTTAGGCCGATTATCTCCACTCAAACCAGGTTTATAAGCCTAACTTGGTTTTCCGTATGATATGGGGGAGTATGCCCCACAACCATTTTGGACTGGAATAGATGTGTGTGTCTGTTCTGGAGTGAATTTTTGATGTATCACTCCACTGGTAGGGATAGATTTATGTGTCTTTTCCTGAGATGTTTCTGAAGTTGTTATAATATCCTGGTAGGCATCCAGGATATGAGTAGGGATTTTCTTATACTCTTTCACCATTGATAGAATATGCTTGGTGACCTCAGCAATCGGAACGGGGATATACATCCATTTCGTGCATGGAGTAGGTGTGTGTTCTTTCTTCTGTCCTCCTTTTACTGTCAGTGAATACTAATAGTACTCAAGTGTGGGGGCAGAGAGTTGACTCTGCCTCCTATTTGTCGCCGGAGTTTTCTGACTGACATCTCCAAATGGTACCAAACGAGACTGTTGGTAGGCTTGATCAATACTAGAAGGTGTATGTGCCTGCTGATTGCACTCTTCCGAACGTGGTTGATGAGCTTCCCTCAACACTGACAGATGAGGCTGCTGGCAGGATTGATGAGTGTAAGCAGGTGTATGTACCTGTTTACCAGTTGTCAACACATTGGGTTGGTTGGCTCCATCACATGTAGTAAGATGAGCCTACTGACTAGCCGATGATTTATAAACAGGTGTATGTTCCTGTCCGTAGTACTCCGCCGGAATTTCCTGGCGGGATTGACATGATGCTTCCAGACTAGTCAGCTGGACAACGGAATTAAAACGGATGGGTGTGTGTTCTCGTTCGTTGCTTACCACCTAGTTAGGTTGGTGGACTTATCCGAAAATAGAAGAGATAAGAACCTACTCACTATTAACTGGTTGTCACCTCTGGTGGTTTGTCTTGCCTTCTCGGGTTTGAGAAACTAGATCCGAATGCCTGGAGACGACACCCTCATCATATTGAGGGCGCACTGTCGCATGAGTCTGGCGGTGATTGTTGATGGGAGCCCTCAGGAAGGACTCCTGTCTCCTTGAATTAAGGCCCTGAGGGACCTTCTCATTCACCTCCACAGAATATGGGAGTGAATGGTGATTGCATTCTAGGGATAACGACCTGAAACGGTTGGAGACAGTGGTTAGCACCGCCTGCTTCTTGATCACTGGTCGTCGCTGTTTGGACGACCAGGGTGAGTTGGTCACTTAGAGGGCCTGTCGAGAAGCCTCCAAAGTTGGAATGGTACTGTGTTGATGGTACTCCATAACCAGTGCATTCTATACCCAGTGTTGAAGATGCTGAGTAGGTGATGTCATCCTTAGAGTGGACGATGATTCAGTAGGAGCAGTAGCAGATGCATTTATAGTAGAGGTTTTCACAGTCGTGGACTTAAGAAAAGCCATTCTTGTAGTGCATAAGATCTTAGAAAAGAGTGTCTGTTTGATATAACAAACATAATCAAGATAAGTTCGGCAACTACATCATTTGGATGAGAAAATATGTTATTTATTACTTTTTTGGCCCTCTCATTGAGTTTAAATAGGGGCCTAACAAATAGGTAAAACATCACTTTAACTTGGTTAAAGATTAACATCAGGTTCACCATTTTTTTCCTCTAGAATTGGGGATGACCTCATTGATTTAAGGTTCAAAACTTCCAATCGGTTTCTAATGGGTTTGTTCATAGAACCATAAACATCCAATGATTCCATATCGATTTGGACCAACTTTCCAAAGGTTGGTGCTCATTAATTGTGGAGTGATGAGGCTTAGGAATTTTCATTGGTCGAGAGGAAGGGAGATTGGACTCATCACACTTTTTTGAGGGGAATTATTGTCTACTCTGGGACTCTCTATAGATTTAAGTTATGTTCGTGAATCCTTATTACGTTACCAAGTATAAAATGAGCTTTCCTTTAAATCTAGAAATCAAGGATTAAATATGTAGGAAATTTAGAGAATCTTTTATATGTATTCTAAGTTATTCATTGATAGAGAATCATCTGTATTTGTTAGAGATTTTTATTCAATGGTATCCTTCAATACATAAAATTATCTTGGTCATTATGATGACCATACTGGTTTTAAAGCCACTCAGTGGGGCACTTGAAGTTTATTGTCATTCAGAAGGACATGGGTTATTTCAGAGTTGGGATCATACCCGCAGATGTGCTACCTACGTATCCTTTGTTTAGAAAAGGAATCAGAACCCACATAGTTCAAGTAAGGGAGTATGATGTTTATGATTGATGGATCAAAGAAAGATTTCATAATTACTTTTACACTCTAAGATCAAGTGAGTCATGATCGGTGTGAGAAAGAAGAGGTATTGCTAAAACCAGACAATTGGGCCATAAAAGATGCAATCATAAGAAATGATGTGGGTATTATGTATGTATGACTACCCAAACAGATGAAGATTAAGATTTAATTCAAGGAAGACATCCAGGAATAGGGTCCATAAAGGTATATGTACTTTATAGAGATTTGAATACTGTAATCTTGGGGCTTAGTCCTAAGGAAGAATCCCAAGTTAGGAGGGGACTTATGATTGGGTTTTATCCTGAGAAGGAAGCCCAGATCGAAAAGTAAATTAGTACTAGTTAAGAGAAATTAAGACTAGGGATTACTCTTGAGAAGGACACCCAGGTTAAGGGATTTGAAAGATTAAGGTATTTAGGGATTACTCCTAAAGAGGATGCCCATACTTGAGACTGGGGCTTACTCCTGATAAGAAAGCCCAGGTTAAGAGAATTATGGTTGGGGCTTACTCCTAAGGAGGATGCCTAGATTCTTGGGAATTTTGAGACTAGGGCTTACTCCTGAAAAGGAAGCCCAGGTTAGTGGAATTATGACTGGGGATTACTACTAAGGAGGATGCCCAAATTAGGGGACTTAGGGCTTACTCCTGAAAAGGAGTCCCAAATTAATGAGGACTTGGGGCTTACTCCTAAAGAGGATGCCCAAATCAATGAAAATTTGGATTGGGGCTTACTCCTGAACAAGAGGCCCAGGTTAAGGATTATCTCATCTTAAAGGATGAGGTTAAATGAATGAACTCTCTAACTTTAGTGATGTAAAGATGTGTAAATCACTAGGTTTTGAGAGACGTTCCACAGAATTCCTTTCATATAAGGAAGCCAATAAGGAAATAATGCCATAAATGGCTTTGGAGAGAGTTTTGAAGGCTTAATCCTTAAGAGGAGAGGTGGATATGTGTAAGAGGGGTGAAATGTGCAGGAAGGGCACCCAAAACGAGAGGGGCACGCAAGTACTATGTGGGCGTGCAAGTACTGCATGGGTGCGCAAGTACCGTGTGGGTGTTTAAGTCCTGGTCGTGCTAGTATACTTGCACAACACATGGGTACTTGTGCACCGGCCAATCCTTAAGGTAGAAGTTGGGCATGTCTTGGCTCAATGCTTTTATACTAATCCTGGAAACTTCTAGAAGAGAAGTGTGCATGTTATGTGGAAGGAGTAGGGCTGCGCACAAGTGCGGCCATTTCCCCTAAGGGTTGGGCACCTAGGCGTGCAAGTATTGTTTAATTTCAACACTTAGACCTTCCTCCCACTCTTTAGATATTCATTTCTAGGTAATAAATTACCTTAGAAGTGTTCGGATGCTTTGAGAAGAGACTAGGGCGTCAGAAGCTCAAATATGAGGTTCTGGAATTTTTCCGTCCTCGAAATGGGGGGACACAGGGGTATTTATAGGCTAGAGAGACCCTGGGCAAAATTTCAAAGAGGGTGCGCAAGTCACCTGCGCGACCATTATGTAGCGCGCAAGTGTAATTGCGTGACTATGAGGGAACTTGCGCGACCCAAATGGAAAAGAACCCATGTTCATGTCTTTTTCCATTTTTTTGTTTTCTTAAAAGGATGAATCAATTTATGCTAAGGAATTTCCCTTTTTATTCATTTAGACTCTGTGATGGGAAGGAGAGTCAACAGTTGAGAGATGAAATCATGAAGAACGACTCAAGTGGAATAGATCACTCATTGAGGTGATTTCAACAGATCTGATGGTGTTTGAATCGGGCATCGAATGATGAAACGGGAGGAAAATTCTCAATTAGATTGCATAGGTGCTCTGCTCGTTGAGGGAGGGATCATTTCTGAAAATCTAAAAAACAGCGCTACTTCTTGATTTAATCAAAAAAAAAAGAAACAAACCTGGAGTGTAATAGAAAATACACATCGTGTCTGTACAAATCATGTCCAGGTCATGATATGGTCATGTACTAGAATTATACGGTGTGAAACCCTCATTACATGGCATGTACCTAGAAATAAACAACATTTAACTCCCAGTAACATTATGTAACAAACCTTCATCCATCCATTGATAAAATTTTCCTCTATTTTCATAAGTAAAAATTGAAGAGGAAAGGACCATTTCTCAAACTAAGAACCTGGTTTTAAATGTTTTGATGTTAGAGTTTAATGCCTCGAGTTAGCTAGTACATCCCAATGTAACTAAGATGTATTAGGATTTATGTATCTAGTATTAGTGGTTCAGTATGAAATGGTAGTTATCTAGTTTTTTCACGATGTGTTCCACCTGTCATAAATTAATGGCCAAACACTAGTTATCAGTAGGTATTTTATAGTTGTTTCCCATTCCTAAGTGGAAATGGGATGATGTCCTCAATGATTTCATGTCCAGGTTACTGTGGTCACCTCAAGGTAGTGATTACTTATGGGTTTTTTGGATATTCTCCTAAATGTTTCCCACTTACTACCTTTTAGGGATTCTTACTCAGTTTATGGGATTGGTATAATTTATATCCATGAGGTTTTGTGCCTTTATGGGGTTTCTCATACTGTTGTATTGGAAAAGGATGCCTGATTTACCACTCAATTTTGGAATGGATAATAAACGTTTTTGGGTACACAGGTTCTTAGGGGCATGATATACCACCCTAAGATCGATGGCTAGATAGAACAAAAAATATAGGTTCTAGATTACATTCTTAGAGCATGTCTCCTTTATTTTGGGGGATCTTATGAGATTCATATACCCCTAGTGGAATTCACCTAAAATAATAGTTGTTATGTTACTATATAGATGGAACCTAATGAGGCTTTGTATGATATTCTATGTCAATCACCATTTTATGGATTGAGGAAGGGGAGATAGTACTACATAGATTGTGTCTCATGTATGAGACTTTTGAGTAGGTCCCATTGATCAAAAAGTAGATGGCTACCGCGCAGTCTAGACATAAACCCTGTAGTGGTCTTCATTGATGACCTCTAGAGATTAAGATTGGGGATTGAGACTTTTTATGTGTCTCCCCAAGGATAGGGCATAGATGGATTCTAGGATAGGGTATGCTTTCATCATGACATATCAGGCCTTTCGAGATTATGGATATATTCGGGCCGGTAGACTATCGATTTCTTTTACTTCAAAGGTACCAAGACATGCATAACATCTTCCATATATCTCAACAACCTCGTTATCACTCATAACAGACTCATACTCTTAATTTATATGAGGTTTACTTAATTTTATATGAATCCTTTAAGTAGAATCTTATACATATTGCTAACCGGATCATAAAATCTCTCTTTGAAGGCCAGTTCCTTTGGTTCAGGTGTTATGGCAGCAAGACCATGTTTAGGAAGATACCTAGGAGATAGATTTATATATATGTTCTTAGTTTCCTGAATACTTTTTAGATGCTTCACCACCCTATAAAGATCAAATCTTGGATTAGTTGTATTAATAGGGTGAGATTTTAATATCCATGGTTTTTTATGAGGTACAGATCCCTTTATTTCTAGTAAAACACTTTTTAATGTTTTATTTTTGGTTTAGACATTAAATTTGAGCCTTTGGGAGGGTGGGGTTGTATTTTATGTAATGGAGTAGGGGGATGAAGGAATTATATAGGCTAAATACACAATATGTGTTCCCTGGGAAACTCAATTCACAATGTATAATGAGATTTCCCTAGAAGGGAAAGCCTATGATTTACATGATCTGTAATGAATTTACCTACAATGGAAATTCCTAGAGTCATTTTTAAAAATAAGATGTTGGTTATCCTTTTTTTCAATAGAATCTATGCCCTCTACATTTCTCTCACACTGGAGGACTATTGAAGTAGCTCCTTTGAATCCTAAACCTAGGATTTTCCATATCACTCTGATATGGACTCTATTTTGAGAACGGTTTGTCAGATTGTATAATCATCGGTAAGATCTTCACTCCTTAGTCTCCTTTCACCATTCACCTTTCTATCAATATTGAAATTTGTGGTGTAAGATAATATGACCTATTTTTAGGGTTTTCATTTATTTTTACTTTTTTCTCTCATTTTAGCTCGATCAAAGGGATAATACTATATTATTGGTCTACCACAGGTATAAGGTGGGATATCAATATCTTTTACCTTATGGTATATTTTTTTTATACCCTTTGGTCATTTTTTATCACACTAGAAATTCGGGAGTTTCTCCAAAATTAATTTAATTCCATGATTAAATTACTGGAACCTTGATAGGTTTTCCACTTAGCACATTGATATTGTAAGAGGATTTCAACCTCAACCCAAATCACCTGTGAGGTGTGTTTATGTATCTTCACCATGATATACCACCCAATTGGGTGTATGTGAGGTGTCCATCTTTGTGGGAACCTTAATGTGTTAAATGAGACAGTAATAGAGGGATTTTTTCTCCTTTTACGGGTTATGAAATACATTCAAATGGATAAATCGATTAAATAAAAAACATAGAGTAATTTTGATTAATTAACGGGTTTTATATGATTATGAAATAGTTTAATGAAGTAGTTATGAGTACATGGTATTCTATGGACATTTCTACTCCATGGATCTTGATTACATTGGATGACTGGGATATTTATACTCCTAAGATATGGATTTCTTTTACTGCCTTGGATAGGCTCATTCGGGTCCACCCAAGTATTTACCATGTTTTCTTTGGAGATGCTCCATGGACTCATGGAAGGTTCTTGGGTCATTTTATACCATGAATCTAAACCATGTGTTCCTGACCCTAGATTAATCGAAATAGGATGGAGTGGATGTTTTTTTGTGTTGTACATATTGACCTTTTTGGTGATTTCTTATTTATAGTGATCTTTGGTAGGTTAGATATTATCAAATTTACATGTATCAATTTATTTATATTATATATCATACACTAATTATCTAATATAAATGGATGGTATTTATTATAGACACCATTGGTGTTGGCCTACTGAGTTTTATCTCACACCCGATTTCGCCCATCATTGGGTACCCTACCAGACTTCATGGATATAGTTAAGGACCGAGGCAAGTTTCCAATTTATGATTCATGATTGAATTTACATAGGCTTTGGGGAGCACATGTCTAAGATGTGGATTGTTATTTTATCTTGAGATAGTTATTTTTTGGTATTTTTTTACTTTTTTACATGTATTATATGGATGTGTGATTCCATGTATTTCCTAAATTTTGTATTAAGAGATGACATACCCATTTTGTATATGATATTACCCTTGGATTAATTTATTACTCATGCTATCTTTATTTATATATTCTACTACTACTGGTTTATATTATTCTTCTACCTTTTTCATTTATCTATTTCACCATTGTGTCATTTTGATTATGAGGTTACTGTCTCCCCATTATACCGCCTTATACCCTCACTACTAGTCAGTAGCCCCTAGAATATAGGGAGTCATACTTAAGGCCATATGACCCACCAGATTGAGGCACATTTTAGTGCCTCCTGGGTTAGGATATTACATTTTCATCACCAAAAATTAAATAAGTTTTACTCTATGAAAAATACATCCACTAATGTCATATTTTAGGTTTTCTCTCTAAAGTCTCGTATTATATTTTTTTGTTTTATATATTACTCATACTAATGGTAAAAACCATCTCCATGGAATCATATCTCAATAATATATAACCAAAATAAGACTCTACATATTTGAATAATCATTCCCTAAATAAATAGTCTCCCAAAAAATACATGAGATGGGTCTGTTTGATACTTCCTCAAATGGGAAATATGGAAAATGTTATAACTTTTTACTTAACATAAAAGAAATTCTAACCGATAGGCCACTTCCAAAATCTAATTGATAATTTCAGAGGGTCATAAATAATTTCAAAAAACTCCATTACATCCAAATCTATTAATGTCCAAATATGATCATCACTTTAAAAAAATGAACTCAATGTTCAAAATTGAAGATTGATGCAACACTTTTATAGGCATTATGCTAAAATCATACATTAGTGAATCAATCTATTTAGATATATCATATTTAAAACTAAATTATATCCCACAAGATTATTTTGACCTATTTCATCTTAGTATAGTGGTGACCACCATTATTGATCATACTACTCTTTAAATGATGCCGCATGGATTGATAATATATATATATAATTATAAATTAACATTTCTTATAGAAGAATATTTTTCTAATTCCTTATGAATTCATGTGTACATTTACAAATTACTTCCTCTAAAATTCATGTGAATCATTTTTTTATCTATCCATTTGAGGATGATAGACAATGTTCATCATCAAATGTGTATTCATAGAATTTGGAAGACTTGTCTAGAATATTTACATAAATCAAGGATCTATATCTAAAATGATAAACTTCATAACTATATAATGATTAATTATATAATCCATAAAAAACATTAAAAAAATAATCTATCAAAATTACTTATCATATAATAATAAAATTTTATTTATTTCATGATTCAATCCACAACTACCCAAACATCATCAGGTTTCTAAGGTGATTTAGGAAATCTGATCTTTAAATTCATAGAAACATCCTCCAATTTCAATTATATAAATGTTAAAGTCTAAAACTGTCCCAATAGTCCCTAATACGCTGCCTTCACCCATTAGAAATTAAACTAATGATAAAAAACCCAGAAACATTCTTTTTAATCCATGGTCATCGACATATGATGTCATGATATATCTCAATAGCTTCAGAAAGAACTGCCTAGATCAAATGATGAAAAACTTTCAAAACATTACTCATGAACTCTTGGTGAATTAAATACTTCCACTAAAATAAAGGAATAATTTAACCACAACCAACCTTCTTTGATGGTTTCCCATAGTTTATTACATCTCATATCCTCCAATAATCCTCATCAAATGAATGTCTTCTTCTCACCTAATCCACAAAAAATGATGTCACTCCAAAGATAGATTTATCTATGTCATCCATCGCCTCTTTCACCTCTTTCTAAAACTCTACTAATAAAACCATAAATTCTTATTACTCTTCAACTTCCTTAACCACCCAATTTGGATCATTTTTACTCAAGGAATCTTCCAATACATTGATTTTTCTTGATATATACTTGAACTCAAAATATATGTTTTTAATTAATTCTTTCCAACTACATTATCTCAGGTTGATATCACAATTGGAGAAAATTTATTTTAAACTCTTAATAACTATATTTTCCATAACTATTTCATAAAAACAAATTAATGTATGTAACTCAAAAAAATATGAATAATGATAACTAATTCCCAATCATGGGTAAGGTATTTCTTTTTATAGGGTGTTAGATTTCTAAACCCATAAACAAAAATATTATCTACCAACATTAATAAACATCCCAATCTTAATCTTAATGCTTTATAAAACACCTCATACCTAACTCGTAGCTTAAGATGGTCCAGAAATATAGTTAAAGTAAGATTCCCCCTTAAAATCCTCAATCACCTTATGGAATGTCTATATTAGTCATACTATGTTCACTTTTGAGTTGATGAGATCATAGGGGAATATAATTTGAAAAACAAAATTGGATAAATCTAATGTAATATTAATACTAACATATAAGACTATATTTTAATTGAATTATTTGGTATCTCCCATTACATTACCTTCTTGACATTATATAGATCAATAGAAATTCATCTGAATAAAATGACAAAACCATTTAACTTTAAATCAAGAATTTAGACATTTTATTTATAGAATTTCGTTTACAACCTATTCTCATATAGAATTCACAAAATCATTTCACGATTATTCTCATGATTCTCCTATAACCTTGAGTAAATGATAATTACATCTAGAAATAAACCAATTAAGGAATAAATAAATTTATAGAAAATTAGTTTTATCAAATATATAAAAATCATAGGTTCATTTGTGACTCTAAAAGGAATGACCAAATACTCATAATTACTATATCCATATCAAGAAACCAATTTTTCAATACACTATTTTTTTACCCATAACTAATGATATCCTGAAAAAAGTTCAATCTTGGAAAACCATTCATATCCCATAAATTAGTAATTAATTCAATTTAAGGTAAAGGATATCTTTTTCTAGTATCACTTGATTCATATTTTGATAATTAAATCACAACCTCAAGCTACCATTGGATTTATTAGGAAACAAAACTAGCACTACTTAAGTAAAACACTCAATTGAATGAACCCTTTACACTCAACATCATCTGGATAAACATTAAATTTTTATATATTCTCTAGAGAAATGTGATAAAATGATAATGAAATATGATTCTTTTCAGGTACTAGGTCTATATATAATTCCATATATTCCTCTAGGTGGTATTCCAGAGAAATATACTAGAAATACATATAAATAATAATCCACTATCCTATAATGTATAGATGGAATATTTACTTCTATGGATAAAAACAATAACCCCATTAACTGATAATACATGGATCCTATTATACTATTTATTGTCCCAACTATGCTCACATAAATATCCCACTCACCTCTAAAAATGTGGATATTCTCATTCAGTTCCACAAATAATACCTACTGATTATAGTAGTTGATTTGATATTAAAACCTAATTAGTCAATCTTACAAATGATTAAGCATGTCATTCTAATCCCAAAAACTAAAATCCCGATGATATTTACATGTTTTCAGTCATGGTCGAATAATATGTGAAATTAAATCATTTCCTATATCTTTTACGAAGTAGAGTATTTATTCTCATTGAATATGTAATCAAATTTACATGTAATACTGAAATATCATCCTCATGTAGTGATAAATTAATTTAATTTTATAATATCAAATAATTATGAAATAATCATAAAATTAATTTGAATGGTACCACATTTAATACAAGGTCTTGTGTTAACCTCATCCTCCTATGGTGCTTTCCTAACAGGGATAATTTTCCCATGGATCATCTAACATATTGACCTCTTCTCCTGATGATTCCTTCCTACTCTTCCATGAGTATATAACTCAGCCTATCCCAGTGAATTGTAATGTATATATCTTCAATCTTTTCACTTGTATTCATGCACCACCACCATTTTCCCATGATAAATGATAAAAAAACATCTTCAAATATCTCACTTCCCATACTGATAGCACATGAAAATAAGATCTAAACAGTTTGAATTCAGTTTCACCCACATTTAAATAATATAATAATTATAGTATTCTATTATCATCAAAAACATATGGATATATATCATCTAGCTTCCCTCATAAGTCATTTTTCTTCCTCTTATTTCCATTGGAGAAATTCTTCCAGATGCCTATCCATGAAATAAAAGAACTCACCTATAATGTGTTAATAATATCATCATACAATAAATATTTCATGATCACTACCTTCATATAGGCAGTAATCTTAAAAAAATGATCCTTAACCTTGTCTCTATTTGTAACTACATTTCAAAACTTCATACCTTAAGGTAATCATTTACCACTAACTCTAGAAAAAACTTCAAAATCTATGTAAATCTTGATCCATACTCTCTAACTAACATGTCACCATACTCAATATCAAATAACCTAAATCCATAGATATCATTAGAACTTTTGAGTAGTACTATTCATTTATGATATTTTATAAACCCTTTAATTTATTAAATTTCATTATAATAAATATATGTTATACTGATAGTTTCAACCTATTGGTATAGGCTAGGAAACTGTTGGAATAGCCTGTACTAATAGATTCCTAAACCATTAGTGATATCTTTATTAAGATTCATCTATACTGATGGTTTTAAATAACCATTGGTGAAGAGGTGTTGTTATAGAATGACTATATTGATTTTTCATGGAATTATTGGTATAGAACTTCTAGAGAAATATTTTGAAGAACTATTTGAATAGCCCCTACATCAAGAAATAGACTTCATCCAACCTACACCCTCTATAAAAAACTTATAAATTATTCCTAATATAACTTATCACTATAAACATTTAAAACAAGACACATATTATGTTATTCAATAAGAACGGATGTTGTATAATTCTTCCACTTGTTTTCATATCAAGAACACATTCTTAATATATATATATCATGTTTATAATCTCACCAATTCTATCTAAAGTATCAATGAAAGAATACATAGTTTATGAAACCCCAGTGTTGATGAAAAATATGATATGTTGCCTATTAATTATCAATAAATGATACATGACACTATGTTTCATAGAGTAACACATTGTTAACAAGACTATAAGGTTACATTTCTTGGAGAATGTAATTTTATGTATGAATGAATGGTTATGTTGAGGAGAAAACTATATGGAATACATAGAACATGAAAATTATACTATTAGTGACATGACATATTTCAATATTAAGGTAACTATATTATGTTTATTTTAGGTATTTTATAATTGAGTTAGGTGTGATTTAACAAGTTTAGTTATATTGAATTTTTTTGATCTATTTTGAATATATTGGGTTGAATCAAATTAGTTATGTTCTAGTAATTTCAACTTCATTCAGTTCAATTTAGCTCAGTTTAATATGATTTTAGTTAAATTATATTTGGTATAGTTTATTTTATTTTTTTGAGTTCTTAAAACATTGATTTATTTTTTGTTTTCTATATTTGGGATAGGTCATTTTGGGTTAATCTGATTTTGTTTATGTCTATTTGAATATTTTTAAAGTTTATTCAGTTATATTTTTTCAGTTTTCTTTGATTCTATTAAATTTTTTTTGGTTAATTGTTTTAGTTTACATGTATTGTATTTGATTATTATTAGTTCTCTTTTCTTTATTTGAGTTTTATATTGCACATTTTGATTTGGGTTGAGTGGGACTAAATGATTAAATTAACTTTGAAAGATTATGGTTTGAGCCAGGTCATGTTTGGTTACTTTCGTTCACACCTAATACAATCATGCTGGGATGGGTTAACTTTTGTTTATTATGGTTGTATTGGTTCAGATAAATTAATATTAGTATGTTATATATCTATTTTTCAAATATTATTTAATTTTAATTTATTTATGTGCAGTTCCATTTTATTGGATTTTTGTCAGGATAGTTTTATTTGAATTTCATCAAAATGTTTAACTTACAGTAATTTCATTTCAGATGGGATCAATTTTATTTCATTCATTTTTTTAAAGTAAGATATTATTTATAAGAGTTAATTCATTTTGCTTCAATGTGTTTTACATCAATTTAGTCGGTTTGGTTAGTGTCGGGTTGATTGGCTAATGTTGAATCAAATAGAACTCAACTATACCAAACATATTCAAAGTAAACTAAACAAACCTAAACTAGACTGAACTAATCTTGGCCAAACTAGCATAAACCCAAATTAATCAAAGCAAATTAACAAAAAATAAATTAAATTAAATTAATTGAATTAAAATGAAACAAATATATCCTAATTTAATACATTGTATCAAGCTCAAATTAAATTCAACCAAATCAAATAAAACTATAAATAAATAACCATTATAAAAAGATACTTAAATGAAAAATATAAGAAATTTCTAAAGTTAAATAAAGAAACAAATTAAAAAAATAAATAATACCAACCTGATAGTGCCCAAGTCATGCTAAACAAAATGAACTAAAACTAGAAAAAAACATCAAAATTTAGACCAAACTTTATATAAATCAAAGAAAATAAAACATTCAATTTTTATTCATGTTATGGAAAACCAATGTAAAAAACACACTATAAATCAAAACATAAAATTATTGATATTTGAAAAAATTGGATTTATAAATTTTTTTGGAAAATAACAATTTATTACATTTCTATTTTACATTATACATTTCAATTAGATAGTTATTGTATATTATATTTTATCTATCTATTCATTTTAAAATAGTTCTTATCAAATCATATCTTCAAAAATTATTATTTCAAAATTTTATTTTAATAGTATTTCATCAATTTGACTTCAATTTATTCATCACTCTTCTATCTCATTTTTTCATTTCTCAATTCTAAATCAAAAATATTTCTCATTCAATCAACAAACTCAAAGATATAAAGTAATAATATAATCTCTTATCATATGAAGTTTATTATAATTCATTATCATCAATTTACTCATATTCATATTTTCATTATTTTAAAATAATCCATATATACCAATCTTATTTTCTAAAAAAAACTAAGCACATAAAAAATGGAAAGAAACTAATGATGGGTTGCCTCTCATGAACATGTAAGTTTTATTTCTCTAAATAATGAAGGTGTTGATATTAATATATTTATTCAATTGGATCTTAATTCATCATCCTCTTTTCCATGCTTGGTGTTATATCCTCCAACCCTAATGTTATTTTATTGAGGCTCAGCTTCTATAACTTGTTAACAAGGGAAAAACCATTAGTAAAGTTTAATTTGGTATTCTCATCCCTTTAACACATCTCTTGAAGAATTTTTATTTATTTATTAAGGAATTTATGACATCATTATAGTTTTTATATTTAGGGTATATTTACAAAGCAATCTATTGTTCATTATGTTGAAATATAAGTGAACCTATGAAACGTAGAGATCAAACTCCAATAGGATTTCAACAATTTGATTAATAGAATAAACTCTAATTATAAATTAAAATTTTTATGGAAGAAAGATTGTAGTTTAAACTATCAAGAAGGAGATGTATTTAGAATATATCTATCTGAGAATTATAATACTTGGGTGAAAAGAATCATGCTTTGGATGAGAAATGTGGTTGAATCTTATTTCCTGAAAATTTATGGTGACATAATAGTGGTTATTATTCCAATATAATAATAAAAATTTATTTTATTAATAATTTAAAGAATAACGATGATGATATTATGAGTCTTAGAAATGAAATGAATCTTCAAATTAAAGGATTCTATAAAATATAATAAAGGTGGAAAAGATATATATAGTGCTTATATGCTATTTGTTGAGGTATTATAATATAATATTTTAGGGTTGGGAAAAAATCCCTCAAGGTAACATTGAAGAATTTTTGGGTTGCTTGTGTTTGTTGACAATGTTGGTTTCCATGGTGAATTTTTGAGTTCTAGAGATATTTTTGACAATCTACATTGACAAAGAACCATGGAAAAGGAATGGATGATCTAGAGGTGGTAAAAAAACATATACAAGGTGGCGTAGTTTTCCAGTGTTTGACAAGTTTTTGGTGTCCAAAATTCGGAGTTTGTTGAGAATCTCGAAAAGTGAATATCCTTGAAGAACTCATCAAAATATGGAAAAGGAATGAATTTCGCAAAGATGGGCTTCATGGGTTGGATTTTGTGAACACATGAAAAATGTTGACAGTGTTCTTCACGATTATGATGAACTTCGCAAATGGTAAAGATGAAGGGCAATGCGAGGGAGCTTCGTGGCGAAGGCAAGAAGGTATTGATGGAAGAATCCACGATTACGATGAGCTTCATGAATGGAAGATATAAAGGAAATGTGAGGGAGCTTCACATCGAAGGAGCAAAGGTCTAAAGGCATTTATGGAATGCTTTGCGATTACAACGAGCTCCGCGATCTGAAAATTGTCAGGGTTCTTAGCGATATTGAAACAATATCAATAGGAATTTCGGAGCTTCGTGATTTGAGATGATGTGGTGCTGATATTGTGTGGATGGTTCGAGGGTCTGTGGAATCGCCTATAAATAGGCCTCAACCCCCTTGATATAAGTATAGAGTTTTAAAAAGAAAAATGCATAGATATAGAATTGTGAAGGTGGTTCATGAAGGTGGTTCGTGAAGGTGGATTGCAAAGGAAGTGAGCTTTGTGAAAGGGAGGAGATTCATGGAGGCTAATCTAGCTCTGCCAAAGTTGTGTTCTCTGCATTGGCTAAGTCAACTTTAGGAAGGAAGTCACTCAATGATGACTTGTGCTCCGTAATGGGCTGATCTCTCCGAATGTGTGAGCTTTGCGAAAAGGAAAAATATTTGATATGTCTTGTTTGACCTTCACAAAATTGGGAGCTTCAAGAAGTAGGGTTCTTTGCAAAAGTTCATCCCAAATTTTATTGCCCAGTAGTCAAGGGAAAATGGGTATTCATTAGTGGATGAAATTTGGACTTCAATAGAGCATCTACATACAGTGGAGGATACATTCATTAGTGGTAATAAAGAGACCTACAGGTCTATAAACTGTAAGTGGATCTTAAGAAGAAGCAGTGAGCTCAATTCAGTTGAGAGAGTTGGGAGTTCTCAAATTGTGAGTGGTAGTAAACCAGGAGGGACAGTGAGTCTGCTTCGAACTTCAAAATAGCAGTGCACTTATAGTGGAATTGGTACATCGGCACACCACTGGTGTATACTCTTTTGACGTATCCCAGTGAGGGTTAACCGAGTAAAAATTGATGTTTCATGTGTATGCTTTAAGGTTTATTCATACTCTGAAAACAAGAAAGATATAGAAGAGGGTATTCTATAACATCTGAACAAGATCAAAGGTGAAGTTGTTTTAATCTGTCATACCATGATTCACCCCCCCCCCCCCCTTAGGGTATCTGGCCTAGTGGACCTAAAATTTAGGTTTTTGTTGATTTTTTTTCATCAAGTATAAAATAAACTTTACTCATAATTATTTCATTGTCAATTGAATAAATTTAGTAATTGTGTTGAAAGATGTTAAAACGTGGTTAAGCATTATTATATTAATAAATCAAAATAATATTGTTATATATTGAAAAATAATATAAAAGTATAGACCCAATACCCAATATTCCTCTTAAAGTATGCCTTGGAGTTTATATATAGGGAAATATAAAGATGAAAAAGTACTGAAGTCTGATGTGGGGCACAGACTCAAACACTCCCCCTCAAGCTAGGTCTTCCTAGCTTAGATGCGTAAATAAAAATAGACAAAAGAAAAGAAATAAATTAAGAAACCAAGAAAACAGTCCTCGTCAATCTAAGCATACCTAGGTTTTTTTAAAAAACAAGAAGAAACAAAAAATAAATCATTTGCGATCGTATCTCCCCCTCAAGATGAAAATGATGTATGATGGAATATGTTGCTAAAATAGTCATACTACATCTGCGTCATGGAATGTTTTTGATGTACAGTAAAGGAACCGTGTAGGTGGGTCTAGTCAATGGGGAGCTGAGAAATCTGTAAAAGTGGGGTCGATCAATGGGGCACTTCGAAAGTCATAGAAGTGGGGTCAATTAATGGGGCACTGAGAAATCTGCAAAGGCGGGGTCAGTCAATGGGTTGTCAATAAAGCCTCCCAGGCAGGGCATCAGGAAATCCACATTGGTGGGGCTATTATTTGGGGTGTTGAATCTAGAGTGTGGTTTCCAGTCTGTGATTAGCACATGATATGTGGTTGGGATCAGGCAAGGCAATAATTTCATCTGTGGATGCTGGGAGGTGCCTGGAAAAGGCTATCTGGAAGAGCTAAGTGTAGTGGAGGTCGAGCTCGTGATGGAGTAGTGGAGGGGTGAACTAGCATGGCGGGTTCAGCCATGGGTGCACAAAATAGGGTAGGGTCCATCCGGCTGTCACACAGTTTACCTAAAAGTCTAGTGAATCTACTTGGGATGAACTATCATCGGATGGAGGTGTCGCAACCTTGTAGGATAGGTGGATGGTGGACACTGAGCACACCAGGGGAGGTCCCTTCGCACTGGGGATCATCCTGCATGAGACACAGGGGGTAGTGAAACTGTGATGGTGGCCATGCTCCTGGGGCTGCCACCCACAATTGGGGGAATCAATGGAGAACTTAGGGTGATAGAGGAAAAATGGGAGCGAGGGATTAGGTTAGATAACCCACTCTAATACTGAGTAAAATGATATAAAATCTGTGACACAATACCCATGATGACTCTCAATAGAGGCCTTGAAGTTTATTTATATGTAAACATAATGATGAAAAAACACTCTAATATGATGAGGGATAATGACTCCAACACCACTCAATAATGGATAATAACATATTGTAGCTCCAATTACTAGTCTATATAAACAAAAATTTAGCGAGGGAATTATCAAATAATCATGTATCTGAAATCATTCCCATATTGAATATATATTAGGACCATACCTTTAGTGAGTTATAAGAATTCAAAATAAACATTAATACATATATGTATCATAATATTATTATTATTTCTATGAAATTTTTGTAGTTTTTTCATGAATCACCTTATGTACACAATTATTTTAAAAATTGGATTAGTGTATTTCTAAGTAAAACCCAAAAGTTTTCACATTAAAGCAAAATTAAAATCAATATTTTATTATCATATTTCATCATCAATAAAAAATACAATTTAATTTAAAAGAACATAATTAAATTAACAAAATCAATCATAGTTATGGATAACAAAGGAGGTATGTAAAACCACACACAAGAATTGATGAATCCAGTGATTCCTAGTGTTATTTCAATTATAGAAACAAATAAATATTATTATTTGATGTTTATGAATTCTAATAATAAATAAACCCCAATAAAACTCATGTAACATGAAACTCTAGGGAACCATTGAAATCTATGACATGAAAAATGTAGAAATAAATTAATACAAGAAGATATAAAGAGAATTTAACAAACACAACATGATGATTCCATCTAAAAATCATATAAAAAATGTTCAAGAAAAAATGGATACTAATGAAATTCAAAGGACGTAGAGAAAATGGATTTGGGGGAACTGTAAATAAGCTAAAAACAGTGCATGATAAACCTATTATAGGGAAGATACCTTTACCAATAGCACCAAATAACTATTGGTAGAGTGGTAACCTAGTCCAATGGTTTTTTAAAACCATTGATATAGGGATAGACTATACTGATGGTTATTTTAAACAGTTGGTATAAACCATATTTCTAGTGGTGTTTATAATTATTTGATTCCTCAACCTACTATCACCAAATCTTAGTCAGTGCCCCTAGTAAATAATCCTTAATCACAACCCTCTAGTTTTTTTAAATCTATAAAAACTAAAAGATAATATTAATTTCATATGACCACATCTACACCTATTCTAACACAGCATCACCCCTAAATGATAAATGTTTTTTTTATAAATGGTGATTTACCGTCCTTCTCCCTTGGTATATGATGATTATCAACACATAAAATCTCTTGGGTATATTTCATAATAGAATCCACCAATAGAGGATCTATAGAATTATAATTTTCCACTCTATACCCTCATCCTTTCCCAACTTGATATCTTTTAGGTTTCATATACTAAATCACATTAAATATCCCATTAATACTACACAAACACTCTATCATTAACCATTATAAAAATTTACAATCAACACTAGGTCATGGTGGATTCATTTTATCTTGGATGATTCTATTACCAGTCAATTTAACACAATACTTCAATCAAATTGCATATCAATATTTCACTTTAAAATTATCTTTTTGAAAATTCAAAAATAACCCAATCATTAGAAATATATTTCGTACAAGAAAAAATAGTTTTCATTAATCTAATTCTATATAATAAAACACTTATTTTTCCTACCATGTTGAAAAAACAATTGTAGGTTTTTACATATCATGGGTTAGCATGATAAAAATAAAAAGCATATGATTGTATTACCAATATCACTTTTACCCCAATGTCCTAGAAACTTAAAGTAAAAAAATTTCAAAATAGTTATTTATTTTGATAGATACATTCTGAGTCCCAACTATTTTATTCCAAATACATACAATAATTCTTAGGATGCAACTCAAAAAAATGCTCTAATACCATTTTGTAATATCACAGTGTGAGAAATCAAATTCGGATACCATAGCTGGGATGAAACATCACCTTAAGAAAATTTTGAGATCACTAGTGGAAACTGTTAAGTAAAAATTTATAAAGTAAACTACATGGGGGTTGATTTTCCCTCAAAAACAAAAACCTAATAATACAATATAATTTAAAATATATTTAAAATAAAAACATTTAAAATTAAATTATCAGCTAAAGAAACTTAATTTTTCACTTCCACTATAAATCCGACATTAAAAATAAAATAGAATGAATTTATAATGATTTAAAATAAATAAAACAATCCTCAAGCCACTAAATCCTCCATTATATTTCCAATGTGGATCTCTAGCCTACCACAAACAAAAAATAATGTCTTCACTTTATCTTCATCGTGACTAATCATTTATATATACCTAACAATGTTCACATGTATGTAGTGAATAAAAACCTGGTAGGATTTATTTTATGACTCCAATACACTTTCATGCATGTGAAATATTAAAATGTTATTTCAAATAATAATGATAATTCAAAATATATTTTTTAACTAAAACATTTATCTATCTAAAAATTTCTAAAAAAATTCAAAACCAGGCATGGAATTTTTATCCACAATCTTATACTAATATAGGAAATAATATATTATAACAATAGATTTCATATACTCCTGAAACTTATTTTCACTCACAATGTCCAATGGGAACCTCCCATATTCCCAATTCACCTCATGCTAATGGATTTCTATGAACAATATAATAAATTCATCATTAACTTGAATTCCAAGGTATGAAACAAAGCATCACAAATTTACATCTACCAACTCAAACCACAGTGAGTATCACCTTTTGACCCCAGTTATTTCAACCATTACTCTATTTAAAACATTCTCTCTAATAATTTAATTTTACATGGATTAACTGTAGATATTTCAAAAATGTAGTCTCAAAAAATCCATTTTAAAAATAATTTCATATCATGGGAGAAATATAAATAAACCATTAAAATCCATTCTAAATTCAACCCCTTAATATGGTATTTCAAAATAAAACTATTTACTATAAAATTTATTTTATGTTAAAATCATAACCAAGGAAAAAAAAAAATTCAATAATCCAAATTAATTCCATTAAGAAATGACCCAGGTTCAAATCTAGGCAGGGATGAATTTTCGGGGGTACTATAGTAGGGGACTGTAGCAGGCACTGTAGCAGTAGTGAAACTATAGTGGCGGCAACACTGTAGCGGAGGAGGAACTATTGTAGGATACTGTAGCGGTGGCGGGTACTGTAGCAGGTACTGTAGCTGCGTGGGGTACTGTAGAAGTACTGTTCATAGAGGGTCATTTTGGCCAAAAAATGGGCTTTAAAGCCTTGTATTCAGGCCACTTGGACTTGTGCCTTCGGGCTATGTATTGGGTCTCCCTCTACCCTTTAAAGAGGTATTTTCTTTAATAATAAATTAAGGCTTCGGTCCCAAACATTTGAAAAAAAACTAAAGGTAATGAACCCCCAATTTCCATAAAAAATAATTCCAACCAAAATACTATTTTTCCTTATATGTTTATATTTCAAGAAAAATTATTTCAATAATGAATCTATTATTATAAATCAAAAATTAATAATAAATTATAAAAAAATCAGAAAAAGGATTAGAGCCACGTACTTAGAAGTGCCGATTTCAAAACAAAATCCCTAAATTTTAATTTCCAATATCATGATATGGGATTAAACCATTTCAATCCCTAAAAATATAAATGATATAACTAAATCCATGTCCATGTACTCATGGATCTAATATTACCTGGTCTAGATTCAGGAGAGATCAATAGATAATATGAGAGAGATTGAGAGTAATTTTTTATCTTGGTTTTACCTCAAATCCAATTCCCAGTCTATGATCTACACTCACAATCCATCAAAAATATGATATTAGACTATAAAAATTTCTCTATGATACCTAGAGATTTACCCAAATATATAAGGAGGTGATAAATGGTAGTTTTTAGAGATAGATCAAATTTCAAATATGAATTTCTATTTTAATTCTAGAAATTAATGGTTAGTAAACACATTTAGGTAAGTTTAGAATCAGATCATGCTAACCTTTATAACTCGAAAATAGAGTTTACAATTTTTTCTCACATGATTACCCTAAACATTTTTATAAATTCGTTGGATAAACTAGACCATTTTTGGCATTAAATCATGTACATTTTCCTACATCTATATAAACACTAAATCTCAACCTAAAAATTCCTACGACTAAAAAAGAAACATACATGATAGATCTAGGGTTCCATAAATTTCAAGTATATAATGCTTATATAATAAGTAGAAACTTATTATAAGGTTAAATAGTTATCTTGGGTCATTAAAACCAAAAGGAAGTTCTAGTAATGATGGGAAATTCTTCCATTGTGCAATGAAGGGAAATTAGTGTAGTAATTCCCTAGAATATTTTAAGTGATTTAAGAAACTATATAGAAATTTCATGTCATATAATAATATTATAGAATATGATTTTTCAATTTCATATTGTATATATTAGATGCCAATGATTGGTATAGTATTTTTTGCAAAGAATTGTTATATTGACAAAAAAAATTGATAAGAAGAAATGGTGGAGAAAAGTTGTATTTTTTGACAAGATCTAGATTAATAAAAAAATATTGATTGGCTATTGAAGTTCCCAAACATAATAAATTACAAAATTTGTTTAGGGGGCATAGTAAGGATAAATATGTTGGTATTTGTAACCACACTATTGCCTATGACAGTGGTAGAGAAAGAGATTCCTAACATGGAAAAATAGAAAGGAACACACCATGATGTTTCCTACGGTGGAGTTCTAGTGCACCCCTGAAACATAGATAAGTCAAATATGTCTTTGAAATGACTTATAGTGGTATTGTAATTCATATAAGATTCATTATATCAATACGTTCACCTGAATAATAACTACACCATAGTACATATCCTAAAGAGTGAAACATGGAAAAAGTTTTTATGGCATTCCATAAAGGAGCCATCATGATTAAGAGTTTATTCTGTACTAAATTCCAGAATCTCAAAGTATCCACAATGGAAAAGAGATATGGAATTCATTTTGGTGATGGGCATAGAGTTCTGGGAGTCGACATGTGATCCTTGTGAAGAACTATTATGGTCATGATGGTTTCCATGGTGATGTGATAGTATTTCAAAAATTAGAGGTACTATTTAGTATATATATAGAATAATTAAAATTTTCAAATAGCATACTGAAATAAGAATATTTAAGGGTGTATTTTCCTAGAGATAAAAAGACCATAGAGTGGTGTTTGAAGGCAGATCATGTTGGTGGGTCTGTCTGCTCGAGATAAACCAAATTCAATGGATTTGACTCTAATGATACATTATTGGTTCCAAATTGTTCTATAAATCTTTTTTATCAGTTTTAGACCATGATCTTAGCCTAACATAAAATAGATTACAAAGTTACTCAAAAATATCAATTATAGACTTAATCCATACAGCAAAAGAGAATTTTTTTTCTATGAAGTGGTTATATATCGAATGAGGTTATAAAAATCATAGTTGTGTTGTGGCTGGATTTAATATCCAATAATGATTCTAGAATTTTTTTCAAATTTTTTTGTAATAATACATTTTCTTATAATTTATATAATGGATGAAAAATTCATGTGAGAGACCTATGAATTTTACAAATCTGAACTCAAAAAAGTGAGATTTATTCTTGATGAGGGGATAGAAGGAAGAAAAAGAAGAGTGTAGAAATCATTAAACATCTATACAAATAAGAGGAGGAAGGATTTTTTTAGGTGATAGAAAAAAAATGTTTGAGGAGTTGTAGTGTCATTCTAGAAATAATAAGGTGTTGTTACAAGTAGTATTTCACATATTTTGATGAGGTATCCAAGAGTATATTAATTTAGCATTTATTCATTACTGAGGATACAACCAAGAAATAGACGATGTTGAAGGTACCTAAAGTCCATAAAATATATAAAGGTGATCTTTTCCACCACATTTATCATAGGAAGGAAAGTTCAAGGGAGTGACCCTTAGGAATAATTGATTTCTAACCAAACTGATAGGTGGTGTGACTATCACACCCTACCCTAACACTTCATTGTTATTCTATTTATTTTTGAGTTTCTATTTAATTTTATTTATTTTATTTTTTGTTATTTAAATCAATTTAATTATAAGGAAAATAAAATTTTAAAAAATCCCAATCTAACCGTACCCCTTACCTCTCGGTCGACCCCCACCCCATTTTCCCTTCCTGTTGCGCGACGCCAACCCCCCCCCCCCCCCCCTTCCACTTGGCCGCACAACTCACCACCTTCATTAGAGATCCCCTCCTCTATACTCCTTCTAGATATCCCCCACTGATTCCTCTCTCTCTCTCTCCTCTCTCATGGACCCACACGACCCCATCCCCAGGGGGATCTCCCCTTTGATGCATGTTGTGCCTCCCTATAGCCTCCTCTCCACCTCAAATATATCTGGATTTCCTTGTGTTTTCTCATCCAAATATCCTAGGTATGAGTCTCTACCCTACTCTATTCCTTTTCCTAGATTTTATTTGTCCCAACCATTTCCTTATATAGTTCTTCCAAATTCTAGCTCTTTGGGGATGATCTGAATTTAGGTTTGTTTTTGTTCTAGGATAGTGCGGGGGGACTCTCGGGTCTTCTTGGTGCTTGTTCCAGTGACCACCGCTAAAGGCGAGGTGGTTCTGTGTGTTTTGGTCCACCGGATTTGTTTTGAGGTAATTATTTCTTGTGTTTCTTGATTTTTCTCCTCCTTAATTTGGGGGTTTCAGTGTTTATGACTCCCTAGTATTTAATCAGTTGGGTCGTGGTTGGTTTCGAGTGGTTGCGCTTCCATATGGTTCGCTACCTGAAACTGAGGTGTGAATTTTGACCCTTTTTGGGTTTCTCAGCTACTGAATTAGGGTCCTTAGGTGTTTTAAGGTTCACAGTAATTATCTTAAGGTGTGAAATACATTTTTTTAAAGGATGGATTAAGCATTTGAATTTAAAGTGGTGTTTTTACCTGAAATTCAATGTCATTCTTGTGTAACCCCTATTGTGTTATTTGAGGACATTTTATAACACATGAAACTGGTTTATTAAATGATCCAAGGGATTCATTTTTCTGTTTTTGTATGCTTTTTGTGTGTGTTTTATTAAAAAATGGGATTTTATGTGGGCCTTTGTGTGTAAAACGGTGTGATTCTCATTGGACTTGTTTTTATAAAAAAAACAATTAGTTTATTAAATCATATAAAGGGTGAGAAACATGTTTGTGGTGAGGTTTATGTTTTTTCCTCCTTAATTTAGTTATTTTGGAGACCTTGGTAATTTCTAGACTCTTTTTTATTGTTATAGCGTGTTTTGATGACCGCAGTATGGATTTTGGTCATCAGTGGAAAATTTATATATGTATATACATGTTTAAGTACGTATATATACCTATCCTCCTTGTGCATATTCCCTCAGGGTGTGGGGAATATATACATGGTTCAAAGGGTGTATATATATATATATGTATGTGTGTGTGTGAAAATTTATATGCATATAAGGTGAAGAAGTCTCGGGCTTCCATTAGAAAAAGATACATGTTTTGAGGTATGGACAATCATGTTGTTGGTTGGTTTCACATATGATTTATGGAGTTCTTTTGATGTTTTATGGTTCCTTTAAATTTTTGTGTAGTGTGTTAGACTGTTTGGTACGATTTCAAGTCACCAAGTCAAGGGCTAATTTCCTGCGTATGCATAGGTATGTATATATATATATATTCCTTGTTACATGTTTATTAATTCATGGTAGTGTTTATACGCGTATAGGGTTAGGTGTGCCTATGTATATATATAAAAGTGCATGCATAGGTGAGTGGAGATCGGAATATGCATATAAGTGTATATGTAAGGATCCCCTTGCACATGCCCATGGCCATGTAGGTGTGTGAAAAGGGGCTACGTGTCCTTGCATGTATGTGAATGTGTGTATTCTTAGTGGGGGAGCAACATCCTTGAGTAAGAAAGCACTAAGAGATGAAGTGGAAGGCTTGATTCCACTCTGAGGTTGGTCCCCTATGCCTATGCCTTTATTTTGAATTTCATAATTGCGTATTTGTTTTAAGAACATGTTTTATATATATGATATATATACATGATATGAAATCTGAATGCGGTTCCTAGTAATGGTTATACCATTGTTTTGGAAAATTTAATGTATTACGAATTCCCATTGGGACTTAAGTAATTTTTTAAAAAATTGATTTCATAATTGGTTTTGAATTGGTAATGAATATTTTCAAAGATGGGTTATGGTATGAAATTGTGGTCATACAGTGGATTGACATTCATAAATGGATTGTATCATGGTAAAAAATGTTTTAATCTTGTTTTTAAATATGTAACACATTGATTGTTTAATTGGACTTTTAAAATGTATTGGAAAGAGTTTGGAGGATTATGTTTTATAAAATGAAAACAATTATTTGTAAAACAACAAAACCCATTTGACACCTTGAAAATGGTTTGTAAAACTATAAAACCCCTTTTATGGAAGACCCCCTTTGTTTTTGAAAATGATTTGTATATTGAATGTGTTATTATATTCCTAATGTTGAGGCTTATGCATTGTGTGATGTGAAAGAGGGGGGATGCGCTTAAGGAGGGAGAATGGTGGTGATAGGTTGAATGGGTTTTGGATAAAACAAGTCTTATATATATATATATGTGTGTGTGTGTGTGTGTTTAATTGATAAAGATAACTCATCACCAATTTAAATAGAGCACAATATGAAACCTGGGTATCTAGGTGGGTGACTAGGACTAGTATGCTAGATGACACGACAGAGGTTCATCCCAGTTTTGTCCAGCAGTATTGATGAAACAACACTAAATAATCTTATTAATGATTCAGGTTCATGGTTTCTAAGCCACAATTACTGAGGTTCATGGTTTCTCAGATAAATTTACCTAGGGTCATGGTTTCTAAGACAACTTTTCGGAGGTTTGTGGTTTCCAAGCCACATTTTCTTATGTTGATGGTTTCTATGCCATGTTTCACCGAGATACAAGGTCTCTAGGGTCTTACTTGTTCTAGTTACCTATAGGTATTTTCCATGGCGCTCGTTTGCAACGTGATGCTTTTGAATTTATTTTCATTTCAGTTGTTTTATACTTTATTTCTAAGTTTCGGAAAACCATCATTTAATCTAATCTTTTTTCCAATGAATACATGGAGTCTATTTTGAAAATAAAGTGGAATAGAATAATTTTCATTAAAAATGTTAACTTGTGACCTGAACATGAAAAGAAGGAAAAATATTATTTTCTTATATCTTATTTTCAAACTATAATGGTTGGATTTCTTATTAAAGGAAGGGGCATAGGATGTTGTTATATTTTGGATTTCCTACTGGTCATCTCAGAGCCCAAACCTAATTTACTTTTTAGTTTCAATATCTAGTCTAAGATTGTGGTTCTATGTCAGTGGTGACCCATAGGGTAACATGGATGTATGTCTAGCTGGTTATCTTTACTTTATTCTTCACTGCTAGTGTTTACCTATTTTGACCGGTTTATTTCTGTTTAACTAACTTGTATTTTCCTGGGCTAAATCATTCTCAAATACTTTTTTTATGCTCGTCACTAGTTTCCAGCCCATGGAAATCAGGAATTCACTTCGTTCCATGCTATGGACTGGCTTGGGAGACTAGTTTGTTGTCGACCTGGGTTGGTTCTTGGAAAATGGTATAAAATGAGGTTTATCCCATGACCTTTGGGAAATTCTGATAGTTTGGAGTTAGTATTGTCAGAATCCAAGTGGTTAATTATGGGTAGGTTCTTGATCATCAGCTAATCAGAGTGACACTTGAATTTCTAAGGTGGTATAGGATTGTATTGCCTCAAATTCCATGACATGATCAAGATTTGTTTAAGGTCCTTAGTCATGTTTTTGTTTTTATGGTCAGTTTTGAGATTTAGTGCTCATTCTTGATGGGTGAATGGATGCTTTGCATGGCATGGAAATCTATGCATAGACCATAAAATCACATCTAATGAATTCCTATGTGCTCACCCATTTGGTGCATGGTCAGCCAAACTGTGTGACCAAAATGTGTGTAGTAGTTGTTTATTTTAGAATTTTGAATCATGATTTATGTAGTGAATTTGTTGCATTGGGATGTTCTTAGTGTGAGTTTTATTTGGTTTTGTGGTGTTTTTCTCGTGTTTTAAAATTTATGATCGGTGTTTTGAAATTAGATTTCCAAAATGAAAATCTTTGTTTGTCTAAAAATGTAATGAGTTGTTTTGGGGATTGAAAGTGTTTTAGAAAATGATTTTAGATCTTGAAATGTTTTGTGAAAAGTGAAATTTAAAATGTTTTTGAAAGTTTTCGGGGGTTTTTGGATGTTATTTTGGAATGTAAATTGAGAGTTTATTTGAAACAAAAATTTGGAGATGCTTCATTTTAAAATTGTAAAGGATATCTTTAAAATTTTCATGGAGTTTCAAATCTAGGATGGATGTTTTTTTGAAATGAGAATGTTTTTATTTGATTTGGTATTCCTATACACATCCACATGTTTGGATGAATGTAATTTTATGAGGATAGTTGTTGGTGCACATGGATGGGTGCCCGAGTAGGCATGATAATGTATGTGAAGTGTGTTTTGATTAATGATGTACTAGGATGATTTTCTTAAGAAATTTTAAATGGGATTTGGGTTCTAAAAAGGTGTTTTAGTATTCTTATGGTTTTGAAATAGGATCATTTTGAAAATAGTTATTTGTGAAAGAGGGGTCTATGCTTGGTTGGTGATGTTTCTTTGGTATTATTTCAGTTGATATTTGATTTGGTTATGGTTTGGTTTTGTGATGTATTAGTCTATGGGATTGATTCTTGTTTTCGAGCTGGTGTTTTATGGTTGAAATGATGTTTTGAGTATGAGTTAATTATTTATGGTTAAATATGGAGGCTTGTTTTGTTATGTGATTCAGGTTGGTTTTGTGATTCTCCTTTAAAGTATGATTCCCATAAATGTCCAAAGGTCCTAGAGGGGTCATTTTCAGTTGTTAGTTTTACCCAGACCCCAGTGAAGTAGTGGGGTTATTTTCCTTTTATTGTTTCATGTTTTCTCTATGGTGGTTAACATTCCATAGGGGTTGCGGTGTAACTTGAGGAAGTCGAGTGTTTCTTAGGGTCATTAGGAACTCTAGATGTTGTGATGGTCAAGTTGTCCTAGTTTTGTTTGAAGGGTCATGTTTGTGCTAGAAAGGGTGATTTCTACCTTCTCCTAGCAATTTGGG
This sequence comes from Viscum album, assembly GCA_963277665.1. NCBI lineage: Eukaryota > Viridiplantae > Streptophyta > Magnoliopsida > Santalales > Viscaceae > Viscum > Viscum album. Next base: position 1,914,604,012 of record OY728148.1, on the reverse strand, counting down.
GTCCGAAACTAGGACAAATGAAAAACTTTTGTTTTCAAGGTACTCATGAAGGGTTCCCCATCCGGTGCAGAGGGTGAAACAGTGGAATATGATATTCTAATTAGTCTTTCATCAGTTATTGTTTCTAATTCCAAATACTACACAGTCGTTTGTTTCCATTGTTGTCGATTTTGGAACTCAAATCCATTCATAGAAATATTTTGAATACTTGTCAAGGGTGTGGTTATTTGGGTCACCTGGGAAAGTTTGTAATCATTCTTTCCAGAAGATGAAGCCTCATTTGTAGGTTGTTCATTTCTAAATATGGTGTATCAGATGATTAAATACATCATAGATCCATCCATAGGTCTCAGAGCAAATATTTTCACATAGTCAGATGGTTTCTAGGTGCGAGGGATGCACATCCAACCTATCGTATATTGTCTGGGAAGTGACTGGTTATGTTTTCGCTTCATGCGGTTGTCTTTTTGGGAGGGGGCCTAGTTCTGGAGGTCTAGTGGCCACTTCTATAAGATTTCAATGGTTGTGACTTGTTAGTGTAAACATTAAATGGTTCATCTTTATTTGGACCAATTAAAACATCAAAATATACGTGTCTTGAGGTATGGAATTTTATGATACTGGTTGGATTCTCACTTGTTTTATGGCATTCTTTTTATGATTTATGGTTCCTTATAATTCTTGTGTAGTGCATTGGACTGTTTGGTGCAGTTTTGAGATGCCAAGTCAAGGGAGACTCGCATGTGTATGCATAGGTATGTATTTATATATGTATATATAGGTTCCCATGTTATATGTATATTAATTCATGGTATTTTTCATACATGTATAGGACTAGGTGTGATTATGTATATATATAAAAGTGCATGCATAGATGAGTGGAGATAGGCATATGCATATAAGCGTATATGTAAGGATCCCCTTGTGCATTCCCATGGCCATACGGGTGTGTTCATAGGGGTTAGTTGTCCTTGCATGTATGTGAAAGTGTGTATCCTTAGTGGGGGAGCAACAACCTTGAGTTATAAATCACCAAGAGTCAAAGTGGATTGCTTGATTCTACTCTGAGGTTGGTCCCCTATGCCTATTCATTTATTTTAAATTGAATAATTTTTTCATTGTTTTAAAAACATGTTATATATATATGATATATATACATGCTAGGAAATCTAAGTGTGGTTTCTTGAAACGATTATGCCTTTTTTGGAAAATTTAATGTATTACTAATTCCCATTTGGACCTAAGTGACTTTTTTTAAAACTGATTTCCTAAGTCATTTTGAATTGATAATGAATATTTTCAAAGATGAGTTTTGGTATGAACTCATCTTCATGAGGGGGTTTGACTTTTATAAATGGATTGCATCATTGTAAGCAAGGTTTTAATATTTTTTTCAATATGTAACACATTGATTGTTTAATTTTTATTTTAAAATGTTTTGGAAAGAGTTTGGGTGATTATGTTTTATAAAATAAAAAATATTCTTTGTTTAACAAAAAATACCATTTACCACCTTGAAAATGGTTTTTAAAACTAGAAAACCTCTCTTATGGAAGACCCCCTTGGTTTTAGAAAATGATTTGTAAGTTGAATGTGTTATTATGTGCCTAATGTTAATGCTTATGCATTTTGTGATGTGAATGAGGGGGAATGTTCTTAAGGAGTGAAAATGGTGGTGATAGGTTGAATGGGTTTTGGATAAATAAAGTGTTATGTAAATAAAAGTTTTCTTGATAAAAAGAACTTACCACCAATTGAAATAGAGAATAATGGGAAACCTGGGTATCTAGGTGGGTGACAAGGACTAGTATGATAAATTACAGGATAGGGGTTCGTCCCAATTTTGTCTAGTAGGATTGATCCAACAACACTAACTTAACATATGAATGATTGAGGGTCATAATTTCTAAGCCACAATTACTAAGGGTTGTGGTTTCTAAGACACTTTTCTTGAGGTTCATGGTTTCTAATCTAAATATTCTAAGTTTCGTGGTTTCTAATCCACATTTTCTTAGGTTCACGGTCTCTAAGACACATTTCACTGAGGTATATGGTCTCTAGGGTCCCACTTGTGCTAGTTACCAATAGGGATTTCCCATGGTGATTGTTTTCCCCATGATGATTGGATTCCTTATTAAAGGTCAGGGTATAATATGTTGTTATATTTTGGATTTCCTACTGATCAACTCAGTTCTCACCCCTACTTTACTTTTTTGTTGCAGGTTCTAGTCTGGGATTGTGGTTCTACATCGGTTGTGACCCATGGGGTCACATAGAGGTATGTCTATCTGGTTATCTTTACCTTATTCTTCACTGCTAGTGTTTACCTATTTTGACCAGTTTATTTATGTTTATCGTATTTTATTTTCTTGGGCTAAATCATCCCCAACTACTTTTTTTGATGCCCAACACTAGTTTCCATTCCATGGGGATCAGGAATGCCCTTCTAACCATTTCGTAGATCCGCTATGGTGACCGGTTCGTGGTTAACCCAGGTTGGTTCATGAAAAATGGTATAAAAAGGTTTTGCCTATGTCCTTTGACAATTTATGATTGTTTGGAGTCAGGGTTGTCAGAATACGAGTGTTTAATTATGGGTAGGTGCTTGATCACCACCTATTCAGAATGACACTTAAATTTCCAGGGTGGTCCGAGATGGTGTTTTCTCAAAGTCCTTGACTAGATCAATATTTTTTTAAGGTCCTTATTCATTTTTTCATGTTTCTGTTTAGCTTTTACATTTTTTGGTCATTCAGGAGGGGTTCATGGATGCTCTTCACAGCCTGGAAAGCCATGAACATACCATGAAATCGCCTCTGATGACTTCCTATGTGCTCACCCAGTTGGTGCACAGTCCGCCAAACCGTGTGACAAAAATGTGTATAGTAGTTGTTTATTTAAGAATTTGGAATCTTGATTTATGGAGTGAATTTGTTTCTTTGGGACGTTATTGGTGTGAGTTTTAATTGTTTTTGTGGTGTTTTTATCGGGATTCAAATTTGATGATTGGCCTTTTGAAATTTGATTTCCAAAATAAAAATATTGGTTTTTATAAAAATGTAATGAGTTGTTTTGAGGATGAAAAGTGTTTTAGAAAATGCTTTGAGATCTTGAATTTTCTTGTGAAAAGTGAAACTTAAAATTTTTTGGAAAGATTTTGGGGGGTTTTGGAAGTTATTGTGGAATGTAAAATGGGAATTTCTTAGAAACAAAAATTTGGAGATTAATCATTTTATAATTGTAAAGGATGTATTCAATATTGGTTTGGAGTTTCAAATTAGGGTTGGATGATTTTTTTTAAAATGAGAATTTATTTTTTTGAATTGGTATTATTATAGATGTCCACATGTATGGATGAATGTAATTGGATGTGGATGGTTATTGGTATGCATGGATTAGTGCTTGATTTGGCACGAGAATGTATGTGTGTGAGGTTTCATGGAATATGTAACGCCCCGACCCCAGCTACCCAGAGTCGGTGCATTATTACATAACATTGGCATGATCACAAGAAAGATCAAATCCCGAAAGACCGATTAGTTTAGTAGCCTTGGAAACACTAGATATATTCATAAGTTTTACATTACATCATAAAATGAAAAACTACTACAACAACATAATGTTTCCACAATCCACACTATTAACCCCTCATAAAATCCCTGCAGGTCATTCATAACTTACTTCTTCACATCCTGGGAAAAATAAAACATAAAAAAGGGGTGAGCTCAAATGCCCAGTAAGGATAACAATATAGAGGAACATTCAAAATAAGCATAAACATTTAAGGCAATGAATTACTAAAACAAAAGCCTTTTAAAATTGAACTTCAACATAGTATGGAAAAAGTAAAATGAAATAATGCCATTTACTTGTTCACATGGATATTCTACTAATCGAATAATCACATGCAATATCAATAACCACTTTCATAATGTTGGAATGCATAATGCCAGACTATCATAACCACATAGCCAAGGCCTCGTGCCAAGACTAAAAATAAGATTTTGTCAAGCCCTTGTGCCAAGACACTAGTTTGTCTCATGAGACCTACCGATGCATCGAGGAGCTATAGCAGGCTCCACCCGTCACTTATTAAGTCCAATGCATTCCCATATGAAAAGGTTTAAACATAACATAAACATTCGTATTAAAACTAGCATACGAAATGTCAATAATTTCACCATAAACTATGAATGGTATAAAAATAGCACATCCACAGTCAAACATATCACAAAACCTTCAATACAATATAGAAGTTTTGTATCATAATAAATCAACTTCGAATAATCTTAAAATCCATCAAAGGATGTTGACATAGATGAAATCAAAATTCTTTTTAAAGAAGTATCTCCTTTTATTTTGAAATCATTTAAGATCCATATAAAATAAAACATTTTCTTTGAAAATATTCTTATAAGCTTGTATGGAAAGCTTCGACGATTTTATAACGGCGGAAAATAACCGCACCCGCCGTATAAGTTAAAAAAAACATTCTTACCTCAATTCTGTCGAAAAGGTTAAAAAGGACCTTGTTTTGAAAACGAAGGAAAGATTCCTTTATAAACCTCTTATAAAAAGTCAAACAAGGGTATAAATGACTTTAACCCATATTCTTGTAAATAGTAAAAATGTTTTGAAATACATTTTGAAGAAACATGGATGTGGATGATAACGAGATCCCAGTAGATTATTACGTATAAACAACCTCGGATAAAGAAGAGATTGTGAAATAACCCTTACCTTGTACTTTTCCTTTGTTGGGGTAGGTTAATCTCCTGTATAATGGTGAAATAATTGTTATTAAATTATACAAGAATCATATACATTAATATGATATCATATATGATCTTTTAACATTGCTTTATTAATAATATCTTAGTATTATCGTCGTTTCGGGTGATAATCGATTCGTTCTTCTTAAATGTTTGGTTACGTAAGACATGTTTGTAATGGATAGATTATATGTTATTCATAATCAGAATGATATTAACATTATTTTTAACCCTAAAATGAGAATAATACTTGAATGGATATGATGGAGAATTAATCTTATCGCGTTCGTGGAGACGGTAGTCCGTACGTACGCACGAACGCTACTTCCATTTAATTTTCCTTTTAAAAGAATCAAATCCAAATGATACATAGGTATATTACTATTCCTGTATAATATAATATTTTATATATGTTACTTAATTTCATTAACACCATCCTTTATACGTTCCATGTGTGGTATGAACGAGTCATATCATTTTAAGGGGGCGGTAGTCCGCACTTCCTCAAATGAAATTATCGTATGTATATACAACATGAAACAAATAATGGAATGAAATAAAATGGAATTACAGAAGCTTATATATAAAATATATATCATTAATATCATATTTAATTACAGTGCCATCATAATGGCCACCATGAGAGGTGGTAAGATGTATTTGAACAATCATCGTTTCGTGAGGCGTTAGTTTTCCATCCACAGAAACATTATGTTCATCATCCATTAGATGGAGTTGTGTGTATGTGTAGTTTGAATCCTTCTTATAACAACATCCTAGTATATTTAGGATACTGGTGTTGTTACAAAAGAAAGGAAATAAAAGGATTTTGTGGGTTGGAGAAGAAAAATAAATGAAAATACTTTAAGAGAAAATGTTACCTTTAATTTAGGTAACTCACTTTGGTTGGAACCAAAGGACTTCTTGAAATGCTTTCTGCCTAAGGGGAAGCTTCAAGGAGGAGGAGAGGGATGTGGGGAGCTTAGTTGGGCAGAGTTTGTACAAGCCAAGTGGCTTGAGAGGTGTGAGGAAAAGAGAAGGAGGAGTTCCCTTTTATAAGAGGGGTGAGGGGCACCTTTGGAAAAGCTAGAAATATTAATTTATAATAAATTCATATTCGGTTTCCAAAGGCTCCAAAGTTGACTATTCAAAGGATGAGGTGGGGATAGGTCGAAAACAACTCATACAATAGAATTTATACAGGTTTGGGTACTTATAGTAACCTTATCTTTAAGTATTAACTCTAAGTTAATTAGTTTCACTTTTACAATGTCTCTTTGTATTTTTATATAATATGGTTAATAAACTTACTATATACATCCAAGCGACCCCCAAGTGGTCCATTAATGAGGAACCTATCATAATATAAGTCTCTTGGTCGAACCTTAGATTTTTAGGAATTTAATATCAATTAATAATATAATATTTGTTTTAAGAACTCTTTTATGTCAATTTTGACACTATTCAATAGTTGATTTTTTTGAAACTCCTAACAGATTGATTACTTCGAACAAAGTCAATTAAATCAATCCTAATATATCATATTATCATATAAAATTAGTTTAATTCATTAAAAGTTTCATATTATAATTATTTGGGTATTTATAATATCAATTATTTTAATTTTTCACTATTATAGTAATTACTGCATCATCATTGTGTCATAAATAAAATAAATTATTCAATGTCTAAAAATTATAAATAAAATATCATTATGTAGGAAAGATTTTTAGCTTTCTAATGAATATTTATAATCTAAAATCCAACATATATAACCCTATGTAAAAATTGTTGTTCTAAAAGATATATGCTTGTGTCATTTTTGTATTCATTTTAACTAAATTAAAATAAAGTGTCATTATCACTTACAAGTGGATCCATGGGGTCCCAAAATAGACCCAAAGATGCCCATGGTCGACCATGTATCAACCAATAGGGTTAAGACACGTTTTAGGGTAATTTAGTATTATTATAATATTATTTTTTAACCCTTATTTACCGGATTTACCCTTAACCATGGTAAATAAAATATTTACCGCAGTAATTATTCAAAATGTCTAAAAATAAAAGTTACCCATTTACACAATTTGAACATCCTGATTCCAAATATGGAATCCATTTTCCTAAATTCAAAACAGAGAAGTGGCAGAAATTAATTTAAAATTAATTCCCGCTGTCAAAACAAAAAGCGTGTTTTTAAGAGATAATAACTATCAAAAGATTGACACTTGTTTATGTTCGGTTTAATTGTAAAATTATTTCCAATGACCAACATTATATTAAAATGTAAAAATATATTCTAAATATACTTTAAAACCACTAAAATTCATAATTTATCACTATTAATTATTTTTATTAAAAAAGTTGTTTTTAATTAAAATTTAGTAATTTTCACTATTCATCAAAATATGAAAGTTATCCGAAAAGTACCAAAATTTCACCTTAGGCTAAATTCGATATTCCGAGTCCAAAAATGAAGTCCATTTTCATATATAAAATATATATAATTTCAAAAATTAGGTATTACTATTCACAACGGCTAGTTTAATTAGTTGTGGTGTGTGTTAGAACTCGAGGTTGCGTACAACACACGCTATCGCATTATTCAAAGGGAAACGTACCGTAGAAGCTTGGGGTGTTATATTCTCCCCTCCTTCAAATAATTGCGTCCTCGCAATTTCTAGGGTATTACTACATAAAAAGACTCGGGTGGTTCTTTATCATAAGTTCCTCGGGTTCCCACGTTGCCTCTTCCATCTTATGGTTTCTACACAAAACTTTTACCAGACGCGTCGTCCGGTTTCTCAGTACTTGTTCTCTTGTATCAAGAATCCTGACGGGCTCTTCGCAATAAGACAGATCGGGTTCCAGTTCTAATTCCTCATAGGTGAGTACATGCGTTGGGTCAGGCATGTATTTTCTCAACAGAGATACGTGGAACACATCGTGAACTTTGGAGAGACTTGGCGGCATTGCCAATCGGTAAGCTACAGCCCCAATTCGTTCTAGAATTTCGAAAGGTCCGATGTACCTGGGACTCAATTTGCCTTTCTTACCAAAACGTATGACTCCCTTCCACGGAGATACCTTCAGGAAAACATGATCACCGACTTGAAATTCCAAATCCTTCCTTCGATTATCGGCATAGCTCTTCTGCCTACTTTGAGCTGCTTTGATGTGATTTTGGATTACCTTCACCTTTTCCACCGTTTCCTCCACCAGTTCTGGGCCTACAAGTTTTCTTTCACCAACGTCATCCCAACAGGTTGGTGTACGACATCTCTTTCCGTATAACGCTTTATATGGTGCCATCTGAATACTCGAATGGAAGCTATTGTTATAGGAAAATTCTACTAGTGGTAAATATTGATCCCACATACCCTGAAAATCAAGTGAGCAAGATCTCAACATGTCTTCTAAGGTTTGAATAGTCCGTTCTGATTGTCCGTCTGTCTGAGGGTGGTAAGCAGTGCTCAAATGAAGTTCAGTATCCAGGGATTTCTGAAGACTTTTCCAGAATCTTGAAGTAAAACGGGGATCACGATCAGAAACAATCGATAGGGGTACTCCATGAAGTCTCACAACTTCATTAATGTATAGTCTTGCTAGACGTTCCAGGGGTAGATCTTCTCTTATAGAAAGAAAATGTGCTGACTTGGTAAGACGATCAACAATAACCCATATTGCATCGTTCCTTCTAGGAGTCTTTGGTAGCCCCATGACAAAGTCCATCGTAATATTGTCCCATTTCCACTCCGGTATGGGAAGAGGTTGCATGACTCCTCCAGGCTGTTGCTTTCCAGCTTTCACTTGTTGACAAACCATACATCTTGACACAAAATCAGCAATCTCCCACTTCATGTTGTCCCACCAAAAATGTTCCTTCAAATATCTATACATTTTGGTGCTCCCAGGGTGTATAGAGAAATTGGAACTATGAGTATCATCCAGCAATTCCCTTTTTAGATCAGGTATATTGGGAACACAAAGTCTCTTCCCGAATTTCAAAATTCCACCTTCATACGCAAAGTCTCTCAATCTCTCATCATTCACAGCTTTAATCTTCTTTTGGAATTCTTCATCATCAGTCTGAGAACTCTTAATCCTTTCTAGTAAAGATGGTTTGGCAACCATTTGAAAAAGCATTGATGTTTCACCTTCCCTGGTTATTCCCATGTCCATCTTCACTAGCTCCATGAAAATTGGATCCCTTTCAATTCTCATATTGTTCAAAACTCCATGGTCTTTTCTACTCAAAGCATCTGCCACCTTGTTTGCCTTCCCTGGGTGGTAGTGTATCGTACAATCATAATCCTTGAGTAATTCAAGCCATCTCTTTTGCCTCATGTTGAGTTCTTTTTGTGAGAAAATATACTTCAAACTCTTGTGATCAGTATAAATCTCACATTTTTCACCATAGAGGTAGTGCCTCCATATTTTCAAAGCAAAGATCACTGCTGCTAACTCGAGATCATGAGTAGGATAGTTTTGTTCATGAATTTTCAACTGTCGTGATGCATAGGCAATAACTCTATCATTCTGCATAAGGACACAGCCAAGTCCTTTCTTTGATGCATCACTATAAATAACGAACCCATCATTCCCCGATGGTAGAGTCAATATAGGAGCATTGACTAATCTTCTCTTCAGTTCTTCGAAACATTCTTCACACTCTTTTTTCCAAACAAATTTAACCCCTTTACGTGTGAGCTTCGTTAATGGGTTAGCCAATCGGGCAAAATTCTGGACGAAACGTCGATAATAACCTGCCAAACCAATAAAACTACGTACCTCAGTTATACTCGTAGGTGCTGGCCATTCTTGGATTGCCTTGGTCTTAGAAGGATCAACAGAGATTCCATCTTTAGAGACAATATGGCCAAGAAAAGAAATCTCCTGAATCCAGAATTCACACTTGCTAAACTTTCCATATAATTCATGCCTCCTCAGAGTCTTCAAGATAATGCGCAAGTGATTTTCATGATCTTCGTAGGTTTTGGAGTATACCAAGATATCATCAATAAATACCACCACAAATTCATCGAGATACTCCTTGAAAACTCTATTCATCAGATACATGAATACAGAGGGTGCATTAGTCAATCCAAACGGCATTACAGTAAACTCGTAATGCCCGTACCTGGTTCGAAATGCTGTTTTCGGAATGTCTTCCTTCTTCACACACAACTGATGGTATCCAGATCGAAGTTCAATCTTTGAAAAGTATTGAGCTCCATGCAGTTGGTCAAATAAATCATCAATACGAGGTAGGGGATACTTGTTCTTTATCGTTATAGCATTGATCTCCCTGTAATCGATACATAACCTCATAGATCCATCTTTCTTTTTAACAAAAAGAACAGGGGCTCCCCATGGAGAAACACTAGGGCAAATAAATCCCTTATTACTCAATTCCTCTAGTTTTTTCTTTAGTTCGACTAGCTCTACAGTGGCCATTCTATAAGGGGTCTTCGATATAGGCCTTGATCCAGGAATCAAATCAATAGAAAACTCAACTTCTCATTCTGGAGGATGTCCAGGTAAATCTTCCGGAAATACATCTACAAATTCTTTCACAACAGGTACATCCTCTATTTGAACATTCCTTTCCTCACCGACAGTTATTTCATTCTCTTCCTCCCCGATAATTGAATTAAGTTGAGCTACAGGGGGTGGATCTAAATAAGAATTAGGTGGTGACGATTCTGCTCTAAAAATAAGGTGCTCCTTATCATTATCATCAAGAATCGTAACCTCTTTCTTCTTACAATAAATCTTCGCATCATAGTCCGAAAGCCAGTCCATACCGAGGATTATATCAAACTCAATCATAGGTGTGACGATGAAATCAGCAGATAAATAAAATTTATGTGCTCTAATGGGGACTGATTCACAAAACTTTGTTGCAACGATACTTCCCTTAGGAGTTTTAACTGACAACTCCCTTATTAAATCAAATTGGAAATATCTAATTTTCTTAGCAAACTGGGAAGATATGAAACAATGCGATGATCCCGAATCAAATAATGCATTTGCTAAACTTGAGGAAACCATTAAATTACCTGCCACCACATCTTTCGGAGCTTCTACCTCAGCAGTAGTGATAGCATAAGCCTGGCCTTGATCCCTTGGCCTTTTCTGAGGTAAGTTATCCTGACGCTTAGGACATGCATTTGCATAATGCCCCATCTCCCTGCAATTGTAGCACTGAACGTTGGTAGCTTCCTTCTTCCCCTTGCAATCATGAGCTTGGTGGCCTTTTTCACCACACTTGTAACAGACTCCCATTCCCTTCAAGCAAGTACCAGGATGTTTCTTCCCGCATTTACCACAAGATGGATATTCAACCTTTCCCTTCTTCCCCTTATTTCCATTCCCAGATTGATCAGAAGGTCTCTTCTTCTCTTGCTTTGCTTTAAAGTCATAAGACTTAGAGAATTCCTTTTCGGTCTTGATAGCACAAGAGACAATGTCTTTGTACGATGAAAAGGATTGTGAGACTAACGCTCGACGGAGAAATGGTTTTAAACCATCAAAGAAACGATCAATCTTACTTCTTGGGTTACGAATATAATCACCAGCGTACCTCGCTAACCTTGTAAAGTTAGCCTCATACTTTGTGACATTCTCGTCCTCCTTTTGTCTCAGACTCAGAAATTGCCTTTCCATATCTGCTCGATGGTCGCGAGGGAAGTATTTTTCTAAAAACAGATATTTGAACTCCATCCATTCCATGTTTGATACTTCATCATCTTCCTTCATGTTTTGAATCAATGACCACCATTGATCAGCATCTCCAGTGAGGCGGTAAACTGCCATGGTATCTTTTTCCCTTTCACTACACCCCAAAGCCTGAAATATTTTCTCTAGGGAAAATATCCATTGCTCAGCTACTAAGGGATTTGTACTCCCATTGAACGTTGGTGGTTGTTGTCTCATGAATCGATCTAACATTGATCCTCCACGCTGCGGATCAGGGTTCTCCATACGGGTAAGGTTATTATTCATAACCTGAGTAAGTTGTCCATGTACGGTGATTAGCTGATCAGCACCAGTTGCATCACCAGCCCCACTATAATTATCTTGAGCAGGAGGGCAATCCCTACATGGAGTGCGTGCATTGATACGGTTTCCATTTCTTCCACTAGGCGCCATTTCTAAACAATGTTATAAACTAGATCAGTTTATGAATCAAAATACATAATCCCATACTTATAAAACACTAAACATAAATTGAACTATCTATGGATATAATCCATAATCATAAATATGTTTTCTTTGAGGAAGTATATACTCATAAACCCTTCATAATGATTTGTAAAGAAAGTGAGAGTTATCCTAAGCATATCCCCCGGGAGTGTCGTAACCAAGAGTGCAGCAAGGCCCGTTGTCGTGCACCAGTTCTCGTTCGAGTCTAGCTCAAAGCGGTGTTTTCGGGTTTTACCCCTAGGTACATCTGTGCCAGAGCCGCCTCTACCTGCTCGTATCCAGACAGGGATGTATTTCTCGGAAAACTCACAAAGACTCTACAATACCAAAATTCTAGGAAGTTCTTCTATATTAATCCTCAAAGTTCATCTTAGGTCTACGTGCTCTAATCAGAGTTTATCTAAATCTAGCTTCCAAGGTTTGTACTAAACTTCCTCTGATACCAACTGTAACGCCCCGACCCCAGCTACCCAGAGTCGGTGCATTACTTCGTAACATTGGCATGATCACAAGAAAGATCAAATCCCGAAAGACCGATTAGTTTAGTAGCCTTGGAAACACTAGATATATTCATAAGTTTTACATTACATCATAAAATAAAAAACTACTACAACAACATAATGTTTCCACAATCCACACTATTAACCCCTCATAAAATCCCTGCAGGTCATTCATAACTTACTTCTTCACATCCTGGGAAAAATAAAACATAAAAAAGGGGTGAGCTCAAATGCCCAGTAAGGATAACAATATAGCGGAACATTCAAAATAAGCATAAACATTTAAGGCAATGAATTACTAAAACAAAAGCCTTTTAAAATTGAACTTCAACATAGTATGGCAAAAGTAAAATGAAATAATGCCATTTACTTGTTCACATGGATATTCTACTAATCGAATAATCACATGCAATATCAAAAACCACTTTCATAATGTTGGAATGCATAATGCCAGACTATCATAACCACATAGCCAAGGCCTCGTGCCAAGACTACAAATAAGATTTTGTCAAGGCCTTGTGCCAAGACACTAGTTTGTCTCATGAGACCTACCAATGCATCGAGGAGCTATAGCGGGCTCCACCCGTCACTTATTAAGTCCAATGCATTCCCATATGAAAAGGTTTAAACATAACATAAACATTCGTATTAAAACTAGCATACGAAATGTCAATAATTTCACCATAAACTATGAATGGTATAAAAATAGCACATCCATAGTCAAACATATCACAAAACCTTCAATACAATATAGAAGTTTTGTATCATAATAAATCAACTTCGAATAATCTTAAAATCCATCAAAGGATGTTGACATAGATGAAATCAAAATTCTTTTTAAAGAAGTATCTCCTTTTATTTTGAAATCATTTAAGATCCATATAAAATAAAACCTTTTCTTTGAAAATATTCTTATAAGCTTGTATGGAAAGCTTCGACGATTTTATAACGGTGGAAAAAAACCGCACCCGCCGTATAAGTTAAAAAAACATTCTTACCTCAATTCTGTCGAAAAGGTTAAAAAGGACCTTGTTTTGAAAACGACGGAAAGATTCCTTTATAAACCTCTTATAAAAAGTCAAACAAGGGTATAAATGACTTTAACCCATATTCTTGTAAATAGTAAAAATGTTTTGAAATACATTTTGAAGAAACATGGATGTGGATGATAACGAGATCCCAGTAGATTATTACGTATAAACAACCTCGGATAAAGAAGAGATTGTGAAATAACCCTTACCTTGTACTTTTCCTTTGTTGGGGTAGGTTAACCTCCTGTATAATGGTGAAATAATTGTTATTAAATTATACAAGAATCATATACATTAATATGATATCATATATGATCTTTTAACATTGCTTTATTAATAATATCTTAGTATTATCGTCGTTTCGGGTGATAATCGATTCGTTCTTCTTAAATGTTTGGTTACGTAAGACATGTTTGTAATGGATAGATTATATCTTATTCATAATCATAATGATATTAACATTATTTTTAACCCTAAAATGAGAATAATACTTGAATGGATATGATGGAGAATGAATCTTATCGCGTTCGTGGAGACGGTAGTCCGTACGTACGCACGAACGCTACTTCCATTTAATTTTCATTTTAAAAGAATCAAATCCAAATGATACATAGGTATATTACTATTCCTGTATAATATAATATTTTATATATGTTACTTAAGTTCATTAACACCATCCTTTATACGTTCCATGTGTGGTATGAACGAGTCATATCATTTTAAGGGGGCGGTAGTCCGCACTTCCTCAAATGAAATTATCGTATGTATATACAACATGAAACGAATAATGGAATGAAATAAAATGGAATTACAGAAGCTTATATATAAAATATATATCATTAATATCATATTTAATTACAGTTCCATCATAATGGCCACCATGAGAGGTGGTAAGATGTATTTGAACAATCATCGTTTCGTGAGGCGTTAGTTTGCCATCCACAGAAACATTATGTTCATCATCCATTAGATGGAGTTGTGTGTATGTGTAGTTTTAATCCTTCTTATAACAACATCCTAGTATATTTAGGATACTGGTGTTGTTACAAAAGAAGGGAAATAAAAAGATTTTGGGGGTTGGAGAAGCAAAATAAATGAAAATACTTTAAGAGAAAATGTTACCTTTAATTTAGGTAACTCACTTTGGTTTGAACCAAATGACTTCTTGAAATGCTTTCTGCCTAAGGGGAAGCTTCAAGGAGGAGGAGAGGGATGTGGGGAGCTTAGTTGGGCAGAGTTTGGACGAGCCAAGTGGCTTGAGAGGTGTGAGGAAAAGAGAAGGAGGAGTGCCCTTTTATAAGAGGGGTGAGGGGCACCTTTGGAAAAGCTAGAAATATTAATTTATAATAAATTCATATTCGGTTTCCAAAGGCTCCAAAGTTGACTATTCAAAGGATGAGGTGGGGATAGGTCGAAAACAACTCATCCAATAGAATTTATACAGGTTTGGGTACTTATATTAACCTTATCTTTAAGTATTAACTCTAAGTTAATTAGTTTCACTTTTACAATGTCTCTTTGTATTTTTATATAATATGGTTAATAAACTTACTATATACATCCAATCGACCCCCAAGTGGTCCATTAATGAGGAACCTATCATAATATAAGTCTCTTTGCCGAACCTTAGATTTTTAGGAATTTAATATCAATTAATAATATAATATTTGTTTTAAGAACTCTTTTATGTCAATTTTGACACTATTCAATAGTTGATTTTTTTGAAACTCCTAACAGATTGATTACTTCGAACAAAGTCAATTAAATAAATCCTAATATATCATATTATCATATAAAATTAGTTTAATTCATTAAAAGTTTCATATTATAATTATTTGGGTATTTATAATATCAATTATTTTAATTTTTCACTATTATAGTAATTACTGCATCATCATTGTGTCATAAATAAAATAAATTATTCAATGTCTAAAAATTATAAATAAAATATAATTATGTAGGAAATCTTTTTAGCTTTCTAAGGAATATTTATAATCTAAAATCCAACATATATTACCCTATTTAAAAATTTTTGTTCTAAAAGATATATGCTTGTGTCATTTTTGTATTCATTTTAACTAAATTAAAATAAAGTGTCATTATCACTTACAAGTGGATCCATGGGGTCCCAAAATAGACCCAAATATGCCCATGGTCGACCATGTATCAACAAATAGGGTTAAGACACGTTTTAGGGTAATTTAGTATTATTATAATATTATTTTTTAACCCTTATTTACCGGATTTACCCTTAACCATTGTAAATAAAATATTTACCGCAGTAATTATTCAAAATGTCTAAAAATAAAAGTTACCCATTTACACAATTTAAACATCCTGATTCCAAATATGGAATCCATTTTCCTAAATTCAAAACACAGAAGTGGCAGAAATTAATTTAAAATTAATTCCCGCTGTCAAAACAAAAAGCGTGTTTTTAAGAGATAATAACTATCAAAAGATTGACACTTGTTTATGTTCGGTTTAATTATAAAATTATGTCCAATGACCAACATTATATTAAAATGTAAAAATATATTCTAAATATACTTTAAAACCACTAAAATTCATAATTTATCACTATTAAATATTTTTATTAAAAAAGTTGTTTTTAATTAAAATTTAGTAATTTTCACTATTCATCAAAATATGAAAGTTATCCGAAAAGTACCAAAATTTCACCTTAGGCTAAATTCGATATTCCGAGTCCAAAAATGAAGTCCATTTTCAAATATAAAATATATATAATTTAAAAAATTAGGTATTACTATTCACAACGGCTAGTTTAATTAGTTGTGGTGTGTGTTAGAACTCGAGGTTGCGTACAACTCACGCTATCGCATTATTCAAAGGGAAACGTACCGTAGAAGCTTGGGGTGTTATAGAATACCAATGGTGGGTGATCAGTTTTGAAGGCTTGATTTGTTTTCTGAAAGCATGTTTTAATTAATGATGTGTTGGGATGATTTTTTTAAGAAATTTTAAAATGGGAGTGGGTTTTAAAAGGGTTTTTTAGTATTCGGATTGTTTTTAAATGGAATGGTTTTGAAATTAGTTATCTGTGAAAGATGGGTCTAGTATTGGTTGGTGATGTTACTTTGGTATTATTTACACTGATATTTTATTTGGTTATGGTTAGATTTTGTCATGTATTAGTCTATGGCCTTGATTCTTGTTTTCAAGCTAGTGTTTCAAGGTTGAAATGATGTTTTGAGTTTGAGTTAATGATTTATGGTTAAATACGGAGGCTTTTTTTTGTGATGTGATTCAGGTTGGTTTTGTGCTTCTTGTTTAATGTAAGCCACTCAGAAATGTCCAAATGTCCCCAAGGGATCATTTTTAGTTGTTAGTTTTACCCATACCCTAGTGGAGTAGTGGGGTTATTTTCCTTTCATTGTTGATTTTTTTCTCTGTGGTGGTTGAGGTTTGATAGGAGTTGCGGTGTAACTTGAAGAAGTCGGGTGTTTCTTCTTGTATTTAGGAACTCTAGATGTTGTGAAGGGACAGTTGTCCTATTTTTGTTTGAAGGGTCATGTTCGGGCTAGAGAAGGGTGATTTCTACCTTCTCCTTACAAGTTAGGCTTGCAGACTGGGACAAATGGAAATCTTGTTTTTCAAGGTACTCATGAAGGGTTCCCCATCCGGTCTAGACGGTGAACTGGAGGCATATGTTCTTGTCGGGAGTCTTTTGCTTGTTCTTGTTTCTCATTCCTGAGACCACATAGTCATTTTTTTCCAATGCGGTCAATTTGGACACTCAAAGTCGATCGTCGCAATCTTCAGAATACTTGTTAACGGTATGGCTATTTATATCACCCAGGAAAGATTATTATTGGTGTTTCCAGAAGATGAGGCCTCGGTTAGAGATTTTTTGTTCCTGGATACGATGCATAAAATGCTTCAATACATCAGATCTCTAGTCATATGTCTCAGAGAGAATCTTTTCACATTGTCAGGAAGTTTTCAAGTGCGAGGGATGTGTGTCCAACCTGTTGACTATTTTTTGGGAAGAGATGGGTTAATTTTTCACTTCATGTGGTTGTCTGTTTGGGAGGGGGCCATGTTTTGGAGGTCTTGGTGGCCACTTCTTTATGATTTCAATGGTTATGACTTGTTGTTTTAATCTTTAAATGGTTGGTCTTTATTTTGACAAATTCCAGCTTCTGGGTGATGCTTGTTTGGTGATGTATGTGGTTTATGGACCTTATGTATCATGGTTTGGCTTGGAATCTGTCTGCGGTCTCTTTTGTTTGGATTCCCCTTGGACTGGGGGTTTCAGGTTGGTCTGTGTTGATGTTTCTCCCTTTGTTTGGGACCATCCTTTGTTGGTGGGTTCATGATGGGAGATTTAATCCACATTGTTGAAACTGAATTGAGATTTCCCATATGGGAACCATTGTACTACTCAGTTTCTAATATGGTGGGGAGACCCACTATGGGTCTTGCCAATGTCTTCCCTCAAGATGATCAGGTGAGGATTGGGAAGTTAAGGTGGTACACCAGCGTCAAGGGTCTTGTTTGGTATTCTAATTCATTTCAATTCAACAAGTCAGTATTTGTCTAGAGTCTTAATGTGGTGGGGAGACCAAAATAGGACAAATTAATGGATAGCATAATCATCAAGGTGTTCTTATCAGTGAAACTCCTTGCCTCTGCTCTACCAACCCTGATTAATATAGATGGTTAGCCCATATTATAGATCATATGGAAAATTTTGATTGTAGATCTTGAGTGGACTCTAGTGATTTCTATGATAGGGTTCGGGGTATTCCAGGTTGTGGTTGTATTGGTAAATGTGACTCTCGTGTCGTTGGTTCTTTCATTTGGTGGTTTGAGTCATGATGTTTCAAGTCTTGGGTAGAATTTAAGTGTTCGATGCTCAAGTGGTAGGGTTTTTGTTTTAAGAATTGTTGCATTGTGATCCATGCTTTGACAAATTGATCCATTTGGGACTTTTTCAGGGAAGAAAGTGCCATGGAGGGGAGAATTGTCACACTCTAACCTGACACTTCATGGTTATTCTATTTATTTATTAGTTTTTATTTAATATTATTAATTTTTGAGTTATTTTATTTAAATCAATTGTATTATAATGAAAATAAAATTTAAAAAAAAACCTAATCTAACCCTCCCCCTTACCTTACAGCGGACCCCCCTCCACCTTTCCCCTTTCTCTTGGTCGCATGATGCACCACCTCAGGCTAATCTCCCCTTCCGCGGCCTCCTTTTGGCGAGCCATCACCAGCTCCCCACTCTCCCTCCCTTCTCTCTCTCAAACCCACTCAACCCCAACCCAAGGGGTATCTCTCATTTGATGCATGCCACACCTCCCTACGGCCTCCTCTTCAATTAAAATTCATCTGAATTTCTCTGCATTTTCTCCTCTGAATTTCCTAGGTATGAGCCTCCCACCTATTTTCTTCATTTTCATAGCTTTGATTTGGCATAACAATCACCCCGTAGGGTGTGTCCAAACCCTATATTTTTTGGGGTGATCCGAATTGTAGTTTCTTTTTGTTCTAGGTTGGTGAAGGGGGCCTCTTGGGTCTTGTTGGTGCGTGTTCCGGCAACCGCCACTAAAGGAAAGGTATCTCAGTGTGTTTTAGTCCACCAACTTTGTTCTGAGCTAATTTTTTCTCATGTTTCTTGGTTTTTCAACTATTTAATTTGTGTATATTAGTATTTATGACTCCAAAGTATTTAATTGGTAGGGTGTTGGTTAGTTTTGGGTGGTTACACTTCAATTTGGTTTGCCACTACCAAATGAGGTGAGGATTTAGACCTATTTTTTTGATTTCTCACTTGCTGAATTAGGGTCTTTATGTGTTTTATGGTTCACATTAATTATATTGAAGTCTGAAATCCATTTTTTTGATATGATGGATTAATCATTAGATTTTAAAGCATCATTTTTACCTGAAATTCAGTGTCTTTCTTATGTAACCCCTATTTTGTTATTTGAGGTCATTTTATAATACATGAAACTGGTCTATTAAATGATGCAAGGGATGAATTTTCTTGTTTTGGTATGATTTTGGTGTGTGTTTAATTGAAAAATGGTATTTTAAGCGGGTCTTTGTATGTAAAATGATGTGATTCTCCTTGGGATTGTTTTTATAAAAATTTTAATTGGTTTATTAAATCATATAAACGATGAGAAACAAGTTTAGGATGTTTTTTATATTTCTTCCACACTTAATTTATTTTTTTGGAGACCTTGGTAATTTCTAGACTCCTTTTTATTGTTTTAGCATGTTTTTTTCATCGTAGTATGGATTTTGGTCATTGGCGGCAATGACCTATATGTATATACATGGGTAAGTATGTATATATGTATATCCTCCTTTCACATATTCCCTCATGGCATGGAGAATATATACATTGGTCAAAGGGTATATATATGTGTGAAAATGTATATGCATGTAAGGTGAAGCGATCTTGGGCTGCCATAATCAAAAGATGTGTGTTTTGTGGTATGGACATTTATGCGGATGGTTGGTTTCAGACTTGTTTTATCATGTTCTTTCGATGTTTTGTGGTTCCTTATAATTTTTTTGTAGTGCTTTGGACTATTTGGTGTGGTTTCAAGTATCCAAGTCAAGGTTGACCTTCCTGCATATGCATAGTTATGTATTTATATATATTTATAGTTTCCCTTGTTACACGTATGTTGATGCATGGATGTTTTTATACGTGTATGGGGCTAGGTGTGCCTATGTATATATATAAAAGTGCGTGTGTAGTTGATTGGAGACGAGAATATGCATATAAGAGTATATGTAAGGATTCCCTTGGGTGTGGCCATGGCCATTCGGGCATGTGAATATGGGATAGGTGTCCTTGCATGTATGTGAAAGTGTGTATGATTTGTGGGGGAGCATGAAACTTGAGTTAGAAAGTGCTAAGAGCAAATGTGGATGGATTGATTCCACTCTGAGGTAGGTCCCCTGTGCCTATGCCTTTAGTTTGAATTGCATAATCGCTTGCTTGATTTAAAAATATGTTTTATATATATGCTATATACACATTCTATGAAATCCGGGTGTGGATGTTAGTAATTGTTATTCCTTTTTTAGGAAAATTTAATGTATTACTAATTCCCATTTGGACTTAAGTGATTTTTCGTTAAAATTGATTTCCTAAGTGGTGTTGAATTAGTAATAAATATTTTAAAAGATATGTTTTGGTATGAACTCATGGTCATATGGTTTTTTGAATTTCATAAATGGATTGTATACTTGTAACAAAGGGTTCAAGTATTTTTTTTAGTATATAACACATTGATTTTTTTAATTGGTATTTTAAACGGTTTTCAACAATGTTTGGGTGATTATGTTTTATAAAATTAAAACTATTCTTCGTAAAACAAAAAATCTTGTTTTATACCATGAAAATGGTTTGTAAAACTAGAAGATCCATCTTATAGAATACCCTATTGGTTTTAGAAAATGGCTGGTATGTTGAATGTGTTATTATGTTCCTAATGTTGAGGCTTATGCATTGTGTGTCATGAAAGATGGGGAATGTACTTAAGGAGGTAGAATGGTGGTGAGAGGTTGAATGGTTTTTGGATGAAGAAAGTGTTATGCACATATATGTTTTCTTGATAAAGAGAACTCACAACCATTTGAAATAGATTACAATGGGAATCCGGGGTATCTAGGTGGGTAGACCAGGACTAGTACGGTAGATGACACGGCAAGGTTTTGTCCTAGTTTCGTCTAACATGATTGATGAAACAATATGATCTAAACATATGAATGACTAAGGGTCATGGTTTCTAAGCCACGATTACTGAGGTTCATTGTTTCTAAGCCACATTTTCTGAGGGTCATGGTTTCCAAGCCACATTTTCTAAGGTTTGTGGGTTCATAAGCCACGTTTTCTAAGTGTTGTGGTTTCTAAGTTACATTTCACTAATGTATGTGGTCCCTAGGGTCCCAGTTGTTCTAGTTACCTATAGGGATTCCCCATATTTCTTATTTGTGACATGATTCTTGTGATGTGATTTTTAGTTTAGTTGTTTTATAATTTATGTCTCATTTTTGAAAAACAATTATTTAATCTAATCTTTTTTTTCATAAATGTATGCTTGGAAGCTATTTTGAAAATATAATGGAACAGAAGTGTTTTTCTTAAAAATGTTAACTTATGACTGGAACATGAAAAAAAGAAAAGTATTTTTTTATTATATCTTATTTTCAAACATTCATGTTTGTATTTCTTATTAAAGGTAGGGGCATAGAATATTGTTATAATTTGGATTTCCTACTGAGCATCTTAGAGATCATTCCTACTTTACTTTTCAGTTGCAGGTTCTAGTCGGGATTGTGGTTCTATATCGGTGGTGACCCATTGGGTCACATGAAGGTATGTCTATATGGTTATCTTTAATTTATTCACTATTGATAGTGTTTACTAGTTTTTACCAATTTATTTCAGTTTATCTATCTTTTATTTTCCTTGGCTAAATCATTCCCAAATACTTGTTTTGATGCCTGACACTAGTTTTCATCTTGTGGGGATTGGGAGCTCCCTTCGGTCCATACTGTGAACCAACTCAGGTGACCAGTTCTTGGTTGGTCTAAGTTGGTTCATGATAGTGACCCTAGGTTGGAGTAACCTATACTAAACCCCATTTGAAGAGAAGTGGGGTTAAAGTGATTTGATGCATTGAAATAATGTCAAATCAATGATCCCTGTAGTATTTCAATGAGGTTGAACCATGTAAATTCATGTTTCCCTATTTATATTACACATGCACACCAAAAAGGGTAAAAAAGATAAACACGTGATATCTGGTAAAAGGTTTGGTAAAGTGAATTGAATTAGTTCAAAGTCTAGGAAAAATAGTATAACCAGTCACCATAACGTTTGAGAGGTTAGGATCATTTTAAGGGTATTGGGAATTAAAGTAAAATCAATTAATTTAATAATAATTTCATACCCAGATTCACCAACCCTGTGTAATATCACTTTAAGATCCTTTATGGACTAGAAATTGGTATCAAAGGGAAGGATTAATTTTCTATTATTTTTTACTGATCTAATTTATCTGTATTTTTTTAAGATAAATTTCATCCACAATGAAATATCCAATGTTTTATGATATCAAAGAATGGAAAATGGAGTTTATTTTTACATATATGTTCTCTTGTATTTCCATGATAAGTTTTATAGGAATAAATTTTTTTATTGTGATAACATGGAGTTATCTTTGAAATATATCATATAAACATTGATACTAATTCCATCATTATGATTCATTAAATTATGATCTAATAGAATACATATATTTGAAGGTTTTACAAGGAATGTTCTCCAAATATATGTGGATAAAATTTGAATAATTCCCTGGAAAAGATAATGAAGATTTCTATATATATATATATAATGGTAATAACAATAATAACATGAAGAAGTATTCTCATAATATGAGTAATCTGTTTGAGAAATAATATGTTATTTCAAACTTAATAATGGATCTAAAAATAATAAAATATTATAGTGGTTAAAATAAAACAGAATCTGGTTTCCATGCAAGAAGGTGTATATACAATAACCAAGAGAATATCCCAATTCTATATAATAAGTTATAAAAATGGGAATTTATGCATAAAATTTATTATTTTATGATTTCAGATCCTTCCTTGGAAAATAAAAGTTAAAAAAGGGAATATTTTTCCTTGAATTTTAGAAAAAATAAAATCATAACCAAGATGAAGGAACAAAGTGGCGTGATTAAATATATTTACCAATACATTTGGAAGAAAATTACCATGGAGAGGGAATTGAAGGAAAGAATCATTACACTCATGAATCATCTTGAAGAAATAATACAAAATAAGATAGATACTACTTATAGTATAAAGGTTATGTATATAAAATGGAAAGAAAATAATAATAAATAAAAGAACATTAAGAAATAATAATAATCTCAAATCTAAAGATGAAAATACATTTAAAAGCATCCTCAATGGTAAAAAGAATTCTACATATGAGATCTAGAATAAAAAATTATTTCTTTGCTAAATCTAGAAGTGTGGATCTAAAAAAATAATGTGTAAATGAAATGATACTATTATGGAAGAATTTCCCACAAAATTTTTAAGTCTTTCAATGTTAATAATCCCAAGGATGAGATAACAACTCCAGTAGTACCAACATCTCACATAATAAGAGGCTATAAAATGTATTATTATTTTAGTGATTTTTTGTGTTATTTCCAATATCACATGGAAAGGTATTATAATTGAAAAAATTCACTCATGTATAGATAATTCATTGGGATAAACTCCAATCATATTATATACAAGTATAAAACTTATTTAAGTGAAATTCATGTTAATATAGAAAATAAGTTCAATTTTTTTAGAAACAAATTGAACATCAATGATATGTGAATCAATCACAAAATTTATTTTAATCATAGAAAATCTTTTTTAAGGAAAGAAATAAAATTTATAAGTGAAATCAAGAAGCTATTTTTTTCTATGAAAGACGTGGTAGTATAGAAGAACCATGAATCTAAGATGGAACTCATGGATATCAAGGATGAGAGTTTCCTAAGTGCTCTTTCACAAAACACTAAAGGAAATTTATTAATATGAAATGGTGAAAAGGAATGAGGTTAGATCCACTACCGATACAACTCAATAAGATACTTATTCAAGTGTTATCGATTCTACAACTGTGGATAAACTCAAACCGGGTAAGGATGTCAATGATTAAATCCATATAGAGGAGTGTGTGAGTGGATTCACACAATGGGGATTTGGTAATAGTATGAGGGCTCTGGATACTAAAAAACATGGTGAATAGGTTGTAGATATTATTGGATTCGTATCTCGAAGTCTAAAAATGTAAAAGGAAATATGGATGTTGAAGAGTTGATCCAATGTGTCCAGTATCATTCCTCAACTTAAAGAATCTTGCGGTACCTCTCCCCCCATATTCTTTATTGTCTTTAACCATTTTCAAGAGGTGTATAATTAAGGGGGATATATGATTAATCAGGTAATTATGATAAAAATTCACATGTTATTGAGCTGATATAAGATCTGATAAATCCATAAATCAAGTGGTATCAAAACACTAAAGAATTAGATCAAGTGGAAAGAAGCATCACATGAATTTCACATACATATATTTGTTTTATAATATTTTTTTATTATCAAAGATTGATGTATAGGATCCCAAAATTTTCTAAGATGAAGGAGTTTTTCCCACAATTTGTATCCTCAAATTGAGATATAATAATTGGTTTCCTGATCTAAATCATCATGGGGGTTTGGTGAACCTTAAAGGCTATTAAGCATCATCAATGATTTTTGAAGCCTATGAATAACTGATAAATATTGGATTTTAATTGGTATACATTGTTTATTTTTTGAAAAGTAGCATCACATGACATTATAAGTTAGACGATACTCACACAAAAGGATTTAATGTTATTACACTGACTTTTTGGTGTGAATGTGTGATGAAGATCATATTTTTTAATTTGAAAATTAAAAAATATATAAAGATTTTATTAGTGGTTTCATAGTTATTCATGAGTGACATGGATAGACTTAGTGTTTTAAAAAAACTCTTCCTTCTTGCATTGATGTTCGGATCACTGGGATTTGAGTATTTGTTGAAATCTCAAGTGCCAAGTGGTAAATTCACTCAATGAATCACTCTAGAAGATACAACTGTCTTGAAAAGGTAGATTCTAGAGTTGGGAATTCCAACAAAAAATAATTTAAATTGGTTTTAGAGAATTTTTATTTTTGATGTGTGGTTGAAGAAAAATTATGGAGGTTTGTTAAAACGGGGATATTGTTATAACCTTAAACGTTTTGTTACCCCTAAGGATAATGACATGAGATTAACATCCCTTCTATTGTGATTCTGATATACCCACACAAGTTTCTAGTGAGGTCATGTCATGATGTCACACCCTATGTCTCAAATCAGGAATGGGAGAGTTCAAGGAATGTATTATAAATCATATGTGTCCTCCCCTAATAACAAGTCCTTTTTCTAAGTGGTATGAAATTTATCCCCTACTAGTCAGTGAGACATACTGAAAAACAAAGTAGTGAGGTAGTGATCTAAGGTATACAATGTTATTATAGAGGATTTATATCCCAACACTCTATCTGGTATCAAATGGAGGTTGAAGACAATGATTAAAACCTCTTAGAAGATGAATATTAAGTGGTAGTTGATATTTCTTTGAGTTTATTCCCAAACATTTAGGGGATAAGGTATTAAAGATAAAAGTAGATAACCTCATTTAAAGGGGGATCTTGAGCTAAAATAAGATACTTTTCTTTGAAGTGGGAGTACTTTCAAGTAAACCAAATGGTGGATAGAAAATAAAAATTAAATATACATGGAGTTTGGCCCTTTCAATTTCATTAACAAGAAGAGGGAGAATAATTGAAATGAAAATTTGTCTCATCTTGTCAACAAAATCCAAAGGGGGATTGTTTTGGAATCCCAATGATTTTTTTTTTGTATTTTTTTATTGGAAGTGGTTTATTCAAAAGAATATTTGTTGAAAATATAAAATTGTGGGGTGAAGTTGTATTTTTTGATAATATGTGTATTTTTGAAAAAATATTGATTGGGTATTTAGGTTTCCCAGCACAGGAAATAACACAACATGGTCAGTGGGCATGGTGAAGATGACCAAGAATGTAGGTGTGGATACACTATTTCTTATAGTCATGGTAGAGAAATAGATTCATAACATAGGAAAACTAGAAAAGAAAACCTTTTAGTGGTCCCTTTGGTGGAGTTATAATGAACCTATATAGAATATTGAATCCCCAAACATAGGTGAATGGTTCTTCAGTGGATATAGACTTTATAAAAGATCATGTGGGGTGACATGGTCAGCTCATGGATGACTATGTCATGAAAGATTTCAAGTTAACTATAGAATGAGAAATGTTTGTATGCCACTCCATAGAAAATTAATTATATTTAGGATTTTGTAATATTGTGAATTCTTAAATCTTGAAGTGGTTAACATTTCCATGGCAGATAGAACACATTATCCAGATGGGGTTGGTGTTCTTAGAGACTACTTGTGAGCCATGGAAAGGAACATTATGGTTATGGTGGTGGCCAGGGTACTGTGATTTTTCATATATGATAGATGTGTAACATTAAATTTATATATCATAAGTAAAAATAGATTATAATTCATGGAGATGGTAATGTTTAATGACGTTCTATCCTATAGACATAAAGTCCACACTATTGTTGTAACATCCCGGGTAAATAAAAAAGATAAAAAATTTATATTTATTAATATTTGTGAATTAAATATTAATTTTACTTTAAATGGGATTCTGTGTTTTATGGCGTACTGGATACGCAACAATGGGTTTCTTTGAAATCTTACATTGCACACAATGTTGGGTCATACTGAAAAAATAATATTATTATATTATTTTAAATGGTAGTTAACACCTAGCAGTTGTATTGGAAGGAATGGATAGAACTAACTAAAATATGAATATACATGTTTTTTAAATGATTTTAAATTTATCCAATAAATTTTAGAGGCTTAAAATAAGAAATAATCAGATTTTAAGCATAAATACACTAATATTCATTAAAAGGTCAATTTATCACTTTTTAATGGATAACCCTCTTTAAATCTAGTTTTGGCCACATTTATAAGTTATATTTAATAAAAATAAAATTACAATTTAGAATTGGGACATAAAAATTTATTTGGGGTATATGTTTGGTATTTTTCTGATAAAATTTATTTTTTTAATGAATAGTGAAAAATACTGTATTTTAATTCAAAACTGCCTCTTAGTATAATTTATTTATATGGATAGATTATCTTTTTAATTTATTTTAAATAATAATTAGATTATATTTTTATCATTTAATCTAATTTAGGTCATTGGAAGTAATTTCACTTTTAAATTGCACATAAAGAAGTGTCAATATTTTCATAGTTATTATTTCTTAAAAACACTCTTTTTGTTTTGACAGTGGGAATTAATTTTAAATTAATTTCTACCACTTATATGTTTTTAATTTGGAAAAACGGATTCCATATTTGGAATTAGGAGGTCCAAATTGTGTAAATATTTAAATTTTATTTTTAGACATTATGAACATTTACTTCAGTAAAAAATTTATTAACCAAGGTTAAAGGGTAAATCTGGTAAATATGGGTAATCAAATATTATTATAATAATATAAAATTACCATAAAATGTGTTCTAATCATATATTTTGATACATTTCCAACCATGTTCTTCATGAGGTCGATTTCAGGACACCATGGAGCCACATGGGAGTGATAATGGGACTTTATATTCATTAATTTAATGTAAAGAAAAAAATGACATAAACATATATCTTTTAGTAAATAAATTATTAGATGGGGTTATATAATTTGTCTATTCAACTATAAATATTCATTTGAAATATAATATTATTTCCTACATCATGATATTTTTTTATAATTTTTAGACCTCAAATAAATAAAATTATTTATAACACAATAATGTTGAAGTGTTTACCTCATTAATTAATGATATAAATAAATAAGATTATAATGATTACAATAATATTCAAAACATATCCAATTGTTATGTGATGATTTTATTTAAAACATTATTCAGAATATCTTTGACTTTAAATAGTTCTAGAGATTTGGAAACCCAAAATTATTATATAATAAAAAAATATTACTAAACATTGCTAAAGAGCCTCTCCTCCCCCTTACAAAAATCTCTCACTAATAACCCATTTCTCACACTTATCAATATCATGGGATCATAAAAACTATACCCAATTAAGCTACCTAAGTCCCTTTACTCCTCCTATAATCTTTCCCCTTGGTAAAAGGCAATTCAAGTAAACCATTTTGTTCAAACCAAAGGGAGATACCTGATTTAAAGGTAACATCTTATCTTAAGTTATTTTGTTTTATTTTACTTCTCCAACCAAAAAAAACACTTTTTATTCCATTCTTTCATAACAAAACAATTATCCTCAATATACTATGTTTTTTTATGAGATTTAGTCAAACTACACTTACACACACCTCCATCTAATTAGTAAAGAACATACTATTTCTATGGACGGCGAACTAGTGTCTCATGAAACGATGATTGTTCAAATATCTGCAACCACCTCTCATGCTGGCCATTAAGATGGAACTATATTTATAAGTGATATATATTATATTTATATTGTTTCTATTCTTCAGTATATTTCATTTATAGAATACATTTATGGTTTTCATAGTGGGTAAATACGATAATTTCATTTGAGGAAGTGCGGACTACAGCCCCCTCAAAGTGATATGACTCATTCATGCCATATGTGGAACGTATAAAGGATGAAGTCAATAAAATTTTATATTATATTATAATGGAATTAAAATATACCTATGTATCATTAGGTTTTTATTCCATTAAGTATTAAATAGAAATGAAATTAGCATTCATGCGTACGTACGGCTTACCGTCTCCATGAAGGGTGAATTTCATTTTTTTATCTCCAAATGTTATGAAATATTATAAATACATATTTTTACTGGATATATATGATATATAAGATATCTAAATCATGAATATCATTTTGGAGATAATGTAATTTCGACCACATGGACAATTTTTAATTATAACAGGTTCATTTTTAACTCAGGTTCTAAACATCGACAAAATGTCTGATATGAACTCAAATAATTATCAAATTGTGATAGCAAGGTAATAATTGATATAAAATGAATAAAAAACATGAAAAAGGTTCTTAAGAAAGTATAAATTAACTTTAGTTTATTAAGTAAGAGATTAAATAATGATCGAGTCAAGTCGGACATGAGTTAAGGGACTTCGTCTCAATCTCCTTTCATGGAGGAATATTTTTTTTATACATGACTTTATTTTATATGGTGTATAAAAACAATTGAATTCT
The DNA here is from genome assembly GCA_963277665.1 of Viscum album. Classification (NCBI taxonomy): domain Eukaryota; kingdom Viridiplantae; phylum Streptophyta; class Magnoliopsida; order Santalales; family Viscaceae; genus Viscum; species Viscum album. The sequence goes on along the minus strand of OY728148.1, from coordinate 1,914,574,553 downwards.
AATTTCAATCAAAACGAATCTTTTTCTGCATGGTGTTTTACTAAATTACAAAAAAGGAATGTTTCTTTTTAACTTAAGGGGTGACAACGACCTTTTCCGCCGCAATGAGTATTATTTGATCTTTACCATCCTTAAAAAGTCGTAATGTCTTTAAAAGGAAAATAAATACCATATGCTCTTTTACATATTTTGGTATTGAAAATTGTTTTGATAAAGGATTTTTTATTTCAATATATTAAAATGATATATTTTGATTGAAATGTGTAAATATTTTCTTTCCATTATGTTTATTTTATGTGTTCTGAATATGTTATAGTTATTAGGAATTGTTTACATATACAGGTGGTTCTATGATAATCCTAGGGCGGGTGAGCCCGAGATAGATCTCCAATGCATTGGGTAACATGACAAAGGTAAATGTGAATGTTTCTCTATATAAATTTAGGGAATATACAGTGATGGGAATTCCAAATGTAACTCCCTACTTGGCTATGATCGATAAAATGTAAGTACGATATGGATTCCACAAGTTTCCTTTATGATTTATGATTTCTATGTGTTATTCATAAATCTTATGTTTTCATGAGAAATAATAAATAGATTATGTTATGTGTTTATTGATGAACTAATGTTTTCTTTCTTTATTTTATAACCTTTATTGAGCTTTTTTGGCTCATCCCAAGTTTTGAAATGTTTTTCACAGGACTTAATGATGAATAGGTTTAAGGATGGGATCAAGGGAAAGTCATGATATCTAAAACATGGAACTATACATGACCCATTTTTTTTCAGGAGTTTTTATTTCATAAAAAATTTGAAATTGAGTAGAAGTGTCTACTTTTTATTTTTTAGATGTAATGTAATAGTTATGGCATAATCCTCTAAAACTCTAAACATGAAAAGATCCTCAATGTGAATTATTCATTTAATTCAAGATTATGTAATGTTTTAAGGAAAGATCCTTATAGTTTGTATCAGTGGTTAGTTTATACAACTTTATGAGTTAAGATATTGTTAATTTAATATCCATAAAATATTTTTATTTTATGTTTTTATTGGAATGATATATCATTTACATATTAAAACGTTTCTTAGCCTAATATATTTCTGTGTTCATAATGGTTTTTCATAGAGGAAACAGGACAGGTATGATGGGATGACATCAGGAGGAACACAACCTTCCAAATTAGCAACCTGAGATGGTCGAAATCAGAACTGAACAATTTTTAGCAGTAATGGCGTAGTTGAATCAGGCTATAAATTTTGGTGGTATCCATGCATGATATCATCCAGATCAACCATGGAGGAACATTTCAATAGTGGATCATTTCATGAGGTATCATCCCCCATCATTCATAGGATCATCTAACCATGTTCTTGCTAAAGGGTGGATTAATGAACTGGAGAAGATTTTTTATGTCATGGGGTGTTCATAACATCAAAAGGTTAGTCTCGATTTTTACCATTTTGAAGGTAAAGTTGATCAGTGGTGGTCGATGGTGAAAAATATCAAGGATAGTGAGGATATTTATGCTCTTGATTGGGATGATTTCAAAGGTATGTTTCTTGAGAAATATTTTCCTAAGGTAGTTCTCCTTAGGATGAAAAAACAGTTCTTGGAATTGAGGTAGGAGGATGACTCATTGGCTGGTTATAAAGAAAAAGTCACTCGACTGGTAAGGTATGCTCCCTATTTCATACGAGATTTTGATAGTAAAATCAACTATTTTTACAGAGGATTAAAGTAAAATTATCAAAGGGATTTAGCTTCTTATGAGTTCAAAGGTTATGAAAAACCCATTCGATGTGAGAAGAAGGTGGAAATGGAGTTTGCTGATGATCAGGTATTCTTTGAAAAACAATATAATAAGTTGTCGAGGTGGAATATATTAGGGAAGAACTCTTCAAAAAAGTCTGATGGTAAGAAACTTAAGTTTACAGTTTGTGAAACTAGTGGCAAAATTCATGTTGGGGAATATCTTTTGAATTCTGGTAACTACTACCGATGTGGTAAAATGGGACATAAGGGTCATAATTGCACAAAAAAAAATCCAGGTAATGGTAAGACAAAATCCGATTTACAATCAGTAAAATGTTTTCTGTGTAATTAAATGGGTCATTATACAAATGAGTGTCCAATGAAGAACTCAACTAAGGAAATGAAGGCAGACTACAAGCATAAAGTGGTGGTGAAATCCTTTGAAACTACTTCAGCACATGTTGGTCCATCAAATGATGTAATATCAGGTACACTGTTTGTTTGTTCCGATTAAGCCAATGTGTTGTTTGATTTAGGTTCTACACACTCTTTCATTTCTGAGATGTTTTCTAGTAATTTTGTAATTCCATCTCTAGATATGAATCTTGAACTTATGGTAGAAACACCTTGAAGAAATTTTGAGGAAAAAAAAAGAAAACATAATAACCTTATGATCATTGGGTGCAGAAAGAATCTACCTGAAAATCTTATTATTTTTCCTCTAGTTGAGTTTCATATTATTTTGGGTATATATTGGCTTTCCGTTTTTCATGCTAAGATTGATTGCAGAGATAAAGAAGTTTCTTTTTAGAAATGTTTTCAGTTTTTGTACAAGAATAAACCCTTACTTTAGATTACATATCAGGAAGCTAAGAAACTAGAAAAAGATGGAAAAGAATTTTACCTTTCACATATTGTTAAAAACAAATGAAGTGTTCAGATTAATGATGTTCCAGTCATAAATGAGTACCTTGATGTTTTTCCTGATGAGTTTCCTAGTATTGTACCTGATCGAGAAGTTGAGTTTATTGTTGAATTAGTTTCTGATGCTTATCCAATTTTAAAACCCCCTTATAGAATGGATCAAATTGAACATTTATAGTTAAATAAGCAATTGCATGAGTTATTAGATAAAGGTTTCATTAGACCTAGCACATCACCATGGGGTTCTCCTGACTTTTTTGTCAAAAATAAATATGGTTCAACGAGACTTTTCATTGATTATTGAGCATTTAATGACATCACTGTTAAGAAAAATAATCCTTTTTCTCATATCAATGATTTGTTTGGCTAGCTCTATGGAGATAATTATTTTTCAAAGATTGATTTGAGGTCGGGGTACCATTAGTTGAAAGTAAAGGAAGAAGGCATTCTGAATATTGCACTTCATACTAGATATGGTCATTATGAATTTGTAGTTATGCCTTTTGGGTTAACCAATGCACCTGTAGTATTCATTGATCTTATGAATAGAATTTTCCATGAGTTCTTGGATACTTTTTTGGTTGTGTTCATTGATGATATTTTGGTTTATATTAAATGTATTGAGAAGCATGAAAGTAATTTAATGGTTTTCTTACAAAAATTAAAATAAAAGAAACTATATGGTAAATTCATCAAGTGTGGGTTTTGGTTACCAAAAATTTCTTTCCTTGGTCACATTATTTCAAAAAAATTGAATAACTGTTGATCCTGCTAAAACAAAATTTGTTGAATAATGGACAAGACCCACAAATAAAACTGATATTCGTAGTTTTCTTAGATTAGTGGGTTATTACAGGAGGCTTGATGAAAATATTTCTCAGTTATCTATCAGAATGACTAAGTAAACTTGAAAAGGTTTTAAGTTCATTTGGAAAAAATAATGTGATGATTGTTTTCATGAATTGAAAAGAATATTGGTGAATGATCCAGTTTTGGAACTACCTTCCAGAAATAGTGAGTTTGTTACTTACAGTGATTCTTGGTTGAAAGGACTTGGTTGTATCCTAACACAGAATGATCAGGTAATTGCTTATGTTTCATGTCAGTTGAAACCTCGAGAGTTAAATTACCCTACACATGATTTGGAATTAGCTACTGTTGTTTTTTCTATAAAAATTTTGAGGCATCATTTGTAAGGAGTAAAAGGTAAAATATATGCTGACCACAAAATTTTGAAGTATATATTCAGTCAGAAAGAATTAAACGTCAGATAGAGGAGATGGTTGGAATTAATCAAGGATTATGATTTCACAATTCATTACAATTCGGGAAAATAAAATAAAGTGGATGATGCTTTGAGTTGAAAAGGTTATACTTCATTAACCATTTTACATTTGGAATGAGACCCTTTGGTTTTTGATTTGATGAAATTTGGCATAGATGTTTTTGGTTCAAAAAATTACTCTATTTTGTTTCAGGTGTTAATGAAATCATCTCTTTCAGAAAGGATTAAGAAAGTCCATAAGGAAGATAGTGATTTTTTGAAAATGTAGAGTTGGTTCAGAAGGGGAAGTTTCCTAATGTTATCATTGATAATGATAATGTTTTGAGGTTTGGAAGGAGATTATGTATTCCTTATGATTAAATGTTGAAGAATGAGTTGTTATGTGAAGCTTATAGTTCTCCATTTTCAGTTCATCCTGGCAGTACTAAGATGTACAGAGATATTCGGTAGTATTACTGGTGGGGTGGAATGAAAATAGAAGTTGTTGATTTTACTGTGAAGTGTTTGACTTGTCAATAGGTTAAAGTAGAGCAATAGTTACCAAAAGGTATGCTTCAGTCTTTACCAGTTCTAGAATAGAAATGGGAAAATATATCCATGGACTTCATTGTGGGATTACTTAATATATCTCAAGGTAATAATGCAATTTGGTTAATTGTTGATTGATTGACTAAATCTGCTCATTTCCTTCCTTTTTGATATAATTTCTCTCTAGATCAACTTACTCAGTTGTATGTTAAAGAGATAGTCAGGTTTCATGGTGTTCCCCCTCTCCATTTTATCTAATCGTGATCCCAGGTTTACTTCTAACTTTTGGAAAGGCCTCTTGAAGTCGTTGGTTACTGAATTAAATTTTAGTACAACTTTTCATCCTCAATCCGATGGGCAGTTATAATGAACAATTTAGAACATTCAGGATATGTTACGTGCTTGCTTGATGGATTACCATGGAATTTGGGACCAATATCTTTATTTGGTTGAATATTCTTATAATAATAGTCTTCATTCTAGTATACAGATGGCTCCATTTGATGCATTATATGGGAATTTGTGTTGAACTACAGTTTTTTTGGAAGAGTTAGGTGAAAGAAAGTTTATGGGACCAGAATTGGTAGAAGAGATGGCAGAAAAAGTTCAGTTGATTCATAAGCACATGATAACAGCTCAGAGAAGGAAGAAATGTTATACAGATAACCGGAGGAAGGATCTTTTTTTTTTGAGGTAGGTGATCATGTCTTTCTCAATGTTTCTCCATGGAAAAGTGTGCTGTGTTTAGGTAAGAAAGGAAAGTTGAGTCTGAGGTTCTTTGGACCTTATGAAATCATGGAGAAAGTTGGATCAGTTGCATACATAGTGGCTTTACCTCTAAGTTTATCCCAGGAACACAATGTTTTTTGTGTTTCAATGTTGAGAAAGTATATGCTGGATCCATATCATGTTTTGAGACCAGAGGTAGTTTAGTTGGAAGAGAATCTCTCTTATGAGGAAATCCCAGTCCAGATTCACAACTTGAGAGAGAAAGTGTTGTGTAATAAGGTAATTAATCAGGTAAAGGTTTTTTGTAAAAATCATATGGTTGAAGAGGCAATGTGGGAATCTGAAAATATATGAGGGATAAATACCCCCACTTATTTGATAAGGGAATAGAATTGCGAGGATGCAAATCCAAAAAAGGGGGAAGGATGTAACATCCCAGATAAATAAAGAATATAACATTTTATTATTTATTAATATTTTTTAATTAAATATTAATGGTACTTTAAAGGGGATTATATGTTCAATGGCGTACCCGATACACAACGATTTATTTCTTTGACATCTTACGTTGCACACAACGTTGGTTCATACTGAAAAATAATAATATAATATTATTTTAAATAATAGTTAACACCTAGCTCTTGTATTGGTGGGAATGGTCTGAACTAGCTATAGTATAAATATACATGTTTATTAGATATTTTTACATGTATCCAATAAATTTTAGATGATTAAAATAATAAAGATTATGATTTTAACCATAAATACTATAATATTCATTAAAAGGATGATTTACCACCTTTTGATGGAGAACCCTCTTTAAATATAGTTTTGGTCACATTTATTTGTTCTATTTGACAAAATAAAATTCTTCTTTATAATCGGGACATCAAAATTTACTTGGAGTATATTTTTTTTATTTTTCTGATAAAATTCATTTTTTAATATATAGTTAAAAATACGGTATTTTAATTCAAAACGGAATTTTAATCTAATTTATTTATATGGTTAGATTATATTTTTTATTGATTTTAAATTATAATTAGATTATATTTTTACCATTTAATCTAATTTTTTTAATTTGAATTAATTTCACTTTAAAATTGGACCTAAACAAGTGTCAATATTTTGATAGTTATTTGTTAAAAACACGCTTTTTGTTTTGACAGAGGGAATTAATTTTAAATTAATTTCTGCCACTTCTATGTTTTGAATTTGGGAAAATGGATTCCATATTTTGAATGATGAGGTCCAAATTTTGTAAATAGGTATCTTTTATTTTTAAACAATATGAATATTTATATCAGTAAAAATTTTATTTACCATGGTTAAAGGGTAAATCTGGTAAATAAGGGTAAACAAATATTGTTAATATATTGTAAAATAACCCTAACATATGTCATAATTCAATTTTTCGATACCTATCTAACTATGGGCATCCTTGGGTCGATTTTGGGACACCATGGAGCCACTTGGGAGTGATAATGTCACTTTATATTAATTAATTTGAATTAAATACAAAATGACATAAACATATATCATTTAGTAAGTAAATTGTTACATTCAGTTATGTAAGTTATATCTTCAACTATAAATATTTATTTGAAATATAAAAAGATTTCTTACATCATGATATTTTTTTATAATTTTTAGACATGAAATAATAAAAATATTTATGACACAATAATGATGCAGTGTTAACATCATTAATGAATGATTTAAATAAATGAGATTATAAAGATTAAAACAATATCCAAAACCTGTACAATTATAATTTTATGATTTTATTTCGAACATTATTCATATTATATTCAAATTTAATGTGTTTTGAAACTTTAGGAAATTAAAATCATTATATAATAAAATAATATTTTAAAACATTTTAAAAGAGACCATCCTCCCCCTTATAAAAATCCCTCACTTCTAACCCATTCCTCACACTTCTCAATCCTTTTGGATTGTCCAACCTATATCCAGTTAAGCTACCTACATAACTATACTTCTCCTAGAATCCTTCCCATGGGCATAAATCAATTCAAGTAATCCTTTTGGTTCAAACCAAAGGGAGATACCTGATTTAATGGTAACATCTTCTCTTAAGTTCTTTTGTTTTATTTTACTTATCCAACCCCATAAACTCTTTTTATTACATGATTTCATAAAAAACCATTATCATAAATATATTAGGTTGTTTTTATGATACTTATTCTAACTAGACTTACACACACCTCCATCTAATGGGTAAAGAACATACTGTTTCTGTGGACGGCGAACTACTGCCTCACGAAACGATGATTATTTAAATATCTCCAACTGCCAATCATGGTGGCCATTAAGATGGAATTGTATTTATATTTGATATATATTATATTTATATTGTTTCTATGATTCTATATTTTTTCATTTATATAATACCTTTGTGGTTTCAATAGTGGGTAAATAAGATAATTGCATTTGAGGAAGTGTGGACTACCGCCCCCTCAAAGTGATATGACTCGTTCATGTCATACATGGAATGTATAAAGGATGGAGTTAATGAAATTATATACGATATTATACTAGAATTATAATATACCTATGTATCATTATGTTTTTATTCCATTAATTATGAAATAGAAATGAATGTATCGTTCATGCGTACGTACGACTTACCGTCTCCATGAACGGTGCATTTCTTTTTTATCTCCAAATGTTATATACTATTATAAATACATATATATAATGGATATATGTGATATATGTGATATCTAAATCATGAATATCATGGATCCATGAGTTCTTAGATATGATTTTGGTTGTGTTTATTGATGATATTTTGGTTAATTCTAAAAATAAAGAGGAACATGGATGCCATTTAAAGGCCTTCTTACAAACTATAAAATAAAAGGAACTATTTGGAAAATTTAGAAAGTGTGAGTTTTGGTTGCAAAAAATTTATTTCCTTGGTCAAATTTTTTCAAAAAATGGCATAACTGTAGATCCTACTACAACAAAAGTTGTTGAAAATGGCCAAGACCCACAAATATAACCGAGATCCGTAGTTTTTTTTGGTTTGGCAGGTTATTACCAGAGGTTTGTTGAAAATTTTTAATGCTTATCTAGTCCAATGACTAAGTTAACTCAAAAAGGGTGTAAGTTCATTTGAACAAAAAATGTGATGATTGTTTTTAAGAATTGAAAAGAATATTGGTGAATGCTCCAGTTTTGGAACTACCTTCCATAAATGGCGAGTTTTTTATTTATAGTGATGCTTCATTGAAAGGACTTGGTTGTGTCATTATGAAGAGTGATTAGGTAATTACTTATGCTTCTTTTAAATTTAATCCTCTTGAGTTAAATTACCCTACACATCATTTGGAATTAGTTGCTTTTGTTTTTTCTTTAAAAATTTGGAGGTATCATTTGTATGGATTAAAATGTGAAATACATACTGACCACAAATGATTGAAGTATATATTAACTCATAAAGAATTAAACATGAGACAGAGAAGATGGTTGGAATTAATCAAGGATTATGATTGCACGATCCTTTACCATTTGGGAAAGTCAAATAAAGTTTCTGATTCTTTGAATCGAAAAATTAATGCTTCATTGACCATGCTACATTTGGAATGAGATCCTTTGGTTTTTGGATTGATGAACTTTGCCATTAATGTTGTTGGTGCTGGAAATTCTTTTGTTTTGTTTTAGGTGTCAGTGAAATCATATCTATCAGAAAGAATAAATCAAGCACAGAAGGAAGATAGTGAGTTGCAGAAAAAGGTAGAGCTGGATCAGAAAGGTAGGTTTCCTAAATTTAATGTTGATAATGATAGTGTTTTGAGGTTTGGGAAAATATTTTGTGTGCCTTATGATTCCCAGTTGAATAATGAGTTGTTATGTGAAACTCATAGTTCCCTGTTTTCAATTCATACTCGCGGTACTAATATGTACAAAGATCTTCAGGATAATTACTAGAGGGATGGAATGAAAAGAGATAATTCTGATTTTACTCTGAAGTGTTTAACCTGTCAGTAGGTTAAATTGGAGAGGTAGTTACTGAAAGGGATGCTTCAGTATTTACCAATGACAGAGTGGAAATGGGAAAATATATACATGGACATTATTGTGGGATTACCAAAGACATCTCAAGGTAATAATGCAATCTGAGTTATTGTTGATCAATTGACTAAATCTACTCATTTATTTCCTATTCAAGATAATTTTTCTCTAAATAAACTTTCACAGTTGTTTTTTAAAGAGATATTTAGGATGAATGGAGTTCCTATCTCCATTTTATCTGATTTTGATCCCATGTTTACTTCTAACTTTTGTAAAGTCCTTCAGAAGTGTTTGGGTAGTGAATTAAATTTTAGTACAGCTTTTCATCCATAATCAGATAGGCAGTCAGAACGAACAATTCATACCTTGGTGGATATGCTACGAGCTTGTTCACTGGATTACCATGGAAGCTGGGGCCAACATCATTCTTTGGTTTAATTTTTTATAATTACAGTTTTCATTATATTATACAAATGGCCCTATTTGAAGCATTATATGGGAAGCGGTGTCGAACTCTAGATTTTTGGGAATAAGTAGGTTAAAAGAAGCTAATGGGACCAGAATTGGTAGAATAGATGGCAAAAAAAGTTTAGTTGATTCAGAAACACATGAGAACAGCTCAGAGCAAGAAGAAACATTATGTGGATAATCAAAGGAAGGATCATTCTTTTGAGGTAGGTGATCTTGTCTTTCTCAAAGTTTCTCCATAGAAAAGTATGATGTGTTTTATAAGAATTTAATTTTGAGTCATAGTTTCATTGGACCCTATAAAATCCTAGAAAAAGTTGGATCTGTTGTGTACATAGTGGATTTACCTCTACGTTTATCCTAGGTACACAATGTTTTTCATGGTTCAATGTTGAGAATGTATATTCCAGATCCATCTCATGTTTTGAACCCAAATATAGTTCAGTTGGAAGAGAAAATCTCTTATGAAGAACAGTCAGTCTAGATTTTTGACTGAAGAGAGCAAGTATTTCGGAATAAGGTAATTCAACATGAAAAAGTTTTGTAGGAAAACCATATGGTTTAAGACACAACATGGGAATCTAAAAATGATATGGGGGATAAATACCCCCATTTATTTGATATGAGAATAAAATTGCAAGGATGAAATTTCCAAAAGGGGGGAAGGATGTAACATCCCAGGTAAATAAAGAAATAATACATTTTCATTTTAATTAATATATTGTGAATTAAATATTAATTTTACCTTAAAGGGGTTGTTATGTTCGATGGCATGCTCGATACGCATGTAGGGTCCTGAAAAAATCCAAAAAGGAGAATGATAAGATTCTACCCAATTTCCCTCGAGGAATTGGGAAAAAATGTGGAGAATACTCAAAGGCTGGCCAAAGAACGACCAGTCCACGTACTAGTCCAATATTTATGGTATGGGGCCAGTTCAGCAAGCCACCCCCTCCGTGCACTACTGTCGTTCGCAGAACAGAGGCGGGGACCCTCTGTGGGTGTGAAGCAGGACGGGCACTAGGCCGGTCCACCATCATGAACCGCCCCTGCAGCAAGACGCGGCAACCAGCCCGGGCCGCGTATGCCGTCATTCGCGGAACAGAGGCGGCACCCTGCGCTGTTGCGAAGCACCCCCAAACCGATTTGGTTCATGAGTGAGGGGAATTCAATGACCCTCAAGTTGCGTATTGACTAAGTCATCCGTAAACCGGGTTTTCAGTAATGGGACTCCACGGAAGGCGCCACATAAACATCTCTTTCTCCCTCTATAAAAGGACATCTTGGAGAAGAAAAGAGGGGTAGATCAGACTCAGGTGGAAAGATTCATGGGAAGGATCTTAGGATTTCACAAAGAGTGAAGTTCCAATTCGCGAACTAGAACTAGTATGAAACTGGAAACAAATAAATAAGGAACTGAAAACACATAACAAATTGGTGAACCATGAACTTAAAATAACAAACAAAAAGAATACCGTGATGCTAGGGCCCCTCCGTGGATGTTCTCCCCACAGACCAGGGATTTTATGCCCATTTATCGATCCTACGCACCAAATAGAACCATTCTACGCGAGCGAAGCCCTGACAGACGAACCCCCGACCAACGTCGCCCTTGGCTGCTACTGCTCGTATGGACTCATCTGCGTACCAACCTGGTACTCAGGCAGAACCCAAATCCTCATACCCCCTGGTACGCGGGATGCCTATCAATCCGTGTACCACCCTGGTATGCAGACGGCTTCTCCAGCCACGTAGCACCCCCCTACGTGAAGGGCACCACTCCTCTTACACCCATGTGGCCCACCAACTCCTTGGGTCTTCCCATTCCCTGAGTCAGATAAAATCATTCCAATCTGGTCTGATCCTTCGCAATCCCCTCCTTGGCCTATTCATCAACCTTGAGCCAAGGCGTTTACCGAAGCCACCGGAATCGTATGATGCAATCACCAGGAACATCAGTGCGCCGATTTGAGTTCACATACCCATGGTAGCCGAGGTCAAAGGGGTTTCTCCGGCCCTTGAGAAGGTTCCCGAAACATTCCTGGGTTCACATACCCACGGTAGTGCAGGGTCCGAGCCCGGGAGTCCCCTTTTTTCCTCTCCACTCACCAGGATTAGGTGACCCCTCTTGTGTTTCCTTTTGATGCCAGTGGCGAGCACTTCTCCCCTGTTTTGGGAGTGATCAGGCATCAATCATGGAGTAAGTCCCAATCTCCATTTCCCCGAGATGCTAGCCTTGTGTAAGTCCCATTTTGCTTCCCATGGAAGCACCTTTCGCGACGTGATCATCAGGTATCTTCTATCTCTTCTTTATCACACAGAGCATGACTCATGTGAGCTTAGATCAAGCATCGACCATGACCCAACACCTTGGGCCACCTCAGAGTATAATACCCAACCCAAACTGAACTACGTGGGTTCTGATTCCTCTCACAGGGATATATAGGAAGCACATATAACGGGTTCAATCTAAACGCTCAAGTAATTATCTATCCCCCCTGGATGACAATAAACTCCATAGAGCCCAGTTATGGGGCTTCAAACTAGTTTCGTCTCAATGAGTCCAAACTCCTCGGAGTCATTAATCCAATGAGGGATGGTAAACCACGGGCCTAAATGATTCTAAATCCATGCGTTTAGCTGACCATTGCCAACAAGGAGTAATCTGTGGGTACTATGCTTGGGTATAAACCAAAGATTCACGAACAAATGAATATGTCTTAAATCTATAAGAGAGTCCCGAAATAGAATATAATTACCCCCAAAAGGGTGGGATGATCCCGACATCCCATCCTCTCGACAAATGTGAGTTCTTAAGTGTCATTGGCCTAATCACCAAGTGAAAACCTGCCTTTGGGAATCATGTCCACGTGTCACTAGATATGGAACCGTTGGGAATTTTGAGAGGAAAACGGTGCACCTGATATGAGTGATTAAGCAGAATCCATCCTTCTCTAATCAACTGTCGGGTAGCGTATGATTTTACACACATCTTCGTGAAACAAAAAATGATGAACCCGATGTGAATCTTAAACCAAGAATGACAGATTTAACATAATCCCACGTTATTCCCTCTTATACACACAAGGAGGGACAAGAAAGGTCATCAATTACGCATGGGATCATGAGACGCTGCTTTGACATGTTTTTTTTGTGTATTTGTTGAAATATTTTACAGGTACCACTCAGAACTCCCTTCATTCCAATGGAATCATGAAGGAACTCACAGACGCGTACATCAAGAAACACAATGACTAGATATCCTAACCAACAAAGGACCATGTCACCTACTCAGTGTCTTCAATACTGGGTCTCGAATGGGTTGATCCAAGAGTAACACTTGAACGGTACTCTCCTGATGGTGGAGGTGGCCATGAACACCCTCTAATCCACCAAGACCTGTCAGTCGCCTACCCAGCAGTGGCCACAAAATCAGATCCAGACGACTCTTGTTGCTGTCTCAAATTGTTTTGGAGCCTATCACCGGAACAAGACAATGTGTACCTCCCTTATCTTAGGGAGGTGAATTAGGTCAACACTAAGGACTTCATCCCTGTTGAACAGGGGTTCCTCTCTAAGTCCCCTGCCAGAAGGCGTCATTGCTATTATGTCACTACCCAATATCCTCACGCTAAGGAGGATGTCGCCCCAAGGATCCAGGACCACATTCCTCGAGCTCTGGCTCCTAGGAACGCCCGACGAGGGTGGGAAATGTACAACCAGGGACCAGTCATCACCCTTGTCCCTAAGGAGGAGCTTCTCTTCCCTGTCACAGAGACATATTGTGAGTAGACACATACACCTATCCACTCCTCCAAAGCCCACCATCCAGATATGGTGGCATCATACGAGCAGGCACGCATCCCTGCCAAGCTCCATCAAACCTGTCGCTCACACAGGATGACACCTACCCGGCGGGCACCATTCCCTACCCAGGGTCATGAAGCCCACCAACCAGACGTGGTGGCGACCCAAGGCCTATAAGACCATATCCTAGCAGGTGCTCCTGATGCCTACCATCCTGATATGGTGGAAATCAACAAATCTCACCATCTATATGTGGAGGCAATTAATAGGCGGTCACGTCTCCCTGCCAACAAAGGCCACCGACTCGATACAGGGGGGAACCAACATATGTTGGGCCAGCTCCCTGCAGATTCAAGTAAAGTCTACCATCCCGATGTGGCAGAAAATGGAGAGATAAATTGGCATATCCCGACACATGGGAAGACTTGTTCACCTGCCCCAACACAGTAGAATTGTCAGTACCCACTAACCACCGGAGGACCAGAGCAGGATATTCCTACTCCGACACCGGAATGTGCCTTTATACCTGTTCTAGCCAAATATGTCTCTCTGTATATCCTGGTAGTGATGGAGGAGCAGGTATCGATCCCAGATCATATCTTGTAGACTTTCCAGAATGTAATTTCCTCAGCGGAAACAGCAAGGACTCAGTCCCTTGAGCCCATCTCCCCAATTGAGGTTACTCATCTAAGAGACGAGATAGCTACCTCCGAGTAGATCTGCATCCATTATTCCACCCAGGAAGGTCGTTGGCCATATTCCATGATACAAGGGCAACCGGATCGAGCAGCTTAACTCGTTCCCACTGGTGGACACCCGTCCATCATGGTGGATGCTCCAGAGCAGGCATATATCCCTACTAAAAGTCAAGATGTTCATCGGCATATCTCGGCAACATCATGAGACCCAATTAAAAAGGGACCCAAAGGTGAAGTTCGTTATCAACAGTATATGGTCCCCACTTCCCGCAAGAAAGCGCCCCAAACACGCTGAATGTAGATGAAAAATAAAGAGAGGGTGCATGACTCTACTCTCCTGGAAGCTGGGGTTCCCAATGCTGTTAAGAATGTGTCAAAGGCTAAAAACCCAACATACCCATTACAATATTATGGGAGTGACAGTAGCTATTGCGAAGTTCCTCCTCGCAATGTCGCTACCAGCAGCTCTAAAGTTTCTCCCAAGAGCACCCGCGGGGGCCTCCCCCATAGGCATATAACAATCGATCACGATAGATTCTCTTTTGATGTGAATCAATGTAGCCCTCCACGTGGACAGAAGATCGAGCAGCATGAAGTCCCTCCACATTCTGTGGTCCACCCTGAAGGTCCTCCCTGGGGTATACACTGCAAACACTCTCCATACAGTGGGACTATAGATTATGATAGTATTCCTCACTATCGTAGTCACAACTGCAGAGGCCCTCCCTGTAGTGACATCTCATCACAACAAGAATTCCCTCCCCTTGTCGTGGCCTACCTTGAAGGTCCTCCCCAAGCGTTACGTTTCAACAACACTTCGCACAGCCAGGAATTAGATCACGGTGGTAGTCCTCACCACTCTGATAATAGCGGTCCTTCCCATAGAGACGTCAAGAAACAAGAAGGCCCTCCCTTCATTGCAGTACATTCTGAATGCCCTCCCCAGGGTGTATACCGCAGACATTCTCCCTACAGCAGCTGTGATGGTATTCCTCACCACCACGACCACCATTGCGAAAGTCCTCCTCACAGTGGCCCTAAGCAACAAGAAGGTCATCCCCTTGTCAAAGTGTGTCTTGAAGGTCCTCCCTAGGATACACATCGACCGTCAAACCATGATTTTCATCCTCACCATGATGGAAGTTGTTGTGAAGGCCCTCCCCGTAACAACGTTACGCAGCCAGAAGTTCCTCCCCTCGCTACGATACGCCTTGGAGGTCCTCCCCAGAGTATGAACTACAAAAGTCTTCTATGTAGTGAGGCGTCAAGTAGTAATGGTAGTCCTCACCATTACAACATGGATAACAGAGGCCCTCCTTGCCTAGACGCCAAGTAGCAAGAAGGACCTCCCCATGTTGTGGTACATTCTGAAGGCCCTCCCCATGGTGTACCCTGCAGATATTCTCCCTACGGCAGTTGTAATGGTATTCCTCTCCATTGCAGCCGCCATTGCGAAGGTCCTCCTCGTAGTGACATAGAATATCGACAAGAAGTTCCTCCCCCTACCGAATGAGGAACAGAAAATCCCTCATATATTGAGGCACTCGGATGGATAGGATCAAACATTTCAGATTCCCAGTTAGTTTCCAATGACACCCTTCTTCAATCAAGAGAAGGTTCGGGGCCACATTCTTCTTCTGAACCACCTCGGAATCACCCACAATATAATTCAGTACCTACCAACCCTACCCCCTCTGGCCACACTATCTGTGAGCATATCAGTTGGGATGACTAGGTAGAGTAATCACTAGAATAGGAGTATGCTGACATGTTGAACATGAGGAAATGCCTGGCCAGAGATGATGTACCAGTTATGTTTTGGCCCACGACCACCTCTCAATTCGACATACCTAAGAATTTATTAGAAGAATGTGTGCACGACATCCGATCCAATATATGGACAAACCTCCTCTGGTTGAAATCAAGATTCCTTCCCTACGATGGGTATGTATACCATGTCAAGACAATAGGAGACCTCCTGCATCACATCGACCTGGAAGCTCTTCCTTTGGCACAACAATAGAGACCTGAGGGGTGTAAAGGGAACCATGAGTTAGCCTGCCTCCATGCACTGCACCAGTTGAGCCACCTCATTGGTGATGCTCCAATGGGAGTCCATGTCAGAGGATGGGGAGAACATGGAGATCTGAATTTCACTCCACTCCTCGCCCAGAAGAACTTGTTCGGCATAATTTCTTGCAACGTCATCACATCAAGGTAGCAATCGAGTGGGGTCCCTATTCTGGAAAGGTGAGACACCCAACAGAGACAGGCCTTCAGTAAGTCCCAGAATCGTCAGGCACGATGGGAATAATCCAATAAAGAGCTCCTGAATTAGGCCACCGAAAGCATACAAGAGTCCTATCACCTAAGAGAGTCCAACCAGCGGTCATTGTCTACCTCCCTAGAGGGGATTGATTCGCAGGTGAAATTGGCATCAGATCCAGTTCACCCTCGAATGAGGGAACGCAAGATCAGGCTAGTAGCCATAGCAGTAGTCGCTGCCGCAATCTAGGGTCAGCCCCATCTTGCAGGGCTGGGGGAATTTTTAAAAACAAATTCCCTCGTAAGACCAATAAAAATGGGAAGAGACTCAGCATCTAGGGAATAGAGCCAACCCCAGCCCTCTAGGCTGGGGGCATTTTTTCTACCTCAACAATAACCTCCCCCATGAGAATAATTATTTTCTCGTCTAGGGAGGACAATCAGAAGATGAGGTTTCTACCCTATCCCATCCATTGAGTCATCATCCCCTTCAAGAGGGAGGCATACCGTAAGGTCTCATCAAAGAACTCTCCACATCACCCTCCATCATGGAGCCCGAAAGCAATCTCGGGACAGGAAGGGGAGGACCAGTAGAAGGCGCGGGAGGTCATATTCCTATTTGGAAGATGAAATATCCTCCACCCCACGATATGCATCCATCAACGCAATAGAGGCTAACCCCACGGATGACACCAGAGATGATGCAAGTTCGGATGGATCGGGGGATGATGATTCCGGTAAGGCTGTGACTCGCAACGAACCACCAGGTGTGCACACAAGGAACCAGAGGGCCTCCCTAAATATGTTCTCCCTTCCAGCTAACCCTCTTCCACTTACCCTGCAAGATTCCATCAAGGACAAGAATAAAGTACCGGTTACCCTTAACCCACCTCCTTCATTCGATAAAAACGAGCCACTTACACTTAAAAAGATATTCGCTCGATAGGAAGAGGAAATGAAAGAATTGAGGCGGCTTAATGCCGAGCTACTCGAGAGGAATCGTCTTATTAAAATCACTTCCTAAGAAGTGCCACACCTTGAACTCCCAGAAAGTGCACCTCAAAGACTAAGGTTTGCCCCGGAAAATGAAGTGTGGTCCAGGCCCTTTCCCAATGAGGCGCCCGGTCCATCCAACTACCTGAACATGGATTCGGGTGAATACCAAGACTTCCCTCCACTCAAGAAGCAACCGGAGCAGGTACGTCTGAACCCTCCAAAGGTGTCACAAACGGCATATGTACCATTCATGTCGGCCGAGATGGATCTTGAAGAAATGCCTCAGGATAAACCTTCCCAAGACTTTGCCCAACAGGATGTAAACCAGGGACTCGCCAGCACCAACAAGGCACTGACATCTCTATTGGAAGCAATAGAGGGTCGACGTGCTTCGATACTGCCAGAGAGAAATCCCTACCCAGATTGGGAGAGCAACATGCCTCCTCCACCCAATTTTTGGAGCCCTTTATTCCCTATTTTAAATGGATCAGGTGATACATAACAAAATTTGAAGCACTACGTGTCTTATTGCGACCTTATGATGGGAACTCCAGAACAACAAGAAGCAGTGAAACTCAGATGCTTCGTGTGGACCTTGCAAGGATCTGCCTTCGTCTAGTATACGAATCTACCATCTCAGTCTATAAAGAGTTGGGAAGACTTTCAGTTGTATTTCTTGATCCACTTCATCTCAACACTGCCTAAAACAATGGTCAGTGACCTCATGAATTGCAAAAATAGGGAGAATGAGAGGGTCTCAGATTTCATCACCAAATGGAAGGGTCTAACCAACTCTCTGAACATGAAAATTCCCCAAGACAAGATGCTTGACATATGCATTGATAACCTTCAAGATGAGATGGTAACACCTCTCATACTAGTGGAGTGCACCACTAGCTTCCGCAATCTCTCTGCCATTGCCCATAGAATTTAAGACTCCCTGCAGGGGACCAATCTAAAGTCTTGAATAGCCTCACAGGATCCTACAAAGAGGACAGTTAGAGATGAAGCATCCTCTGTCACGCTCAAGCCAACCCCTTATCCTACTCCACTGCCTAGGCCTCCACCAAATCGTCATGGGCCCCCTGTATATCAGTGGCCGCCTCCACCCAAGCGGGAATATTAGAGAGGATTTAAGTAGAATCAGTTCGAGGAATGGAGAAACAAAGTAAACTCGTTCTGAGAGGACCAAGTCCACGGCTACTTCATCACCGCCATAAATTGCAACTTTCTCCACCTCCTAGAGCCAAGGAAGACCGAAGAAGTTAGCCGCAATGACATTCCATATTATTGTCCCTACCAACGAATGTTGGGGAACAGTATCCAAGAAATCTTCGACTTCAAGGAACTCCTGCAAAGGATGGTAGACTCTGGGAAGGTTGAGCTGGGACCACCCCCATCACATGTGACGTAAATTTCTACCACTAAATCTGACAAAGGGGAGGGGTGGAAGGATGTCACCCACAAAAAGGGGTAGAAATTTGATGACTGGATGACTTGAAAGACTATCAATTGAGCTCAGGGCATACTCTGAGCTTAACTACAATGGCCAGTGTTTCCTCTAATAGCACCTAATGTCATACAGCCGATAATATCAGCCTCACAACCATCCACAAGCCAGTCATCCAGTCGTAATAGATAAAGGAGGAGACAAGTCCAAGAGGATCAGTCCATAACAAGTCTTAATTTACCCCCAACACTATTGAATTTTATGCCCCCAAATCTATCGATGCGGGCACCGACCCACCAAATGGCACCATCAGGTACAAACGACCAGGTTGACCTGTCACATTGGAAGGAGCTAATCTTTGGTTCCATAAATGTCATCCATCTAATTGAGTTGTTCCCTGAGGAAGGGTATGGTTACGAACCTGAGTTCCCAACACAAGGGGTCAAGAGGAGGAATCACAGAAGTAGGGGATACCAGGGGAGGCACAGATGTAGCTGAAATCAACCCTATGGTTTTACCCCGGCCTGAACCGTTAATATCACAGAAACCCGGGGAAGGGCCCTTCGACGGACTCAACAAGAGGAATAATATCCCTCCACCTCCACAAGAAGCCACTCTGGCCCCGTCATTCTGTAGTACCCATCAGAGGAGGAACAAGTGTCTAGCCACCTAGTGCGCACAAACAGATTGGCCGGGCCAAGTCCCCAGAATGTGGGAACACCGTCGATATCCGACCCCACGGTCGGTCCCTCCTCGTCACATACTCCAGCTCCCACAGTTCCTGCTAAAAATCTCCCACCAATGGAGAAGCGTCGGACGCTGGAGCATAAATACGATATCCTTAAGTAGTTGGCCTCAAAACCATCCAAACTGTCAATCCTGGATGCCCTGAGTTTGTCAGCAGATCTCAATGAGGTGCTTATAGAAGCCATGCTCAGCCCTCAAGAGTTTCAAGAAGAGGTAGTTGCCACCGAGATTTACCAGACAGAGACTAGCCCAGCAGAATGCAATGTGGTAATTTCCTTCACCGATCAGGATAAATATGCAATCATGAAAGGACATATCAAACCAGGATATGTGTCTGGCACACTAAATGATGTTGAGATCCAGAAATTCTTTATTGATAAGGCTCTAGAGTTAACCTCCTTCCCCTACAGACACTTCGTAAGTTGGGTGACAGTGAGGATCATCTAATACCGTCAGCCACAACTCTATTGGGTTAAGAAAAAATTGAATAGAAACCAATGGGACAAATCAAGATAAAACCCATTTTGGAGACCTTGTGGCCTACTCAGAATTCCTAGTGGTCCGTAAGAACACAAAATTCAATTCCCTACTGGGAAGGTCATGGCTCCATAAGCACATGGTCATTCCTTCATCCTACCACCAGTGTATCAAGTATTACTTCAATGGACAAAGTGAGACATTGCACACTGACAAGGGCCCTTTCGAGCTCTCCGAGTCACACTACATTAATGTCAGGTTTTATGAGAACAAGAAGAAGAATCCTTCGATTGATAGTATCGACTGGATACCCACTCTAAATGGCCTAGAAATGGTTCTGAATGATCTCCTCAAGCAGCTCGATGAAGACTACGTACAGTCCATCAACCATGTTGAGAGCAGGAATTCAATCCCGGACGCACACTCAACTTTCCTCATGACTTCAGTTATAACGGCTGAGTGTGACAATGCAGAAATGACCGCTAACCCTCAATTTAGGTATGAATACTTGGGAATGGATTCCCATGATGCCTCACCTTTGGACCCTCAAGAGCCCGTTCCAGAAACATTCCCCATGTCAGATCAAGAAGATGAGAATGTGGGGGAAGAAGAGGAGGAAGATCTAAGGGATTCACCTCCCGCATTTGAGGAAGGTATCTCCACCACTGTGGACGAGCTCAGGGAAATAAACCTGGGTACCGAGGAAGACCCGAAGCTCACTCTCATTAGTACATCCATGTCTCCCGTGGAGCATGAGGTGTATACCTCTTTCTTGAGGCGACACCGGGATGTATTTTCTTGTAATTACACAAAAATGTCGGGACTCGATCCCGAAGTGGAGATGCACCACTTAGGTCTTCCAGAAGACCATCAAGGCTTTAAACAAGCCGCCAGAAGGATGCACCCCACACATGCAGCCAAAATAGAGGCCAAGGTCGATAAGCTAATTAATGCAGGATTCATTCGGGAGGTCCAATACCCCATCTGTTTGGCAAAAATTGTCCTCGTCAAGAAAAATAATGGACAAATTCACGTCTGCATTGATTTTAGATATCTCAAATGGCATTTCCCGAAATATGATTTCCTGATGCCGATTACCGAGTTATTAATCAATGCAATGGATGGGTATGAGGATATCTCCTTCATAGAAGGTTATTCTAGGTATAATCAAATTAGTATGGCCCAAGAAGATGAAGAAGCAACTACCTTCAGGGCCCCTCAAGGAGTGTTCTATTACAGGGTCATGCCCTTTGGTCTCAAGAATGATGCCTCCATATATCAACGCATCATGAATCATATCTTGAAACCATCCATGGGGAGATTTTTCGAATACTACGTGGATGACTTAGTAGTCAGTACAGACAGTGCTCAGATAACCTGTCAGACCTTGAAACTATCTTCAACAAACTTTGACAACATAGCCAGAAGATGAATCCCTTGAAATGCACCTTCGGGGTTACCTCAAGGAAATTCCTTGTCTTTTTCATACACCATCATGGAATCAAAGTTTCCCTTGAAAAGGAAAATGATATCCTTGGTTTACCACCTCCCCATAATCTCACTGAGTTGAGAGGATTCCAAGGTCACCTTACCTACATTAGGTGGTTCATAGCCAACCTGGCAGGAAAATGGTTTCCCTTCACCAGGTTAATGAAAAAGGGGGTTACGTAACAATGGACAGATGATTTCCAAGAGGCATCCGACAGCCTAAAGAAGTACCTCTTAAGCCCGCCGGTGCTCATGCCCCCCGGTGGAAGGAAGACCTCTTATCCTATACGTGAAATCCATAGAGTGGTCACTAGGAGCCTTCCTCATATAGAAAAATGACATCGACAGTGAAAATAGTCTCTATTACCTCAGCTGAATCATGATCGATGCTGAAACCAGATACTCAAACATCGAGAAGAGTTGTTTGGCCTTGGTATTCATAGTTCAAAAATTGCGACATTATCTGCAGCATCATGAAGTCCATTTGGTCTCGCACAGTAACCCACTCAAGTACATCCTCAGTCGCCCAATGCTGACCGGGCGCCTTTCCCAATGGGAAGTCATCCTACAATAGTTTGACATCTGGTTTGTGCCTCAGAAAATCATCAAAGGTTAGGCATTAGCATATTTTCTGGCAGATCACCCATCGACATGGACCACCGCACTGGACGTCGAGTTACCCAATGAATACGTATTCTCGGTTCAAGAGGAGCTCCCAACATGGGAAATGTACTTTGATGGTGCATCCTGATGCTGGATAGGGAAAAGGATGGAGGATACCAAATTTAACTAGGTGGGTTTGGGGATTATACTCGTATCCCCAGAAAAGGCAGTCTTTCCATATTCTTTCCTTCTGTCAGAAGGATGTACGAATAATGAGGCGGAGTATCAAGCCCTCATTGCAAGCCTGGAGCTCGCACTCCAAGCACAAGTAAAGCACCTTAAGGTAAAACGTGACTCAAAACTAGTAATAAAGAATTTCAATGGTGACTATGCTATTAAAAAGGAGGAGATGATTCCCCTATCGGACCATGTCCATGAGTTAATGGAGAAATTCTCCACAGAAACAACATTGACATATATTCCCCGGTCTCAAAAGGCCCTGGATGATGAATTAGATAATGCGGCCACAACCCTAGCTAACCCAGATCGAGATGAAATAATTATCAGTATTGCTCATCATCGAGTGGTCTTGCCATTTGTTCATACTAAGACAGAAGAAATCAATGATGTCAGTCCTGTCCCTGAGCCTTACGCTCCGGCCACCGGCTGGATGACCCCCATTGAAAACTATATTCAATGGGGAGAACTTCCATCAGACAAGGCCGAATGAGAGCGAATACGGAGAAGAGCAATCAACTTTGTCCTATACGGTGGCACGGGTCAGCAATAGGTCCTCTACAAACGAGGCCTCGACGAATTCCTCCTCTGATGTATTGATGGAGAAGAAACTATTGTTGTCCTGACTAAAGTGCATGCCAGAGTATGTGGAGCACACCAGTCAGGGTCTAAGCTTTCCCATCAGGTTCTAAGGCTTGGGTACTATTGGCCCACTGTGACATGAGATTTTGAGCACTTTACTGAAAATTCCATTCATTCCAAATTCATGCCAACTTCATTCACCAACCCCTAGAGTTACATCATTAGGCGAAGTACTCCTGACCATTTTACATATGGGGAATGGACTTCATGGGACAATATCCTCCCACCACATCCAAACAATTTAAGTACATCCTCACAACAACTGACTTCTTTTCCAAATTGGAAGAAGTTGTAACCCTCAAGGAAGTCAGGGCAAGAAGAATTGTTAGCTTTGTGAAAACCAATATCATCACCATATTTAGCGTCCCTCATACCATACTGACAGATAACGACACCAATTTATCCTCTACTTAATTGGAGAAATTTTACCGAGAATATGGTATCAAGATTAACCACTCATTCCGCTACCATGCAGTGGCCAACAGAGAGATAGATTTTTTCAACAAGACCATGTCCAAAATTCTCTAGAAAATGGTGGACAAAGATAAGAAATCATGGATGGATAAACTCCTTCATGCATGTGGGCTTATCGAACCACAATATGCACCGCTACTCGGGCTACTCCGTACTCATTAGTATATAGAACAGAAGCGGTCCTTCCCATTGAGCTCTAATTTCCCTCTCTCTGTGTTTCCATATGAAATCTGTTATCCAACGATGAGAAATTAGAAAAATAGCTAGGTGAATTGGAATAGCTATATGAGAAGCGGTTTCACACTTTGCACCATCTGGAAGTATATCAGAACAGGATCGAATGAGCCTTTAATAAAAAGGTTCATCTTCAGTCTTTCTTGGAAGGAGAATTGGTGTTGGTCCTCCGGACCCCAATGATACCCAGAAAGAATCCTCCAAAGCTGGAGCCCAAGTGGGAGGGACCGTATGTTATACATAAGGTCTACTCCAATAGGGCATATTCCCTAATCTCTATGGATGGTAACTTCACTACCACTCCGACAAATGAGAGATTTCTAAAGAAGTATTCCGCATAATCAAAAGCAGTTATCATCCGAGCTACAGGACGTTAAACTGCCAAGCCCCACAGTCCAAACTCTATAACCCTAAACTAAGAGTATTTCATCCTCACAGCATGACATTAAACTGCACGGATTTTAGATAACTACATACATCTTGATTATTTCCCTTGTAGGATACATATCAACTCCAATATTATGCATCATAGCCCAGCCATCCCCATATAATGTTAAAAGTGCCTTCTTCTCCCCCGTGTATGGACCAACCCTGAATGGGGTGTATCCCCTTTTCATATAGGAATTAATTGGACTTAGTAAGTGGCAGGAGGAGCCCTCTATAGATCCTCGATGCATCGGTAGGTCTCATGAGACAAACTAGTGTCTTAGCACGAGGCCTTGACAAAATCTTATTTGTAGTCTTGGCACGAGACCTTGGATACGTGGTTATGATAGTCTGGAATTATGCGTTCCATTATTATGAAAGTGTTTATTGATATTGCATGTGATTATTTGACTAGTAGAATATCTATGTGAATAATTAAATGGAATTATTTCATTTTATTTCTGCCATATTATGCTAAAGTTCATGTTTAAAAGGCTTTTGTTTTAGTTATACATTGCCTTAAATGTTTATGCTTATTTATGAAAGTTTCCACTATATTTGTATCCTTACTGGGCATTTGATCTCACCCCTTTCTATGTTGTATTTTTCCCAGGATGTGAAGAAGTATTTTATGAATGACTTGTAGGGATAGTATGAGGGGATTTGAGTGTGGAGACAAGATTTTTTTGTAGTTTTCACTTTATTATGTAATGTAAATGTCATGAATGTATCTAGTTTTTCGAAGGATACTAAACTAATCGGTCTTTTGAGACTTCATCTTTTTTTATCATGAAAATGTTATGTAATAATGCACCAAATCTGGGAAACTGGGGTCAGGGCGTTACAGTTGGTATCAGAGGAAGTTTAGTACAAACCTTAGAAGCTAGATTTAGTTAAACTCTGATTAGATCATAGTCCATAAGATTGAATTTGAGGATTAGTATAGAATAACTTCCTAGAATTTTGGTATTGTAGAGATTTTGTGAGTTTTCCGAGCAATACATCCCTGTCTAGATACAAGCAGGTAGAGGCGGCCCTAGCACAGATATACCTAGAGGTAAATCCCGAAAACACTACTTTGAGCTAGACTCGAACAGGAACTGATACACGACAACGGGCCTTTCTGCACTCTTGGTTACGACACTCCAAGGGGATATGCTTAGGATAATTCTCATTTTCTTTACAAACCATTATGAAAGGTTTATGAGTATATACTTCCTCAAAGAAGAAATTTTTAAGAATATGGATTATATCTATAAACTATTTAATTTATGTTAAGTGTTTTACATGTTTGGGATTAGGTATTTCTATTCATAAACTAATCTAGTGTATTCCTTTGTTTAGAAATGGCGCCCAGTAGAAGGAATGAGAACTCTAGCAATACGCATGATCCAAAGAGTAAGAAGGATCAAATCTTTTATGGCCTTAAGCCAGAATTTATAAGGGAAATAGTCTTTCACATATTATCATCATATAAAGAAATAGTATCATGTGTTGATAAGATAAGTAAAGAATTCTCGGATTCTTATAGCTTTGAAGGGAAGCCAGAGAATGAAAGGATGGTAGAGATAAGGACAAATAAATGGAAGAAGGTAAAGAACGATTTTCCCAAATCTGATAAATGTGGAAAGAATCACCTTAGAAAATGCTTGAAGGGAATTAGAGTATGTTATAAGTGTGGAGAAAAAGGACACCAATTGTGTGACTGCAAGGGTAAGAAAAATGTTTCAAATGTACAATGCTTCATCTGCAGGGAGTTTGGACACTACGCGAACCAATGTCCCAGTCATCAGACTATGCTGCAAATGATGCTATTGGATAATAGTCAAGTTATGATACTACCACAAATGAAGAGGAATGTCTAGTATTCTTATTTTGTTATTTGTGAATTATTTTATTGAAGTGTTGTATCAATGATGTACTGGAAATAAATAAGGATTGTACTACAGTACTATTTCATTGAGGATTTGAGATTTTATGGTACTATGAAAAGTGACTCAACAGCAAGTTAAACTTTTTGGAAATTACATGGTTGAAGGAAATATAAACCATAATATGGCCATAATATTGAGGTACTGATTTTGGAATAAGATATGGTTGATTTGGGTATATTATATTGGATATTCTTGACTGCCTTGAAACTGATTAAAGATTTGTATATTCCATCACTGTTGGAGTTTACAAAATTTTTGTATGGATAAAGTATATCTAGTATTCTATAAGGAATGAGGGAGAAAGAATGTAATCAATAAGGTTTTATGGTAATTTAGGATGTTTCAGTGTTTTAAAAGAATACATGATGAAGGTATTCACATGCTATTACAGGGTAAAAAGGATCTACATTATGTTTACCTTTCATATAAATTTTGGACTGAGGGTTTACAGAAGTATTCTGGATAAGTATAAAGGTTGGAATGGATTATATTTTTCATTGGATACTATTATTAAAGTTATTTTTGGATATTTATAAAAAGGACAACACACAGACCGTGTGACAACCCATCGCGTCGGACAAAGCTGTGGGAATCGAACCCACAAACATAGTGCAATTGGGATTTATTGCCTACCACTAGACTACGTGAAGTCCCTGGAGTGTATAATGTAGTTTTCTTTTTTTAAAAGTTCCGATATATGAATTAGAAATTTATTTTTGGAACCAGATACGGTTAGGATAAATAGAATATTTTTGATTTCTCTGACCTTTTGGAGTGAAAGATGGGTTTATCATAAAAATTTATTAAAGAATGAAAGTCTACATGACAAGTAAGTATATTTCATTATGTTCTTAGTAAATATCATAAATGAATTCCTCAACTTTATGAAAGGTAACATAATACAAAAATTTTGTTGGTTTACTTTTCCTACTGGGGAATCAAAGACCGTTTAACCAATCACAATTTTGTGATTTTCTTGTAGTTAACTTTCTCCTAAACCTATTTTCTACAACTCTCCATCAGACCTTGATGGTTTTTTTCTCCTCTATGTCCATGTTTTCATATAATCCTAGTATGGTCTATCTCGGTTGACCTTTTTACTTCTCTTTCTTTCTTTTAAAGTTATATTTTTTGTTAACCCTATTTCCGATATGGGTTTTCCACAAAGGTATTTTCTATTTTCAACCTTTTATTTTTGAAAAACATTTTCAACTTCTGAGGAAGAAATTTATTGAAGTAGGGGAGAATGTAACACCCCAAGCTTCCACAGTACATTTTTCTTTGAATAATGTAATAGGTTGCATTGTACGCAACTTCGAGATTCTAACACACCGTGACCAGTCAAAGTAGTCGTTATGAATAGTAATACACCCTTCATAAAATTTTATAAATTTTATCTCTCAAAATGGACTTCATTTTTGGATTCAGAATTTTTAAATTATACTAGGGTTAAATTTTGGTACTTTTTGGATAACTTTTATATTTTGATAAATAGTGAAAATTACTAAATTTTAATTAAAAAAACCTTTTTAATAAAAATAATTAATAGTCATAAATTATGAATTTGGGTGGGTTTAAAGTATATTTAGAATATATTTTTACCATTTAATACCATTTTGGTAATCGGACATAATTTCCCAATTAAACCAGACATAAACAAGTGTCAATCTTTTGATAGTTATTATTTCTTAAAAACACGCTTTTAGTTTTGACAGCGGGAATTAATTTTAAATTAATTTCTACCACTTCTATGTTTTGAATTTAGAAAAATGGATTCCATTTTTGGAATCAGGATGTCCAAATTGTGTAAATAGGTAACTTTTATTTTAAGACATTTTGAATAATTACTTCGGTAAATATTTTATTTACCATGGTTAAAGGGTAAATCTGGTAAATAAAGGTGAAAAATAATAATATAATAGTAATAAATTTCCCGAAAACATGTCCTAACCTTATTGGTTGACACATTTCTGACCATGGTCATGTTTAGGTCTATTTTGGGTCCCCATGGATCCACTTTTAGGTGATAATAACACTTTATATTAATTAAGTTAAAGTAAATACAAAAATGACATAGGCATATATCTTTTAGAAAAACAATTTTTACATAGGGTTATATATGTTTTATTTTAGAAGATAAATATTAATTAGAAAGATAAAAAGATTTCCTATATATTTTTATTTTATTTATACTTTTTAGACATTTAATAATTAAATTTATTTATTACACAATAATGATGCAGTATTTTTATTATTAATGAAAGAATAAAATAATTGGTATTATAAAAGTTAAAATAAATATAATTTAAATTTTTGATTCCATAAAAGAATTTTATTGGTTAATATAACATGATATAATTTCTTAAATTAATTTGGTTCGAATTAATAATGTTTTTAAGACTTTAAAAAAATCAATGATAAAATATTGTCAAAATTGACATAAATGAATTTTTAAAACAAATATTATATTATTAATTGATATTCTATCCCTAAAAATATAAGGTTCGGTCAAAGGACTTATATCATGATAGGTGTATCATTACGAGACTACTTGGGGGTATCTTGGATGTATATAGTAAGTTTATTAACTATATAATATAAAAATACAAAGAGTCATGGTAAATGTCAATCTAATTAACTAAGAGTTAAAACCAAAAGATAAGGTTAATTTAATGACCCAAACCTGTATAAAATATATTGGTTGAATGTATTTTTACTCATAACAACCATTTACTTTGAATAATCCACTTTGGATCTATTAGAAAACGAAAATGAATTTATTATAAATTAATACTTTAAGTTTTTTCTAAAGAGCCCCTCCTCCCCCTTATAAAAGGACACAACTTCTAACCAATTCTTCACACCTTCAAAGCCTTTTGGATCAGCCAAACCCTTCCCAAATACTCTCTCAAATTCCCTCAATTCAACCTAGAGGCCTTATTTTGATCAGAAATACGACCTAAGTAGCCCTTTTTATCAATTCCAAAGGAAGAACCCGAAGAAGATGTAATGTTTTCACCACCCTTTTTCAAGTTCCTTTCTTCTTCAACTTCTTATTTCTTTGTTTTTTCCTATATAAAATAATAACTCCATTATCTTCTATATATTTCGATTTTATTATAAATATTTTACAACCATATTCAGTATTCTATCTATCCTTTTAATGATATGTCACCATAAGTGCGTATGTACGACTTGTCATCTCCACGTCGTGGTGTAATTGTTATTCAAAAACATTATTATTTGGATGGATATGATAATGATATGTAATTGATTTAGATAATAAATATAACATTATTATTATTCTGTATATATGATATACCATCCAATTATATATTATTTTAATATCAAATAAATGATATTGTCGCTCGTGCGTACGTACGGACTACCGTCTCCATGAACGCGATGAGATTCATTCCCCATCGTATACATGAAATTATAATTCTCATTTGATGATTAAAAATAATGTTTAAGGACTTGATATCATTATGGATATGAATAAGATACAACCTATCCATAATAAACACGGCTTATGTTAGAAAATATATAAAACAAAACGAGTAAGTTAACACCCGAAACAACGATAATACTAAGATATTATTAACAAATCAATGTTAAAAGATCATATATGATATCATATTAATGTATATGATTCTTGTATAATTTAATAACAATTATTTAACCATTATAAAGGAGGTTAAACTACCCTCAACCAAGGAAATGTACAAGGTAAGGGGTTTTCATCTCACTCCTTATTTCCGTGAGATTCGTGCCATATTGCCACTATTACCTTTTGTGTGGTGTATGTAATGACCATAATTGTATTCTTTGTGTATGAGACATATTTATTAACCATGACCACGTTTCAAGAAATAGTTTCCAATGAGATTATTTTAAGGCACTTTTTTCAAAAACATCATTTCAAATGTTTTAAATATTTATTCTTCTAAATCATTCTCATTAATTTTCATGTCTTAGAAATGGTTTTTAAGGATTTATTTATATGGACATGAATGTTTTTAAAATGTTAATTTCAAAAGTTTCAAAGTGTTATGGGACACTTTGATTTAAAAATTTCATTAAATGTCTTCTTTTCTAAATTGTGTGACTTTCAAATGTTTTCATGATAAAGGGATATTTCTCTCAAAGTGTTTTACAAATCATTTTAATCTATGTCAAAATCCTTTGATGGATTTTAAGCTTGTTTGAAGATGATTTATTATGATAAAAAAATTTGTATTGTATTGAAGGTTTTGTGATATTTTTGATTGCGGATGTGTTATTTTTATACCATTCATGGTTTATGGGGAAAGTATTGACATTTTTTATTCTAGTTTTAGTACGAATGTTTATGTTTAAACCTTTTCATATGGGAATTCATTAGACTTAGTAAGTGACGTGTGGAGCCCGCTATAGCTCCTCGATGCATCGGTAGGTCTCATGAGACAAACTAATGACTTGGAACGAGGCCTTGAAAAAATTTTATTTGTAGTCTTGGCACGGGACCTTGGCTTCGTGTTTATGATAGTGTGGCATTATGCATTCCATCATTATTAAAGTGGTTATTGATATTTCATGTGATTATTTGATTAGTAGAATATCCATGTGAATAAGTAAATGGCATTATTTCATTTTATTTCTTCTATATTATCCTAATGTTCAAGTTTAAAAGGCTTTTGTTTTAGTTATACATTGCCTTAAATGTTTATGCTTATTTATGAAAGTTTCTGCTATATTGTTATCCTTACTGGGCATTTGATTTCACCCCTTTCTATGTTATATTTTTTCCCGGATGTGAAGAAGTATTTTATGAATGACCTGCAGGGATATTATAAGGGGATCTGAGTGTGGAGACAAGATGTTGTTGTCGTTTTCACTTTATTATGTAATGGGATCTTCTTGAATGTATCTAGTTTTTCCAAGGCTACTAAACTAATCGGTATTTCGGGACTTTATCTTTTGTGATCATGCCAATTTTATGTAATAATGCACCGACTCTGGGTAACTGGGGTCAGGGCGTTACAAAAGGACTCCGTCAGGGAGCCTTCATGACGAGGTCCATGAGGAGGCCTCAAAAGGTTGTTCGCGACAACTGCATCCTGCGAACCAACCCTATGTGGAAGAAGTCTGCGGTAGTCTTTCCCATGGAGTGTTGGCCAGAAAACCATGAACCAGGATGCTCTGTGTAATCTCAATCTCAGATTTAAATGATTAAGTTCTGAATACTTTTGTAATTTTCAAAGTCTGGAAGATTTCCGGTCCACGGACCATCCAAACCGCATAGCGAGTTCCTACACGGCCCATTGTGACATACTTTTTATTTGATTAAAAGTGTTAGTTTGTCGTGGAGAGATTGGCCTGCGGGTGAAAGAAGGCGTGAATGAGGAATGGTTCGCAGAAATGGAAGCTAGTTCATGGATGAGGAGTTTCACGATAGAGCAAGAACGCGGAGATGAAAAGTAAGATCTCTGTGTTCGCAAGGAATATTATAAAAGATGAAGGGTAGGGGCCTCCTTATTTATAGGTGTGGTCCCCTACTAGGTCCACTCCCCTACCACAAACTATCCATGTTTAAGAACCACTCTACATAGTAACAGTCTCATCTTCATTCCGATCAGACCCCATTCCGATGTGAAGCATTTGTAGGGTCCTGAAAAAAAATCCGCATAGGAGAATTAGAAGATTCTACCCAATTTCCATCGAGGAATTGGGAAAATTCTTTAGAATACTCAATGGTTGGAAAAATACATACCGGTACGCATACCAGTCGAATATTTATGGTACGTGGCCAGTTAAGTAAGCCGCCCCCTCCATGGACTGATGTCGTTCGCGGAACAGAGGTGGGGACCCTCCGTGGGCGCGAAGCAGGACGGGAACCAGGACGGTCCGCCATCACAAACCTCCCCAGAAACGAGACGTGGAAACCGGCCTGGACCATGTACATAGTCATTCACAGAATAGAGGTAGAGCCCTGCATGGCTGTGAATCCCCAAAACCGATTTAGTTCGTGAGTGAGGTGCATTCAATGCCCTGCGAGTTACAGATTGACCAAGTCATCCGTAAACTGGGTTTTCGGTAATGGGTCTCTACAGAAGGTGTTGAATAAACATCTCTTTCCCCCTCTATAAAAGGACATTAGGGGGAAGAAAAGAGGGGGAGATCAGACTTAGGTGGAAGGATTCAAAGGAAAAAGCTTAGGATTTCACAAATAGCGAAGTTCTAATTCACGAACCAGAACAGGTATGAAACTGGAAATGAATTAATAAGGAACCAAAAACACATAAAAACATGGTGACCTGCGAACTTAAAATAACAATAAATGAAGACCGCGAAGCCAGGGCACCTCTACGGATGTACTCCCTATGGACCAGGGAGTCTATGTCCCTTTTTAAATCATACGCACCGCATAGCAGCATCCTACGTGGGTGAAGCCCGGACCGACGAACCCCCAACTGGCATCGCCACTGGATGTCGCTGCTGGCATGGAATGGTCTGCTTACCAACCTGGTACGCGGGCGGAACCCGAAGCCATGTACCACCCTGGTACACAGGATGCCTATCAGTCCGCCTATCACCCTAGTACACGGATGGCTTCTCCAGCCGCATAGCACACCCCTACGCGAAGGGCGCCACTCCTCATACACCCATGTGTCCCACCAACTCCTTCGGTGTTCCCAGTCTCTGAGTCAGATAAAATCATTCCAATCTGGTCTGATCCTTCTCAATCCCCTATTTGTCCTATTCATCGGCCTCGATTCAAGGCCTCTACCAAAGCCACCGGACCCGTATGATGCAATATCCAGACACATCAGTGCGCCACTTTGAGTTCACATACCCATGGTAGGTGAGGACAAAGGGGTTGCCCCGACCCTTGAGCGGGTTCCAAAAACATTCATGGGTTCACATACCCATGGTAGTGTAGGGTCCGAGCCCAGGAGTCCCCTTTCTGCCTCTCTACTCGCCAGGATTAGGGGACCCCACTTGCGTTTCCTTTCGACGCCAGTGGCGAGCACTTCTCCCCTCTTATGGGAGTGACCGGGCCTCCATCCTGTAGTAAGTCCCAATCTCCATTTCCCTGGGATTCTAGCCATGCATAAGTCCCATTTCACAGGCCACGGATGCACCTTTCATGACGTGATCGTTAGGTCTCTACTATATCTTGTTTCTCACACCGAGCATGACCCACGTGAGCTTAGAGCAACCACAGACCATGACCCAACACCTTTGGCTACCTCATAGTGTAAGCCCCAACCCAAACAAAACTACGTGGATTCTGATTCCTCTCACAAGGATATGTAGGAAGATTGTATCACGGGTTTGATCCAAACGCTCAAGTCGTTATCTGCCCCCCCTAGATGACAATAAACTCCGGAGTGCCCAGTTATGGGGCTTCAAACCAGTTTCGTCTCAATGAGTCCAAACTCCTCAGAGTCATTAATCCAATGACGTATGGTAAACCTCAGGCCTAAATGATTCTGAATCCATGTGTTTAGCTGACCATTGCCAACAAGGAGAAATCTATGGATACTATGCTTGGGTATAAACCAAGGATTCACAAATATATGAATATGTATTAAATCTATAAGAGAGTCCCGAAACAGGAAATAATTCCCCCCAAAAGGGTGTGAGGAGCCTGACTTCCCATCCTCATGACCGATGTGAGTTCTTAGGCGTCGCTGGCCAAATCACCTAGTGAATGCCTGTCGTTAGAAAGTAGGTCCACGTGTCGCTGGATATGGAACCATTGGTCATTTAGAGATGAAAATGGTGCACCTGATATGAGTGATTAAGTAGAATCCAACCTTCTCTAATCAATCGTTGGGTAGTGTATGTTTTTCTACACATCGTCTCGAAACAACGCGACAACAGGTTTCTTCGAAATCTTACATTGCACAATAATAATATAATCTTATTATTTTAAATGGTAGTTAACACCTAGTAGTTGTATTGGTGGGAATGAACAGAACTAACTAAAATATGATTATATGTGTTTGTTAAATTTTTTAACATTTATTCAATAAAATTTAGAGGCTTAAAATTTGAATTAATCTAATTTTAATCATAAATACTCTAATATTCATTAAAAGGTCGATTTGCTGCATTTTAATGGTGAACCATTTTTTAATCTAGTTTTCATCCATTTTATATGTTCTATTTGAAAAAATAAAATTCTTCTTTAGAATCAAGACATAAAAATTCACTTTGGGTAAAATTTTGGTATTTTTCTCATAAAATTAAATTTTTGAAGAGTAGTGAAAAATACTGTATTTTAATTCAAAACTACCTTTTAATCTAATTTATTTATATGGTTAGATTATATTTTTAATTGGTTTTAAAGTGTAATTATATTATATTTTTATCATTTAATCCAATTTTTGTTATTGAATTAATTTTACTTAGAAATTGGACATAAACAAGTGTCAATCTTTTGATAGTTATTATTTCATAAAAACATACCTTTTGTTTTGACAATGGGAATTAATTTTAAATTAATTTCTGCCACTTCGGTGTTTTGAATTTGGAAAACTGGATTCCATATTTGGAATCAGGATGTCTAAATTGTGTAAATATGTAATAGTTATTTTTAGACATTATGAATATTTACTTCAGTAGATACTTTATTTACCATGGTTAAAGGGTAAATCTGGTAAATAAGGGTATACAAATATTACAATAATAATATAAAATTACCCCAAAATGTGTTCTAATTTTATTTTTTTGATACACTTCCGACCATGACCATCCTTAGGTCGATTTTGGGACCCCATGGGGCCACTTGGGAGTGATAATGGAACTTTATTTTAATTAACTTAAAGTAAAGACAAGAATGACATAAACAAATATCTTTTAGTAAATTAATTTTTACATAGGGTTATATAAGTTATCTTTTTGACTATAAGTATTATTTGGAAATATGAAACTATTTCCTACCTCATGGTATTTTTTTAATAATTTTTATACATTAAATAAATTAAATTTTTTATGACACAATAATGATGTAGTGTTTACCTCATTAATAAATGATTTAAATAAATAAGATTATAAAGATTAAAATAATATCCAAAACCTATTAAATTATTATTTTATTATTTTATTTAGACCATGATTTATCGTATCTTAGACATTAATAAGTTTTGGACATTTAGAAACTGAAAATAATTATTTGATAAAATAATATTTTTACATTTTTTTAAAGAGCCCCTCCTCACCCATATAAAAAACCCTCACCTTTAACTCTTTCATCACACCTCTCAAACCCCTTGGTTCATCCAAACACTGCAAAATTAATCTCCCTACATTCCTCTCCTTCTACTAAATCCTTAAATTAGGCATAAGGCACTTCAAAAAACCCTTTTGGTTCAAACCAAAGGGAGTTACCCGATTTAAAGGTAACATCTTCTCTTAAGTTATTTGGTTTTATTTTACTTCTCCAACCCTCTAAACTATTTTTATTCCTTTCTTTTATAATATAACCAGTATCATAAATATACTAGGATGTTTTTATGGTAATTATTTGAACTACACTTACATAACTCTCCATCTAATAGGTAAAGAACATATTGTTTCTGGGGATGAAAAACTAACGCCTCACGAAATGATGATTGTTCAATTATATCCTACCGCCTATCATGGGGTCCATTCTGATGGAAATGTAATTATATATGATATATATAATATTTTTTTTCTTTATGGTTCTGTATTTCCAATTTATATAATACCTTTATGTTTTCCATTATGGGTAAACGTGATAATTTCATTTGAGGAAGTGCGGACTACTTCCCCTTCAAAGTGATATGACTTGTTAATACCATATATGGGACGTATGAAGGATAGAGTTAATGATATTATATATGATATTATACTAGAATTATAATATACCTATTTATAATTATGTTTTAATTCAATTAAAATAATAAATAGAAATGAAAGTAGCGGTCATGAGTACGTACGGCTTACCATCTCCATGAATGGTGCATTTCATTTCTTATCTCCAAATGTTATGTAATATTATAAATAAAAAAATATAATATATATATATAATATATATGATATCTACATCATGAATATAATTCTAGAGATAATGGATATTTGACCACATGAACAACCTGTAATTATAAGAAGTTCATTTTTGACTCAAGTACCAAATATTGAAAAAATGACCGTTATTAACTTAAATGATTACATAATGTTTATAACATGGTAATAAGTGATATAAAAGGAATAATAAACAAAAAAAGCATCCTATTAAAGTAGAAATTAACTTTAGTTTATTATTCAAGAGATTAGAGAATGAACATGTCAAATCAGACACGAGGTAAGGGACTTCGTCTCAATCTCCTTTCATTGTGGGATATTTTGTTTTAATACATGACTTTTTTTATACGCTATATAAACACCTTTGAAATTTCATTTCACTGAAATGGAATCTTCTTCTATGAAGTGTTTTACAAAATGACAAAAATGAATGTTTCTTTTTGACGTATGCGGTGACAATGACTTTTCCACCTCCTCAAGTATTATTTGATCTTTGGATTCCTTAACAAGTTGTGGTGTTTTTTTAAAGTAAAATGAATAATATATACCCTTTTATGTATTTCCAAATTGAAAATGGTTTTGAGAAATAATTTATTATTTCAATATCTTGAAATGATATATTGTGATTGAAATGTGGAAATGTTTTCTTTCTATTATACTTGTTTTATGTGTTATGGTTCTTGGGCATTGTTTATGTATATGGGTGGTTCTGTGATAAACCTAGGGTGGGTGAGCCCAAGATGGCTCTTTAATGCATTGTGTAATGTGATGGAGGTACATTTGAATGTTTCTCCTAAGATATTTAGGGCATATAATATGATGGGTATTCCAAATGTAACTCCCTGCAAAGTTGTGGTAGCTATAATGTAAGTATGATATGGATGCCAGAAGTTACCTTTATGATTTTTGATTTCTATGTGTTATTCATAAATCATATGATTTCATGAGGTATGTTAAAGAGGTTATGTTATGTAATATTTTATGTTTGGATACTTATAGTTGGTATCATAGGTTAGTTTAGATAACTTTAGAAGTTAGGGTATTGTTAAATTAATATCCATAAATTAATTTATGTTAACATTGAAGTGATATAGAATTTATAGATTACCATGTTTCTTTGCCTACGATATTTATGTGTTCAGAATGGTTTTCTACAGAGGAAATAGGGCAGCTATGTTGGGAAGACATTAGTAGGAATACAACCTTTCAAATCAGCAACCTGAGATGGTCAGTATTAGAACTGAATAGTTTGTTGCGTTGATGGCATAGTTGACTGAGGCAATAAATGGTGGTGGTATCCATGCACGAGATCAGTCAGATCAACAACATAGGAACATCTCAGTAGTAGAGCATTTCATAAGGAAACATATCCCATCATTCAGAGGATCATCTGACCATGTTCTAGAAGAAGGGTGGATTAAATCACTAGAGATGATTTTTGAGTTTATGGGGTGTTCATAACAAGAAAATTTTAGTCTCATTGTTTACCATTTTGAAGGGGAAATTGATCAGTGGTGGTCGATGGTGAAAAATATCAGAGATATTGAGGATATCTATGCTCTTGATTGGGATTAATTCAGAGGTATGTTTCTTGAGAAATATTTTCCTAAGGTGGTTCTTCTTAGGATGAAAAAATAATTCCTAGAATTGAGGTAGGAGGATGACTCAGTGGCTTCTTATTAATTAAAATTCACTTGACTGGCAGGGTATGCTCCAAATTTAATATGAAATCATGATAGTAAAATCAACCGTTTTAAATCAGGAATCCAATGTATCAAAGGTATTTATCTTCTCATGAGTTCAAAAGTTATGAAAAACTTGTTCGATGTGCGGTGAAGGTGGAAATGGATTTTTCCGATGATTAGGTCTTCTTTGACAAACAACATAATAAGAGGTCAAGGTGGTAGGTGAAAGGGAAACCTCTTTAAAAAGGATGATGGTAAGAAACTTAAGTTTACAGTTTGTGAAGATTGTGTTAAAAATCATGTTGTGGAATGTTTTTTGAATTCTGGTAAGTGTTATCGATGTGGTAAAATGGGACATAAAGCACGTAATTGCACTGAAAACGATTAGGGTAATGGTAAAACAAAACCAGATTTACAATCAGTAAAATGTTTTAAGTGCAATGAAATGGGTCATTATGAAAATTAGTGTAAAGAAAAGTACTCAACTGGGGGAAGGCATCCAGACTTCAAGCAGAAAGGGGTGGTGAAATCCTTTGTGACTACTTCATCAGATGTTGGGCCATCAAATGAAGTAGTATCAGGTGCACTTTTTGTTTGTTCAGAATATTCCAATGTGTTGTTTGATTTAGGGTCTACATA
Organism: Viscum album; assembly: GCA_963277665.1. Lineage (NCBI taxonomy): Eukaryota > Viridiplantae > Streptophyta > Magnoliopsida > Santalales > Viscaceae > Viscum > Viscum album. The sequence continues at coordinate 1,914,535,982 of OY728148.1, read as the reverse complement.
TTTGTTCAATTAGGAGAAGTTTTCCAGTAAATTGGGAATTCCATATCAAAATATGAATCCTGAATTTATGGTAAAAATACCTGGAGGAAATGTTGAGATAAAAAGAAATTATAAGAACCTTCTTGTCCTTGTGTGTGGAAAGAATCTACCTGCAAACCTTATTATTTTGCCTTTGGTAGAGTTTGATGTTATTTTGGGTATGGGTTGGCTCTCTGTTTATCATGCTAAGATTGACTACAGAGCTAAAGAGGTTTCTTTTCCGAAATTTTTTTAGTTTTTGTACAAGAATGAACCCTTAATTTTTATAACATATCAGAAAGCTTAGAAATTAGTAAAATATGGAAATGAATGTTACCTTGAACATATTGTCGAAAAGAGAGGAACTGTTCATATTAATGATGTGCCAGTGGAAAATGTGTACCTTGATGTTTTTCTTGATGATTTTCTTGGTATTATACCTGATCAAGAAGTTGAATTTACTATTGACTTAGTTCCTGATGTTAAGCCAATTTCAAAACCCCCTTATCGAATGGAGCAAATTGAACTTGTATAGTTAAAGAAGAATTTACAAAAGTTATTAGATAATGGTTTCATTTGACCTATCACATTACCATGGGGTGGTCCTATCTTATTTGTTAAAAAAATATGGTTCAATGGGACTTCACATTGATTATAGATTATTGAATAACATCACTATTAAGAACAAGTATCATTTTCCTCATATTGATGATTTGTTTGATTAGCTCTAGGGAGATCAATATTTTTTGAACATTGACTTGAGTTTGGGGTGCCATCAGTTAAAAGTAAAATAAGCAAACATTCCAAAGACCGTGTTTCGTACTAGATATGGCCATTATGAATTTTTAGTTATGCCTTTTTATTTAACCAGTGCACCTGCTGTATTCATAGATCTTATGAATATAATTTTATGTGAGTTCATGGATAAGTTTGTGGTTCTGTTCATTGATGATATTTTGGTTTATTCTAAAAATAAAGAGGAACATGAAAGTCATTAAAGGGTTGTCTTGAGAACCTTAAAATAAAAGAAACTATTTGGTAAATTTAACAAGTGTGAGTTTTGGTTACAACAAATTTCTTTCCTAGGGCACATTTTTTAAAATAATGGCATAGCTATTGATCCTGGAAAAACGAAAGTTGTTGAAGAATGGCTAAGACCCACAAATATAACCGATAACCTTAGTTTTCTTGGTTTGGTAGGTCATTTCCAGATGTTTGTTGAAAAAATTTCAAGGTTATCTAGTCCAATGACAAAGTTAACTCAAAAAGGTGTTCAGTTCGTTTGGATAAAAAATGATATGATTGTTTTCAGGAATTGAATAAAAGATTAGTGAATTCTCCAGTTTTGGCACAACCTTATAGAAATGGTGAGTTTTTTATTTATAGTGGCGCTTCGTTGAAAGGACTTGGTTGTGTTCTTATGCAGAATGATCAGCTAATTTCTTATGCTTCACATCAGTTGAAACCTCATGAGTTAAATTACCCTACACAAGATTTATAATTAGTTGCAGTTGTTTTTTCTTGAAAACTTTGGAGGCATCATTTTATGGTGTAAAATGTGAAATATATACTGGCCACCAAAGTTTTAAGTATATATTCCCTCAGAAAGAATTGAGCATGAGACAGAGGAGATGGTTGGAGTTAATCAAGGATTATGATTTCACGACCCTTTACCATCCAGGAAAATCAAATAAAGTGGCTGATTATTTGAGTTGAAAAAGTAATGCTTCATTTACTATGCTACATTTGGAATGACATGCTTTGGTTTTTGATTTGATGAACTTTGGAATAGAATTTTTCGTGCAGGAAATTCATCTATTTTGTTTCTGGTGTCAGTGAAATCATCTCAATCAAAAAATACAATGTAAGCACAAAAGGAAGATAATGAGTTGAAAAAAAGGAAGAGTTGGTTCAAAAGGGTAAGTTTCCTGAATTTAACATTGATAATTATTGTTTTTTGAGGTTTGGGAAAATATTATGCATGCCTTGTTATTAACGTTTAATGAATGGGTTGTTATGTAAAGCTCATAGTTCCCCGTTTTCAGTGCATCTTGGTAGTACTAAGATGTATAGAGATCTTCGGAAGTATTACTAGTGGGATGGAATGAAAAGTGATATTGCTGATTTTATTATGATGTGTTTGACTAGTCAGTAGGTTAAAGTAGAGAGGCAGATTCTAAAAGGGATGCATCAGTCTTTACCAGTGCCAGAGTGGGAATGGGAAAACATATCCATGTACTTTATTGTGAGATTACCGAAGACATCTCAAGGTAATAATGAAATCTGGGTTATTGTTGATCGATTGATTAAATCTGCTCATTTACTTCCTATTCGAGATACTTTGTCTCTAGATCAATTTTTTTGGTTGTATGTTAAATAGATGGTCTGGTTGCATGAGTTCCCCTCTCCATTGAATCTAATTGTGATCCCAGGTTTACTTATAACTTTTGGAAACACCTTCAAAAGTCTTTGGGTACTAAATTAAATTTTAGTACATCATTTCATCTGCAATCAAATGGGTAGTTGGAACGAATAATTCTGACCTTGGAGGAAATGGTATGTTCTTGTTCACTGGATTACCAGGGAAGTTGGGACCAACATCTTTCTTTGGTTGAATTTTCATATAATAATAGTTTTTGTTCCAGTATACAGATGGATCCATTTGAGGCATTATATGGGAAGTGATGTCGAACTCCAGGTTTTTTAAATGAATTAGGTGAAAGGAAGATGATGGGACCATAATTGGTAGAAGAGATAGTAGAAAACATTCAGTTGATTCATAAGCACATGAGAACATCTCAGAGAAGGCGGAAAGGTTATGTGGATAATCAGAGGAATGATCATTCTTTTGAGGTAGGTGATCATGTATTTCTCAAAGTTTCTCCATGGAAAAGTGTGACGTGTTTTTGAAAGAAGGGAAAGTTGAGTCTGAGGTTAATTAGACATTTTTAAATCCTGGAGAAAGTTAGATCAGTTGTGTATAGAGTGGCTTTACCTCGATGTTTATCCTAGGTACACAATGTGTTTCATGTTTCAATGTTGATAATGTATATTCCAAATCCATATCATGTTTTGAGCCCAGAGAAAGTTCAGTTGGAAGAGAATCTCCCTTATGGGGAATAGCCAGTCCAGATTCGTGACTGAAGATAGTAAGTATCGCTGAATAAGGTACTTCACTAGGTAAAGGTTTTGTGGAAAACCCATGTGGTTGAAGAGGCAACATGGGAATCTTTAAATGATATGAGGTATAAATACCCCCATTTATTTGATAAGTGAATAAAATTATGAGGATTGAATTTCCAAAATGGGGAAGGATGTAACATCCCAGGTAAATAAAGAAATAATACATCTTAATTTTAATTAATATTTTGTGAATTAAATATTAATTTTACCTTAAAGGGTTGGTTATGTTTGATGGCGTACCTGAAACGCAACAACAAGTTTCTTTTAAATCATACATTGCACAATAATAATATAAAATTATTATTTTAAATGTTATTTAATTCCTAGTCATTTTATTGGAGGGAATGAATAGAACTAACTAAAATATTATTATACATGTTTGTTAAATGTCTTAACATTTATCCATTAAAATATAGGGGCTTATAATTTTAATTAATCTAATTTTAAGCATAAATACTCTAATATTCATTAAAAGGTCGATTGACAACCTTTTAATGGAGAACCCTCTTTTAATCTAGTTTTGGTCACTTTTATTTGTTATATTTGAAAAAATAAAATTCTTTTTTAGAATCAGGACATCGAAATTCACTTTGGGTAAAATTTTGGTTTTTTCCGGATAAAATTCAATTTATGATGAATACTGAAAAATACTATATTTTACTTCTAAACTTCCTTTTAATTTAATAAATTTATATGGTTAGAATATATTTTTAACTGTTTTTAAAGTGTAATTAGATCATATTTTTACCATTTAATCCAATGTTAGTAATTTTAATTAATTTCATTATGAGATAAAATAATATTTTCACACTTTCCTAAAGAGACACTCCTCCCCCTTATAAAAAACATTCACCTCTAACCCATTCCTCACACCTATCAAGCCCATTGGCTCATCCAATATCTTCTCAATTAAGCTCCCTACATCCCTACACTCCTCCTAGAAGCCTTAACTTAGGCATCAGGCACTTCAAAAAACCCTTTTGGTTCAAACCAAAGGGAGTTACCCGATTTAAGGGTAACGTCTTCTCTTAAGTTATTTTGTTTTATTTTACTTCTCCAACCCCATAAACTCATTTTATTCCTTTCTTTTATAACAACACCAGTATCCTAAATATACTAGGATGTTGTTATGAGAAGGATTAGAACTACACTTACACACACCTCTATATAATTGGTAAAGAACATACTGTTTCTGTGGATGGAAAACAAACATATCACAAAACGATGATTGTTCAATTATCTCATGTAACACCCTAATCTTCCACGGTACAATTCTCTTTGAATAATACAGTAGCGTGTGTTGTACGAAACTTCGAGATTCTAACACACTGCGACCAATCAAAGTACCTGTTATGAATAGTAATACACACTTTTTAAAATTTAATAAATTTTATCTCTCAAAATGGACTTCATTTTTGGATTTGGAATATCAAAATTATCCTAGGGTGAAATTTTAGTACTTTTCGGATAACTTTTATATTTGGATGAATAGTGAAAACTACTAAATTTTAAATAAAAACAACTTTTTAATCGAAATAATTAATAGTGATAAATTATGAATTTTAGTGTTTTTAAAGTATATTTAGAATCTATTTTTACCATTTAATACAATTTTGGTCACTGGACATAATTTTACAATTAAACCAGACATAAACAAGTGTCAATCTTTTGATAGTCATTATTGCTTAAAAACACGCTTTTGTTTTGACAGCGGGAATTAATTTTAAATTAATTTCTGCCACTTCTGTGTTTTGAATTTTGAAAAATGGATTCCATATTTAGAATAAGGAGGTTCAAATTGTGTAAATAGGTAACTTTTATTTTTATACATTTTGAATAATTACTTTGGTAAATATTTTATTTACCGTGGTTAAAGGGTAAATCTTGTAAATAAGCTTAAAAAATAATATTATAATAATAATAAATTACCCTAAAATGTGTCCTAACCCTATTGGTTGATACATGTCTGACCATGAGCATCTTTGGGTCGATTTCGGGACCCCATGGATCCACTTGTAAGTGATAATGACACTTTATATTAATTAAGTTAAAGTAAAAACAAAAATGTCATAAGCATATACGTTTTAAAAATAGTTTTACATAGGATTATATATATGTTATATTTTCAACTATAAATATTAATTAGAAAGATAAAAGTATTTCCTACATAATGGTATTTTATTTATAATTTTTAGACATTGAATAATTAAATTTATTTATGACACAATAATGATGTAGTATTTTTCTTATTAATGAAAGAATCAAATAATTGGTATTATAAATATTAAAATTTTTGATGCCATACACGAATGTTTTTGATTAATATGACATGTTAGGATTGATTAAATGAATTTTGTTCTAATTATTAAAGTTGTTAATACTTTAACAAAAATCAATTATTAAATCGTGTCAAAGTTGACATAAATGAGTTTTTAAAACAAATATTATATTATTAATTCATATTCTATTTCTAAAAATATAAGGTTCGGCCAATGGACTTATATCATGATATGTGTATCATTAATGGACCATATGGGGGTATCTTGGATGTATATAGTATGTTTATTAACAATATAATATAAAAATACAAAGTGACATAGTAAATGTCAAACTAATTTACTAAGAGTTAAAACTAAAAGATAAGGTCAATATAGTGACCCAAAACTATCTAAAATCTATTGGTTGAAAGGATTTGTAACCATACCCACCTTATACTTTGAATAAAACACTTTTGAGCCATTAAAACCAAATATGAATTTATTTTAAAATAATACTTTAAATATTTTCTAAAGAGCCTCTCCTCCCCCTTATAAAAGGACACCACTTCTAACCATTTATTCACACCTCTAAAGCTTTTTGAATCATCCAAACTCTACCCAATTAACCTCCCTACATCTCTCTCCTCCTCCTAGAAGCTTTACCTTAGGCAGAAGGCACTTCAAGAGTCCATTTTGGTTCAAACCAAAGGGAGTTACCCAAATTAAAGGTAACGACTTCTCTTAGCTTCTTTTCTTTTATTTTTTTTCTCCAACCCCTAAAATCTTCTTATCATTTTATTTTGTAAAAATAACAGTATAATCAATATACTAGGATATTTTTATGATAATTATTATAACTAAACTTACACACACATTCATATAATGGGTGAAGAAAATAATGTTTCTGTGGATGGCAACCAAACGCCTCACGAAACGATGATTGTTCAATTATCTCCTACCACCTCTCATGGTGGTCATTGTGATGGAACTATAATTAAATATGATATTTATGATATTTATTTTATATATAAGCTTCTGTAATTCCATTTTATATCATACCATTATTCGTTTCATGTTGTATATATATATGATAATTTAATTTGAGGAAGTGCGGACTACCGTCCCCTCAAAGTGATATGACTCATTCATACCATACATGGAACGTATAAAGGATCGTGTTAATGAACATGAGTAACACATATAAGATATTATATTATACAAGAATAACAATATACCTATGTTTAAATTTGTTTTTATTCCTTTCAAAAAGAAAACTGAAATGGAAGTAGCGTTCGTCCGTACGTACGGACTACCCTCTCAACGAACGTGATAAGATTCATTCTACATTGTATACATTCAAGTATAATTATAATTTGATGATTGTAAATAATTTTTATGGAATTTATATATTTCTGGATATGAATAATATACAACCTTTCCATAAAAAACATGGCTTATGTAACAAAACATATAAAACAAAACGAGTAAGTTAACACTCGAAATGACGATAATACTAAGATATTAATAACAAAGCATTGTTAAAAGATCATATATGATATCATATTAATGTATATGATTCTTTTATAATTTAACAACAAATATTTTACCATTATACAGGAGGTTAACCTACCCTCAACCAAGGAAAACTACAAGGTAAGGGTTAATTTCACAATCTCTTTAGTATCCAAGGTTGTTTTATGTAAGTATTTACTGGGACATATTTATTATCCATGTACATGTTTCATAAAAGGGTTTTCAAAGGGATTATATTAAGTGACTTTTTCCTAAAACGTCATTTTAAATGTTTTAAAGATTTATCTTTCTAAACCCTTTTAATTAATGTCCATGATTCCAAAATGATTTTTAAGGATTTATTTATATGGAAATGAATGCTTTGAAATGATAATTATTTTCAGAATTTTCGAAGTGGTATAGGACACTTTGATTCAAAAATATCTTTTAAATGAATTCGTTTAAAATTTTTGAGACTTTTAAATGATTTCATGAAAAAGGGGTATTTTTATCAAATCATTTTACTAATCATTTTCATCTATTTCAACTTCCTGTGATGGATTTTAAGCTTATTTGAAGTTGATTTATTATGATAAAAAACTTTCATATTGTATTGAAGTTTTTTTGATATGTTTGACTGTGGTTGCATTATTTTTATACCATTCATGGTTTATGGAGAAAGTATTGACATTTTGTATGCTATTTTTAATATGAATGTTTAGGATATGTTTAAACATATTCATACAAGTAATACATTGGACTTAATAAGTGACTGGTGGAGCCCGCTATAGCTCCTCAATGCATCGGTAAGTCTCATTAGACAAACTAGTATCTTGTCATGAGGCCTTGACAAAATCTTATTTGTAGTCTTGGCACAAGGCCTTTGCTATGTGGTTATGGTAGTCTGACATTATGCATTCCATCCTTATGAAAGTGGTCATTGATATTGCATGTGATTATTCGACAAGTAGAATACCCATGTGAATAATTAAATGGTATTATTTCATTTTATTTTTGCCATATTGTTTTGAAGTTCAAGTTTAAAAGGATTTTGTTTTAGTTATACATTCCCTTAAATTTTTATGCTTATTTATGAAATTTTCTACTATATTGTTATCCTTACTGGGCATTTGAGCTCACCCCTTTCTATGTTTTATTTTTCCCAGGATGTGAAGAAGTATTTAATTAATGACCTGTAGGGATAGTAAAAGGGGATATTAGTGTGGAGACGAGATGTCATTGTAGTTTTCACTTTATGATGTAATGTAAACTTTATGAATGTATCTTGTTATTACAAGGATACTAAAGTAATCGGTATTTCGAGACATGATCTTTTGTTATCATGCCAATGTTATGTAATGCACCGAATCTGGGTAACTAGGGTTGGGGAATTACAGTTGGTATCAAAGGAAGTTTAGTACAAACCTTGTAAGCTAGAATTAGATAAACTCTGATTAGAGCACACAACCCGAAGATAGACTTTGAGGATTAGTATAGAATAATTTCCTAGAATTTTGGTATTGTAGAGATTTTGTGAGTTTTCCGAGCAATACATCCCTGTCTAGATACGAGAAGGTAGAGGCAGCTCTAACACTGATGTACCTAGGGGTATAACCTGATAACACTTCTTTGAGCTAGACTCAGATGGAAACTGGTGCACGACAATGGGCCTTGATTCACTCTTGGTTACGACACTCCCAGGGGATATGCTTAGGATAATTCTCATTTTCTTTACAAACCATTATAAAGGTCATATGAGTATATACTTACTCAAAGAAAACATTTTTATGATTATGGATTATATACATAAACTGTTCAATTTACGTTAGGTATTTTACAAGTTTGGAATTATGTATTTCGATTCATAAACTAATCTAGTTTATGCCATTGTTTAGAAATGGAACCTAGTAGAAGGAATGGAAATCGTATCATCTCACATACTCCATGTAGGGATTTCCCTCCTAATCATGAAAATTATAGTGGAGCTAGTGATACGACTGGTGTTGATCAAATTATCACCATACTGGGACAACTCACTCAGGTTATGAATAATAACCTTACCTGTATGGAGCACCCTGATCTACAACGCGAAGTATCAATGTCCAATCGCTTCATGGGGAAAAACCACAAAAACTAGATGTAAATACAAATCCATTGGTAGCTAAGCAATGGATAAGTTCTCTAGAGAAAAATTTTCAGGCTTTGGGGAGTAGTGAAAAGGAAAAAGTTTTCATGGTAGTTTATCGCCTCACCGAAGATGTCGACCAATGGTGGTCATTGATTAAAAACACAAAGGAGGATGAACAAGTATCAAGTATGGAATGGAGGGAGTTTAAAGAAATTTTCTTATAAAAATACCTTCATCATGACCATCGAGTAGATATGGAAAGACAATTTCTCAGTCTGAGGAAAAAGGAAGATGAGAATGTTGCAAAGTATGAGGCTAACCTTACATGGTAAGCAAGGCATGCTGTAGATTACATATGTAACCCAACAAGTAAGATTTATCATTTCTTTGATGGGTTAAAACCATTTCTTAGTCGCGCTTTAGTATCTCAATCCTTCTCATCATACGATGATATTGTCTCATGTGCTATTAAGATAGAAAAGTAATTCTCTAAATCTTATGAAAATAAAGTAAAGAAAGAGAAGAAGAGAACGTTGGAGCAAGAGATAGGTATTGGGAAAAAGGGAAAGATAGATTTTCCATTATGTGTTAATTGTGGGAAGAAACACCCTGGTACTTTTCCAAAAGGAATGGGAGTCTGTTACAAGTGTGGTGAAAAAGGCCACCGTCCTCATGATCGCAAGGGAAAGAAAGTTGTTGTCAATGTTTAATGCTATAATTATAGAGAAATGGGGCATTATGAAAATCAATTTCATAAGCTCCAAGGAAACTTACCTCAGAAAATGCCAAGAGAGCAAGGCCAAGCGTATGTTGTTACTACAGTTGAAGTTGAATAATTATTGTATTTGTGTTTTTAGACTCAAGAACTATATTCTGATTATAAGAATAATGTGATATATATAAGGATTGTACTGTAGTACTTGTTGTTTTCATTAAGGTTTTAATATGACTAAGGTAATCATATTTTAATTATGTGACAATAAGAGAAGCTTTACTTTGTTTGGGTAATCTGATGTTACAATAGATTTTGGAATTTAGATACCTTTTACAGAGAGTTTGGGAAGAGGTATTTTGGATAACTATAATGTTTTCAATGAATTAAGTTGAAATTTGGATGGTATTGTTTAAGGTTAAAACATTTCTTATGATATTATAATTATATATTATTGGAAAAAGACAACCTGCGGGTCGGGCGATAACCCATCGCGTCGGACAAAGCTACAGGAATCGAACTCACAACCATAGTGTGATAGGCCTTTATTACCTACCACTAGACTTCAAGAAGTCCCTGGTTGTTACAAAATCGTTTTCATCATTTAAATGGTATATGTTTATATTTGGAACCCTATACGATTAGAATAAATAGAGTATTTTTTAGTTGTATTATGTTTTGGAGTGAAAGATGAGTTTGGGGTAGAAAATTATTAATGGATAAAACTCTAATTATAAAGTAAGTATATATCCTTATTATCTTATCCAATCTAATAAATAAATTCCTCAACATTCAGAAAAGGAACTTAGAACAAAAATGTTGTCCAAGATGGTACCTTAGATCATCACAAATATATGGCTTTGTGATTGTTGGATTTTTCATAGCCATGGTATCTACCGCTCTCCATCAGATACTGATGGTTGTATTTTTCATCCATATCCATGTTTTCTTACATGGAACCCTAGTATGTGTTATTTTTGGTAACCTTCATAATTACCACTCTTTATTTTAAATAAAGGCCTCATTAATCAACTTTTCGATGTGGGATTTCAACTAAGAAATTTTGAAATGTCAACCCCAAGTTTCCAATATCGAGCATAAATTGTGAGGATGTAATTTATTGAAGTAGGGGAGAATGTAACACCCCAAGATTCCACAGTACAATTCTCTTTTAATAATACAGTAGCGTGTGTTGTATGCAACTTCAAGATTCTAACACACGGCGACCAATCAAAGTGGCCGTTATGAATAGTAATACCCACTTTTTAAAATTTTATAAATTTTATCTCTCAAAATTGAATTCATTTTTGGATTTTTAATATCAAAATTAGCCTAGGTTGATGTTTTGGTACTTTTCGGATAACTTTTATAATTGGATGAATAGTGAAAATTACTAAATTTTAATTAAAACCAACTTTTTTAATCAAAATAACTAATAGTGTTAAATTATGAATTTGAGTGGTTTTAAAGTATATTTAGAATATAGTTTTACCATTTAATACAATTTTGGTCATTAGATATAATTTCACAATTAAACCGGACATAAACAAGTGTCAATCTTTTGATAGTTATTATTTCTTAAAAACACGCCTTTTGTTCCGACAGCGGGAATTAATTTTAAATTAATTTTTGTCACTTCTATGTTTTGAATTTATAAAAATGGATTGCATATTTATAATCAGGAGGTCCAAATTGTGTAAATAGGTATCTTTTATTTTTTTACATTTTGAACAATTACTTTGGTAAATATTTTATTTACCGTGGTTAAAGGGCAAATCCTGTAAATAAGGGTAAAAAATTAATATTATAATAATAATAAATTACCCTAAAACGTGTCCTAACCCTATTGGTTGATACATTTCAGACCATGGGCATCTTTGGGTCGATTTTGGGACCCCATGGATCCACTTGTAAGTGATAAAGACACTTTATATTAATTAAGTTAAAGTAAAAAAACAAAAATGACATAAGCATATATCTTTTAGAAGAAAAAAACATTTACATAGGGTTATATATGTTATATTTTACACTATAAATATTAATTATAAATACAAATATATTTCATACATAATTTTATTTTATTTGTAATTTTTAGACAATAAATAATTAAATTTATTTATGACACAATAATGATGTAGTATTTTCCTTATTAATGAAAGAAACAAATAATTGGTATTGTAAATATTAATCGTTTTGATGCCATACACGAATTTAATTGATTAATATGACATGTTAGGATTTATTATATGAATTTTTTTTGAATTAATAAAGTTTTTAAGACTTTAACAAAAATCAATTATTAAATAGTGGAAAAATTGACATAAATGAGTTTTTAAAACAAATATTATATTATTAATTCATATTCTATTCCTAAAAATCTAAGGATCGGCCAAAGGAATTATATCATGATAGGTGTATCATTAATGGACCACTTGGGGGTCTCTTGGATGTATATAGTAATTTTATTAATTATATAATATAAAAATACAAAGTGACATGGTAAATGTCAAACTAATTAACTAAGAGTTAAAACTAAACGATAAGGTTAATATAGTGACCCAAAACTATCTAAAATCTATTGGTTGAAAGGATTTTGACCCCTAACCACCTTATACTTTTAATAATCAACTTTTTATCCATTAGAAACCGAATATTAATTTATTATAAAATAATACTTTATGTTTTTTCTAAAGTGCCCCTCCTCCCCCTTATAAAAGGACACAACTTCTAACCAATTCTTCACACCTCTCAAGACTTTTGTATCGTCCAAACTCTGCCCAATTAAGCTCCCTACAACTCTCTACTCCTCCTAGATTCCTTACCTTAGGTATAAGGCACTTCAAGAGTCCATTTTGGTTCAAAACAAAGGGAGTTACCCAAATTAAAGGGAACGATTTCTCTTAGCTTATTTTCTTTTCTTTTATTTCTCCAAGACCTAAAATCTTATTATTATTTTCTTTTGTAACAATACCAGTATCCAAAATATACTAGGTTGTTGTTATGATAAGTATTTGAACTAAACTTACACACACTTCCATCTAATGGGTGAAGAACATAATGTTTCTGTGGATGGCAACCAACGCCTCACGAAACGATGATTGTTCAATTATCTCCTACCACCTCTCATGGTGGCCATTATGATAGCACTACAATTAAATATGATATTAATGATATTTATTATATATATATATATAATTATTTAATTCCATTTTATATAATACCATTATTCTTTTCATGTTTATATATATGCGATAATTTCATTTGAGGAAGTGCGGACTACCGCCCCCTCAAAGTGATATGACTCGTTCATACCATACATGGAACGTATAAAGGATGGTGTTAATGAACTTAAGTAACCCATATAAGATATTATATTATACTGTAATAATAATATACCTATGTATAATTTTGTTTTTATTCCTTTTAAAATGAAAACTGAAATGGAAGTAGCGTTCGTGCGTACGTACGGACTACCGTCTCCACGAACGCAATGAGATTCATTCTCCATCATATGCATTCAAGTATATTTCTAATTTGATGATTAAAAATAATGTTTAAGAACTTGATATCATTATGGATATAAATAAGATACAACATATCCATAACAAACATGTCTTATGTAACAAAACATATAAAAGAAAATGAGTAAGTTAACACCCAAAACGACGATAATACTAAGATATTATTAACAAAGAAATGTTAAAAGATCATATATGATATCATATTAATCTATATGATTATTTTATAATTTAATAACAATTATTTCACCATTATACAGAAGGTTAACCTACCCCCAACCAAGGAAAAGTACAAGGTATGGGTTAATTTAACAATCTCTTTATTATCTGAGGTTGTTTTACGTAAGTATCGACGGGGAAATATTTACTATCCATGTAAATGTTTCATAAAAGGGTTTTCAATGGGATTATTTTTAAGGGAATTTTTCCTAAAACATCATTTTAAATGTTTTAATGATTTATCTTTCTAAACCCCTTTAATTAATGTCCATGATTTCAAAATTATTTTTAAGGATTTATTTATATGGACATGAATGCTTTGAAATGATAATTCTTTTCAAAAGTTTCAAAGTGGTATGGGACACTTTGATTCAAAAATATCTTTAAATGAATTCCTTTATAAATTGTGAGTATTTTAAATTATTTCATGAAAAGGGGTATTTTTATCAATTCATTTTACTGATCATTTTCATCTATGTTAACATACTTTGATGGATTTTAAGCTTATTTGAAGTTGATTTATTATGATACAGAACTTTCATATTGTATTGAAGGTTTTGTGATATGTTTGACTGTGGTTGTGTTATTTTTATACCATTCATGTTTTATGGAGAAATTATTGACATTTCGTATGTTATTTTTAATATAAATGTTTATGTTATGTTTAAACCTATTCATACGAAGAATGCATTAGACTTAATAAGTGACGGGTGGAGCCCGCTATAACTCCTCGATGCATCGATAGGTCTCATGAGACAAACTAGTGTCTTGGCATGAGGCCATGAAAAAATATTATTTTTAGTCTTGGTACGAGGCCTTGGATACGTGGTTATGATAGTCTGGAATTATGCATTCCATCATTATGAAAGTGGTTATTGATGTTGCATGTGATTATTCAACTAGTAGAATATCCATGTGAATAAGTAAATGGAATTATTTCATTTTATTTTTCCCATATTATGCTGAAGTTCAAGTTTAAAAGGATTTTGTATTAGTTATACATTTCCTTAAATGTTTGTGCTTATTTATGAATGTTTACACTATATTGATATCCTTACTGGGCATTTGAGCTCACCACTTTCTATGTTTTATTTTTCCCAGGATGTGAAGAAGTATTTTATGAATGACCTGCAGGGATAGTATAAAGGGATATGAGTGTGGAGACAAGATTTCGTTGAGTTTTTCACTTAATGATGTAATTTAAACTTTATGAATGTATCTAGTTATTCCAAGTCTACTAAACTAATCAGTCTTTCGGGACTTGATCTTTTTTTATCATTCCAATGTTATGTAATAATGCACCGCCTCTGTGTAACTGGGGTTGGGGTGTTATATCTCATATCGCCTCTCATCATGGACATTATAATGGAAATATATTTATACATGATATATATTATGTTTATGTTTTCTTTATGATTTTGTATTTTCCATTGATAGCATACCTTTATGATTTACATTATGGGTAAACGTGATAATTTCATTTGAGGAAGCACAGACTACCGCCCCCTCAAAGTTATATGACTTGTTAATGCCATGTTTAGGACGTATAAAGGTGGTGTTAATGATATTATATATGATATTATACTGGAATTATAATATACCTATGTATTATTATGTTTTAATTCCATTAAAAGACGAAATAGAAATGAAAGTAGCGTTCATGTGTACGTACGGCTTACCGTCCCCATGAACGGTGCATTTCATTTCTTATCTCCAAGTGTTATATACTTTTATAAATACAAACATATACTCGATATATATAATATATATGATATCTAAGTCATGAATATCATTCTGTAGATAATGGATATTTTACCACATGAATAACTTGTAATTATAAGAAGTTCATTTCTGACTTAAGTACCAAATATCGAAAAAATGATCGTTATTAACTTAAATAATTACATAATGTTTATAACATGGTAATAAGTGATATAAAAGGAATAATAAACTTGAAAAAGGATCTTAAGAAAGTAGAAATTTACTTTTGTTTATTATTCAATAGATTAAGGAATGAACGGGTCAAATCAGACACGAGGTAAGGGACTTTGTCTCAATCCCCAATCATTGAGGAATATTTTGTTTTAATACATGACTTTCTTTTATACAATGTATAAACACCTTTAACTTTTCATTTCATTCAAAGGGAATATTTTTCTATGAAGCGTTTTTACTAAAAAAAATAATGTTTCCTTTTAACGTAAGCGGTGACAACAACCTTTCTGTCGCCATGAGTATTATTTGATCTTTGGCTTCCCTAACAAGTTGTAGTGTTTTTTTATGGGGAAATAAATACTATATACCCTTTTTAATTATTTTGGTATTAAAAATGGTTTTGATAAAAAAAAATTATTATTCCAATATCTTGAAATGATATACTGTAATTGAAATGTGGAAAAGTTATATTTCCATTATACTTGTTTTATGTGTTATGGTTCTTGGGCATAGTTTATGTATACAAGTGGATCTATGATAAACCTATGGTGGGTGGTCCCAATATTGATCTCTAATGAATTGGGTAATGTGACAGAGGTAAACGTGAATGTTTCTCCAAAGAGATTTAGGGAATATATTATGATGGGTATTCCTAATTTTACTCCCTATGTAGTTGTGACAGCTACAATGTAAGTATGATATGGATGCCACAAGTTACCTTTATGATTTATGATCTCTATGTGTTATTCATTAATCTTATGATTTCATGAGGTATGTTAAAGAGATTATGTTACGTAATGTTTTAAGTTCGGGTCCTTATATTATTATATTTAAAACCAATAACTCACTAATATGGTTTTATAAACATTATTCATTATTTTCATAAATTAAAGAAATCACTTTGAAATATTTTCATTAAAAACAAACACTCATTTAAAAGTAACCCATTTTCATTAAAAATTACTTTATTAAAAACATCCCTAAAATCCATTTTAAAAACAACTCATGCATCATAAATATAAGATAACAAATACATGAAATGTAACTTGTCAAATATGAAATGAATTAATAAAATAAGCCAATTGTAGGTGCCACACATATTAATAAATCAGGGGATATCATAGCAAGATAAAAGAATCCCATAATTCTATCCACTAACCAAAGAAATAGGTGTCATTGGCACTACCCTGAGTCCTAAAGTAAGATAGTGATATGATTTATCAAAATATATACCAACCTTCCAATTTATAGTGCATCTTAACAACCCATCAAACTAGCTTGTACCAAGACTCATCAGGGGCCACTTCCCTATGATCCCTAACTCATGGAATAACTAGGTTTGGGAACAGGTAGTGTGTATCAACCTAGTCCAACATAAATATATATATTACACCTATCCATGGGTTCCCATAAACAACCTAAATTTAGGCTGAGAAAATAAGAAATTACTATATACAATAGAAAATATAAAAAATAATCTCAACTTTACCTTCAACAACCTCTCAAAAAACACCGCCATGCAAAAACCCATCTAACACAACAAAAATCAAGAAAGAGCCTTGAGAAAATAAATTCAATCATAATCAAATAGTAGTTTAGAAGGTCTTTCACACATATGTCATTTTTAAAACCATTGAATGTTTCAAACCATCCTTCAGTGAAGTGGACTCAGAATATCATGTCTTTTTATAATAATTAAAAACCATTTATAAATCATTTCTTAAAAACTTTCATTTGAAATCACTGTTCAGACTAAATTAGTAAATCCACTAGAAATAAATTTATATTTTTATAAAAATTCTTAAATATTAAAATGTTCCTCTTTAAATTTTCAAATGACAAAAATTGTGTCAAAATATTTTTATACCACATTATTTATATAAATTAAATTTTAAAATAAATAATCAATACTAATAATTTCATGTTTCACATGAAATTTAAAGTAAAAAATTTTAAAAATGAACTTGAAAACATAGGAACATTTTACAGTACACTAATTTAAGATTCAATAATCCATTCAATACATTTACCAAATAATTGGTGACTTTAATTAATTAAATCATATTTTCTACAAGTTTTCAAATATAGAAACCTTCTGCATTGAAGGAGAACTTAATTATAACTTAATTTTTTATCATATAAAACTTAAATATAATTAATATCATATTTAGAAAACAATTATATAATTAAAACCTTAAGTAGTCAATGGTTTAGAAATTAAAAGCTTAGGGTTTGGGAAAACCAACCTGTAATCGATGGCGGATAGATCAAAATAAAAAATTAGTAAGGAGGGAGATTCAAGCTAGTATCACACACCCTAGAAATAAGGGAACCCCAAAAATTGGGTTAAACCCTAAACCCTAGGGTTTGACTAAAATGGGAAAACAACAAATATTAAAGAAACTAATATTGAAATGGAAAGTGGGAATATATAGTGTAAGCTAAATTGCACGAGTGTCTCAAATAGGAAATGATCAAAAATATCTTTAACCATTAATTTTAGCTTGATACCCAAAAAATATAAAATTACTGGTAATCATTTACTCTAGATTAAGGGAAACATTTTTTGACAGGGTATGCCACTTAGTTTGTATATTTAGTACATCTTTCTCTTAATCACCTCACATATGTCTTATAAAAAGATCAATGATTTTATTTGGTCCTAAAGACTGAGATCAGGTCTAAGATTTTATCTTTTTATTATTAATGTATGATATGGTGGTTAATAAAGTGGGGCTGGTTTATTTCAATATGTAAGGTAATATTTATATGGGTGGTTCTATTGTTGTTACAGGAGGAAGTAAAAGTTCATAATCTATCTAGAAAAGTAAGCTTCAAGAATATTAGAGGGGTAGTAATGGGAGTGTTCAAAAACCCTATAACCCTAATTATTCTGACATAAGGGGGTGAATACCTATGATTTTCTTACATTATGGGAAATTTGGAAACTCCAAATCCAATTTACATGAAATTATTAATACTTTCTATAATTTTGGGTGATTATTTCATCTTTATAAATTTTGTAAACATCCTCCATGAAGTAACAAGTATAGATATTCTCATACCAAGGGATCTCAGGTGTAGTTTGATGTATAAATAGGAGTAGAGTCTTGTTCTCATAGATGATATGATCATATTTAGATGAATAATGACTCTCATATTTCTAATAAATCCAATATTAAAACTGAATTTGAGCACTTAAATATTATAGATTAAACACCTAAGGATCAAAAGTTGATTTAGAGACCAATAGATGTAGTGTATTTATTGATAATTTTATCATCATATATTTTTTTGGATCATTTTAATTTCTTTAATTAACTTATGATAATGTGATTGGATTATTATGATTTCAATTCAAGTTGATTCCTTATGTGATGTTACATAATAATGATGACAAAGACACGCAGGGGTGAATTATTTATTTTAAAAAAACATGAAGAATCTTGAAAAAAACATCCCTATTTAAATAAAGTGATTGTTTTTATCTCTCTTAAAGATAATTAAGTTTTTAAAAATAAATAAATAAATAATTTTACATGATGATTTATAGTGGTCGAAGTTAAATAATTCCCTAGTAAACACTCTCTCTGTGTGTTTGTTGATTTTCACTCTACAGGTCCTTTTCCTGAGGACCTCTAAAACTAAGTGTTAGTAGTTGACACCTTATAGCAGGGATTTTATAGGTATTTTAAGTAATTTTATCCAGAAAATAAATAACCACAAAAAATTATAATAGGATTATGCTAAAAAATGATTAAGTATTCGCAGTCAAAACATTAGTAGAAAGAGTTGACATGTACATGTAGAATACTGGTTCGGCACATAGTTGTAGAAATAATTGATAGATGTAAATGATCTTCAACAATGCATCATAATAGAAAAATAAATTTTTTAATGTTATGAAGGATTTATTTTTAAAAAAAACTAAAAATAATATTTTTATTTTTTGACATGGGTTGGTTTCATCTTCTTGTTCTTTGAAATGTGAGAGAATATTGGATATATAGAGTTAAATTCTCTCTTCATCAAAAATTTAAACAACATAATGAATATTTTCAATACTCTATTCTCATAATAATTTATACATTCTTCTTATCTCCTATATTTTTAAACTTCTAGAGAAAAAAATATAGAGAGAGAGAATAAAAATATTTTAGATGTTTTAGTGGATCCTCATTATTTGAATATTCAAAATAAATTTTTTTAAGATATTTCATAAATTTATCTAAGTAAAATGTTTCACTGATATATTATTTAATTCAAAAAATAATAATAAAAAAATATTTAAAAATATTTTAATAATTCATCTAATAAAAACTATGAATAATAATATCAGTGTTAAACAATTTAAAACTTTGTTTTAAATATGTTCAAACATAGTCAACATAATTCCTGAAAAAGATCATTGTTGAAATGTAGCAGAGATATAGTAGTATGAGCATGAAAAAAAATTAGTAATAAGATAAAAACATGTTTATATATAATTTTTATCCCTTCATAGAAATAGATACATCATCATATTTTGAAAGGTGAAACTCAGGGTATTTAATAATAATCTTAGTTTTCATTAGGTCAAATAGATCTGAAAAATCATCATGATAAAATGAAAAAATTTAAAACACATAGTGTGTTTGAAATTTGAATTCCTTCTAAAATTGTAACATACCATAGAAATTGGAATGATTTAATCCATTGAATAAGTGACTTTGAATCGATATTTGTATAGATTTTGATGATAAAAGTACTCCAATGAAACCATTGCATAAATCATGAAAATAATCCAAAATTCAAATATTTTAGATGGATTAGTAAAATGTTGGGTTGCACTACGTATGGTATAAAACATGAAGTTGAATCCAAATTTTGGGTTGATAAACTAGATGTTACTCATATAGGAATTGGTTTAATTCTAAATGTTTGGTTCTTATAAGTTAAATCCAAATATATTTTTTGGATATATTTCCTGGGGATTTATTCATGTTTTATTAGAAAATTACTTAATATTTGGTTAGTTTATTTAGGAAATACGAATTAAATTATCAAATGAGGTGTTTCTATAATTTAATAAATTTCAAACATTACACATCATGAAACCTATTCAGGACATGTATTACCCGAGAAAAGGAATCTTAGAGACCTAATTCCAACCCATTAGACCATTACAAGTCATGAATTTGACAATAAAAAGAAATTATGGACATGGATCCATTACATGATACTAAAGATTTAGTTTTTTTACCTTCCGAAATAGAAAATCTATGAAACATGGTATATAATATATTTTTGAAGATATTTGAATATTTGATTACACGACATGAATTTCCATTACATGTCATGAAATAATCAAGGAAGAATTCAATTAAATTTATCTCATGATAGGAAAACTTTACAAGTCATGAGATCACTAAACATATAAATATTCCAGCAGCCGATGCTAGATATAACATGGACATATCTTTCTTCTTTCTTTCATTATTTATAATTATTATTTTCTTGACCTATATTATTAAATTTCCTTTACTTTTTTATTCATCCTTTGTTTCTACACATCCTTCAAAAGTGTTGTGGGTTGAATGAACTATATTTTGTTTCATTGATTCAATTATGATTACCACTTTAAATGTCAATTTCTATGTTTTTTATATCCCTTCATTCTAGGTATGTGTGTTGACTGATTTTAATTATTTTAATTATGAATTTCCTCCATCCTGAATTTCTTTATGATTACTCTAAGCATGTTGTCATTTTCTCTTTCATCTAATATTGTTGTTATCATGCATGGATAATCTGATAGGGTTTAGGGTTGAGAGTAAGGATATATTAAACCTAATTAATCCTTAAACCAAAACTTGGGTAATATTTTAGATAGTAATTTTGATAATAAATCATGTTAATCTCATTATTTTACACAACCCTAGTCTAGGGAATTGTAATAGAAGGACTCTAACCTAAATGGATTTGAGGAGACTAGGACCAATAGCCTATGACACTTTCTACCTCTATATATAAGAATTATACACATAGTTTGTTGAATACTTCTATTCCAAAGAGTAGTTTCGAATAAATATAGATCCAATTAGTTTTAACAAAACCAATTAATTACTTATTTACTACTTCAAAGTCAAATCCATAGAACCATCCCAAGATAGATTTGGGACTATCCTTTTCTTAAGACAAAAAATTAACCTTGGTCCATTATTCTCTTCTAATGTAATAATTAATCTACTTATTCTTAGAAAAACGATCTCAAATAATCATGTGAGGAATCCACCTTCCAGGTTACAATATCTAGGTCCCTAGATTGCCAGTTTTTTCCTGTGGTTTCAACCATGTACTACCTCTATGATATAACTTTGTATTTAGTATTTTCTGGGACAATATAAATTTATAATCTTATCACACCCATGTAGAACCAACAATGATTTGCGAGCCAAAAAAAATGGCATTGTTTTTAGTGAATATATTTTTATCATGAATAGTGACCTTCAGTGAAAAATCAGGATTTCCTCACACCTTTTTTACCCTTTCTCTTTTCTTTTACTTCTTTTTTAAAGGCTTCAATGAATAGACTACCACCTACATCCTCTTTTTTGGATAGTGTATCTTTTAGGTCCCTATTACTTTTTTGAGGAACCTTGATTCTCAATAACATTTTCTTCCAATCAAAATATTGAGAGATACCTTTATACATTCCATAATTCCATCATGGTTGAGCATCATACTCTTACACCACGTAATCCAAAAAATGTCTAATATGTGCCACCTAAATAGCAGGGGTAGACCATTTCTATAGGATCACCCCATCATAAATTATGGATTTCCATCCATTGGTGGTCACACACCCAACACTGTCTATCCTCCTATACAAGATAATAATTTCAAAATAAAATATAGAATCATTCAAATGATCCACAACCAGGGAAAATTAAGTGTGCTTCATTGAGAACATCAACATGATCACATTTCAAGTTTCATAGAAGTATGTGACGCTATTAGAATTTTATGTGTAAAATAATGAAATAAAAATTATATATTTTCCCCTTTCCTTTTATGATAGAGAAAAATATTGGCTCAAAATCCAATCTATGGAGTCTATCATGACTTAGTATGATTTAGTGTAAAAATTATTAGACAAGTATTTTCTACCCATACAGACATGGAAACTATGAAATTAAATTCAAAATGTGTCCTAATAAAATGGATAATCAGCTTAGGAGGCTTGGGATTTCATGAAAGAACTGACTTGAAATTTCCCACATCATGAACCTAAGGTTTGGATAAAACTTTAAACATTATAACATAGCCTAAAACCCACTTCTCGCATTGTAGTGGATGTTTTCACTGATACTGCAATCAGGATCAAGATTAAAGATGTTGGAAGAGAACTTCTAGATGAAATATTCCACAATGTGAGTCTATAAAAGAGATATTGAGGATTGCATCAATGCAGAATTCACCAAGTGTAATATAATTACCACCTTACAATCCAAGCTGAATCCCTCACAAATAAACTATAAACCTTTTAGATTACTTCTTAACTTCAACTCCTTCCCATATTATGGAAATTAAAGCATTTGAAATTTGTGGAGGCTTGCACCCATACTATAATTGTAGATCATGAATGGAAGAAACCCAAAATTAGGATTTTATTTACATAAATTACAATCAATAAATAAAAATTTCAACAACCCCAACAATACCAGTAGCTTTATTATCAACAAATATTGTCTCAAAAACTATTTTAAACCAATCAATGTTACTATAATATAGTATTGGTCAAGAACCACCATGAAATTAGGGACCACCAAGGTTACCACCTCATAATCCAACTCCTTTACCTCAACAACCATTTCCTCAACAACATTTTTCCCTTAGATCCTAGCAATTTCCACCCCAAAAATGTTTTTCAGAAAGATCCATGGAGGAATCCACAACAAGCCCCAACCCAAGAATAAAATCATGGGAATATTGTTAGGGTATATTTATCAAAATGTAAATCAATAAATTAGGACTTAATAAATTGAGATAAAAAATCAAAGGTCTTCCCTTCGAAACTTTGAGCTCCAAGTGGGGTGGGTCTCCAAGAATCTATAAAAATGATTATTGACCCTAGTAATAATGAGACGAATCTAATAGAGGAGTATAAATTTTTGGTTCTTCATAGTGTAAATGAGTTTGTTTTTTACCATACATTAATAGAAGAGAAAATAAAGTTAAAGGATCCTAAAATACATGTGACAGTCATCATCAAAGATATCGATGATAGCACACACAAAGCTGGTCAATAAAAAAAATCTAGAACCAATGAAAAAAGAAAAAACTCCCATATAAGAGTAGCCTTAAAATGAAGAATTTTATGTGGCACCACCACCATAAAGACCCCCTATTCCCTTACTAGAGAGAATGTGACAAGGAAAAATAGAGGGGTAATACAAATAAAATTAGATATGTTTAAGAAATCACACATTAATATCCCTTTTGTGGAGGACATTACTCAGATTCTAGATTACATGAAATTATTAAAGGATCGTTCCTATGATAAAAGAAAAATGGAATATATAGGATTTAACTTCTTTAAGGAATAATGATATGTAGTTGTTTAGTGTAACCTCCCACAAAATATGTGAGACCCTAGAAGATTCTCAATTTCTTACACTATGAGTACATTCAATTTTGGAAAAGCCTTGTGTGACCTTGGCTAACTATTATCTCATCCCTATGGGTTTATTATCAATATTAGTTCATGAAAATTTTAAACTGATGGGATTTACACTTCAGATGCCTAAGAAATCAGTCAAATATCCTCAATGACTTCTCAAGGACATCTTATTCAAGTTTGTAAAATTCATTTTACCTAATAATTTCCTTATATTGGATATAGAGGAGTATAGAAATGTTGTCATAATTATTGGGACACAATTTCTCTCAAATGTTAAATAATATATTGATTTAAATAAAGCAAGGATTATTTTCAGATTTGAAGATGAAAAAGTTGTGTTCAATTTAGTGAAATCCACCAATAAAAGTGGTGATTCATTTGATTGCCATGGCATCTTTCTAAAAGATGAAAAATATTATTAAATGACCATTGAATAAAATATAGAGACCTTGTATCCTAAATAATATGGGTATGGTGAATTCAAGGAGGTGACTTACATTGAAGCTCTGATGAGAGTCACCATCCCACCATTCATACCCTTATTCATAAGAATCCATCAAGAAGGATGTTCTGATGATTTTTGATACTGGTAAAATATTATCCATTTCTACTAGTGAATTTTTTAACCTACTGAAATCCATACCAAATAATGGAAGCATGAGTGTTATCAGAAATATTGAACATGATTTAATCTCAACTCAACCCATTTTCATATGGAAAGTATTTGTTGACTACAGAAATTACAACACAGTAACTAAGAAGAATATTTTCAGCTTCTATTCATGGATCAGATTGGAGATTAGTTTTATATGAATTATATTATTTTATGGATGGATATTCGAGATAAAAATAAAGTTTTTTTTCAACCCAGCTAATAATTAAAACATTGTGTCCAAATGCCTGTTCGTAACCTTCACTTATCGAAGGATGTAATTTGTAATGTGAAATGCACCAAAAACATTCCAATGGTCTATAAAACACATTCTTCATCATATATAAGAGGAGTTTCAAGATATTTTTATGAATGATTTTTCTTTGTGTAGATAATACTTTGGGTTCCCCTAAGAAATATGGAACTAGAATTAAAACACTATGGAGAAAATTTTATAGTGCTAAAATTGAAAAAATGTAATTTCATTTCCCGAGAATTCATAGTATTAAAACATAAATTTTAAAAGCATGGCATGGAAGCTGACCCAAAAAAAATTAAACTTATAAAATACTTTTATGAACCCACAATAGTGTTATGCATAAGACATTTTTGGGCCACATGGAATTTTATCACAACTTCATCCATGACTTTTCAAAAATAGCATGTCCACTAGAAAAACTATTGTCTAAAAACACTACATTTGATTTAAATGAATAATATTTTAAGGAATTTGATACTCTAAAAAAATACTAGTGGTTTCTGATGTCATAGTATCACCCAACTATGAAAAATATTTTGAAAGGATGATTGATTCTAGTGACTTAAATTTGGGTGTTGTTTTAGGATAGTAGGTTTGACACATCTTAAACCTAGTTTATTATTCTATCCACACTCTAAATGATCCTCAGATCAATTACATGACCATAGAGAATGATCTACTGGTAGTGGTTTTTACTTTTGATAAATTTTGGTCATACCTCGTGCTCTCCAAATTCATAGTTTATACTGATCATGAAGCACTAAAGTACCTTCAAAATAAAAATATTCTCAATTTGAGGTTGATATAGTGGTTACTACTTCTTTACAATTTTGATATTTTCATCAAAGACACAAAAGGGACTGAAAATTTACTTTTAAACCATTTTTCTAGACACTTGTTTCCCATTATCGAGGATGAGTGTGAAATAAATATTTAGGATGATTTTCTGAATGAAACCCTCTTCATTATGGATATTAAATAAAAACCACAGTTTTTTTAATTCAAAAAATATATTTATATTCGGTCACTTTATCTAAAATTCTCCAATCAACATATGAAGAAGTTTCTTGTTGATGCTTCATGCTATTATTGGGGAGAGATGCTATTGTTTAAGCATTTTTTTGATGGTCTAATTCGGCATTTCATCCTAGAGGATGAAATTCATTATGTGATAGAGTTGGGTCATATCTTTTCAACTGGTGGACATAATGGAAATAAACTCAATATGTATAAGATCATACAAAGTGGAATACTCTAGACTATACTTCATCAGTATGTGAGGAGTTTTGTATAATGTTATGATTTGTTCCAGCATATGGGCACTATTGAAAAATCAAAAAAATGTCTTCAGAACCCTATCCTTAAATTCAAAATCATTAATGTGTGGTGAATTCATTTTATGGTCTATTTTGAAATTATCATATTAATTATTACATTCTATCCAGCATGGAAAATATTTCAAAGTGGGTGCAAGCCTAATACCCCACCCATGACACAGCCAAGGTGGTCATGAATTATTTAAGAACAAAATCACTAGATTTTGATTTAATTGAATACACATTTGTGATCAAGGAAAAAAATTAAAAATATTATTGTAAATGTATTGTTTAAAAAATATGGAATTTTATATAATACTGGAACTCTATAACACCTTTAGAAAAAGTTGGAACGATGAATTATCCAATCATAAAATTAAAAAAATCATGGAAAATATAGTTAATATAAGTATAGTGGACTAGAGACACAAATTGGATTATGCACTTTGGGTGTGTCTCACAGTCTTAAAAATACCCATCAACACTACTTTGTTCAAACCTGTTTATGGGAATACTTTCCACCTACCAGTTGAATTAGAGCATCTATCTTCCTCAGAAATTAAAAAAACTTGAAATACTCAAAAATATGGGAAACATAGAATGATTTAAATGAATGAGCTGAAATAAATTTGACGGAAAACTTATAAAAATGAAAATATTTATAAGGAATAAATAAAACCATGGTAGAACACATGCATCGCGCGACATATATTCACACTAGGGGATAAAGTTCTATTATTGAGTTATTATGTGAATCTATTCTCTGTGAAACTTAATATTTGATGGTAAGGGATTTTTAAAGTTTTACATGTTTTCCCTTATGGGAAAATCAAAATTCAAATATGTGATAGGCTACCCTTTAAGGTCAACAATTTGTAATTAAAAATCTATAAATAATAGTTTCAAGATAGGTGTGTTCTTTCTTTAAATTTTAATTGACTCAAAGACTATATCTAGCTCTCTATTATAAATTGAGCACTGAGTATGAGTAAACCTAGACTAAGTTTCATAGGATAGCGTAGATATTTTAAATTTTAGTATGGTTGGTAAGAGGATGAATAATCTTAGACAAAAATTTCTGAAAGCACCTAATTCAGTTTGTGTAAATGGTTCACGATGTGAATTTGGTAGGATCAAAAAAATCCTATGTTTTAAACATCATGAATATAATACACAATGTGAAAAATATGGGATACCTTTAAAATCCATGTACCAAGAGTACATGGGAGATGACCCATTTTCCCCCTGCCAAACACTCAACTCCCTCTCCATCTATATTCCCAGTGTTTCTCCTCTGCCTTTATCTCCTCCTTAGGCAGTATGACCACCTAAGATAACTCCCCTACTTTCTATTTATCAAATCTCCATTCTTCTTCTCTACCATGGCCTAGATAAAGATTATCGATGATATGTCCTCCAAATTCATATCCTAGTATATCAATCCACCTACACCCAAACATCTGGCATTGGATTCTTCACCGCTACCCATGGATCCTTCCCCTTCATCATCTACATCAGGTTCCTCCTATCCCACAACTTAAAATCATTTCCATTATTCTTCTTCCCACAATTCATGGGGAACTAATAATCTTTCACACCTCTATCACTTCCTACAATTCTCGTAGCTAGAGCATCATGTTTTCCTAGTCCATATTTAGGCCAAGATTATGCTCCCAATCAAGATGATTGACCTGGTCGTAATTGAAAATATCATCCTAGACAATGAGGTTATGGATCTCAACATGTAGATTCATCTATACCGCATCATTGATGTACATAAAAAGATATAACGAGAGATATTTCTTGAGTCCCTATCAATGTTATAGCTTGACATTTCATAGGTCACCTTTTGTCTAGGTGGAAGGCATTGGGATATCATATTGGGAGACTTCAGAGTTGGGATGGGTATTTATACATCCTAATTTATTGTTTATCTAGTTTATGTTACCATGTGGATTGATACAAACATGGAAGATGCTACATAGAGTTGGAAATTTTTCACCCGCAACCCCCAGAGCCTCCATGGCCTACATATAGTAAAGAGCATCCGACTGAGGGGTGATGCCTTGAGAATAGTTTATCAGGATCTTCCAATGATTGGATGGATATAAGAGATTCTCATGGGTCTATAATTCAAATAGAGGTGATAATTTTATCCTCTTCCATAGGTGGCCTTACCATCAATATGGCTATGTAGTTTACACTCTACTATGAGGTCCAATTGAGGAGGACTCATTAAACTTTATTGGGAGGTAGCATCGACACTTTTCTACTCATCATTTTTACATTTTTGATTAATCTCATCAACTATTATCTATATGACTAATGAAATAGATTGATCTATTGATTCTATAAAATATGGTTTTTCTATAGAATAATGAGAGGTACTACACCTAATCTCCCAAGTAGGCCAGGAAGTTGATGAGAGGCTAACTCCTCCTCTGGTTTCTAAAGTGACCTCTCTAGTTCCCCTAACTACCACCCCTTCCAACCACTAACTACTACTATTAGTACTACATCCAAATTTATTCCCACACCTTCCACCATAGCCCCTATTTTTCTCACTGTTCAGATACCTCCTATGATTATCAATGTTTATTTCAAGAAGGAATTTTTAGAAAAGTATGCTAAAAATTTAAGGGACCCACCTTACCGTCTATATCTAATGTTTCATTTATTGATATTGGTTCTAGACACAAGACCACTATACAGATCGAAACCTCAGTAATTTTTATTGAATGTGTTGTCAACACTATAGCACTATATATTGAGGTCAAGTCATCCTCCCCTCCTTCCATTTATTTCATAAATATGGAGGGGTAGATCCAAACTGCTATTGTTATAGAGGGTACCTCTAATTCAGATAGAAAAGAGTTTCCCCGTGTTATTTAGTTTTTTCTCCATGTACACCACCCCCTTTGTGAACAATTTATGGTAGTATTTTGTACTCACTATATTCCCAATTTTTTGTTGTATCATCTATTTTATGTCATTTTTGGGGTGTTTTTTTTAAATTTTCATAGCTTTCTTACATTCACATTCTCATTTTTACATTCAATATGATATGTCTAGGTATTATTACTCTACTATGACTTTAAATGATATGGTTAGGCCACCTATATGTACTCCCTCTTGAGTTTTTTCCTCAAGTGGGAGATTCATATATTGGGATCAAGGATATCCATATATGACATTACTAGATAGTACTAATTCCATAATAAGAGTTTGGATGGGACATTCCTGAGGTGGTGAACCCCACCAAACACCCTTGTGAGCTCAAGTATAAAACTAATAATTCCTATAATAAACATTGATTGATATTATGGACCACTTAGATTGATTTTAATTTCATCTATATAGATGATGACATCATTATTTTTGTTTTATGTGAGGAATCCCATATTTCTATTTTTTAAGTTTTTTTTTATTTTCTTAGGTCCTTCTCTTTTTATTTTATTATTATTTTTTCCATCACTTTTGGTTCTTAGTTTATTTGATACTTATTTATAGCCTTATCCATGCATATATCTAATATTCTTTTCACTATTATCTACTATATTCACCTACTCACTTTTTTGAATACATATTTGTTATCCTGTGTATTGATGGTTTATCAAGTACATGACTATTGTTCTTCTACTATTTTTATAGGTTCCCATTTTCAAATCAATACCCATTTCCCCCAAGGAAAGACCTTCAGAACAGGGAGCTCTCAATTCCCTCCTTTAAATTCAAAATTTCTATTTCTAGTTTGTCTATGAAATTTCTAACTCTCTCCCATGACACTTTCCAAAATAGTGTAGATATTATTTAATTTTGTGTGTGGAGGGGGATATTCTTCCGCGTTATTGTATTTACACTTGGATTGTTTCTTTTTCTCTTTATTTTAGGCCACATTTTTCTTTTGAACTATGAATTAACTTGAAATATTATTACACCCATTTAAATAAAAGAAAAATTGTGGATTGAAAATGTTAATATCTATTTTTGTTCTTGCTTATAAATTTAGCATGATTGCTAAGTTGGGTAATTTACTCATTATTCTATATTCTTGAAAAATAAAATAGTTAATTAATTATTGGTTATTATTCCCTGAGTAATTTCCACATGTTATGTATTCCCATTCCAAAGAGGATTCCAGACCTATATTTTCATATTGTTTTCTGAATATATTTCTTTAGAGATATTTGGTACATGTAAACTTATCAGAGCTTTCATTAGAATATTACCAAGGCCATGAGTGAATAAAAACACTATTAAAATGATTAATTCATTTTTGTTGAGGAATTATAACTAAGGCCCTCATATAAATTTATCCTTCTTAAGACTGTAGAATCCATAAATGACTTTATTAGGATTGAACCCTGTAAAACACCCATTTTATCACTTCTTACACAAATCTTGGTATAACTGAATGGTTTTTTCTTCAATAATTACGGAGAATATGGCCATTACAGATGGACATGGGATATTTACTAATGAGGATATGCATGATGACTTTACATTATGTTCAGTCGGATGTAGTCCATGGTTTTTTTGGTATATCATTCATTATTATCCTATTAAAAAAAGAAGGGTAAGAAAAAAATAATTTCATCTCACTTTTATGACACATCCATAGAACATACTTGTTATTTTTTGGAGTGTGTATATGCTAATTTCTAGAGGATATTCTTCATTTAAATATTCTATATGATCCACCATTATACATGAGAGTCATTATTTTGCATCACCTACCCACATACCCTCAACCTCAAATTCATTTGAACCAGATTTCTAAAGCCCTCATAATTAATTGTGAGTTTATCATTATAGATTGGATATCTTAGAATCAATGTAAACCTATGTTTAGGAACATCTATTCAAGGTATGATCATAAATAAAATTTCATTTTACCTTGAGTGATGATATGAAATTCAGGGTGAGTAAAATTGAAACATGTGTATTGTTTCTAAAGAACAGATGAAAATTTGTAATTAAAGGAATAAAGGACCTAAATAAAGAACAAGATTATGAGGAATGAATGATTTTCTCTACAGGAGTAATTTTGGAGGATTAGCTTTTCCACTAAAATTTAGTTTTATTTTCTTAGTTGTAATGCATGTTTACTATTTAAAAACAATTTCATTTTGAATCGATATTTACATGTTTTTTAAGGAAACAAAATGTTCAACTATGGGGGAATTTGATAAGATAAATTCATATAAATTTCATGGATACATTTTCTTGGGATTTATTCATGTTTTATTAAATAATACCTTGGGTTTTAGTTAGTGTTTGAAGGATATATGAATTAAATTATCAAAGGATTTGTAGTTGTAATTTCAGAAATTTCATACATTACACATCAGGATATATATTCACAATCTGTATTACTTGAGAAAAAACAGTTTTATACCAAATCCCAACCCATGAAACTAGTAAAATTCATGCATCATCTTGGAAAAATAAAGGTAGGAGATGAATCCATTACATGATGTGAAATAATCGATTTATCTGACAGCTAGAAGACACAATCCATGAAATCCAAGAGATATGAAACTTCTAAATATATTTTATGATATAATTATATGATGTTGATTTTCCGTTACACATAATGAATGTTTTAAGGAATAATTTATTTAAATAAATCTCATGACATGAAAACTTTACACATCATGAGAGAACTGGGCTTATAAATATTACAGCACCCGATGCTCGATAACATATAGTCAAATTTTTTTCTTTCGTTCACACTTTCTTCTTATTATATTCTAGACCTAGTTTCTTGTATTTTCATTCATCTTTGGTTAATCTTTTGTTGTTGAAAATACTTCAAAATAATTTTAGATTTCTTAAAATTGTTTTATATTTCTGTTTTAATTCTGATTACTGATTTCAACATTTATTACTGTGTTTTATTCTATCCCTTTATTCTGGGTAAGTGCATTGATTGGTCTTAATTGTTTTATTCTGGATTCATTCCATCTTGAACTAGTTTATGACTATGTTAATCATGTTTTCATTTTATATTTCTTCAAATATGGTTTTTTACATTGATGGATAATCAATTAGGGTTAGGGGTTGAGAATAGGGGTATATTAAACCTAATGGATCCTTATGCTAAAACTGGGGTAATCCTTTTCCTAGTAATTGGGATAATAACTCACATTAATATTATTATTTTGAACAACCCATGTAACACCCTGAGATTTTATGAAAAATATTCTTTTTAATTTCATTAATGCCTTGTGTTGTATGCTACACCAAAAGAAGCTTGCACAACACGCATCCTTGACTTGCCTTACATTACATGTAATCACGACCTTCCTCGATAGCGTGTGTAGTACGCAATACCGAGTTTCACTAAACAATGATATGCTATTAAAATATTATTAAAACTAGCCATTATGAATAGTAATAACCACTTTTTGAAATTTTTTAAATTTTATTTTCAAAATGGACTTTATTTTTGGATTCGGAATATCGAAATTAGCTTAGGGTGAAATTTTTGTACTTTTCGGATAACTTTCATTTTCTGATGAATAGTGAAAATTACTAAATTTTAATTAAAAACAACCTTTTTAATGGAAATAATTAATAGTGATAAATTATTAATTTGAGAGGTTTTAAAGTATATTTAGAATATATTTTTACAATTTAATACAATGTTGGTTATTGGATGCAATATCACATTTAAAACAGACATAAACAATTGTCAATATTTTGATAGTTATTATCTCTTAAAAACACGCTATTTGTTTTGACGACGGAAATTAATTTTTAAATTAATTAATTCAACTGATATGTTTTGAATTTGGTAAAATAGACATCACTTTTGAATTCATAATATCAAATATATCTTAGGCCTAATTTTTGGTATTTTTCTGGAAACTTTCATTTTTTGATGAATAGTAAAACCACTAAGTGGTAGTTAAAAAAATGAATTTTTCATAAAACATAATTTTACCGCTTATGTGAGTCGAATTTCAAAAATATGAGAGACATGGTTGATGTCAGTAAGTAAAATGTGGTTCAATGAGATGAAAATATTTTTTGGTGAATAGTAACTTTTTACTTTTTTTACCACGGTTAAAAGTAAATAGGGTAATTAAGGGTAAAAATGATATTATTATTACCCTAAAACATGTCATAATTCTATTGGATAAGTTTAATTCGACCAAAAACAACCTTAGGAATAAAATATGACCATTTAGGCCCACTTGGATTAGATTAGGACATTGATTATTAATTTATTTAAAGAAGGGTTAAAATAGTTAAAATCAAAGTTTAATAAGAGAATAATTTTTAATATAGGGTTATAAATAAGATAAATTAGAATATAAATATTCATTAGAAATATAATAATATTTCCTATATAATGGTATTTTATTTGTAATTTTTTGACATTAAATAATTTAATTTATTTATGACACAAAGATGATGCAGTAATTATCTTATTAATGAAAAATTGACATAATTGATGTTATAAATACCCAAATAAATGTAATTTGATACTTTTTATGAATTAAAATAATTTTATAGGTTAATATGACATGTTATTAGTGATTTAATTAACTTTTTTTGAACTAATCATTCTGTTATGATTTTTACAAAAATCCATTACAAAATAGTGTCAAAATTGACAGAAAATAGTTTTTAAAATAGATATTATATTATTAATTGTTATTTTATTCCTAAAAATCTAAGGTTCGGCCAAATTACTTAGATAAGGTTATATATATTAATAATAAACAACTTGGGGTTCTTTTGTCTTGTTATTGTAAGTTTATTATCCTTATAGTGTATGAACACAAAAAGACACGGTAAAAGAAAAATTATCTAAATTAAAGTTAAATATAAATGATAAGGTTAAAATAGGAACCTAAACTTGTCTAAATAATATTTTACCTTACCTTCAAAATAAATCAATTTGGAGCTATTTAAAACCGATTTTGGCTTTATAATAAAATAATATTTTTAGTTATTCCAAAGGTGCCCCTCTCCTCCCTTATAAAATGGCATCTCCTCCCTCTCTTCCTCACACCACTTTGAGCCTAGAAGATCCTCCAAACCCTGAAAAATTCTTTTCTCCACTTCCCTATAAACATCCTAGAGGTTCTGGTCTTCCTAAAAGACCAATTTTAGTGCCCTAAATGGGGATCTCAAAGAGGCGCTTCAAAGAAGAGGTAATGTCCGTTACCGATTCTTTCAACTTTATTTATTCTTCCACTTCTTCTTCTTAGGTTGTTTCATTATGAAGTAATAACATCAGTATCACTCATATACTGATATGTTATTATAAGTATTAAACAACCCTATTTCACCATCTATCCATCCTACGGAAAACGAAATCACCGCGCGTGCGTACGTACAGAATACCGTCTCCACGCCGTGGTGTAATCTATTTTCCACCACCAACTTACTTGGATGGGTATAATGGTGTACATAATAACTATATATGATTATTTTAAAGTGATATTTATTCTGAAATAGTATACATACACTCCAATACAATTCCACGATCATGAGAACGATATCATCGCTCGTGTGTACGTACGGACTACCGTCTCCACGACATGATGAGATTCATTCTCCACGTTAACCATTCATAAATGATTATAAAGTATATATAATAAGTAATCATGAAATATATGAAATAATAATGATACTAGATTTATGTGTATATATATGTATGTCATCTACTTAATTCCACTCAACTCAATAAGGAAACGAAAACAGCGTTCATGCGTACGTACGGCCTATCGTCTCCATGAACGGTGTATTTATTTCCATTAACTGATCTATTATATATATGTATATTCTGAATATATATTATATATAAATCATGTTTTATATTCTGGAATTAAGTAATCATGATCTAAGTAATCATATGAATAATTACAAGTCAAAACACGGACGACAAATGAAACGATTTTACCCAAAACGCTCTTTAACATGGAATTTACAAAAGAACAGGTAAAATAAAGTCATAAGTGAACCATATATGATATCATAACAATGAGTATGATTTTGGAATAAGTCAGTGACGTTATTTAAATCAATATACAGGAGGTTCGGACACTTACGAAGCAAATCGGACCTAAGGTAAGGGAAAATATCACAATCACATTTTTATTCGAGATTGTTTATACTTTGGTATTTACTGGGGTATATTTTATCATCCACATCCATGATTCCAAAAAATTTAATATTATTTCCAACCACCGAAAATTGTTTAAATCCAATTTTACCCTTGAGTGAGTTTTTAGTAAAAGATATGAAAGGAATCTTTTGTCATTTTTCATATGAGGTACTTTTTGACTTTTCCGACAAAAGTACGAGAAGAATGTTTTTTTAACTTATACGGCATGAATGGATTTTTAAAACATTATTTCCAAGAATATTCCTTTACAATTTCTCAAGTTTATTTTTAATCAACTTCTTTTAGTTTAAAATAGTATGACATGTTAAGAAAGGAAAAATGTTTTTGAAGTAGAAAGGATATTTTCCTCAAGAATGGAGTTCAAGTGTTTTATCAAAATTATTTTCCATCTAAGATAATAAAGGGTTAGGTTTATATCCCCATTATTACATGGATTTGATTATGTTGTGATGGAAATATTTTTATGAATTATTTTATCTTATATGAATTGTTTTATGATGTCATGATGTTTAAGGATTCCCATTTTTATTACATGGGTTATGCTATGATGTATGGTTTATGATTTTGTGGCACACATAAGAATGGTATCATTATGAGATGGGTGGGACCTATATATCCCTCCAATGCATTGGGTAAAGATTTTATATCTCATTAGATAGACATGGCTGGAACGGAAAGTTAAACCAGTTCAGTGAAATAGGACTGAAACGAGGAGTGAACTCGGTTCATAAATGGACTTTGTCCACTAAGATAGTCTTGGCAATGAGTCTTGACTAATAAAAAATTATTCTCTATGATTATGTGTGTATGCCACAAAGTTTCATGTTTTAAGTTAGGATTATTGGGATTTCATTTCACTACTATGATTTATCCCATGTTATGAAATTATGATTTCTTTTGCAGGTTAAGATTTCCAAAAGTTATGTTCTTATGTATATGATGTGACTGATATTTCTTTTTTTTACCCTTACTGAGCATTTGATCTCACCCATTTATGTTTTCTTTTCCCCAGGATATAAAGAAAGGTTTTAGGTAAAAAAAGAGGAAGATCTTTATCGGAGATGTTGAAGATCTTTCACCTTGATTAGAAGATTATATTCCGAGTTTCTAAAGACACTAAACTATTACAGTCCTTGTGTGTGTGTTTTTTTGTTATGTACTAAGTATTCCAAAAAAGTAATGTAATGTCCATGTACGTTAAGCTTAGGGTCTCTACAGTTGGTATCAGAGGAAAGGTTTAGTCAACCTTTGGAAACTAGGATGCGAGAACTTTAGTGAGATCCCTAGAGATATTTCTAAGGTTTTTCTAGGGATGTACCTAAGGTTAAGTATAAGTATAGGTTATAGTACTAGGATTACGGTAACCCAAGATGTTAGATATTGAAGTTACTCCCCCTTTATTATATTGTTTTCCCTAGCATGATTTTTGCCTCTCACACTATTCTTTTTGGGTTTTAGATGATGGCTGGAACCCGATGGAACCGTGTTGATCAATGTAATAGACAATGCAATGATTGTCCTCCTGAACAAACAAATTTATGGGAGATAGAGTGAAAAATCTTATTGCTATACTTACACAAGCTATGAATCATTTTGTACTTCCAAATGAGCTGAGAAGGGAACAATATTCTATTGAGTCCTTCATGAGGCAACGTCCACCTTCTTTCAGTGGGTATCTTGATCCACTTGTTGCTTAACAATGGATCAGTACTACTGAAAAGATATTTTCAATTCTTCAATGTTCTAAACATGATAAAGTCATCTTAGCAGTGTATCATTTGGAAGGTGATGCTGATCAATGGTGGAATATTATCAAGAATACGAGGCCAAGAGATGAAATTGAGTCCATGGAATGGGACGAGTTCAAGAACTTATTTTTTAATAAGTACTTCCCTCATATTCTTCGAACAAAGATGGAGAATGAGTTTCTTGAACTAAAGCAAAATGATGATTAATCTGTTGGTATATACGAAGCAAATTTTACAAGGCTTGCAAGGTATGCATCTGGATTTATCATCCATCCTGAAAGTAAAGTTGATTGATTCTTTAGTGGCTTAAAACCAAATCTTCGAAGGGAATTAGCTATAAGAGACTTCAGTAGCTATGAATAAATTGTGCGTTGTGTTATCAAGGTAGAAATTGATGTTGATGTTACTTATCTATCTCATAGTTTTGACAAGAAACGAAAGATGAAGTTCAAGGAGAAATCTCAGAATAATGGTGAAAATAAGATGAATGTATCCTTATGCTCAATGTGTGGAAAGAAGAATGGTGGAGATTGTTTTAAAGGGACTAGAAAATGTTTTAAGTGTGTAAAATAAGGTCATCAAGTAGCTGAGTGTCGAAGTAATTGATAAAGGGTTTCTAATGATGTGAATAAAGAAAAGACTGCAGAGAACGCACCACCAACACTTCAATGCTTCAAGTGCAAGGAAATGGGGCATTATGATAATAAATTCCCTAATCCAAGGGTTAGTGATGATCGACATGATCAACCACTTAAAGAAAAGGACAAAGGGAAGTCACATGCGATCATTATTGGCAATGTTGAATATGACAACAATGTGGTGGAATGATTAAGTGTTTATGTAATGGGATTCCAAAATAATGTTGTATATAGGATCGTAGAATATTAGAATATTTATGTATTGGTCTATTGTGGTTTTCAATGGTACCGGTAACCATAGAATGTGATTGAGATATTTTTGGAAAAAAAGATGATATGCGCATAATGAAAGGAAAACGAGAAAATGAAATGTTTGACCGTATTCATGAGCTCATGACTGATATAAGGAGAAGGTTATATCATGGTTTGAGTATATAAAATTTTTGGATTTTGGTATGTGGAAAGAGTTAACTTTTGACTGCATTCATGTTTTCACTAAGGTTCAATGGGTATTTATTCTTCAAGAGAATACATGATTAAGGTATTCACATGTTTGTAATTTGACCAACAAGATATATCGTATGATATATGGGGGAAAATGATGGCATTCACGTGATTGTTATGTGACATTTCAAGTAATCATTTCATTATACTATGAGCTTGGACCGAAGTATTTTAGATAACCCTAAAGATTGGAATGGATTATGTTGGACATAAGTTATGATAGAACTTTTTTCGATATTATTGATGGGATGTTATAGTAATATAGCTTTAGAAAAAGGACAACCTGCAGGACAGACGACAGTCCATCACGTCGGACAAGGCTGTGGGAATCGAACCCACAACCGAAGTGTGACTGGCCTTTTTCACCTACCACTAGCCTACAAGAAGTCCTTGTTTAGTATAAACTAATTTTATTATATTAAGCAGTATGATATAATAAGTATAATTCCATTTTAGTAACCACATATGATTAATCTCACTATAGATGGACTTATGTATTTTTTTGATAACTTTTCTAACCTTTTGTTTGAGACAGATGGAATGACCCATCATTCTACCA
The DNA here is from genome assembly GCA_963277665.1 of Viscum album. Classification (NCBI taxonomy): domain Eukaryota; kingdom Viridiplantae; phylum Streptophyta; class Magnoliopsida; order Santalales; family Viscaceae; genus Viscum; species Viscum album. The sequence goes on along the minus strand of OY728148.1, from coordinate 1,914,497,016 downwards.
CATGATCTGCTAACACATCACGAATGACAAATTCAACATCAATTCATTAAGATATGAAGTGGAAATTGTCCAAAGAACGACCAACGTTGAGACTATACCAAAATCACGAAAGTATTTCTTCAAATTCCAATTTCATCAACATTAGGGAAATGATCTTGAAAACCAAAAATGTTGTCATATTGCTCTTATATCTGATGAATCAGATGATACCTTAGATCATTACAAATTTATGGCTTTCTAATTGCTGGCTTTTCCATAGCCATGTTCTCTACCACTCTCTATCAGAACATGATGATTAGATTTCTCTTCCATATCCATATTTTCACCTATGTGGAATCCCAGTAATTAGTTTATTTGGGTAACTGTTACGTTTCATACTTTTGTTTTTAAAGATTGGTTTTGGTATTCCTTTTTACGATGTGGGTTTCTATTAAAGAAACTTTCGAGTAGTAAACCATTTATAACCCCGACGAATTTCGAGGGAGAAATTCATTTTAAGGGGGGTAGAATGTAACACCCCGAGATTTTATGAAAAATATTCTTTTTAATTTCATTAATGTCTTGTGTTGTACACTACACAAAAAGAAGCTTGCACAACACGCATCCTTGAATTGCCTTTCATTACACGCAATCACGAACTTCCTTGATAGCGTGTGTAGTACGCAATACCGAGTTTCACTAAACAACGATATGCTATTAAAATATTATTAAAACTAGCCGTTATGAATAGTAATAACCACTTTTTGAAATTTTGTAAATTTAATTTTCAGAATGGACTTATTTTTTGGATTCAGAATATCGAAATTAACTTAGGGTGAAATTTTGGTACTTTTCGGATAATTTTCATTTTCTGATGAATAGTTAAAATTACTAAATTTTAATTAAAAACAACCTTTTTTATAGAAATAATTAATAGTGATAAATTATTAATTCGAGTGGTTTTAAAGTATATTTAGAATATATTTTTACAATTTAATACAATGTTGGTTATTGGATGTAATTTCACATTTAAAACAGACATAAACAACTGCCAATCTTTTGATAGTTATTATCTCTTAAGAACACGTTATTTGTTTTGATGACGGGAATTAATTTTTAAATTAATTAATGCAATTGATATGTTTTTAATTTGGTAAAATAGACATCATTTTTGAATTCATAATATCAGATATAGCTTAGGCCTAATTTTTGGTATTTTTCTTGAAACTTTCATTTTTTGATGAATAGTGAAACCACTAAGTGGTAGTTAAAAAAATGAATTTTTCATAAAACATAATTTTATCACTTCTGTGAGTGGAATTTCAAAAATCAAAGATACACGGTTGATTTCGGTAAGTAAAATGTGGTTCAATGAGATGAAAATAATTTTTGGTGAATAGTAACTTTTTACTTTTTTTACCACGGTTAAAAGTAAATTGGGTAATTAACGGTAAAAATGATATTATTATTACCATAAAATATGTCCTAATTATATTGGATAAGTTTAATTATACCAAAAACAACTTTAGGAATATAATATGACCATTTTGGACCACTTGGATAAGATTAGGACATTTATTATTAATTTATTTAAAGAAGGGTTAAAATAGTTAAAATCAAAGTTTAATAAGAAAATCATTTTTAATATAGGGTTATACGTAAGATAAATTCGACTATAAATATTCATTAGAAAGCTAAAAATATTTCCTACATAATGGTATTTTATTTTTAATTTTTTGACAATAAATAATGTAATTTATTTATGACACAATGATGATGCAATAATTATCTTATTAATGAAATATTGACATAATTGATGTTATAAATACCCAAATAAATGTAATTTGAGACTTTTTATGAATTACACTAATTTAATAGGATAATATGACATGTTAGTATTGATTTAATTAACCTTTTTAGAACTAATAATTCTGTTATGATTTTTAAAAAAATCAATTACTAAATAGTGTCAAAATTGACATAAAATAGTTTTTAAAACAAATATTATATTATTAATTGTTATTTTATTCCTAAAAATATACGGTTCTTCCCAATTACTTAGATAAGGTTATATATATTAATAAAAAACAACGTGGGGTTCGTTTGGCTTGTTATAGTAAGTTTATTAAACTTATAGTGTAAGAACACAAAAAGACACGGTAAAAGTAAAATTATCTAACTTAAAGTTAAATATAAATGATAAGGTTAAAATAGGAACCTAAACTTGTCTAAATTATATTGGATGAGAGGATTGCGACCCATACCCACCTTAGCTACTAAATAAATCAATTTGGAGCTATTTAAAACCGAATTTGTCTTTATAATAAAATAATATTTTTAGTTATTCCAAAGGTGCCCCTCTCATCCCTAATAAAAGGGCACCTCCTCCCTCTCTTCCTCAAACCACTATGAGCCTTCAAGCTAGTCCAACCCCTGAAAAATTCTCTTCTACACTTCTCTAGAAACATCCTATAGGTTCTGGTCATCCTCAAAGACCGATTTTAGTGCCCTAAAAGGATATCTCAAAGAGGCGCTTCAAAGAAGAGGTAATGTCTGTTACCGATTCTTTCAACTTTATTTCTTCTTCCACTTCTTCTTATTAGGTTGTTTCATTATGAAGTAATAACATCAGTATCACTCATATATGTATATGTTATTATAATTATTAAACAACCCTATTTCACCATCTATCCATCCTACGGAAAATGAAATCATCGCGCGTGCGTACGTACGAAATACCATCTCCACGCCGTAGTGTAATCTATTTTCCACCACCACCTTACTTGGATGGGTATAATGGTGTACATAATAACTATATATGATTATTGTAAAGTGATATTTATTCTGAAATAGTATACATACACTCCAATACAATTCCATGATCATGAGAACGATATCATCGCTCGTGCGTACGTACGGACTACTGTCTCCACGACGTGATGAGATTCATTCTCCACGTTAACCATTCATGAATGATTATAAAGTATATATAATAAGTAATAATGAAATATATGGCATAATAATGATACTGGATTTATGTGTATATATATGTATGTCATCTACTTAATTCCATTCAACTCAATAAGGAAACGAAAACAACGTTCATGCATACGTACGGCCTACCGTCTCCATGAATGGTGTATTTCCTTCCATTTACTGATCTATTATATATATGTATATTCTGAATATATATTATATATAACTCTTGTTTTATATTCTGGAATTAAGTAATCATGATCTATGTAATCAAATTAATAATTACAAGTCAAAACACTGATGACAAATGAAACAATTTTACCCAAAATGCTCTTTAACATGGAATTTACTAAAGAACGGGTAAAATAAAGTCATAAGTGAACCATATATGATATCATAACAATTCTTATGATTCTGGAATAAGACAATGACATTATTTAAATCATTATACAGGAGTTTCGGACACTTACAAAGCAAATCGGACCTATGGTAAGGGAAAATATCACAATCTCATTTTTATCTGAGATTGTTTATACTTTGGTATTTACTGGGGTCTATTTTATCATCCACATACATGTTTCCTCAATATGTAATATTATTTTCATCCACCTAAAATTGTTTAAATCCAATTTTACCCTTCGGTGAGTTTTTAGTAAAATATATGAAAGGAATCTTTTGTCATTTTTCGTACGAGGTAATTTTTGACTTTTCCGACAAAAGTAAGAGAAGAATGTTGTTTTTTAAATTATACGGCATGAATGGATTTTTAAAACATTATTTCCAAGAAGCTTACTTTACAAGTTCTCAAGTTTATTTTTAATCAACTTCTTTTAGTTTAAACTAGTATGACATGTTAAGAAAGGATAAATGTTTTTGAAGTAGAAAGAATATTTTCCTCAAGAATGGAGTTCAAGTGTTTTATCAAAATTATTTTCCATCTAAGATAATAATGGGTTTTGATTCTATCCCTATTATTACATGGATTTGATTATGTTGTGATGGAAATATTTTTATGAATTCTTTTATCTTATATGAATTGTTTTATGATGTCACGATGTTTAAAGATTCTCATTTTTATTACATGGGTTATGCTATGATGTATGGTTTATGATTTTGTGGCATACATAAGAAAGGTATCATTATGAGATGGGTGGGACCTATATCTCCCTCCAATGCATTGGGAAAAGATTTTATATCTCATGAGATAGACATGGCTGGAACGGAAGGTTAAACCGGTTCAGTGAAACATGACTGAAACGAGGAGTGAACTCGGTTCAGAAAAGGTATTTGTCCACTAAGATTGTCTTGGCAATGAGTCTTGACTAATAAGAAATGATTCTCTATGATTATGTGTGTATGAAACAAGGTTTCATGTTTTATGTTATGATTATTGGGATTACATTTCACTACTATTATTTATCCCATGTTATGAAATTATGATTTCTTTTGTAGGTTAAGATTTCCAAAAGTTATGTTCTTATGTATATGATGTGATTGATATTTCTTTAGTTTAACTTTACTGAGAATTTGAGCTCACCCTTTTATGTTTTCTTTTCCCCAGGATATAAAGAAAGTTTTTAGGTAAAAAAAAGAGGAAGATATTTATGGGAGATGTTGAAGATCTTTCACCACGATTAGAAGATTATATTCGGAGTTTCCAAAGACACTAAACTATTATGGTTCTTCTGTGTGTTTTTTTTTGTTATGTACTAAGTATTTCGCAAAAGTAATGTAATGTCCATGTACGTTAAGCTTAGGGTGTCTACAGTTGGTATCAGAGGAAAGGTTTAGTCAACCTTTGGAAACTAAGATGCAAGAACTTTAGTGAGATCACTAGAGATATTTCCAAGGTATGTCTAAGGATGTTCCTAAGGTTAAGTATAAGTATAGGTTATAGTACTAGAATTACGGTAACCCAAGATGTTAGATATTGAAGTTACTCCCCCTTTATTATATTGTTTTCCCTATCGTGATTTTTGCCTCTCACACTATTCTTTTTGGGTTTTAGACGATGGCTGGAACCCGAAGGAACCGTGTTGATCAATGTAATGGACAATGCAATGATTTTCCTCCTGAACAAACAAATGTTATGGGAGATGGAGTGAAAAATGTTATTGATATAGTTACACAAGCTATGAATCATTATGGACTTCCAAATGAGCAGAGAAGGGAACAATATTCTATTGAGTCCTTCATGAGGCAACGTCCACCTTCTTACAGTGGGTTTTCTGATCCACTTGTTGCTGAACAATGGATCAATACTACTGAAAAGATTTTTTCAGTTCTTCAATGTTCTGAACATGATAAAGAAATCTTAGCAGTGTATCGTTTGCAAGGTGATGCTGATCAATGGTGGAATCTTATCAAGAATATGAGGCCAAGAGATGAAATTGAGTCCATGGAATGGGACGATTTCAAGAACTTATTTTTCAATAAGTACTTCCCTTGTATTCTTCGAACAAAGATGGAGAAGGAGTTTCTTGAACTAAAGCAAAATTATGATGAATCTGTTGGTATATACGAAGTCAATTTTAAAAGGCTTGAAAGGTATGCATCTAGATTTATCATCCAACCTGAAAGTAAAGTTGATCGATTCTTTAGTGGCTTAAAACCAAATCTTCGAAGGGAATTAGCTATAAGAGACTTCAGTAGCTATGAAGAAATTGTGTGTTGTGCTATCAAGGTAGAAATTGAATTTGGTGTTACTTATCCATCTCATAGTTTTGACAAGAAACGAAAGATGGAGTTCAAGGAGAAATCTCAGAATAATGTTGAAAAGAAGATGAATGTTTCCTTATGCTCAAAGTGTGGAAAGAAGCATGGTGTAGATTGACTTAAAGGGACTAGAAAATGTTTTTAAGTGTGGAAAAGAAGGTCATCGAGCAGCTGAGTGTCAAAGTAATGGAAAAAGGGTTTCTAATGATGTGAAAAAGAAAAGACTGCAGAGAATGCACCACCAACACTTCAATGCTTCAAGTGCAAGGAAATGGGGCATTATGCTAATAAATGCCCTAATCCTAGGGTTAGTGATGATCGAGCTAAGAAACCACTTAAGGAAAAGGACAAAGGGAAGTCACATGCATTCATTATTGGCGATGTTGAATATGACAACAATGTGGTGGAATGATTAAGTGTTTATGTAATGGGATTCCAAAATAATGTTGTATATAGTATTGTGGAATATTAGAATATTTATGTATTGGTCTATTGTGGTTTTCAATGGTACCGGTAACCATAGAATGTGATTGAGATATTTTTGGAAAAAAATATGATATGTGCATAATGAAAGGAAAATGAGAAAATGAAATGTTTGACCGTATTCATGAGCTCATGACTGATATAAGGAGAAGGTTATATCAAGGTTTGAGTATATAGAATTTTTGGATTATGGTATGTGGAAAGAGTTAACTTTTGACTGCATTCATGTTTTCACTAAGGTTCAATGGGTATTCATTCTTCAAGAGAATACATGATTAAGGTATTCACATATTTGTAATTTGACCAACAAGATATATCTTATGATATATGGGGGATAAATGATGGCATTCACGTGATTGTTATGTGACATTTCAAATAATCATTTTCTTTATACTATGAGCTTGGACCGAAGTATTTTAGATAAGCCTAAAGATTGGAATGGATTATGTTGGACATAAGTTAGGATAGAACTTTTTTTGATATTATTGATGGGATTTTATAGTAATATAGCTTTAGAAAAAGGACAACCTGCAGGATGGGCGACAGCCCATCGCGTCGGACAAGGCTGTGGGAATCGAACCCACAACCGAAGTGTGACTGGCCTTTTTCGCCTACCACTGGCCGACAAGAAGTCCATGTTTAGTAGAAACTAGATTTATTATATTAAGCAGTATGATATAATAAGTATACGTCCATTTTAGGAACCACATATGATTAATCTCACTATAGATGGACTTATGTATTTTTTTGATAACTTTTCTAACCTTTTGTTTGAGATAGATGGAATGACCCATCATTCTATCACATGATCTACTAACACATCACGAATGACAAATTCAACTTCATTTCATTAAGAGATGAAGTGGAAATTGTCCAAAGAATGACCAACAGTAAGACTATACCAAAATCATGAAAGTATTTCTTCAAATTCCAATTTCATTAACTTTAGGGAAATGATCTTGAAAACCAAAAAAGTTTTCCTATTGCTCTTATATCTGATGAATCAGAAGATACCATAGATCGTCACAAATTTATGGATTTGTGATTGCGGGCTTTTCCATAGCCATGTTCTCTACCACTCTCCATCAGAACATTATGATTAGATTTATCTTCCATATCCATATTTTCACCTATGTGGAAACCTGGTGATTAGTTTATTTGGATAACCGTTACGTTTCATACTTTTGTTTTTAAAGATTGGTTTTGGTATTCCTTTTTACGATGTGGGTTTCTATTAAAGAAACTTTCGAGTAGTAAACCATTTATAACCCCAACAAATTTTGAGGGAGAAATTCATTTTAAGGGGGGTAGAATGTAACACCCCGAGATTTTATGAAAAATATTCTTTTTAATTTCATTAATGTCTTGTGTTGTACTCTACACCAAAAGAAGCTTGCACAACATGAATCCTTGACTTGCCTTGTATTACACGCAATCACGACCTTCCTCGATAGCGTGTGTAGTACGCAATACCAAGTTTCACTAAATAATGATATGCTATTAAAATATTATTAAAACTAGCCGTTATGAATAGTAATAACCACTTTTTGAAATTTTTTAAATTTTATTTTAAAAATGGACTTCATTTTTTGATTCGGAATATCGAAATTATCTTAGGGTGAAATTTTGGTACTTGTCGGATAACTTTCATTTTCTGATGAATAGTGAAAATTACTAAATTTTAATTAAAAACAACCTTTTTAATAGATATAATTAATAGTGATAAATTATTAATTTGAGTGGTTTTAAAGTATATTTAGAATATATTTTTACAATTTAATACAATGTTGGTTATTGTATGTAATTTCACATTTAAAACAGACATAAACAACTGTCAATCTTTTGATAGTTATTATCTCTTAAGAACACGCTATTTGTTTTGACGAAGGGAATTAATTTTTAAATTAATTAATGCAACTGATATGTTTTGAATTTGGTAAATTGGAAATCATTTTTGAATTCATAATATCAAATATATCTTAGGCCTAATTTTTGGTATTTTTCTTGAAACATTCATTTTTTGATGAATAGTGAAACCACTAAGTGGTAATTAAAAAAATGAATTTTTCATAAAACTTAATTTTACAGCTTTTGTGAGTGGAATTTAAAAAATCCGAGAGACACGGTTGATTTCAGTAAGCAAAATTTGGTTCATTGAGATGAAAATAATTTTTGGTGAATAGTAACTTTTTACTTTTTTTACCACGGTTAAAAGTAAATAGGGTAATTAAGGGTACAAATGATATTATTGTTACCCTAAAATATGTCCTAATTCTATTGTATAAGTTTAATTCAATCAAAAACAACTTTAGTAATAAAATATTACCATTTAGGCCCACTTGGATTAGATTAGGACATTTATTATTAATTTATTTAAAGAAGGGTTAAAATAGTTAAAATGAAAGTTTAATAAGAAAATCATTTTTCATATAGGGTTATACATTAGCTAAATTCGACTAAAAATATTCATTAGAAGGATAAATATATTTCCTACATAATTGTATTTTATTTTTAATTTTTTGACATTAAATAATTTAACTTATTTATGACACAAAGATGATGCAGTAATTATCTTATTAATGAAATATTGACATAATTGATGTTATAAATACCCAAATAAATGTAATTTGAGACTTTTTATGAATTACACTAATTTTATAGGTTAATATGACATGTTAATATTGATTTAATTAACATTTTTCGAACTAATAATTCTATTATGATTTTTAAAAAAAAATCAATTACTAAATAGTGTCAAAATTGACATAAAATAGTTTTTAAAACAATATTATATTATTAATTGTTATTTTATTCCTAAAAATCTAAGGTTCGGCCAAATTAATTAGATAAGGTTATATATATTAATAATAAATAACTTGGGGTTTGTTGGGCTTGTTATTGTAAGTTTATTAACATTATAGTGTAAGAACACAAAAAGACACGGTAAAAGTAAAATTATCTAACTTAAAGTTAAATATAAATGATAAGGTCAAAATAGGAACCCAAACTTCTCTAAATTATATTGGATGAGAGTATTCCGACCCATCCCCACCTTATCTTCGAAATAAATCAATTTGGATCTATTTAAAACCGAATTTGGCTTTATAATAAAATAATATTTTTAGTTATTCCAAAGGTGCCCCTCTCCTCCCTTATAAAAGGGCACATCCTCCCTCTCTTCCTCACACCATTTTCAGCCTTCAAGATCGGCCAACCCCTACCAAATTCTCTTATCCACTTCCCTAGAAACATCCTAGAGGTTCTGGGATTCCTCAAAGACCAATTTTAGTGCCCTAAAAAGAGATATCAAAAAGGCGCTTCAAAGAAGAGGTAATGTCCGTTACCGATTCTTTCAACTTTATTTCTTCTTCCACTTCTTCTTCTTAGGTTGTTTCATTATGAAGTAATAACATCAGTATCACTCATATAAGGAGATGTTATTATAAGTATTAAAAAACCCTATTTCACCATCTATACATCCTATGGAAAACGAAATCACCCCGCGTGCGTACGTACGGAATACCGTCTCCACGCCGTGGTGTAATCTATTTTCCACCACCACCTTACTTGGATGGTTATAATGGAGTACATAATAACTATATATGATTATTTTAAAGTTATATTGACTCTGAAATAGTATACATACACTCCAATACAATTCCATGATCATGAAAATGATATCATCGCTCGTGCGTACGTACGGACTACCGTCTCCACGACGTGATGAGATTCATTCTCCACGTTAACCATTCATGAATGATTATAAAGTATATATAATAAGTAATCATGAAATAAATGACATAATAATGATACTAGATTTATGTGTATATATATGTATGTCATCTACTTAATTCCATTCAACTCAATAAGGAAACAAAAACAGCGTTCATGCGTACGTACGGCCTACCGTCTCCATGAACGGTGTATTTCCTTCCATTTACGAATCTATTATATATATGTATATTCTGAATATATATTATATATAAATATTTTTTTATATTCTTTAATTAATTAATCATGATCTAAGTAATCATATGAATAATTACAAGTCAAAACACGGACGACAAATGAAACGATTTTACCCAAAAAGCTCTTTAACATGGAATTTACAAAAGAACGGGTAAAATAAAGTCATAAGTGAACCATATATGATATCATAACAATGCGTATGATTCTAGAATAAGTCAATGACATTATTTAAATCATTATACAGGAGGTTAGGACACATACGAAGCAAATCGGACCTAAGGTAAGGGAAAATATCACAATCTCATTTTTATCTGAGATTGTTTATACTTGGGTATTTACTAGGGTGTATTTTATCATCCACATCCATGTTTCCTCAAAATGTAATATTATTTCCATCCACCTAAATTTTTTAAATCCAATTTTACCCTTCGGTGAGTTTTTAGTAAAAGATATGAATGGAATATTTTGTCGTTTTTCATACGAGGTACTTTTTGACTTTTCCGAGAAAAGTACGAGAATAATGTTTTTTTTAACTTATACAGCATGAATGGATTTTTAAAACATTATTTCCAAGAATCTTACTTTACAATTTCTCAATTTTATTTTTAATCAACTTATTTTAGTTTAAAATAGTATGACATGTTAAGAAAGGAAAAAAAAATTAAAGTAGAAAGGATATTTTCCTCAAGAATGGAGTTCAAGTGTTTTATCAAAATTATTTTCCATCTAAGATAATAAAGGGTTCTGTTTCTATCCCTATTATTATAGGGATTTGATTATGTTGTGATGGAGATATTTTTATTAATTCTTTTATCTTATATGAATTGTTTTATGATGTCACGATGTTTAATGATTCCCATTTTTATTACATGGGTTATGCTATGATGTATGGTTTATGATTTTGTGGAACACATAAGAATGGTATCATTATGAGATGGGTGGGACCTATATCTCCCTCCAATGAATTGGTTAAAGATTTTATATCTCATGAGATAAACATGGCTGGAACGGCAGGTTAAACCGGTTCAGTGAAACAGGATAAAAATGAGGAGTGAACTCGGTTCAGAAATGGACTTTGTCCACTAAGATAGTCTTGGAAATGAGTCTTGACTAATAAGAAATGATTCTCTATGATTATGTGTGTATGACACAATGTTTCGTGTTTTAAGTTATGATTATTGGGATTACATTTCACTACTATAATTTATCCTATGTTATGAAATTATGATTTCTTTTGCAGGTTAAGATTTCCAAAAGTTATGTTCTTATGTATATGATGTGATTGATATTTCTTTTGTTTACCCTTTCTGGGCATTTGAGCTCACCCTTTTATGTTTTCTTTACCCCAGGATATAAATAATGGTTTTAGGTAAAAAAAACAGGAAGATCTTTATGGGAGATGTTGAAGATCTTTCACCACGATTAGAAGATTATATTCTGAGTTTCCAAATACACTAAACTATTACGTCCTTGTGTGTGTGTTTTTTTGTTATGTACTAAGTATTCCGCAAAGGTAATGTAATTTCCATGTTTGTTAAGCTTAGGGTCTCTAAAGTTGGTATTAGAGGAAAGGTTTAGTCAACCTTTGGAAACTATGATGCGAGAACTTTAGTGAGATCCCTAGAGATATTTTTAAGGTATGTCTAGGGATGTCCCTAAGGTTAAGTATAAGTATATGTTATAGTACTAGAATTACGGTAACCCAAGATGTTAGATATTAAAGTTACTCCCCCTTTATTATATTGTTTTCCATAGCGTAATTTTTGTCTCTCACACTATTCTTTTTAGGTTTTAGACGATGGATGCAACCCGAAGGAACCGTGTTGATCAATGTAATGGACAATGCAATGATTTTCCTCTTGAACAGACAAATTTTATGGGAGATGGAGTGAAAAATCTTATTGTTATACTTACACAAGCTATGAATCATTCTGGACTTCCAAATGAGCAGATAAGGGAACAATATTCTATTGAGTCCTTCATAAGGAAACGTCCACCTTCTTTCAGTGGGTCTTCTGATCCACTTATTGCTGAACAATGGATCAGTACTACTGAAATGATATTTTCAGTTCTTCAATGTTATGAACATGATAAAGTCATCTTAGTAGTGTATTTTTTGGAAGGTGATGCTGATCAATGGTGGAATCTTATCAAGAATACGAGGCCAAGAGATGAAATTGAGTCCATAGAATGGGATGAGTTCAAGAACTTATTTTTCAAAAGTACTTCCCTTATATTCTTTGAACAAAGATGGAGAAGGAGTTTCTTGAAGTAAAGAAAAAGGATGATGAATCTGTTGGTATATACGAAGCAATTTTACAAGGCTTTCAAGGTATGCATCTGGATTTATCATCCAACCTGAAAGTAAAGTTGATCGATTCTTCAGTGTCTTAAAACCAAATCTTCGAAGGGAATTAGCTATAAGAGACTTCAGTAGCTATGACGAAATTGTGTGTTGTGCTATCAAGGTAGAAATGGAAGTTGGTGTTACTTATCCATCTCATAGTTTTGAAAAGAAACGAAAGATGGAGTTCAAGGAGAAATCTCAGAATAATGGTGAAAAGAAGATGAATGTTTCCTTATGCTCAAAGTGTGGAAAGAATAATGGTGGAGATTGTCTTAAGGGGACTAGAAAATGTTTTAAGTGAGGAAAAGAAGGTCATCGAGCAGCTAAGTGTTGAAGTAATGGAAAAAGAGTTTCTAATGATGTGAATAAAGAAAAGACTATAGAGAACGCACCACCAACACTTCAATGCTTCAAGTGCAAGGAAATGGGGCATTATACTAATAAATGCCCTAATACAAGGGTTAGTGATGATCAACATGAGCAACCACTTAAGGAAAAGGACAAAGGGAAGTCACATGCGATCATTATTGGCGATGTTGAATATGAAAACAATGTGGTGGAATGATTAAGTGTTTATGTAATGGGATTCCAAAATAATGTTTTATATAATATCGTGGAATATTAGAATATTTATGTATTGGTATATTGTGGTTTTCAATGGTACCGATAACCATATAATGTCATTGAGATATTTTTGGAAAAAAGATGATATGCTCATAATGAAAGGAAAAGGATAAAATGAAATGTTTGACCGTATTCATGAGCTCATGACTGATATAAGGAGAAGGTTATATCATGGTTAAAGTATATAGAATTTTTGGATTTTGGTATGAGGAAAGAGTTAACTTTTGACTGCATTCATGTTTTCACTAAAGTTCAATGGGTATTCATTCTTCAAGAGAATACATGATTAAGGTATTCACATGTTTGTAATTTGACCAACAAGATATATCTTATGATATATGGGGGATAAATGATGGCATTCACGTGATTGTTATGTGACATTTCAAGTAATAATTTTCTTTATACTATGAGCTTGGACAGAATTATTTTAGATAAACCTAAATATTGGAATGGATTATGTTGTAAATAAGTTAGGATAGAACGTTTTTCGATATTATTGATGGGATGTTATAGTAATATAGCTTTAGAAAAAGGACAACCTATAGGACGGGCGACAGCCCATCGCGTCGGACAAGGCTATGGGAATCGAACCCACATCCGAAGTGTGACTGGCCTTTTTCGCCTACCAATGGCCTACAAGAAGTCCCTGTTTAGTAGAAACTAGTTTTATTATATTAAGCAGTATGATATAATAAGTATACGTCCATTTTAGGAACCACATATGATTAATCTCACTATAGATAGTCTTATGTATTTTTTTGATAAATTTTCTAACATTTTGTTTGAGACAGATGGAATGACCCATCATTTTATCACATGATCTTCTAACACATCACGAATGAAAAATTCAACTTCATTTCATTAAGATATTAAGTGGAAATTATCCAACGAACGACCAACTGTAAGACTATACCAAAATCACGAAAGTATTTCTTCAAATTCCAATTTCATCAACTTTAGGGAAATGATCTTGAAAACCAAAAATGTTGTCCTATTGCTCTTATATCTGATGAATCAGATGATACCTTAGATCATCACAAATTTATGGCTTTGTAATTGCTGGATTTTCCATAGCCATGTTCTCTACCACTCTCCATCAGAACATAATGATTAGATTTCACTTCCATATCCATATTTTCACCTATGTGGAAACCCAGTGATTAGTTTATTTGGGTAACCATTACGTTTCATACTTTTGTTTTTAAAGATTGGTTTTGGTATTCCTTTTTACGATGTGGGTTTCTATTATATAAACTTTCGAGTAGTAAACCATTTATAACCCCGATGAATTTCGAGGGAGGAATTCATTTTAAGGGGGGTAGAATGTAACACCCCGAGATTTTATGAAAAATATTCTTTTTAATTTCATTAATGTCTTCTGTTGTATGCTAAACCAAAAGAATATTGCACAACACGCATCCTTGACTTTCCTTCCATTACATGCAATCACGACCTTCCTCGATAGCGTGTGTAGTACGTAATACCGAGTTTCACTAAACAACGATATGCTATTAAAATATTATTAAAACAAGAAGTTATGAATAGTAATAACCACTTTTTGAAATTTTATAATTTTTATTTTAAAAATGGACTTCAGTTTTGGATTCAGAATATCGAAATTAGCTTAGTGTGAAATTTTGGTACTTTTCGGATAACTTTCATTTTCTGATGAATAGTGAAAATTACTAAATTTTAATTAAAAACAACCTTTTTAACAGAAATAATTAATAGTGATAAATTATTAATTTGAGTGGTTTTAAAGTATATTTAGAATATATTTTTACAATTTAATACAATGATGGTTATTGAATGTAATTTCACATTTAAAATAGACATAAATAACTGTCAATCTTTTGATAGTTATTATCTCTTAAGAACACGCTATTTGTTTTGACGATGAGAATTAATTTTTAAGTTAATTAATACAACTGATATATTTTGAATTTGGTAAAATAGACATCATTTTTGAATTCATAATATCAAATATATCTTAGGCCTAATTTTTGGTATTTTTCTTGAAACTTTCATTTTTTAATGAATAGTAAAACCACTAAGTGGTAGTTAAAAAAATGAATTTTTCATAAAACTTAATTTTACCGCTTCTGTGAGTGGAATTTAAAAAATTCGAGAGACACAGTTTATGTCAGTAAGTAAAATGTTGTTCAATGAGGTGAAAATAATTTTTAGTGAATAGTAACTTTTTACTTTCTTTACCACGGTTAAAAGTAAATAGGGAAATTAAGGGTAAAAATGATATTATTATTACCCTAAAACATGTCCTAATTTTATTGGATAAGTTTAATTCGACCAAAAACAACCTTAGGAATAAAATATGACCATTTAGGCTCACTTGGATTAGATTAGGACATTTATTATTAATTTATTTAAAGAAGGGTTAAAATAGTTAAAATCAAAGTTTAATAAGAAAATTATTTTTATTATAGGGTTATACATAAGATAAATTCCACTATAAATATTCATTAGAAATATAAAAAGATATCCTACATAATGGTATTTTATTTGTAATTTTTTGACATTAAATAATTTAATTTATTTCTGACACAATGATGATGAAGTAATTATCTTATTAATGAAATATTGACATAATTGATGTTATAAATACCAAATAAATGTAATTTGAGACTTTTTATGAATTACACTAATTTTATATGTTAAAATGACATGTTATTATTGATTTAATTAACTTTTTTATAACTAATCATTCTGTTATAATTTTTACAAAAATCAATTACTAAATAGTGTCAAAATTGACATAAAATAGTTTTTAAATAAAATATTATATTATTAATTGTTATTTTATTCCTAAAAATCTAACATTAGGCAACATTACTTAGATAAGGTTATATATATTAATTATAAACAACTTGGGGTTCGTTTGGCTTGTTATAGTAAGTTTATTAACCTTATAGTGTAAGAACACAAAAAGACACGGTAAAAGTAAAATTAACTTACTTAAAGTTAAATATAAATGATAAGGTTAAAATAGGAACCTAAACTTGTCTAAATTCTATTTTATGAGAGGATGTTGACCCATCCCCACCTTAGCTTAGAAATAGATCAATTTTTAGCTATTTAAAACCAAATTTTTATTTATAATAAAATAATATTTTTAGTTATTCCAAAGGTGCTCCTCTCCTCCCTTATAAAACGGCACCTCATCCCTCTCTTCCTCACACCACTTTGAGCCTTCAATATCGGTCAACCCCTGCCAAATTCTATTCTACACTTCCCTAGAAATATCCTCGAGGTTTTGGTCTTCCTCAAAGACCAATTTTAGTACCCTAAAAGGAGATATCAAAGAGGCGCTTCAAAGAAGAGATAATGTCTGTTACCGATTCTTTCAACTTTATTTCGTCTTCCACTTCTTCTTCTTAGGTTGTTTCATTATGAAGTAATAACATAAGTATCACTAATATACTGATATGTTATTATAAGTATTAAACAACCCTATTTCACCATCTATCCATCCTACGGAAAAGGAAATCACCGCGCGTGCGCACGTACGGAATACCGTCTCCACACCGTGGTGTAATCTATTTTCCACCACCACATTACTTGGATGGGTATTATGGTGTACATAATAACTATATATGATTATTGTAAAGAGATATTGATTCTGAAATAGTATAAATACACTCCAATACAATTCCAAGATCATGAGAACGATATCATCGCTCGTGCGTACGTACGGACTACCGTCTCCACGACGTGATGAGATTCATTCTCCACATTAACCATTCATGAATGATTATAAAGTATATATAATAAGTAATCATGAAATATATGAAATAATAATGATACTAGATTTATGTGTATATATATGAATGTCATCTACCTAATTCCATTCAACTCAATTAGGAAACGAAAACAGCGTTCATGTACGTACGGCCTACCGTCTCCATGAATGGTGTATTTCTTTCCATTTAATAATCTATTATATATATGTATATTCTGAATCTATATTATATAGGAATCTTATTTTATATTCTGGAATTAAGTAATCATGATCTAAGTAATCATATGAATAATTACAAGTCAAAACACGGACGACAAATGAAACGATTTTACCCAAAACGCTCTTTAACATGAAATTTACAAAAGAACGGGTAAAATAAAGTCATAAGTGAACCATATATGATATCATAACAATGAGTATGATTCTGTAATAAGTCAATGACATTATTGAAATCATTATACAGGAGTTTCGGACACTTATGAAGCAAATCGGACCTAAGGTAAGGGAAAATATCACAATCTCATTTTTATCCGAGATTGTTTATACTTTGGTATTTACTAGGGTGTATTTATCATCCACATCCATGTTTCCTCAATATTTAATATTATTTCCATCCACCTAAAATTTTTTAAATCCAATTTTACCCTTCGGTGTGTTTTTAGTAAAAGATATGAAAGGAATCTTTTGTCGTTTTTCGTACGAGGTACTTTTTGACTTTTCCGACAAAAGTACGAGAAGAATGTTTTTTTAACTTATATGGCATGAATGGATTTTTAAAACATTATTTCCAAGAAGATTCCTTTACAAGTTATCAAGTTTATTTTTAATCAACTTCTTTTAGTCTAAAATAGTATGACATGTTAAGAAAGGAAAAATGTTTTTGAAGTAGAAAGGATATTTTCCTCAAGAATGGAGTTCAAGTGTTTTATCAAAATTATTTTCCATATAAGATAATAAAGGGTTTTGTTTCTATCCCTATTATTACATGGATTTGATTATGTTGTGATGGAAATATTTTTATGAATTCTTTTATCTAATATGAATTGTTTTATGATGTCACGATGTTTAAGGATTCCCATTTTTATTACATGGGTTATGCTATGATGTATGGTTTATGATTTTGTGGCACACATAAGAATGGTATCATTATGAGATGGGTGGGACCTATATCTCCCTCCAATTCATTGGGTAAAGATTTTATATCTCATGAGATAGACATGGCTGGAACGGCATGTTAAACCGGTTCAGTGAAACAGGACTGAAATGAGGAGTGAACTCAGTTCAGTAATGGACTTTGTCCACTAAAATAGTCTTGGAAATGAGTCTTGACTAATAAGAAATGATGCTCTATGATTATGTGTGTATTCCACAAAGTTTCATGTTTTAAGTTATGATTATTGGGATTAAATTTCACTACTATGATTTATCCCATGTTATGAAATTATGATTTCTTTTGCAGGTTAAGATTTCCAAAAGTTATGTTCTTATGTATATGATGTGATTGATATTTCTTTTGTTTACCCTTACTGAGCATTTGAGCTCACCCTTTTATGTTTTCTTTTCCCCAGGATATAAAGAATGGTTTTAGGTAAAAAAAAAATAGGAAGATCTTTATGGGAGATGTTGAAGATCTTTCACCACGATTAGAAGATTATATTCTGAGTTTCCAAAGACACTAAACTATTACGGTCCCTGTGTGTGTGTGTTTTTGTTATGTACTAAGTATTCCGCAAAAGTAATGTAATGTCCATGTACATTAAGCTTAGGGTCTCTAAAACCCAAATCTTGATAATTTCAATATATGGACATTGAACTAATTATAGTTGAGTAGACTATGACCAATAGTTTATTATTCTTTCTACCTTTGAAGTTAATTATTATTCACCTAGGTTATTTACTTCCTCATGACCAAATATTAGTTTCATCCGAAGTATATCCAATTAGTTTTACCAATTCCAAATGGTCACTTATGTGCTACTTCTCAACCAAATCCATAAGAACATACTAATCTAGATTTAATAATATCCTTTTCATAAGCTCTGAAATTGACTATGATCCCTTCTTATGTTCGGAAGTAATAATCAATATTCATAATATTTTAAAAAATATCTCAAAGAATCACATGATACATTTACCTTCCAGGTTCTTATCACTAGGTCACCAGCTTGCTAGTTTTTTCCTATGGGTTCATCCTGTAATACCGCTATGATAAACCTCTATAGCTAGTGTGGTTTATGATAATATAAATCTCTAATATTATCATTCTCATAGACAACTGACAATGTAGTTCAGCCTGATCGGGCTCCCAAATCTAATATTTAGTTAAAGTGTTGGGTTCCTTAACATAAATTTTATCAAATGTGGGGTTATGCATAGTGAATCCAAACACCACAAAAATTTGTATAATATTTTAGAAACAACACTTCAGAAATATTAGAACTAAAGTAATAAAAAACGAAAATTCCCTTAAAGAAACTTCATTTTAAACACAAATGTGTGTGTCTGTTAGAATCAAAATCAGCGAGAAATTAATTGTCGATTTGAAATGTATTTCAACACTTTCTAACTGGTTTTGGAAATCAAAATATATTTCTTTAAAGTATATGTTTTACTAACTTTTATACTTCCCTATTTTTTATGTATGTTTTCTAGAAAATCTATTTTTTTGGATATAGGAATTTCAATTTATCATATGGAGTACATTTTTTGTATTTGGATGAACTTATTCTAAATTTTAGACAGATAATTTAATGTTTTTTGAAAAAAAGATTTATAAAATCAAAAAATTTATAATATCACTAAGTCTAAATTGACAATGTTATATTAAGGCATTTGGATAAACAAATTTATGACTAAAGTGTACATGTTTTTAGATGGATTTTTCCTTAAATATTTATAATAACAATTTACAATTTTTCAAGATGAAAAAAATCATTCCATTGTTTGAAATTTAGTTACACAATTATGATTCAAAAAATAATTAGAATCAAATGAACATAATAAGATATTAATTTGAATTTTGTTGTCAGGTCATTACAACCACCTATGTGATTCATGGGATATGACTATTGCAACATTGCCTGTAAATATGATTAGTGATCAAGGAAGAGGAAGCTTTTGCTTCACTAGCTATCAAGAGTCTATATAAAGATTTTGTAACCTATTGTAACATTTAGAGTTATTTACAATAATATTTTAAGAGTATTTTTCTTAAGGAAACCATGGGGGGATTATTTATAAATTCCTTAAGAACTTTTGTGTTTTTTAATTATATGTTTAATCAATCTTTGTCGTGGGATTATAAGAATAAAAAGAGATTGGCTGGTATGATCATTCTGATTAAGGGTTCTTGTGGCAATGGAACAAAGTTATTATAATATTAATATGGAGGTTTTTATTTCTTAAGGAAAATAGAACTTTTCAATTTGGTTAAAATACTTGATACCTATATTCTATGTTATAGACTTCGTTCATGCTAATGGTTAAATCATAGATCAATATTTAATAATGTTTTGTAAGTTTTTTATTGAAAATTTATAAATTCTTATATTAATTTTTATTTTACAAGTTAAATTTTCCTCTATAAAATTTGATAGAAAATTTTCAATTTTTTTGTACATTACTAAACTCCTATATTTAGATGAAATGTATGTCAAATTAATAATCTAAGGTTCTGTTGAACTTTTAATCACATAATTTACTTAAATAGGTTAATGAATTTTCCAAGCATTATTTTATACAATACATTTCATCCCCCTACCCACCCTATTGTAGGCAATTTTAGACTACTTGATCCTATAATTGGTATCAGAGCAGGTCCAATTGGTTAACATGCTAGTTTTATTTGAAGATATTTTCTATTCTTTATAAATTCTGTTATAAACTAATGTTTACAAATTTTTTTATAAACTATCTTAAAATTAATGTGTATTTGTATAAATTTTTTATTTTATTGTTTATAAATATGGCAGGTTTGAATGTTGGAACACCTGTTAACTTATTCTTATTAGACCATCGATTTTTTATGGAATTGGCTAAAAATATTGGTTATATCAAATGAAAAAATTTAATATTAATACTAGAAATGAAAACATTCGTATGCGGACTATAAATTATCAAATAATTGAAAAATGAAGTTTCTATATTAAGAAATCAAGAAAATCATGAATATCAACTAAATTGTCCTGTAAGAAATACTTTTCTATATTCTATGACAAATAATATCTATTGTCAAATTTCTTCATGTAAAGAAGAAAATAGTATTTGGAAGAAGCTGGAAATTAATCATTTTGATACTTTTAATGTTTTAAAAACTAGAATATATTTATTAAGAGAAGAAAACAAATCTTTTTATTTCTTAACCATAGAATATATTGTAATGATGCATCATATATTCGTTATAATTGTTAATATTTAATAGTTTATGGGTGAAAAAGATCATACGGATCATATTTTGGTTGAATTGATTATTGAGATTATTCCAGGAGAGTGGTAATCCAAGAGAATAGATTTTTTTGATACATATAAGATTGTAATGTTGGTCTTAGATGATTTTATAGGTACTCTAATGCAGTATGAGGTCTGATATGAAAGATATACTAAAACATTGGAGTATATTTTTCTTCTACATCAACTTCTACTAAGAAATTTAGACCTAAAGATAAAGTTTCCTAGTCTTCATATAAGAAAAAAGTTCAAGTAGAGATATAATGTAATTATTATAAATATTTTGAGAATGAGTTACCTTGTATTTCTAAGATATTGAATGATATTATAGGGAAGAAATATTTTCATTACAATTTTGAGAAGAATTTTAAAGAAAAATTTGAAAATAAGTATTCTTTTAAAATGATATGTCATGTGTGCAAGAATCCTGGTCATATAAGATTAGATTTTCCCAAGATTAAGTTAAAATATATTAAGGATATAAATTATGAGAGAAATTATAAAAATCTTTACAAACATAAGAGTAAGAGAAGTATGAAATCATTAGATACATGGAGTGTAAGTGGAGGGGATAGTTCTCTAGATAAATCTTCATATAGTGAATGTGAGTATCTAAATAATATTGGTTTCTTTACTAGAGTTCCAAAGAATAATAATTTTTTCCTAGCTAAGGTGTCTTCTAAAACCTTGACCAACCTTAATTTGAATAAAAATTAACCTGATAATGAAATTAAAAATAATTATATATCTTTAGATGAGGTATCTACTTCAATAGAAGGGAATATTATTTTACCTAGTTTTGAGGAAGTTTTGATATTTTCTAAACAATAATAAAAACAAAATTAAAAAGTTTTAAAAACCCTTATGTTTATAGGGAAAAACATTCCAAAGAAAATTTGAAAGTTTATACACTCAAAAATAAAATTTCTAATATTTCAAAAGAATTATATACATATAATATTCATAAAACTAATTTTCCCAAAGTTTTAAAAAAACTTAATTCAATCACTACATATATTGAGGATAAAAATTTAGTTGTGTAACTTAATTTTGAAATTTCTAGTCTAATAAAGTTACAATAAAAGTTTACAAAAAGTAAAGAAATTTTTTATAAAATGTATTTAAAAATAAAACGTCATATGAAGGTATTTTGAATTTGTTTTACTAATACTAAACCAAATTCAAAAAACAACTATTTCATTCTAAATAGTTCCTCATTATTTACTAAATGTCAAATTAGAGGATATTTTAAAAGTAAATGTTCTTTAAATCAGTTGAAATATTTTGGATTTAAAAGAATATTTTTCTAAATAGTTGACACCTTTTCAACATAATAAAGTTGGATAGATGTGGACTCTAATTTTATTTGTAAATAATTATGGTTTCATATAGGTTTCGATTCAAAAATACTAATCTTATTACTTTTAGAAAAATAATAAGTGTACCAAAAACAATAACATTTTCTATATGGATAGTGTATATTGTATACATATGACTACGAATAAGGATTTATTCAAGATTATTATTAAGTTGAAAGGTGTAAAAGTAACTTTTTTTGATAATGCACAAGGATAATTTATTGGAATAGGTAATATTTTTCTTCTTGGTAAAGCTTAAATTTTGAATTTTTTATTTTTTTTAGGAAATAACTAGAACCTTATTATCATAATTTAATTATGTGATGATGGTTATCTTTTGAACTTTAGTAATGATAAATTTATTATTCATAGTTCATAATATAAGTTTATTTTTCTACAAATGGGCAAAAGAATGTATACACACTTAACTTAGAGGACCTTAGGTGTTAAGGCCAACCTTGTCTTAGTATAATAGAAGATAAATATTATTTGTGGAATATATATTTTGGACACTATAATGTTATAAATTTATCCAAACTCACTCATAAAATACTATTTATAGATCTACTAGATCTTAGCTTTAGTTCTTCTAAATTTTCAGATCCTTTTCAATTTGGAAATAAACATAAGTCTATTTTAATTCAATTAGTGAAGTATCAACTTATGATACATTAAATTTAGTGAACATGGATTTATTTGGTCCTAAAAAACTAGAAGTATTGTTGAAAAATACCGTGTGTATGTTTTAGTTAGTTACTACACTAGATATACAAGGGTCTATTTTCTACAAAAAACATAAGACTTTTTATATTTACAATTTTTTTTGAACCATGATAAAAAATGAGAAAAATAAAACTTCAGTAACTATTCAAATTGATCATGGTTAATAGTATAAAAATTATGAATTTGATACATTTTTTAGTAAGAAATGTATAATACATAACTTCTCATCACCTGGAACTCTATAGCATAATATTATATTTGAATAAAGAAATATAATTCTTCTACTGATTACAAGAACCATGTTGGGTGAATAATCAATTTATAAACATTTCAAGTCTAAGGAAATTAGTATTTGATTCTAAATTATATGTTTTGTTTCAATAATACCTATTATTAATAATCCTATGAATGAATTTTAGACTAGAAGAAATCCAAAATTTTCTTAATTTAAATGTTTTGGATAAAAAGTATTCATTCTAAATAATAAATATAATTTAGATAAATTTTCTCTAAAATTCAATGAAGGGATATTTTTATCTTATTATATAACAAGTGAGGATTATATATATTTTAATAAAAATATAAGTTTTATTTATGAAATAGTACATATTAAATTTGATAAAAATGATCCTTATTTCTAACAACCTCAACCTACATCCACCGATGTTATTTCAAAAACTGATTTTCAACCCATGTTAGTAAGACATTATTATGGGATAACAATAAAAGAAAAAAATTTATAAGTTCTACCTCAATAATAAATTCAAATATTTTTCTGAAAATATATTTTTACAAACCCAATTAATCACTTAATCCTTAGAAACCATCCGAGTGATAATATCATTAGTGATGTTGATCAATCATTTAGAACCAAAAATTCATAAAGAAATGAAGTTGACCATTGTTATTTTTTATCTCAATTTGAACTTAAGACTCTTGTTTATGCTTTAAGGGATAAATAATGGATAAAATCTATGAAATATTATCTCAATGAATTTAAAAGGAATAAATTGTGGACCTTGGTTAACCAACCTAAATATTAACGTGTAATTGGTGTAAATTCGGTTTTTAAAAATAAATGTGATGAAAATGGAGTCATAGATTGAAATAAATAAAGACTTGTTAAAAATTATTATAATCAACAAGAAGGTAAATACTATGAAGAAACTTATTCTCTTGTAGTTAGACATGAATTTATCTATATACTTCTAGCATAAGAAACATTTATAAATTTTAAACTTTTTGAAATGTATGTGAACTGTTATTTTCTTAATGGACATATATAAAAGGAATTTTACATAGAATAACCACCTGGTTTTGAATGTAAAAAATCACTAGATTACATATTTATATTTACTAAGGCACTTTATAGACTTATACAGTCCTCTAGATCCTGGTACAATAGATTAACTTGATTTTTGTTCCAAAACAATTTTGATAATGGGGTTGTAGATCCAGAAAAATATTAAAATGGTTTCTAAAAACACCACCATTATTCAAATTTATGTTGATGATAGTATATTTGGATCAAATAAAAAATATCCCACAAATTCATTTATAGATATTATGAAATATGATTTTGAGATAAGCATTATGGGTGAACTTACTTTCCTTATTAATTTTCAAAATTCACAAAAACCAAAAAGAAATTTTATATCTTAACATTAGTATATAAACTATCATTTTAATAAATCAGGATATGAAAATAATAGAAGTATAAGTACTATTATCATAACCTCAAATACATTATATCTTAAAGAATATAGGAAAAAAATAGATCAAAATAATTTTAGAGGAATGACTGTTATTTTACTTTATATTGAATCAATTCAACCAGAATTGATGTTTTTTGTATGATTTTTTAAAAGATATCAATTTATTCCTAAGGATTCCTATGTTAAAGCTGTAAAACAATATTTTTCTTAAGGAAACCATGGATCTTGGCTTATTTTATTCTTATGGAAATTACTTTGAACTTAAAATAATAAAGATGTATATTTTTTAGATGTAAAATGGATATAAAAGGTACATATAGAACTTTTCATTTTATAGTAGTAGATTTAGTTTCCTAGTCTTGTAAGAAACAACATTTTGTAGCACTTTCCACTACTAAACCAGAATATGTGGTTTTTAGAAGTTTATATACTCAAGTTCTGTGAATGCAACACACACTCACTAATTTTGGATTGAGTTTTAGTAAAACTACCATTTTTTGTGATGACATAAGTCTCATGTAATTAAGTAAGAACTATACACATCACACATAAGATAAGCATAGGGATATAGGACACCATTTCCATCAAGATCACACACATAAAGTAGATATCATTTTAAAATTAATCATAATGCAATAACAACTTACTAATATTTTAAAAAACACCTTAATTCAGATTGATTTGAATACATTAAATAAAATCTTAGAAAGGTCAATACAAAATTATCACTAATATTTTCTTTGTGTTTAAACAATATCCTTATAGTAATCAACTCCTTAAAAAGAAGGAGTACATTTTTTATGTGTTGCAAAAAAATTGAACAATAAATATTCTAATAAAAATTCATGACATAGTTTTGTTAACAAATCTTCAGTTACAAATTTTTTAATAAAAAAAATTATTAAAAAATTTTCCTTAAAAAATTTCTTTAAAAAAGTTTCCTTGAAAAATATTTGTTACAAATTTTTCTTTATAAATTTTGTGTTACATAGTATTCATTGAAAAATATTTAATTAAAAAATTGATACAAAATTAACTTTATAAAATTTTTCAATAGAAAATTACATTTATAAAAGTGTTCTTTACAAAATTTTACATACAAAAATTTCTGTTACAAAATTTTAGTAACAAGTTTTTTATAAAAGATTTTTATTACTACATTTTAGAGATTAAATTTTTGTTTCATAATAATCAGTTAATATTTTTTCTAAAATTAAATTTATTCTGTAAATATTTCAATAAGATCATATTTATAAATAATTTTTTAAAATAATTTTTATAAATTCATCTCCAAAAGGTAAATTTATATGTCTTCAAACTTTACAATTATCTATTTTATACATTTTATGTAATTTTTCATTCCTTTAAAAAAATTAAAATATATATTTTATCAGTAAAATAACTTTGACCAATAAAATTTATATATATTAAATCTAAAAATAAGTAGAGTTTAAAAATAATTTATTGATCAATTTTTGTGAGTTATTTATCCAAAAAGGTTTTTCATCTCAACTGTTAGAATGGGGGAGGCCAAACCATCATTATCCAGAGCCTATATATTTGTGGTTTGGATCATCTTTTATTTCTCATAGCTTCTCCTTACTAACATCTCTTGGATCTCAAAATATCCTTCATATGATCTTTTTTGATTCATCCATTTATCAGTCAGAACTAATGGCTTCTTTTAGGGATATTTTTATTTGTTTATCAGTGAAAGAGAGGAGGATCAAAAAGATAAGGGTTAATAAGTATAAAATTTTTTAAAATAATGTAATTATTTTTCAAGTTTATTATTATTTATGTATTGTGAAGGTTGAGTTTGATTTTAACTATCCTGAGTTAGGGAGTAATTTTTATTCATCTGTTTATTTTTTGAGGAATATTTATCTAAATTTGTGAATTTTGAGCTATTTGGTAATAAATGCAAGTTGAATATATATAATATATATGAATTTTAATTAATTTCACTTTATGGTGAAGTGAATTTAGTTTCATTGAAGTTTTCCAACAAGTTATGATCTTTTGAGAAGGAGAAGGTTGAAGCTTCTCTCTTTCCTTTGAATTAAAAGGTTCGGAAGTTATCTCATATCAATTAGAAAAATTGGATTCTCGCCATTTGGGTTCAAAACCTATTGATCCCTAAGAAAGGATATAGGGACACTTTAAAAGTAAAATATATATATTTGTTATATATTCTTTTCAATATGAGGAAGTTTAATTGGGTGAGGTACATTGTGAATATGATTGAAGATGTGAAGGTAGGTTCTTTGAAAATCATATTGCTTTTCAATCTATTGTTTTTCAAAAAGTTATTGGTAATATTTGCGATTATTATGAAAATAAAAAATATTGAAACTTCTATAAGACATAAGAGATCATGGATTGTTTAAGATACTATTTCAATGATGAAGTTGGTGTTTGATTCTGCTCGAAAGATGTTTGTTGAAAATTTGAGCATATTTTATTTAGAATAAAAGAGATAACTTATTAAATCCATGTTTGATAAAAGGAAGTAACTATATAATTCTCCTAAAATTCCCAGAAATAAACCTAATATGATGTTATATGAATCATTACTAACATTCCTTAAAAAATAAGATATGAATCCTAAACAACTTTTGGGTTGGATAAATATGAGGCTTTAGCATTAAAGGAAAGGACTTATCAAAATATGAGTAGAGAATAGAATAAGAGGAGGGAGGACAAAAAAAGAAAATCAAGAGAATATCTCTATATATTTATTTAAATAAATAGATTCTATTTAATAAATACTAGATGATGTTACAAAAGGTAAATCTATTTTTTCTAATATTACAAAAGGCCACGACTTCAGAATTACAAAAGAGAAATATACAACTTTATCAATTCCACATTTTACTATAGATAAATCAAATATAGTAGATGCGGTTAAAACATTATAGAAATTACATAAGGAGGAGGATATTTCTAGATA
Source organism: Viscum album (assembly GCA_963277665.1). NCBI lineage: Eukaryota > Viridiplantae > Streptophyta > Magnoliopsida > Santalales > Viscaceae > Viscum > Viscum album. The sequence goes on along the minus strand of OY728148.1, from coordinate 1,914,468,971 downwards.
TATTTGTCAAAATACTTTTCCTGGAAATAAGTAGTTAATGGAAAAATAAAAAATTGTTCAAGGTTTAAAATATCAATTAAATCATTATGATTTATTTGGATCATAGTCAATTTACTTATCTATAATGTTAATTAAGAGTGTTTCTTTTAATGTTCCATACATATTACATTTTTTATAAATTGATAACCTTTCTAAAGTTCAAATTTCAGATATGGAAGTTACTAATAATTTTGATGTAATGGTGAAAAGGATAATGATGATACCGATGTTGAAAAATATATTAATGAGTTGAACATCATAGTGACAGTGGTGATGCCGGTGATGAAGAAGAAATAAAATTATTTGAACTCTTTGATGATTGAAGTAATCAATAATACTATAAGAGAGATAAAAATTCTAGACCTTCAAGCTATCAACTTTGAATAGTTTCATGTGATTCCATGAATTATCCTCCTTCTAACACTTTTTATAGAATGGGGATAAAGCTTAATTTTTTTAATAAAGTTATTCAAAGGTTGGATGATATAAAAGAAATTTTTAGGGACATCCAAGAAACATACAATTATATTCAAAATATGTTTGATATTTTGAAAAATTAAATTTTTGTGAAAGATCTTGTAAAGTTGGTTATTTAAAATAAAGATATATTCCTATATTTCAAAGGAAGAGATTCTACTAATATATGAAGGTGAAAGAAGACATTATATGGATTTGATGATTTGAAAATAATATGAAATTTTATGATCATATCTTTGAGAAAGTTTGTGGATCAAAAAAATTAAAGGCTATAATGACAATTCATGGAGATTTTTCTCATAAGAAAAGAGCTTTTGATAGTTTTCAATTTGTGCTTATGAATAATGATGTTGAGTTTTTTAAGCGTTCAAATAATTTTGATAGTTTTTCAGAAGAAGTTATAATATTGAGAAAAGTATTTTATATTCAAGAAGTTGAATAAACTAAAGGTTCTAATGTTTGATCATTAGAATAAGATGTTGAAACATTGAATAAATTAGTTACAATACTTCAAGAGCCTCATGATAAATGTTCAAAGGTGAAATATTTTGGTGGAGGAGATATTTTTTTTAAATAATAAAATAAAAAAGATAAAAGTTCTTGAAGATGATATTGAAATATTGAAATCATATTTGTCCAAGTAAAAAAATATTAGTAGGATGTTAAGAAGATGAGGATTATCACCAAATAACTTATAAATAAATGATGATATATTTTCTTTAAACTCTTTAAAAAATTATTAAATAAAATTAATTTTGAATGGATATATATATTTATTAATGATAATTATTTATAATTAATTTTAATGGATGTTTCCAATTTAATTTTTTATATGTTTTCATTAATCTTGAATGAATATCTATTATCTTGTAGAAATTTTATTTTCATGTATAAATTTTTTCCCGTAAGATTTTAGATACACTTTCAATGTTTTAAAATCGTTATTTTTAAAATCACAATGGGGATAAATCTTTACAACTTTTTAAAAGAGAATTTTATAAAACATTTAAATAAAAATAAAGATATTACAAATTCTAAAATAAAGAGGAGAAATAAAAAAAGGTAAGTTATATAACATAGGGGGATTAGGTTTTTATCTTTAATACTTTTTATATTTTAAAAGTTGGGTTTTGTTCTTTTTAAAAAATGGTTAGATTGTTAAGTAAACATTTCGTTCAACACTTTGTACACCATTTTTGAAAATCACCATACATTTCCTTAAAGTAAATTTTTTACTAACATTTATATTTCCCTCATTTATAAGAATGTTTTTCTAGAAAATCAATTATTGTGAAGAAAATAATATAAATTTATTGAATGAAATAAATTTATGTATCCTAAAGAACGTGTTCTAAATTTTGGATAGATAGTTACATATATTTCAGGAAAGCACCAAAGTCAAAATTTAACTTAGTCTAAATTGGATAATTTATATTAATAATTTTTGACAAACCATTTCCAAATCGAAGTAGACTAGTTTTTTTGGATAGAAATTTCCTCAAATCATTGAAATGGAGATATACAATTAGTTTGGGTGAACAAATTGATTTCACTATATGAAATATACTTATAATTTGATGGTGTACAAACTAAAGATCATTACATGAACATGTCAAGTTTTCAAGTTGAAGTTTTTTCTGATTCCATTGCAACCACCTCCAATATTCATAGAATATGACCATTGGATATTTTCCTATGAATAGGAGAAGTAATAAATGTAGAGGAAATTTTTTTATCATTGACCATAAAGAGAATTTGTAATGAGGTTATGACATCTTGTTATATATAGAGTGCTTCACTATAATTTTTTGAGTCTTTTTTTAAGAAATTTGTGAGAGTATTATTTTTAAATTCCTTGAGAAATTTTTTTATTTTAATTATATATACAATTGGGTTTGATCGAGGTCTTCCAGAGATAGGAAGATAGAGGCTTGTCCAATATTACTGATCAAGGGTTCCTATTTTTTGGGAAATATAGTTCTTCATGTCTTAGTATCAATGGTTAATTTTTTAATGTAAAACATACCTTTAAAGTTTCATTAAAACTATGGATTCAAAAAATCTTGGTTATAGACTTCTTTAATAAAAACATGTAAAAGTGTGGATCAATATTTTATAAATTTATATAATTTTTTATTTACAACATTATAATGTATTATTTTAATTATTTTTTAAAGTTACATTTTCTACTGTAAATATGGCATCCCACCTTTTTATTAAATAACTTTTTATTACATTTTACAACCGTAGGATCTTTAAAGTATAGTGTCTTATAAATCGGGAACTTATTACATGAAAACAAGATAAAACATTCTTCTAAAAAACTTGTAGGGATTCATCATAAGTTCATCCTTTGTACAACTACTCCATCTCATATCCTGGAGACATACATCAAAGGAAAGGGTGAGCAGAAGGCCCAGTAAGGGTAAACAACGGAATCGTTTTACTTGTTTAACAATAACAACATAAAGACATGAGCAATGAAAGTATGGGCATACCATAATGAAAATAACATTGAACATAACTTGAATACGTGGCTACAAAATTTCATTTAGACATTCTTGAACATATCACCAAGTTTTATCCCCGAGGTGTCATAAAAATACCAACGTTATTCACCAAGGTATCGTGAAACTTGTCATCTCTAGCGATTAATTCGTTACCGAATGCATTGGAGCACTATCAGGGAACACCCTTAACATGTCTTTATTTTAATGTGATCCACATAGATCATAATCAAACCTTTCATAAATAACCCATAGAGAATAAAATAAATGGGTTTAATTTCAAAATAATGATGTTTTAAAAGATCTTAAAAACTTGATCATTAAGTCATTTATAACCCATGGAAATGGAGTGATGGTTATATGTATATCATTTTAAGAATCAAATAGATCAATTTTATGTATTTATGAATACCCTTGGATATGAAGATAGAATTGGTTATTCATATAAATAAAACAAGATAATTTCTTGAGAAAAAGAGAGATTTTGAGACGAATATTCTGCAGCATAACCGTTGTATAACATGGTTTTAGAAAACATTGAAAAGAGAGGGGACAAGATTCACCCACTCATAAATAACTCATAATAATGTATGGGTATAGAATAAAAATAAATAAGATCATGTTGTGGATATTTTAAAGAAATACCATATGAAAATGAAACTCAAAGGAAAAGAGAATATGCGATTTCTTTAATAAATATTTCGGCAGCCTAACGGCGTCACTTAAAAATTCAGAAAATAAATTTATGGGAGAAAAAAGGGTATCACAACAAGTATACATGAAATGAACAGTAATGAGAATATATAATAACATACCCTCAACATAAAGAGATGGAAATAAGAAGACACAACATAAAGGAAGTTATGGCTTTAAAAGAGGAGGGTGAAAGGATCCCTTACCTTGAAGAGTAACTTCAAATGCTTGAAGGTTGGGACCTTGGGAGGATTGATGGAACCTTGTGAGGACTCCTTGGGAGGTAAGAAGAATATAAAATCGTTTAAGATGATTTTGGTATGAAATTAATGAGGGAAATGTCTTGGTATTTATAGTAAACGTGAGGGAATAAATTATTAATTTCCAAAGGACACCTCATTGGTGGTATTTGCAAAACCATGATCTTGCCCATGGTATTTTCCAATGGTATTGGAAACTTGGGAAACCTCATAGAATATAGCACTATTAAAAATTATACCAGAAATATTACATCATTATTACATCATTAATGATGTTATTAAACACCTGAAACACAAAACTGCATTTTTACTATTCAGTGATAATTCAACTATTTCAAAAAAGTTCCAAAAATTCACCCAAACCTAATATAAATACTATGAATTCAAAAATGAATTCCATTTTATGAAAAAAAAAAATCTAAATATTTTTAATTTAATTTTTAAATAAAATCATTATTTATTCTAAAAATACTACTTTAAAACTATAAATCATTTTGAAACACCTTAAAAAAGTAAAAAAGGTCCCATAAAAATATCATATACCCATAAGACAATAATGTAACAATTTATGATTAAATTTTGTGAAACTACATTTCCATTTTAAATTATTAAATTAATTATAAAGATGTAAATAAAATATATATGGCATACAAAAATACCAAAACTTAAACTATGATTGTTTTTTCACTTTTAAGATGTCTAAAATGTATGTATACATTCATGGGTGAAGTTACTATTTTTTTGTCAAATTACTATTCATTAATATTCATATGGGTATGTTACTATTCCTACTTTACTATTAACTAAAAACTAATTTGATCTTATTAGACTCTAAATTTCTCACTGATCACAGCGGTAGAAGACCATTTTTTGAAAATCATTTCACATTATTAATTATTTAAATAATAAAAAAAATATTTTAAAATTCCCTTTTTTCCTAAATTCATCAATAATACACATCCTATATTTATTTGGATATTTTAAATTCACAAACTTTTCCTTAAGAAGAAATAGAAATTTTAATTATATAAAATGATTACACAAATCAGCTAAGGTCTCGTTACATAGCCCCTTATAAAACTAGCATAGGACCTAAGTGTAAGGTGTTCTATGGTGATAGAATCTTGGGGTGGCTGGAAAAACATTGCCTAAGTTTTGATTTCTATTAGCTTGAACTTCTCCCTTAGGTGATACCGTTCAAGCTTCATACATTGATGTTTGGCTTGGGCTTGGTCCAGAGCAAAGCCAAGTGATGCTACCTCCTTCCCAAGCTCCGACAGATGGGATTCATATGGCTCGAGTTTACTGGATGAGGCCATTCAATATTCTTTCTATATTAATTAACAAGATAACCGTATTTATAAAAACACAATGTTAAGATTGTATTTTCCAACAGTCATATTGACCAACGATCATATAACAGTCAAAACCCGACGGCCTAATTTTAATTATACCCACTTCATTCATTAAAGGATCTAGTTTTGTTGAGTATGAAATAAAATAATACACAAAATTAGGAAAAAAATGTAATTAAAAAGTTCGGGTCATTACATTCTTCCCACCTTATGAAATTTCATCCCCGGAATTTTATCTCATACCCTCTGATGGGAAAAGGTGTGGGTACTTCTGTCTCATGGACTCCTCTAGTTCTCACGTGGCTTCTTAACATTTGTGGTTCCTCCACAACACCTTCACAAGGTGGTAAGTCTTGTTGTGTAGAACCTTATCTCTACGATCCAAGATCTCCACCGGCTACTCCTCATAAGAGAGGTCATGTTCTAGTTGTACCACCTATAGATTTAGTACATATGAAGGGTCAGGTATGTACTTCCTCAAAAGGAATACGTGGAAGAAATCATGAACCTGTGCTAGATTTGGAGGAAGTGCAAGCCGATAGGCCACTTCTCCCACACGATCAAGGATTTCATAGGGGCCAATGTACCTAGGGATGAGGTTCTCTTTTTTCCCAAACCTCATGACCCTCTTCCAAGGTGAAATCTGAAGAAAGACTTTTTCACCAACATCAAACTCCAAGTCCCTTTGACGGTTGTCAACACAGCTCTTTTTCTGACTCTGAGCAGCCTTAATGTGTTGCAATATTACATAGACCTTTTCTGTCATCTCTTGCACAATATTAGGCCCAATAAGATTTCTCTCACCAGCTTCATCCCAACAAGTAGGAGTTCTACACCGATTCCCATATAGATCTTTATAGGGTGCCATTTGAATGCTCGAGTGGAAGATGTTGTTGTAAGAGGACTCAGCTAAATAGAGATGTTGATCCTATCCACCTTTAAATTCCATTGAGTAAGTTCACAGCATTTCCTCGAGTGTTTGAATAGTGCTTTCAGATTTTCCATCCATTTGGGGGTGATAGGTCGTACTAAAATTCAATTCACTGCTTAGATATTGTTGAATACTTCTACATAATTTTGATGTGAACCTTGGATCACGATCAGATACGATAGAAAGTGTAACTCCATGCATCCTTACCACTTCCTTCACGTACATCCTGGAAAGTTGATCAAGAGATAAATCTTCCCGAATAGAGATAAAATTGGAATTCTTGGTGAGATGGTCCATAATAACCCATATCGCATTGTTTACTTTGGAAGTTCTCGGGAGACCAATGACAAAGTCCATAGTGATATTTTCCCACTTCCATGCTGGTATGGGTAGTTGTTGCAATACCCCTTTAGGAAGTTGTTTCTCTTCCTTCACTTGCTGACATACCAGGCACCTTGAAGTGTAGTCAACAATATCTCTTTTCATATTATCCCACCTATAATGATCACGAAGGTCCCTGTAAATTTTCACGCTACCAGGATGTATATAGAAAGTAGTGTTATGATCTTTATCCATCAGCTCATTCCTTATTTTTGGAATAGATGGAACACATTCTCTTGTAAGAAATTTTTGTACACCTTCTTGATCAGTATTGAACTCATGAAATATCCCATCCTTCACAGCCTCAAACCTCTTCTGTAACAAAGGATCTTCTTTCTGAGCTTTCTTGATCTTCTCTAGCAGTGATGGTTGAGAAATCATTTGGGTTAGGGTTGATGATGTCCCTTCATTTATGATTCCCATGTCCTGTTTTACTAGCTCATTGATCAAAGTATCTCTTTGAATCCTCATAATGGATAGAACAATTGGGTCTTTCCTTCTTAATCCATCAGATACTTTGTTTTCTCTTCTGATATGATAATGAATTGAATAATCACAGTCTTTAAGAAGTTACAACCGTCTCCTTTGTCTCATATTCAATTTCTTTTGTGTGAAAATATACTTCAAACTTTGATGGTCTGTGTATATATCACATTTCTCCCCATAAAGATAGTGCCTACATATCTTCAGAGAAAAAATGACTGACGCCATCTCCAGATCATGCATAGGATAGTTCTGCTCATGATTCTTCAACTATCGAGATGCATAAGCAATAACCTTTTAATTTTTCATGAGGATGCACCCAATCCCTTTCAGAGATGCATCGCTAAAAATAACTAATCCTTCTCCACTTGAGGGAAGAGTTAACACAGGTGTAGTAACCAATCTCTTCTTCAGCTCTTGGAAACTTTCCTCACACTCCTTTGTCCAGATGAACTTGACCCCTTTTCGAGTTAACTTGGTTAATGGATTAGAAATTCGTGAAAATTGTTTCACAAACCTCCTATAATATCCCTCTAATCCAAGGAAAATACGAATCTCATCTATTGTTGTAGGCTGAGTCCACTCCTCTACAACTTTTGTCTTTTCAGGGTCAACTGTAATTTCTTCATTGGTAATAATGTGCCCCAATAAAGAAACTTGTTGTAACCAGAATTCACATTTACGGAACTTTCCAAAAATTCTATCCTTCCATAGAGTTTGTAAAATAACCCTTAGATGATCCTTATGCTCCTCACAACTTTTGTAATATATCATAATATCATCAATAAAAACTACCACAATGTTTTTAAGGTAGTCTTTAAAGACTCTATTCATCAAATACATAAAAATAGTAGGTGCATTAGTAAGACTAAAAGGCATAACAACAAACTCATAATGCCAATATCTTGATCAGAAGGCAGTTTTTGGAATATCTTCTTTCTTCACCCTCAATTGATGATAACCAGATCGAAGATAAATCTTAGAGAAGAATTGAGCCCCACAAAGTTGGTCAAATAAGTCATCAATTCTTGGAAGAGGGTATTTGTTCTTTACTACAATCTCATTTAGTTCTCCATAATCAACTCATTGCCGCATCGATCCATCTATCTTCTTCACAAAGAGAATAGGTGCTCCCCAAGGAGACACACTCGGTCGGATAAACCCCTTCTCCAAAAGATCTTGGAGTTGTTTCTTTAATTCTTCCAGCTCTACATTTTCCATCCTATACGGGTTCTTTGATATTTGATGAGATCTAGGTATATGTTCAATGGAGAACTCTACCTCTCTTTCTGGGGTAGGTCCAGGAAACTCCTTAAGAAATACATCAATGTATTCCTGGATGATGGGTATATTTTCTATCCTCAAACACTCATTTACTTCTTCTTTTTCACCGATAAATTCTATAAATAAGGATATAGGAGGTTCTTCTAGATAAATATCATGTTGAGATATCTCTCCTTGGAAGATAACTGTAGGTTTTCTATTCAAGACCACTAATATTTCCTTACTTCTGCATTTGATCCTAGCATTATACTTTGAGATCCATTCCATCCCTAGTATAATGTCGAATTCCATCATGGGAATGACTACTATATTTGCGATAAGATTGTGCTCACCAAATAAATACTAGATTTTCTAAACACTAATAATGCTTGGACAATCCCACCAAGAGTCTTGACTAATAACTCTATTTTTAGCAAGTGAGGGGTTGATTATAAATTCTTTTCAAACATCGAGGAAATAAAGGAATGCGTAGAACCAGAATCAAACAAAGTACTTTCTAGCTTTGATAGAACAACAAGAGTACCTGCTACCACATCATTTGGATCTTCAGCATCAACTGTCGTAATAGAAAAATCAGGACCTTACTCCTTTGGACTTTGCTGAGGCTGATGGTGGTTCCCCACCACTACCCTCAAATTTGAACAATAATTGGAAAAGTGCCCCAATTGTCCTCACTTAAAGAACTGGACATCAGGTAGTTCATTCACCATCTTCCCCTTGTCATTACTATTTGGAAGTTGAGGCTTCACCTCACTATGAGAATTCCTCGCAATATGGCCATATCTTCCACACTTGTATCATTTCTCGTTCCCAAGATGGCAGTTCCCCGAATGATTCTTCCCACATTTATTACACATGGGACATTGCACTTTTTTTCCTCCTCTTCCTTGATCAAAGCTCCTCCCTAATATCGGCTCCATTGATCTCTTTTTGTCATTGGATTTATAAGACCACTATGTCTCACCAAACTCTAGTTTGACTTTCATCGCACATTGCACAATCTCCTCATAGTTGTCATAATCTCAGTTGGATAGATTCTTTCACAGATGAGATCTCATTCCACCGAAGAATCTATCAACCTTTCCATTTGGATCCATGACAAAGCTAGAGGTGTAACGTGAAAGCCTTGTGAATTTCATCTCGTAGCATCCCACAGATTCATTCTCCTTCTGCTTCATCTCGAGAAACTCCTTCTCCATTATTGTTCTCATGGAACGAGGGAAACACTTATGAAAGAAGATCCCTATGAACTCTTCCCACTCCATAGCTTCAACTACCACTCTTTTCCTTGTGTTTTTAATTAGCTCACACCACTGATTAGCTTCTATTTCTAAGCGATAGACAGCCAGGGTGACCTTCTCCTACTCTGAACAGCAGAGCACAGAAAAGAACTTTTCGATAGAGCTGATCCACTGCTCATCAATCAATGGGACAGCCGATCCACTGAAGGTCAGTGGTCAATGAAACATAAAGGACTCAACAGAATGTTGTTCCCTTCACGGTGAGATTGGTCTCTCATCTTTATTCAAGTTATTTCCCATAACTTTAGTCAGTTGGTTCATCATTCACATGAATTTTTCCATTCTAGCTTTCATCAGAGAGTCGTTAGTGCATGGTCCATTACGGTCACCATTTGCACGGTTCCTCCTATTGACCTCTATTATAAAAGAATAAAACCTTAGTGAGAATCTTATTTCATTTATGAATATTTTAACTATAAAGGATTTATGTCTTAAAACGTCATTAAACAATTACATTTCTCTATAAATATTTCATAATGATTTATAAGAAACTTGTGATTAACCAAACATATCCCACGGTAGTGTCATAACCAAGAGTGCAGCAAGGCCCGTTTTCATGCACCAGTTCTCGTTCAAGTCTAGCTCAAAGAGGTGTTTTCATGTTTTACCCCTATGTACATATGTTCCAGAGCCACCTCTACCTGCTCGTATCCAGACAGGGATGTATTTTCTTGATAAACCACTTAATTAATACTCACCAAAATACCAGGAAATTTTCTTATATTTAAACTTTTCTATTGGATTCTTCCTAAATATTTCATATCCTAATTTTCATAAATAACTAAACTACCCTTTTATACCAACTATGGCATCCCTCCTTTTTATTAAATAACTTTTCATTACATTTTACAACCAGAGGATCATTAAAGTCTAGTGTCTTGGAAATCAGGGACTTAATACCTGAAAACAATAGAAAATATTCTTCTAAACCACTTTTAGGGCTTCATCATAAGTTCATCCTACATACAACTACTGCATCTCATATTCTGGAGACATACATCAAAGGAAAGGGTGAGAAGAAGGCCCGGTAATGGTAAACAGGGGAATCAGTTTACTTGTTTAAAAATAACAACATAAAGACATGAGAAATGGAAGTATAAGAATATCATAATGAAAAGAACTTGGAAAATAACTTGAATATGTGGCTACAACATTTCATTTAGACATTCATGAACATATCACCAAGTTTTATCCCCGAGGTGTCATAAAAATTACCAAGGTTATTCACCAAGGTATCGTGAAACTTTTCATCTCTAGAGATTAATTCATTACCCAATGCATTGGAGTGCCATCAGTGATCACTCTTAATATGCCTTTATTTTCTTGTGATCCACATATATCGTAATCAAACATTTCATAAATAACCCATAGAGAATAAAATAAATGGGTTTAATTTCAAAATCATGGGGTTTTAAAAGTTCTTAAAAACTTGATCATTAAGTCATTTATAACACATGGAAAGGGAGTGAGGGTCATATGTATGTCAATTTCAGAATAAAATAGATCAATTTTATGTATTGATGAATACACTTGGATATGAAAATAGAATTGGGTATTCACATAAATAATACAAGAGAATTTCTTGAGAAAAAGAGAGAGATTTTTGAGACGAAAATTCTACAGCATAACCGTTGTATAACATGGTTTTAGAAAACATTGAAATGAGAAGGGAAAATATTCACCCACTCATAAATGACTCATAATAAATTATGGTTATATAATAAAAATAAATAAGATCATGTTAGGGATATTTGAAGTAAATACCATATAAAAATGAAACTCGAAGGAAAAGAGAAGATGTGATTTCTTTAACAAAAATTTCGGCTGCCTAACGGCGTCACTTAAATATTATGAAAATAAATTGAAGAGATCAAAAAGGGTCTCTCAAAAATTAGACATAAAATGGAAATTATTGTTAACATATAAGAACATACCCTCAACATAAAATATGGAAACAAGAAGACACAACCTTAAGAAATTCATGGCTTTAAAAGAGGTCAGTGAAAGGATCCCTTACCTTGAAGAGTAACTTCGAAAGCATGAAGTTCAGGACCTTGGGAGGATTGAGGGAACCTTTGGAGGACTACTTGGGAGGTAATAAGACCATAACATTGTTGAGGATGATTTTGGAATGAAATGAATGATTGAAATGGCTTGGTATTTATAGGAAAAGTGAGTGAATAAATTATTAATTTCCAAGGAACACCTCATCGGTGGTATTTAAAAAACAATGGGATTACCCATGGTATTTTCACATGGTATTGGACACTTGGGACACCTCATAGAATATCTCACTATTCATAAGTCTACCAGAAATCTTACATCATTATTACATCATTAATGATGTTATTAAACACATGAAACTCAAAACTGCAATTTTACTATTCACCGATAATTCATCTGTTTCAGAAAAATGCCAAAACTTCACCCTAACCTAATATCAATGATCTGAATTCAAAAATAATGTCCATTTTATGAAAATAATTTTCTAAATATTTTTAATTTAATTTTTTAAAAAAACATTATTTATTCCAAAAATACAACTTTAATACTAATACTCATTTTGTAACACCTTAAAAAAGTAAACAAGGTCCCATAAAAATATTTTATACCCATAAGACAATAAAGTAACAATTTATGATTAAATTTTATGAAAATAAATTTCTATTTTAAATTATTAAATTAATTATGAAAATTTAAATAAAATATTTATGGCATACAAAAATACCAAAACTTTAATTATGATCATTTTTTCACTTTTAAGATGTCTAAAATATATTTATACATTCATGGGTGAAGTTTCTATTTTTTTGTCAAATTACTATTCATTACTATTCATTACTATTCATATGGTATGTTACTATTCCTACATTACTATTCACTAAAAACCAAGTTGATCTTATTAGACTCTAAATTTATCACTGATCACAACTGTAGAAGACCATTTTTTGAAAATCATTTCACATTATTAATTATTTAATGAAAACAAAAATATTTTAAAATACCATTTTTAACTAAATTCATCAGTAATTCACATCCTATATTTATCTGGATACTTGAAATTCACGAACTTTTCCATAAGAAGAAATAACAATTTTATTTGTATAAAAGGATTATACAAAGAAACTAGGGTCTCGTTACATAGCCCCTTATAACACCAGCATAGGACCTAAGTGTAAGGTGTGTTATGGTGATAGAATCTTGGGGTGGCTCTGACAACATTGCCCGAGTGGTGATTTCTTTCATCTTGAACTTATCCCTTAGCCGATTCTGTTCAAGCTTCATATGATGAACTTTGGCTTGGGCTTAGTCCAGATCAAAGCAAAGTGATGCTACCTCCTTACCAAGATCCAACAGATGGGCTTCATATGGCTCGAGTCTACTAGATTAGGCCATTCAATCTTCCTCCTGTATTAATTAACCATGATAATCGTATTTATAAAAACACAATGTTAAGATTATAGTTTCTTATGGTATTATTGACCAACAATCATATAACAGTCGAAACCCAACAGTCTCATTTTGATTATACCCACTTTATTAATTAAAGGATATATTTTTGTTGAGTATAAAATAAAATAACACACAAAATTAGAAAATAAATATAATTAAAAAGTTTGGGTCGTTACAGTAAAATTTTATAGAAAAATTTTACTTGTTATATACTTTTCTGAACTCTGATATTTGGATGAATTTTATGACTAATTTATAATCTGATGATTTAATGAACTTTCAGTTTGATAATTTTACATAAATAGGTTAATGAATTTTTTTTATAAACTACAATTGGCCCCCCATCCACTGTTATATGCTTCGGTCATACATTAATATAAATTTTTTATCAATACATACCCAATAATATCACAATTTTAATTACCACAAAACCCATATAAATATTTATTGTAATAACAACATATAATATAGATTTAACAAATAAACAAATTTTTAGTGCTTACAAAAAAAATTCTTTACATATTTCTCCCTAATAATAGAAAATAGATATTTTCTATTTCGTGGTTTTCTAAATTTCTCTCAGATTTCTCCCCAATTTTTTGATATAAAAAATAAATTATGAAATATATTAAAACAATTCAAGGTAGAATGTAACTACAAGTGAATTTTATGTGAACAAAAAAAAAGCAACCTAATAATTGAATAGTTTTTGAAACATAATACTATAATCAACTGTCAATAGAATATGAGGATGAAAAATATAAACAAGAAAAAATTTATTAATCATTCATAATTACAATGATATTGTGTCCAAATGGTTTGGATAGGATAAGATATGGGATTATAAAAAGGATCACTTTGTTCATGGGATAAGGATTCAGAGGCTAGGGAAATGTGAACTCTCTTATATACTATTTTTAACTCTTCCATCAGCAGCTCAACATTTCAATTCAAATACTCAAAACATTCTTTCATAAAAACTCTTGAATTCTATCAAATCCTCATTACCTACATTAGGGTTACATTTTTATTATTATGAATTGTTAAAAATGATGGATGACATTGAACAATAATTCAAATTAGTTTATTAACTAAACATTGAACATCAAGCCCTATCTGATTCTTAGATAAAGTATGAAGGGGTAAATTCCCACACTCTAGACTCTAACATCTTTAACTTATTACATTTAAACATCGAAAAACAAACCTATTATACTTTTAATATCTATATATGTTTGTTCATTTGAAACTAAATATTTTTCTAGGTTAGAATAATCTTGTATAGAAATAAATAGCCTAAATAATAAATTTTTCATCTCATCAATATCTAATTTAAAATATCCCCACCAAATATTTTCCCCACCCAATCAACTACTTCCATTTTAAATTGATCAAAATCTCTTCTCAGGATTCAATTTTCTTACATTCTTATATACTACACATAAATGGATTTAAAATATGTTCTAGAAATAGAATAATTTTTCAAATCTTTTTAATATTTTTGAGAACTTTTAAGATCCTTCTATAACCTCACTACTTCTAATTTTAAAATATTTAACATATATGGAATTCCTCAAGAAAGAAAAATAGTATTTTTTCAACAAATTAAATCATCAAAATCTGGTGAATGTTTTGAAGACCTTATATTTGACACTCCATCTTCATCCATTTAATGCAATTGAGCTTTTAGTTCTTCACTAGTAGGAACCTATATATCGTCATTCTATTTTCTAAAAGTCCTATATATGGACACTTTAACTAATGAAACTCATAGAATCTTGATAATATTAGTCAAATAATTAGAAAAAGAACTAAAATTATCATACACATATTTTACCCCATTCCCACATATTTTAAAACATAATAATTGTTTTAATAAGATATTTGACTTAAAAATCCTTTCTAAGTTTACATATTTTATTTTTGAATAATTCTTTAATAATTACATGGATTCTATCTATTCATTCTACTTACTCTAGATTCATCTAAAGGTTTTTTATTTTTCATTTTAAAACGAATGGAATATTTCATAGAGATTGAGATATTGGAGGGGTTCATGTTTAAAGGTAGAAGAAAGAGGGTTTTCTACTCTTAATGGTTTTTAGACAATGTTTCAGTTTCTCAAGAAAAAAATGCATTGTAATCATTTGGGGCTGTTAAATTGAAAAGGTAATTCTTAAAAAATATTAAGTAATTAATATTTTAAATAAATATAAATAAATTAAAAACGATTTTTTAAATAAAACAATGTATAATAATATACAGATTAATCAAGAAAATTATGAGTTTTAATTAAAACTAAATGAATCTAACTCCATTATAAATGAAAATAGGATTAGTTAAAGTGTATAAAATATAGAATTGATACATGTATCATTATAAACTCCCACTTAATTCATGATTCTTCCAAAAGGATAAAAAATAAACAAAAGTATCCACAAAAAACAATTAGATTTTTATTCAATTAATAACAATTTTTTTGAGAAATCAAAAAATTTATCTGAAAATTTAATTCATGTTGTATTAATAGAAGATTTATATACATAAAAAAATTTAAAAAAAACTCCTCATAATACTAATAATAAAATAATATTCATGTAATTTTAAAATAAATGATTTTACACATGTATTTCATAACAAAAACATTTGTGTCTAATAAAATAACAATTTGTCTCGTTCAATAATTGATCAATTTATCACATGAAAGTAATTTACATAGTGATACATTAAAACATGATAAAAAAATAACATTTAATAGATTAATACATGCCAACATTATATTTTAAATATCATTATTGATGGTTATTAGTTAACAAAATAATTCATCTAATCAATTAATCACATAAAATAGTGATAAAATATTTGAAATTTTAAGCATAAGAATAATTAAATAAAGAGAAAAAAAGGTTAAAACATTTAAAAATAATTTTCTCTCTATATAAAATTTTTATTTCAGTTAAAATATAAATTAAATACCTCGTATATGTTAATAGTTCCAGCATTATGGATCTTTCCTTTCAAAATAATTATAAATATTCATATATTTCAAGAAGTCACTTAATGATATAATAATGAATTTAAGAGGAATAAACCTAAAATATATAAAATATAAGTGCCTTTTTGTATCCATATACCTTTTGATCTGACATTATTTGCAATTAAAGGATTATGTCACAAAATCCATTTATTTTGAGAAGAAATTTAAAATTTAAATTTATATAAAGCTTTTGAATAATGAAATTGCTTAACAACAAAAAATTGAGGATTTATAAAATAATATTCATTAGAATAATTTAAATTAATACCATAATGAAAACATTTAATAATGTAAATATTTTTTCTATTATTAATACGAATAAAAATCATTCCTATATAATTTTGGAATTTCCCCATCAATACCATTACCAAGATTACCATTATAAATTTTATTCTTACCAAGAATTTCATTCTAATAATTTTCTCCTTTGATAAGAATACAAAAATATTA
Source organism: Viscum album (assembly GCA_963277665.1). Lineage (NCBI taxonomy): Eukaryota > Viridiplantae > Streptophyta > Magnoliopsida > Santalales > Viscaceae > Viscum > Viscum album. The sequence goes on along the minus strand of OY728148.1, from coordinate 1,914,452,320 downwards.
TTTTAAATTAAAAACTTCAATCAATAATTCTTTAATTTTATTTTCAGGTAAATAAAATGAATTTTTGGAAGAATTATATATTAAATCTGTCATCTGGTTATCCAATATCTTATTTTCAATAGAAATAACATCATAATATTTTAGGATTTGTCAATTTTATTTGTTTAATGATTCAAATTTATCTTAAAGAATCATAAAATATTTATTAATATAAGTATAAGAAATGATTTCATAACTATTATATTGAGAGAAAGATGATTATACCTTATTAGCAGGAGAAATAAGACCTAGATTTACCTTTTGATTTTCATGCTCAGCTTGAGAGATTCAAGTATATTTATCACATTAATCTTCAGAAGCACTCTATGTATACATCATGGATTTACTTCCTTTTCTTTTATAATTAATTTTTCAATGTGTTCTCAATAAATTATAGTCTAGTCTTAAATGACCTATCTTTTTACATTAATAGTATCTTACTTCCTTATCTTTACTCTTTTTTAATTTATACTTTCTCTTTTTCTATATATTTTTAATTATTTTTTCAAGATATAATAGCTCATCACTTAAAACCTGTTGAAGAAAGATAAAATTATAAAATTTAACAATCAAAACTTTGTGTGCAATATTTTTCTTTTTGAAAGAAATATGATTTTTAGTTTTTTCTGGAATATCAACTTCGTACATCATTAAAGTTTCAGTCAATTCATTCATATTTAAATTTTTAACTAGTGTGGATTTTCAAATAGTAGTAGAGATTACATTCCACTTAGAAGGTAAAACTTTAAGTACCTCTAAATCCTTATCTAGTTCTAGAATTTTTGTTCCCAAGGAAGCAACATCATTGAAAACTTCTACTAATACCCCATTCATCTGACTGATTGTTTTGACTTATTTCATCCTAAATATATCAAATTTACATTTAAAAGTATTATACCCCAGATTTTGAACATTATCAATTCCTTCATTTTCAACATCAATGGTTTCCCACATTTTATAAGTTGTATCACACTAAGAAACTTGATTAAATCCATCAATTCATAACCAAAAAACAATATAATTCATAGACTTTGAAATTAGATCATAATCAGTTTCTAAAATAGCATTCCACCTATCTAATTCTTATTTAAGAATTACATAATACTTGATAACCTTAATGTAAACATTTATTCCATGATTCTTAAAATAAATAATCATTCATGCTTTCCAGTAACATGAATCATCAACATACCTTCTCTTAGATCATCTTTAGAAATTTTCTTAATCTAGATATTTAACTAAGTCTTGTTAGATCTGAAATAAATATATCAATTCTAACCCAACCTTTGAAACCAATTTTTTTCAGAATGAATATGATGAAGTAACAAGTAGGGCTGAATTATTTCATAATAAAAAAAGAAAAATCATGATAAAAAATGTCCATCTTGAATTAAAGTGATTCTTTCCTTCTATATTAAATAAAACTGAGAAATATAAAATATATAAATGATATAATAGGATATAGAAATGTATAGTGGTTAGAGGAACATAAATCCCCTGGTGAATTCTATCTCAATGAGCTTGGTAATTTTTACTATACAAGTCCTTTCCCGAGGACTTATAAAACTTAGTGCAGGTAGTTGAGAGTTTACAACAAGGATTTCAAAAATCCTTCAAGTTATATTACTAGAAATATCAATAGTCATAGAATAGTAGGAGAATCTGGCACTCCACTATGACTAATTATGATAAATAGACACTTTATTGGAAAGAGATGAGATGTACAATTTAGATACTTGTTCTGCACAAATTTTCATAAACAAATGACAGATATAAATGATTTTTAAGAATTGATAGTAGTAGAAAAATAAATGCTTCAATGTTATAAATTCTTCCTTATTCTTTAAATAGTAGAAAATTAATATTTTTATTCTCTGATATAGGATACCTTCTTATTCTTTTTCTTCACAAAATGAGAGAATATTTTATATATAGATTTAACTTCTCTATTCTTCAAAAAGTCAAGAAAAATGAATTTTTCTTAAGACTTTATTCTCATGAGAATTTTTTTGTTTTTTTCATCTGGTATATTCTTAACCTACCAGAGAAAAATATTTATTTATAGATAATAAAAATATTGTACCAGTTATAGTGGCTCGTCCTTATTCATAAATTCAAAGTAATTTAATTCAAGAGCGTTTATAAATTTCTCTTAAAATAACCCAGTTTTGTTGCACTATTTAATTTAGATAATAATCTTAAAAAAATATTTAAAACAAATCATAATTAATATCATAAAAATATCCAAAATAATAGTACAATTAAAAAATTTAAATCTCCATTTCAAATCTATTCAAACATAGTCAAATCATTTCTGAAAAATAGCATTGATGAACTACAGTTGAGATAGAGAAGTAGCAGTATAATAGAAAAATAGTAATTAGATCAAAACATGTATGTCTCAAAAGAGTATCCCTTTTGAGAACTGGGTACATCATCATCTTTCAAAAAATAAAACCCACTATATTTAACAAGATTATTTATTTTATTCATTTCAAATAGATCCAAAATATTTGCCTCATATAGCAAACCCATTTAAAACACACAACGTAATTGGAATTTTAATGCTCACCAAAATCATAACTTCCATTAGAAATTGGAATGATTTAATTTGTTGAAAAAGTTACTTTGAATAAATCTTTGAATATAATTTAATGATAAAAATACTCTATTGAATCCATATTATAAATTGTTAAAAAAATACTTAATTAAAATCTGATAGATGATTATGTCAAACATTGGGTTGTACTGTGTACTGTATAAAACATGAAATTGACTTTAATATTTGGGTTAATAAAATAAAAATTAATCATGGAAACAATGGTTTATTTCTAAGAATTATGTTTCGAAGCCTAACATTTATTCCAAATGTTGGCTTCTTTAACCTAACATTTATCAAATATGGGGTTTTGAACAGTGAATTATAACTCCACTAAAATGTCCATAATATTTTAGAATCAATACTTCAATTGTATTAAATAAAAAGTAATATAAACCAGAAATTACATTAAATTAACTTAATTAGTAACAAATATTTTGGTGTTTTTGAGAATCAAAACCAATGATAAATTCATGAAATTGTTGGATCAACCCATTCACACCATTATATGATGAAAATTGCCTCTTCTTTGGGAAATAAGGTGAAAGGTTTCCTGTGACCTTAAGGATATTTGGTTATTTATGATGTTTTTGTCATATAATATTATTCAAGTACTTAATTTATATATCTTTTGTATCATCTTTATCATTCACTAGACAATCATCTCTCAGGATTAAATTGATTTATATCATTAGAAGGATTCATTTACCTCTTCTGATGGAAATACTCATGTCATCCAAGGTGAGTGAGGTTCAATATCAAGTCACTCATGGCCTATTGTTCTAGAAATTAGATCAATTTCATTAATCATATGTAGTTTTATCTTATATGTAGTTGAAGTTTATTTTGATGATTAAATTTTTATGGGAACAGATAGATCTATAAATTTCTACCCTAATTATTTCTCTAGGTTTCCACTATAGAGAGATCAATATTTCTAAATACAGGCTTATAAGGATAATAAAAAACTATTTTCCATCATATCAAATGGATTCAAATGATCTAAATAAACATAAATTCCAGCTATAAGATCTCAATATCAATTTTTTTATACATCCCAACATGTTACCATTGGAAGAACTGGTCTTTGAAAATAATTTTAGTTGAATCCACTAAATCTTTATTGGTTCTAGAAATATAAATCATGTGACCATTAAAAATTAGTACCCATAATCTCAAACAGAAAGTCTCTTTGACCAACATAGGGGATAAATATGGCCTTTTAAAATTAACCTTGGGTTAGTGTTCCATAAGTTATGGTTAAAGGAAGCCAATGTTCCCAAGATCTATTTCAGAAGAATATATGGGCATTATGAGTATCTTGTTATGCCATTTGGAAATAAAAATACCTCTAATGTGTTCATGAAATTCATAAACTAAATCTTCTATAGATACCTCATTATTTTTTGACGTGTTTATGGATGATATCTTACTTTAATACAATATGAAATAATATCATAAGAACCATTCAAATATCATATTGGAGATATTGAAAGATCATCATCCGAATTATAAATTATCTAATTGCTAATTTGTTATTCAATATTAATTATTCTTAGGTCAAGTGGTATCTGATAAAGAAATTTATATGGATCTTTAGAAAATTCAAGTGGCGATGTCTTGGTAATGTCCAAAAAAATTTATTTCATATGATTCCTTTGTATTCCTATATATTACAAGATATTTTTTTATGAATATTTTAAGTTGGTGTCTCTCTTGATAGGCTTGACCCTAAAGGTAGAAAATTTTTAATGGAGTGAAAAGTTTCATAATTACTTTTATGAAATAAAGTTAAGCTAGAAATATGGCCATCTCATGATTCTTAATTATCCTATAGAAGGTTATAGAGTATACTATGATACCTTAGATTGTGTTTTTGATTCAAGAAGACTGTGTTTTGATGTAAAAAAGAGTATGTTTTAGCATATATCTCTCACTAGTTATTCCTCATGAGAATAAATATTTCACTCATAGCATAGATTTTGTGGAGGTGATGTATGAATTTAATAATTGGCACCACTATCTCTTTGGGGAGAAGTTTATAGTGTTAATGAATCATAAACTTCTAAAGTATATTTTTTCTTAGAAGGATATGAACCTTAAATAGAGACACTAATTGGATTATTTTCAAACATTTGATTTTGATTTTGATTATATTCTAGGAAAATGCAACACATCTACTGATGTAAAAAACTAAAAGGTCCAATCTCCTATGATGAAAGAATTTGATGAGTAATGTATTTTCATGTACCTTTTTTATGAGATGTATCTTTATTTAAAGGAAAAATATGATCTAGTATTCTTGGTTAGTGTGTCGGTTAGGACTTATTAGGATGATTTGATCTAAAATGATAAATTATCTAATCTAGAATATTAATCATTGAATGGAATTATAAATGGTTGGTAGACCTAAGGTGATTCGTCTTAATCTCTTGATTTTTCTATATGTTTAACGGAGATGTTAGTGATTATTTTTCCTTCAAGATGTGGTGTGATGAAATATTATCATCATTAAATCTACAATGGTCAACCCAATACTACCAATTTGATTTATAACCTTAATTGATGATATCAATGGTTGAGGATGATGAATTTTACAATTGATTTTGTATCTCATTACCTCATCTATCAAAATTTCAATGCTATGAATAGAAGGAATGCTAGATTGTTTCACTTACTTCTTATTACTATATGAAAGTGGGATGAGATCTCTATGGAATTTATTGTTTTCTTTCCTTGATATACATGGGGAAATAATTCAATATGCTCTATTATTAACCATTTCACAAAGTTATCTCACTTTATTCATATAAAATCTAGTGTAAAAGTGGAAGATCATGGGCACTTGTATGTCTGAGAGATTATAAAGATCCATGGAGTGATATCAGCTATTATATTTTATCAAAATATAAGGTTTACATATGTATTATTTAAGAGTATTTAGGAATTTATGTGTTTTTATTTGTACTTTATCATTATATATCACTCATAAATGGATATTCTAATTGAATAGGTGATTTATATTTTCAAAGACTTACTTCATGCTTTCATGATAAACTTTTAATGTTTCTAGGAGAACCACCTATTATTGATTAAGATATTTTACAAAATATTTATCAATAATCAACGTATATATATCAATTTTTGGATCTCTATGGATATCCATATTGGTCCTCTCTCTATTGGGATGAATTGGGTGAACACCCTTTTGGGAAAGAGCCTTATTCTGGAGATAGTGAACAAAGTTTAGTCGGTCCATAAAATATTGTAAATGATTCAAAATAATTATAAATCATATACTTATTGAAAAAAATCATATGTTTACGTTTATATTTAGTGATCAAGTGTTTCTCAAATTCTCCCATTGGATATGACATCAAATATAGGGAAACAATTTAATATTTTTCTATGATATGTCAGATAATTTTAGATAATGGAATATCATGGAAAAGTGGCATACTAGATAAGTTTTTTATCCATGTTTATTCCATTTCACTATGTATTTCATATATACCATCTAAAATAATTATTTTCTCAATCCATCTCATGTGATTGAATGAGAATATCAAGATTTTGAAAATGATTCCATTGTTGTATAGAAATCGGTTTATGTCCTTTATCATCATTACATAGTGTTTTAGATAAAAACTATTTCATTATATCTTATAATATTTAAATATATTAAATATAATAATTAGACTTGGGAGTTTTAATATTTGATGATGGATTAGTGATCTCGCTTTTTTCTTAATTAATAACACCAAAGACTTTCTTAGGGCAAAAAGTGGCATGGTTGGGAAAATTATGACTCCCTGATGTCAATAGTGTGTTTATATTTATTGTGATTATTTCATTATAAAAAATATATTTCAAAAACATGAAAAATGTTAGGGAAGTGTTGGATGAATAGTTAGCACATGGTTAGTGTTAATCGTGCATCCCAGACATGCATAGGGGGAGGTGTGATTCCAAAATAGATTCCATGTTTGGAACAACGTTTCTCTAACCATATAAGTAAAATATACAGGAGTGATTTCCTATTTTATAATATACTATATCATTGATACATGGTTTCCCAAACCACTCATGAAACTATGAAATCTTCCAAAAAATAAAATTATGAAATTCCCAATTTCCCTTTATTTTGGTTTTCCTTATTGGTTCCCCCATTTAGACTAGATAGAATCTCCCACCTCCTTTATCCTCCGTTGAGGTTACTACCACAACTTCAAGTGATTTCCTGAGGTAAATCCCTCTTATTCCATTTTATTATTCCTCCACTTATTTATCCTATTCTCCTCCTATGTTATTCGCTTCTTTATGCCTTATCCATCCATGGTGGCTACTTCCATGGATAGGGAAGGTTTGAGTCACGGGTTCATAGTGCCTTGGGTTTGAAAAAGGCCACTTATATCCTAATATATTATTATTTAAATAGGTATACAAGTTTTTTTTGGTTAAAGGTAGGTAATTCAATGTAACCACTTTCATTTTCCATATATTTGGTGCTTATATTTTCTATAAATATTTTCATGGTAAATTTGTATCCCTAAAAGTTGTTTTGGAAAATGAAATTTTTTTATCAAGTGTTGTGTGATTTTTAATCTTGCATAATGGGTTTTAAGGAAATCATAAATATTGATAATAGTGGTGTTGTTAGCATGGGGATGCGTGGTGTGGGTTGGTCATGCCTATAACTATGGGATACTTGGTGGATGGTGAAGAGAATGAGTAGCGGTGGGCTGTTTCTTTGATAAGTGATAGGTAGCATGAAACATAGTTGATGTCTAGCATCATGAGTGAATGTGGGTTGGATGTTATGAATCTTAAGTGGTGGAATTGGGAGTGTATGTAGGCTGGATAGCATAAATCTCAAGTAGTGGCAGGGGATTGAATTTTTTAGGCTGGTCAATGATCGATATTTAAAATACCAAAACCAAATATAGATGGCACTAGGTTCGGGTCATTCGACCTGATGAGGATCTAGATAGCCAGGTTTTGGAATTTATATATAGTATTTTGATTCTAAAATGATCATGTAATGGCATTGAGCTATAGGGCCCTCAGGTCACAAAAAATTAATAAATAGGTCCAATGTGTACATTCTAAGCCCTATGGGGAGGGATGGGGCTTGATCCAATAGGGTACCTAGGGTGTGTGTGTTCTTTCTTTCTCTAAATCCTCCGTATCTATAATAAAAAAATTAATAATTGGTTTCTAAGTTTTTTGAAAAATTTATGTATTCAATGTGAATTCCAATACCTATAAGGGGTTTATTAAATTTCTTTAAATACTTTATTTTATCAAAATCAAATTATAAAGGATTATTAAATAATGTTTGGAGTTTTTTTCAAGTTTATCTCATATTCTCTTACTATTTAAGTTTTTGAAAGATTACATTATATTCATGAATATAATTTTTAATTTTTGGAACCCTCTTTACACATTCCAAAATTGGTTTGGATATAAATGTTTAAATTAACTTATTGATTAATTCTAATAGTATTTTTTATTGGAGAAGTGTGTAGAGGTTGTGGGTTATAGATTAATTTTTCATGGAAATTTTTTCTTGACTTATTTTATTTAGGATGTGTTGTTATATATGGAAGCCTCAATTACGATGTGTGGAAATCAAGGCTGAGTTCTACCTTAGCTATGAATTCACTTTGAATAGGGGTCCCTAGTTATGATTTGGCTCTATTTGGGGGATGTAGCACAGTGATTCCATGGGGGTATGTCAGGGTCTCAATCTATTAGGATTGTTTTTGGTTGGTAATGATCTATTAGCAACATACTAGGTTATCGTATGTAATATTGATTTTGTCATTTTATATGGGTTACTCTTATTTTGTGACTTATCATATACTCAATTATTCTACATTATGCAAAGTTTAAATGATTCCATGATTCATAATATTTTTTCTATTATTACCTTTTATTTATTCTTATTATGTGGTCATGTTTTCCATTCTTTGTTCCATGTTTTCCAAATAAGGTTATTTTATTGAAAGAAAGTGGAATTTGTTTTCCATTCTCTGTAAATAAAACATGAAAACCTACTTTATAATTATAGTTAACACTAGAATTTGAGGAATGGATAATAAAATGAGGTACATTGATAATTGGTGGAGTATTACTAGGTTATTTATCACACCCTATATAAACCCATCGGGTGTATATTGACCATGTTATGTCTAATGCAGGTAAAGGTAAATGTGTTATTTCTTATAGTGGTGTGACATAGATTCCTTATTTAAATTTTAAATTCCATAATGATCTAGTAGTGACCATGAGTCATAAGTACATGGTCCATATAAAATTTTGGAACATTTTTTGTTACTTTTTTATTCTTTTGTAGTGTCCACTTTGGCCTAACTTTTCTTTATCCACTTTTGTATTGTAAATATCATTTATCTCGCTATATTTTTTATTTATAAAGGTATGGTTGGGGTTTCTTTTATCCTTCATTATTATTCGTCTGTTTGGAATTAATTTTCAAAATATTTATTTATATGGCATGAGTGTCTCAGGTATGGACACTTCGTGTCAGATTCCTAGGTTGAGTTTGTGATGTTGGATTATAGGTTTGACAGGGTGGGTTTATTCTTATTTGGTGTGTATTGATACCCTCGATGTAATAAACCTAACTCAAATACCTAAATATTAACTCAAATAGGACTATCACTAACACAAAGTGAGTTCCCCAATTTTTTAGATATAGATACTAGAACTGATTCTCTTAGTTTTCCATTGCAGAAAAATTTACCCGGTTTTATTTAATAGATGAGTTAAAATAGTATTATCCCAAAGAATCGATATGACTCATCCATGTGTTTGAAATTCCCAAAAATAAAAATAAATGTCCTATATTAACTAAATAAACATAAAATAGAAAAAAATTAAAAAAAATCTGTATTAATGTAGTCAAAAACATATCATTAGTCTATAAGTAACACACTGGAATATCCAAGTATGACTAGATAAACTAGACATAGCCTAAAAGAGTAGAGTATGTATTGACACTACCCCTACCAAATGTTGAATATTGATCTAAAACCACATGACATTTGATAGAAAATCCTATATAAGAATCCTGTTTTCCATCAAAGTATCCAGTATCTCACAATGTTCCTACATAAATAAAGTGAAGTTTCATGTCTATCAGAGTATACATGCATGGTGTGATCCAGTACATACTTAGTAGGGAACCACTAATTTACTTCAACACAAAATCTAATAAATAGGTGTATGTGTGATATTTATACTTATTTACAAATACATATTAAAAAAATAGTCTCACAGAAATACATCATTCAAGACACGAAAATAATAATAAACAGACATCTAAGAGATGAATTAACAGCCATAAAAAATAAATCATAATATCAGGAGGGTTTATACCTATACTCATTGATTTTGTGCCTTGACAGATGTTAATTACATTATTATGGGTAGGAAAATCTTTTAAATCAATCCCTATAAAAGGTATCTTATTGTAGATTTAAGGAATAATCCCAACTTATGGGAAGGGGAAGGTGTATACTATGTTAGGGAACTATCTTCCCATCCCAAGGGAAATTGGATAGCGTTTACTAATTTAGGAAATTGTCATTCCATTATATTAGGAAGGGGAAGTTTTATACTAGAGTAATTTTATGGATATTCAATCCCATTCATCATTATCTACAAAAGTTTTACCTCCTTTTAATTCACATAATGGTAATATTTCATTTATAGCATTCCCAACAACTATTAGAGCAGTATTTATGATTAAGAAACATTGATAACTTTATCCATCAATATATTTGGTAAAATATCTATAACATGATCATATATATAACTCTATACATCCCATTAACATAATACAAATCCAGGTAACAGGTAACATACCATGCTCTCAAACTAACCCATTGAAAAACTATAACAAAGTAATAACTAAACGTATAAATATTAAGTAAATAATGATATAATTCATATTATAATCACCACATTATGTTATTATAATAACAATTCACATCAATACTAATGAAAACCTTGTATTATAATTCAATAAAATAATCAATATTCCAAACAAGTCACTATATTAGGCATAAGTATTTATTAGTGAATACTTGGTGTATTTTTCTTTTTAAAAATATATTTGACTCACTTTAAATAAAAAAATTACTTCAAGGAAAGAATTAGTTATAAATAAAAGTTTTTTACTTCACTATTTTATCATATAATAAATAAAAAATCATATTTTATATTTAAATCGATAATTTTATTTAAACATATTAAGGGGAAGGTTTTAGAAAAAAAAGTAGTTCCGTGAAAAGAAATTATAATTTAGAAATTTTATTTAAAAGTAAAACAAATTGAAATTTTTTTATCAGATGAAAGATTTTTAAATTTTTAAGTCCAATGATTTTTTTGTAAATTAACAAAGTCTAAGAAACTAAAGGTTCTAAAAAATCATATAATTTCTTTACACAAAAATTATCCCATCCATTATATCGACATTGATTTAACTCTTAACCATATTTATGTTTGTAAGACTAAACTATAACTCATGTAACCTTAAGTGGTAAGAGTTGATATTATTAATAAATTATAATAAAGAAAAAATGTGAATTTCCATCCAATCATAGTCACATTATTCAATACTTTAATTAAAAGAACTTTTTATTTATGAAAAAGTTTTGAATACCAAAAATGAACTCTTATATAAGGAAACATGTATTTTGATAAAGAAACAGATATTAAGTTCTAAAGTTATGATACTTTTAGAATAAATTAAATGTATATAAAAAATAATAGTTTAGGAGAGTTAAAGTGTAATATCTGATATAAATAATTTATAAATAGATAAAAAATACTATACCAACATTTATTTTATATCTTAAAACATACACATATATCTAAAAAAACCAACACAAACAAGATATTAAATATACTTAAATTGACTTATTCAAGTTTAAAATTAACTAATATTGAAAGGGATTTAGGAAAAAATAGTTTTTTATAAATCTATAGATTATTATATTTAGAAAAAAGATCAAATAATTTGAAATCATTACATTATATCACATAAAACATTTGTGAAAATTTTTTTCTTGATATAAAATATTATTGGAAATCACTCATTCATAATTATAAAAATAAAATTTTAGCATTATTATTAATTTAAAAATAAGTGTAAATAATTATGAAATCATTTCCCAAGAACTCAATTATATATTTTAATATCCCTACATTAACCATTAGTTGGATTTCTCAGTTAAAAAACATTTAGAATCCCTTAAACCCCATTAGATAAAATTTTGTTACCAAATAATTACCATTACCAAACCACTATAAATCATGAACTATAATATTTTTAATAAAAAATAGGTGAATATCATCTAAAAATAAACCCAATAACATAACATCCAAAATCTACAAGTAATTAAACCCAAATATCCTTAAATTTAATTCTAAAAGCAATGAATGTTATAGAATAAACTAAACAATAAATTATTTAAATCAGTATAGAAATAGAAAAAGTTAAAGAGACAAAATAAAACATCATTAATACAAGAAAATATAAATCCCATATTCAAGATGTGATTTCATCGTACTTTTGTGAATGTAAAACATAAAATCCACATCCAAAATGGAATAAAATATAGTATAATATAGAATAAGAGAATAAAAGAGAAAAAGTAAGGTTTAACTTTGAATTAGAATGAAGAAACTCCTTGAATCCAACAATATTCAAAGAACAAGAATGGGTATAGGAGTGCGAGGACAAACCTTGGAAGAGTATTTTTATATCTAGAACAAAATGTTCCTGAAGATAAGGCTAATGAAATAAAATGTTGTTTAAAATAAATTAACTAAAATTCAATATTTTAAAAAAAGTGACCCTGAGTCTACCAGGTACCTATTATACGCCACTGGGAACCTATTATAACCTCTATGAACCCCCCCCCCCCCCACTATTATTTTTAGTTCATTGGGTACCCCAGACCACCTTAATAGATTCATGATGTCACTTATAGTTTTAAACTAGAGGTTACTCCTAACCTAACCAACCTAGTGAACCTTTTACAAAACCTTAAACCATATCTAAAAACACTTATATCATCATCATCAAGCTTCAAAAAACATGATAGAATCCCAAAATTAAAAATGACCACTCATACAGACCTAAAAATCAAAAAATGCTCAAGATTTAATTACCTAATTCCCCATAATTTCCTACAACTTCACATTTATTAAGTCTCTAAGGAAATGGGTCATTAAAAACTACCTACTATAATACATTTTACCCTTAAAAAACTGAAACTTCAATACATTTAAATTTTATTACATTTCTAAAGTTCCAGATTAAATTATGATATCAGAATCCATTATTTATTCATATTACCAATTCCTAACCAAAACCCAAATTTTCAACCCAAGATATTACCTTGATTCTAATTCATTATCAATAAATTTAATATAAATCTAATAACATCCCAAAATCTTAATATTCATGGGGAATTATGAAAACTAACATTTTAATACACATTCCCAAAAAATTATTCATATTATCTATACATAATCCCTAAAATCTATAAAATATCTAATACCACTAGATTCTAATACCAAAACTACATACTGATGTATCTAAAATATTGAAAACACCAACTAAAAATATCCTATCATTATTATGTTAATTTCTCCAATAATATTTTTCTAAGGTATTTTACACCTTCCTTTTGATTTTATTTCTATTTTAAAAAAACATATTACCAAATTGTTTTTTACATAAGAAAATTTTCTTTTCAAAATTAATTTAAAATTTAATATTCAAAAAAATAAGTAATTTCACAAAACAGGATCATTTTAAAAATATTATATGAGAAATATATTTCCTGATCTCACATAACAAAATATTACCATTTCTAAAAAATCCATTACTTTTCAAAACCAATTCTTGTTAAAAACATAATATTGTAAAAAATTGTTTACTTTTTAAATAACCTAAATATTTTTTATAAAATGTTTAAAGAGAATAATGGGTAACATGTTTTTAAACTATATTTCAAAAAATAATAATAATATATTACTAAAAAAGGACTCATATTTAATAGTATATTATTAACAAGATACAACAACTAAATACACCATCATACAAGCCATGGGATAGATAACATTCTCAAGTATCTGAATTTAAGAGTTTCTAAATTACAAAAATAAAAAAATATCTCTATATAGAATGATCAGAGAGCTAAAATTTTTGAATTATTATAATAACATATAACTAATAGATAACTCATATCAAATAGTAGGTCACTAATAGAAAAAATGTTCCATTATTAATTTTGAAAATTACTTAACAATTTTAAAACACATTAGAAAACATATAATTTTATCTGGAACATATCTTATTAAGAAATTCCAATAATAAACCACTAAACATAGAGTATGCATTAAAAATCAACATGAATATATGTGTGTGTGTGTGTGAATTTAATTACTTATATAGAAACTAATAAGGTATTTAGAATAAAAATGTTTGTTTCATTAGCTTCGATATAATTAATTAAGGGTGTTAAAATATATGAACATTAATATAAATTGATTCACATCTCTTAATGTTCCACTAGACCATTTTATGCATGAATAGACATTGAAAATGTATCATGGATAGACCCCAAATATTTATCTAGTTTACATTATATCATAACTGAAAATTGTACCAAACCATCACATAAAAATATAGTTCCTACCCACATCTTTGACATCCCTTGATAACTTGAACTTCCACGATAAATAGGTTGACCATGATTGTTTATGGGATACTTCTCAAGTCTTTACAATCCAAGATCCCATCTACGAAAATAAGAAACACAATAACACAACACCATTTTGATAAAAAAATAAATTAAATTTTATACCAATAAGTGTTTCACAATGACTCAAGAGGGGCCTAAATTGAATTCTTAAATTTATACCCCAAAGAAAACATCCATTTATAAATTATAATTTTAATTAGTCCATAAATTATAATCATATATTATGTTTAAAATAAAATACAAATTAAAGATAAAGACATGGAAAAAATTTAGTGGTTCAGGGAAAGTGGAACTACCCCTAAATCTTCTCCACCAAATCTAAATACAAGTATAGTGATTTTCAATCAACTATTCATTTACCTAGGGGCTTCCCATATGAGTGAATGGATATTTAACTTGGTTAAAAGTTCCAATATCTTTTAATTGATCTATCCCATTATAAGACCTATTTATAGCCTTCACAGACTCAGCATAGGGAGTGCTCACTTTAAAAATAAATAGACATATAAAAGGTAGAAGATTCAATACACAGTTTCAAGAAACAACTAAAATTGGTTAAAGAAGCTCCAAGATATTAAATAATCTTTGAGGATTAGCTCTGAAATATTATTCACTTGTGATATGAATTCTTGAAGTTTAAAAGCGAAAGTTGTTTTTTATATAGTCAAATGAAAATGATGAGCTTTTAAAATATAGTATATGATTATTTTTCTTTAATATAAATAAATTTTATCCTTTTGAATTTTAACTACTATCCAATTTAAATGATCAATATTCAATATATAATACTCTAAAAAATAAAGTTTTCCTTTTAATGTGGCCTTCCTCTCTAAAAATAGAAAAATAGAGGTATTTTTTAACTGTAGCTCTGGTCTCGCTTATAACTATATGATATCTTGAAAATTTATGATTTATTTAATTTTTTTTCTCCTTACTCATTTTGTAATTACAAATTTTTATATAAAAAATGTTGGAGGGGAATTTACTCTTAATATTCAAATGATAATATGTTCTTGAATGTATATTAAATAATGAAAATTACTCAGCTTTGCAAGTATTCGAAATCGTAGAACATTGTTTGATGGTTATTTTGATCATATTAATTTACTTTTGACTTCTCCACTACATGTTACTTATATGATAGTGAAAAATTATTCTGCATCAAAAAGTATTCTTAATCCTCATAATACTTTTTACACTTTGAAAGATATTTTTTAGTGTGTGATATTAGAATTTCATAAAAGATACTCTAGAAACAAATTTCTCATAGGATAATTCTTGCATTCCTATGAGATTTGGTCCTTATATGAAAATTGATTTTTCCCAAAAAAATAAATTTTTTTGAAATTCATGGTAAGTATAATAATTTAATTTAACAAATTTCATATGCATATTTATTTGTGATCTTGTAGGATAATTTCTAAAATAATTTAGCTCTAGTAGTATATTTATCCTACTTCGTATGATAATTTACTTACAATGTATGGTATTTCTCCTATGTGGAAATCCTGTAAGATAATGTACCTTTTCAAATATCAAATTTGAGAAACTATCCCTAGGATAACTTCCTTTACCAAAATATTGAAATCTAACACAACACTTTTAAACAAATTTAATTATGATAATTATTCAAGTGTATAGAACAATTTATTTTTAAAAACTTTATTCTCTCTTTATAAAAATTTATGACATTTTTTTATCACTATGGGAAATTTTGTTAGACCCATTGGATAATTTACATAGAAAAATTTATTGAAACCTTGAATAATAGATATTTAACTAAACAAATCTAAGTCAAATATCTCTTTATAAAATATAAAATATTAACTTGAAATCACATAAGATCAACCCATCAGTAAAAAATGATTATTTTTTGAATATCAAAACATTTTAAATATTAGGATATGTTAAAACAAAATTTTTATGTCTAAAAATCTCCCCCTATTTGATGACCAAAAAATCCATATTAAGTAAAATAAAAAAATTATTGATTAAGAAATAATATATGTATCAAATATGAGTATCGATGATTTTTACTCTGAAAAAATAAAATTTAGATTCCCATAATTATTAATTTCCAATTTGATATCCTTTCATATTGTATATTTTTATCTCATGACCCATTGTATAAAAAGGATTTGAGAGATATATGTTGTAAGTGTAGAGTAAAAATCTTTCTGTACTCATATATTCTCCTGATTTTCTGATATTAAAAAAAATAATGATGGGGTAATGAGATAAAACACATTTAATATAGAAAATTGATTGACCATAAAGTACTAGAATGGATAAAGATATGAGATTTAATTTTTTTGGAATTGATTAAAATTATATTTTTAATATAAGTTATAAACCAGTGTTAAACATTAAAATATAGAGAATAAAATAATAATAGGGCACTAAATTTTTATTTTTAATCAATTGAAATAGTAAAATTAATATAACAGTGAACATTTATAATAGACAGTTAAAATACAAAAGAATATAATTCATGAGTCTCAAAATTATTAGAATCTATAGGTTTAAACATTGGAAGGTATTTATTTTAAGAAAAAGGCAAGGAAATTTTTTTTTGATGAGTTTCAGAGGAATTATAAAAGATTCTACCAATGGAGACCTTAGAATTTTAATCACCTCCAATGACAAAAGTATCTATCTTAGAATTATTTATTGCACCAACCAAACTAACTAAAATGAGTTCCATGGATTCATATTTATCATATTTGTGGAGGTGGGGAAAGATATATAGCCAGTTGGAGTAGGAGTTGGAGAGTTTTTTCATACTGGCTTATCATATTTATATAGTAATTTCAAATACAAAGATTGGGGATAAAATTGTTCCGTTATATTCTATCTAGAAAATGGATAACTTTTAATAGGTGCTAGACCTAGATATCTTTTCCTCCTCATTTTAAATGTTGCATCAATGCACATGTCTATCCTCTTTATGATAAATTCTCATTAATATTCCAATATAATATAATATACATAACATAACTCTTTTTTATAAACCATCAGATAATCATGAATATTAGAATTAAAGGAAAAACTTGTAATCATACTCTTAAAAACATCTATCTAGAGAACTAAAATTTAAAAATTACTAGAAGTAGTAAGAACCAATTGATATTCTCTTTCAAAAAGAACTTATTTTCCCTTATAATGATACCTCTGGTTTTTATATTCTTTCTAAGAATTCTTCTCAGAAGATTTTTTGGAATAAAAAGGAAAATATTTCTCAACCTCTATATGAATTTCCTTGATCCTATTAAATATGATGAAAAAATTGAAAATTATGGCATGATCCCACTGCTTAAGTAAGTTCAAAATTCTTTTAGAAGAGATAATATTATTCAAACAAGGTATTGACCAAATTTTTATACAAAATTTTTTAAATTTGAGTTGATAAATGTATTATATTTTTAATTATTTTTACCCATTTATTAATTTTTTATAGTCATCTATGGGTATTTTATATTTTAGGATGAAATTTTAGTAAAAACAACAAAAAAAATAAAAATATATACTTTTGTCAAGGTTAATTTTTTAATAAGAATTTTTTATATTTTTAGGTAAAAAATTGGTCAACCATTTCAAGTCTGCAACCCATGGGGTGAAAGACACATGGACAACCTAATAGAGGGTCATCTGTCTAAGCACAACCATAGGGATAACCTTTTTGGATGGTTAGATGATGTATAGTTCACACATGGTGTAGGTATGAGAACAGGATTGTATTGGTTCATGAGAGGAAAATTATGAACCCAACTCGAATACCCTCTCAAACCAGTACCTCACCAGAAATTATCATATACTAAAATGGAATTCCCAGTCCCCATGGATTAATGACTAGAACCAAGGAATAAAACAAAAATTGTAGTGAATGGTTTATCCCAACCTAGGACACAACATTGAACATATATAT
The DNA here is from genome assembly GCA_963277665.1 of Viscum album. Taxonomy (NCBI): domain Eukaryota; kingdom Viridiplantae; phylum Streptophyta; class Magnoliopsida; order Santalales; family Viscaceae; genus Viscum; species Viscum album. Next base: position 1,914,433,953 of record OY728148.1, on the reverse strand, counting down.
AAAATATAAAACACTAGAAAAGATAAATATATGATATAACTAAATCCAAATAGCTGAAACTAAAAAATTTGAGAGTTGAAAAAAGTAACCAAGTATAATTACAATAAAAAAGGCTACCAAAACACAAAAAACCAACTACTCCATGTGATAGCATGGACATTCCCTCATTGTCTCACCACCAACTACTCAACTCAGCTAACATAAAACCTTATTGTCTCACTGAGCCTCCTTACCTTTCACTGCATCAAAAGACATATCCAGGTCTATGCCCCCACTAAAGGGGTATGTAGTGTGTGAGATGGCAAGATCAGTAGGGTCTCACCCAGGCGTTCCATATAAATTCTTTGAATAATAATCCAAGAATTCTCAACCTCAATGAAAAACATGGCAAGATAATAGTTTAACATTTTTTATATCAAAAGAATGGTAAAATAGTTTAATTTCACATTTTTCTAATTATCCAAATAAATAAGGTAAATGAGTTCCAAATCATTTCTTATCCATATATCATAATAGATATACCAAGTTAAAACAAACAAAATCATGTATCATATCTCACATCAAATCTATGGTAGTACAAAAAAATAGTACAAGAAAAAAGAAGCATATGTAACATCACACCAAGGATCACACTTGATTAGGATATCTAGGACACTCATACATAACATAGACAATCGTGTATCCATAAAACCACTAGTCATATGTACTGAGTCTAGAGATCAAAGGAACACCCCAACAAGTGAACCTCATAATAGTTATAACAAGTCCCTAGAATAACAAGCCTAGGGAGTAGAGGAAAGAACCATGAGAAAACCCCCCGACAGTGGATGAGACACATTACGATACCTTACACCTAAGTACCTAAGGCTTCCCATGTGCTCTATTTTTTGAACAAGTTCATCAAATCATTTCCATCAAACCATGATTTAAAAATAATTTCACAAAACCATTTCCTTATGATTCAAAAACAATTTTACATATACCAAAACTAGGGGAAACCCATATATAGTAAAAACTCACTTCCACACACACACAAAAAAATTCAATAATTTCATCCCATTTAATTAAAAAAATATCAAAAATAGGAGAAACACAATTCACCAATATTGGCTAGAGATGGAACTACCTACCTCACAACTTGGGGTCACACATTCCCACAAAGGATCTACCAACACAAAGATCACAACAGTGAAAATAAAGGAACAAGAATAAACCTACATATCTTAGAATTGATTCAATTCAATAAAAGGACAAGCATAGAAGAATAAATAATACATACCTCATGAATGCACACCCACGACACTATAATCGAAAAAGGAAATTACCCCCAAAATAAGATCACACAAAGGATCTAGAAGGAAACAATAATAAAAATCACCATGGTTCAATAAAGCTGATAACACAACATAACAGTGCTACCTCAATCAAAGAAATGAATATTTAGAAATAATTACTCACTCAATGAGATGAAAACCTAACACAACAGTGATCAATTATTGAACTAATCAATCTAAACCGAATAAAGACTCCCAAAATCTTTAAATAAGGGTTCTAGGTTGACATCCAAAGGATCTACGGATGAATGAATTAAAACATCATCCAACAGCACCCTAAAATCCAACTCCGTGACATTTAAACAATTTTTAATCCCTTTACACATAGTGTAATCTTTGGGATTCATATTTTCAAAACAAGTTGTTGATTTTTTATTAAAAACTAACATTTTAACATTACATGGCATGTAATATGTACACGGCGTATACTACCTTCACATTGTGTAACAAGTTCACCACATCTACCTTTAAGAACTTACACATCATTTAATCCCATTATAGGGAATTTATTTCTCCTTTAGTCTGCAAAAAAATAGATTTGTACACAAAAACACAAAACAAAATTGGGTGTCCTTTGATCTTGAGGAGAACCTCGTAGTATCATTAACACATTTATACCCATACTCCAATAATTAAAACATACATACATCCCCAAAATTTAAGACATTTTCTAAAAACAATTACTCATATCCTTAGAAGTCCCAAGGCACACCAAATTAGAGGGGAAACAATTATATATAAGTCAATTACTAGATACAAAGTAACGGGATGTTACAAACTCCCCCATCATAAGACTTTCCATCCCCATAAAGTCATATGGAATAATAAAGTTAGATAAAGAGTTGAGGCCTCTTATCCCTCATCAATGACTCAAAATCCCAAGTCTCGGGATAATCTTATATGTGTTTCAACAACACTCTGACCAACATAATCAACTTCCCATAAAAGACACTCATTTAAGAGTTAATAATACCAACTAGATACTCAAAAAAAGAAACATTAACCTCTAACTCAACCTAATCCCATCTCAAAATATGAGAGGGATTATAATGGTATTTTTTGAGCATCAATATATAGAAAACATCATGAATTTCTATCAACTAAGTTGTAAATTCTAACAGATAATCAACCTTCTCAAGTATCCTAATGACCTAAAATAGTCCAACAAATCTTAGAGCCAGAATTCCTTATTTTCCAAGATGATGGTTACCCAACTGAAGATAAACATTCTAGAGAACCTAGTCACCTATGAAAAACATTAACGAATGATTTCATTGATCCATATACTTTTTTTTAAACTTTTTTGATATATCTAGATGTTGATGTATATCCTAAATCCTCATGGACATCTTCTGAACCAAACTTAGTCCCATCAAAGAATATTTCCCTACATTTTCCCAACAAAGTGGGGATCTAAACAGGTGACCATAAAAATCCTATAAAATGATCCATTCTGATTGATGAATGATGACTATTTTTTTAATAAAACTCAACCAGTTCAAGAAGGTTATCCCAAGATCCACCAAAATCAAAGACACAATCATAGATCATATCCTCAAGAATCTAAATAGTAAGCTCTATTTGACTGTTGGTATCTGGATGATAAGTTTTACTCAACCAGACCTATATCCCCATTGTCTATTGGATACTTCTCCATAACCTAAAAGTAATCCTAGGATCCCTATAGGAAAAAATGTTATAAGGAACCCCATGTATCCTCACAATTTTATGCACATACATCTTACCCAAATCATCAAATTTTTCAGATTCTTTGATCAGAATAAAATGATATGACCTTTTCAACCTATTGATAACCACCCATATAGCATACCACCATTAGTGATTCCATGTCAATCCAAAAACAATCCATTTATAAATCATCCCATTTTCAAAATCAGGACTAGAATAGGCTACAACATACCAAAAGTTTTCAAATGCTCTACCTTTATTTATTAGCAGGTGTAAGAGAGGGACACATAATCAACAATTTCAAGCTTCATATACAACCACTAGAATCATTGTATCATGTCATAATACATCATTTTCACACATGGATGAATGGCCCATGAATATTTATGACATTCAAGAAAACTGAGCTCCTCACAAATACTGGGATGACAACCTAATCCCCAAAACTAATAATACTATCAGAAGATATAAAATAACCAAAAATAGTCTCCCCACCATATAGGGTTTCTTAAATTCCAATGAAATCGTCATCCTGCTACTGACTCTATAGAATTTACTAAATGAGAGATAAAAAAAATTGAACACTAGTCAAAACCAAGCCTAAAACATCCTCCTAACCATCCAGATGAAACTAAGAAAAATACCCACAAGATTACACTCTTACTTTGATTCCAAAACAGCTTTAGGTGGAACATTTCTACAAAGAACATCAATAATGGCATTCCCATTTCATAGGGTATAAGTAATATAAAAGTCAAATGTTTGATGGTATTCTATGCACCACCTCTATCTAATATTGAGGTCCTTATGAGAGAAGATATAACTCAAACTCTTATGTTAGAGAATACTATGAACCTTTTCCTAAATAAATAATTCCACCAACACTAAATCACATTCATAACTAAATAAATACTTAAATCCTGAGTGGGGTAATTCTTATCATGTCTTAAGATCTAACAAGAGTCATAATTTACCATATGATCATCCTGCATGAGAACAAAATCCAAACTGGTTTCAAAAGAATAAAAAACCACATATCCCTTACCAGAGTATGGTAATATCAGAATATGATATGATATTAGAAGTTTTTTTATATCATCAAAAGAAGAATAAGACTTTTTATCCCTTATGAATTTAACCCCTTTCCTAGTAAGTGCAATCAATGGGGATTCCAACATTGAGAAATCCTTGATGAACCATCAATAGTGTGCAGCAAGACCAAGGAAGCTCTGAATCTCAAAGAAATTCCCTAGATCTTCCCATGAAAAGATATAATTTACCTTCTTGGGATAAACTGATAATCAATGATCTAAAATCATGTACCCTAATAATTTCACTTCTTGAATCCAGAATTTTCATTTTGAAATCTTTCCATACAAATGGTGACTCTTTAGGATTTCCAAAACCAAATTCAAATAGTTCTCATTCTCATGCTTGGATCTTGTATAAAACTAAATGTAATCTAGGAACACTTACATAAAATATTAAAGATGGTGATGGAAAATCTGATTCATTAAATCCATGAAAACTACAAGAGTGTTTGTCAGACCAAATTGCATAATAATATATTTGTAATGCCCATACATGATCTTGAATGTTTTCTATAGTATATCACACTCCCAAACTCCAAAATGATGATAACCTGAATAAAGATCAATCTTTGAGAACCATTTATCCCCCTTTAACTAATCTAAAAAAAATTATCAACACTCGTTAAAGGATACATGTTATTAACTATTATCCATTTCAACTTTTGATAGTCTTCACATAATTAGAGTGAATTGTATGCCTTCTTGGAAAAAATCACTGGGACTCCCTATTGAGAGACACTTGGGAAAAAATAATTTTTTTCACCATATTTTTCAACTAAATATTGAGATCTTTCAACTATGTTAGTTCCATATGATAAGAAGGCATCCAAATCAGCTGCATCCCTAGCACCAAGTCAATCATAAACTCTCTCTACCTTTTTATAGAAATCCCAAACAATTCATCAAGTAAAACATTAGGAAAATACTAGACAATGGTGGTAGGATCAAAAACATAATAAAATATATTGGGATAAACTGTAATAGAAAATAACAAACTCCTATTCTCTAGGAAATAGGTTCTTGTATGGCCAGAACTTGGATCGAACTCTCATTAAAACACCCATGAGCTCCCATTGGTTATAACAAACAAGACATGTTAATGATAAATATCATCCTCAACATGATAAAAAATAATCCAATCCGTCTATATGATGAAATAAAAAAAATCAAGACAATGAAAAATAAAATCACATAATAGCTCTGTGTTAGCTATCAATAGCACACAGGGACACAGAAACCCCTTCTCTTTCTTCTTTCAAAGAGGTGTTGATAACTCCATAAAAATGGAAATGAGCTCCATAGAAAGTTTAATCTGATCTGTAAAATTTCTAGATATAAATTAGTGGGAGGTACAAGTATTGAATAAATAAATCACTATAGAGGATGTGGTAAATATAGTACCTCTCACTATTTCTAGACCCATGTCTATATCCACTAGAAACACATCTACTATGTCAAGGTGATTCACTCCTAAGGCTTGTGGCTAGAGCCCTGTAGTCATTGAATCATATGAAAACATCATAGTAAACTTTTTATTTGATGATCTCAAACCATATCAAGGAGTTGAAATAGCCTAACATAAATTCTACATATGACCCTAACATCCACAACTATTATACATATTTGTAGGTGAAGGATAGGAACGTCATGTGTGTCTGAACATTACACACATATAGTAGATTATAAGAATAAAACTAGCTGAAAATGGAGGTACTGCAGAGGTCTACTACTGAAAACTACCTCTAACACTACTATGATGATCCATCCAGTTCCTCTTCTTCCTTGGTGTTCTACTGAAGATACAGCTAGGTTGAATAGAAGAGGCCAAACATCCAACATTTCCTACCATATTCATTTCTTCCATCACATTCTCATCCACTCTCACCACGTAGATCAAACGATTAAGTGTAAATATCTGTGATCTGATATCGAATATCAAACCCCATATGTTCTTAGAAACTTTTAGCAAGCCATTTTTCCCAACCACTAGTGCAAAATGAACTAGTTATGCAAACTGATTGGCATATGCCAAAATTTAACACTATCATTTCTATAAAAATAAAAACTCTAGTGACTTCATCATCATCAGATACTCTAGAAAAAATGATAGAAAAATAGAGTCTTGAAAGCCTTATAGTATAATCCCATGTTCATATCCACTTATTTCATATAATTCCACCAATGCTTGCTAGGAACCTCAAGCATGAACACTATGCACTTCACTTTGATATTCTCAAGTGTATCCATAAAGTCAAATATCTAACTGACATTATCAATCTAGTCATCTACCTCTTAAGGTTCATTCATACCTTTAAAGTACAATTGTTTTTTATGAAATAATTCTTATGATATATCCACTTCACCTACATATCTAAGTTGTACCTCAACAACTATATTCGTAGATTGTGGAACATTCTGGTCAGCAATGAAAACTGTCCAAATGATAGCCTTGATAAACTTATTGTATGTAGGAGGATTCCCTTGAGGAGAATAAAATTCACCCTCATGAGGAACTCACAGAACACGTCTTGGAGGCATACTACTGTACATTGAAACAAATGAAATGATCAAACAATAGAAAAATATGAATTAGAACATTAAAAACCTTAATAAATTACTAAGAATGGCATTAAGAACTCAAAATAGGAGATAAATATCCCAAAATCCCAAGGTAGATTGAGTATAATCACAATAAGAGCTAGAAAAGAACTCACCATAGAATATCTATCAAGTCCTGACAATGTTATCTTCAATCTTCCAAACATCCCTAGACAAAAACTATTGAGGAAAAACCACCTTTTATTCCAAACAATGATGACCTTGACCTGAATACTCCCTAAAATGGTACCCATCCAAAATTTTCAACACAATCGAAGGGTGCTCCTGATTCTCATGGTCTGTAGATGAGCACCCAAGAATCAAAAAATAACCATAGGTAATGATTTCTCCCAACTCTAATTAGCAACATGGAATATATATTAAAGATACAACAAAAGAAAAGATAAATATATTAAATAACTAAAACTAAATAGAGGAAACAAAATAAATCAAGATTTAAAAAAAGTCTCCAGGTAAAATTCCAACCATAAAGGAATACCAAAATAGGAAAACCAACTACTCCATGTGATAGTGTGGGTATGCTCCCATAATCACAAAAATAGTTAATCAACTTAGCTGATAGAAAACCTTGTCACCTCATAAGAAATTCTTACCTTTCCCTCCATCAAAAGACATAACCAAGTCAATGAACTGCTAAAGTGGCACACATGGTGTGAGATGACATGATTATTAGGGTCTCACCAAGATTATATAAATCAATTCATTGAAAAATAATCTAAGCATGCTAGAATTTAAAGAAAAAAAGGCATGATAACTGTTTAACATTTTTATATCCAAAGCATGGAAAAATTGATTAATTCCCCATTTTTTACGCATTTTTAAACAAATCAGGTAAACCATTTCCAAATAATTTAACATATTTATATCACAATAGATATATCAATTCAAAATAAATAAAAACATGTATCATATCTCATATCAGATCTATTTTAGTACAATAAAATAGTACAATCCAAAAGTAGAAGCTCAAGTAACATCACCCCAATGGTCACACTAGGTTTGGATAGCTAGGAAACTCATACTTAACCTAGTAAATCATGTACATATCAAGAAACTAGATATATGTATCATGTATAGTGATTATTAGAACACCCCCACCATTGAACCTCCTAATAGGTCTAAAAATTCCCCAGAATAACTACCATAGGGAGAAGAAGAAATCTCCATCAGAAAACCCCCCAATAGAGGATGATACATATTATTATACCTTCCACCTAATTACTCAAGTCTTCCCATGTTCTCTTGTTTCCAAACCAATTCATCAAATCATTTCTATCAAACCATTCTTTCAAAACCATTTCACGAAACCATTTCATAATGATTTGAAACCCCTTTTCTGTTTACCAAAACTATTGTAAAATCATATTTTATAAAAACTCAGTTCCATAAACACACAAAAAATCATTCAATCATTCCATTTTTTTAAATAAATTCTTTTTAAAAATATTTTTAATGTAGTTCACTAACATAGGCTAGAGACTGATCCACCTACCTCAAAACTCAGGGTCACATGCACCCACAAAGTATCCACCAACATGAAGATCACAAAAAATTGAAAAAGATGACCTATAATAAACATATGTATCATACAATTGATTCAATTAAACAAAAGGGTGAGAAAAGAAGAGGAAATAAAAAATAACTCAAGAACACACACCCGCCTCACCAGAACCAACAAAGGAAATGGTCCCTCGAATAAGATCACACAAATAATTAGGAAGGAAATAAGAAGAAGCATTTCCACGATTCAATAGATATTCTAAAAAATGAAACCGTGTTTTCATGATCAAAGAAATGAAGAATCAAAAAATTCTTACTCACCTAAAGAGATGAAAACTAACATTAATGTTGATAAATCACTGAACGAATCAATCCTAACCAAACAGAGACCCCCAAAATCACCAGAGAATGGATCTAGGTTGAGTCTCAAAATAGATGTGGATAAATTAATGAAAACTTTATATGATAAGAACCATAAAAGAAATTTCCATGACATTTACATGGTATATAATTTCTTTACACGTTGTGTAATCCTTGGGACTCAGATATGCTAAAAACTCATTGAATTTTTTAAAAATTGACCTTGTAACATTACACAACATATAATATGTACATGGTGTTTACAAACTTCATGATATGTACTAGGTTTATATAATCTACCCTAAATAACTTACATATAATGTAATCCCATTACATGGTCTTTATTTCTCCTTTAGTCTACAAAATATTTAGGTCCTTATACAAAAACCACAGACAAACTCATACATCATTCGAACTCGAGGAGAACCCCAGAAATACATTAACACATTTATAAACATATTTCATAAATTCAAAAAAACGTGTATCCCAAAAAATTAGGTCATTTTCCTAAAAAAGTTATCAACATCCTTGGGAGTCCCAAGATGAACCCAATTAAAGAGGAAAACAAATAAAGAGAAGTCTATTACTTGAAAGTGGGTAACAGGATGTTACAAGGATGTGTTCTGTGGTGGTTGGAGGATTACTTCATCAGTACAAGACAAAATAGGTGATGTTAGGGTTCCTCCAACCCCCATATGAATTTTAGTCTAGTATAAATATATAATCTATTATTAAACATAGGGTGATCACTAATTTTTTTAGGTGGGGCAAGATACATGTAGACACTATTCATTTTTTTCAAAGTCATGTCATCCTTGACTCTACTCCTACATGATCTCTATTATATAGAATTTATTCCATAGATAACAACCATTTTTTCATCACTTATTATTTATAGTGTTTCTATGGCTGGCCAAGGGAGATCTTGGAGCCTCTAGAGATTTGACACTCACTACACCCCATGCTTCACCCTGGCATCGAAGCATCCCAGGAGCTCATTCCACAGAAGTATAAGATTGAGTTGTAGGATAAGCACTACACCATGTATATATGTGGCTATAAAATTGAAAAATGAATCTACACTATTATGTGTACAGTTATTTTGTGTTCATTATGCTTAAAAATAGATACGATATAAGAGATAAAATTGTATTGTAAGATTGGAGAAGGTAATATAATGATGATGAAGGTTATGTTGTAGTGTTTGGATACATCATAGAGGTTCCAAAATAGTAGTAGTGGGGATCTTATATTTGAGGAATGCTACACCATGGGAGATAGGATATAAAATATCCTTTCATTCCTTGCATGGATACTTCACTATAGAGTTATTTCCCACACTGTAGGGTTTATAATAGCTAAAAATTAAAATATCTGAATATTTTAGGGAATTTAAATGTTATGAATTGGTTTCAAGGGATTTTTTAAGAGGATTAAGTGAATTCGGGACTCACATATACTAAGGGAGTTGGAATTCACCACAAAATAATGTTTTTTTTGAGTAATTCATGGTACATATTTAATAATTCTTGGATGGATGATCCCACATGATCTACTTCTATCTTAAATAACGATGGATAATTTTATATTATAAAGGAATATGTTTTTCTGATAGAATTATTCAAAGTGGATAAAATTTGAGGGAGAAGAAAAATCCAAAACTAAAACAATGAGATTTTTTAGGCTAGTGTTGCCTATAAATAAAATAATAGGGTACTATGAAAAGGTAGATGGGGAGCCTAGGGGAAATTATCTAATTCATATGGTAAGTACTTCTTATATTTTTGGATGCTAATGTTGGGGGTAGAGTGGAAGAGTACTATCGAACATCAGAAGTGAGAGTGAAAGAAGAGGGTTTTCTTCAACCATTATGTTTCCTAACAAGGACATTTTTTCCCTTTTATATTTTATATATGTATTTCTAAATTCATATGTTGGTTGTAAAAGGGATGTGAGTGTGTTTTTAATATTTAATGGTTTATTTCTCTTAGATATAGCTTTTTTATTCTCCATTACTCTGTTTCTAATTAATTTCATATCTATGAGAGTGGGTATGAGTTGATATGAATTGTAAGAGGTGGTGAGTTTTATAAATGGGATGTGTACCTAATTAAATTATGTTTTTATTTTGGGGGTTTAATAATTTAATTCCGTATTACTTATTGAGTTATTTATTAATATAATTCTATAAGATTCTAGTGAGAGAAAATATCCAAAGAGAATAAATCCATTCTAAATAGGGAAGTGCGGGAACAAGATTTGACCATTACATCACCTTTTTCTTGATAGATTAATCTCTCAGAACTTAAGGAAGTGAAATAGAGTTAATTTTTATGAACCCCCATCCCTGTATTCACTATCACTTCTCCATTTTCAATCCATTGAGTCTCAATTAAAAATTTATTGTTTTTTAGTTTAATTTTTTTTAATAATTCATGACACATCAACACTATTAAATATTAAAAACCTTTTCATCATGGGATCAACCCGAACTTAACACTACCTTTCTCTTTCTAGTTAGTGTAATATGGGTATTATAAATTTATAAATTTATAATACTAGAGTATTTAGAGATGTCTTTTAGGTATATCAAGTATATTTAAATGAGCCATGATATTCTTCAAAAAATTATTAAGTTCATACACCTATTGTTTAATCCTTAGATTCATATGTCTTTTGTGATCTTGGAAATCCTTAATTTCAAAAAATTATATCCATTTTCAAATATTTAAGGGTACCCAGAGTAATAAAAATTGATAAATTTTTCTTTATAATATATTTATTTCTGATGATAAATTTCATAACTATTTGTAAATAGTATAATTCTCCTTCACAATAGAAGAATGTATAATTCTGGAAGTAGATAGAAACTTTTTAGAAACTCAGATTGATTTTTCATTATTTTATTCATCATATTAAGGTTGGATTTATTAATCAACCTAACTAAAATCTTCTAAAATAAAATATTGATACATATTTTTATTTTAAAACTCTTTCTTATTATCTATATTCCTTGATCTTGGATTCCAGACCATCCATTTCTTCTTTCTTCGGATGAAATTCAGAAAATATTTTATTGGTAAGAATCTAAACATGAATATTGGATTCAAATTTCCCTTATTATTCAATTATTGGGATTATTCACCATTATCTTATTCTTCAATAGAAGGTGAAACATCAACTAATATCCTTTTACCCTTAAGATTCAAGGATTATCTTCACTTACTTATCTATATAAGCTAACAATATTATTTCTCACAAAGCAACCAAATCCAATTTTTACTTCCTTGATGGTATAACCATATAAAATCTCTTCAATGGGCCTTATTAGGATATTAGTAGCTCTAAAAAACAAATAATATCAATATTATCATTAGAATCAATGAGAAATGTGAGTGTCATTTTCTCACCACATTCCTAAGTAACAAGATTGTTTATAGCATCACATAAATCTAATATAACCGTTGATCTTTGAGTATTAGTAGAAGATACTTCTTCATTATTCTCTCTATATATAGAAACATTACCATTAGTTATCAGAGTCTCATCCAGGTTTGAACCATCTTTATCTTCTTGAGAAACTTCTTCCATAGATCCAACTTCCATAACATGTGAAGGAATCACCTTTGAAATAAATTGATTTATTTTTCTCATTACAAGAGGTTCATTATCCATTAACTAATCCACTTCATATATAGTAATAATTATAGAATAATATGGATATTTATGATGATATTTATAAACCTTTATATCCTCTTATCAATGAACATCATATTTTACAATAGCACCATCTTCCACAACTGTAGAAACTTGGGAATTTTATTTCTCAACAACAACATCATCTATAACTTCTTCTCCCCTGTAGTTTATTAATAAATGGATTCCTTAAGATGATATATCTCAGAATGATAAGGTCATAATTCATATTCTTTTTTATCCTTGATTGGTATAAGATTTTTCAAAGAATACCTCAAAAAATGACCAATATTGATGAGAAATCTAGCTCCTAAAGTTCTCAAGACATGGAATATGGATACAATAATCACACATAGTTCAATATAAAATCTTTAAAACACTAGAGTAAAAATCCATATAAATGGATAAAAACACCAAGTCTTATTGTCATCATGTTATATATACCTTAATATATACCTAGTAAAGTTAATTTTATTCTCAACCATTAACAGATCGAGAAAATAAATATTTACAAACAAAACATTCTGAAACTCTCCATTATGCTGGACAATCCTTGTTTGAATGAACTTAACTAGAATCATTCTCTAATATTCTAAATCATTAACAAGTTTGTTCTCAATTTTAAGAGCTCCAAACAAAGAAGACATAATTTTAGAAGTACATACCACATCTATACTTATAAGAGATCTATTGAACTCAAAACATCCTTTATGAGAGTAATAAAAAATTCAACTTACTGTAATGAAGAAATTGAAAAATCATTGTTTTTATTTTCAAACTCACCAGGTCTTTGTCCTTTGAAAAAATGAACTTATATTTCTTATTAAACTCTCCAAATTATTTCTCATAAAAAAATTGTCCTTCTATCAATGGAAATATATTCTCAACCTTTTAAATTTAGAACATTCTTCAATAGTAACTATGTGTTTTCCATCTAACTGAAATCTATAGATTTCACACAAAAACATGGCATAGAACCTTTGGTATATTAAAACATAAAAAAGAATTATCATATAAACTCTTTAACTTCCTCATTCTCATCAGAGAGAATAATCTTAAGGTTCAAATGGTTTAGGTTTAGGGAGATAAAGGTTTTGATTCGGGATATATAAATCTAAGGTTCATAAAAGATAAAGTTTATTGATTAAAAATTGATAAAATAACTTATGATTATTTGAAGATTCAACAACAATTACATGTAAAAAATAAATAAATGAATGAATGAAATATAATTGGAATAGTAAAAATAGGTTATTAAATATGAATATTCAGAAAGAATAATTTAACATCAAATGAAAATAATTTAAATTCAAATAATCTCTATTCATTTTTTATGAAGTCAAATATTTTATCAGGTAAGGGTTTTGTGAATATATCTACTAGATAATATTTAGTATTATTGAATTCAATAAATATATCACATTTTTGTGTGTGATCTCTTAGGAAATGATTACTTAAATCGATATGTTTCATTCTCGAATGGAATATCAATTTTTTTAAAATGTTGGTAGCACTTATCTTATCAAATTTAATTAATAAATGATATAAATTTAATTAAAATTTCATCAAGGTGTGTTTTACCCAAAATATATGAGCATAATAACTATCAATTTCAATGTATTCATGTTAATCAGTTAATAATACAACAAATTCATGCTTCTTACTTGAGCATGAAACTAAATATTTTGCTAAAAATTGTAGGTTCTTTAAGTAATTTTCCTATTTAATATATACCCACTAATGTTAGTATCATAATATGAGATCAAATAAAAACCATATATTATTATAAAAAGTAGATAAATAGAAATAGTTCCTTTTAAATGCCTTAAAATTATTTTGGTGGTATGTAAATGTAACTCTTTAGGGTATTCTTGAATTATTGCATAAATACATACATAAAACATAATATATTGTCTACTATAAGTTATATATAAAACAATTATAATGATACCTCCCATTGGTATAGTAGCATTATCCCAATCATGTTTAATATTAAAACTCATAGGATTTTCATAAATCTTACAATTTTCAAGTCAAACATTTTGAGTAAATCAAGTATGAATTTAATTTTATTCAAAACATTTCCAAAATATTTTTGATAAATATGAATTCCATGAAATAAATTCATTTCTACAATCATGATCATTTTAAATTCATTTTTTATAAGTTTTAATAAATCATTACTCAATTTCTGGTTTTTTAATCCAAAAATCACATCAGCAAAATAAATTTTTACAAGTAAAATATCATTTGATGAAAGTTTTATTAAAAAACATTAGGTTTACCAAACCCATATAGAAACCATTTTTAAAAATAAAAGAACTTATTCTTTTATATCAGGACCTTTGTGCTTTTGTAAGACCATAAAGTGCATTAGAAAGTTTGAAAATTGAATTTTTAAAAGGAGGGTTTCCAAAACCAAATGGTTGTTCAACATACACTTCCTATATAATAAATACATTTAGAGAAATATATTTAACACTATTATTTAGAATATTATATTTCATATGAGATTAATAGGCTAGAAGGTTCCTAATAGATTTTTTTCTAGCTACATGTTTAGATGTTTTCCCCATAATTTATGTCTTCCTCTTGATTATAGCCTTTTTTATTAATATACCCATATTTTTAGTGAACATCCCATGATTATCCAACTTGTTTATAAATAACTATTAAGTTTAAATAAAAAAATAATCAGAGGGCCTACTTATGTTATTCACATATTCATAATTGTTTTTATCTACAACCATTACTAATTTTCAATAAAAAGTTCATAATTGGTGTGAAATTCACATATTTTAATATTAAATATAATTTGATAGTATTATTGGAATTAATAAATATTTAATTTAGTTTATAATTTTAATAATAATTGTCCCCTGATTATAAAAATTGTTTTTACTATTTTTTAGGGTTCCTTATTCAAATTACTATAAATCAGACAACTTGAGAATAGGCTAATTCAGCCATTTGAAGAGCCATATAGACCATAAAATAATCCCCACAAAAGCTACAATGAAAACTAGAATGGTCATGATTATTTAATTTGTGGGGTCAATAAAAAATAATTAGTTTAATGAGACTAGATAATATCTTTTATTATATATAGATAAATCTTGGATAAAACATTCAAGGAAAAAATAAACCAATAAGTGTTCCAATCTATGCAAGAAATTCCATTCCAAAAGTTTATCCTACATTTGAAAATAGCCTACATTTCTTGAAATTTATCCTAATATAGATGTCCAATTGATCTGTAATTTTTTTTAGATAAATTAAATATATATGTGTCCAGCTTTTTGGAAGTAATGTTTTATATTTGAGGGAATTTTCTTATCCTAAAACCCATTCACATTGTGGAATTTAAAAAATTATGGATAAAACTAGACAGAAGAATATGGAATAGAAAAATAGCTATAAATTTAGTTACAAAATCCCAATGGTTGGAAATTATGGAGGGTAAAGTCTCAAAACAAATATATAAAACTTTTAATAATTGGATTTCTTGATATTTGGATTTATTCTTGGTCAAATGGTCAATCCCACATGAACAACAGTTCTGGAAGGAAAGCAGTACACCACCTTTGGAAATAAATACACTTTTCTATTCTCCTTGTAAGAGGTTCACATTTCAGAACTCAATGAGGATAATTGGAAAAACAATATCATTTAAAAGGTTCTAGAAGTACTTTCCATACTATTGTTTCAATAAGATAACCTCCCCTCTATTTTTATTTTCATGATCATTTTCATTATCCTTCAATTGTAATCATATAAGTTTGATTGTAATATCATTTGAATTTTAATGCATGACTATTCCTGTTATCTTATTATTCTCATCCAAATTATATTGTGGGAAATTACTGATCTTAAAATAGTTTAAATAATTTTGAAAATCATTCCCTCTTTTTCTTTCTTATACAATCAAAAGCATGTGTTTGCCTCCCATTATTTGTGTGTGTTCAGTGCACAATTATTTTTCACATCACATTCCTTAATTTTTTCATTAAAAAATCATCATAATCTTCCCAAAAAAATTACTAACCATCTCAATGGATAAGTAAATCATCCATTTGGGTCATTCATAATTTTGGGATGTTAAGTGATTGAGATATTTTCTTGATTGACATTATTTAAATTTACATTGTGTATGTAAAACTAGATATGACATGGATTATTGAAATGAAATGTTTGACATGTCAATTCCATGGATTATTGGTAAATAAAAATACACATGGGGTCATGGAATATTTTACTTTCATTAAATTATAATTTATATATATTAGAACCCTCGTTAAGGCTTGAATTAAATAAAAAATTGGGAAATCTTATATTGAAATCATCTTGTGAGGTGGGTATTAGTTTAATGAAATATTTTGAAAATATAAAGATGTCATAAGCTTACATCTCCAATAATTAACTCCCCTTAATATTTATAAAATTATTAAATTGGACTTAATATATATATTAATTTAATTAATCTCTAAAAACAAACACCCCCCATTAAAAATACTAAACAATCAACGCAAAAAATAGTATCATCATTGAGGATTTAACCCGAGTGTCACTATAATCATTATAGTAGAGAATTTTACCTTTGAAAGGTTGATAGATAATGATTGGTTGTTTTTAAAATTACATCATTTCCATGGATGGTGTGATAATTAATCATTAATTTTTTATTTTTATAAAAAACAATAGAGAAACCCCTCCTTCCTCATTCTTCAACATTTTGTCTCTAAATGACACATAGCCTCCCAAATAATTCGTTGCATTTTTTGACCTTGAAATCAATAAAACTATTAACTAACATATGAGAAACATTTGGGATAATCAAAACACTCAAGACACACTAATTTTTCATCCAATTGTTTAAGATATGGTCAATCCTAAGGAACAAACCCTTAAATAAATTGATACCCCAAATATAAATTATCAACCCCTTGGTAATCAATATCCAAACATTAAATATGATTTTGAACTCAAATCGGGTTTGATTCATCCTTTACTTCATTTAAATGGTCTATTGGATGATCCTCATCTTAACCTCAAAGCATTCCAAGTGGTGTTCTCTACCATAAGGCCTCAGGGTTTTTTGAAGAACAAATAAAACTTTGAACTTTAACTTTCTCCCAAGAGGACTCTTCCAATCATGACTCTACTACCTCCCTCCTAGTTATAAAAAATCATGAATTTAAATGAAGCTACTATTTTTAGTAAAACTATTTCCCATTTACTAAACTTATTCTATCTGAAAGAAAAATAGTGTTATCCATCAAATTCCTAATGAATCACTCCATGACTATGGATAGAAGTTCAAAAGGCTTCTAGAAACTTTCACACACCATAAAATCCATAACCAACTCTTGATCCAATGCTTTTATGATGTGTTATTTTCGACGGATCAAGATATCATTGATGCCACAAGTGGTGGTGATTTGTTTGACCAAAATCTTGTTGTTGGATGAGATATCATAAGAAAAATGTATACAAAAATGAAAAACTCCATACCTAAGAACATTCTCAAGTCAAAAAAGTACAAGATAATCAATACATATAGCATAACAAGATAACCAAGTGGATGAGTGAGCTTACGGGTCTTGTGCAATAAAAAGTCATGGATTCCAATGCTCCAACCTATTCTTATCCATAATCTCAGTTCCCTAGACCTATCAAAAACTACGGAATCTCAAGCTCACTATCTCATCCAACTAACACATGTATATAAATACAAGATGGTTAATCATATTAATCTAGACCAATAAGAATTAATGTTTCATATTATCATAGGAATACCAATCCAAAACAACTAGGTCAGTTTGTTAAATCCCCATCCAACCCCACTATAATCCATTCGCTCCTACCTACAACCATATCTGGAAAGACCATCCAAGGTTGAGGTATGGTAATCCCATATCCCATCCCCCTCAATTTCCACCTCAAAATGAAAACTAATTCTGATATAGTCCTGGTGGGATTAAATTGCAACAGAATTATCCTTTTGTTCCCCAACATCAAAGGATAAATCATCTTCTTTCTCCTCCTATATTCCATTATACTATTGAGCCTTCCCAATTCCCAACCCAATCAAATCAATTTACCAAGAAAAAAATCAAGGAAATAAAAATGATAGACATGCATCCTATTCAAAGAAACCATGGGAATGTTTTATCGAATATATTTCCTCTTTAACTCATTCTATCCAAAAAAAATAGATTACCATGTTGGTTAACCGACATCCCACAAAACTTGAAAACAGTATTCCAATTCTTCTTAACTCCCACCTCGGCCATTTACCAAACCTAAGGGTAATTTATGTGAAATTTTAGTTATATCTATAAATAATATTTATATTCCTCATGATTAATCCAATAAATCCCCTTTAAATATTGAGCTAGAAATAAAAAAACATAAAAACATAAAAAGAACCTGAAACAACTCCCTCACCTCCTTCTATTCATCTAAGTAACACCATTCCTTTTACTAAATCCATATATATTTCTAATTATAAGCCCAAGCCTTAAACATTATATAATCTTGAGAAAAGTCAATAATTTGACTTTAATTCACATCGAAGATATTTTCAAGTTTAGAGTTTCAAATAATTAGTCTATTATTAATACATATCATACCATAATCATACAAGAGGATACTATTAAAAAAAATATCCATTTTCTCCACCAAAGGAATCCATTTTAAAAATAAAACATCATTTACTTTATTGAAAAAATATTCTTGACTTTTTCCCTTATCTTACTCATCCTTAATTGGGAAAACATTTTATAAACTCCATATGAGCATAAAATTCTTAGTAAAGGATACACGAAGAAGGAAAAATATAGTCTTTTCTAAAACATAAAAACTATGAATACATTATCAAAATTTAATAATTTTCACCTTTATGAAGTAGTCAATATTCTTGTCCAAACATAATCTCATTTATTTCCATTTTTTAATCAAAATATTACTATAAAACCCATACAAATGACACATAAAATATAAATAGAAACTTGGGACATAATAATACTTACATGCAACAACCATATGGTCAACTTCCACACATATCATTCTTACAAATGGAAAGCCATACGGACGACTTCCATACCCAATGAATTGAAGTTTATGATGTAACCACCCATCCATGGTTCATTACATAACCACCCATATTTCTTTTATCCCATAACCACCCATATTTGGTTTATCACATAACAACTTTTCAAATGTCCAAGTACCATTATATAATCATAAAACAAAAAAGATTGCAATTATCAACATTTCACTCATAAAATTTCATTTATAATCACAAGAAATAATTTCAAGATATTTAGATAGTAAATCCACATTAAAACCCATTCTCAGTACCAAAAATACCAAAAAAGGTAATAAGGTATTTCTTTTCCTCTAAAAACATTAAAGCTTATAGAGGAAGCCAAATATCAAATAACGACTACGGCGACGGAGAAGCCATTTTTTCGCACATGTTAAAAACATTCCTTCTTTTGGTCTAGTAAAATAATTCATAGAAAAAATATTCCCTTTTAATTAAAAGACAAAGGATTTTATTATACACCTTATAAAAGAAGGTGGTGTATATAACCAAAAATTCCATAATGAAAGGAGATTTAGATGAAGTCCCTTGCCTTGAGTCTGACTCATCCCATACAATTGTTATGTTCCTTAATAATAAACTTATGATAATTTATACTTTCTTGAGAACCTTTTTCAATTTTATTATTCCTTTTATATCACTTATTACCATGTTATCAAAATTATGTAATTATTTAAGTTCATATCGGTCTTTTTGTCGATATTTGGTTCTTGAGTTTAAAATGAACTTATTTTGATGTAAATTGTCCATGTGGTCAAAATTATATCATATATAGAATATTATTCATGATATAAATATCATATATATCTAGTATATATGTATTTATAATATCAATAATATTTGGAGATAACAAATGAAATGCATCGTTCATGGAGATGGTAGGTCATATGTACGCATCAACACTACTTCCATTTCATTGTCATATTAAAATAATAATAATAATTGGTATTTATATTTTAATAATAGGGTTATATTAATTTTATGTATGTCTCTTGGGTTAAATAAAACCATCCTTTATATATTCCATGTATTCCAGGAATGATTCATATCACTTTGAGGGGGTAGTAGTTCACACTTCCTCATACGAAATTATCACATTTACAAAATATAGTAATCATAAAGGTATGTTCTAAATAAAAATTACATAATAATAGAGACAATATTAATAAAATGTTTATAATATATAAATATATTTTCTATCATAATGGCCACCATGAGATGTGGTAGTAAAAATTCAGCAATCGTCGTTTCGTGAGGCAGTAGTTCGTCGTACACAAAAACAGTATGTTCGTTACCCATTAAATGGAGGTGTGTGTAAGTGTAGGTTAAACCTTATCATAAAAAAATCCTATAATATTTAGTATACTGGTTTTGTTATGTTATCATAAAATAATAATAGTATAGTTTTTGGAGAATGGAAATAAAACTAAAAAGTGCGAGAGAAGGTGTTACCTCTTAATCGGGTAACTTCCTTTGGTTTATACCAAAAGGATTCCTTGAGAGGCCTTCTACCCTAAGTGAGGATTATAAGATGAGGGTAGGGTTTATGGAAATATTTTTGGGTAGATATTGGGCAAACTAAATGGTTATTTAAGTGTGAGTATTAAAGAATAGAGTGTACCTTTTATAGGAGAGATAAGGGGTGCCCTTGGAAACTCTTACCTTATTAAAATAATATAACATAATTTTTAATACAAAAGGCTTAAACATGATATATGTCTAATATAAGATGAGTAGAGGTCAAATACCTCTCATCCAATAATTATTAGACATTTATTTATTTTCTTTTATATCTTATCTTTTTGGTTTAATCTTAATTATTCTCTTTTAATCTTAATTGTGGTAAAAACATTTTAAATATTAAAAGGATATTAACATTACTTATATGGGGTGAATTTTCCATAATTGGAAACTTAATGAACTTTTAGAATTTATAATAGTCACTTTGTGTTTTTAAAATATTTTTTATTATTTTTAAATAATTTAATAAATTTCTATTTTTATAAAACATCAATTATGTCAATTTTTAAACTATTCAATTTATTGAATTTAAATAAAATCTAAGCAAAGAGATAAATTCAAAAAAAAAATTAATAGTATTATAACATGTAATATTTACCTAGAAAAATAATTTATGACATAAATTATTTCATATAATATTTATTTTAATTTTTATAATATCATTTATTTGATTCCTTCATTAATAATGCAATTATTGCATCATCATTGTGTCATAATAAAATTTAATTATTTAATTTCTAAAAATTATAAATAAAATAAAATGATATACTAAATATTTTTATATTTCTAATTAATATTTATAGTTTAAGAGATCAATTATATAAACCCATATTAAAAAAAATTATTAAGAAGAATTATATTTATAACATATTTGCTTTTACTTTAAATTAAAAGATATAAGTGTCATAATCACACCCAAGTTGCTTCCAAAGGCCAAATTTTCATTACAATGGTTTTATTAGTCATCCATATTGCATACAATAGGATTATTACAAGTGTTAGTGTAGTCTTATATTATTATAATATTATTTTTACCCATATTTACCTTATTTACCCATTAACTGTGGTAGATAAAAATAATTACTAAAGTTACTATTAATCGTGTCCAAAAATAAAAGGGACCAATTTACATAATTTAGACATTTTGATTCAAAATATAGAATCCATTTTTCAACATTCAAAACAAATAAGTTTCATTAATTAATTTAAAATTAATTCCCGTTTTCAAAATGAGAAAAGAGGTTTTTTAAAAGTAAAAACCATCAAAATATTGACATGTGTATATATCAAATTTCAATGTGAAATTTCCTCAAATGACCAACATTAGATTAAATTATAAAAACATAATTTGAATTTACTTTAAAAAAACAAATTATAATCTATCAATACAAATAAATTATACGTAAAGACAGTTTTGAATTAAAATTTAGTATTTTTTAGTATTCAATAAAATATGAATTTTATTAGAAAAATACCTAAATTTCAACCAAAGTAAATTTTTATGTCCTGATTCCAAAGAAATTTTTTTATTTTTTTAAATAGAATATATATAATGAAAAAAAAACTATATTTAAAAATGGTTCACCATTAAAAGGAGGTAAAATGAACTTTTAAAAATATTAGAGGATTTAATGCTTAAAATTATATTTATTATCATTTTAAGCCTCTAACATTTATTAGATAAATATAAAAACATTTAACAAACATGTGTAATAATATTGTAGTTAGTTATGTTCATTCCCACCAATAAAATGGCTAGGAATTAACTACCATTTAAAATATTATTATTATTAATAATGTATTATTTTTCAGTATAACTCAATGTTTTCTGCAACGTATGATTTCGGAGAAAGCCATTATTGTGTGTCGAGTACACTATCGAACAAAGCATCCCCTTAATGTAAAATTAATAACTTATTCATAAATATTAATATATATATATATATAATGTATTGTTCTATAAATACCTGGGATGTTAAATCCTTCCCCCTTATGGAAATTGTGTCCCTGCAATTTTATTTACTTATCAAATAAGTGGTGGTATTTCTCCCTCAGATCATTTTTAGATTCCCATATTGCCTCTTCACCCATAAGGTTTTTTCACAAAACATTTACTTGATTAATCAACTCATTCCACAACACTTTCTCTCTATGTTCAAGAATCGGTACTGGTTATTCCTCATAATAAATATTCTCTTCCAACTGAACTACCTCTGGACTCAAAACATTAGATTGATCTAGCATATACTTTATCAACATTGAAACATGAAAAACATTGTGTACATGGGATAAACTTATAGGTAAATTCACTCTGTAGGCAATTGATCCATATTTATCCAAGATTTCATAGGGTCCAATGAACCACAGACTCAGCATTCCCTTCTTACCAAAATGCATCACCCTTTTCCATGGAGAATATTTTAGAAAGACATGATCACCTACCTCAAAAGAACAATCCTTCCTCTAGTTATCCGTATAACTTTTTTTCTTTATCTAAGATGTCATAATGTACTTCTGAATCCACTGATCTTTTTCTACCATCTACTCTACCAATTATGGTCTCATAAACTTCCTTTCACCTACTTTATCACAAAAAGTTAGAGTTCGAAACCTCTTTCCCATATAATGATTCAAATGGTTTCATCTGTATACTAGAATGAAAAGTATTATTATAAGAAAACTCAACCAAAGGAATATGTTTATCCCAAATTCCCTAGTAATACATTTCACAAGCACAATTCATATCCTCCAAGGTATGAATTATCATTTTTAATTGCCCATCTGATTAAGAATGAAAAGTTGAACTGAAATTTAATGCAGTTCCCAATGATTTCTGAAGCTCTTTTAAAAATGTATAATTAAACCTGGGATCGTGATTAGATAAAATAGAGAGAGGAAATCCATTTTACCTAACTCTCTCTTTAATTTAAAATAAATAAAGTTTATTTAGATACAGAGTATCTCAAATAGGAATAAAATGATAAGATTTAGTCAATCTATCAACAATAACCCAAATGGAATTGTTACCTCTAAAAGTATTTGGTAATCCTACTATGAAACCCAGGGATATATTTTACTATTTACACTTGGTCACTAGAAAAGGCTGAAGCATCCCTTTCGGTAAATACTACTCTTCTTTAACATGTTGACAAATTAAACATCTTAGGGTAAAGTCAGCAATATCCCTTTTCATTCCATCCCACTAGTAATACTCTCAAAGATCTATGTACATCTTAGTACTAACAAGAAGAACTGAAAATAGAGAACAATGAGATTTTCATAACAAATTTTTCTTAAACTATGAATAACAAGGCAGACATAATCTATTTATAAACCTCAAAACATAATCTTTATAAATATTAATTTTTGGTAAATTAACCTTCTGAACTAATTCTACATTTTTTTGAAACTCGCTATCTTATTTTTTCACTTGCTTAATTCTGTCTAATATAGATGATTTCACTTACACCTAAAACAAAACTTAGTAATTACCTACACCAATAAATTATAATTCAAAATTCATCAAATAAATAACCAAAGTATATCATCCCAAATGTATCATGGTTAATGTAGAATTACACTTTCAACTCAATGTGTCAGCCACTTTATTTTCCTTTCCTGGATGGTTATGAATCATTAAATCATAATCCTTGACTAATTTCATTCATCTCCTCTATCTCATGTTTCATTATTTCTGAGTGAATATATACATCAAACTCTTGTGATCAGTATATATTTCAAACATTACACTATACAAATGATGCCTCCAAATTTTTAATGCAAAAACAATAGCAGCTAATTATAAATAATTTTTAGGGTAACTTAAATCATGAGGTTTCAACTAGCATGAAGAATAAACAATTACCTAATAATTATACATTATAACACAACTATGTTCTTTCAATGATGCATCATTGTAGATAAAAAATTCACCATTCCTAGAAGGAAGAGTAAAAACTGGATCATTTACCAAGATTCTT
Organism: Viscum album; assembly: GCA_963277665.1. Taxonomy (NCBI): domain Eukaryota; kingdom Viridiplantae; phylum Streptophyta; class Magnoliopsida; order Santalales; family Viscaceae; genus Viscum; species Viscum album. The sequence goes on along the minus strand of OY728148.1, from coordinate 1,914,409,055 downwards.
TTTATTTTATGAAAACAGCCATCACATTATTTTGTCTAGATGAACTTAACTCCCTTATATTTTAGCTTAGTCAAAGGTCTAAATAACCAAGAAAAATATTCAACAAACCTTTGTTAATAACTCGTTAATCCAAGAAAACAATGAATCCCTCTTATATTGGTAGGTCTTGGCCACTCTCCAACAACTTCTATTTTATAAGGGTCAACAGTTATTCCATATTTAGAAACAATATGTCCAAGAAATGAAATTTTTCCAACCAAAATTCACTCTTAATAAATATTCCATGTAGTTTCGTTTCTTTTAGGGTTTGAAAAACAACCCTTATGTGGATTTCATGTTCCTCCTGGCTTTTAGAATATACCAAAATATCATCTATAAACACAACCACAAAATAATCCAAAAACTGATTAAATACTCTATTAATGAGATTCATAAATATAGTGGGTGCATAAGATAACCCAAAGGGAATAACTACAAACTCATAATGCCCATATCTTATTCGGAAAAATATCTTTGGAATGTCATCCTACTTCACCTTTAGCTGATGGTACACGAACCTCAAATCAATCTTTGAAAAATACTATGCTCCCTGGATCTGATCAAACAGATCATCGATATGAGGTAAAGGAGACTTTTTAAAAATTGTGATGTTTTTCAAGGCGTTGTAATAAATATATAGTCTCATAGTTCTTCACATATAAAACTGTAGCACCCCATGGTGAACTTCTAGGTCTAATGAAACCTTTATCAAGTAATTATATCAACTGTTTTTTCAATACCACTAGTTCTACTTGAGCCATTAGATAAGGGGTTTAGAAATAAGCTTAGAATTAGGAACTAAATAAATAGTAAATTCAACCTCCTGATTAGGAACAATACAAGGCAATTCATCTGGAAAAATATTTGAAAACTATTTCACTATTGAAATTTCAGTAATCAAAATTATTTCTTTCTTTTCAACAACATGATCTATATAACCTTCACTACCATATTTAGAAAGTATTTAATCTTATTGATATGTTATCAAAGGTATTAAATCATTTAATAAAACTTTATTATATTTACAATCTATTTTACCATGATAAACTGAAATCCAATCCAAACCCAAAATGATATCAAATTCCACTATGGAAAGTTTAACAATATTTTTCAGAAAGACTATCCCAATAATGATAATAAGAATATTCCTATAAATATTGGTTTCTTTAATACTTCCACATGGAGTATTTACCAAAATTTCTATATCACATTCATGAGGTGTTATTTCTAATTTGCTTGTAAATCTCTCATAAATGAAAAATGAGAATATCCAAGTTCAAATAGAGAATTGGAATATTTTGAAAAACCATGTAACATACCCACAACCACTTCATTTGATGGTCCCATATCAACTCTAGTAGTAGAAAATGGTTTTTGGCATGCCCTTCTACTTTTGATCTTGCTAGTTTCTACCTTGGGTGATCAAATTTGGACACACATAAGCATAATGTCCTATCTAATTGCAACTAAAAAATCCTACCATTGGTTTTTAATTTATTACCTAGTCATCTTTTTTACAGTTATGAGAAATATGACCAGTCTTACCACATCAAAATCACTTCTCTTACTTTGAGAGGCATTCTCTAGGATTCTTTTTACCGTACTTCTCACAAGTTTAAAATTTCGTTGTCTTACCTCCAAACTTCTTTGATGAATTCCTTCCCTTTTCATGTTAACTGGATCATTTCTTTTGTTTGCTCTCATGGAATACAAGATCATCAGAAAACTCCATTTATACCTTCTCAACACATTGTATAGGATTCTCATAGCTTTTGATCTCATGAAAATCTAACACCCTTTGATATTTTGGCTTCAATCCTGAGGAAAACATATTTATATTAACATCATTATCCCAGATATAATTTGGGACATACCTTGACAAAAATGTCAAATTCTCTTCATATGTACCCATAGAAGCTTCCTCTTTTCTTCTCAATTCCAAGAATTTATTTTCCATCTTAATTCGAACTACCTTAGGAAAATTTTTCTCATGGAATATATTCTTAAATTCATCCCATTACATGGAATCAATATTTTCACATCCTCTAACATTTTTAATCATTGACCACCATTGATCGACTTCACCTTCAAAACAATAAACAACAAGACTAACATTTTGATTGTCTAAACACCCCATTACATCAAAAACAAATTCTAGTGCTTTAGTCCACCCTTTATCTTGCACTGGGTCAGATGATCCTATGAATGATGGGGGCTGGTGACTCAACAAATGATCCACTATTGATATATTCCTATACGGTTGCACTAGTTAACCTCGTGCATGGACACCACAACCATTTATTGCCTGATTCAACTGATCTATCACTCCAAAAAACTATTCAGTTTGGATTCTGACAATTTCGGGATGTTGATTTGGAAGGTTATTTCCCTCTCTATACCTTCCCATCACATATGTTTTATTTCCTCTATGGAAAACAATTCTGAACAAACATATTTTAGAAGAATAAAAATGGTAATCTTCAAATGTTATATCATTTCAATTTGACAATAAATTGGAAATATTTAATGGATATTCTAATAAAAATATTCTAACTCCTAAAGTTTTCTAAACCAACATCTGGTACCAACTATAAGGCCCCAGCCATAAAACACTACATAATCTTGAGATAATTTAATAATTTGAAATTAATTCACCTTGAGGATTTTTTCAAGTTTAGAGTTTTAGATAATTAGGCCATTATTAATACATATCATCCCCTAATCATACAATAAGATACTATCAAAAGAGTATCTATTTTTTCCACTAAAGGAAAACCTTGTAAATATAAAACATGATTTATTTTATTGATAATAACATTCTTGAATTATTCCATTACTTTGATAATCCTTATACCCTGTGAAAACATTTTAAAAATTTGGGATGAGTATAAAAATCGCATTAATGGATACACAAAGAAGGAAAAATATTATCATTTATAAAACATGAAAACCATGAATATAATATCATAAATTAATACTTTTCACCTTTATGAAGTAGTAAATATTCTTCATGGAATATAATCTCATTTCTTACCCTTTTGTAACCAAAATATTACCATAAAAACCATACAAATCACACATAACATAAAAAAGGTAACATGGGACATAATCATACTTACATGGAATAACCATACGGTCAACTTCCACACATATCATTCTTACAAGTGGAATATTCATACAGTGAACTTCCATACCCAATTAATTGGAGGTTATAATGTAACCACCCTTCCTTGGTTTATCATAGAACCATCCATATTTTGTTTATCACATAACCACCCATCTTCGGTTTATCACATAACCAATCATCAAATGACCAAGTACCATTATATAATCATAAAACATAAATGATTTAAATTATAAACATTTCACTCATAAAATTTAATTTGAAATCACAAGAAAACATTTCAATATCTTGAAATAGTCAATCCACCTTGAAAGCAATTTTCAATTCAAAAATACCCAAAAATGGAATAAGATATTTATATTCCTTTCAAAACATTAGAGCTTATAGAGGAATCCAAATATCAAATAATAGTTAGGGTAGTAGAGAATTATTTGTCATCATATATGTTAGAAGCATTCCTTTCTTCATTTAGTAAAATGATTCATAGAAAAAATATTCCCTTTGAATTAAGTGTCAAAGGGATTTATTATATACCTTATAAAAGTAGGTGATGTATATTATCAAAATATGCCACAATCAAAGGAGAATGATATAAATTCACTTACCTTGTCTATGACTCGTCACGTACAATTGTTATGTTCCTAAATAATAAACTTATGTTAATTTCTACTTGCTTGAGAACCTTTTTCAAGTTTATTATTCCTTTTATATCACTTATTACCATTTTTAAAAAATTACATAATTATTTAAGTTCATATCGGTCATTTGTTGATATTTGGTTCTTGAGACGAAAAAGAACTTGTTTTGATGTAAATTATCCTTGTGGTAAAAATTATACCATATTCATAATATTATTAATTATTTAAATATCTTATATATCTGGTATATATTTATTTATAATATCTATAATATTTTGAGATAAGAAATGAAATGCACCATTCATAGAGATGATATAACATACGTACGCATGAATGTTACTTCCATTTCTTTATCATATTAAAAGAATAATAATAAAATGGTTTGTATATTATAATAACAGTGCTATAATAATGTCATGTATGTCTCGTGGGTTTAATAAAACCATCCTCCATACATTCCATGTACAGTGGGAACAAGTCATATCGCTTTGAGGGTGTGGTAGTCCATACTTCCTCAAACGAAATTATCGAATTTACACAACATGGAAAGCATAAAGGTATGTTATAAATAAAAAATAAAAAAGAATAGAGACAATATAAATACAATAAATACTATATATAAATATACTGTCCATCAGAATGGCCACCATGATATGTGGCATAGAAAAAATTAAGAATCATCATTTCATGAGGTAGTAGTTTTCCAGACACAGAAATAGTGTGTTTGTTACCCATTAAATGGAGGTGTATGTAAGTGTAGGTTAAAAACCTTATCATAACAACATACTAGTGTATTTAGGATAATATTTTTGTTATTTAATAATAAAATAATAATAGTATACGGAATGGATAATGGAAATGAAACTAAAAATCATGAGAGAAGGTGTTACCTCTTAATCAGGTAACTTCTTCTGGTTTATACAAAAAGGATTCCTTGGGAGGATTTTTTCCCTAAGTGAGTATTTTTGGATGAGAGGAGATTTTATATGAATATTTTTTTGTAGGAATTTATTGAACCAAAGGGTTCTTTAATTATGAGTATTAGATAAGGGATGGTACCTTTATATAGGAGAGGGAAGGGGCACCATTGGAAACTCTTAAATTATTAAAATAATATAAATTAATTTTTAATTAAAAAAGGCTCAAACATGAGAAATGTCAAAGATAGGATGATTATAGGTCCAAATACTCTCATCCAATAATTTTTATACATTTATATATTTTATTTTAAACATTATCTTTTAGGTTTACCCTTAATCATTCTATTTTAATTTTAACTGAGGTAATAACATTTTAGTTATTAAGAGGCTATTAATTTTACTTATATGGGGTAAATTTCTCATAATTGGAAACTTAATGAACTTTAAGAACTTATTATATGAACTTTTTTATTTAAAAATATTTTTAGGTTATTTAAATAATTTAATAAATTATAATTTTTATAAAACATCAATTATGTCAATTTTTACACTATTCCTTTTATTGAATTTAATTAAAATCCAAATAGAGAGATAACTTCAAACCAAAGAATTGAATTCTAAAATTTCATATTTAGAAAGAAAAAATTTTGATAACCTAAATTATTTCAAATAATATTTATTTTAATATTTATAATATCATTTATTTTATTCCTTCATTAATAAAGTAATAATTGTATCGGCATTGTGTCATAATTAAATTTAAATATTTAATGTCTAAAAATTATAAATAAAATACATGTAGGAAATATTTTTCTATTTCAAATTAATATTTATATTCAATGATATAAATTAAATAAACCCATATTAAAATTTATTTAATAAGAATATTGATGCTTATAACATATTTTCCTTTACTTTAAATTAAAACATATAAATGTCATAATCACACCCCAGTGGCTTCCAAAGGCCAAATTTTTGTTCCAAGGGTTTTCTTGGTTGGAAATATCTCATTCAATAGGATTATAATAAGTGTTAGGATAGTTTTACATTATTATAATATTATTTTTAGCCTTATTTACCTGATTTACCCTTTAAACATGATAAATAAAAATAATTGCTAAAGTTACTATTAATCATGTCCAAAAATAAAAGGGTCTTATTTCCATAATTTGGAGCTTATGATTCCAAATATGGAATACATTTTTTCAAATTAAAAACAAAAAATTTCAATAACTAAATTAAAATTATTTCTTGTTGTCAAAATGAGAAAACGGGTTTTTACAAGTAAAAACCATCAAAAGATTGACATATGTTTATATCAAATTTCAATTTTAAATTACCTCCTATGACCAAAATTGGATTAAACTATAAAAACATAATATAAATATACTTTAAAACAAATTAAAATGATAATATATCAATAAAAATAAATTAGATGAAAAGGCATATTTGAATTAAAATTTAGTATTTTTCACTATTCATTAAAATATGAATTTTATTAGAAAAATACAAAAAATTCAACTAAATTAGATTTTGATGTACCAATTATGAAGAATAATTTTATTTTGTCAAATATAATATATAAAATTAAAAAAAAATTAAAAGGGGTTCTTCATTAAAATGTGGTAAAATGACCTTCTAAAAATATTAGAATATTTTATGCTTAAAATTAGATTCATTCTCATTTTAAGCATCTAAAATTTATTGGATATATGTAAAAACATTTAACAAACATGTGTAATCATATTGAAGTTTACTATATTTATTCCCTCCAAAATAATGACTAGGATTTAACTACCATTCAACATAATAATATTATTATTGTATTATTTTCTGGTATAACTCAATGTTTTGTGAAATATAAGATTTCAGAGAAACTAGGTTGTTTCATATCGAGTACGCTGTTGGAAAACATGTCCCATTAAAATAAAATTAATAACTTATTCATAGATATTAATATATATGAAAATCTATTATTATATAAATACTTGGGATGTTGTACTAATAATCCCTTTGATCTTAATTTTTAAATGCTTGATAAGTTTATACATGTTGAAGTCAACATTACAATTTTATATTTAGTTAAAAAAATCATGAGTATAAAAAATTTCTTAAATAATTGGGCATCCATAAGAGACATATTAGGACCATTGAAAATGTTTTAACCCAACACACCATTCCCATGAAGTTCACAGATCTGGGGACCTTTTTAGTTCCATGCCAAATAGAGTGTTCTAAATTTAATTATTCACTCATATATCTAATATCCTTGATAAATTTCATGTACAAATCCATCTTATTTATACTTGGTCTAGGTCCCTTACACCCAAAAAGTGTTTTCATCTAGTTATAAAATCAAATCACTTTCTATCCTGAGGGAATAATTGAGTATTTCCTTGTTTCTGTCAATGATCTTATCTTCCATGTGGATTTCTATGTCCTTGGTATGCAAGGAAAGAAACCATCTTTTCTATCTCCCATAATTCTAGTAATACCACTCCTTATGACATCATGAACTATTATTGATGTCTATGCATACATCTTATCCATGTAATTTGGTAAGCAACTAGCCAAGCTCAATATTTTTCAATCTATGTGATACCCATATAAATATCAATCTTCATTCTCAATCGATGATTTTCATTACACTTAGGATAGTGTATTGAATCTCATTCTATCATATTCTTCCAATTTAATGGGAATGGAGTTTGTGAAAATTACACCATGATGAACCAAGTAATAAAGGGATAAGTTAATGTTGACAATCCATTTATAAACTCCATGAATCTAAAGGACCATGAGAACTCTTTGTAATCTCATATCAACTATGATCTATACCACTTAATCTTAAACAATATTGAGTAAAATGAATAAAAAACAACTATAATATCCTCCTCTGTTACTAATTTTTCAAGACCACAAATAAAGGATGAAACTGATCTAAAACCTATTCTTGAAAACCTGATTTATGCATTCATTTTCAATGATTCACTCCTACCCTATCATTATCTCTACTTTACTTACTGGAACTGTGGAGTTTGAACTTGTTTAGTTATTAGAGGAAAACCATAATTCCATAGGTTAGACCATAGATTATATACCAGGAATCAACCCTATCCTTTGAATGAATCCCATGCATATTTAGGTATTATCTAAACTAACTAGGAAACCTAAAAAAGACATAATTCACTCATAATTGAGGTATTTGGGGAAGTGATTAACAATATTCTTCAAGTTGGTATTATCTACCCAAATTCTGATTGTGAATGGGTTAGTCTACTTCATTTTGTACTTAAAAAGAGTGGGATAACTTTCGTCACAAATGAACATGGAGAAGTTATCCAAAATCAAATGAAAAAAATGTCATGTGTCTATATATTATTGTAAATTGAAATATAAAACAAAAAAATATCACTACCCACTTTCTTACCTTGAACAACTTCTAGAAAGATTATATTAAAATTCACATTAGCAGTTTCTCGATGGATACACTAGCTATTTTAAAATTACAATCACACCTCACAACCAAGAAATGACTAAATTCAATTTTCCCTTTAGAACATATGCATATTGAAGAATGAATTTTGGCCTATATAATGATCTTGTAACATTCTAGAGTTTTATGGTGAGTATACTTTCTGAATTCATTGAGAATTTCCTCTTCATGGAAAAATTTACCATTTATGGTGAATCACATTAATCCTACTTAAATTAACTCTCTATGGTCCTACAAAAGTGTTTTAAATGTAACATTGTGGTGAATTTTGAATAATGTTTCTTCATGGTTACTAATGAAATTGTTCATGGACACATAATTTCCCAATATGGTATTAATGTTGATTAAGCAAAAATAGAGGTGATCTAATCACACCCTGACCCCACATCAGTTTAAGATATCTGGTCATTCATTGGTCATTCTAGTTTCTATCATTGATTCATCTATAAATTTAGTAGGATTTCCCTCCCACTCACTCAGTTACTCCAGAATGAAGTTACATTATATTTTTCTGATAATTTCAAGAGATACTTCATGGAAATCAATGTTATTCTTACATCTTCCCCAATAATCGAACCCCCATATTTTTCCTCAACCTTCAAATAGATGTGTTATGCTTCTGATAGATCTATTGGGTATATTCTCAATCAAAAAAGAGAAAACAAATCCTCTTGCTATCTATTATAACTCAAAAACACTAGATAAAACTCAATTTCACTATACTATAACTGAAAATGAACTTTTTTCTATGGTTTTTTCCTTGGATAAATTCTAGCCCTATATCTTGGTTTACAAAATCATAATCTTTATAGACCATTAATCTTTAAAGTTATTACTCACAAAAAGTGATTCTAAATTGAGGCTAATAATATGGATCCTAATGATCCAAGAGTTTGACCTTAAGATCAAAGATGGCCCTAGAAAAGTAAACTATATGGATAATAACCCAAGTATAATTTCTAATTATTCTAATTTTAAAATAATTGGTCCTAAATTTCAAACTAAAGGCATATCCTCTATCACTCCAAAGTTACCATTGTATTCTCTAATTTTAAATTACTTGGTTGCTGGTGTTTTCTCTGAAAAGTTTTCTAAAGAATAAAAAGTAAAGTTGAAAAGTGATTCAAAATACTATTTTTATGAAGATAATAAACATTAGAATATTAGTGATAAAGTAGTGATTAGGATATGTGTTGACGAATATGAACATTCATCTATCTTATAATTCTACCACTAAATTCTTGGAGGTGGAAATTTTGTACCAAAAAGGACCTCCCTAAAGGTCCTTGACTCTGGATTCTACTAGCCTTCACTCTTTAAGGACTCACATTGTTTTTTTCAAGCATGTCCCACTTGCTAAAATTTGTGAAAAGTTTTTAAAAGAAATAAAATTCCCCAAAAGACTTTAATATTTTCTGAGATCCTCCATATTTTGCACATCGATTTCATGGGATCCTTCTCCCCCTTCTAATGTAGTTTTCTATATTCTACTTATATTTTACTATGTTTCTAAGTGGGTTAAGGAAAAACCCACTAAAAATTATAATTCACATCCTGTTAGTAAGTTCCTCAAAACCAATATCTTCCCTTGATATGAAACTCCACATCACCTGTTTAGTTACTTAGGAATTGTCATAAACCAAGTTGAGAAAGGATCTGACCCAACACATAACCTGGTCAGTGACATGGCTCGATGGGTGTTCCCAATCCCCAAGTTCTATAAACTAGTGTCAAGCATCAAATAAAATTAAAGTGGGAATGATTTCAGCCCAAATAATAAATAGGATCAATAAAATAAACAGAATAATTGAAGAACCAACAACAACTTAATCCAAAATAAATATATGTAAATAGATTCAGCTATAATAGTGGAACATATAAGAGACAAAATACAAATTAGAAACTAAAAAACACTATTATGATCTCCATGTGACCTCTTGGTCACTACCAACCACAATATTTTCCTTCTACAACAATGGGAACTCAAACCATGAATCCTAAATAAGAAGCTAAACCTATAAAAAAAAGTTCAGGTCTATCGACACTGAATTGTACAAGTAGGGTATGAGCTTTAAATTTTAGTAGGAAACTACCATAGAATCCAAATATTTCATTTCTATGAAATAGTCCCTAAGCACTGGTTATAGATACAGATATAGAAATAGGTTTTCAACATTTTAAATATACATCCACAACATTCCCTTTTTCAAAAAAACACACTCCACATTCCCATTTTTAAAACAGGTTCACCATTTTAGAAAATAAATCCCAAAATGAAAATCTTACAATGTGATACCTAGAAATCTGAAAGTAAATAGATAAATAGTTCAAGAAATCAAGTGTAGTAAAAAGTAAAGAAGAAAATATATATATTTACCATAGGCCTTTCCAAAATATCTCTAGAGTGATTCCTATATGTACTCAGTTTAGAACCACTTGACGGCATACGGTGAAACTCCAAGGTCTATAACCAACTAGCTGCCCTCAACTAGCCAATCCATTAGCACTACCCAATTTTCCTTTAAATCTATCCAAGGGGTGCCATCTCATATAATCAAGGTTGATATTAAACCATCACTCAACCTTATAAAGATTCCTAAGAAATCCATGTTAATATTATATTATGTAAGTATGAGGTCCTCACATGCATGACTCACCTTAAATGTCATCATCGCACTTGCCTACCCCAAACACTAACACCTATTATACGATAAACCATATTTGGAAGTCCCTATATCAGGGTGCTCATCACATAACAAGTCATTTAAAAATTCCATCCAGGTTGTCACATCATTTAATCTTCAAAAAATTTATCAAATAACCACAAATTTCCAACTTGTCATTTATATTTCCAAAACAACAATCACTTTACAAAACACTATAAAATTCCAACTAGGCCTTACATCATTTCCAATTAAAATACATTCACAAATCATTTCCAAACCATTTTACAAAATGAAATTTAATACCATTGTTGTATTCACAATTCCAAATTAAACCTTAGGTTCAAAATACAATTTCACTTCCAACGTAATACACACAAATTAAAAAAAGATTCCAAACAGGCTTTCCCTCCATTTCAAAACCAACCATGTTCTGAAATACTAAATAGGCTAAGTTTAAAGAATATATTTGAAACCAATTTTAAGCCTCCTAATGTAACATCATACCATTTAGAAATCAAGGGACTATTTAAGAAACCAAAGTTCATGGAAAACATTATTTTAAAGTTCTATATTCATTTGAATTTCATCCATGTGTGTAACTTGTGCAAACATTGATGTGATAACATCCAATGGAACACCCTAAATTTCCATGGAAGCACCCAAAAACATTTTTATTTCTAAAATAACCACTTTCTTTCAAACCAATACAACAATACAAACTATAAAATCCACCCCATTGTACATATAAAACCCAAATCACAATTTAACCAATTTAATAAAATATTTATAAGGTAAAACACCACTCAAATATCCAATTTTAGTTGTAATGATCAACTTAAATTTTATGAAACTCATTTAGTTCATATATACATAGGCTTATATGAAGAATCACTTCAAAAACCATTTTTATCGATTTACACCAAAATGGAAACACCATAATTAACTATCCAAGTGCATTATGAACATGTGAATCGTATTTATAAATTAATTAGAAACATACAAGCAACACTGGATTGTTCGAGAATGAAATATAATGGAAACACCTACCTCAACGGAGTGTGGATGTGATGAAACCTTTAGAGAAGATATATATAAGTCCCGTGAATCATTCAAACACCCTAGATCTAAAGAAAAACAACCTAACACATTAACTCTATCCTCTAGGGTTTGGCCAAACAAGAACCCACCAAGGGAGAACCAAGATATCAAGGAATAAGAGGAGAAAGAGGATAAAAGAGGCCAAACCCCTATAAAACTCACTATGAGGACTTGGAGGAGCATCCATGGAGGAGGAGGAGCCAAGGAGAGGGTAATTTTTGGACCCCTTAATTATCCAAAGTCACCCAACAGGGAGAGGCTCTAACTGGGGATAAAAATAGGGGATATATAAAAAGGGGTTTTAATAATTTAAATTTTTGTGCAACTCACATGGTTTGGCCGCACGATTTAACAAACTGTGCACCTACCATGCGGTAGCTACATTCCAAGATGAGATCGGCCGCATGACCAACCCGCTCGGTTTGATATACCATGCTCAAAATGTGTGGTAGATTCTGTCCAACTCCAAGTCCTATTGCATGGTTACCTGTGATGGGCTTCATGATTTAAACTAACTGTGTGTTCCCATGCACATGGAAAAAATTCTCCCAAAACTCAAAAACTCAAGAATTTAAACCAGGAACTCAATCCAAACATCATAAAATGACAAATATAATTAAAGTAATAAAATAAGTGAATTTTAAATGTAGGGTGTTACAATTATCTCCACCACATACACTTTCTTCCCCCTGAAAGTCACCCAACTGAAAGTTAACCAAAACTTGAATCCATGACTGGTCAAAACTGATATAATTCACAAAATTAAATGTGTCCCTTTTACTATATTAGTCACACCCAACCAACACTATAGGTAAACACAACACAAGAATTATGGGTGAACACAAAGGGGTTATCCCCACCATAAGAACTCAACTAGAATGGAAAGTTTGAAACCCAAACAACCCCACTAAGACTTAAAATGGAAACCAACTATAGAGAAAAATGGAAAGGGGAAACCCCAACCCAATTAAATCAAATCCCTATCTCATGAGTGGGGAAACACCAACCCCATAACTAAAAATTACCCATGCATTCCAGACACCCTACATATAGAGAAAACCTATAGAAGAAATATGAACCAAACAACGAACCAAAACTATAACCAATAAATTTCAAAAGAAATCAATCCCCTTCAAATGAGAATAACTAAAACTGAGACCAACCCACATAAGGGAAATGAACACTCAAATAATAACAAATTTTTCAAAGAGGAAATTTTAAATAAAAATAACCACTAAGTGTCTTACAACAAGGGTGAAACTCACAACAACAGTAATAATTATAATGGACACTTCAAATGTCTCCACCCTGATAATGAAGAGAAAAATAGGACCAAGGTTTCCCAAACCATTGGTGATTTTCTTAACTATGCACGAGCTTCATTATGAGGCCTATGGTTGAAACCTAGGTGACTAAAGAATCTCCTACCTCACAGTCATTCACTGACATCCTCCAATAAAGAATTATTATTTGGGCAGTTCTTCTTATAAAACATCTCAAAATGACCCAAACATCCACAATGATGGAATGATTTGGAGGATTATGAAAGGATCACTTAGAATGATCGAACCAACCACATTGGAAACACATTAGAGAGTGGTCTGACAAAAGATAAGTTAGATCCAACAAGAGAGACTTATTGGGAATTCGTTTTTATAGAACATGATTACTAGATATATAACCCTCATGAGCAACAAGATAAACTAGTTTTCCAACCTCCTTAATTCCAAAAAACATCTAGGATAAAAAATCTTTGTCCACCAACTTATTGAAGTTAAGATCCTTGGATAAGATGTCTCACTCCTTAACCTCAGGACGAAGACCCATGATGAATATATAATCCTTCATCAGATCCTATGAAACCACCTTTGGAGAAAAGGAGAAAAAATCCTTAAAGTGGTCAACATAAGGCTACAACATCTTTTGTCCTCGCTAAACATCCATGAGCTCTTCTTTATTCTTTGTCTTCAAATACTCAGGTATAAATCATCAGACTAACACTGACTTAAACAGTTTCAATTTCATCCCAACTTGCATCAAAGGCAGGGAAAATAAATCCCATTCATCCAGGGATGGACCTTCAAAAAAATCCATAACATCACAAAATCTAATAGATTCGGGAGTTCCCAACAATATGAAGACACTCTCAACCTCTTCAAGCCACTAAACCCCCTCTAACAAACCTATAGCACCACAACAAATAGAAAATTCATGAGAAGAATCAGAAACTGGGAATGACTCATTAGAAACATTGAGTACCTTTCTAGGTGGTATATTTTGAACAATACAAGAAACACAAAACCAAAACAAATATCAAACCAAAGCACAATGGAAAATAATGCCTCAATACAAAATATTAGGCTTGAAATCCAAACATATATAATCACAAACGAGATTTTTATTTTTGAAAACTAATTTTCATTTATATTTCAAAACTTCCTTCTTCCCATGTCACTTTCCAAAACCAAAAATATATTTTCATTGGAAAAACCCCACATTATAAAATAAAAACCAAATTTTGGAATCATTTTCCTCTTTTAAAATCACTAGGGAAAACACAAGGCCATGCCTTTGATTTAAAATACACACCCATGGAATCCTATGAACCATCGCTTATATGTTCATCTGTTTCCATCCATATATGCCAACATTCACTTTCTTCACATACCTATACATATGCGAACATCCATATAGAACACAAAGGGTCACACCCATGCCACTTACTTATAAATTCCAAACATGTACCAAATTTTTAAACCAAAACACTTTCACTTTTAAAACCCCTTTTTTCAATACAAAACCATTTTAAGGAAATAATTTCCATTCCAAAATCCATTTTTATTTTAAAATATTACTCACATCAACCAAGATTGAAATGAAACTTGACTAACACCAAACCACTAGAATAAATAACTATTTTTTATGACTAAATTGGCTATATTTTAGTGGTTCATACCCCAAGTAAGCATCAACAACTAGGAGGATCTTGAAGCATGTTTTCAAACTCCACATGGGTCACTACACCATGTGTGATCATTACATACCACCATATTGCCTCCATTATCATCCCTTAATTCAAAAAAAACCAAAATAAGAAAAGGAATCAATTCCCAAATCCCCCTTGTAAACATAGGTCTTTTCATGAGTGGAAGTTATCCAGAACCAACACATAACCTACCTCCTGATCCCCAAAAATCCTTGTTTCCAATCTAACTGACACCCCAAATAACAAAGGGCCTACTTGGATACCATTTTTTTATGAACAAAGCCGAGATGTCATCCAGCCTAACACCTGACATGGTTCGGGACATGGCCCGAATAGCATTCCTGATCCCCATGGGTAGGAAACTAGTAACGAGCATCAAATTAAATACATGTTGGAAAGATTTCAGCCCAACTAATAAATAGGATCAATAAAATAAACAAAGCAAGTGAAGAACCAACAATAACTAAATCTCAAATAAATATATGTAAATATATTATGTTACAATAACGGAACATAGCATAAACTAAATACAAAGCTACAACTAAACGAAACTACTACAATCACCATGTGACCTCTTGGTCACCACAAACCACATGACTAACCTTCTCCAACAATAGGCACCCGAACTAGGAACCCTATATAAGAATATGAACCTGAAAAATAGTTCAAGTCTACCGATACTGAATGGTACAATTAGGGAGTGATATTTATAGCTCTGTAGGCAACCACTATAGAATCCATACATTTATTTTCCCTCAAAAAGTACACAAAAACTAGTTTTAAATATATATACAAAAATATGTTTTAAAATTTTTAAAAATAAAATCATATCTTTACCTTTTTCAAAACAAGACACACCACATTCCCATTTTCAAAATAGGTTCACAATTTTAGAAAACAAATCCCAAAACTAAAATCCTACAAGGTGATACCAAGAAAAGATGAAAGTAAATTGATAAATAGTACAAGAAACCAAGTGCATAAAAAGTAAACAAGAAAATGAAAATAGTAACCATTGGCCTTTCTTAAACATCACTAGATTGATCCCTATACATACTCATTTCGAACCACCTATCGGTGTATAGTGAAACTCCAAGGTCTATGACCAACGGGCTGCCCTCAACTATGCAATCCAAGGGCACTACCTACCTAGCCTTTAAATCCATCCAAGGTGTGCCTACCCATCTAACTAGGATTCATAATCAACTATCACTCAACCTTCTAAAGACACCCAAAAAACCCATGGTAATAGTATACAATGTATGCAGGAGGCCCTCGCATGCGTGACTCACCTTACCTGTCATCATTGAACTTTCCTACCACAAACACTAACACCACCTATATGATAACTCATATAGTGAAATACCTCTATATGGGATCCCATCATATAACAGGTCATTAATAAGTTCCAACTGGGCTATAACATCATTTTTTCTTTAAAACATTTATCAAATCACAATAAGTTTCCAACTGGTAATTTATATTTCCAAAACCATAATCATTTTAAAGACACAATAAAATGTCAATCGAGCCTTACATAATTTCTATTTCAAAGAAATTCATGAAACAATTTAAAACCTTTTACCAAAATGGCATTTAATACCAACTTTTTATTCATAAGGCTAAATGGACCCTTGGGTTTCAAATACAATTTCACTTCCAACATAACACGCACAAATTAACCAAAGATGCCAAATGGGCTTTCCCCCCATTTTAAAACTGACCATGTTTTAGAATACCAAATAGGACAAGTTTAAAGATCACATTCAAAACCAATTTCAATCCTCTTAAAATACCAACATACCATTTGGAAATCAATGGACCATTTAAGAACCCAAAGTTCATGGAAATATTATTTTAACTTCTCATATTCATTTAAATTCCCATCCATGTGTGTACCTTATGCACACATGGATGTGAGTCTATCCAATGCCACACCCTAAATATTTTTAGAAGCACCCAAACTATATTTTATTTCCAAAATCACCACCTTCTTTCAATCTGACACAACAAACCAAACAAAAAAAATCCATATCATTCCACATATAAAAACTAAATAAAAATTTAACCAATTTAATAAAACATTTAAGGGAAAACACCACTCAAATTATCAAATATTACTTGAAAGGATAAACTTACATTTTATCAAACACATTTATTGCATATATACATAGGCATATAAGAGGAATCAATTCAAAACCCATTTTTATCAATTTACACCAACAAGAAAACACCATAATAAACTAACCAAGTGCATCACAAACATGTGAATCATATTTATAAATTAATTTGAAACATAAAATCATTAATGGATTGTGTCGAAAAGGAAAATAATGGAAACACCTACCTCAACGGAGTTCAGATGCAATGAAACCTTTAGATAAGAGAGATCTAAGCCCCATAGATCATCCGCACACCCAAGATCAAAATAAAAACAACCTAACCCATTAAAAATATCCTCTAGGGTTTGGAAAAACAATAACCCACCTAGAGATAACTAATATATAAAGGAAATAGAGGATAAAGAGGAAGGAAATAAGATACAACTCTAAGAAACTCACCTTAGAAACTTGGAGGAGTATCCATGGAGGAGGAGGAACCAAGGAGAAGGGGGTTTTGGGAACCATTTGTGAACCAAATCCAACCAAAAGGTAGGGAGATCTAATTGGGGATACAAGGAGGGGAGATAGAAATAGTGTTTTAAATATTTAAAATTTATGGGCAGCTTGCATGGTTTGGCCACATGTTTTACCAAATTGTGCACCAACTGTGTGGTAGCTACTGTCCAAGAGGATATAGAGCGCATGACCAACCTATATGGTTTGACTTACCATTCTCAAACTGTGTGGTTACTTATGTCCAACTCTAGGACTATCTGTACGGTTACCTAGGTTGGGCTTCATGGTTTCCACTAACTATGCACTACCTGTGCATAGGTCAAAAATTCTCCCGAAACTTAAAAACTCAAAATTTTGAATCAGAAAATCAATCCAAACCTTAATTTTAAGGTATAATATAAATAAAAGAATAAAATAATGTAATTTAGAAGGTTAGGGTGTGATAGTAACCCATTTCTATAATCAAACCATAGAATCTCTTTTGAACAGTAATGTGGTTGTATATAAAATATCAACTACATATCATCCACACAAAAAAGAATGGATGAAATTTCTAACAGGTAAGTGAAAAGAGTGACTGAGAGAATTGTTAAACCCTAAGAAAAGACTATCCTAAAATACTTTTTGAAGCACTTTGTGATTATCAAACTACATATAAAACACCCATTACGATGTATCCTTTTAGGATATTTTTTGGTGAAGCATATCATTTACCATTTTAAATCCAACATAAGTAATTTTGGGATCTGAAAACCTATAACCTTGATTGTAAAAAATATAGTGAAGAGATATTGTTTAATTTTACTAAAATAGGGGATATTTAAATTTATTGTTATGAGAATTAAAATTTATACAAATAAACAGATAAGGTGATCCATGAAAAAACATCCTATAAAATTTATTTGATGAATATGAAAAGGTAATTCTCTTCAATTCCCAATTTTGACTTCACTTGGGTTAAATTAATTATTTTTGAGAAGTTCCTTTTATTAAGATTAATTATTTCCCATTATTTGTACTTAAAGTACAAGTCCCTTATTCCAAAATTAAATTCATGTTTAATGCACATCAGTTAAAGAATCACTATGATAGTAAAGATGCCCCAAGAATCACATTGAATTCCACCAGCTACCCAACAATTATATTGTACCCACCACTGGATGGAGATGGAGACCCACCAAATACAAACTAGGTGGAACATATTTTCATTTAACTTTTTCTCCCTCTCTTATTCCTCCACCTCTCTATCCCTCCCTCTCCTTCTCTCTTTTCCCCTCTCTTTATTTTTCTTTCTCTTTCACTCTCACCTTATCTCTCATTTTTTACCACTTTCTTCCCCAAACATTTTTTCCTTTTTCTGTTTTTTGAGGGTGTATATTAAAAAAATAAAAAAATGAAAAATAATGATTCCAAATTAATCACCATTAAATTTTAAAAAAAAATCTAATCATTCTAGGGAGTCAAAATACTTTTTTTCATCTCAAGCGTCTTTTATTTTCCTAAAAAACTTGGATAAAAAATTTATGTTAGGACTAATAAGTTTTGAATTATTAATGATTTAATGGAAAATGATTTTCACCCTACCATGAGTAACAATGTAATCTTTAATTACAAGGTTACCTATGACCACGTTTTTATATTTTATTTTTTTACACCTATTTGTGAGTCTTGCTTTTATGGACCTTCGCTCTAAATTTCCTCTTTTGGTGTTCATTAATATAATAGAATAATTTTATAAACCACAAGAGAATTAAAATAACAAAATATCCTCCCATTATCCTTAAATTTATCCTCATTTTGAAATCCCATTCAAGACTTATAAACCCTATTTTATAGATATATTGAAATCCAAAAACCTTGTACCACCCAACATCTACATATAATTTCAGTGCATTTTTTCGTAAATTTAATTGTAGGGGTGGATTTCATTTTAGGAATCCATTCCTTGATTTTTAATGTGTCATTATATACTTAATGGGAAGTATCCATTTAAGTGTGGGGGATAGGTTTTCATTCAGTGTTATTTTGTAATTTATATATATTTATTTCAATTTGAACAATTTTATTTGAAAATTTTTAAAAAAAAATTGACAAAAAAGTGAAAATAACAAAATGATACAAAAAATGAAAAAAATGGGTTGTGTATTATAGGGGGTCAAAAATTAATCTTTAACCACCTTTGATCTTTTTATAACTATTATAATTAGTTTCATGAGGAGATCAAATATGGTTTGGGAGATTATTGTGATATTTCTTCCATTGTTAACTTCTGAAAAAACAAATAAAAGAACACTTGAGCCATGTTTTATGGTGTCATTGGGAGATGTTTTATGTTTTTTACATATTTAATCTTTTCATACTATTAAAATTTTCTATCTATTTTTTATCTTCCTTTACACATTTTTTCCCCTTGTAAATATGTGCTTCCATAACCTTCCATGTCTCATTTCAAAAATTGTGAATTTATTTTTCTATGTTGGTGTTTCCCCCTCTTTTCCTCTGTTTTGGACATTGTATTCCTACCATCGAATTTCCACTAAAAAACCTTTAAAAATACCTCTTGTTTCATTTTAACTTTATAATATGGAATGTAATTTGAGAGATATTACAAAACTCTGTGATTTTCACTTTTGGTTGTTGAATGATTGAACTTCCTTGAATAAATTTACAACATCTTGGGAGGAGTACGTTTTGATGCAAATATTTTCAAATTAAAATTTTTATCTTGAAGAATGAATTATATTGACACGTGATTTTAGTAAAAACAATTTGGTGGAATTATATATGAATAAAAGAACAAATTTTGTCCCCCTAATTGGTGAAATCAAAATTTTAATATTTATTGGTGAGGGGAAATGATTTTTTTGTGTTTTTATGTTTGTTGTCAATGAGGACATACACAAGCCTAAGTGTGGGGGATTTGATATTATTCACTTATTAATAATTCTTTTATCTAATATCCTTGATTATTTTCAAGGAAATGTGAATAATTTGTGTGAAATTATCATGTTTTAATATTAAATATAATTTTTTATCATTGTTTGAATTAATCTAGATACAATTCATTTTACTACTTTAATTATAAATCTAGCCATAATTATAAAAATTATTTGATTCTTGGTTTTTAGGGTTACTTTTTGAAATACTAAGAATCATTCAACTGGATAATTGGATAATTTGGTCATTTCAAGGGCTATATATACTACACAAGAAGGCCCACTGAATTAGGGATGAAAACTGAACCAGACATGATGATTTAATTTATGGGATTAATCTAGAATCTAAAATTTAATGAAACACTATAATATTTTACAGTATATCTAGGTAAATATTGGATAAAATTCTCAATTATCTATTAAAAAAATAAGGGTCCCAATATATGCATTAAAGTTTATCCCAAAATTCTGTCATAGGTTTGAGAACAGCCCAAAATTATTGACTTTTCTCCCAATATAGTGATCCAATTGAGCTATAATTTTGTAGAGAGAAATTAAATATAGAGGTTAAAAACTTGTTAAAATAAATGGTTCATATTTTAGGTTATATTTCTGGGAAAAATCCATTCACATTGTGGCCTTTGAAAATTTCTAGATAAAACAAGATAGCAGCACATGGTCTAGAAAAATAACCAAAACATTGGATAAAAAGTAAAATTTCTACCAAATTTGGATAATTTAATCTAAAAATAAATATATAAAACTTTTAATAATATTATTTCTCTATATGTATTTTTATTCATTATTAAATGGTCAAGCCAACATGAAGGGAACTTTTATAAGGTAGACAGTCCACCACCTTGGGCTATAAATACACTCCTCTCTTTTCCTAATAAGAATTTGGAATTTCAGAACTCAAAGAGGATCATTGTAATGAGCATATATTTGAAAAATTCCTAATGTACTTTGCATACTATATTTTCAATAAGGTAAAATTATCCTTTATTTTCTTTTAATCTTCTTTTTTGTTCGATTTCAATAGTAACCATGTAAGATTGGCTATAATTTCATTTTAATTTTAATGGATGAATCATTGTCTTATACTCTTATTATCATACACATTATATTTTATAATATTAATTATCTTAAAATAGTTCAAATCAAGTTAAAAACCCTTCCCTCATTAAATTTATGATTCCATCAAATGTGTGTGTTTACCTCCCTTCATTTATAGATGTTTGGAGCATAATTGTTTTTCTCATCTAATTCATTTTTTTAATTTATTAAATCATTGTAATCAACTCAACCATATTATAAACATATAAATGGATAAGTAAATCATCCATTGGGGTGAGTCCTAATTTGGGTGTGTTAAATGATTGATAGATTTCTCTCGATTAATGTTTTTAAAATTAACATTGTGTACGAAACTGAATATGTCATGGATTATTGACATGGAATGTTTGACATGTATATTCCATAGATTAATTGAATCAGAAATACATATAGGATAGTGAAATATTGAACCTATCATAAATGATACTCTATAAATTTTATAACCCTCTTTGAGGCTTGTATTAAAGAAAAAACTTGAAATTATGATCATAATAATCTTGTGATGTGGGTGTTAATTTAATAAAATGTTTTGAAAATATAAAGGATTTAATAAGATTAGAACCCCAATAATGAACTCATCCCAATATTTATAGAATTAATAAGTAAAACTTCATCCATAAATTAATTTAATTAATCTCTATAAACAACCCCCCCCCCCCCCACCACTTGAAATAGAAAAAAAAATTGACTCCAAAAATAGTATCATCACTGAGAATTTGACCTGAGTGTCGCTATACAAATTATAGAAAAGCATTTGACCTTTTAATGGTCGATGAGAGACAATAATACATGCATAAATAATCAACTAATTTACATAATGGTTTAACCTTGAGCTGGTATAACTCTTATATTATTAAAAATAACCAACTCTCATCACTTAAGGCTTCTTCTATGGTTTTGGGTTCAGGTTAGGATGAAGAAGAAGAAAAACTCATCTATGTTTGAAAAAAATATTCTTGTCTTAACACATTAATTTAGGTTTCTTATAAAAATAATTAAAGAAAGGTTTTCTAGGGTTTTAATGTATATTATAAACACACTTTAAGGTTATTTCGATTCTATCCTTTACAAACTAGATAATTCTTGACCAAGTTTTATATTGTCATCCAATTTTGTATTAAAGAGATGATAAATTCTCAAGGTTTAAAAATAACTGATAATATCATTAACTTGAATTTTATTTTGATCAAACTGATCACTTTCATCAAATTTTACATGATTATATTCTTAAATTATCACTGATAACTTGTTGAAAAATCTATATGCTTCAAAAATAGAATAATAACCTATGAATATTCCTTCATTGGACATTGAGTCAATCTTACCAATATTATCCTTTGTGTTCAAGATGTAATTTTTACATCAAAACACTTAGAAGTATCCATAATTTTATTTTGTATTATTATATGCATCACATTGTTTTTTATGGGCCTTATAAGTACTATGTTAATGAAATAGCATGTTGTGTTGACAAATTCACCTTAAAAATGAGTATACATGCAATATTCACCTAAAATTATTCTTGAAATTTCTTGTCATTTCCTATTAATCCTAACAACACCATTATTTTGAGGTTTACTAGGGTAATAGAAGTAATATTTAATGCTTTTTTGAGACAAATGAATTAAATTCAGGATTCTCAAACTCTTCCCCATGTTCACTTCTCAAATAAACAATGTTATTATATTTTTAATTTTTACTATCATGTATAAATTTATAAAAATAGAACATTATTCACTCTTAATACTAAAATATAAAACCAAGTAAATCTATAAAAATAATTAACCAATATTTAAATAAAATATTTTATACCTAGGCTTGCAATTATGGATGGTCCAAAAAATATATGTGAATAAGTTATAGTTTTCTATATGTTACAACCTCTATTATTGGTTTAAAAGATGATTTTTATTCCTTTTCCATTGGCATACATCACATAGTTTATTTTCATCCAATTTATGTTAACTAAAATTATATATCATGTTATTATTAGATAATTTTCTCAAATAATAAATATAGAAATTTCCATGTCACCTATTCCAAATCCAATATTCATATATTTCAATATCTAAATAGTTTAAATATTAATTACATAAATAATTTAGATGTGAGGTGTAAAACAATTTAATTATATTTTATCTAAACCTATAAAAGTTTTATTTAAACACAAAAGAATCATTATTTTAAAAAAATATACTAAAATCTGTCATTATAGAGTTGAGAGATAATTATCAAGTTATGTTTTAGACCTTAAACATAGAGAAATTTATTGATAAAAACTAAATCTAGATATCCAACCAAACCAACTCTAATGATTTTTTAATTTAGAATTGTCTCTAAAAGTGACATAACCCCTATCATCCTTTAAGAGTGAGTGGAAGTTTGAAAATTACCCATTAATATTCATGGAATACCTATTATCCTTGTACCATTTTACATGACTATCCTTGTGTATTTTTACTTATAAAAAAATAAAACATGATGATTTTTTGATACCCAGATGATTTTGTTTTCAGTAATGATAGAAATTAAATATTTGAGAATCCAAATCTATTTATAATGACCAAAATTTATAGACATGAATTTAGATAATTTCTTTGAAAGGAAGGTATGTTTAACCCCAATAAAATTAAATCTTAGAATGTGTAAATTATTTTTATAATTTTTATAGACTCAATGATGAAAAAAAATTATATTATACATTTTTTCCATTTATAAAAAGGTAAAAATTAATTTTTATATATCCTAGGCTTTTCAAAATTTGTTATTATTCCTTTCTTATCTTTATTTTTTATATTCTTCCCAAATAATTGATTGAGATAATAATCCCCCTGATAAAAACCTATGTAGAATATTTTATGGGTTTAATATCATCTAAAAAACTCTTAATATTTATATCATGTTTATTACAAGTAAAAAATAGATTTAACTAATTTTGACTTCAAATCAGAAACTGTATTAGTTAATACTTCTTTTTCACTAATAACTGTATCATATAATTTTTTAAGAATATTTTTATTTTTCTTCAAAGATTCATGTTTTCCTAATAACATAGAATAATATTTATTTATCTATTCGAATCATAAAGTTTCAGATTTAGAATCAGATTCTTGACCAGAAGAATTAAAGGATTATACCTATTAAGTTTATTCTATAAAGAAAATATTTTTTCTTATAATTTATCATCTAAAAATTTAAATCATAATTAGAATCACTATTTTAGTATTCTAATCCACTCCAAGTATCATTTATATCCTTATTTTTCATTTTTTATATATAGGAATACATTTCTTTTTCTCATTTATTTGAGGGTAATCAGGCTTGATATGCCCAAGATTCTTGTACTCAAAATATCTCACTTCTTCTGAATTTCTATTAAACTTATTGTAAATGTTACAGGATTTATTTTAATAATCATCTCTTATTATAAAATATTTTCAATTTTATTTAAAACTAAGATATTTCACTATCAAAATCGAAATAATATGATTCATCTTCATCAGATGAGTTGTATAATAATTTTTATTTAGCTTTATTCTCATCCTTTGAAGTGGAAACCTTGAGAGAAACATTCTTCTTCTTGATTGGATTGTAATCAGGAGCCTCTAATGTCATTTCTTATTTATAAATAATTATATTTCATATAAAATTATTTTAAAAAAATTAAATGTAGTTAATTTCCTTATTTTAGATTAAATTACACTCTATTAAGATGGTAAAGCTCTAAGAACATTCAATTCTGGATACAATTATATAATTGGAGTACCCAAGGTTGTTAAATCATTAACAATATTAGTTAATGTTTCTTTCATATGGGTGATGATTTCACCTTCAACCGTTATAAATGTGTCAAAATTCAACTTGGTAGTGTTTTATTTATGTTGTATGAGATTACTTATCCCTTCCTAAGCAAGAAAAATAGCAATCCACTACTCAAATTTTGTATCACATTAAGAAGATTAATTAAACTTATATGGTCCAAAACCACATATAATATAATTAATATCCTTCTAATTTAAATAATACTCTTAATATTTAGTATAATCCCACATATAATGTTCTCCTTAAGGAATTTCATAATGCATTACATCTTTTAGGTGCACTTTCAAGCCAAGGTTTTCCAAGTAAATAGTCATATTAGCTTCCCAACACCCATAGTTTTATTAATTGAAGTAATGTGATCTAATAATATACAATACTTATTTAGAATTATCCATTTTACAAACAATATATATCTATATACTTTAAATAATAAAATTTAATAACACAAAATTTACTTTTTTTATAAGAATTTTTATCTCAGTATATGTCACATAATGACTCAAGAGATGGGTGAATTGATTTCATAATTCTTTTACCCAAAGAAAACATCCCTCTTTTAATTCAAATTTTAATTTTTACATAAATATTAAAAATATATATAGCATTAAATAAAATATAAATGAAATTATAGGACATGGAAAATTTATAGTTTTTTAAGGTAAGAAAAACCACCACAAATCCACTCTAATAACACTCAATACAAGTATAGTGATTTTTAACCCACAAAACCCTTACCTAGGGGTTATCTAACTGAGTGAAAGTGGTTGTCACTTTTTATAATGGTTTAAGAGTTTTAAACTTGGATCTCCTTTTACATGACCTATCCATGACCATCTCACACTCTGTATAAGAAAATATAACATTAAAAGTATATGTATATATGGTAGTATATTTAGCACATAGTTTCAAGCCACAAGTGAATGTAGATGAATAATATTCCAAATATTAAATAATATTCATGGTATATTATTAAAATATTCTTTGGTTTTAATAGATATTCATTAATATTAATAGTAGTATATTTTATTTACATAGTCTCACTATAAGAATGAACCTATAAAATATATTATGTAATTTAGGTTCTTCTAAATACAAAAATATTTACTTTTTGAATTTGAATTACTCACCTATTTCAATTGTCAACAGTAAACATATAATGCTAATAAAAATCAATTTTTCCTTTTCATTTTACCTTATTCTTAAAAAAACAAATGAAAACATAATCATTGACTATAGAAACAATCTCTTTAAGAACTATATGATTTCTTGGAAATAGAATCATAATTTAATATAGCCATTCCTCATTCAAGAATTACCACTTTCGATAAAACAAAACTAGGAGTGTAATTTTATCATATAAAATAGTAATAAGTTCCAGAAAAATGTAATTAAATAATGAAAAATTCCTAGATTCACATGTATTCATCTTTATAAGATTTTATTTTGTAATTATTCATATCTTATAACTTTACATATGAATTTTAAACATCATATAAATTATATCTTGGTGAATTTAAAAAGATATTATTAAGATTTATAAGACTTATTCACCTTTGAAAGATATTATATGGTGTATGATATTTTAATTCTATAAAATATGATATGGAAACACTATTATTTTAAGATAATTATTTCACATCTAGGATATTTAATCCTTATATTTAATTTACTTCTACAAAAAAAATATAGTCGGTATGACTTTCTTAGTTCATAGTATATTTAAATTTTCCAAATTTTTTAAGTCATTGTAAGATTATAGATTAATTTTCAAAAGAATTTTCCTCACATAAGATGTTTCTTATGCATCATATGATAACTTTATTACATTGTGTGGTACTTATTATATCTGATACTCTAATAATATAATTCATTTTTTCAAATATTGAGTTCTAGATTCTACCCATAGTATTGTCTCTTTTACCAAAAGTTTGAATTATATAATAATAATTTTCAAAAATATATATATAGGATAATTATTCAGGTGTGTAGAAACATTTTCTATCAAAAAATTCTTCCCACATGATAGGAATGTTGGATATTTTTCTAGGATTGTAAGATATGTTTTCAAGATCATAGGAATTTTTCTCTAGAAAAATTTCTTCAAACACTTAATAACACATATTGATAGAAAAACTTTCAAATTAAATAACTATTAAGAAAATATCAAATATAAAACAAAAATAAAATAAGATGAAATCATAAATTAAGACAAATTGGGATTTTTTTTAACATTAAAACATGAGAAATATTGGGATATGTTGTAAGAACATTAGTATTCCTAACAATAACAAATCTAAGTTAGAAACTCAAATAGTAACCAAAATAGGACTTTCATTAACCCTAAGGTTGTTACCTAATATCCATGTGTTGGTAACAAACTCTGAGGGTCTCAATTTTTTATTGGGGTACAATTTATGCACTTTTATTTAAATGAGAATTGATTCTCCCAAGGAATGGCATGACTCATCAAAGTGTAGGACATTCTAAAAAAATCAAATGGCATGTAGAAACTGAATAAAAAAATTGAAACAAATAAAACCCTTTAATAATGTAGTTAAAAAAATATAATTATTATAACGACCCATACTTTATATACATTTTTAATACTTCAAAAATTGAAGCACACTTATTACAACATATGATAAAACCACAAAGGACCGTATAGGTATAGTGTCTTTAGAAACTGGGAAACATAAACAACTGGTTCATAAATCTTCTACAGTGTCTCCCATTTATTTCATCATATCTAGGGTCCCTTTTAGCATATTCTACTTAATATCCATCTTCCTGACCTGGGGAGAAGAAAACATAAAAGGGTGAGCTCAAATGCTCAGCAAGGGCAAATAAAGGAAATAAAAATCATATCATATCTTTTTGAAAATCAAAACCTGCAAAAGAGATCATAATATCTTAACATGGAATAAATCATAGAATTGAAAATGAGATCCCCATAATCATAACATAAAACTTTAAACTTTGTGGCATGCACACATAATCATGGAAAATCATTTCTTGTTAGTCATGACTCATTGCCATGACTATCTTAGTGGACAAAGTCCCTTTCTGAACCAAGTAACCCTCGTTTCAGTACTGTTTCACTGAACCGGTATAACCTACCGTTCCAGCCCTGTCTATCTCATGAGATATAAAATCTTTACCCAATGCATTGGAGGGAGATATAGGTCCCACCCATCTTATAATGAATCCTTTCTTATGTGTGCCACATAATCATAAATCATAAATCATAACGTAACCCATGTAATAAAAATGTGATTCTTAAACAACATGACATTATAAAAAAATTCATATAAGATAAAGGAATTCATAAAAATATTTCCATCACAACATAATCAAATCCATGTAATAATAGGTATAAAAACAGAACCCTTTTATTATCTTAGATGGAAAATAATTTTGATAAAATACTTGAACTTCATTCTTGAGGAAAATATCCTTTCTACTTCAAAAACACTTTTCCTTTCTTAACATGTTATAAAATTTTAAACTAAAAGAAGTTTATTAAAAATAAACTTGAAAACTTGTAAAGGAAGATTCTTGGAAATAATGTTTTAAAAATCCATTCATGCCGTATAAGTTAAAAAAAACATTCTTCGTACTTTTGTCGGAAAAGTCAAAAAGTACCTCGTACGAAAAACGACAAAAGATTCCTTTCATACATATTACTAAAACTCACCGAAGGGTAAAAATGGATTTAAACAATTGTAGGTGGATGGAAATAATATTACATATTGATGAAACATGGATGTGGATGATAAAATACACCCCAGTAAATACTTACGAATAAACAATCTCAGATAAAAATGAGATTGTGATATTTCCCTTACCTTAGGTCCGATTTGCTTTGTATGTGTCCGAAGCTCCTGTATAATGGTTTAAATAATGTTATTGACTTATTCCAGAATCATACATATTTATATGATATCATATATGGTCATATTCTTAGCTTCTTATTAGTAATATTTCATTGTTACTTGTTACTCGGGTCTTTATTGCCTTTTGTTCTTATGTGTGTTTTGTCGAATAAATTCTTATTATTATTTTATGGTTATAGATACCTTATATCCAGAATGGTATTAGTGTAACATATATCATATTTATTCATTCAATTCATTTATATAATTACTATGTAATGATGATCATGTAGAACGAGTCGCATCACATCGTGGAGACGGTATTCCGTACGTACGCACAAGTGATGATATCGTTCCTATGATCGTGGAATTGTATTGGAGTATATATATATTATTTCAGTATCAATATTACTTCATAATAATCATATATAGTTACTCATTACACCATTATACCCATCCTTGTAAGGTGATGGTGGAAAATAGATTACACCACGGCGTGGAGACGGTATTCCGTACGTACGCACGCGCGGTGATTTCATTTTTCCGTAGGATGGATAGAAGGTGAATTAGGGTTGTTTCATATTTATAATAACATATCAGTATGTAAGTAATACTGATGTTATTACTTTATCATGAAACAACTAAAGAAGAAGAAGTTGAAGAAGAAAGAAATTGAAAAGATCGGTAATGGATATTACCTCTTCTTTGGAACGCCTCTTTGAATCCTCCACTTAAGGAACTAATATTGGTCTTTGGAGAAGACCAGGACCTCTAGGATTATTCTAGGGAAGTGGAGAGGAGAAAATGTCAGTGGTTGTCCGAGCTTGAGTGCTCAATTTGGTGTGAGGAGGAGGGGGAGGAGGTTCCCTTTTATAAGGGAGGAGAGGGGCACCTTAGGAATATCTCAAAATATTATTTTATATTAAAGTCCAAATCGGTTTATAATGGTTCCAAAGGGTCTTATTTCGAAGCTAAAGTGGGGAAGGGTCGAAATACTATCAACCAATAAGATTTAGACAAGTTTAGGGTATTATTTTAACCTTATCAATTAGATTTAACTCTAAGTTAAATAATTTAACTTTTACCATGTCTTTTTGTTTTCTTTCACTATATGGTTAATACACTTACTATAACATGCCAAACGAACCCCAAATTGTTTATTATTAATATATATATCCTTATCTAAGTCATTTGACCGAACCTTAGATTTTTGGGAATAAAATAACAATTAATAATATAATATTTGATTTAAAAACTATTTTGTGTCAATTTTGACACTATTTGATATATGATTTTTGTGAAAGTCATAACAGAATTATATGTTCGAACCAAGTTGATTAAATCAACACTAATATATCATAGTAACCTAGAAAATTAGTGTAATTCATAAAAAGTCTCAAATTACATTTATTTTGGTGTTTATAACATCCATTATGTCAATATTTCATTAATAAGATAATTACTGCATCATCTTTGTGTCATAAATAAATTAATTTATTTGATGTCTAAAAATTACAAATAAAATACCATCATGTAGGAAATCTTTTTAGCTTTCTAATGAATATTTACAATCGAATTTATCGTATGTATAACCCCATATTAAAAATGATTTACTTATTAAACTTTGATTTTAACTATTTTAACCCTTCTTTAAATAAATTAATAATAAATGTCCTAATCTAATCCAAGTGGGCCTAAATAGTCATATTTTATTACTAAGTTTGTTTTTGGTCGAATTACACTTGTCCAGTAGAATTAGGACATGTGTTAGGGTAATATTGATATCATATTTACCCTTAGTTACCCTATTTACTATTAACCGCGGTAAAAATAGTAAAAAGTTACTATTCACCAAAAAATTATTTTTATCTCATTGAACCACATTTTACTTACTGATATCAACCGTGTCTGTCAGATTTTTGAAATTCCATTCACAGAAGCGGTAAAATTAAGTTTTATGCAAAATTCAGTTTTTAACCTACCACTTAGTGGTTTCACTATTCATCAAAAATTGAAAGTTTTCAGAAAAATACCAAAATTTCACCCTAGGCTAATTTCGATATTCTGAGTCCAAAAATGAAGTCCATTTTGAAAAATAAAATTTATAAAATTTCAAAAAGTGGTTATTACTATTCATAACGGCTAGTTTTAATAGCATATTGTTGTTTAGTGAAACTCGGTATTGCGTACGACGCAAGCTATCGAGGAAGGTCGCAATTGCGTGTAAAGCAAGCCAAGCAAGTGTTGTGTAGAAAAAGATTCCTTTGATGATTTATATCAAATAAAAGTCTCGGGTGTTACATTCTACCCCCCTTAAAAAGAATTTCGCCCTCGAAATTCGTCACTTTGTAACAAACAGATGAGGATACTTCTCCCTCATCATATCTTCAAGCTCCCACGTAGCTTCTTCAAGTTGGTGGTTCCTCCATAAAACTTTCACCAAGCGAGTGGTCTTGTTTCATAGAACTTTTTCGCTACGATCCAAAATCTCTATCGGTTGTTCTTCATAAGAAAGATCTTGCTCCAGCGGTACAACTTCTGAGCTGAGTACATGTGAAGGATCTGGTATGTACTTTCTCAGGAGAGATACGTGGAACACATCGTGAACTTGAGAGAGATTCGGTGGAAGCGCCAATCGGTAAGCTACCTTCCCAACACGATCCAATATTTCGAAAGGACCGATATATCTAGGGCTCAACTTCCCCTTCTTTCCAAATCTCATAACCCTCTTCCATGGAGATATTCGTAAGAACACTTTATCACCCACTTCAAACTCTAGGTCTTTTCTTCGGTTGTCGGCATAACTTTTCTGTCGACTCTGAGCTGCTCTTATGTGTTATTGAATAGATCTAACCTTTTCTGCCATTTCATCAACGAGATCAGGTCCTAATAGCTTTCTTTCCCCAACTTCATCCCAGCAAGTTGGAGTCCTGCATTTCTTTCCATAGAGAGCTTCATAAGGAGCCATCTGAATACTGGAGTGAAAGCTATTATTATAAGAAAATTCCACCAAAGGTAGGTGTTGATCCCAACCTCCTTTGAAATCCATAGATCAAGCTCTCAACATATCTTCTAGGGTTTGAATTGTTCTCTCAGACTGACCGTCTGTCTGGGGATGATAAGCAGTGCTGAAACTCAACTCTGTATCCAGAGTATGCTGAAGACTTCGCCAGAACTTCGAGGTAAATCTCGGATCCCGATCAGATATAATAGAAAGGGGTACTCCATGCAATCTTACCACTTCCTTTACATATATCCTGGCAAGCTGATCTAGAGAGAAATCCTCTCTAATAGGAATGAAGTGTGCAGACTTTGTAAGACGATCAACTATGACCCAGATAGCATTATTGCCTTTGGATGTTTTAGGAAGTCCTGTGACAAAGTCCATAGTGATGTTTTC
This sequence comes from Viscum album, assembly GCA_963277665.1. NCBI lineage: Eukaryota > Viridiplantae > Streptophyta > Magnoliopsida > Santalales > Viscaceae > Viscum > Viscum album. Next base: position 1,914,376,324 of record OY728148.1, on the reverse strand, counting down.
CCATTTCCATTCGGGTATGGGTAATGGTTGTAACATCCCCTTAGACTTCTGTCTCTCAGCTTTAACTTGTTGACAAACCAAGCATCGAGAGACATATTCAGAAACATCTCTTTTCAGGCCATCCCACCAGAAGTACTCTTTCAGGTCCCTATACATCTTCGTGCTTCCAGGATGAATAGAGAATGATGAACTATGAGCCTCATCCAGCAGCTCCTTCTTTAATTCGGGGATGGGAGGAACACAAACCCGATTCCTGAACTTTATTATCCCATCACAATCAAGGTTGAATTCAGGAACATTTCTCACCTTCTTTTGTAACTCGGCATCTTCTTTCTGTGCCTCTTTAATCTTCACATGTATAGATGGTTGAACATTCATTTGAGAAAGATAAGATTTTTCCCTTTCCATTATAATTCCAAGATCCATCCTTTGTAAATCCATAAATATTGGATCTTTTGTGATCCTCATCATGGATAAACTAGCATGGTCTTGTCGACTTAATGCATCCGCCACCTTGTTTGCTTTCCCAAGGTGGTAATGGATTGAGCAGTCATAATCCTTAATCAGCTCCAACCATCTTCTTTGGCGCATATTCAGCTCCTTTTGTGTGAAAATATACTTTAAACTTTTATGATCAGTATAAATATCACACCTTTCACCATAAAGGTAATGCCTCCAAATCTTTAATGCAAAGATTACCGCAGCCAACTCCAAATCATGTGTTGGGTAATTTTGCTCATGGATTTTCAACTGTCGTGAGGCATAAGCTATCACCATATCATTTTGCATAAGAACACACCCCAATCCCTTCTTGGATGCATCACTGTAGATCACAAACCATTCTCCACTAAAAGGCAGTGTGAGCACAAGTGCACTGGATAACCTTCTTTTCAACTCCTTGAAATTCTCTTCACATTCCTCTGTCCAGACAAACTTAACTCCTTTCCGAGTCAACTTGGTGATTGGATTAGATAATCGTGAAAAATCTTTTACAAAACGTCGATAATATCCAGCCAAACCAAGAAAACTTCGGATCTCAGTTACTGTGGTTGGTCTCGACCATCTTTCGATAACTTCTGTTTTTGCTGGATCCACAGATATCCCCTCTTTTGAGATTATGTGACCCAAAAATGCAACTTTTTGAAGCCAAAATTCACACTTGGTAAATTTGGCATAAAGCTTCTCCTTTCTCAGGGTCTTCAATATAATTCTCAAGTGATCTTCATGCTCTTCCTTGCTCTTTGAATAGACAAGAATATCGTCTATAAAGACTACCACAAATTGATCAAGATAGTCTCTAAAGACTCTATTCATTAGATCCATGAAGATAGCAGGGGCATTAGTAAGACCAAATGGCATTACTATAAATTCATAGTGTCCATACCTTGTATGGAAAGCCGTCTTTGGTATATCCTCCCTTTTGACCCTTAATTGATGATACCCTGAACGAAGATCAATCTTGGAAAAGTATTGAGCTCCGCGTAGTTGGTCAAATAAGTCATCAATGCGTGGGAGAGGATATTTGTTCTTGATAGTGATCTTGTTAAGTTCTCGATAATCAATGCAGAGTCTCATTGATCCATCTTTCTTCTTAACAAATAGAACAAGTGCTCCCCAAGGTGACGCACTAGGGCGTATGAATCCCTTATCAAGATTCTCTTGGAGTTGCTTCTTCAATTCCTGCAACTCAATTGGGGCCATTCTATAAGGTGTCTTTGAGATAGGCAAAGCACCCGGTACGAGTTCTATTGAAAACTCAACTTCACGATTTGGTGGAAGACCTGGTAATTCCTCTGGAAAGACATCATCAAACTCCCGTACAATGGGAATATTCTTAATCGTGAGTTTTTCACCAACCATTTCAGATAAATAACCTTCATTTAGTGGAATCAATACCCATAAGATGGAAGAAATTTCCACTGGAAGGTTATGTTCATCCTTGCATTGGTATACGATCGTAGATTGATCTGGAATATGAAATGTGACTTCCCTTCTTTGGCAATTGATATGAGCTCCATGTAGAGAAAGCCAATCCATGCCAAGAATCACATCAAATTCCACTAAAGGAAGGATCACAAGATTTGCAGGAAGCACTTTCCCACAAACTTCGATCGGAGAAGAATTATAAACTTTTGATGCGACTGTTGTGCCATTAGGTGTTGTCACAGCTAACTCAACATCTAATTGTTGAGGTAATACGATGATACCCTTAGAAATTTTTTCAGAAATAAAAGAGTGGGTGGATCCAGAATCAAATAAAACATTTGCTACTTTAGAGTGGATGGTAAGTGTACCTTTCACCACATCGTTATCGTACTCCACATCGCTGATAGAAATTGCATGTGACTTTCCTTTGTCTTTAGCCTTAAGAGTTTGTTGACGTCGACCATCATCATCAACCCTTGGATTTGGGCATTGATTGGAATAATGCCTCATCTCCTTGCACTTGAAACATTGAAGTGTAGTAGGTTCATTCTGTGTATCCCTTCCTTTGTTTGCGTCATTAGACATCTTCTTCCCATTATCACGGCATTCAAATGCCCGATGACCTTCCTTTCCACATTTAAAACATTTACTTGTCCCTTTAAGACAACTCCCTCCATGTTTCTTTCCACACATTGAGCATAAGGAAAAGCTCATCTTCTTTTCCGTGTGCTCTTTAGATTTTTCTTTGAATTCCATCTTCCTCTTCTTATCAAACCCATGTGACTGATGGGTTACTCCAATCTCCATCTCGACTTTGAGAGCACATCGAACGATTTCCTCGTAGCTATTGAAGTCCCTTATGGCTAACTCCCTTCGAAGACTTGGTTTTAAGCCACTAAATAATCGATCGATCTTACTCTCAGGTTGGATAATAATACCAGAAGCGTACCTTGCAAGTCTTGTAAAATTTTCTTCATAGGTACTAACAGATTCATCATCCCTTTGCTTCAGTTCAAGAAACTCTTTCTCCATCTTTGTTCGGAGAATATGAGGGAAGTACTTATTGAAAAATAAGTTCTTGAACTCGTCCCATTCCATAGACTCAATTTCATCCCTTTGCCTCGTATTCTTAACAAGATTCCACCATTGATCAGCATCTCCTTCCAAACGATACACTGCTAGGATGACTTTATCATGTTCAGAACATTGAAGAACTGAAAATATCTTTTCAGTAGTACTAATCCATTGTTCAGCAACTAATGGATCAGTAGACCCGCTGAAAGAAGGTGGACGTTGCCTCATGAAGGATTCAACAGAATGTTGCTCCTTCCTTTGCTCGTTTGGAAGTCCTCTATGATTCATAGCTTGAGAAAGTTGTGTGAGCATGGCTACAAGATTTTGTATTCCAGCTCCCATATCGTTTGGTTGCTCAGGGGGACAATCATTGCATTGCCCATCGCATTCTGCATTAACACGGTTCCTTCGGGTTCCAGCCATTGACTTAAACCAAGAAGAATAGTGTGAGAAACACTAATTATAATAGGAAAACCACATAATTCAAGAATAAAATTTTCATGCTTAAGGTCTTATCCTAGGTTATTCAAGGCCATTTCTAAAACACTAAGACTGTGTTCTATGCTTAAACTTATCCTTAGGGTTCTTACTAAGGCTTTCACATCCTAGTTTCCAAAGGTTGACTATACCTTTCCTCTGATACCAATTATAACGACCCATACTTTACATACATTTTTAATACTTCAAAAATTGAAGCACACTTATTACAACATATGATAAAACCACAAAGGACCGTATAGGTATAGTGTCTTTAGAAACTGGGAAACATAAACAACTGGTTCATAAATCTTCTACAGTGTCTCCCATTTATTTCATCATATCTGGGGTCCCTTTTAGCATATTCTACTTAATATCCATCTTCCTGACCTGGGAAAAAGAAAACATAAAAGGGTGAGCTCAAATGCTCAGCAAGGGCAAATAAAGGAAATAAAAATCATATCATATCTTTTTGAAAATCAAAACCTGCAAAAGAGATCATAATATCTTAACATGGAATAAATCATAGAAGTGAAAATGAGATCCCCATAATCATAACATAAAACTTGAAACTTTGTGGCATGTACACATAATCATGGAAAATCATTTCTTGTTAGTCATGACTCATTTACATGACTATCTTAGTGGACAAAGTCCCTTTCTGAACCGAGTAACCCTCGTTTCAGTCCTGTTTCACTGAACCGGTATAACCTACCGTTCCAGCCCTGTCTATCTCATGAGATATAAAATCTTTACCCAATGCATTGGAGGGAGATATAGGTCCCACCCATCTTATAATGAATCCTTTCTTATTTGTTCCACATAATCATAAATCATAAATCATAACGTAACCCATGTAATAAAAATGGGATTCTTAAACAACATGACATCATAAAACAATTCATATAAGATAAAGGAATTCATAAAAATATTTCCATCACAACATAATCAAATCCATGTAATAATAGGTATAAAAACAGAACCCTTTTATTATCTTAGATGGAAAATAATTTTGATAAAATACTTGAACTTCATTCTTGAGGAAAATATCCTTTCTACTTCAAAAACACTTTTCCTTTCTTAACATGTTATACAATTTTAAACTAAAAGAAGTTGATTAAAAATAAACTTGAAAACTTGTAAAGGAAGATTCTTGGAAATAATGTTTTAAAAATCCATTCATGCCGTATAAGTTAAAAAAACATTCTTCGTACTTTTGTCGGAAAAGTCAAAAAGTACCTCGTACGAAAAACGACAAAAGATTCCTTTCATACATATTACTAAAACTCACCGAAGGGTAAAAATGGATTTAAACAATTGTAGGTGTATGGAAATAATATTACATATAGATGAAACATGGATGTGGATGATAAAATACACCCCAGTAAATACTTACGAATAAACAATCTCGGATAAAAATGAGATTGTGATATTTCCCTTACCTTAGGTCCGATTTGCTTTGTATGTGTCTGAAGCTCCTGTATAATGGTTTAAATAATGTTATTTACTTATTCCATAATCATACATATTGATATGATATCATATATGGTCATATTCTTAGCTTCTTATTAGTAATATTTCATTGTTACTTGTTACTCGGGTCTTTATTGCCTTTTGTTCTTATGTGTGTTTTGTCGAATAAATTCTTATTCTTCTTTTAAGGTTATAGATACCTTATATCCATAATGGTATTAGTGTAACATATATCATATTTATTCATTCAATTCATTTATATAATTACTATGTAATGATGATCATGTAGAACGAGTCGCATCACATCGTGGAGACGGTATTCCGTACGTACGCACAAGTGATTATATCGTTCCTATGATCGTGGAATTGTATTGGAGTATATATATATTATTTCAGTATCAATATTACTTCATAATAATCATATATAGTTACTCATTACACCATTATACCCATCCTTGTAAGGTGATGGTGGAAAATAGATTACACCACGGCGTGGAGACGGTATTCCGTACGTACGCACGCGCGGTGATTTCATTTTTCCATAGGATGGATAGAAGGTGAATTAGGGTTGTTTCATATTTATAATAACATATCATTATGTAAGTAATAATGATGTTATTACTTTATCATGAAACAACTAAAGAAGAAGAAGTTGAAGAAGAAAGAAATTGAAAAGATCGGTAATGGATATTACCTCTTCTTTGGAACGCCTCTTTGAATCCTCCACTTAAGGAACTAAGATTGGTCTTTGGAGAAGACCAGGACCTCTAGGATTATTCTAGGGAAGTGTAGAGGAGAAAATGGCAGGGGTTGGCCGAGCTTGAGTGCTCAATTTGGTGTGAGGAGGAGGGGGAGGAGGTGCCCTTTTATAAGGGAGGAGAGGGGCACCTTAGGAATATCTCAAAATATTATTTTATATTAAAGTCAAAATCGGTTTATAATGGTTCCAAAGGGTCTTATTTCGAAGATAAAGTGGGGAAGGGTCGAAATACTATCAACCAATAAGATTTAGACAAGTTTAGGGTATTATTTTAACCTTATCAATTAGATTTAACTCTAAGTTAAATAATTTAACTTTTACCATGTCTTTTTGTTTTCTTTCACTATATGGTTAATACACTTACTATAAGATGCCAAACGAACCCCAAATTGTTTATTATTAATATATATATCCTTATCTAAGTCATTTGGCCGATCCTTAGATTTTTAGGAATAAAATAACAATTAATAATATAATATTTGATTTAAAAACTATTTTGTGTCAATTTTGACACTATTTGATATATGATTTTTGTGAAAGTCATAACAGAATTATATGTTCGAAACAAGTTGATTAAATCAACACTAATATATCATAGTAACCTATAAAATTAGTGGAATTCATAAAAAGTCTCAAATTACATTTATTTTGGTGTTTATAACATCAATTATGTCAATATTTCATTAATAAGATAATTACTGCATCATCTTTGTGTCATAAATAAATTAAATTATTTGATGTCTAAAAATTACAAATAAAATATCATAATGTAGGAAATCGTTTTAGCTTTCTAATGAATATTTACAATCGAATTTATCTTATGTATAACCCCATATTAAAAATGATTTACTTATTAAACTTTGATTTTAACTATTTTAACCCTTCTTTAAATAAATTAATAATAAATGTCCTAATCTAATCCAATTGGGCCTAAATGGTCATATTTTATTCCTAAGTTTGTTTTTGGTCGAATTACACTTGTCCAATAGAATTAGGACATGTGTTAGGGTAATATTGATATCATATTTACCCTTAGTTACCCTATTTACTATTAACCGCGGTAAAAATAGTAAAAAGTTATTATTCACCAAAAAATTATTTTTATCTCATTGAACCACATTTTACTTACTGATATCAACCGTGTCTGTCAGATTTTTGAAATTCCATTCACAGAAGCGGTAAAATTAAGTTTTATGCAAAATTCAGTTTTTAACCTACCACTTAGGGGTTTCACTATTCATCAAAAATTGAAAGTTTTCAGAAAAATACCAAAATTTCACCCTAGGCTAATTTCGATATTCTGAGTCCAAAAATGAAGTCCATTTTGAAAAATAAAATTTATAAAATTTCAAAAAGTGGTTATTACTATTCATAACGGCTAGTTTTAATAGCATATTGTTGTTTAGTGAAACTCGGTATTGCGTACGACGCAAGCTATCGAGGAAGGTCGCGATTGCGTGTAAAGCAAGCCAAGCAAGTGTTGTGTAGAAAAAGATTCCTTTGATGATTTATATAAAATAAAAGTCTCGGGTGTTACAATTATTTTACATGTAACACACTAACATTTCCAATTAGAAATAGACAGATTCAATGTAACTGAAAATAGTAGATGATTTGATGGAAATTCCCCAACCAAACATGGATTCTTATTCGAATACCACATGGATCCTGATACAAAAAACTATAATTAAACTCCAACAGATAAAATTGTTTCCAACATCCAATAATATACCTAAAATATAGAAAATTAAGTTGTATGTATACTAGAGTTTCCATGCATAGTGATAGCATATACTTACTCAGTATATAACCACTAATGTGACTCAATGCAACAATGAATAAATAGGTGTATTCATGAACATGTATACTCATTTCAATGCATATATAATAAATTATCATCCCAAATACATTATTAAATTCATGGTAAAAATAATTTAAAAATAGTTAATAGAATAATTAAAGGCTATATCAAGTAACTCTTGATACTGGGATGGACATACCTATACTCACCTTCTTCAGGTCCAGCCCAAAATCAATAATATGACCGAAGGTAGGGAAATATTTCAATTCATTCCCACTATAAGTAATTATATACTTTATTCTGAGTATAATATTATCCCATGTAAAGGGGAAGGTGTATACTAATTCAGGGAACTACCGACCCATCCCATGGGAAAGGGGGAGTGGTATACTAAGTTAAGGCACTACCAACCCATCTCATGGGAAAATAAAGGGGTATACTAAAGTTAGGTCATTTTGATCCCATTCCATTCATCATTATCCATATATGCTATACCTACTTGAATTTTATATAATAATAATATATCACTTATAGCATGTTTAACAACTAGTAAATCATTAGCTATGATCAAGAAACATTACTAACTTTATCGACAAATCTATTTGATATAATAAAACTATAATATGATCATATGTACAACTCTATCCATCGCTTTAATAAAATACTAATCAAGGTCACAAGTAAATTGAAATTCTCACAAAATAACCTATAGATAAACTACAAAAAAATTAATAATTAAAAATATTTGTATTAAGTCAATCATAACATGATCCATATCATAATAACTAATTTTAGGTATTATAATATCAATTCCATGAAGCTTCAAGAAAAACATATAGAAAAGTTTAATCCAATTATCTATAAGACAAAAAAAATACTCAGTAAGGCATGGGAATTAATTAATCAAAACTAGAGGTAGGATTTTTTTTCAAAAAAATACATATTTTTCAATTAACTTTAAAGAAACTTTTTAATTTATAAAAAAAATATTAGTAAGTAAAAATTTCACACTATAATATTTTATCATATAAAATAAATCCACTTAGTTTATCCTATAATCTATACTTTTATTAAAACCTAGTGAAGAAGAGGTTTTAGAAAAAGATTTAGTTTAATGAAACCATATTGCAATTAATAAATTTAATGTAAAATAAAAAACAAATCTAATTCTTTATTGAAATAAAAGAAATTGATCTTTTAAATATTATGATTTCTTTTGGAAAGTAGCCATGTTTAAAAACTAAATTTTCTCTCAAAAATCATATCATTTACTTCCACAAAAATGAACCCATCCATTATCTTTATATTGATGAAAAATATTAACCAAGGTAAATTTTAGATCATTGACTTATAATTTATATAGGTTAATATGAGAATAAGTGATATCATAAAAAATTATAACATAAAAACACAAAATTTAATTCACATAGAATATTATCTACACTATTCAAGCCTATAATTAAAATCACTTCATATATATAAAAATGGTTTAAAGTGACAAAACATGAAGTCATATATAAGAAAACACAAAATTGGATATATATAAAACAAATTAATTTCTCAGGTCATTAAACTTTTAGAACAAAGTAAATAAACATACCAAATAATATTTTAAGAGAGGGCAAGTTCAATATCTGATATAAGAACATCATAGTTAGGAAAACAATATTTTATCAACTTTTTTTACATAAAAAACATGAACATATATCTAAAAAATTATGAAAGTTACTTTGATTTAACATATTCAAGATAAAAATTAACTTTATTGGAATTGGTTTCACTATGAACCAATTTTTATGAGGCCAAAAATTATGGGTTTTAGAAAAATGGAGTATAAATTGAAACCATGAAATCCTTTCACATGAAAAATTATTGAAAAAAAATTTCATGATAAACCGAAATATTCATTGAAATTCCCATTTATTATTCTGAAACAATATTTTATCTTTATTATTAATTTGAAAAGAAATCTATAGTCATTTTCCATGCATGGACTGTGAATTAACTCAAAGAGTTAAGACTTCCTACCTAAACTGTTGGTCAGATTTACCAATCAAAAAATCCTTTATATTCCCTTTAAATAATAATATATGACTCCACCACTAGCTAATTCCAATTAAAAAATCACCATAAATCAAGAGCCAAAACATCTCAAAGAAAACCAAGGTGAATATCTCCCAAAAATTTACCCAATAACATAGTAGCTAAAATCCCCTAGTAAAATTACCGAAAAATCCCTAAATTTCACTCTAAATCTATGAAAACCCAATAATAAAAAATATCATAATTTATTTGAATCAAAAAAGGAATAAATGAAATGATAAAAACTAACTAGCGCCTTATTTAGATAGGAGGATATTAATCAGGATGTTTAGATGTGATTTATCCATACATTAGTGGAATCACAATACCAAATCTTCATATAATATGAAATAAAATAGATAATAAGGAATAATAATGGAAGAAGAGATAATAAGTTTGTGTTACTGTGTATTTGGAATGAAGTAACTCCTTGAATGAACCTTGAATCAAAGAATAAAAATGAGGAGAATAGGATAGAAAAATGATCCCATAAAGAGGATCTCGAATGGATAGAAGAAAATAGGTTTTATGGGGAGACCAAAGTAAGAAAATAGGGTTTAAAAAGAACTTTAAAAAAAATAAACTTTTATAAAAACACAACCCATATAATATCAGGTACTTGGTATAGGCCACCGGGTACCCAGTGGAACCTCCATGCCACACCCTATTTTTCTTAGTTCAATGATACTCGGTGCCACATTACCAGGTATCCGATGTCACATATTTTTTTAAAATATAGGTGGAACCACCTCCTAACAAAAAAAACTCTTGAAAATTATACAAAACAAAAAAACATATATAAAAACACTTATATTATAATCCTAAAACATTGGAATCCATGACTAAATCCTAAAAATAAAAACAAACTTTTATCTACACATAAAAATAAAAAAATGCATTTATTTTAATTTTATAATTTATTATAATTTCCTAGAATCCAATATTTATTAATACCACTAATACATGGGTGTTTACACTTGTAACTTTTGATATCATGTGGTGATTGGGAACATGCTTTGGGCCTTATGTAAAGATGACTCGAGTGATGTTGAATGTTGAATAGTGTCGATACATTATAGGTTGGGTATGTTAATAACTATTTTATTAGTTGAAGTTTAAAAAATATATGATTTGTAATCTTGTACTAAAAGCATGATAACTATTCCCTTGATTAAGATAGGTTACGTGTACTATATGTTCTAAAATTCCCCAAATGGAACTCAATACAAAGTGTCATGTGACCTCAGGTTTTCCTCCCCATACGCTAGAGGCTACTGGTTACTGGCGAGAGTCTATGGTCAAAGTTAGGTATCATATACTCTCAAAATCAATATCATCAATAACATATAAATAACCAAACATAATCCATGATAAAAAATAAAATTATACAATTATGAAATTATGTACTAAGAAAACCATAACTGAATATGCACACATCCATACAATAACTAAAGAATAATGTAGGTCATACAATCATACGTCATAATTTTTCAACCATTAATCCAAAACTTATATAAACAAATAAAATAATAAAATGAAAAATAATCTCCACTACTTACCTTGATCCTCTCCTCCATCTAGTACTCAATATAAATGTTCCAACCTGGTCACCACTATAATATTTTCTCAAAATTGTGTAACAGACATAAGATCATCACACTCTCCTTGTTACAAATATAGGTAGTGCATAAAACTCCATAGGAAACCACCAATATAGCCCTTCCGTAATATGCATGTATATTCATGTGTAAAACAAATAAATAGAAATTTTCAATGCATATAGGAATACATTTTGAGTCATCGTCTACTAAGAAGACCACAATGACACCCAACAATACCTTATCTGATTACCTATGTTCAACCTTGTCTATCATATTCCCATGACATATGAATTATATTAGGTTAAAGTCTATATATATATAGACTTAATGATGTAGAGTGAATGGGGAATCCTTACCTAGTGATCCTAAAGACTAAGAAACTATCTCAGTGTGGCTAACATAACATATTGGAAGAAAATCCTAAGGGGGGAAATAATATAGCCAACATCCTTATCGAGTTGAACTACACAACAATATGGTAGGTCCCATGGATAATTTCATATACTAGAATTTTATTTTTAAGTTTCGTAATAATATATTCAATATACCATATGATTTGAACCACAAAAATGAGGTGGATCCCATAGTTAAATGTATATATAAGAATTGAATCATGGGGAGAGAAATAAAAATTACATCCTCCTACATGAGTCAAATTCCTGACATGATGTAGGTCCTGAGGCTAAATTTATATATAGTAAGTTAATCTTAAGGAGGAAAATGATATATACAACCACTAAAATTATCCAAACCAAAAAAGTAAGCGGTACTTCCCATGGTTAATCATATATATATATCAAATCACAGCCCCATATCTAACTCTCAGTTAGAAATCATGTGCTACCAGTGAATGACATGTCCTAAAAACAACCTATAAACTAGTTATTCATGACATATCTTCACTACTCATATCACATAAATCATTTCTATCATAATAAGATACCCCTTCAATGATCATCTCTAACACAGAATCCATGGTAAGACAAACCCATTGCATACCCCTCCAACACTAAAAGACGTCCACTAAATTCTTCAGACTCCACCTGGTCACTACTCTCCAATGCCAACCCACATCCAAAATCCCACTAATTATCTCATATCTATTTTCATTCCAAAAATATATGACCATTTCAATCTAAAAACACCAAATATCCTAGGGGAACTCTTCTTCGGATCATTAGAAAACAATTCCAATAACCCAAGTTAGGGTTCTCACCATAATCCACCCAAAGCAGATCTCTCACACTAGTATTCTGGTGTAAATACTCCTCATCACACTTCATAAATCTATGAATGAGCTATCACACTAACTACTAGCATAAGGAATCCTACTCAGCCTCATGATGGTGCACTCAACCATTTGTGAGATATATAACCATCTTACCCAACACATATCATCCTAACCCCACCATATATACCATTCAAGAATTTTGAAGTCAAATATAGGCTACACAAATACCATACCAAGCCCATAAACCAATCTTGACCCCTTTCACACCCATAATGAGTCATATCCACTTGTGGAAAAAAATTAGGGAATTTATAAACCACACAAGACTATGAGAGAAATTTATTTAAACACTAATCAGATCTATGCCTCCCAAATTATCACCCATAGAACTCTCAATCCATTCCAAATTACCCAAGATCTATCCACCAATGAACATATGCACAATGCATAAAAACAAGAATACTGTTAATTATAATAGTATTTTGGTTCTAGGATTGACTTTGTAGTTGGAAATTTTTTTGCATTAAATTTTGTTTATATTCAATATTTTAAATATTAAAAATAACTCAAATGATTTTATTCTTCATTATTCATTCATTGATTAATTTTTTTAAAATTCTTTATTATTTATTTATTCATTATTTATTCATATTATTTATTATTATTATTATTATTCTTGTTACATTCTATATGAAATAGTTTTTACAATTTTTCTTACTCATTTTACCCTTATGCATGTTCTAAATACTTTTTTTGACATTTATGTAGTATATAAAAATTCCTGGATACATTTATTTAAATTTTATAATTCCACTTACCTATACATGCTTACCTATACGTAGTAAATTGAAACTATGATTAACATTTTCATAGTTTTTCAACACCTCTATATAGAATGTGAATCTTACATTGATGCAGTTTGTGAAATATACTTTGAAACATTATCTAAACCTACTTGCTACCCTTATATAAAGCTACCTTCATGTAAACCTAAGTCTTACCTTTACAAAATTAACTTGCAAACAAATATACCTTTATACAACATATAAAATCTATATGGTATCCTCATGAAATTCACCCAAAATGGTCAATGTTTTTAAAATACATCCAAATATAGGTTGTTTTGAGTTATAGGAATAACTATGATATATTGGATTCCCAACCAATAAATTTTAATTAGTCATGGTTTATTTCATCATGTTTTTAAATTATTTTTAAAAATTATTGATATAGAATACAATGTTGTTGTAATTTTCATGGTTAGTTTTTTTTATTTTTTTAAATGAATTTCCCACTATGGAATTTATGGTGGGCATAGCAGTCTCGTGATAGGATGAAATAAATACTATGTTTTTCAATTATTTTCATACTATGATTTAATTCAGATACTTATTTATTGATTTCTTTGTTTTATAGGTTTCTAAATTATTTTTTATATCTTGTTAAGTTATTTTTATCTATTCAAAATTATTTTAAATTTTTTTAATGTATGATAGAATTTACATATCTGTATGCATATATATGGAAAGATATGAAAATTTTGAATATTATAGAAGTAAACTGCTATGTGAGATTTATGGGATCTCTTTTAATGATTATTTTATAAGATAATTGGATATATTCAATATTAATAATTAGTTTTATTTATTAAAACTTGAATGATAATCATGTTAATAATTATGTCATTATCATTAGTATTTTTTTAATTATTCTAACCACAGTTTAATTTTATATCATTATTGAAATTTTTAATTAATAAAGAACTAAAGCTATAAAAAAGAGAGATAATAACAATACTCTATGAACTAACATATATTATTCTTCTTCGCTAAACTACTAAAGGAATTTTTTTTATCATTATCTGAGAAACATTCAATCTTATGGATAAATTCTCAATAACTCAAACTATTATTTCATTACTTCCATATAGAGATATGTTAACTCACTATTAATGGATTAGTAAATATATAACAAACTATTCTTCATCAATTACCTCAATTGGTTCTTACAGTCTTATATACTTAATTCTTCCTATCCTCACTATTATTATAAAAAAATTAGTTTTTGATTTTCCCTTCTAAAACAATTTTTTCATTTAAACTTGTGATTATCATATTCTAAATTCAAATTATCCAATTTGTGACTATTGGATTCTAAATTTAGGGTTGTTTACACCTTCCTCATAAGGATTTTTTTGTAATGGTTTGTGACTCTCTTTTAAAAAGATAGTTTGTCTATGTGGTTGTGATTCAAATAGAAAAGTTTGTTTTAATTAGGTTATGAATCCCTTTTAAAATTTAATTCCTTAGTAAAAACCATAACTCATGAAAATTATATAACTGTGAAGATTATATGTAGGATCACTTTGATTCAAACTACTATTAAATTTCCTTACACTCTATATCTATTTTATTTTTCCATTTCACCTTAAAATTAATAAATAAAATTTAGTTTAATTAATTTATATATTTAACTCAACTTTTAAAAATTTTAAACTAGTATAGTCACTCCCCTATAGACTATGGTCTATGTTAATTGGGACCAAATACTTTGTTTAGAGATTATTCCCCTTGGATATACGTTTTTTTTCTTATATATTATTATGGTAACCTGATTATCATGGAAATAACATTATGAGGAACAATATATTCATAATATAGAATAAATGAACTTAAATAATAGTTTTCTTCCATATAATCCACCATATTTTGATTGAAATTACTATAGTTACTATAAATCTAAAATGGAGTCATATCTCAAAAAATTAAATATTGATCATTGGACAATCGTGGTGAGCCCATATAATCCACCAGATGCTGATTTGGATGATTTTATTGGTAAATATGTGGTCAAATATGTTTTAAACTACAATGTGTTGAATATTTTATATTGTTTTATTAATATAAATTTTTTTAGTCATGTATCTTCTTGTTAGAAATCTCGTGAAATTTGGAAAAAAATTCAAGTTACTCACCCCGGCTCCAAAAATATGGTTAAAACTATTCTTGGAATTATTTAGGCTAAGTACCAAGAATTTAAGATGGGTGTCTATGGTAGTGTTAACTAATATACCATAGATTCACTATCATTGAGAAAAGAATCAATTCCCTTAGAGACATTAGAGAATAGTGTAATTTTAAAAAGAGTCTTGAGTGATCTACCCAATAAGTCACATGTGAATAAAATTTCAATTAAAGGTATAAATAATTTCAAAGAATATACATTGGATAAACTTATTGATTCTTTACTTCAATATGAAAAAGATCAAGAGCATATAGTTGAAGAGGAGAATTAAAAAATAAAATGTGTTTAATTTAAATAAAATATAATTATTTTTACTAACTCTTATGATTTTTAATCACATGAAGGTGATAAGGAACTAGTGCACTTTACCAAAGGTGTTTTCCAAATGATAAAAAGAAAATGAGGATTTAAAAAAGATATCTTTAAAGGTCAATCATAAAAATGATAGAAAGATGACTAGTAAACCCTGTTCTAATGATGTTTATAAAATAGATTACTATGAGTAAAAAATAAAGGACATATAAATATTTATTTTATAAAATTAAATTAATAAATAATAGATAATAAATATAATAAAATTTAGAAAAGTTCATTGGTTACTAGTTAGAGTTGCACAAAAGAATCAGATTCAAGTGATGAATCTGAATGTTAAAAAGAAATTATTGGCATGTTCTTAATGGAAATAAGTATGAATGAGATTAATATTTAATATTATTGTAGTATTTATTATGATTCTTAATATTAACATCCTAGTATGAAATAATTAATCCAAGAACATGAAAAATTAAGAAATTTTGTTTTAGATAATGTTGATTTGAATAAAAAATTAAAAGTATAAAATAAAGATATTATAAAAAATAATAAGAAACTAACTCAATAAAATTATGTTCATAGAAATATTACTTCTTTTTTAAATGAAAATGTTTACAATGATTTGGAGATTTCAAAAATAGAAATAAAAATTTGAATAAATAATTTGTAATTTTGAAAGTAAATTTATCTACTTTTTTTCAATTCCAATAAAAGTATGATAAAAAAAATTTATTGATGACAAAAATAAAAATAAGAGTGTATATGGATATAAAAAACAAATACCTAAGTTATACATGACTTTGTTAAAATTTCTATAGGATGTGTATCAAATGTTACATGATTTAAATGTATAATTAAAGGAAACTATTCTAATGAATGTTCATTAATATTTTCTCAATATTTGGTTCATGTTAAAATATTTATTTCTATGAACTTATATTCAATATTACCAATCAATACATATTTAAAATCTATTTGGATACCTAAGAATTCATATACTAACCTAATTAGGCCCAAGATAGTATAGGTGACAAAACTGTTTTCTACATGATGATATTTTAGTAAATCAGCCTTAAGAGTATCAAGGATATATGGTACATGGATAGTGGATGCTCTAGGATAATGATCGATGAAACATAGAACATTTTACATTACAATCAAAATTATAGAGGCTTTGTGACTTTTAGATACAAATCAAAAGGAAAGGTTAAAAAATTTGGTGGAATAGGTATATCTAACACTATTATAATTTCTAAACTATTATATATTAAAGGTTTAAAATATATCATAATATGTATTTCATAACTACTTGTTAATGGAATGATTTTTAAATTTTAATATAATAAATGTTTAGTTTCTAATAATGAATATGTTGTATTTTATAATAATAGGAAATAAAATATATATTTTATTAATTTTTATGAGTTAATTAACCAAAATTTTGTGTTTATTAATTCTATAGAAATAGATGATATCTTATGTAATAGGATTCTTAAACATGTGAACTTTTAATTTTTACACATAAATCCAAAAAAATAACATGTGTAGCAGTTACCCAACTTGAAAATTAATTATCTTTGTTTATTATTATTTAAAAGTAATCAAACATAAATAAATTTTTAGATCTATTAATGAAGTTAAAACAATTATACTTATTTAACTTATTCATTTACACCTATTTGGACATATATAACGTAATAGTTTAGGAGGAATGAAATACATTTTTATATCTTCAAGTGAATTACTTTCTAATGAATTTTCAAACTTAATGGATAATGAATTTGATATGATTCTTATGGGAGAATTAAAATTATTATTGGGAATTTAAATTTTTCAAATAAATGATGGAATGTTTTTTAATCTAAGTAAATATAAAAAATACTTAGATAAAATATTTGGACTTAACTCAATTAAAAATTTTAGAACCCTTATGAGTACTAATTATAAATTAGACTTTGAAAAATATACAAAATCTATATATTATAAACTATTTAGAGGTATAATTGGTAGTTTAATTTATTTAAAAAATTCAAGACCTAATATTGTGTTTATTATTTATTTGGCTTCTATATTTAAATATATACTTAAATAATATCACTTAAAAGATATTAAATAAATTATAAGATATGTTAAAGGAACTATAAATTCTAGACTATTTTATTCTAGGTTGAACTCTTAAGATTTGAATAGTTATTTTGATTCTAATTTTAGTGGATGCAGACTTGATGAAAAATGTACTACAAGTATGTATCATTTTCTTAGTAAAAACATATTGTCTTTGAGTTCAAAGAAATAAAATTAATTTACTTTATATACTGTTAATATTGAATACATTATTGTTGTATCATGTTTTTATCAATCTTTATAGATCAAACAAACATTATCTCAATTTGGTTTTAATTTTGAAATGATTTATCTTTGTTATAACAATTATTTTACTATTTCAATATCAAATAATCCTTTACAACATTCAATAACAAAACATATGGACAATAAATTTCATTTTATATGATATTATATTAATAAAGTATATATTATTATAGAATATATTTCAACTAAAAATAAATTTTCTCATATATTTACTAAATGGTTTTTTTAAGTTTAAGAAACTAAAATTAGAAAATTATTTTTATGGAGATTTAGTTTTAAATTTTTGTATACTTATGTTTATATATTTGACTTAATATGAATTTATTAAGGAATGTATTATTTAAATTTTCATTATTTATATTAAACATGGTTTTTCTAAAAAAATTATTTTAAACTTTTCAAAGTCTCTTTTTAATTTAATTCACAATTTAAAATTTTTTGATAAATATTAAAATGGGGTGAATTTTTTAAAATCTTGTTTTGGTTTTGTAATTTTAGGGGGAGATTGTTAGTTCTAAGACTGATTTTGTAATTGTAATATTTTTTATTGATTTTTTTTATATTGTATGTTTTTAATATTAAAAATACTTCAAATTAATTTATTCTTAATTATTTAGTTATTTATTTATTGTTTTAGATTTATTATTTTTTATTTATTAATTATTTTTTCATAATATTTATTCTTATTATTATTCTGTTTAAATTCTATATAAAATGGTTTTTAATTTTTTATTTTTTTATCTTACCTTTATACATGTTTTTGGATACTTTTTACCTTTACAAAGCATATAAAAATGTCTATTACCATTATGTAATTAGATAAATACTCTTAACATTACATTATTATATGTACATAGTATATAGAAACTAAGAGTTACTATTCTGCAGTTCTCTATAAACTCTACACAGCATGTAGAGCTTACCATTAAGCAGCTTGTGAAAATTACTTTTTACCTTTATATAAACCTACTTCTACCCTTATGTGAAGTATTATTAAAGAAAACCTGAGTCTTTATTTTATATAATTAACCAGTATATTGATATACCTTTACACCACATGTAAAATATTCATGGTACCCTTACAAAATGATCGGTGTTTTTAGATCACTCTATAGTATATGGAATTTTTAGTTAGAGAAATTCTTATGAGAAATGGGATGTTGTCAGGATCACATAGGGATTTTTCCAACACTAAGGGGAGGTTTTAATCAATTTTGGTATACTTTTTTTCAAACTTAACTTTTATCCCTTTATCACCACTTCACTTATTTAGTGAAAAGATGTCTCTTTATCTTTCTCTCCTTTGGTTGGTATGAATATATAAAAAAGAAAGAAATATTAGATAAGATTAGGATATGTTGACAAGTTATAGCTCCCTTTTGGAATGATTAATCCCCCAATTTAGAATGTTCGTTATCTCATGCACAAAAATTATTTTTTGTTATCAAAAGAATCACAAGAAAGTTTATGACCTTAAACTTATTATCTCAGTACCGACCAAGTATAAATAAATATGCAACATGAATTTCTATAAATCCTTACATAATATAAGGGTTATCCTACACTATATGATATATATTAATAATAAAACTTTGGTGTCTTTCCTGGATAATATAGATGATCTCCTTCTTCAACTATAGCAATCTAAACTAGTTACCAAAACCTTCTTCTAACATCTATATCATATAAAAGTTTTATATAGTAACACTCATCTAATAACCATAATATGTTCAATGATAGACATATATGATAGTTATTTCTTTTCTACTTCTTCTTTTTCAATCCATAAGGATACTTATCTTCATGCAGCACTGGTTATGTCTCTCTCTTTTCACTTGATACCTCAATTCTTCAATTGGTACTATATCATCTTTCTCCCTATTATTTGATTCATATAGCCTACAAAATGAATACTATATTAGTTCTTCTCTATAAAAATTCTCAACATAATCTATTTATTCAATTTTATATATATATATTTAAATAATTATTTTTTCTATAATAGTTAT
Organism: Viscum album; assembly: GCA_963277665.1. Taxonomy (NCBI): domain Eukaryota; kingdom Viridiplantae; phylum Streptophyta; class Magnoliopsida; order Santalales; family Viscaceae; genus Viscum; species Viscum album. The sequence continues at coordinate 1,914,356,184 of OY728148.1, read as the reverse complement.
AGATATATCATTTAATCCTGGTAGAATGAATTGAATCATTCAAAGCCCATTTATATTTGATTCAAGGTCTTCATTTTCACCCTCCTTAAGACTCAGTCGTTGATCCAACACATAGTATTTGAAATAAAATGGACTCAATATCTCCATAAATGTAACAGATTCCACATCTATATGAATCATGAAGCAACATGTTGTGTGCTCCTACATAGAGATCCCATGCTGGACCTTGGACCCTCTCTGGTGGAGAGATTCTTAAAATGATCACTAAAAATGAACCACAGTGTGTCCCACCTTATTGCTTTCTATTTATCATAGGTACACTTTTTTCAGAAATGATCATCACTATAGTATGGTGTTCAAAATTTAACTATTTTTCAACCACAATTCCCACTAATATTTCCACTATGATGTGTCTAAATTCTCCTTCCTATTTCACATTCTTGAACACTCCTTTCATTTTAACTCAACTTGAATCATTATTTTCTTCTTATAATCATTATTGTTTTATGAAATAAAACTATATAGAATCATCAATTTCATTTTTCATCTTATTAAATTCATATTCTGGTTCTTAAACAACTCATGCATGCAAATGCTTATGATAATGGAATACCATTCCTTTTTCATATGATAAATCCTATCAAGTTTCTATCTTCATTATTATATTCCTTGATTTCATGAAATTAATTATTTATCATACTTTGTGAAATTTTAAATTTTTGGCACAATCTTATCATATGTGGTGTAAGATTCTTGAGATCTTTTACAATGATAAACTAGTTTAGGTATAATGATCAGTGAGATATTGTTTGACCTCCCTTATAATCAAATACTTTGGCATGATTTTGAAGACATCCAAGTATGAAATAATCTCATTTGAAGTATTGTCTGTATCTAAATTTTAAATAAATGAATTGTTTGTGATTCATTATTCCTCCCACATCAAACCGAAGATCAGTATGCTACTCTTTTTTAAAAAAACACAATCTCTTAGTATCTCTATGAAGAATGATAGGATCTTGTGCTCTCTCACATACCATTGTGTTGGAATGCACATCTGGATGCTATGAACTCTTCTCTAACTTACCCTATCACATATGTGTTGATTCACAAAAGTTTTATACACCCTCATTCCAATCAAATTCGGCTCATTTCCATTTATCTTAGAATGTGTTTTATTAATGTTTGGATACTCAATTGAGGTGTTAGCTTAGATAACTGGCCATGGTTTTTCCAAAATATACATATATTTATATCTATATAATATAATGACATTAGGTATAAATGTAAGTCCCCAACACAGATTTTTTTTTACTCTTATTTTATACATATTGAATATTTCTATGGTAAATAAAATCACAATGATTTAACTCCAAATCATAAATTCATACTATTATCATTTAATCATCCAAATGTTTATCCAAAAAATATATAAAATCTTTTTACTTTATAGAACTTTATCCTTACTTTAATTAATATATTCACAGGATAATGATTCTTTTACTTTCTTAGAAATATCCAACTTGTTCTCAAAATTATTTAGGACCTCTAAACTACTTCCAAGACATTACATTGACATATTGACATCATCTTAAGACATCATATCCATTGAAAAAAATACAACACAACCCACAAATTGGACTCATCAATATCCCCCTTTATATTTATTTTCTATAATGATTATAGAAAATGATATATCAATATGTTATTTATATTTATAATTTCCCTTTTTCTTATATAATTTTATTATTTTATTCTCTCTCCCTTATTGATTATAAACAAAATGTGAATTAAAGAGTATATTATCACTTAAAAAAATTACTATAATTCATCCCACTCAAAGTCTATGTGATCCATTTTGGTGTAGAAAACATAATGATTTTAAATAAAAAAATTAAGTTATCCAATAGTCAAAATATAATGTTACCAAATCATAAAAATTATCATAACTCATTTAGGGGACCTATAAATGTCTTCTAGATTAAACTATGTGATTATAATAGATAATATTTTTTTAATTGGAATTAAAACTGAAAATCTTGTACTCACTTCAACATATAGAATAAAATCATTCATGTAAAAAAATAAAGTATTCAATTTCTAGAATGAGACTTGAATTTTTCCCAAATTTATTATAATTGAATAAAATAATACCCCCCCCCCCCTTAGCATTAGAATTTATTATTTCATAAATAGAGATGATAGAATGAAAAACATATTGTATCAACAAATTTTTCAAGAACATTACAAAAATTTTATATTTGTATGAAATAAATAAGTATAGAAGCTTCCCATGGAAAAATACCTCTAAAGGCATGATCTATATCTTCATTTCATCAAGGTAGATTATTTAATTAGATGTTATTTATAGTAAAAATTGATAAATCATACTAATATAGTGACATTTTCCAATCTAGAATATTTATTCTAGATTTATTTACTTTATTCTGCTATCCAATTTTGACAGATCAAATTTCTTCTTTAGTTATCATCTTGAGAACTACCTTCATATTCGATTCCTTGTATGGTTAACACTAAAATACAATAAAAAATTCAAGGGAATAAGGTGGAACCACTTTTTCTTCCCAATGTGAGAAACAAAGCTAAGAATATATTCTTAGACATGATAGTCTAGTCTTTATTTACTTTAAGTTTGAGTGGATTATTCATGCTGAGTTTTCTAAATTTATAAATTTTATTATTTGGTATAATGGGTACTTTTATTTTCTCATTATATGGAATATTCCTTTTAGCATGATTCATCAAGCCACAAGCATCACCTAGTTCTTTCTTTATATTATTCATGATTTCTTCTTAGGATAGTGTGATAGTTATAAAATATTTAGAATTAGGACTATCTTACTTGTACCTCCCACACAACACCTTATGAGATCTAAGGATGTCATATTTTAGAATTCTCCCATGAGATTTAAGTTCTTCATATTCATATGGATTCTTATCCTTTTCTTTGATACATTCCTTCTATTATGGTCCCTCCATTTTTCTTTTTTGCAATATCATCAATCCAAATAACCAATAACTCATTAGGTGTATGATTAGAATTCTAGTTTCTTCCACATAGTGTCTCAAGAGGGTATTTAACCATGTCAGTCATTTAATATTTCTCTTTGAATGATTTTCAATTTTTCTTCATTTTAACTCCATCAATTTTAAATTTCATGGAATTATTGTATGTATCCATGGTGTGTCCTAATCCTATAATATAAATAAATGTTTATCCTTGGTGTAGTCTTATCCTTTTTCTCCATGGGTCTTGTTTGAGCTTCATTTTTTTTATCATCTAAGGATGAAACACCTATTTTCTTTATTGACTTCTTGGGAATGTTTAGATATGATTTATTATTTTAAAGAATTTCCCAATATGGGTTCACATTTTTCTAAATTATGTCATATTATTTATTTAATAGCATTAGAGAATTGTTTTTTATAATGGTAGTGGCATGTTCCTTTACCATGATCACATTTGATACCATAAAAAATGTTCTCTTCTGGTCTTCAAATCTATTTGAAACAGATTTATATCTCTTCTTCATATTTGAACTTATCATCATTACATATTTTCTATCCCTTTATATTGGCCTTAATTTTCTTCTACTAGCTTAAAAATTATACCAAATTCCATGGACATGTTCTCAAACTTATTACATTACCAATAAATCCCTATAGACCTTATTCTATTACATTGAACTGCTTATTATCTAGAAATTTCATATTTGTAAGAAAGTTGTTTTTTAGAATTTTTGTTCTCTAAATAAACTTATATAAGAGAAGAATTACTCTCGCACTTTATTATAACCACCTTGTATATAGAAGTGGGATCTTCATGGTTTTTCTCATCAAAATTAGTGTAAATTTCCATTTTAAATCTATACTGAATATATAAAAAAATTTAGTGAAATCATCATTTATTAACATGGGTGATACCTTCTATTTTGAGAATATTAAACATTTATCTTGGAATGAGTTCTGGAATTTCTTATTATAAGATAGAGGTCTTTTAGCGTAATAATCCTCTTTATAACTTAAATTAATAATCGACCTAATTTTAGTCTGTTGTGAATACATAGTTTAGGATATTTCCATACTCTTCAGTTTAACCATAAGCTTTAAGTATTTAATTTTGAGGATGATTTTCTCAAACTCCGCTAATTTAAATTTATCTTCACACTTATTTATCATATCTTTAACATAGTCTCCATGTATCTTGGTCATTTATTGCAATAATATATCAATATATTTAATCTTGGTTACCTTTACTTCTAATTAAACATTTTTTACATAATTAATTTTATTTTTATTCACCTACAATGCATGGAACCTTTACTCAAGAATTTATATGGATTTATATTTTTAAGGATTGATTAAAAAAATCCTTTCTAACTTGAGATTATTATTCTTCAAGAAACACAATTTTCACTTTTATTATTACATTACTTAGTGAGACCTACATGCATCATCACATTTTATGCCAGTGATCTCCCTTTATTTTCTCATCCTCTAATTCAAAGTGGTATTTCTTCTTCTCTTTTTCATCATTAATATTATTTTATAATTTTAATATATAATTATTATCCAACTCCTTGGTAGTATATTTAAATACCAAATGTTCTTCTAATTCCATAAAAGATTAATCTTCAGTAGAATAAAAACATGGGGGAAACTTCCTAATCATACTCTTTTCATAAGAGGAATACTTTATTAATTATTTTAAACACCTTATTTATTTTATTATTTCTAGTCTTTTAAGCAATGAACATATAATTTTTGTGTGATTTAGGTATTCCAATTTTCCATTCAGTTTTTTCCTTCAGAAAAGAATCTCAAAAAAATACAAACTCTTTGAAATTATAAAGAATCCAATCATATGAGTTTCATGCTCAGATATGAATTGTTAAGATTTCATAAGGATGTGACCAACACTGAGAGGTGGGGTAAACTGTTGTTTGTATACTTTTATTACAATTTTATTTTTATCTCTTTATCACCTCTTCACTTATTTAATGAGTCTATTTTTCTTTCTATTTATCTCTTTTGATTAGTATGTAGCTATACAAAATAAATTAACACAAGAGGGAACCATGATTTTTTGAATATTTTTACCTCCCTTTAAAGATGACTATATCCCTGATGTGTTGTAGTTATTATACCACATGAACATCTTCCTTTTTATTATAAAAACAAGCACGTGTAATGGTATGAACTTGAACATGTTATCGCAGAACTGATCAAGTTCAAAGAATGTAGAATATTTTTTTCTATAACTCATTATGGAATATAAAAGTTATCATTCACCATGTAAAATAGATAATTAATAGATATCTAGTGCCCCTCTTGGATAGTATAGATATATAGGAATCAAAAATGATTTCCAAACTTCTTTTAACATCATTAGTATATGAAAGTTTTAGGTATGCTTACTCATCTACTCAGTTGAAATATGTTTAGTAGTAAAAAAATACAACAACTCTTTCTATTTTATGTCCTCTTCTTTAGGTCATAGGTAAATTCCTATTCAAAAAAACTAGTTGTTTTTATCTTTTTTTACTCAATAAATCAAGTCTTCAATAGGTATAGTATTATCTCACTTCTTATTATTCATTACATGGGTTTCCAAGATGAATACTATATTAGTTTTTCTCTCTCAAAATTCTCAACCCAATCTATTTATTCATTTTTTAAAACATATTCTCAGAATATTATGTAAATATTTTTTCTACAATATTTATGTAAATATTCTCAAATATTGGTGAAATTGATCAATTCATTCAAAAATAATTTAACTTCAAGTCAAGGTCCTCCTTTTCATCCTCCTTAAAACATGATCTTTAATATTCCATGTAGTATTTGAAATTCCTCATCCTCATTATCTCTAAAACATTCATAGCATCCACATATATATGAATAATGTGTTAACACACTGTGTTATATGATATAGAGATCCTTGTGTTAGACCATGGACCTTCTCATGTTGATATTCTCTCAAAATTATCACCAAAAATGAACTAAAGTGTGGCCCACCTCATCATTTTATATAGTGAATCATTATTATTGAAACACACATTACCATGATGTATTTCAACACATATTTTCTCACAAGCACATTTTTTTAAAACACTCACCACTAAGATGTTTTTTTCATAATCTAACAATTTTGAAACCATGATTCTCACCATAGTTTCCACTATAGTGTGGCCATCTTCTTCTTCCCATTTCACATTTTTGAACTCTCCTTTCATTGTAATTTAGCTTGAATCACGATTTTTCTTTTGATCATCATGATGTTTTTAAATGAAATAATTCTTCATAGCATTTTTACTTTTATTTCCTGCCTTTTGAGATTCATATTTTGGTTCTAAAATAATTATTACTTGCATAGGCTCCTGATAATAGAATACAACTCCTTCATCTGATAAATCCCCTAGAGTTTCTCTCTTACTTATTATTTGTATTCATCTTATGGATTTGAGGATTTTTCATACTTCATGTCACATTAAAGGTGTGTCATGATATTCTTAGATATGACAAAATATTCTCAAGATATTTTATGATGATCAGATACTCTAGATATCAAGCTCAGTGAGATATCATATGAACTTTTTTACAAGTAGTTTTGTTGGTGTAAGGTTAATAATGATCTAGGATGTTGTTATATCATTTTAATTCTCATGTGTTTATGTATATTTAATGTATGAATAATGAATTATTTATTATGAATCCCACATTAAACTAATGTTTGGGAGGATTCTCCCTTATAAAAAACTACATTATTTTATCATCTTGATGAATTGTTATGGGATTCAATGTCCTCTCATAGCCTATAGTGTTTATATGCACTTGTGGATACTAATCAACATTTGAAAACCTACCTCCTATAACTGTGTTGACCTGTGCTGGTGCTATGTACCCTACTTCCAACCTTAGATAGTGCCTATCCTTTGAGTTTTTTCGGTGTCTTCTTGATGCATGGCTACTTAAGTCTCCAAAAACCATTTTATTTTAGATATTTTCATCTAAGTATTGAATATTAATCTTGATAATAAAACAAAAAGTATAGAACTCTAAATATTCAACTCAAACTCTTCATATTTAATCATCCTCAACCTCATCCCATAAATATATATATAATTTTACTTTATAGAACTAACTCCTCACTTCAATCAATGTATCCATAAGATAATGAATATCTTTCTTGCTTGGGCATATAAAAATAGTTCCCCAAACTTCTTGGGACCTCTAAAATACATTTAATCCTTTCAATAAATATTTTTACATCAAACTATAACTCTATTATCATTGAAAAAATACAACATAAACCACAAAGTGGGCTCATATGATGCCAAAATGGGTCATTTTAATTATCTATAATATAGTTCATCATGTTTTTCAATGTTTTTAAAAATGGATTGATATAGAATACCACATCATGGAAGTGGTCTTGGTCATTATTTTTGTTCTATTTTTTTGGAAATATATTTCCATCTATGGGTGTTATGGTGGGAATAGAGATATCATGCAGGGATGAAGGAAATACTTTGTTTTTCAATTATTTTGAAACTTTGATTTACTACATGTTCATGTGGATTTACTTCTTTATTTTATATGTCTATAAATTATGTTTGTATATCTAAAAACTCTATTTATATATATTTAAAGTTATTTTAAATTTTTTTATTATAATATTGATTTTAATATATCTTCTTGAATATATATATTTGAATGTAATGTCCCAGGCTCGGATGCCACTCAACAGTGCCTCGAGCCCGATTGGACACATGGCCTCAAATGTGTCCCCCCATACACTAGATTTTTCTGACTATAATTGAGGGTCTCGGAAGTTGATATTGGGGAAACTATATCCTCTAATCAAAGTATCATAATGGTATAATTAGAATAAATAGCAGAAAATAGCGGAAGTAGTATATTAAAAAATAGACAGATAGCAGCGGAAGAATTATAATAATCAACTTAATAAAAATGATGTCCAATGACAATTTATAATATTGCATGTATGATAGATTATGGTACAAGTAAAAGCAATATTAATTATAATAGAAAAATAATGTAATAAAATAAAAACTTCTCAACAACTAGATCTATGAGCATCTTGAGCACCATCTTGATTCACTCCTCTTAAAACCCAATTACAAGCAAGAAAAATCAATCAATTTTCCATAGAACTACAACTATAAGGTCTACTCAGGTACCCAAGTGAAATGGCGGCTTGTCCAGGGTGTGAGATATAAATCTTTGTAGGTTGGAAACCATGATGTCCGGCCCAATCCATTTCGTGTAATATAAATTAAGAAGTGTGTAGGTAATATAATACAAGTAAAGGAAGTACTCCAAATTAGGAATCTTATAAATATAATTTCTCAATTTATATCCAATTATTTTAATCATTTCATTTAATAAATAAGTCCTTGATTTAACAGTATGGATAGTTTCATTTTAACCAAGTTCAATCAACCATTTATCTCAATTAATTTATAAGTCTCTAACATCCATACACACATGTTACATAAAAACAACCTTTCCATACCACCCAAAGAGTCAGAATATACAAGGTCCATCCATTTAACCAATAATTTCATATTTCTCATAGTCATGTTGTGTAATCAAAGTGTTATACCATGAAGGGCTATATCCAAGGTATAGAAGACCAAGTCATCCTCATCAAGTCACATGAGAATCTTGATGGAAACTTGGTTAGGCATTGGTTAGAGTCCTAAGAGCATGCCATATCCAACATGTCCTTTGTGAGTCCAAGAAAGTTGGATCTAAGGGGTAGAAAAGCCCATGGAATACCATGGAATCAAGATCTAATGAGCATACTTTATCTAAGGAATCCACTAACACATTCAAAATCCAAGGAGCACCATCCAAGGAATCTATGGAAACATTTACCATTTCATACCATATGAGTCTACCCAGTCATATAACCATTCATATATGAAATTCATCTCATGAGTATACCCAATCATATATCATGATTCGATAAAACGAAAACAATTGACTATACCCACTCATTGTTCACAATTCACTTTTAAAAATATCATTTAAAATTTGCATGGTCGAAACCAATAACATCTCATTTATAACTCACCTCAAACGGTATTCCAAGGCATTGGCCAAGATCAAAAGTCTTGCCTCTATTTACCTCTCATGGGTATTTCTTTATAATGTAATATCAAGCTAAGCATTCAAACAATGTCATTAAATGTCATTTAATTAGGATATGTTAATATGTAAAGGTCAAAACCAAGAACAATTCATTTACACTTCACCCTGAAAGGTGGATAAAGGCATGGATGAGGCCATAAGGCTTATCCTTTAATTCTACTCACATGGGAAATTCTTTATAATAAACTTCTCATGCTTAACAAACTATCACATGGCATTGACTCTATTTAAGGAAATATTTAACATCCATGCTCAAAACATGCCTTATAATAAAAAATGACATCAAACCACAAGTATCTACTGGTGTAAAAAACTAAGCATTATTATATCCCTAATCAATAATTTTTAGTTCAGAAGATAGCGCTCCACTATTGAGGGGTTTTATTATAAAAAACATTACATTTTAAAAAAAAAATTCACTGGTTCAAACATGATTCATACTCAAGAATGATAAATCAATTTATCAAGAATATTTTTAATACTCTATTTATAAAAAAGATGAAAACTTAGGAAAGATTCATAGACCACCTACCTCAAAAGGTGAGAGAACCAATCTAAACACTTTGGCACTTGAATTTTTCATCGGTGAGCACTTGAAGCTATTATTTCTCACCTCGGATCATATTCACCTTCATATATACATAAGTAATACAAGACCCTATGTACATATTCACATGTCTATGAATATGTACAAGGGGATCCTTATATATAGCTTATATATGCATATACCCATTTCCACTTACACCCATATGCATTTTTCTTATATATATATATATATATAAGCACACCTATACCCATATATATATTCATTATTCCATGGGTGGATATATATATAATTGGGGAACCTACATATATATATATATGACTAACTATGATTACATGATAAAGTCGTCTTTGACTCCGGCAACTTGAACCTGCCTCAAGGACGAACATAGAGCACTAGAAATTAACTAGGGGCCCTGAATCACCAAAAGGAACCTAAAGGAGCTTGTGCTAGAAAAGGAAGTGAGGTAAAAATACATCAAGAAGCGATAGAAAATAGATAAGGATCTGAACCACTTCACATTCGGTAGTGGATCCTAGAATACATAAGAAGACATCCAAGGAGACACATTTCACTCCCTAATAATGGAAGAAAACCAAAAAATAGATTAAACCAAACCCTAGGGAATAGAATATACATCACTGGTCAATATAGAGAGGAAAAAATACAAACCAAGTGGAATAGGAGGTAGAAAGGGATCTTACCTTGGGACATCAACCAAAAACTGGTTGAAAATCCACTGAAAATTGACAATCTATAGAGGATTTGAAGACGGGGGGTGTGTCGTGCACCTAGGGATACAGGGAGAGGGTGTTTCATGATTTGAAGAAGGAAGATAGGAGACCTAAGTTTTTATTTTCTTTTAATTTTTAATTTAATTTATTTAATATTATTTTTTTTAAAGGAAATGATGCACATTTTGGGTCGCACGGTTTGGCCAACCATGCGTCAATTGTGCTCCCTCTACTGGGCACCTGAGGTACCCCACAAGGGTTGGCTGCATGGTCTAGAAACTGTGTGTCAACCATGTAGTGAATAGTGTGGAGGTACTATCCAATTACCACTAAATATGTGGTCTAGGTGAACGATTGGGTAAATCTGTGTACAAGCCATATGGTTCACGTCTTCTCCTATGATCAAGGCCACACAGTTTCCTACTAGGGTGGATAGTTTCAGACAAACCATGCACCCTCTCTAGACCCTAAAATCTTCGTATTTCCATCCCTAATGCTCCTAAAACTTTATGAGATGCCCAAGGGTCCTATAGGGCCTTTACCCAAGTCCAAAAACAACACATTTAAGTGTTCCAAACCTTGGAATTATGTTCCAAATATTGGTTTACAAAATTCCCCATCCAGTAATCACCAAATTTTAAATTCACTAGTAATTTTATTTGGTTCAAAAATATGGGACCTTAAAAACTACCCACCTTATAACTTATCATCCCCAAAAATCCATGGGGAAATAACTAAGACATCACCTAACCTAAAAGGGTCATGAATTTTCATTCAAACAGTCACATAGCATTTCTAAATTACCAACACACCTCAAAGTACCTCTTAAGAACATGACACTTAAGCCATTAAAACCTGATACAACACTTAATTATCGATTGGGACATCAAAATGGATACTTACCAGAGCCTAACTGGTTAGAGACATGATCATATCATAGTCTCTTTATAATTTATTTGATGGTTCTCCCCATCATAGGATTACAACATTAGAAAGGGGCCAATTCCAAGCTATGGTACCTCCACCATTAGAATTTCCTACAAATCATGTTGCTCAGCATTCTAACAACTCCCTAGTGTGAATTATTTAACTGGGAAAACCGATCATATCTGTGTTCATGATAGGGACCTCATTGGGAGAAATGGTCAAATATTGATCAACTTAACAGAAACTAGTTGCTCTAGATTTCCATGAAGAAATATCTGACCTTTACACTACACCCACCTTAAACTAGATACGTTCCTCAAAATGGTTCCATATGACTATACACATTAGAAGATGGAAAAAAATCAAGCCACCCTGGCTGAATTATCTCAAAAACACCCATCCTAGATGAACTGTGAGTTTACCAACTAAACCGCAACACCTTCTTCAAAGTCATTTTACATTTACAATAAACATCTTCACTGAAACCAATAGCCATCTTTTGGTAACATTATGAGATTAAACCATCACCTAGTCATGTAAATTTTCATGCCTTGTCATAGATAAAGGAGTAACCTAGATCCAGACCATTGGAATTGTTACCCTCTAAAACATCACCCTGAGCCCGACAACCAGTCTAGGATAACCTAAGCTCAACTAGATAGAGTCTGAGGAACTATCCTAAGGTAGTGTATACTCCATGTTTCTAAGTAATACATTAGTATAATCCAATACTTTCACATCAAAACATTGACTTAACCTAGAGAAGCATCCACTTGGCGATCACATCAAATGAAATTCTAGGTGTCCAAGAGTTTTTCCAAGTTATTACTATACAGGAACCCAAATATCAATCAATACTAACCAAGGCTCAATGAAAACCATGAATCCAGTGCTCAACTCATATAGAGATCACAACCAACACAACAACCTTTAAAAAATTAGTGCGGCATAAGATTGACGCTTTATTATTGCATCAAAGACGATGTCAGGATAAGTATTATGATCTTTACTAAATAGAAAACACTATGAGGATCTCAAGGATTCAATATAAAATAATGACCAAACCACCATTGTTCAGCCTCCTGAAAGAATCTCGGTTTCACCCATCGACGTGTCTTCATTTAACCAATCAGATTTCCTTTACCACCTGAGGCATTTCCATGATCATTCAAACTTAACCACTAAAGTATAACCATGAACAAAGTTGATTTTATCAAGGGTTACATATACTTCCAACCATGTCCATGTCTTGTTTCCAAACAAGCACTGGCCTGATTTAGGACTTGCAATCCTCAAGGTATTAAATAAATATAGAGCATTCAAAAATGTTCTCCTTGGATGTGATCTTTGTACTTGTAAGGGAACTCTTTCACAAGAACCAAAATGATTCTACCCACCTTAAGAGTGTTATAGTTATCGAAAATAAGAAGATACCATCCTCTCAAAAGCGCGCTAGATCATAAACACCTCAAAAAAATGCGTGACACTCCTCTAAGCCATGATCACAACATCAAAGCATCTATTATGAAAACCCAAACCAACCTAATCGGCACGTAAAAACACCTGAGTCTTTATAAAGTCCTTCTAAGATTTGGTACAAACTTGATTCCTCAATGCTCAGGTAACTCTACCATGATAATGACCTGAGAACTCCCTCAACAGCACAAGGCTCAATTATTCCACCGAAATCAACTAGTTAGTATCGGTATTTAGAAACTTGATGGGTACCGCGCATATCGATGTGTACTACCCTGAGATTTAGAAGTGAGGTGACACACCCTCAATATTTTTTATAGGCTTTCCACACAATGCATTCAAGTATTAGGTGGTTCACACAAAAAAACTAGTTCAAGTCGCACAATCATAGGACTATGAAACAACTAGAAACCTCATGAGTCTCCCAAGGAATGAAATAGGGTCAAAAGACCTACTAAGTTGTCAACCATGCCTAGTTCATGTCTAACCTACTTAACCAAGAATTCCTCGATGCTCATTCCTATAACAAGGGTCAGTATTCAATTACCACCCATCAAAACAAGGGTTTCCTTTAAAAAACCTAAAATTCCTACTCTGGACAATGGCACTTGAATAACACCAAAATTCAAAAGGATCATGGTATTAACAAGAAATTTTAAGCTCTATTGGTGCTACCTACTATTGGCTAGCCACTTATGAAGCATAATCATTGACCCTATATATAGGTCACACAAAAAATATTTCACTAGGCTCAATAACCATTCATTTAATCCATTTCTAAAAATAAAATGGCCTATGGAAAACGCTCATGTTTCCATTCTAAGGAAACTTAAGAGAATTTTAAACTACTCTTAAATGAGGGTTTAAATAGAGTACACCACCTAGGGTTCTATTTTAAACCATTTTAATTATTTCACATTTATCCTTTTAAACATTTTAAAATATTTTTTATATAAATAACCAGGCATAACAGGAAATCTATATCAAACATCCTTTTTTAATTGTTTAACCATTTATTAACATCTTGTCATCATTGAGAAATTTATCATATAAATTTCATTTAATAGATAAGGCGACCTATGAGGGTCCCATTAAACCAACCTAGGTTCATCAAAAAGAAACCCAATAGCATTTGTTTAACTGTATAAAGCATAAACACTCAAAAAAGTTCATCTTTTAAAAACATGCCCCATCTGAAATACTTGGGTCTTGTTGATCATTTTGAAAGTTAAAAAATAAATTTGAGTTCAAAACATATAAAATTTTACATTTTTAACCATATTCAAATATAACATGGTTATATAAAGGCTCGGTCATATGTGTGGACATATAACAATCCAGAGAGCACCCATACACTTTACAGGTTAGAATTTGGCTCCCATTGAATAAAAAATATTTCATTTTAACATTATAACTTTAGAAGTCATTAAAATTTCTATAGGGGTCTACAAATATGCATATAAATCCCAATGGATGGTTTGAGTATATGGGTTACACTTTTCCATTTATATGGATCCCATACACCTTAAAACAAAAAAAAATGGCTCCCACGTAAATTGTAACAAATAAAATTCTTCCCATGAAACCATTTTACATATATAAAAAACAAAGAAAGTATGTAATCATAAGCATTGAACACCGAAAGAATTCCAATAATCATATAATCATGGAGTATATTCACATAATCATGTTATACTATAGTCAAGACATTCCAAATAAATAGGTAGCATGGCATATTATTAGTTAATCATGTAATGTCTGTAGGAATGCTAAATATTTTCTAACCAGGTACAAACTAAGCATGGAATAACACCCAAGGAACATAATCATACTCAGAAAGCAGCCTATAAATGAAACTACATGGCATGGAATATGTATGAAATGTGAATTTCTATGTTTCTATAGTGATTCATCCAAATTCTACTTTCTGCCCATACCAGGCCAAGGGTAAAATTCAATAAATTTCATAAATCCATAAGTAGCAGAAATTTCACCATTCAGTCAAGATGAAATCAAAAAAAATGTAATAATAAAAAGTATGAACAATAAGCCCAACCCTGGACACTTGGTCATTTCCCATATGTGGGGTGATCAGTCCCAAGAACGGCTATTTACTAAGCACTGACAGATTTCATGTCTCCTATCTACTGGCACAAAATAGTAATATAATGGAAAAAAGAAATCTTTGATACCACTTTGTAATGTCCTAGACTAGGATGCCACTCAACAGTGCCTCGAGCCTGGTTGGCCACATGGCTTCAAGCGTGTCTCCCCGTATGTCAGAGACTACCAACTAGCAGTGAGGG
Source organism: Viscum album (assembly GCA_963277665.1). Lineage (NCBI taxonomy): Eukaryota > Viridiplantae > Streptophyta > Magnoliopsida > Santalales > Viscaceae > Viscum > Viscum album. The sequence continues at coordinate 1,914,340,996 of OY728148.1, read as the reverse complement.
TATCATGAGGTGATATTGGTGAGACTATACCCTATTAATATAGTATCATAGTGGTACAAATAGAAAAAAATAGCATACAACAGCAGAAGCATTATAATAAAAAATTGATAGATAGTAGGGGAAAAATTATAATAATCAACTGAATATAAGATTTCCAATGCCAATTTATGATGATACATGTATAATAGATTATTTTTTAAGTAAAATCACTATTAATTATAATAGAGAAACAATGTAATAAAAGAAAAAGTACCTAATGACTATCTCCATGAGTATCTCGATCATGAGATCGGTCCCCTGCTCCTAACTCCCAAGTATATGAAAGATAGCTCAAGAAATATTCCATGCTCCTACAAACATAAGGTCTACTTCGGTACCCCAGTGAAATAGTGGCCCGATTAGGGTATGAGACATAAATCTCAGTAGGCTTAAACCCACACTGTCTAACCCAATCCATTCTATGAAATATAAATTAAGAAGTGTGTAGGTAATATAAGACAATTAAAGTACTAAAAAGTAAGAATCCCATAAATCTAGGTTCTCAATTTATATCCAATTAATTTTAACATTTTATTTAAGAAATAATTCCCTGGTTTAACAGTCAGAAATGTGTCATTTTAACCGAGTTCAACCAACCATTCATCTCATTTAATTTGTAAGACTTGAACATCCACACATGTCACATCAAACATGGCCTTTTCATACAACCCAAAGTGTCATAACATCCATGGATGATCCATTTAACCAATCATTTTATAGTTCTCAAGGTCGTTCTGTCTAATCAATGTATTAGACTATGAAGGTAAGAATCCAAGGTGTATAAGACAAAGGCATCTGCATCGATCCCTAGGATAATCTCGATGGAAACTCATTTAGGCACTAATTGGAGTCCTAGGAGCATGATATACTAAACATGTCTTATGTGAATCAAAGTAAGCTGGATCCAATGGGTAGAAAATCCCATAGTATGACATCCCACCTTTTTCATTACATAAACTTTTCACTACATTATTCAAAACTGAGGATCTTTAAGGTTTAGTGTCTTGGAAACCAGGAACTTAATATATGACGACATAAAACATTCTTTTAAAACACTTGAAAGGATTATTCATTGTTTATCCTAAGTTCATTACATAATCTCATAACCTGGGAGTATATATCAAAGGAAAGGGTGAGCAGAAGGCCTAGTAAGGGAAACAAGAGAAACATTTTACATGTGAACTTGAGATACATCAATAAAGTCATGATAAATAACTTTAAGGCATGAGAAAGAGATCATGAGGAATATCATAATAAAAATAACTTGTTTCATAACATGAAGATGTGGCTACAACATTTAACTTAGACAATAATTTTTGTATCACCAGGGTCCATCCCCAAGGTGTCTTTAAAAAATTACCAAGGTTATTCACCAAGGTATCATTAAAATGGTCATCTCTAGAGATTAGGTCTTTACCCAATGAATTGGAGTGCTATTAGGGTGAAAACTTAATTTGTCTTTATTATCATGTGATACACTTATATAATCATCAAAAATTTCATAAATAACCCATATATAAAAAAATAAATGGGTTTAATTTCATAATCATATAGTTTTAAAAACTGCTTTAAAGACATCATCTTTATGTCACATTAAACCCACAGAAAAAAAGATGGTTTCATGTATGTAAATCCCAGAATTAAAATATAATATTTTAATATATATGTGAATACCCCTATAGAATAAATATCTTTTAGTATACACTTAATAAACAAAAAGAATTTGAGAAAAAGAGAGACATTTTGAGACAAAAATTCTGTAGCATAACGACTATGTTACAGGGTTTTAGAAAATATTGAAAAGAGAGGGTACATGGGTCACTCACTCATAAATGATCAATAAAAAAGTATAGAGGCAGAATATAAAGGATATAATAACATGGTAATGAAACTTTAAATATATACCATATGAAATGAAAAACATGGAAAGAAGACAAAACAATATTTCTCTTATGAAAATTCGGCAGCCTACCAGCGTCACTTAAAACTTCAAAAAATGAATTAATGAGATAAAATAGGGTCTCTTATAATATTATCATAAAATAAAAGTATGATGGACATAGATATAATACCCCAACATAATAAAAAGTAACTTTAAAGAATTTACATGAAAATAGAACTTTGAAAATGAGAAGGGTGAAAGAATCCCTTACAAAAATTCGGCAGCCTAACGGCGCCACTTAAACATTATGAAAATGAATTGATGAGAGAAAGAGGGGGTCTCACATAATATGAAAATGAAAAGGGCAGTAGTATTAATATAAAATAACATCCCCAAAATAATAACATGGAGCTTAAAATAAATGACATAAAGGAGAATACATGAAAAGAAAGAGAGAGGCAGGATCCCTTACCTTGAAGAGTAACTTCAATAGCTTGAAGGTCGGGACCTTTGGAGGCTTGAGGGAACCTTAGAAGGACTCCTTGGGAGGTAAAGAGATACGAGATTCATTGGGGAGGATTTGTAAATGAAATTAATGAGGGAAAGGCTTGGTATTTATAGGAGAATTGAGGGGACAAAGCATTAATTGCCAAGGGACACCTCATCGATGGTATTGGAAAAACCATGGGATTTCCCATGGTATTTTCCCATGGTATTGGCCACTTGGGACACCTCATACCTTATCTTACTATTCATAATTCTACCAGAATTATTGAATAATCAATACATCCTTAATGATGTCATTGAACACTAGAAACTCAAAAACTGTATTTTCACTATTCACTGAAAATTCAACTTTCTCATAAAAAACACAAAATTTCAGCTTAACCAATTATAGATGCTCTGATTTCAAAAATGAACTCCATTTTATGAAAATAATTTTTAAAATATTTTTAATTTAATTTTTAAATAAAAACACTATTCACTAAAAATTCAACTGTTTAAGAAAAATCCCATAAATTCACCTTTACCAAATATCGATGCTCTGATTTCAAAAATTAAATCCATTTTATGAAAATAATTTTCTAAAAAAATTTAATTTAATTTTTAAATAAAAAACATTATTCACCCAATAAAACTAATACTTAACCAATAATTTCTAAAACAGTTATTTACCTATTTTATTGAATCACGTTACTTAATCAAGGTGCCTAAATTATATTAATACTTTCTTCAAGTGAGACTACTAATCCATTTGGTCACATTACTAATCCTAAGCGTAAAATCAATATTCATAAATTACTATTAATCCAAAATTATGTTGATGATATTAGACTCTAAATTTCATATTGAACACAACTGTAGAAGACTATTTGTTGAAAATCATTACACATTTTTAATTATTTAAGTTTTATGTAAATATTTTTAAAATATCCTTTTTCTAAAATTAATCAATAATATGCATACTATATTTATCCGGACATTTTAAAATCCAAAAACTTCATCATAAGAAGAAATCACAATTTTTATTTAAATAAAAGGATTACACAAGGCAGTTACAGTCTCGTTACATAACCCCTTATAACACCAGCATAGGACCTAAGTTTAAGGTGTGATAGCGTGATACAATCTTGGGGAGGCTCGGCCAACATTTCCTGAGTAGTTATTTCTATCATCTTGAACTTCTCGCGAAGGGGATTCCATTCCAGCTTCACACGATGAAGTTCGGTTTGGGTTTGGTCCAGAGCAAAGCCCAAAGGTGCTACCTCCTTCTCGAGTTCCGTAAGATGGGCTCCGATCGGCCCGAGACTACTGGATGGGTCCATCGAATCTTCTTTCTATATTAATTAATCAAGATCACTTTTATTTATAGAAAATAATCGCAACATTTATTTTCCAATGGTCTTATTTTAATTATACTCATTTTATTAAATGAAATAGTTTTGTTGAGTACAAAATAAAATAACACACAAAGTTAGGAAACAAAATTTAATCAAAATTTTGGGTCGTTACAATCTTCCCCCCTTAAGAAATTATGTCCTCGCAATTTTAAAATTGGGCTTGGAAATTTCATTAAAAGTCCCACATCATAAACGAGTCAGTAAAACTATTAATTTAAAAGAAAGAAAGGGAGGTACAAAAGTCACCCGAGTTAACCCATACTAGGATTCCATTTAGGAAAAAATGGATATGGAAGAGAAAACAAAGGGTCAAGTTCTTATGGAGAGTGATAGAAAAAATTATTAGGAGAAAATTAACCACAAGAAGATCACAAACTTAAGATGTGTTAAACGGTATTTGATTACCCAGTAGGAAAAGTAAACCAACAACATTAAGTTTTATGTTCCTTTTAATAATTTTGAAGAATTCATTTACGGCATAGAATAAAAAAATAAGGAAATATATTTACCTTTAAGTAGAGTCTCATCTCTTAATAGTTTTCCACCAAGACTAATATTTTCTCCAAAAAATGAGCATTCAAAAAGACTTGGTCTCATCAAAATCACAAGAATCATCTTCTAGAGAATCACATAATCTATAAAAGAATAACTATATTTTTCCCTTGTCTTTATTCATCAACTAAAACTAAAAATTTAGTACGAGATCATATAATACCCAAAAATGATAATCCTTTATAAAAGTAAATATGACTATTAATATCCAAAATTCAAAAAAAGTACCCAAAGTTCTAGAAATACCATTAAATACACAACCATCCTTAAAATTATTCAGAATACTCCAAACTAAGATTGGAACCCAAAACTCAAAAGGATTTAATCACATAGTCTTCCCCAAAAAAATATTAACATTTATCTCCAAATAACATCGACTACTATTAAAGTCTCATACTAAAGTGTAATTAACTAATTCATATATTCTCTATGCTAAGTTTCATCATTTTCCAGAAATAACCCAAATCACCATATGTCCAAATTAAATACATAAATTCTTACAAAAAAATTCAATCATTCCACCTCAATTTAAATCATGTAGTATCTTAGGCATATTGTACTTCAAAAGAGAAAACATCGTCTAAAATAACATTTATCATTTAATCACCAAATCATTTTCCTATACAATGGATATCCATTTGATATAAATTTTCAAAATCAACTTATTCATGATCCATAAAAATAGTAGGTGCATTAGTCTGAAGGGCATAACAGCAAACTCATAATTCCCATATCTTGATCGAAAGGCATTTTTTGGAATATCAACATTCTTTACCCTCAATTAATGATAACCAGAACGAAGATCAATCTTAAAGAAGAATTGAGTCCCATGAAGTTGGTCAAATAAGTCATGAATTCTTGGAAGAGAGTACTTGTTCTTCACTGTGATCCAATTCAGTTCTTTATAATTAATGCATAGCTGCATTGATACATCCTTCTTCTTCACAAAGAGATGTGGTGCTCCCCAAGGAGACACACTTGGTCAAAAAAAACCCATTATCCAAAAGATCTCAAAGTTGTTTCTTTAATTCCTCTAGATCCACATTTTCCATCATATAGGGGGTCTTCGACATAGGATGATATCCAGGTATGAATTCAATGGATAACTCTACCTCTCTTTCTAGGGAAGGTCCGGGTAACTCCTCAGGAAATACATCAACGTATTCCTAGATGATGGGGAAATTTTCTAAAATAATAAATCCTTCATGAGAAACATATTTAATTTATGAATCTTTTAACTAAAAAGGATTTTATTTCTTAAAACTTCATGCTTATACAAATTAAATTTTTCTATAATTCCTTCATAAGGATTCATAAAAGCTTGCAATTAATGAAACTTATCCATCGGGAGTGTTGTAACCAAGAGTGCGGCAAGGCCCATTTTTGTGTACCAGTTCTCGTTTGAGTCTAGCTCAAAACGGTGTTTTTGGGTTTTACCCCTATGTACATCTGTGCCAGAGCCACCTATACCTGCTCCTATCCGAACATGGATATATTTTCTTGAAAAACAACTTACTCAATACTCACCAAAATAACAGGAAAATTTCCTATATTTAAACATTTCTATAGTGTTCTTCCTAAATTTTTTCATATCATAATTTCCATAAATAACTAAACTATACTTTGATACCAACTATAGCATCTTGTCTTTTTCATTACATAAACTTTTCGCTACATTATACAAAATCGAGGATCTTTAAGGTTTAGTGTCTTGGAAACCAGGAACATAATACATGATGACATAAAACATTCTTATTAAACACTTGAAAGGCTTATTAATTGTTCATCCTAAGTTCATTACATCATGTCATAACCTGGGAGCATACATCAAAGGAAAGGGTGAGCAGAAGGCCCAGTAAGGGAAACAAGAGAAACATTTTACATGTGAACTTGAGATACATCAATAAAGTCATGATAAATAACTTTACGGAATGAGAAAGAGATCATGAGGAATGTCATAATAAAAATAACGTGTTTTATAACTTGAATATGTGGCTACAAAATTTAACTTAGACAATCATTTCCATATAACCAAGGTCCATCCCCAAGGTGTTATTAAAATTTTACCAAGGTTATTCACCAAGGTATCGTTAAAATGGCCATCTATAGAGATTAAGTCATTACCCAATGCATTGGAGTTCTATCAGGGCGCACCCTTAATTTGTCTTTATTATAATGTGATCCACATATATCGTCATCAAACATTTCATAAATAACCCATATAGCATAAAAGAAATGGGTTTCATTTCATAATCATAACGTTTTAAAAACTGCTTTAAAGACATGATCTTTATGTCACTTTAAACCCACAGAAAAGGAAAGCAGGTTTCATGTATGTAAATACCAGAATTAAAATATAAAATTTTGATATATATGTGAATACCCCTTTATAATAAAGAGATTTGAGTATTCACTTAATAAAATTAAATAATTTGAGAAAAAGAGAGAGACATTTTGAGACAAAAAATCTGCAGCACAACGGCTATGTTACAGGGTTTTAGAAAATATTGAAAAGAGAGGGGACATGGGTCACCCACTCATAAATGATAAATAAAAAAGTATAGGGTCAGAATATAAAGGATATAAGAACATGGTATTGAAATTTGAAATACATACCATATGAAATGAAAAACATGGAAGGAAGACAAAAATAATATTTCTCTTATGAAAATTCAGCAGCCTACCGGCGTCACTTAAAACTTCAAAAAATGAATTGATGAGATAAAATAGGGTCTCTCATCATATGAAAATAAAAGAACAGTATTATTTATATTGAGATAAAACCCCAACATAATAAAAAGGAACTTGAAATACTTGACATGAAAATAGAACTTTGAAAATGAGAAGGGTGAAAGAATCCCTTACAAAAATTCGACAGCCTAACGGCGCCACTTAAACATTTTTAAAATGAATTGATTAGAGGAAGAGGGGGTCTCCAATAATATTAAAATGAAAATTAAAGTAGGATGAATATAAAATAACATCCCCAACATAATAACATGGAGCTTAAAATAAATGACATAAAGGAGAATACATGAAAAGAAAGAGAGAGGTAGGATCCTTTACCTTGAAGAGTAACTTCAATAGCTTGAAGTTCGGGACCTTTGGAGGCTTGAGGGAACCTTGGAAGGACTCCTTTTGAGGTAAAGAGATCAGAAATTCGTTGGGGAGGATTTTTAAAGGAAATGAATGAGGGAAAGTCTTGGTATTTATAGGAGAATTGAGGGGACAAAGCATTAATTGCCAAGGGACACCTCATCGGTGGTACTGGAAAAAACATGGGCTTTCCCATGGTATTTTCCCATGGTATTGGCCACTTGGGACACCTCATACCCTATCTTACTATTCATAAGTCGAACATAATTGTTGAAAAATTAATACATCCTTAATGATGTCATTAAACACCCGAAACTCAAAAACTGTATTTTCACTATTCACCGAAAATTCAACTTTCTCAAAAAAAACCCAAAATTTCACCTTAACCAAATATCGATGCTCTGATTTCAAAAATGAACTCCGTTTTATGAAAATAATTTTCTAAATATTTTTAATTTTATTTTTAAATAAAAACACTATTCACTGAAAATTCAACTGTTTCAGAAAAATCCCAAAAATTTACCTTAACCAAATATCGATGCTCTAATTTCAAAAATGAACTCCATTTTATAAAAATAATTTTCTAAAAATTTTAATTTAATTTTTAAATAAAAAACACTATTCACATGAAAAAACTAATACTTAACCAATAATTTCCAAAACTATTATTTACCTATTTTATTGAATCACATTACTTAATCAAGGTGCCTAAATTATATTAATACTTTCTTTAAGTAAGATTACTAATCCATTTGGTCACATTACTAATCCTAAGCGTAAAATCACTATTCATAAATTACTATTCATCAAAAATTAAGTTGATATTATTAGACTCTAAATTTCATACTGAACACAACTATAGAAGACCATTTTTTAAAAATCATTACACATTTTTAATTATTTAAGGTTTACATAAATATTTTTATAATATCCTTTTTCTAAAGATCATCAATAATATTCATACTATATTTATCAAGACATTTTAAAATTCTGAAACTTCATCATAATAAGAAATCACAATTTTTATTTAAATAAAATGATTCCACAAGGCAGTTACGGTCTCGTTACATAACCCCTTATAACACTAGCATAGGACCTAAGTGTACGGTGTGCTAGGGTGATACAATCTTGGGGCGGCTCGGCCAACATTTCCTGAGTAGTGATTTCTATCAGCTTGAACTTCTCATGAAGGAGATTCCATTCTAGCTTCACACAATGAAGTTTGATTTGGGTTTGGTCCAGAGAAAAGCCCAAAGGTGCTACCTCCTTCTCGAGTTCTGTCAGATGGGCTTCGATCGGCCCGAGACTACTGGATGGGTCCATCGAATCTTCTTTCTATATTAATTAATCAAGATCACTTTTATTTATAGAAAATAATTGAAACATTTATTTTCCAACGGTCTTATTTTAATTATACTCATTTTATTTAATGAAATATTTTTGTTGAGTATAAAATAAAATAATACACAAAGTTAGGAAACAAAATTTATTCAAAATTTTGGGTCATTACACATATCATCCCACAGAATCAAGACCCAAGGAGCATACTCTATCCAAGGCATCCACTACTACATTCAAGATCCAAGAAGAATCATCCAATTCATATATGAAATAATTTACCATTTCATACCATATTATTCTACCCACTCATATAACCATTCACATATCAAATTCATCTCATGAGCATACCCACTCATATATAATATTTCAATAAAAGGAAACCAATGATTATACCAACTCATTGTTCACAATTTACGTGTAAACATACCATTCACACATGTCATGGTCAAAAAAATAACATTTTCATTATAACTCACCTCAAAACATGTTCCAAGGAATTGACTAAGCTTGAAAGGCTTACCTCTATTTAACTCACTTGGGAATTTCCTTATAAGGACAAATCAAGACTCAGTATTCAAAAAATGTCATTAAATATCATTTAATCAGGATGTTTTAATATGTACTGGTCAACACGAAGAGCAATTCATTATGCACTCACCTCAAAAGGTGTCTAAATTCTCATCTAAGCTCTGAAGGCTTAGGCTTTAATTCTACTCACAGAGGTAATTCATTATAACTAACATCTCATGCTTACCAAACTATCACATGGCAGTGACTCCATTTAAGGACATGTTTAAGGGTCATGATCTAAAAATTCCTTATACCAAACAATTACATCAAATCATACGGATCTACCAATGCAATAAAATAATCATGATTATATCCATAATCAATACTTTTTAGTTTAGAAGGTAGTGCTCCTCCATCGAGGGGTTTTATTATAAAAATATGGAATTGTCTAATAAATAATTAATTGGTTAAAACATGCTTCATACTCAAGAATAATAACTCAATTTATCAATAATAATTTTAATAAGATATTTATAAAAATACAAAACATAGTAAAGATCCGTAGACCACCTACCTCAAAAGGTGAGAGAACCAATCCAAACACTTTAGCACTTGACATTTTCATCAGTGAGCACTCGAAGCTGCTCCTTCCTACCTCCGAGCACATGAACCTTCATATATATATAAGAAACCTAGACCCTATGTATATATTTTCATGGATATAAATATATACAAGGGAATCCTTACATATAGCTTATAAATGCATATACCTTTTTCCACTTACAGTTGTATGCATTTTTCATATATATATATATAACCACACTTAGCCCTATATATAAATTAATATTTCCATGGGTGTGTATATATTTATATAATGGGGTAACTTACACACACACACACACACATATATATATATATATACAAATGTGGTAAATCACCTTTAACTTTGGTGACTCAAACCCGCCTCAAGGAAAAACAAAACGCACTAAAAATAAACTAGGGACCCTAAATCACCAGAAAGACCCAAAAGTAAATTGTTCTAGATAAGGTGGTGGAAGTAAAATTACCTCAAGTGGAGATAGTAACCCATTAAGGATCCAAACCACTTTTCCATTGGTGGAAGATGCCGGAATATGCAAGAATATATCCCGGGAGACTCACCATGCACCCTAACAATGGAAGAAAATGAGAAACTAGATTAACCCAAACCCTAGGGTATTGGCTGCACATCCCTGAGTGATATAGAGAGGGAAAAAATACAACCAAAGGTAATAGGATAGATCAAGGGATCCTACCTCAATATATTAACCAATAACTAGGTGGAAATCGATGGAAATCAGTGATCCAATGAGTCAAGGAGGGGGTGCATTGCATGCTTATAGATCTAAGGAGAGGGTGTCGCCCTATCTGAAGGAAGAATAGGGAAGACTTATGTTTTTATTTTATTTTAATTTTTTAATTTAATTTATTTAATCTTATTTAATAAAAATGGGTCACAACGCACAATTTGGGCCACATATTTTGGAAAACTATAAACCAACCATGCGCCCTCTACTAGGCACCTAAGGCACCTCATGTGGGATGGACACATAGTTTGGAAATTGTGCACCAAATTCATGGTGAAAATTGTTGAGGAACTAGTCAATTTACACTAACTTTGCATTATAGGTGTAAGGTTTGGTCAATCTATGCACAATCCATGCAGGACACATCTACTCCTCTAATCAAGGCTACACGTTTTCTTGTTGGGGCTGCACGGTTTTAGAAAAACCATAAACCCTCTACAGACCCTCAAAACTTGGTATTTATGACTTTAGTGCTCCCAAAACATTATTATAAACCTAAGGAACCTCTATATCCTTATTAAAGTCCACTAAATTACACATTTATGTGTTCCAACTCTCATAATTTCATTCTAAAACTCTTTTTACAAAACAATCGCATCCATTAATCCCCAAAATTCAAATTCCCTTGAAATTTCATCTGGTTCAAAAACATGGGACCTTAAAGTAGACATATTAATATTTTTAATATTAAATAAGGAAACTAATATAAGAGATTTATGGGATCTCTTTAACTAATTATTTTGGAATATAATTCATATTGTTCAACATTCATAAGTTTTTTTTTCCTTATTCAAGCTTGAATAATAATCATAGGGATAATTCTGGTATTATCATTATTTTCTGTTTGAATTATTCTAACCCTAGTAGAATGTTATATATATATATATATATATATATATATCAATTATTTTTTAAATAATAACTAACATTGTAAAAAAGAGAGAGAATAATAATTCTCTATAAAAGAACACACATTGTTACACTTTGTTGAATTACTAAAATAATTTTCTGATCACTGTGTGAAAAACTTTCAATCTACTAGATGAATTATCAGGGAAGAAATCAGAGTTTATATTCACTACTACCTTGTATATATCTATTTAATCACTATTCAAGGATTTTTCAAGCTCTAATAAACTATTCTTTATCATCTACCTTGACTAGTTCTTATAGTCTTTTATACTTAATTCTTTCCATCCTCTCTATTATGATTAAATGTTTAGAATATTCTTTTCATTAAATATGAATTATTTATTTTGGATTTGTGACTTCTAATTTCTAAATTCTAGATATTTAGGTTGTTACTAGAAGATTATAAAGTTAGAGTAGTTTATACCTTCTCAAAAGATATGTGTTGTAACAATTTGTGACTCCACTTTAAAATTTTAGATTATTTGTGTGGTTATTCTCCCAATAGAAAATATATGTTGTAGTTGGTTTATAAATCCCATCTAAATTTTAGTTAATTATTGAAAACCATACCTATTGATTACTAAAGGGGTGTGAATAGTATATGTAAGATCACTATGACCCAAACTACTATAATAATTTATTTTTCTTTATCCCTATTTTATTTTTTTGTTTCACATTATCTTTGATAAATTAGGTTTATATTTAATTGACTTGGAAATTTAAATCAACTATTTAAAATTTTAAACTACTATATTCACCCCCCCCTCTAGACCATTATTCATCTTAACCGGGACCAAATAATAAGGAACTCCTACCTCGATACTGAATTTACCATCCTTAGGATACACTTTACAAACTCTATCTAATCCTATTAAAACATCAACTAAATTTTGATCCCTTATCTCATATTACCATCCATAATCAATTAATTATAAAAAATATAATTAATTCTCAAATTTAACCAAAAGAGGTATAACTATTAAAAACTCACTAATCAGCCTCTTGTGGCTGAAACCTTGAGTAATTTCATGCCAATCACCCATGGAATTACACTGATAATCATATAAAAATCACATTTATTTAATAATCAATTACCCTATTAATTATAATAAAATTTTGTTAAAATCATATGAAAACTCATTGGGTGACTTACCTTGATCAAAATGGAAATAAACTGGTGGTATTAACCAACTTTCAATGTCATTTAACCACTACATGGTGAAGCTCAGTTGATTTGGGATGATTCTGCCATGATTCAATGGAATGGTCATCAAATTCTAAAACGAAACCACCAAAAATCAAAGGAAGGAAAGTAAATTTATTAGTAAAGGGAATATAAAGATGATTATCTTGATTAGTCAATAATCCATACATGCCAAAAATATAATATGAATCCTAACATGTCCTAAGAGAATGAACAATAATATAAACAACCACAACTCTCTATGTGAATTTATATAAGACATTTCCAAAATTGTAAAAAAACAAAAACTAGAAAAAGTTAAATACAAAGGCCAAACAGAGCCTAAGATAGGGTGGATCAAAATAGGAATAAGAAAAATGCCCAATGAGATCCCCAAATATCCTAAATGGCTCTAATTATGAACTAGTAATCAAACCCACTCCCATGAAAAGTAGGATTATTTTGTCGGGAAACCCCAACAGTACCAGTGTACCTGTAAGTACATAAAATTTGGATAAATTAATGCCACATGTCCATAGAGGTGTCCATATGGGAGTGAGCATAAAATACTCATTATGTAACCACCAACGGTGTCCCAAAACTACAAGGATATAATAGTTTCTTTCATGAACATGTCAACACATTTCCATATACCTACAAATAAATGGTTATGGAAATTAGTTAATTAAATATAGTAGTAGATCAATTGTGGATAAAAATATAGACTAATTTCTACTATAATTGGAAACTCTCTATAGTGGTAGGGTTCTTTCTTAAAAAGACCTACTTTAACCCTACCTCTCATGATCTGAGATGATAATCCATGTCCATGCCATATGGGAGTAAAAAAAATAACATGTAAATAGATCATTTATGTACACATATGCACCCATGCAAATGAGTAGATGTGTGTAAAAGAAATCCAAATCCAAGTGACCTACCATGAGGGAAAGGAAATTTGGTATAATGAGTTAGGGTAATCTTACAACCAAGGTCAAGAACAAGTTAGGGAATTTTGAGCTCATCCTAAAACCATATAAAGTGTACCTTAATTATATATTAAAAAACCAATAAGGTTTATCATAAGGAGGAACTGTTAGCCTTTAATTTTTCCTCAATGTAGTTTGAGACCAATGAAACCCCATGGATTTCTATATCAACCATCATTAATATCAAGGGAATCTTTCAACACATTGATATATTAGTGCTAAGTTACCTGATCTAAGAACGGGTTTCCCAACTAATGCATTAAGGGAAGATAAATAATAAAGATCATTGATTTCATTAGATCAATAAAATATAACTAGTAAAGTAATGTTCACTAATATAAAAAAGTCGGATTGAACATATCTTATTAACATCAAGAAAACCCATTGAGAGCCATTGAATTTTTCATACCAAAATATCTTTAGTAAACCATACATTCAAATTTATAAAAAAATATAAGATGATATTTATTAAAAATATTAAAAATATTATGTAGGAATGTTATAAGAATAGCTTGAGAATCACTTGGTGAGTAAAGACCGCCTACTAATGCCATAGGTGAGCTTTCTAATTCAAAACCATCTCCAAGTAGAACTAATAATTTATTAAAACTAAACTCCATCACCAAAGGACCTAATTACTAAATCACATAACAAAGGCCTAAAAAATAAAACCTTGTATATCATCTAATAAAATATACCCAAAAATATGACAACCTAAATCCCCAAATAAGTCCAAGAAAATATCCCCAAAAATTCACCCTAAAATTAAAATATTTTTAATATAGAACAAACCTCCAATGCCTTCAACCAAAATGGTGATGAAAGATGAGAAATTAACACAAACGAGGATCTTTAAAGCATGATAAGATGATAATCCATGATCTAGGGTGAATTACACCATGATCTAATATAATTCAACTCAAAATATGTAATCCATTAAGATATATTAAAAAATAGAGAAAATGAGGTAAGAAGAGATGAGATAGGAAGGGTTACCTTAGATTTTTCATGTACCTCTCCAAATAATTGACCGTGAATAAATGGGGAATGATATTGGAATATAATAACAAGAGGATCCCGGGAGAGGGATCCCAATAGGTTCATAGTAAGTGATATTGAAAGAGAAAGAGAAAATAATAAATAGAGGTTGAAGAGAAAATGACCCAAAATCCTCCTCTAAAAACTAATATGTAGCCCATTGAGTTCATATTCAGGTACCACTGATTACCTAGTGACACCCCAAGTTCACTAAGACCCCTACCTAACTCACTGGGTCCCCATTACCACTTCACTAGGTACCTAGTGTCACCTTAAATTGTAAACTAAAATTTTTCCCGTGTTGGAACCACCCCTATGACTTTGAACCTCAATCCTTGTCCAAAAACACATAAAAATGTATCCTTGAACACTCAAACTCTAATATAAATCCTCAAATGAAAAACAATCCCCCAATAAAAACCAAAAATTCAAATATAATCGTACCTTAACTCTCCAAAATTCTCATTATGATTGTAATAACACCTTATTCACTATAATCAGGACATAATAGATTACTACCTCTCAACCATATAACTTCTCATCCATGAAAAGATCTAGGAAATGGTTACCCAATGATGCACAACCCAATTTATTCAATATATACACTAATAAATCCACCAAACTCATTATGCACAAATTCTAAATTAATACCAATTCACCAAATCCATATAATTTATAATCTAAAATCATCAAACCAAGATCATATCACCTATATGTGACCAAAAGAAAACCTTGAATCATATCTCAAACAATCTATCCCATCCCTAATTCATAACTCCAAAATCTATCCCAAATACCTAAAAATATCAAAAATCCAATATCTGTAACTATCACACTAATATAAAACTCAATTCCACACCACAGTTCTAATGCAAGATTCATAAAATATAAACAATACACTAAACCACTAGGAGATATCAATATTAAGGGATGTATCATTATCCTTATGCCTGAAAGATGAAAGACCATACATATTTTTTTATTATTTCGGATAATACCCTTTCTTTATGGTTGGGTGGGAACCTTTACATGGAATATTGTCCCATGAGACTTATTTGGCCTCTTACATGACCCTGAGGGCCCCAAAGATCAGACACCACAAAATCAGACCCACCCAATATATGTCTGTGTGTGTGTGTTATCAAACTCACTACTTTTCAATGTTACATAGCTATAAATTCTCTATTCAGAGTGCACAGTGCCTTGTCCCGATGGAAAATGTCATACACTCTCATTAATTCCAATATAGAAGCCCTATGAAGCTAGAAGTAAATTCCCTGATCCCTATTTGGATCATGTGCTAGTGGAGGGAATCTATTTTTTCTCTATCATCTGATAAGGTACCCCTGTCATAGCCCACACGCCTTGGGCAGTGCCACCACTTGATCTAGGAAGACCATCGTCATCCATATGTACCACCTCCAAGCTCTTCACTCCAATGCCTATTGTCACTAAGATCTCCCTTATCACATCTTGTGTCTCTTTCATCTAGTTCAACCACCCCCTCCTGATGGTGGAGCCATCGAGCCGCTGTGTTATTCCCCCGCCAACACCTTTGTCGACCCGTCAAACCTGATTCCTGAAGCATCCTATCCTTCTGATGCATCTTGTCCATCGAACACATCTTGTGTTGATCCATGATGCATGTCATCACAATAATTCACTTACTAAGGGATTATATAAAACTTCTATTTACTTTAAAAATCACATACAATATCATTTATGATAACATCATATTTTACACACCCAAGTCATTATAAAACTCCAGTTTATTCAAAAACATTATCCATATTTACGTTTTTTAAATAAAAACTCATTTATTTTAAAATAAATATTATAAATCAAACATTAGTTAAATCCCATTTTAGCTTAAAACTAGAATGGAATTTCATTTCAAGATCACATTCCCATTCCATTTACAAAAATCCACTTTTATATATTGAAAACATAGATATGGATAAATTATTTTTTCACCGACACTTATTTTTTTAGATTCAAAACTAAAATTCCAATTTTTAAACACCAAGTCCTCCCCCCCATGCTAATTGACATGAAAAACATAGTTTTAAATGAAAATAGATCTCTTTAAAATATACATCCAATTAAAACACATTTCTAATAAATCACTTCTTTCACTTTATAAAACATAATATTATAAAATAAATTAATTTACTTAACGAAAATAATAGGCTCCTTAAGTTACTCATATAGAATGGCATAGGTTCCACTTATATACAATCAAAAAGTAGTGACCATCATGTTTGACTACTTCTTATTCAAAAACATTTCTAGAGTCAAAAAAAACAAATGGGAAATAAGAAACATACTCACTAGTATAAAATCAACATGCTTGATAATATAATAAAATCTGAAAATGTTAGTTCCACAAGGCCGAATACCCTGAGAGGGGGGGTGAATCAGGGTATGACTAATTTAAAATTAAAGCTCATTCTGATCTTATTCTGATGTTAAGAAAAACACTCTTCTCTCTCTTTCTTATTTCACAATATAAATAGAAAGTAAAGAAAGCATAGGACACAGCAATTTTACTTGGTTCACCGCTAAGGGCTACGTCTAAGGAGCATATGCTGACAGTTTCCGGTTGTACCAATTCCACTAAACTTTACTAGCTGCGGATTACAAGGTTCGGGCTAGATCACTTCTAATCCCTGGCTCACTGCCTTTACAAGTTTATGGTCATCTCACTGCTTTCCCAAAGGTCACTCCCTATTTATCCCTCTCTGGATCACTGCCTTTACAAGTTTAGGGTCAGCTCACTGCTTTCCCAAAGGTCACTCCTTGTTTCTCCCTCTCTGGCTCACTGCCGGTGGAGAGGATCACCTTCTTTCTCTTCCTTTGCTCACTACTCTTGGAAGGAATCCACTCACAGTTTATAGACCTGTAGGCCTCTTCATTTGCATGAAGGAATGCATTTTCTTCTGTATGTAGATGCTCTGTTGAAGCTCAACCTTCACCCGTAGATGAATTTCCCTTTTCACTGAAGGTACCGGGAAAACTTCCAACTTCCACACAGCCCGAAAATCACTGCCGGAAATCAACCTTACTTGGCGCCCTTATCTAAGGTGGCGCGCAAGTCTCGGTGCGCAAGTCAACACTGGCGTGAAAGTATTTCTTAACACTTTCAAGACTCAAGCTTAAGCTTCTCCAAACTTGAGTGACGCACTTCCTTTGCTTCCCAAACCACCTCAGGCGCGCAACAAACACTTGGCGCGCAACTTCCTTCTCTGGCGCACAAGTCCCACTTGCGCGAAACACCACCACTTGCGCGACCATCACACCTGCGCAAAGGGAGATCTGAATCTTCAAAGTGTTGAACCCTGGTGAAGAATTAGGGTGGTGGTCCAGTATTTATAGGCAATTTGACCACACTACGCGATAGCACCCAAGTCAACCCTCGGCGCGCAAGTCTCTTCCCCTGTAAGTAACTTGCACTACCCACTTCCAAACTTGAGCGAACCTATTTTCTTTGTTATATTTTTATCTTATGATCTTGAAAACCCATAGGCGCTCAAGTTCTCAAGCTTCCAAGGAATCGTCATGCAAGTCTCTTCACGGTGCGCAATTCATATGCGCGACACCACCAATACTAGCGCGGCACCTATCCCATTGCCATATTTTGATGATCTGATCATAAAAAAAATATGGCGCTCAAGTTTCCAAGCCTTAATGTACACGTCGTGCAAGTACCTTTGCCAAAAACCACTTTTCTTCATTTGTCGATTTTTAGGCCCAAAAATTTGGCAAACACTGGAAAACCGCGCCACCTTGTATCTGTTCTTTTTATGCCGCCTCCAGATCATCCATTCCTTTGTCGAAGTTTTTGAATCAATCATTGATAGTTAACCACAGCTCCTAAACTCGACATTCCATCATGAAATCCCCTTTGTCAACAAATTTGTATGTCATGGTTTGTATTGTCAACAATCACAACACAGATGTTCACTTTGTCAACAAACAAAATCACCTCAAAAATACTTCAATGATGCCTTGAGGGATTTTTTCCCAACAAAAAACATATAGCATGATCAGTGACTTAACATTTAATTGAAATAAAAGCATTTATATTCTATATATGAAAATGTAGAGAATAAATAAATGTATTATCAACAGTCAAAATATAAAATAGAAAACAAAATAATACTTCTAAAAATAAAGCATTAAACATATATGATTAACTATAAAAAACAATCATGTATAACAAAATCAAGTAATAAATTATCCATTCATATTAACCTATATGTCTCCAATATATATATATATATAAGAAAATACTATATATAAAAATTAATGTTTTAGTGAATAAAAACCTCATCTGGTTCCAACTATAGTATAACAACCACAGGAAATCATGTAGAATGACATGACATCCTATGTGTGCCTACCTTCTAAAACCTAACATGATGGCAAAATAAAAAGTTTACCACTTTGTGTATCCCTAAATTCACATCTCCAGTTGCATTCCATTTACCCAAAATAAAAAAAAATCCTCAATTAAACTTATAGTGAATATAGAGCACATATACGTCCCTTAGTAACTTGAGATTTTGACATAGAGAAGTTCATGATGCCTTTTATGGGTTACTTATCAAGTCATGAAAGGCTAAACTTCAATCTAGAAAATCAAAAAAAATCCATTAAATATCATTATCACTCTGATACCACTTTGTAATGCCTCTGACCTAGATACCCATAAAACACCCAAATCAGATTTTTATTACCCCATGCGATCTCCATAGTCCCTATAAATGTATACTAGAATTTGGTTCTTGATAAATAGTTTGTAGAATGATTTAACATCTTTGTTTATAATTAATATCAATGTGGTATTCCCTAAGGAATATAGCTTGTACTATTAGTAATTTAGTCATACTAAAATACAATATTAAACCAAATAGGTCATAAGAAAATGAACAAGAATAGAAATAACCATAACTCTTTACATAGATTCATACAAGGAAGTTCTACATGTAGAATAAAATAAAAAAATAGTCAAAGTTCAATACTAAGTCCAAATAGAGACTATGGTAGTGAAGGAAAAAAGAATAATAAGTGAAGTACCCAATGAGACCTTAAAATATCCCCAATAACTAAAATACTAAAGTGGGAATTGACTTTAATCTCATGAAAATCATGATCATTTGTTCACAGAGAACCAATAGTATTTGTTTACCTATAAGTCCCTAAAAAGTAAAAAAATAGTGGTTTCATGTCCCCCAAGTTGTCAATGTTGTGTGTGATCATAAAATAATTTGTATAACACCACCAACTATGTCCCAACACAATGGTTATATAACATGTGTATTCATGAAAATCTCTACACATTTACATATATATATATATATAATTAAACGATTTCAAAAATTAGTAAATAAAGTATAACATAAAATAAATAGTGGAGAAAAAAATAGTCTAATTTCTACTAAAATTAGTAAATCCATGTACTAAGAGGGTGAATACCAAAATAAATATACATATATCATACTAATCAGAATCTAAGATTTTGATACAAGGATATCCCCTATGGTAGGAAATAAAATCAATGATAAATAGCTAACACATTTATATATATTCACCCACACAAATGAGTAGAAATGTACAAAAGAAGTTTAGATCTGAGTGATATTCCCTGAGGGAATGAGAATTTGGTATAAAGAGTCAAGTAAATATTATATTCTATCCTAATAATGAGTCAGGGTGTTGTGATCTCATCCTAAAACCATCAAATTGTATACTCATTCAGGGTATAACAACCCCTCCCATGATTTTAACTTGTAAGTGATTGGATAACATTCATTCTCAAGTAGTCTATAAAAATAGTATACAATATCTTGGAAATATACTTGTTATTTATCAAAGTAATAACAATTTTATACAAGAATTCATGGAAATGATTAAACAATGTCACAAGAAATATAAACTAATAGTATTGATATAATAAATCAACAATATATTGTATAAAATAAGACCATAGTCATTCTTAATATACCTAACTATTAGATCATACAATAATAAAAGTAACCAACATGAATTACAAGCATGGAAATAATATTATGATAGTATAAAAACATAATTCAACATATAAATTGTCAAACATGTTTGTCTCATCTAAATTAAACTAGGTAAGTTTGAAAAACCCAACACCTAGAAAATACTAGGGAGACACCTACCATTTAAGTAGATAATTCATTATAATAACTTCAACAAGGTGTAGTAATACTTACGATAATACAGAAAATTTATATCACATAATTATAGGTATATGTTTATAAAAGACTATTTAACACAATTATATAGGTTTAAGGTTCCACCTTATTGTCCCATCCCATGCTTGGATATTTAAAACAAACACTTGATATGACTCAGTTTTTATTTAGGTAACCAGGTTTTAGAAAAGGAAACATGAGTTCCATTGAAAATATATTTGGATAAACAATTAAAAGATAGATGAAAAGGATAAAGGGAGAATCATAATTAAGAAAACATTCAAAAAAGAAACCATTTTTTAAAACATATTTTTTATAAAAATTCTCTCACCTTAACCCTTATAAAAACATGGCACTAATCAATTATCAAGTTTAGGTGAATAATTAAACTATTAGGATATTCATGTTAAATAACTTTATCCCAACTCATTGGATTGGAAAACACATCACCATTGAATCACTCTCTTAACCATATATAACACCCTGAGTTCTTAATATATGATTACCTTTACTTGAGTTGATGTATTTGATATTGTTCTCCATATGCAACATTGAAATTAAATTAAATTGTGATATATTTAGATAAAATATAAATATTTAAATATGATCATTAAATATTTCCATTGAATTAGAGGGAATAAATAATAGTAATCACTTAATGAAATAAATATATAAATAAAATAAATGCTTCTTCTAATTTGGATGAAATTCAATTAATTTACCTAAAATGACTAATAAAATCATTTATTATTTAGAAAAGTATTTTTCAATTAAATTGTCTTTTATGTGATATGGATTTCTATTTCAAGAAACATATGATTAATGATGATAAATTATTCTTGATATTAATAATTTTTTGACACCAATTTAGTTGTTAAATGAATTAAAATATAAATAATAATAGTTAATGTTCTAATATTTCATATTCCAATAAAAAAATTATTATATTTTATAATTTATTCAAAAAATTAATTTATAAATTTTTGAATTTTAATTTTTGAATATATACATCAATTTTATATTTACCTAATTTGAATTTTTATAATTTTTTAGAAATAATTGGTATATATATGAATAGTAAAAAAATAATGATTATCCTAAAAACTGTCACTTTTATAAGATTATCATAATACAAGAATGAATAAAAAAATTGAAAAAAAATCTATAATATATATATATATTTATAAGTAAAATAAAACATTTAAAATTACTATGTTGTTTTTATAAAATCCATGCATATCATTTTAAAAACATATGTAATATTCTATTATAAAATTTGTTTTTATCTTCTTATATTAAAAAATACTTTTCATTAATTATATAAATTAAATATATAAAAAATTATTTAATATTTTAGATAAATATGATCATATTATATAACAATTTTAATTTTTATTTTTTGGAATAAAAGTATGATTACTAAAATTAAAGTTAATGACCATGATAATGAAAAAACTGTTATTTTCTAAGAATTATTTTATCAATATTATGTAATTTTATCTAATAAATTAAATTAATCTATTTTAAATTATGACTCTAATATTATTTTTAAACATATATATAATTATATTAATGAACAACTAATTGGTAACCAATCTTAAGTAATATTAAGAACAGATAATGGTTAGAACACTATTTTTCTACAAAAAACTATTTTTCTATATATAAAATTTTTTAATTTAAAAGTTAATTATATAAGGAAATTGACTTAAACATTACATATTCTTCTGAATTTAACTATAATTAAATTTATTAAATTCCTAAATATCTTTGAGGTTTATATTTTTATAGATTTAGGTCATAACTCTTACATAACAAACCAGTATATTACAAAGTGGAAACGTCTATTCAGTATCCATTTTAACAACAAAAAACTTTTAAAAAGAAACATGTTTTAATTTCATGAATATTCTTCACAATTTTCATCTTGACCTCAACTATTTCTATACTAATCCTGTGAAAAACATTTTAAAACATGGGATGAGCACAAAAATCTCAAAAGGGGACATAAAAATAAAGAAATCCATTAGTCCATTGAAAAACATGAAAATCCATGAAATATTTATCTTTTATCTTAGTGTTATTTTAAAGAACAAAATAAATCATTTACACATGAAAAATACATAGAATTGTTCTCAAAGAAACCCATTAAAACCCATATCAAGCAAATAAAACCCTTTTAGGAAACTTAGAGCATCATATTCATCACTTGTTTTTAACCCATGTTATAAATAACTAGATCATAGTTAGATTCATAGGATAAACCTTTAGGTAACTCACTACTTATTTCTTATTAAGACAAGGAACATTAACTGATGAATTATATCACTATTTGGGTGCACCCATTGTATAAGCTATATCGGGATCACACATTTTTCATTTTCTATAATAAGACTCAACCCATCATATAATTTGTATTAGGAACATTTAGTACTCATATATAATTCTCAAGTACCATATCATTAATAAAACATTTTATTCTTTCACTTTTTCATCATAATCCCTTTTCAAAACTCTTTTAAACTTGTATCCAGAACACTTGAATATCAAAATACCCTTTTCTTTTCAAAACTCATATTCAATACCAAAATACCAAAAATTGGGAAATAGGGTTTTTATATGATAAAATAGGAAATCTTATAAATTAATCCAAACTTAAAATAATGGTTGTGATGATGGTAAAATTCATCGTCACTGTATACGTTAAAGTAGAACATTATTTTCTTTATTTTGAAAAGAAAGTAAAAACATTTTGTAAAAAGATTGCTTTTGAAAAACTTTAAAATAAAGTCCAAATAAAAATAAAATAACCCTAAAATTAATTTATTTACATATAAAAATATTGATAAGATATTTTTAAAAACATGGAAATATAAGAAAAAGAGTTGTAAGGGATATATTAAAAGATGATTTTTTAAAAAGAAAGTCTCTTACCTAAAGTCTGACTCATTAAAGATGTTCTTTGTCTTCCTGAATAAAAAACTTATGTAATTATTTAAATTATTAACAAACTTTAAGATTTTATTATTCCTTTTATTTAAATCGTTTACATGATATAAATAATTACTTAATCATTTAATTTCACGTCGGATGTTTTGATGATATTCAGTTCATAAGTCCAAAATGACTTTAGTAAAATTATGATTTGGATGGAAAGAGGAAATTATTGCATCATATAGAAATAATAATAATGACATAATTATTATTTTTTGCATCAATTATACTTTTTAATCCAAAAATGAGATAATATTATTGAAAATAAACTACATTACAATCCTGAAGATGGTGGTTCGTACGTATACATGACTAATGCTTCCATTTTTCAATAACCATTATGAAATAAAAGTATTATTTTATATTTAAATAATAATAATAATAATATCATAAACTCCATATTATTTCATCAAATATAAACATATAAATAACCCATGTGATGTTCTGATGAAAAACGAATCACGTCGCTTAATGGTGATAGTAGTCCACACATATGCACGAATGAAGTTTTCCTTCTTTAGTGAATTTAATGGTAAGAAAATAGTTGTTATATTATCTTTAAATGATAATAAATATGTCATTAATATCATATCTATACATTAAATTCATCAAAATAAACATTCATTAGATGTGGTGATAGAAAACGAATTAATCGCTTTGTGAGGTGATAGTCTGCCATACACACAAACGATGGATTCATTTCCCATTTGATGGAGGTTGGATATGGATATCAGTTATTACACTAAAATAATAAAATATAATTATATGAGAGATATTTATTTTTTTATATAATCATGATTTAATAATATTTTAAGTAGATGGGAGAATAAATAAAACTAAAACATGTGGTATAAAACAATGCCTCTTCTTTGGAAAATCTCCTTTTCATAACACCTGAAGACCTATAAGGTTGGTATTATACAAAAAATAATTCATATATGGTGTTTATATAGATATAATTAAGGTATTTTGGTAATTATTTTTATAACCAAATGGTTTTTTCATTATTAATAAATGAGAAAAAATGTTCCCTTTCATAAGAGAGGGGAGGGGAACTTTTGGAATTTCTTAAAAAATTAAATTAATATAAATTATTTATAATTCATAAATAGATAAAATTTGATAAAATTAAAACATAATATAATTATTAGTCTAAATAATATAATAAAATAAAATTTTAACAAGTTTAGATTATATTTTTACCCTTATATTTTTTTAACCCTTCATTAATCAATTTAACAGTTACTGTAATATCAATATGTTTTACCGTAAAGGGTTTAATATAGCTTCTATAAAAGGAAAAATGAAACATATATGGACCATGGTTGATTTTATAAACCGTATACCAATAAATTGGCATAATATAGGATTTTTAGTGATTTTAAATCATTTAATAAAATAATGTTTATTATAAAAAATTTATTTTCAATTTTGGAACAATTCATTTAATTTGACTTTTAAAACTATAAGAAAACAATGGAATTATAATAAAATGCATAAAAAACTATATAATGTGTCAATACATCTGAAAAAGTATTTTAACATAAATATTCATTCAAATTATATTAATTTTAATATTTTTAATATCATTTTTTATATTTTTATTAACTGAATAATTATTGTGATACCATTGTGTAAGATTTTAATGGAATAACTCTTAAACAGAAGGGGCCTAACCATGACCGGTGCGGGTCAAGGGTAAAAGTTATTTTTTGGTCATTTTAAAGAAAAATAAAATAAACATAATAAAGTTTATTTTATTCAATAATGTTTCACTACAATGCAACGTCGAGCCAGCAGTTTCATTTCATAAATGAAATAGCATAACAACGCTACAACTCCAGCGTAACAGAAACATTGTATCATTTCATAAATGAAGCAATGTAATGATGCAGAAACTCACCGTAACAGAAAAAGATGAAATGTGTTTCCTCCATTAAGTTTATTAATTGAGATACAGGATCAGGGGAGGATCCTAGAGTTTTCTCTGAATCCTTGGAGAAAATGTTTTGGCGAACGACGAGCAGTGGTGATGAAAGATCAATGAACGAATTCGGATCTTACGTCAGTGGATTGACGAATATTGAATTCTTGACTCACCCTTCATCATTGATCAATCGAAACCCAAGTATGGGTTTATTTCTAGTGATTAACATTCCCTGTTATTCCCTTTTAAATGAAGAATGTTGATCAACTCACTAACAAGTTGATATGTGGGTCGGTCGTTCTTGTAGGTTTGGGAATTGTTTTGTGGAAATTTAACGGGAAGTATATCTTTGTGATTAATACCTTTATTTACATTTTTTCTAATCCTACTAATAAGAAAAATATACGGACAACATGAACAAAGGCTTGGATTGTTCTTTGGTTGTTCTCAGTATTCTCTCCTACCCCCCATTCTTGTGTTCTTTACCGAAGGACCCATGTGGTGGTGTCGGGCTTTGCCGGGAGATCACGAATGTGGATGGACCCTCAGAGTGATAAAAAGACACTTGGGATAATGTGGTAGTGATGTATACAACCCAAGTATCTTGAAGGTGCTCAACGTTTTGAAAAATGATGATTGGGATGAGTCTGGTGGCCCGTGGAAGAACCCCCCAGTGCGCTTGTGGCAACAGCGGGCGTGAGGTGGTGCGCACTGCGATGATGAAAAAAACCTACAGCATCAGCCACCGGTGGCTTCAGAGGATGTACCAGTGAGCCACGTCACATTTCTAGAGAGCTATAGTCTAGCAAGACTGGGTGGTAGGAACCAACGGTGACCCATGGTGTGGTTCGGATACGCGGCACTCGCTGCGTCCTTGGTGGAATAAACCGGCCTGCTTCTGCGGGGCGGGCTAGGTAGGCAGGGTAGCTCGGCATAGCCGTACGGCCCAACGCGGTGCATTGGGATGAGCCCAACTGGTTTGGGCCAAGCTATCACTGTAGTCTGAGACCAACTGGTTCATGTTGGGCCCAGGGGATCAGGTCGGCCCACCGGGTCGGGTCGGACCCAGACCCAACCGGACCCTTTTTACTAAAAGGCTCATATCTTCCAAACCCTACATATGATTGATGAGAAGTTTGTGGCATTAGGACCCTCACGATGATACTGTCCTTTTTATATACTCTAATTGGGTTTTCATGGAAGTTTAGATAAGAACAATGTCTTGAGGAGTATATTCTCTTGGAATAAAGAACACTACAAGAAGGAATCATGTGGCTGGCTGTGATGAGTGGGTCAGGTAACCTAGTATGCCAAAGTGATGAGCAGGTCTAGGTGACCCAGTAGTCCTAAGTGATGAACTGGTCTGGGAAACCTAATAGGACAAAGTGATGAGCTGGTATAGGTGACTGAGTAGGCCTAAGTGATGAGTGGGTTTAGGTGACCCAGTAGGCCTAAGTGACTCATAGAGGTTGAGTTCCTCAATAGTACAAGGTGTTCAGTGTTTGCAACTGATAGTATTGATTTTCATACTTTAGATTATACATGTGTGAGCCGACTCTAGTGACTCACTAGACTCTACTTCTTAGATTCTACACTTTTTGTACCTCTTTGGTAGTTTGATTTTTTTATTGCTTTGTGGTATAACTTTGTGGTTTGGGGCCCTACTGAGTATTGTTTTACTCACTCCTTCATGATATTCTCCCACATGTGTCGTGTCTTGTGTAGGAAATTGATTCTTTTATTGAGTACTTAGTGGAATGGGTCCAAGTGATTCTTAGAGTGACCCAACAGATGAGATGTACTTTTGTGGCTTTAGAAATATATTTCTATACATACCCTTCATGTAGGGTTTTCTGCAAAGGAGTTCCAGAGACTTGTACTTTTACTTTTCTGTTTCAGTTGGGCTTGTATTCTGGCCCTATTTACCTTTAGTTTTCTACTGTCATACCTAGTGTTTTTTTACTTAGTGTATTCACCTTTCATCATAGGTGGCGTGTAGTTGTGTGTGTGTGTGTGAGTGTAGGTACTTAAGAAAATGTCTTCCATTTGTTTGGGATATGCATACTTGGTTCTATTCTCTATCCCATGGCCTATGGGAGGTGGGATTGGGGTAGTCATGGAATGGTCCCAGGGTTATGGGTCGTGAAAAAGTGGTATCAGAGGAGGTTAGTTCTAAATTAAGAACCCTGAGTCTATGACTTTAGTTTGGGGAAATATTGTTTGGTGTTTTGAGTTTGGTTTTTAGGTCTGGTAATCCAGTGTTGGTGCAGCGAGCGACTATCCATACACCAAGACCCTGAACTCTTCTTTTTTACTTGGTACATAAAAACACTAGTGGTATGAAAAAAATGATTTTACATTCATCGTATAGGAATGGGTTAAATTTTTTATATCCTTATTAAGTCATCTCACCAGGTATACTCTATTGATCATAGTACGTCTTGTTTTGATTCAAGATGCTTCTATGTTGATAGATAGCCAGGATTCAACCACATGATCGTGAGGATTATTTGAGGGGTGATGAGATGGGAATAGGGTTTTTTCCCAAAGATAGCACCATCGGGTGGTGTACCAGCTATACCACCACCTATGTAGTAGCACATGGTACTCGTAGTACCAGCGGATGAGATGCTTGGGCTGAGTGCACTTCACAAGTTTCAGCAACTGTGACCCCTTGGGTTCTTAGTCAAGTCTCACTCATATGTGGCTAAGGACTAGCTTGAGGTGGTGACCGAGTTTTCCATCTAGTTAGGACACCATTAGATCAGATGGTGGTCCTGGAAGTGAGCCTTCTATGTGGCTTAGCAGGGTGATCGCAGGGTTTAGATTACATGATCTTACGATGAGGTGACTCTTTCATAGATAGAGCTTGAGAACCTTTCTCAGAGAAGGGGCTCTAACCATAAAATCTAAGTTCTATGCATTTCCAAGATATTCTACAGCATCATCAGAACGACGTGTCAGTAGATGAGTATTCATTGAGGCGTACCAACATTTCTAGGTACCTGATGAATATGATTTGACCAGTGTTTCATGGCTCAGACATCCAAGAGAGTTATGTTTAAGGACATCTTAGCTACCATTATTACTCTGTTAACTCCTACTTATTCTAGGGTTCTATATTGAACCTTTGTGGTTGAAATTCTCTAAGATGAGTGGGTACAGCTAGTAGATGTCAGATGTGGGAAAGTATGAGCAGAGACCTTGGAAGCAAGAATCCAACATTAGTCTCATAGACTTGGTAAAGTGAGACATTTCAAGATGAGATCCCAAGATATAGGATCTACATCACAGGTATCATAGGGTTAGTCCAATAATCCTATAGAGAGGTAATGATTTTAATGAGACTACTGAGGGAATCCCATTAGAGATTGTCCAGCCCGTCAGGGTGCTGATAGGGGAATGGTGGATGGGCCACCGAGGTAGAGAAAATGATAGGAATAGATGTATCTTTAGGGTGTAAGATGTGGTAGAGGATATGGGGATTGGTAGGAGGTGGTATACATTTCAACAAGTTACAATCACCAGTCCAATGTATTCCACACCTAACTTGGGGAGCTAGAGGACAGGGGAAGGGGGTAGCTGCATGTGGTCAAGGCATATGACCCAAGGTCTCTAGGAATGATTTGTGGTATGGTCTATGTCTACTATTAGAAATAATATTAATAGACATAGGTTCTAATCATTCCTTATTGTCATGAATCATGTTAAAGACCTATTGTTTCTAGTTAAACCATTGACTTGATGGTTAAATCTAGAGATACCTATGAGAGGGGATTTGATAATCATACTTATGCCAATGATGTGATCTGACCCTTAAGGAAAGATTTTTGGTTGGAACCTCTTGGTTGAAGCATCGAGGCCTTACGAAGTTAGTTTGGGTATGGACTGGTCATCCAAAATTAATGCTTAGATTGACTGATTTAGGAAAAAAGGATATGGTATGTCCGTAGTGATGGAATTTGGGTTTACTTGGTTAGTGAAAAAGGATACCCAGGGCAGCATGAGATAGAATCATGCATAAGAGGGTGAAACCAATCAATATTTAGTTGGCTAGAATAACCCTTAGTGTAGTGGATGAGATGAGTCCTCAGTTTCCTGCAGTAGTTGATGACTACAAGGACATATTTTCAGAATATGTTCCAAGACTACCTCCTTGCATGGAGGTAGACTTCTAAATTGACCTGAAACTCGGGACAACGCTGATATCTTCACTAGCATATTGGATGGCTCTCGTAGAGCTTTGTGGATTGAGATTTTAGTTGGAGGACTTCTAGAGGAAGGGCTTCATGAGACCAAGTGTTTCACCATGGGCAGCCCCATTATTATTTGCCAAGAAGGTAGACAGAATTTTGAGGTTATGTATGGACTTCAAGTTTCTGAATCAAGTGACTGAGAAGAATAAGTATCTATTACCGAGTATCAATGATATCTTTGATCAGTTTAAGGGAGTGAGGTCGTTCTCAAAAGTTGAGACCACATGAGCAGAACTTTGTGACTCACGAACCTGAGTTGGCAGTGGTCGTCTTTGCATTGAATATTTGGAAACACTACCTTATGGGTGAAAAGTTTAATGTCTACTCTGACCATAATATTCTCAGGTATATCTTATCTTAGAAGGATTTGGAATTGAGATAGAGGTGATGGATGGAGTTCCTCCAGGACTATGACTTCAAAATAGTCTATACTCCTGGTAAGGGAAACATGGTAGTGGATTCTCTCAGTAGTACATCTAGTTTATAGTTGTTGAACAAGTAAATAGATCAGTTTTCCATGTTATAGTTATCCTTTATGGATAGAGATGATGAAACATACCTCCAATCGGTGGTTGTTACCCCTCCACTCTTAAATTGTGTCAGAAAGGCACATCTAGATGATATCGACTGTGATTTATTAACTTCTCATTTTTCCATAAGAAATACCCCTGATGGAAATTTGAAAGGTGGGGATCATGTCGTTCCTTTTATAGGATGCATAGTAGTATTATTGGACACCTAAAGTGATGATATGCATCGAGATATTCATGTGGGTGTCAAGGGGGACGTCGGGGATGACAGAACATGTTGAAACTGAGCTTACCAATTGATATAAAATATAATCACTGGTTTAATCAGTTTTCTGGTTTTTAAACACATCATGTTGATCCCCTATGCTTGGAATGGGTTTATCTTTTCATCCTTGGGGTGATAATAATAGATTGAGAAAGGATATTGATAAACTTGGTGATGGTTTTATCTCGTGTGTCCAGAAGACACGGTACCATCTAGGTAATTGTTGACCAAATCACCATGTCGATCACTTCTTAGATTTTTGGTAATAGAGTCATGTAGAGAGATTGGGACACCTCTACATGCAGGATGTAGTTCGACTCCATGTATTCCCATCAATGATAGTCTCATATTGAGGTGCATGATTTTCATCCCAGTTGTGGAAGGGATTGTAGGAAAAAAATTGGACTCAACTGCACTTGAGCACATCTTTCCACCCACAAAAATATGACCAGACAGAGTGGACCATTAAGGTCCTAGAGGACATGCCACATGCTTAAATACTTTATTTTTTCCACAGTTGGTAGGATCACCTACCTCTTGTGGGGTTTGTGTACAACAACAGCTACTACTCCACCATCGGTATGGCACCATTCAAGGCCTTGTACGGGAGACCCTACAGGTCACCACATTACTAGACTGACCCCAAAGAGTTAGAAATCATGGGTTTGGAGTTGGTGTAGGCTACTACAGAGAAGGTACAGGTCATCCAGGAGAAGATGAAGAATGCATAGATCCATCATAATTCCTATGTTTATAGGAAATAGAGACCCTTGAAGTTTGAAGAGGGAGACCATGGGTTTCTTTAGGTCTCTCCTCGATGTGGGATATAGAGATTTGTCCAGGGTGGAAAGTTATCTTAGAGGTTCATCAGAACGTTTATAATACTGTGTAGAGTGGGCAAGGTGGCGTACCTCTTGGATCTTCCTCCACATTTAGAGCGGGTGAACGACACCTTCTATGTATACCAACTAAGTAGATATGTACATGACCCATCACACGTAGTTGTCAATGGTGATATGGATATTGAAGACAGGATGAATTTTTCAAAGTTTATGATGGAGATCGTGGATTGATATAAGAGTACCCTCTATGGGTGATTGATTCCTCTAGTGTGTGTTCATTAGCAGCACAGGAATCTCTAGGAGAGCACGTGGGAGTGGGAGGGTCAGGTTCGTGCTCGTACCCTCATCTATTTTGAAATCTCATGGTTTGGATTTTGGGGAAATAAAGCATTAATTTGGGGTAAATGTAATGACTTAGATTTTCTTAGTTTTATTTTTAGAAAATTTAGGGGAAACTTTTGAGACCAGGAGCTGAGATGACGTGAAATAATGAGGCCCGGTGTGCCCAGAATGGTTTGCGAAAAATGTTATGTTTTTAAATAGCATGCGTGTACAATTTTACTAAAAAAGTTGAATAAGTCTTAAATGGGTTCCCATATCAGAAATCTGAGGAAACTGTTTCATTTAGAATGGTGGTTTTACCCTAGGTGTGACTTAACTTTAGTCGACATGGGCCTCTAGTGAGAAAACCCAAAAATGGCATAACCATAAATAAAATAAATAAATAAAATTATTTTATTTTTAAAATCCTTATAAATCATGAATAGTGACATGGATTGAAAATCGAATACCACCATTGAGTTTGTAATGGGGTGTTTCCCTCAGGCGGAGCCTAACATTGGTCGGTATGGGTCAACTGTGGAATGTAGTTTTTAGGATGTGACCATAAATAAAATAATTAAATAATGCTTATTTTATTTTCAAATCCTATAAATCATAAATAGTAATTGCGTGTTAGTTCCACTAGGTTAGATACCCTGAGAGGGGGGGTGAATCTGGGTATGACAGATTAAAACAACTGCCCCTATTGATCTTGTCTCGCTGTTAAGCAAGACTCTCTTCTCTCTCTTTCCTACAGCAAAGTATAAACAAAAACTAAAGCATGCACAAGACACAGCGATTTTTACTTGGTTCACCCTCACTGGGATATGTCTAAGGAGCATACACCAGCGATGTGCTGATGTACCAAATCCACTAAAAGTGCACTGCTGTTTACAAGGTTTAGGATAGATCACTTCTATTCTCAGGCTCACTGCCTTTACAATGTTTAGGGTCAACTCACTGCTTTTCCAAGGGTCACTCCCTATTTCTCTTTCACCGGCTCACTACTGGAAAAAATTATTACCTTTTTCCTTTTCCTTGGCACACTACACTTAGAAGGAATCCACTCACAGTTTGTAGACCTGTAGGTCTCTTCATTTACATGAATACTTGCATCCTCAACTATTTATAGATTCCCTACTAAATTCCAACTTTTATCCACTGATGAATAAC
Source organism: Viscum album (assembly GCA_963277665.1). NCBI lineage: Eukaryota > Viridiplantae > Streptophyta > Magnoliopsida > Santalales > Viscaceae > Viscum > Viscum album. Next base: position 1,914,307,675 of record OY728148.1, on the reverse strand, counting down.
CCTTTGCCTATGAAAAATAGTCAATTACTTTTGGAAATACCTTCACAAATCACACTACTTCGTGAGGCTCCCAATTTCACAAAGCTCAAACAAGCCTTCACAGAGCTCCTACATTTTCATGAAGCTCAATCCTTTGCAAATCTTAGGTATTCGCGAAGCTCCTTCCTCTTTTTGAAGAACACTCCTTAGAGCACGTGTCCTCGCGAATCGTACTTCCTTCGTAGAGCTAGATTAGCCTCCAGGAAGCTCCTCTCTTTCGTGAAGAACACTACCTTCGCGAACCGAGAGCAAAAATATTTTCTTCAAAACCTCTCTGCTTATCCCGAGGGGGTTGAGGCCTATTTATAGGCGATTCCACTAACCCTCAAACCTTTCGCATGAAGTCAATGCCACGTCATCTCAAATCATGAAGCTCCGAAGTTCCCGCCGAAATTCTCTCAAAATCGCGAAGCACCATGGAAATTTTTCGATCACGAAGCCCGTCGTAATCATGAAGCATCACCGTCAACATTATTTTGTGCCTTAGCCATGAAGCTCCCTCAAAAATCCCTTCACCACCGTGATGCACTTTAACCTATTCCGTTCGCAAAGCTTGACGTAATCATGAAGAGTCACCGCCATCATTTTTCTGGTCTTTGCGAATTCCAAACCATGAGGTCTATCATCGCGAAACTCATGCCTTTTCCATATTTAAATATGATCTTCAAGGATATACACTTTTCATGATGCTCACCAAACTCCAAATTTTGGACCCCAAAAATTTGGCAAACACTGGGAAACAGAGCCACCTTATACTTCTATTTTGTACCACCTCCATATCATCCATTCCTATGTCATCGTTCTTTGTCAACATTGATTGTCAACAATATCTATGGGACGTGACAATTCACCATGGAAACCTGCTTTGTCAACAAACACAATCAACCCAAAAATACTGCAATGTTACCTTGATGGATTTTTTCCCAACACTAGGATTAGAAATATGAGAGTATTGTTGAGCTTGTGAGGGTGTGATTTCTTTAGGCGGGGCCTAACCTTGACCGACATGGGTTAAGGGTAAAATTTATTTTTTGGGTGATTAAAAGAAAAATAAAATAAACAAAATAAATTTTAATTTATTCAAAAATGTTTTGCCGAAATGCAACGAAAATCCACCTCTTTCATTTCATAAATTAAACAGCTTAACGATGCTGCAATTCATGCGTAAAAAGGCATTGTTTCATTTCATAAATGAAATAGTGTAATGATGTAGCGAGTCAGTGCAACAGAAATGATGAAATACATTTCCTCCATTAAGTTGATTAATATAGATATGGGATTAGGGGAGGATCCTAGAGTTTACGCTGAAGCCTTGGAGGAAATTCGTTGAAGAATAATGAGCGGCGGCGACGACAGATCAATAAATGGATTCAGATTATACGTCGGCAGATTGATGAATGACGAATGCAAAACTCACACTTCATCAGTGATCGATCCAAACCCAGGTAAGGATTTATTTCTAGTGATTACCTTTCCATATTCTTCCCTTCTAAATGAAGAACGTGGATCAACTCACTAACAAGTTGATCTACAAGTTGATCATTCATGCAGTTTTGGGAATTTTTTTCGTAGGAATTTAATGAGAATTAGATGTTTTTTATTACTACCTTTATTTTCATTCTTTTTAATCCTCTTAACAATAATGATCTAAGGCCAACATGAACAATGTATTGGATAATTATTTGGGTGTTCCTGATGTTCTCTCTGACCCCCCCTCCCCCCGTTCTTGTGTTCTTCACCGAAAAACCCATGTGGTCGTGTTGGGAACTTATAGGAGGCCGCAAACATGGTCGGACCCCCAGAGATATGGCAAGAAACATTGGAGCACGCGGCAGTGATGGCGACGACCCAAGGATCTCATAGGTTCTCATGGTTCAGAAGACGAGCCACCGGGGAGAGTTCGTTGTCCTGCATAAAAACATGGCAGTGCGCTGGTGGTGGTGGCCATGTGTGGGAGGAGTTATACGCCATAAAGGCGGAAGAAGCTTGTGGCAACCCACGGGGTGATTCAGAGATGTAGCGCCTGTCACATCCCAAGAAGAAAAAACCGGCCCGCTTCTGCAAGTTGGGCCAGTGCAGCGGGTCGGGCCTACGTGGTGAACAGGGCCAATCCCAATCTTGATGGCATTGTGGGATGGGCCCAACCAGTTCAGGTCTGGCCCAGTAGGTTGGGTCGGGTCAGGTCGGCCTAACCGGGTCGGACTGCACTCAGACCCCACCGACCTCTTTTCATTAAAAGGCTCATATCTTTGAAACCATATGTCTGATTGAAAATCCATTTGCGGTGTTGGGACCCTTGCGATGAGTCAGTCATTTTTATATAATCTAAGTGGGTTTTCATGGAAGTTGAGTTATGGATGATGGATTGAGGAGTATATTCTCCAGGAATCAAGCATTCTAAAAGTGGAAATCTTGAAGCTGGCTATGATGAGTAGGTCTAGGTGACCCAACAGGCCAAAGTGAAGAGTAGGTCTAGGTGACCCAACAGGCCTAAGTGACAAGTGGTAATAGGTGACTCAGTTGGCCAATGTGATGAGCAGGTCTAGGTGACCCAGTAGGTCTATGTTATAAGTGGTTCTAGGTGACCCAGCGGGCCTAAGTGACTCATCGGGGATTTGTGCCTCAGCTGTACAGGGTGTTTAGTGTTTACGAATGATATTATTGCTTTTCATACTTTAGATTATACCTGTGTGAGCTTATTCTAGTGGCTCTCTTGACTTTACTTCTTAAAAGATACACTTTGTGTACCTCTTTGGTAGTCTGATTTGTGTATTGATTTGTGGAATACCTTTTTGGTTTGGGTTCCCTACTGAGTATTGTTTTACTCACCCCTATATGGGCTTTTCTCACATGTGTCATGTCTTGTACATATGATCAATGCTTTGATGGAGTTCTTGGTGGACCAGGGCAAGGTGGTTCTTAGAGTGACCTGACAGATGATATGTTCTTCTCTGGATTCTGACAACTATTTCTATACCTTCCCTTCAGGTAGGGTTTTTTATGGAGGAGTTCCAGAGACTTGTACTTTTATTTTTCAGTTTTATTTGGGCATGTATTCTGGCCCTGTTTACCTTCATTTTTCTACTATCATACCTTGTGTTTGTTTAATTAGTTTATTCACCTTCCAACACATATGGTTTGGATTTGTGTGCATGTGTACAGGTACTTAGGAAAATTCCTTCAATATTTTTTGGGATATACGTACTCAATGCTAGTCAGCATCCCCAAGCCTATGGGAGGCGGGCTTGGGGTAGTCACGGTATGGGTCCCAGGGGACGGGCCATGACAATTCGAACGGAAAAAAAGTCCATATATTATAACTTTGGATGATTATAGAGAAGATATAATCATACAATAAAATTTATTCAATTTTTAGGGTTATTTTTTACTCCTTGTTGTTTTTATTTTTAACTTTAAATTCTTGATTTACCCTTCACCGAAAAAAATACAATGGTTAATAATAATATTAACCTAAAATAAAATAGAAATTTTTTCCAAATTTAGACCTTCAAATTACAAATAATTAATTCATTTTTTTAAAATTTAAAACACAAAAGTGATAGAATTTAATTTAAAATTAAACTAGAAAAATGTGGCGAAAAATTGTTTTTTAGAAGAAGAAATAACTTATTTTAAGTATAAAATTTTTTTGTAATAAATTAAAGTATAAATTTCATTTAAAATACCATAATTAGATGATTTTAAATCATAAGAAACTAATTAAACATTAAAACTAATCCAAAAAATAATTTGACATTATAAATAATAAAAAAATACAATTTTCAATAAAAATCAGTATTTTTCACAATTTGTTGAGAAAGATTCAATATAAAATAAAAAATTCATCCTCAGATAATTTTGAAAAGATGAATTCAAAAATAGAATTAATTTTATAAAATTAAATTTCCATAATTTAAAAATTGTACTTTTAAAATAAACATTTTATGAAAATATTTTAATAAAACTTTTTTTTTATTTATTTTTAAAAAAAATACTTAATATTATCATAATGAATAAAACTATATAATTTATGAATACTAATAAATATGAAAATTGATTTAATATATCATTACCTGGGTTGTTATATTCACCCCCCTGAAAATTACACCCTTCCAATTTTATTCACTTATAAAACAAATGGTAATATCATTCCCTTATAGAATTTTCATATTACCATGTTACTCTTCAATCATATGCTTTTTCAAAAAACCCTTGACTTGATGAATTACCTTATTCCAACACAATTTATCATTGTGGCCAAGAATCTATATAGTCTATTCCTCATAAGAAAAGATATCTTATATCTAAACTACCACAGGGCTCAAATCATGAGATGAATCTAGAACATATTTTCATAACATTAAAACATGAAATAATTTGTGTACCTAGGATAAACATGGATGAAAGGATACTCAATAACCAAATGATAAAAATTTCACAAAGATTTTATATGGTCTAATGAACCATAGACCTAGATTTTATTTACCCAAACTCATCAAAAAATTTCAAGGCGATACTTTAAGAAAAACATGATTACCTACCTTAAAAGAAAAGTATTTCCTCTAATTATCTGCATAAATTTTCTATCTACTTTAATCCATCCTAATATATTTTTAAATCATTTTCACCTTCTCAGCTATTTATTTGACCAACTCTAGTCCCATAAACTTCTATTCTCCTACTTCATCCAAACAAGATACAATATGACATCGCTTTTCATAAAAATTCTTAAAAGGTTCCATCTGTATACTAAAATTAAAACTATTATTATAAGAAAACTCAACCATAGAAAGATGTTGGTCCCAAATTCCCTAGTAATATATTAAACAAGTATAAAACATGTCTTCCAAGCTCTTAATTGTTTTTTCTAATTGCCCATTATATTATGGTTGAAAATTTGTACTGAAATTTAATTTAGTACCCAGCGTCTTCTGGAGTCCTTTCCAAAAAAATTAGGTGAACCTAGGATCATGGTCAGATATAATAAAAATAGGAAATCTATGTAACCTAACTATATCCTTAAGATATATTTGAGAAATTTGATCTAAATACATAGTATCTTGAATGGGAAGGAAATTCACATATTTAGTTAATCGATCAACAATAACCTAAATTGCATTATTAACTCAATAATTCTTTTCTAATCCCACTACGAAATCCATGGATATATTTTCCCATTTCCACTCTAGCACTATAAAATGTTGAATTATCCCCTTGAGTGATTTTAATTTTTATTTAACCTATTTAAAATTCAAACATTTCATGGTAAACTCAACAATATCTCTTTTTATTCCATCCCACTAATAATACTCATGAAGGTCTTTGTATATCTTAGTACCTCTAGGATAAATGGATAACAGGGAACTATAAGCTTCACTAAAAAATTATTTCTTTAACAAATAATCACATGGAACACATAAAATTTCTTTCCAAATCCCAAAATACTTTTAATACAGATAATAAACTCATTAAACTTACCCTTCTTAACCAATTATAAATTTTCATGTAACCTATGGTATTATGTTTGAGCTTTATTAATTATTTCTGATAGAGACAATTGTACTGACACCCGAAATAAAATAGAAGAAGTTTCTACATCCATAAGTTCAATTCCAAAATTCATTAAATCAATAACCAAATGGTCATGTTCTAAACCAAACATGGTTAATGAAACGCTATTTTTCTAACTCAAAGCATTGTCTACTTTGGATTTCTAGGATGATAGTGAATAGTGCAATCATAATAATTGATCTATTCTAGCTATATTTTATGTCTCATGTTACACTCTTTATAAGTAAATATATAATTTTAAATTTAATTCTCATTATATATTTCACATTTTAATCCATAAATTATGCCTCTAAATTTTTAAAGAAAAACCTATAGCATCTAATTCTAGATCATGTGTATGATAATTTAACTCATGTGGATTCAATTACGGTAAATCATAAGTAATTAAATAATAATTCTACATCAAGACGCAACCAAATATCTTCAATAAAGCATAAATATAGATAAAACATTAACCATATTTATAGGGAATGGAAAAAACGAGATAATTCACTAATTTTTTTTTAGTTCTTTAAAATAATCATCACATTAGTTTATCCAGATGAATTTAAATCTATTTCAAGTTAACATAGTTAATGGGCTAGAAAAATGAGAACATTTTTCAACAAACCACCTATAGTAACCTGTTAAAAAAAGAAAACTATGAATATTATAACATTTTTGGTCTTTTTGATTCCTCTACAACTTTAGTTTTATTAGATTCAATAGTTATTCCATCTTTAGAAAAAATATTCCCTAGAAAAAAAATTATTGAAACCAAATTTCACACTTAATAAATTTTCCATAGAGTTTATTTCATATTAAGGTTTTAAAAAAATACTTAAGTGTATTTCATGATCCTAATGAATTTTAGAATATATTACTATTTCATAAATAAACACAACAACAAACTTTTCTAAATAGTTATAAAAAACTCTATTCATAAGATCCATAAATACAGTTGGTGCATTAAAAACCCCAAAGGGAATAACTAAAAACTTTTATTGGAATATCTTGTCGAAACATAGCCCTAAAAATATCTTTCTAATTAACTTTTAACTTATGGTACCCCAAACTGAGATCAATCTTTGAAAAGTATTATTCTCACTGGAGCTAATCAAACAAATCATTGATATGAGAGAAAGGATGTTTTTTCTTAATAGTGATGTTATTCAAGGCTCTATAATAAATGTAAAGTATCATTGAACAATATTTATTTTTAACAAATAATATAGGATAACCCCAGGGTGAAGTTATAGGATAAATGAAACCTTTATCTAGAAACTCCTATAATTACTTTTTCAATTCCAAAAGTTATAATCTTTCCATTAAATAAAGGGGTTTGGAAATTGGATTTGAATCAGGAACAAATTCAATAGTGAATTCAACTTCCCAATCAGGTATAAAATCAACAAATTCATCTTTAAAAACATCCATATATTAATTCACTATTGTAATATCACTAATTTAAACAATTTCTTTATTTTTAACAACATGGTCAACGAAACTTTCACTGTCATCCCTAATAAATTTCTTAACATCTTGTTAGGTTATTCAAGTTATGAAATCATTGAACAAAACATTATTGGATATGTAGTCTATATTAGCATGATAAACTAAAATCCAATCCATACCCAAAATAATATCAAACTCTACCATGGTTAGTTCAAAAATATTTGTAGGAAAACCCATTCTACTAATAACAAAAGGAAGATTCCTATAAATCTTGGTAACTTTAATATTTCTGCTTAGATTTTTCCTCAATATTTTATCTTACTTTGATGATTTGATATTCCCAATTCACATGAAGCTTTCCTATTAATTAAGAAATGTGAAGATCCAGAGTCAAATAGGGCATTGGTATAATTTGAATAAACTTGTATCATACCAATCACCACTTCATTTGATGGCCCAACATTAAATGTAGTAATGGTAAATGATTTTTCCTCCTTTTCTATTTCTAATATTGATTGTTTCTGTCATGTGTAACAAACTTTGGACACATGTTAGAATAGTGACCAAACTCCATAAAATTAAAACATCTAACTATTGAGTGGCTATCATTTATCCCACTCTTTGATTTTCTATGACACTTTTCTTTACATTTACGTGTCCTATGAATAAATTGACCACACTAGACAAACTTTCCATATCCTATCAAACATTCCTTGAAATTTCATTTACCAATCTTGGAACATGTTGGGGGATTACCACTAGACCACTTAGTTGTATGCTTCTCCATTTCCTACCACCACTACATTTTATTACTCTTTCTGTATCAAGGAACCTAAGTGGCATATAAATCCATCTCAACTTTATCATCACAATGAATAACATTATCATAAATTTTAAATTCTCAAGTAGACAAATCTCTTTATAAACATAGTTTTGATCTTTAATGAAATCTATTAATTTTACTATCAAGGCCCCCAAAAAATCTATTACATACCTAGAAAATCTTGTAAAATTCTCCTCATATTCTACTAAATCTAAAGCCTTTTACTTAAATTTCAAAAAAAATATCCATACGAAGCAGAAAAACCTTAGGGATGTATTTATCAATAAAAATATTCTTAAATTTTTTCCATTATATAAAATAAATCTCATCTATTTCTCAGGTATTCTTAATAAAATACCATTATCGATCATCTTCGCCTTAAAAATGATAAAAGTAAAGAGTTTCCTTTTGATGTTATGAAAATCCCATGACTTTAAATATCTTTTTGAGGGAATTGACCCATCCTTTGGCCACCATTGGATCATAATATCCACTGAAATCTAGAGGTTATTTCCTCATAATATTCTCCAAAATAATCATTTTCCTCTATGGTTGATCTAGATACTCTCTAGAATATATACCACTAACATTTATAATATGTGTCAACTAATCCAACACTGTAACAAACTGATTAGTTCCAATTCCGACCATTTAGAGTTATTGATTTGGAATGATATTTTCCTCATGGTTCCTTCCTACTGCATCTTCCTTATTTCCTATACAGAAAACCATTCTGAAAAAATATAGTTTAGTTGAATCTACAAGTTAATATTTAAATTATATATCATTTAAACTTAACCATTAGGTAAAATATTTTAAGGGTATTCTAATAGCATTATCCTAGCCCATAAAGTTATCTAAAATTTTTGTCTGATTCCAACTATAAGGACCCATGCCTAAACGTTTAATATTTTAGCTACATTAACTAGAATTCACTTTATTATATTCCCAAATATCTTTTAGGTTTATATTTTTATTGGTTCGGTCATAATGCTAAAAAACTCATATATTACAAAGTGGACACATCTATTTAGTATTCATTTTTTCCACTTAATTTTTTTTAAATGATACATGTTTTCTTTTCACAACACATATTTACAATTTTCATCTTAAACTCACCCTTTTCCTTACTAATCTAGTGAGAAAACATTTTAAAATGTGGGATGAGCACAAAAAATCTCTTTAAGGGACATATAAAATAAATTAATCCTTTAGTCTAGTAAAAATAATTAAATCCCATGAAATTTTTACATTTATCTCAATGTTCCTAGAGAAAATGAAAGAAATCATTTCCACATAAAATGCACAAACACATTTTTCTCAAATAAAACCATTAAAACACATATAAAGAAAATAAAAACCCTTTATTGAAACTTAGAACATCATATTCATAACCAATTTTAAACCCATGTAATAAATAACTAGAGACTAGTTAGTTATATAAGAGAAATATTCTGTCAAATCCCTTCATCTTACCTATCAAGATAATATTACCCAAGGCATTGGAGCGCTATATGGGAGCACCGATCCTATAATATATATCAGGATAAATCATTTTTATGAGATATAATATGGCTCAACCCATTGTATAATCTGTATCAATCTCACCTATTTCTCATATATAATTATCAAGTACCAAATCATTAATAAAAAAATTATTCTTGTGATAAGTTAAATTCATATATATATATTGGACACATTTATTTTAGATATATTACTCTTTTATTAGATAATGAATTTTGTTTTGGTTTATTTTTGTTGGAAATAGGAACTTAATTATCGAAATATGAGCATCTTGAAATTCAAAAAAATCAATATTACACATCGTGAAACCTTTTCACGGCATGAGTCACTCGAGCATAAAACCCTAGAAAGCTGAAGTCCAACCCATGAAATCAGTACAAGCTATGAATTCTCCAGGTAAATTAAATACATTACAAGCACACATTATATGACATAATAGATTTGAATTTTAAACCCATTGAATATTCAATTTGTTGAATCCAGAATAAATCTGGAAGATATAATATTTTTAGAGATTGTTTTTATATGAGTACACAACATGAATTATGTTACACATCATATAAGTCTCAAAGGAGAGGTAACTTAAAGGAATCTAACAATTTTAAACCTTCACATGCCATGAGTTTCATGGCCCTATATATATTTCAACAATGACGAAGAAATAGGGTCATCCATATTTTTCCTTCTTTCTTCTACACTTTCCTTCTCTCACATTCTAGACCAATTTTTGTTTTGTTTTATTCATTTTTTTATTATTTCTTTTCTTTTGCACATCGATTCCAAGGATTGTGGATTTATTGTGTTCATGTTTCATTCACTGATTTCAAATATAATTACTTCATTTATTCTTGATCTTTTATTAAAGTATGTTTTTGATTGATTTTGAATTACTTTAATCATGGATTTTATAAATATGAATTTTTTAATTAATATTAAAGCATGTTGTTACGTTTTTCTTTTTCTAATATGATCATTATCATGCATGGATAATCCTATAGGGTTAGGGGTTAAGTTTAGAGGTTCTGTAAACCTAATGAATCATTAAATCAAGACTTGGGTAACACTTTGGCTAGTAATTAGGTTTAAGAAAAAAATTCAATTACATTATATAGAAAAAATCTGATCCTAGGAATTGTAATAGAAGTACCTACGCCTAGTTGGAGTTAAGAAAGGTAGAATTAATATCCTATGATGCTTTCATCCTTGAATTCCAGACTTACTCACATGGGTTATTGATGACATATGGACGAAAGAGTAGTTTCCATCTTTGGTAAATCCAATTAGTTTGACCAAACCTAATTGGTGACTTTTGCACTACTTTTCATCCTAATCTATAGGACTATCCTAAGGTAGGTTTTGGAATACCTTTTGTGTAATTCTTGAAATTGGCCCTAATCCCTCTCTTTATCCTGATTAAAACCAAAATACATAAGCCTTAGAAAATCAAACCCAAAAGATTCATCTGAGGAATTCTTCTACCAAGTTCTAATTTCTTTGTTACAATCTTTTCCAGTTGGTCCCTATGGGTTCAACCTCACACTACTACTATGATACACCTTTATATATAGTGTAGTTTAGGACAATGAAAATTTATAATTTGATCCATGCCCATGAGGAATCAATAAAGCTGCATGGACTGGTCAAATTTTGGATTCTTTTCTAGGAAATAGTTATTTCATAGGCACATTAAACTCTAGTACAAACCTGGGATTACCTCACACCCACTTTTCTCTTTCTCCTTTATTTTTAAAATTTTCACATGTTAACTAGTACCAAAATTTGTTTCATTATTATAGTGCACGTTCCAGGGTACTTTGACTCTTTCTTAGAGATTGGATGCTCAAGAATTTATTTACTCCAATCCTGATATTATAAGACACTTTTCAACACACCATCATTCATATATGGCTAAATGCAACAACCTTGCACCACCAAACCCTCAAAATCATTCATATGAACCACCTAAACATCAGGGAGAGCGACTAGCACTATAGGAGAACACCATTATAGACTACTAATTTCCATCCATTAGTAGTGATGTTCCCATCATTGTTCTTCGTCCTATCTAGGCCCATATATTCAAAATTAAACCAATACTCATCCACATGATCTAAAATCATGGGAAATTTAGTGGTATTCATAGCGAAGACCCACATGAGAATATTTAGAGTTTCCTAGAAGTTTGTGACACCTACTGAATTCAAGTTGTGATTTATAGTTCTATCAAACTTATAGTTTTCCCTTTATTTTTACATGATATATCCAAGTATTTGATCAAAATCCAAGATCTTGAGTCCATTATGACTTGGGAAAATTTATCCAAAAAGTTTTTAGATAAATATTTCCCCCCTATACAAACCTATAAGCTCCAAAAAAAGATCCATAACTTCACAAAGAAAGATGCAGAGTCATCTTAGGAAGATTGGAATTGATTTAAGGAACTCACTAATAAGTTCCCACATCAAGGAATTTATGTGGGATACTACTTCAAACATTGTACCAAGGACTCCAACCATATGCATGCACAATAGCGGACACTGCCGCTGGTGGTGGACTCATGATCAAAACGCTAAATGTTGGTAGATCACTTTTCAAAAACATTTCCCAAAATGCGGGTCTATTTTAGAGAGATTGATGACTACCTTAATGTGGAATTCATCAGGTGGAATAGAATACCCACCTTTCATCCCATGTTTAATCCTTCACAAAGAAGATCGAAATATTTTAGTTACCTTTTCCACCACTACCACCTCCTACCACTTTATGGAAATTTAGGACAGTAAAATTTATAGAGGGCTATACCCATACCAGGAATGTAGAGCATGAATAGAAGATCCTAAAAATCAGGATTTTAATTATGTAAATTACAAATCAAAATAAAAAAAAATTAATAACTCCAAAAATACCATCATTCTTATTATCAATAGAGGTTGGATTAGTATCCAAAATAAATAAATCAAAGTTACAATCAACATAGAAGTCTTCATGCACCACCATGAAATCAGGGACCACTATGGTACCCACCTAAAAATCCAACACCTTGAACTAAAAAACCTTTTATACCTAGTACCCATTTATTTATTCCCTAATAATAGTTTCCGCAAGCTCTACTGAGGCATCCACAACAAGACCCACCTCAACAATCAAATCATGAAAACCTGATCACTATATTTTTGTAGAATGTGGATCAAAGGATGAACACCCAAGAAACTAATTTATATAATTGAATATATTACCTCTAAAATCTTAAACACCAAGTGGGACAAATATCAAAGACTCTATCAGACTGATTACCATGTATGTTGACTGGTAATACCAAGACATATTTGAGAGATGAGGAAAAAGTTGTGATACGTATGAGTGTAAAAATATTTAATCTTAAAAATCCATGCATAGGTGAGGAAAAGAAGCTATAAAAACCAGAAAAATTTTCTATAATCATTAGTAAATATTGATATGATAGAACACCCAAAGCAAATAAAGAACAAAATATGGAATCAGAAAAAATTGAAAAATCACCTATAAAGGAGCATCCTAAAAAGGAATATATTTATGTGGAATTTCCACCATACAAACCCCCTCTTCCCTTTGTATATATAATGATACAAGGAAATATAGAGAAGAAATACAAAAAGGTTTTAGAGATGTATAAGTAGTTACACATTAACATCTCCTTTTCATAGGCCATCACTCAGATGTCTTCTTATGAAAAAAATCATGAAGTATTTTCTCTCCAAAACAAGAAAAATGGAATACCTTGGAGTTATATACCTGAATAAATAATTCTCTATAGTCATTTAGTGGAAGTTCCCACTAGATATTAGTGACCTTAGATGCTTCTCATTTTTATGAATTATGAGAACATGAAAACTCATAAAATCCTTGTGTGATCCTAGTGCAAGTATAAATCTCATTTCTATGAGTGTCTTCCAAATTTTAAGGCTCAAATATTTGAAATAAATAAGAGTTTCTGTTGAAATAGATGACCACTCAGTCAAGTACCCTAGAGGACTTCTTGAGGACGTTTTAGTGAAGGTTAGTAAATTCATTTTTCATACTAATTTTCTTGTCTTGGATATGAATGATGAAAAATATGTCCCTATCATTTTAGGGATGCCATTTATTGGCATAAGAAATTCATTGATTGATGCAATCCAGGGATGGCTAATTTTAAGAGTTGGTAATGAACAAGAAGTGTTAGATTTAGTGAAAGCCTCTAGAAAATTTGGTGATTCATTTGATTGTCAGGCCATATTTTTTACCAATGAGGAAGATGATTATATGAATATTAAGGATTATTAAGAGACCATATATCTTGATGAAGATGTTTGAAGTGATTATAAAGATGTGTATTAAATTTAACCTTTGACAAGGGATACCATTCCACAATTCATTACCCTAGTCATTAGTCCACCAATGTTAGAATTGAAACTTCTACCAAACACATTGAAGTACTCATTCTTAGAAACTTCAGTATTAATTCCAGTTATTATCATTTCAGATATTAATCAAGTGAAATAAGAAAAAACAATTGAAATCTTGAAAAGGAATAAAAAGATAAATTTCCTAGGGTGTGGATGATGTCAATGGGGTCAGTCACTACTACAAATTTGGTTTTATCCACCACTAGAGTTTTAATAGAACTACCTAAAACCACTATTAATAACCCCATTTCCCAGTGATAGAAAAATCACTATTAAAGGGGGTCTTTAACAACGCTTTTTTAGCATTGTTAAAGGGTGTCTTCAAGAGCACTAAAAAAGAACTATTAAAGGGGTCCCTTTATTAGTGCTTGTAAAAAAGCACTGATAAAGCCCCCCCCCCCCACATCATCACTAGTAAAAATAACTGATAAAATGGTAATTTATCAGCGCTTCTAAAAACACACAGATAAATGGTATATTTTGAAAAAATCATTGAAAAATAATATATTGACATAAATATAATATATATTTTTAAAATATGTTTTGGACTAGGATAAATAAGAATTTACACATAATTTATAATAAATTTATTTAATATGTCTTATAACTCTATAAAATCCCTACAAACCCAAAAAAAAACTGAAAACCCAATAATAACTCTAGAAACCCTTAAAACACATAAAATTGTTAAGAAATCCGAAAACCATGAAATGACCATACCTTTTGATATGAAAGTTGGTTTCAGATCTACAACCAGCCAAATTGAGGATTGTGAAATGAGATAAAACCATGTGATATTTAAATCATGTGATAATAAATGAATAAAATATATTATAGTTTCAAAAAAGTCATAAATCGAACTCAAACTTCAAATGATCATAAATTTTGATCCAGGTGTATGTTTAGGCCCCACCATATATCAAATCAAATAATGTGAAAATATATATTCAAAAAAGGGTCTTAAAGTGATTTCAATAAGATTTTTCTAATTTTTAAACCCCAGAAAGTATCATAAGGCCTCCAAAACTTATTATTTTGTCACTGACTTCGATTTCTTAAAATTCAAATGGTTCTAACTTATGATCCGGGTTTCTTTTTGTCCATTAGAACATATCATACCAAATATCATTTCATGATATTTGATTTGATTGGTTGTGGATCTAAAATAGACTCCTAGATCAGAAGGTATGATCATTTCATGTTTTTTAGGGGTTTTGGGGTTTTCATAGTTTCTTATCATTTTTATGTGTTTTAAGGGTTTTCAGAGTTGATATCCATTTTAAAATATATATAAATAAATATGTAATTAATATATATATATATATAAAGATATATAAATATATGGATAAAAAATATAATGAAATATATATATCAAAATGTATGTGTGTGTATATATATATATCATAAAATGTGAAATAAAACAGTATAGGGGCGTGGAAAAGGCATTAGTGTATAAGATTGAGGACTTGGGTTTGAAAATCACTAGAGGAAGGGGTGCACACTTAGGGTGGGATTATCTAAAGTGTTGATAAAGGGGCGGGTGAAGCATTGATAAAAGGGGAGCTAGGAAGCGTTGATAAAGGGGGGAGTGAAAAAAATATACCCTTAATTAGCGAGACCTTTATCAATGATTTTTTAGTGTTGTTAAAGGGGGAATTTATTAGTACTTTTTATGATCATTGTTAAAGATAACCCTTTAACATCGATTACATTATTAGTGCTTCTATAGTGCTGATAAAACCCTTTTACTAGTGTTATTAAAGGCCCAATTTTGAGTAGGGAGCCCCACAATTTGCACCAACAGAATCTTGTTAGAGGAAGATGATAAACCAAAACATAAAACCCATGGGTGAATCACTCCACCGATGAAGGAAGTGTTCAATAAGAAAGTACCTAATATTCTTGATATTGGTATAATATTTTACATATCTGGTAGGAAGTGGGTGATACCACTGCAAGTCGTCCTGAAGAAAGGCATCTTTATTGTTATTAAAAACAATGAAGTTGATTTAATCTCAACTCAAATAATTATTGGATGGAAAGTATGTTTTTCTCCCATTCATGGATAAAATACTAGATAGACTTTTCGAGAATTAATTCTATTATTTTATGGATGGATATTCATGATAAAATCAAATTTTAGTTGACCCATGTGATTTATCAAAAACCAAATTCACGTTTCCTTTTAGAACATTCACCTATCGAAGGATGTAATTTGGAATGTGAAACGCATCGACGACATTTCAACTATGCATGAAACACATTTTCTATGATATGTTAGAGGTGTTTCTATAGATTTTCATGGATGATTTATCTATATAAAAATGCTCCTTTAAAGTTTAAATAAGTAATATGGTCCTTGATTTGCATCACTATAAAGATAATTTCCTATTTCTAATCTGAGAAAAATGTCATTTTGTGGTCTAAGGAGGCATAGTACTCAGACATAAAATCTCAAAGAATGGCATGGAATTCAATCTAAAAATAATTAAGGTGATTAAATATTTAACTGAACCTAGGTGATAGGTATAAGAATATTTTTAGGCTACATAGGATTTTATCATCACTTCATACAAGATTTTGAAATAATAGTGTGCCCGTTGATACACCTTTTTTTTGGAAACCCCATTTAATTTCACTGAAGAGTGTCAGTGGGAATTCAACACCATAAAAGATAGCCTATTATAATGACCCAGCCCAGGTGCCACATAACGGTGCCTCGATCCAGTCAGTTACATGACCTTATGCGTTCCTCCCTGTTTTCTATAGGTTTCCAACCAGTAGTGAGGGTCTAATATATATAACATGTGAAGACTATACCCTCTTTATAAAAGCATTAAAATAGTAAAAATAACCAAGAAATAAAAAAAATATAATAATCAACAACTAGTATAATTACATAACCAAAATAGCCCAATAATACATGATTAATCAGAACAAGATATAATATCCAAAACTAAATAGTAGAAATGTCATTCCAAATAAGTGTAAAGTGTCAAAATGAAAACAAAAAAACATTGAAAACTCCCCCAAAAGGGTCCTGACACCAATTCTGTTTCCCTCTCCCACGATCTATCCCAACTCATCCATCTAACATAAGACTCTTTCCCCTATCATGTCCTACAAACATGAAGTCTATTTGGGTACTGATCAGGCAGCCTGAGTAGGGTGTGAGTAAAACTCACTAGGCCAGCACCAATGGTTTCTAAAACAATATATAGTCAATAATATTGTCTATAATTGTATAAATAATAAATTAAAATCAATAAAGTAAATAGTTATCATGTTTTTTTATTTTTTTTAATTAATCACGTAAATTACCTAGGGACCTGATGACACGTGGACCACCAATACCTGCTTCAACCCATGCTGATGTTTGAAACATAAAACATAGGGATTCACAATTCATTATCACATGGTATTTCATTATCAATTTAAATTTAATTTATATCACATCTAATTCTAACGACAATCCAATGCCAACATTTTTTGCCTAGAACTCCACTGATAGGGACCCATGGGTATTTGAAGCATCAGTATGTTTCTCGTAACTCATTTATTAATCAATCACATGTGGTATTTTGAAGCATCGGTTTATGTCCCACCCTCATTTATCACATGCATGAATTTGGGTCTACAATGCCATGTTTAGATCCTCATGGGTATTTTAAGCATCAGTTCATGTCCCACAACCCATTTATTAATAACCTACATATATCAAATTTAACAAGATTAATCATTATTAACCCTCTCATTAACATTTCACATCATGGTATACCTTTTTAATTATCAAAATAATCATGGTTCAACACTTTAATCTCATGGAATAATATGAACAATTCACCATTAAACCATTTATCAACATTTAATCATTTAAGCCATTAACCCTTTTTTGTTAATCCAAACATCCCTTGATTCCCATTATTCAATAAATTACATATCTTGATAATTAACCAATTACACAAACCCATTTAATTAACCAATTCCATAATCCTAATAACCCATTAATTCCATAATCACCTCATTCCATTAATTAATTAATCAATTAATCAATCCAATTCAAGATATGATTTCCAACCATGGAAATTTCTATTTCAAAACTTCATGCACACAATTATAATCAAGACTATGGTATTTTCAATTTATACCACCTACCTCAAGATTTTTGGTGAGTGTTTTCCAAATAGAAACCCCCCAAATTAAAGCGGAATGTTCAATTTCACAATGAAGAATGGGATCTAGACCCAAAACATATATCTAAGATTAAATTAATTACAATATATCAAAACCTATATATAAAACCATCAGTAATAGAGGAAATATTCCCTTCAGAAAATGATTAAAATATGGGAGATAGGTAGGAAACTAATCATGAAGAGATTACATACTAAGAGAGGTGCATATCTGTCAAACCAGTCCTCAATTCATCAAGAATGGAGTTCAGAAGGCATTGGAATCAATATAGGAGCCTCCAAAATCATAAAAAATTGGCATAGTTTTAATAGGTGTGAATATGGGTGAGATCCATGGGATTAGAGAATTGAAAAAAAAAATTGAATAATTAAACTTGCACAAATTGTTTTATAGGAAGGGATTCGTGGTTTTCCAAACTGTGCACCTCTTATAGGGGTCGAACGATTACTACTAATTGGGCATAGAGTTTGAAAACCCATGTTCCAACCATGCAGTCCTCTACTTGTCTATAGTTTCATAGTTTTTTGTGGTCACTACACCAAATTCATTGTTTAATTGTGGTTTTTTAGCGGCAGTTTGATAAAATGATACTAAAAATAAATTCTAAAATTTAGTATCGGTTTTTAAAAAATGCCACTAAATATTATGAATTTATTAAAAAAATACACTTTCTCCTTGAGCCCCTTACTTATCCCCCAATCACCCCCTCCAATCACCCCTGATCACCCCCTATCCTAAGCCCTAGCCACTATAAAAATTCCCCACTTGTCGGCGCTCTGGTGGTTTCCCCCCTCATCGACACTCTTATTTCCCCCAAGACCCCCCCCCCCAATCCATTGTAGGTGCTTGATGGTGATTTTTTTCCTAAGACCCCCAAACCCTATCCCTCGCTAGCGATTGATCCCCTCTGGCCCTCTCCCTTACCTGGGTATATTGTTTCCCCTAATCCCTCTTCTCCCTCAGCCTCTCCCTCACTGCCTCTAGGACTTCTCCTATTCAGTGTAATTTATTCTATTTTTTCCACTATTCTATTTGAGTATTACTACAAGATGAAGTTATTGTAAGATTTTGTTGATGTAGACCATGAGGTATTGGTTATTTCAGATTATTTATGTCTTGTTGGTTTGTTTGGACTATATAGTGGTTTCTAGTATTATAGTTGGTTGTAGTTGTTTAGTTGTATAATTTGGTTGTTCGGTTATCAATGATTATTTTGGTAGATTGTAAAATTTTATTATTATTCTTTAGCTCTAGTGATCAGTAAGATATTTTTCTTGTCAATTATGATGTTTGACTACACAAGAGCCTCAACTTAGTTGGTGAGGACTCAGAAAGTGCATCCAAGAGACCTGAGATCAAATCTGGGTAGACATAATTTTCGGGTACCATAGTGGGTACTGTAGTAGGTAATGTAGAGGTTGGAAATATTCATCCATTTGGGATTTCAGGCCACCGGTTTTGTCCTTGTGTCCTACAAGGCCTTTGAGCCACCTAAGGCCTTCAGGCCAGCTAGGATTTTGGGACACCTCATGACCTTAGACCACCTTAAGGCCTTTGGGACATGTTGGTAAAAAATCCCTCAAGGTATCATTGAATCATTTTTGAGGTGATTTTTTTTGTTGACAAAGCGGGCCTTCATGTTGTGTTTGTTAACAAAGCATACCACAATGTAAAAAAAATTTGACAAAGGGGGTTTACATGGAGATTTTTCGAGTGCAAGGGATGTTGTCAAAAATACATGATTGATTGAAGAATCTAGACAAATGAATGGATGATCTGGAGGAGGTGCAAAAAAGAGAAGATACAAAGTGGTGTCGTTTTCCAGTGTTTTCCAAATTTTTTGGCCTTAAAATCGAAAAATGGAGAAAAGTGTTTTTTGGAAAAGATACTTGTGTGCCGGTGTCTTAGAGACTTGGAAATTTTTGTGCCATATGTTTTTCATGATCAGAACATCAAAATATGGCAAAGGAAAGAGGGGTTCCCAAGTTTTGGTTTGGGCATGCAAGGTGACTAGGGTGACAGAGACTAGGGCAGCTGGACTTTCGCACCAGGAGGAGACTTGCATGTCAGCGCTCAGGGTACCCAAAATGTCTATAAATAGAGGGCTAACCCTCCTCATTTTTATAGAAGCTCAACACTTAGAGAAAATTAGAGATCCAGTCGCGCAGGTGGTTTGGGTGCATAACTGGTGGTTTGATCGTGCTAGTATAAAGATATTCAGAAGTAATGTGCCAGTTGATAGTTGTGTGCCAATATTGGTTTAAGAGTAAAAGGTAATGACTTTACCATGTTTTGTGTTGAATAAGGGAGTGTTTCACAAGTGGTTATGTGACACATGCATGCTAAGCTTTTAGAAGCGATCCAAAGCATAGAGAAGCATGCCTGGCATTAGAGAAGAGAACCAAGCATAGAAAAGTGCACCAGTCACTCTAGGGTTGCGTGAAAGTTAGAGAATTTCCCGTTACCTTCAGTGAAAAGTATGATTCATCTACACGTGAAAGTTTGATGTCAATAGAGCATCTATCAATAGTTAAGGATTCATAATTCATTAGTGATAACGAAGAGACCTACAATTCCATAAACTATGAGTGGATCCTTTCTAGAGCAGTGAACAAATGAAGAGGAATAAGGTGATCCTTTCTACCGGAAGTGATCTAGAGAGAGAGAAACAGGGAATGACCCTAGGGAAAGTAGTGAGCTGACCCTCAACATTGTAAAGGAAGTGATCCTAGGAATAAAAGTGATATATCCCAAACATTGTAAATTGGCAGTGAGCTTTAGTGGATTTAGTACATTGGCACATCCCCAATGTATACTCCTTGGATGTAGCCCAGTGAGGGTGAACCAAGTAAAAATCTATTTGTCAGTCTACTTGGTTTCCTGCATTGCATTCAAAACATCATCATCAATAATAAAACATAAGTGCAAACAATATGACCCTTATAATAAAGAGGTCAATATATAGTAGGGCAGAGATAATTTTGAAAAGAATATCCATACCCTGATTCCCCCCCCCCTTAGGGTATCTAGGCCCCTTTTAGTCCTAACAGTTGGTATCAGAGCGAAGGTTTATTTTATCATATTTGTTTTCTATGACTTAGTTTAGACAGTTTTCCTTGTTAAAGATTCAGTCTTCTCTTATCTCGGTGTGCCATGAAAAAGGGAAAAACATCAAAGAAGAATCAGAAGTCAAATGGTATTACTTAGTGATAAAGTGTTTATGGAAAAAGTGTGATTCAACTAAAGGAATCAAACAGCTTATTTAAGGTAGGATTGGATGAATCTGATATGGAAAAGATATATTCACTCAATAATGATGTAGGAATGAGTGAAGTACTTGAAATTTAATGTGAAACTGAAACTACTGATGATGATGAAGTTTCAATGAGATCACTAGTAGATGATGTCGACATGAAGAAGGGTTTGGAGTAGAAATTGGATAAAGAAGTTAAATATAAAGATATCCAGATCCAAGTACTAGAAATTGAGGTTAGAAAGCTAAGAGGCTTAAATCAATGGATTATTAATGTGGCTACTAATATGAGGGAGAAGAATGATTCTCAAGATGAAAAACTGAAAAATTTCTCTATAAAGAGAGAAAAGCTCAAAGATAATGTTAAAGGAAAGAATCGGAACTCAGATGAAATCCAGAATCTAAAATCCAAAAATTATGATCTTGCTACAAATCTATCTGAACTAGTTCAGAAGAATCAAAGGCTACAACAATAGAATGCATGTTTTTCTAATTCTATTTCTTAGGAAAAATTGAAACTGAAGGAGAAAATTGATATGGTAGAAAAGGTCACACAAGAACTGGAAGATGATATGTGTAATGAGAATAATCTCAGAAAAAAATCAATTTTCAACTATAATCAAGAGATAAGAAAATTCAACAACTGGAGGAAGAGATAGAATCATCTAAGAAAGAAATAATGAAATAAAAAAGACAAAGGAAATCCTTTGTTGAAGAATGCATCGCACTTACTTTTTTATTGTCCTTCGACAGGTAATGATAAAATGAAAAGAAAATTATGAGATTTATAAGGAGGAATAACAATATATTTTCTCATCTCAAATACCATACAGTTTAGGAAAAACTGGTATTGGATTTGATAAATTCCCTCCCATGCATGATAGAAAGAGATTTGTGAATATTTCTAGAAATGGAGGAAATCATATAGGTGCTAGAGATATACCTAAGAGGACATTTACAAGAGTTAGTGACAACATGTGATATTTTTGTGGGATTCATGGCCACACATTAAGCTTTTTTTCAAAGGATCAGGAATACATTGCATGCTGTGAAGATAGAAATTTTCTATATATGATAATAAGATGAAGCATCATGAGAAATATGAAAGAAGATTCCCTCAGAATAAATCCTCCATGAAGTGCTTCTATTGTGGAAGAATGGGGCACACTATGAGTATGTGTCAGGGATCTCAGGAGATCAGCTTCAAAAGAATAACTCAAGATGCATCAACATCTTAGTTAGGAAATGATGAGATGAGGTATTCCATTAATTGAAGATGTTTCATATGTTCTGATCATAGACATTTGACAAGATGTTACAGAAAGAATAAAGAAAAGGAATCCATAAGGAGATTCACAAAACAAGCATTGTATAATGAAGAATCCTATACTGTCAGACAACATGAAAAGATAAAAAATAGGTT
This sequence comes from Viscum album, assembly GCA_963277665.1. Classification (NCBI taxonomy): domain Eukaryota; kingdom Viridiplantae; phylum Streptophyta; class Magnoliopsida; order Santalales; family Viscaceae; genus Viscum; species Viscum album. The sequence continues at coordinate 1,914,284,990 of OY728148.1, read as the reverse complement.
TACAGCCTTATTGGAATTATAAGGATCTCAACAAAAGGTTTACCAATCACCTCATCTGTTACACTCTAAAAAACATACCTGGAATAGATGTGAATAATCCTAGAAGATAAAGGGAGGAGATTCCCAAGTGTAAGTAAGAATAATGTAAAGTTAGTGGAAAACTCAACCCCAATAAGAATGGGTAGCATGATTCAAACAGCTGATAAAAGAAAAATGAATAAAGAATGTCTTAGAAAATTTGCACCTCATTCCACATACCAAGAATTGAAGACAAGTGGAGAGATTCCTACTCCAAGAAGGAATCAAGGGAAGTGGCATATTGGTGGAACATCAAATAAGTAAATGTCTACCAATGGGTTTAAACCCAAAAGTGTGAGAAAGACCAAGCTAGCAGAATCTGAATATTAGAAGAAGAATCAGAATGTGGGTAAAGAATGCCTGGTCATATGGCCAGAATAGATGGAGTTGGGTAGGTAGTTGGATCATACAAGGAAAGAGTGTGAGGTGTTTAAATAAATAAAGGGTTGACCCATAAGGATCAACCACAATCCTCTTCTTGAGGATTCTAGAGGTTACCCTATCCCTATGTGCATAAATTCTATTAAATGATGTTAATGTGTTTCAGGTTCAAAGGGAGATACAATCCAAGGGTAAGTGGCATCAAAAGATTCCAAGTAGTGATTTGATGTGATCTAGAATGTCAACTGATTCAAATCAGTTACCAGCACTGAAGAAGGAATCTAGGAGATTTTCAAGAAATGAGTTAATGTTATATGGCTGAATGAGACAGTAACATGTGAAAAAATGATGCAAGATAAGAATAATTTCTGTGGTTCTAAACCGTGGGCTCAATAACAGTAAGAGTTTTACATCAAAGTGGGGGCACTCTGTATCCTAATAAGATGAAATTTTTCAAAGGGATATGATGGTTGATTAAATTATGTGAGAAGAGAATGATCAGATTAGTTAAATCTCATATATGATATCATATTCAAAAAGTTCTATTACACAATAGTTCTACCATTCAAATTTGTCTTAGATGGTTGTGTTTTGTAGAAATAGGATATGATATGATAAAGAGTCTACATTGGAACTGAAGATCTCACAAATCTATAAATTAATAATTCAGTGGTTTTGAGCTGCATTGAATATATATACATTGGTAACATGTCCCAGTTTAGGTGTTAGTTTCTCATCAAGAGAAGAAGGATTGCGGTGAAGTAGAAACAATCATACATTTCATAATTAACTATTTTGTTCTAACAATGTGGTATCAACTGACTATTTTCAAGATACTAGGAAGCTGCGGGAGATTTTTTTGAGGCCAGTAGATAATAATTTGATTGGTAATAAATGTTTCTATCACAACAAGATGAAGGAAGATGGCATAGTGATTCGAAATAAATCACTACTAGTGTGAAAAGGATACTCTGTGATAAAGAATATCTATATTGATGAGATATTTGCACCTATGACAAGGTAGGAGACAATCAGCTTATTCTTGGCCATTACAGTGAATTGGAAGTTCAGAGTGTTCTATATGCATGATAAGTTTGCATTTTTGAATGGGGTTCTGGAAGAATAATTAGATATTGAGTAGCCAAAAGATCATGATATTCAATGTTGGATTAGTTTTTTAAAAAGCTCAGTTTTCGGCATGGCTGAATTGATTGCAATATGTATGTCAACAATGATTGTAGTAAAAGGATGATAATGCTAGTATATATTGAATACATAATCTTTGAAGGATCTGATGAAGCATAGTGCAAGAAATTTTCTGAATTGTTAAAAGGAAGTGTTCAAATGGTTTTGGAAATGGATAATTCCCAGGAGATGAGGACTCTGGTTGCCATCCGGATGAAACTATCAAAATATGATGAAGGAAAGGTGGTTAATATCATAGAATATAATAACATTATTATAAGTTTATTATACTTGATAGCAACAAGGCCTGACATTGTTTTTGCCATATGCCAAGAAGTGAGATATCAAAGTAATCCCAAAGAAATACACATGCTTGTAGTGAAAAGAATAATTCAGTATATCAAGGTCACGGTGGATTTTGACTTGATATATAATGAAAAGTCTCAATCAGAATTATTAGCTTGGACAACATAGGAACCCAAGAAGTGAAGAAGGAGAGTATCAAATCTGACGATTCTTTAAGTGATCGATCAAAGAATATATATCACGCTAGCTGAGGATCGTGATAAAAGCAGAAGACTGGTGTTGGGATGGTGTTAGAAGGCTTCCAGAAATCATCCATTGGTATCAGTGTGGTATAAACAATTGGTTTCATAAATGAAGTGATTCATTGATGAAACTTTCATTTACTATTGTTTCTCATGCTGATCATTGCTCATGTGGGCTTAGATAATCTATTAAGTAAATCCCTATTCACTATCTGAATCGCAAGAGGTGAATGGTGGTAACGGTTGGAAGAATCTTTAAAGAGGTATCAAAGTGCAAATAATTTTTATGAGAAGAGTTTTCAACAAACCCAAAGGGGGATATTTTTGTGAAAAATCCCTCAAGATATCATTGAATAATTTTTGAGGTGATTGTGTTTGTTGACAAATAGGTAATTCGTGTTGTGTTTGCCAAATTTTTGGGCCTCAAAATTTAAAAATAGAGAAAAGTGTTTTTGGAAAAGAGAATTGTATGTCGGTGTCTTGGAGGCTTGAAAAGTTTCGCACCATATGTTTTTCAAGATCAAAATATCAAAATATGTCAAAGAAAAGAGGGGCACCCAATTTTTGGTTTGGGCGTGCAAGGTGACTAGGGCGATAGAGACTAAGGTGGCTGGACTTGCGCATCGAGAGGAGACTTGTGCACCGGTCCTCAGGGTACCCAAAATTCCTATAAATAGAAGGCTACCCCTCCTCATTTTTAGATAAGCTCAACTCTTAGAGAAAATTAGATCTCTTGTTGCGTAGGTGATTTGGGCGTGCAAGTGGTGGTTTGATCACGCAAGTATAAATATATTTAGAAGTTGTGTTCCAGTTGATAGTTGTGCACCAATATTTGTTTAGTCATAAAAGGGAGTGAGTCTCCCATGTTTTTTGTTGAAGAAGGGAGTGTCGCGCAAGTTGTTAGGTGAAACTTTCATGCCAATCTTGGAAAAGCGCGCCAAGAATAGAGAAGCGTGCCTGGCTTTAGAGAAGCGCGCCAAGCATAGAGAAGCACTCCAGTCACTCTAGGGATGCACGAAAGTTGAATAATTGACTATTACCTTTGGTGCAAAGTGAGATTCATATGCAAGTGAAAGTTGGATGTCAATATACCATCTATCAATAGTTAAGGATGCAAAATTAATTTGTGATCATAAAGAGACCTAGAAGTCTATAAACTATGAGTGGATCATTTCTAGAGTAGTTAGAAAAGGAGGAAGAAGAAGGTGATCCTTTCTATTGACAGTGAGCCAGAAATAGAGAAACAGGGAATGATCCTTGGGAAAGTAGTGAGCTGACCCTAAACATTGTAAAGGCAGTGAGCCTGGGTATAGAAGTGATTTATCCCAAACATTGTAAATTGGCAGTGAGATTTAGTGGATTTGGTACATCATCACATCGTCGGTGTATTCTCCTTAGACATATCCCAATGAGGGTGAACCAAGTAAAAATATGTGTGTCAGTATTCTGGGTTTCTTGCATTGCATTCAAAGCATCATTATCAACAGTAAAACATAAGTGAAAAAAAAGTGACCCTTATAATATAGAGGTCAAGATCCAATGGGGAAAGGATAATTTTTTAAATAATATCCATACCCTAATTCACCCCCCCCCCTAGGGTATCTAGGCGCCATTTGATCCTAACAAGTCACCTCAAGGATTTTGGGTCACATGTAATTGGGCTTTATGGACCGGGCAGACTCAATAAGGAGCAGACACCAGATGAGGATTCAGAGCAGGTACATTCACAAGAGTAGAAGCTAATGGATTTTGATGAAATAGAGGGTATGTAATTTCCATCGGGACCAACATCCGCATGCACGGAAAGCCAATCTGAACATCCATGTGAAGGTGGAGAGCTGACATCGCGATGTAAAAGCTGGGGAGGATCGGTTCCAAGTAGTTATAGTCTAGATGAATTCCTCTAATACCTATGGGTCATGTAATTTCATGAAGCCTAAGGGACATGTATAGGTTCCCCTTCAACCCTTAAATGGGAGATTATCAAAAATTAATTAAAATAGAAGGCCTTCGGGCCATTCTAAAGTATGAAGTTTGATTTTGAATGCATTCAAGTGCATCTTTTGGATGTCTAGTGTTACATCTTGGTGTATATGTTATGCAGCTACTACTGCTTATTTTGATATCATGATTGGGGATTTGGAACAAGATTTCAACTGAATCATGGATGTTTTTATATATACATGTATAATTGTTATTTTCATTATAGAGACTATTTTCTCCATGGAGGTGCTTCTTGATTTTTTGTTCATTCCACTTTATAATTTTTTTCCTTTATTAAGCTTCTTAGGCCATGTAATCCTAAATGAATTTGTGGTTGTGTTTGTTTAATAAAATTTCCTTAAACCATGGTTTTGGATTTCCAAACCCATGGATTGTGTTATTTTTTATAAATATAGGCCCCCTATTTGAAATTTCAAAAATCTATTCCCTATTTAAATAAAATTAATAAAAATCCTATAAAAGATTCTTATTATTATTCAAAAAATCTTCCTAATATTAATTAAAAACAATTAAATGTTTGTAAGTCCCATTAAATAATTTTTCACATCTAAAATTACCCCATAAAATTGATATTAATCTAAAAAATCTTGATAACACGCCATAATAATGATATTAATAAACAACCCATAACAATTATTGATATTAAAAAAACCCTCACAACATTGATATTAATCAAAAAAAATATGTACATTTGGAAAAAACAATAAAAACCTGAAGCACATTATTTATAACAAGCCATAAATCATTTATAGAAAAAATATCAATTATTTCATAAGAACGTATTATTCATCAAGCATTGTATGCGCACTATTATTTTAAAATTTGGTTTTGTGGATTTTTAAGGAAAATCCATAATTGATTATATGAATTATTACAGATTTTAATACAATGATCTCATGGGTTAAAATTCTTTTTTTTATTTAGCCAAGTTTGGCTTGAAGTAATGGTAATATTATTTGATTCTTCCCTTTATATGTTCTACTTTTTATCATATATATAATTTTTTAATCATATGATTTGATATGGTGATGTATTGATATGAAAATTTTCATTTCTATAAATGGATGTAAAAGTGTGACATGATAGTCTTATAAATATTTTGTTTGATCTTTTGAAAGGATTGCATCATACCCTAAATAGATGGTTATATGTGAGTAATGCACTAGATTGTCTCATTAATACTACGAGATTTATCCACTAATGTTTAATGGTTATTTTTTATTATTTGATTAATTTGTTTCACATTGAAAAGTGTAGGAACATTGTGATATATATGGATAAAAGTTAGATTACATTACCAAGGAACACACCTCATTATGCTAAGGGTTTGGAGGAGTTTTTAGATTTTTCAATTTCCAATTGATCCATTGATGGGACAATAATATGTCCACGTACTAAATGTAAATTTAGAAGATTTTTAAAGAGATATGAAGTTTATGAACACTTGATATTGAATCAATTCCCTACTCAATATTTGTGTGGTATTTGGCATGGAGAATTGAAATCTATAGAAATTTTGAGCACTAATGTCAATCAACAGAATGATCTCCCAACTTCTTTGACAATGGAAAATGAAATGTAAACCTTATAAATGATGATTTCAACATTTAAAGACAACAATATCAACATCAAAACATATCAGGACAACAAGTTGAGGGTGCTATAAATAATAACCTGAAAAGTGATGTTTTGGGACTATAGGACAACCAGATCAAGATTGTAACATATCATTGGATCCTCCTCTTGATTTTGTAGAGACTAATGTAAGAGATAAATTCACTAATCAGAACAATGCATTTCACGATTTAGTTGATGATGGAAATCAAGAGTTGTAGGGTAGATGTTTGAAATATTCAAAACTTTCTTTTCTACTGAAGTTGTATCATATCAAACATTGAACATAAAGTGTGGTCTCTATCCATATGAGAATGGAAAGTTCGCTCTGGTAATTTTTTCAATGAGAATTTGGGATAAAGATATATTCCCTCAAATTTTAGAATATGTGAATGTATCTGATGGGTATTCAAGTGACATATCAAGGTTTTTTTAATTAAATCATCGTAGGTTACATGGATTTAAATTTCATGATTCATATATTTTGTTACAATAGTTACTACCATTGGCATTGTGTACATTATTACATAAAAAGGTTTCTGCTATTGTACTCAAATTATGCACATTATTCAGACAACTATGTGAGAAAACTCTAGAACCATATGAGCTTGAAAACCTTCAAAATATATTTGAATTGAAACTTTTTACAATGGATATGATCTTTGGTCCATCATTTTTTTTCTTTCATGATTCATTTAACTATTCATTTGCTCAAACAAACTAAATTTGGAGGCCCCATACATTATCAATGAATATATCCAATTGAGAGGTACTTTATTTATATGTTTTTCATCTTAAGTAAACAATTCATGGAACTTAATTAAATAAATAATTATATTTTATTTATTTTATTTCACATATATCTTTGTCATTTGAAATCATACATGAAAAATAAATCTCAACCTGAAGGCTATTTGGCAAAGGATTGTCATAGATTTTTTTCTAGATACATGGATGATATTGAGACAAGATTAAACCAAGTTGGATGTGTTGAATACACATCGACTCAATCTCAACTACATGGGAAATAAAAAATCTTTCCTTCTATTGGCCAATTAGTTGGGAGGAGCTCAAATGTTACACTGATAGAAATGGAATTATTATAGGCACATAGATATTTGTTGTTGAATAGTGAAATTTCATATCCATTTATTGAATAGATTAGGATATAAACAAAAATATGAATGAGAGTTTGAACATGAAATGAGAAAGATATAACAAAATCTATTAATAAATATATTATATAATGGTCTTCACATCATGTAACTTTATTAATATTTCAATCAATACAGATATTAGGTTGAAACATATATTTTTTAAATCTAACAACATATATTACTTTTTTTAGATCATGAATACTGATACTCAAGCTAAGTTGTCAGAATATTTGAAGTTTTTTGGATCTATGTCCTCTAAAACAAGCTTCAATTTTCTATGCTTACAATGTGAATGGATTTAAATTTCATACAGTCGATCAAGAAGAGGTTTTGAAAACATAGAATGGTATTATTTTTATAGTTTCTAAATTAGGATACTATGGAAATATGAATGATATTATCGAATTAAACTACCATGGGAATTTTTTAGTTATTTTATTCAAATGAAAGTCGGTCGATATTACCAGGGGTTTTAAAAGACATTCTTTTCAATTTACATATGTGAACTTATCTCATTTTATGGATGTTGGTGACCATGAATTACATGATATGTATATCTTATCATCGCAAGAGAAAATGTTATATTATGTGAAAGATTTCATGGGTGAAGGATGGAGTGTACTTTTTCACATAAAATAAAGAGACTTGTATGATATGGGTGATGAAGTGTAATATTTTACCTCTAACATTGAATCCCATTAATATTAATAAATGAACTTATTTTTCCATCATGATCATGAAAATATTAGTCTTTCAAGGGAGGATGAAGTAATGATGGATAAGGACAATGACATGATTGATGGAAAAAATAATTGTATGTGTAGTCATCCATTAATTTATCTATCACTTATGTTATATGTTCAATCATTCATTAGCATAGTTATGTATAAATTTTTTATCCATACAATGCATCTACTATCATTTCTAATAAACAATTCTGCAAGAATTTTTTGAAATATATGTTCTGAAGTAAATTTTATTTGATTAAATGAAATGAATTCCAAGGAGGGAGTGTTTCATTGATCTCGTTCGACTCCTTATTGACATTACCTCTACCTCTCTGGTAGATGATGATCCATAGATCTCCCTTCCTACGGTATCTGGGACACCCTCTACCTACCCCCTGCACCATCTCTCACACCCTCCATTCTGTGAGCAAATGGAACACCCCTCGTCAGTATCTCATCATCATTTGAGACAGTGCCTCCCTATTTAGTAGGGTCAATAGTGATGAAGTAGGTTGTCACCCTATTTCTTCATGGGGATATTAGAGGGTGACAGTTATAGGTGCAAATTTTAATGTGAATAAAGTAATTTTACTTTTTATACTACAAATGTTTTCATAAATATGCAAACAATGTAAATTTGGAGAGAAATATAAATAGTTTATATGACTGGAATCTGAACGGATTAAAGATAGTTTTCCCATTTGATTGTTATGGGGTCCTTACAGATTATGTTGTACGATTATTTGTCCAGATTCTTGGCCAGCTGGTGGTGGAACCAGTTACCCTTTCAATTACTTATGTTAATTGGAGGCATGTGCCTCAATCTTAGAAAAATAAAGTCTTTGATTCACAATTAAAGGTAATTTTAATACATTATTGTTTAATTGAATGTCATTGTGTCATTAAATTCTAATATTTTAAAAATGAATCTATTTTTATAGATGGTATTCCACTTTTGTTGATCTTATAGCAAGAAAGTGGATATCAAAAAATTTGGGTAAGAATGGAAGGATTTTAAATGAATATTATGGAATGAATCAAATGGTAATTCATTGAGCACCCAGTAGTTATATGATAATGTACCTGAAGGGGTTCCTAGAGAGAAATGGATGGTTTTTTATAGCCATCATCACAGAAAGCACGTGGTATTGAAATATTTATTATTATATTAATCTCATTTTACATATATACATACATATGACAAGGATATGGTATTGCATACATAACTATTAAATTAGATGTTATTTATTTCAGGATGTTTCATGAAAAAATGCATCAAGTTGAGCTAAACAAATCTTCCCTCACACTACAGGGTCAAAGAGTTTTTTGATAAATAGATTGACTCTTGTAATACTTTCATTAGTTTAAATATTTATAAGGTAACATTATCTATTTTATATATTAAATAGTTAATTTATCTTTGTTTAATGTAGTCAAATAATTTAGGGCACCAAGTCTCCCGAACGGAATTGTGGTTGGATTTTCATACAAAATCTGATAGGATTTATGTTAATGATCATTCCAAAGATGTTGGGGTATGAATTCCTTTTTCATTATAATAACTTATTATCATTTGTCACTATGTAAATATGTATTGCTTCAAATATGAATAATATTTTATTTTTAGGTAAAAATAAAAGAACTATGAGATACCAATCTCACACGGTCATTCTCGATCTCCCAGGATGATCCAGTTGGTTAAGTCCTTGGGAAGGACCATCCTGGTCGAGTACGTGGTATTGGTTTTGGACTATTACCATCTAAGGTCTTTGGTAGGACATTGGGGATTGTAAAATCATCTACTAATTGTAGTGACTCCCTACCTATAGATTCTCAGAGGGATTTTGTTTCAATGAAAATCATAATTCAGGAATTGGGGACTCATATAAATATTCAAGATGCAAAGTTCATCGCTCTATAAAAAGCATTGAATGAATTATATCAAGAGACAACTAGATATATCCCCAGTGATATTGCATCGATTGATAGTAGTGAGTGGGTAAATCACACAACTTCAAAATCATTTAGTACACAAACATTTATTTTTTTTAAGTTTAAATTTAAATATATAATACTATTTAATTTTCAACATAATTGTCATGTAGGTGCCGGGTAGCAGGAAGTGGAGACAGAGATGGAGAGGGTGTCGATCAAAGTTCATCGGGTAGTGATTGGGGTTCGATTTTGATTCAGATATGATGTGTAACTAAACTTATGACAGATTAACACTAATATGGTGATTCAGAAACCGTGTTGTAGTTTCTCGTAGGGATGTCTGTATTTCCCTTACATTGCATAAAAATCTATATTCTTGGTTCTTTGGGAGTATCTTTTGGATGGGTAACCTCATTTTTTCTAGGGTAAGGTTGAGTACATGGTAATATCACTTTATTTAGAAGTGTGTAAATGGTTTTCTTAGAATGTGTTATTGATGTCCCTTATAGAAAAGTCAAAGATTCACAACATTTGTTCTTAGTGGGATATTTCCAGATCCCTATTCTTGTCTTATCATGTCTTGTATTAGTTTCATGATCAATTTGGTTGTGATGTCTTAACTCAAATGTCTTTAGTTGATAGGTTAGTGTAATGCGTGGAAATTGATGATTCATGGATTAAATCACTTACATGAACTTGGGTCATATAGGCTAGGATGATGTCATTGTTTTCTTCCTCACTCCCTCTCCTGTGCAGGTCTCCTCTCCTACTACTGATGGATTTCCCCCTACGGTTTCTCAAGGGGCTCCTCCTCTTTCTAGTGGATCTCTTCCTCGACAGGAACCGGGATGGGCTCTGAATGGTGTGTTCAAGGGGAATTCCTTCAAAGAATAACTTTGTTCTGCACCGGCTTGGTCTGCTCCTGCCTGTGGTGAGGCGTCCTCTGCTTCTGCGTGCATCTCGCATATTCCGCCTATCATGGTAGACCCTAGGGTTGCTGGCAAGGTGGATGGTTTTCCAGTTTTGGATCTATCATAGAAGGAGCTTCAGGATGCGGTGGCCTTTCACGAGTATACTCTGGTGGCTCGCTTTGGTTGCAAGAAGCCGCCTCTCGGCTTTTTCAAGGATTTTGTTGACTCTTGGGGCCTCTGCCTTCCTGCGGTTGTTTCCGAGCTTTCCAGAGTGGAATTTTGAATTTATTTTTTCTCTAAGGAAGATTTTGTGGCAGCATGGGCTAGGGAGGACCGGCAGTGTGGGTCGTGGCGCTTCTCCCTATCCCGTTGGTGATGGGATTGTCACTTTGGCAGGGAGACTTCCTCGGTGGAAGTTTAGATCAACTTGCCCGGCCTTCAGCTTCCCTTCCATAATCCGGTGATCCTGAAATCTGTGGATGACTCCCTTGGATCTTTTCTCTGTTCTGATGAAAGCACTGCTCTTCTTCAAGCTGCGGCCATTCCTCGCATCTGCGTGAAAATGGACCTCTAAGTGAGTTTTCCAGAGCGCATCCTGTTGCGGACGGGTGAAGGTTTTAAGTGGTGGAAAGGGCTTTTCTATAAATCCCCTCTGAGATTTTGCATGGTTTGTGGTCTTCATGGCCACTCGGCAGTGGCCTGTAGAAGGAAGAGGTCAGAGCCTAGCTCTTGTAGTTCAGGGCTCCTGCGTGCTCAGCATGGAGGTACATCATCCTCAGCGGTGGAGACGGCGGGCGATGTTACGGTTGGGGCGGATTTTTCAAATTCAAATCCTCCATGATGTCCCCACACACCTGTCAAGTTTTCTGATAATGTCAGCCTTTCTGCTTCGGGGGACTTATTGTCGAGCTCTCCTTTGTCCTCTGTGGACCGGATCACTTTGTCGCCTGCTCCCCGCGTGTCGCTGGCTCATCCAAAGTTGCTGCATGGGTCTCTTGGGATCAGTGTGGTCTTCTGGTCTGCTCCCTACCACTTCCTCCCAGGGCCTTGTCGCCTCCTTCCACGCCATTTCGGATCTCATCTCGGCTCTCTCCTAAATTCCTCCAGCGCTCCTTGCTCAATAGCCTGTCGTCTGCCGCAAAAGGGATTCCATAGATAGATGGAGTCGGTTCTATGAGGTGTGATGAAGGAGCTTCAGTCCTCACAGGGATCTCCACGTCGCTTGTTTTTGGTTTCACTTTTACAAGGGGATATGGCGCTGAGCTTGCCATCGTCGTCTCCTTCCATACGGTTGTCTTTATCTGAGGACCCAGAAGGGTCTTTTTATAAGAAGATCCTCACCCCGAAGCAGTGTTTTTCGTTAGAGGGGGTCTCCGGCCCGGTCACTCACTCTAAGTCGAAGGAGGAAGGTAGTTCCTCTCCCTTCAAACATTTGGTGATTCTGACCAAAAGGTCAGGAAATCCGTTCTATATTGCTCTCTCTGATTATATGGAATGCTCAAGGGATGGGGGCACAAGCGAATTGTGCCTTCATGGCCGCTAAGTCCAGGAAGCATCAGTCGTCTCTTATTTTCATTCTTGATCCCAAGCAATATCTAAGTAGACTCCCTTCTCTGGAAAGGAAAATGGGTTACTCGATGTTTATGAATGGGTTTTTGGACCACACGCACATCGGGATTTGCTAGAAGAATAATTTCAAAGTTGAGGTGGTTAGTCTAATGTCTCACTGAATTAATACCAAGATCTCCTACGCTGGGGGTGAGGTTTTGTTCTCCTTTTTTTATGCTAGTACTGAGGTGCATGGGAGGTTGCAACTTTGGCGTTCTCTGGGGTCCTTTCAAACCGGCACTCTTCCTTGGTTTTGTGGGTGGCAATTTCAACTCGAATGTGGATTCTTCGGAGAATAGGGGTGGTACTACCATGTTTAGCAGTGGCATGAAGGACTTCCATGATTTCCTTTCCTCTATGGGGATCCTAGACTTGGGTTTCATATGTAACAAATGCACTTGGTGCAATAATCGTAGGAGCGCTAACCGTATCTGGATATATCTTAATAGATGCCTTTCAAATCTACAAGGTTTAGACTCCTTCGCTTGGGTGACGGTCACTCATTTATCTTGTACCCTTTCGGGTCAGGCTCTATTTCTCATGGAGCTTAGAAGGGATTTCTTTGGGAGTCATGCCTTTCACTACTCCAATAAATGGCATCAGGCTGACGGTTTCATGTAGATGTTGAAATGCTCGTGGGACCGTGGGGAGTCTGAGAGGTCCAAGCATGGCCTTTCTAATCACCTTAAATGACTGAAGAGGTACATTTAGGGCTAGTTGGATAATAGGGCTAACAATAATTCTAGTGTGGATAGTATTCATGCAGACATTGAAAAGCTGGAGGAGGGTCTTCAAAATGGTTAGGATGATAACACATTTACTATCCTTTGTGACAAACACATTTTTCTTGGAGAAAAACTGCTAGATATCGAGAGGGCATACAAACAGAGATCTTGGGTGAGATGGATGAAGGAGGGTGAGTGAAACAATTCCTTCTTCCATTCATTTTTGAAGGATAAGAGTAGCATGAGGATCAACCTTAGCCTTGGTAATGGATTCTTTACTGTTAATGTGGATATTGTTGGTCAGTTGAAGCTTGAGCATTTTTAAGGTCTCTTGGCCAGTGTGCTTCTTTCTAGATATGTGGACATGCGAGGTGATGAGGAACATAAGTCCTTCTTGGGGTTCATTCCTCAACTGGTGGAGAGATTCAATAATGCTTTTCGGATGTCTATGCCTAATGAGGAGGAGATCAAGGACACGGTTCTTATGATGCCCCATGACAGCACCCCTAGACTGGATGGATTTCGATTATATTTTTATGTGGTAGCTTGGGACGTCATTGGAATTCAAGCGGTGGAGGCCATTCAAGACTTCTTTCATGGTGGTGACCTTAATAAGAGTGTGTGTGCCTCTAGGGTGGTTCTTATACCCACGGTTAAGGACCCCACTATCCTCAATCCCATTTTCCTATGTAAAGTGTCCTATAAAATTCTGGTGATCCTTATTAAAAGAAGGCTGAGTGGGGTAATTCCAAGGCTAGTGTCTATAGAGCAGCATGGGTTTTTCAAAGGTATGATCATTCAAAGGGTGGTTTGAATTTCTAGTGAGTTGGTGAATGATATTAATAGAAGATCAGTTGGGTCAAATTTCAACTTCCAGGTTGATATGGATAAGGCTTACGACAAAATTAAATGGAGTTTCATTATTCCTGTGATGTAGAAGTTTGGGTTCCAAAAATGGTTTTGTGATCTTTGCTTCAGGTGCTCCTCTTCTCCATGGCTTTCAATCTCTCATAGGGGGGAATTCTTCGGTTTCTTTAAAATTGTGTGTGGAGTCCGCTAGGGAGATCCTTTGTCTCCAACTTTATTCTTTTTTTCTCAAGATGCTTTATCTTGGAATCTGCATCGAGGCATGGTGAATGGAAGATTGTTTCCATACTATAGCCGGAATGATAGGGAAGGCGTATCCCATCTGATTTTTGTTGATGATGTTTTTATCTTCATTAATGGAATGTGGAGATCCTTGCTTGGCCTCATGGTTATTATATCCACTTATGACCATTTGAACAGGCAAGGTATTAATTCAAGGAAGTTCCATGTTTTTATTTCTATCAAGTGTTCAAGAATATGTTGTAGGGATATTCAAGACATAATGGGTTTTCAAAGAAAGTAGATGCCTATGTTTTATCTTAGTACTCCACTCTCATATAGTTGCATAATCAAAACATTTCTTCGATGACATCATTAATTTATTGTTGGGGAGGATTTTTAACTAGAAAAACAAGTTACTTTCATTTCAATGGCGGGTCTTCTTGATTAACAGTGTGCTTGCCTCAATTTTGATGCATGTTTTCGATTATCAAGAATCCTAAAGGAACCATTGTGAGGATGGAGAAAATTCTGATAGTGTTCCTCTGGGATTCCAATCAAACAGGCTTCTGTCACTGGGTATCCTAGAACCATATGGAGAGACTTGTAGATGAGTGTGGAGTGGGGCTACATGATCTTACTGAATCCATGCAGGGCATGCAAGCATGGCTTGCTTGTGATATCATTGCAGGGGAATCATTGTGGGCTTTGTTCTTCAGAGTGTGGTATGGTGAGCACTGTGAGGCTAACGATATTTGTGGTTCACGACATTCATGTCTGATGAATTGCATGTTCTCTCAACTTGAGGATCTCTATGTCTCATCTCAGTGGATCATTGGGAAAGGTGATATTAGTTTTTGGAAGGCAAATTGGGCTAACAAGGGGCTATTTTTTCCCAGATGTCCCACCCCTGATATATCCTTTAAAGAAGTGAGAATCCATCATGTTCTGATCAAGGTGGTTCTCAATCAGGATCATAAGGAGGTGTTTGAAGGCAGTATCATGAATACCAAGGTGCACAGATGTTTCTTCATGGGATCGATCTCAGAAAAGTTTTTTATTCGAGAGTTTAGGAGGTCGATACATGCAAAGAATGCTCTTGATGAGTGGTATGTGATGGTTTAGTGCAAGGAGATCCCCATTAAAATGAACTTCCTTATTTGTCACATAAAGAACAAGGCTTTACCAATGGATGAGAATTTCCAAAGTAAGGGTATTCTCTTGGATTTACGTTGCTTCTACGATGAGAGTCCATGAAATGAATCAACATCGCATCTCTTTTTTCAGAGTGATTGGGTGGCTAGAATTTGGTCCTTATTTACACCACAGCCCCACCTTAGTTACAATCAGTTCCACTTTCAAAGATTCTTGGTTTCTTGGTTTCAAGGTTCAGAGAACAGGGTTATGGAAAGCAAGGTTTGTGTTGTTATCCTTTCCTACATTTTTTGGACCATTTTGGGAGGCTCAGAACCAGGAAAGACAGGGCTCCCGACACTCTTTATCATACCTTCAGATAAGGTTAAGGGATTTAATATTTGAGTTGGGTTCGGTGCTAAAAGGGGACCAATATTCACTTATGGTTTTCAAACTCCTCAACAAACCTTTCACGCATGGAAGACTGGGCAGATGTTGGATCATATGGAGTCTTCATATTAGTGGTTTGCAGCTAAATATGGACAGATCTTTTATGAACGGGCTTATGATAGGTGGTGGGTTTCTTAGAGACTTATGTGGTTTGGTATTTCTGGGGTTCACTGCATTTTATGGATCAAGAAACTCCTTCGGTGTGGAGGCGCGAGTGCTCCATACTGGCATAACAATATTTAGGAGGTTTGGTTTCTAAGTGTCTGAGGTTGAGTTGGACTCTAAAGTTTTGGTGAGAACATTTTAGGGGATTTATGATCCCCCATGGGATTTTATTTACCTGATAAGAATTTTCTCTCCAAATACCAACCATGGGAAGATTGTTCACCATAGTTAGAGGGAGGCCAATTTTGCAGCAGACGCGCTTGCCCGCATTAGAAGGTCGTATGAGGAGCTAGTTATCTATGATAGTTTGGGTTTACTTCCTTTAGAGTGCAGGATCTTTACCTAAGAGGATTCCCTTGGCCGGAACCATTTTCATCCCCCTTGATGACCCTAGGTTTTTCTGGTGTTTTTTGGCTACCTTCATGTTTATAATAAAAATGTAATTTTCATCTTTATATAAATTTTTATCAGTGGGAGTGATTTCTTAGGGCCTTTTGCACTGGATTGTTTGAAATGATTCAGATACTTAATGTTATCAATGGAATCTCATCAAGTTGGTGTATTTAATTCAAATTCGAGAGGGGGGGGGATGTATGTAGAAAATCTAGTGATTATTTCTATCTCGATGTGTTATATATTCCTAGTATACTTATTGCCAAAATATCTTATAGTGACATTATTTTACCCATTGTAGGTTTTCCGCATGATGCATCATGTGGACATATTTAGAGCACTATATGATTATCCATGTCAAACTATATTTTTATAATTTCAATTTCCATTTTTTTCAATATTCATTAATAAGAGAAATTATATATTATTTTGGTATTCCTGTGATTGGGGAACTATCACTTGCATAAGGTAGGGTAGTTATGCCATTATGTCAGCTTATCTCTATTGTATAATTGCTTGGTATCATGTTGATCTTGAGTAAGATATCCCATAAGGTTCTATATATGTAGTGTATCATGGGATGGTCATCATAAAATATTTCTATGTAATCATGTAACATCGGTTAGTCTATTATAGTATCATTTTTGGACTAATATGAAAATTCAAAATGAGACACCATTATGCTACACCCAGATTTTTTATAGACACCGCCAACCACTATAATTTCAATGAAGAAATGCCTAAAGTAAGGGATAATGGTATACCATTGGTATGTGTTTTCCCTTTTTATTGTGAAATTCGATGTTATGAGATGTATTGGATCAATTTTGTGAATTTTTTGGGAAGGGATGTGGTCAGATAGGGATATTTTTGCCTCGTTAGGATTTACTAAACCTTGGTAGACACCATTATGTAAATCATGGTTTGAGTTGTGTTGCTTATGTGGGTGTGTAATTTGACCATTGTGGTTATTTGTGTGCCATGGTTGGAGTTGTGTTGTTGTTTTAGGCATGGAATCTGTTTTTGTTTGTCTATTCTGTGGCTACAGAATCTGTAGTTATATTTTTTTAAAGTGATATATAACAATGGTTTAAACCACTACTATATATGAAAAATTATTGTGTCGCGGTGGTTTAAACCGATGATATTTAAGGCTTATATTTTTCTAGTGGAGGTTTTTTTGGGTTTTGGTAGTAATTTCTCCTCCCAAAAAAAATTTGAGGGAATAACGTAGGATTAAACTACCACTATCTATTCAATATTTTTTTGGAGGGGAAACTGCTGCTAAAACCCAAAAAACCACAGCTAAATAAACATTCTATGACAGTTCCCAAAAACTTATACTAAATGGATAGAACCAACGTGAGTTGGATGTCAACTCCAACTTTAGAATATGTTTTTGGAAACCATCACAGAACCATATGGCGATGGTTTAATCCACCTCAAAATAAAAAAACTGCTGCTATCAGTCAATTTTGTTGTGGTGGGGTAGGTGCACGATTTGGGAAAACCATGCTCCAACCATGTACAACTCATTTTCATTAAAAATTTATCAATATTCACCCAAGACACCCCAAAAAAACCCACTCAAATTATACTAAAAAAAAGGTAAAATAATACCTGTAAGAAAGATGGAGACGTCCCCAAAAAATGTTGAGATCTTACGATCTCTCCATCTTATAACAGCTCGTCCTTGAGATGTACTCCCAATAATATCTATGATTCTAAGGTAAAAATATCAGGACACTAATCCCACATATATGCTTCCCTCTCCCATGTTTCCTCCTAAACATGTTCATGTTTCCATAATACTCGAACTATCAGCACGGTCCTTCCCTGCAACACTTTCTCACTATGATCCACAACATGTATCAGATTCTCCTTGAATAATCCATCAGTATCAAGATCGACATCATCCATATTGATCACATGAGAAGGTTCAAGGTGATACTACCAAAGTTGTGATACATGAATATCATTGTGCAAAGCATTGTACCTCTATGGAAGATCTAATCAGTAGGCCACCAGCCCGATTCTCTCCACTACCTCAAAAAGGTCTGACAGACCTAGGCTCCAACTTCCCCTATCTCTGAATCCTATAGTGACCCAATATAGGCAACACCCGAAGGAACACAAGATCTCCCACTATATACTCAAGTGGTATTAAACATCTATCAGTGTATGACTTCTTCCAACTCTAAGTTGTAGCCATACATTTGAGAATTAGTCGAACCTGCTTCGATGTCTCATGCACAAGACTCGTTCCCAACATTATTACACACCATCCTCCATCCATCATAGAGGTGATCTGCATATCCTACCATAATGAGCCTCATATAGTTCCATATGAATAGTAGTTTGATAGTAGTTGTTATAAGTGAACTCCACAAGTGCTAGGTGATACTCCCAAGACCCGCCAAAGTCTTGGACACATGCCCATAGTATATCCTCCAAAAATAGTATCATATATTCTGACTTCCCATCTATTTGTGGGTGGAAAATCATACTCATAAATACCTTTATACCAAGTGCCTTCTATAATATTTTCCAAAAGTGTGAAGTAAAACATGAGTAACGGACTAAAACAAACTCTGTGGAACTCTGTGCAAATGGATTATCTCCCAAACATACAAGTCCCCTAACTAATCCACTGAGAAAGTATCCCATATATGCAACAAATGTGTTACTTTCGGTAATTATTCTGCAACCACCCAAATAGAATCATTATTTTGAGGTGTCCTTGGGAGACCAACCATAATTTCCATCATAATTGTGTCCCGCTTTCATTCCATAATGGTAAACAACTGTAGTAAACCACCAGGTCATTGATGCTCGGCCTTCACCTATTGAAAGGTTTAGTATCATGTCATGAACCTTAAAATATCTTTTTCATTCCGGGCCACCAATACTATCAACATATGTCATGGTAAATTTTGGTCAAACTTGGATACACCGCCCACTTCAAGGCATTAAATTTATACATTAGCTACTCTTGTATATGTAGAGACCCCAAAACTTGACGTACATGGACATTACATTACTTTTGCAGAATACTTAATACATAACAAAAACATACACACAAGGATTGTAATAGTTTAGTGTCTTTGGAAACTCGAAATATAATCTTCTAATCGTGGTGAAAGATCTTCAACATCTCCCATAAAGATCTTCCCATTTTGTTTTCTTACCTAAAACCTTTCTTTAAATCCTGTGGAAAAGAAAACATATAAAGGGTGAGCTCAAATGCTCAGTAAGGGTAATCATGGATAAAATATAACAAATCATATACATTTGAACTTAAAAAAAACATGAACATAATGTTTAAACATCAACATCTTGAGCCATGACATAAAACATGGCAGTACGTAAGGCATAGATCATAAAGAAACATTAATCATGATAAAATATCATGGGAATAAAACATTTAATTGTGGAAACCATTAAGCACTTGATATGATCTCCATAGTAGCCAAGTCATTGCTGCCAAGACCATCTTAGTGGACAAAGTCCCTTACTGAATCGAGTTCACTCCTCGTTCCAGTCCTGTATCACTGAATCGGATTAACTTTTCATTCCAACCATGTCTATCTCATGAGATATAAATCTTTACCTAATGCATTGGAGGGAGATATAGGTCCCACCCATATCATAATTTAATCATTCTTTCATGTGCCACAAAATAAACATACATCATTTATAATAACCTAATGAACAAAATGGGTTTCATAAACATCATCCCATCATAACATAATCCATATAAAAGAAATGGATATCATTTCATGAAAAGAAAAATCAAACCATGTAAATAATAGATACATTATACTTGAAACATAAACATACTTAATAATGTCATCTTAGATGGAAAATAGTTTTGATAAAACACTTGAAATGAATTCTTGAGTAAAATATCATTTCTTTTTAAAAATAATTTTCTTTTCACAAAATGCCATACAATTTTAAAAAAAGAATTTTGTTGAAAATGATCATGAAATATTGTAGAGGAATCTTCATGAAAATTAGGCGTTATTAAACCATAAAAATCTGTTCATGTCGTATAAGTTAAAAAAACATTCTTCTCGTACTTTTTCAGGAAAAGTCAAAACGTACCTCGTATGGTAAAAAAAAAGAAAGATTCATTACATACCATGTAGTTAAATTAAAAAATGGGTAAAAAGGAATTTAAACATACATGAAACCATTGTTAGAAAACAGGGACATGGATGATAAATATAACCCCAGTAAATACTTATGAATAAAAAATCTCGCATAAAAACGAGATTGGAAAAGTTATCCCTTACCTTAGGTCTGATATGCTTCGTACGTATCCAAACCTCCTGTATAATGGTTTAAATAATGTCATTGACTTATTACAGAATCATATTTATTTTTATGATATCATATATGGTTCACTTATGACTTTATATTACCGGTTATTTTGTAAATTCCATGTTAAATCAGCGTTTTGGGTAAAATCGTTTTATTTATCGTACGTGTTTAGACTTGTTGTTCTTGATATTATTGTTACTTATATCATGCTTTACTTACATCCAAAATTTAAATCATGATTTATATATCATATATATTCATTATATATTTATATATATGAAATACACCGTTCATGGAGACGGTAGGTCATACGTACGCATGAACGTTGTTTTCCTTTCCTTGTTGACTTGAATTGAAGTAAGTAGATGACATATATATATATATATACACATAAATACAGTAGCTTTATCATGCCATATATTTCATTATTATTCATTATATATACTTTATAATCATTCTTGAATGGTTAACATGGAGAATGAATCTCATCGCGTCCTGGAGACGGTAATCCGTACGTACGCACGAGCAATGATATCGTTCCCATAATTATAAAATTGAATTGGATTAGATGATATAATATCTCATAATCAGTATGATTTTATAATAACTATATGTGGTTATTCTTTACACCATTATACCCATCCAATTAAGGTGGTGGTGGAAAAACAGACTACATCACGGCATGGAGACGGTATTCCGTACGTACGCACCCGCGGTGATTTCGTTTTCTGTAGGATGGATATAAGGTGAAATGGGTTTGTTTCATATTTATAATAACATATCAGTATATTAGTGATACTTATGTTATTACTTTATAATTAAACAACTAAATAAGAATAATTTGAAGAAGAAAGAAACATGAAAGAATTGGTAGAAGAGATTACATCTTCTTTGACGCACCTCTTTTAAGCTTCCTCTTAAGGAACTGTATTTTATCTTTTGAGGAGACCAGAACCTCTATAATGTTTCTATGTAAGTTGAGAAGGTAAATGGGCAGGGGTTGGCCGATCTTGAAATCTCAAAATTGTGTAAAGAGAAGAGGGAGGAGGTTCCCTTTTATAAGGGATGAGTGGGGCTCCTTAGGAAAAACTTAAAATATTATTTTATAATAAAGTCATATTCAGTTTATAATAGATCCAAATTTATTTATTTATAAGATAAAGTGTGTATGGGTCTAAATCATCTCAACCAATAGGTATTTGACAAGTTTAGGTTACTATTTTAACCTTATCTTTTAAATTTAACTCTAAGTTAAATAATTTAACTTTTACCGTGTCTTCTTGTTTTCTTACACTATATGGTTAATAAACTTACTATAACAAGACAAAAAAACCCCAAGTGTATCATTATTAATATATATAACCTTATATAAATCATTTGGACGAACCTTAGATTTTTAGGAAAATAATAACAATTAATAATATAATATGTTTTTAAAAAAACTATTTTATGTCAATTTTGACACTATTTGGTAATTGATTTTTGTGAAAATTATAACAACATGATTAGTTAAAAAAATTAATTAAATAAATACTAACATGTCATATTAACCTATAAAATTAGTGTAATTCATAAAAAGTCTAAAATTACATTTATTTGGGTATTTATAATATCAATTATTTTAATATTTCATTATTTAGGTAATTACTACATCACCATTGTGTCATAAATAAATTATATTATTTAATGTCTAAAAATTATAAATAAAATACCATTAGGTAGGATATCTTTTTATCTTTATAATTAATATTTATATCCAAATTTTTCTTATGTATAACCCTATATTAAAAATGTTTTATTTATTAAACTTTGATTTTAACTTTTTTAACTTTTTTTAAAATAAAATAATAATAAATATCTTAATCTAATCCAAGTGGATCTAAAGGAAAATATTTTATTCCTAAGGTTGTTTTTGTTCGAATTACACTTATCCAATATAATTAGGACATGTTTTAGGGTAATAGTAATATCATTTTTACCCTTAATTACCCTATTTACTTTTAACCGTGGTAAATAAAAGTAAAAAGTTACTATTCACCAAAAAAAATTATTTTTATCTTATTGAACCACATTTTACTCCTTGATATTAACTGTGTCTCTAGAATTTTCGAAATTCCACTCACAGAAGCGGTAAAATTAAGTTTTAAGTAAATTTTCAAATTCTCCTAGGAGGTGGGTAAAAGACGGTGAAAAGTTCAATAAAATTTTTATATACCTAAAATTATTATAAAATGACTCAAATGAATTACATTGAACTCATGTAGGTATTATGTATCAATTTCAACCAAAAATAAATTTAAATAAAATAAATAATTATTTAAATAAAAAGTCAGTTTTTAAATAGTAACCAAGTGTTTTCACTATTCATCAAAAATTGAAAGTTTTCATAAAAACACCAAAAATTCACCCAAGGCTAATTCAAATATTCCGAATCCAAAAATGAAGTCCATATTGAAAGATAAAATTTATAAAATTTAAAAAATTTGGTATTACTATTCATAACGGCTAGTTCATAATAATATTATAATAATATCTCTTTTAGTGAAACTTGGTATTGCATACTACACACGCTATCGAAGAAGGTCTTGATTGCGTGTAATGCAAGCCAAGTCAGGGCTGCGTGTAGTGAAAGCTCCGTTTGGTTTTGCGTATAACATAATCAAAACTTATTTCATTTATACATTAAACAAAATCTATACTTAATGTTGCGTAAAATACTTTTCACAAAACAAACTTGAAATTGTGTGTAACACGATCCAAGAATAGTGTTGTGTATACTACAAGCTAATACGGTGTTGCGTATAGCACTAGCTAATTTTGGTGTAGCTTACAACATAAGACATCAATGAAATTAAAAAAGAATAATTCTCATAAAATCTTAGGTTGTTACAATATACTCATAGGCATAATAACCTAAATCCTGACATATATGATCTCATCCTCATCTATGGTATAATCAGAAGGTGACTCACAACCTTCCTGGTTTTCCCTCAAGGGAAAAAATTATAGATCTCAATACTATCTCTCCTTAATTTAGATCAAAAGTGTATAATCCACTAATATTGATACGAGGTTCATCTACTCATGTTCCTCTTGAACCACAACATGCATCTCAGCCAGCAAAGTCATAATTTTCCACTCAGATCTAGACTCTTGAACTGCCTAAGTCTATGTTTTCCTACTCAAAGCATCAACAACAATATTTCCCTTCCTGGGCATATATTCTAGATAAAAATCAAATGACTACATATACTCAACCCACATACACTATTGGATATTCAAATCTTACTGTGAAATGATATACTTTAAGCTCTTGTGATCAGTATACACAGTAAACTTTTCCCAAGAGATAATGCAACCAAAACTTCAAAGCATAAACCACTGCACCTAACTCTAGGCCATGCATAAGGTAATTCCATTCATGTGGCCTCGGCTACCATGACCCATATGATACAAGTCAATCCCCTTGTATCAACACTGCTCCAATAACACTGTATACTCCTCCAATGGATCAAGTAGGATCAATATCATTGTGGAAGTCAAATTTTTCTTCAACTCCTAGAAATCATTCTTACATGCTCCAAACCATTAAAACTTAAATCCCTTCTTGGTAAATCTAGAAAGAGGAGCTTCCAAGTGTAAAATTCATGGATAAACCTATGATAATTGCTTGTTAATCCCAAAAATCTATAGATATCAAAGACATTTTTGGGTAGCTTTTAAGAAACAATTGTCTTTACCTTCTCTAGGTCCACTAACACATATTCCTATGAGATGATGTGGACCAATAAATTTACTCGGATGATCCAAAATTGGCACTTAGATAGCTTGTAATATAGTTGATTCTCTCTTAGTGTACTCAAGATGATTTCAAGATGTTGGGCATGATCATCATGAGTCTTGGAGTACACCAAGACGTCATCCACAGAGACGACCACAAATTGATCCAGGTAGGGGTGGAATATTCATTTCATTAATGACATAGAAACTATAAGTGAATCAGTCATCCCAAATGTCATCATGATGAAATCATATAAACCATACCTACTTCTGAAATCTTTTTATGGTATATCAGAAGGTATAACTCTCAACTAATGATAACTTGATCTCAAGTAAGTATTTGGGAAACCCCAAGATCCCCTCAATTGGTCAAATATATCATCAATATGTGGAAGAGTATTCTATTTATTTACTATCATATGGTTCAAATTCCAGTTGTCAACATATAAGCACAAAGTCCCATCATCCTTCTTTGAAAAAAAAACCAGAGATCCCAAAGGTGATGTACTCATGTGAATAAATCCCTTATCCATCAATTCCTCTATCGGATTCTTAAGCTCTTGAAGCTCCATTAGTTTCATTCTATATGTTTTAATTAAAACTGCACTACTACAAATATGGCTTTTAACAGCGCTAAAAAGGCCTTTAACAGTGCTAAAAAGCGCTATTAATGCCAGCAAAGATAAAGGGGGGTCCCCTTTATCAGCGCTCCAAAAAGATATGATAAAGACCTCTTTTATCAGTTCTTTTTTTTAGCACTGATAAAAAGAAAAAAAAATTAAAAAAATAAAAAAAAACACTACCAATCTCAGTGGGGGATTTTTACAGTGCTTGAACCCCCCTTTATCAGCGCTTTCCCACACCTCAAGCAACCGCACGCACCGCCTACACCCTTTATCAGGGCTATCCCCTCTAAATAACCCTTGTGCTCACGCCCCTACCTCCACATGGATATGATATTGAGACCTCCCCCCTATGCACCTAAAGCCTTTACCACTCCTCTGTATTGATTTGTTCTCTTATTTAGGAAATATCTATTTATTTATATATATATTTAGTTATATTTATTCGTATAGTAATATATATTTATATTAATATATATAGTTATATTAATATATATTTATATTTATATTAATATATATATATAGTTATATTAATATATATATAGTTATATTAATATATATATATATATAGTTATATTAATATATATATATATATAGTTATATTAATATATATATATATTTATATTAATATATAGTTATATAAATATTCATATATTGGTATTTTAAATAAAATAGATATTACTTATTATTTAGATAAAGCTAATATATTTTATATGTAAATATATTTAATTATTTATTTTAAAAATTAAATTTTTAGGTGTGAATATATAAAAAATATGTACATGTAGTTATATATTTGATTATAATTAGCAGTGCATTATAAAAAACGATAAAATTTCAAAGAAATAATATCAATATGAATGTAATACCTTGGAAACATTCAGTCCCCACCAAAAAAATCCAATAATACCCCCCTTGAACGAGGCTGAAAATCCACAAAATGTTAAAAAAATCGGGGTACGCTGACTAAAAACTCAGTTTTAGAGGCCTTCTGGGCCTCTTTTGGACTCTAAGAAACCTTGACCAGGGTCCTCCCTATTCACAGCAACTTATAGCTCGTTGCAGGCTTCGATTTGATATGTGGTAGAGCTCAAACGGACACCCGGATCAAAAGTTATGGTCGTTTCAAGTTTGAGTTTCATTTTCAACATATTTTGGATATTTTTTTTATTTTCTTTATTTTTTTAGTCTTCAAATTGTTAGTAAATTACTATTACTCCATAATAATTAGAAAATTATTAATTAGAAATTTTTTTTAAATTTTTTTATAAGCCATATTCACTAAATATCTTATATATTAAGTATAATAACTATAAATTTATTTCTATACTTATCTAAAATATATTTAAAAATTACATATTATATTTATATCAATATAACTATATTTATATATTTATATATTAATATAATATTTTTAATTAATTTTTTTTGAAGTCGAACCCTTTATCAGCGCTTTTAAAAAAAGCGCTGATAAAGGCCCCCCTTTTATCAGTGCTAAAAAAAGCACTGATAAAGGGGTACTTTTATTAGTGTTTTTTTTAACATTGATAAAGGTACCCCTCCCCCCCCCCCTTTATCATCTCTTTTTTGTTAGCACTGATAAAGGGGTGGCGCTGACCTTGCCCAGTTTTGTGGTAGTGCTGGATCATCCCCAGACATGATCTCAATCATAAATTCCACATATCTCTCAGCTACTAGCCCTGAGAATCCCTCCAAAATAAAATCCTAGAACTGGTCCACCATGGGTGGAAAGATATCATGTTTCATACCTCCATGACTGAGTATAATACTTGTAACCTAGGTGGTGATCTCTCCCAGTTGCTGAGGAATTAGCCCTGTACATCCCTCCTGGTTATCCCATTCTCCATGATGAACATAATTGTCCCCCTCAGGAGATATAAAGGTCACTCTACTTCAGTAAAAATAAATGTGGGATCTGTATTCTAATAACAAGTCCATACCCATGACCAAGTTAAATCCTAATATATCCAAAATGTAAAGATCCTAGAGAAAATGATACTCCCCAAACTAAATAGAACACCATTTGCACAAACAAATTTCTCTCGAACATACCTCCAAAGGTGTATCGATAGTCAAAACCACACTCAAAAACTCCACTACCAGACTCATCCCATTCACAAGTTGTGCAGATATAAAATAATGAGAGGAGTCATAATTAAATAAGTCACTAGTAAGTGTAGAAGCTACAAGAATAGTAACTCTAACTATTGATGGTCTAGCCACTCTATCCACCAGTATAGGTTTAATGACATGAAATTATCCTTCCCCTCTTCCCTATGAGGCAGTATGAGTACCCTAAGCTATAACACTTTGCTAATATGAGTTCTCTTGCCCATAGGTACAATGAACACTACCACGATCACCATGTCTAGTATAACTATAACTACCAGACTAGTATGGTGTAGAATACCCCCTTCCTGTACTCTAGTTCTATCTAGTCACTCCATCACTACCCATATGTCATGGGTTCTTGCAGAACTGTTATAGATGTCTCATCCTACTACAAGCTCTGAACTCCATCGGTGGTTAGGGACACTATCTACAAATGTGACCCAGCCTACCATACTGGTGGCACATCACTCGAGTCATATCCTGAGTAACTGACCATTCCCCAGACCAATCTGATTTCCAATGCTCTTTTCAACATTCTCATAGCTTAACTTCCTAATCTCAGAATATGCACCTCCTAGTTTTCTAGAATATACTACCTGGGTCTCACTGGAACCCTCCTTTTGGTTCTCCTCAGATATGAGAGCCTGATTAACCAAATCTAAAAACATCTTCAGCCTGAAGATGTTAACCTGGGACTTAATTTCACATTTAATCCCATCCTAGAAACTCTTTGTTTTATCATCCCCATCCCCTTATAAATATATAACAAAGCACTACAAATCAGTAAAGAATCATGCATAGTACATCACGAACATGCTCCCCTGGGTCAACCTCATAAACTCGGGTACCCTCTCCTTCTGGATCATCTCAGGGTAAAATTTCTCTAGGAACTTATCCTGAAATTCCTTCCACTCCATATTTTCTAGATATCCTTACCAAGTCTGGATGTCCCACCAATGATTCTCTTGACCACATGACATATAAGCTTTCATTTTGACTCTTTTCTCAGTCGGAGTCTCTAAGTAGTCAAGGATTGTTTGGAAAGATTCAATACATAACTCAACTCCCTCAGGTCCACACTCTCCAATGAAAGTTTAAGGGTGCTTCAACTGAAACTCCCTTTTCAGGTATGACATACTTTTCACTAACTTCTCTGGGTCACTTTCCATAAACTACAAAAAATTGAACAAATTTCTCACAAAACTACATCTTGGATTCCTCACCTGAAACTATTGGAGCCTCAAGTTCCATTACTATAGGATTGTTTCTAGCCATGTCCTCCTATCATCTTATCAACAAGAATCATCATTGAGGCATATATCTATAATTCCAAACACACATTTTAGGATACATTTCAAAATATTAACACATTTAACGAGAGGTATTCACATAAATCCATAACAATTCATCCCCCTTTCCTACCATATGTTCAAAACCAAGGCACTACCACTACCCTTAACCATCCTACATCTAGTTCATGGTTAAAAAAGGGTAAACAAATTCTCATATTCAAGTTCTCATTAAACTCATATTTGTCCATTTCAGATTTCCACATTTTACATCATTTAAAATTTTACATTTTCATATAAGGCACCTTTTTTTAGTTAAATAACACAAGTAAAGAAAATCATTCCAATTTCAACAACATACACAAAAACCTTATTTTCTTATGTGTGCTTAAAATGATGCATGCCATAATAAATCCTAAGTTACTATAATGATGCATGCTTACTCAACACTCATTCCATACCAGGCCACGAGTCAAATCTTAGAAAATTTCAGAAACACTAATCATATCACATAATAAGTGAATCACTCAAAGTGAAATAACATTCAACTATAACAAAACACATCAATAACATAAATTACCACCCCAGGTACTTTGTTTTACCCCCATACATGGGTTAGCTACTCTCATGCACAAGCTCTTAATCAAGGCCCAAATAATCATATTCTCTTATATACCTTTCCCCAAATAGTATTAAAAAATAAAATAAAAGAAAACTTCCCTATAATACCACTTTGTAATGTCCTGAACCAGGTGCCACATATCAGTGCCCTAAGCTAGTCAGTTACATAACCTTAGGTGTGCCTCCCCATATACCAGAGGCTATCAACTAAAAGAAAGGGTCTCATATATAATATGAGGAGACTATACCCTATTTATCAAAGTAGAAAAACATCATAAATAACTAAGAAATAACCAAAATATAATAACCAATAACCATTATAATTTCATAACCAAGATAGACCTGTAATACAAGATAAATCAGAACAAGAGACAATATACAAAACTAAACTGTAGAAATAACCAAGAAATAACCATGGTTTGGAAGGCCTTAGAATACATCTAGGAGCATCCAAAATCATAAGAAATATTACTAGTTAAAATAAGGGTGAATTGGGGTGAGATCTGAGGGGTTCTGAAATTTTAAAACAATTTTTCAAAATAATTAAAATTGTGCTCACAATTTTCTGGGCAGGGGCACACGGTTTTCCAAACCCTGCGCCCTAACTGTGCGACTCTTCTAAGGGCAGAACATTTACTAATAACAGGATTCATTTTTTTTTAAACTATGTTCCAACCATTAAATCTCCATATGTCTATGGTTTCATGGTTTTCTGGGGGTAGACACATGGTTTGGTCAAACCATACACCAGTTGTGCAATGCCCATTTTCCTTCTAACTTTCTCAATCTTCACCCAAAACACCCTGAAACAGAAACCCACTCAAATTATACTGAAATAAGGGTAAAATAATACATATAATAAATCATTATAAATTCCCAGAAAATGTAAATATCTTACACCTAGTGACTTCTCATGTCATAGTTTCACCCAACTGGGATAGGAACTTTGAACTGATGTATGATTCCATCGATTTTGTTGTGGGTGAAGTTTTAGGAAAGTAGGTTAGACACATATTCCATCCCATTTATTATGCTTGTCATTCCCTAAATTAATCTTAGTTAAATTATACCACTATAGAGGAGTAGTTGGCAGTGGTATTTTATTTTGATAAATTTTGATAGTACCTCATTCTTCTAAAGTAGTTGTATATAAAGATTGTACAACACTGAAATACCTAATGAGAAAAAAGGATTTCAAACCATTGCTAATACAGTATATCCTATTAATTTAATAATTTTATATGGTCATCAAAGACACAAAAGGGACTGAAAATTTCATCACTAACCACTTATCATGACTTCCACTACCGAGTATTTAAAATGAAGATAATTTGTGTATTGAGAATGATTTTAACAATAAAACACTTTTAAATATAAATATGAAAGCATCCATTTGGTTTTATAAAATTAATAACTATCTTTTTATGGGATCTTTGTACACACACTTCTTCTATCAACAGAGGAATAAGTTCTTGGTCGATGTTTCACACTATTACTGGGATGATCTTCTATTATTTAAGCATTGTGAAGATGTATTGATGTGGTGTTTCATCTTAGAGTATGAAATTAAAAATGTGCTCACAATGTTTCAAAATTTTATAAATAAAGGACATCATGTTCTTAAACATTCCATGGATAAGATCCTATATAGTAGAGTATTCTATCCAACACTCCATCATGATATGAGGAGCTTTGTATATAATTTTGATCAGTGCTAGAAAATTGAAACCAGTACAAAACAAAACAAAATTCCCATGAACCTTATCCTTGACGTTGAAATTTTCTATGTTTGGGGAATTTATTTCATGGACACGTTCCATAATTATTATGGGAAATATTGTTGGTTCAGGGTGTAGTGGAAGCTCAGGATGGGCGTGTAACCAACTTTTCAAATTTCTATGATCGATGATTAATCTGAGATCAATACGATGATAAACTCTAGTATCCACAGAACTGAATCAATGATAAAAGACAAAGGATAAGACCCAAAACCTAGAAGAGAGGATCAACATATTTTGTTAATAATTAATTAAATTAAATAATTACCTCCAAGGTGATTCTTTCTTTGTTGATGCGTTTGACCATGGGTTCGAGGTGTGTCTTCTCTGTGATGTAGAATCCAAGGATATGATTCCTCTAGAGGTTATCCACACGTGCTCCATGTATCTTCGGGCATCGCTGAAGGAGTCTCTAGGAGCTAGCATGTAAGATCCTTTCGCTTGCGATGTTCTCCTTTGATCACCTTGATAATCGCTTCTAAAGTGTTCTCCTCGATCCAGTGGAGGAGGATCTCTCTAATTCATGAGAGTGTTATTGGAGAGAGAATATTTCTCTAGGCTCGAGAGATTTTCTCCAAGAATGTTGTGCACATGGCCATCGGTTAGCCGGTGGGATGACCCCTTGTCTAATTATAGAATAATAACATAATGGGGAATTTAATTCACTAGATAATAATAAATAATTAGCACAAGTTTAATTACTTATTTTATTATTCCATGTGAAACCCCATGTCAAATAATAATAGAAATGCTATTATTTCCATGACATGTTCTTAACTTCCACGTTATATTTAAATATTATTTAACCAAATAATATTTAATATTATTTCTCACTAGAACCATAACTTGGTCTGCCAATAATCTTCAATATTTATCGGGCCTTGAATAATTACTATTTATTTATTAAATAAATATAACATTATTATTCACTGATAAATAAATATTACGTCTGTAATATATTCTCTCAAATAACTAGAGATGAAATAAATGTGATCATTCATACTTGAATAATTATTAAACCACAACTGGTAATAATATTTATTCAACTTTTTAAATAATAAATTATTTAACTGAGATACTAGATACACATAGTGGGTGACCCTCTAGGCCTCTTTCTCATTGGCATTAGGCAGTCTTGCCTAAAGTCCAATATTACTGTCTAGAAATGGGTCAAGGCACTCAAGAGAAATAATTTGATGTTGCAACTACATTTCACCTAATATGAACGCTTACCATGTAATGTAATCTCTTTGTCCTGATATCTCTAATCAAGTGGGTTGCATGCAAGTTTCGTCAACCCATGTGCTCAATTTCTCATTCTTTGACTTCCCAAAATTGAACTTGCCTAGAGAAAACCATGTCCATGGATTTGGTTAAGCTATATCATTTCCATCAAAGTTCCTAAGATATCTACTTCCATATAAGTGAAAAATCCTCTATTATATTATTTATTAATGAAGTATTACTCGTGACGCACCCAACATATCCTACCACACTGCAAACATCATTCATCATGGTTTTCATCAATACATCTAAGTGTGCAAGTCATAATACCCATTAATAATAATATTAAAGTCTAAGGACCAATACACACATTCACAGATAGGAAAATCCAATGAAACTTATGAATGTGTATTTCCTACTATCAGGTATTGTTCTCATAATATCCTCCGGAATATTACCAAGGGAACACACCATGAGAAGGTGACTCAAGGTTTCATGAGTCCTCACCCCTGATAGACTCTATCATTTTTGTCCCTTCAAATGATATCATTTGGCCATATAACATATATTCAATAATAGTTTATGGCACTTTTAGGTTCTCATCATAGTAGGTATCCGTTATGACCTTTTAGTGTGACAACTATTCTTAGGAAATTATCACATACTATGTCACGCAGAAGAACAATCATGATGTGATAAGGATTTTATTAATATTCATCCAATGAATATAGGTTTATCATAAAGTATAAAAAATTTGGTTTCTAGGGCACCAAATCCAACAGAATTTCACTTGTACTAGAGTCAACTGCTAACAACCTTCAGTTAACTAGCTCTCACATGATATTCATGCTTTAGTTGAGATAGGACTTTAGTCAAGGGGTCCACCACGTTCTCTTATGTGGACACTCTTCTCACTACAGCTTCACCCCTTTGATATAAATCCATGAAGAGGTGATACATTCAGAGTATGTGATTTATCCATTGATGTGACCTTGGATCCTTTGCAAGAGGCACCATTTCAATATTATCCCAATACAATGTAATGGGATCTATACTGCTAGGTACTAAATCAATATCCTAGACAATGTTTTGAATCTAGATAGATTCCTTGGATATATCAGAAGCCACTGTATATTCATAATCCACTGTAGAATTAGAAATAACTAGCTTCTTTAACTCTTCCAACTCACAGCTTCTTCATTGTGATAGAAAACATATCCTGATTGTGACTTCAGATCATTCTGATCTGTCTAAAAACCTACATCATCATACCATCTGATGAAAATATCCCCATATCCTCCATACACCTGGAATATATCCTTAGTTCTTCTCAAATACTTAAGTATAGTCTTGACAGTAATCCAATGTTGTTCTCCAAGATCTGCTTGATATCTTCCTACCATGATCAGTGCATAGGCAACATCAAGTGGCATACATGATAGATCCTATTGCTAAAGCATATGAAATATTACTCATCCTATCTTTTTCATGTTCTATCTAGGGACACATTTTCTTGGAAATATTTATTCCATTTGACATTGGAACCAATCCCCTCTTGGATTTTTCCATACTAAATATCTTCAATATCTGGTCAATATATGTACTTTGACTTAGTCCAAGCAGCCTCTTAGATCTATCACGAATGATCTTGATCCCTATAAGGTAGGCTGCTTATCCTAAGTCCTTCATGGAGAAGCACTTGTTCAACTAGTACTTGACTGACTGTAAGACTAGTATGTCATTTCCAATAAGCAATATGTCATCAAAATACACTACTAGGATAATGAATTCATTCCCATTTAACTTATCGTAAACACATATATCACATTCCATCTTAATGAAACCAAATTATCTTATGGATTCATCGAATAGAATGTTCCATGATCTAGATTCTTTCTTTAATCCATAAATGGATCTATGAAACTTATATACCCTTTTATCATCACCTAGTGTCCCAAACCCTTCTAGTTTTTTCATATAGACATCTTACTGAAGTTTCCCATTAAGGAATGTAGTTTTTGACATCCATCTGCCAAATCTCATATTCATGGAAAGATGTTATGGAA
The DNA here is from genome assembly GCA_963277665.1 of Viscum album. Taxonomy (NCBI): domain Eukaryota; kingdom Viridiplantae; phylum Streptophyta; class Magnoliopsida; order Santalales; family Viscaceae; genus Viscum; species Viscum album. The sequence continues at coordinate 1,914,251,048 of OY728148.1, read as the reverse complement.
AGTATGATTCGTATGGATTTAAACATGGAAATTGGTGAAAATGTTTCATCATATTTAATTCCTTGAAGTTTTTTAAAACCTTTAGCCACTATCATTTCTTTATAGGTACTAACTTGACCTTCCTTGTTAATTTTCTTCTTGAATACCCATTTAAACCCAATAGGATTTACATTAACTAGTGCATCAACTAAAACCTAGAATTAGTTCTGATACATGGAATCCATCTCAGAATTCATAGCTTCTAGAAATCTTTCATATTCTAAGCTCTATATTACTTACTTATATGAGGGAGGTTCATTATTGTCCAACAATAATGAGTCACCATCCTCAGTGATAGGGAAACCATATCTATCTGGTTTACTTACCTCTCTTGTACTCTGATATAGTACTTGTGCTTCAGGAACTATATCTTCCATAGGGACCTGTGGAACTTGTTCTTATACCAACTCTTATGTATCTTGAGCATCAACTTCATTGAAGTCAAAATTTCCCCCACTATCCTTTTTGAGGATGTGCACCCTCTCAAGAAAGATAGCTTGTCTAGAAATAGTCACTTTCTTGTCCAAGGGGTTGTATAGGTAGTATCCCTTTGTTTCCTTGGGATACCCTATAAAGATACACTTTGTACCCTGAGGTTCTATTTTTTTTCTGGTTAAAGCCTTAAAAAACCTCACATCCCCATACACATGTATGTGACAATGTGGGTTTCTTTTCACTCCATAGCTCAGAGGTAATCCCATTTACCACCCTAGTTGGTACTTGGTTTAATGTGTATGCTGAATTTTTCAATGCATATATCAAAAAGAAAAATGGAAGATCTGTATGACTCATCATAAACCTTACCATGTCCAATAAGGTATGGTTCCTCCTTTCACTTACACCATTCCACTTTGATTTGTAAGGTGTAGTGAGTTAATATATAATCCCAAAATCCTGTAAAAGGTCGATGAACTCTTGGTTAAGATATTCTCCACCTTGATCTGATCGAAGCATATTTATATTCTTACCAAGATGATTCTCTACTTCATTATTGAACTCCTTGAATTTCTCAAAGGACTCAAACTTATACCTCATTAAGTAGACATAGACATATCTACTCAAGTCATCAGTAAAAGTAATGAAGTAAGAATATCCACCTATAACTTCTATTGGAAATGGTCTACACACATTGATGTGTACAAATCCTAGAATCTCTATGGACCTTCCACCCTATCCACCAAATGGTGGATTGGTCATTTTCCCTTATAAACTAGCATGATATCTATCAAGTGGTTTTAGCTCAGAAGAGTCTAAATAACCATCTTGACAGAGCTTTATCAGGTGCTTCTCGTTTACATGACCAAGGAGGTGATGACACAACTAGGTGTTGTATGAGTCATGTGAACTTGGTTTATTTTCAATTGAAAATACTTGGTTATCATTATTTAATACATACAAACCATTATTTAAATGTGACATACCATAACATATGTATTCCTTATAAAAGTAACAACATTTATTTCTAAACTTGAAAATAAATCCATCTGTATCTAAACTTGATATATAAATTATGTTCTTGGTAACACTAGGTACATAATAGCATCCATGTAAAACTAAAATCATTCCCATCCGCAATGTGAGGTGGTATTCAACAATGGAAAGATCAACCAGCCTCGCACCATTGGCAGCTCACAGATCCACCTCTCCTTTGGAAATTTTCCAGAATCTACTTAGTTCATGCATTTGAATATAGATGTGAGCCCCAAAATTTATATTTAATACCCAATGTATTGAAATAGAAATATTTCACTTGATAAAAAATTCACCTTTGGATTCCCTTGGCCTATGGGTGTAGTTTCTCTTCCAGTGGTATGACTTTCCACATGCAAAGCATACTGCCTCCTTTTCCTTGCCCTACCTCTTGATCTTCTTATTCTTGGTTGGATGGTTCTTATAGGCTTTAGATTTTTTATAAATCTTAGGCCCCTTTGCCTTGTCCTTCCTCTTCCCATTCACCATAAGGATTTCAGGTTTTTCACACCCCATGTCCTTATCCACTTGGCGAATCAGGGTATGAATCTCGGATAGACTCTTCTCATTATTGCTCATATTATAATTCAAAATAAAACTAGAGAAGGTCTTGGGTTGTGATGATAGTATGTGATCTGTACATACACAACCCATCTAGGAATTTAATCCCTAAGATTTCTAGACTCTCATTGTAGCCAATAAACTTGACTACATGTGGTCCAACTAGAATAGACTCTCCAATCTTAGTGGTAAACAAAGCATTGGATATCTCATACCTCTACTGTCTCTTATTCTCTTGATAGAGATCTTGAAGGTGATACATCATTCTATATGCATTAATTTCCTCATGTTTCTTCAAGATCTCATTGGTCATGGATGATAGCATAAGTCAATGAACATCCATATCATCATTCAGATGTTTCTTGTACACATAGAGTTCTTCATCACTCACCTCATTTCCAAGCGCAACTATTAAAGGATCTTCCAGCACATAAAGTTTACTCTCATGGAAAAGGATAACCCGAAGTCACCTTTTCCACTCCTAGAAATTAGTGTCATTATGATGGTTTTCCTTTCTCAGGTATGGATCGCAATGATATGTTTGATGTCATTTTTTATGTTCTTTCTAAAAATAATATGAATATAGTTTTAGTACTTTATCTTGATAAATTTAGACAAATAAATTAATTAATATCTATTAGTCTCCCACTATTTTTTCGAAACGCAATATCCCTCACCATTGGCTTCGAAATATCTTGTTTCTTGGATATTCTAGTGGAAACGATCCATATTTCCCTTATCATTACCCTAACTAGGGTTGTTAAAGAAACATGAAAGGTTTTATGTAGGAATTACAAATGTTGACTACATTAATTCAAAGTTCCTTGATCTGTTGAGGGAACTCCCCAATCCTGAAATCCTGAATTTTGTATTTCCTTAACTTTTGCCTCTCAGTTTCACAAAGTCTTACTAAGGAAGTCAACCCTTGATGTAAACTAAATTAATTCAACCCAAAAACTCAATTTATAATTCCCCAATAATTGAAAGCACCCCAACTAGGGTTGGTCAAGAACTTTGAACTATGGTTTGATTCTTACTGAATTAATGGAAGGCTATACCGAGTAAATATTTAATTGAGGGATTTTATCCTTTATGTGCAAATTTATACTTATTATATTTTCACATTCTTGTTAATATTAAGTGGGATATACCAAAGTTATTAACCATGTATAGATGATATTTACGCATGATCCATTTTCTTTCAGTTTTATCTTGTATTCTTGTTAGTTCATTAATTATGTGATCGCATCAAATATCCATAATGAACAACCATACAACTGAAAAAAAAAATAAAGGTTATGATCATGAACTTTACTATTTTTTAGTTTATCTAGTGGTTGATAAACTAACCCTAACCTAGGGGAGAAACACCTTGAACCATTTAAGGTCCATGTTTATAGCTTTCCACCTATCCAACTTTGTATCTCCTTGGATTGGTTTCGACTTGGAACCTAACTTGAACCACTTCCACTAGATTGGGAGCTTCATCCATTACATAAGCTTTTAACTCACACACGGGTAAGGGGTAAAAGGGGGTTTACATAAAATAATCCACGGGCGCACAGGCCCAACATATTAATGAGGAGAAGGCACACAAGCCAAAAATTTTAATAAGGGAACCAATCACATAAAAAGGTTTGGTCTAGATCGTGATCATATACATACATGAAATGAATTACTCATTTAATAAAACTTGAATTCAATTCTTTAACTATTATTATTATGATAAATTATGCTTGAATCGATTAATCATTATCTTTAATTAATCAGTCTTTTTTATCTTAATCCTTTTCTGAATTTCCTTGAGATTATCATCCATAACCACGTACATAACTTGTACCTTGAAGAAAACCTGGTGAATTCCTATCCAAAACTACCCATGATGTATTTATACTTGTATACCCTTTATTATTTGTGATATGTAGCATGCACACAGAATTATATTTTTAATAAAACTCATAAATTATGTACAGATCTTTGAACATTACATAGATTTTAATTAAACATGTATATATATATATATATATATATATCAAACATCTATCACATTTTGTGTATGATTCCCACATGAAGGTGAATGTCTCAAGTGTTTCATAATATAACAAAAAAAATTAAAATCTGTGTAATCTGGGAAAAGTACACGATGTGTAGATCTGACTACATGGCATGTACCCTCCTCACCGTCCATCCAAAGTACATGCCTGGGGAAATGGCGTGTGAGGTGTTCTTCAAAAATCTTCAGAGTACACGGCATGTACAGTGGTCCACATACCATGTCGACTCCATGTTACATGGTCACCAGTAGGGAAAGCCGTGTATGGGATACACAACTTGACCCTGACCCAAAGGGACTATACATCATGTCCAGTGGGCCACACAGTTTGTAGTCTGTCTGACCATGTGCCAGTTTTTCCTAGTCAACACATGGTGTAAGAATTAACTACACCGCATTTCATTAATGCACACAGCTTGAGTAATTACCAAATTAGTCCCAATGCACTGAATAGAAGATTACATGGTGTGTAATTTTGAATAGACATCATGTATTTTCGTGTTACCTAGACAGAATCATTGATTCCTCCTGATGAGATCCTCAATTTAATCATAAAATTATTCATTCCTATTAGATCTATGAGAAATGAAAGAGGAAGAGAATATCTCGAAATTCTGATTACAAGAAAGATTAAACATGAATTGATTAACTAAATTATTAAATAGTAAATCATCAATGAATTATTTAAATAATTATAAATGAAAATATTACTGCTCTAATACCACTTGTAGGTTTCGGGTGCAACAAATGCACAGGATGGACATGTACCCAACTTTTCAAATTGTCATGATCAATGATTAATTTGGGATCAATGTGACGATAAATGCAAATATCTACATAATTGAATCAAATATAAAATACGAAGTATATAACCTGGAACCAAGAAGAGCATTTCAACATATTTTATTTATAATTAATTTAATTTAATTAAAGAATTTCCTCCTAGGTGATTCATTCTTTGTTGATGTGTTCGACCATGGGTCGGAGTTGCAACTTTATTGTAATATAGAAAACAAGGATAGGATTCCTCTAGTGGTGATCCACATGTGCTCCATGTATCTTTAGACATCGTCGAAAGATTATCAGGTGCTAGCATAGAAGATCCTTTCTCTTCCAATGTCTGTCTTTGATTGCCTTGAGAATTTCTTCCAAATCATTCTCCTAGATCCAGTGGAGGAGGATTTCTCTCGTTCTTGAGATCATTCATGGAGAGGAAAGAGTTCTCCAGGCTCGAGATCTTTCTCCAAGGATGTTTTGAACACAATCATTTGTTAGACGGTGGGATGACCCCTTGGAAAATTAGAGAATAATAATATAATGGGGAATTTAATTCACCAGTTAATAATAAATAATTGGCACAAGTGTCATTACTTGTTTTATTATTCCATTTGAAACCCCATGTAAAATAATAATAGTTATGATATTATTTCCATGACATGTGCTTAACCTACACGTTATATTTAAATATTATTTAACCAAATAATATTTAATATTATTTCTCAACAGACCTATAACTTGGTCCGCTAATCCTCCTCAATATTTACTAAGCCCTAAATAATGACTATTTATTTATTAAATAAATATGATTTAATTATTCATCGATAAATAAATATTCCATCTGCAATATATTCTCTCAAATAACTAGTAATGAAATAAATTTGATTATGCATAATTTAATAATTATTAAACCACAACAGAGAATAATATTCATTCAACTTGTTAAATAATAAATTATTTAACTGAGATACTAGTTACACCTTGTGTGTGACCCTCTAGGACTCTTTCTCATTGGTATTAGGTAGGATTTCCAAAAGTCCAAGATTAATATCTAGCAACAGGTCAAGGCACACAAGAGAAATAAGTTGATTTCATAATGACATGTTATCTCATACGAATGATTATCGTGTAATATAATCCCTTTTTCCTGACATCTCCAATCAAGTGGTTGCATGCAAGTGCCATCAATCCATGTGATCGATTTCCCATTCTTTGACTTTCTAGAATTGAAATTTCCTAGAGATAACCATGGCCATGGATTTATTTAGGCTATATCATTTCCATAAAAGGGAATGAGATATCTACTTCTATAGAATTGACAAATCCTTTCTCACATTATTCATTAATATAGTATTACCCATGACGCACCCAACATATCCTACCTCGTCGTGAACATCTGTTGTCACAGTTTTCAACAATACATCTAAGTGTGTGATTCATAATACCCATTAATAATAATATTAAATTATAAGGACTAATACACACATCTTTAGATAGGAACATCCAATGACACTTATGAATGTGGATTTTCTACTGGCAGGTCATCTTCTCATAATATCTTCCTGGATATTATCAAGGGCGCACACCATGAGAAGGTGCCTCAAAGTTTCATTAGTCCCCACCACTGATAGCCAATATAATTTATGTCCTTTCAAATGATATCATATGGCCATAGAACATATATTCAATAATAGTGTCAGGGAACTTCCGAATTCTCATCATAGCAGGGATCCACTATGACCTTTTAGTGCAATAGTTATTCTTAGGAAATTATCACAAACTATGTCATGCCGAAGAACAATCATGATGTGATAAGGATTTAATTAATATTCATTAAATTAATATGGGTTTATCATTAATTAAGAATCAGTTGTTTTTTGGGGCACCAACTTCAACAAATATTACCTCATGGTTGGTGTGGACTATATTTCAAATTGGGTAGAAGTTAAAGCCCCACCCATGACACAACCATTGTGGTCGTGAAATTTTTATATAAAATCATCTTATCTATATTTGGATTTACCCAATTACTCATTAGTGACTAGGGAATGCACTTTAAAAATTCTTCCATTAAAAAAATACTTGAAAAGTATGGAATTTGATACAACACTGGAACTCCCGACCACCCACAGACAAGTGGGAAATTTTAATTGTCAAATTGGGAGATCAAACAAATTATGGAAAAATAGTGAGTACAAGTAGGAATGATTAGAGTCTTAAATTGGATTTCCCACTTTGGGTGAATCACATAGAATATAAAACACCCATTGTTTCTACACTATTGTGACTTGTTTATGGGAATCCTTGTCACCTGTCATTGGACTTAGAGCATATCTCTTATTGGGAAATCAAAAATTAAACTTGGATTCTAAAAAATTCAGACAATAAAGATCACTGAAAATGGATGATTTGGAAGTGATTATAAGGTATTATTATGAAAATTATCAAATTTATAAATAAAAAACAAATAAATGGACTGAACAGTGCATTTAGTGATAGGTCATCACACCAAGGTACAAGTCTCTACTCTTTAATTATCATCTGAAGCTATTCTCTAAGAAATTGAAATCCTGATGGTTCAGTACTTTGGAAGTTGTCAATGTTTTCCCATATGGGATGATTGAAATCAAAAGAGGCAAAAGACCACCAATTATTCTCAATATTCAAATATCAAAAATTTACCAAGAATCGTTTCACAAGTGATGTGTTATTTCATTAAAATTCACTTGGCTCAAAGCATGTCTAGATCTTGACGTTAAACAAAGAACTGACTAGGAGGCAACCCAAAATAGGTCTAATAAGTTAGATTATATTTTCTAAAGAGTAGGAAGGTTTCATAATTCTGGTGATGGGTTAGAGGATTTTGGCCAAAAATATGCACAAATAAACCAATTCAAGGTGTTTAAACTTTATAAAATTAGTATGTTCCTCTACATTCCCTACTCATTGCCTTATGTTTTTATGGCCTATACCATAACCATAAGAGTCTCATACTCCAAATGAAAATCCCATTGTGAATACCCTTCACCACCCAAGTTTCAGGTGTTGGATCCTCCACTGTCTCCTGCATATCCTTACCCTTCACCATATGCATCAAGTTATTACACTCCCTTAGCCTCAGAAGAGTCATAGTATTCTTCTATCTATTCATAGGGAACTACCCCACACCCACATTTCCACCCCTTACTACACTTTTCTACACCCGAGCATCAGGTTTTCTGGGTCCATCTTCTAGACAAGACCATGAGGAACAACAAGACTCTTTACATGGTTGTTCTTGGGAATATTGTCATGCATAAGGAAGTACTAGACCTCATGGGTGCATGCACCTATCTACCATCATATAGGTACATTATGAGATGTACAAGGATTAGTTCCTTGATTTATTATCCACTTTTGTTCTAGTCATCATGCATGTTACTTTCAGAATGGGAGGCCATCTAAAGGATCTCATGTTGGGTGATTTTGTAGTTGGATTGGGAATCTATTATTTGGACTTTGTTACTTATCCATTATTTCAGACATTGCGTCTTGACCCAAGAAATATGGATGTGGAAAGGTGTTTTCCCTTGATATCTTGTAAACCCTAGAGTTTTTATTATCCATGTATAATGATGAGAACCTAGCTATAGGGTGACACCGTGTAGATCATACACTGGGATCTAGACTATGCTTGGATGGCCAGAGGAGATGCTCACAAAAGATTCATCCAAATAGAGGCTTTCATCATGGCCTCTTACATGGGTAGACCTTTCATCAACATGTCCAAAATATATCACTCCACTAAAATGCTCTGGAAAGGAGGAATCATGGTACATTGATGGCACCTTCATCACCCATATGGCTTGTCATCTTGGCATTTTTTGACACCACTCAAGCCCTTACCTCTCTCAAGAATATGAAGTCTATTGATCTCCTTTTTCTATAAAAGATGGGGATTCTGTAGAAGATAGGGGTGCTACACTTGGGAGCCCGAGTATGCAGATAATGCTTCTAAGTCCCCATATCATCATTTTTCATCCCCATCTACTACCGCTCATGAGGCACCTCTACCTTTTTCCCCAGTCCCTAATTCCTCCACCACTCCACTAACCACCATTTCATATACCCTATTATTTCTCTCAAACATGTGGTTTGTTTTCAAATGTATTATGGAGAAAGGGTAGTGGCTCTGCTTTCAATTCACCATTCCCTTTGCTGAGTCATCCTAGTTTCCCGCTATATCTGCATATCATTCCATACCCACACCCTCCACCAATATACCTTCTACTACAGTCCCAACCTCAACATCCATTCCCACCCCATCACCCACCCATCTCCTCATTCCTCCAAATATTGTAGAACCTTCTACCCAAAAGAACTTTTTAGCAGAGCAGGCCTGATGGGGAAAGTACCTCGAATTACCTTCCACATCTAAGGTTCCATTCATTGATCCAGCTACCAGACGTCCATCCCCAATACTGATCAGAACCTCCCCTCCACCTATCATGACCAAGACAGCTTCCAGAACTGTAACACCTTCATATAGAGTTTGATTCACCTACCTCTTCTAGTGTTCCTTCCATATATATGTTAGTATAGATTCAGGCACCCGCTATTTAGGAGGGGACCACTAATGCTTCTCCTGAAGATTATTCTCACTCGTCTTAGTTTTCTATGTAAACCTCTTCCAATGTACTCTATTTTTTGGGGTATTTTTTTACTTTTTGTATCCTCTATTCATAGTTGTACCATTAATTTAATCTAATGGATGGGACATGATTATTTATTACATGGATTTCTTATTCTCATTCTCAAATCTACATTAATTTATCCATGTCTCAAACTATTGCATCTTTCATGGTTATTAATGAGTCTATTAGACTACCATATGGCTTCCCACATGAGGTATTTCCATGAGTGGGATTACATATAGGGAAAACTCAAGAGTTTCATCTTCATACTATACAAGAGTCCACTCTATGACCTTCATGGATGTTAGAGCTACCACATGAGATATTTGGTCAACCCATTCCTAAGGTGGTAGATCACATCAATCACCCACATGGGCTTGAGGATACAGCTACTAGTTATGGAAATAGGTAAAATATAAATAAGATAAGGGATCCCTTATCTTAATCCTTGTCCATCCATTTGGCCAACAACATCTTGTTAGTTATTTATGAGAGTAAACCCTTTTTTGTGAGTTTTTAGGATTTTTCATTTATTTTTATGTATTTTTTCATAGTTCCTTTATTACTCCATTGTAATCTTATCCTCTCATTATGATATGCATGTTTATTAATCTTTTACTATTATGTTCACCTTATGGATTACTACTTTCATTTTGGTCATATCCTTTTTCTTGATTAATTGTCTAGGGAAGGTTTATTCTTCTTCTAATAATTTTTCTAGGAAACCAAGTGTGTCTTATATATCTAATATTGTTTACCATTTAATGACCTTTGGTATAGGGATCTATCGATTCCATAATTTAAATCTATAATTACCCAATATGTCTAGGCTTTTATTGCTATATCTCCCACATCACTTTTCAAAAAAGTGTGGAAATTGTTTCCTTTTAAGTGTGGGGGATTCATTATTGAGATTTATTGTCTATACACCTAGATTATTTCTTATTTTCATTAGTTTATGAGATATTTTTTATTGAAATCATGCTTTAAATTGAAATCTCATTGAAAGCATTTAAATAAAATAAAAAAATTATTGGATAATGTTTAAACCTATTTTTATTCATTATTAGAATTTTATCATGATTGTTGAGTTGATAAAGTTAATTTTGAATCGTGTTTCTTATAATTAAATTTTCTTGACTTATTACTAGTTTTTATTCCCTAAGTGACTTTCCTTTTTTTGTATTTTCATTACCGAGAGGATTATGGACCTACATTGTCATATTATTTTCTGGGCATATTTATTGAGGTTTTGAATAAATAAATACACAGTTAAAATGATTTATTCTATCATTTTTAATCTATTTATCCTGAAACCCACCTATAAATTTATCCTTCTTAAGTTCGTAGAATCCATGAATGACCTTATTAGGATTGAGTTGTGTTACCAACTCATTGTATCCCTTCCTACCCTAATCTTCATATATTTTCATGATTTTAATTTGAATAAGTGTTGGGAAGATTTTCATTATTGTTAGATTGGGGATGCTTACTACTAGGGAGATTTACAGTGACTTGTTCACATGATATGTGGGAATTGGTCCATATTTATTTGGATATACCATCCATGATTATCCTATTTAAAAAAATTAATATGGGTTGTGTGTTAGGAAGGTCAAAAATCACCATTACCAGACTGATGAATCTTATGATAGATCATATGTGGTTAGGTGATGGATATGATATCTGGCCTAGACATAACTTTCAAAATATAAAAAAAAATAGGATACCTACATTGCACTTTTATGACACATTTGTGGACCAACACTAAGATTTTAGGAGTGTGTAGAGGCTGATTTCTAGAGAATATTATTTATTACATTATTATTGATGATCATGTATTATAATTAAGAGTTTACCCTCATTTTATATATTAATTTTTATCATCCATCCACAAACCCTCATCCACAGATTCATTTGAACCTTATTATTGAATCCCTTATGATTAATTGTGTGTTAGTATTTACAGAGTAGAGATTTTTGAACTAATGAAATCCTATATTTAGGAACATGTATTCAATGTATGATCATAACATCAGTTTCATTTTACCTTGAGTGATGAGAGATAATTCATTGTGAGGTAAATTTAAATACAGGTATAGTTTCTAAAGAAAAATTGAGAAATTATAATTAAAGGGATAAATTATTTAATAAATAAATTAACAATGAGGAATGATTTATTATCTCTACAAGATTGATTTTGGAGGAACTTATTTTTATTATAGCACATAGTTTTATTTTTTTTATTTCAATTCCTATTTTCAATTTAAAAAATATTTCATTTGGAATCCTTTTTTAGATGATTTTTTAATGAGGACAAGCAATTTTCCTAGTGTGGATGAATTTGATAATTTTTATTCATATATATATATATATATATATATATATTGGATAAATTTATTTTATATCTATTCATGATTTGGTTTTTGTGGAATTTTTTAGGAAATATGATCTTAATTATCAAAAGAGGAGCAGTTGGAAATTCGGTAAATTCAGACATTATATGACCTGAAACATGTTCACGATGTGAATTTCTCAAGTAAAACCCCTATAAAGATGAAGGATAGCCCATTAAATTGGAATGGGTTATGAATCCTCCAAGATAATTTAATATATGATTTGCACACATTAGATTATGTGAAATATTTGAAGTTTGAACCCCCCAAAGATTTAATCCATAAAATCTGGAAGAAATTCAGAAGATACAATATTTCTAGAGATTTGTGTGTATCTGAGCACATGATGTGAATTATATTACACATTATGTAAGTCTCAAAGTAAAATTAACTTAAAGTAATCTCATGATGTAAACCCTTTACATGTTGTGAGTTTTTTTATCCTATATATATTTTAGCACGGATGAAGAAATGATGATGGATATATTTTTTATTCTTTCTTCTATGATTTCCTTCTCTCATGTTCCATACCTAATTTTATTCTATGTATTTCCTATTTTTTATTTATTTTCTACTACACATAGATTCTAAGGATTTTGTATGGATTTTTTCGTGTTCCAATCATCAATTTCAAATCCAATTTCTACATCCTTTCTTGTTTCTTTATTCAAGTTAGTTTTTGATTGGTTTTGAATTGATTTAATCATGTATTTCCTATATCTAAATTGTTTAATTAATATTTCAAGAGTGTTTCCACAATATTCTTTATTTGATATCATCGTTATCATGAACTAATAATCTATTAGGGTTAGGGGTTGATATTAGGGGTTCTTTAAACCTAATGAATCTCTAAATCAAAACTTGGGTAACCTATTGGCTAGTAATTGGGTTAAAGAGAAATTGACTATCACATTCTATTACACAACACTGATCTAGGGAATTATAATAGAAGGATCATGACCTAGATAAAGTTGAGAAGGTAAGGACCAATAGCCTGTGACACTTTCTACCTTGAATCCAAACCTTATGCACCAGGTTTATTGATTACCTCTAGACCAAATAGTAGTTTCTAGCTTGGGTAGATCCAATTGGTTTGACCAAAACCAGTTGGTGACTTTTTTACTGCTTTTTAGCATAATCCATAGGACTATCCCAAGATAGATTTAGGAATACTTTTTTCATAAGCCCTAAAATTGACCTTAATCCCGCTATTTCTCTTGAGTAAAACCAAATTGTGTAAGCCTTATAAAACCAAACCCCCAAGAGTCATGTGAGGAATCCATCTACCAGGTACTAATCACTCGGCTACCATCTTTTCTTGTTGTTCCTAGTGGGTTCGACCCCTCACTACCATTATGCTATGCATTTATAGATAGTGTAGTTTGGGACAATATAAATTTCTAATATAATCTACACCTATGTGGAATCAATAAAACGGTGTGGTCTGGTTATCTTTTTATGTTTTCATTATAGAAACTTTAAAAAACTCTTTTAAACCTGTATATAAAATAATTTTGGATATCAAAATAAAACATTTCTTTTTAAAACTCATTTTGAATACCAAAATACCCATAAAATGGAAATAAGGATTTTCATTGAAAAGAACATGAAATCTTATAAAGGAATCCAAACTTCAAATAATGGTTAAAGTATCAAGAAAATTCATTATCATCGTATACGTTAAAATATAACATTTCTTTTTTTATTTTTTAAAGAAAGTCAAAAACATACCATAAAAATATTCATTTTGAAAACCTTTTAAGTAAATTAAAAAAACATAAAATTTACTTTAAAATTAATTTATTTCTATATAAAACATTAAGAATAATATTTTAAAAACATAGACATGAAAGAAAAAGAGTTGTAAGGGATGGTTTAAAAAATTATTTTTTAAAAGAAATTATCTTACCTTGAGTTTGACTCATAAAATATGTTATTTATTTTACTTAATGAAAAACGTATGTTAATTATTTACTTAATTAAGAACCATTTTAAAATTTATTATTCCTTTTATTTCACTCATTATCAAGTTATAAATAATTAATTAATTGTTAAAGTTCGCGTTGTATGTCTAGATGATTTTCAGTTCATAAGTCCAAAATGAATTCGATAGGTTGACTATAGTCAAAGAGTTCATTATTACATCATCTATAAAATAATAATAATAATTAAATAATTATAATTTTAGAACAAACTATGAAATATGGTTAAGAAAAATGAACTACGATACAATTATAGAGATGGTATGTCGTATGTATGCATGAGTAATGTTTCAATTTTTCAACGATTATTATGGAAATAATGTTAAGTATTATTTTATATTTACATAATAATAATAATAATATAAATACCATATTATTTCATTAAATTTAGACCTATATATAATCCATATTATGTGTTGATGAAAAACGAATCACATCGATTTTTAGAGGTGGTAGTCCAGATGTACACACAAATGGCATTATCATTCTTCGATGAATGAAAAGGTAAGAAAATAGATGTTATATTATCTTTATATACTGATAAATATTTCATTAATATCATATATATATATATATATATATATATATTAAATATATCATTATAATCAAGAATGATAAGTGATGATGGAAGATGAATTGCATCGTTTCGTGAGGTGGTAGTTCACTATACATGTGAATAATATATTTATTTCCCATTTGAAGGAGGTTTGAGATAGATACAGTTTATTAAATTAACATAATAATATATTAGTATATTTAATATATTGATATTATTATATCATCATGTTTGAATAATATTTTAATGAGGTGGAAGAAGAAATAAAACTGAAACATGAGGTTAAAAATAATACCTCTTCTTTAGAAAATCACCTTGCATTAACACCTTAAGACCTTTCAGGTTGGTATTATTCCATAAATAAGGCCTCTATGATGTGTATATGGATTTAATTGAGGTATTTGGGATGATTTTTCTGAGAAAAAAATTTTTAATTGTACAAAACTTATAAGAAGATGTTCCCTTTTTATAAGAGAGGGGAGGGGCACTCTTGGAATTTCTAAAAATATTAAATTAATATAAATTGATTTTGATGTACAAAAGGATAAAAATTGATAAGTTAAAATATAATATGAATATGATTATAAATAATCTAATAAAATAAAATTTTTATAAGTTTAGATCAAATTTTTACCTTTTTTTATTCTAACCCTTTGTTAGCCCTTTTGACAATTATGGTAATATCAATGTTTTTTAAAATTAATGGGTTAATATAGTTACTATAAAAAATGGTCCAAATGGGGCATGGTTTATGCTATAAAACTTATACAAATATCTTTGATAAATATAATATTTTTAGTAATTTAATAAAATATTGTTTATTATAAAATAACATTAATGTCAATTTAAGAACTACTCATTTAATTTGAATTTTAAAACTATAATAAAATAATAGAATTAAAATAAAATACATAAATACCTATATAATATTTTATTTTTATCTGAAAAATTTTTTGAACATAAATATTAATTCAAATTATAGTAATTTTGATATTTTTAAATTCATTTATTTTAATTTTCTATTAATTGAATAATTACTGCATTAGCATTATGTAAGAATTTTAGATATTTATTTCTTCACTAAAAAAATAAATTACCAAGATGAATATAAATCATTTATATTTTAAAATAATATTTATAAATGAACATATCCTCTATTTATTCCCATGTTATAAATATTATAGTTATTAAAAATAAGAGTGATATTTTTTACTTTTCTTTACATAAAATATTATAATGTTAATAATCACATCCAAATGGAAAAAATTCCATATATTATAAATTTGGATGATTATGAAAGATATATACTCATCTAATAAAATTTAGGCAAGTTTTAGGAACAATTTTAGTCTATATCATTTTTATTTTTAACATTAATTGTCTGATTTACTCTTTACTCGTACAAAGATTACTAAGATTTCTATTCATATTGACGAGAAATAAAAGGGACTAATTTACAAAATTTGGATCCACTGATTTAAAATATGGATTTAATTTTTTAAATTTCAAAACACAAAAGTGGAAAATTTTAATTTCAAATTAAACTGGAAAAATGTGATGAAAAATAGTTTTTCAGAAAAATGGGTATTTTAAGTATACAATGTTTTTATAATAAATTAGAGTATAATGTTCATTTAAAAAAATATAATGGGATGATATTAAATCTTAAGCTACTAATGAAATTTTAAAAATAATCCAAAATAAAATTTTAATTTATAAATAATCGAAAATAAAATATAATTTTCAATAAAAATCAATATTTTCTACTATTTATTGAAAAATAAATTTTTTCAAAAAATTCTCAAAAATTAAACCTATGATAATTTTGACACGATGAATGAAAAAAAAATGAAATTTATATTTTAGAATTAATAATACAATAATTTATAATTTATAATTTATAATTTATAATGTTAAATAAAACCTTTTAAGAAAAGACATTAATAAAACTATTTCTTTTTTTATTTATTTTGAAAAATTACTTAATATTATCTTAATGAATATAACTATCTAATTTATGAATACTTATAAATATTAAAATTATTTATTCTATCATTACCTAGGTTTTAAAAAAATTATATTATTTAATAATTGAATTTAATTAAATATATATTAAATTGAAGTTCCTCAAATCCAGAATTGGTAATAGTGGTTAATTCCTATTTTTAATAAAACTTAAATTACTTAGTTAAAAAACTAGTTTTCGAGGTAAAAAAAGGTAAAAGAAAAAAACAAAGAATAAATGACTTCCAACATATCTAAAACATGTGTGGGAATACATATTAGAGGCTTGATAGACCCAACATCACCCTAAAATCCATTATTTTAAAATTTTTGAGTCTTTTAATCTTGAATAATGTAATGATATCAATGAAAATTTAAGGGTGTTCCCAAAAGTTCTATTTTTTCACTTATAAAAGGGTATTACATTCACATATTTAAAGTTAAAATTATATTAATAATTTCCCTCAAAATTATTCCCAAAATACCTCTAATATAATTAATTTTCTCATCCTTAATCCCTTGATCTCTAGAGGTTTTCATATGTCCTTCATTTCCAAGGAGATCTCTAAGAGAAGATCGAGTCTCCAATGTAAGTATTACGTACATTTTAAAATTTTATTATTAATATTCTTATTCTACACATCTTATATACATACCAATATAATGAAACCATTATAATTATCATAATTATATGTTATTATATTAATAGAACAACCATTATTTATTCCTCAACATCCAAAAAGGAAAACAAAAGCATTGTTAGTGTGTGTGTGTGGATTACTGCCTCCACAAAGTGACATCTTCTGTTTTTCAAAACCACCTCTCATGGTTAGTTTCAATAATGGTATTAATGAATAAATAAAATATATAATATAACTATTATTATTAAATTTCAAATTATTATATACTTTATTTCCTTCTCATTCATTGAGAAATGGAAACATTAATTGTGCATGTGTGTGGGTTACCACCTCCACAACCAATGAGTTTGAATTGTCATGACCACTCATAATGTATGGATTTAAAAATATATTTAAAATATAAAAATTATGTTCAGAAAAATATTAATATTATTTATAATATGAATCTATTTTATGATGCTTTCTACCATGGTCAACATACATAAGTATTTATGGAAGCATTGACCGAACAACCTCAAGTAACTGATGTAGGAAAGAAAACTATATAACAAATAAATATCATATGATAATAAATTTTATATATTAAATAAAATATAGATTAATAAGGTTCCTATGAATGTATCTAATAAACTTATTTTTATTATTCAAAAAGTTAGGTGCATGCGCAGAATGAATCTTGAACAAGGTAAGGTTTTTCGTCTCAAATTCCTCTCTTTGGGGGAGGTTTGATATTATGTACCTAATTCCATTAATGTGGTGTATATACTAACTATTTGGGATATCATATCATGAATTATATTTTAATCATGTTATTTTAAGTTCAATTATAATCCCCCTCTTTAAAGGGGTTTTGATTTGAAAGTTTTTAATATCATAAATATTTTATTGGTCTCAATTTCAGTTATTTGAGATATGTTACATGTTATGCATCATTTTTTCCTTGTATATTGTTATATTTATTAACTATTATATGAATATTATACACTTTATTTACTTATAAGTCATGGTATATTCTAATATAAATTAATTTTTTTTCTTCAAAATTCTTTTGACTAAACTGTTACTGCAGTCATAAAAGTTTTTGGTAACTCAATTTTCATTCATTGAGTTGTGATCATTCTCTTGAAATCATTTCATATAATTTGGGTAAAATATTCCCTTTGATTTTATTATTTGTAATTATCTAATTTTTTTATAAATATATACATTCTTACCACATAAACCCTTGGAAAAATATTTATCACTTCTTGGGATATGTTGCTCGTAAGGGATATTGGTAACTAGAATCTCGTTCTTTGAGTTATAATGTTTTTTCTTAAACATTGTTCTTACATGTTTGGCTTCTCCTACACTAATATTTTATTATATGGTATTTTATAATTCTATTTGGTAAAATCAATTTTTAATGCAAATAAGGTTTTATTACTCTATTTATAATGCGTGTTATGAACAAATATATTTTTTTATATATTAAAAAGGGATTTTCCTTTCAAATTCATATGTTTTTTCTTCCTCTGCACATTTATCCAAGATAAACCTTATGTATTTTCAAGGCCCTATTATTAAATATTAATTTTAAAATTAATTATTTTAAAATATTTTTCTCTTCTCCTTTTGAAAATTACTTTTGGAAGTGGCTAATAACTTCCTCTTATTTGTCAATGTTAGAAATGTTTTCTAAAATCTATTTTAAATTTTCACTTCCATTTCCAATTTTATTTTTAAAATTATTTAAAATAATAGGTTTTATGGTTCACTATTTACCAAATAATTCAATTCTTGATCCCTTCTTAGGTGTTATCCTTCAAGCATTCATTTATGAGGATGTTTTTTATATATGTCGACGTCCTTCAATGTTTCCTTTATTACATTGGGGTTATATTATTTTGTATCCATATACCTTCTTTATTTGGATATATTATGATAATTTTATTACATTATTGACTTATCCATATACTCATTTCTCTATGAAGTGTGGACATCACATTTTACATAATTCATATTGG
Source organism: Viscum album (assembly GCA_963277665.1). Taxonomy (NCBI): domain Eukaryota; kingdom Viridiplantae; phylum Streptophyta; class Magnoliopsida; order Santalales; family Viscaceae; genus Viscum; species Viscum album. The sequence goes on along the minus strand of OY728148.1, from coordinate 1,914,231,890 downwards.
ATAATGTTCACCAAGAAAGAATATTATTCTATTGACATAGGGAAAAGTATTTCCATAATGTATATTTTTATTCCAATGCAGATGATTATTGGAAAGTTGACTATGTATTATTTATCCATCCACATTCTTTCTCCATATGGGTTGTGATCATGTTATCCCTTTTATTGATAAGGGGAAAGTATTGGTATTTCATATATTGTTACTCTAATATGGATTATTATTTGAAATTTGACTATGTATTGTTTGAACATCCACCTTCTTTATCTGTATTTATTATGATCATGTTACAACTTTTATTTATTTGTGAAAAATTATTGACATTATTAAATTTTATTGACTACTAACATAGGTCAATGATGTATTGAAATTATTTATTTTTCATTATACAAATAGCCATGTTTTTATTCAACCAATGGTTCCTTAGAGAATGGTATGAAATATATTATTGAATATTATAACAAATTTGTTTCACTTAAACAAATAATGGGTATGTCCCAAAATTATATTTCTCATCGATGAATCAATAGGTCTCATGAAACAAAATTGGTTGGGTTTTGGTGTATACCACTTCCCATAATAGGATTACGTTTTGAAACAAGGACTTGAATGAATGTCTTTGATCTTTGGTATTATGAATTCCATCAGTATGAGATTAGTATTATTTTTATCCATGTTTTAATTTATTTTCATAGATATATCATTCTCCCAAATTCGGTTGATTATGGAATTATTCATATTATTTATTCCTGCCATATTATGTATGTAATGCTTATGTTTTTTACAGCTTCAGTTATATGTTTCCCATACTAAGTGTTTAATCTAACCCCTTTATTATGTTTCCATTCCCCAGGTTATGAATAAAAGTAGTGCATGTGACATGTTTAGAGATTTATCATGTTTGAAATACTTTATGTGAGATGTTTAAGACTTACTATGGATTAATTATTTTGTATATAATGGAAAAACATATACATTTTATACAAAAAAACATGGTATTTTTTAGTTATTATTTTGTCCTAATTTTTTAAATATATAAACTTGAAAATATCCTTAGGTTGAAATAGATTCAATAATAATTATTGATTTTTTAATTAATAATGGTTATATCCAAGCTTTTGCACTTGGTTTCAAAGCGAGTATTTAAAGTATGTGTTTATGGAACCAAATCTAGGAGTGTAGGTATGAGGCATCATAATTGGTATAAAATAAGGGTTTAGATAACTTTAGAGGTTAGTATATTTGTTAAGTTTGATTTAAGTGTTTATACATTAATTTTTATCATAATTTCAAAGGTATATATAACCATTTAGGATTGTATATGATTTAATGTTAAGGAAATAATTAACATTTTATGTATGGATTAGGATAATATAACTTTAGTGAAAATCATAGCAACACTTCTTTGTATATTATTTCATCATTATGTTTTGGTAAAGTCTTGAGTGTGTGGTTTTCCTAGAAATTGAATCCTTCTCTGGATACAAGAAAGTGGATATAGTGATGGCATAGATTCAACTAGGGGTAATCGCCACGAAAAAGTTTAAATGAGAATTGACTTTATCTTCACTCTAGTGCACTATAAATGTTCCTAAAACTACACTCCTAGTTAAAAACTCCCAGGTGATATGATTTTTTCAATCATAATATCTTTATAAACCATTATGAAGGATTTATTTCCAAATTAATTTAATGGATTTGGCTAAGAAATGAAAGAGAACCTTATTGGAGTTGGTTCCCTAGAAACCAAATTATATTTACTTTATGATAAAACAATATTCCTTAGATGAATGTTAATAAAATGCTTATCACATCATGATTGTTTTTATACATGACATAGTATGTGATAATTCCCTAAGAATATTTGTTGCATTAAAAGGTTATTGCATATCCCTGCTATGATGATAACCCAGATGTGACATGACACTATTTTTTAATATATGTTATATGGCTAGATGATATAATTTGAAGGGACACAAATGATACAGGCTATCAGTGGTGGGGATTCATGAAACTTTGAGGCACCATCTCATGGTGTGTACCCTTGGTAATATCCAAGAGGATATTATGAGAACAAGACCCTCTACTACAAAATCCTCATTCGTAAGTTTCATTGGATGTTACAATCTGTAGATGTGTGTATTGGTCCTTAGACATTAAGATTAATATTAATGGGTATTATGACTCGCATAATTAGATTTACTAAAGAAAATTGTGATGACGGTTGTTCATAGAAAGGTAGGATATATTGGGTGTGTCACGAGTAATACAAAAATAATTAATAATGAAAGAAATGATTTTTCACTTCTATGAAAGTAGATATCTCATGCCCTTTGATGGAAATGATATATCCTAACTAAATAAATGGCCATGGTGTTCTCTAGGAAATTTCAATTCCAGGAAGTTAAGGAATAAGAAATCAATCACATGGGTTGATGGAACCTGCATGCAACCCACTTGATTAGAGATATTAGGATAAAAGGATTATATTACATAGTATGCGTTCGTATGAGGTGACATTTAATTGTGACATCAACTTCTTTCTCTTGGGTGCCTTGACCCATTACTAGAAAGTAATATTAGACTTTAGGCATGACCACCTAATTCCAATGATAAAGAATCCTAAAGGGTCACACTCTAAGTGTATCCAGTATCTTAGTTAAATAATTTATTTATTTAACAAGTTGAATAAATATTATTCCCATTTTTTGTTTAATAATTATTCCAATATGTCTGATCACATCTATTTCATCGCTAGTTATTCGAGAGAATATATTGCGAATAGAATATTTATTTATCGGTGAATAATTTAGTTATGTTTATTTAATAAATAAATAATAATTATACAAGTCCTGGTAAATATTGATGAGGATTGGAAGACCATGTTATGGTTCAAGAGAGAAATAATATTAAATATTATTTAGTTAAAAAATATTTAAATATAATGTGAAAGTTAATCACATGTCATGGAAATAATCACATTGCTATTATAATTTAACATGGGGTTTCACATGGAATAATAAATTAAGTAATGGCACCTATGCTAATTATTTATTATTACTTGGTGAATTAAATTCCTCGTAATGTTATTATTCTCTAAATTACCTAAGGGTTCATTTGACTGGATAACAAATTGTTGTGTGTACAATATCCTTAGAGAAAAACTCTCAAGCCTAGATAAATATTCCCTCTCCAAGAACACTCTCAAGAACGAGAGAGATCCTCCTCCACCAGATCAAGGAGAACACTTTGGAAGCGATTCTCAAGGCGATTAAAGGCAAACATCGCAAGTGCAAGGATATTATATGCTAGAACCCAAAGACTCCTTTGGATATGTCTGGAGATACATAGATAATGTGTGGATCACCACAAGAAGATTCATATCCTTGGATTCCACAACACAATGAAGCCACACCACAAACTCCTTGTCAGACACATCAACAAAGAAAGAATCACCTTGGAGGTAATTTTATAATTTAATTAAATTAGTTATAAACAAAATATTTCGATCATATCTTCTTGGTTCATAGTTATATCCTTTTTCTTTTATCTTAGATTCAATTCCTTGTATACTCGTGTTCATCGTAATATTGATCCATAATTAATCATCGATTATGAAAATTTGCAAAGTTTGGTACAGGCCCATCATGTGCTTTCACTATGCCTAGAACCTAAAAACTAACTTAGAAAAAATTATATTAAACTATAACTATCAAAGGATGAAGTGATGGTTTCATTGGAGAAGACATATTAGGATTGAATTTTCTTATTTATATGAAAATAAACCCTGATTCTATTGATAACCATATTAGGTTTTGGTATTTGGTTGAAATAGGATCACATAAGTGAAGCTAAGAAAGGTATGTATCTAGAAACCATTATGACTTGTAATTGAATAATGTAGTATACTTACATGATTTAGATTCTTATTATATGATTGTTATGATGGAAAAGGAGTTTTCCCTAGTATTATATAAGGTGTTAATTTGATATAAAAATATAAATTAATTATTGATACTCCTATCTATTTTAATTAGTGAAGTGATATTTATCGACGATATTTTGGAATATTATAAATGTTATTGAGGATTATGTGAAACATATGAGGATAATTCTTCATTAGTTTTGCAATAATTAATTTAAATCATAAATTCAATGGTATCAATAACATTGAGAAATGATTTTATAGAAAGGTTATATTTTTTGAGATAACTATTGAAAAACACATGTTTGATGTATGGATGGGTTTTATTTTTAGTATATGTTTTATATTGAGATAATAAAGGGTTTGGGGATTTTGAAAATGCAATTTATGTAGTATCAATATATTTGGGATTGATGAAAATTCATGATATTTTTTGTAATTTTCATCTAATTATTGGGGTTTATGATATAAATTTACTAATATATGACCTTATTAACTGGTGGTTATACTATTTGAGGGTTAAATGTGGATTTAATTTCTTGGAGGAATATATAACTTCATTGTAGTTAATTGAATTTGAGATTCAAATCAGTTTTGGAAATGCATGTTATGGAGAATATATGATTATAGTGTATACATACTTGGGTATATGATTATATGAATGGTTAAAATTTTCTAAATAGATTTAAGTAACTTGATATATCCTAAGAGAGTATGGTCGATGTCATATTAGATGTTATACCCTGAGTGATGAATATGTTAAGAAAACACCCACCTAATTTCTTAAATGTATAATAATTACAATTTTGAGGATGTAATTTATTTATGTGGGGGAGAATTTAACACCTTAAAATAATAAAATATGATTAACTTTAAATAATTCACTGTGTTTGAGAACATACTCCACACAAAGCACCGAACATAAACAAAAGTGTGATATATTTAGATAAAATATAAATGTTTAAGTATGATGATTAAAATCTAGTCATTGAATTAGTGAAAATTAATATGAGTAAATAATTTATAAAATATACTTATATTGAAAATAAATTCTACTTTTTAATGTGAATAAAATTTAAATAGTTTACGTAAAATTAATAATAAGATCATTTATTGTTCAGAAAATTTTTTTCTAAAGAATTTCCTTTTTATGTGATATGCATTTCTATTTCAAGAAACATATGATTAATGATGATAAATTATGTATTATATTAAAAAAATTAACACCAATTTATTTGTTAAATGATTTCAAATAATAATATTAATAGTTAATATTTGAAAATGTTATTTTCTAATAAAAATGGTTTTTCATTGTGTTTTATGATTTTATTAAAAAAATGAATTTATAAATTTTATAATTTTAATTTTAAAATATTAATATCATTTTTTGATTTATAAGAAAAATATTATCCTCATATGAATATTGTGAATTTTTCTGAAACAATTGGTCTATAAGTGAATAGTAAAAAGATATAGATTTTCCTAAAAACTGTCACTTTTATAAAATTATCATAATACAGAAAAGAATTAAATTTTTTGAAACCTTTTTAAATAAAATATATATTTTTATAAGTAAAAAAATCATTTAAAAACCCCATGTATATTGATCTTAAAACTTATGTAATATTTTATTATAAAAACTATTTTTATCCGCTTATATTAAAAATTACAATTCATAAATTGTATAAATTATATATATATAAATGGATTATATATTTTAGATAAATATTATTGTATTATTTAATAATTTCAATTTCAACTTTGGGCATAAAATTATGATTACTAATATTAAAGTTAATGTCCATGATAATGATAAAACTGTTATTTTTAAAGAATTTTTTTATCAATATTGTGTAATTTTTATCTGAATAATTGAATTAATATATTTTAAATTATTAATATAATATTATTCTTAAACATATATATATAATTATATTAGAACATATTTAATTTTTAACCAATGCTAAATAATATTAAGAATGCATGATGGTTTAAAAACCATTTTTTCTACAAAAACACTACTTTTTTGTATATAAAATGTTTTAATTTAAAAGTTAATTTTAAATTATTTGAGAATTTAATTATATTAAATTTATATTAAATTTATTTTCATAATTCTTAAATTTATTAATAATTTTTTATTTATATTTTTAATAAAGCATAAATTACTTAGTTAAAATTCTAGTTACCAAGGTAAAAAAAGGTAAAAATAAAAAAACCTAAGAATAAATGACTTAAAACATGTTTTGAAATAATTTTTGGGGATTTATCTATCCAATAAAACCCAAAAAATAAATTAATTCTAAATTTTGTAGTCTTTTCCCTTTAATAGTGTAATGATGTCATTGAAAATTAAAGTGTTGTCCCAAAAGTTCCATTTTCTTCACTTATAAAAGAGGATCGCTTACACCCCTTAAATGTTACACTTAAAATTAAAATATCCCTTTAAAATATATTAAAAATAACTCTCCTATAATTCCTTTTACCATATCTTATCCTCTTAACTCTATAAGTTAACTTAAGGCCTTCATTTCTAAGGAGATATCTAAGAGAAGATCAAGTCTCCAATGTAAGTATTATCTAATTTTAAATATTTTATTATTAATATTATTCTTCTAAACCTATTGTATCCATAAAAATATAAATACTTCAATATAATTATAATACTGATATGTTATTATAATAATTTAACAATAATTTTTTATTCCTCTCTATCCACCAAGGAAAACAAAAGTGTCGTTAGTGCGTGTGCGCGAACTACCGCCCCCACGAAGTGACGTCTTCAGTTTTTTATAACCACCTATCATGGTTCGTTATAATGATTTTATTAATGAATAAATATGATATATAAAATATAAATATGATTATTAAATGTCAAATTATCATATGCTTTATTTCCATCTCATCCTTTGAGAAATAGAAACATTAATCGTGTGTATGTGTGGTCTTCCGTATCCATGAGCAATAAGTTTCATTTTTCATCACTACCCATCATGAATGTATTTAAAAGTATATTTAATATATAAATATTATTTATATAAAAATACTAATATTCTTGATAATATAAAACTATTTTATGAGGCTTTCTTCCATGGTCAACATTTATAAGGAATTATGGAAAAATTAACCGAACAACATCAAGTAAACGATGTAGGAAGGAAAATTATATAATAAATAAATAAAATATAATAAGAATGGTATATAATAAATAAAATTTAGTTGAATAAATTTAATAATAAGTTATATAATAAAATTAATTTTATTATTTAATAAGTTAGGCACATGTTCAGAACAAATCTGGAATAAGGTAAAGGTTTTCGTCTCAAATTCCTCTCTTTCAGATATGTTTGGTATTATGAACCTAATTCCATTTATGTGGTGTATATACTGCCTATTTGAGATATTATATCATAAAATATATTTTAATCATGTAATTTTAAGTTTAATTATTATCCCTCTCTTTTAAGGGGTTCTGATTCAAAAGTTTCTAGAGTCGTAATGCTTTTCTTAGTATTAATTCAGATTCTTCAAGACATGTTACATGTTATGCACCACGTTTACATTATTTGATGTTATATTGATTTACTATCCCATGAATTTTCATTACTTTATTTTATTCTAATTAATGTGATATACTAATCTAAATCATTTTATTTTATTCAAATTTATTTTGACTCTAGTGTTACCCTAATCATAAGAGTTTTTGGTAACTCAATTATGATCATTCTCTTGAACTTATTTCATATAATTTGGGTGGATTATACCAATTTATTGAATTATTGGTAATATTTAATTTTTTTCTAGATATATACATTCCTTCCACATAGACCCTTTGACATATATTTCTTTCTTCTTGGGATATGTTTTCCTAAGGTATATTGGTAACTTAAATCTCCTTCTTTGAGTTATAAAGTTTTATCTTGAAAATTGTTCTTCCATTATTGGTTTCCCCCACCATAATACTTTATTATATAGTATATTAAAATCCTATTTATTTAAATAAATTTTTAATACGAAGAAGTTTTTATTACTCTTTTTACAATGTGAGTTTTGAAAATAATATTAAAAATGGATTTTCCTTCCACTTTCATATGTTTTGTCTTCCCCTCCACATTTCTCTAAGATAAAAATTATGTATTTTCAAGACCCTATTATTTAATATTATTTTGAAAAGTAATGGTATTAAAATATTTTCTACTACACCTTTTTGAAAATAATTTTGGAAGTGACCTGTAACATCCTCATTTACGCCAATGTTAAAAATAATTTCTAAAAGATCTCTTAAGTTTTCAATAACATTTTCCTTTTAATTTTCAAGATTATTTACCATTAAAGATTTTATTATTCATTATTTATAATCTAATATATATTCATATTTTGGGGATTGAACTCACCTTACTAAACAATCCAATTCTATATCCCTTCTTGGGTGGTATCATTCAAGCATTCTTTTGTGAGTATGTTTTTCATCTATGTCAACATCCTTATATACTTTTTTTGAAATAGGTTTATTTTAATTTACAACCATACACCTTGTTTATATATATGTATTATGATCATGTTTTTCTAGTATTTACTTAGTCTTATACTCATTAATATATACACTGTGAACATCACATTTTACATAATTCAGATTGGATAATATTTACCTGGAAATAATATTATTCTATTGAAATAGGGAAAAGTATTTGAATTTCATATTTTGTTATTACAATAGATATGATTATTTTAAAGTTGAATATATATTATTTAACCATCCACCTTTTTCCTCCTAATAGGTTATGATCATGTTATCCCTTTTATTCATGGGGGAAAAGTATTGGCATTCAGTATATGGTTATTCAAATATAGATGATTATCAGAAGGCTGAATATGTATTAGTTAACCATACACCCACTTTCTATATATGGGTTATGATCATTTTGACCCTTTTATTTACTTGGGGGGAAATATTGACATTATTTATGATTATCCACTACTAACACAGGTCAATTATGTATTGAAATTTCATATTTTTCATTATATAGATAGCTGTGTTTTTATTCAGTTAGAGGTTCACTATGAAATGGAATGAAATTTCTTGTTGAATATTATAGTAGATGCATAATTCTTTAAAAAAAATTATAGGTTGTTCCCAACATTATATAGTCCCTTTATGAGTTTACAGGTATCATGGGACTAAATAAGTTGGGTTTTAGGGTATAGTTATTCCCATAATAGGATTGTGTCTTGGCATGAGGCCTTGATAATATGTCATTGATTTTTGAAATTATGAATTCCCTTAGTATGATATAATTATTATTTATATCCATATTTTAATTTATTTTCATGGATATATCATTCTCTCAGATTTATTTGATTATGGAATTATTCAAGTTATTTATTCTTTTCATATTATGTATATAAAGCTTAGGATTTTGATAGCTTAATTTATATGTTTCCCTTACTAAGAATTTTATCTCACCCATTTATTTTGTTTCTATTACCAGTGTTATTAACAAAAGTAATACATGTGACATGTTTAGAAGGATATCGCATGTGAAATAATTATTGGGAGATGTTGAAGGCTTACAATGGATTAAGTAGTTTTTTATATAATGGAAAAATATTTGATTGATAAAAAGAATGTGGGATTTATTAGTTATCATTTTGTCTTAATTATTTGAAGTTTTAGACCTAAAAATATCATTGGGTTATAAGGGATTCAATAATAATTATTGATTTTTTAATTAAGGATGGTTATATTCAGGCTTTTACACTTGGTATCAAATCAAGTTTATAAATTATATGTTTATGGCACCAAATCCAAGAGTGTGGGTCTGGGGAATCACACCATAAGTTAAGTGTGGTTGTTTGGAATATATATCATTAAATTTTTAGTAGGAATAGTTGACTATTATTATATAATATGGTTGGGACTTAATATATTTCACCTTAGTTATGTATTATCAAATATATATTGTTTAGGCTAAGGAAGAACACTTAGCTTTCAAGCTATCCTCAATATATTTTGAGAGTAATAAAACCTCGTGGGTTTCCATTTCATACAATAATAATATCAAGGAAATTTTCCAATATATTAATATTATAGGGTTAAATGACATTATTTAAGAATAGTTTTCTCAAATATCACATCAAGGTAAACTCAAAAACAAATATCATGGCTTATGATGGATTAAAAAAAATACAACTGAAAAATATGGTTCAATAATATGAACAATAGGGAAGTAATATATTTTCTTAATTAAAATTAAACCCATTGATAACCATTTAATTTTGTATACCAAAGTATAATTGGTAAACCATCCATTCTTATTTATTAAAAATATAATATGATAATTATTTAAAATTTGGAAAATAGGAATGCAGGCATGTTACAAAAATATCCTGATAATGACTTAGTGATTTGAGACCACCATCCAATACCATAGGTGAACCTTCTAATTCCAAACCATCTCCAAGTAGCACCTATAAATTATTAAAACTATATTCCATCACCAAAGGACCCAATTCCTTAATCATCGTAACCAAGGGATAATAAAAACAAAGTAAAAAACCAAGGAAATTGTCTAATAAAATAAACCCAAAAATACAACAACTTAAATCCCCAAATAATTCCTAGAAAAAATCCTTTTAAATCCACCTTAAAATCCAAAAAATAACTAATATAATCATACCATAATATATTTCAACCAAAATGGTAAAAAATGATGAGTTATGAACCTGCACTATCCTCCTTGAAGTAATAGAAGAGGAAACCCTGTGATATTGGGTGAATTCCACCATGATTTGATAGAATTAAACTCAAAATACCTAATTCATCAAGTGATATTAGAATAAAATATAGGAATATGGAAGATTATAGGAGAGGAGAAGGTAAGGATCACCTAATATTCAACAAGTAAATCACTCAAGAATCAACCTTGAAGTCAAGTGGGAAGAGGAGAGAAAAAATAGATCAAGAGGATCCATGAAGAGGTATATCAAGTGGTTGGAATTAAGTGAGTTCATGGGAAAAGTATAAAAGAAAAAATATAAGTGGAGGTGAAAATGACTCAAAATACCCTAATAAAAAACACCCAAGTATTCCATTAAGTACCTAATCATGTACCATCGGGTACCCAGTGGCACCCCCAAGCCACCAGGGCCCTTACCCAACTCACCAAGCACCTAATACCCCTCTATTGGTTTCCCAGTGTCACATGTAGTTTTATACTCTAAGTGGTACCACCTTGGAACAACCCCAAGACTCCAAACCTCACACCTCATTCAAAAAGGCCTAATAATTCATCCTTAAACACTTAAATTCCAATGTGAATCCTCAAATGAAAAACAACACCTCAATCAGAGAAAAAAAATTAAATATTCATGTACCTTAACTCTCCAAAATTATTTCTTAAGACTATAATGACGCCATATTCACTATAATGGTTTGTTTCATGTCCAACCTTGATTCAATCAGATGGAGGAAGAAACCCTCATAGGAGAATAAAATATGAGGTCTATAAATGACCCCCTTACCCCTCTAAAAATATAATATGAGAGCCACTATGGTGTGATCAAGGGGATCCCAGTGTAATGCCTAACTCCTGGGGACACATTATGGCATGACCATATGGTTCATAGTCCAATTATCATCCCTAGAGAAGAACCAAGAAAACCCAATGGGTTGCTTCATAGTGAATCCCCCCATAATTTATGATGTGAAACACCCCATAGATAAGTCTTCATAGCACAACACCTTGGTTATGGTGTGATCTACCCCAAATCTAGAACTTATTCATACATATCTTCCTTTACATGCCACAACACCCATATTGTAGAGTGGTATGTTTCTTACACTTTTTGCAACCATGATTTTATATGATGGATTTTTTAAAAATATATAAAAAGTGATTTAAAGTATATTTAATGTATTTAAGTATTGGTTGATGGGTTTTAAAAGTGATGGAACTGAATTTAATATTTTTTGTAAGTTGTGTAAAGGTATAGTAAAGGCTATGTAAAGGCACAAGTAACATGTGTAAACTTAAATAGTCAACATATGGAGGACATGATAAGGTAATATATTACCTTTTTGAAGGTAGATCTAAAATATTGAAGTTTTTTAAGGGTATATTGTGAGCTACATAAGGGTATCCATGGATGCTTCTACATTAATTTGAATAGTGTAATAGTATACAGGGACTCGTGTAAGGGTGATCTAATTCATGCATAAAGTTAACTCAATCTTGGAGAAGTTAAATTGGAAAAATGGTATAAGGAAGACCTGTATAAAGGTTGTACACTACATTAAGGGCCTAAATAATGATAATATTCATAATTATCACATGCATAGAGATAAATGACTAATTTTTTATATGGTTCATGCCATGATTGGATTTGTGTAAGGGTGAAATAGGTCATGTGTAAGATTACTCATGGAAAAGTAACTCAGGGCTATGTAAGGGTAATTTGGAAAGGGAATTTTGGAACTGTGCAAAGTTGTATATCATTCCATAGAATAAGCTAACCATGATCATTTTGGATCTAAAATGGCAAAACATTTTCCAACACGCCACAATGTTTGGCATTTCAATGACATTGGAGTAGCAAACATCACAGATGTCCTTAATGTGTTAAAATAACATGTAATCCATTTAAATCGTCATTTTTATGAATGTATTGATGGTTTATTATCTGAAATGAGTATCATAATGAAACCATCCTATAAAAATGGGCGTGGTGTGTTGAGAAAATCCCTTTATAAAATGGGATTTCCTTCTTAGGCTTTTTGAAAGATGTGGACATGATATACTAAATTATCTTGGACTCACTTTGAGATATACACTATGGGTTTTAGGGAAGTTTGATGATCATAGATACATTCATGGAATATATGGAAAAAATAAGGGGAAATATATTTATTAAAATATGAATATCGTGATGCAATATCTAAGCAGTTATAGATATTTGCGATAATATTTGAAGATAAAATAAAAATTTTAACTGAGTCATTTTGTAAATTTTAAAAAAGTGTTTTACATGGAGATATGATGGTATGATATTCAAATATTTAAATGGAAATATTTGTGTTAAAATAGTGGGATGTTTAAATGGAGAAGACCATGGAGGTATTATTAAAGGAGTTATTTGAGATACATAGACTCAGTTGACCACATTAAATATCATAATAGTTCGAAGAATATCTAGTGAGTGTCATGTGTAAAACCCTGAATCTAGTAACCTAGATCCTATGTTTACTTTATTAAATTTGTAAAATATACAAGATATCACATAAAAAAAGATTATATAGTTTATCAATCTTAAGAGACTAGATACATTCATGTTTTCAACAATACATTGGAAACTTTAAAACGCAGCATTATAAACTTCTTGAAATTTTTCTTATTTATCTTATTACATCCTTGAATTTAAAAAAATATCCCTTCTTGTTATACTAGGGAAATGAAATAAAATAAAAGGGTGATCTCAGATGCCTAGTAAGGGGAATCTTATAGCAGAATCTATCACAGATACAAAAGGTATAAACAATACATTAGATTGCAAAATCATTGAATGTGTCTTAAAAAAATAACTTGAGTACAAAATATCAATGGATAATATAGAAATCAAAATAATCACATGGAAAATAATAACTGATTCTATACTAATATAATGAATAATGTTGGACATCTTAATCTTACAATCAAGTCCTTGTACCAAGAAATAATGATCTTTCCATTAAGGCCTTGTTCTAAGACATCATGATCTTGCCATCAAGTACATGTGCTCATATATCATGATCTTATTGTCGATTCCTTATTCCAAGACATCATGATCTTACCATCAAGGCCCCATGTAAGAGTAATATTAATAAATGGTAAATCATACACCAAATACACAAACATTTTTCCTCATGAGAACTATAGATGCATTGAGGGTATATATAATTTTCGTCACCACCTATCACCTAATTAAGTCTAATTAAGTCACCATATGAAATAAATGAATAAAAATACAATGTATAATCAACTTATCATAGTAATCAATAAATAGTTATATAGGAATAATAAACATACAGGATGCTAATAAATTCCCCAGTGAATAAATGGAATAACATGATCATAATACATCCATAGAAATAATATGGATGGTATCATTAGACAATATCCATAGTGAATCATGAGAAACATTAAATGATTTTTAAATAGATGAAAAATACCTTTAAAGGATCATTAAAATTTTATATTGAGAAATAAGGATAAATTCCCATTGCATTTTTGATACCCTTTTAGAGAATATTTTATGAAGAAAACAAAATATAAATTTATTTGAAAAATATATATGAGAACTTGGAGAGGATGTTTCTATAATAAAACTGATAAAGGGGTGGTAAAATTCATTAGTAAGTAAAACATTTTAAAGAATAGCCCTTTCATATTTTGTAAAAATAGTCAAAGTTAATCAAAAATTAAGTCATGGGATATTTTTAGATATAATCTTCAAGAATATGACTATAGGAATTTTGAAAATGTTATTTCAAAAGAAAAATCATGAAAAATGTAATTTTGAAAAGAAATTAGATCTATGTCCACAAATGTGTAGTGGAAGATAATAGATACGAACATGGATAATTTTTCAAAATATATTTATTAAAACCCATATTTTTAAAAGATTAATATGGTTTACTTTAGAAAAGTGGTAAAGATAAATATAAATATGAAAATAAATAATAATTATTTGGATTCAAATATAATAAAATATAATATTAGTGGTAATAAGAATATTGATATAGAGGACAAATATTCATGGTAAAAAAGAAGTGAGATTAGAAAAGAAACTCTTATGTATTTTATAACTTTTAAATTAAAAGCCTTTAAAGTAAAGTACATGATATAGCAATATAAATTACAAAAATTACATGAAGAATATGGTAAAATATATTCATGAGATATAATATACACCACATAATGAAAAAAGGTAGTGAATATAGAACTTATCTTAATGAATAAAAATTGATAATAGAATACCCTTACCTTTTACTCTCGAATTTCAAAAAATCTATTTAACCTAAAATATAATAAATATAACCATATTAATCACTTATTTAATTACATTATTAATATATATTACCTTTTATATTATTTATATATAATTATTCTCTACATATATATTAGTTATTTATAGTTTATTTTCATCATCAGAAGTTAACAACTTCATTTGTTTCATTAAAGTTTCATAATGGTGATATTGGTTATTGTTTTTTGATAAAAATTTCATCATTTCCATATTATTATATATATTATAATATTTTTTTAGTTATATTTTAATTATAATTTTCATTCCATGTAATTAATGGGTATGGTTTACGAAAATGAATTCCATGATGATCTTGTTTCGGGTAACTTACTGATTTCAACGGGTTGATTTATAATGATCACTAATTCTTGTGTAATCATTCCTGAATCTTTCCCATGACATATATTACTTATTTATATCATATATATTAATCAAAAAAATATAACTAAACATGTAAGGTGGTTATGAAAAATTAAACACATCGACCATGGAGGCGGTAGTTCACACATACACTCATATGATGTTTTCACTTTTCAATAGATTTAAATAAAGGGAGGTAGGTAATGATATATCTTTAAAGAATATTAATTAATTAAAAAAATATTTTATTTATTAATTAAATACATTATTATAACCATACATCTAATGCAGTGATGATAAATGAAACACAACATCCATGGATTCCTTAGTCTGCATGTACTCACAAGAAATGTTTTCATTTTATTAATGGATTAGAAAGGAATGGGTAATGGTTTCCTCATTAATATAATAAAATTTCAGTATAAAAATAATGCTTATTTAAAAATATTAATATTTTTGGAATATTTTTGGATGATTATGGATGAGAAACATAAATAAGAAAAGACTGGGGTGGATATTATTTTCATTGATGATTTTAGACTTCTCTTGAAAGACTTATTATATATGGAGGACTTAGACCACTTTATTGTAAAAAAGGGATGAAAAATATGTAAATATATTATAGTAGAGGTAAAATGGTTATGGGTTCAAATAAATTTCGAAGTATATTTGTATCTTGAAGTGGGTGGAAGTGAGCTTCTTTTATAGGTGAAAAAGAGGGACTTTCCATTGGAATTGAATTCTAGGTGAGGGTTAAGAATATAATTTCACGATATTTAGGTCAGTTAGGTGAGTAAATTTAGGTGATAAATATAGGTATGAATTAAAACCTAAAAAAATCATCTAAAGGTGTTTGTGTCAAGTCAAATTAGCAAAATTTTAGCCCTTTATGTTACGCATTTTTACCCTTATTAACCTTGATTAAACAGTAACCATGATAATTATTTAAAAAACATAAGATGAACCCTATTAAAAAAAATCAACATTTTGAATTTGAATTTGGACTCCATTTAATCTAATTTAACTTCTAAATAGGACAAAATTAATTTTTAAATTAAAACAAAATTTTTAGAAAAAAACTATTTTTATTGAAATATGTATTTTAACATTAAGTGTTTTATTATTATTTCCTATAAATTACTAATTAAATGAGTGTTAATATATTTTTTTATGTGATTAAAAATAATATTAGAGTCATAATTTAAAATATATAGATTAAATTTATTTTTATAAAAAATCCACAATTTTTATAAAGACGGTTCTTTAAAAATTAATTGTATTACCGTGTTAACTAATATATAATTTGGTAACTTATTATTTTTTAGGCTAAAAATGAAAATAAACATATTAAAAAAATTAAATATTCTGATTTAAAATAATTTTATTTTACTCAAATTATAGAGTTGATAAAAAATAATTTTAATATATGTGTGTGTAACCCATAAAAATAGTTTAAGGACGAATGTATATTTTTTAAGAATAAACATAATTTATTCACATTTCATGTCAAGTGAAAATATTTATATGAAAATTAGTTAATTTTTATATATATTATGAATAAATTCCACATAATTCAATAGTTATAAATTGTTTTAAAAAATACACAATATATAGAAAAAGTGTAATTCTTTGAGAAATATATTTTTATAACCAAATGATTTTATTAACAATTCTTCAAGATGTATTAATTGTTTAATTGAAATTAAATTTTATAAATACATTTCTATAAAATAAAACCTTTATTATTATTTTAATGTAAATTTTATGGAAATTAAAAATGTATCAAATACACATAATAATTAGAATATGATTTTTTTAATAATTACAATATTATGTCATCCAAACTTTTACTTATAAACCACCTCATAATTTCAATGTAAGACCTAATAATGAGATAATTATTTGTGGTAATCATGGATAGTGATTTAAATAGAATATATATCAAAAAATTTCTATGTGATTGGCCTTCTCTCGAAACCGATTTCTCTCAAGTTGCGCCTATTGTAGTTTGGTTTGGGCATGGTATAGGGAAAACCCTAGTGATTCTACCTCCCTTCCAAGTTGAGAAAAATGAGTTTCATAAGTAATATTTATACTAATCTATTCCAATTATTTCCCTTTTCTATATAAATTTCATAATGTGGTTATATGTATTTATACTCTCCAATTCAACAGTTATGTTACAATGGTCATATAATCCAAATGACTATATAACCCGAATCACAATATATAATGGTTATATTTAATTCCTATATATAAAATAAAATAATTCATATTATTTTATTATATTTTAATGTTTCTATTATATTCTTAATTTTCTACATTAATTTCATGGTTTTAATCGGGGTTATGATCATCATGGAAAACCATGAGGATAAGGATTTTATATTCCAAGAATTTTATTTACATGTGGATTTATTTCACTTGCACTTTTATTAATGATGTTTTATATTACCTTATCATAATGCATTAATTTTTATCTTACATTATAATATTTTACTTTAATAAAATTTATCATTGTTCATTTTAGTTCAGTGTTGTGTGTGAAACAAACTATCCAAAATATTATTTATTTAAAGCATAACACTTAATAATATCTCAGGGTGTTACATCATGGAGTTTAATTTATTATTTTATTCCATGGGATATATTTTATATTCATGGAAACCTGGTATAATCCAAACCATTCATTTTTGTTCATGAAAAATGGGAATATATATATATATATATATATATATATATATATTGATCAAATAATTTCTAAAAAGAAAAGAAAGAATAGAGGGGGGAATTCTCATAAATGGTTTAGAATAATATAAGATGGGGGATTTCATATTTGGTTTCTATGAAAAAATAAGGATATGGTATTATAGTGAATATATCTAGGTGTTGTTGAAATTAGAAGGCTCGATAGAGAGGGCGAGCGGGAGTTTTATCATTGACATATCTAGCTATGGGAGAAAAGTTAAATTCAATGAATAATTATAGCCTTGGAATTATTACTAACTAGAGAAGGTATTAGTATATATTAAGGGATAAATTCAATTATATTAATTTGGATTGAATAGGATAAGTTTGTGTAGTAGATTGAAGATCAGGGTGTATTTATATAGAGATAAAAGATGCAAGGTTTGTCAGAAACTTGTGCTGATCTGTTGAATCATACCATCATGTCTATAAAATTTTGAAGAGACACTCAAGTCCATAAACTAACTCATTCATCACTTGAGAAGTATTTTAGAGTATAAAATATAAATTTTACCTAGGATTTGTAGTGATCCTTTCACGAAGACATTGTAATATCCATACTAAGAGTATTAAAGCCTTGGAACACCAACACATTGTTGTTTAGTTCCCCTTGTACTATCCCATTTGGGTTAACCAAGTAAAATTTTGGTGTCCCTATATGATTTACATTCTACATATTTTAATGTTGATAAGTTTTGATGTATTTGAAATAAATAATAGTTTAAATGAATGTTATTGAAAAATAAGAAGTAATATCCTGAAAGAAAGTGATAAAATTTGTTAACACACTGATTTATCCCCCCCCCCCTCAGGCTGTCTCTAGTTCCAACAAGTGGTATCATGGCCAAAAGGTTCAAAATTTGAGGTTTAATTTCAATATTTTTGGATTTTTTTTTGTGCACATGTAATCAATATTGAAAACTCTATTTCTTAGAGTAAATAACTATGATAGTTGGAATAAATAAATTCTTATATTTCTATAGGCTTGTTGCAAGTAAGAAATGGAATACATTTAATGGTGCACATATTTTAAAAATACCAGTGAGAGGATTGGTGATTCCAGGATATAAAATATCCTAATTAGATCTATACCCAGGGAAGTTCTCAAGAACATCACTCATTGTGCTATAGCCTTTTAAATATGGAAGACCTTACAGATTATTTATATAAATTCAGTGGAAGTAAATAAGTTTTATGATATCCCATCAAAATAAAATTATGAAACTATCCAGAAGAGAACCCAAAGAACATGGTTGGTGAATTGTGACTTATGAAAAAAAAGGTAAGAAAATGAAGAAAAATAAAGTAAAGTATCCTATGAAAATGAACTCTTCTTCTAAGGTGAATCATTCTGATTTCATTAATATATATAAATCTAACAAACTTCTATAAGATACATGAAAATATATAATTCTAGACTCGATCATAGAATTTGGAGTAGATAAATAGTATGTGAAATAAGTTTAAATGACTTCAAGTCATCATTTTAATGGTGGTTTATGTAGAAATCAAGATAGAATCTGATCCTTATTTGATAAGTATGATCAAATAAAATTCATTCATTAATTGGACCGTGAATTTATTGAAGATTTTGGCATTGAAAAAAAATATTCATAAGTGTACAAGTGGGTCATAATTTTGAAATGGAGAAAATCAGTGAAAAAATGAAGGACCAAAAAAATATACTAGAAAAAAATTCACAAGAGATAAGAATTCGCATGGTCATAGTGAAAGAGATAAAATAAAAAAATTTCCCTTTAAAGACTCTATAAGAAGAAATTATATGGGTAGGAATGGAAGCTAACTCATACTTAAACAAGATATTTACTTAATTTATGAAGAAGGATGGCCATTTCAAGAAACTAGAGGAGAATTTAAGAACCTATAATGAGAATATGGATATCCCTTCAATGGAAGCCTCAAATAGAAGAAATAAAAGAATTATAAACATATAATATATAAGTAAATATAATTATATTATAAAATCTATAAGTAAAAATTATATTCTTAAAAAAATTGGAATATAAGGATCTTATAGGAAGTCATCTACCTCATGTTACTTTTGTGGAAGGATAGGGAACACCATAAGTGTGTGTCTATAAGCCCAATTTCTCAATGGTGGAATGAGAGTGTCTATCTATAAATATCAACCAAGGAATAAATATATAAGTTATAAACTTAACATGAGATGTTTTTTATGATCTAACTATGGAAATTTTGATAGATATTATAGATGGAAGAAAACTAAGGAATTCATGAGGAAATCCACCATTCCCATGATATATAGGGAGAGTCCTTAAACCAAAAAAACTATTAACAAAAAAATAGATACAATATTTTTTAGGATAAAATGATACTCAATGAAAGGTGCATCAATAAAATATGATTTTACACTCATAATTGACCTCCTAGAAAGAAAATAAGCAAGTCTAGATAATGAAGAAAAGGAATGAATTTGTTTCACCTATGAATAATAGGGAAGTGAATTCAATGAGAGATTCATTGGTGATGAAAAGGTCTAAGGTGGATCTTATGGTTACTGAATAAGGAAAACATAAATCATGATTTAGTGGTTTTATAATCCATACCATAATTAAATAGTTGTATATTATGAGAAGATCCCACTAATAGTAGAGGAATCATAATGAAAGTTGTATTGGTATTTCATCAAAATAAGAAACTTTGACGAGTGGGATTATTCTCAAAATAAAGTAAGAACCCAAGATATGGAAGGTAAAGAAACCTAAATAAAGAATTTAGAATGAAATTTTTATTATTAGTATTGAAAAAATAACCATTAGAAGGCTTGGAAGAGTAAGACTGAATAAAAGTGTTGTTTTATCATGACCAATCACATTCCTCTAATTGAGGATGTCTGGGATAACCCTATGTAATATGTTTTAAATTTTCTTGACTATTTTTTAAAGTGTTACAATATTTAAGGGGAGATGCAATCCATGGGATGTATGTGCTTACAAATCACATTTAATGGATCTAGAAAATATATTTGATTAAAACCCAAAAAATGGAATATACATGATATGTAATTACTTTCTAAATCTATTTATACACCATGTGTGGATTAAAAGGTGGTGTTTTGTGGATCTAAAATAATGTGTTGATGATTTAGTGTTGAAATCTGTTTATACATTATAAGAAGATAAGGTGTATGCGGTGATAAGATTTAATTTGTCGAATTGTCATGCCCAATCTATCATTATGAATGAAACCAATCTAGATTTTCTCTCATATCCTAGAATATATGAATTTATGTTGGAATATGGAAAAAATGTGGCTATAAAGTTTGGTTTAAATTGATCTATGTGTCAAAGCCAAGTTCCAGCCATCCTAATTATGTGGAGACTATTTTGGGATCCTTTCATGTGATATCATACCTCTTTAAATGGTGACATACCCTAAAGGAGTAGATGGAAAACTTTATAATGAGGTATAATTGTTTAATATTTCATATATATTCATTATAAACTAACATTATGGTATCATTTGGGAATATTATCATAATACCCTAAAGCTTATTGGAGAAATAATGGTATCAAAAAAGTATCATCATCAAGTTCCACCCATGATAAAAATCATTTAAATAAGTGGTGACCAAAATATGAAAATAGTCAGGATGATTTAGAATCATGAACATAAAGTCTACTCAACTTCACTTTAAATATGGTATATGTTGTTTAAATAATTAAAGATTATAGGATCAAGTGGTATTACTTGTTTGGTATTAAAAAGTGCCACATATTGGTGTTACAAGTGGTACGTTCCTCACACATGTGCCTTAATGTTTTTGAACTAACTTTTTTGAGATAATTTTCTTGATTTTATAGTACCATTAATTTTCTAAAGTTATTTATGTTTTTATAAGTATATAATGAGTGATTATGTAAAACATTTATGTTCCAGTAAAAACTCTTGTTTCCTACATGAGGTTCTAACTCAGTAGGCTTAGAGGATTTTTTAACAAGGATTTTTTAATTAGTGACACACTCATTAGTTTTTGAAAGGTGTGTATATGTGATATAGAAGTAATTTGAAAGTTGAAAGAGAATACGGTACTCATATAAGGAGCATGAGTTAAGCATTAAGGGAGAGAATGGTATCCCTTAAATATAGATTTATTGAAGTAGGTATATTGGTGTGTATTCCATTGAAAACTTTTGTTCCTAAAGTATGTTAGAAAATGGGGAGTAAAAACGGTTATGATAACCCAGAAGAAAGGAGGAAGAGAGCCCTTTTTATTTTGTTGATAAAGGGGGTAGAAAAGAGACATGGGATTATAATTTATTGGATATTTCCATGAAAACACAAAGGTGGAGTTATTGAAACCATATTTTTATATGTTAGATTTGTTAATAATATATAATGAGTGATTTAAAGTATATTCAGTGTATTGAAGTAGTGGATGATGTGTTTTACAAGGTTTTGAATTGATTTGAGAAGTTTTTATAGGCATTATAAAGGTACAGAAAAGGATTTGTAAAGGTAAAGGTAACCTACATAAAAGAAAATAGGCATCATATAGGGGCTAGGTCAAGGTAATAGATAACCAGTATAAAGGAATCTATAAAATACTAAATTTATGAAAGGGTATCTTGTGATATGCATAAGGGTACCCAGATATTCTTTTGCATAAATGTATATAGGGACTCATGTAAGGGTGATCTATTTTTTACGTAAAGGTAACTCAGTCCTGGAGAAGTTGTATTTGAAAAATGGTTTAAGGAAGACCTATATAAAGGAAAACCACTATATTAAAGACCAACATGTGGGTAAGATTTTGAAGCAACACATGCATAGAGTTAACTGGTTGATGTCATGTATGGGTCATGGAACAACTAGAATTTTATAAGTATAATTTAAAAAATTAATAGTAAAATAGTGAAAATGGGTGGATCGTGACATGAAGGAAACTAACCATGAGAGTTTTGGGTGTAAAATGGAAAAAAAATTAAACACACCAAAGTGGTTATAATTTCAATAAAGTTGGAGCATAAAACATCATGGATGACATAAAAGTGTGAAAATAGAATGAATTCCATTTTAGTTGGTGCTTTTAAGACCATAGTGATGTTGACTTATCTAAAATGGGTAGCATAATGCATCCACTTCATAGAGATGGATGTGGTGCATTGAGAAGATCCCAATGAAAAATGGGATTTCCTATATAGGAATTTTCAAAGAATGTGGGCATTATCTACTAAATTATATTGGATTCTCATCAAGATACACATCGTGGGGAAGTTTTAATATCGTGGATTCATGTATGGATTTATATGGAGAAAAATAAGGGTAAACATATTTATTCAAAAAAAAATTGATTCCATATCTAAGCCCTTATATGTATTATCTATGATAACATAGGAATATAAAATGGAAACTTAATATGAGTCATTCAGGAAATTTAAAAGAAGGTTTTTTCATGGAGATATGATGGTATGATATTCAAATATTTAAATGAAAATATATGTTCTATAATAATCAAAGGTTTAAATATATAAGATCGTAGAGGTATTATTGGAGGAATTATTTAATATACACATAATTATTTGACCACATTAAATATCATGAGATAGTTGGGTGGTTTGAATAATATATGTTGAACCTCAAGGAATTTCATTCAATATTTTATCGCATGGGATGGATGGAGAAATAATGTAAGCCTGGTGGGATCCATACCATGCATTATTATTCATGAAAAATGGGGAAATATTTCTATATATGATCTAGAATAATAGTAGAGAGAGAGTGAGGATTACATATCTTTTATATTTGGTTTCTTTGAACATACTAAAGAGATGGTATTCCAATGAATATATCCAGGTGTTGTTGAAATAAGAAGGCTCAAGAGAGAGATAGGAGAAGAAGGTTTATCATTGATATATCTATCCACATAATAAAGGTGAACTTTAAAGAATAATTCCAACATTGTAATTATTACTAATTGGAGAAATTATTTTTCTGCACCAAGGGATAAATTAAATTATGTTAATTTTCTTGAAGAGGAGGAGGTTATGCAGTAGATTAAAGATCAAGGTGCATTTATCTAGAGATAAATGATGATAATTTTTTTAGTAACCTATATTTATCTAATAAAATATAACATCATAAATATAAACTGTTAGAGTACATAAATTCTATAAATTGACTCATTCATCAATCAAGAAGTGTGTGAGGGTAGAGAAGAGATGTTGTGCCTAATATCAGTATCACTCCCTTCCTAGATCAATTGTAATATCCCTGTTAAGAGTATTACAGACTTGGAACACCAAAACATTATTGGTGTGTGATCCTTTAATTAGACCGTTTGGATAAACTAAGTAAAATTAAGGTTTTTGTATTAGATTTTTATTGTACATATGTTAATATTAAGAGGTATGGATACATTCAAAATAAATAATAGGTTGAAGGAATACACTTGATAACTCAGGAACATGATTCTAAAAGAAAAATATAAAATTTGGTAATACCCAAATTCATCCCCCCTAGGGTGTCTCTAGTTCCAACATCACTAAAAATCATTGTCCCAGTAACACTAGTTCATATCATGGTCTACCCCTCTATGTCACAATGAAAAGTCACCTCCTTACACCATGTTATAACACCCCAATTATGATATGGTCATCCACCTATAACTAAATTTCTACCCAAATTCTAAAATACCATCCTTCGTAAATCCGGAAACACCCAAAACATCCAAACCTAGATAGAAAAGATATTGAATTAAAACTCAAGTTTTAATGAACTAAATCCAAAACACAAAATTCAAAACTCTCCTAGAAACATGGTCCAAAATGTTTACATTTCCTCTGAATTACATACTCATAATGACATGGGTTATTAAAAATTCCCCACCAAAAAACTTCTTGTCCCGGATCCCCCAAACCAATTCCAATACCCAAAACTCTTGATCCTGAACAAAAACAACCTTGAATTAAAACTAAGGTTTAAAAAACCACCAAATTCAAAAACTCCACTAGATCTCAGGTCTAAATAGTTTAGATTTCCTTTTAACCACATACCAATAATGACATGGGTTATTAATAATTACCCACTATAAAGCGTATTGTCCCTAATAAACACTCATAATCATCCTATGAATTCCAATTAATTAATCAAAATCTAGTATCACCCCTCAATCACAATTTCATTCTGAATTGGGAGAAAAATAGTAATCCATGAATTAAACCTTGATACACCATCTTTTCTATAAAAACCCTAGCTCTTATCCTAAAAACATAACCGTGGCTTCCCAAATGACACACCTGGTATGATTTGTGCATCACTGCATCCAATTTCACATGAAAACATAATTTTTACCCTTAGTAGATGACTATTTTTGAAAACACATGGCCTCTCAAGTTGATGCACCATAACCTCCACCTAATCATAATGCCTTAACTCCCATATACATCATGGAATCACATAAATTCCCACATTGAGGTCCAACATGAAATTCAGTGTAATTCCGTAGTTGAATCATCATCCTAACCAAATTAATCATCATACTGTATCAGTGATAACCAGCCTATCCTTAATTTTTGTCCCTCTTAGAAAATCATCAAATTCTACCTGAGTAATCTACTATGTACACAGATTTTACTTGAATAATATAAATGAATTAAAATTCTAGCATTTACTAAGGAACCATATGGAATTTTCCAACATGAACATTGGTATCCTAGTGATTTCTCAACCACCCACCTATTGGTTTCACCACATCTATGACCCTTTTTTCAAGAGGGTCATACACAAGCATATTATAAGATATTACCCACCATGGGAGTTTTCTTATCATTATCCTATTGAACAAACATTACCAATATCCATAGCCCATGTCCTATCCATTACCAATTGTAATGACTTGATGTGACTAACCTTATAATATTTTAGGGACAACAACAAACACTATTCACTACCAATTCCATGATTATGAATAATTAAACCCTCTATGTTTACTAAAACTCTCTCAAATGTAGGTTACTCCCTTAAATAGTCGATGGTGAATTCCCTATCATTTGACCTTCCTTATAATATTTCCTAATAACTAAATTCCCCCAAAATGATCATCATGGATCATAATTTCATATGATTCATGACCACCTAACCTTTTTATCAATGGAGAACACTCGTACAATAATATCCATAATCTATAAGCTACCCTTCTCATCAATATATCACCATACTCATTTTCCTTTTACTCATACTCAATATGATGAACCATTTTTCACTCCCAATCACCCCTAAGGGTGATTATTACCAAAAAAATGGAATTCATATTATTTATCACCAAGTAATTGGAAACTAAAATTATTCACCACCATACCATCATCACTGCATCTCTAGGGTTCTCTTGTAACCAAAAAAATTCTCAATGGACCCATGCATGACCCATTCCAACATGCCACATACCAAAAAGTAATTATAGGTAACCAATATGAATTTTCCTTCACATATCAAGACCCCCTTATCTAAGGGGTTTCACAACACTCACTCTCTATTTTCAAGGGCAGAGTGAATCTCCTAAGAACCCTCTCATAAGCACTTTCCTTCTACCCATCATGATCTCATCCGAACCATATTTGGTATAGAAAACTACATCACCCAATCATAGTAGAAAAATTACACTTCCATGAGTCATATATCATTTATCCTAGGCTAACGTGCTTTATCGTCTATCTATGCAACCCTTTAATATCAACACAAAATCCCAAAATTATACTCAGTTATTTCTTTCCCAATAACAAAAGAAATTTCACCTATACCAAGTTTTATCGTACAATCACCCACCACTTAGGAAACACTCTAAAACCACATGGAATCTACCCACACTCCACATATCCTAGACCCGACTGTATATGATCTCCATCCACTGTCCAATATAAATATATAACCATATACAATAAGGCTAGTAATCTATTTGACCCTATCCTTTGAAAATAACCATTATATTATAAGCATTATAAGTGTTATACATTTCAACATCCCAAGGCATATCGTATTATTTTCTCTACCCTCTAAAGTGTAACTAACTCCATGAGGAAACTTGAACCCATTATATATCATAACTTAGGTATACCCCACCTTTAATGATCCAACTACAAGGTCTATAATTACCAAAACCACACATAATGGGTCACCATACACCACTTTTACATTACAACTGCATCATCACAATCAGATACAATACACAAAACCATAATTTTTTGTTTTAATTAAGTAAAATACACTAATTCACTTATTATTGATGTTTTAATTAATACATTTCCGAAAAAATACAAATCTTTATTTTTTATTTGAAAATGGGTTTTCCAAAACCATTTCCCATTTCAAAAACATTTTATAATCATAAGTAGTCATGTGCATGTCTAGAAAAGCATACAAACCTAAAATGATTCATGAACACACACCTCTCAATACCTTGGTAAAATAGTAAAATAATAATTAAAAAATCTCAAAAATCATATAATATTTGAAAAAATATGAAAACAGTAATAGAAAAAACTAATAAACAAGATATCATAACCCTGGTAACATGGACGTCTCATTGGACAGGTGTTCATGACACACTAGCTCGGTGTCCATAACAAGATTTGACACATTCCTATATTTTTCAACCATCCCAAAACTATAATATGACCAAAAACATGTCTCTAATGCAATTCTGTAATTCCATAGATAAAATTTCTCAGATGTCACTAGATATGAAGCACTACATATGTTTAGGCATGCCTCTTATATGTCAGAGGCAGCCAACTAACAATGGGAGTCTATAGTCAAAGTTGAGGATACAATACTCTCAAGATTATTACCGTAAATAATATAGTAATAACCAAATATCATCCATGATAACAATTAGAGTATGAATGTATGGAATTATAGCCTAAGAAATCCATAATTTAATAAACATACATCCATTTTATAATAAATGAATAATGTGGGTCATATTTTCATATGTCCCAATAGGTCACCCACTGGGATGACTACATATACAAATAAATAAAAGAATAAAATTAAAAAGAGTCTCCACGACCAAAATTGAGCCTCACCTCCATCTATTACTCAGTCAAGAAACTCCAGCCCATTCATCTGTACAACCCATGCTCAAACCTATATAACAAACATAAAGTTTACACACACACCATGGTGCCTATATAGGGGTTGTCATAAAACTAAATAGGGTTCCACCAACACATACCTAATATTATTAATCATATATTTGTGTATGCATGATGAAAATTAATAAATAGGAACACACAATGCATACAAGCATACATGTTAGGTTATCATGTAAAAACCAGGACACCATGATACTTGACCATAACTAGTCTGATCACCTCTAGTGAACCATGTCAATGATAGTCCCATGACATAGAGATTCATTATGATAAATTTAATACACAAATAAAACCATACATATATATGGACTAGGTAATACTTACTCATTTATTAATAACATCCAATAAATTACCTCATCATGGATAGCATGACATATAGTAATTGTAACCTAAGAAGGGAAATAATATATCCAACCTATACCATGAGCTAAACCAAACCAACAAAAGGTATGTCCCATATTGAATAACATACTAGAATTGGATCCTAATGGGGGAAATAACAAATACAACCTCTCATAAAAGTTGAATCTCCAACATGAGATAAGTCTCGTGGATAAATTTATATGTTTGAAGCAAATATTAAGGATAGAAATAACAGATCCAACCTCTCACATTAGCCAAACCTCTGACATGAGGTAGGTCCCATGGTTATGTGTATATATAAGAAGTGGATCCTGAGTAAGTAAATAATAGATCAAACCTCCAACATGATCTATACCACACTAGTATAAGGCAGTTCCCATGAATAATTGTGAATACAAGCAATCACATCCCCATATCCAGCTCTCGGTTAACAATTTCATGCATCACATACACTAACTCAAAACCTAGGCACCAGTCATACATGGAATATCCATACCAATAATATCACATATCATTGTTTCTAGCCCCATAGGTTGAACCCTCTATTCCCAACCCTAACACACAAGGCATAATAAGCCAAACCCATCAATATACCCCTCCATATCAAGAAGATAACCACTAAGTTTCTTATATCCACCCAGTCACTACTCTCTAATTCCAAGACACATCTAAA
The DNA here is from genome assembly GCA_963277665.1 of Viscum album. Taxonomy (NCBI): domain Eukaryota; kingdom Viridiplantae; phylum Streptophyta; class Magnoliopsida; order Santalales; family Viscaceae; genus Viscum; species Viscum album. The sequence goes on along the minus strand of OY728148.1, from coordinate 1,914,202,630 downwards.
AAACACTAATGATCTCACAGACATCTTTATATTGATATCCTAAGATCGTTTCATGTCAATAACACCTAATCCCTTAGGGAAACTCATCTCCAAACCATTATAAAAAAATTTTCATAATCCGCTCTAGGGATCCCATCTTACACCTCTCAAAGGAGATATCTCAAGCTAACTATTTGGATGAAACTGTCCCTAGAATATTCCACCAAACTCTGAAGATCCTTTCAAACTCATTATCAAAACCAAATCTCCTACTCATCCTTATTAGGGTTCTCTCAACCATTTATGAGTTGAAAGACAATGTTACCTATCACCTATAGGCCTAAACCCAACATACCTTTCATTTAAGCCTAAAGAATTATAACTTAATCTTTAAAAACCCCATCTCAAGACTTTACACCTATCTCAATACATCATGCACACAACTAAAATCATCACCCATTGGAAACAAATTTTATGGGAGTTTTTAAATCACGCGAGTATAAGAGAGAATACTAGGAGGATCTATTCCACCCAAATTCTCACCCAGGGTTATCTTGATCCCTTCTAAATTACCCGAGCCTAATACCCTCGAGTAACCATGCATAAAACACATAAACATGAATATTGTTAAATATCATATGGACCACCTACCTCAATACCAAAGTTATTATCCCTAAGCCACACTCACCAAACCCCATCCAAGCTCGTACAAGCATCATTAACCTATCGATCCCTTATCTCATACCATAAATAATTAATTATTAATTATAAAAAATTAAAATCAATTTTACAATTTAACCTAAGGTATAACCATAAAAAACTCATCAAGTAGACTCTGGTGTCTTAAACATCAAGAAATAACATGCCATCCACTCGAGGTATGGCTCTAACACTTCTAAAAATAAAATTTGAATTATTCAATAATCAATCAACCAGTAATCAAAAAACAATTTAGAAAAAACTCCTAGGAAAATTCATCGAGAGACTTACCTTAATAAAAAAAGTGAGAAATAGGTGATATCCATCCCTTTTCAATTTCATTTAACCACTACACTATGTAGTATTATCAATTCAGGATGATTCCACCATGCTTGAGAAGAATCGTTATTGATCTCTAAATAAAACCACTAGAAATCAAAGGAAGATTATATGGGTGAAAAACGAAGGTAAAGGAGATAATATTACCTTGAATTTATGTGTAGAAAAAATAATTATTAACCCTATATCCATTGGATACAAAGGAGGGTAAAGGGGATAGTTGTATCCTCCCTCTAATTCTGTTGATTGGAGGAAGAATCTCCTAAAGAGGAATGAAATATTGGGCCTATAAATGACCCATTAACCCTATGATAATAGAATATGGGGGGTTATTGGGGCATGGACATGGGGGTTATTTCAAAACAGATCATTTCTAGGTTCATGCTATGGATTAGACATATCATTCACAACACAACACTCCTCCCCAGTGAAATCCCAAGAAAACCAAATGGAGTTCTTTATGGTGTAGCCCTCCATAGGTTGTAATGTGATATGCACCCATCAATTATCCATCATATTGAATCACATTGGTTGGGGTGTGATCTCCCCCAATTATATAATTCAATCATATTCAACCTCTTCACCTCACTGTTTCACCCTCAACTGTAACTCTAACTCAATCATGTTTCTTCCTAGAACAAACTATGGAGGTCTTGTTGTCTAGAAGAGCTCAAAATAGGTCATGGTTTCCAATTCTATAGTGGATTATGAGTATATTTTTGCTTATAAAATAGATAAATAAGTGGTTTGGATATAAAAATTCATTTAAAATCATGATATGGTTCCTAGAAGTAAATACCCAATAACATTATAGTATGATAATACTATTGTGGTGGCTCTTGAAAAGGTTCTAAGGTCACATCAGTGGATAAAGAACATACTTCAGAAGTATCATCTCTTGAGGGATTTTTCTCAGAGATGTGACATCATAATTAATGGGTTTCTATGTAAGAAAATGTATTAAACATGTTGACTAAATCCATATCTCAATATATGCATGAACATCATGTGAGAGACAATGGACTAAAATTCATTAGTAGTTAGCTCTAGTCCAAGTAGGAGTTTATTGTAGTTTTTTAACTATAATCAACTACTTTTTACATTATATTAAATTTATATATTAAAATATGCGAATATTAATAAATATCTTATCACATATTGATTATTATTCTATGTGTCTTTAATGTGATAATTTCCTATAGTATTTTTCACATTGATAAGGTCATATCATTTCCATGCTATGATGAGATCCTTAAAATATTATGATGATGTTCTTAAACTATATTTCATGTGGTTTTATGATGTCATCAGATGGGATAGAGGTAATGAAAACTATTAGGTGTTGGATAATCATAAGAGGATGAGACTTTATCTCATGAAGTTGGCAGTTGGTAATCTCAAAGACTAAATATTATGAGGATAGACACCCTTTTGGTAATTCCAAATGTTAATGTGTCATTGGATATTTTTATCTGTGAGTGTGTGTAATGATCCTTAGAATTTAAAATTATTATTAATGAATATTATGGCTCTTGAACTTGGATGTATTAGTATAACCCATGACACCATATGTTCATGGATAAGTTAGTTACATTGGGTGCATCATTAATGATATGTTAGTAATGAATAAGTTGAGTAAGGTTTTTTCCTTTACATAATTATAAAGGTTGATATCTCTGCCCTTTTTATTGTAATGAAACCGTTGAACAGAATCCCATGGTCATGGTATATTAATTATTTTATTTTATGAAGTCAAAGAAATAAATATCAATCACATATATTGATGACATTATTATGTGACCTTATTGATGATATATCAAGACAAAGGTATTATATTACAAAATGAGCGATTTTATGTAGTCTTCATCATTACAACATTAACTTCTTACTCTTGGGTGCCTTTATTTATTTTTAGATACTGATATTTTAATTTAGGAAAACTTTACTAATACCACTAAGGAAGAATCCAAGAGGGTCTCACACTTAGTGTTTCTATTAATATCAACTAAATTCTATTCAGATTAAATTATTTGGATAAATATTATTCTCCGGGCTGAGGAATAATATTTATTCAGTATTTATTGATCGTGTTTTTCAATCATTATTTTATATGAGTAAAACATTAAAATAAATATTTATTTTCAATTCTATGAATATTAAAAATATTTATTTACTTATCAAATGAATGATATTAATTATTCAAGGTTAGATAAATATCAAGAAGTGCAGACAAGGTTGAGTTAGGTGATCAATAATGAAAATGATATACTGAATATAATTTAAATAAATATTAATTTTTTATTGATATTTATATTATATGTGATACTTTTGTGCATAAAATAAATAATATTATTATTATTATTATATGTGAGTTTTGTTAAGGATTAAGATATTGGTTAAGAGAATTTGAGAAATTATGAACTCTTTGACCCTATCTTTATAAATATTAGATTATATCATTATAAGTTGCGTGTGAGAATAATTTGTTGTGCATGAAATTTATACTCTCTATAGAATTATATCCTTTAAGAATATATTCTACCTTTCTCTTCCTATCATGAATCATCTATCAAATTATCAATTAGTCCTTCCTCAAATGATTTTGTTGCGATCAAAGGTATCGATGCAAGACTGTTAGTATCGTTGCACTAGTACATGGAGTACCATCAGCGATGCTTTAAGGTCATATGAGAATGTTGGGATCACCACTAGAGGAATTATACTTTGGATCTTATCATTATAAATATGATGAAATTGAATAATGGTTTGAATGACCAGTTCCTATATCAAATAAAAAACCCATGACAATTTCTTATTATTAAATTAACTATAAATTTAACATGAAATATCCTCTCTATAGTTCTATGATTATTTCATTATAATCATGATAAATATAATTCTTCATTATGTTCTTATGATTTATTCACTAGATTAAATGAAAACCCATCATTGGTCATGGGCTCATCTGGCTTCCACTGTGCTCGAAACCTTTAAGTGGTATCAGGGTGGTCACATTCAAATTTATAATTATTTATTAAAAAGTGATCGATTTATGAATTTTTTGTTAGTTTTAATTTCTATTTTTTATTTATTAAATATTAAAGGTGTTATAACATGATTGTTCAATTTGATGTAATCTTAAACGGGTTATGAATAAGTGAGGACAGATTATAGATACCATTAGAAGCCGTTGGAGATTCTGGTTGGTTGGCATGACTACATACAGTGTAACTGAAAATTACACATTGTGTATCAAGGTTCACTATATTTTAATGAGCTTCAAGATACATATCTCTCCAATAAGAAACATCACACATTGTATTGATTAGAAACTATATGTTTACTATCCAGGCTTGCAGACAGTTTATCGGATTTCATGGTGTGTAAATGGTGTACCCACTATATTGTCACGACCCGACCTCGGGGCCCGTGCCGTGACTACCCCAAGCCCGCCTTCCATAGGCCAGGGGCTGGCGACTAGCACCAAGGCGTAAAATCCCAATAACAGGGAAGGCATTGCCTTTATAAGTAACAACCACCACAGAGTCAGCAAGCGGAAAGTAACTACAAGTGCAGAAAAGTAAAGGGGGCCGGAAATACAAGCCCAACTGTAAAGTACAACTCGAAAGGGAAAAAAACAGCAGCTGGAAGAACGAAGCGGCTCCTGGGTCGTCCGCCTCGATTCCTACCTGAAGGGTAGGTACAGATGGCTCAGCTCCTGGATTGTCCACCACGGATCCTACCTGAAGGGTAGGTACAGATAGCTCCTCTACTCCACAGGTCCTGTCGTCTACTCCGGGTACGTCCGCCCAGTGGTCCACCTCCGGGTACCGACCTGCTCCGCAAGTCTCAACTGCGATCTGCGCTGTCCGTCGTCTGCAACCAACACAACGAAGTGCGGGCATAGCCCGTGCAGGGGTGAGTATAAGCTACTCAGTAGGGACCCCGAGACCCTTAAGGTCTCACTAAATCCAACATGGATATCCACAAAGTAAAGGCAGCAATCACGAAGTAACGTCAGACTCTACTTAGGTATACGCCCATACATATACCTAAGTCATCAAGTAACCCATCCAATCTCAAGGATACACAAAAATCATGAAATCAACGGATAACCATCACCCAGGTATATGCCCATACATATACCTAAGTTATCAAGTGACCCATCTCAATCATGAGGAAACGCAAAGATTCATTGACTCAGCTCAAACCAGGATTTTCATTATCGAAACCGTAACTGCTGAAGAGCTCCGTCTCTAGAGTGTACAGTGGTCCTGTCACGACTCCGAGGCTGCCGCTCACTAACCTAGGACTGCTGAAGTACTCCTCCTGCCGAGTACTGCGGGTCTGCTGCCAACTACCAGGCGCTCCGTCCGCTGAGGGTCTGCTGCCAAATACCGGGCGCTACCCAGATAGCCTACTGAGGTACTCCTCCTGTCGAGTACCGCGGGTCTGCCGCCAACTACCAGGCGCTCCGTCCGCCGTGGGTCTGCCGCCAAATACCGGGCGCTCCGTCCACTGGGCTAGTCGACTCACTCCAAGTCGAGTCAGTCAAGCAGTCGTCAGGTCTCAGCCGGCTACACGGTCTCCGTACTCTGCTCGCTCGTCTCCACCGTCGCGGGTTTGTTGCTACAACCAAGCGCACACACTCCGTAGAGTATCGCGGGTCCGCCGCTACAACCAAGCGCTCCACCGCCAAGGGTCTGCTGCTGCATCCAAGCGCACCACCACTGTCAAGTACCACGGGTCCGCCGCTACACCCAAGCGCTCCCCCGCCCGCTCGTCTCCGGAAGGGTCCACTCCACGAGCTACTGGTCGATACTCCAAGTATCTCAAAGTCTCACGAAGAAGTGTCTCAAAGATCCGTCTCGTCACAGGGGTCTCAACGCTACAGACGGCGCGTCGATCGGATGCCCGGTCTGTGAGTTATTAGCCTTTTCGTCCCAGGGGCCCGGTTGGTTTCGTGAGCGAAACCAATCCCGGCCGTATCTCAACTGCACCCCGAACTCCCATAGGGTATACTCAAAGGGACCGTTACTCAACGTAACCACCAACGCCGCTGACGGCTCGTCAAGCGGACGTCCTGTCTGAAAGATATCAGCTTTTCCGTTCCAGGGGCCCGGTTGGATTTCGGGAACAATCCAACCCGGCCATACTCCGACTGCATCCAAAACTCGGGCGGAGTATGTCAAAAGTTCCGTCTCATCAAGAGGAAGTCAACGAAACAGACGGCGTGTCAATCGGACGCCCGGTCTGTGAGTTATTGGCATTTTCGTCTCCGGGGCCCGGTTGGTTTTTAAGGAAAAACCAACCCGACCGTACTCCACCTGCGTCCAAACCTCGGGCGGAGTATGCCAAAAGATCCGATTCACTAAGAGGAACACAACGCGACTGACGGCGCGTCAATCGGACGTTCGTGGCTCAAGATATGAGCGTTTCCGCTCCGAAGGCCCGGTTGGTTTCGTGAACGAACCAACCCGGCCGAACTCAAAGTAACCCGAAACCTTGAGTGCGATATATCGAAACGACCGTCTCGATCCAAGGATCGCGTTGCCGCAGACGGTTCGTCATTCGGAGGTCCGAGGCTCAAGTTATGAGCCAAAAACCAAATCAGGTTCGAAACGGGGGGGGTCCGGGTCCTGGCCGACCCGGCCCGACCCCCCCCTGGGGCGGTGCGGCGGCGGCGCGGCGGCCGGCGGCGGCGGACGGCGGCGGCGGGCGGCGGCGGCGGGCCGCGCGGCGGCGGCGGCGGCGGGCCGCGCGGCGGCGGCGGCGGCGGCGGCGGGCCGCGCTGGCGGCGTCCGGTGCCGCACGGGCTGCGCACGCGGGGCTATGCCCCGCGTTTCTCTTCTGGCGGCGCGGCTTAGCCGCGCCGATTTAAGTAACCGCCCCCTCACATGAGGGGGCCTGCTTGCGCCGAACCAAAGGGGGCGGCCGCCCCCTTCCCTCATGAACCGCCCCCCCTCATTAAGAGGGGGGTTTTAAAGAACCGGCCGGGGGTTTAATCCCCCGGTTTTATGACATCCGGTCGGCCCGCTGGCCGGCCGGTTTTTACCAACGGGACCGGAAATTCCGGTCCCGCCCTCGACTTCCGACGCCGGCGGCCCGGCCGCCGGTCTTTCCTTCCGCCGCGGCCCGGAACCGGCCGCGGTCTCCTCGTCCCGCCGCGGCCCGGAACCGGCCGCGGTCTTCTCGTCCCGCCGCGGCCCGGAACCGGCCGCGGTGTTTGTCGTCCGGCGCGGTGCGACGGCACCGCGCCCCTTTCGCCGTGCCATGAATCCTTCCAACGCGGCGCGACGACGTCGCGTTCTTGAAGACTCTCCTCGGCGAAGCGCGACGGCGTTGCATAGAAATAAATGAACGATCATCCGCGTGGTGCGACGGCACCACGCTACTTGCTTCCACCCGCATAAACAAACATGAACGATGGAGGGGGGGATTCGGCCGTGTTCGTGCGGTCCGGCCCCCCTCACGTTAAATTAAAAACGCAACTTAAAATAAATCAAGTTACACGTTAGTCTTGATAGATTCACGATCAAGAATAAATTAAGGAAACCAAAAGAAAACGACAACCCCTACCTTGTCGTCGTCGTCGGACGAGAGGTCGTCGCGGGATTGCTCGTCGCGGAAGAAGGGGGATCGTCGCGTCGACGTGGTATCCGGCGTCGCGTCGCCAATCTCCGGATCAAGATCAAACGGATTTAATTAGTTTAAATCCGTTGATATTGAAATTAAAAAGGGAGAAGAAGAGATCTGATTCTCACCTTAGTTGCCGAACGAGGATCGGCCGCGGAAGAAGAGGCGTCGCCGAAGAACGTCGCGGGTAAGGCTCGTTGACGTCGCAGATCACGGTGTGCGTCGTCAAAATCCGGTCGCCGGCGTTCTTCGCGTTCTTCGCGTTCTTCGCGTTCTTCGCGGGGAGATGAAGAAACAAGGATCCTCTCAAATCCTTTCAAAGGATTTTTAGGTTGGTCTTATTTTATAAACATGCCAACAAACGTAAAAGCGTAAGTAACGAACCATTTAATTCGTTGAATTAATTCAACGAATGAAACAGCCCATTTAATTCACGAAATAAACCGCCCAATTAAATGGTCTGTTAAGAATTAAAGAAAACGCGTCGGTTGACTTTTCAGTTACTTTGACGGGTTTTCGCGGGTGCGTTACTTAGCGAAAGAAACGGCGGGGCTCGTGCGGGCCCCACCTCACAAATATCCTACCAAGGGGTAGGATATTTTTGGATAGCATCCTATCCAGTTCAACTCAGTTCAAGCCGCCTTTAAGTGGCTTCAAGTGGCTTCCAAGTGGCTTAAGTGAAATAAAATAAAGTTGTCGCAAAATTATTTTATTTCTTAACTTTAAGCCCGAAAATTAAAAACCACACCCGAGCAAACGCAACTCCGGAAGAGGCGTTTCTAAGCGAATACCGGCGCTGCGATTTCATCGGTGCCCTCAGAATTCGATTCCGGGCACCGGTTCAAAAGATAGAAAAACCCGCTCGTCCGTTCACTGAACATACCCGAGCCAAAACTTCAGAAAATGATTCCGGGCACACCGGGCCTCGGAATCAGGTGCCGTCAGAAACTGCATTCTTGTAAAATTCCAAAGAAAATTAAGAAAAAAAAATTTCCTTGGAATTTACGGGTCTTTACATATATAGTTTACATGTATTCACAATAAACTTCATAGAATCTGCATGGTCAAAGGTGCATTGTATATTTATTACATGGCATGTTGTAATAATAGTCTTGTAACATGTAGTTCACATGGCATTTAGCTGGTGTAAACATCATGTACATCATTAATGCTTATGAACAACATACACATTGAGTAACTAGTGTGTATTTCAAACATGATCAAGATTCATTACACATAGTATATCATGTTGTACATTCCATGTAACATGGACTTATTTATATGGTGTACATGGAAATTCATCTTGTATACACATAAATTAATTACATGAACCAAAAATTAATTACAATATTAAAATAAACTATACATCATGTAGTGGTGTATGCATCATGTGATAGGGTTTTCATACTTATAAATACATGATTATTATTTCATGTAAAATTAATCCTGAACTACACTCCATTTTGATGTCATAAATTCCATGTATTCATCACTAAGTGTTATATGTTGTGTATTATAAATCATGATCGTGTATCTCAAATATGTCGAGATATTACTCAATTTGACCCATTACACATTATATAATACATGACACATTTTTTACATAGTATATTCCATTTTAATTCATAGTACATGACTAGCATGGAGTTGAGTATTTTGGATAGGTATATTCCATGTTTCCTCCAAGTACTTTTAATGTACATAATTAATTTTAAATAAAATTAGTTTATTTAAATTGTTTAAAATTACCATGGGTGGATATCTCTAAGAATTTTTGGATTGATTATTAAGATAAATGAATAAATAAAATTAATAAGATAATTAATTTATTAATTTAGGGAATTTTATCTTTATAATAAAGAATGAATTGAAATGGATCTAATACTTTATACATTTGAATATTTGTTACATGTGTTTATAAATGTGATCTTAGACTGATATGTGTATGTGTTTGGTTTATTTTAATTTAATTTTTCATGAGTTTTTCAATTATTATTATTTAATTAAAAAGAATTAACACATGTCATCCCTCCCTTCGTATTATGTAAGATCCTATATACCCATAATTTCTTTTATTTTATCCCCCTTTTTGGTTCCCTTAACCTATTTGTGAAGTAAATTCATTGTAATGATAGATCTCATAGGAACATGGAGTCATTTCAAGATGGAATCAAGGTGAAACCAACATAGGTGATACACAGGTTCGAAGTGTTATAGTGTAAATCAATATAAGGATGATTAAAGGAGTTTTTCCCTTAGGTTAAATAGTTTGTCTATTTTTTCTCAATAAACCAATAAATAGTTAATGTTCATGATCATGTCACATATTTTATTATGTATTATTCATGGTTACTTATTTAATGTATATTTTATCATAATCATATAAATAAATGAATTAAATAACCAACATTCTTAGATAGAATAAAATAATTGGATTATGTGTAAATTTTAATTTATCAAAACATGGCTAATTAATTATGTAAAATAAAAATAATATTAATAAAAAAATTATTCATAATAAACAAAATCCCTCAATCAAATATTATGTCAAAATAAGCCTTCCATTATTTAAGGTAAGATAAAATATAGTTTAAGTGTAAATTCGGGTCATAGTTGGGAGAACTTTTAATTATCAAGGAGTATTAATAATGGATGATGGGTTGAATTTAACCAAAATGGTATTGAATTTAATATTTATATTATATTCAATAAAAAATTATAGGCAAGTTATAAGGAAATCCAAGTTAGGATTTCTAGATTTGTGAGTCCACTCAACAGATCAAAAAGCTGTAAGCTGGTAATCAGTAATAATGCCTAGCTAAATACCTTCTTATGATTTACATGGCCATAATATGAATCATGAGGATAAAAATATAGATCCTTTAAACTTTAATTTTCTCATGATAGAATATTCTAATTCTAATGGTTAGGTTTTTTGAGACTTGAAAAAATAGTGGGGGAATAATAAAAAAATTAAATAATTTCATCTCAAATATTTTTATAATCAAATAAATTACTTATTTATGATTTTATTCTATTGTAGTTACAATGTAAATTTCATCAACTACATTTTCCATGTGATCAATTATGGATAAAGACAATCACTTTTCTATAAGTAACTTCCATAAATGGTATAGGAGTTTGTGCTTTGTATTACACCATGAATGAAAACTTTATGTCCTAAAAACCTCAATCCCTAATCCACATGCTAAGGAAGAAAGTGATGAAGTGATCATTTCCTATGAAAAATACTTGGACAATATTCTAGATTTTAAGTGTTTGATTGTTTCATCCATAACAGATGAACTCATGAAACCTCATGAGAACATGGATTTATAGCATGCTCAAGCATCTCTATGATTTTTATCTAGAGAGAGAAATATATGATCACTTTGATATCTCCAAAGCACTCTTTATGAGAAATATTAGAGAGATAGCACTAGATAGACCCCACATAATCAAAATAAATGGTTACATTAAGTATTTATATATTCTAAGGTTTCCATTACCTAGTTAACTACACACTGATCTAATTCTTTCTTTAATCCCTCATAGCTTCTCTAGATTCATTATAAATTTCAATATGAACAACATTGAGAAGTATTTCACAAATATACTCACTCTGATTCATTATGTAGATATGGATATGAAGCATAAAAATACTACCATTCTTATAGTGAACAAGAATAAGGGTAAAGAGAAAATCCCTATGATTGATTCTAACTCTAAGGCTTCTTTAGAATGCCCTTCCAATAGAAGGAAGATCAAATGGAAAACAAAGGAATGGGATGTTGTCTATTTTTCTTGTAGTAAGAAAGGCCACTGAAAAAATAAATAATATTTATCTAAGAAGAAAGGGGAAGATTTTGGTGTAATTTTTATCAAGTTAAATCTATCTATTTATACAAATTGGGTATTAGATACAAATTTTGATTATCACATTTGTATAAAATAATAGGAACCAAATAGATTTAGAAGAGTTTGACATGGGGAGGTGGATCTAAAAGACATTAAAAGAGACAAGATAATTATAGTATATATTGGAGACTACCAACTCTAATTTCTGACTGGAATGATCTTTGTTTAAAAACAATTATCATGTATCATCAGTTACCAAAAACATTATTTATGTCTCCAATATTGATGTGGACAGATTTATTTTAAAATTATGGAATGAATGTTTCTTATTTTACAAAGATAGAATATGTTATGGTAAGAAACATATAAATAAAGGTATTTATGTGTTGGATTACACAAACCAAGTAATGGAAATTGATAATGAATCTAGTTCATGTGACTCAAATCACACCTAACTGTGACATCACTACTTAGGTATTGTAAATGAAAAATGCTTGAATAAAGATCCAATTAGTAGAAAAGGTTAAAGGGTCATAGAGATTATTGAATTGGTTCATACTGATATGTGTGGACTATTTACAGTTGAAAAAATGGGTGGATACTCATATTTTATAACTTTTATTGATGATTTAGTAGATATAGATATTTCTACTTAATTAGGTATAAGTCAGATTCCTTTTATAAATTCAAGGAATACAACAATGAAGTTTAGAACCAACATGGTAAGAAAATAAATAAGAAAATCCTCTCAAATCATGGTATAGAATATCTTAACCATGAGTTCATTGATTACTAATGGGATATTTTGATATTATCCCTACTCACTCTTCCTTGTACAATATAATGGAATTGTGTAAGTGAAAGGATTAACCCCACATTTCTTGATATGTTGATATAAATGATAAGTCATGCAAGTATTTAATTATTCTTTTGAGGGTATGCACTATAGAAATCATCATACACACTTAATTGAGTTCCAACTAAAGAAGAAAATGATATTCTATATCAAATTTTGTATGGAAGTAAAACCATGATGTCTCGTATATGAGTGTGGGGTTTTGAATTGTTTGTTAAGGCCTCCTCAGCAGAGAAACTTACACCCCAAGACATTAAGTCTATATTTATATTATATTCTAAGAGAACTAAATGATATTGTAAAACCACTATAGTATTAATGATATATCACTAAGAGGGGGTGAATCAGTGATTGATACTATTTTTATATTTATTTCAAAATAATTTTCTCTACCTATTAGTATGTAGTGATGATTGTTACAGCACACATGAACATAAGGTAATATAGAATATTTACAAGGTTCAACTATAAATGTGAGAAGGATAGTCCTTGGGGTAATATGGATTCATCTAGGATCAAAATATCCACTAGAATAATAATATAAGTACAACGAGTTGGTTATAACCTTGAAAATCATGTGTTCATGTCGCCTGACTATGCTTTCATGCATCTCGTACACAAGTGCATACTACACTTTTTAGTGATAAATGTCTAGGTAACAATAGAAAAGTATTCATCCAAATAGAATTCTTCTAATTTTTTGAGTGTGATGAAATCTTCAACTTCCACTCTATTTTCACTATAATGGACAAGACGAAATTCTTATTCAAAATTGTATAGGAACAAGTTGCTTCTTCACTTTGTATGCTAGAAAATGTACACAACCACTTAGATATTCTTGTTTCTTATTTATTCTACTTTGGTTAATAATAGAAACTTCAATATATTACACATATCTAGAACTTCTTCCTCAATACTCTTCACTTTCTTATAAATGATCTGTAGATTTTTTAAATCTACACAATAGTCCCATCTTTAAGCAATTCAGATTTGAATTTTAATTTAAAATTAAAATACCCTTATTAAATCATAACCCTCAGATAATCTCCCATAATAATATTGACCATTACATTAAAATTGGTAGTTAAAATTAGTTTGAATAACCACCAAATTTTAAATATGAATCCAAGTCATCAAACCTACTGAAACTATTCAAATTGACCCAAAAACAACTTCTTTGGAATGGCCTCAACCATTATAGTGTGTGGTGTTAGTTCAAACCAGTTATTTATTAACTGTATGAACACATTACAGTGTAGGAATGTCATTATGTCATGGATGTCCTAAATTTTCAAGAACCAATGAATTCTAATCCATCCTCTTATGTGGTGTGATCCATGAATTATGGTGTGTTCATCCACATTTTCTTATAACTATGGTGTGGAATATGAGTTACGACATAGAGGTTTTGATTCTTTTAGAGACATTGAAAATCGAACTTGTATCTTATAAAATGTAGTCCTTCACTATAGTGTGGAATAATCTAATAGAGTCTCATTTTCAGTGTGGACACTTACATTGTGGTGGGAGGTCTTGTACAACATTTTTCATCTGAATGCCAATTTCATAACCTCCATGACATGGAAACTTCTATTGTGATGTATACTAACTCAATGTTAACTAGATGCAAAATGGTCATTATTTATGGTGTAAATCATGTTCCTTAAACAACGTTTTTAGTTAAATACCATGTTTTTTTATCATGGAACCCCTTCTTCTGCTTCCTTCAATTGGCTTTCATAAAGAACTCCTTCTATGATATGTAAACACTTAGAACCAGCTTAAGAATCGTCTGAATTTTTCTACAAGCATAATAACCTCAAAATAAATATGATTTTAAACGTGATTTATATATTGATAACAAAAAACAACACAAAGTATCATATCCACATCAATTTCATTCACCAACTTCTCAAAAAATCATCTCAACACCTATTTGTCTCAATAATACCCCCCTTTGGATTTTTTTTCAATAAAGGGATATAAATAATTTAAAATAAATGAATACTTAGTTATGGTTCATAATTCAATAATTATAATCCTAAGTGAGTGAAATTAGTGTAAGAAAAAAGAACATTGAATAAATAAAATCATTTTTTCCATAACATAATAGTGATCAAGAATCTACTTCCTTCAAACTTGATTAATTAATTTGATTATGAAATTATATTAACTACAGGTACTAATGAATAAATGATACCACCTTAATTTACTTCATAATCACAACCTACATATACTTTAATAAAATATTATAACATTTTACACACATACACAAATATCAAAATCGTGGGTTTTCACTTTCAATAACCCCATCAAAATATATGCTTTCCCTTAAAATAAAACACATGGAAATGGATACTCCCCCTAAAAATATTCTCCACCTTTTTACAAGATTTTAAGGAGATAGATATAAAGAAAGAATTATGTTACAATTTTTCTCCCCCTTTGAAAATAGTATCCAAATACAAGATGATATATGGGACTTAACAATCATTACTTATCCTTTATAAGGATGAGGTTGAATTACCAACATCAACCTCATATTATGAAATTATTTCTTTTTCAATGTCTTGGTGAACACATTAGAAATTTTTTCTTTTATAGGAACAAATTTCACTTGTAACACATTTCTCTCCAAAAGTTCCTTGATTAAATGATATTTGACATCAATGGTTTTTATTCTTGAATGTTGAACTATATTCTTTGATAAATTAACATCACTTTTATTATCATAGTGAAAGAGAAGTGGAAACTTCTCTACAACTTTAAAATCTTCCAACTGTGACTTCATCCATATTAACTGAGTCATGGAATGAGTTTTAAACACATATTTTTCTTCATTTATGCTCAAAGTCACTAAAATTTTCTTATTAGAGTTATATCATACACACCTGTCTCTAATATAGAAAACTCTACCAGATTTCAACCTCCTTTCATCAACACAACCTACCAAATTTGTATCTCTGTAACCAAAAAGATCAATATTTCCTTTATTTTAATATTTCAGGCCAAAATCTATTGTGCCTTTGACATATCTAATAATCCTCTTTAAACAATAAAATGAGACTTTTTTGTGCACATTGATACTGAGCAGAAAGTGTAACAACATATAAAATGTTTGTTCTTTAATCTATTAAGTATAGTAGACTATCAATTAGATTCTATAATTCCCTTAGATCTACATCCTTTCCTTATTCATATTTATACAATTTATTTCCTACTAATTGGTGTAGAAAATGGTTTTTAATCCTCCATATCAAACCTTTTAATAATTTCCTTACCATACTTTTATTGAGAAATAAAAATGTAATCTCTCTTTTTAGATATCTGTAAACCAAGAAAATGCCTCATTTTTCTAAGCATGGTAATCTAAAATAAATCCTTCATCTCCTTAGAAAACTTTTCAAACACTACCCCATCATTAATAGAAACTATGATGTTATCTATATAAACAATAACATGAAGTGATATTTATTTTTCATATTTTATATAGAGATTGTTAGTCACTATTCATTTTTTGAAATTAAAACTCTTTAAGTAGTTTTCTAGCTTAGAATAAAATGATCTTGGGGCTTATTTTAGCCTACATAATGCCTTTCTCAACCTACAGCATTTATTATATTATTCTTTGAGCAAGAAACCATAATTTTGTTCAATAAACACTTCCTATTCCAACTCATCATTGAGGAAGGATAACTTGACATCCATTTGAAAAAACTTGTATTTTTTTGATGTAATTGAAAGAAAACTTCTTATGGTTTCAAGCCTAGAAACTAGAGAAAATACTCATCAAAATAAATGCCTTAATCCTATGAATAACCTTTTTAAACCAATATTCTTTATTTCTTACCACTTAACCTTTCTCAATAAATTTTTTCTGAAACAACCACTTTTGCCCAATAATATTATTTTCTTTAGGCATGGGTACTAATTCTAAAGTATCATTATTATATATTAGATCAAGTCCTTTATTCATAGAATCAATCCTTTCTTGATTATTATTATATTATTCAATATCTCTAGGTTCATATTGAAAATACAAAGAGGTATGAGTTTTTGTCCTTATAGTCCTCATAGTTTGAACTTTTTGTCCATAACCCCCAATGATGTTTTAAACCTAAACTTTCTTTCTCAACCTTAAATAATTTGAATGAATTTATTACTAACCAATATAAATTCATGAATCTTCTTCTCCAACCAATACATCTTTAACAATTTCTTCCTTGACTAGTATTTCTTTAAACTATTTAGTAGAAATAACATTGATATCATTTCTAGAACTTTCTTCATCATGAATAGTTTATTTCTTTAATTATTCCATCACATTAACATCAATTGAATCAATGATCTTTTTAATTTATTTGTTTAAATAGTGATGACATATTCCATTCAAAGGATATCCAAGAAATATCTCATCAAATCCTTGATTCTAAAACTTTCCAAGATTCCCCACATTTTACCTTGATAACATGAGGACTTTCAAACACCTTAAGGAACTTAAAACTTATAGATTTTTTATAATACATCTCATATGGGGACATATATATGTTTTATTTATGAAAAAAATAGTTTTAGATACAAACCACTACACTAATATATTTTCTCTAGAGATAACAAGAAGTGTCAGGATCAACTAGTATTTTTCAAGACATCTCAACCAAACACATGTTCTTTAATTTAGCCACATTATTTTTTTAGTGTGTATAGTACATTGAGTTCATATTAGATTCCATGATTATGATTATAAACTTCAAACTTCCTATTTTTATACTTAGTTCCATTATATGTATGGGTCTTCTTTAGAGAGAAACTATACCATTTCTCTATACTTCTTTAGAATCTTTTAAACTTTTATAAGGCCTCTAGTTTATGTTTTATAAACATAACACAAGTAATATGATGGAATTACTTAATGAAAGTAATAAAATAATTACCTTCATTGGTTGATTGATTCCTTATGGGATCACATGCATCTAAATTAATAGTATCCAATTGTTGATTAGATTTAATCTACACCTTATTTTGAGAAGATTTAATGATCTTTCCTTTTTATATATTGAGAACATACAATCTTTTTCTCCTTTCTGGAAAGAAACATCGTTAAAATTGTCTCCTTTAGTGATAAAATTCATCTTCTTTTTCCAAAGATGTCTAACCCTCTGATGCCACAATTCATTTTTATATTTCATACTTAAATGGAATGAGTTTGCATCATCACCCACTTGAAATAAGTTTCCATTAGTCTACTTTCATTTTGTCACAATTTTTCTATCTTTAAGATTTTTATTAAAGAATACATCCTTTTTTAAGACCACTTTATTTACTTCATCACAAATCTATGAAAAATTTGGAGATTGTGTTTCAATCCATCAACAAAAGAATTGTTTTTAGATTTCAAAATTTCTTTTTCAAAAACTATTGAGAAAATTTCTTTCATCTTGAGAGATTCATTATTACCAAAGTTCATTGATCCATATTTAAACTTTTTCACATATTTAAATAGTTTTAAATCTATAATCATATGAGATTATCATTTACTATCCAAGATCCATGTACTTTAATCTTTAGATTATTTAAGCCCTACTTCCATAATAAAGGCCTTCTACTATCCTTAATTCTTCTTATTATTAAGATTTTGTGTAATAAAAACCTTTTTTGTGTTGGTAAAATTATAATAAAATCATTACCATGATGACCAGACTAATCACACCTTCTATATACTTCTTCGAGTATATCAAACTTTTTAATGATTTCTATCTAGAGTTATTAACTTGTTTCTGGAATTTCTTTTGTTGAGAGGACTGAATTTCCATCAATAATTTTCTATCATACATTCTAATTTGATTATGATGTTGGTTATTTAACAAAAACATCTTTTTTGTATGAACAAATCTTCCAAAACACCAACAATAACCATAAAAATCATATTTACCTTTAAAAGTAGCATGGTGTCCAGATTTTGTTAACTATCTTTCACCCTTTTTAGAGTCACCAATTTTAACTAATTTTGTGAAATATAATTTTAGTAAAATTAAAAATATTTGGTATTAATATAAATCCATTTTCCATATCATTCACATGATCAGGTTTTAACATATTTTTTACTCAAAACTGTGCCCCTAGAATTTCCAGATTTTAGAACATCACTTGATTTAGCTATGATCTTGCTCTTAATTAATTTTTATTCTTCATTGTGTTTTCACCAGAATTTGAATATGTTTTTTTCATATATAT
Source organism: Viscum album (assembly GCA_963277665.1). Lineage (NCBI taxonomy): Eukaryota > Viridiplantae > Streptophyta > Magnoliopsida > Santalales > Viscaceae > Viscum > Viscum album. The sequence continues at coordinate 1,914,184,029 of OY728148.1, read as the reverse complement.
GGAATTTTTTTATTCTTTAGATTTAAACTTCTTTAAACATTCTCTAACTTCTAAAGTTGAATTCTGAACATTGGATCTACACTTCTTGGGATCCTCTTCTATTTTTTTCATGTTTTATTGTAAATGATCAAAATGTTTTTATTTATCCTTTAATATTTGTCACAAATAGATTTTAAGATTCTTCCAATAATCAAGAAAATTCTTCAATCCTTTAACATAATCAAGAAACTTAGACTATTTTTCAATGATAGATTCATTATTGTTAAAATATTTATCATCAATATTAAATTTTTTGATCTCTTCACCTATTTACAAACCTTTGAGAAACATTATCTTAATTATATCTTCCCCATGAAATTCATCTCAGACCCTTATACTTATATAATTTCATAAATTCTTTCATCACTTGAAATATTTTCATCATTCACTTTATAAATGAATAGTCTTTCAACCGCTTCACCACCAGAGGAGAATTCATCTTCATATTCATTTTTATTGTCTATACCCTCTTTAGAAAAAACTTTTACCCTATTAAATTTAGATAACTTATTACCCATATCATTTTAAGTGACCTTTATATTATAGTGTTTCTTATTTGAGAATCTTATATGCATGTCATTTTCTCTTCACTATCTTTATTGCTTTTTTCTTTTGAAAATTTTATAGTATAATGTATAATAAATCCATAACTAAAACAATTTAAGGGAAGTTTTCCCTTGTAATTTCATTTCTATATTCTCATGTTTCATGATATAAGAGACATATATTCATCAAAATTATCCTCCAAAACTTTATCATAATATGAATAAAAAATTTACTCTTCAACTACAACCTTCTTCTTCAAATTATATTACTTTAAGGATTTAAATGAGATTTCTTTTTCCACCCTCACTTTCTTCTTTATATCACTATATTTCATCATTTTATAATAAATTATTACACTATAAAAATTATAAAGAGAAATATCACTTGAATATTTTTCTTATAAATTAGAGGCTTTAGAATCAAACTTATGTGGAAAGATATGTAGAATCTTTTCAACAATATTAGTATCTTATAACTTGTCTCAATGTCCTTTGATAGTGATCACGACTTCATTCACCCTTATGATGAAACTATAAATATATTCATCATAATTTACCCATATATATTTATGCTTAAATCTCTAAAACTGCAACTCAGATTGATTCACTTTATTCTTTCCTTCATAGATATTATATATTTTAGGTTCTAGGCATAGTGAAAGTGTGCATTGGTTGGTACCCAACTTTTATTTTTCCCATAATCAATGATCAATCCAAGATATATACGATGATTAATTTCATGATCCATGGAATTTAACCAAGAAATAGATAATGGATAATAATCTTATAATTGAGAGAGATGAGATCAACACATATTGTTTATAATTAATTTAATTTGATAAATAATTACCTCTAAGAAATTCTTTCTTTGTTGATAAATATAGTGGCATGGTGCTCCATCATTTCATTGTATAAACCAAGTGTAGATTTCCTCTATAGGTGATCCACACATGTTCCAAAAATCTACAGATGTCTCTAAAGGAGACTTTGGGTGCTTGTACAAAAGATCCTTACACTTACATCATCCGCCTTTGATCGCCTCGAGAATCGCTTTCAAAGCATTCTCCCTGATCTGGTGGTGGAGGATTTATCTCTATTCTTGGGATAATTCATGGAGAAGGAGGAACTCTAGGCTTAAGAGTATTCTCCAAATATATTATGCACAACCAAGTCAAATGAATTAGCTCATGAGAAAATAACATAATTGGGTATTTATATTGCAAGGGTTAAAATAATATAATTGCACAAATGCCCTTGATTATTTTATTTAATCCTAGAAAATACCCCATGTAAAATAATAATATTATTATTATTTCTAGACGTGATCTTAACTAGAAAATTATAATTAAATATTATTTAATTAAATAATATTCAATATTTAATATTTCTCTCACCAGACCATTAAACTCGATCTGTTATTCCTCCACAATATTTATCAGGCCTTGAATAATCTATATTTATTTATTAAATAAATATCACTTCATTATTCTCCAATAAATAAATAAATATTATAATCACAAAATAGAAATTTAATATTTATTAAATATTGCATTCATAATATATTCTCTCAAAATAATCATTTTAGGCATGTGTGTGTGGTGTGCGTGTGTGTGTGTTTGTGTTTGATGTAATTGTACCCCCAAATACCTAATATATATATATTATCCCAAATAAATAGTGATGGAATAAATTTGATCAAGTATAAATGAATAATTATTAAACAATGTGTGGGAATAATATTTATTCAACCAGTTAAATAATAATATATTATTTTACTGAGATTCTAGATACACTTAGTGTGTGACCCCCAAGGCCTCTTTCTCAGTGGCATTAGGCGAAGCATCCTAAAGTCCAAGTTTAGCATCTAAAAACATGCTAAGGCACCCATAGATAAATAAATTAATGCCACAATGACATGTCACCTCATACAGATGCTTACTATATAATATAATCTATTTATCACAATATCTCTAATCAAGCAGGTTGCATGCCAGTGGCATCAACCTATCTGCTCGATGTCTCTTTCTTTGACTTTTTTAAAATAGAACTTGCCTATAGAACACTATAGACATGGATTTATTTAGGCTATATCATTTCCATAAAAGGGATGAAGGTATCAACTTTTGTTAATGAACATAAAGGATAAATATTTTCTCACATTTTTCATTAATTCAATATTACTCATGATGTACCCAACGTATCTTACCTCATTGTGAACATCTGTTGTCACATTTTTCATCAATACATAAAAGTACGTGAATCATAATACTCATTAATAATAATATTAATTTCTACATACCAATATACACATCTATAGATAGGAACATCCAATGACACCTATAAATGTGGATTTTCTACTGGCGTGTATTGTTCTCATAATATCCTACTTTACATTACCAAGAGAGTACACCATGAGAAAAAGCCTCAAATTCCTATGAGTCTCCACCCCTAATAGCCAGTATCATTTTTTTTACCTCAAATGATATCATCTAGATATATAATATATATTCAATAATAGTTTCATAGCACTTTTGGGTTCTCATCATACTGGTAACTATTATGACCTTTTATTGCGATAGCTACTCTTAGGAATTTATCACATACTATGTCATGTAGAAGAAAAATCATGATGTGATAAGTAGTTTATTAATATTCAAAACCATGAATACAAGTTATTATAAAGTACACAAAAGTTGGTTCTAGGGAACAAACTCCAACATAAATTTTATCCCATATATATTTAGTAGTTTTGAGTCCTTTGACTTTCAAAAACATACTTTCTAAGAGTTGTTGTATAATATCATTCTTTTCACAATAATAATTCTCCAAATTTCTATTATATATTGATTACATAGAAACACCTTCAGTACATGGAACAAACCCATCAGTTATGACTTCTAATACATCATATCAGACTAATAACAGGTATGGAATCATCATATCTTTCCATATATGATTGATTTTCCCATCAAATATAGGAATCCCCTTATCATTCATTGAATTTATATTATCCACTGTAGATAATAAAAATCAGTGAATTCTTCTTCAAAGGAAAAAAACTTCAAATAACCAATCATAAAGAAATGGAACATGTCCCTCTCATTCCACTTATAGTCTAACTTTGGAATCAAAAATGTAACACCCCAAGCTTCTACGATACGCTTCTCAATCAATAATGTAATAGCTTGCATTGTATGCAAGTTCGAGATTTTAACACACCACGACCAATCAAAGTAGCCATTATGAATAGTAATACCCGCTTTTTGAAATTAAATAAATTTTATATTTCAAAATGGAATTCAATTTTTTATTCGGAATATTGAAATTATCCTATGTTGAATTTTTTGTAATTTTCTAAGAACTTCCAATTTGTATGAATAGTGAAAAATACTTAAAAACAACTTTTTTAATCACAATAAATTATAGTGATAAATTATACTATTGAGTGGTTTTAAAGTGTAATTAGAATATATTTTTACCATTTTATCCAATGGTGGTCATTATAATTAATTTAACTTTGAAATTGGACATAAACAATTGTCAATCTTTTGATATATATTGTTCCTTAAAAAACGCTATTTGTTGTGACTGCAGGAATTAATTATAAAATAAATTAATGAAACTTATATGTTTGTAATTTTGTAAAATATAAATCATTTTTGAATTCGGAATAACAATTATAGCTTAGGGTGAATTTTTGGCATTGTTCTGAAAAACTTCAATTTTTTATGAATAATGAAACCGCTAAGTGGTAGTTAAAAACTGATTTTTCATTTAAATGAAACATTACCACTTCTATGATTTTATTTTCAAAAATCCAACATACATGGTTTTCATTAGGAAGTAAAATGTGGTTCAATGGGATTAAAATAATTTTTTGGTGAATAGTAACTTTTAAGTTTAATTAATCGCGATTAAAGGTAATTAGTGAAATTTAAGGTAAAAATGATATTATAAAAATATGAAAATACCTTTACACTTGTCCTACCGTTATTGGATTATTCATGGCCGACCAAGATAATCCATGGGTCAACTTGGGGACCCCATCGAGCAACTTGGGTAAGAAAATGACATTAATAACTTTTTATTTAAAGTAAAAATAAAATTGTCACAAACATGTGTTGTTTTACTAAAACAATTATTACATGGGGTTATATAAGTTAACTTTTCGACTATAAATATTCATTGTAAAGATAAAAAGATTTACTACATCATTATGGTTTTTTTATAATTTTTAGACATTATATAAGTTAAATTTTTTATGACACCATGATGATGCAGTGATTACCTCATTAATTAACGATTTAAATAAAATGAAAAGATAATGTAAAATCAAATACTTACACATGTAAAAAACCTATTGGATGAGAATATTTCGAACCCTTATCACCTTATCCTAGAAATATATCATTTTTGGACCGTTAGAATCCAAAAATAATTTCATAATAAAGTAACATTTCAATCTTTCCAAAAGTGCCCCTCCTCTCCTCTTATAAAAGGCCCCCACCTCTACCACCTTATTCACACCATCAAAGCCATTTGGATCGGCCAAACTCTGCCCAAATACTCTCTCAACTTCCCTATATTACTCCTAGAATCATCACTTTGGGCATAAGTCTTCCCAAGGAAGCCTTTGGCTCAAATCATAAAGAGTTACCCGATTTTAAGGTAATGTCTTCTTTTATGTTCTTTTGTTTTATTTTGCTTCTCCAACCCCCTAAACTCTTTTTATTCCTTACTTTTGTAACAAAACCAGTATATTAAATATACTAGGATGTTTTTATGATAATTATTCTAGCTACACTTACACACACCTTCGTCTAATGGTTAAAGAACATACTATTTCTGTGGTTGGCGAATTTCTGCCTCACGAAACGATGATTGTTCAATATTATTTTAACACATCTCATGGTGGCCATTATGATGAAACTATTTCTATATATGATATATATTATTTTTATATTTTCCTTATACTTTTTTATTTTTCATTTATGCAATACCTTTATGATTTCCATTATGGGTAAACGCGATAATTTCATTTTAGGAAGTGCGGACTATCGCCCCCTCAAAGTGATTTGAATCATTAATGCCATATGTGTGATGTATAAAGGATGGAGTAAATGGTATTATAAATTATATTATACTGTAATTATAGTATACCTTTATATAATTATAATTTCATTCCATTAAATACGAAATAGAATTGAAAGTAGCGTTCATGCGTACGTACGGCTTACCGTCTCCATGAACGGTGCATTTCATTTCTTACCTCTAAATATTATGTAATATTATAAATGCATATATATACTGGATATATATGATATATATATGATATCTACATCATGAATATAATTCTGGATATAATTTATATTTTACCACATGAACAACTTGTAATTATAAAAAGTTTATTTTTGACTCAAGTACCAAAGATCGACAAAATGACCGTTATTAACTTAAATAATTAAATGATGTTCATAACATGGTAATAAGTGGTATAAAAGGAATAATGAACATGAAAAAGGTTCTTAAGAAAATATAAATTAACTCTAGTTTATTATTCAAGAGATTAAATAACGATCGAGTCAAGTCGGACACGAGGTAGGGGAACTTCTTAACCCAATTTCCGTTCTTTGGGTTAATATCCTACTTTCAAATTATGTCATGATATTATTATGTCATATCTTGTATTTTTAATTTCTTTATGTTTACTTATAGTGAATACACATAATAGATCTATTTTATTTAAAAAATGATCTTTGTAAGGACTTCGTCTCAATCTCCTTTCATTGAGGCATATTTTGTTTTATACACAACTTTCTTTTATACGGTGTATAAACCCCTTTGACTTTTACATTTATTCAAAAGGTTTTATTTTATAATTATGTTATTTTTAAATTATTTCAAAAAGGAGATATTTATCTCAAATATATGAAAATCCAGTGCAAATGTATACGTATTTAACGCAAGCTTAAAAATGTTTTCAGAAAACCTGACTCTCGAGTGTGGTAGACAGGAAGGGATTGGGCATGGACCCATCATTGCCTGTAATTAGTCGAGCAGTCTCAGAATTAGTTATTTTGTTTTCAGAAGCTTTCATAATGTTTTCAGAAAAACACTGGAGTATATTTGAGGAATTTTAAACATAAGTATCTTCTAAAAAAATTGCATCGGCAGGTCTCATGAGACAAACTAGTGTCTTGGCATGAGGCCTTGACAAAATCTTATTTGTACTCTTGGCACGATTCCTTGGCTACGTGGTTATGATAGTCTGGAATTATGCATTCCATCATTATGAAAGTGGTTATTGATATTGCATGTGATTATTAGACCAGTATAATATCCATGTGAATAAGTAAATGGAATTATCTCATTTTACTTTTTCCATATTATGCTAAAGTTCAAGTTTAAAAGGCTTTTGTTTTAGTTATACATTTCCTTAAATGTTTATGTTTATTTATGAAACATTTCACTATATTTTTATCCTTATTGAGCATCTGATCTCACCCCTTTCAATGTTTTAATTTTTCCAGGATGTGATGAAGTATATTATGAAGGACCTGTAGGGATAGTATGAGGGGATATGAAGATAGGATGTTTTTTTTAGTTTTGTTATACTTTATGATGTAATGTAAGACTTGTGAATGTATCTAGTGTTTCCAAGACTACTAAACTAATCGGTCTTTCGAGACTTGATCTTTTGTGATCATGCCAATGTTACGCAATAATGCACCAACTCTGGGTAACTGGGGTCTGGGCATTACAATTGGTATCAAAGGTAGTTTAGTACTAACCTTGGAAGCTAGATTTAGATAAACTCTGATTAGAGCACATAGCCCTAAGATAGACTTTGAGGATTAATATAGAATAACTTCCTAGAATTTTGGTATTATAGTGATTTTATGAGTTTTCCGAGCAATACAACCCTGTCTAGATACGAGCAGGTAGAGGCGGCTCTGGCACAGATGTACCTAGGGGTAAAACCTGAAAACACCACTTTGAGCTAGACTCGAACGGGAACTAGTGCACGACAACGGGCCTTGCTGCACTCTCGGTTATGACACTCCTGGGGGATATGCTTAGGATAATTCTCATTTTATTTACAAACCACTATGAAGGGTTATGAGTATATACTTCCTCAAAGAAAACATTTTTATGATTATGGATTATATCCATAAATAGTTCAATTTATGTTAACTGTTTTGCAAGTTTGTAATTATGTATTTTGATTCACAAACTAATCTAGTTTATGTCATTGTTTAGAAATGGCACCTAGTGGGAGGAATGGAAACCGTATCAATGCACGCACTCCATGTAGGGATTTCCCTCCTACTCAAGATAATTTTAATGGATCTAGAGATACAACTGGTGCTGATAAACTTATCACCATACTGGGACAACTCACTCAGGTTATGAATAATAACCTTACTCATATGGAGCACCCTGATCCACAATGTGGGGGATCAATGTTAGACCGCTTCATGAGGAAACACCCGCCAACATTTAATGGGGGTACAAATCCATTAGTATCTGAGAAATGGATAAATTCCTTAGAGAAAATATTACACGCCTTGGGGAGTAGCGAAAGGGAGAAGGTTGTCATGGCAGTTTACCGGCTCACTGGAGATGCCGATCAATGGTGGTCACTGATTCAAAACACGAAAGAAGATGAAGAAGTTTCTAATATGGAATGGAGGGAGTTCAAAGAGATTTTCTTGGAAAAATACTTCCCTCGTGACCATAGAGCAGATATGGAAAGGCAATTTCTGAGTCTGAGGCAGAAGGAGGATGAAAATGTCGTAAAGTATGAGTCTAACTTTACAAGGTTAGTGAGGCATGCTCCAGATTATATACGTAACCCAAGAATTAATATCGATCATTTCTTTGATGGGTTAAAACTGTTTCTCCATCGAGCATTAGTATCACAATCTTTCTCAACGTACGAAGATATATTCTCGTGTTCTATCAAGATAGAAAAGGAATTCTCTAAATCTTATGATAATAAAGTAAAGCAAGAGAAGAAGATAACGGTGGAACAAGAGACAAATAAAGGGAAAAAGGGAAAGAAGGATTTTCCATTATGTGATAATTGTGGGAAGAATCATCCTGGTACTTGCCTGAAAGGAATGGGAGTTTGTTAAAAATGTGGAGAAAAAGGTCACCAGGCTCGTGATTGCAAGGGAAAGAAAGAGGCTATCAATGTTGAATGCTACAATTGTAGGGAAATGGGGCATTATGCAAATGAATGTCCTAAGCGTCAGGGAAACTTACCTCATAAAAGGCCAAGGGATCAAGGACAAGCTTATGTTGTTACTACAGATGAAGTTGAATAATTATTGTATTTGTGTTTTTGGACTCAAGGATTATATTCTGGTTATAAGAATAATGTGATATATATAAGAATTTTACTGCAGTACTTTTTTATTTCATTAAGGTTTTAATATGATGAAGGTAATCATATTTTTAGTATGTGAAAATAAGATAAACTTTACTTTGTTTGAGGAATATGATGATACAATTGATTTTGGAATTTAGAGACCTTTTAGAGAAAGTCTGGACGGAGGTATTTTGGATAACTATAAAGGTTGGAATGGATTAAGTTGAACTTTTGATAGTATTGTTTAAGGTTAAAACATTTATGAAGATTATTTTTGAAATATTATAATACTATAGTTTTAAGAAAAAGACAACCTGCAGTTTGGGGGATAACCCGTCGCGTCGGACAAAGATGTAGGAATCGAACCCACAACCATAGTGCGACATGCCTTTATTACCTATCACTAGCCTACAGGAAGTCCCTGGTTATTACAAAAAAGTTTTCCTAATCTAAATGGTATGTGTTAATATTTGGAACCTTATACAATTATTATAAATAGAATATTTTTGAGTTCTATTACCTTTTGGAGTGAAAGATGGGTTTGTTGTAAAAATTTATTAAAGAATGAAAGTCTACATGACAAGTAAGTATATTTCCTTACGTTCTTAGTAAATCTCCTAACTAAATTCCTCAACTTTATGAAAGGTAACTTAAAACAAAAATGTTGTCGGTTAACTTTTCCAATTGGGGAATCAATGACCGTTGAACCAATCACAAGTTTGTGATTTTCTTGTAGTTAACTTTCTCCAAATCCTGTTTTATATAACTCTCCATCAGACCTTGATGGTTTTTTTTTCCTCCATATCCATATTATCATAGAATCTTAGTATGGGCTATCTCGGGTGACCTTTGTACTTCTTTTTCTTTCTTTTAAAGTTATATTTTTATTAACCTTATTTCCGATGTGGGTTTTCCACAAAGGTATTTTCTATTTTCAACCTTTTATATTCAAAGAAAAAATTTAAATTGAGAGGAAGCAATTTATTGAAGGAGGGTAGAATGTAACACCTCAAGCTTCCACGATATGCTTCTTAATCAATAATGCAATAGCTTGCATTGTATACAAGTTCGAGATTCTAACACACTACGACCAATCAAAGAAGCCGTTATGAATAATAATACCCACTTTTTGAAATTAAATAAATGTTATATTTCAAACTGGACTTCATTTTTGTATTCGGAATATCGAAATTATATTATGTTGAATTTTTTGTAATTTTCTGAGAACTTCAATTTTTATGAATAGTGAAAAATAATTAAAAACAACTTTTTTAATCAAAATAAATTATAGTGATAAATTATAATATTGAGTGGTTTTAAAGTATAATTAGAATATATTTTTACCATTTTATCCAATGGTGGTCATTAGAATTAATTTCACTTTGAAATTGGACATAAACAATTGTCAATCTTTTGATATATATTGTTTCTTAAAAACGCTATTTGTTGTGACAGTGGAAATTAATTATAAAATAAATTAATGAAACTTATATGTTTGGAATTTTGTAATATAGATATAATTTTTGAATTCGGAATATCAATTATAGCTTAGGTTGAATTTTTGGCATTGTTCTGAAAAACTTCAATTTTTGATGAATAGTGAAACCACTAAGTGGTAGTTAAAAACTGATTTTTCATTTAAATGAAACATTGCCACTTCTATGATTTGATTTTCAAAAATCCAACATACATGGTTTTCATTAGGAAGTAAAATTTGGTTCAATGGGATTAAAATAATTTTTTTGTAAATAGTAACTTTTAAGTTTAATTAATCACGATTAAAGGTAATTAGTGAAATTTAAGGTAAAAATGATATTATAAAAATATGAAAATACATTTACACTTGTCGTACCCTTATTTTATGAGTCATGTCCGACCAAGACAATCCATGGTTCAACATGGGGACCCCATGGAGCCACTTGGGTAAGAAAATGACATTAATAACGTTTTTTTAAAGTAAAAATAAAATTGTCACAAACATGTGTTGTTTTACTAAAACAATTATTAAATGGGGTTATATAAGTTAACATTTGAACTATAAATATTCATTGGAAAGATAAAACTATTTCCTACATCATTATATTTTTTTTATAATTTTTATACATTAAATAAATTAAATTTTTTATGACACCATGATGATGCAGCGATTACCTCATTAATTAACGATTTAAATAAAATGAAAAGATAATGTATAATCTAATACTTAAACATGTAAAAAACCTATTGGATGATAATATTTAGAACCCTTATCACCTTATACTCTAAATATATCATTTTGGGACCTTTAGAATCCGAAAATCATTTCATAATAAAGTAACATTTCAATCTTTCCAAAAGTGCCCCTCCTCTCCTCTTATAAAAGGCCCACACCTCTAACACCTTATTCACACCATAAAATCCATTTGGATCGTCCAACCTCTGCCAAAATACTCTCTCAACTTCCCTATATTACTCCTATAATCCTCACTTTGGGCATAAGTCTTCCCAAGGAAGCCTTTCGCTCAAATCAAAAAGAGTTACCTGATTTTAAGGTAATGTCTTCTTTTATGTTCTTTTGTTTTATTTTGCTTCTCCAACCCCATAAAATCTTTTTATTACTTTATTTTGTAACAAAACCAGTATCTTCAATACACTAGGATGTTGTTATGATAATTATTCTAGCTACACTTACACACACCTTCATCTAATGGTTAAAGAACATACTATTTCTGTGGTTGGTGAAATTTTGCCTCATGAAACGATGATTGTTCAATATTCTTTTAACACCTCTAATGGTGGCCATTATGATGAAACTATTTCTATATATGATATATATTATTTTTATGTTTTCCTTATACTTTTTTATTTTTCATTTATGAAATACCTTTATGATTTCCATTATGGTTAAACGCGATAATTTCATTTTAGGAAGTGCGGACTACCGCCCCCTCAAAGTGATTTGAATCGTTAATGCCATATGTGGGATGTATAAAGGATGGAGTAAATGGTATTATACATTATATTATACTGGAATTATAGTATACCTTTATATAATTATAATTTCATTCCATTAAATACGAAATAGAATTGAAATTAGCGTTCATGCGTACGTACGACTTACCATCTCCATCAACGGTGCATTTCATTTCTTACCTCTAAATGTTATGTAATATTATAAATGAATATATATACTAGATATATATGATATATATATGATATCTACATCATGAATATAATTCTGGATATAATGTATATTTTACCACATGAACAACTTGTAATTATAAGAAGTTTATTTTTAACTCAAGTACCAAAGATCGACAAAATGACAGTTATTAACTTAAATAATTACATAATGTTCATAACATGGTAATAAGTGATATAAAAGGAATAATGAACATGAAAAAGGTTCTTAAGCAAATATAAATTAACTCTAGTTTATTATTTAGGATATTAAAGAACGATCGAGTCAAGTCGGACACGAGGTAAGGGAACTTCTTAACCCAATTTCTATTCTTTGGGTTAATCTCCCACTTTCAAATTGTGTCATGATATTATTATGTCATATCTTGTATTTTTAATTTCTTTATGTGTAATTATAGTGAATACACATAATAGATCTATTTTATTTAAAAAATGATCTTTGTAAGGACTTTGTCTCAATCTCCTTTCATTGAGGCGTATTTTGTTTTCTACACAACTTTCTTTTATACGGTGTATAAACCTCTTTAACTTTTACGTTTATTCAAAAGTTTTTATTTTATAATTATTTTATGTTCAAATTATTTCAAAAAAGAGATATTTATCTCAAATATATGAAAATCCAGTGCAAATGTATATGTATTTAACTCAAGCTTAAAAATGTTTTCAGAAAACCTGACTCTCGAGTGTGGTAGACAGGAAGGGATTGGTCGTGGACCCATCATGGCCTGTAATTAGTCAAGAAGTCTCAGAATTAGTTATTTTGTTTTCAGAAGCTTGCATAATGTTTTCAGAAAAACACTGGAGTATATTTGAGGAATTTTAAACGTAAGTATCTGCTAAAAAAATTGCATCGACAGGTCTCATGAGACAAACTAGTGTCTTGGCACGAGGCCTTGACAAGATCTTATTTGTAGTCTTGGCACGAGGCCTTGTCTATGTGGTTATGATAGTCTGGCATTATGCATTCTATCATTATGAAAGTGGTTATTGATATTGAATGTGATTATTATACCAGTAGAATATCCATGTGAATAAGTAAATGGAATTATCTAATTTTACTTTTTCCATATTATGCTAAAGTTCAAGTTTAAAAGGATTTTGTTTTAGTTATACATTACCTTAAATGTTTATGTTTATTTATGAAATATTTCGCTATATTTTTATCCTTACTGAGCATCTGAGCACACCCCTTTCAATGTTTTAATTTTTCCAGGATGTGATGAAGTATATTATGAATGACCTGCAGGGATAGTATGAGGGGATATGAAGACAGGATGTTTTTTTAGTTTTGTTATACTTTATGATGTAATGTAAGACTTATGAATGTATCTAGTGTTTCCAAGACTACTAAACTAATTGGTCTTTCGAGGCTTGATATTTTGTGATCATGACAATGTTACGCAATAATGCACCAACTCTGGGTAACTGGGGTCGGGGCATTACAAAAAATATGTCACTAAAAGGGGTGAATTAGTTATTAATATTTTTTTATATTTCCTTCAAAATAAAATTCACCACATGTTAGGATATAGTTATGATTGATACAACTCACCCAAACACATACCAACACAAAGGAACACAAAAAACTCACAAGGTTCACCTCTTAATGTGATAAATCTATTCCTGGATGTGATATGAATTTCCCTAAGATCACACTACCCACTAAAATCATCATATGAGTTCAACGAGTAGTGTATAACCTTGAAATTTGAATTTTCATGTCTTCCAACTATGCTTCAGTGCACCCCGCACTTTACAATGATAATTGTTTGTGTAACAACCCAAAATTCTTCAATCGAATAGACTTCTTATATGTTATTGAGTGTTCTAAAATCGTCCCCTTCGAATAGACTTATATTATAATGAAAATCTATAAATTCTTCTTTAAAATTTTATAGAAACAATTTTATAATTCACTTTGTACACAAAAAAATGAATGAAAATTCTTAACTGTACTTCACATATCCACAAATTCTTCTTCCTCTTCCTCACTACTCTTCAGTTTCATCTAAATGATCCACACACTTTTCAAATCTTCACAGTAGGATCTTCTTCAATAAATTCATATTTGAATTTGAATTTCAAATTCAAATCTCATTATTGAATCAAAACCCTTGGATAATCTCCCATGTTAATCTTAACCATTAAATTTGAATTGGTTGTTAAAAATAGCTTGTAATAACCACCAAATTCTAAATGTGAAGCTAAGTTAAAATTCTTACTCAAACTGAACAGATTGTCCTAGAAAATAACTTCTTTAATATTTCATCAATCATTGCAGCATGATGTGGTATTTATAACTGGTTATTTTTTAAATTCTAAAACACATTATGGAGTATGAAATTCATCATGGTATGGAAGTCCCAAATTATCCAGAACCATTGAATTATAATTCATTCTCTTTTATGGTGTTATCCACGAACTATGTCATGGTCTTCCACATTTTATTATGACTATAGTATGGTATATGAGTTGCAGCATGGAGGTCTATAATTTTCATAAACTACTGAAAATTGACCCATCCTATTCTATGGAGTGGTCCTTCACTACATTGTGGAATACTTTTATCAGGTATCATTTATGGTATAGTGGTTCACGCCCAAATTTACCCAAGAGAAGAAGGGTAGAACGGTCCTTGTAGTTTAGCTTGGGTTATCGAATCCACAGAGACCTAAGAAGATACCTAAGATACACAACCTAAGGGATGGATTTTTGGCTATGAAGTGGCCAAATTTGGGTTGATTTTATATGGGTTTATGTGAACTCTAAGATACTTAAGTGAATTTAAATTAAAAGAATGAGTTGATCCTAGGTTATCACTCGGGGTGGATTGGACGTATTTTCTTTTTAATGATTTCAAATTCTTCAATTTGAGATGGGTTCATTTAAGGAGATAAAACAACATCATCACTTACTGGTTTAATGCCTACACCCTTTAATACTAATCACCTATACACTTGAAGGTTCAATGTTTCAAGCACTTCAAGGTAAAGGATCGTATTAGTACTTTAAGTGTGTGGCCTTAAATTCAACAAGGACGATGGAGTTTAAAAATCATCAAATAAAAATCCCAATTAAATAAGTGATTATACATTAATTAGGTGATAAATAACATCCATTCCAGAACCTTGCTACTCCCTTGGATCAACCCATAAGTGGGTTAGCCCTCCATTGATCCCATGGTTTCAATGGAAGTGGAAAGTAGACTCATGAGGGAGGAAATGGAGAAGTAAAGAAAACAACAAAAATAAAATGATCACTCCACCGTTGTGTGAATAATTTCACAAGGGTTGGTGTGAATAAATTCAAACCTTGATCCAACGGTATCAAAGTGATATTAAGAACAACAGAATAAGAGTAGAAGAAGAACTTTTATTACGAAACTAAAGTGAATTGAACAACTTACATGTGAAAGACAAAATTGAGGCAACAAAAATGCAGCATAACATTACAATTGAACAAAGCATCCAAGATCCTAAAATCCTTCACCACCACTGCCTTAAATAGGCATTTTAGGAGCCTTGGGTAGATCCACCAATAGTACAAAGCATCTTAATTAATTTTGGTAGGCTATAGGTGGTGGAAATCTTGTGGAATTTGGACTTTTCCACGTTTGACCCGAGGTGGCAGCCAGTTTTCATCCACCGAACAGACGCATCTGGAAGACCTTCTCGAAAGCCGAATCAGAGTGGGCCATAGAAGAAGAAAATGGATCCCCGGATTTCTTCTAACCGTCTGTAAAATATGGGCCCATTTGGAGTTGTGTATTCCGAGATATGATCAAATTAGTGGGCTGTTTTTCTGGGCCGCAGAATCTGGCCCAGAATTGTATCTCTAACTTGGGCCGCCTAAATGACCACTATGGAGGCCGAATCAGCATTAACTCCTGAAGAGTGATTTGTTCCTATACATGTCTTCTAGCATACCAAGAAATATGGGATTAATTGGGCCTGTATGTTGGGCCCCACAGTCTCATCAGTGGGCTGATGTCCAATCTGCCTTCTCCAGAATTGCTTCCTTTCATTGCCAAATATCTCCATCATCCTCCATGAATTCTCCATTGATCCCTGAATGAAACATGTTCATATTTGAGTGTAGATAAATTATCAAATTAAAATATGTATAATCAGATGAATCATTTGGTACTTTAAATGATGTTCAAAAATGTACCACATAATAGTGCATTTTAAGAAGGAATTACAATCATAATGTGAAATGATGTTCAAAGTGTAAAATGCACTAAAATGGTGTTTATGAATAACAAAGAACATGAATATTATGTATATTAACAATGAATATTAGCCTCATTTAGTGGCTAATCATATGGACACTTACTCTATGGTGTGAGGACCTATAGACCATTTTTTATCCTTCTTCCAATGTCATCACCTCCATATCATGAAAAATTATATAGAGACGTATCCTGGATTCATGTCAGCTGTCTATGGAATGGAAATTAGTTATAGTGAATACCTTATTTCTTAAAAAAATTATATGCTGCAATACCATGATTTACAATGTGGAACCCCTTCTTATGCTTCCTTCAATCTACTTGCATCATAAACTTCTTCCATAACATGTAAATGATTAGAATTGGATTAAGAATCATCTAAATATTTATCCAAGAATATTCACCTCACAACAAATGTGATTTTGAACATGATTTATGTATTGAAAATAAAATCCAATATAAATTATCATATCCACTTAAATTTCTTTCACTAACTTCTCATAAAATCATCTCAACACCATTTGGTCTCAACAGATATTACCTATATGATATCGTATATAAGAAGGTTGTGGTTAATAGATATTTTGCATTCCTTGAGAGGGGTATTATATCTAAATGAATTATTGGGAGATAGATATATATTAATGAAGTCATATGTCAAGTTACACAACATTTGGTGCATAAAATTAGTCCACAAAACCCTATGGAAGAGGATGTTTTGGATACATGAGTGTTTCATAGGAGTGAAAGAGAGATAAGAAAACCCGAAATAAATGGTTTTCTAGTAATTAAATATTTTTAGTCATTATTAGTTGATAATAATGATCCTGTAACATGTAGGGAAGCATTAATTGGAATAGAAGTTGTAAAATGGAAAGAAATTGTAAATTCTAAAATGGATTCCTTATACCAAAACCATGTATGGATTTTGGTAGATCCTCCGTTGAATATAAATCCCATTGGTTTAAAATGGTTATTCAATAAGAAATTATACATTTATGTTCAATTAAGTAACTATAAGGATTTATTGGTTTCAAAAGGGTTTAAACCACATCAAGGCATATACTACAATGAAACCTTTTGACCTATTTGTATGATGAAATCCATCAAAGTTATACTTTCCATGGATTCTCACTATGACTATGATATTTGAAATATGTATGTCAAAATTATATATTTAATAGAAATCTTTAGTAATATGTCTAAATGACACAATAATAATGGTTTGTGACTCTATAAAACCAATAAAGTATGTATGTCGGAGAGATCTATTTATGGATTAATGAAAGCATCTAAGTTATGGAAAATTAATTTTGATTAATCCATAAAAAAAAATATATTCATAGATAATGAATTTGAGACTTATGTCTAAAATAATTTAATAGGGAGTGAAATAATTTTCTTGGTAGTATATTCTGATGATATATTACTAATCAGAATCGATATACTAGTCTTACAAATTATTAAGACTTTATTAAACCTGTGATTCTCCATAAAGGAATTAAGTGAAGTATCCTACATTATTAGGATAAATATCCATCATAATATATCCAAGAGTCTTATTAGAATAATACAAGGTACATACATTAACAATGTACTAAATAGATTCAATATGGAACAATCTAGTATGGGACCATTACCAATGTCACATGGTATTCATATTTCGAAGAAAATGTTTCCTCAGATACATGAGGAGAGATAGAGGATGGTAAAGATAACTTATAAACCTATGATAGGTATGGTCAAGTATTTCATGTTATGTACTAGGATATATGTCTCTTATTCTTTAAGTGTGGTAGGTAGATATCAAGATAATCCAAGAGACCACCATTGGATTCTTATCAAAACTATCCTTAAGTACCAAAGGTGTACTAAGGATATATTACTGATTTATGTAGGATATGAGGAACTAGTAATATATATATATATATATATTCTAGTTTCTAAATATATCAATATGGTATTAAATCATAATCAGAATACATATTCACTCTCAGTGGAGGTGTTGTGAGCTCGAAGATCTCAAAACAAGTCATGGTCACCGATTCTATAGCGGATTTTGAGTAGATTGTTTCTTTTGAGGTAGCTAAAAAAGTGGTTTGGATACAAAAATTTGTTCAATATTTTAATATGGTTCTTATAAATAAGTAACCTATCACACTATACTATTATAATACTATAGTAGTCACCCTTGGAAAGAAGCCAATATCACATCAGAGGGTGAAGTACATACTCCAGAAGTTTCATCTCTTGAGGGATTTTTCTTAGAGAGGTGACATCATAGTAAGTAGATTTTCCATAGAAGATGGTGTGGTATACCTATTTAAAAATCCCCATTTCAAAAAAAAAGCATAAACATCATGTGAGAAAATCCAGATTAAAATTTGTTAGCAGTTGGCTCTAATCCAAGTGGGAGTCTATTGGAGTTAGTGTCTTAGAAACAACTAATATTGTAATTTAGATTACTTACATATATTAAAATATGTTAATATTAATAAATACTATATCACATGTTTATTTTTCTTATACATGAATTTAATGTGATAAATTTCTAGAGTATTAATCACATTAATAAGGTCATGACTGCTCATTATTATGATGAGAGCCTTGAAATGATATGATGGTATTATTAATCTATATGTCCTATAATTATATTAATTTATCTAATAAGACACATATAATGTAGAATATTAATTTTAGGATAATCGTACGAGGAAAATACTTTATCTCATGAAGTTCTCAGTTGGTAATCTATAAGACTAAATATTATAAGGAAAAACTCTCTTGTATGAATTCCATATGTTTACATGCTATTGGGTATTCCTCTCTATGAGAATATATAGTAATTATTAGAATTTATGATTAGGATTAATGCATGTAATGACTCATATATTTAGATGAATTGCTGTAAACTATGATTCCATATATTCATAGAAAATTTGGGTATATTGGGTGCATCACGAATGGTGTGTTATTAATGAATTAGTTAAGGAAGTATGTAT
This sequence comes from Viscum album, assembly GCA_963277665.1. Lineage (NCBI taxonomy): Eukaryota > Viridiplantae > Streptophyta > Magnoliopsida > Santalales > Viscaceae > Viscum > Viscum album. The sequence goes on along the minus strand of OY728148.1, from coordinate 1,914,164,658 downwards.
ACCTTATATCTTTATAGAAGTTGAAATTTCATCCCTTTGATTAAAATAAATCTGTAAAACTAAATTCCTTGGACATAGTGTTTTTATGGGTTCCTTTCAGGAAGTCAAATAAATACATATCAAGAATATAGGTTGATGACATGAGTATGCAGCCTCCTAGTTGATATATTAATACAAACAGATTATATTACAAAGTGAGTGTTTATATGTGGTTGTCATCATTAGGACATTAACTTTTTCCTCTTGGGTGCATTTACATGTTTCTAGATGATAATATAGAACTTTATTTGAACTCACCTAATTTCAATAAGGAATAACCCTAGTGGGTCACAAACTTAGTGTTTATATTGATCTCAATTAAATTCTATTTTAATTTAATTATTGGAATAAATATTATTCTTCAGACTGAGAAATAATATTTATTTAGAATTTATTAATTTCATTTATTTAATCAAAATTTTATGTGAGATGAATATTAAAATAAATATTTATTCTCAAGACTATGAATATTATAAATATTTATTTATTTATCAAATAAAGAATATTAATTATTCATGGTTTGATAAATGTAGAGAAATGTTGATGAGGTCGAGTTAGATGCCTGATCAGGGAAATGATATAATAAATATCATTTAAATTAATATTATTTATTTATTTATATTTATATTATCTATGAGACTTGTGTATATCAAAGAAATATTATTATTATTATTATTATTATTATTAGATGTGGGGTTTAATAAGAATTAAGGGACTAGTTAAGTGACTTTATGAAATTACCAACTCTCTAATCTTAGCCTTATGAATACCTGATTATATAATTATATGTTGTGTGTAAAAATCATTTTCTACTTGTGAAATTTCTCCTCTATAGAGATTCCCCCATTATCCTCCTCTCAATAATGAGACATAAAAATATAAATCCTTACTTCCTTGATGGATTTTGTTGCAAGTAAAGGGGGAGACACATGATGATTGGTACCACCGTGTTAGTACCCATAGTACCATTGTTAATGCTTCAAGATCATAGGATCAAATGTGGATTTCCTCTAGAGGGATTAAAATTTAGATCCTATCATCACAATTAATGTGAAACTGAATAGAGGTTTCAATTATCAACACCTACATCAAAGAATGAACCCAAGACTGAAGAAATTTCTTATTATAAAATTAATTATAAATTTAACATGAAAGATCCTATATTTGGTTATAGGATTATTTTATTATTTTTCTTCAAATATGATCATGAAAAATGTTGTTATTTTTCATGTTATTGTTTTTTATTCATTGGATTCAATTAAAACTCATCATTGAACATGGGCTTGATTTTCTTTTGTTTCACCCAAAACCTTTATTCGCCACACTAAAACACCCTCTTTGTATTTTCATATATTGCATGTACCAAAATCCATCACCTTGATAACACTGGACCACAACGTGGTGTACCCCTCCATAGTGTAATGACTAAAGGTTCTAAGGAATAAAAAAAATTATCAGGTTGTGACGAATAAAATTTTTTCATTAACTTCTTTAGATTTCTCATCATAACTAGATATAAATGTATTCCTATAATCCATAAATATGGGAACTTTTCATATATAATTTATAATTAATTTATTTAATAAAAAATTATCTTTCATTGAATTCTTACTTCATCGATGAATCAGTAGAACAGTCTTTTCATACCATCGTTGTGTCAGAGGAACCAAGGGTATATTCCCTATAGCAGTGATCCACACATGCTTCTTGAACCTCCAATCATAACTATATAATTTTATGAGTTCTAGCACAGATGAATATAATGCTTGGGATGATCTCCATTGATCACATCCAAATTCTTCAAGAGCAGAAGAAATGTTCTAGTGGAAGAAGAAAATTTTTCTACATTCTTTAGAGGATTCTAGGGAGGGATCTCTCTGGGGATTAAGATAATCCTCTCTAGATTTTATTATGAACAATGATGGAATGAATCTAGGGCTTACAAAAAATTTCATGACAGTGTTTATATATTACTAGATTTAGAAAGTAAATAATTGCACAAGGGTACTTATTATTTTCTTAATTCCTAGAAAACCCCATGTATAAATAATAATAATATTTTATTATTTACTTAACATGCGCTAAACTTGCAGATAAAATAAATATTTTTTTTCATGAATAAATAAATTAATATTTATTCAAACAAAATTTAATATGAAATTTGTTGTTGAACCATTAAACTCAGTTCACTTACCCTCCTCAATATATATCGGTCCTTGAATAATGACTATTTATTTAATTAAATAAATACAAATGAATTATTCTCTAATAAATATATAAATATTATATTCACTAAAACTAGTGAATAAATATTTATTAAATATTCAAATAAAAAAATAAATATTTTTTTCATTGTGAATAAACCAAAATAAATAAATATTTTATATTCATATAATTAAATAAATAATAAATTTGTGAATAAATATTTATTAAATATTTAACTCACATATATATTCTCTTGAATAACTGGTGATTGAATATTTGTGATCAAACCAATATGAATAATTATTAAACCATGTATGTGCCACTTCGGAGGTGGTGTGGTGGTGAAGGTGAGTGGCACATCCACACTATTCTTTGGGAGGTTCAGGGTTCGAATCTTGGGAGTCCGCTTTTAGGGAAAGCCTCTCCCCCAGGATCCACCCACCTTTCTGGGTCGCCCGGTTTCATCTGGGCGGGCAAAATGAGGCGTGGCCCAATCACTGATGGATCGCTTGACAGACCATCATTGTCGGGTCGTCACCCTCCGGGATGCTCTGCCATCTCAGTTGGCAATGGCTCCTTCCCGGCTAGGGCTCTCTCCAGAGTGACCCCTTCGTGGGGAGGGGGTTCCCTTGTGTGGAGGGTTCGAAAAGGCCACACAGAGGAATTCCCTTTTTTAAGAAGAATTATTAAACCATGTATGGGAATAATATTTATCCAATAAGTTAAATTCACAAGAAAATTAACTAAGGTTCTAAATACATTGTGTGTGTGACCAGCTAGGCCCCTTTCTTAGTGGCTTTAGGTTACACTTCCTAAAGTCCAAGGTTAGCATCTTACAACATGATAAGGATCCAATAGAGAATTAAGTTAATATCACAATGACATGTAACCTCCTACAAATGTAAATTGTGTAATATAATCTATTTATCTCAATATCTCTAATAAAGTAGGTTGCATGCAAGTGTCATCAATCTATATGCTCAATGTCTCTTTCTTTGACTTTTCAAAAATGAATTTGCGGACAGTACCACCATGGCCATGGACTTAATCAGGTAGTTCAATTTCTATCAAGGGGATTGAGATATAAAAATTCATTAAATAATTGATTATCCAATAAAAATAAATATTTTAATTACATTTTAATGGTATTAAATTTTCATTTTTGATCTTATGGACCTAAGTTAGAGGATTTTACTTTTGAACATTCATTTTTATCATTTGTGCACTTCATGCCTAATGTACACCAATTTATGCCCAATGATTCATCTAATTTTAAGGATTTTATTTATCCATATTTTAATTTTATATTTTTGGAACTGTATCTAAACTTAAATATGAAAATTTTTCATTCAAGGCTCAATAGAGGATTCATAATGAATTATGGAGATATTTGGCGATGAAAGGAAAGAATTCGGGAGAAGACAGATTGGACACCAGCCCACTGATGAGAATGTGGGACCCACAATACAAACCCAATGAATCCCAAATTTCATGGGATTCTAGAATACATATATATGAACAAATAATTATTCAGAATCCAGTGCTAATTAGGCCTCCATGACAGAAATTAAGATAGCCCATATAGAATATCAAAATCTGGTCCATAATCTGCATCCCAGAATATTATCCCACTAAATCAAACATAAGTAACTATTCAAAACTTCAAATGGGCCCAACTTTTACATTCCATTAAGAGACATCAGGATCTCCATTTTCTTCTTCTATGGACTACTCTAATTCGGCAATATAGAAGGTCATTTCGATGCGTCTGTTAGGTTGTTTCAATCTAGATTCCACCTCGGGTCAAGAGTAGAAAAGTCCAAGTTCCACAAGATTTCCACCACCCTAGGCCTACCATAATCAAGTGGGATGCTTTTTACTATTTTAATATCAACCCAAGTCTCTATAAATTCCTCTTTAAGGAAGTGGTGGTGAAGGATGTTATCATTTTTTGAGCTTTCTTTCATTGTAATGTTATGCTGTGATTTTGTTGTCTCAAGTTGTCTTCCACATGTATGTTGTTTTAATTCATCCTTGTTTCTTAATAAAAGTTCTTCTTATCTTATTATTCTGTTCTTCTCCATCTCACTTTGATACCATTTACTAAAGGTGTAAATTTATTCACATCAAAACTTGTGAAATTATTCACACAATGGTGGAGTGATCATTTTCTTTTTATTGTTTTCTTTACTTCTTCAATTCCTCCCTCGTGAGCCTACTTCCCGCTTCCATTGAAACCATAGCAGAAATGGAGGGCTAACCCACTTATAGGTTGATCCAAGGGAGTAGAAAGGGGATTTATTGGATGTTATTTATCACCCCATTAATGTCTAATAACTTCTTTAATTGAGATTTTTATTTGATGATTTTTAAACTCCATCGTCCCGGTTGAATTTAAGGCCACACACTTCAAGTGCTAATACGAACCATTACCTTGAAGTGCTCAAAAAATTGATCCTTAAGGTGTATAGGTGATTAGTATTAAAGGTTTTAGGTTTTAAAATAGTAATTGATGATGTTTTTTGATCTTCTTAAATGAACACATCTCAAATATAAGAAATTGAAATCATTAAAAAAGGAATTCATCCAATCCACCCCAAGCATTAACCTAGGATCAACTCATTATCTTAATTTGAATTAACTTAAATTTTTTAGTGATACCTTAAACCCTTCTAAAATTAACCTAAGAAAGCCACTTCATAGCCCAAAACAAACCCATAGAATGTACGTGTCTGTAAGTTACTTCTTAGGTCTCTGAGGATTCGATAACCCAAGATAAACTACAAGGACTATTCTACCTTCATCTCTTGGATAAATTTGAGCATGAATCAAATTTTGGTGCCATTTCCGGGGACCCAAGTAATTCATATAAATACCCATTCTATTCTCCCTCATTTCTTCTATTCTCACCCAAGATCTCTTATCTTGTCCCTTTCTCGTTTTTTTCTTGTGGCGCATGTCCGCCTACACCCGCGATCAATCAAACTGTCTAGTTAGGGTGGAAATTCCTAGGGTTTGGGAGTGAAGTACACTAAGGGAACTCTTTACAATAGATTCTAATCTTCTTAATACCCCCTAGTCAAAAATTGAGCCCATTTCAATTGAAGGTATTCAAATAAACCAACTCATAAACCCGGGTGGGAACCAAAATGGAAACCCAAATGAGGCAGCCCCAAACTTGGGGAATGCAGTTGATCAAACCATGAATGACTACCTCACACCTTCCTGGACCAATGCCCCCTCATGCATTAGACACAAATCCCTAGTATATGCCAACTACATCTTTAAACCCCATGTCCTAAACCATCTTCCCACATTCCATGGAATGGAGTCCGAGATGCCCTACCTTCACATTAAGAAGTGCAATGACATTGTGGAAACCATGTGTCCCCCGCATCAACTAGAATCAGCTAAGATGAAGCTATTTCCTTTTTCTTTAAAGGATCGAGCTAAAAATTGGATAAACAAATTTATACCATCATACATCAACTCTTGGTACCAATTACAAATATAATTATACAAAAAATACTTTCTCCACCACAAAACAATTTTACTTAAAAAGACCATCCAAAACTTTTTTGAAAAAGAGGGAGAGTCATTCTATAAAACATGGGAGAGGTTCAAATACACTCTAACCATGGTTCCACACCATGGTTTTTCTATTCCTGAATAAGTGATAATTTTCTATGAAGGTTTGGGTTCGGGGAACAAACAATTCATTGACATGATGTGTAATGGAACCTTTAAAAACAAAGCCCCAAATGATGCTTAAAAGTATCTGGAAAGCCTTGCTGAACAAAACCAAACATGGGGAACTTCACCTTATTCTGAAAATCCATAAAGAACTACTGGAATTCATAAACTTAGAGAATAGGAAAGCCTTAGGGCTAAACTTGCAGCACTCTCTAGAAAGGTTGAAGAGATAGACCTTAGGAAAGTCCATGAAATCCAAACTATAGACCCTGTTTGCACAATTTGTGAAAAACATGACCATAAGAAAGACAACTACACAACCATTACATCCATCAAGGATTTTCTTTTAGGAGGACCCCCAGTGGAAGTAAATGCCTTGAACTTTCAAAAGCCTCAATACCAAAACAACTTCAACCCAAGGTATAATGAACACCCAGGCTTCCGCTGGAAAGATAACCAACAACCTAGCCAACCACAGGGACAACATCCTTACCCCCATCAAAACTACCAAACCCATAACCACTTCTAAACCCAACCTATCCAATACCAATAGCCACTAGTCCATTTTCAACAAACAATACCACCTTCAAAATATCCCCCAGGGATAAAGTACTATTCTCAAGCACAAACCTAAACTGTCCCACAAAGCCTAATAGAACAACTGTGAAAACAAATGGAAAGGATGAACTCAAAAGTCTCTTCCCTTAAACAAGAACTTCAAACCATCAAAACTGGAAAGGTTCTCATGCCTAATTAGGCAGTATAATCCTAAAATTTAAGGGGAGAGTCGAGTTTCACTCAAACAAATCATGAACAACTAAAGGTTGTGACTGTTTTAAGAAGTGGGAAATCAATTGATAAACCTCAACTAATTCAGAACCCATCTGAAGATTCAAACTTGGATGAAAATTAAAATGAACCACAAGATCAAACTGAGGAAACTGATAACAATGTGAAAGAAACAACTCTTCAACAAACAACCCCACAACCTGCACCATTTCCTCAATGCATGAGGGGGGAAACCAAGCCTGAATTGAGTGAAACATTGAGGGAAATCTTCTCACAAGTCACGTTGAACATTCCTCTTCTCAATGCAATCCAAACCATACCGGCCTACTCAAAGTACCTTAAGGACCTGTGCACTTTTAAAAAAATTCACATAAAAACCAAGTCCTTTAGAAGCTAATGTGAGTACCAACATTCAAGGGACCATTCCTCCTAAGTTGAAAGACCCAGGTTTCCCTTACATCAATGTTGAACTAGGAGAGAGAAAATTTGTCAAGGCCTTGTGTGACCTAGGTGAAAGTATCAATCTCATCCCCTATGATGTGTACTGCTAGTTAGGCCTAGAAGAGCTCCAACCCACATCTGTCACACTTCAACTTGTTGATCGTAGCATTAGGGTTCCAAAGGGGATTTTAAAGGAAAATCTAGTAAAGGTTGAAAACTTCATCTACCCTGCTGACTTCATTGTCCATGAAAACCATCCAAACTTAGGAAATAAGGAACAAACCCCAATAATCCTTGGTCATCCATTCCTTGCAACAATTAACTCTGTTATCTGAGTTCGAAATGGGAACATGACCATCACCTTTGGAAATATGAGTCTAGACTTGAACATATATAATGCAAGTTCACAAATAGGGTATGACGAGGACATTCATGAAGTAAACATGATAGGAAGCATTGATAATGAATCTATAGAACATCAAGGAATATTTGATGGATTTTTAAGTCAGGATGAGATTGATTTCCTTTTTTCACATGAAGGAAGTTTATCTCCTTGGCTTGAATCATTTTTAAATTTCTCTTATGATGAAGTCTTGGGTCCAAAAATTAGCGAAACCTTTCAGGAAACCACTTTCATGTAGACCACTCCAACTTCCTTCACTAAATCTGATCAAGCCAATCTAGTAGCTGAAACTTCTACATGTAGGGAATCAATCCTATCTAAAACTCTAGGAAACAAAATTGAACTTGATCCAATGTCCCAATCTTCTGCTGAAATTTTGTACCAACATGATCTTGAATTGAAGGAACTTCCCGCTGCACTCAAGTATGCCTTCCTAGGGGACAATCAAACACATCATATTGTGATTTATTCTTCTCTTGAAGCCAATCATGAGAGGATGCTTCTAGATGTCCTTTGGAAACATAATAAATCCATTGGTTGGACCCTGTTTGATATTCCTAGGATTAGCCCACTTATTAGGACTCATAGGATTGTTCTGGAATCTGATTCAAAGCCATGTCGTCAACCTCAACAGTGACTCAATCCTAATCTCATGGAAGTAGTGAGAAAAGAACTTATGAAATTTTTAAAATCTGGTATCATATATCTCATAGCTGAGAGTGATTGTTTCAGCCCAATCCAAGTGGTTCCCAAGAAGGTAGGAATCACAGTGATAACCAATAATGATAGAGAGATTTTTCCAACTAGGGTGAGTAGTGGATTGAGGGTCTGTATTGACTATAGGAAGCTAAAATCATTCACCAAGAAGGACCATTTCCCCTTACCATTCATTGACCAAGTCCTTGAGAGAGTAGCAGGTCATGTATTCTACTGTTTCTTAGATGGGTACTCAGGGTATAATCAAATTGAGGTATACCTAGAGGATAAAGGGAAGACTACATTAACATGTCCATTCGGCACCTTTTCTTTCAAACGCATGCCCTTCGGGTTATGAAATTACCCTGGAACCTTCCAACGGTGCATGGTGGGAATATTCTCTGACATGGTAGGGGATTTTCTTGAGGTCTTCATGGATGACTTCTCTCTGTTTGGGGATACATTTGAGGGATGTCTGCAGAATGTAGAGAGAGTATTTTCAAGATGTAAAGAAAAGAATATGGTCCTAAACTAGGAAAATGTCATTTCATGGTTAAAGAGGGACTATTTCTAGGCCATCTAGTCTCAGGTAGGGAGATTGAATGTGATAAAGCCCAGGTTGACATCATTCATCACCTTAAATCACCCAAAACTTTCAAGGTAGTGAGGTCTTTTTTAGGACATGTTGGTTTCTATAGAATATTTATCAAGGACTTTAGTTCAATCTCTCATCCCCTTTATGCTCTCCTAGTAAAGGATGATCCATTTGTTTGAACAGAAATTTGTGAGGGTCATTCTCAACCCTAAACTCCTCTCTCACCTCTCCTACCATTATAAAATATCCAAATTGGAAACTTTCTTTCGAACTTATGTGTGATTCCAGTGACTTTTTTGTAGGAGTTGTGTTAGGAAAACGTTGTGATAAAACTCCTTATGTCATTGCTTATGCAATCAAATCCTTAAATGATTCCCAAATAAACTACACCACCACTAAAAAAGAGTTACTTTCTATTTTGTTTTCCTTAGATAAGTTTAGGTCTTACCTATTAGGATCCCCCATCACTGTGTTCACTGACCATTCTGCACTAAAATACCTCTTCTAAAAACAAGATGTTAAGGCTATACTAATTAGGTTGGTCCTTCTCTTATAAGAATTTGACCTCACAATCAAGGATAAAAAGGTCTTTGAAAATTTTTTAGCTGATCACCTCTCTAGGATGGAATTCAAAGACAACTCAAATCACATGTCTATGTCTGATTCATTTTCTGATGAACACCTATACTATGTGAGTGATTTCCCTTGGTATGCTGACATAGCCAACTTCTTAGTTACAGGAGTAATTCCAAAATTATTAGGGACTCAATCTCGAAGGAAATTCCTTTCTGATGTTAGGAAATTTGTGTTTGATGATTCATAACTCTATAAGTTTTTCCCTAACCAAGTCATTAGGAGGTGTGTCCTAGAATCTGAACAAGAGTCCATCCTTAAATTATGTCATAGTGAGGCATGTGGAGGTCACTTTTACTCTAAGAAAACATATGCTAAGATTCTTCAGTGTGGTCTCTTCTGGCCCACCCTCTTAAGGGACTCCTACACATTTTGTAAAAGTTGTCCTAAGTGTCAAAAATTAGGGTCAATCACAAAAAGGAATCAAATTCCACTCGCTCCCATATTAGTGATTGAAATATTTAACTACTGGGGAATTGATTTCATGGGTCCCTACCCAAACTCTAGGGGATACCTCTACATCCTCTTAGCTGTTGATTATGTCTCAAAATGGGTTGAAGCCATTCCCACCAAGTCTAATTACCATCATGTTGTGATCCGATTTCTGAAAGAGCACATATTTTCTCGATTTGGAATTCCTAGGACTATAATCAGTGACCGAGGAACCCATTTCTGCAACCATCTATTCTATTCACTCATGCCTAGGTATGGGATTTTTCACAAGGTTTCTACTACATACCATCCTCAAACCAATGGTCAAGATGAGTTGAAAATAGGGAGATTAAGAATATTCTTGAAAAAACTGTCAATCCTTCTAGGAAAGATTGGTCTCAGAAACTCTTGTATGCTCTTTGGGCATATCGTACAACATTCAAAACTATCCTAGGAATGTCACCATATAGGTTGGTTTATGGAAAAGCATGCCATTTAACGATTGAGATTGAGAATAAGGCTTTTTGGGCAATTAATAAAATAAATTATTACCTCTCATTGGCTGGAACAAAAAAGAAATTAGATCTCAATGAACTTGAGGAACTAAGGATGGAGTCTTATGAAAATTCAAGGATCAATAAAGCTAGAGTTCAATCCTACCAATTTAGGAATATAAAAGTCTAACATTTTGAACTGGGAAAATTCATGCTCTTGTATAGTTCAAAACTTCATTTACACCCAGGAAAGTTAAGGTCTAGATGGTCAGGTCCTTTAATAGTGCATCATGTGTATCCCAATGGGGTAGTAGAGATTCAACATCCCACTAGTGGTCACATTTTCAAGGTCAATGGTCATAGGTTAAAACCATTCATTGAATCATTCAATAAATAGGAAATAGAGGTTGAGTTAACTAAGCCAACCTATGAACTAGGAAAAAATTGATAGATTTAGGATCCATGTCAGGATAAAGACATTAAACAAAAGCGCTGCATGAGAGGCAACCTGTGGTTTTCATGTCAGATTTATTTTTTAAATATGATTAATTAATCATTTTAATATTTAAAAAAATAGACTGTTGAAATGTTCTTCTATTATGAGTATGGATGGGTATGAAAGGGGAGCACCATATTCATATGTGTCACATGGTGTGATCCTTGAGTAATACCTTACCCAGAAATTTAAAAAGAAGACAATATATCCTTAGTTTTATTTTTATGTGTTTGTAGGTTAAAGTAAATATATATATATATATATATATTAATAAAAAAGGGCCACATCATAGGTCGTGGGGAAAACCCCTTCATAACCGGTGAAGCCGCGGGGACTCAAACCCGGGACTGAAGGAAGACAGGGGCGCGTGTTTACCACTGACCTATGGATTATTGTGCTTCCGTATTCTATAATTTTTATATATATACTTATATTTTACTTTCTTTATTATATATATATAGTTTTTTTTGTTTTTTTTCACTAAGTAATTCTCATAGTGACATCGAGATCAAGGGATTAAAAGGGATCAGCAAGAATTTCAACTTCAACCACCAGGTGACTTCATTCTCTGATCCTTGTTTTCAATTTCCTTTTTGAACTCTCATTCTCTACCTATACCACCTTATAAATTTTCTTTTCTTTAAACACTAGGGATGGTGTTATTTTAAGTTAGTGGGAGATAAAATAAAAAATGATTTTGTGTCAAAAAAATGAATGATTTGAAAAACAATGTGTGTAAATGGATGGAAAAATTCCTTTAACTTTGAACATGGAAATACACATTACACACTTTGAAACTGAATATCAAATAATTTAGCATGCCCTGATTTTTATTTTAATCCTTGTATAATTTCATGAGCATTTATTTTGGAAAGTGTGGATGTCCAATGTGATATTTTATTGTTTATATTTTCATCCAAAAAAAAAGATCACAATGCACGTCCTTTGGATAATGGGGTATTAGTTTGAGTTTATGGGGTCCCCCAAATAAATATCATAGTTTTGGTGATCATATTAGTTTTAATATGATTATTCAATGAAAAAATTAAAAAAAACAATAAATTTGCACGAAGAGGAATGAAATGACCTAATGTATGGATTTCGGCACTTGGGGATCGTGACTCCATAGTTGTCTGGCCCAGAGTTTGTAATTTTATCTCTATTTTTGGTAATTTGATTTTGTTTTTGATTGAGTTAACTTGAGATGATTCCCAATTATGTGAGCTTTACTTGGTTCCCTATGGTCTTTGAGCCTGGGAGTCATCGGCAAAGTCTCGCTACAAGGGTTGACTCTTTGGAGTGAAATTTCAATTACCATGGAAAAATTAAAAAAACAGAAAAAAAAAACTATTAAAAAAATTGGAATAATCATCTTAATATTGAAATATGATTCCACCTAGCACTTCCATCATTTCCCTCTTGAACAAAGATGAACCCCCATGTCTAATGCGAGGTACAATACATTATCACTCTTAATTGATATTGGATTAAATATGGCGATGAATTTGAACAAAGGAATGGGTTTGGGATTAGGATCTTCTTATGAAACTATCTTGTATTAAAATATTTTGATGGGTTTCATGATTTTTTGGTATATGGTTTTTTTCTGATCATTGTGTATTAAAAGGTTTTTGGAAAAGGGAATTCGAATTTCATATTGTTGAGATACATTTTTCTCAGGACTAGAAAATATCAAGTTGGGCTAATAAAAATACATATTTTAATTACATTTTAATGGTATTAAATGTTAATTTTTGATCTTATGGGCCTGATTTAGTGGATTTTACTTTTGAAAATCCATTCTTATCATTTCTGCACTTTATGCCTAATGTACACCAATTTAGGCCCAATGATTCATCTGATTTTAAGGATTTTAATTATCCATATTTTAATTTGATATTTTTGTAAGTATAACTACACTTAAATATGAACATTTTGCATCCAGGGATCAATGGAGGATTCATAAATTATGATGGAGATATTTGGCGATGAAAGGAAAGAATTTTAGAGAAGGCAGATTGGACACCACCCCACTGATGAGAATGTGGGACCCACAATACAAACCAAATGAATCCCAAATTTCGTGGGAAGCTAGAAGATATATATAGGAACAAATAATTCTCCATGATCTAGTGATAATTTGGCCTCCATTATGGCAATTGAGGTAGCCCAAATAGAATATCAAAATTTGGGCCAGAATCTATGGCCCAGAATATTATCCCACTAAATCAGACATAACTCCCGATTAACAACTTCAAATGGGCCCAAATGTTACATAAAGTTAGGATACATCCAGATATAAATTTTCTTATTCTATGTTGCACTCTAATTAGTCCATATAGAAGGTCATTTTGACTTGTATGTTAGGTTGTTGCAAGCTGGATTCCACCTCGGGTCAAGAGTGGAAAAGTCCATGTTCCACTAGCTTTCCACCCCCCTAGGCCTACCATAATCAAGTGGGATTCTTTGTACTATTGGAGGCTCGACCCAAGGCTCCAGAAATTCCTATTTAAGGTATTTTTGGTGAAGTATTTTATCATCTTTTGAGATTTCTTTCATTGTAATGTTATGCTGCGATTTTGTTGTCTCAAGTTGTCTTCCACATGTAAGTTGTTTTAATTCATCCTTATTTCTTAATAAAAGTTCTTCTTCTATTATTATTCTATTCTTTTCTATCTCAATTTGATATTTTTGCCTCAAGGTATGAAGTTATTCACACCAAACCTTGTGAAATTATTCACACAATGGTGGAGTGATCATTTTCTTTTTATTTTTTTCTTTACTTCTTCAATTCCTCCCTCATGAGTCTACTTTCTGCTTCCATTGAAACCATAGCATCAATGGATGGTTAATCAACTTATAGGTTGATCTATGGGAGTAGAAAGAGGCTATATTGGATGTTATTTATCACCTAATTAATTTCTAATCACTTCTTTAATTTATATTTTTATTTGATGATTTTTAAACGCCCTCATCCTTGTTGAATTTAAGGCCACACACTTCAAGTGTTAATACAAACCTTTACCTTGAAGTGATCAAAACTTTGATCCTTAAAGTGTATAGGTGATTATCATTAAAGTGTGTAGTTATTAAACCAGTAAGTGATGATGTTGTTTGATCTTCTTAAATGAACCCATCTCAAATATAAGAAATTGAAATCATTAAAAAAAGAAATTCATCCATTCCACCCCAAGCGATAACCTAGGATCAACTCATTATCTTGATTTGAATTAACTTAAATCTATTAGTGATACCTTAAACTCTTATAAAATCAACCCAAGTTGGCCACTTCATATCCCAAAACAATCCATAGAATGTACGTGTCTGTAGGTTACTTATTAGGTCTCTAAGGATTCGATAACCCAAGCTAAACTATAAGGACCATTCTACCTTCATCTCTTGGTTAAATTTGAGCGTGAATCAATAATAATAGGGATAAATAAATTCTTGTATATTCATTAATACAGTATCACTCTTGACACACCCATCATGTCATACTTTTCCATGACCATATGTCATCATAATTTTCATCAATACAAAAAATTAAATGACTCATAACATATATTAAAAATAATATTAAAGTATAAGGATTATTACACATGTATGCATATAGGAATATCCAAAAAAACATATAAATATGAATTTCCTATTATTGGTTTATGTTCTCATGGTCCCTTTTACTGAAGATTATATAGTGAGTACACCATGAGAAAGTTTCTCAAAGTCCTGTGATTCTCCACCCCTGATAGATTGTATAATTTGTCTCCCTTAAATTGATATCATATAGATATATAAATTATATTTAAGAATATTATTGTGTCACTTCTAGGATCTTGTCATATCAAGGAACTACAACGACATTTTAGTGTTATAAGTACGCCTAGGACATTATCACATACTATGTCACATAATAGAACAATCATGATGTGATAATATATTTTATAAATATTCAAATACATGAATAAAATTAATCATAAAGTACTTTTTTGGGACCAAGGAAGTAGTCCCTATTATCAAAATATTGTCTACTCTGGGTGATGACCCTCACAGATATTCTTTACTAGGGTTTCCATAGGGCTATGGCCCTTATACACTCACCTATGGCATGAAAAGGCCTTGTAATGTAGAGGGGGATTCATGGGAATTATATTATATTCCCAAAACCCTCCATGCCCCATCGTGGTACAAAAGCACATGTGTCATAGTTTGACACCCTATAGTAATGCCAATGAGTACTATTCTCATGTTTATAAACTTACATAAAGAACAGAGGATATTCAATTAATTACATCTACAGTGTTTGATCATTATCTTCAACTTCCAATATTCAAAGTTCTTATATTCATCATAAAATTTTCAATCCATGACCTCCAAAAATTGAATCAAATTTCATCCACCCTCTCTGACTAAAACCATGAAAAAATAGGTATGCTCGATCATCCCAAATCAATGCATGAATTCTTCATATTGTATGCATGAGATAATTAAAATAATAAGATTCAGTAAAATACATGACATAATTTTAGAAGGTAAATAATGCATCTGAGAAATAGGCATGAGTTTAATTTTCAAAAAATGATAGAGGACAAGATTTTTTTTATATCACTTGATGCTTGATCACATAAGAAAGGATCCCATGTTTTTTGGAATCACATAACCCATGTTCGAAGAATGTAAATTATAAGATCTTTTGACATTCAAAAATAAATTGGTGCAGTATTATTCATGTGGGTTTGAACATGGAATAAAACATAGATCGAAGGTGGTGATTGAGGTTTATAAATGACGATAACTTGATCCAAATGAATTTTTTTCTGATTAAGATAGAGTTCTCTCATTTTATTTAAATAAAAAATAGCATTTTCACTTTAATTTTTCATGAATAACAAAATACTCATGTGAGACGTACTTGGATTCACAAAGGAGAAGATATCCCAGAAATATTTTTAAGATTTTTTGAAGTAATTTAATAATCTCTCTTGACATGATCATAAAAAGAGAAGATCCTATGTGCATGTTGTGTTTTGAAAATACATGTTATGTGTAAAAAAACCTTATAAAAAGAATAAGAAGAATATATTTTGTACTTATTTATTGTGAAGCATAAAGATGGTTCTCAAAACTGTTAGTTGTTGCATAGATAATAAGTTCCATGTACCTATTCTAGTTTATGTGAAGAACCCTTGAGGATCCATGTGATACTTCTGTTGAAAAGGAATTGAGTTACTTGAATCGATATTACTTCATGAAAAAAAGAAGTTGATATACCTAAATAATTTAAATGAAGGCAGAGTTAATTTTAAGAAGATAAAACTCACATGATATATTCATTTAATTAAAGAAAATAATGAACTTGGGTGCATGCATGCATATGTAAAGGTTTAAACACTTTAAAAACATTAAATAGTCTTGAATGAAAGACATAAAATAATAATAGTAATAATAATAATAATAATAATAATAATAATAATAATAATAATAATAATAAATTTTTATGTTCTAGTGTTTAACAATATTATAATCCCATGTAATGCTTGAATGAAGTTCAATTAAGATACTTTGATTGAGAATTCAAAAAGATAACAATTTGAGTTTTACAATATTTAATCTTCAAATAAAATATTGAATAAGTTGTGTAAACAAATTTTATAAATAAATTGAGGATGGGAATTTCATTGATAGAAGGATTAATTTTATTGAGCATTTGATAATCAAGGAAGAAGACAAATTTTAGTGTATTGATGGATTCTTAGATTGATCATTATGATAAATCATTGAGTTTGAGTGGAAGTTTGATCATCCACTTACAGAACTGTACTTGGATGACATGCATATTATCTAAATTGTTTATACAATAGTAGTAAAAGACCAATATTTAAGGAACAAGGTTATTTGGTTGATAAAAATACATCCAGTGAAGTAGAGATATATTATTTAGAAGGAATTTTGTAATATTATTGAGTAATTAATGGTGTCATTATAAAAAACACCATTGAATACTAGTGATGCTAATATAAATAATGTCATATATCCTTTACAAGATTTGGATATTACATGTCAAAATTATTTGAAAATTGAACTGCACTTATAATCAATAAAAATTATAGTGCTAATAAAATCCATGAAACAACCACGGGTAGATCACGAAAATGAGTATACTTTCTCATTAAGGATGATCCTTGTAAAAAACTTTTTGTTTTGTTGTCCCATTTATCATATACATTACATTTTCTAGAGCATATATAAAATCTATTTCTCTTAAATGGGGATAGGTTTTAGTGTAATAGGGGATAATTAATAAAAATTATAAACTTAATAAAAGTTGGGTAAACAGATTCACCCCCCTCCCCCACTTTCAATGTCCCTGCATGATCCATATAGGCTCTATAAGTGGTATCAAAGCTAGGTTTTCCTCTAATTGGATCAATTTTTTTTCTAGACATATATGAAGTGAATATTTAAATATTTTGAATTATTAGAATTACCTAAAATTAAAAATTCATTTCAAATACCTATCACCTCCAACAATGAGGTTTCTATGAAAATATTGAAGTATATACTACTGAAAGAGGCAAGAAATCTGAAAAACGTTTGAAGAATAAAAGGGTATGCCACGGACTAAATATAGTCAAATTGGTTGTATATCAGTATTATATGTTAAATTAGTTGATAATTACCCTTTTGATGATTATATATCAAGTATTTATGAACAATATCCTACTGAATAACTTAGTGATTTTTACTTATAATTTCAATATAATCTAAACAAAGTCACTATCGAAGTTTTCACTTACATTTTAAAGTAAATAAAGAGACTATATGATCAAAATTAGTTGCTTGAAGAGTAATTTGAGGATATATAGAACACTTTGGCTAATAAGTTTCAATGATTTAAACTTCTCACAAATCTTGTTCAATCTAAAGAAGAAACAGTATTACATTGTAATGAACATCTCTCCCAAGTTGAAGAATAGTTGCAAAGAAATGTAGGTGAGAAACTAATAAACAAAAGGTTTATTACTAAGATTATACTTACACTTGAAGAATCTTATAAATATACCATGAGTGTCAAGGATTATCAATTTGAAATAAAAGATGAATGAACTCTTATTAAAGATGAATTAAAATGGGTTGTTTTTGAAAAATATGTGATTAATAAAGTCTTTATGGAATTGACCCATGTTTTGGATAACTTGCACATAACCTTAATGAATGTTAAATAATAATAGGTAGAGTTTAAGGAAAAGATAATTAAAGAGATGAATAATTCTCTAATATAGATAAATAAAATGCATGAAGATCAGATTTAGAAGATGATAATTCAATGGGAAAATAGACGTAAATATATCGAGGGTGATAAAAAATTCCTCAACATGAAGTGTCTTGAAATGGAAGTTAAATTGAAAAATATAAAGGAAAAAAATTAAATACTTACCAGAAATAATATTAAGAACTGGAGAAATCACTTAAAGACTAGAAGAACTCTATAAATCTGAAATTTCTTGAGTTAGAGGAAAAATTTAGAAATCTAGAGAGAGACTAAGACAAATATTCATAAAATACTTAAAGAATAAAGACTATCAATAATATTCATAATAAGAGTATTATTTTATAAAATATATAGTTCAGTGGAAATAATATCTTAAGATTATCTAAAGATAAATTTTTTAAAAGCTTATTAAAATAGGTAACCCTTATTCCAAATGTTTCGGTTTGTAATAATTCTACTTAATCTAATATTATAGGTTTCAAAAAGAATTATGGAAAAACATAAGTGGAGAAGATTGATGATAAACCCACAATATTATTAAATGAGGATGTGAATAATATTATTAATTATTTTTTCCTATAAAAAGCTCAAATGAGCAACCATATTATCCAAAAATAGCAAGATTTAAAATCTATCTAGATTGTACAACAAAAGAATAAATCAATAATTTTTTGATATTATTGGTTATATTAGATATTTCGGAATCAGTCCATTGATTTTAAACATAATGTGTCAATATATGAAAACTAAAAAATGATAGCATTAAGGGGGAGTTGATCTAATGTGAATAAGGATTCTGGAAAAATTTAAGTAGAATACAAAGATGAAGAATAATTTTTCTATAAATAATATATTTGGGTGTCTTAAAGACTTATGTGATTATTGAAACAGAATTGGTCACAATTATGAAGAGTGTTGGTATATTCCAACCATGCACTATAAATATATTGATGAGAATAAAAGGCCACAAAAATGTATAATTAAAGAAAAAAATTAGAAAATTCTTATTTGGGGAATAAGCAGAAGAAGGAAGACAAGAAAACTATGAAGAAAGCTAAAACCAAGAATAATAATATTGTGGATGACACAAAAAAGAAAATGTTGTTCTATTATGGAATGAGGGTCTATATTAGGGACCTTTACAAAAAGGCCTCGAACACTAGTGTTAGTATAATGACCCATGCTTTTCATACATAGATATTAAATATTAATATATGACTATTCAATACATTTCACAAATACATGTTCAAGGACCATTAAGTTTTACTTTCTTTAGAGACTAGATACCCGATCTTTTTATTTCAAGAAATATCTTCAACATCTCAAAATAAAATATTCCCATATAGAACACTTCATATACTTACCCTAATTAAGACCTTTATTTATAACCTTGGGAAATGAAACAAAATAAAGGGTGATCTTAGATGCTCAGTAAGGGTAAAAAAGATATATATCAATATAAAATGAGTGTAAGGGTGTGATAACAAGATAATAACATATAAAATCCATACCCTATATGCCATAGATCATAAACCTGAGTCATGCAATAAATCTTGAAAGTTTATAAGACATAAATCATAAAGGAATAAAAGAACATGATCCATGAGATAATAATATTATCATAATACATAGATTTTTGGCATACATATAAGAATAGAAAACCTTATGTCAAGGCCACCCACCAAGACATTCATAACATGTTAGGCTTGGGATAAACACCCATGTACCTACTTTGAGCTTGGGATAACCTCCTATGTACCCTATTTTTTGGTCATTGGATAACCTCCCAGGTACCCTCTAAATCTATCTTGGGATAACCTCTTATGTACCCTATTTTTTAGGATTGATATAACCTTTTATGTACCCTATGAGTTCATAAAACATTAATCATTACCCAATTAAATGGAGAGAGATATAGGTCACACCCTTCACATAATACAAAAATTCATGTGCCACAAGATCATAAAACATTCATCATATCATAACCCATGAAAAATGAAATGGGTTCCATAAACATTTAATCATATCATAACCCATAGAAAATAAATCAGTTTCATAAACATCTCATCATAGCATAACCCATGGAAAAGAAATGGGTTTCACAAAAATCTTGTCTTTATAATCATAAACCATTGGGAAAAAGGATATGTATGGTATCATTGGATCATATCCCCGTAATAAACAATCAACAATGAAGGTTTTTTTGTTGATGAACATAAATTCCATAAAAATATCATTAAAACATTTTTAAGGAAAATATCCTTTCCATTTTGAAAACACTTATTTAAAATATAAAAATTACTAAAATATACAAGTTTTCTTTGAAAATAACCTAGTAAAACTTTGAAGTAAACTTTAATTCATTGATTGTTCATGATGACGAAAAATATCATTCATGTCTACATGTTAAAACAAATATTCTTTTCATATGTTTAGTAAAACTTCAAGAGAGGCATGTTCAGAAAATGAAAAGAAAATTACTTTTAAACCATTTTGTAAAAATTCAAATATGGGAAAAAATTTCTTTAAATAATCATTGGAAAATAGTGAAAAGTCTATTTAAAAAAAATTTAGAAAATATATACAAGGAATGAAAAGGGTTTTCAACCATAGAGAGAAATAAAATCATTTTTTCCTTAAAAATATTCTTTTAGAATCTTGAGAACATAAATAGAGTAAAATGAAAGTAAAATATTTAATTTTAAGAAATAACCAGAGTATAAGAAAATTCATGAGTTTCTTGAGAGTTATACCCTAATATCTCGTCATTGTAAATATAATCATAAACAATCCCAATAAACAATGAGATCGTAACATAAAACTTTTACCACTTTGGTAACTTTTGAATTGTAATCCCAATGAAACAAATAACCTTATATGGATATGTATATCCCATAATTATCATGATAATATTCATAAAATATATTCATGGGTAGTATATATACCATATAAAAAAATAAGTGGGGAATAGGGTATGTGTCCCACATAAATGAAAGTGAGATGAAAAATCCATTACCTTAAGTATCAAATTCCTTAGTACACATTTGAACCTCTAATATAATAAATAATTTTTTATTATAAATCTATTACAGAACCATAATTATATATACCATACCATATATGATTTACATATGACCTTTTGTTACCCATTTATAAATAATTCATTGTTGAAATTATGTTTCAGGTAATAACAACTCTGTTTTTCATGTTTGTTTTGGTTTAGACTTTTCGGTACTTTTACTTTGATCGTGGTTATAGAATATTTAATTTTTTAACCATTATATAAAGACCATATATATTTATTATATATTTATTTACAGTAATCCATTAAACTTAGAGATAGAAAATTAATTACATCATTCATGGAGACTGTAGGTTGTACATATGCATGAACATTATTTCCATTTTCATGACGGATGGAATGAAAGAAAGTTAAGTATAAATTAAAATTTAAATAATAATTTTTATATAATATATATAATAAATATTAATTTATTATATCCTTATTACCATCCAAGTCATAATAAAATGAAAAACGAATCACATCTCTTTGAGGAGGTGGTAGTCCACACTTATGCATGAAATACGTTATCATTTAACAATGGATAAGAAGGTAAGAAGGTAGATGTGATATTATAAATAAATAAGTATAATAATTTAATTTATAGAATATATAAACATTAAATCTATCATTATTTCTATTTGTGATAGGCGGTGATGGAAAAAAATACATCAGTTCGTGAGGCTTTAGTCCTCTGTACATACAATCAGTGGTTTTGTTTCTAATTTGATGGAAGAGAAGATAGATGTAGGTAATTAAATTGACATAATAACATCTCATTATATTTTATATACTTATGTTATTATATCATCATGATTTAATAAGATTTTAAGTATTTATAGGAAAAAAATAAAATGAAAACACATGGTTAAGGACTATGCCTCTTCTTTGGAGAACCCCTTTAGGTTTACACCTAAAGACTTATTATGAGGGTTTCCTAATAAAACTAAGGCTTATAGGATGTGGTAATAGAATTAAGTAATGCATTGGTATAATTATTGGCTGAATAAAAAGGGTTTTAAAGTGTGAAAGGGGGAGTATATGGGGTTCCCTTTTATAAGTGGGGGAGAGGACACACTTGGAATTTTTGAAAAAAAAAGGTGTACCCATGTTTTAAAAATGCCACAAGGATACAAAATGGCTCATTATAGAACCTTGTATGAGATATGGTTGAAATATTTATATATAATTAGAAATTAAAAAAAATAGGCCATTTTCCCCCATATTTTTAGTTTAACCCCCTGATAAACCGGTATTAACCTTAACCGCATTAATTAATTTTTTTTGTTTTTACTATTCATTTTGACCAAAAATTAAATTTACCTTATTATATAATATTAATTATTATAATTTTAAATATTTAATTCATTTTTCTAAATTCCATTCACATAATTGTAAAATTCTAATTGAAAATTTAAACCCACAGACATGACGAAAAAGTGGTTTTCCAAAAGAGAAAATTCCCATGATTGTAGAAAGTTTTCATAAAAAATTATATATGAAATTGATTTTATTAATGTAAATTGGATTAATAAATATATAATTTTAATAATTTTACTTCTAAAAAATATTAAAATAAAATGAATCTTTTTAATGGTTTCAACGAAAAAGGTAGTTTTTTAATAAAAAATAGTATATTTTTACTATTCACTAAAAAATTAATCATTAAATAAAATTATAAAAAAATTAATCAAAGATAATTTTTAAATGTAGATTTAAAAAATAAATTATATTTTTTAAAATATTACTTTTATTATTGGCTCACAAATATCAATATTTTTTTGAGAAAATAGTTTTTTTGAAACATATAAATTATTTAATAAAAATAAATTAATTTTAATCAATATGTTTTATTTATATAAAATCATTATAATTTATTTTTAAATGTTTTTATTTCTATTCATACCACCAAGTTTAACGGTTAGGTTATAATGATCATGTTTAAATAATAATATTAATAGTATATCAGTGTTCGTCAAAACTTGGTGTTGTGTGTTACAAAAACTATCAAAGAAATTAAATTAGTCAAAGAAATATTACATAAAAACTCAATTAATTACATTATACCCCCTTTAAATGAATTTCAAGCTTGAAATTCATCACTCTAATATAAACAGATGAGGATACTTATGCCTCGTCATATTCTTAGGTTCCCATGTAGCTTATTCAAATTGGTGGTTTCTCCATAAAACTTTGACTAGCTGAGTGGTATTATTTTATAGAAAATTCTCTCTATGATCAAGAATCTTCACCAATTTTTCTTAATATGAAAGATCATGTTCTAGTGGTATGACCTCTGAGTTTAGTACATGTGAAGAATCGGGTATGTACTTCTTTAAGAGAGATACATGGAACACATTATGGACTTTAAAGAGGTTTTGTGGAAACACCAATAGATAAGCTACCATCCTAATATGATTAAGAACTTAAAGGGTAATAATATACCTAGATCATAGTTTTACCTTATTTCTAAATCTCACTACCAGATTTCATGAATAAATTATTACAAACACTTTGTCACTAACATCAAATTCCAAATCACACTAGTGATTTTCAGCATAACGTTTCTACTAACTTTTTGCATCCCTTATGTGTTTCTGAATGGATCTAATTTTATCTTCCATTTATTTAGATACTCAATTACCAATAGATTTATTTCTCCAAATTCATCCGAGTACACTGATTTTCTACACTTCCTTTCATAAAGGGATTCATAAGGAGTCATATAAATGATTTAGTGAAAGATATTATTGTATAAAAACGCAACCAAAAGAATGTGTTAATCCTAACCACCTTTGAAATCCATATAATAAGATCTCACCATATCCTCTAGTGTTTCAATTTTTCACTAATACTGACCATCTGTATGAGGATTATATGCAGTGTTGAAACTCAACTTTGTATCAAACATTTACTAAAGACTTCACCAAAACTTTGAGGTAAACCTCATATCTCAATCCGATACAATTGAATGTGGTACTCCATGAAACCTTACCACTTACTTAATGTATATCCTAGAGATATAGTCTATAATAAATCTTATTAGATAGTGATGAAGTGTGCAAACTTTTTAAGGAGACTTACTATAACCCATATAGCATTATTCCCTTTAGATGTCTTGGGGAGCCTGATGAAAAAATCCTTGTTGATTTTTTCCATTTCTATCATAGTATAGGCAATGGTTGTAATATACCCTTAGAATTTTGTCTCTAATCCTTAAATTTTTAATATACTAAGAATTAAGATATAAATTTTATAATATCTATCTTTATTCCATCTCACAAAAATACTCTTTCAGATCTCTATAAATATTTGTAATTATGGGATGAAAAGAGAATGAAAGACTATGAGCTTCCTATGACATATCTTTCTTCAAATCTAGTATTGATAGAATATATACATGGTTCCTGAACCTTATTATTCCATCATGATCATGGTTTCACTCAGAACATTTCTCACCTTATTTTGTATCTCTACATCTTCCCTTTCTATCACTTTAATATTCACTTAGATAGGTGGATAAAAACTCATTTGATAAAGATATGGTTTCTCCCCTTCCTTCATGATTTCCAGATCCATCCTTTTCATATCCATAAATATTGGATCTTTTATTATCCACATCCTAGATAAGATAGAATTGTCCTTTCAACTCAAAGTATCGGCCACCTTTTTATTTTTTAAGGGTCTTAATGTATTGAGCAGTCATAATCTTTAACTATATCTAACTATCTTCTCTTATACATATCCAAATCCTTTTTTTCTAATATATACTTTTAAATTTTTTGATCAGTATATAAATCACACTTTTCTCAATAAAAATAATGCCTCAGATATTTAATGAAAAAATTTCCACAACTAACTATAAATCATGAGTTGGGTAATTTTTCTCATGAACCTTCAATTATCATGATGCATAAGCTATAACCATGTCATTCTTCTTGAGAATTAATCTAAATCCCTTCTTGAATGCATCACTATAGATTATAAACCCTTCTCCATTATAGGTAAATGTAATCATAGGTGTACTGAATAATATTCTCTTTATCTCCTTAAAATTTTCCTCACATTCATCCATCCAAAGGAACTTTTCTCCCTTTTGAGTTAACTAAGTGAGTGGATTAGATATTCATTATAAATTGTCCAAAAATTATTGATAATATCAAGCCAAATCATGAAAATTTTAGATCACAATTATTATGGTTTTTCTAGGAAAATGTTCTATAGCCTTCGTCTTTGATGGATCCACTGATATACCCTCACTTGAGATAATATGGACCAAAAATGAAACCTTTTGTAGAAACAATTCTCACTTTGTAAATTTTCCATACAACTTCTCCTTGATTAATGTATTTAGTATAATTCTCAAGTGATATTCATGCTCTTACTTTCTCTTTAAAAATATAATAATATCATCTAGCACTACCAAAAACTAATTGAGGTAATCTCTAAAGGCTTTATTCATTAAATACATGAAGATATTTAGTTCATTAGTAAGATAAAATGGAATCACTATATATTCATAGTTCCCATACTTTTTATGGAATTTTTTCTTTGGTATATATTCCTTATTAACCCTCAAAAGATGATATCTATATTGAATTTAAATCTTAATAAAGTATTGATCTCAATGCATTTGGTCAAACAAATCATCAATATGAGGTCTATGATACTTTTTATTGATTGTGATCTTGTTAATTTTCTAATAATCAATGAAGAGTCACATAGATCCATATTTATTTACATAAAAAAGGATAGGTTTACCCTAAAGTGACACACTTGTCCAAATATATCCATTTTCAAGATTATCCTAGAGTTGCTTCTTCAATTCTTACAACTCAATCAGGGGAGTTCTATAGGGAGTATTTGAAATAGGTGAGGCACCATGTATGAGTTCTATTGAGAACTCAACTTACCTATTTAGTGTAATAATAATAAAACATTCTACAAATACATCAATAAACTCTTAAACAATATGCATGTTATCGATGTTGATTTTCTCCCCAACTATCTAATATAAACACCCCTTTTGAATAGGAATCATAAGCCATACAATAGGTAAAATTTACATTGCAATTTTATATTTATCATTGAACTGGTAGACGATCATAGGTTGGTTCATAATATTAAATGTTACTTCCCTTCCTTGGTAATGAATATGGAATTTTTATATATCCATGCCTAAGATAACATCAATTTCAACCAAAGGGAGAATAACAATAATTATAGGAAACATATTCCCAAAAACTTCAATTGGGGAAGAATCATAGACCTGATATGTGATCATTATTCCATTAGGGTTATTCATTGTTAATTAAACAATTAATCATTGAGGTGGTATTGTGATACCCTTATAAAATTATTCAGTTATAAAAGAGTGGGTAGATATATAGTCAAATAATACATTAGCAGTTCAATAGTGGATGATAAGTGTACCTTTCACTATTTCTTTATAATATCCCTCATCAAAAATAGTGATCACAATATATTTCCCATTGTCTCATGGCTTAATAGGTTGATGATGTTGATTATTTTCATTAACCTTCATATTTTAGAACTTTTTATCATAATTTACAAACTCCTTATATTTGAAACACTAAAGTGTGGAGATGAATTATATGGAGATTTATATTTATTCATATCATTAGATAACTTCTTCCCATGAATTTAGAATTCAGCCTCTCTATGGCCTTTGTTTACAGAATTAAAACATTTAGTAGTCCCCTTGAGAAAATTTTCTCCATGTTTTCTTCCACACTTAGAGAATAAAGGAAATATCATCTTTTTTCTCCATGTTTTTTAGATTTTCACTTGAATTCCGTCTTTCATTTCTTATCAATACTTTATGATTGATGGGAACTCCAATTTCCATTTCCATATTGATAGTATAATGAATGATTTCCTCATAGCTATCAGAGTCCCTTATGGATAACTCCCTTCAAAGACTTGGTTTTAAGATAATGAATAATTGATCAACCTTAGTTTTAGTTTGGATGATAATACCATAAGCATACCTCAAAAGTCTTGTAAAATTTTGTTCATATGTACCAATAGATTCATAATCCCTCTATTTTATCTCAAGGAATTTCTTATCCATTTTCATATGAAGAATATAAGGAAATTACTTATTGAAAAAATAAACTCTTAAACTCATCCCACTCCATGGAGTTGATTTCTTCCTGTTTCCCCATATTCTTGATATGAGTCCATCATTAATCTACTTCATCTTCCAAATGATAGATATCCAAAATGAATTTTTCATAATTAAAATACTGGATAACGTAAAATATCTTTTCAATGGTACTTATCCATTTCTTAGAAACCATTGGATCAATATAACCACTAAAAAAAGGTGTACATTTCCTCATGAAGAATTCAATAGAACGTTGTTCCCTCATTTTCTCATTTGGAAGTTCATCATGATTCATATCTTGAGAAAGTTGTGTGACCATTGAAATGGTGTTTTTCATTATCACTCCTATAAAAATTGTTTTCTCAAGAGGACAATAATTTAATTGTCTATTGCATTCAGAATTAATATGGTTCCTTTAGGTTCCATCTATTGATTAAAACCAAAATCATAGTGTAAGAAACAATAATCATAGTGGGTAGCTACATAATCATGAAAAAACTATTATAGGATATCTAAATCATGACACTTTATTTTTAATCTATTACATGTTAGTATTAACCTAGGTTATTCATGGTTGTTATTCAAATCCTTTATGATGGTTCATAAATAGTTTTTCGAATTTCCAAAACATATCTCTTAGGAGTTTCAAACCAAGTGTGCAATAAGTCATGTTTCCTACATTGGGTGATGATCGATTCTAGATCAATGTTACTTTTTAGAGTTATTACCCCTAGGTGTAACTATTCAAGAGCCACATACACTTATAGTATCTAGATAGGTATGTAATTTCTTGGAAACCACTTGCTCTATCCTTCACCAAAACTCTTGAATATTTTCCTATACTTAGACTAGTCCTTATGGTACTTAGTAAAGTTTTCTCATCCTAGTTTCCAATGTTTTGACTAAACCTTTCCTCTGATATCAACTATAATTACCCAAGACTTTCATACATAGACATTACGTCTTAATATATTACTATTGAATACATTTCACAAATACACACCTGAGGACCATAAAGGTTTTGCGTATTTGGAGACTAGATACAAAATATTCTTATTTCATGAAAGATATTCAAAATATCCCATAAATATATTCCCACATATTAAACTTCGTAGACTTACCCTACATAAGACCTTTCTTCATATCCTAGGGAAAGAAAACTTAAGAAAGGGTGAGCTCATAAGCTCAGTAAGGGTAAATTAGAGAGATATCAACATAACATGAGCATAAGGGTATGAGAGTGTGAGAATAACATATGAAAACCATACCATACATATCATATATCATAAAATTGATTCATGGAATAAATATTGGTTGTTCATATGATATTATTCATAAAGGAATCAAATAACATGATCTATGATATCGTAACATTGGCATAAGACATAGATTTTTGGTAAACATATAAGCATATAAAACTTTATGTTAATACTACCAACCAAGACATTCATAAAATATTTGGATTGGGATAACCATACATGTACCTAATTTAGTCTTGTGATAATCTCTAGTGTAACAAATTTTTAGGGCTTAGGATAATCTCCCATGTACCCTTTTTTGGGATTAGGATAACCTCCCATATACCTGATTTTCTAGGCTTGGGATAACCTCATGTATACCCTCTAAGATAATATAACATTAACCATTACCCAATATATTGTAGGGATATATAAGTCCCACTAATCAAATAATCCATAAATTTTTGTTCCAAAAAAATCATAAAACATTCATCATGTAATAACCCATGTGAAATGAAATGGTTTTTATAAACATTTCATCATATAATAACCCATAGAAAAGAAACGAGTTTCATAAATATCTCATCATAACATAACCCATGGAAAAGAAATAGGTTTCATAAATATATTTTTATTATAATCATAAACCATCTATAAAAATGATAAGGATGGTATCATCATATCATATCCCTAGTAAGGCATAAGAAACATCAAAAAAATTTGTCATTGATGAATATAAATTCTATAAAAATATCATTAAAACATTCTTGAAGAAAATATCCATTCCATTTTGAAAAAAAATTCTTTAAAATATAAAAATTCATCCAATATTAAATGAAAACTTTTCTCTGAAAATAACCTTGTAAACTTTTAAATTAATCATTAAATCATTGAGTGTTCATGATTGTGTAAAATACCATTCATGTCGTACACGTTAAAACAAAGATCCCTTTCACATTTTCAGTAAAAGGTCAAGAAATAATTGTTCAGAAAATGAAAATAATATTCCTTTTAAACAATTTTTTTAAAATTAAAACATGGTAAAATGTATTTAAACCATCATTTTATAATATCTAAAACTTTATTTAAAACATTTTTAGAAAACATAGACATGTAAGAAAATTGGGTTTTATAGAAAAAGAAATAAATTTGGTTTTTCCTTTAAAACATTGTTTTGAAATCTTGTGTACATAAAGAGAGAAAAATGAAATTAAAACATGTAAATTAAATAAATAACCATATTATAATAAAATTAATGAGTTTATTTAGAGTTATATTATAATATATCATCATTGGAATCATAATCATAAATAATCCTAATAACCAATGATATCGTAACATGAAACTTTTACCCCTTTGGTAACTTTTGAATCATAACTCTCATGAAGTATATGGACTTATATGGATATTTTTAACCCATAATTATCATTATAATAATCATAAAAGACATTAATTTTCAGTATATACACCACACAAAAGAAACAAGTGATGAATATGGCATGTGTACTGTGGAAATAAAAGTGAGACAAAAAATACCTTACCTTAAGTTTTGACTTCCTTCATACATGTTTGAACCTCATGTGTAATAAATATAGTTTTAGTTTAAATATATTACATAACCATACTTATATATATCAAATCATTTATTTTTTAATTATGACCTTTTATTACCTGTTTTTAAAAATTCCTTGTTAAAATCACATTTCGGGTAATAATTGTTTCATTTTTCATTTATTTTTTGGTTTGATATTTTAAGTCCATTAACTTTGAACATGGTTAAATAACCTAAATAATATTAAAAATTATATAAACATATTATATATTCATTATATATGTATTTAGAGTAATCTATTAAAGTTATAGATAGAAAATGAATTACATTATTCATGGAGATAGTAGGTCTTACATACACATTAACGTTCTTTCCATTTTCTTGATAGATGGAACGAAAGAAAAATAAATATTAATTAACCATTAAAATATAATTTTATATAATTTTTATCATATATATTAATTTAATATATCCTTATTACCATTAAAGTTAAAATAAAATGAAAATTGTATTGCGTCGCTTCGTGGATACAGTAGTCCACACATACGCACGAGTGACGTTCTCATTTCACAAAGAATTGGAAGGTAAATATAGATGTGATATTATAAATAAATAAGTATAATAATGTCATAAATATAATATATAAATATTTAATCCATCATTATTTCCATCTGTGATATGCAATGATGGAAAATAGATTACATCGGTTCATGAGGCAGTAGTATGTCATACACACGATTGATAGTTTCATTTACCACTTAATGTAATAGGATATGGATTCAGTTCATTAAATTAACATAATAAAATCTAATTATATTTTATATAATTAATTTATTATATCATAATGTTTGAATAATATTTTAAGTAGTTAGAGTAATAAATAAAATGAAAACACATGGTTAAGGACTATACCTCTTCTTTAGAGAACCCTTTTAGGTTTACACATAAAGCCTTCATAGGAGGGTTTAATAATAAAAATAAGAACTATAATATGTTTTTAGGGAATTAATTAATGTATTTGGTCTATTATTGGCCAAACTAAAGGGTTTTGGAAGTGTAAAGATGAGGGGAGAGTGGTTTCCCTTTTATAAGTTGGTGAGAGGACACACTTGGAATTTTTTAAAATAAAAAGGTGTACCCATATTTTAAATAATAAAAAAGGATAAAAAATGGATCATAAAATAATATTATATAATATAAGACCTAAATATTTCTATAAAATGGAATTTTAACAAGTTTTTTAGTTATTTTACCCTTTATATTTCTATTTTACCCCCCCCCCCCCGATAAACCTATTTTAACCTTAACTAAGGTAATTAATTTTTGTTGTTTTTTCTATTCATTTTGAAAAAAAAATTAATTTAACCTTATTATATAATATTCATTATTATGATTCGAAATATTTAATCTATTTTTCTAAAATCCATTCACATAAGTGTCAAAAATTAATTTAAAATTTAAACACGTAGATGCAATGAAAAGCCAGTTTTCTATAGAGAAAATTTTCATAAGTGTAGAAAGTTTTTATATCAATATTCAATGTTAAATTTTTTAAAATTAAATAAATTTAATTAATAAATGTATAATTTAACTAATTTAATATTTAAAACCATATTTAAATTAAATTTAGATTGTTATTTCTTTAAACGAAAAGGCAATTTTATAAAAAATCGGTATTTTTTATTATTCATCAAAACATTATTCTTCGCAGAAAATTATAAAACATAACTAAAAGATAATTTTACAAGTAGATTTAAAATTTTATGTTTAATTTTTCAAATAAATTTTCTAAAATTGGAAAAAATTACTTTTATTATTTGTTCACAAATGGAAATAAAAACATTTTTTGAGAAAATAGTATTTTCAAAACATATAAAGTCTTTACTAAAAACTAAGTAATTTTTATCAATATGTTTTATTTATATAAATCCATTATAATTAATTTTTAAAATTTTTTGTAACGGCCCAGGTTTTGACCTGTAAGACTTTGGAATATTCCTACAAATATTTTTGAAGCCAGGCACTGAGTCGGCACAGGAATCCAGAGCTCAGGGTCCTTAGAGCGGTGATTTTAAAAATATTAAATATATTTTATCACATGTGCACATTTTCTTCTCAAAACATGAATAAATCTCAATAAGAGTCTCATATTGAATTCTTGAGACCACGGTTGAGTTCAAAATATCGTGTTTACCCTAGGAGCGATATAAACTTTGTCAGCACTGGGAGTTGGGTTAGAGGTGATTCAGGGCCAGGAAGTTGAATGGAGGGTTGGAGATTTAATAAAAATTAAATAAATTTCCCATCTCCCCTATGTTTTTTGCATGTAAGAGGATCTAAATCCACTTCCCCTATCCCTCTTTGGTGAATAATTTCTTGAAGTATGGATCAATGAAATTAAGCATTGTTGGTCTCGGATCTTGATGGTGATCACTCCCGGATCGTGCAGTAGAAACTTCCAAGTGCTGATTCGACCCTGAAGATTTGATGTTTTTCCACGAGGTAGGAAGTTTGAGTTTTATGTCTTAATTTCCATTTTTATGTATTTTTAAGTTTTTAGTGCCCTTAGAAAATTGTTAGGGACCCCTTGAGGGTAGATCTGTGTGTTTTGGGGTGAGTGGGGATGATTTGGGCAGCTTGTAGGTGAAATCTTGATAGAATTCCTATCTACATGGCATGTAGACCAGGGGAACACACCATGTGTTCTTCCCATTTGGGGAAGATTAATTTTGGGGACTACACATCGTGTACCAAGGGTTACACACCGTATAGTTACCCCAAGTCGTGTGGCTTGAGGACATGGGTATAGAAGTCATGTGAATGTACCCAACTGTGTAAAAGTACACGGCCAGAGTACATGGAAACGGGGTTTCGTACATGGGCATGAGAAAATTACATAACTAGGTCGTTGTATCACCTAAACACGTCATGTAGTATGGTGTGAATGACGTGTAAGGGACATGGTTGATTGGGTCGTGTCGGGGGTTAGGTGAAGCAGGACATGGAGTTTACCTCATATACACACCACGTATCCCTATATGGGTTGGAAAACTGTGTATAAGAGATAAATGGTTGGGTTCTCAGGTAGGTTCACATGGAATTTGGTCCCTAGTGAACATCATGTACTCCTTTAGTATTTCATTGATATCTTCCTCCTTCCGTACCTCCTCCTCTGGGACTCAGATTCAGGCCTGTAAATAGACAATCCTGAGTAGTTTTCTATATAGAACGTGATGGTGGCCTCCATTAAATCTTGTTATATATGAGGTATCACTTTCCAAGTAATACAATTATGTAGTGGTGCTCGACCGATGCTGGATATTGGTGTGGTTTTACAAGAGAGATGTTGGGTTTGGTACTCCACTATGGAATCAGGGAGTAGGTTTCCCTGACCTCTATGTTTAGGTAGATATGAGACTCCCCACATCATGGGAATGGGATATTTACCTTTGTTTTGTTTCTTTTGGGGTTGTTACTCCCTTTATGGACTAGGGTTTAGGTTCTCCATGATATTCTTACAGTTGGACAGTGCTCCCCTTCCGTGTAAGGGCATGGTCCCTCCATTATCATGGAAAGGTATAGTAGGTACTCTCTTATCAGACCAGGGTGTGGGTCCTCTATCTTTTTAGTTATTACTCCCTTATCATGGAAGGGTGCAGGACCTCTAGATGTGATGTATAGGTAGAGTCGGTACTCCCCTACCAGGTTGGGGTGCGGGTCCTCTATCCTTGGAACTCCCCTATCATCACAAGGTGTGGATCCTCTATACGTGTTATGCTGATAGAGTCGGTACTCCCCTACCATGTTAGGGAGCAGGTCCTCTAGCCTGGGGTTGGTACTCCCCTATCATATTAGGGTGTGGGTTCTCCCATATTGAATGAGATGGATGAGTCGATACACCCCTATTGTACCAGGGTGTGGGTCATTTATCTATAGAATGGTAATCCCCTTTTGGGTTACGGTGCAGGTCCTAGATTCACAGAGTGGTACTCCCCTATCGTAACAGGGTGAAGGTACCCATTATTTCAGTGGAACTCCCCTATCATCCTAGGGTGTGGGTCCACACCTATGGAGTAGTAATCCCCCATCTTTGAGTAGCAGTAGGGAGCAGATCATTCATTGGGATCAATGCTCCCTTAGCTATAACATGTAGTTCTGAGTAGTGATCCCCTCCTTTTGTTATGTGTCTTTCCTGATTAGGAGTTAGTACTCCCTTGACAGACTAAGACATGGGCCCCTCTATAAATAAGTGATATAGGTTTTTTAGGTGATTTAAGAGATAGTAATCCCTCTAATATAGGGCACTAGTGAGGTGTGGGACTCTCCACTTGGGTTCTTTCATCTTTTTGTAAGGTGCAGGTAAGTGATGCAAGGACCTCTAGAGTTGGGAACTAGATCTGGACCTAGTGAGTTGTTCCTGATGGATTGTATCTCTCAAATGGTTTCTATATGGGATAGTTGAGC
The DNA here is from genome assembly GCA_963277665.1 of Viscum album. Lineage (NCBI taxonomy): Eukaryota > Viridiplantae > Streptophyta > Magnoliopsida > Santalales > Viscaceae > Viscum > Viscum album. The sequence goes on along the minus strand of OY728148.1, from coordinate 1,914,130,027 downwards.
TCATGGAGTTATTTCTCCTAGTTTTGTGTGACTGGAAGAGCCTCAAGTAGAACCTATCATTAGCTATGATATCGGAACCTCATGAGACTCAAAGTACGATGAGTATATCGGGGTGTATTTTCTAGGATTCCTTGTAGTTTTTTCATGTTTTGGATGACTCAATAGGTGTTCTAAGATGAATAATCATGTCTATATGAGGATGGTCTCGAGATGGATTCTCTATCTCATTTGGGTTCCCTCACGCTAGTTCGAGCAGACTTTATCCTTTTAGTTTCTCCCTTTTTCTATTGGGGTTTTTTGGGTGCCTATTGAGTATTCTTACACTCACCCCTGTATGAGATTTTCTTGCATGTGTTGTGTCTTGTGTAGACCAAATTCCTTTCAACGGAGTCTAGAGAGGACTCAGAGTTGGTGTAACTTAATGAGCTAGACCGGCCGGGGTTTACCAGATCTTGACAGAGGAGCTTTCAAGCGGTGCTTTTGATAGTGATCCCCTCTATCTGAGAAGGTGGGATTATTTTTCAGATTTCTTTTTGTGGGACCAATATTTTCCATTTTTTCTCTTATTCTATACTCTATTAGGATAGATTTATGTAGGAATTTATTTTCAATTTTTATATATCATTATACTATTTCATGGAGGTGTATGTGGGTGTGTACATACAAGTATGATAGGCTAAGGCCTCACGTGTGTGTGATATCCTACTCGATGCTTATTGTTAGCCCCTGGCATGTGGAGTCAGTCTTTGGGTGTCATGGATTGAGCCTCGTTGTGTCAGGTCATGACAGAGTGGTATTAGAGGAGGTTCCACTTTGGGACTACAGTGTCATGATCTTGGTTTGGGTTGCATATAGACAGTGTTAGAGTGTTTAGAGATTGTCTTTCATGTCAGGGACTCTAGTGATGGTGAGGTAGTCAATATAGAAATTCACTAGGACTCTGATAACCTTATTTTCTTCTTTATACATTATGTTACTGGTTGTAGAGAAAAAATGGTACATGCATCATATAGGACCGGGTTTTGGGTTTTTCATGTCCTTGAGTCAGCTCCCTAGATATACTCTTGATCGTGGTGCATCTTGATTTTATTTTAGTATTCCTCCATAATGAAAGATAGATAGGGTTCTATGGCAGGATTGTGGTGACGATCCACCCCAAGATGAGTCTTTAGTTCATGGCACTAGTTCTAAGGCTAGACCTTTGGGTAGTCCACCTGTTATGCCACTACCCATCGAGCAGTAGGTTATTCTGGAAATGAAATCCAAGGATTCACATAGACTTATCACACTATGTGAGTTCTATAGGAAGCAACCTATGAGGTTCTAGGGTGACTCGGACCCTTAGGTAGCTGATAACTGGCTCAAGGCAGTCACCCAAGTTTTCCACCTAGTGAGGACACCTACCGATCAGATGGTGGTCCTAGTGATGAGATTTTTTCATGGTCGGGTTGGACGAAGGTCAAGACTTGTGGAGAAGACCCATAATGAGGAGGCTCTCTCTTGGTATGAGTTTGATTGGATCTTTATAGAGGATTTCTATCTATCCATGCTGAGATCAGTGTGGATACAGGAGCTTCTGTAGCTTCGGTAGGGTAGCATGACCATGGATGAGTACTCAATGACATTTACCAACTTGTTGCACTACTCCATATACATGTTTAGAGATCCATTATTCAAGGACCAGAGCTTTGAGTAGGGGCTCCATATATATTTCTAATCAGGTGTGGTCTCCTTGTGCCTTCCCACTTATACGGGGGTACTGGAGCGTGATCTGGTGGTAGAGAATTTCTTGGCTGACAGACAAGCAGACATAGCCTTCACTAGGGTTTTCAAGTATGAGATGTCTACAATAATTGGTAGACTAAAGGTGATATAATCGTGGCACATGAGGCTACCCATGCTTATATTCAGGAACATGGGTATGAAGTTTATAATCTATTCTAGGGATCTGGTCAGCAGGAGGGGAGGCACGGTTATGCTTGTGATGTCCAGGGATATCTTTCCAGATATTATTTGACCTACTATGCTACTGAGAGAGAGATGATCGACAGACCATCCTGGTATATGTAGCATTTCAAGAATGGAGATCAACATGGTGGAGGATGCAGTGGAGTAGTAAGAGTTGGAAGATGGTATAAGTTACCACCACCACCCACAGGTGGTCCCTGTTAGGTTCATGGATCTGGTGGATAGGGGTGAGGACTGCTACAATCTATAGATGCCTTTGACCCAAAGGATACACAGATAGATAGAGGTATGCTTTGTGACCATTATAATTTCTACAGTAGTATTGATAGAAACTATTAGTAGGTACTCTTTCCTTTTTTCCCTACTCAAGGGTTGTTTTGGGTGACATAGGTAATTTGTAAGACCCTGTGTGGGTTTTGCTCGACGTAGGTTCGAATACACTAGGAAGAGAGATCCTTCCCCCACTAAGGTTCATTTTTGTGAAATGATTTAAAATTGTGTGGGTGAGTCATTGCTACCCAAATTGGATAGTATTGAGGTGGGTTGGATGAGTTCCTTTGACTTGGGTGTTTAGAGTTGGGTTTTGTTGGTCTCTATATTCGGTTAGTGAGGGGTTTTACCACGAGACCTCGTGAATGCAGATGTCCCTTTTTCTTGGTTTTTTTCCAAATGTCACAGCTAAGGAGAAATTTGTCGCATGTTATATGATGTCAACCTAGTTGAGTTGGACTCAGTTGTGGTTGATCCTTGTGGTTCCCTAGAGTGTGTGCTTTTAGGCAGCACGGGAACCCTTGGTGGACTTTGTGGTGTGTTGGGTGAACTCACTAGCATGGGAGTCCCAATTGAGATCTTAGTTTCTTTTCCCTCATGCCTAACCTTTTTCATTTCAGGAAAAAAAATCCTTAAGAAGGGGATAATTTAGCTACAAAGGTTTTTACTTTTAAGACTTTAAAATATTTCTATGAATATTTATGAATCTAATCACTGAGTTGGCAAGGGAATCTGGGGCCCTGGGTCCTCGGTGTAGTAATTTTAATTATATTAAATATATTTTATCATGCATGTGTAGTTTCTTCTTGAAATTTGAATAAATCCCAAGCGGAGTCTCATATATGATTCCTAAGACCGTAGTTGAGTTTATAAAAAAAATTACCCTAGGGCGACATAAACTTTTTCGGTGTTAGGAGTCAGGTCAAAGGCGAGTTGGGGCCAGGAAGTTGAATGGAGGAATGGGGATTTAATAAAAATTAAATCCCTCTCCCCACTCCTCTCCCTTATGAGAACACAAGAGGAGATAAAGCCTCATACCCTCTCCCTCTTTGGTGAAGAATGACCCAAAGGCCAAATCAATGAAATAAATCATCGTCGGTCTTGGATCTTGATGGAGATCACTCCTGGATTGTGCAGTAGTAGCTTCCAAGCACTGATTCGACCCTGAAGCTTCAGTGGTTCTCCATGAGGTAGGTGGTTTGATTTTTAAGTCATGATTCCCATTTTATGCATTTTTTTAAGGTTATATATCCCTTATATAATTTTTAGGGACCCCTTGAGAGTCATTGGGGTGAACAGTAGTGATCCAGGTGGCTCACAAGTGAATTCCTAATATAATTATTGTCTACATGGCATGTAAACTAGGGGAACATGCCATGTGTTCTTTCAGTTTGGGGAAGATGAAGTTTGGGGACTGCACGTCATGTACCGAGGGTTACACGTCATGTAGTGACCCCAAATCATGTGGCTTGAGGACATGGCCATGAAATTCCTGTGAGCACACATGGTTTTGTAAAATTACATGGCAAGAGTACATGGACATGGGTTAATGTACATGGTAATAGGAAAAAACACATCCAGGTGGTTGTATCACCCAAACATTCCATGTAGTATGGGATGCACAGCATGTAAGGGACATGGTTGGCTGGGTTGTGTGAAGGAGGAACACAGCCAAGGGCCAAGGGAAATGGGACATGGTGTGCACCTCCTCTACACGTCGTGTACCCCTACATGGGTTGGAAAACCATCTATAGAGGATATAAGGTTGGGTTCTTAGGTGGGTTGACACACTGTGTGGTCCCCATTGCACGTCATTTACTCCTTTAGGATATCCTTAAGATCTTCTACTTTCCATATATCTTCCTCTAGGACTCATATTCAGGGTTGTGAATATCCAATCTTGAGTGATTTTCCATTTAGAACATGTTGGTAGCCTCTGTTATGGATTGAGAGATATGAGGTGGTACTTTTAGAGAAAGATTCTTATGTATCATTCCTCGACTGATATTGGAGATTAGTGTGCTTTTATAAGAGAGACGTTGGTTTTGGTACTCCCATGTGGTGTTACGGGGTGGGTTTCTCTTACCTCTCTTCTTATGTAAAGATGGAACTCCCCACATCATGTTTTTGGGTCCATTACCTTTGGTTTGTTTCTTCTGGGGTTGTTACTCTCCTGATGGACTAGGGTACAGGTTCATTTTGATGTTCGTATAGTTGGACAGTGCTCCCCTACCATGTAAAGGAATGGGACCTCCATTATCATAGAAAGGTAGAGTAGGTACTCCCCTGCTAGACCAGGGTGTGGGTCCTCTATCTGAGGAGTTGGTACTCCCCTATTATGTCAGGGCATGGGTCCTACAGATGTGATGTATATGTAGATTCGGTACTCCCCTACTGGGTTAGGGTATGAGTCCTCTATTCTTGGAACTCCCTTATCATCCTAGGGTGTGGGTCCTCCATACTTATTGTCCTGGCAGAGTCGGTACTCCCCTGTCATGCCAAGGAGTGGGTACTCTATCCTAGGGTTGGTACTCCCCTATCATATCAGGGTGTGAGTACCCTATAGTGAATGAGTCGGCTGAGTCGGTACTCCCCTATCGTACCAGGGTGCAGGTCCTCTAGCCAAAGAATGGTTCTCTCCTATTGGATTAGGGTGTGGGTCTTAGATTCATGGATTGGTACTCCCCTATAGTAATATGGTGTGGGTCCTCAATTCTCTCAGTGGCACTCCCCAGTCATCCCAAGGTGCGGTTCCACACCTACAGATTAGTACTCTCCCATCTTTAAGTAGCAGGAGGGAGCGGGTCCTCTATTGGGATCAGTTCTCCCTCGGCTATAACGTGTAGCTTTGGGGATTGGGCCCCTCCTTTTATTATGTGTGTTTCCTGGTTAGAATTTATCACTCCCTCAACGGACTAAGGCACATTACCCTCTATATAGGAGAGACAGAGGTTTCATGGGTGGTTTAAGAGCTAGTACTCCCTCGACTACAGTGCAGTGGTGAGGTGTGGGACTCTCTGTTTGGGTTCTTTTGACTTTACACAGGGTGCAGGTTAGCGATGGAAGGACCTCTGGTGTCGGGAACTAGAGATGGACCTGGTGAGTTATTCCCAATGAAGTGTATCTCTCAAATGGATGCCATCTAGGATGTATGATCTTTTGGAGGGAGTTCTCCTAGTTCTATGTGACTGGAAGAGAGTCGATTAGAACCTATTGCTAGCTATGTGGTCAAAAACTCATGATACTCAAAGTCTAACAAGTATACCTGGGTGTGTTTTATGGGATTCCTTATGGTGTTGTCACATTTTAGATGACTTTCTAGGTGGTATGATCTAACTAGTCACATTTATCTGAGTATGGTCTTAAGATGGAGTTTCTCCCTTGTTTGGGTTCCCTATGGCTATGTCGAGCGGACTATCACCTTTCAGTTTCTCCCTTTTTCTTTTGGGGTTTTTGGGGTGCCTACTGAGTATTCTTATACTCACCCCTACACGGTATTTTCCTATATATTTTGTGTCTTGTGAAGACCATAGGCCTTTTTATGGAGTCTAGGGTGGACCCATAGCAAGTGGAACTTAATGAGCTAGACCGACCGAGGTGTACCAGAGCTTGACCGAGGAGCTTTCTAGTAGTGATTTTGATAGTGATCCCCTACATTTGAGAGGGTTAGACACTTTTTTAGTTTTATTTTTATGGGCCCTATATTTTTCATTTTTTTTCTTATACTGTACTCTATTGGGATAGATATATGCATGCATTTATTTTCAGTTTTTATATATCACTACACTGTTTCATGGATGTGTATATGGGTTCATGCATACAGGTATGATAGGTTAAGGCCTCTCATGTGTGTGATATCCTAATCAGAACTGGTCTCCATCCTCTAGGCTATAGAGGCGGGATTGGGGAGTCATGGATCGATCCCCATTGGTTCATTTCATGACAGTGGTTATTCCTATTCATACCTATAAGTTTAACAGTTAGGCTATAATGGTCATGTTTAAATAATAATATTAATAGTATATTGTGGTTCGTTAAAACTTGGTGTTTCATGTAATGAAATTAATAAAAGAAATTAAATTATTCAATAGATATATATTTCATAAAAACTCGGGGTGTTATAGTTAGTGTAATGAAGATAAATTAAAAAAGTAAATCAATCTTATAAAAAAAATAAAATGGTTGATTTGGTGCATGATAATCAAGATAAAAATTTATAATTTCATGAGAGGTTTTCTAAAAGGGATAACCCTATGACTACTAGAGATCTATGTGGAAGGTTCATAATGTTTAGGAATATTTACAACAAATTAATTACATGGTTTCTTGGACAAAAAAGAACTAGTAAAGAATAAATTGAAATCAGTAGTGACTTCTTGTACTAAAAATGTTACTATGAAGAAGGAGTTTGCATGCAAGAAGAAGTCTGAGTATGTACTAAAAGAATGGTTATTCATATGGATAGAGCAGTTATAATTAGATAAGAAGTTGGATAAATAATAGAATAATGAAATTGGGTTGCTTTATAATGGTAATAATCTTATTCTCCTTGAGATAAAATCTCAAAATTTCAAGAAGTCCATACTTCTCTTAAATGATAAAATATAGAATTTCAAATAAGGGGAAAACATGAAGAGTCGTCATTTATCTATAGATGAGTTGAACATGAATATTCCACATAATTAATTTGGTATTAAATAATACAATCAAATAGATAATACTCTAAATATAAAGAAGAGTCCAAATAAATTTTCCTATATAGAGATTGGAAGAAAATAATGGCCTATATTGAGAGGAAGCACTCAATATGAATGTTATTTCTAAGAAATCTAGACGTCCCACCTTATTCTATATTTGTTTATATTATCTAAGATAACATATAGGTAATTGGAGTAAAAATTTGAGGATATCACTACTGGGAACTATGAAGGGATTTTCCTTCATGGAGTCTACTAACTACCATTAAATAAATAAAGTAAGTGCACTCCTTAAGGGGTAAACATAAAGGATGTTCCATTAAAGTTTGTTTCATAAATATCTATAAGTTTAGTTCATATCTATAGAAGTTAAAAATTGAGGTAACCCAATTAAACTTATTACCATTCTCTTTATTATATCAAATATGTTTATATAAGGGGAGTGTTGGTTGATGAGTAAGCTCATAGAAATGGGGAGTAAATTATTTTTACACTTTAAATTTTTGATGTGCTTGCTGAAGTGTGTAGAAGTATATGTTTCTTTATAAATATATTTTATACAGACCTCATTTGAGAAATAAGTAAGTTTTAATCATGATATCACATGCATGGTAGTTAATGAATAACATAGATGACCTTGGTTGTATCTCTCTTGTTTTCTACACCTGGTTAGCCCACATAGACTTAGATTAGACCAACTAAAGGTTCTTTGCTAAGGGAACCTTTTGGTACCATACTTATTTCAGAAAAAGGATAAGATAATCCAAAATAATTAGAAAGGTTGAATAATAAATGATAAAACCCTTGCATTAATCCTTTGAATTTATTATCATTAAGGGGGATAAGGGACATTGAATTTATTTACGGAAATGGTATTGACCACAAAGTCAAAGAGTGGGATTGAAAAGCCTATTTGGATGGTTGATGAGTATGGTTGTATTTTCTGTAAATATAAAATAAGGAATCAAATTTAATGTATGATTAAGTCCTCTATGATTAGTGATTAATCCTAGAAATATATAGGTAGAAAGAATTTGATAAATATTAAAGAAGGTTGGTGATGATTCTTAGAGAATTGGTATGGATTCATTTAATCGAATTGGATGTCATGATTAAATAGTTCTCCCTATAATTTTTATATTGGTGATGATTCTTGGATAAATGTTATGGATTCATGAAATGGAACTTTTTTTCATTCTTGAGAAATTCTCCATGTGAAATGTGATTATTATTAAACTATTCTTAATTACAAATAAATATGCTAATTTCATGAGGAGAGTGCACATTGTCTATAACAATTAACAATTTGAAGGCCATAAAATACTTATTTTCATGAATAAAATGTTTAGATTAAGGCATGAAATACCCTTATTATTACATGACTAATTTGAATAAGTATCAGTACAAGGCCATAAAAAATATATTTTTCATGAGAAATTTTTGTAGAACTGGAGATAAATAGAATTGAAAATTAAAATTAAAAAAATATGAATATGATTTCATTAAAGGTGATATATCTAATATTGTTTCTAATTTGATGAAGTTTGGGTAATTTAAATAAAGGCCATGAAATTTTTTATTATTGCATGAAGAGTTTTTATAAATACAATGAAAAGATTTATTTGCATGTGCAAGAATTTTAAATACCATGAAAAAATATATATGTAATTACTTTTTTCATGATGATTCATTTTTGAAGAAGAAATTTTAGTTGTTGACAATTTCTTACATGTACTAGGTAATTTTACTAAGTATATTTATATGGGAGTTTAATAAATAAAAAAATTGGCCAACCACCCATAAGCAATGGTCTAACTCAATCCCGCACATGTGGGATGAAGCCTCAACCATGTGAGGGAACCAAATCATAGCTGGAAGGTAGTGGAAGAGCATGGAATGGTGAATCTCCTACATGAGAAAGCATGGAGGGGGCGCATGATACCCATAGTGTGTGTGTAGTAGTGCACAAGGGGACAAGCAGGCTGCCCCATCCCATATGAGTATGTTCATAGTGTATTTGGGTGCTGACCCCTATGCCAGCTCAAAGGATGAGTGGTAATTAATTGATTTATTAAGGAGAATTGGCATATTTGAATAACTTATGTGGAATATAAGCATAGTGTGTATTGTTCTTGTGTTTAAAAACTTACGTAAAGGATGGAGGTCATCCCATATGTTACATTTGTATCGTCTGATCATCATCTTCACCTTGTATAGTGCTCCTTAATAAATTAATTTATTCCCACTCATCATTCAATTTGGATTTGGGTTCAACACCTAGATACACTATGAAAACACTCATATGGGAGGGATCAACCCACTTATCCCCTTGGGAACCACCATGCACACACTGCGGTACTATGTGCCCCCGCCATACCTGGTCGTGGAGGATATCTTCCATATCCATGCTTTTCTGCTACCTTTCATATTTGAGGTGGCTCCCCCACATGGTTCAGGCTTCCTTCCACATGTGTGGGGTTGAGTTGGACCTTTGATTATTAGTGGTTTTATAATTTTTATTAAAATCCCATATAGATATACCTAGTAAAATTACCTAGTACAAGTATTAAATTGATAACCACTTTAATTCCTTCTTCAAAAATGAATGATCATGAAAAAATATAATTAAATATATATTTTTCCATAGGATTCAAAAATCTTACTCAAGAAAATAAATATTTGCATGGTCTTTATAAAAAATCCTTATGAAATAATGAAATATTACATGGCCTTCTTTTAACTTCCTCAAACATTATCAAATCATAAAAAATAATTTGATGGGTCACCTTTACTGAAATCATATTCTTATTTCACTACTACAAATACGTCTTTTATCAGCACTAGAAAAGTGCATTAATAGCGCTAAAAAAAGTATTGTTAATCGAGGCGAAGATAAAGTGGGTCCCTTTTATCAGTGCTCAGAAAAGCGCTGATAAAGGGGTCTTTTATCAGCACTTTTTTTCAGCGCTGATAAAAGGTGTCTTTTATCAGCACTTTTAAGAAATTCTGATAAAAGTCAAAAAAAATAAAAAAAAATAAATAAAATATATAATTCGGGGGGGAGCTTTTAACAGCACTTGACCCCCTTTATCATCGCTAGGTGGACCACTCTCGCACGCTGCCCTTGCCCATGTGTCCAACACATGCCCCCCGCGCGCACCTCCTTGCTTCCACTCGAACTCGAACCCGCGACCTCCCCCTTGCGCGTCTGCACCTTTACCACTAAGTCATTTCGTTTTTTTTCTATTTAATGATATATCTATTTATTTATATTTATATTTATATTTATATTTACTCATATATTAATATATATTCATATTAATATAAATATATTTAGTTATATTAGTACATATATATTTATTCATATATTAATATATATTCATATTTATTTTTATATATATAGTTATATTTATTCATATAATAATATAGATTCATATTAATATAAATAAATTTAGTTATATTAATACATATATATTTATTCATATATTGGTATATATATATTTATTCGTATATTAATTTATATTTATATTTATTTATATATATATTTTTAGTTATAATTTTTTATCCATATATTTATTTGTATAATAATATATATTTATAAGATTAGTTTTAAATAAATTTATAAAATATTTTTTTTATGTGTGTTTATAAATAAATAAATACATACATACATACATATATACAATACACACACACACACACACACATACATATATATATTTACAAATAAATACATATATATGTGTATTTGAAAAGCCATATAATGTTAAAACGACCATAACTTCTAATCTAGAAGCCTTTTTCAACTACACAACCAGTAAAATTGAAGAAAATATAACAATATTCGATATGATATGTGGTGTAGGCCTAACGTACATCCGGATCAGAAGTTATACTTGTTTGAATGTTAAAAAATCGGGGTATCCCGACTAAAAACTCATTTTTGGAGGCCTTCTAGACCTTTTTTAGCCACGAGAAATGTGATAAAAGAATCATTTGGGTCACTAGCGCATAGATATCATCGTAGGATTCGATTTGATATGTTGTAGAGCTCAAAAGGACACCCGGATCAAAAGTTATGGTCGTTTGAAGTTTGAGTTACATTTTCAACTTATTTTAGATCTTTTATTTTTTTTTGATTTTTTGTGTCTTCAAATTGTTATTAAATGGTTTTTAATTGATGACAATTAGAAAATTATTAATTAATTATATTTTTTAAAATATTTTAAATCCATTTTCACTAAATTTCTTATATATTAAATTTAATAGTCTATTTATACTTATCTAAAACATATTTAAAAAATATATATTATATTTATATCAATATAAATATACTTATATAACAATATATTATTTTTCATGAAAAATTATTTTTTTTGAAACATAAAATTTATCAGCGCTAGAAAAAAGTGCTGATAAATCCCCCCTTTATCAGCGCTACTAAAAGAAGCGCTGATAAAGGGGTCCCCTATAACAGTGCTAAAAAAGCGTTGATAAAGGGGGGGTCCTTATCAGTGCTAAAAAAAGCACTGATAAAGGGTCACTATTATTAGTGCTTTTTTTAGCACTGTTAAAAGTTCCCCTTTATCAGCACTTTTTTTAGCACTAATAAAGGCCTCCTTTAATCAGTGCTTTTTGTTTAGCGCTGATAAAAGGGTAGCGCTTCCCTTGCCCATTTTTGTAGTAGTGTTTCCTTTTTTATTTTAATTTTTAATTCTCTTTATCTCCAATTCTTCAATAATTACCTATAAAAAATATATTTTTCATGGGATTGTACTTCTAATTCTAAAAATTAGTCCTGAAATAATAAGGTTATTATATTCCTTTATCTAAAAATGTTCTTCATAAAAATAAGTATTTGCATGATCTTCACATTGTTAAATATTGTAGACAATGTGTACTCTCCTAGTGAAATCGGCACATGTCTTTGAAATTGAGAATAGTTCGACAATAATCACATTTCATATGGAGAATTGATCAAGTATGAAATCTAATTTCATTTCATGAATCCATAAAATATATTAATTCTCTTTATCTCAAATTCTTCAATAATTCTCTATAAAAAATATATTTTTCATGGGCTTGTACTTCTAATTCTAAAAATTAGTCCTGAAATAATAAGGTTATTATATTACTTTATCAAAAAAATTCTTCATAAAAATAAGTATTTGCACGATCTTCACCTTGTTAAATATTATAGACAATGTGTACTCTCCTAGTGAAATTGGCACATGTCTTTGAAATTAAGAATAGTTTAACAATAATCACATTTCATATGGAGAATTGATCAAGTATGAAATCTAATTTCATTTCATGAATCTATAAAAATTTTCCAAGCACCATCACATGTGTCACAATTATAAGGAGAATTTCTCAAACATGAAATCTAATATCATTACATGAATCTATAACAACCCTCCAAGAATCATCACCAAACTTATTCAATATTTATCAAATTATTTCCATCAATATATTTCCATGGTTAATCACTAATAATAAAGGAATTGATCATACATTGAATTTGATTCCATATTATATATTAACAACAAATATAACCATCCATATAGGATTTTCATACTTAGAATATGGTCTAGGGAACCAACTCCAATAGACCCTCACATGATTTTCATGATTTTGTTAACATAATTATTTCTTCAAGGGGTCCTCTAGGTTTTCTTTAATGTAAACTCCACTCACAGTGACTTCACCCCTTTGAGAAAAATCCCTCAAAAAGTGATATTTATAAAGTATGTGATTTTTTAATTGATGTGTCCTTATCTCCTTTTCAAGAGTCACCACTGCAATATTATCACAAAACAACATGATATTATCTATATTTTTAGTCACCACATCAAGCTCTTAGCTAAAGTTTTAAATCCAAAAAAGTTCGTTAGTATCATCAAAAGTCATTATATACACAGAATACACTATAGAATTAGCAATAACTAACTTCTTTGAATGCTTCCATATCAAATCTCCATTGTTGATACTATAGACATATCCTGACTGTGAATTCAGATCATTATGATCTATATGGAAACTAGAATCAGTATATCCTTTGATGACTACCTCCTCATCTCCTCCATACACTAGGAAAAAATACTTAGTATTACATAGATACTTAAGGATAGCCTTAACAGTAGGTCAATGTTTCTCTCCTGAATCAACTTAATATCTACCTTCCATGCTTAAATCATAGGAAATATCAATCCTAATACATAAAATTTTATACATGATATATCCTATCATAGATGCATATGGGATCCTACTCATTCTCTCTCTCTCTCTCCTTTTATGATTGAGGACACGTTTTCTTGGAGAGATGTATACCATGTGACACTAGAACCAATCCCATCTTATATTCTTCCATAATGAATCTCTTTAATATCTGGTCAATGTTTGTATTTTGACTTAGTCTAAGATTCCTTTTGGATGTATTAATAATGATCCTGATTCTAAGGATATATACTGCTTCACTTAAGTCCTTCGTAGAGGAGTTATCATTTAACTTATCCTTAACTAAGTCTTAGACTGGTATGTCATTTCCAATAAGTAATATGTCATCAATATATACTACTTGGAATATGGACAAAATCCCACCAAACCACTTGTAAACACATAGATCACATTCATTCTTTATGAAACCAAATTCTCTTATGGATTCACTGAACTGAATTTTCAATGACCTAAGTGACATCTTTAACTCATAAATGGATCTATACTACTTACATGTATTATTGGAATTTCCTAGAGTCACAAACCCTTTAGGTTATGTTATATAAACATATTTATGAAGGTTTACATTAAGGAAAGTTGTTTTGACATCCATCTTCCAAATATCATAGTCATGGAATTTTGCTATGGAAAATAGAATTTTAATTTATTTAAACATGTAAACCGGAGGAAAGGGTTCATTGTATTCAATTACTTGATGTTTCTTAAACCCTTTATCCACTATCCTTTCTTTATAGGTTCTCACTTTACCTTCTATGTCCATATTTCTCTTGAATACTGATGAAGCTCACATTTTCATATATTTCATACTGTAAATCATTGTTTATAATCCCACCATAGTGTTATTGAATGGGTAATTTTCAAGTTATTAGGTTTTAGTGTTATTTTGAGCCTAAATGTGAAAAATGCCTAATTCTTGATTTTAGACAAATTTTTACATCGAGGTTATTTTAGCCATTTCATATAAAATATATGTTCCAATTTTGTGATCAAATTTTTTTTAGAATCCTGATATTATTTTCTTCAACTTTTTCTTTAGGACCAGGAGCTGATTTGGAAATAATAAGGGTATAAAAAGTCATTGAAGTTGGACATTTTTTCGGGCGGACAGCATGGACCCCACCACTGTAACGGAACCCAAACGCGGCCTAAACATATCCAAATGAGGTGTTTCAACCTGGGATAGCACGAGGATATCTATTAATGGATCTAAAACAAATATGGGGAAGTTTTGAAGTCATTAAGGCGGCCATTAAATGACATACTTTTGGAGGAACCTTCCTAGAAGGTTTTTCTAGAAATAGAAACCGCCAATGAAAAATTCATAACTCCTTTATCTGGTGTTCGAAGGAGATGAAATTTGGAGAGTGAACAGAAAACATATTTATTAACAACATTTAAGAAGTAATCTACCTATGAAACTACAATTTAATTGGTCAAGAATGTGAAAACTTTTGGAGTACAGATTTATGCCTATAAAAGGAGACCCTCACCTCCTTCCCAAATCATCCCATTCTCCATCCATTCTTTCAAGGAACCAAGGAGGATATATACACCAATGGATTCCAGCAAAAAATCTTCCCCATTTCATTTTTTGTATTTATTTTCTTTATTTTTGTTTTATTTTTCAATTGTAATTTAGATTTCTAATAAAATTCATACATTATTTTTATTTTTGTGTCCACCCATCCACCCTGTTTTCTACTTCCTTTTTTCTCATTCTTTTCTTCTTTTATTCTTCTCATATTATCCACCATGACCTCTTACCCTCAAAAATTATTGGTTAACCCAAGACTTGGCCCGAGGGAGGTATGTGGCAATATCAATTATTTTGTGTTTAAATTCATATGTTTTATTAAGTTTGTGATGAGCAAGAGTGATGTGCACGGGTGTGGCGATCGTCCACCATGACACTGATCTAAAACTCATTTATATTATTTTATTAAATATTTTTCCTCCCTTATACTGGATACAATCTCTTCCTATGATGGATTTGATCCATTCAGTGGTTGAAATGGCATACGATGAAGCCAGGTCTTAGAAGACGTCACACTCTTGATTGAGGTGTGCCATCAACCTTGATTATAGGAGGAGGTAAAGTTAAGATTTCTAAATGAATTTAAGATTTCACACCAATAAATGAAATAATATTAATTCATGAATGAGATTTCATAATTGAATTATCAAACTTAATTTAAATACCAATAAGGAGAATGATGAAACCCACAAACCAACCCATAAAGGCCAAGTTCTTTCTTAATTAATTGCATTTTTTTATTGCATGTTATTTTTATCTTTTATTTTAATTAAATTGTTTTCCATTCCTAGATAAAATAAAAAAAATCAAATGAATTAATTTAGTTAAATTAGATTAAGTGAGTGAACGACTGAAAAGGCACCTCAAGAGAGACGACCCTTGTCAGCCTCTATGCTGCACTAGGAAAATTAAATTTCTTTTGTCATGCCCTACGACAGGCGTGCGTCAAAATTGGCACCATTTCCAAGGATCTAATCAGTTTTTTACTTTAATTTTTCTATTTCAAAATTTTAGATAGCTTTCATTATTTAAAAAAAATCTGCAAAAAAAATTCCATGATGCATTCAAATTCAAAGTACTCTGCATGAAACAATTACTCACAGGTGCAAGAACAAGAAAAAGACTACACTAAGGAGGCCCTCCAACGAAGAGCTGATGTGCTTATGATAATGTTTGATCAGGTGGAAAGAGGCATAGAAACATGGATCTCACTAGAAGATTTGATGGCCATGGTCGATGAACTCAAAGTTGACTTAAAAAGATTCAAGGCTAAGAAGGAAGTGCCACTAGTCTTTCTGGATTTCACTGAAGACATCCATGAAGTTGAATCCAAGATCAAAGTGGAGGAGCCCGACTACCTACCTCCATCTAGTGAAGATCAACTCCAACAGGCACATTCAATTGAATATGAGATTAAAGTTGAACCAACTCAGGGAGATGATACAATCTTAAACTCAAACTCTTTTAATTTTATTGAAAATAATTTTAGTATCACTCCTAATAGTTTTTAATTTTCAGATTAGGCCATATCATAATACACCTTGGAGTATGATGTGAAAAATTAATCACCTATTGAGGAACTTTTGGAGCTCCCTAAATTCCTTGAATATCTAATGGCGGAGCCCCATCATGAAGAGATCCAAGTTGCTAAGCCTGAGGAAAACAGACAAGAGGCTGAAGCCTCCTTGAAGCCAGTGCTGGAAGAGAAGATGGTTGCACAAGTAGCAACAAATGAGGAGGAGGCTCCCTACTTCATCCAACCCCCACCATGAAAGTTGAACCAAATTGTGAAGGGGGTGGGTCTGGTATACTCTTTCCATGGAGTCCTCCTCAATAAGGAAAGGAACTGTAAGCTGGGAAGAGCCACATGTGGTGGTTTAAATCAAAGAAGCTTCATCCACCAACAGATTATGTATAAAATATGGTACTGCCCTCTGGAGGCAGTAAAAAATGCCAGGTCCCACTTGGGGGATCATACCTAGATTTATCCTTTACTTGATTTATAGTAATTTAATTTTAAATATTATGAATTTAGATTTCAAATTCAGTATTAGGAATTATTCTATCATGTGGCCCCTCCCTCTTTTCATTTTGAGAATAAATGAAATGATCCTTGTGATTAATTTAGTAGTTTTTCTTTTTTAGTATCATGAAGGAATAAGGATTCCCCAATCATTAGAGGAACGGGACCAAATATTTATTTCAAAAGGGATTTCACTTTTTATGATTATCATTTAAACTCCTTTCTTTTTTTGGACCAAAACATATTCTAATCTTTAATGAATATTCTTATCACTTTTAACACATCAATTTATTTTGAAATAGTTGAAATGATTTTTGAAATAATGGATTTTAAATGATTTTTCGTATGAATTCTTTTTCCTTAAAATGGATTTTCAAGCATTTTTATGAGTTCAACAGATTTTTGAAATACATGCCCATAAAACACTGAATAAAAAAAATTTCAATAATGTGATGTATTCTAAACCAATTTTACATATTCTTCCTAATACCCCCACTTTCTTGAGGGAAACTTGAATTTTGTGTGTGAACCAGAATTTGTGAATAATTCTCTTTAGAAGCTTTGGATTTCATGGAATGTATTTGAAATGATTGAGGGATATCTTTTTCTATCCACATTTTATCTTGAGACCCACCTTTACATTTATCCTTCGTAAGCCCTTAGATTCCATGAATTTCCTTATAGGTTTAAGCCACATTACAAGCCAATTTTTCCTTACCTACTCGCACTTTCAGTATTTTTGCATGGATATTTCAAGTCTGAGGGTGGGGGAAGTTCCTTTCATGTGCTTTAATTGGGATGTGTATCATTTATGGGTGGTGCGAGGAGTGTTTCGATACTTTGGGAAGTGGATAATAAGAGAATTGGGCATGTGTTGTCATTTCATTGAGCTTTATTTGTTTCATCAATTTCTCCTTCAAAAAAAAGAAAAAAATAGAGATGAGATTGAATTCCTCATTGTACATTCTTTTATGAATCATTTCCCTCTCAAAAATCAAGGGCATGAATTTTTATTCATTCATTGTATTCAATTTTCAGCTCATCCTCCATGAAAAAGAAAAAAAATAAAGTTGTGTCTTTCTAGAAATTTAATTAAAGGAGGAGAACATAGATGATATACTTCATTATAATCACTACTTGGATCATGTACCATGTCATAAAAGGGGGTGGTGTATCTTTTCACATTTTAAAGTGGTATTTAGATAGGAATTTTTTGTGTTTTCCCTTGATTTAATCATGCATTGTACTTAAAATTCCAACCTCCTCTTTCTAGCCTGAAACTTTTTCAATCATTTTCCCACCAACCCTAAGCCACAGAATCATTTGAAACTTTAATTAAATCCCTCATTATTAAATTCATTTTCATGTTTCATGCTATGGATAAATGAGAACTTTCACAAACCTATGGTGATACATGCGATTTTCAGGTATGAGTATAACTCTAGATTAAATTTCTCTTGAGTGAAGAGTGACATAAAATTAAATGTTAGGTAGGTTGTGATTGGGCCATGGATTGATTTATGAGGTTGAAAAAAATTTAATTATTGAAATGAAAATGATAGAGGCTTGTTTTTCATATATGATACATGATGGACTTCTATTTTTGATAAGATCATTGATATGTTCTCATTTTTTATTGTTGTGTGGAATTTGATTTGGATGTAAGATGATTGCCCAAGAGTGAAATTTTTAAGTGTGGGGGAGTGATGAAGCTCACATTTTCATATATTTAATACTGTAAATAATTGTTTATAATCCCACCATAGTTTTATTGAATGGTTAATTGTCACGTTTTTATATTTTAGTGTTATCTGGAGCCTAAATGTAAAAAATGCCTAATTCTTGATTTTAGACAAATTTTTACATCAAGGGTATTTTAGTCATTTAATAGAAAATATATGTCCATATTTTGTGATTAAATTTTTTTTAGAATCCTGATATTATTTTATTCAACTTTGTCTTCTGGACCAGGAGCTGATTCCATCATCTAAAGGGTCTAAAAAGTCATTGAAGTTGGACATTTTCCGGATGGACAGCATGGACCCCACCACTGTAACGGAACCCAAATGAAGCCTACACATATCCAAATGAGGTGTTTAAACCTGGTATAGAACGAGGATATCTAGTAATGGATCTAAAACAAATATGGGGAAGTTCTGAATTCATTAAGGCAGCCATTAAATGACATACTTTTGGAGAAACCTTCCTGGAAGCTTTGTCCAGAAATAGAAACCGCCAATGAAAAATTCTTAACTCCTTCATATGGTATCCAAAGGATCTGAAATTTTGAGGGTGAATGGAAAACATATTTATGAAAAAAAATTAAGGAGTTCACGCATGAAAATTTCATTTAATGGGTCAAGAACGCGCAAACCTTCAGAGTACAAATTTCTGCCTATAAAAGGAGGCCCTCACCTCCTTCCCAAATCATCCTATTCTCCATCCATTCCTTCAAGGCACCAAGGAAGAGATATCCACTGAGGGATTCCAGCCAAAAATATTCCCCATTTAATTTTTTTTATTTCTTTTCTTTATTTTTTTTAGTTTTCAATTGTGATTTAGATTTCTAATAAAATTCATGCATTATTTTTATTTATGTGTCCACCCATCCACCCTATTTTATTCTTTTATTCTTCTCATATTATCCACTGTGACTTCTTACCCTCAAAAATGAGGGGTTAAACCAAGACTTTTCCCAAGGGAGGTATGTGGAAATTTCAATTATTTTGTGTTTAAATTCCTATGTTTTGTTAAGTTTGTGATGAACTAGAGTGATGTGCACGGGTGTGGTGATCGTCCACCACGACACTGATCACAAACTCATTTATATTATTTTATTAAATATTTTCCCTCCCTTCTAATTGATACAAGATCTTCATATGATGGAGTTGATTCATTCAGTGTTTGAAATGGAATACGATGGAGCAAGGTCTTGGAAGACATCACACTCTTGATCGAGTTGTGCCATCAACCTTGATTATAGGAGGAGGTGAATTTAAGATTTCTAAATGCATTCAATATTTCACACCAATAAATAAAATAATATTAATTCCTGAATGAGATATCATAATTGAATTATCAAGCTTAATTTAAATACCAAAAAGGAGAATGATGAAACCCACAAACCAACCCATAAATGCCAAGTTCTTTCTCAATTAATTGCATTTTTTAATTGCATGTTAGTTTTATATTTTATTTTAATTAAATTGTATTCCATTACTAGATAAAACAAAAACAAAAAAAATAATTATTTTAGTTAAATTAGATTAAGTGAGTTAATGACTGAAAAGGCTCCTCAAGAGAGATGACCATTACCAGCCTCTATGCTGCACTAGGAAAATTAAATTCCTTTTTCCATGCCCTGCGACAGGCATGTATCAAAACTGGCGCCATTTCCGGGGAGATAATCAGTTGTTTAATTTAATTTTTCTATTTCAAAATTTTAGATAGTTTTCATTATTTAAAAAAATCTGCAAAAAAAATTCCATGATGCATTCAAATTCAAAGTATTCTGCATGGAACAATTACTCACAAGTAAAAGAACAAGAAAAAGACTACACTGAGGAGGCTCTCCAATGAAGAGCTGATGTGCTTATGATAATGGTCAATCAGGTAGAAATAGTCATAGCAACATGGATCTCACTGGAAGATTTGATGGCCATGGTTGATGAACTCAAAGTTGACTTAAAAAGATTCAAGGCCAAGAAGGAAGTTCCACTAGTCTTTCCGGATTTCACTGAAGACATCCATGAAGTTGAATCTAATATCGAAGTGGAGGAGCCCGACTACCTACCTCCATCCAGTGAAGATCAATTCTAAGAGGCACATTCAATTGAAGATGAGATTAAAGTCGAACCGACGTAGGGAGATGATACAATATTAAACTCAAACTCTTTTAATTATATTGAAAATAATTTGAGTATCACCCCTAATAGTTTTGAATTTTCAGATTCATCCATCTCATATTACACCTTGGAAGATGATGTGAAAAATGAAGCACCTGTTAAAGAACTTTTGGAGCTCCCTTAATTCCTTGAATATCTACTGGAAGAGCCCCATCATGAAGAGATCCAAGTTGCTAAACCTAAGGAAAACAGACAAGAGGCTGAAGCCTCCTTGAATCCAGTGTTGTAAGAGAATATGGTTGCACAAGTAGAAACAAATGAGGAGGAGGCTCCCTACTTCATCCAACCCCCTCCATGCAAGCTGTACCAAATTATAAAGGGGCGGATCTGGTATACTCTATCCATGGATTCCTCCTCAATAAGGATAAGGAGATGCAAGCTGGGAAGAGCCACATGTGGTGGTTTAAATCAAATAAGCTTCATATACCAACATATTATAGATAAAAGTTGGTACCACCCTCTGGAGGCAGTAAAATATGCCAAGGCCCACTTGAGGGATCATACTGAGATTTATCCTTTACTTTCTTTATAGTAATTTAATTTTAAATATTAGAAATTTAGATTTCAAATTCAGTATTAGGAAATATTCTAGCATGTGGCCCCTCTCTATTTTTATTTTTATCTTAAATGAAATGATCCTTGTGATTAATTTGGTAATTTTTCTTTTGTAGGATCATGAAGGCAGAAGGAATCCCCAATCATTAGAGGAAGAGGACCAAATCTTTATTTCAAAAGGGAGTTCACTTTTTATGATTATCATTTAAAATCCTTTCATTTTTTTGGTCCAAAACATATTTTGAGCTTTAATGAATATTCTTATCACTTTTCACACATCAATTTATTTTGAAAGAGTTGAAATTATTTTTGAAATAATGGATTTTAAATGATTTTTTATATGAATTCTTTTTCCTTGAAATAGATTTTCAAGCATTTTTATGAGTTCAACTGATTTTTGAAATCTATTCCCATAAAACACTGACTCAAAATATTTTTTCAATCCTAGGATGTATTCTAAACCAATTTTACATATTCTTCCTAATACCCACACTTTCTTTAGGGAAACTTGAATTTTGTGTGAGAACCAAAATTTGTGAATAATTATCTTTTGAAGCTTTGGATTTCAAGGAATGTATTTGAAATTATTGAGGCATATCTTTGGCTATCCACATTTTATCTTGAGACCCACCTTTACATTTATCCTTTGTAATCCCTTAGATGCCATGAATTTCCTTGTAGGTTTAAGCCACATTACAAGCCAATTTTTCCTTACCTACCCGCACTTTTAGTATTTTTGCATGGATATTTCAAGTTTGAGTGTGGAGGAAGGGCCTTTCATGTGAGTTAATTGGGATGTATATCATTTATGGGTGGTTGGAGGAGTGTGTCGATACTTTAGGTTGTGGATAATAAGAGAATTGGGCATGTGTCATCATTTCATTGAGCTTTATTTGTTTCATCAATTTCTCCTTCAAAAAAAATGAAACAAATAGAGATGATATTGAATTACTCTCTGTGCATTCTTTTATGAATCATATCCCTCTCGAAAATAAAGGGCATGAATTTTCATTCATTCATTGTATTCAATTTTCAGCTCATCCTCCATGAAAAATAAAAAAATTAAAGTTGTGCCTTTCTGAAGCTTTAAAAAAATAGGGAGAACATAGATGATATCATTTATTATAATCACATCATGTATCATGTACCATGTCATAAAAGGGGGTGGTGTAGTTTTTCACATTTTCAAGTGGTATTTAGAGAGTAATTTTCTGTGTTTTCCCTTGATTTAATCATGCATTGTACTTAAAAGTTCAACCTCCTCTTTCTAGCCTGAAACTTTTTCAATCATTTTCCCACCAACCCTAAGCCACAGAATCATTTGAACCTTTAATTAAATACATAATTATTAAATTCATTTTCATTTTTCATGTTATGGAGAAATGATAATTTTCACAAACCTATGGTGATACATGCGATTTTCAAGTATGAGTATAACTCTAGATTCAATTTATCTTGAGTGAAGAGTGACATAAAATTCAATGGGAGGTAGGTTATGATTGGGAAATGGATTGATTTATGTGGTTAAAAAAATTAATGATTGAAATGAAAATGATAGAGGCTTGTTTTTCATATATGATACATTATGGACTTCTATTTTGGATAAGATCATTGATATTTTCTCATTTTTTGATTGTTGTGTGGAATTTGATTTGGATGTAAGATGATTGCCCAGGAGTACAATGTTTAAGTGTGGGGGAGTGATAAAGCTCACATTTTCATATATTTTATACTTTAAATAATTGTTTATAATACCACCATAGTGTTTTTGAATGGGTAATTGTCACGTTTTTAGGTTTTGGTGTTATTTTCAGCCAAAATGTGAAAAATGCCTAATTCTGGATTTTAGAAAAAAAATTGCATCAAGGGTATTTTTGTCATTTAATAGAAATTATATTTCAAAATTTTGTAATTTAAATTTTTTTTATAATTCTGATATTATTTCCTTCAACTTTTTCTTTTGAACCAGAAGCTGATTCGGCCATCTAAAGGGTCTAAAAAGTCATTGAAGTTGGACATTCTTTTGGGCGGACAGTGTGGACCCCACCACTGTAACGGAACCCAAACATGGCCTAAACCTATCCAAATGAGGTGTTTCAACCTGGTATAGCACGAGGATATCTAGGATCGGAGATAAAACAAATATGGGGAAGTTTTGAAGTCATTAAGGCGGTCATTAAATGACATACTTTTGGAAGAACCTTCTTGGAAGCTTTGTCCAGAAATAGAAACCGCCAATGAAAAATTCATAACTCCTTCATATGGTGTCCAAAGGAGCTTAAATTTTGAGGATGAATGGAAAACATATTTATGAACAAAATTGAATAAGGGTTCCATGTGTGAAACGTCTATTTAATAGGTCAAGAATGTGCAAAATTTTGGAGTACATATTTCTACCTATAAAAGCAGGCCCTCACCTCCTTCCCAAATCATCTCATTCTCAATCCATTACTCCAAGGCACCAAGGAGGAGATATCCACCGAGGGATTCCAGCCACAAATCTTCCACATTTTATTTTTTTTATTTCTTTTCTTTATTTTTGTTTTAGTTTTCGATTGTAATTTAGATTTCGAATAAAATTCATGCATTATTTTTATTTCTGTGTCCACCCATCCACCCTGTTTTATTCTTCTTCTTTTATCCTTCTTTTCTTATTTTATTCTTCTCATATTATCAACTGTGACCTCTTACCCTGAAAAATGAGGGGTTCACCCGAGATTTGGCCCGAGGGAGGTATGTGGCAATTTAAATTATTTTTTGCTTAAATTCCTATGTTTTACTAAGTTTGTGATGAGCAAGAGTGATGTGCACGGGTGTGGTGATCGTCCACCACGACACTGATCTCAAACTCATTTATATTCTTTTATTAAATCTTTTCCCTCCCTTCTATTGGATACAATTGTAAAGACCTGGAAATTTCAAGGGAAATTTTTTCTTAATTTTCTTTGGAATATTACAAGAACACAGTTTCTGACGGTGCCTGATTCCGAGGCTCGGTGTGCCCAGAATCAATTTCCGAAGTTTGGCTCGGGTACGTTCAGTGAACGGATGAGCGGGGTTTTCTAACTTTTGAACCGTTGCTCGGAATCGAATTCCGAGGGCACCAATGGAACCGTAGCGCCGGTAATTGCTTAGGAACTCCATTTCCGGAGTTGCGTTTTCATGAGAGAAGATGATAAAAATTGTGGAAGTTTAGTTTATAAATTAAACTACAATTTTTATTTTAACTAAGTGGATTAGGCTTTGGGTGGAATTTGGGTTACTACCCAACTTCCCAAGGGACGTTATAAAGCTGGTGGGGCCCACACGAACCCTACCCCTTCACCTTACCTAACCTTCCATAACTCTTCACATTCTTTAACCCCCCTCAACTCACATTTAATATTTGACAACGTAAGTTTAATAACTTATGTTATTAACTAAGTGAGTTAAGTGTGGTTATTTGAATTTTAAACTCTGGAAATTCAAATATTTGTTATGTTAATAAAATAAGAGGTAAGCTTATTTTATTTTGAGGTTGGAACCTTTGTTGCATGAAAGGTTTGGGGAGAAAAGCTAAGGAAAGCTAGAGTTCTTCATCTTCTTCGTCGAAGAACGCATCGAACTCCGTAGAAGAACGCCAAGTCCTCTGAGACCGACTACGCGGTGCCTTTTACCACGACGGTTCTTCTGCGACGTCTTCTTCCGCGACGTCTTCTTCCACGACGTCTTCTTCCGCGACATCTTTTTCCGTGACACCGTCGTTCATCAACTTTTGTCGAGGTAGGGAACTTATTTGTAAACCCTCGTTTACTCCCTTCTAAATCTAAGAACGCGAATCAACAAAATATTAAGTTGATCCGCGAAGATTATGTTACGGGTTGGGAAATATTGATTACGGGGAGAACTGCAGGGGTTTATTTTTGTTTCGTTCATGATTAGTATCGTCGCCGTTCTCCGTTTAAAAATTTGGACCGCTTGCTATCGACTAACGGGAGGGGGCCGGACCGAACGAACATGACCGATCCTCCTCCCTTATCTTGTTGTTGTTCTTGTTGTTGTTTGGAACGGAGATGGCGCGGAACCATCGCACCGCTCAAGACCGTGCGGGAATTTAGAAAATCACGACGAAGGAGCGCGGCGCCGTTGCGCTGCACCTTTGGGGCCGAACGAATCCGTGGTCGGAGTCAGACCGCGGTGAAGGGGCGCGGTGCCGACGCACCGCGCCTGGAGAACCACGAAGACGACACGATTTTCTTTTGACGTGCGGATTGACGGGCGATGACAAACGAGGCCGCAAGGAAATTTTTAGGCCTCCGCAGTGAAGGTCGGGTCCCAGGAGGACCGTTGGCGAAGACGGTAGGAGAAACGGACCACCGGAGCGCGTCCGGTGGTCCGCGGAAGGCGGTGGCGGCGCGCCCCGCCAGCGCGGCGGCACCGGCGACTGGCGGCGGCGGTTGCCGCTGGCCTCAATCAGCGGCGAGGGCGGGCCGCGCACACCCCCCGCTCCGCGGCTTCGGCTCGGCCGCGCTGGCCGAGCCGCGGCTGACCGGTCGAGCCAGACCGAGCCGGACCGGGCCGGGCCGGGCCCAGCCGGTTTGGACCCAGGTCGGGTCTACCTGGTTCGGGTCGACCCGGTTCGGGCCGACCCAGGGGGGGTCGGGCCGGGTCGGTCCGGGCCCAGACCCCCGTTTTTGGACCCTCTTTGGTCTTTTGCCCATATCTTGGGCTACGGACCTCCGATCGATGCAGCTTCAGTTGCGTAGTGATCCTTGGAATGAGACGGTCGTTTCAGTATATCGCACTCAAGGTTTCGGAATACTTTGGGTTTGGCCGGGTTGGTTCGGATACGAAACCAACCGGGCCCTCGGAGCGGAAACACTTATATCTTGAGCTCCGGAGGTCCGATTGACGTGCCGTCGACTTTGATGTATTCCTCTAAGTGAGACGGATCTTTTGGCTTACTCTGCACGAGGTTTGGATGCCGTCGGAGTGCGGTCGGGTTGGTTCGCTCACGAAATCCAACCGGGCCCCTGGAACGAAAAGGCCAATAACTCACAGACCGGACATCTGATTGACGCGCCGTCTATCTCATTGAATTCCTCTAGATGAGACGGAACTTTTGGAATACTTCGCCCGAGTTTTGGATGCAGTTGGATAGTGGCCGGGTAGGATTGCACCTGAAATCCAACCGGGCCCCTGGAATGGAAAAGCTGATATCTTTCAGATCGGACGTCCGTTTGACGAACCGTCAGCGGCGTTGGTGATCACGTTGAGAATCGGTCCCTATGAGTATACCCTATGAGAGTTCGGGGTACAGTTGAGATACGGCCGGATTGGTTCGCACACGAAACCAACCGGGCCCCGGTGACGAAAAGGCTAATAACTCACAGACCGGGCGTCCGATTGGCGCGTCGTCTGTTGCGTTGAGACCCCTATGATGAGGTGGTAATTTGAGTTACTTCTTCGTGGGACCTTGAGATACTTAGAGTATCGACCTGTAGCTCGTGGAGCGGACCCTCCCAGAGACGAGCGTGCAGAGTACGGAGACCGTGTAGCCGACTGAGACCTGACGACTGCTTGACCGACTCGACTAGGAGTGAGTCGACTAGCCCAGTGGACGAAGCACTACATTGTGAGGTGCAGACCCATGGCGGACGAAGCACTACCTGTGTGACAGTACAGACCCGCGGTACTCGTCCGTAGAGTACCTCAGCAGGCTACTAGGGGGTGTGCACTACTGTGTTTGGGTGACATACCCCGGCGGGAAGCACTACTGTGTTTGGGTGGCTGACCCGCGGTACTCGACAGGAGGATTACCTCAGCAATCTTAGGTTAGTGAGCAGTACCTCGAAGTCGTGACAGTACCACTGTACACTCCAGAGACGGAGCTCTTCAGCAGTTACGGTTTCGATAATGAAAATCCTGGTTTGAGCTGAGACTTTTGACCTTTGTGTTTACCTCGTGATTGAGATGGGTCACTTGATAACTTAGGTATATGTATGGGCATATACCTAGGTAGTGGTTATCCGTTGATTTCATGATCTTGGTGTTTTCCTCATGATTGAGATGGGTTACTTGAAAACTTAGGTATATGCATGAGCATATATCTAAGTAGAGGTTATCTGTTGAGATATTCATTTTGGTTAACCTTGTTGGTTTTAGTGAGACCTTGAGGGTCTCGGGATCCCTACTGAGTATCGTTATACTCACCCCTGCACGGGCTATGCCCGCACCTCGTTGTGTTGGTTGCAGATGACGGGCAGTGCTGACGGAGGCCAAGTGTTCGAGGACTAGACGGTACCCGGAGGTGGACTACACGACGAGTCAGTACCCGGAGGTGGACTTCATGGTGAGAAGACACTCGGAGGTGGTTGACGGGCGAGAGCGTTGTGGAAGCTATCTGTACCTACCCTTCAGGTAGGATCCGTGGTGGACGATCTAGGAGTTGCGCCATCTGTACCTACCCTTCAGGTAGGATCCGAGGAGGACGACCCAGGAGCTACTTCCTCTCTTCCAGCTATTTGTCTTTTTCTGTTGTACTTTCATTCAGTAGTTGTTGTACTTTCAGTTGGGTTTGTATTCTGGCCCATTTACTTTTCAGCACTTTCTCTTTGTACTTAGTGTTTTACTTCCGCTTGTACTATGTGGTGTTTTGTTTACTTTTATAAAGGCAATGCCTTCCCAGTTATCGGGATTTACGCCTTTGGTGCTAGTCGCCAGCCCCTGTCCTATGAAAGGCGGGCTTTGGGTAGTCACGGCACGGGCCCCGAGGACGGGTCGTGAAAAATTGGTATCAGAGGAGTCGGTTCTACCGTAGAACTTATAACTCTGGTATTTTCTTTCTGTGAAGCAATAGTGTTAAGAGTACCGAGTGTGGTTTTTAGTTCAAGGAGTCCAGTGTTGGTGCGGGCGGCTGACGTATCCATACACCAGGACCCTGACAACTGATTTCCGACTTTGTGCACGAAAACACTGATTGCGTGTGTGTTTTCAAAGGTTTTCCCTTAAAAAAGCTCAAACCAGGTCAGCTCACCAGGTATAATCATTTGACAGTGTCACGTTGTTTCTTTCAGGATGCCTTTTCTCGGACGACCAGCTAGATCCCAGAGAGATGTGTGTACTGACAGCCTACCGAGCGACGAGGCTTCAGTGCAGGGCCCTCTTGCAGTTGAGGCACCAGCGGTACTACCATACGTTGGGCCACCGATGCCACCAGTCTCAGCAGTAGGCGATGCACGCCACTTGAGTGCGATGCACGAGTTCCAGCGCCAGAGGCCACCCAGGTTCTGGGGAGAGACGGACCCACAGGCGGCTGAGGTTTGGCTGGAGGCTGTGGTGAGATTCTTCAGGCTAGTGGGGACACCTGCAGACTTATGGTGATCTTTGCTGCCAGCCTTCTTCAGGCAGTAGCAGGCAGGTGGTGGAGCCACTTGTTCCAGTTTTTCTACGGGATGACCTTCACATGGGAAGACTTCGAGACCTTCTTCAGGGTGGAGTTTGTGTCAGTAGCTCTACACCCCGAGCGTGTACAGGAGCTTCTGCCTTTGCCGCGTGTTTTTCGATCAGTAGCCGAGTCATCTGTGGGTAGTAGACAGATGATGTAGAGGTCCAGGAGGACCAGACCAGTAGTTGGACAATCTTGGGTTTTAGGACCGGTGGTGCGGGGCACCTGGGGTGGGGTCAGAGCCAGGCGTGCCAGAAATAGACAGTGTTACTCATGCGGTGGGAAGGGTCACCTGGCACGTGACTGTCCGACTCCTCGTACAGTTGATCCGTAGGCTTTGGAGGATCCACCGAGGCAGAAGCAGCGGCGGGTGATTGAGCAACAGCTGAGCAGTGTACAAGGCAGTAAAGCTTTGGGAGAAGGTGGACAGGAGAGGAACTAGTGGATACGTCCCTTGTACTTCTAGTTCCATGTTGTTGTTGTATTCGTTTATTTGTACTATGATCTGCAATAATAAAAAGACACTTATCTTTGATTGCTTTCCTGTCCTTTTGTTTGGTTGATACTGAGTGGTCCCGGTTAAAACTGTTGACTTGACCCTCACTTTTGAGATTTCTACTGGAGGAGACCCAGTGACCTCACACTGATGCCGACAGTGTGACTCAACCCTTGGAGGCGAGAGTGACAGTTGGATATCTTAGTAGTTACGTCGAGGACTTACGACGTCATCTATGGCGTGAATGCTTCATTCATGTCAGGATTGACTGTATTAGGCAATGGGTGTGGTTCATCAAGGGGATGAGACCGAGTTTCTCTTTTCGGCAAAGGAGAAATTTTAGCAGCTCCTTCAGATCATCCAGGAGCGGATGAAGACTGCACAGTGCAGTAAGAAATAGGAAACCGGCTCCGGTCTTAGAGACTCGAGTGTGTTAAATGTTTAAAAAAGAGGAAGATTTAAGGATAGATGAGTCTGCGAAGTAGCAGGAGTGGAGGCAGAGCTAGGAGAGCAGCATGAGGTGGTGTACATCTTAACATGCTACAACCACCCACCTTAGTTATCCCCGCCAGGCTCAGGGAGCTGGAGGGTGGAGGAAGAGTGCGGCTGCATGCGGTCAAGGAGAGTGACCCGATGACTCTAAGAATGATTCAAGGGACAGTCTGTGTCCACTACTAGTTGTTGTAGTAACGAACGTCGATATGAATCATTCCTTGCTTTCACAAATCTTGTTCCAAACCTAGAGTTTCCGGTAAGCTGTGGACTTGACCCTCACGTCTGGAGATACCTTGGGAGGAGACTCGATAATCACACTTACACTGACGGTGTGGTCAGACCCTCGAGGTGAGAGTTTCGGTTGGAATCTCTTGGTGGCAGCGTTGAGGCCTTACGACATTGGTTTGAGTATGGACTGGGCAATCACATTTCAAACACAAACTGATGGTATTAGGCAAAAATGTTGTGGTTTAACTACGACGTCGGAATGGGTTTTTCTTGGTTGGCGAAAAGGAAACCCCAGGCAGCACGGGATAAACTCTTTCACAGGAGGGTGCGACCGATCACTCTTGAGTCGGTCAACCATACCCTCGTGGCAGCAGTCGTTTGAGTTTCATTTCTAACAGAAAATGGAGACCTCTGGAGTACGAGGATGATGATCACGTCCTTATACGGGTCTCACCTTGATGAGGTTTACGAAGATGTGGCCAAGGCGGAAAGTTATCTCCGAGGTTCAACGGACCTTTCTAGGTCCTCAGCTGGGTAGGCGGGGTGGTTTACCGCTTGACCCATCCACCTTAGTTGCACCAGGTGCACGACGTCTTCCAGTTATCTCAACTGAGGAGATACGCGCTCGACCCTTCGCATATCATCGACCATGGGGAGATGGACGATGGAAATGGGGTGACATTCACGGAGGTTCCTGTAGGGATCGAGAATCGACAGGATCAGATCCTATGAGGACGTTCGACTCCTCGAGTGAGCTTTCTTTGGAAGTACGGGAATCTCCAGGTAATCACATGGGAGCAGAAGGCTCAGATGCATGCTCAATTCCACTTTTGTGACCCTAGTTTGTGTTGAAGCTTTACGGGGACGTAAAGCCCTGAGGTGGGAGTAATGTAAAGACCCGGAAATTTCAAGGAAAATTTTTTCTTAATTTTCTTTGGAATTTTTCAAGAACGCAATTTCTGACGATGCATGATTCCGAGGCCCAGTGTGCCCAGAATCAATTTCAGAATTTTGGCTCGGGTACGTTCAGTGAACGGGTGAGCGGGTTTTTCTAACTTTTGAACCGGTGCTCGGAATCGAATTCTGAGGGCACCGATGGAACCGTAGTGCTGGTAAATGCTTAGGAACGCCATTTTCGGAGTTGCTTTTTCACGAGAGAAGATGATAAAAATTGTGGAAGTTTAGTTTATAAATTAAACTACAATTTTTATTTTAACTAAGTGGATTAGGCTTTGGATGGAAGTTGGGTTACTACCCAACTTCCCAAGGGAGGTTATGAAGGTGGTGGGGCCCACACAAACACTACCCCTTCACCTTCCCTAACCTTCCATAACTCTTCACATTCTTTAACCCCCCTCAACTCACATTTAATATTTGACAACTTGAGTTTAATAACTTATGTTATTAATTAAGTGAGTTAAGTGTGGTTATTTGAATTTTAAACTCTTAAAATTCAAATATTTGTTATGCTAATAAAATAAGAGGTAAGATTATTTTATTTTGAGGTTGGAACCTTTGTTGCTTGAAAGGTTTAGGGAGAAAATCTAAGGAAATCTAGAGTTCTTCATATTCTTCGTCGAAGAACACGAAGAACGCGAAGAACGAATCGAACTCCATCGAAGAACGCTGAGTCCTCAGAGACCGACTACGCGATGCCTTTTGCCGCGACGGTTCTTCCGCGACGTCTTCTTCCACAACGTATTCTTCCGCAACGTCTTCTTATGCGATGTCTTTTTCCGCGACACCATCGTTCATCAACTTTTGTCGAGGTAGGGAACTTATTTGTAAACCCTCGTTTACTCCCTTCTAAATCTAAGAACGTGAATCAACAAAATATTAAGTTGATCCGCGAAGATTATGTTACGGGTTGGGAAATCTTGATTACGGGGAGAACTGCAGGGGTTTATTTTTGTTTCGTTCGTGATTAGTACCGCCGCCGTTCTCCATTTAAAAATTTGGACTGCTTGCTATCGACTAACGGGAGGGGGCCGGACCGCACAAACACGACCGACCCTCATCCCTTATCTTGTTGTTGTTCCTGTTGTTGTTTGGAATGGAGATGGCGTGGAACCATCGCACCGCGCAAGACCGTGCGGGAATTTAGAAAATCACGACGAAGAAGCACGGCGCCGTTGCGCCACCCCTTTGGGGCCGAACGAATCTGCGGTCGGAGTCGGACCGCGGCGAAGGGGCGCGGTGCAGACGCGCCGCGCCGGGAGAACCACGAAGATGGAACGATTTGTTTTTGACATGCGGATTGACGGGCGACGAAAAATAAGGCTGCAAGGTAATTTTGAGGCCTCCGCAATGAAGGTCGGTCCCGGGAGGACCGTTGGCGAAGACGGCAGGAGAAATGGACCACCGGAGCGCGTCCGGTGGTCCGCGGAAGGCGGCGGCGGCGGCGGTTGCCGCCGGCCTCAATCAGCGGCGAGGGCGGGCCGTGCACACCCCCCGCTCCGCGGCTTCGGCTCGGCCGCGCTGCCCGAGCCGCGGCTGGCCAGTCGATCTGGACCGAGCCGGCCGGGCCGGACCGGGCCGGGCAGGGTCGGTCCGGGCCCAGACCCCCGTTTTCAAACCCTCTTTGGTCTTTTGCCCATATCTTGGACTATGGACCTCCGAACGATGCACCGTCAGTTGTGTAGCGATACTTGGAACGAGATGGTCGTTTCGGTATATCACACTCAAGGTTTCGGAATACTTTGGGTTCAGCCGGGTTGGTTCGGATACGAAACCAACCGGGCCCTCGGAGCGGAAACGCTTATATCTTGAGCTCCGGATGTCCGATTGACGTGCCGTCAACTTTGATGGATTCCTCTAAGTGAGATGGATATTTTGGCTTACTTCGCACGAGGTTTGGATGCCGTCGGAGTGCGGTCGGGTTGGTTCGCTCATGAAATCCAACCGGGCCCCTGGAACAAAAAGGTCAATAACTCACAGACCGGGCGTCTGATTGACGCGCCGTCTATCTCGTTGAATTCCTCTTGATGAGACGGAACTTTTGGCATACTTCTCCCGAGTTTTGGATGTAGTTGGATAGTGGCCGGGTTGGATTGCACCCGAAATCCAACCGGGCCCTGGGAACGGAAAAGCTGATATCTTTCAGACCGGACGTCCGTTTGACGAACCGTCAACGGCGTTGGTGATCACGTTGAGAATTGGTCCCTATGAGTATACCCTATGAGAGTTCGGGGTACAGTTGAGATACGGCCGAATTGGTTCGTACACAAAACCAACCGGGCCCTGGGGACGAAAAGGCTAATAACTCACAGACCGGGCGTCTGATTGACGCGCCGTCTGTTGCGTTGAGACCCCTATAACGAGGTGGTCCTTTGAGTTACTTTTTCATGGGACCTTGAGATACTTGGAGTATCGACCTGTAGCTCGTGGAGCGGACCCTCCCAGAGACTAGCGTGTGGAGTACGGAGACCGTGTAGCCGACTAAGACCTGATGACTGCTTGACCGACTCGACTAGGAGTGAGTCGACTAGCCCAGTGGACGGAGCACTACTTTGTGAGGTGTAGACCCATGGCGGACGGAGCACTACCTGTGTGATAGTGTAGACCCGCGATACTCGTCCGGAGAGTACCTCAGTAGGCTACTAGGGGGTGTGCACTACTGTGTTTGGGTGACATACCCCAGCGGGAAGCACTACTGTGTTTGGGTGACTGACCCGCGGTACTCGACAGGAGGAGTACCTCAGCAGTCTTAGGTTAGTGAGCAGTACCTCGGAGTCATGACAGGACCACTATACACTCCATAGATGGAGCTCTTCAGCAGTTACGGTTTCGATAATGAAAATCCTGGTTTGAGCTGAGACTTTTGACCTTTGTGTTTACCTCATGATTGAGATGGGTCACTTGATAACTTAGGTATATGTATGGGCATATACATGGGTAGTGGTTATCCATTGATTTCATGATCTTGGTGTTTTCCTCATGATTGAGATGGGTTACTTGATAACTTAGGTATATGCATGAGCATATATCTAAGTAGATGTTATCTATTGAGATCTTCATTTTGGTTAACCTTGTTGGTTTTAGTGAGACCTTGAGGGTCTCGGGGTCCCTACTGAGTATCGTTATACTCACCCCTACACGGGCTATGCCCGCACCTCGTTGTGTTGGTTGCAGACGATGAGCAGTGCTGATGGAGGCCAAGTGTTCCAGGACTGGACGGTACCTAGAGGTGGACTACACGACGAGTCAGTACCCGGAGGTGGACTTCACGGTGAGACGACACTCGGAGGAGGTTGACGGGCGAGAGCGTTGTGGAAGCTATCTGTACCTACCCTTCAGTTAGGATCCGTGGTGGACGATCTAGGAGCTACGCCATCTGTACCTACCCTTTAGGTAGGATCCGAGGAGGACGACCCAGGAGCTACTTCCTCTCTTCCAGCTGTTTGTATTTTTCTGTTGTACTTTCGTTCAGTAGTAGTTGTACTTTCAGTTGGGTTTTTATTCTGGCCCATTTACTTTTCAGCACTTTCTCTTTGTACTTAGTGTTTTACTTCTGCTTGTACTCTGTGGTGTTTTGTTTACTTTTATAAAGGTAATGCCTTCCCAATTATCGGGATTTACGCCTTCTGTGCTAGTCGCCAGCCCCTGGCCTATGGAAGGCGGGCTTGGGGTAGTCACGGCATGGGCCCCGAGGATGGGTCGTGACAACAATCTATTCATACGATGGAGTTGAGCCATTCAGTGGTTGAAATAGAATACGATGGATCCAGGTCTTGGAAGACGTCACACTCTCGATCTAGGTGTGTCATCAACCTTGATTATAGGAGGAGGTGAAGTTAAGATTGCTAAATACATTCAAGATTTCACACAAATAAATAAAATAATAGTAATTCATGAATGAGATCTCATAATTGAATTATCAAACTTAATTTAAATACCAACATGGAGAATGATGAAACCCACAAACCAACCCATAAAGTCCAAGTTATTTCTCAGTGAATTTCATTTTTTCATTGCATGTTAGTTTTATCTTTTATTTTAATTAAATTGTAATCTGTTCCTAGATAAAATAAAAATAACCAAAAGAAGTAGTTTAGTTAAATTAGATTAAGTGAGTGAACGACTAAAAAGACTCTTCAAGAGAGATGACCCTTGTCAGCCTCTATGATGCATTAGGAAAATTAAATTGCTTTTGCCACGCCCTACGACAGGCATGCGTCAAATACCTACTTTCACCCAACAAGATTTACATCAACTCACATATCAAGCAGAACATAGAATTGGTTTTGGTACGTGGAATCCATATCAGAATTAATTGATTCTTATCATCTTGTGGCTTATGATATCTATATTACCTCCCTATTAGAAATAGGATCATTATTGTCAACTAATAATGATTCACCATTTTCAGTGTCTATAAAACCATATCATTTCAGTTCACTAAACTCTTTGGTTATCTTATGAAGTACTTGTGTTTTAGGAACAATATCTTCGAAGGGGAATTTTGGAACCTATTCCTATACCAAATCTTGTATATCTTGAGCATAAAATTCATCAAAGTTAATATTTCTCCCACTATCCTTCTTGAGGATGTTCTCCCTCTTAAGAAAAATAGTTTTTATTATGATATTCACCTTCTTATATAAGGGTTTATATAGATAGTATCCCCTTATTTATTGGGATTCCCTATAAAGATATACTTTATGTCCTGGGCTTCTAATTTTTTTTATATAGTTGGACTTAACAAAAGCCTCATAACCCCATGCATTAATATGTCACAAAACAAGTTTATTTCTACTCCATAACTAGAAATAAATATTGTTTTTCACTTTAGTTGGTACACAGGTTAGTGTGTATGCTATAGTGTGTAATTCATATCTCCAAAAGGATAATGGAAGGATTCCATGGATCATCATAGACCTTACCATGTAAAGTAAGGTACAGTTACTCCTTTCACTAACACCATTCCACTATAGTTTATAAGGTGGACTGAGTTGGTATTTTATCCCACACTCACATATCACTACTACAAATACGGCTTTTATCAGTGCTAAAAATGGCCTTCAACAGCGCTAGAAAAGCACTGTTAATGCCGGTGAAGATAAAGGGGGGTCCCTTTTATCAGTGCTCCAAAAAGTGCTGATGAAGACCCATTTTATCAGCGCTAAAAAAGTGCTAATAAAAGGGTCTTTTATCAGTGCTTTCTTTTTAGCACTGATAAAATATCCCTTTTATCAGTGCTTTGTTTTAGCGCTGATAAAACTAAAAAAATTAAAAAAATTAAAAAAATATCAAAAAAATATTGCCAATCACGAGGGGGGATTTTTACAGCGCTTGAGCCCCCCTTTATCAGTGCTTTTCTGCTCCTCCAGCACCCGCACGCACCGCATACACCCTTTATCAGTGCTAGCCCTTCTAAATTACCCTTGTGCGTGCGCCCCTGCCTCCACCTGGATTTGATCTCGAGACCTCCTCCCTGCGCACCTAAGCCTTTACCACTGCCCTATATTGATTTTTTCTCTTATTTATGATATATCTATTTATTTATATATATATTTAGATATATTTATTAGTATAGTAATATATATTTATATTAATATATATAGTTATATTAATATATATATTTATAGTTATTTTAATATATATATATATAGTTATATTAATATATAGTTATATAAATATTCATATATTGGTATTTCAAATAAAATGGATATTAGTTATTATTTATATAAATCTAATATATTTTATATGTAAATATGTTTAATTATTTATTTAAAAAAATAAATTTTTAGGTGTGAATATATAAAAAATATGTACATATAGTTATATATTTGATTATAAATAGCAGTTCATTATAAAAAACTATAAAATTTCAAAGACATAATATCAATATGAATGTAATACCTTTTAATAAATTCAATATACACCGAAAAAAGCCAATAATACCCCCTTAAACGAGGCTGAAAATCCACAAAATGTTAAAAAATCAGAGAACCCCGACTAAAAACTCAGTTTTGGAGGCCTTATGGGCCTTTTTTGGCCTCGAAAAAACCTTGACCAGGGTTTCCCTAAATTATATCAACTTAGAGCTCGTCGCAGGGTTCGATTTGATATGTGGTAGAGCTCAAACGAACACCCAGATCAAAAGTTATGGCCGTTTGAAGTTCGAGTTGCGTTTTCAACATATTTTGGATCTTTTTTAAATTTTTTTTATTTTTTTAGTCTTCAATTTGTTATTAAATTACTATTACTCCATATAATTAAATATATTTTTTTAATTTTTTTATAATCCATTTTCACTAAATATCTTATATATTAAGTATATTAAGTGTAAATGTATATTTATACTTATCTAAAATATATTTAAAAATTATATATTATATTTATATCAATATAACTATATTGATATATTTATATATTAATATATTATTTTTAATTATTATTTTTTTGAAGACGAACCCTTTATTAGCGCTTTTAAAAAAATCGTTGATAAAGGCCCCCCTTTATCAGCACTGCTAAAAAAACGCTGATAAAGGGGGTACCTTTATCAGCACTGATAAAGGTTTGGTGTTGGCCTTGCCCAGTTTTGTGGTAGTGTATAAAATCAATGAAATTGGTTAATATATTCCCTACCCTGGTCAAATCAAATTTTTTTTCCTTCTTACCAGGTTTATTCTCTACTTTATTCTTGAATTCGTAAAATTTCTTAAAATATTCCAACTTATACCTCAATAAGAATACATATCCATATCTACTTAAATGATTAGTAAAAGTAATGAACTAATAATTCTCATATCTATATTCCACTAGAAATTTTCTGCACACATTAATGTCTACCAGTTATAGAATCTCTATATACCTTTCACATTGTACATAAAAAAGTGGTTTATCCATTTTTTCCTATAAAAAAGCATGACATTTGTGAAGTTGTTTTAGCTTAAAAGAGTCTAAGTAATCATATTTGCAGAGATTTGTCAAATGATTATCATTTATATGATCAATATAGTGATTCCATAGTTGGGTGTAAAATGATTCATGAAAACTTGATTCATTATCAATTTCCAATACTTGGTTTTCATAACTTAATATATGATGACCATTATTTAAATTTTTCATACAATAAAATTTTTGTATTTATAAAAGAAATAACTTTTATTTTTTAACATTAAAATAAAACCATATGTATCTAGTTTGGATATTTAAATTATGTTTATGGTAATAGTTGGTACATAATAACAATATTTTGAAACCAATACCATCCAAGTTAGAAATTAAAGGTGATAGTCTCCAATGGATTGAGTAGCTATCCTTACACCATTGGCAGCATGTAAATCCACCTATCCTCTAAAAATATTTTAAAATATACTTGGTTGTTATATTTTAATATATATGTGATCACCCCTATCTATATCTAATACCTAATTTTTTTATATAAAAATATTAAACTCGATAACGAACTCACCTAAAGATTCCCCTTACTTCTTTAATTGGGTGAAATTCTTCTTAAAGTGTCCCAAATTTCCATTTTCAAAAAAAAATTATCCTTTTCCTTTGACTATATTTAAATCATCATTTTCTTGTAAAGTTGTTGGTCAAGAGCCTTATACTTGTAATGATTCTTGGGCCCCTTTTTCTTGTTCTTTCTTTTCTTGTTCACCATAAGGACTAAAGGCTTTTCATGCCCAATGTCTTTATCAACTTGAAAAATCAATGTATGGAGTTTCGAGTGAGTATTCTCACTATTTCTCATATTATAATTAAAAATAAAAATGGATAATGTCTTAGGTAGTGTGGATAAAATGATATTTTTTCATTGCTCATCAGAGATATTAAATCCCAAGATATCTAATTACTCAACGTATCCAATCATCTTGACTACATGAGGTCTATATGACACTGAATCTCCAATATTTTAAGTGAAAAAATGCATTGGATATCTCATATCTCTATTTTCCTACCTTCTCTTGATAAAGATCCCAAATGTAAGATATGATTTTATACACATACATATCCTTGTGTTGCTTTAAAAGCTCACTGGACATAGAAGATTGCATGAAAAATTGGATATCTCTAGAATCATCCAAATGTTTCATATAGAGAGACAATTATTTCTCACAAGCCACTTTTCTAGAGACCTTAGGAATATTCTTTTCTAGTACATATAATTTTTTATAGAATAGTATAACACATAAACATCCATACCATTCTTGTAAATTTGATCTAGTGAAAAGATTATCCTTCTCTGGAATAGATAGTAGTGATATTTTCAAAGTTATGTGGGTTATAATTTATATAATAAATAAGATCAGGATTATTATTACTTTATCAATATTATAGATTAGATAATAAGTGTAATTTAATTTTATAATCCCAAATAGCTCTCACAATTAGTTTTGGAATATCATGTCTTATGGATATTCTAGTGTAAAGGATCTATATTCCCATTTTTATAACCCATACATTGGATTGATAAGTTATTTGAAGGTTTTTATGTAGGTATGAATCTCTAACTACATTAACTCATATCTCTTTGATCTATTGATTGGACTCCACAATCCTAAAACCCTAGATAAGAACTTCCTCAACGCTTTACCTCTAAGATGAACCAAGTCTTTCTTGGAAAGTCAACCCATGATATGAACTAAGTAAAGTCCACCCAAGAACTCAAGTTAAAATTCAATGATAATTGAAATAACCCCAACTTGGGTTGTTAATAACTTTGAACTATGGTAAAATTTTAACTCACTTATTGGAAGGCTATAATGACTTAATATTTAATTTGAGGGATTTTTACCTTTTTTGTATAAACATCCCATTTTATCTTGTTACATACTTGTTAATATTAATTGGATTTAACTTAAGTGATTAACCATATCTAAATAAATTTTACACATATTATAATATTTGTTTTACTTCCATCTTATATGCTTTTTAATTAATTTATTTAATGATTTAAATATCTATAAATAATTAACCATACAATTGATATAAATAAAATAAATAAAGTGGTATGACCCTGAGATTCTCTAATTGTTGATTTATCTAGTGTATGATAAACCAAACCTTTACTATAGGGAATTAACTCCTAAAACCAATCATGGTTAGAGTTTTCGCATCCCACCAATTCTCTTATGTACCTCCGGGATTGGTTTCATCTCAACTTCAAACTTAAACCACCTCCGCTAGCCTGGGAGCTCCATCCATTATATAATTTTACTCACACACAGGTGAGGTAGCCAAAATATTTTTTTAAGGGGTATTTACATAAAATAAACCATAGGTATGTAGGCCCTTATATAATGATATGAGAGGAATGACTCACAGGCCATTGTTTAATTTAATAAATTATTACTAAAAATCCTGAAATAATAAATTAAATAAACCAATCACATATATAGGTTGATCTAAGATCATGGTCATCCACATATATACAACGAATATGAAAAATTATAGTAGACATAATTCATTTCAATTCATTATTTATTATTATGATAAAGGCACTTCAATTAATTCAATTAATTAATTAATTAATTAATTACCTTTATCTTAATGACCTTATCATGTCTCTTAGAGATTCCCATCATAAATGTAATATAGAAAATAAATAATTTGACTAGTAATTATAGATAATTAAATGAAATTAATCAATAATTTATTAATTCTTAAAATCATATTACATAGTCAACACATCAAATGCAAATAGTGAAATTCAATTTTTAATGCTATAATTAATTATTATTCATAT
The DNA here is from genome assembly GCA_963277665.1 of Viscum album. Lineage (NCBI taxonomy): Eukaryota > Viridiplantae > Streptophyta > Magnoliopsida > Santalales > Viscaceae > Viscum > Viscum album. Next base: position 1,914,089,491 of record OY728148.1, on the reverse strand, counting down.
AATTTAATTTTTTTCTTTATTGGGAGATGACATAGCTTGGAATAATGATATACATGTTGTGTTCCGCACCTGTCTTGTATCCAGGATAAATTCCTAGAGACTTAGTGTGTATCTTGGCCTTATTACACAAAATGTGTTAACAAGCTACAAGTTGTGTATTTTGTTTGTTGTGTGTCTACCTAACCCACCAATTAACTCACCATTCTCTTTGAAAATGGGGATTAATGATTCAAGCAACATGTATTCTAGATACATGTCATGTATATCATTAATGATACAAGATGTCAGTCTCACATAGTGTTATTTCATGTATTTTACCACACACTTAGCGTGAATTTAACCACTTAACAATGTAGAATACACAACCTGTGTTCTAGAAGGACACTATCTGGTTTGATATACCATGTGTCAGGTTGAATTAGTCAACACAATATGTGAATTAAATGCTTAAAGTTTCATTACTTCTTAGTGGGTCATGTATCTCATGACAAGTCCAGGTCCAACAAACTTTGGTGCATGGCATGTACTTTTAATCTCACATCATGTATCTGTTTCTACTCATCATAATCCTTATTACCTCCTGATGGAATCTTCGATAATTCTTCATATTTTCTTAATGTGTTTTAGATGATATGAAACTTGAACAAATAGACTTAATATGTTTAAAAAATGTTAATTAAACTCCATATTAAAGAATGAATAAACCAAAAGGGAGAAACTAACAAAAGTTGTGTATAATAGATCAATAAATAATAAATAATTATAAATTATTATGTAACCCCTTTGATACCACTTCAAGGTTCTATGTTATAGTGGAAACATGTCAGGAAATTCCCAAGAAAAATTTTCCATCAACCTTTTCAGATTTCTCCTTAGAACTACAAATAAATGCATTCCTAGAATCCATGAAGATAATATTTTTCACATATAATTTATAAATAATTTATTTAATTAAGAATTGCCTTTTTTTGAATTCATTCTACATTGATGAATTGGTAGAACACTCTTGTCATGCTATCATCATGTCAGGGGAATCAAGGGTAGATTCCCTCTAAAAATGATCCACACATACTTTGCAAACCTCTAACCGCCACCATATAATTCTTTGGGTGCTAGTATGGATGAATCTTACTCTTGTTATGATAATCATTGATCACAACCAAATTCTTTAAGAGTAGAATTATTTAATATGGTAGAACAATGATTAAATGAAGTTAGGTCTTACACAAAATTTTACAACTGGGTTTATATAGTGACAGGTTTATCAAATAAATAATTATGCAAGGGGAATTATTATTTTATAAATTCCCAACAAACCCCATGTCTAAATAATAATAATATTATTATTATTATTTACTATACATGTGCTAAACTCATATATAAAATAAATATTTATTTTATTGAATAAATAAGTTAATATTTATTCAGATAACTTTTAATATGAAATTTCTCATTGGACTATTAAACTTGGTCTGCTAATCTTCCTCGATATTTATTGGTCCTTGAATGATGACTATTTATTTAATTAAATAAATAAAATTTAATTATTCACCAATAAATATATAAATTTTATATTCATTAAAACTTATGAATAAATATTTGTTAAATATCCATGTAACTAAATAAATGTTTTATTACCATGGGAATAAACCAGAATAAAAAAAATTAAATTCATGTAATTAAATAAATAATTACCTGGTGAATAAATATTTATTAAATATTAAACTCACATATATATATTCTCTAGAATAACTAGTGATTGAATATTTGTGATCAAACCAACATGAATAATTATTAAACCAGGTATGTGAATAATATTTAACTAATATGTTAAATTCGAAAGTAATTTAAATAGGGCTATGAATACACTTTTTGTGTTACCTTCTAAGACCCTTTCTCAGTGGAATTAGGCTAAAAATCCTAAATTCCATAGTTAGTGTCCAGCAACACACCAAGTCTACCATAAAGAAAGAATTTAATGTATCAATGAAAATTAACCTTCTATAAACATACGATGTGTAATATAATCATTTTATCTTTATATCTATAATCAAGTAGGTTGGTATCCAAAAGACCTGAGTTCAAATCTGGGTGGGGTGTATTTTATGAGATATTGTAGCATAAAAAATATTCACCAGAATTGGGCCTACAAGCCACAGATTTGGGTCTTTGAGCCACAAGGCCTTCAGGACACCAATGAACTTTGGTACATATAGTTTCCATGTCATTATAGGACTTTAGGCTAAGAAAATTTTAATCCAACAGTGGACCTTTGAGCCACAGTTCCTCTGGGCCATGAAGCAGTCAAGTCAAGACACACAAGAGAATACCCTAGAGGAGGAATCAGAGCAAGTATTGGCCACTAGAGTGAAGCTAACTGGATTGGGAATGAAGAGAGGGACATTGGAAACTATTTTACTAGGACTAGTCACCAAGAAACTCTACATAGGGTAATGACAACCGATCAACCATGTGAGGTGGTAGAATATGTGCTATCAATAAAGTAGAAGTTGAGGAGGGGTAATTCTAGTGTAGTTGGGTCTTTGGTTCTTTGGGTCATATATTGGGACTTTCGACTTAGGGCATCAGGTTCATGTAATTATCTAGGACTTCAGGTCATGTAAGGTTTTCGTCTCAACCTAAGTTAAAAATAGGGATTATAAAAAAATAAAAATATGAAATTGTCAGTTAGTTTAATCAATCAGTTTTCATGCTAATGTCATCAACCTATATAATCAATTTCAATTTCATTGAATTTATAAAAATGAATTTTTCGACAACACTACCATGGATATGGACTTAATCAGGAGTTTCAATTCCCATAAAAGTCCCAGAGATTTAAACTTCTATTAAATAACATAAGGTATAAATCCTTTCTCACATTATTTATTAATACAACATCACTCATGAAACACTCAACATATACTTCTTCACTGTGATCATATGTCATCATGTTTTTTTCAAAAAATCAAAATACATGACTCATAAAATGCATTAATAATAAAATATTAAATTATAAGAATTCTTATGCATTTCTATAGATAAGAATATCCATTGAATCATATAAATGTTTATTTTCTATTATCGGATCATGTTCTCATAATCTATTACACTGGAGATTTCAAAGGGAATACACCATGAGAAAGTGTCTCAATGTCCTATAATTTTCCATCCATGATAGCCTATATCATTTTTTCCCATCAAATTATATCATCTGGTTATAAAACATATATTTAAGAATTTTTTCTTGATACTTATAATTTCTCATTATAAAGGGGAGCTATTATGACCTTTTAGTGTGATAAGTACACTTAGGATATTATGAAATATTATTTCATGCATAAGAAAAAACGTGATATGATAATTTGTTTTATAAATATTAAAATACATCAATATAATTAATCATAAAATAATTAGAAGTTAGTTTTAGGAAACGAACTCCAAAAAACTCCCACTTGTACTAGTTTCAACTACTAAAAACATTCAATATTTTATATCTCACATTATGTTTATGATTATTCTGAGGTAAGGATTTAGTTAATGGGTCCACTATATTTCTTCCATGGAAACTATGTTCGCAGTGACTTCACCCCTTTGATATAAATATATCAATAGGTGATATTTTTGGATTATTTAATCCATTTGTTGATGTGACCTTGGTTCCTTTGTGAGAGCCACAACTATAGTATTATCACAATAAAATATAATGGGTTCTCTACTAATAATAAAAAAATAAAGTTCTTAGACATAGTTTAGAATCCAAATAGCTTCTCTTGTTGTATTAGAAGATGTTATATACAGACTCTGGTGTAGAATCAGTGAAAACTAGCTGCTTTGAAATCTTTCAGCTCACAACTCCTCCGTTGAGATTAAAGACATATTGTGACTATGATTTTAGATTATTCTGGTATGTTTGTAAACTAGTATTAATATATCCTCTGATGACTAGTTCATCATCTCCTCCATATACTAGGAACAAATCCTTAATACACCTTGGATACTTAAATATTGACTTAACAGTGAACTAATGTTTTTCTCTTAGATCGGCTTGATATCTACCTACCATTATTAAATCATAGGTAACATCAATACTATTACATAATATGGCATACATGATAAATCCTGTCAAATATGTGTATGGGGCCCTAAACATTCTCTCTCTCTATTTTACATATCTGAGGACACATTTCCTTAAATAGATGTATAACATGTGACCCTAGAACCAATACCCACTTAAATTATTCCATACTAAATATATTTAGTGTCTAGTAAATGTATGTATTTTTATTTACTCCAAGTATCCATTTAGATATATCAGGAATGATCATAATTCTAAGGATATATTTTTTTCACCTAGGCCCTTCATAGAGAAGCGCTTTTTTAACCAGTCCTTAACTAATTGTAATACTGGTATGTCATTTCCAATAAGTAATATGTCATTAACAAACACTACTATGAATATGACTGCACTCCCACTAAACTTCTAGAAAAAAACATAACTAACATTCATTCTTTATGAATCTAAATTCACTTATAACTTTATTGAACCGAATGTTCCATGACCTAGATGCCTGCTTTCACCCATAAATGGAGCTCTATAACTTGCATATCTTATTTTCATTTCTTGGAGTCACAAACCCTTCAGGTTGTGTCATATAGATATATTCCTAAAGGTTTATGTTAGGGAAATATATTTTGACATCCATATTTCAAATCTCATAGTCATGGAATGCTACTCTATAAAGTAGAATTATGATGGATCTAAACATATAATTTGGAGAAAAGGTTTTGTTTTAGTCAATTCCTTGATGCGATTAAACCCTTTAGCCACTATCCTTACTGTAAAGGTATTCACTTTACCTTCCATGCCCAGTTTTCTCTTGAATTCCTATTTTCACCCAATGGTCTTTACATCAATGGTTGGATCGACTAAAACCAGTACTTGGTTATAGTATATGGAATCTATCTTAGAATTCATGGATTCTTTTCATCTTATAGATTATAAGATATCTACTACCTCCTTGCAGGAAATAATATCATTTTTTTAACCAATAATGAGTCACTATCTTTGGTGACTAGAAAACCATATCTTTTATGTACTTTATCCCCTCTGATGCTTTTACATAGTACTTATGTTTTAGAAATAATATCATCCATGAGGACCTATGGAACCTATTCCTGTATGAACTCGTGTGTATCTTGAGAATTAACTTCATAAATGTCAATATTTCTCCTACTATCCTTCTTGAGGATATGCTCCCTCTCATGAAAAATGTCTTGTCGTGCGATAATCACCTTCTTGTCTAAGGGGTTGTGTATATAGTATCTCCTTATTTCCTTGGGATACCCTATAAAGATACACTTTATGCCTCGAGGTGCTAGTCGTTTTCAAGATTTGGACTTAATGAATTTCTCACAACCCCATGCATGAATATGTGATAAAACATGTTTCTTTCTACTCCATAACTAGAAATGAATATTGCTTTGTACTTTATTTGGTACACGGTTTAGTGTGTATGTTGCAGTGCGTAATTCATATCCCCAAAGGGATAATGTAAGACTTTTATGGCACATCGTCGACCTTAACATGTCATGAAAGGAATGGTTCCTCCTTTCAGTAATACCATTTCAATATGGTGTATAATAAGGGTTGAGTTGGGATAGGATCTATCACTCCTATAAAAATTTGATGAATTTTTGGGTAAGATATTCACCACACTAATCAAATCTAAGTTTCTTTATCTTCTTACCAAGTTGATTATCTACTTTATTCTTTAATTATTTGACTTTCTCAAAATATTTTAACTTATTCCACATGTATCATACATATCCATATCTATATAAATCATTATTAAAAGTAATTTAGTAAGAATAACCATATCTAGATTCTACTAGAAATGGTCCACACACATCAGTGTCTACAAGTTGTAGATTCTCTATATCCATTTCACCTTGTCCACCAAAAGCTGACTTGGTCATTTCTTGTAAACAAGTATGATATTTTTCATGTGGCTTTTGATCAAAAGAGTCTAAGTAATAATATTGATAAATATTTTTCAAAAACTTCTTCTTTACATGAACAAGATGGTGATTGCATGGTTGGGTGTGAAATGAGTCATGAAAACTTAATTCATTATCAATTTATAATACTTGGTTTTCATAATTTAATACATAAATACCATTATTTAAATGTGTCATACCATAACATATGTTATCTTTATTAAAGAAACAAATTTTTTTGAAAATGAAAATAAAACTATCTGTATTTAGTCAGGATAAAGAAATTAGGTTTTTGGTAATAGTTAGTCCATAATAAAAATATTTTAAAACCAAGATCTTCCTAGTTAGCAATGAAATGTGGTAGTCTTCAGTGGCTAGATCGGCCATCCTCACACCATTAGCATCCCATAAATACACATACCCTCTAGAAATCATTCAAAATATCCTTAGTTCATGCATTTAAGTACAAGAATTATCACCATAAGTTATATCTAATACCCAATGTGTAGATATAGAAATATTACACTCAATAACAAACGCACATGAAGCTTCCCCTTGATTCTTTAACTGGGTTCATTTCTTTTTCCATTGGATCGACTTGCCACATGAAAAACATACTACATCCTTTTACTTATTCTATATTTGGATCTTACTTTTCATAGAAGGATGGTCACTACTAGAAAAAAATCCCTATTTTCACACATCTATTTCCACAGTTTATTAAAAATGTGGAAAAAGGTTCTCTACTGCCACAATTCAGTGGAAACACATATCCCCTCGATTGAGTTCCTCCCCTACCTATCCTTCCCAATCAGGCCCTCCCCTATCCCCCTCTGTTCAAACCCACCACATCCACATATGCTCTCGTCCAACACTTTCTAGATTTCGATGTGCTTCTGACGATCCTCCTCTATCATAGACAGTTGGCCTCCCTGCTGGTGCGGCTCTAATGTGTCCTCCCCACCTCCATAGAAACACAACTCTAATGGGTCCTCTCCACCTCCCCACGATCCACCTCCTCTGACATGGCACCGACACGGCTTCGACATAGCCACCCGACCTTCCCCAAAACTCTGCCTCTCCTCAATCACGATATTGATCTCCTCGTTAAACTAGGGTTTCAGAGGCGAAGAGTACCATTAAAATCAGGTTCGGCTTATATGACTCCTCATCATCAAAGATTCTTCCCATCAAGGGAATGCCTAATATTTTTTATTCCATATCAAAGGCATCAAAGAAGATTCTCCTGAACTCATCGGCGGCTTAGAGTCATTATGATAGGGGAAGCGATGTGCAGGTGCATATTATTATCTTTTCTGGTCAAATTTATGGCATATTCCAAAGCCAATTCCCCTGATTGAGTTTGCTTGAATTTGATAGAGCCATAATTTTTGAAAATTTCCTTTCCATTTTTTTGCAGCTTCCTTGTTTTTTTTATATGCATGTCAGTGGTTTCTCTATTCATTTACTCCCATTTTTATCCTTTTTTTTATTAACTTTCTTCTAAATGCATCTAGTCTCTTGAAAAATGCAGTCTTCAAATCCAAGAAAGTTTACCATTGAAGGAAGACACAAAATAAAATGTGCATGTGACAGACTGGGGATTATAACAAGCAAGCTATTGAGAGGATCAAAGGAAAGGTATAAATATCATTAAATTTTTCTTCTATCTTGGAAACTCCTTTGTTCGTTGAAATATTTATTTTGTGTAGTGACATTTGGAAGTTCTTGTCTGGTTATGGTCTCTATATGCTCTATTTTTCATGCTAATTGTTTATTTTCTTTCACCTATTATATTCACTTTTTTAGGTATGATATAATTTAAAATTTGATATTCTTGTCTAGATGGAAACCCTCAAACCTTCTATAGACACATAAAGGATGGGCCTATCAGATCTGAGCTAGTCATTTATCATAGGAATATGCATAATCTCTTGATCTGAATCTTGTAGAGCCTTTCTTATTATTATTTTTTAAATATCCATAACCCTAGCCAATTTAAATTATCTAGGCCAGAATCCTGGCTTGATTATTAATTTTTATTTAAAAAATTATTATGTTAAAAGAAAATATATATAATAATAATAGTTTTAAAATATTAAATACATAATAATATGATTTTTTAGTATTATATTATTATCAACTGAGCAGTTCAAGGTTGGGTCACTGATTGTAGTTCTAACCCAATCCAAATATTAATCAGAATCTTTAAAGTAGTCCATTTATACCGCTGTGATGATTTCATTGGTAATTATTTTGAATTCTCTAGTCTGATGAAAAAAAAATAACTAAACCAAAGAATGAACAACTACTACAGTTTATACATGTTCTTATTTTGGACATACATGATTCATTCATACATGTCTATTGAATGTGTGTTTTAGGAACTCTTTTATTAGAATAATTTTAAGTAGTTTTTCTTTTGGTTTAATTTTTGGATCATCTATAAGGGTTAATTTTTATCATGAATATAAAGGCTTACAATTTATTTTTAGGTGTTTAGACAGCATTTCTTAGCTTTGAGACAATGTTGAAATCTAATTTGATCCTTTGTGTTTGTGGTTTTAGGTGGCGACTCTTTCTATTTTTTATTTTTATATAATTACACTTTTTATTTTTTATTATACTATTGTTTTTCATGATTTTACTCTCATTATTATGAGATGACTATTCTACCATGGTTTTAGATGATGGCTATTGTTGTGTTCTAATTTGGTGTATAGGTAATATTGAATAGGTTTGGGACTTCCTCAGTGGAACTAACTTTGACTCATAGGATAACTTAGGTAAGTCCATATATATGTTTTTCTTATATTTAGAGTGGATTTTATTGTGGTAATGTCTTGCATATACTTTAATTTGGGCACCATGTATCACTTTTACACATGTCGGGAGACAACATAATGCCATACCCTATAACAGCTTCTTAAAAGGGTCAAACAAGTGATGGTAAATACTAAGAGGGGGGAGGGGTGAATTAGTTATTTTAACCTTTTCAGTAACATGTATTCCCTTATGCTTGTTCGTTTGTAATCTCACCAATGGACTAAACACGTCTTAGTTGAGTGACATGTGACGTACTGATCTACTTAGATTAATGACATGTGTCTTGTTTATTCAAATTGGTCAGTCTATTTTGGATAATTGAGAACATATGAGATGTTATATAATACATTAACATTTTATATGTCTTTTTTATACTCAATTACTTAAAAACTATTATAAAATAATTAAAATGATGTTTATAGATATATCTTATAAAGGACACTTTCATTTGAAGATATAAGTTTGATTGTGATCACTATAGAACCCTTTATAGCTTGAGTAGAAATGATGTTTTTCTATTGGATGCCCTTTTCATAAAATTATTTATTATATAATTATAAATTTTTAAAATTCTAAAAAGGAATGTAGTGTTATACCACATGATATAGAATTAGGATAAATTTTTGTACAATGTTTTCTCTTAATGTTTGAGGGTTTTTATATGAAAATCATATCCAAAAGAGTTGGATTCATTTCGAAATGATTTTCAATTATTTGAATAAAAACTATTGTGCATACATGAAATTGTTATATTATTATAAATATGCACCAAATTATAAGTCATGATGTAGTAAAACCCATCATGTTTTTGTTTTGTGTTATCTGGTGATTCATGATACCTCTATGTGGTGTATGTATTAAATGACATTGGATATAATTTGAACAAAAAGCCTTTATTAATGATCATGTTATTTATTATTGGGATGTACATATCAATCTAAATATTATTTGTTCATTATTTTTTATGGAGTCATGTATCATTTATCATGTTTAGTTGACACACTAATCATTTATATATATATAATAAGTCGTTATATCTCACTTGTTTTCCCATTATTTCATTATAGGTGGTTTCTTATGATGAGGCCGGTTCTATCCACTGCCATTGAAGGTAGTGTGTTCAATATCGAATTTGGGTAAGGTTTCTTCTGTTTTTATTCTTTGGCCATAATTTAATTAGGGTTTTAGTGATTTCTAGGTTCCCTATATTTTTGTAGTGCATTTTGGGTCTTGTTGAGGCTGATTCAAGTCATCGTTGTCAAAGGAAACTTACATGTGAATGCATAGGTAGTCATATACATATATAACTTACCCATTTATATATATTCACTCATGGTAGTATGAATATGTATATCGGGGCTAGGTGCTCTTATATATATATATGAAAAATGCATATGTGTGTAAGTGAAAAGGGGTATATGAAAGTATAAACATATATCTAAGGACCCCTTGTGTATATTTGTCCATGAAAATATGTGCATAGGGGCTAGGTGTCCTTGTATATATGTGAAGGAGCATATGCATGAAAGTAGGAAAAAAAGGAAGATTCGAGTTTTCATCGTTAAAAGTAGTGTGTGCCTTAAGGTTGAGGTATGTTTCATATGCCTAAACCTTTAATTTGAATTCCACAATTTCTTGATTATTTTAAAAAAAAATTTAATTATTATATAATGTATATATTCTATTAAAATTGGTTGTGGATCTTTGAAATGGTATTTTTACCTATTTTACATGATTTCCCTAAGCCTTCAATGTGGAATAGTTTCCGGCTTGATATCTAAACCCATTCATTGGTATCTGATACATTATATTTCTATGTAGAATAAAAACCTATAGAAAATGGTGTGTTGGGATGGTGAGTTGTATTAAAAACATCAGACTATGTAGTTTGAAGTTAAATACATCCAATAATGGAAGGATACATCATGTTGTTTTGACCAATCTAATAGAAATAAAAATCTAATAATTATTGTTTGTTACCATGGATTTTTAAAAATATGACACGAGTATTAAAGGAACTTCAGTAGAAACATTAGAGAGATGATTTTTTTAATCATTTTCATGTTTCAACCAGATTTTTTCCAAGAGTGATTATGATTTTATTTTCATTAGAGAGATTATCATAGAGAATCCATGATAGAGAAGAGGTCAAAAGGGAACTTATAGAGTATATGAAATCTTCTTTCAATAGGATTTATAACAGAAAATTACTGAGAGAAAAGGAAAATACACTTATAGGAAGAGAAGCCTCTCTCCTATCCCAATACACATGATAAATACTATTAAATTCTCCACACACTCCCCCTCACTCGTTCACCTCCCTTATAGTAAAGGATAAAGGGAATATCTAGAAACTTCCTAGGGTCCACCACAATTGGTTAGAGGATTTTGTTAGAGTTTGGGTCCACCTTTATCTGTTGTAGTAATTTTTTGGTACTGGGGAGTAGTTTATTAGAGGTTAGGACCACCATAATCTGTTGGAGAAGGTTCAAGGTCCTTTTTACCCCTCCTATAATATACTTTCTAGGTGGCGGTAGTTGTGGGTCTATCAATGGCCCTTCTAAAAGAGAAATGTTTTCCTCAATACTGAGAGAAGGGAACTGATTACGAATGTGGAATTTATCCTCCCAAGTGGATTAATCGAGGGGTTAGTCTTTCCATTTGATGATTCATTGGGGAATTGAAACAAAATTTTATAAAATTAACCACTTAGAGAGATCTACCTCTGGTTTTTAGAGTCGGTGTCATGTCATCAGCTAGATTTCCTAGAAGTGCCAACTGTAAGGGTTGAGTTCCCAGTGCTCATTTGAGTTGGATGATGTGAAAAATAGGATGAATGCATGAAGAAATGATACATTTATCTCAACATATATCTATTCATGTTTACTTTATCCTCTTTTGTTAGAAAATAAAGAAAATACATGTCTTGAAATAATAATTTTTCAAAATACCAGGCCCTTTCATAAATCCCTGCCAAAATTAAGATAACAAGGAAGTTGTATTCTAGTTATAGGTCCTTTGAAATAATCTTCATGATTTTATGGGATTAAAATGGATTTAATATATCATCATATTGAATAAAAAACTCATCATTATCTATCTTAGGGATAAACATAAATCTCCCTTGATGTGGTCAGTAGAAAATTTCAGCCAGCTCAATAGTAGAAAATGAAATTTCCTTCACTTTAGAGATGAAAATATCCTCATTTTGAGAAAACATGAGCTGATCATTCTCATAAAAAACTAAAACTTAAAGAAAACATTTGTTTTATTTTCATCAAACACAATCAACCATCCTTTAAAACTTGAAAATTTATTTAGTAACGTCACCATCAAATTGAACAAGATAGAATCGACTACCTTACTAGGAAGAATTCACTGCTTGGTACTTAAGTAATTAGTTTTATTTGAACTTCTTAAAGCACCTTAATCGGTTCTCTTTGATTTCCCCATACTCGGTTGAAGGTTCAATGTTCATGTGATTGATTAATATAATTCAAAGGGTTTATAATTGAGTGAGAAATAGAATGAACTATGGTGTTTCCTCACCGTCTATACTCTAATTTCATGAAATTAAATATCCTTCTAGAATAAATAATATCATCTTGAAATAATGAGATTCCAAATAGATGATCTCTCAATTGAGAAAGATACAATGATCATTAAGGTGTGACTAGTGAGGGGAATCCTTTAATGTCTCAGTGGGAATGGGTTAGTAATTATCCTAAGGGTGGGATGAGGGGTTGGTTTATTTATGGGATCACTAACATTAATAGGTTAACGATATTGTTTTGGGAATATACATTTAGGTTGTAACCACTATAGAAGTAGTACTGAATTGATGATATTAATAGTGGTACATCGGTAATTCTCTTGAGATGAAAATGGGTATTTTCTATAGTTTATATAATAACCAAGGATGAGAAGGAAATGAGTCTATTTTAATAGGTATGGAATTTAAATATATATTATGGAACAAAGTGTGATAGATTCCCATGTATAAAGTGAGATAGCTAATCCATTCACTTTACTATGAATTATATATTAAATCATGGTATCTAAGGTATAGCCTACATTGATTAGTGAGTGATAGGTTATATTATTATGGCGTATATATCAGAGAATGGTTTCTAATGGATATACTATGTTTATTAGTGGGTGATAGGTTATATTATTAGTATTAATGTATACCATGATAGGATGAATTGTACTAGATATATGTCAATCAGGATACAGAAATGCTCGAAATTCCATATACTAATAGAGTACTAGGATTGGGTTCTATATGCCATATGTTATTTTTATTACTATCTTAATCATGTTTTTATACAACATTATTTTCAGACGATGAAGATCTTATGATGGTGATTCGCATACTTTGAACCCAATAGAAAACTAAGGGGACACAATATGTTTCATTTTGGGGATTTTCTAGGATCCATCACCTATCTATTTCTCAATAAAAGAGTATTGGATTGACCAATATTATGTTTGGTCTTCTTTTTTACTTTATAGATTAGATAAACTGGTTGTGTTACCAATACTCCATGCTAGTCCATTAATTATATAGACTTGTTTTGTTATAATGAATCCTTTCTACTAAAAGGATTCAATAGAAAAATATTGTAATTATAAATCCTTTCTAATATATGGATTTGACAGACTGGGCTAAAATTTTGAAAACTATGAACATGTTAATAAAAATTTATAGCCGCCATGACTATCTCATTTGAGCAAATGGGAAAAAACTTGAAATATATATGTAGAATTTTCCCTATGTTCTTCATCATTATAGTCATCTAAGCTCCATCTCATTGTCATCTTCTCCACTATTTCCCAAGGTAGGTTTTTACCACATCCTATTTTACTTCTTGTAGATTTTTCATTTTACCTTATTGCATCCTTAAATCTACAATTTATCCCCATCATAGTTCCAAGTGGTAATATCGCGCATCGCTTAATGATTTGGATTTAAAAGATTTTTTCTTTTAAAGGAAATTTTTTGTTCATTATCATTATCTATTTTATAAGTATATGTAGTGACATATAATATGATCAATAGAAATTGCTTTTATTTTGATGCTATTTGAGTGGGTTTGACGTAAAATTTCTGAAACCCAGAAATAGTGCACTATTATTAAAGTAAGGGGCTTTGTTGAGTGGTGTTTGGTGGAAATTTATGTCTAACTAGGATCATTTTTTGTTTAGATTTTGGATTTATCCCTCTTCATAAATCTACGACAAAACAATGAGGATGGTGAAGCTCTGGTTAAGGATGTGCTTAGTATGTTTCTATCTATTTACCTTGTGATCGTGTTTTTAAATTTTAGTTAATCTCATTTGTGATTCATTTTTCCTCATGGATACCACATATTCATTTTTCAGTGATCATCAGCTCCATTATTCTATTTATATAGTAGGTTAGGCCAAGATTTATATATCTTTAGGGAAATGGTCCAGTTATGGAATTAGTAGAGTTTTTTTAGTCTCTCTCTCTCTCTCCTTCATGTCCTTGGCTATTCATAGTCACTAGAGAGATTAAAGATAAATGAAATAAAAAGGATGGTGAAAACAAGGCTTCAAATTGGTCCTGGACCATTTGGGATGCACTTAAAATAGGAGGTTTGTCCCTATAGTTGGCCCAAGATAAAGCTTCTTAGATATTCATATTATCCAAAAGTTTGGTTGTTCCCCTTTGAGGACTTTACACAAACAGTTGGCATGAAAGGTTCGGTGGGATTCAATGGTCATCACAGATCAATAAGAAAGATGGAGAGGCCCTACACTAGTCTTCAATGTGTGAATGGGTTTCTAGTAGGGACCTTTAAGTACTGTGATATGGGTTTGATCATAAAATGGAGCTTCTCAATGGGCACAGATTGGTTAAGGCCACAACTGCAAAGAAGATTGAAGGATCTTCATTACTGGATGGAGTTGCATGCTGAATATGAGGGGAGATTCAGTGTGTAAATGTATATATGGAGAATCATTTGGTGGTTGGATTATTTCATGGATATCCTATTGTAGTGTGTAGTGCAGGGTGTGGTGCAGTGCAACCTGTAGTTTTTTTCTGGAAATAGAAGGATACAACCACGGTTGTAAACCATAGAAGTATACCTATAGTTTGTTTTCCTAGAAATAGAGGGATGTAGCCACAGTTTTCAAGAGTGGCATTAGACCTATTACCACGGTTTGAACTGAAGCTATTTACCTACTTCCAGGGTTAAAAACTATAGAAATATATCTACATGTAAATATATATAGCCATGGTTTGTAATAGTGTCTATAAATCTATGTACATGATTTGAATAGTGGCTATAGAATTTTCCCTATATCCACGCCATTAGAAGCCACATCCAGCAAAACCATGGCTATTACCTATAGCCATGGTTTATGGGCCTATAGCCACGGTTATAAACCATGGATATAGTCTAGTTTTCTAGTAGTGGGTGCTTTTGAGCCTTATACTTGAAATTGGAGAATCTATTAGGCTGTGAGGATAAATTAAGATCTATGTGCATCTTATCAAGGGATCATAAATACCTAGATGACTAAGTGTCTAATATATCCAATCATCAAGACTACATGAGGCCCAGTTGGTACTGACTCGCTATGATTTCACATGAACAATGAATTAGAGACCTCATATCTCTTTTTTCTCTCCTTCTCTTAATAAAGATCTTGAATTTGAGACATGAGTCTATACACCTCCATATCCTTATGTTGCTTTAAAATCTCACTAGACATAGAAGATGGCATGAAACATTATATATCTATGGCATCATCTAAATTTTTCCTATAGAGTGGTGTTTCTTCTATACTAGCCTATTTTCTAGGTATCTCAAGAATAGGGTTTTTCAATACAAATAATTTCCATTCATGACATAGTATAATGCATAAATTTTTATAGCATTCCTAGGAATTTTAGTTAGTAAGAAGGTTATACTTCTCTAGAATAGATCACAATGATGTTGTATAAGTTTTTTGGGTTTTCATTTCTATAATAAATAATAAAATGATTTTTATCACTTCATATAGATTACAGATTAGAAAATAAATTTAATTTAATTTTTTAATATCCCACTATTTTATTAAAACCTAATAGACCTCACCATTAGTTTTTAAATATATTGTTGTATGTATATTTTGGTGGAAAGGATTCATATTCCCATTTTCATAACCTATACTTGGGATTGACATGTTATTTGAAGGTTTTTAGGTAGACGTAACTTTCCAATTGAAATAACTCACAAATCCTTGGTTTGTTCAGTGGACTCCTCAATTTGAAAACCTTAGATAAGAA
Source organism: Viscum album (assembly GCA_963277665.1). Taxonomy (NCBI): domain Eukaryota; kingdom Viridiplantae; phylum Streptophyta; class Magnoliopsida; order Santalales; family Viscaceae; genus Viscum; species Viscum album. The sequence goes on along the minus strand of OY728148.1, from coordinate 1,914,073,362 downwards.
TGATCTCAATACTTTACCTCTTAGTTAAACCCAGCCCTATTAGTAAGTCAACCCTTTATGTTAATTAAATTAATTAAAAACAATATGTAAATTCAAAATTCCCTAATAATTTAAAGTACCCCAACTTGAACCAGCCAATCACTCTAACTATGGTTCGATTTTAACTCACTTAGTGAAAGAATAAACCAACTTAATAATTAATTTGAGGGATTTTTATCTTTGAGTATAAACTTCCCATTTTATCTTGTTACATGCTTTTTAATATTAATTTGGTTTAAATTAAGTGATTAACCATGTCTAGATGAACTTTACACATATTATAATATTTATTTTACTTATATCTTACATGCTTGTTAGTTAATTAATTTAATGATTTAAACATTCGTAAATAATTAACTATGAAATTTACCAAAATAAAATAAATAAAGTGGTATGAACATGAGCTTATTTAATGTTTTATTTATCTAGTAAATGATAAACCAACCCTTAACCCAAGGTAATTAACTCCTAAAACCAAACACAGTTTGAGTTGTAGCATTCCACCTATGCTCCTGTATACCTCCTAGATTAGTTTCACCTCAGATTAGAACCACCTCCACTCACCCAAGAGCTCCATCAATTACATAATTCTACTCTCACACATGTGATAGGAACTGAAGGATTGTTTAAGAAAGGTTTACATGAAATAAAATGGGGGCATAAAGGCCCTTACATAATGAGAAGAGAGAAATGAATCACATTCCATTATTTAATTTAATAAATTATTACAAAAATCATGCCATAATAAATTGAATAAACAAATCACATGCATAGGTTGGTTTAATATCATGGTTATCCACATGCATGAAACCAATATTCAAAATTATACAATTCATCATTCAATTCAATTCATTTATTAATATTAAGATAAATTCACTTGAATTAATTTAATTAATTAATTAATTTGTAAGATCTCGTACTTCCTTGAGGTAAGTTATTGTTTAAAATTTTAGTTTAAATACCTTTAATATGGTTAATGAAATGTTTACTCAGTGAAGGAGGAGTCTCAGGGGTGTTCCAGGGGTTTGGGGAAAGAAGGGAGAACAGTGTCATTCAGTTCATGTTGTGCGGCTGCTACATAGTAAGTAGTAATAGTGCGGCCTAACCGTGCATTCCTGGAGGAGGGATGTATGGTTTGAATAAATCATTCATGGGGGAAGGAAAACCCATGTAGTATTAGATAGAGCCATTATGCATGGTCATTTCATAGTTTGTTAAATTTTTTGGGCTCCCCAAGAAGTTATACAGCCTGTTCCCCTCTTGGACAGAGGGTAGTACATAGTTGGCGCATGGTTTGGCCAACCGTGCATCCAAATCGTGAACCCCTTTAAAAGTAGGTTTTTACCTTTTTACCCCCTCAAGATTTATGAACCCTCACCTGATTTTATCCTCTATTTCTTCTACAATAGCAAGAGTGATGAACCAAATCATCCTAAAATTCCCAAGGACTGATCTCCTTCATTTATAAGCCATTTAGAGCATCATTGAGTGTGAATCAAAGATCCAGGTGAGTCTAACACTCCTCTTCCTTTTTTTGTATTATGGATTTTATATCCATTCTTCTTCTTCTGAGTCCCTAAAACCCTATTTTTCTAGAGGATCTTAGGTTGTGACTTCAAAGGGTGTTCTAATTCGAGTCAAGGTTTAAGGTTAAGAAACCATTCATCTTCATAATCGAGGTAGATGGTATATAAGTTATATCCCATGGTCTTGTTGATTATTTATGTGTATGTGGTTAATCCTTGGTGTCATTGTGTTTCCCATTTGGGTTTCATTGGTATAAATGATAAATTGATTGGGTAAATGTTTAATTTAACCCCTCATGATCCCTGTGGGATGCGTTAAGATTAATTTGACCAAGTTACAGGATACCCATGGGGTAAGCCACTCCTTGAGCATGGAAATTGAAATTTTAAGTGTAAAATTTAATTATATTGAAATAGAGCCCTTAATAAATGTGTTTACATGTTAGATTTGGTTATGAAACGAAACAAATAGTATTTTTATCTAGTTGTTAACATGGCATAATGGGTTGTTTTGCATAATGTTAAATGGGTTAAATGAGTTATGGATTGTAAAGGATAATTTTTTTGATTTTCTAAGGCATGTAAATTATAAATGGGTTAATTGGGTTATGGCATGTAAATTAGAATGTGTAAACTGGATAAGGCATGATGATGGATTATGAATTGAATGAACTTTTTTGTAAGCGATGAATGTGTTAAATGGTTATGGGTTATGTTTGGTAAATGTGTTATGGTTAAAAAATCATATAAACATGACTTTTTGATATGTGGGGTATTTAATTGAGTTTATACACCCATGGGTCATGTTTGATTGAGGCTCTAAACCCCACCCCTACAATGCATGGGTTAGGGATTCGGATTAAGGATTTATTCCCCTAACAATTGCATTTGATGGGACTACATGGACTAAGGCACTAAGGTAAGTGTTATGTTTTTTTTATGATGACTTCTCTAGTGATATAGGGAAATTGGCTTTTCCCCTTATGAATACTTGTGTGATCGGTGTAAGCCATCGTGAAATAAATTAAATCACTAACCCATGGAAAAATAATGAAATGTTCAAAATTAACTTGGTTAGTTAATGGCATCCTATTATCTTATGTTTATATTGTTGTTCATTATGTTCATGCATACACTATCTGTTTAGAATAGATATTTTGTAGACACCATTGGTGGTGAATACTGAGTTGTACTCACACCCTTCTTGGGCCACTATTGGGTACCTGAGTGGATTTCATGGTTGCAGGTCAGTATTAGGGAAAGGTCCCTATTCTAGAAGGTTGATTGGGCATGGGCTGCACATGGTTGAGGGATTCAAACTTGGATTCAGGACCTATTTTTCCATATTATTCATTTTGTCTTTATTTTGATTTTTCCTTACGTTTGGCACTATATGACATGGCATATCATATTTACTATTTGGTTGTGGGATTGTACCCAGTTTTCGGAAGTGGTTGGTAATGCATGTTTATTGTTTATTGTTTATTGTTTCCTTTATTTCATAATTTATCAATTTTGGATTACTCTAATAAAGAAGGTGTAGTCTTCCCACATTATCTATTAGACCCTCACTACTAGTTGGAAGCCTCTGGCATATGGGGAGGTGTACTTGAGGTCATGTGGTAACCTAGATCGAGGAACTAGTTTAGTATTTTCCGAGTTGGGGACATTACAAAATTCCCTTTATGTTAATGGTCATCTGAAGTTACTTGTATATACCCATAATAAATGAAATGTGTAAAATAAATTTCTTGAATAACTAATTGAGAGTTTATTAATTCTACAAACCTTATTACATAGTCAACACATCAAATGTGAACAGTGTAATTTTTTTAATACAGGAATTAATTATTTTTTATGTAATTTAATTCTATTATATTCTCCATTCAGAGACTACACGGTGTATACTAACAAGATGCACGTTTTTTTCCTTTCTTGACATGTATCCGAGATAAATTCATAGGGAATTGACATGTATCTCGGTCAGATTACACGATATGTGCTAATGAGATACACACTATGTGTTCCACTTGTTGCATGTCTGCATAACCTGTCGGTTAACTCGATGTATTCTTCAAACATGGGGATTAATGAGTCACTTAACATTTATTCTAGATATACTCCATGTACCTCATTAATAATATAGGTTCCAACCTCACGTTCTGTTATGCTATGTTTTTTACCCCATGATCGCCCTGAATTTTTCCACTAAACCATGTATAATACACAATGTGTACACTAGCTACACATCACGTGGTCAGATAGAATGTGTGTTAGGATATCCTGGTCAAAACATGGTGTGAATTAAATGATTTGTGTCATTACTTCTCAACGCATCATGTAACCCACTACAAGACCATGTGCAGTTAAATTTGTAACACAGTGTGTACTTTTGGTCACACGCCATGTATCCATGTCTACCATCCAGAATACTTCACACCGCCCGATGGTATCTATGGTTTTTCTTCATATATTCTTAAACTTTTTAAGATGATATGAAACTTTAAAAAAGATACTTAATATGTAAAAATCATATTAGTTAAACTTCTGATTAAATAATGGATAAACTAGAAGTGAAAAAATAACAACAATTATGTATAATCGATCAACAAATAAGAAATAATTATAAATTATTATATGACCCATTTGATACCACTTGAAGGTTATGAGGGTAGTGAAAGCATGTCGGGTGGTTCCCAACAAATTTTTTCCATTAACTTATTTAGATTTCTCCTCAAAAATAGATATAAATATGTTTCTATATTCTAAAAAGACAAGATATTTTCACATAAAATCTATAAATATTTTATTTAATTAAGAATTACCTTTCATTGAATTATTTCTTCATAGATGAATCATTATACCACTCTTTCCATACTGTCATTTTGTAAAAGTAATCAAGGGTAGATTCCCTCTAGCAGTGATCCATTGTGCTTCAAGAACCTTTGATTGACACTATATAATTCTCTAAGTTCTAGAACAAACGAATCTAATGCTTGTGATAATCATCATTGATCGCAACCAAAATATTCAAGAGAAGAAGAATTTTTTCTCATGAAGGAGTATAATTTTTTTGTATTCTTCAGATCATTCTAGGGAGGGAGATCTCTATGTTTTAATATAATCCTCTTTAGATTTCATTATACATAATAATGGAATGAATCCAGTGCTTACACAAAATTTCATAATCAGGTTTCTATAGTGTTAGGTTTATAAAATAAACAATTGCGTAGGTGCCCTTATTATTTTCGTAATTCTCGACAAACCCCATTTCTAAATATTATTATTATTATTATTAGTTTTTACTTAATATGTGCTAAACTCATGGATAAAATAAATATTATCTTTATTGAATAAATAAATTAATATTTATTCAAATAATATTTAATATGAAATTTCTCATCAGACCATTAAACTTGGTCTGTTAATCCTTATCAATATTTATTATTCATTGAATAATGACTATTTATTTATTTAAATAAATACCACTGCAATATTATCTAATAAATATATACATATTATATTCACTTAAATTAGTGAATACATACTTATTAAATATTCACATAACTAAAAAAATATTTTCTTACCTTGGGGATAGAAAAGAATAAATAAATATTTTATATTCACATAAATACATAAATAATTACATGGTGAATAAATATTTATTAAATATTTAGCTCACATATATTTTCTATCAGATAAATAGTGATTGAATATTTTCAGTCAAACCAAAATGAATAATTATTAAATAATGTATGAGAATAATATTTATCTAACATGTTATATTCATAAGGAATTTAACTGAGGTTCTAAATACATTTTATGTGTGACCCTCTAATCCCCTTTCTCAGTTGCATTAGGCTACATTGTCAAAAGTCCAAGGTTAGCATCTAACAACATATCAATGCTCTCATAGAGAAAAAATTTAATATTGAAATGACATGTAACCTCCTATAAATGTACATTGTGTACTATAATCACTTTATATCTACATCTCTAATCAAGTAGGTTTCATGGAATTATCATTAGACTATATGTCCAATGTCTCATTATTTGACTTTCTAGAAATGAATTTACTGAAAACACCACCATGGCCATGTACTTAATCACGTGGTTCAATTTATATCAAAGGGCCTAAGATATAAACATTCATTAAAGAAAAAAATGGATAAATCATTTCTCGTATTATTCATTAATACAACATTACTCATTACACATTCAATGTATCCTACTTTACCACAAGCATATATTTTTATGGTTTTTATCAATATATAAAATTACATGACATGTGACATGTGTTAATAATAATATTAATATATAAGAATAATTACACATGTTCACATATATAAATATAAAATTACACATTGGTAGTTCATGTTCTCATAGTCTTTTACACTGAAGATTACCAAGGGCGTGCACTATGAGAAAATGTTTCAAAGTCCTATCAGTATCTACCCCTGATAGCTTGTATCATTTGTGTCGCGTAAAATGATATCATCTTGCTATAGAACTTATATTTAATAATATTTTCCTGGAAATTGTAAGTTCTCATCATAGTGTATAATTACCACCAAATACTTTTTATTTATTAATTAAAAGGAAGGAGGCTGGAGAGCCTACAAGGATACAATTAAGGGGGTGTGAAATAATGGATCCCAAATACACTTAGTATTTTATCACATACTATGTCACAAAGAAGAAAAATCATGATGTGATGATATATTTTATAAATATTTAAATATATGCATATAAGTAATCATAAATTACTTATAATTTGGTTCTATGGCACCAAATTTAACAATTACTACTCCCATATTCACAAAACATCAGCATGGTCTACCTCTTGCAAATAAATTTCATCCCAACTCCTAAAATCCAAGCCCCCGAGCATCTACCAACACATAAAACTCTTGATATTGAATAAAAACATCCCTAAACTAAAACTCAAGGCTTATAGAACCTAATATAAAACACTAAATTCAAACTCCCCTTACTCCTAGGTCCACAAAATTCAAATTTCCTCTAAATCACTGACTTGTAATGACATGGGTTATTGCATTGAGGAAGTGTACCATCATACCTATATAAGTGACATGTAATGTGATAATCTATTTGTATGAGGGGAATGTGGTGTGATTATCTATATGGTTGAATGATATGTGATGCGTTCATATATATGTTCAATTTATATTCAAGAAATCAAGAATATATGAGTTTTTTGTATGAGATTGACATATTTCATATCTCTTTACCACTCAATTTTTTAGACTATGATATTTTATGACTATGCATATTATATATTATATAGTCAATGGACATAGGTATGGAGATACTTGTTTTTGATGGAGATCATGTTAGATCCATTTTTATCTTTAATATCTCATATTTTTTTACTATTACATACAATTGTGGACTATAGATTCATAATTTTTCTCAAAAATATAAAGGTTTGTGGGACAACACTTAGTGAACTAGTATAAAACAACTCTTTCACATCAATTTTTTTCTTTAACATTTGTTTAAAAGGTGAAAAATTTTCAAGAGGTGTTATAAATATATTTTTTACATCAATTATAGAAACTAACATTAAAATTTATTTAAAACATATTTTATTTTTAAAACTAAGTGTTCACATCAATTATTTCAATATTATATATAAAAACTTATCTTTCACATCAGTTATTTGAATAATTGATGAGAAAAATTCTTTTTCATGTTGTTTATTCAAATAAATGATGTTAAAAGTTTATTTTTTTTGAAAAATAAAAATATTGATATAACATTATAATAACCTTGTTTATTATTACACATTAATTCATAATTTTTTTCATAAAATCAAACATAATAAAACTTGAAATATCAAGAAGTATAGTGTCTTTAGGAATTAGGTACATAGCATAACATCTTGAACATGGTATGTAACAACATTATTGAAAACTTCCTTAAAATGCTTCTAAAATTCGATAGCTTTTAAAACTACACAGGGTAACTGATGCACCTGCACACATCGTTTAATTCTCACAGGCTGTATTTAGATTTGATTATTTGTTTCCCAAACTACACTTGCTACTAAGGCATAGTATAGTGATAGTGTGGGGTTGATCCCATGAGGAATTGAGTTGTAGATAGGAACTTATGGCTTAGAACCATTTGGGTTAGGAGTCCTCATGAGTTTGATTAATGTTTGGTAAAACTAATTCTAAGAGAACTAGAGTTTTAGGATCAGAGATAAGGAAGGTATCAGGTTCAATTTAAGGGTTCAAAATAAAGGATGATCATAATTATAACATTATATGGTTCTAAGTTTTTGGATACAAAGTAAGTGGAGGTCACTAGTTGATCATGGTTAGACCAACTAGCTCTATCTAGGAGGCAGTTATTACTTGTTCTCAAGATAGCTTCAACCTATACACATTAAACTTAGCTTCTAGGGAAAAAATTGTCATAGGATATTGTTCATTGCCTATTCTACATCAATCAGGACATGGGCGTTCATTTAAACTTCCCATGGCCAGGGTTGTTTAAATTAATTGGATAGAAAAATGTTATTTACCCTGATTACTAATTTTTAATGTTACCAAGTTGATAATTGAATCTTTATTGAGTTCAAACATACCTACTCTCGATCCCTACCCTAGGTGGTTTTGCTACTCATGGTAGATTTGATCAGTAATGGTTAAAAGCTTGAAAACATATCGATTTTAGAAATAAAAATTGGTATTGAACAATTAAAGATAATGAAAAGATTGAGGTTTATTAATTAATGAACATGAAATAATGAATTAGAAATAAATAGATAGATTCAATTATAATTATAAGAAAATAATTATGTGAAATAAGAATGAGAATAATCACAGAAAAGATTCATTGTAAATTGATGACCGATATAATGAATGTGTGAGGAAAGGTGTTGGAAACGCAATATGGATGAAGAACACTTTCAAAATAGATCCAAAGTGCTTTTATTTAAGTAAAAAAAATGAAAGTAATTGAAGAAACTTGAGTTTTGGGATAGGGATTTGAAGGGAAATGAGAGAAAAATGAAGTAAATTCAGATTCTACCAACCAACTACCCATGTGTGCCTACTACATATATATAGATGGGAAATTACATGATGTGTAATGGGTATTCACATATTATAATTTTGATCCAATATTTTCTCTATAGATTTTGAATCTGAGCATATCTCACATGAATGTCATCTGAGATTTGGAATTTTGAACCTTCTCACATCATGTAACTCGATGTTATATTGTAAAGCTTCCTTCAGCTGGATCATTTTGAGATGGAAATTTTATTTGAATGTTAGACATCATGGACTGGCGATTCACGTTGTGTAAGGATGGTTCACATCGTGTAACAATGGTTCATGTCATGAAACTTGTCATAACTTGCTTCAAAGCTTGCAATATATGGTAAAATGATACTACATGTTGTGTAATGATGTTTCACGATGTGTGATATCCAATTTTGATCATTTTCTACATTTTTTCCTTTGAAACCTTAAAAGCCTATTTCTTATAATAATCAACACATACTAGGTGCATTATCAAGTAAATCACTAAAAACCCTTAATAAAATGACACCAAAATGTATATAATATTTTAGCTTATCAAATTCCCCCACACTTTAAAATTTTTTTTCCTCAAGAAAAAATATCTCAAGAGGGATTTCAAAAAGTAATCGATTTTTAAAACAAAAAATATTCATTATATCCAAGAAAATAAAACTAAGTGTAAGTAGAAAACCCCAATCTCCAAAATCATCTCTACATGGAAAATTAGTCATGCCTCAGAGTTCAGTTATTTAAACAAAATTTTAATCTTTTAATCACCATTTCTTAATTGTTCCTAAAACTCTATACCCATTTTTAATTTACCTCACAATGAATTTTCTATCAGCACTCATGGTGGAATGAAACTAGATTTATGCTCATACCCTGAGTACATGTTCCTAACCATAGGCTTGCATTGGTTTTATCATCTCCACTTCATAAAGAAAAATACAAAATCAATCATTAGGGATTCAAAAATTAGGTTCTAATGACTCTGTGGCTATGGACAAGTGGGTAAACAGTGAAAATCAAGCTCAAAAAGGAGGGTAGGCTCTGGACTATAATGCATGAATGTTGTGAAAAGTGTAATGAATTGAATCCTCCATAGTTAATAAAGTCTACTCTTCTAGTATCTCAAGTTGATCCATGTATATATATCAAGTGGGTGTAAGAAGGGTATCATGTTCCTTTATTTTTCTTTTTTCTTTTTTATTTTTTGAAATTCATGTTTAGGCTAGATCACACATTTATCCCCTAACCGCATATGATCCTTCAGGGGATTTGACGGTTTTGAAATGGTGATTTTTGACCTTCCTAATACACAACCCAAATACTTTTCTTTTTTTTTATTTTTCAAAGGAACGGGATAGGTGTGAAACACCACAAAAGTACACATGGATCACAATAAAACAGTTTGGTGTACAACACAATACATCTCCATAGTGAAAATCATCATATACTAGCCAAAAACATCCCCAACACTTGTTCAAAGTAAATTCATTCATTGTACAAATAGTAAGGTAGGAAGGGATAGTCAGCTTAGAATAGTTATATATTAGAAGGTCATTCATGGAAATTATGGGCTTAATGAAGGAAAGATGTAAGGTGGGTATCATTAAAAACAAGCTCAACAAATATTGCCTCAATCGTTTTAAAATTCTATTTGTTCAATTGTAGCCTTAATAAGATCTGAATGAAAGTTTTGATAGGTTTACATGTCCTAGGTTTCACTCAAAAAAATATGCTTAGAAAATAATATACAATTTTAGGCTCAAAATATTCTCAGGAATGGGAGTAAATAAAGGAAACTAACAATCACTAAGGGTATAAAAATAATAAGTCAATTAAAAGTAATTTCAAAAATGTTGAATTTGAATTTAATTAATAGGCTCAGCAATCATTCTAAAAGTAAAAATAGGGAAAAACCATGGATTTCCAACAATTTAAAACTTAACTTTTATATTTTATTTAAATGATTATAATGAGTTCCAGGTTAAAAGGATTATTCCTAATGAAAAATGTATCCTAGAAAGATGAGAATAGGAAAAAATTCAAGTGTATAAAAAGTGAAACACACAAAAAATGCCCCACACTTAGAAAGATACAGTGTATGTACTATCCGTGGAAATACTATAGGAGGGTTATGGTAGATAAATCTCATATTAATGTAATGGAAATAGGAAAATAAATTACTAAGGAATCGAGAGCTCCCTGTATAGAGTGTAATACCATGGACAAAGTTAGGGTGTCTTGATTTTTGGAATTGGGATACCTATAAAAATGGTGAGAAATACAAATCTTGTACTAGATAAAACATTATTAGATAGGGTTAAAAAATTTAGTAAGCTGTAAAATAGGCAGGTGCGCATAGTTAATAGTAATGAAACATATTTTATTTAAATACAGGTAGGTGTCTACAATAAAGTAGAAAGTGAATCATGACAAAAATAAAGTGAAAATACTCTAGAAGTGTGATTATAAGGAAAGAATAAAGATGTAAATGGGAAAAAAGATGAAATATGGGTTGCCTTACATAGATCTCTAACAAATGACATCATCAGCTAGATGGATGGAGCAAAGTACCAAATAGTTTTGATCATCAGCTCGGTCTCTTCTCTGTCATCTGTAACTACTCATGGTAGTGTCCTCTAGCTCTCAGGGTCTATTGGCAGGAATGATCACTTAAAGAGAATATCTGTAGAGATATATTTTTCACCTTGTAAGATGTTGGAATATTTCTACATATATTTCTAGATCAAGGCGTTGAGACGGTGTGAAATTACTAGGACCAGTGTACCCAGAATAAATTATACAAAAATATTAAGTTTTTATACTATTCATGCAATGGAAATAGGATATATCTTAAACGGTTTACCAGATCAGAAATATGAGACCATGGTTGGGTCTAGAACATGGTGTTTACCCTAGGAATGACATAAAGTATGTCATCACGGGACATTCAGACCCCTCACTCGTTAACGGTGCGTTAAATAGATGAATTAATTTATTAATTAATTCATTTATAAGCTCAAACCCAAATAACTCTCAAATGGTAACTTGGATTGGAAATATGAGGCCATGGTTGAGTTTGGAGCATGTCGTTTACCCTAGGAGGGGTATCACTTTTTTAGATGTGAGACTTCTGTGAAAAATTCCACCCAAGGACAAGATGGTAATTAAAATAATTAAACTTAATTATTTTATCTCAAATGAAAAACCATATAAATTTTGAACTAAGGATCATAATGTAAATATGAGACTTTCATTGGGTTATAAATGGGACTTTTTACCTAGGCACGACATAAAACAATAGGGTGCAGTGAATTCGGATTTCCACATCGAGAGGTGCTTCTATAAATAGAAGATTAAGAGTTCAAGGTTGGCCCAAATCCTATCTCTCATATATCTCTCTCTATAACTTTTCTTCATTGTTATTTTCTGTTTTTTTTTGGATTGGGGACCGATCTTTTCCAAAACCTTGACAGATCAAATCGGAATCGCAGTGGGTGCATCGACGACGAACAGATCGAATCCATGTAGGATTCTTATTGAATTTTCTCACCCCAATTTAAATTCTTTGATTATTCCTTGATTTTGTTGAAAATTAATTCATTTGGATTATAAAATAATATTTAAAAATGAACACATCCATCTTATTATCTCATTTTTTTAATCCCACCTTTGAGAGTTCTTCATCATTCTTCGGCTTATTTTATCGCTACGCTGAAACAGCGCTAAATCTTCAAGCATAAGTTAGTGATGTGAATGTCTCATCCTGAGGACTCCAAAACCAGTCTCAATTTAGTTTTAGAATAATTAGGGTGGTCATGGTGATCCATGGAAGGGACCCTCAAAGGAACCCAGCTAGCAGTGGCCTGCGGGCAGTGAGCAGGCAGAGCGGGCAGCCAGGCAGCAGGGCTGGGTATGCGGCTTCAGCAGGTCAGCGGACCGATGGAGTTGGGGATGTTCGGTGGTTGAAGCATGGTTTATAGGGGTAGGCAAGGCCAGGGGAATGGGTATCAGGGTGGAGGAGATGGCTAGTGCTGATGACCATTAAGCGGGGAGACCAGGGGGAACCGAGACCCACCACACACGGGTCTTACGATTGACGCAGGGGACCAGTGGCGTGGGGGACCAGTGGGGTCCCGAGGCGGTGGCTGCCAGTAGAGTGTCACGCCAGTGAGGCGCGACTATTGGTAGGCTAGAACGAACCACAGCGGCCCAGAATGGGAGTAGGTTGTCATTCTGGGTCGTGGTAGAGTGTTCTAGACTAGTGGTTGGGCCGCAGGCCGGCAGTCCGGATCGGGATGACCGAGTTTGGCCCGGAGCTCCTTAAAAGGCATGTATCTCGCAAACTGATCATCTGATTCACATGTCGTCTATGGAAACATGATCCTCTCACCAAGTTGGATCCTTTTAGACCAATTAGGGACTTTTTGGTCTTTCTCTTTGGGTTCAGGTCCATAAAACACCTAAGTTGAATAATAACAATTAAATTATTATTATTCAAAAAATTTGTTTCGGACCTACCTTCTAAATAGGAGGTCTGTTTGACACGCCATCAGAGGCATTGTGACCCTAAATTTGAAATGGAACTTCTAATATTGGTTCAGGACTTTTTATTTTTTTTGTTTCTCAGTGGCACGAAACACCTAATTTCTAATAAAAAAAATTAATTATTATTATTATTCTGGATCCTTGCATCAAACATAACTCCTAAATGGGACGTCTGATTGACGCGCTATCAGCATCAGTGTGACCCTAATAATTTTGTAGACTTTTTGAGATGATTCTATGAGTGTTTGAACTAAATAAAATGTTTGGGCCCCACAGGTCCTGGTTCACACGTTTTACGGTGAAATTCCAATTTTTCATTTGGCATCTGTTTGGGGTGTTTGAACACGCATTTTCAGGTGTTTTATGAGGGGATTACATGGAGCAATGTGACCACCAAAATAAAATTCCAAGGTGTGGGATCCATGAGGCATATTTCCGGCTTATTTTTTGTTTTTACGACTTATGATTCATAAGTCTGTTTGGGGAAAATGAATAGCCTACCTCGCATGTTTTTCCGTAAGGATTACAATAGTGTAATCCAGTTGGATGTGCAGAGCCTTTTTCATGATCTCATTAAATATGGAAACATGAAAGGAATATATATGAAAGATCCTTTTTATGTGTTAGAATAGAATCCATGGCTTAGGTCAACTCTGACTCTTATGATAGTGGAGAAGATGTATGAAGAGATACGGTCAATGTTCTGAGACCGTACGAGGAGTCATGTTAGTGAACCTGTGTTTTTTACCCTTTGGCTTAATGACAAGAGTCGTGAGCTCATCATCTTTTTGACTAATGTTTCGTGTACTCTGGGAGTACCTTGACACACCTAGTGGTACTTGTTTACCTTTTGGTATCCAAAGATGGTTGGGTACACAGCTAGGTGATGAAGAGGGGTCACACATCGTGTGGGCCCCACACCCACCGTGTACCACTAAGTTTTCTCCTATATCTCATATATACTTCTTCTAAACTCATATTTTTTCATGCGAGTATCCTATCCTAAGTGATTCTCCACATAAGACATGATGGTTCCCTTCTTAGTGGCTTTCGAGATGCGATGCGAGATTCTGTGGGTGTGATGCCTAACTGAGGAAACATCTGATGGTTGCAATGACGTTCTTATGAGATGTGTAGTTTCCTATATGTTTCTTGAGATGTACCATCCAACAAGGATGGTCAGTACAGTTCAGGGCTTTCCCTCCAGCGCGGCTGGGCAGTGGTGATCGTCGGGTTTTCCCTCGAGCACTGCTGGGCAGTGGTGATTGCCATTTACCTTTATAGGGCTTACCCTCCAACACGGTTGGGAAGTAGTGATCATAGGGATTTCTCTCTAGCATGGCTAGGTAGTGGTGATCATCATTTACAGTACTGAGCATACCTCGAGCAGGTTTGGGGAGTGGGTCCTTGACATTGTGACATGATCTCTCGACTATGCAGTATAGTGATGAGACGTACTTGATGTGACTTTGGACTCTAAAGAAAGAGGGGATCTTTTACCACCAAGACACATCATTGTGATGTGACCTAAAACCATGCGGGTGAGATAGACCTACCCCAAGCAGATAGTTTCAAGGTGTGTTGATTGAACCCCTTTGACTTGCAGTTTAGGGCAAACGTATGGGATGTCAGTCATCAATAGTGTTTACTTCTAGAACTATTAGAAACTATTTTCTTGGGCTAATCTAGTGATATGGAGATCCCCTTACTCTCTCATTTGGGTTTATTTGGTTAAGCATATTTATATCATATTGCAGTACCCACTCCTTGGGTTTTGGTTACTCTCCTTCTAAGAGAGGTGAAGACGCACGGGTTGTGCCACGTGCTTTCCGTGTCTAGATTCTTATAGTTGTATGAGTCTAATCTCCTACTATAGGTAATAAATACTCGATAATAAGTTCATCTTCTCATAGTTTATAGCTCCTCATATTGGTACAAGATTATTTCACTTTTTTTGGGTTGAATTGTACTCTTTTACTGTACATTGTTCTATCTACTGCTTCCCTCTTTAGTACCTCACTTGTTGCTCCCTTGAGAATTTGGGACATCCTACTGAGTATTTTTATACTCACTCATGCTTGGAATTTTCTCAAAATCAATTTCCCCTTACAGATGATGGACAGGTTGATCATGACTTCATAATAGCATAGAGATATGGGGTACTTGGACTGCATGCGGTGGTCGTTGCTTGTGCCCTAGAAGCAGGGATCTCTCAGTTGTTTTACTTTTCCACCTATTCCTGGGTTGTAACACTTTTATTATTGGGCATTTATTTTTACCCTTTCCATTTCAGTTTACTTTTTTATACTTGTATTATTGATATTTTGATGAATATTTTTGGTTTATATATATATAGAAGTGTTGTATCTTGTTTTCCATTTCCTCTACACTTTTTCATTGAGTTGGTTGTGTGTGTGTAGGTACTTAGAAAAATTACTCCCTGAGTTTTTTATGCCTTCGGTGCTGGTCTCTAGCCCTTGGCCTATGTAGGTGGACTTGGGGTAGTTTCGGATCAAGCCTCAGTATGGGTCGGGTTGTGACAAGTTGTATCAGAGGTGGTTCATTCCTTGGGATTTTGTTCGGACGATCCATACAAAGAAATTGGTTGAGTTTTAGGGAAACAGTTTCAATGTGTCTCAAGAGTGGCTCTCAATACAAGGAGTCTAGTGATGTTGCGGTGGCCGATGTAGCCATTCAGCAAGACCATGATTACTTACTTGTCCACTTGGCATGCTGAGACACTTATTGTAGGGAACATTGGTACATGCATCATATAAGATTGAGTATTTTACTATCCTTATTGAGTAAACTCTCCACCATTGTTGATATATATATATGCTCATTTGACTGCGGTACTCCATGATTAGATTCAGGATGCCTCTATGATGATAACCATCCAGGATACTAGTTTTGGTTCATGACAACGATTATGTGAGTGACGAGGCCTCGATTCAGGATCCATCATATGATTCCCCTTTCTCCAGGAGGGCAGGCAGAATAACCTCCACATGTGGAGTAGTAGTTAGTACCATCAAAAAAGGTCGATGAAGATCATAGGCTAAGAATGATCCATGAGTTCCAGCATTAGAGATTACTGAGGTTTTGTGGTGATCCATACCCTCAGGCAGTGGGGGTGTCGCTAGAGTCGGTGGTTCACCTCTTCAGGCTTGTTCGGACACCGATAGATTATATGGTGGCTTTGACAGCCAATATTTTTCCACATAGCATCTTGGAATTGGTAGATATGGGATACTCAGATACATAATGAGTAGAAACTCTCATGGGATGTCTTCCAGCAGCTGTTTCGTGAAGTGTGCTTCCCATCCTGATTATGCTCTATATGGTTTTAGGAGCTACTGGAGCTTCAGTGAGGAGGGATAATGGTGGTTGAGTACACGACTAGGTTCATAGACCTTACTCAGTACTCTTTTTATGTGGTCCATGATGGAAACTTCCAGGCACAGAAGTTTGAGTAGGGTCTCCATATAGGATATTTGTGCCATTGTAGTGCCCTTGTGCATCCTCACCTATCTCGGGGTGCTAGAACATGCACTGGTGACAGAGTGCTTTCTATCAGAGGGGATCCAGTTAGCCAGTTTTGGTAGTGGGAGCAATAGATTTTTAACGTCTTCTACAGCTAGTGGATGTCAGTTGGCAGGACCTCGACACAAGAGGCCTCCCCTTGATAAGACTTAAGCACATGGTCAGGGATAGCGTAGAGAACCGGGACAACCCGGAGAGGGATAGTGTTATGCCTGTGATGGGTGAGGTCATGTGGCACAAGACTACTCAACTAGATGTGCTAATCTTTTCAGGTAGTTGGTAGATGCACCACCATGACAGTGGCAATGTTTTGATTAGAGATTTCCCAGGTGAGGACAGGGTGGTCCTCATGGAGGCAGTGATAGCAGAAGAGCAGGAAGAACTATGGTTTTTGGACAACATTGCGAGGTTCTTCCACCACCACTAGGCAACCCACATTAGGCTCAAGGATCTGGTGGTTGGGGTCGTGGGTAGATGAATGATATGGATGTCTATAATCCTACAGTGCATGAGATGATAAGAGGTATTCTCTATATATTTTCTACCTTATACAGTAGATTTTTTAGAAACTGCATGAGGTGCTCTTTATCTTCCAACTCCTTGCTTGAGGAGTAACCAAGGGTGATGTAGGGAATGGATGTAAACTTTTGTTGGTGTTGTTCAACATTACTTTGAATGCTTGAGAAAGAGGGGTTATTCCCCCACTGAGATGTGTTTTTGTGATGTGAGCAAAACTGTGAGGGAGAGTTAGTGCCACCCAAAAATTATAGTATTGAGGTGTGGTGGATGAGTCCCTCTAACTTGTGTGTTGATGGTGGGGTTGTTCTATGGAGTTTCGAATAAGGTCTTGGATTTTCCAATGGAGTCTTGTTGCTTGACCTCCCTTTTCTTGAGGTGTCACTAGTGGTTTTGGCGGGGTACTTGTTTTGGGAATTACTCTTCTTCCAAGAAGGGAAAAGATGTGTGGGGTATGCCACGTGCTTTCTGTGTCTAGCCTCTTTCAGTAGGATGAGTTTGATCACCTACCCTATTTTTTGGTACCTTGTGTGTTCAATGTTAATCTTCATAGTTATCAAGTACAGCTCGAGGTGACTGACACCCCATAAAGGGAACTACATGACTCACTATGTGGTGTTGGTAGTGGTAGTCTTTTCCCTGAGAATGTGAAGATGCTATCTTCTGGGTGAGCACTTTGTGGTTTTCTCTGACCACCAGTGCCTCAGGTGCGTATTCACCCAGAGAGACTTGAACCTGAGATGGTGGTGCTGGTTGAAATTTCTGCAAGACTATGACTTCGAGGTAGTCTATGCTCTGGGAAGTGGCAACATTGTAGCAGATTCCCTTAGTATTAAATCCTAGGCTCTCCAGGTGAGGGAAGTTTCATAGCAGTTAGCTTCCCAACGGCTAACCCTGGTGAAGAAGGTGGGTGAAAATTTTCTTCAGTCGATGGTGTTGAATCCTTTGATTCTAGAGTGTGTTAGAGAGAGTCTTAGTTGTGATTCATCGACTGTGAAATCTTGTGTGACCAGATATCCTTAGGTGTTTCACCGGATGGATATTCTGAAGGAGGGAATCACGAGACCCTATTTCAGGGACAAATCGTGATTCCAGTCGCAATGTGGAATGTAGAGGTTTGTCCAGGGAAGTAAACTATCCCCCTAGTTTCTTCAGGCCATTCAGAATCATGAAAGAGATAGCGAGGTTTCCTACCACCTTTCCCTACCCCCCCCCCCCCCAATAGCTAGAGTGGGTGCACGACCTCTTTTACGTGTCGCAGCTGATGAGATATGTGTGTGTTCTTACACAGTTTATCAAAAGTATCATACCTTATGAGGACAGGCCATCCCTTTGGTTCGCGTGTTGTGTCAACATGATGATGTGCAGGTTTTCCTGTGAGCGGGAGATCCAGATGTGATCTTAGTATCCTGAGTTGTTTTTTCTAGTTTTTCTTTTTGGGGACGAAAAGAATAAAGGAGGTAATGATGTAGAGATCTAGTTTTCACCCTGTAAGACTTTGTAATATTTCTAAATATATTTCTAGAGGTAGGTGTTGAGATGGTCTGAAATTCTGAGGACCGATGTGCCCAAAAAAAATTATACAAAAATATTAATTGTTTTTGTACTATTCACACAATAGAAATAGGATATCTCTTAAATGGTTGATCAGGTAAGAAATTTGAGACTTCAGTTGGGTCCATAATGCGGTTTTTACCCTAGGCGTGATATAAGGTATGTCGACGTGGGATGTTCGGACCCCTCACTCGTTAGCGGTGCGTTAAATGGATGAATTGATTTATTAATTAATTAATTTATAAGATCAAACCCAAATAACTCTCAAAAGGTAACTCAGATTAGACATCTGAGTCCATGGTTGAGTTTGGAGTGTGTTGTTTACCATAATAGGGGTGTAACTTTTGTCAGCGCGGGACTTCTGTGAAAAACACCACCTAGGGGCAAGATGGTAATTAAAATAATTAAACTTAATTATTTTATCTCACTTGCCAAACCCTATATATTTAAAATATAGGATCGAAATGGAAATATTAGACTTACATTGGGTTATAAATTGTACATTTTACCTAGGTGTTACATAAAACAATAGGGCATGGTGAATTTTGATTTCTACGCCGAGAGGTGCTTTTATCAATATAAGTTTAAGAGTTCAAGGTTGGCCCAAATCCTCTCTCTCCTCTCTCTCTCTCTATCTAACCATTCTTCATTGTTCTCCACTATTATTCTCCAAATCAAGGATAGATCTCCCCCCGAAACCTTGGAAGATCAAAGTGGAATCGCAGTGGGCGCATCGACGACGAACAGATCGAATCCAGGTAGGATTCTTGTTGAATTTTCGCACCCCAATTTCAATTCTTTGATTATTCCTTGATTTCTTTGAAAATTAATTCATTTTGATTATCAAAAACGATGTCCAAACAAACAAGTACATCATCTGAGACCCTTCTTCAATCCCTCCTTTGAGTGTTCTTCGTAGTTCTTCGGCTTATTTTCTCGCGACACCGAAACATTGTCGAATCTTCGAGCGGAAGTAGGCACTGTAAATGTCTCATCTTGAGGACTCTGAAACTGGTCTCGGTTTAGTTTTAAAATGAGCGAGGTGGTCATGGTGATCTGATTAAGGGACCACCAGAGAAACCCAGCTGGTGGTGGCCTATGGACGGCGAGCAGGTGGAGCAGGCATCCAGGCAGCAGGGCTGGGTATGCAGCTTCAGTGGGTTAGTGGACCGGTGGAGCTGGGGGTGTCCGGCGGCTGGCGACACAGTTCAGAGGGACAGGAGAGGCTGAGGGTGTGAAGCTTATTTCGGCGAATTAGGTCATGGCTCAGGTATGGATTATGGGTGTCAGGCGGGTAGACTGGGTGGAACTGAAACCCACCTCATGCGGGTCTTCCGGTTGACGTGGGGGACTAGCGGGGTCTCGAGGCAATGGCTGCCAGTAGGGTGTCGCGCCAGCGAGGTGCGACTGTCAGAAGGCTGGACCGAACCATGATGGGCTGGACTGGGATAAGGCCACTAGGTCAGGTCATGATAGATCAGATCGGATCTGCGGCTGGGCCACGGGCTGGTGGTCCGGACCGGGCTGACTAGGGCAGGTCGACCCAGTTTGGCCCGAAGCTCCTTAAAAGGATTGTATCTCATAAATTGAGCATCTGATTAACATGTAATTTGTGGCCATGTGATCCTATCACTAAGTAAGATCTTTTTAGAACATTTTTAGACTTTTTGGTTTTGGTCTCAGGGTTTGGGACCACGAAAAAATTAAGCTGAATAATAACAATTAAATTATTATTATTCATAAAAATTGTTTTAGACCTGCCTTCTAAATAGGAGGTATGTTTGACGTGTTGTCAGAGGCGCTATAAACCTTAAGTTGAAATGAATATTCTAAGATTGGTTCAGGAATTTTGAGATTTGGTTTCTTTTCTTGGTGTCACAAAATGCCTAATGTCTAATAATAATTAATTAATTAATTATTATTAATATGGATCCTTGCATCGGACATAACTCTTAAATGGGACGTTCGATTGATGTGCCATCAGTAGAAGAATGAACCTGATCATTGTGAAGACTTTTTGAGATGATTCTTTGACTTTTTGAACTAAAGACAAAGTTTGGGCCCCAAAGGGCCTGGTTCGCATGTTTTATAGTGAAATTCCACTTTTTCATCTGGCATCTGTTTGGGGTGTTTGAACACTCGTTTCCAGGTGTTTTTCTGAGGGTATTTCAATGGTGCAATCTCCCTGCCTAAATATGGGGATGAGGTGTGGGCCCCATGAGGTGTCTTTCGAGCACATGTTGTTTTTTATGGCTTATTCTTCATAAGTTCGTTTAGGGAAAATGAATAGTCAACCTTGAATTTTTTTTGGCAAGGATCACAACGGTGTGATCCGGTTGAATGTGCAGTGCCTTTTTCATGATCTCATAAAATCTAGAAACATAAAAGGAATATCAGTAGGAGATCTTTTTGATGTGTTTGAAGAGAATCCATGGCTTTGGTCAACTCTAACTCTTGTGAGAGTGGAGAAGATGTATGAAGAGATACAGTCAATGTTTTGGGACCATTTGAGGAGTCATGTCAGCGAACCTATGTTTCTGACCCTTCAGCTTAACGATGAGTGTCATGAGCTCATCGAATTTTTGAATAATGTGTTGTGTACTCTGGGAGTACCTTGACACACCTGGTGGTACTTTTTTACCTTTTGGTATCCAAAGATGGTTGGGTACACTTCCAGGCAATGAGGAGGGTTCACGCGTCATGTGGGCCCCACATGCACTGCATACTACTACATTTTCTCCTATATCTCTTATATACTTCTTCTAAACTTAGAGAAAATATCCTATCCTAAGTGCTTCTCCGCGTAAGACGTGATGGTTCCCTTTGTAGTAGCTTTTGAGATGTGTTGCGAGATTCTCTGGGTGTAACGCCTAACTAAGGCAACACCCAATGGTTGCAACAACATTATTTTGAGAGGTTTATTTTCCTCAATGTTTCCTAAGATGTACCATCCAAAAAGGATGGTCAATGTAGTTCATGGGTTTCCCTCCAACGCGGCTGGGCAGTGGTGATCATTAGGCTTTCCCTCCAGCGCTGCTTGGTAGTGGTGATCGTCGTTTACCTTTACGAGTCTTTCCCTCCAACACAGCTGGAAAGTGGTGATTTTCGTTTACCTTTATAGAAATTTCACTCCAATGAGGATGGGTAGTGGTGATCATCATTTACAGTACCGAGCATATCTCTAGTGGGGCTGGGAAGTGGGTCATCAACTTTGTGACATGATCTCTCGACTGTGTGGCATAGTTATGAGATGTACTTGATGTTACTTTGGACTATCAAGAAAGAGGGGTAATTTTCCCACCAAGAAGTATCCTTGTGATTTAACCTAAAACTGAGTGGGTGAGACAGACCCTCCCTAAGCGGTAGTATCAAGGTGTGGTGATTGAACCCCTTTTACTTCCAGTTCAGGTTAGACGTGTAGGATGTTGGGAATAAATGGTGTTTACTTACAAAAATGTCGGTGAATCTTTTTCTGGGATTTTCTAGTGATATGGAGATCCCCTTACTCTCTTGTTTGGGCTTCTTTGGTTGAGCATATTTATATCGTATTGTAGTACCCACTCCTTGGGTTTTGGTTACTCTCCTTCCAGTAGAGGCGAAGACACACGGGGTATGTCACATGCTTTCTGTGTCTAGCTTCTCATGGTTGGATGAGTTTTCTCTCCTAATATAAGTAGATACGACTTGACTATAATTTCATCTTCTCACCAGTTCTAGCTCCTCGTGTTTGTATGAGCTTACTTCACTTCTTTGTTGAGTTGTACTCTTTTACTATACATTGTTCTATCTACTGCTTCCCTCTTCAGTGCCTCACTTGTTGCTCCCTTGAGACTTTGGAAAATCCTACTGAGTATTTTTATACTCACCCCTGCTTGGGCTTTTCCCACACTCTGTGTGCCCTTGTAGAGGAAGGGCAGGTTGGTTGTGACTTTATATAAGCATAGGGATACAGGGTGCTTGGACTGTGTGTTGTGGTCATTGCTTGGGATCCAAAAGAGGGGCTCTCTCAACTGTTTTACTTTTCCACCTGTTTCCAAGTTGTGGAACTTTTATTATTGGGCGTGTATTTTGGCCCTTTACCTTTCAGTTTACTTTTTTTTACTTGTACTATTTAGAGTTCGATGCATATTTATGGTTTATATATATATAGTAATGTTGTATCTTGTTTTCATTTCCCTTTTCACTTTTTCATTGAGTTTTTTGCATGCGTGTGTACAGGTATCTAGGAAAAGGACTCCCCTAATTTGTTATGCCTTTGGCGCTGGTCACTAGCCCCTGGCCTATGGAGGCGGGCTTGGGGTAGTTTCAGCTTAAGCCCCGGTACGGGCCAGGTTGTGACAATATCAAACATGAATATGGTGTGTATGGAAGGCTATTTGTTCTCATGGTGGTGGTTGATGAGCATGAATCTCAAGTAAGAGCTCCTGAAGCTGATGCTCAATCTCGGCCACATGCTAAGTCACTCATTAAAAAAGGAAAGATGGTGGAATAGTTTCATCGACAACCATATATAAAATAAAGTATCTAGACATGGATACTATAAAACATTAAATATTTGAAAAATAAACCAAGTAAAATAAATAAAAACCAGTTTCTCATATATAGATAAAGTATAATAGTACAAAATATAGGGAAACACATACTAAAAAGAAAATCAACAAGCCCCGATATATATGACCAAAACAGATATGGGTATAGTGGTCAACTAATATAATCCAATAGACTCAAAAATCTCCTCGACCATCCACTCTTGATCGGAGGGTGGTTGTAGTTGTCCTGCCTGGTCAATAGAAGTGATGTTAAAAGGGGATGGTGGGTCAGCTACTGAGGGCGGTGTCATGGTTCTTGAAAGATGATCTGAGGTAGGTGGTGGGGAGGTGTTGATCCTTAGTGGGTTGTGTGACTGGTATTTGGACCAGAAAATGGCACCTCGGTGGATGGGTTGGTGGTTGGTCCCTTTCCCTGTCGGGCCTTCTCTATAAAGTACTCTTGTTGGGTCGCAGGGTCTGAGAGCTCTGATGGTAAGTCAGCCTAAGCTATGGGTGGGGATAGAGTGCTAGAATATGAGGTTCTGATAGGGGTCAGTGGTGGCTGAGATGCTATAGGAGATGAGGTTGGTAGAGGGGTGGTGAATGGGATAACACTATAAAAGGTGTGTGAAGATGCTCAAAGATCCATCTCAGATTCTCTAGGATGCAAAGCTACATGGACCAGAGATCTGTCAAGAAGGAATGGGTGGGTGGAGTAGTAGTGTATGTGGTGGTGGTATAAGTATGGTTATGGGTGGTAGGGTATGGAGGTGAAGTGGTGGGTGGAGTATGTGCAAGGTCTACTGCATGATTTCTTGGGGCCTCATTAGCTGCCTCATGGACTCCTGGCGCCCATCAGTAGGTGTCATCATCCTTAATTAGGAGTTACATCTTGTGAAATAATATAAAATCGATGTAATCCATTGGTCCAAGGGAGGTGAGTAGAAGAGCAGTGGAGAACACTATAAGATGGTGGGCCAGGTGAGTGATAAAGGAATCTCTCATTGATGCGCCTCTTTTCCTCTAAGAGTGGGCTTCGTAGTAATATGAAAACTGAGCAGCCATGTTGATGGTAGGGCCACCCATGGATACTACTAAGATGATGATTTATAGCTGGATCACACTACCATGAGACTTGGCCTTGGAATACCATGCATGATTCAAGGCTCGATGAAGGATCCTGAGTGGTGGTCCACAGAGTTGGGTTGACTTGGTGATCTTGGGATCATGCTCAATGTGAGCATCCAACGCGATCATCTTCCAAAGTCTCTTTGAATCAGACCTCGAAGGCTCAAGATGTAGGGTAGGAAATAACTTATATGTAGATAATTCCTCTATGTAAATGCCAAGACCTATCCCAAATTCCACAAAGGAGATCTCATGAGGTTTTCTGCTGAGTCTGAAGCAGAGTTTGTCCATTGTGACCTCAAATGTGCAGAGAAAGTTCAAAAACAGCTCCTGGTACATCTCCTCGTGTACCTCAATAATGGATGAAATATGTATATTGTTGAGGAGCTGGAGGATCTCGTGGATGATATGTATGTAGTTAAGGATGGCCATGTCGATGGTTTTATTCATCCTCATTGATTTTTCCTACATCTGGTTGAGGGATACATGATGCTTGGGGTTAGAGAAATGTAGGATAGAGTGAAAATGTGGGTGGTCATCCCCAAACTATTCACTAGAGATGGACTAGGAGTCTTCCTGAGCAGCGGGCTCGGCATGAGATGTAGCGGTAGGTCAGGGAGATTCTACCTGAGGTGAAGCACCTCATGGATGTTTTTCCATAGGTGGATCATCACAGTAAAATGAAGATTCTATAGGTGCAGGGTGCACAATCTTTGTGTGTTCCATTGAAGGAGTAGGTTGGAGTTAGGGTTGGTTAGGATAAGGGGTTTGGTTGAGTGGATGTATGGGAGTTTGGTTTTAGCCAAGAGATAAGAGAGGGGGAGTTCAGCCACCAGGGTGGATAGGGGGTCATGAGGGAAGAAGGGGAGAGGTGGGGGGTTGCGTGGCTGAGAGGGAGGGAGGGGGAGGGGTCATGGGGGGGTCCTGGGAGAATAAGGGGAGAGGTGGGGGGATGCATATCCAAGAATAAGGGAAGTGGAAGGGTCACAGTAGGGAGGGGGTTCAGGATATAAACCCTAGGTTCACAACCTATTTTTTTAATATACGTTTTAGGAATTAAAAAATGTGTAATTAAGTTTCACTTCATGTAATATTGATTTTTATCAAAGTTTTTCTGTAAAAATAACATGTCATGAAACAAGGTTACACGGCGTGTAATTGATCTTTTTTCATAGTTTTGGTTCAAACCCTGGTTTGTTCTCCAAACCTATCCTAATATTTCCTAAGTCTTATTCTAATATAATCTATCCTAAGGTGACCTATCTTGGGTTGCCTCCCAATCATAACTTCCTTTAACATCTATAACTTGATTCTCTGAGGCTTAGATAAATTTTAGGCTGATGACACAGCCTTCACGGTAGGGTTCTTGATAAATTTTTAATCTTTGACCATTTACTTTGAATGTTGGTTCGCGTTCCTTTTTAATTTCAATGGTCCCATAGGGGAAAACAATAATTACTACAAAGGGTCTTAACCATCTAGATTTAAAATTCCCAGGGAATAATTTTAATCTCAAGTTGAATAATAGGACCTTATTTCTTGGGACAAATATGTGTCTTGCAATGTGTTAATAATGCCATTTCTTTGTTTTTTCTTTGTATATCTTTTCATTTTCAAAAGTATCTTTTATGATTTCTTACAATTCATACAATTGCATCATCCGAGATTCTATAACCTTTTGAGAATCCAAATTGAGCTTCTTGATTACCCAATATGAGTGATGCTCTAATTCAACTGGAAGATAATAAGGTTTTCCATAAACCAATCTCAAAGGTATGGTACCAATGGGTGTTTTGTACACAGTTCAGTATGCCCATAGTGCATCATCCAAATTCAAATTCCAATCACTTTGACTTGTGTTCAAGGTATTTTCTAGGATTTATTTGATTTCCCTATATGGAAATTCAACTTGCCCACTTGTTTGAGGGTGTTAGGGAGTTCATATGTTATATCAAATTCTATATTTTTCTAATAGTACTCTAATATCTTGACTGGTAAAATGTGTTCTCTGATCCCTAATGTGTTGAAATAGTGGGTTCCCTAGACCCAACTATGTCGTACTTTTGAATACCATATCATGTGTATAGTTAGTTATACATGGTGTATTATTACCATTATAGTATAGATATTTCTACATCCACTATATAATGGTAATTTCTATAGATTAATTGTCGTGTCGAAAGGTTATAGTAGATCTATAGAGATCCGGCCTTTTCTTTTATTACTATTAAATCATTTCAAATATAAACAAAATAATAGTATTACAAATAGAGGATCCAAAGGTTTAGTGTCTTGGGCAAACTAGGACCACACATAACGAATACAACATCAACCATAAACATTTATTTAATTTCTTATTCACTAGCTTCTTAGTGGCACTTGTCCTCTCCTTAGTACATGTAGACACCTAAGGATATACATCAAAAGGGGTGAGTTAGAAGCCCAGTAAGAGGATAGATAAGAACAATATATCATGGGGTGAGCATAATCATGACATAGGAAAAAGATCATGAACATGAGAGGAGCATAAATAATAGACTTGAAATGTGGCAATGCATAAAAATGAAACATCATGTCTTAGTGGTTAACTACCACACATATTTTTGAACCAAGATAGCATCTTGTTCACACATAATTTCACATTTACTCATGAGATTCATCACTTTATCCAATGAATTGGAGCGCTATATAATTCCTGGCACACCCGTCACATCATAACATTATCATTTATCATGCATGCCACAATGATCATATAACATAAATCAACATAATGAACCCATGAAAAGGAATTGGTTTCATCTCATAATAACACATTCATAATCTTTGGGTTCCTAAAAGAAAGAGGGAACAACATACTTGATACAAGAACCATCAACCTTGAATGAGAGGGAAAAGGTGAGTTCTTGAAAGAAGAGTTCTTTTAGAAAACATTTTGATCGACATAAAAACCAGTGAAATACATTTATATCCAAGAAAATAAAATTCAATTATGAACAAATGATCTTTGAGGAGTAACCATATCAAAAAGGAGTGAAAGAGGGAGAACCCGAAGGAAGAAAATTGGGTTCGAGATTTCCCCTTACCTTGTACCTGAATTCCTCCTTCTCTTTAATGTCTTGTATAATGACATTATATTCATTAATTAGAAATTCCAGAACCTTTTATAGATTAATGGTTTTAATTCTGTTTTCATTATGTCATATTATGTACCTTTGGGTGACTTATAGGGTTTTAAAAAATGTTGTTCGGTGATGTTCGTTTTTATGGTTTTCTTGAGCGGTCCACTTGTATTCTTAAATTGATGTTTGGGTAGATCATGGGTAAACATCCAGAACTGATATTACATGTTATTTATGATATTACAGAAGCTTTAATGATTTTATAATGAGTTATATTAGATCCATGTGGATGAATCATTAGATAAGATTTTAATGATGGTTATTTGGGTAAATTTGGGCGGTTTTTGGATCACAATGAACTTGTTTTAACTTTTCACTTAGTAATTTGGACATAGATTATTTCCAGAACTTAAAATAAAACATAATACATATAAAATATTTTGTTTCAAACATAAAAATGGTTTCATGACCAGATCTGAAGGTAGAAATGGAAGAAGAGAGCATGTTGTTTTTGAAGGTGATAAATTTAACACCTCATGAACAACATTCTCTTTAATAAAATAAAAGGAAGAGGGAAAGGGTGTGGGGTGATATAATATACCATTAGAATCATAATATTACATTATATGTATAATAATGGAGTTAAAAAACAATTTTTATGAAGATAGGTGGGGAGAGATCAAGAAAGGAACTTGAACTTGAAAGGAAATTAAAGGAGAAGATGGAGGGAAATTACCTCATGAATCCTTCACTTGAGAACCTCCTTAAGGGCCTAAGCCTGGTCTTTTGATAGGACCATAAGCTCTTGGACGTGGGTAAGGGGCTAGGGGAGATGATTGGGTAGATATTAGACAATGATTGAAGTTTGAGAGGTGTGGTTTGGCAAGAAGAGGGGGAGGGCTTATTTATACATGAGGAGGGAGGTGTTTTTGGTATAAAATATTAAATAAAATAATATATCATAAGTTAGACTTGTAATAGTAGTTTTTTGACATCCTTAATCATATATTAATATAATAAAATTCGTTTTAGGCTTTTGATCTTCTTTATAATTCGAATTCATTAATTTATTAAAAGGAAAGTGAAAGAAAGAGAAAAAGACACTTTAAGAAATCACCTTTTGACTTTAGGCTTTGGAAAGTTCTTTTTAGGTTTGAGAATTGGATTTATTGTATTTCAAAGAAACATTTATGAAATTTAATATGTTTTGGCCGAAACTAAAGTTCTAGAATGTTTATGTCATCATTACATCATTAATGATGCAATTTAGTGTACACCGATTATGCGAAAAACTGTATTTTTTACTATTCACCCAAAAATTGAAGTATTTCAGAATAAAGCCAAAAATTTACCCCTACCATTTTTTGATGTGTAGAATCCAAAAATGATGTCAATTTTTTCAAAAATAATTTTCTAAATATTATTAATTTAATGTTTAATTAAAATCATAATTTACTTAAAAAATAGTTTTTAAAATTAAAACCGATTTTGTAGTTCCTTCAAAAATTACGTAGGGTCTTATAAAATTATCTAAAAACTATTAGAAATTAATTAAATACTTTATGAATAAATTTCAGGTAAATAAATATTCTTTTAAATTAATTAATTAATTATAATTAATTATTTTGACTTATAAAATACCAAAAACGTTTACTAAGGTCAAATTGTCACTTTCTAAGATACCTATATTTTATTTTATTATTCATAGGTAATGTTACTCTTATTTACTATTCATAAGGGTCATATTACTATTCATAAGGGTAGGTTACTATTCATAAGGGTAGGTTACTATTCACCAAAAACCATTTTTGTTTCATTAGACTCCAAAAACTATCTTGAACACAACCGTGTATGTCGGATTTTTAAAATTCCAAACATAGGGGTGACAAAATTATGTTTAAAGGTCACTTATCACTTAGTAGTTCATTATTTTGTGTTTTTATGACATAAATATAAGAATGGAATTTTCCATTGAAATACTTTGGGTCGTTACATTCTTCCCCCCTTATGAAATTTCGCCCTCGAAATTTCACTTTACACAAACAGGTGAGGGTACTTCTCCTTCATTTCCTCTTCTGGTTCCCAACTTGCTTCCTCAAACTTATGGTTCCTCCACAACACTTTGACAAGGCAGGTTGTCTTGTTGCGTAGAACCTTATCACTTCGGTCCAAAAATTTTACCGACTGCTCCTCATAGGGGAGATCATCTTTCAGCTGCACCACCTATGAGTTTAGTACATGTGAGGGGTCTGGTATGTACTTCCTCAGTAGTGATACATGAAACACATCATGAACTTGATCCATATTCGGTGGAAGTGCCAGATGATGGGCCACAGCTCCTATACGGTCAAGGATCTCAAAGGGGACAATGTACCTTGGGCTTAGCTTCCCTTTCTTCCCAAATCGCATGACTCTCTTCCATGGAGATATTCGAAGGAAGACTTTATCTCCAACGTCGATATCCAAGTCCCTTCGACGATTGTTAGCATATCTCTTTTGTCGACTTTGAGCAGCTTTGATGTGTTTCTGGATGACTTGAACCTTTTCGGTCATTTCTTGAACAAGATCGGGACCAAGTAGCTTTCGTTATCCAACTTCATCCCAACAGGTTGGAGTTCTACATCGCTTCCCATAAAGAGCTTCATACAGAGCCATCTGAATACTCGAGTGGAATCCATTGTTGTATGAGAACTCAACCAATGGGAGATGCTGATCCCAACCACCTTTGAATTCAAGAGAGCAGGCTCTTAGCATATCTTCAAGCGTCTAAATAGTTTTTTCAGACTGGCCATCAGTTTGGGGGTGATAGGTCGTGCTGAAATCTAATTCAGTACTCAAAGCATGTTGAAGGATCCTCTAGAACTTAGATGTGAACCTTGGATCACGGTCAAAGACAATCGAGAGTGGAACACCGTGAAATCTCACTACTTCCTTCACATATATCCTTGAAAGTTGTTCAAGTGAGAGGTCTTCCCAAATAGTGATAAAATGGGCAGTCTTGGTGAGTCGATCAACCACAACCTATATCACATTATTTCCCTTTGACGTCTTCGGGAGACCCGTGACAAAGTCCATAGTAACATTTTCCCATTTCCACATGGGTATAGGCAATGGCTGCATCATACCTTTGGAATTTTGTCACTCAGCTTTAACTTGCTGACATACCAAGCACCTTGATATATATTCTGCAATCTCCTTCTTCATGTTATCCCACCAGAAGTGCTCTCGGAGATCACGATACATCTTGGTACTTCCAGGATGGATAGAGAAAGTTTAGCTATGTGCATTATCCAATAGCTCCTTCTTTATCCCGGGTGATGAAGGCACACAAAGCAGTGTTCCAAACCGAATCACACCATCATCGTCGATATAGAACTCTTACAGCTTACCTTCGTTTACTGCATTCACCCTCTTTTGTATCTCTACATCATCCCTTTGTGCTTCCGTAATATTCTCTTAGATGGATGGTTGCGCAATCATTTGGGCAAGGTAGAATGTATCCCATGCCCTTATGATTTCAAAATCCATTCTTTACATATCCAAGAAGATAGGGTCTTTCTCAATCCTCAACATGGATAGAGTAGTAGGTTCTTTTCTACTTAGAGCATCATCTACCTTGTTCGCCTTTCTAGGATGATAGTGAATAGAGCAATAGTAATCCTTGATTAGCTCTAACCATCTCCTTTGATGCATGTTGAGCTCCTTTTGTGTGAATATATACTTTAGGATCTTGTGGTCGGTGTATATATCACACTTCTCTCCATAAAGGTAGTGTCGCCAGATTTTCAAGGCAAAAATCACGGCTGCCAGCTCTAGATCATGCGTCGGGTAGTTCTGCTCATGGATATTCAACTGTCGTTAGGCGTAGGCTATCACATTATCATTTTGCATGAGTACACAACCCAAGCCTTTCTTTGAAGCATCACTGTATATCACAAAACTTTCTCCACTTTTCGGTAGTGTGAGTACAGGTGCAGTGATCAGCCTTATCTTTAGCTCCTTGAAGCTTCCCTCACATTCTTCCATCCATACATACTTTACCCCTTTCCTTGTTAACTTAGTTAGCGGGCTTGACAATCGTGAGAAGTTTCTCACAAAACTTCAGTAGTACCCAGCTAATCCAAGAAAACTACGGATTTCTGTGACACTAGAGGGCCTGGGTTATTCCTCAATTGCCTTTGTCTTTGAAGGATCCACAGAAATTCCCTCACTTGTGATCACATGTCCCAAGAACGTTACTTGATTAATCAAAAAGTCACACTTTCTAAACTTGGCGTACAACTTATCCTTTCTAAATGTCACCAACACAAGTCTTAGATGTTCTTCATGTTCCTCCTTTCTCTTGGAGTAGATGAGAATATCATCGATAAACACTACCACAAATTTGTCAAGGTAATGTCTAAAGAATATATTCATCAAATCCATGAAGATTGCAGGGAAATTAGTAAGTCCAAAGGGCATCACCAAAAACTCATAGTGCCCATACCTTGTACAGAAGGCAGTCTTCTGAATATCTTCCTTCTTCACCTTTACTTGATGATATCCAGAATGAAGATCCACCTTTGAGAAGTATTGAGCTCCTCTTAACTGATCAAACAATTCATCAATCCTTGGGAGAGGATACTTGTTCTTTATGGTGATCTTGTTGAGTTCCCGATAATCGATACACAGCCGCATGGTTTCATCCTTCTTCTTTACAAAGAGCATTGGCGCACCCCAAGGTGATTCACTAGGTCGTATGAACCCTTTGTTTAAATGCTCTTGCAGCTGCTTCTTTAACTCCTCCAGTTCGATAGGATATATCCTATAGGGGCACTTTGAGATAGGAGTATCTCCAGGTATGAGTTCAATTGAGAACTCTACCTCACGATCCGGGAGAATTCCGGGCAACTCTTCGGGAAATACATCGTTGTATTCCCTCACGATGGGTATTTCCTCAAGGTTGGAACTTTCCTTCAACTCAACCATTTGGCCGAGGTATTCTTCTTCATAGGGAATCAACACCCACACCATTGAAGGATTTTTCAAAGGAGATTCATGATCATCCTTGCATTTGTAGAGGAGCATGGGATGGTTCGGAATATAAAAATATATTTCCTTTTCCCTACAGTTGATATGTGCTCTATATAACGAAAGCTAATCCATTCCCATTATAGCGTCGAATTCCACCAAGGGAAGTATTACAAGATTTTCCAGAAGAATCTTCCCACATACGTCAATAGGAGAAGATTCAAACACATGGGTTTCAATGATTTCACCAATTGGTGTTTTTACAGATATCTCTACTTAAAGGTTTCGGGGCTTCGATTCTATAGTTCTAGAAAACTTTCAAGATATAAAGTAATGTGTAGAACTAGAATCAAATAAGACTTTTTCCATTCTTGAGTGAATAGGAAGTGTACCTTGTACGACTTCA
This sequence comes from Viscum album, assembly GCA_963277665.1. Taxonomy (NCBI): domain Eukaryota; kingdom Viridiplantae; phylum Streptophyta; class Magnoliopsida; order Santalales; family Viscaceae; genus Viscum; species Viscum album. Next base: position 1,914,040,380 of record OY728148.1, on the reverse strand, counting down.
TTATCATGTTCCACCTCCATAGTAGTGATGAAATAAGCCTTTTCTTGTTCCTTTGGCTTTGGTGGTTGTTGGCGCTGATTACCCTCGAGAGCTCGAGATTTAGTGCACTGGTTTGAATAGTGCCCTAGCTCCCTACAGTTGTAGCATTGAACCACGAGTGGTTCTCTCCTTTCATCGGCTACATTATCCTTCCTTTTCATGTCTTTTCAACACTCTTGAGCATGGTGTCCTTCTTTCCCACACTTGAAGCATTTCCCCGTCCCTTTGAGGCAGTTCCCATTGTGCAACTTCCCACATTTTTGGCATGTGGTTTGTTGTGTTTTCTTCCCACATTTTTCATTAGATCCACCAGCTTGAAACTCCATATTTCTTTTCTTATCCCCATATCCATGGGACCATTCTCCAAAATCCATCTCTAATTTGAGAGCACACCAAAAAACTTCTTCATAACTCCCAAATTCTCGAATTGCAAGAGCCTTTCGAAGGTGTGGTTTTAATCCACTAAATAATCTATCAATTTTTCTATCATTGTTGATAACAAAACCCGAAGCATACCTTGAAAGCCTTGTGAAATTTGCTTCATAGGTTGTGACAGATTCTCCTTATTTTTGCTTGAGATCTATGAATTCTCTCTCCATCTTTGTGCGAAGAGTTCGTGGGAAGTACTTATTAAGAAACATTATCATAAAGTCTTCCCATTCCATCTCTTCAATTTCCTCCCTTGGCTTGGTGTTCTTAATCAAAGCCCACCATTGATCAGCTTCTCCATCTAGACGATAAATGGCCAGAGTCACCTTCTCCATCTCGGAATAGTGAAGAACAGAAAAGATCTTCTCCATGGAGTTGACCCACTGTTCTGCAACTAGTGGATCATAAGATCCACAAAACGTCGGTGGTCGTTGCCGCATAAAACATTTGATAGCTAGTTGCTCCCTATTTGGTGAAGGAGGATGTTCCCCATTATTATGGTTATTATTTATAACCCAAGATAATTGTTTAAGCATCGCCATGAATTTTTGAACTCCACCTCCAAAATCATTGGGGATGTCGTTCGGGCAATCGTTGCATTGGCCCTCGCAAGAGTCGTTGGCCGGATTTCTCCTAGTTCCCACCATTTTCTAAAATAGAAAAGGTTAGAACAAAACATAAGTAAACAAGTCATGAATAACTTATAAATTTAAACAATTGTACCAAAAACATAACATATGGGATCCCTAGGTAAATATTCTTGTGTACATATTTGTACTTATTCTCATGCTAGAGGTTTTCTCTAGGGTTTACTAATCCTAATTCCCAAATTAACTAAACCTTTCCTCTGATACCAACTATAGAGACCCGGCCTTTTCTTTCATTACTATTAAATCATTTCAAAGATAAACAACATAATAGTATTACACATAGAGGATTCAAAGGTTTAGTGTCTTGGGAAAACTAGGACCACACATAACAAATACAACATCAACCATAAACATTTATTTAATTTCTTCTTCACTAGCTTCTTAGTGGCACTTGTCCTCTCCTTAGTACATGTATCCACATAAGGATATAAATCAAAAGGGGTGAGATAGAAGCCCAGTGAGAGGATAGATAAGAACAATATATCATGCGGTGAGCATAATCATGACATAGGAAAAAGATCATGAACATGAGAGGAGCATAAATAATAGACTTGAAATGTGGCAATGCATAAAAATGAAACATCATGTCTTAGTGGTTAACTACCACAAATATTTTTGAACAAAGATAGAATATTTTTCACACATAATTTCACATTTAATCATGAGATTCATCACTTTACCCAATGCATTGGAGCGCTATATAATTATGGGCGCACCCATCACATTTAAACATTCATATTGCGCTATATGATTCCAAGCGCACCCGTCACATCATAACAATATCATTTATCATGCATGACACAATGATCATATAACATAAATAAACATAATGAACCCATGAAAAGGAATGGGTTTCATCTCATAATAACACATTCATAAGCTTTGGGTTCCCAAAAGAAAGAGTGAACAACATACTTGATACAAGAACCATCAACCTTGAATGAGAGGAAAAAAGGTGAGTTCTTGAAAGAAGAGTTCTTTTGGAAAACATTTTGATGGAAATAAAAACTAGTGACATACATTTATATCCCAAAAAAAGAAAAGTCAATGATGAACAAATGATCTTTGAGGAGTAACCATATCAAAAAGGAGTGAAAGAGGGAGAACCTGAAGGAAGAAAATTGGGTTCGAGATTTCCCCTTACCTTGTACCTGAATGCCTCCTTCTATTTAATGTCTTGTATAATGACATTATATTCATTAATTAGAAATTTCAGAACCTTTTATACATTAATAGTGTTCATTATGGTTTCATTATGTCATATTATGTACCTTTGGATGACTTATAGAGTTTTAAAAAACGTTGTTCGGGGATGTTCGTTTTTATGGTTTTCTTGAGCGGTCCACTTGTATTCTTAAATTGATGTTTGGGTAGATCATGGGTAAACATCCAGAACTTATATTACATGTTATTTATGATATTACAGAAGATTTAAAGATTTTATAATGAGTTATTTTAGATCCATGTGGACGAATCATTAGATAAGATTTTAATGATGGTTATTTGGGTAAATTTGGGCGGTTTTTGGATCACAATGAACTTGTTTTAACTTTTCACTTAGTAATTCAGACATATGTTATTTAAAGAACTTAAAATAAAACATAATACATATAAAATATTCTGGTTCAACCATAAAAGTGGTTTCATGACCAGATCTGACGGTAGAAATGGAAGAAGAGAGCATGTCGTTTTTGAAGGTGATAAATTTAACACCTCATGAACAACGTTCTCTTTAATAAAATAAAAGGAAGAGGGAAAGGGTGTGGGGTGATATAATATACCATTAGAATAATAATATTACATTATATGTATAATACTGGAGTTAAAAAATAATTTGGATGAATATAGGTGGGGAGAGATCAAGAAAGGAACTTGAACTTGAAAGGAAATTAAATGAGAAGAGGGAGGGAAATTACCTCTTGAATCCTTCACTTGAGAACCTCCTTAAGGGCCTAAGCTTGGTCTTTTGATGAGACCAGAAGCTCTTGGAAGTGGGGAAGGGGGTAGGGGAGATTATTGGGTAGATCTTAGACAATTCTTGAAGCTTTAGAGGTGTGGTTTGGCAAGAGGAGGGGGAGGGCTTATTTATACATGAGGAGAGAGGTGTTTTTGGTATAAAATATTAAATAAAATAATATATCATAAGTTAGACTTGTAATAGTAGTTTTTTTACATCCTAAATCATATATTAATATAATAAAATTCTTTTTAGGCTTTAACTCTTCTTTATAATTCGAATTCATTAATTTATTAAAAGGAAAGTGAAAGAAAGAGAAAAAGACACTTTAAGAAATCACCTTTTGACTTTAGGCTTTGGAAAGTTCTTTTTAGGTTTGAGAATTGTATTTATTGTATTTCAAAGAACAATTTATGAAATTTAATATGTTTTGGCTGAAACTAAAGTTCTAGAATGTTTATGTCATCATTACATCATTAATGATGCAATTTAGTGTACACCAATTATGCGAAAAACTGTATTTTTTACTGTTCACCCGAAAATTGAAGTATTTCAGAATAAACCCAAAAATTTACCCCTACCATTTTTTTACGTTTAGAATCCAAAAAGGATGTAAATTTTTCAAAAATAATTTTCTAAATATTATTAATTTAATGTTTAATTAAAATCATAATTTACTTAAAAAACAGTTTTTAAAATTAAAACTGATTTTGTAGTTCTTTCAAAAATTACGTAGGGTCTTATAAAATTATCTAAAAACTATTAGACATTGATTCAATACTTTATGAATACATTTCAGGGAAATAAATATTCTTTTAAATTAATTAATTAATTATAATTAATTATTTTGACTTATAAAATACCAAAAACGTTTACTAAGGTCAAATTGTCACTTTCTAAGATGCCTAAATTTTATTTTATTATTCATAGGTAATGTTACTCCTATTTACTATTCATAAGGGTCATATTACTATTCATAAGGGTAGGTTACTATTCATAAGGGTAGGTTACTATTCACTAAAAACTATTTTTGTTTCATTAGACTCCAAAAACTATCTTGAACACAACCGTGTATGTCGGATTTTTAAAATTCCAAACATAGGGGTGAAAAAATTATGTTTAAAGGTCACTTATCACTTATTAGTTCATTATTTTTTGTTTTTATGACATAAATATAAGAAGGGAATTTTCCATTGAAATACTTTGGGTCGTTACAAGATCCTAGGCTATAATGAGAACCTTGAGATACTATGAAATTGATCTTAAATATATGTTCTATAGTCTAGATACATATTACTAACTGGACAGAGTAGATCTTTGACTATCAGGTGTTGGGGGCTCCTAAGCATTAAGACTTATTCTCATGAGGTTTGCACTTGGTGATCTTTAGTAGTGAGATCATGAGGACATACCCGCCAATAGGAACACCACATGTTTTGGGTGTCATTGGTTGTTCCTATCTATAGAAATGTGTATTGGTCTCCTAACTTGAGACCATTACCAATGTGTATCATTTGATTGCGTACTTTGATGCAAGGAAAAACCATTATATTGAAATCGTGGTGAGGTGGCTTATGTTGGGTGTGTCTTTGGTGGTATGACATTGGTTAAATGATCAAGAAAGGATTTGTCACTTCCAAGTTTAGGAAGTTGTATATCTCAGGCCTAGTTGATCAAGATGGTGATGCCTTCATAAGTCTTTGGCCAAAGTAGTTGAAAGGAAAATCCATCTAGATAGATCAACAAATAATAAAGTAAGAAAAAGGATGATGACACAAGTGTGCGTCCTGCTTTATGATATATTTAATGACAAAGAGATTATAGTACACAATCAGTGTTCGTAGGTTGGTTGTCGTTGCTATGATAATTCAAATATCTTTAGGCGTCATGATGGGTTGCTAGACTCCACTCTTGGTTTGTGTATTTTATTCACTACTATCGAGATAAGGTCCTAGAGGGTCAAACGCAATAGCGTATTAAAAAATCTACCCTATTTTGTTGAATAGGTATATTGGACATGGTGGGCCCTACTATGGGGTCTGAATGTTGTCCAAGTTTTTGATCACTAAAAGAATTAACTAAATTCATTATTATTCAAGTTATGAATAATTGGGATTGAATTTATTTATTATATTTACAAGTTAAGTAAATATGGGGAAATATTAATTGAAAAAATATTATTTTAATATTCAAGGTTCATTTAATATTAAGTGGGATAGCGAGTTGAGTTAAATGGATCAATTTTATCACATAATATATTTTATATATATTACAAGTATGTGATAAAATAATTAATAATATTAACGCAGTTTAGTTCATCAAAATTATTTATTTAGTGGATGTTAAAATATACGGGGGTCGGGGAACCCAACCAGGTATTTTGCAACACCGCTATAAATAGAGGTGAGGCCCTCTCTTCATTATACTATTCATTCATTTCATGGAATGAAATCCAGAGCCTCTCTCTCCTCCCGCTCTCTATAAAGAAAAGCTCTCGATCCAAGAAGCTCGGATCAAATTCTCCCTCAAGCATCGAAGGCATCTTAATGTGGTGATTATCGGGACGTTGAAGGTGTCATTGGATCTCCATGCTAGCACTCGGAATTCGACGACCGATGCTCCCGCGGGTTTTTAAAGTACGTGTGGATGATCTAGAGGGTTCCTCCTTTGGATCCTTCGAGCAACGATCGCCATTGACAAGTTACAGTCGACCATTGATTCAGATTTTAAATAGGTATGTTTTCAATTTTATTTTGTTTTTTTTATAATTTATGCAAGATCCTCTGACATTACCGGGGCTTAGATCATCAGCGTCGACAATTCCCATCAACCCGTCGATGAAGAATTTTAAAATTCTTGGCCTACCGGCTTCCGCTACGGGCCCTGGAACCTTTCAGTGGTATAACAGGGATTACACAGATTTTTTGAGCCAAGAAAATTAAATTTGTATTACAATTAAGTAGAGGGTTCAAAAATGATCTCATTGGTTCAAGCCGCACATCGATCTGTTCTCAAACGTCCAAGTTATGGCCATTTTAAATTTTAGAATTGGATCGAATTTTTGTTTTGATCACAGGTATTAATTTTTATTCATTCTGAAGAACTAGTCAAGTTTAGATCGGTTCATTGGATATAACTAAAATTATATAAAAATTATAAATTTTACAATTTTTCTAATTTTCATAATAAATTTATTATCCGTCTTCCTCAGCACGCCTCAATAGGCACGCCGTGTGGCCCCCCTGGCCGGCCCCAGATCTGCAGGGCACCAGGAGAGCCGACCTCCTCGATGCCCTCACTCATCGTCCTCCTCCACTGCCCGGACGCCCTACACCCGGCCACCCTACACCCAACCACCCTTGTCGTCGTGACCCCAACCTTCAGGCGCCCTCAACCCGGCCTCTGCTGCTGCTAGTCGGCGCCACGCCACCGGCCTCCACCCGACGGACTCCCCTATGAACCGCCCTCCACCAGACCTGCCAAGGCCTCCGGATGCCGCCATCGTCCACTCACAGTCCCGGCCATCATTGGCTGCCCCAAGTCCGGCCACTGCCGGATCTTACCCAGCAGAGCAGCACCGGCCTCCGGCCTCCCTTGTCACCTCTCCTGAATGAGCCGTACTGGTTGGACCCGCCATGTCATCCATGTCGTCTCCTTCGGCCGCCTTCAGCACGCCGCATAGGAAGAGTGCCCCCTCTAGGCTTCACCGCGGCAGGTTGTCACCCTCTTAGATCCTGGACATCGTGCGGCTTTTCCGCTGACCTCCTCCAGCCCAGCTCCCGGCCACCCCGGCATCTGACAGAGATCCGACAACGCGGCCTCCCTTCCTCATGCTGTCGGTGTGGCTTTTCATCACCCGACCCTCGAGGCCTCCGACCAGTGCCCTGTCGGAGCTAGCCCGATGGAGCCCTGTTGCACACCACCGTAGACTGCCCTCCCTACGTCCCGGCTCCCGCTTGGCAGCCGGCCTTCGCGCCGCCTTCAGTGTCTGTCGTCTAAGAACGGACCTACCTTGGGTGCAGGTAATCCCTGACAGGTTTTGCAGGGTCTTGTTTGTCTAGAAATAGGACCCAGACCTGCCCAACCAAGTTTGGGTCTAGACAGACCTTTGTGGCTCAGATAACGGGCTATGCCCAACCCGTTACGGGTCTACGTAGGTTCAGCTCTACCCACGATGGGCCATAAGGTTTTGAGACCGGAGTTTTAATATCAATTAATATAATTAATTAACTTAATTATGGAATTTAATTAAATTAATTAATATATTAATTGTGTTTTAAATAAATAAATTTTAATACCCAGATAAAATTAACTCCATTTGATTATTAAATTGAATTAAGTTAAATTAATTTAATTTGTTATTAAAATTAAATTAATTAGAAAACTGATAAATAATTAAATTATTTGAATTATTTAATTCATTTAATTTAATTTATAACCCTCGTACTTATTTAATGCAAATTTATTTTATCGCGCATTGATTTTACTCGTCTACTTGTCTTGAGCACCGACCCTTGTATGATTGCATTTAATTATTTATTTATTTAATTATTTAACTATGTGTGATGATTGTAATTAATTAAATGACGGTCAGCGCATTTTCTTTATGATCATTTTAAATGCACAAGGACCTATGTGTCCAATTTACCTGATGTACATTTATACCCCTAGTCCCCCTCGGTTGTGCGCGAGTATATTAGTATTTCGGATGAAAATGATGCAAGATGTGATGTGGATCCCGCCAAGATGAGGTGGTGTATGTTGATCAATATGGTGGAAGACAACACATGAATCCCACCAAGATGAGGTGGTACTCCAAGATGTGATGTCGACCCCACCAAGATGTGGTGATACTTCAGAAGAGAAGCGAACATACAATACGGGGTCAAGATGCATTATGATTCAAGATTAGACTCAAGTACAATGCCCTTAGGTCATTTAGATGGTCAAGACTAGTTGGGTAATAGTTTACCTTTATGAATTTATTTATTATTTTATGCATTTTTAAACAGCGAGTGAAATACATAAAATAATAAATAATAAAATGCATAAAGAAGTGGTGTATGTTTTTCTATTAATGTTTAGTTGTGAGTACGACAACATAGATGAACAAGATTAATAGAAATGGATCACATTTGTTGAGAGTAAAACATAAAAACCCTCAAAGAAATATTAATTCATTACAGCCTTCCATCATTAAATTTTGAACAAAATCGGGTGTTCGGGGTGCCGGTCATGCCATAGTTGAGGGCGCCTCTTACTACCAGGGAGTTCTTATTAGGGTGGTGGGTTGACTTAACAAAAATTTCAACAAATAAATAGTCATAGATAGCTTTTTTTAATTTTAGAGTAAAGCATTGAGTAAATGAGATTTTGATTTTTAAAAGCTGAGACTTCACTCAATAGATCAAGAAACCACGAGTTAATGCAGTTGGCCAGCCAAAAGCCTACCTTGAACCCTCTGAGTAGTAGCGTAGACATATCTTGTAGACTATGATAGAGGTTCAGAGATCCTTACCACTAGAATACTCAAACGATGGATTGTTCTGATTCTAGTACATAGGGTTCATAGAATTCTATAAATTAGTGGGAGACATTTAATGATTAAATTAATCAGTAATTTCACATTCATTAATCAACATAAAAGGTACTAATCTGCTAAAGTTTATTTGTAGAGAATGTAAAGTAATACCACAATAAAACTATGATAAATATTGGATAAATTTAATGTCCAAACTAGCACGAATTTAAAATATAGTACAGATGCTTGCGCATAATATTACTATATCAGAAATTCAAGGTGCTTGTGTCCCAACATGTTAATCCACCTTAGGAATTGTGGGTGTAAAATTGATTACAAGAGATTAGTGAATTAAGTATATGATGGTTCTATCATAATGATATCATCAAAGTCTGACGTTAATTGCAGTTGCTACATCAGGACATGGATGATATTACATGTAGTCTCATCTCCAAGAAGTTTCCAAGGAGAAATCTAAGAAAGATTTGAATATGATGATTGCACTCACTTTGTGTAAAGTGAAATAAAGTTCATAATCTTTCATGTCATCCCATTCTTATTCCTTTTACACCCAATTACTCTAATTTTTTAAGGATACAAACAAACAGTATAGAGTAAATGCTTCACTACCTTTTGGTAAAGGTTCACAAAGTAATAAGAATATTAAAGAAAGTACGATATTTAGTTTTTATGGTGAATAAATTAGAAGACAAAGTGAAAAGTCCAATGGAAAGTGAAATTCCAAAGGAACATTCACAACATATTTTAATTATGAGTTTGGTTATTTAATAGGTTGTAATTTTCATCACATATAATGAAATGAATTTATGGAATTTTAAAAACGCAATGAACTGAAATACAAGAAGCGAGTACCCGCTTCTCATTCAGGTATATTCATCGATATAAATTATTGTTTCTAACATGTTTCTTGGGTATTGAATACAATATGCCAATAATATATGTTTATTTAAATACAGTAACCAAGTAAGTATAATAACATTATAAGAAGTAAATTGTATTCTCCAAGAAGCTAAGAAAGGGTGATTCCTAAGTTAGCAATGAGAAACACATAACTTCTAATTACCAAGTGATTGATTCAAATTGAACAAATTTTTGAGTATAACCAAAAAAATTTATCTCACATTCCCATTTGGTCATAATGATACATTATTCCAAGTTTAGGAATGAATGTTGTTTGTGGTGTAACATACTCAATAAATAGTTCAGACATACTTGAATCAAATGCAATACATGATGAATATAAAAATGTAAGACTTATCCAGTTGTGGCAAGATGATTCTTTGTCAAGTAAAACTAAATTGGATGTCAATAATATACCCAGTATGGTATTTAGGCTCAGCACAGCTAAAAGTCTTTGGTATTATTGACATCTTTAGTTTAGACAAAGAAACCTTTATAAATAAAGGTATTCCACAAAGCTTCGAGTGTTATTTCAATAGGAGAAATTGAACTATTCCAAAGGAAATGTAGAGGTAAAGATACTTCATAAGATTCCTTTAAGTTATTAAGTAATTTAATAGTTAATTATATGTTTGGTCCGAAGATATGAGTTGTTTTGTATCAGCATGCCAAAGAATATCTTGACCGAACATTCATTGATCATGATAATGTAGCTTGGCATAATTCCTAAATGCATATTAGCTTATCTACATCACGATATTGATGTTCATAAGAAGGATTGATAATGAGTCTTACATATTAACATTGATCAACAACATTTAGTGTGGATAAATTTTTAAAAGCACATTTTATACATCAGAGTCATGATGTATGGAGTATCAATGTTGCAAGTTGCAGAAACTTCTATTATATTTCATGACATAATTTACAAATAATGGTGAAATCCCATAACCAATATACCAACTAATAAATGATAAATGGATATCATATGAGTCATAGTATAATGAAAAATACATTATTTCATAGGACGTGTTTAGATACAAAGCGTTTGTTTGGATTTAAACAAACATGTATCAAGTTAAACACGTTGTGCATGTAAGGTAATTATCCTAATGGTTGCTTCAGATATTACATAAATCTCTAAGATAGAAAAGGTGTGGTCAAGTGATAGACTACATTTCTATATAAGGGTGCACATCTCTATTAGATATAGTGGGAGAAAAATTGACTTGGGTTTAGTCAATGCTTTAGATGCCCAAATGGTTGGCATAGGAACAAGTTCCGCAAGTACATGTGGAATGGGAATGTTCCAGTGACACATACTGTGTAGGAAGGTTGAAACCATGGTGATGGTTTTATATTCACCATAGTTGGTGATAAATTATACATTAAGAATAATAAATCCTACAAGTAGTATATGGAAATTAGCTAAGATTGACAAAACAATTAAAAATTCAATAATGGATTACATGTATCAAATTGAAAAGTGGCTTATAAATTGGATATTATGGTGGGTATTCAAATAAGATGATAGATGGATGGTATAAGCCTGATACCAATAAGGATCGATTGGTTATACCAAGTCAGTATTCCTAAATCCATTAGAATTTTACATGTCATAGCTAACTTCTAATATCATTATATTGGTCATTGGATGTCAAGATAATATTTCTTGTAAGGTGTCTATGCGACACAACCAGAAAGGGATGATGAATCATATGATTCCAATAAGGGTTACAAGTTACTAAAATCCATTTCTGAATTAAAGTAAGCAATAAGATATTAAATAATTAATGGGAAATGAATCTTTGCCTTGTGTCTACCAAAGGTTAGTGGGAGTGCCAAAGTTTTCCAAGAAAAAAATGTTTTGAAACATATGGAAAACAGATCTTGGTCTTACAGTTAGATAAGACTAGGTTAAAATTAAGTTTCCAGTGATTGACTTAAAGTATCAGCCTATTTTCTTGGGAAATGGATCTATCAAAGTAGATATAAAGGTTGTTTGGACCTATTCAATCATACATAAAGTGACATTGTATTGAAAAATAGAAGTTGTAACAATTCAAGTTCAGAATTGTTGTCAATGTCACATGGCTTAATCTCTCCAGGTTGACATGTTCAGAACATGGGAAGAGATTAAAGTTGTGAATTGGGTACCATATACTTTAGTGATAGATCAGTCATATATGACATGATATGTAAAAGAATTGATACTTCTAGGATATACTTTATAATAGGCAGGTATCAATTATATCCAGGAGCACTGCAAGTGAAGCAGTCAGAACTATCATCTTGTACTTCGGCGAGTACAAATGACATGTACCTGGTAAATAGAGAAGAAGGTATACTAGTTTTTTGTGAGACACAAACTAGTAATCCTTAGATCAATTTTATCTAGTATCACAGTTAGGATAAGGTGATGAGCGATTCAAGCTCATAAAAGCCAGTGGTATCCATATCTACAAATACCAAGTATGTTGCAACTTCTAAGGCAGCTAAGAAGTAGTTAAATGCAACGATTTGTTCCAGTTTTTGGAATAGCACATAGTGAGAGAATTATTATCATAATGTAAATTATGATATTATTACTATCCAAGTTTTCAAGTTATGACAATGGAAAAAATTGATATACTTGGGGATACCTTATCTTGATAAGTTTTACTCAAGGATATGAAGTCTCATACAGTAGATATTCCACGCGGAGAAAATGTGGCAGGCCCAACAGTTAAATCCATAACTCAGAAGAAGAATGATCTTTATCATGTGAGTTGCTAACAAGTTTTGTTAGCAAGTTGGCTATAATTAAAGTGAGAGTATTGAAATAGTGGGTTCTTTAGACCTAACTATATTGTACTTTTTATTGCCATATCATGTGTACAGTTAGTTATACATGATGTATTATTACCATTATAGTGTAGATATTTCTACATCCACTATATAATGGTAATGTCCATAGATTAATTGTCATGTAAAAAGGTTATATAAGATCCTAGGATATAATGAGAACCCTAAGATGCTATGAAATTAATCTTAAATATATGTTTTGTGGTCTAGATACATATTACTGACTAGACATAGTAGATGTTTGACTATCAGGGGCTAGGGGTCATAAGCATTTAAAATTATTCTCATGAAGTTCACACTTGGTGATCTCTAGTAGTGAGATCATGAGTCAGACCCGCCAATAGGAACACCACATGTTTTGGGTGTCATTGGTTGTTACTATCTATGGACATGTGTATTGGTCTCTTGAATTGAGACCATTACCAATGTTTATCATTTTATTGTGTACTTTGATACATATAAAAACCATGATATTGAAATCATAGAGAGGTAGATTATGTTGGGTGTGTCGTTGGTGGTATGACATTAGTTGAATGGTCAAGAAAGGATTTGTCACTTCCAAGTTTAGGAATTTGTATATCTCAGGCCTGGTTGATCAGGATGGTGCTGCCTTCATAAGTCTTTGGCCAAAGCAATCAAAAGGAAAATCTATCTGGATAGATCAACAAATAATAAATCAAGAAAAAGGACAATGACACAAGTGTGCATCCTGCTTTATAAGATATTTAATGACAAAGAGATTATAGTACACAGTCGGTGTTTGTAGGTTGGTTGTCGTTGTTATGACAATCCTTATCTCTTTAGGGGCCATGATGGGTTTCTATATTCCACTCTTGTTTTATGGATTTTATTCACTACTATCGAGATAAGGTTCAAGAGGGTTACACACAATAGCTTATTCAATAATCCACCCTATTCTGTTGAATAGGTATATTGGACACGGTGGGCCCTACCACGGGGTCCGAATGTTGTCCAATTTTTAAATCACCAAAAGAATTAAATAAATTCATTATTATTCAAGTTATGAATAACCAGGATTGAATTTATTTAATATATTTACAAGTTAAGTAAATACGGGAAAATATTAACAGAACGAATATTATTTTAATATTCAAGGTTCGTTTAATATTAAGTGGGATAACAAGTCAAGTTAAATGGCTTGGTTTTATCACATAATATATTTTATATATATTACAAGTATGTGATAAAATAATAAATAATATTGACATAGTTTAGTTTTTCAAAATTAAATAGGAGTGGTTCATCCCAGCAATAGTGTGATTCTTCAGCTAAAAATATTATTCTTTGCAGGTAGAAGAGGTCTTGGTGTAAAAATCATGTGGTGAGATAATTGTAAATATTTGAAAACAAAGGTTGTACCTTTATATTGAAAAGGGTTTCATCAGGAAAGTTGGCATCGATATCAATTTCATTATCATCCTTTATGAGTGGCAGTAGAAGTCAGGACAGATGATCAACAATCACATTTTCTATGACTTTGGTATCCTTGATGATGATGTCAAAATATTAGAGAAAAATGATATGCATTATTAGTCTTGTCTTGGAATCCTTTTTATTCATCAAATATCTCATGGAATTATGATCAGTGTGCACAATCACCTTTGAAAAAACCAAATAGGAACAGAATTTCTCAAAAAACATACACAACTCCTAAGAGATATTTCTCTATAGTTATGTAGTTAACATGAGCTTTATTCAGTGTGTGATTGGCATAGTTGATAGGACAGAATATGTGACCAACTCATTTACCTAAAACAATGCCAACAGCAAAGTCGCTCGCGTCACACATCAATTCAAATTCCTTATCCCAATCGGATGAAATGATTACAGGAGTAGCTACCAGTATTTTCTTTAAATTATTGAATATACACTGAAATTATTCAGTGAATTCAAATGGATTTTCCTTTGATAACAGTTGCATCATAGGGTGGGAAACTTTTGAAAAGTTGTTTATGAATTGTCGATAGAATCCTACAGGCCCAGAAAGCTCCTTATGCCTTTTACTATTGAAGTATTAGGTAAATATTTCATCACTTTTATCTTGGTGGGATCAACTTCCATGTCATTCTTGGAAATTTTATGTCCAAGTAATATGCCTCCTTGGACTATAAAGTGACATTCTCCCCAGTTTAAAACTGGACACTTCTCTTCACAGTGTTGTGGGACTAGCTCAAGATTTCTTAGGCATACCTCAAAAGATCTTCCATAAACTAAAAAACCATCCATGAAAATTTATAATAATTCATTGGCCATATCATGGGATATATGTGACATGCACCTTTGAAAGGTCATTAGTGCATTGCACAAACTGGATGGCATGCGCTTATAGGAGAAAGTTCCAAATGGACATGTGAATGCTGTCTTAGAGTAATTATCTGGGTTTACTGCAATCTGATTGTATCCTAAATATCCATCCAGGAAATAATATAATTCATGTTCTTCTAGTCTTTCTAACATTTTATCCATAAAGGTAAAGGGAAAATGATCTTTTCGAGTTTCCAAATTTAGATTTATATAGTCCAGACATACTCACCATCCAGTGACGATGTGAGTTGAGATTAATTCATCTTCGCCATTCTTTTAAACTATGAGACTGCCTTTATTAGGAACTACTTGAAGTGGTCTCACCCACTCACTATCATAGATTGAAAATATTATTCTAGCATCTAGAAGTTTCAACACTTATTTTTTTTAAAACCTCCTTCATTGGTGGTGTGAGTCACCTCTGAGGTTGGTGTATCGGTCTTACACCTTCTTCAAGTAAATTTTTTGGGTATATAAAGTCAGACTAATTCTTTTAATATTAGTCACTCCTCAGGAGATTGACTAGTTATGTCTTTTCAAGACTTTAATTTGGTTTTCCTCTTGTGATTGTGATAGTTATGAGTTAATGGTAACTGGTAGTGTAGTAGCAATTTCTATAAAGGATTACTTGAGTGTATTGGGGAGGGGTTTTAGTTCCAGTTTTGGTGGTAAGATGACTAAAGGTATGAAAGGTGGGATGTTGTCTCTTATAATAGGTTTTTTATAGTTTACTTCCTTGATTTGATAATACTCATCCTCATTAGGGAGTATGTCATCAATTTCTTCTTTAATATTGAAGTTTCATTCTCTTGGGTCACTGAGAGAGATTACTTGACAATCAAAAGAATCATCTATTTATTGTATTTTCATTAATAGATCAAACACAAATTATTCTTATCCTACCCAGAATATAAGTATTCCTTGATTTACATCGATCAGTGCCTTTCCATTGGCTAGTAATGGTCGGCCTAAGATGATTGGAATGTATTCTTCTTCTTTAATATCCAAAATAAGAAATAATTATGGAAAAATAAACTTGGTGACTTTGACTAGGACATCCTCAAGAATTCCTTGGGGATACTTTATTGATCAATTGGACAATTGGAGTGCTACTCTGGTTGGTTTGATCTCTTCAATTCCTAGCTTGCAGAATACACTCATTGACATGAGGTTTATGCTGGCTCCTAAATCACACAAATCTCTTCCGAAGTTACATTCTCCTATTGTTCAAGGGATTGAGAAACTACCTAGGTCTATCATTTTTTGTGGAATTTTATACTAAACAGTATCAGATAATTCTTCATTTAGTGAGATGACTCATAGGTCTTCCTTTTTTTGAAATGAGCACTTTGAGAAATTTTTCATAGGTGTGAATTTGAGTGATTACCTCAATAAATATGATGTTGATGTAAAATTTCTTAAAAATTTCCAAAAAAACTTATATTTTCCTTCAATTATTCCTTCCCTTGATCATTCTAGAAAAGTAATGGGTGTTTTATAGGGTGGTGGAGCAACATAAACTTTCTCTTTTGGATTCTCAGGTGTTTGGGTTTTTTGGGGTACCTCTTGCGGTATTTCTTGAGTGGTTCTATAAACTTCTTCTTTTATGAATTTTGTATAATTCTTGAGTTCTTCATATTGTCTTTCATCTACTCTACATGGTCGTTGAAAATACATCACTTTTACACTCCTATGAACCATTTCCTTTTCCTCTTCCCTTAGGTATGTCTCTTTATTACCAGGTAGAGTACCTGGTAATCTTTCGGACAAGGGCTTAGATATCTGAACCATTTGATGCTCAAGGTTATGAAGAGATGCCATTTAATTGTTCATTTTAGTTTCTTAGGTGGTTATCCTCTGATCTACCTTTTGAACAAAGGTTGAGGGTAGATTTTCCATATTAGTTTGAAAAGGTACAGTTGGTTGTTGAGGTCTTGGTGGAGCTGGCTGGAATTGTTGTTGTGCTTTTGGAGGAAAGGTTTGTTATGCTTCTTGTTGTGGTGGTTAGGGTTCAGGATTCATAGGTGGATATCCAAGTGGTTCTTGATTCCTAAAAGGTTACTGACCACTTCTTTGTTGGTAATACCCCTGATTATTTTTTTGTTGTTGTTGTAAGAACTCGGCCTTAAACATAACTTATTCTAGTGTTTTTGAACTAGAATTCACATCTGTGGATCTTTTCAGTTTAGAGTTTTAGATAATTAAGAAAAACTCTTACATTATAAACTCTTAAATTATAAGTGGACTCTAATACTCAGTATCCACTTTTCCCACCAAAGGAAACCCATTTAAAAAAACATGTCTTTTTTTCAAGATTCATATTTAATTCTTTCATCATGACATATTCTTTGTCCTTGCCAATCTTAAGACCTATGAAAAAAAATTTAAAACGTGGGATGAGAAAAAAATCTCAATAAGGGGCATAACAGAAGGAAATAAACTATTAGTACATGAATGTTTTAAAGTAACATAAAATCTAGGAATTCAGTTCATGATGAATATGTTAAAAAACACTCCATGTTATTGAAATAATCAATCCATTTTTAAGACACAATTAAAACATTTAAAAAGAATATTTTTGAATCAAAGTGTCCAAAAACCACTTTGAAACTTTAGAAATAAGTTAAAATTTTAAAACATTATTTCTATATAAATAAATCCTTAAAACCATTTTGAAAACATGGACATTAATGAGAAATATTTAGAAGAATAAATCTTTAAAACATTTAAAACGATCTTTTAGTTAATGAGTCACTTACCTTGAGTCTAAATTGTCATGTGTGTCTTTATATTCCTGAATAATAAACTTATGTTAATTATTTACTTTATTTAGAATCATTTTAAATTTTATTATTCCATTTATATCACTTATTACAATGTTATAACAATTACTTAATTATTTAAACTCACATCAGAAGTTTTGTCAATATTCGGTACTTGAGTTCAAGATGACTTTGGTATGATGTCAATTATCAAAGTGTTCATGATTACATCATATAAAGAATAATTTTAATGACATAATAATTAATTTTATACATCAATTATACTTTTAAATCAAACCATTTATGTATGGTTATGAAAAATGAACAACGTTATAATCATGGAGATGGTAGGTCGTACGTATGCATGAGTAATGTTTCCATTTTTAATGGATCATTATGGAAATAAGGTAATTATTATTATATATATATATAATTATAATATTACTATTAACATCATATTAATAATTTAAATATACTTATATATATCATACAAGTTATGTGGAGAATAAAAATGAATCACATCGCTTCGTGGAGGTGATAGTTCACGCGTACACACAAACGACGTTATCATTTTCATGTGCATGGAAAGTAAGAAAATAATTGATATATTATTATATTATAATGATAAATATTTTATGAATATCATATATAAACATTAATTTTATCATTATAACCAGTCTTGAGAGACAGTAATCAAAAATTAACTATATCGGTTCGCGAGGCGGTAGCCCGCCGTACACACGAATGAAAAGTCCATTTGCCATTTGATGAAATTGTAGATGGATTTAGGTGATGATATTGACATAATAATGTCTCAGTATATTGAGGATATTGGTTTTATTCTTTCATAATGTTTGAATAATATTTTAAGGAAGAGGAAGAAAAAATAAAATAGAAACACTTAAATAAAAATGTTACATTTCCTTCGGACGATAACCTTTGATTAACACTTTAACACCTCTAAGGTGAGTATTCTACTTAAACTAAGAGCTCTAGAAAGTATTTAGTGATTATAAGAAGGGTTTTTTCATATCTTGAACAAAAAAATGGTTTTTTAAGTGTAAGTAATAGAGATGAATGGGTACCCTTTTAAAGGAGAGGGGAGGGCCACTCTTGGAATTATTCAAAGTAATAAATTAATATAAATTCATTTTCTATTCCAAATGGATCCAAAATAAATTATTTATAATATAGGATGATTTTTGGTGTAAATAAATTCATCAAATTAAAATTATACAAGTTTTGGTTATTTTTTAATCCTTATATTTTTGTTTTAATCCTTATTAATTCTTACCATGACAATATGTAATTTACACTTTGAGAGTAAATATAATTACTATAAATTTCCAAAAAACCAAAAATGAGTCATTAATGGAATTTTTATAATTACCCAAATTATTTGGACAAAGGATATATTTTTATTAATTTTATATCATTTAATAAAATATTGTTTATTTTAAAATCTCATAAATGTCAATTTTGATACTATTCACTAATTGACTTTTTAAAAATATCATAACAACTTGATTACTTAAATAAAATTACTTTAAATCATCCCTAACATGTCAAATTAATCCATAAAATTCGTGTATGACATCAAATATTTTAAATTATATTTATTTTAATATTATTAATATCGTATATTTGATTCTTCCTTTAATAAATCAATTACCGCATCACCATTGTGTCATAATTAAATTTAATTATTTAATATATATAAATTATAAATATATTATAATCATGTATATAAAAATTTTATATTTAAAATGACTATTTATAGTTTAATTTATCTTTTATATAACCCTATATTAAAAATGATTTACTTATTAAAAACGTGAGTATGACATTTTTAACTTGTCTTTAAATAAAATATAATAAATGTCATATTTTTATCCAAGTGGATTAAAATATTATAATTTTTAACTTAGGTTAATTTTGGTCAAAACCCAATTATCTAATGAAATTAGGGCAATTGTTAGGGTAATTTTATATTATTATAATATTATGTTTACCTTTAATTACCCGATTTACCCTTAACTGTGGTAAATAAAATACTAAAGTTACTATTAAACAAAAATTAAGTAGACCCTATTAGATCATAATTTTCATACTTATTACAACCATGTATATTTGTTTTTAAAAATTAAATTCATGTAAGTGACTAAATTAAGTTTAACATTAATCTCGAGGATGTGGCGAGAAAGCGGGTAAAAGAGACATTCAAAATTTCAATAAGTTTTTATATCTAATTTCAATATAAAAATTATTTCAATATGTCACGACCCGACCCTACCCGAGCTCCAGCCGCAACTACTCCAAGCCCGCCTCCATAGGCCAGAGGCTGGCGACAAGCGCCGAAGGCTAAACAACTCGGGGAGGCCTTTGCCTGAGTACCTATACACACACACATGCAGCACACTCAATACAAAAGTGCAGAGTAAAAGAAAAGACAAGGAAAAGGGCAACTGTTATATATAAACCACAAAAGTGCATCGACCTTTAAATAGTACAAAGAAAGTGTTGAGGTCAACTGAAAAGAAAAGGGGAAAAACACGCGCCCAACCAAAAAGTGCCACAACCCGGTAACAGGTAAACAAAAGCAAACACCTGGGAGAGTTCCACACCTGGAACCCGACTACGACCACCGCACACGGTCCAAGCTACCGAACTCCTAAGCTCCGCTGAAGTCACGACCAACCTATCCATCATCTTCAAGGGCACACCAAGTGCGGGCAAAGCCCAAGCAGGGGTGAGTATAAAAATACTCAGTAGGATACCCCGAAGGCTCGAGGGAGAAAAAAAGGAGGTACCGAAGGGTGAGAAGTAGATCGAACAGGAAAAAGTAAAGGAGTACAACCGAGAGTGCAGTAAAGAGTACAGCAAAGAGTCCAACTCAACCCAACAAGAGGAAAGAAGGTAGACTCATCCAGACACAAGGAGATGGAAACGGTGAGAAGATGAACTTCCCATCGAGTCTTTGCTACCTATAGAAGGAGAGTAGACTCGTCCAACCACGAGAAGCTAGACACGGAAAGCAAGTGGCATACCCCGCACGTCTTCGCCTCTCCTGGAAGGAGAGTAACCAAACCCAATAAGTGGGTAATAGAACAAGGTATATACATATACATATTCTCAAACAAGAAGCCCTGACAAGATCGTAAGGGGATCTCCATCCCATAGCTCAGCCCAAGAAAGTGAGTAGCCAACAGTCCTAGAAGTAAACACCATTTATGCCTAGTATCCCGCACGTCTACCCCGAACTGCAAGTCAAGGGTCTCAAATCACCTCACCTCAACACTATCCGCTTTGGGCGACACTGACTCGCCCGCACGGTTTTAGGTTCCGTCACAAGGACGTTTCTCGGTGGGGAAAGTGCCCCTCGTACTTAAGAGTTCTAGGGAAAGTCAAACCACACCTCTTCACTACCCTGCAGTCGAGAGGTCTTCTCAAAGTCAAAGCTATCACATCACTGACCCGTACAAACAAGGGTCCCACTCCGGTAGTCACGCTGTAAAGCCACAGACTAGCCTAGTAGAAAGGACGGAGTCTAAAATGTCAACGGGTGACCCACTGCCCAGCCCTACTGGAGGGTAAACCCTAATACATCATCAGGAAACCCACAGCCCAGCCCCGCTGGAGGGTAGACCTGGAATAAGCTGACAGGCGACCCACTACCCAGCCCTGCTGGAGGGTAGACCTGGAAGAAGTTGACGATTGACCCACTGCCCAGCCCTGCTATAGGGTAAACCCAGAACAAGTCAACAGGCGACCCACTGCCCAGCCTTGCTGGAGGGTAGACCTGAATCAAGACGACGAGCGACCCACTGCCCAGCCCTGCTGAAGGGTAGACCCTCAAGAGTCGTCGGGTGACCCACTGCCTAGTCTCTACTAGAGGGTGAACCCTGAGAAGTCAATGAGCAACCCACTGCCCAGCCCTGCTGGAGGGTAAACCCGGAACTGCTCTGGCCATCTCTACTGGATGGTACAACACTGGCCAATCGAGCACAGAGTGGGTACTGCGCAACCACCCAAATCCAGAACAACTCACCCAATAGAGGTTCAACGCCCATTCCATCACTGGGTGTCACTAGCACCACTACCGGCCAAACCATCGAGAATAGAACCAGGGGAAAACTCAACCCTGCTGGTCAACAAACGAGAACTGAGGAACCCTCTACGTCACGAGGGGTCAAAATTACGTAAATAAGAACACAGTACACACATGGGTTCCACACGACGTGTGGCCCCAAGACAACCCCAACCAAGCGCACAAACGTTCTCAGGTATAACCATCCACATGTACCTCCCAGTGTTCTCGCATACTCCCAAAGTATGCCATGTCTCCAGCCCAAAGGCTAACATTCACACAGCACCCAACGTCAACGTGAAGGCATAAACATAAAAACCCCAACTTTCCACCTCAACGGTTGAGGCACGGCCAACCACATCTCTTTAAACACCAACTTCACTCTCCTATGAGTGAACACGATCACACCCCAAGGGTTCCCTACAAACACCGCAGGAAGAAACACCACCAGTACACCTTTCATATTTCCACATTTAATAAGATTACATAAGAGGCTCCGCTCGCCTGAACAGATTACACCATTGTAATCCTCGTGGAAAAACACGCGAGATAGACTACTTACTCGCCCGAAACGGTCAACCGGTGAATAAGGTACTATTCACTATAAGCAGCCTGTGTGGGGCCCACCCCAAGATCCCGATGCTAAACAAACGGATCACACCACTGCGACCCCCTCAGAAAAACACATGGGATTGACTACTCAGTCGCCCAAAATGGACACCCGGTAAAAAAGGTACTATTCACCGTAGCCAGGTTGGGTGGGACCCACATCACGATCCCGAAAAAGGTTGTTTTAACTACACCATCGCGATGCTCTCGGAAAAACACGTCAGATCGACTATTCATTTGCCCCGAACAGATGCCCGGTGAAAAAGTCACACTACACTGTTCACAGCTTAAAAGACGGCATGTGGGTCCCACGCCTCAACTCTGGCTTCAATGCCTGAAACCACCTCGGACAATTTTGCCTCGATGCCAGGGTCACAATGCTGCTGACGGTGCCTAAAACAGACTCCGGATGTGTCTGCGCCGCCCAAAACAAGAATCTTGGAAAAAGCGTTAAACCACTTAATGTACGTGTTGCGCCACCGAGCCTCTCATCTCAGGAATAAAAAAATCCCCGAGGCCATCTCAAAAAGTTTGTCTCGATCCAAGGATCACATTGTCGTAGACGACACGTTAATCAGATGCTTCATCCATGATCTAGCTTCGATCCAACCTTTGAAAATAATAATATTATTATTATTTCTAGGGTGTTTTATTGACCCGATCCACGAGTCACTGAAAGATAGCCAAAATTGGTCTTAAAAGGACCACATTGAAAATAGAGGCACATTGCCACTGACGGCGCCTGATTTGGATGACGCACGGGGAAGTTACGCCCAATTCACCGTTTCAATAATTATAACATTATTATAATTATTAAAATCATTATTATTTTTATTATTATTTATTTATCTTTTTTTTGTTTATCCTCTCTCCAATTAGGGAGAATCCTCTCCCCCCCCCTTTTTACTTCTTCCCCTGCGCGCGACCCCCTTTTTTTTACATTATCTCTCTTTTTTTTTGTCGCCTGCTTTTGCAGGTCGCGACCGGCAGAGACCCGCAGTTGCGGGTCTCTTCTTCTTCACCAGGGTCGCGCGACCCTGGTGTTCTGGCGACCACAGCACCGGTCGGCCACCCGGCGGGTCGCTCCTCCGCGGTATGCCCTCGGACGACTACCGCCTGCAGCCGCCCGCGCCGAGGCCTGTTGCCGCCTCCGCTCGGCCGCGCTCCCGGCCGCCTCGCCCTCGTCGACGCCCGCTGCGCCCGGCCGACCTCCGCTGTGCCCGGCCAACGTCCACTGTGCCCTGCCGCCTGAGAAGCCACCTGCTCCACTGCCTAAGTCGATGCCTCCCACCGGACCACCTACTGGAACTCCCAAAACTGGCCGGAGAAGTTCGATAACCACCGGAAAATTCCCGCAAACTTCGACGAATGACCGCGACCCCATCCGAACCTGGATTTCAATTCTGAAACAAGCATTTGAAAGTTTAGAACATAGGCTACGCAATCATGGGACTCTCTCAAAAATTTAACAGTATTTCAAAGTATATAATTGAATTCAAAGAGTGTGTGAAAACCAAAATAAAAACGCAACAAAGCCTACCTGTTGGGCGTTGCCCGGAGCTTCGTCGGCGATCCGCACCACGCCGTCATTGCTTCCGCCTTGATCATAGGAAGGGGGAGGATGAGAGAGGAGGGTTTTAGGTAGAGGCTTCAACAGGGGGTGTAAAATGGAAGAGGGTGGGGTGAGCTAGGTTTAAATAAGAAAATTAATTAAAATTTTAATTAACTTAAACCCCTAATTTTAACCCACATCCGAAACTTTTGGTGAGGTCAAAATTAAACCTCCCCTAGGGTAAACACCACCTCCCGAGCACAACGGTGGTCTCGTAATTTGATTCTGGGCTTCTGTTTGAAAGTTATTAACCTCAACGCCCGAGGCCTCCAAATTACGAAAACACCCCCGAGGTCATTTTTCACAGACGGCCCGCACCCGCGAAACTTATACCCCTCCTAGGGTAAACGGAACTTTCCAAACTCAACGGTGCCCTCAGTTTTCCAATCCGAGCCACCGTTTAAGAGATACATGAGTTAATCCATTAAAAGAATTAATTTATTTATTTATTCATTCGTTTAATGTTCCAATAGCGGGCGAGGGGTCCAAACGCCCCGTGCCGACATGTTTTATGTTGTTCCTAGGGTAAACACCCCATTTAGGACTCATCCGTACACTCAGACTTCTGATCTGGATCACCGTTTAGGAGTTATCCCATTTATTTAGCGTGCCTAGTGTGAACGCACAGAAAATTTAATTCCGGCCACACCGAGGCTCGGAATCGCACGCCATCTGAAGGCGCTGCTCTGGAATAACATCAAGAATATTCCAAAGTCTTTCGCAGAAAAAAACTGGGTTCTTAAATCATTCTCTCCTTCAAGATTTTTATCCCCGAAAAGCAAAACCAGAGAATAACTCAGGGTACTCAGCCCGCACCTGGCTCCTCCGTACCCAGAAGACCTCATGCACAGCTCTGCGCCACCGCACACAGACAGAAAGATTTGATTTGTTCACGCGAGGTCTGCCCTCATCGATGTCGTGCATAGGAGCACGCACACCTCATCTCGGGTGAGTCACATGGGAGACGTCATGCACCCAAACCAGCCTTTGGGGTTAGGGAAAGGTGGTAGGGAACCTCGCCATCCCTTCGCGCGGTCCCAAACAGCCTGACGACTCTCGAGGGTAGCTCACCTCCCCGGCCAAACCCCTACGTCGCACGTCACGACTGGAATCACCGCCCGCACCTGGAACAAGGCCCAGTGATTCCCTCCTTCAGAATATCCATATGGTGAAACACCCAAGGACATTTGGTCACGCAAGGTTCCACAGTAGATGTCTCTCAACCAAGACTCTCTTACAGGCTCGAAGAGCGATGGAGTCGATGCCATCGACTAAAGAGGAAGGTTACACACCTTCTACTCTACCAACAAAGGGTTACACCCGATGCCCTGCGTCACCCTGGTAACACCTCAAACAAGGAGCAGGGAGAAAATAATTCCACACTCAGAGTAACAATTCTACTTCAAAAAGTAGAAGAGTTGTAGAGCGTACCTCTTACCACCTCATGATCTATAGGATCGTAGACATCCAAAGTTTGCAGCTGTCCGCGGTCCCAACTATCAGCTCCTGGAGCCTGACGTGGACCACCTGGTGGTGATGGGAAGACCTTGTAAGGTCATCCCCCACTACCAGATCCTCCCTCTCCTATGCTAGCACCACCTCTCTGGGTGCTACTCCGATCATGGCATTGCCTCCGTCGTGGTGGTGCACCTACTTCCTGCCCAAAGCTCTCTGCATGCCTGGTCGGGCAGTCTCGTGCCAGGTGACCTCGCCCATCGCAAGCATAGCACTGACTCTCTTCGGGATGCACTGGTTCCCTCCAGTGATACTGTGGTGTATGACCACACCCCTGAGTTCGGTTTTCAGAAATCCACCTGCGTCGAGGTTCTTCTTGTCGACGCCTGCTAGCAGCGGTAGACGTCTCGGCTCCAACGTGCTTGCTGCCACCACCAACTCTAGAACGTGACAGGAAGTTCTCTATCACCAGCGACTGCTCTAGCACCCCGGCATATGTAGAAATTCCCAAGGGTACTATGACAGCATGAATCTCTCATCGGAGACCCTGCTCAAACTTCCACGCTCGGAAGTTGTCATCATGGACCAGGTCCGGGTAAAAGCATGCACGATCTGCAAAACTAGTCGTGTACTCGGCCACCGTCATCCCTCCCTGCTGAAACTACCGGAGCTCCTGAATCCGAATGGAGCACAAGTAGGAGGGGAAACATTCATCATGGAAAAACAACTGAACGTCACCCCACGAAAGCGACGACTCATCAAGAAACTGAGTCACCAGACTCCACCAACGCCAAGCTACTCCGCGGAAAAGGTTGGTGGCCAAAGCCACCATAAGATCTGTCGGCGTCTGCACAAGCCTGAAAAGGCGAACCACTATCTCTAGCCAAACTTATTCTTCCTGAGGGTATAGCTCACCACTAAACCTCAACGGTCTCTGTCGTTAGAACCCACAGAGCGCGCTCAACCTGCACTCAAGCTCAGTCTGCTCCACTGAAGCTGTCTACTTCTCAACAGGTGGGGGTGCTACTATCGGCCCACCCGGAGAAAGGGGATCACATGATGGGTCCAGGACTATGGTCTCGTAGCTCACAGGGTCGTCTTCACAAACCAAAGCTGGTATCCTGGCTGGATGTCTTCGCGGAAACATCCTGAATATTTTCAAGGAGTGTCATGGTCAGATGAGCATATATGTATATACCAATAACAACGATGGGGAGCTGACTCAAGAAGGACAGTCAAAGACTTAATCCTATGTGATGCACAAACCAAATTGTCCCTGCAACAAGTGTCTCAGCATGCTGAGTCGACAAGCGGGTTATCAGGGTCCTAGTGAATGGATACGTCGGCCGTCGCACCAACACTGGACTCTCAGGCCTGAGAGCCACTCTCGAGACACGTTAGAACTATTGCCCTAAATCCCAACCAATTCCTTTTATTTTAGGGACATCCAAACAGCGTCCCAAGGAACGAACCACCACTGATACCACTTTGTCACGACTCAACCCTACCCGGGCTCAAGCCGCAACTACCCCAAGCCCGCCTCCATAGGCCAAGGGCTGGCGACAAGCGCCGTAGGCTAAACAACTCGGGGGGGCCTTTTCCTGGGTACCTGTACACACACACACGCAACACACTCAATGCAAAAGTGCAAAGTAAAATAAAAGACAAGTAAAGAAAAAAGGAAACTGCTATATATAAACCACAAAAGTGCATTGACCTCTAAACAGTACAAAGAAAGTGATGAGGTAAACTGAAAAGAAAAGGGGAAAAATGCGCGCCCAACCAAAAAGTGCCACAACCCGGCAACAGGTAAACAACAGAAAACACCTGGGAGAGTTCCACACCTGGAACCCGACTATGACCACCGCACACGGTCCAAGCTCCTGAACTCCTAAGCTCCGCTGAAGTCATGACCAACCTGTCTGTCGTTTTCAAGGGCACACCAAGTGCGGGCAAAGCCCAAGAAGGGGTGAGTATAAAAATACTCAATAGGATAATCTGAAGGCTCGAGGGAGCAAAAAAGGGGGTACCGAAGGGTGAGCAGTAGATCGAATAGGAAAAAGTAAAGGAGTACAACCGAGAGTGCAGTAAAGAGTACATCAAAGAGTCCAGCTCAACCCAACAAGAGGAAAGAAGGTAGACTCGTCCAGACACAAGGAGATGGAAACGGTGAGAAGATGAACTTCCCGTCAAGTCTTCGCTACCTATAGCAGGAGAGTAGACTCGTCTAACCACGAGAAGCTAGACACGGAAATCACGTGGCATAACTCGCGCGTCTTCACCTCTCTTGGAAGGAGAGTAACCAAACCCAAGAAGTGGGTACTAGAATAAGGTATATATATATATATACATATTCTCAAACAAGAATCCCGAACAAGATCGTAAGGGGATCTCCATACCGTAGCTCAGCCCAAGAAAGTGAGTAGCCAACAGTCCCAGAAGTAAACACCATCGATGCCCAGTATCCCGCACGTATGCCCCGAACTGCAAGTCAAGGGGCTCAAATCACTGCACCTCGACACTATCCGCTTTGGGTGGCACTGACTCGACCGCACGGTTTTAGTTCGCGTCACAAGGACGCGTCTCGGTGGGGAAAGCACCCCTCGTACTTGAGAGTTCTAGGGAAACTCAAACCACACCTCACCACTGCCCTGCAGTCGAGATGTCTTCTCAAAGTCAAAGTTGTCACATCACTGACCCATACAAACAAGGTTCCCGCTCTGGTAGTCACGGAGTAAAGCCACAGACTAGCCTAGTAGAAAGGACTGAGTCTGAAATGTCAACGGGTGACCCACTACCCAGCCCTGCTGGAGGGTAAACCCTAACTAGATATCGGTTGACCCACTGCCCAGCCCTGCTGGAGGGTAAACCCTAATACATCATCAGGAGACCCACTGCCCAGCCCCGCTAGAGGGTAAACCTGGAATAAGCCGACAGGTGACCCACTGCCCAGCCCTGCTGGAGGGTAAACCTGGAAGAAGTCGATGAGTGACCCATTGCCCAGCCCTACTAGAGGGTAAACCCGGAACAAGTCGACAGGCGACCCACTGCCCAGCCCTGCTGGAGGGTAGACCTGAATCAAGAAAAAGAGTGACCCACTGCCCAGTCCTGCTGAAGGGTAGACCCTCAAGAGTCATCGGGTGATCCACTGCCTAGTCTCTGCTAGAGGGTAAACCCTGAGAAGTCAATGAGCAACCCACCGCCCAGCCCTACTGGAGGGTAAACCCAGAACTACTTTGGCCATATCTACTGGATGGTACAAAACTGGCCAATCGAGCACGGAGTGGGTACTGTGCAACCACCCAATAGAGGATCAACGCCCATTCCATCACTGGGTGTCACTAGCACCGCTACCGGCCAAACCATCGAGAATAGAACCAGGGGAAAACTCAACCCTGCTGGTCAACAAACAAGAACCGAGGAACCCTCTACGTCTCGAGGGGTCAAAAGTACGTAAAGCAGAACACGATACACACATGGGGTCCACACGACGTGTCCCCCCAATACAACCCCAACCAAGCGCACAAACGTTCTTAGGTACAACCATCCACATATATCTCCCAGTGTTCTCGCATACTCCCTAAGTATGCCACGTCTCCAGCCCAAAGGCTAACGTGCACACGGCACCCAACGTCAAGGCGAAGGCGTAAACGTAACAAAACCAACTTGCAACCTCAACAGCTGAGGCACGACCCACCACATCTCTTTAAACACCAACTTCACTCTCCCAGGAGTGAACACGATCACACGCCAAGGGTTCCCTACAAACATTGCAGGAAGAACCACCACCGGTACACCTTTCATATTTCCACACTTAATAAGATTACGTAAGAGGCTCCGCTCGCCTGAACAGATTGCACCATTGTAATCCTCGTGGAAAAACACGCAAGATAGACTACTTACTCGCCCGAAACGATCAACCGGTTAATAAGGTACTATTCACTGTAACCAACCCGTGTGGGGCCCACCCCAAGATCCCGAAGCTGAACAAACGGATCACACCACTGTGACCCCCTCAGAAAAACACACGGGATTGACTACTCAGACGCCCAAAATGGACACCCGGTAAAAAAGGTACTATTCACCGTAGCCAGGTCGGGTGGGATCCACACCACGATCCAGAAAAAGGTCGGTTGAACTGCGCCATCGCGACGCTCTTGGAATAACACGTCAGATCGACTATTCATTCGCCCTGAATGGACGCTCGATGAAAAAGTTGCACTACACTGTTCACAGCTTAAAAGACGGCCCATGGGGCCCACACCTCAACTCCGTCTTCAACTCTTGAAACCACCCTGGATAATTTTTCCTCGATGCCAGGGTCACAACGCTGCTGACGGTGCCTAAAATAGACTCCAGATGTGTCTGTGCCGCCCAAAACAAGAATCTCGGAAAAAGCGTTAAACCACTTAATGTACGTGTCACGCCATCGAGCCCCTCATCTCGGGAATAAAAAAAATCCCCAAGACCATCTCAAAAAGTTCGTCTCGATCCAAGGATCGCATTGCCGTAGACGACACATTAATCAGATGCTCCATCCATGAGCTAGCTTCGATCCAACCTTTGAAAATAATGATAATAATAATATTTCTAGGTTGTTTTATTGACCCGATCCACGAGTCACCGAAAGATAGCCAAAATTGGTCTTAAAAGGACCGCATTGAAAACAGAGGCACACTGCCGCTGACGGCGCATGATTTGGACGACGCACGGGGAAGTTACGCCAGATTCACTGTTTCAATAATTATAACATTATTATAATTACTAAAATCATTATTATTTTTTTATTTTTTTATTTTTTTTGTTTATCCTCTCTCCAATTAGGGATAATCCTCTCCCCCGTTTTTTCTTCTTCCCCCGCACGTGGCCCCTTTTTTTTACATTATCTCTCTTTTTTTTTGTCGCCTTCTTTTGCAAGTCGCGGTCAGCAGTGACCCGCTGTTGCGGGTCTCTTCTTCTTCACCAGGGTCGTGTGACCCTGGTGTTCCGGCGACCACAGCACCGGTCGACCACCCAGCCGGTCTCTCCTCCGCGGTACACCCTCGGACAACCGTCGCCCGCAGCCGCCCACGCCGAGGCCTGCTGCCGCCTCCGCTCGGCCGCACTCCCGGCCGCCTCGCCCTCGTCGACGCCCATTGTGCCCGGCCGACCTCCGTTGTGCCCGGTCGACGTCCGCTGCACCCTGCCGCCTGAGAAGCCACCCACGTCGCTGCCTGAGCCGAAGCCGCCCGCCGGACCACCTACCAGAACTCCCAAAACCGGCCAGAGAAGCTCGATAACCACCGGAAAATTCCCACAAACTTCGACGAACGACCGCGACCCCATCCGAACCCGGATTTCAATTCTGAAACAAGAGTTTGAAAGCTTAGAACATAGGCTACGGAATCATGGGGTTCACTCGGAAATTTAACACCATTTCAAAGTATATAATTGAATTCAAATAGGGTGCGAAAACCAAAATAAAAACACAACCAAGCTTACCTGTTGGGCGTTGCCCGGAGCTTCGCCGGTGATCCGCACCTCGCCGTTGTTGCTTCTGCCTTGATCAAAGGAAGGGGGGTATGAGAGAGGAGGTGTTGAGGGAGAGGATTCTCCAGGGGGTGCAAAATGGAATATAGGTGGGGTGAGTTAGGTTTAAATAAGAAAATTAATTAAAATTTTAATTAACTTAAACCCCTAATTTTAACCCACATCTGAAACTTTTGGCGAGGTCAAAATTAAACCTCCCCTAGGGTAAACACCACCTCCTAAGAACAATTTAGGTCTCATAATTTGATTCTGAGATTCTGTTTGAAAGTTATTAACTTCGACACCTGAGGCTTCCAAATTATGAAAACGCCCCCGGGGCCATTTTTCACAGACGGCCCGCGCCCGCAAAACTTATACCCCTCCTAGGGTAAACGACACATTCTGAACTCAACGGTGCCCTCGGTTTTCCAATCCGAGCCACCGTTTAAGAGATACATGATTTAATCCATTAAAAGAATAAATTAATTTATTTATTCATCCGTTTAATGTTCTGATAGTGGGCGAGGGGTCCAAACGCCCCGCACCGACATGTTTTATGTCATTCCTAGGGTAAACACTCCATTTTGGACTCATCCGTACACTCAGACTTCTGATCTGGATCACCGTTTAGGAATTATCCCATTTATTTGGTGTGCCCAGTGTGAACGCGCTGAAAATTTAATTCCGGCCACACCGAGGCTCAGAATCGCACGCCGTCTGAATGTGCTGCTCTAGAATAACATCAAGAATATTCCAAAGTCTTTCGCAGCAAAAACTGGGTTCTTACACAATAACCTAAATTGGATGAATAAATTTATTATTGATCTATTTTTACTTTAAAAAATCAGTTTAAATTATAATAATTTTTTAAACAAAAAGTCAGCTTTTAACTACAATGCTCTATTTTTCACTATTCATCAAAAATGGAACTTTTCAAAAAAATACCAAATAATCACCCTAAGATAATTTTGATATTCCAAATTCAAAAATTAAGTGTATTTTTAAAAATATAAAATATAAAATTGTCAAAATTATATTTAAAATAGGTGTGTCATCAAAAGGCGGCAAAACTGCATTTTTAGAAAAATACTCCTTTTGTCTATAAAATTGTATTTGTTATTATATAATTTATATAAAACACATAAAATTAATTTTAAACATTATATTGAACTTATATTTCATTAATATAATCCAACAAGAGTGATTTGATTATTTTATAAACACAATTATTCACATTTAAATAGTTTTTCATAAAAACACATCCTTTATATTCAATTGTTTTTTTTCATTTCTAGTAAATTTGGTAACCAATGAATCATTATATAAACATGTGTAAATAATATTTTCATAATTCATTTAACACTTTTTATTACCTTCATTCTAACATCTAGGTGATAACTACCAAATTAAATAATAATATTTAGTTGTCAGTTTAAACTCGATGTGGTGTATCATATACGCTATTAAACATTGTGTTTCCTTTTAAAAACTTGGGATGTTACATTCTATCCTACTTTAATAAATTGTGCCCTCACAATTTAAACTCAGGATAAAAAACTAGGGGTTTGACTTTTCAAAATACCTTTGTTGAAATCACACGCCTGAAAAATGATTAATAAAACTTTCACTTTAAAAGAAAGAAAGGGAAGTATGAAGGCAACCTGACACAACACATACTAGGGTGCCATGCAGAAAAACTTGGACGTGGAAGAGAAAAATAACCATCATGTTCTAATAGAGAGTGATAGAGAACATGGTCAAAAGAAAGTTAACAATCACAAAACAATAAACTTGTGCTTGATTAAAAGGTCATTGGTCTCATAGTAAGAAACGTAAAGTAATAATGTTTTTTTAAGATAATTTTCATAGAGTTAAGGAATTATTTTACTAACTAGATTGCGTTCATAAAGAAACGTACTTACTTGAAAAGTATAGTTTTATCCTTTAAACAAATTCCACCACAAACTCATCTTTTTCTCCAAATGATGAGTATTCAAGATGATTTTTTCACGCCTGAAGCACTAGAATCAACCTCTATAGAATCACATAATCCAAAAAAGATTAACTATCTATTCCTCCTATCTTTATACATTAACCAAAACCAATATTATTAGTATAATATAAAAAAATCTCCAAAAATAATAAACCTTATATGATGAAAAACTACTTTTAATCTTCAAAATTCAACAGTAATACCCAAAGATCAATATAGACCATTCAAAAAATAACCATCTATAAAATTCCTCAAAAATATTAAAACTAAGATTAAAACCCAATAAATCAGAAGGATTTTATCACATAATATTTCAATATAAATTTTAAGAATTATCTCTAAATAAAATCAATCACTATTAATGTCCCATACAAAAAATATAATTTTCTAAATCATATAATCTCCAAGATATGCTAATTATTTCCATAAATAACTTGAATCACCATAAACCCATAATCAAATCATATATTCTTCAAAAATATAATTCAAACTTTACTCCTAAATTAAAATACCATAGTATTTTATTTACCATAATCATATATAGTTCCCAGAATAGTGAACGAATGCCAAAATAATATTTATTACTTAATCCCCAAATCATTTTTCAATCCCAAGATTATCTATTCAATAAAACATGGGTTCCCAAAATCAAATTATTCATAATAAATCAAATTGTTTAACTAAAAATGATAAAGTCATACTAACTAGGGACTTTACATAGGCCAGTGGTAGATGATGCACCCTTATCACCCTTCGGTTGTGGGTTCGATTCCTACAGCTTGCCTGGATGCGATGGGTTGTCACCTATCCTATGGGTTGTAATTTTTATAAAACTATTAGTTCTTATAACATTCCCAAAATATGATACAGTCTTAAAAAATAACCATAACATGTTTTAAACTCAAATTTTATCTCATACCTTTCATTTTACATCCCAAAAAGTAACAACCGATAATTACCTAAAAAATGAATGTCTCCAAAAAAATACCATTATTCACCTTAAAATTTCATATTTTAAATCCTAAAAAGGGGTTTATAAGACAATGAACTTATGCTAAACCTGAAAATTATAAACCTGTGATGATATCCTCAACTCTTAAGAAAACATACTAATCTCCAAAGTTGTCTAAACCATCCTTTGATACCAACTGTAAGAACCCGACCTTAAACATAAATTATTATAGTGTTTTTTAACTAGAATTAACATTCGATGATCTTTTTAGTTTATAATTTTATATATTTAGGACAAACTCTTACATAGTAAAGTCTTAAATTACAATTGGACTCTAATAATCAGAATCCACTTTTTCCACCCAATAAAACCCCTTTAAAAAACATTACTTCTTTTCAAGAGACATCTTCAATTCTTTCATCATGACATATTATTTTCCCTTACCAATATTAAGATCTATGAAAAAAAATTTAAAACATGGTATGAGTACAAAAAATCTTAGTAAGGGCATAAAAGAAGGAAATAAATTGTTAGTTCGTGAATATTTTAAACTCGTGAAAACATTTTCACAAAATCATACATTTCACCCATAAAACATAAACCCTTTAGCTTACCTCATGAAATCATAAGATTATTATAAAACTCAATATAAATCATAAATAATAAAGGTAACTTATGGTATCCATATCATTATTACATTATAGATTTCACAGCTACATAGGGAGTAATATTCATGATTATATTTGGAATACTCATTGCACTATATTCCCTTAATCTCTTAGGAGAAACCCAACCAATTAACTCTGTCTCATTACCCAATGCATTGGAGAGATATCACGGGCTCACCCAATATCATTTTATCATAGAACCATCTATATTCATAAATAATTCCCAATAACCATATCATAATCATAACACATAAAACAAGCATAAAGAAAAAATAACATTTCCACTTTGAAATCACAATTCATTTTTACAAAGTCACGCACTTAAAAATGAAAACAATTTATTTTAAAATATGAGTGTAAAGTTGTAAATTAAACATTAAATCATTAAATAAACATAAAATCAATAAATTCATTTCATGATGTATATGTTAAAAAACACTCCATTTTATTGAAATAATCAATACATTTTTAAAACATAATTAAAACATTTAAAAAGAAGATTTTTGAATCAAAGTGTCTCGTACCACTTTGAAACTTTGTAAAGGAGAAATAATTTTAAAACATTCATATCCATATAAATAAATCCTTAAAACCATTTTTAAAATTTGGACATTAATGATAAATATTTAAAAGAATAAATCTTTAAAACATTTAAAACGATGTTTTAGTTAAAGAGTCTCTTACCTTGAGTCCGACTTGTCACGTGTGTCTTTATATTCCTGAATAATAAACTTATGTTAATTATTTAATTGCTTTATAACCTTTTTAAATTTTATTATTCTATTTATATCACTTATTACAATGTTATAAAAATTACTTATTTAAACTCACGTCGGACGTTTTGTCAATATTCGGTACTTGAGTTCAAGATGACTTTGGTATGATGTCAATAGTCAAAGTGTTCATGATTTAATCATATTAAAAATAATATTCATAACATAATAATCACTTTTACGCATCAAATATACTTTTAAATCGAACCATTTATGTATGGTTATGAAAAATGAACAACGTTGTAATCATGGAGACAGTAGGTTGTACGTATGCATGAGTAACGTTTCCATTTTTCATTGATCATTATAGAAATAATGTAATTATTATTTTATCTTTATATAATGATAATAATATTACTAACTTCATATTTATCATTTAAATATACTTATATATATCATAAAAGTGATGTGGTGAATAAAAATGAATCACATCGCTCCATGGAGGTGATAGTTCACATGTACGCACGAACGACATTATCATTTTCATGTGCATGGAAAGTAAGAACATAATTGATATATTATTATATTATAAGGATAAATATTTTATTAATATAATATATATATATATATATTAATTATATCAATATAACTTGTCTTTGGAGATGGTAATGAAAAATGAACTATACTGGTTTGCGAATCGGTAGTCCGTCGTACACACGAATGGAAAGTTCATTTCACATTTGATGAAATTGGAGAAGGATTTAGGTGATGATATTAATATAATAACATCTCAATATATTTAGGATACTGGAGTTATTATTTTATCATGTTTTTATAATATTTTAAGGAAGTGGAAGAAAAAATAAAATAGAAACACTTAAATAAAAACGTTACATTTCCTTCAGATGATCACCTTTGATTAACATATTAACACATCTACGGGGAGTGTTCTTATTAAACTATGAGATCTAGAAAGTGGTTAGGGATTCTAGGAAGTTTTTTGGGTAGATATTGGCTGAAACAAATAATTTTTGAAGTGTAAGGAGTAGAGATTAATGAGTGCCCTTTTACAGGAGAGGGGAGGGGCACTCTTGGGATTATTCAAAGTAATAAATTAATATAAATTCATTTTCTATTAAAATGGATCCAAACTAAATTATTTTGAATATAGGATTATTTTTTGTGTAAATATATTTATATAATTAAAATTATAGAAGTTTTTATTATTTTTTAATCCTTATCTTTTTGTTTTAATTCTTATTAATTCTTACCGTGATATTATTTAATTTACATTTTGAGAGTATATATAATTACTATAAATTTCCAAACGACCAAAAATGAGTCATTAATGAAATTTTTATACATACCCCAATTATTTTTCCTAAGGATAGATTTTTATTAATTTTATATCATTTAATAAAATATTATTTATTTTAAAATCTCATAAATGTCGATTTTGACACTATTTAATAATTGACTTTTTAAAAATATCATAACAACTTGATTCATTAGAAAAAAACTACTTTAACTCATCTCTAACATGTCAAAGTAATCCATAAAATTTTTTTATGTAATCAAACATTTCAAATTTTATTTATTTTAATATTATTAAAATCATTTATTTGATTATTCCTTTAACAAATCAATCACTGCATCATCATTGTGTCGTTATTAGATTTAATTATTTAATGTCTAAAAATTATAAATAAATTATCATGATTTAGATAAACATTTTAAATTTAAAATTAATATTTATAGTCTAATTTATTTATTATACAACCTTATATTAAAAATTATTTGTTTATTAAAAACATGAATGCGGCATTTTTAACCTATCTTTAAATAAAATATAATAAATGTCATATTCTTACCCAAGTGTCTTACAAAAATTATAATCTTATACTAAGGTTTATTTTGGTTGAAACCCATTTATCCAATGAAATTAGGGCAAGTGTTAGGATAATTTTATATTATTATAATATTATTTTTACCTTTAATTACCCGATTAACCCTTAATCGTGGTAAATAAAATACTAAAGTTAATATTCACCAAAAATTAAGTTGATCCTATTGTATAAAAAAATTCATACTTATTAAAACCATATATTTATGTTTTTTAAAATTCAATTCACAGAAGCGGCTAAATTAAGTTTAACACTAATCCCACAGATGTGGTAAGAAGGCAGGTAAAAGAGACGTTCAAAATTTTAATAAGTTTTTATATATAATTTCAATATAAAAATTATTTCAATGACCTGCATTGTATTAATATATGTATTATTAATTTATTATGACTTTAAAAAATCATTTTAAAGTATGATAATTATTTAAATAAAAAATCAGTTTTTAACTACAATGTAGTATTTTTCACTATTCATCAAAAAAATGAAACTTTTCAGAAAAATACCAAAAATTCTTCCTAAGAAAATTTTGATATTAAAAATTCAAAAATGAAGTTTATTTTTAAAAATAGAATATATAAAAGTGTCAAAAACTATATTTAAAATATTTGTGTCATCAAAAGGTGACAAAACTGCATTTTTAGAAAAATACTTCTTTTATCTGTAAAATTGTATTTGTTCTTATATAATGTATAGA
Organism: Viscum album; assembly: GCA_963277665.1. Classification (NCBI taxonomy): domain Eukaryota; kingdom Viridiplantae; phylum Streptophyta; class Magnoliopsida; order Santalales; family Viscaceae; genus Viscum; species Viscum album. Next base: position 1,914,002,737 of record OY728148.1, on the reverse strand, counting down.
AAACACATAAGATAAATTTTAAAAATTATATTTAATTTATATTTCATTAATATAATCCAACAAGATTGATTTGATTATTTTATATACACAATTAGTCACATTTAAATATTTTTTCATAAAAATGCATCCTTTATATTCAATTGGTTTTTATTTTCACTTCTAGTTAATTCAGTAACTAATGAATCATTATATAAATATGTGTAAACCATATTTTCATAATTCAGTTAACATTTTTCATTCCCACCATTCTAACGACTAGTCGATAACTACCATATTAAATAATAATATTTAGTTATTCGTTTAAGCTTGATGTGGCATATCATGTATGTTATCGAACATTATGTTTCCTTTTAAAAACTTGGGATGTTATAGTTGTTGTGCAGGAATTTTCTAAAAATATTATTACAGTTTTTAGAAATTTTGATTTTTTTGATTTTAATAAACATAATTACAATCTTGGTTTGGTTGTTCATTAATAATTTTTATATATTCTTGATATAGATACAGGCCACCACAAATTTCATATGACTGAATTGCCATTACAGGAGTAAAAAGGGGAGGTGGTCGAGTAGGTAGCTGAAATGATTTAAGATTCTTGGTCCAGGCTTCTACTTGTGTAGCTAGTCAAGTACTCTCCTCAATTTGGTGGATACCTTGTTGAGGTGGTTCACGATCACTCTACCAGAGACTGGCATTATGATAGACTTCATATAGAAGTGTTTAGACTACCTCAGGCATCATAAACATTAGTCCCCCATTAGCTATGACATTAATGACTGTGAAAGCAGCTGGCCGGAGGCCTTGATAGAATGTCTGAATCTAGATCCACATATCAAGTCCATGGTGTGGGCACTTTTTAGTGAGTTCCTTGAAATTATCTCATTCTTCCCATGATGATTCTCTATCTACTTGATTGAAATTTTGGATATCGTTCTGCAATTTCCAAGTGTAGATTGGTGGAAAGTAATTGTCCAGAAATTTATTGGTTGAATCATCCCAAGTCGTTATGGACTTGGGTTCTTGATTTTTGAGCCAATCCTTGGCTTGGTCTCATAGAGATAAGGGAAAGACTCTGATTCTTATCGTGTCAGAAGACACTCTTTAGTTACGAAAGGTATCGCAAACTTCCAGAAAGTTTGAAATGTGTTCATGGGGGTCTTTGCTTTGGATCCCACTAAACCGGTCCATGTTATGGACCATGTGAATGAGTATAGATTTTATTTTTAAGGTGTGTGTCAAGATAGGAGAGTGCACAATACTTACAGTAGCACCATGGATTGATGGAAATCCATAATCCATGATGGTGTGTTCTTGATGTGTCGGCTACTCTCCATGAACTAACAGTTGCATGTTTGGAAGGTTTAGTGGGTTGGGTCCCACTAGATTATTTCAGTTGGCCATGTTTGACTGGTGACATGCAGAGATATACCGTTTAATTTCTAGTTTTAAGGTAAATTGTTCTTGTGCATCAAGTATTTTGAGAGATTTAAATGTCCTTGATACATGCATTAAACCACAAGAAGCAGGGATGTAGTGTCATATCAAAAGAAAGAAATAAAAGGAGGAAAATGGAAATGGGGTAAGGGAGAGGTAATCTTAGGTTCTTTCCGTGGAATTCTATGCGAAGCACATAAAAAAATCCCCAACAATGGCGCCAAAATTTGACCCACCTGCACGCATCATTTAATTCATGCGGGTTATGGTCAAATGAGATTATTTGTTTCCCAAACTACACTTGCTACTAAGGTGTAGTATAGTGATAGTGTGGGGTCGATACCATGGGGAATTTTGTAGGTGATAGTAACTTCTATATTAGAACCCTTTGGGGTATAATTCCTCACGAGTTTCATTAAGTTTGGGAAAACTAATGCTAAGAGAACTGGGGTTTTAGGATCAGAGATAAGGAAGGGGTCAAGATCAATTTCGAGGTTCAAAATAAAGGATAATTTTAATTCTAACTTGGTATGGTCCTAAGGTTTAGGCTGTGAAGCAAGATAAGGTCACTAGTTGATCGTGGTTAAACCAACTAGCTCTATCTAGGAGGCAGTTATTCCTTGGTCTGGAGATAGCTTCAACCTAGATGCATTAAACTTAGATTCTATGGAAGAAAGTTTCATAGGATATTAGTAATATCCTATTATACTTTAATCAAGATAGGGACATTCATTTAAACTTCCCACACTACTAAAAAACCAGGTTTATTCAGCTCTAGAATTTTAACTGCACTAGCTAAAAATGATGTTAAAGACTCCCTTTTTCAATGCTAAAAAAGTGCTCTTGAAGGGGGTCGTTAATGATGGTTTTAGCATTGTTAAAGGGGGTCTTTAATAGTGCTAAAAAAGCGATGTTCAAGGGGGACCTTTATCATCACTTTTAAAAAATCAATGATAAATGTGATTATTTATCAGCACTGATAAAGGGGGGGTTTATCGGCACTTTTTTAGAATCGCTGATAAAGACCCCCTTTATCAGTGTTTTTTTACAAGAACTGATAAAATTATACTTAAAAATAATTATATTTCATTAAAAATAATATATAAATATATTTATAATTATATAAATATAATATATATTTTTTTAAATATGTTTTAGATAAGGTAAATAGGCATTTATACTTAATATATAAGATATTAAGTGAAAATTGCTTATAAAATAATTAAAAAATATTTTTAATTAATAATTTTCTTATTATTACCTATTAATAGTCATTTAATATCAATTTAAAGATAAAAAAATCAAAAAACTAATAACAGATCTAAAATAAGTGGAAAATGTAACTCAAACTTCAAACGGTCATAAATTTTGATCTGGGTGTCTATTTAGGCTCTACTGTATATCAAATTGAATCCTATGAAGAGATCTATGCTGTGTAGGTCTAGGACCAACTCTTCGAGCAATGTCCCCTTTTTTCCCTAGAAATGCCCAGAAGGCCTCTCAAACAGATTTTTTAGTCACCGACCCCGATTTCTTAAAATTCAAACGGCTATAACATTTGATCTAGGTTTTCATTCATACTGTACCACATATCATATCAAATCACATTTCATGATCTTCGATATGACTAGTTTTGGAGCTAAAAAAGGAATCTCATATCATATTTTATGGACATTTCAGTTTTTTTAGGGTTTTCATATTTTCTTAACGTTTTAGGGTTTGTTTATTAATTTCTTATTTATTTATTATTAATTTATTCATTATTTATTTATTATTGATTTATTCATTATTTATTCATTATTTATTAAATATTTATTAATTTAGTAATTATTAATTAATTATTTGTTTATTTATTTATCTATTATCTATTATTTATTATTTATTATTTATTATTTATTATTTATTATATATTTAAATAAATATAAGTATATATATATCACACACACCCACATATATTGTATAAATGTATTTAAAAATAATTATATAAATATATGTAAATATATATGTAAATATATATGTAAATAAACAAATATATCATTAAATAGAAAGAAAAACAGCATGGTGTAGTGGTAAAGGCTTTCCATCTTCGAATGAGAGGTGCAGGGTTCGAATTTAGGTGGGCGTGCATGAGGTTGGAAATTTACAAAGAGCTAATAAATGGTGGTGAAAAGCACTAGTAAAGGTGGGGTGGAGCGATGTTTAAGGGGTCATGGAAGCACTGATAAAGGGGTCAGATGCTCATGGGCATCCAATTTTTTTTACCCCCTTTAACAGTGCTTCTTTTATCAGTGCTAAAAAAGTGGTGTTAAATTCCCCCTTTAACAACACTAAAAACGATGTTAAAGGCCCCTTTTAAGATCAATTTTTTAGCACTGATAAAAGTTTTGGGATTTTAACCATACTCAAATTATCAACGCTTTAGCTCTGATAAAGGTCTATTCTAGCATTGTTAAAGACCTTTTTTAGTAGTTCCATGGTCAGGTTTGTTTAAATGAATTGGATATACAAATGTTATTTACCCTTATTACTAATACTTAAGGTTTCCAAATTGATAATTGAAGACTTATTGAGTTCAGACACCCCTACTCTCGATCCCTACCCTAGGTTGCTTAGTTACTCATGGTATATTTGATCAAGAATGGGTAAAAGATTGAAAACATATTGAGTTTAGAAATAAAAAATGGGATTGAATAATTAAATATCATGAAAATATTGAGATTTATCAATTAATGAACATGAAATCATGAATTAGCAATAAATAGATGGATTCAATTATAATTATAAGTAGATATGTGAAACAAGAATGAGAACGAGAAAAACAAAGGTTTGTCATAAATTGATGATCGAGATGATGAATGCGTGAGGAAAGGTGTTGGTGATGCAAGATGGATGAAGAAAACTTCACAAATTGATCCATGGTGCTTGTATATAGCGTGCTTACTGCATATACATATGCAAGAAATTACATGACGTGTAATGAGTATTCACGTCGTATAATGATGATCCAATATTTTCTCCATGGATTTTGAATCTGTGCATATCTCAAATGAATCTCATCTGAGATTTGGAATTTTGACCCTTTTCACGTCGTGTAACTGGATGTCATGTCATGAATCTTCCTTCGGCTGGATCATTTTGAGAGGGAAATGTGATTTGAATGCTACATGTCATGGATTGGTGATTCATGTCATGTGAGGATGGTTCACATCATGTAAGGATGGTTCACATCGTGAAACTTTTCATGACTTGCTTCATAGCTTGTAGCATGTGGTGAAATGATACTACATGTTGTGTGATGATGTTTCACGATGTACAATAGCTAATTTTTCTCCTTTTCTGCATTTTTTCCTTTAAAACCTTGAAATCCTGTTTTTTTGCAATAATCAATACATACCAAGTGCATTATCGAGTAAATCATTGAAAATCCTTAATAAAATGACACCAAAATGTATATATGATTTTATCTTATCAATAACCTGGGGACAAACATAAGAAAAGGGTGAGATATAAAGCCCAAAAAGGGAATAAACATGGAATAAGGTGATACATGTTAGACAATAGGAATATCAATGGAGCATAAAAAGAGTAGGAATCATAAATGTGAACAATGATACATGATATAGCATGATAATTATAACATGGTAAATGTGGAAATAACTTAAAACACTGCATCATAAACATAGGTCAAGGTTAAACTGCCAAGACATCACGGTGGGAAAAATTCTATAAAGGAAGCTAGTTCACTCCTTTTCCCAACATGACATCTCCTGAGACTAAACATTACCCAATTCATTTGAGCACTATATATTTCTGGGTGCACCCATCACTTTCATTTCATTCTCATGCTTAAGTGTGCCATATAGATTATACAACACATATTCATTCATCCTCATATTTTATTCCATGATCAAGGAGAGTGGAATAAATAAATTTAAGTCCTAAGTCAAAGAGGTAAAAGTGTATAAAGTTGAATACCCTTGATAGAAAATGAGTATGGTATTCACTACACAATTGTTTTGGTATGGAAAATCATGATTAAATGTCAACAACATAACGGTGTCACATAAAAATTCATAAAATAGGTTGATGAGAGAAAAATGGGTCTATCATAATTTGGAAATAAATTGGATAGTAAGAGGGATATGGAATAACATATCCCATCATTAGTAAATGAATATAAAAGGCATAAGGTAAAGAAGATGCTTGAATAAAGAGAGGAAAGGAAAAGAACTCTTACTTGAGTGTGTGACTCCAAATGCTTGGTGGGGGATTATTGGGAGATTGGGGGCACCTTGGGAGGAATCTAGAGAGTATAGGGAAGAGTATGTATGTGATCCAAGGAGTTTGAGTGAAGATAAATGGGATCTTGGGTGGATTTATATAGGAAAAGAGGGGGATTTCTTTATTATTTAGGTTTTGAACTCTACATAATAAAATAAACAAAACCACAAACCATCCCATGGTTTTTATCCATGGTTTCTGAAAAATGGGATTGGTTCTCATTTTTTTATAAGGACAATAAATAAATTAATAAAATAATACCCTTGCTTATATGGAGGTGATTCATACTCTAAAATAAATGATTTTAAAACCATAATATATATTAATGGTTTTGGAGGATTTAGAATGGATTTATAAAATAAATCAAATAAACTTAAAATATCATTATTTTAAAGAGAATACATATATTTGTTCATGGATACCTTTTATAGTATTTTATTACATAATTTTTGGATCATTATGATGTCATAATACACAAAGTATATTTATACAGTATTTAATTTTTGCCCGAAAATTCGACTCTCTCAAAAAATTCTGAAAAATTCAACATTGGATAATTTTGATGTTCTGATTTCAAAAATAATATTCATTTTATTTAAATAATTTTCTAAATATTTGAATTTTCACTTTTAAAATAAAATTGATATTTATTAAGAAATGCTGGGGTTTTTTTACAATAACAGTTTTCGAACCCTTATAAAAATTACATTTGACTTCATAAAAATTATATGATCATTTATATTTAATAAAAATTATTAAATAATATTTTACTTATATATTATTTATTTTAAAAAAATAATTAATTCATCAAAATAAATTACTTAATTGAATTTGAATATTTCCCAAAAAATACTATATGTGTTTTATTATATCAAAATATAAATCATTTATAAAGTAACAATAACAGGATGAAAATATATTTATTATTCAATAAAAAATAATTTACATACTCATATTTCTAGGGTCTTGATACATATCTCTTTAATAAACCTGTAAATTCCATAAGAGTAAGGTGTGTGACGGTGAGACTTTCATGGGGTGGTTCGACGTACATGATTTGGGTTGTGATCTCGATGAGCTTGAACTTCTCTCATAATCGATTTCACTAATGTTTAAGTTATTGGATCTCAGCTTGGGTTTGGTCAAGGGAAAATCCTAGTGATGTTATCTCTCTTGGAAGCTCCGATAAATGGGCTTCATAGGGTATGATCCTACTGGTTGAGACTATCACTTACTTTGTCGGTGTCAATTGAATTTGTTAAAACCATATATTTATACTAATCATGTGATCATTGTTCAATGACTATATTATCAATGGTAAAGATGATTAAGATTCATTTAAATATGATAGGATATAATAAAACCAAATAAGTGCATGTGTTTTCTATATCTATATTACATAATAAGACATTTAATTAAATTTCAGGGGGAATTTTATTTGTAACAGCTCGGGTCATTACAAACATAGAATCCTCCAAAATTGTTTTCGAGAAACAATATTAGTTGAAATCATGGTTCAATAACATGTATCAATTTTAATGATAAATTAGAGATTCATCTGAAAACATAAATATTTTACCATTATATGAATAAACCAAATAATGATAATCCATGAAACCAAGATAATAATCAATGGATATCATTAACAATGAATGAAAACAATGTCAGATGAGAACACAAGAGAACATTTGAATTATTTTACCTCTATGAAAAAATCATTAATCAAATAATCATTTTTGAACATATATCTTCATGTAAAAACCATTCACTACTAACATCCCCACCATTTCTCTAGTAAGAGATTCCACCATCTCCCTCATTTTGTTAACCAGTGTAAGTAAATCTTCATAGTAGTTGAAAGTATTGAAGTGTGATTTGGAATCTATGAATGACCAAAGTGAAAATTTAGAAGAGGAAATATGTCAATAATGGAGGGGATAATGAAAATTTTAGAGGGAGAATGAAAAACATATAGGCAACATGATATATTTGTTGGTGGAAAAATTATGAAGGAAATCACATGGTGATAGGGAGCGACACGATATGAAAATATGAAAGGTTCGTTTTAAAGTTAGATTTTGTTATGTTTTTAACATTAGTTATTAAAAATAAATGTTACAAACCATTTATAACACAAATTACTTAAAAATTACATTAAAAAAATCATTTAATATCAGTTATTAAAAAACCGATGTTAAAAGTGATTTTTAACATCAATTTTTAATAATTGATGTTTAAAAGGTGACGTTGAATGTAATTTTTCTACTAGTGGCGGTTGCATGAATGGCGATAAATTTTGTTACAAAGTGTTTGTACACAACTTTAAGAGCATGATAGCTTCTTCAAAAAGATTTTTGGAGGTTAAGTAATTTTTTAGGTTATTCAAAAGATGTTTTGGATGTGGTTTCATAATTTGTTGCATAAGATGTGGCTTAAGGTTAAAATACACCTAGTCTATGAGACTTAGTGCAATTGAGAGAATGATAAAAATATGCACTGAATCAAAACCAGAACATTGTGTTAAACTATATTGTGATGAGGGTTACTATGGTGTTATTTTGTGCATGGCAATGCAATTGTTATACGATACCACACGAATCAACTTATTTCTTCAATTTTAGTTATCATATATCAGTTGGATCACCATGTGAAGATGATTTAATGAGTTTTGCAGTGAGTTTCATATTTCTAACATTTCACTACCACGGATCAATGCAAGGGCAGCACTGGCCTTTATCAGCGCTAAGTAAAACACGCTGATAAAATTAGGGGGACTTTTATCGGTGCTTGCTAAAAGTGCTGATAAATGATAGATTTATCAATGCTATTATTAGCTCTAATAAAGGTTTTTAATAAAAATATTATTAATTTATATAAAATTATTATATTTATATTCAAAAAAATATTTATTTATATACATTAAATAAAAAACGTGTGTTTATAATTAATATATTTTTTTTAAAATTCAAATATATATATAATCTTTTAAAAAACTATTTAAAAGACTATAATTAAATAAATATGTATTTAAATAATTATAAGATTATAATAAATGTTATTAAATAATAAATATATTTATTATATTTATAATTATATATAAATACTTTTTAAATATATATATTTATAATTATTTATAAATACCTTTTAAATATATATATATTTATAATTATAATTATAAATAAATATAAATATGTTCTAATAAATTTGGTCAATAAATATATTGATGTGTGAGTATAATTGATGTGCATATGTTATGTATTCATCATGAATGTTCATTTATACATTACACCCTTATTATTATTCATGTTGTCCATATATGTGATGACTCATTTTTTATGATCTCTATTTTACTAGGTATATGATTTATTCATGTTATACCCATTAATCTATTAGGTTCTCGAAAATACTTATAAAATTACAATAGTTATATTTAAATAATAAATATATTTATTATATTTATAATTTTAAATTTTAAATTATATATAAATACTTTTTAAATATATTAATTTATAATTATAATTATAAGTATATATATATAATTATAAAATTACAATAGATACACCTATTATAATTATATATATATATATATATTTATAAATATATATATTTATAAATATATATATTTATATTTATAATTATTAAAAAAATATATGTATATGTAAATAATTATAAAATTATAATAAATATATTTATTATACTTATAAAGTTATAAATATATACAATTGTATATTTATTTAAATAATTATAAAATTATAAAAAATATATTTATTATACTTATAATGTTATAAATGTATATAATTAAATAAATTTATTTATAAATATATAAAAATATTTATAAATAAATAGAAATATTTATAATTATAATTATAAATAAATATAGATATTTTTAAATAATTATAAAATTATAAATATATTAATTATATATTGTAACGACCCAGGTCCGGAGCCCCTCCGCTGGTGCCCCGTACCCGGTTCGCCACATGACCTCAAGCGCGTTTTCCTGAATGCCAGAGGTTGCCGACTAGCAGCGAGGGCCTTGGTGAGTCGGTGGGGAAACTATGCCCTCATTCGGTAAGGTATACAAGGTAAGAAAACAACAATAAATAGCGGAAGTAGTAAACAACATGCATAACAACAGAAACCAAACAGCAGAAGCAATGTAGATATATAACTATGATGTCAATGATGCAACAGGTACAAGTATCTAAGGAAAAAAGAAAACACAACAACGTGATGAAATACAACTGAAACCAAATTCAAAAGAAAAATAAATTAATCTCCTCAGCATCGCAAGCCCCGGCTCGGTCCCATGCTCCCCAGCTCCAGTGCAATCAAGAACCTGAAGTAGAAGGGCGTTTGCCCTTATCTATGCCTGCAGCAACATAGTCTGCTTGGGCCCAAACAGGGTGTGAGAAACAATCCCAGTAGGCAATCACCCAAAGATTTGTGCCTAACAGTCAAGGAATACATGGAAGTAAATTAACAAGAAGCAGTAAACAGGAAAGCACAAGCAGCTACAATCTACAGTTCTAACAAGTAAAGTGCACAATTAAGCAACCAGTAACAAGAAGAAAACAGGTAACCCTCTGGGAAGCTCTCACAGCCTAACCCCTATGGTTCAATCTCTGGTACTAGCAACCCTATGGGAGGCACACACAGTCTCACCCCTCTGGTTCAGATACGTAATTAAGAAGACTCTCTGGGGAAGCACTCAACGTCAATTCCCCCTGTGTCCTGCGTTGTGGATCTACAGACTCTCTGAGGAACCACTCAACATCAATTCCCCCTATAGTCTCACATCGAAATTTAAAAGACACTCTGGAGAAGCCCTTCCATCAATTCTCCCTTTGGTCTACTACTCTAGGTTCTCACAGTCCTGAGTATAACTAAACATGTTGCGCGTGTGTATTGTCCAAGTAAACCTCAAGAACTACTTGGCTATCAACTAAGGCTCAACATAAAAATCAAAAGAGATAGTTCCACTATCCTACAACAAGATATGGAAACTAGCAAAATGCCCAACAGGCAAAACAATCATGGAAAAGAAACCTAAGCACAAAATAAATTACACTACACACAAGCAATAACCTCTACTACAGTAATCAAGCAAATCAGGCAAACAACAAGGTCAAAATAGGAAACACGCAATACCCCATTCAAGGGTATTGGTGGAATTTTCACATAATATTCATCAACTTTCTACGGAAAGGCACAAACCACCTACTTCGATCCTAGGAGATCTAAATACGTGAACCACAACGACAGATTCCTCTTAGAGCAACGTAGATCTGAGAAAATGCACAAAATATTCATCCCACGATAACTTGGAAACGAGAAGTAATCAAGAAACGAGGCTAAAGCAGAAGGAAGAACTCACTGCTGCGATTCCAACGCAACTGACCGTGCTCGAATCGGAGAACGGACGGCGAGGCGGTCTTCTGTCGAAGATCCGGCCGTATGGTCGCTCTCGGATGGACGAAATCTGTAGAAGAAGATGAATCTGGGGGTTAGACGCATCCCCTGTCCATTCAGTGAAAAAAAAAGTACACGGCGTGTACTTAAATTTTCCGTACTCTGAATTAACCGGCCTCCACCTCAGCCTTACACACCATGTGTGTGGCCCGGACACGACCAGCACATGGCTTCGAGCCGGGGAAGAGTACACGGCGTGTACTCAGAAAGTACATGATGTGTACTTCTAAAATTTCCAAAAAATTCATTTTTCTCAAAAACTCCAGAAAAAGGAAAAACATACCTGAAAAGAAGATCCTGGTTCTTACAAACTTCCCCCCTTAAAGAAATTCTTCCCCGAATTTCCCTAACGAGTCGGAGAAGAAGAAACCATGAACAGCTCCGGCCATTGTGATCGTACATCAGCCTCCCTCTCCCAGGTCTCATCATGTACTCGCCCGTGCTGCCAGAGCACTCGTACCAAAGGAACAGACTGCTCGCAGAGAACCTTCATACTACGATCGACAATCTGGATAGGATGCTCCTCGAATGATGCATCCGCTTCAAGCTCGACTTCCTCGGGCTGAAAAACATGAGATGGGTCTGAAAAGTAACGTCGGAGTTGAGAGATGTGGAAGACGTCGTGCATGGCCCGATACCTCTGAGGTAGCTGCAACCGATAGGCGATCGGTCCAACTCTCTCCAAGACCTCAAACGGCTCGACGTACTGCGGTGAAAGCTTACCCTGTCTCTGAATCCTCTTGTGTCCCAACCTCGGTGCGACACGCAGGAAAACCTGATCACTGACCTCGAACTCCAGAGGTCGTCTCTGCTGATCAGCATAAGACTTCTATCGAGACTGCACTATATCCATCCTCTTCCAAATCATCTCTATCTTCTCTAAAGTCTCCTGAACAAGATGAGGTCCCAGCAAAGCTGCCTCTCCTACCTCCAGCCAGCATAAGGGTGATCGGTATGGCCTACCGTACAAAGCCTCGTATGGTGCCATCTGAATGGTCACCTGGAAACTGTTGTTGTAGGAGAACTCCACCAGAGGGATATGCTTCTCCCAAGAACCGCCAAAGTCAAGGATGCAAGCCCAGAGTATATCCTCAAGCACCTAGATCATGTGCTCGGACTGGCCATCAGTCTGGGGATGGTATGTTGTACTCAAAAGTACCTGTCTACTCAAGGCCTTCTGAAGTCCCTTCCAGAACCGAGAGGTAAAGCACGCATCCCTGTCTGAAACAATGGAGTGTGGAACTCCATGCAGATGCACAATCTCCCTAATGTAAATTCACCCCATATCATTGACACTAAAGGTCTCCTTGATCGGCAAGAAGTGAGCAACCTTCGTAAGCCTTTCGACGACAACCCAAACAGCATCGTTTCCCCAAGGCGATCTCGGCAACCCAGTCATGAAGTCCATCACAACATCGTTCCACTTCCACTCCGGAATGGGTAACTACTGTAAGAGCCCCGCTGGTCGCTGATGCTCTGCTTTCACCTGCTGACAAGTAGAGCATCTCATGACAAAACCAGCAACATCCTTCTTCATACCTGGCCACCAGTACTGGCGATAAAGATCCCGATACATCTTGGTGATGCCAGGATGAACTGCCCAAACAAAGGAATAGAAATCTCGCATCAGCTCCTCACATATGTCAACTGGCACCCATACACATCCTTGGAAACGCAAGATCTCATCCTCGCCCACTGTCCATACAAAAAGAGGGTCCTCTCCTGACACACTCTCCCGTAGGACTAATCCTTCTGAGTCTGATAGTTGCCTCATTTGTACCCGATCAAGTAGCATGGAGGTAACAGCTACAGAAGATAGAAAAGTCTATCCCCATCTGTCGTGCACCTCCAGATGCATCTCAGAGAACAGATTCATCAGTTGCCACTCACTACTAGCCTCGTGAATTGCCTGAATTTGAGTTCTCCTGCTCAACACATCAGCCACGGCGTTGCCTTTTCCCAGCATATAGGCAAGCTCGAAATCAAAAGACTGAAGGTACTCGACCCACCTGCGTTGTCTCAGGTTCAGATCCCGCTGAGTGAAAATATACTTGAGACTCTTGTGGTCAGTGAAGACCACAAAGTGCTCTCCCAGTAGATAGTGTCTCCAACAGTGTAAGTCATGAACAACAACAGCTAGCTCCAAATTGTGCGTAGAGTAGTTCCTCTCATGTGGCCTCAACTACCGAGACCCGTACGTAATGACTCCACCTGCCTGCATAAGCACAGCTCCTAGCCCGATACCTGAAGCATCACAGTAAACAGTGTAGATCTTGCCTGGCTCCAGCAAGACTAGTATCGGTGCTGACGTTAACCTCCCTTTCAGCTCCTGAAAGGCTGACTCACAAGAATCTGACCATAAGAAATTTTCCCCCTTCTTGGTCAGACCTGTCAAAGGTGCTACTAGATGAGAAAAGTCACGAATGAAGCGTCTGTAATATCCATCCATCCCTAGGAAACTTCGTACCTCAAAGACATTCTTCGACTGCTCCCAGGAAACTACATCTCTCACTTTCTATGGGGCCACTGATACTCCTGCCTCTGAGATGACGTGACCCAAGAAGTGAATCTGATCCATCCAGAAGTGGCACTTCGAGAGTTTAACATAAAGTCGATGCTCTCTCAGTGTACTCAGAATGATCTCAATATGTGTGGCATGGTCGTGTCGAGTGTGAGAGTACACCAAGATATCGTCCATGAAGACCACGACGAAGGAATCCAATTAAGGATGGAACACTCGGTTCATCAGTGCCATGAAAACTACAGGCGCGTTCGTGAGACCGAATGGCATGACTGTATACTCGTAAAGACCATACCTGCTCCTGAAGGCTGTCAGAGGTATATCTGATGGTCTAACACGCAACTGATAATAATCGGACCTCAAGTAGATCTTCGAGAACACCTGGGCTCTTCAAAGCTGATCGAAAAGGTCATCAATCCACGGCAAGGGATATCGGTTCTTGACAGTCAACTGGTTCAGCTTCCGATAATCCACACAAAGCCGAAGGGTAACGTCTGCCTTCTTCGCAAACAGAATAGGCAAGCCCCAAGAAGAAGTACTGGGTTGGATGAAACCCTTATCTTGTAGCTCCTCCAACTGCTTCTTGAGCTCCTGCAACTCAGGTGTGGCCATCCTATAGGAAGGAATGGAAACTGGTGCCGCTCCTGGCACAAGCTCAATAGAGAAGTCTACCTCATGCTTTGGAGGCAAACCCGAAAAGTCCTCTAGAAAGACATCCCTGAAGCGATCTACCACTGGAGGAAATTACAACTATGGAGTCCTTTGATCATCCAGATAAAGACTAGCAATCTGGGTTGTCACCCCTCCCAGCCCAAGATGCCCGAGTCCTGCCCGACTCGCTTGAACGTCCCATTCGCCTCTATGAAGAAAAGATTCACCCTCTGGTGAGATGAAACTGACTCTGCGGCGATAACAATCAACAAATTTTTGGAAGGGAATCAACCAGTCCATGCCGAGGATGACATCATATCCTGTCATCTCTAGGACATAGAGATCCCATAAGAAGTGATACCCTGTCACCTCGAGAGGGAGCTCTCTACACTGGCGTACAGTAGATGTCCTCGTTCCCAAAGGTGTGTCTAGTGTCAACGAGTCAGCAGAAGAAAAGATGTAGAGTCCAAGGCTATCCAAAACGGCAACAGAGATAAAACTATGCATAGCACCAGTATCGAAGAGGGCTGAAGATAAAACTGAGGCTACTAAAATTGTACCTCGAATAGTAGAAGGGCCGGGATCCTGCTCCTGATAAGTCTACTCCACGGCGAAAGACTGGCCTGTACCGCGGCCCTGCGCCCCTGGCTAACCACTCTGAGTTGAACTGCCCTGCTGGTGTTGAGGAACTGGTGGCTGACCGCCATGGCCTTGACCTCCACCTCGGCCTGAACGGCCGGAAGAACTCCAGTTCCCCGACTGGTGAGAAACCGGCAGTGCTGATCCTGAACGAGGAGTCATGGAAGAACCCCGATCACCAGCTGCTGGTGAGAAAACCTGGCAGAAATGCTGAAGGTGACCCATCTTGCCACAAGATAGGCACTCCATGGGGTCCCTCTAGCACTGCGGCCTTATGTGCCCTATCCAGCCACACTGATAGCATGTCACCTGGCTGCCTGATGATGTGTCTCGCTTCCTCGAATCACCGTGTGTAGGCTCTCTATGGCGCTTCTTGCTGTCATTTGAAGGAAAGATAGCTCTGGAAGCAAAACCGCCCTGGCTTGCAGCTTCAGAGTCTCTCAGATTGTGCTCTACAATCAATGCCTGTTTGACGATGGAAGTAATGAAAGTTAGCTGGAAGATGTTCACCTGCGAGCGAATCTCCCGCCTGAGTCCATCCTCAAACTTCCTTGCCAAGAAAACCCCACTCCCATCCCGAAGGGGTGTAAAACTCTGCAGCTCAGTGAAATAAGAGGAATACTTCATGATAGATAGAGTACCCTTCTCTAAGCTCATGAACTCCCGGGCTCGATTGGCCCTCAGGGTCTTCGGGTAGAAGTAGTTGTAGAACACGCGCTGGAACTCCTACCAATCCATAGCCTATTGTTGACCCGCCTGTGAAATCACGTCCCATCACCTCTTGGCAGAGTCTCGGAGCATGTAGGTGGTGAGCTTGACCCGCCTCTCTGGAGGCGTCTCCAGATGCTCGAAGATAGTCAGCATGGCTTCCAGCCATGACTCTACAGTCTGAGGTCCTCCTTCCCCTGAGAAAGTAGGAGGATGCTGCTTCTGGAAAACCCGTGTCAAGTCTTCCATAGACGTGGCAGGAGGTGGTGCTCCCTGGAAGGCCTGCATCATCCTCATGAAACCTTCCCTGAACTGCACATCAGCGCCCACAACTGGTACAACAACCGGTGCCAAGGCTGGCTCGGTTGGGGGATCGATAAGAAGTCCCTGATCATCCATATCTGGCGTCTGATCACTGCCCGACGACAGACGTACGACCAGAGGACGTCTTAGAGGCATAACTCTGAAAGATCAAAAGCACACCTTAGATCAGGAAAACAAGGACAGAGGACACAAGAGTACAAAATGGAAATAGGGGAAGAAAAACACACAAGATTGCAAAACACGACTACACGGCGTGTATAAAACTACACGGCGTGTCTTCTTAAACCACTGACGTGGGTGTGTACTCCTGCCCTACAAGTTTTGTACACTTCAAACTACATGGCGTGTTGACCCCAACACATGGCGTGTACTTGGAACTATTCCCCTACCTGAGTTCCTTACACGACTAACCCACACGGTCTGACTTAACCCAAGACCACACGGCGTGTTCGAAACAAACACGGCGTGCACTAGACAAGGCTTCAGCGGTCCGTGTTGTTGAGTACACGGCCTTCTACACGGCTAGACCTTACACGGCGTTCTCAGAGAAAACATGGTGTGTATAGGCGAAGGTGACACCATCCCGTGTTGCTCGTGGCATGGCCGGGTACCTGGGCAAGACTACACGGCGTGTTTCGAACAAACACAGCGTGTGGAAAGGAAGGTAACGTCGGCCCGTGTTGCTCGTGGCACGGCTGGGTACCTGGGCAAGACTACAGGGCGTGTTCCTAACAAACACGACGTGTGGAAAGGAAGGTAACGCCGGCCCGTGTTGTTCGTGACACAGCCGGGTACCTGGACAAGACTACACGGTGTGTTCCCTAAGGACACGGCGTGTTCTACCCGAGCTTCCCCGGCCCGTGTTGTTAGTGACACGACCGGGTACATGGCTCATTACCGCACGGCGTGTACCTACCATACATGGAGTGTTCCTAAATTTACTTTCATGACACCGTGTTTTGCTCACACGGTCAGTGACACGGTCTGAAAACTACACGACGTGTATCCAAAAAGTACACGCCGTGTATTCTGGGTTTTTCTGGGCAGTAGCTCAGAAACTGCATAGAATTCCAGAAACACTAAAAACAAGGCAAAAAAGTGCCAAATTCCGATCCGTGAGGGCCCATAACACCTCAAGAACCAAAATTTGGCGTTCACTTTAAACAGAGAACAAAACAACCAGTTTTCTAACATAACAGCAGAGAATCTATCAAACAACTATCACAACAGCATGCATAATCTAAACAAGGTCTATCACAACAACATTCAATCGCTAATGCACCCTAGATGGCATGGCAAGAATGCATGGCATGTGATTCCTACAAGTGTCTATATGATGCATGAGACGGCATACCCTCATATCATCAGGTTGCGAAAAAATCAGAACCGAAATATCAAAACAGTAATAGCACAAGCCATGTGAATCACTCTAGGTGAAATCAGATCAACTATAAAATCACAAAACCAGCAAACTGCAATTAACGAGGTAGTATGGCCTTTCCATGTACACGGGTTAGATACTCCCGAGCACAGCTTAATGCCAAGTACCGAATCCGTCCTATCCCTGGATAAAGTCTCCAAACAGTGAAGCAAGAGAAAATAACTCCTCTGATACCACTTTGTAACGACCCGAGTCCAGAGCCCCTCCACTGGTGCCCCGTACCCGGTTCGCCACATGACCTCAAGCGCGTTTCCCCGAACTCCAGAGGCTGTCGACTAGCAGTGAGGGCCTTAGTGAGTCAGTGGGGAAACTATGCCCTCATTCGGTAAGGTATACAATGTAA
The DNA here is from genome assembly GCA_963277665.1 of Viscum album. NCBI lineage: Eukaryota > Viridiplantae > Streptophyta > Magnoliopsida > Santalales > Viscaceae > Viscum > Viscum album. Next base: position 1,913,984,923 of record OY728148.1, on the reverse strand, counting down.
GAAAACAACAATAAACAGCAGAAGCAGTAAACAACATGCATAACAACAGAAACCAAACAGCAGAAGCAATGTAGATATATAACTATGATGTCAATGATGCAGCAGGTACAAGTATCTAAGGAAAACAACAAACACAACAACGTGCTGAAATACAACTAAAACCAAATGAAAAAGAAAAATAAAGTAATCTCCACAGCATCGCGATCCCCGGCTCGGTCCCATGCTCCCCAGCTCTAGTGCAATCAAGAACCTGAAGTAGAAGGACGCTTGCCCTTATCTATACCTGCAGCAACATAGTCTGCTTGGGCCTAAAAACATGGCCCAAACAGAGTGTGATAAACAATCCCAGTAGGCAATCACCCAAAGATTTGTGCCTAACAGTCAAAGAATACATGGCAGTAAATTAACAAGAAGCGGTAAACAGGAAAGCACAAGCAGCTACAATCTACAGTTCTAACAAGTAAAGTACACAAGTAAGAAACCAGTAACAAGAAGAAAATAGGTAACCCTCTGGGCATCTCTCACAGCCTAACCCCTATGGTTCAATCTCTGGTACTAGCAACCCTATGGAAGGCACACACAGTCTCACCCCTTTGGTTCAGCTACTTAATTAAGCAGACTCTCTAGGGAAGCACTCACCGTCAATTCCCCCTATAGTCTCGTATCGTGCTAAAGGCTCTCTGGGGAAGCACTCAATGTCAATTCCCCCTGTGGCCCGCGTCGTGGATCTACAGACTCTCTAAGGAAGCACTCAATGTCAATTCCCCCTATAGTCTCGCATCGAAATTTAAAAGACACTCTGGAGAAGCCCTTCCGTCAATTCTCCCTTTGGTCTACTACTCTAGGTTCTCACAGTCCTGAGTATAACTAAACATGCTGCATGTGTGTATTGTCCAAGTAAACCTCAAGAAATACTTGGCTATCAACTAAGGCTCAACAGAAAAATCGAAATAGACAGTTCCACTATCCTACAACAAGATATGGCAACTGGAAAAATGCCCAACAGGCAAAACAAGCATGGAAAAGCAACCTGAGCACAAAATAAATTACACTACACATAAGAAATAACCTCTACTACAGAAATAAAGCAAAGAAAGAAAACAACAAGGGCAAAACAGGAAACACGCAATACCCCATTCAAGGGTATTGGTGGAATTTTCACATAATATTCATCAACTTTCTACGGAAAGGCACAAACCACCTACCTCGATCCTAGGAGATCGATATACGTGAACCACAATGATAGATTCCTCTTAGAGTAATGTAGATCTGAGAAAACGTACAAAACGTTCATCCCACGATAACTTGGAAATGAGAAGGAATCAAGAAACGAGGCTAAAACAGAAGGAAGAACTCACCGCTGCGATTCCAACGCAATTGACCGTGCTCGAATCAGAGAACAGACGGTGAGGCGGTCGTCCGTCGAAGATTCGGTCGTATGGTCGCTCTCAGATGGACGAAATCTGAATAAGAAGATGAATCTGGGGGTTAGACGCGACCTCGGTCTGTTTAGTGAAAAAAAAAGTACACGGCGTGTACTTCTTGAGTACACGGCGTGTACTTCAATTTTCCGTACTCCGAATTAACCGGCCTCCACCTCAGCCTTACACACCGTATGTGTGGCCCGGACACGGCCAGCACACGGCTTCGAGCCGGGGAAGAGTACACGGCGTGTACTCAGAAAGTACACGGCGTGTAATTCTGAAATTTCCAGAAAATTCATTTTTCTCAAAAACTCCAGAAAAAGGAAAAACGTACCTGAAAAGAAGATCTGGGTTCTTACATATATATTAATAAAATTATAAATATAATAAATATATTTCTTATAATTTTATAATTATTTAAATAAATAAATAAATATTTATAATTACGACTATATATATATTTATTATAATTTTTTAATTATAAATAAATATTTATTTATTTATACTTATAATTATAAATATATATATATATTTAAATAATTATAAAATTATAATAAATATATTTATTATACTTATAATGTTATAAATATATATAATTAAATAAATATAATTATAAATATATACAAATATTTTTAAATAAATACAAATATTTATAATTATAATTGTAAATAAATATTGATATATTTAAATAATTATAAAATAAAAATAAATACATTAATTATATATATTTATAAAATTATAAGTATAATAAATACAATTATTATAATTTAATAATAAATATATATTTATTACATATATAACTTTATAAATATATATATAATAATATAAATAATTTATTAACATTATATCTTTATCAGTGCTTTTTTAATGCTGATAAAGGTAGGTTTTATCAGTGCTTTCTATTTTAGTGCTGATAAAACATACATTTACCAGCACTTTTTAAGTAACGTTAATAAAAGCCTTACCCATTTTTATAAATGAACTCTAACTATCGGCTTCTTCTCTCACACACCTCAAGTTATCATGGAAGCTGACCTATGTCACCGCTGACCCATCCTCTACTGTCGTCGAGCCCTCCTTTGTCATCATCGCAGTGAATCCCTCCTTTATCGCCGCGAACCCCACCTCCACCTCTAAACCCCACCTCTGCCACCAAACCCACCTCCTCTATGAACCCTACCTCTGTCATGAACCCCTTCTTTGTCACGAACCCACCTCTGTCGCCATCTCTCCCCGCCTCGCCATTGTCTCTCCCCACCTCACCACCGTCTCTTCTTATCTCGCTGCCTTCTCTCCCTGCCTCACTACCCTCCTTCTCTTTCACCGTCGTCTCTCCTTGAAAGGTAATATCCTTTGTTATTTCATTTTATTTGTAACTTTGTCTTCATCCCCAATCCTCCCCATTCAAACTCCCTTGACCTAGGAGCCTTTCAAGAGGATTTCTTCCGCTTAGAATCTTCTCTGCGGTGGTTTAGAGGTGATTTATTTGTTGTTTCTTCCTTAAAGAAAAGGGTTAGGGATTCTTCTTCATGATCATGAATATTTTTTCCTTTTTCCCCAATCCTCTCAAACTGTAGTGGCCATGGGTGCTTGATTTTTTTGTCTAGTGTTGTTCTAATGAGGGTTTTTTGTTTTTTATATTTTGTGAGCTATCCTAAGAGGACTATTCTAATTATATCCAACATATTTTACATGTTTCAACTACTTTAGGTTGGTTTTTCCATCCCATTTCCTTTTTATAAAGAGTTCCTTGTTTTATTTTTGTTTTAAAAGTATTTTTTATCAAAATCAATGATTCATATGATGAAAAAAAATTGTTATCAAATCTCATCCATATTTTTTTGGTTTATCCTTTCGAAAAATAGGCAAATTTTTTAGATCAATGCAACTTTTGTTTTAAATGTTATTTTAGTAATTTAAGGTGTTTGATAAAATTACTATGAAGTTTTTCTTCAAGAAAAATGATTCGTTCATTATGTTTTGAGAAAAAATCGGTTTTATAAAGTGTTGTTTTCTATTTTTTAAAGGGGTTTCCTAATTTTAATAATTGTTCAATTTTTTTAAAATGATACATCCATGTTAGTAAATGTTTTTACTTCCTTTTATAAAATGGTTCCCCTATTTTAAATAAACCACCATGTAATAGGAAAGGGGTAGTTTCGTTTTAAAATTATTCAATGATATGAAAATATTTGTGTGTTTCCTATTGAGTTGTTTGTTTTGAGATTAAGCCATTATTTTATTAAGCAAGTTATTACTTTGATTTTTTTTGGGTGAGTTCCCTTAGAATGAATTTGGGTTTAAAAAGGATTTAAAATGGATTTCCAATGTATTTATTATATATGTATAAAGATAAGGCTAGTTTAGCACCTTGATGGAAGGTGGTTTATTGATATATGTTTACACCATAATTGAGCCCTTGTTAGCATTTTTTATGCTTGTGTGCATGTGATAAGTCTAGTCTTGCATAAGTTATGGATCAAAATGAGGATTAAAATTTACTATATTATAAATCACATTAAAGGAAACTATATGTGTAGGTTGGTTTTTAAACCCATGACATAAGTCAAAGTGAACTTGTTCATAGTTCTTGAATATATATAGGCATGATATAGTGATGTTCTCAGTGATGAGGGACATGATGCAAATCAATATTTAAGTGCTTAGATATTGAATGAAGGCTAAAATTAGATAGGGTTAGTGCATGGGCCTAGTTGACATGAGCTGGTAGAGCAAACGTTTATGTTTCTAGAGAAACACTAAAAATCAGTTTACAACAATTCATATATAATTTGGTTCATTCATTCGATTGAACAATTGGAGGTATATATTTGATAGTGAATACACCATGCTAAATCTATAGGCTCATGATCTGGAAGGTTCTTGGTGTGGCACTACATGTGTAGATTGAATCTACTTTGGGATATAGAAAAAACAACAAAGTCGTTCTTGGTCAACTATTCTTGGTAGTTATATATTTAGGATTGTGTATTTGGAAAGTGTAAATTTTAGGTAGGGTTCTACTCTTCGAGGTAGTATTTTCACAAGATCGCATGTGGGATACTGAAACATTCTAGTGTAAGGGATCCTCATAAATAGTCCCATTGATCAGGTGGTTGGGAAGATGGGTGTGATCTACTCTGGTCCTGGGTAATGCATGGAGAGGTAATCTTGGATTTGTAGTGGCTCTATGTATGGGGTATAGTCTTTAACTCATAAAAATATGTATGCAAAGGCGGTTCTAATCAGGTTTATTTAGTTTGAATCTAAAATCGTGGGCATTACTTGATATAGCCAAGAAATGATAATTTAAAGTTGGTTAAATAGAGCTAGACATGTGGTACGTATAGAAGGCTTTTGGATTGGTTTAGTGGGAGAACTAGAGATACAAGGGATAGACATGAAAAGGATATGGGGTGGTCAAGTCTATTAATGAATATAGGTAACTTGATATTTAAAGATTTCAAGATAAGGTTTATATGAAGTAGTTCAGAGTAATGTGAGATAAGAATAATGGTGAGAAGATATATTTTATTGAGGTCGCTTTAAATGAAATTTTATCAAATCTTATGACATAAGAAGATGAGAGATGTCTGAAATTGTCTCTCTGCATATCTATTTTACAATCAAATTTTCATTTATCAATTATATACATAACATTTAATTGTGAAAATTTCATTAGGTTTGGCTATAAATAATCACTTATCCCACCCTTTTCCAAGTATCTAAAATTTGGTTTTTTTATCTAAATTATACCAATATTCCTTCTCCCATAACCTATATACCCATCATTTGGATTTTAATAATGGGGAAGATTTTATAGGGTTCTGTTTTAAATGTGATCCATAAAAAAGATTCAATTATTCTATGGGACTCAAGGTAAGGGTATTGTTTACCATCAAAAATTAAATTTTTAAGTTTTAAATTATTTCTCTTAATTTATATCCAAGCAGTTTCCAAGAACTTTCTTTCTTTGTGGTTTCTTTGAAACAAATTTATTTTTAATGAGATTGGTTTAAAAGTATGTGTTCATGGATTGAAAAGGAATTTTTAATGAGCTTTATGATAAAAAATGTAACCTTCCAAATATTTTCTTCAAATTATGATACTTTGAAAAAATACCTAAATAGATTTTTTAAAATAATTATTTTGGTTTTAAAATTAGTGGTAATTACTGACTTGATGTTTTAAAAATTATTCTTGTGTTAATTGGATTTCGAACTAAGAGTTTGGGTGATTTAAAAATATTAAAAATGTTGGAAAATTTTGTTTTATTTTTATAGGTTTAGGTTCGTTCTGGCTTGTTTCACTTCCTTTGGATATTCTGAGAGGGATATATATTTGGATGATGACCCTATTTGAACATAATTTGTGCATTTATTTGGTTAAATATTAAGATTATCGAATAAAATAGGATGGATATGAATAAAGAATGGATGGATGTCAATCTTCTTACAAAAGATTATGAAGATAGAGTGAAAGAGTTCATCAAGTTTGCAAAAGATCATGAATATGACTCTTCTCAGATCCTTTGTTCATGTTTATGTTGTTGTTATTCAAGACTAATTAGTCTACAGGAGTTGGAAGAACACTTGATATGTCACAGAATAGATCAAAGTTATAAGTGTTGGAATAAATATGGGGAAAAGTGAATATAGCTAGTGGTTGGGATAACACTGTGTTTTATGGATCATCTGATATGATTACAAGTGTGGACAATGAAGAAGACCATATCAAGGATGTGATTATAGATGTGGATGATGATGGAGATTGTATTGAAGAAATAATAAGGATAGTTGAAGATGAACTTTGTGATTTCCCAAAATTGTTTGAGAAGTCAAACAGTTGTGCAAAGACGTCATTGTATGTTGGTTGCACTAAATATACAACATTGTTAGTCATACTAAAGCTGTATAATTTGAAAGAAGGAAATGGAAGGATTGAAACCAGATTTATAGAACTACTTTCTCTCTTGAATGACGTGCTCCCATAAGATAATGAGCTCCCGATCAAAACAAATGACGTCAAACGAATGCTATGCTTGATGGGTATGATCTCTAAAAGAATACACATCTGCCTGAATGACTGTATACTGTTTCTCAAGGACTAAAAATCACTTACAGAATGCCCGAAGTGTGGTGTTTCTTGATACAAGAAAGATAAATATGGTCCTACGAAAGTTGTATGGTACTTTCCAATCATTCCAAGGTTTATGTGCTTATATGGATGTGGGGAGACTACAGGTCAGTTGATGTGGCATGTAGATACAAGAATTAAATATGGGAAACTACATCACCCAATAGAATCTCCTCGATAGAAGAGAATTGATCATGAGTATCCTAAATTTTGAAACGAGTCAAGAAACCTTCATCTTCCGTTATCTACAGATACAATTAATCCTTTTGGTTTTCAAAGCAACACTCATAGTACATGGCCGGTTATGTTGGTAAATTATAACTTACCACCATGGTTATGCATGAAATTGCCACGACTCATTCCCCGGGGCCCGTGTTGTGACTACCCCAAGCATGCCTTCTATAGGCCAGGGGTTGGTAACTAACACCGAAAAGGCATATCCCTAAATCGGGAAGGCATTGCCTTTAAAACTGTACAAACACATAGTCCAATAACACAACAAGGTACAACCACAAATTAAAATTGTAGTAGTAAAAGTGTGTACTGAAATTAAAGGGGTAGAAATTCAAGACCAACTAAAAGATACAACTACAATAGAAAAATAAAAAACAACTCCTGAGATCGTCCACCAAGGATCCTACCTAAGGGGTAGGTACAGCTTGTATCCATATCTCTCCACGTCAACCAGTAACCTACGTGTACCACCTGGTCCAGGATCCTTGAGTCTCAGTCAAGGCTATCCTTCATCTGCACAAGACACAACAAGGTGTAGGTGAATCCCATGTAGGGGTGAGTATAACAATACCCAGTAGGGACCCTGAAAATCCCAAAGGTCTCTCAAAATTCTACAAAGGAAAACCACAAAGCATGATCTCAATAACAAAGCAAGAAGAAAAAGACTCAACTCAAACTAGGTATAACTTAAGTACATAAGTATAGATGATTAGTCGTAAAGCTAGATCATCTTATTCTGTCAAAGGTTCTGCTACTGATCCACGATGTTGATCCACACAGGATCGCTAGGTGCTAATCCACACAGGATCCCTATGTGCTGATCCACACAGGATCTCTAGGTGCTAATCCACACAGGATCGCTAGGTGTTGATCCACACAGAATCGCTAGGTGCTGATCCACACAGGATCGCTAGGTCCTTATCCACATAGGATAACTATTCATTCTTCACATCTCAGCCAGCCACTAGATTCTCGTACATAGTACGCTTGATTTTGGGAGGATTCTCTCCTCAATCCATCAGTAATATTTCAACCGACATGAAGTCCCACAAATAAGTAACCCGATAATATATCATTTCATAAGGGTTTCAATGCAATAGACGGCGCGTTAATTGAACACTCAGTCTGAGAGTTATAGGGATTTTAGTGTTGAGGGCCCGGTTAGATTCAAGTACGATCCAACCTGGCCAAACTCCAACTATCTCTGAATCTCTCATGGAGTATCTCAAAAGTACATTCTCATCTCAAGGATTCCAACGTCATAGACGACTCATTAAATGGACTTCTGGTTTGTAAGATACAACCTTTTAAACGTATCTAGGTCGAAGAGGGTCCAGGTTCGGTCCAACCCAGTCGGTCCGACCTGACCCAGCCCCGCTCGAACTTACTGGGCCATGGACCAGCCTGGCCCGAACTGGATGGCCCATGGACCGGCCTAGCCTGAATCGATTGGGCTAGGCCACAGCGGGCTCGGCTCGTTGGGCAGCGGATCAGCCTGGCTCGTCGCCTGGGCGCGACCCACGTGAGGGGTCATGCTTCCCCTCGTTTCTAAATAGCTCAAAGAGTCCTTTAGCTCTTCAACCAGCGGTAGAACATGGCGTCACCTTGCTATCTATGGGACCCGTAGGGAGTGAGTCCCCTCGCCTTCCACCAAATCTTTGATGTTGTGGCCTCCACCCGTGGCACACGATGACGTGCCACCCATCCGCCAATACGGTCAGCTGAGAGTCAGCCACCCCTTCAGTTTGCCGCGACGCCACCCCCTTCCGCGTCCGGTGAGCATCGACCGCCGCCTTCACCTGTCGGCGTCAGCCCTTCTTCCGCAGGGCTCCGACAACGCTTCGGAGCTCCTTTTTCACTCTCGTATGTGCCTACAGGCCTCCCAAAATCCCTCCATCACAACATGACCCTCTGATTCATGTTGCTATCAAATTCAAAATTTACCCGGGAAGAACATGAAAAAATTGAAGGGGTGGAGGGTCCAGGCCTTGTTTATTTAGCTCGTTCCCTCCACGTTAGCATCATATCAAAGGGGGGTGTTGTAAACAATTATCAAAGGAAAAATAAAACCCCATTCAAAACCCCACAACATCCCACAATTCTGTACAAATCACGAATCAACTCATTTTGGTTGATCCACATTCATCGCATTTTCAAGAATGAGGAAAAGAAAAATAATTCACTTGAATTAAAGAACAAAATAACCTACCTCGAGAATCTTTGGAGGTGTTGTGGTTGTGGGAGGAGAATCATCGTTCGTTAAATCCACCATCGTTCGTCGATCCCGTATCAATTCCTCCAACGTTGTCATCCGAGCTTTCATTCTTCGTTGGAGGGAAGTTCTTCGATGCTTCATCAGATTTCTTCAACCAATTCTCCACACAATCTCCCTTTACCCACGATTTAATAAAACAAGGGATGAAATAAAGTTATTAAACCTCCATTAAATTAATGGTTCATTAATTGGTATAATTAATGAACTTATTAATTAAACGCGGGGTGGTTACACATCCTTTGTGTAACATGACATTAAATATCCTTCATTAAATGTTTGACCACCTTTGTGGTCCCTGACTTTTATGTTATTTTATTAATCTTCTAAAAGTCTGAAAAAATAAATTTTTTTCCCAACCTACTGTGGTCAAAGTTAAGCATCCCTTAAGCGAATCTCAGCACTAAGAGTTCAAAGGTGCCCTCATATTTTTAATCTGAGCATCGGTTCAAAAGATAGAAAATTTTGCTTGCACGTTTACTAAATGTATCTTAAAAAAAGTTCAAAAAAAATTTCAGAGCACACTGGGCCTCGGAATCAAGTGCCGTCAATTTTCGCAGACTCATAATAATCCCAAATAATTTAAAAAAATTATATGGAATTTCCGAGTCTTTAAAAAAATGAAAAAACACCATGTTATCTATGCTTATACCAGGACCAAAACAACCAGGTAATGATATTGATGTTTATTTGGCTCCATTGATCGTGAATTTGAAATTATTATGGTATTCAGGTGTTATATTGAATGATGCTTACAGAAATTAATATTTCATGCTGAGAGCCATGTTTTATGGGATGATAAATGACTTTTATACTTATGGAAATTTTTCAGGATATATCATTAAAGGAACTCAAGGGTGTCCCATTTGCGAACAAGGTACACAGTCAATTAGGTAGAAACATTCATCGAAAATTGTATTTTTACCCCGATGACATAAGTACCGATCTTGGATGACATCATTTGATGGAAGTTCAGAAGAACATATAACATCGTATCAACTAATAAGTGATCAATTATTTTAGGAAGTAAAATACGTGGACACTTTTTTTGGTAAACCGTTTTCGAAAGACCTTATGAAAATCGGTTGGAAAAAGAGATCAGTTTTTTTTAATTATCATACTGGAATTATTTGTATGTCAGAAATTTTCTTGATGTTGTGCATTTTGAAAAAAAAATGTATGTGATAGTGTCATCAAAACATTGCTAAATGCACCCAGAAAAACAAAGGATGAAATTAAGGCTATATTGGACATGGTTGACATGGGAATACGAGAAGATTTGGCGCCAGTGAAGGGTCAGAAATGAAATTTTCTTTCTTCAGCTACTTCCACTCTTTATGGATAGGAGATATATTAGTTTTTCAACTTCTTGAATGATATAAAGGTTCTAGAGGGGTATTCATCGAATATCAAGAACATCATAACAATGACCAATTTAAAGTTAAAGGGTCTAAAATCACATGATTTCCATGTTTTGATACAATATCTAATTCATACAACTTTACATTGCATTTTTCGCAAGAATGTTCATCATACATTAACCAAGCTTTGTTTCTTCTTCAAATCTATATGCAGCAGAGTTATAGACCTAAAGAAATTATCAAATATGGAAAAATAAATTTTTGTCACATTATGTGAACTAGAAATGTTCTTCCCACCAAAATTCTTTGATATGATGTTTCATTTGATGGTTCACTTGGTGAGAGAGATTCGACTATGTGTTCCTATACACTATAGATGGATGTACCCTATTGAATGGTATATTAAGATTTTAAAAGGGTATGTCAAAAATCAAAGTTGGACAGAGTTTTGTATTACAGAGAGATATATTGTTGAGGAATCCATTGAATTCTGTACTGAATACCTATCTGATGTGGAAAGCATTGGTCTACCAAAATCACATCACACTGGATGAGTTGCGGGTGAAGGAATTTCTGGAAGTGATTTTGTCACAATCAATATTACAGATCGAGATCAGACCCACCTTTATGTTTTTCATAACAATTTAGAGGTTTCCCCATATGTTGAAACCTATAAAGAAATTCTTAGGCATCTGAATCCATCAAGGGTTGAAATATGGATATCAAATACACATAATCAACAGTTTATATGTTGGTTTTGAGACCATATTTTTAAGGAGTCAAATGAAAATCTAGATTCAATTTCAGAATGACTTTGATGGCTAGTCATAGGACCAAGTGTGTATGTATATCTTAAAATGGTTATGTAATCAATGGTTATATGTTCTATACAAATGAACATGATGAAGACAGTACCATGAAAAATATTAGAGTTACACTTGTGGTTGAAGTGATGCATGTTTTTGGTACTAACGACATAAATCCAATTTATATGAATATTTCATACTTTGTAATCATCAAACAAATATGGGAGTTATATTATGCAACATTCCAAGTGTTTATTTTTCAATGCAAGTGGGTTGATAATAGAAGTTCTATTAAAATAGATGAATTGGGATTCATGAAAGTTGATTTTAGTAAGAAAGGGTACAAAGAAGAATCATTTATAATGGAATCACAGGTAGTAAAAGTATTTTATGTTCCAGATCCTATAAATCGAAAGTGTTCAATTGTTTTGTTATCGACCAAAACCATTGAATGGTCAGATGAAAATTCAAATGAGTATAACCCTTTAATTAGGATGTCTCAATCATTTCACAGCAATCCCAATGTATATGGAATTTTTTATGTCAGATGATACCATAATTAATGGATTTTGATAGTCAATATAGGGGTCAAATCTCTTCATCCTTTAAAAAAAAGAGGTCAATAATCAGGTAATATTTTTTTGTAATATACAACATGTTACCTCATGCTATTATTCATTCACTACTGCATTTATATTCTTTAAATTAAATTTTAAACCACTTCTATTTATAATGACTTATTCATGTGTTTGTGCTCCCAATCATGAGGAAAAAAAGGTCTCTGGACCTTCTGTTACTCATAGCGCAGAGGAACGATGACCTTCTACACATGTTGGTACTCCCAATCCTGAGGAACAACAGGTTTCCCAACCTGTTGTTTCTCCCAGTGCATAGGTACAATGACTATATTTACATGTTGATTCTATCGCTCTAGAGAAACATATTGGTGATGTTGATTCTGAGGAAATGATTAGCAACGAAGGACCTACAATGCAGAAAAAATAGGAGCATCATAGTTTGACAGTGTTAACAAAAATCATTAATGGAATTAAATACAAAGTCAAATGGAAAGTGAGGGACCAACATGTTAACCCCAATAAGTCCATCTTCAGTAGTTACATTATAATCATCACTCACCAATGCATGTCTATTGATGTAGATTTGTGGCACCATGTTGGGGTAGGGCTTAAGAAGTTGATGTGGGAAGAGATTATGGTAACATTATGATATCATTTCTTTATTTTACTAAAAAATAAAATAATAAAACACTGAATTACTCTTCATCATCTCTTGTAGACTGCATTTATATTAGATGAATCCCACAAGAAATATGTATTAATGCTTGCTAGAAGGATTCATAAAGTCTTTCTCACAATTCTAATGAGACATTATCTTAAAGATACTAAAGTAAAAATAAACCCACATCCACTTCTTATCTATGTATACCTGATAACCCAAGAAGTGTGGGATGTGTTTACTATTCATCCTATAGATGTGTCTTTTCAGGTACATTATGGCTAATAATAAGTTGTTTGGCGATATGTGGATAAATCACTTTGATTGAAAAATTTTTATTTATGAAATAGAAACTGAGTGCTGGAAATAAGGAACGGGCAAAAAAAACCAATGTACCCCTACCGTTAAAGCAAGGATGGGGTATGATTCACTTGAAAAAAATAGTACGTATTTTAAATATACCACAATACTTTTATGTGACATTAAACAACAACATAATTATTTTCTCTATTTATATGAAAATTAATGACTCCAAATCCGAAGACACTTCCATCCCACACCATGTGCTATGGAAGGAGGCACGTATAAATAAATATGGGATACTAATAGATGAAAACATACAAAAATTGTAGGAAACATGTGTAAGTATGACATAATAAAAAAATTGCTTTAAATCATTATTATATAACAATGATTACTTATTTTTATATATTTTATATCTGACATAGTCACAAGAATCAATAACACCTGTACCAGATGAACACATACTATCGGTGGCCTTGAAGTGACCCGAATTGTATGGCCACATCAAAGGTGTGGGTTTTGGGGTGACAACCCGAACATATTTTGAGAAAAAACAAGAGGATGATCAGCATGAAGAAATGAAACTGATGAGAGAAAGACTAGATACCCTTGAATAATAATTCCAATAGCAGAGAGAGATGATAAAAACTTTAATGGGGGAAGAAAAGAGAAGAAAATACTCAAGAACAACCATTGCCAAAGGACCCCCCTCCCCCCCCCCCCCCCCCACCACCACCAGCTTTGAGGTGAGTCATTTACCTCAAAGAGCTGTCTTGGATTAGATAATCAATGTTCTAATAATTGTTTATGTAAAATGTGAATCAAACAGAGACTGGTACCTTTTTTATATTGATATTCTATAGGGTGATAATGACTGTGATTTATATCTACCAACACTCACTCATCACCTTATAGCAAGGGTTACAGTATTCAATATCCAAAACGACAAGCTACATAATAGACCACTTTCAACAGGTCATGTGAGAGCGTCGATTAGTGTGTCCCATGAGCCGAGCACTGAACTACCTATTCCAATTGATGAGAAAGATATTCATAAGGTCGAACAAGTTATTGGAACATTCATCAAATGGCCATCACATATTATAAAAAACATGTTGACAAGTAGGTATTAATTTCCAATTTATTTTTCAATCTAAACCTTTAAAAATTAATGAAAAAATGTATGAACCGATGAATGTTATTATAGATAGAAAAAGGTAAGGGGTGAAATGAAAGACCAGATCAAAACCATCTTAATGATTGACCAAAAATCGAAAAGAGCTACTGAAATCACCTTTACCCCCATTCTATATTCGCATTTACTGTCATTGAAGGTTCACATGGATACAAAGTTAAAAATGGTTGTACTCATATAGTTTATTTTTAAGAAAATATGTATAGAGAATAAGTTCAAGACTTCATTGGTGTTGAGAATTTAAGTGCAATCCTCAACTATGATTGGCTAGGCGACTTAGTTATAAATGTATACATGAGGTATGTTTTCATGATATGATTTTCCAAAAGCTGATATACTATGTTAATTATGACTAAATACATTTCATATTTTGGTAGGTGTATATATCAAAAAAAAATTGAAGGGATTCCCCATGAAAAAAATTGGACTCGTTAATCCTCACACCGCCTCTATAGAACAACCAAAAATAGATTCCAAGAAAGAGGATGAAATAGTGGCAGAACTGCTCAAATAGTTTTAAAGAAAACATACAGATGAAAAACTCTTCTTAATACCAACAATGCAGGGGTAAAAATCTACAATTTAATCATATAAAATATATTTTCATTTACTTCACTATTTATTTCTTTTTGTGTTTTTAGGAAGCATTGGATGCTCATTGCAGTCAATTTAGATACTCCAAAGATTTATTTCCTAGATTCAATGCATGGATACCCAACAAACCGACCACGCATGATGGTGTTTGTCAATTTTTAATACACTATATCCAACATTTTAGAACTAAACATCAAGTTATATAATTTATATTATCTTTTAATGAGGATTCTGTTATGATGGGGTGGTGTGTCAATATCGTCTAAAACATGGTATGAGGCTAGGGCTAAGGACAAGAAACATGACAAGTATTGTGACTAGACAAGTATCAAGGTATATATAATAATATTTCACTATCCAAACACATATCAAAACAAATTAATTATTTTTCGCAATGTTTCTGCAGTGTCCAAAACAAACAAATGGAAAAGATTGTGGTTATTATGTTTATAAATTTATGAGAGAGATCGTATTCCATGAACAAACTTACATCCTTGAAGAGGTATTTTTTAAGATAATTACTATTTAATTTAAAATATGTATTAATCCTTTGTGTATTTATATTTTTTAAGTACTACTATAACTATTGAAAAGACTCATATTCACAAGATGATATAGATTTGCTTATAAATGAATGAGCAACATGCCTGATGGAAGAATGTACACAAATAGCATGAAGATGTGACTTCCATAGAAGTAGTGGATTGTTTCATATTTATATTTAATTTAATTCTTTTTAGTATTACTCACATAATAATTGTTTTCTTATACATGTGAATTCATTTGTTCGAGTTAGGGCAGTTTGTTTGAAATTGATCATGCTCGTGAGAGATTGGACTTCGAGGTTGTAGCTGAGATAATGACAACAAGGAAATGAGTCAGGAATGTATAAAGGTTAATTCCTACTACTTATGTAATTAATTATTTTTATCATTATTTTATCTACTATTTGTAAGTTAATTTACTGGTCATTTTTATCTAATACTTATTTATTTTTTTACAGATCTTTTGGGAAGTTATACTTTCCTTTCAACTATCTGCAACAAGCCAGAAAAGGGAGAACATGTTCCTTTCAGGTGGAAGAGGAAACCCCATGTTGCCTGAAATGTGAATTGAATCGTAAGGATGCATATACCAAGGTATTTCTCAGTAGTTTAATGCAAAGTATGACTTCCCAAAAGATCTGTCATGAACAATTCCCTGAACAGTGTAGTAATCAGTCACAACTCAATCAGCTGCACCTCAATATAATACACAGTGTGCTCAGTATGACTTGAAGTGTATGTTTTTAGTTTATAATATTCTTTTATCCTTTAATATTCATCTCTTCTGAACTACCATGCTTTAATCCATGACTTGGGATTATGATCTATGATATGCAATGTGTGAATTTCTAATATTAATACCACCTTATAACATCTTTATGTTCATTTTATCCTTATATGGTCATTGATATCTCCCTTTTTTACACTTATTGAGAATATATGATCACCATTTTTTATGTTTCATATCCTTAGGTTATGAAGAATGGTTTTATAAATGATATGACTAAAAAGGTTTCTAGTAAAGAATAACTTAATGAGAGGCTTTTATGAACTATTTCTTTATGTTTCCATGTTTCCAAAAGCACTAGACCTAGAAATATTTTGGCATGGATAATTATGTTATGTAAGTAATATTAATCTACTAGATGTGATGTCTATGTACAAAATGTTTGGGTCCATATAGTTGGTATCAGAGCAACTAACCTACTCAAAACCGACCAAACACATTCAGCTATTTTGATAATTTAGGACAATGATCCACAAGTTATTTGTGACGTGTATGAATCAAACCAACCTTAATACGATGCACGGTGTGACTGGTATAACTCCAAATATATATTTTTATTTTAAAATTGACATTAATTTAAGTAAAAAGAACAAGTGACATACTGAAAAACCAATAAAACACATTCATATTGTTTTGATACTTTAGGACAATGATCTATCAGTCATTTTTGACATGTAGGAATCAACCACACCTCAATACGACACACAATGTGACTAGTATGACTAAAAGTTTCCATTATCAGTTTAAAATTGACATTTTAGCTCAAAACATGTCACTCACTAAAAACTAAGCGAACACATTCTGGTTGTCTTCATAATTTAGGACAGTGATTCATAGGTCATTTGTGATGTGTATGAAGCAAACTCACGTCAAACCGATACATGATGACTGGTATGACTCAAAATGCGTGTTTCCAGTTTGAAGTGACGTTTTAGTAAAAAACAAAACTGACATACTGGAAACCAAACAAACGTGTTTGGATTGTTTTGATACTTTTGGACAACGATCCATCAGTAATTTGTGATAGATAGAAATCAGCCTCACCTCAATCTGACGCATAGTGTGACCATTATAAATCCAAATGTTTTCATTATTTATATTAATTTTAGTAAAAGAACAAGTGACACACACAAAACCGAGAAAACACATTCAAATTGTTTTGATATTTTAGAATAATGATTCATAGCTCATTTGTGACATGTAGAAATCAACCCTACCTTAATACAATGCACAATGTGACCAATATAACTCCAAATGTGTCTTTTTTATTAAAAATTGACATTTTATTATTGTGTTCTTTCATATTAATTTTTAATTTATTTCTTTATAGTATTACTATCATAATATTTGTTTTCTTATATAGGTGGGATCTTTTTCTTGAGTTAGGATTACTTGTTCGGCAACTGATACCATGAGCGGACATTTTTTAGAGGAGAACACGAGCGTCAAAAGATGAAACATTAATGTTTTTAACTGTTTGTTGGATAATTGTATATGTAATTATATAAAGCATTGTTTGAAATGTATATATCAGTTTTTTTTGTATATACCATGGACGAATATTTTTTGTATTCATGATATCAATTAAATGTATATAGCATTGTTTACTGAGTGTTCTATATATACTTACAAGTTTTTACCAGGTGCGTTGTTATATTAACAACACATTGCATTTTTTTGTGCAGATAAAGGGGACCCCCCTTTATCAATGCTGCATTTAACAACGTTTTTTAGCATTGTTAAAAGGATTTTTGTGCACTGTTAAAGGGCATATGTGTAGTAGTGTTTATATTTAATAAAATGAGAATTTGACGTGTTTAATATAAAAATAATTTGTCGATTTAATATTGATAAATGGATCTTATAAACATTTTTAAAAGTGGGTTAGATTTGAGTCTAATCTTGAGATTTAGTGTTGAGTAATTTGAATCACATGATCTAGATACTACATAACATGATTCATTAAGTGTTTCATTATGATATTTTAATTTTAAAATTTAAATTTCTATTTTTTCAAGGTTTATATTAGACTTAATCAATCTAAAAATTTGTATTGCCTAATGATATTGGTGTCTCAAAAGTCTTGACACGGTTTTATTGTGTCACGTGCAATATTATTATTAATTTGTTTTGACTCTTTACAACAGGTGTGAAATTTGGGGTACCCCAACCCTTAACTTGTTTAATTTTTTAAAACCCAAATCTTTTTATTACCCGTGTATTTTTTTAAATTCTCTACCTCAACCCTACCCTATTACATTTTGAAATGTCAATATAACTATCATAGCATGTTTAGATACTTGTTTATAATTTAGAAATTTTAAAATCCTTTTATAAATTTTAAAAAAATAATATTAATTAAATAAATATATGTTATAATTTTACAATACTTTAATAGAATAGGATTAGTGAACCAATAATAATTAATTTAATATGATTTTGTTTTAAAATTCATTAATAAAAATGATACAAGATTATCTCCCCACACATTCGGATGGAGTGGCACAAGTGTATGAGGGATGGGGATGTGGTCATGGGGTCAAACCCCGCACTTGGGTGTGTGCGTTGTAACCCACCTTTAAAAAATGATACAAGACAAAATTAGAATAAATAAAATCTTTTATCATATTGCTATTTTTTAAATATACATAATTAAAAAATTGATAATAATTAATTTAATTGGGTTAAAATGTTTGAACCCCATAACACTAGCACTGTTACCCGAACTAATTATTTATTGGTTTTGATTTCACCACTCTACATGTCAAAAATATTGAAAGCCCTTGGACCGACCTATTAGGCCATGGGTTTTTTCATACTCATGCCTCTAAAAAACAGGCCCACATAAACATTGGCTTCCTTTAACTTGACTCAAAAATCTTCGATTCGTGTGGATTGGGCCATGGGACTTGATGTCTTGATCGTGACGTGCATGCGTATTTTTTTATAAAAATACAATACACCTTCAATGAAAATGTACGTACCACTATTGGAAATTTAGTATATACCAATGGTTTTAAACCATTGGTAAAGCCTATATAACTGTTGGTAACACTTATACCAACGGTTTAGCCAACTGTTAGCAATCAAGCCGTGGGGATAGGCTTATACCGATGGGTTATCAAATAACCATTGGGAAAATCCACCAAAAATCATATTATATTTCCCAACAGTTTCAAAATCATTGCAATAGATCTTTACAAAAGTTTTATGAAAACTGTTGGTAAAGATTGAGAATACCAGTCCTTTACCAATGGTTTCAGAAACCATTGGCAAAGGCTGAACTAAGACATTTACCAATGGTTGTAAACTATTGGTAAAGAGTGGGTTATTCAATTCTATACCAACGGTTTTGGAAACTGTTGGTATAGAGCTTGCAATTTGTCCAGAAGCAAGAAACTTCCCTATGCCTACAATTTGTCCAGAAGAAAGCAGGTTCCCTATGCATTTACCTATAGAATAACATGGAGTTCACAATACAGAATACCTATCATTCTATACCACTGGTCTATAAATTCACTTGAGGTTTATAATGATCTACCCCATTCAAAATCATAAAATATCATATTATGTCTTATGCTTTAATTTTATAATCTGTGTGTTGAGTTGACTGTAAAATATATCTTTATGAGGGATCTGTTATACAACCTCTAATTTGAGTTATTTCAAAATGGTATCACATGTTGAGTTTATTAATGTACAACCTTTATGTCTTGGTTAATTCTCTCTTATTTTCTATGTTATCCCATATAGATATAAAGTATATTAACCAAAGTCTCTTAGGTAAGTTCTCAGTGAAACTTTCATTCTCTCAAAAGGTGATGTGGGATGTAATTATGAGTAAAATAGGGATAAGATGGTATTTTTTAGAGAAGTTAAATTAAATGAGAAGATCCCAAGATATCCTTTGTATTTATTATCAATAATGTGGAAAATGATACAAATATATTCATATAAGAGTTGTTTTTTGGTATTGTAAAACAAATAAAAAGGGGGACATTGATATTCTTATGGATTGGATTGTATTTTTTATCAATTATTTTGGCATGATATAGTGTTGAGGAGTGAAATAATCTATTTATGTCAAGGGGGAGGGGTTGTCCAGGGGGTTGGGGGTGCTTTCCAAGGGAGTAGGGGATGTACAGGGGTGGGGGTTGTCCAGGGGGTGGGGTCTGTCTAGGGGGTTGGGTGGGTGTCCAATGGGGTGGGGGTGGGGGGAATCCAGGGGGTTGGGGGTGTCTAGGTGGTGGGGTGGTGTCCAGGGGGTGGGGGTCATCCAAGGGGGTGGGGTTGTCCATGGGGGTGGGGGTGTCCATGGGGGTGGGGGTGTCCAAGGGGTGGGGGTGTCTAGGTGGTGGAGTGGTGTCCATGGGGGGTTGTCCAGGGGGTTGGGGGTCGTCCAGGGGGTAGAGGGGGTTGTCCCTGGGGGTAGGGGTATCTGGGGGGTTGGCGGGTGGTCCATGGGGGTGGGGGGGGGGGGGGGGGGGTTCTAAGGGGGTAGGGGTGTCCAGGGGTGTGGGCGGGCTATCCATGGAGGTTGGGGGTGTCTATGGGGTTGAGGAGGGTGTCCAAGGGGGTGGGAGGTGTCTAGGGGGGTCTAGGGGGTGGGGTGTCCAAGGGGTAGGGGTTGTCCAAGGGGTAGGGGGTGTCCAGGGGGTGGGGTGGTGTCCAGGGGGTGGGGGCCATCAAGGGGGTTGGGTGGGGGGGAGGGGTTATCCAAGGTGGGGGTGGTCCAGGGGGTGGGGGGCAGGGGGTTGGGGGGTCCAGGTGATGGGGTGGTGTCCAGGGGGGTGGGGGTGTCCAAGGGGGTGGGGGTTGTCCATGGGGGTGGTGGGTGTCCAGGGGTGGGGGTGTACAGGTGGTGGGGTGGTGTCCAGGGGGGAATCCAGGGGGTGGGGGTCGTCCTAGGGGGTAGGGGGTTTTCCCTGGGGGTAGGGGTGTCCAGGGGGTGGGCGGGGCTGTCCAGGGGTAGGGGTGTCTAGGGGGGTGGGCGGGTTGTCCATAGGGGTGGGGGGGGGGGCTGTCTAGGGGGTAGGGGGTGTCTAGGGGGTGGGCGGGCTATCCAGGGGGGTCATAGGGCTATCTAGGGGGGTAGGGGTGTCCAGGGTGGGTGGGTGGGGTGTCTATGGGGGTGGGGGATACCCAGGGGTATGGGGTGTCATGGGGGGGGGGGGGGGCTGTCCACGCAGGTGGTGGGCCTGTCAAGGGGGGTACATGGTGTCTAGGGGGTGGGAGAGCTGTCCATAGGGGTGGAGGGGTTGTCTAGGGAGGTAGGGGTGTCTAGGGGGTGGGGTGTCTAGGGGGTGGGTGGGCTGTCCACGGGGGTGGGGGCCCGTCCAGGGGGGTAGGGGGTGTCCATGGGGGTGGGCGGGATGTCTACGGGGGTGGGAGCTGTCTAGGGGGGGTATGAGGTGTCCAGGGGGTGGGTGGGCTGTCCACGCGGGTGGCGGGGCTATCCAGGGGGGTAAGTGGTGTCTAGGGGGTGGGAGAGATGTCCATGGGGGTGGCAGAGCTGTCTGGGGGGAGTTGTCCAGGGGGTAGGGGTGTCCATGGGGGTGGGCAGGCTTTCCATAGGGGTGGGGGTTGTCTAGGGGGGTATAAGGTGTCCAGGGGTGGGCGGGCTGTCCACGGGGGTCGCAGGGCTGTCCAGGGGGGCAGGGGGTGTCCAGGCTGGGTGGGCGGGCTGTCTACGGGGGTGGGGGCTGTCTAGGGGTGTACGAGGTGTCTAGGGGGTTGGGTGGGCTGTCCACATGGGTAGCAGTGCTGTTCAGGGGGTACGGGGTGTCTAGGGGGTGGGAGAGTGAAAGAACACTGTCATGGGCACCCTCAAATGATTAGTGGTTTTTGGGTACTTAGGTGCAACAGAGTGGTTGACCAAGGTTGTCTCTCAAAGGAGGAAGTAAATTAAAACAACTTCTTAAAGGTATTCTAAAAGTAAAATAGAATATAATTAAAACACTACTTAAAAGGATTGGGGGTGGTTTTTTATCATTTATAAAACTTGAAGAAGTTTTCTGGAAGAAGATTTCATTTTTTTGTTTTTAATTTTGAAATGAATTTTGATTAAAAAGACACAATAAGAAGATGTTTTTTTAGAAAATATTTTAAAATGCATAATCGATCTAACTCTACCTATTCATTTAATTATTAATCATTATCATTTAAATCAATATTCACTTAATTATGATCCCCTAATTTGTTTACCCTTGAACCCTATGAGAGTTAACTTAACCACAAAGATGAAATTACTTAAACCCTAGGCTAGCTTCGGAACACGCAATCGCAGTACCCTGATTTGATTGTTGTTCTAAGGTTAGCTTATGGTAAGTGGTTAATTATAGGACATATCCATTCTGTAAATGAGGATTAATTTTGTTTAGGGATTATATTTGAACTCTAGAAATTTATCTCGTGTGCTCTTGTATTACCAATTAAGATCATGCTCTCACAATTTACACAAAATCTCGACCTCACATGTTTTTGTGTTAATTGTTCAATTGCTTGCCTAGTTTCTTATAATTTAAAAACAAAATTCATATATCATATTAAGTGAATTATAGTAGCTCAATGATTCAAAATAATTAAATGAATAGGGTAGAAGATAGATCGATCACTAAAAAACTATTCTTCCATGGGTAGTGTGGTCATCGTGGAGACGTTTTTAATGAGCAAATGATTTAAAGGGTAGAACCCAATCTCTTCTCCAATATTGATTTCAACCCAATTAGGAATATTAATATAAGAAGAAAAGGGAAGAACACAGAATATTATTTGAAGAAAAATTCAAGATGCAAACATGAAAGAAAAGAAATACAAAGAGGAGGTGGGAGAGGAGAGCCTTTTTAGAAGAGAGGTTTGCACAAAGACTTACTTCTTCCAAGAGTTGTGAGAAGCTCCAAAGAGATAACCTTTCGTCCAAACCTTCCCAAATCCTTTAACAACCCTCCCAAAGAGTGAAACCCCCACTTTAAATAGATTTTGTGAGGGCTAGGGTTGCATAACTTTTTAAGTGTGAAATGAAAACTCGTCCAAATATTTTATTACAAGTTTCACCACATATTTGACCTTCAAAATGCGTAAATTTTCCGGTCTTCTAGAAGTATTGTTTGTGTCAAATCATATCCCCGAGCTTTCCTCAAAATTTGGGCTCAATCCAAGCCCAGATGAAGACGATACGGCCCAAATAGTGAAGTGATGTCCAATCTGGATAGTTCTGTCCATCTTTGTCATCATGGACCATTTAATACACTCATATGCACGATCCATCTCCAAAGTCCTGAATATAATTTGTATCCTATTAAGTTAGGAACACATTTACAAAATTTTAAGTCAAAATAATTTACTGAAAAATAGTTATACCCGAAATACTACAGTTAATTTTAAAAGGGTAAAATTGGAATTTTCATCAAATTTGAAAATGAATGATCTAATCCCAAATATTCTATAATTGAACATATCTATCATAATGTGAGGAAATTATATCATTTATTATCAATAAAATATTCAAAAAAATAGTGTTTTATAAGAGAGTTGTCCATGGGGGTGGCAGGGTTGTCCAGGGGGTAGGGGGTGTCTAGGGGTGGGGTGTCTAGGGGGTGGGCGGGCTGTCCATAGGGGTGGGGGAATCCAGAGGGGTAGGGGGTGTCCAAAGGGGTTGGCGGGTTGTCCACAGAGGTAGGGGCTATCCAGGGGGTACGGGGTGTCTAGGGGGTGGGCGGGTTGTCCACAGGGGTGGGGGAATCCAGAGGGGTAGGGGGTGTCCAAAGGGGTTGGCGTGTTGTCCACGGAGGTAGGGGCTATCCAGGGGGTACGGGGTGTCTAGGGGGTGGGCGGGCTGTCCACAGAGGTGGCAAGGCTATCCAGGGGGTAGGGGTGTCGAGGGGGGTGGGCGGGCTATCCACGGGGGTGGGGGCCTGTCCAGGGGTATAGGGGGTGTCCATGGGGGTGGGTGGGCTATCCACATGGTTGGCAGGGATATCCAGGGGGTAGGGGTGTCCAGGGGTGGGCGGGTAGTCCATGGGGGTGGGGGCTCTTTAGGGGGGTATGGTGTGTCCAGGGGGGTGGTCGGGCTATCCACGGGGGTGGCGGGGCTGTCTAGGGGTCTACGGGGTGTCTAGGGGGGTGGGAAAGCTGTCAACGGGGGTGGCGGGGTTGTCCATGGGGTAGGGGTGTCTAGGGGGTGGGAGGGTTGTCCACGGGGGTGGGGCTGTCCAAGGGGGTAGGGGTGTCGAGGGGGTGGGTGTGCTATCCACGGGGGTGGGGGTGTCCAGGGGGTGGGTGGGCTATCCATGGGGGTGGCAGGGCTATCCAGGAGGTAGGGGGTGTCTAGGGGGTGGGCGAGCTGTCCATAAGGGTGGGAGGGGGGATATCCATGGGGGGAGGGGTGTTCAGGGGGGTGGGCGGGCTGTCTACGGGAGTGGTAAGACTGTCGAGGGGGGTAGGGGTGTCCAGGGGGTGGGCGGGCTATCCACGGGGGTAAGGGCTATCCACAGGGGTGGGGGAAGTCTAGGGGGTGGGCGGGTTGTCCACAGGGGTGGCGAGGCTGTGCAGGGTGGGTGGGGGGCTTTCCATGGGGGTAGGGGTTGTCCAGGGGGTGGGCGGGTTGTTTATAGGGGCGGCGGGGTGGTCCAGGGGGTGGGGGGGTCCAGGGGGTGGGTCGGCTGTCCACGAGGGTGAAGGGCTGTTCAGGGGGATACGGGGTGTCCACGGGGGTTGGTGGGCTATCCATGGGGGTGGGCGAGCTATCCACATGGGTGGGGGCTGTCCAGGGGGTACGGGGTGTCCAAGGGTGGGCGGGGTTGTCAAGGGGGGTAGGGGTGTCCAGGGGGTGGGTGGGCTGTCCACGGGGGCGGCAGGGCTGTCCAGGGGGGTAGGGGTGTCTAGGGGGTGGGTGAGATGTCCATGGGGGTGGGGGTGGGGGTGTTGTCCATGAGGGTAGGGGTGTCCAATGGGGGTGGGCGGGCTATCCACGGGGGTGGGGGCTGTCCAGGGGGTAGGGGTGTCCAGGGGGGTGGGTGGGTTGTCCATAGGGGTGGGGGGCTGTCCACAGGGGGAGGGGGTGTCTGAGGGGGTGGTCAGGCTATCTATGGGGGTGGTGGGGCTACCGAGGGGGGGTAGGGGTGTCCAGGGGGTGGTCGGGCTATCCACGGGGGTGGCGGGGTTGTGTAGGGGGTGGGGGTGTCCAGGGGGTGGATGGGATATCCACGGGGGTAGGGGTGTCCAAGGGGGTGGGCGGGCTGTCCACGGGGGTGGGGGGATGTCCACGGGGGTGTGGGCAGTCCAGGGGGTGGGTGGATTGTCCACGAGGGTGGCGGGGCTATGCAAGGTGGGGGGGGGGGGGGGCTGTCCACGGGGGAGGGCGGGTTGTCCACAGGGGTGGCGGGTTGGTATAGGAGGGTAGCAGGTGTCCAGAGGGTGGGTCAGCTTTCCACAAGGGTGGCGGGGCTGTCCAGGGGGATACAGGGTGTCCAAGTGGGTGGGTGGGCTGTCCACGGGGGTGGGCAGCCTGTTCACGTGGGTGGGGGCTATCCAGGGGGTACATGGTGTCCAGGGGGGTGGGCGGGGCTGTCGAGGGGGGTAGGGGGTGTCCAGGGGGTGGGTTGTCCACGGGGGTGGGGGATGTCCATGGGGGAAGGGGTTTTCTAGGGGTGGGTGGCCTTTCCATGGAGTAGGGGTGTCCAAGGGGGGTGGGTGGGCTGTCTATGGGGGTGGGGGGGTGTCCACAGGGGTAGGGGCTATTCAGGGGGGTGGGCAGGCTGTCCACGGGGGGGGGGGTGTAGGGGGGGCTGTCCACAGGGGTAGGGGATGTCCAGGGGGTAGGCGGGCTTTCCACGGGGGTGTCGGGGCTATCCATGTGGTATGGGGTGTCCAGGGGTGGGTGGGGCTGTCTAGGGGCATATGGGGTGTCCAAGGGGGTGGGCAGGCTGTCCACGGGGGTGGCAGGGCGGTCTAGGGGGTGGGAGTGTCTGGGGGGGTGGACGGGTTGTCCACAGGGGTATGGGTGTCCAAGGGGGTGGGTGGGTTGTCCATAGGGGTCGGGGTTGTCCACGGGGGTGGGGGTTTTCCAGGGGGTGGGAGGGCTGTCCACGGGGGTGGCGGGGCTATGGAGGGGGGTGGGAGGCTGTCTACGGGGGTAGGGGCTGTCCAGGGGGTTAGTGGGCTATCCACGAGGGTGGCGAGGCTGTCCAGGGGGTATGGGGTGTTCAGGGAGGGTGGGCGGGGCTGTCCAGGGGGTACAGGGTGTCTACGGGGGTGAGTGGGCTGTCCACGGGGGTGGCAGGGCGGTCCAGGGGGTAGGGGGTGTCTAGGGGGGGTGGGCGGGTTGTCCAAGGTGGGTGGGGGGCTGTCCATGGGAAGTAGAGGTGTCTAGGGGGTGGGTGGGCTATCCATGGGGGTAAGGGTTGTCGGGGGGGGTAGGGGGTTTCCAGGGTGTGGTTGGGCCGACCACAGGGGTGGCGGGGCTGTGCATGGGGTGTAGGGGTGTCTAGGGGGGTTGGGCGAGCTGTCCATAGGGGTATGGGGTGTCCAGGGGGGGTGGGCGGGCTATCCACGAGGGTGGCAGGGTTTTTACAGGGGTGGGGGGCTGTCCACGGGGGTAGGGGTGTCCAGGGGGTAGGCGGGCTGTCCACGAGGGTGGTGGGGCTGTCCAAGGGGGTAGGGGTGTCCAGGGGTGGGAGGGCTATCCACATAGGTGGGGAAGCTATCCATGGGGGGAGGGGATGTCCAGGGGGTGGGTAGGCTGCCCACCCCACCCCTCCTTGGATATCCCATACCCCCTCCCCCACCTGGAAAGCCCACCCACCAACCCACCCCCTCCCCCTAATGGACAACCCACCCCCCCTCCCTGGATAGGCCACACCCCCCACCCCCGACCCCCCTGAACACCCCCCCCCCCCCACCTGGACAACCCACCCCACCACCCCCACCTAGAAAGCCCACCCCCTCCCTGGACTCCCCACACCCCTCCCCCACATGGATAGCCCACCCCCCTGGACAGCCCACACCCCCTCTCCCACGTGGACAGCCCACCCCCACCCCCTTGGACAGTCCACCCCCTAGACTGCCCACACCCCCTCCCCCACCTGGACAACCCAACCCCACCCCACTTAGAAAGCCCACACCCCCTCCCCCACCTGGACACCCCACCCTGACCCCCCTGGATATCCCACACCCCTCCTTGGGAAGCTCATACCCCCCTCCCCCACACCCATGTAGCCCCCCCCCCCGCACCCCCTACCCCCTGGACACCCCACCCCCCCACCTAGACAACCCCCCACACCTGGACATCCCCCTACCTCTCATGTATCCCCCCTTAAGGTATTTTTATTTAAAATCATTTTATTCATTAAGAAAGGTAAACCATCATGCATTAGACATTTCATTCCAAACAACCCATTCAATTTATCAAAACATGAAGAATTCAATTTATCAAAACATGACAAATTTAATTTGTAAGGCTCTATGGGTCACTTGGTAAATGTCATTGGGGAAAGGGGAAATCAACTATATTGTTAATTCCAATTTAAAAATTGGGGCAAGCACTTAGTAGGTGCAGTGGTGTTGTAAGAACCTGGTTCTTATTCTTGAGGTACGGGTTTCTTCTTTTCCTTTTTTCTTAAGTGTTTTTGAGAAAATAAGGAAAATGGGGAAAAGTCCCAATTTTTGTGACTACACGCTGTGTACTTTTCCACACGCTGTGTACTTTGGCCGTGTAGGATGGGTACACAGGGTGTGTAGGCCTGTCGGCGATGAAGGGTGTAAAAAATGACTACACGCCATGTACTAGGTATTTACACGCCATATAATCAGTCGGCAAGTGAATAGTAAGGTGGTGAAGGCGGCAAAGGCGGCTGCCAGCTGAGCGACGGTACACGCCGTGTAATCAGTAATACACGTCGTGTATGCATGTCGACAGATGAACAGTTCGGCGGTGAAAAAGTAGCCGCTAGAGAAACAGTTAAATGAGAAAATTACACATCGTGTACTTGAGAGTACACACTGTGTAGTTTGTTTTTTCGCTTAAAATGGGCAGTATCCTCCTATGTTCACAGAGGAAGTTTAGAACACCAGAGGAGAGTGGGAGAGACGACCGGAGCTTGGAGGATCTCCCGACCGCACACCGGGAACCCAATTCCTACGTCGTCGATCTTCTTGGAACCGCACGGGTGAGTTCTTCCTCCTCTTTGTGTGTTTCTTACAAATTCTTTCCTGAGGGAAAGTTATTTGAGTTTTAACGGGATTGTGTTCACCTTAGATCTACATCATTCTTGGACGATTCGGGAGGCGTCGTTCACATATACCGATCAGGGGTGATCGAGGTAGGTGGTTTGATGTTTATTTCCAACTATGGTGTTGAAATTGTGTACCATTATGCTACGAACCCATGTTTGGGGTGTCGTATGGTTGAGTCATTGGCTGTTTTAAATACCTATAATTGTATAGGTAATTGAAGGTAATTATAACCAGTTGTTTGGGATCACTGCTTGGATCCAGGACCACCCCTGGGGATGTGTTCTTCTGTTTATCCATTTGGCCAGGTTACCCAAGGGTAAACCGTACAATTTAGCATGCTTTAAATTGCCTTGATAGGAATTGTATGTAATTGCTTACTTATATGTTGGCTCGGCCCGGTTACTTGCGCCTGAGGGTAGTGTTATATTTAGCTTAAGGGCAGTGTTTTACTTAGCCTGAGGGTAGTGTTCTGTTTAGCCTGAGGGAAACTCTTCTTGTGCTTATGGGCAGTAGATTCTATGCCTGAGGGCGACACTTCATATGCCTGAGGGAAATATTCGTTATTCCTGTGGGCAGATACCTGAGGGTTTCAATTCTGATTACCTGAGGGTAAGGTTTGCATGTCTGAGGACACTGACTGTTTACTTAGAATATTCACTATGGTGATATCTTAAATTTAATGATTGAATGAATATTAAAATTCCAATATAACTGGTAGTTAGTTACTTTTGAGTACTGCTTAGTTTACTGTATTTACTACTGCACACTGCTATTGCACATTTTCACTGACAGTTGGGCACGGGCCTTTGGTGGTGCCTACTGGGATTTATTTCTCACAGCCTGTTTAGGATCATGTATTCGGCCCTAAACAGATTACATTTCTAAAGGTATGGATAAGGGAAAGGGTCCCTGTATAGGTACTTGATTGTAGTAGAGGAGTAGGAGAGCATGGGACCGAGCTTAGGCTTGTGATGCTACTGCATTTTGTTTACTCTGATTTGTTTTGTTTGGTTGTACCTTGTACTTTGAGTTGTATTGTATTGTATTACAGTGTATCATGTTCTGGCTATTTTCATAGAATTAGTGACATGCTACATCTTTATATATATGACTGCTGGTTCCCTTTACTTCAGTTGCCCATTTCAGTTGTATATTGTTTACTGCTTCCTCTATTGTATGTTATATTTCGTTTCTATTGCACTATACTTTTACAAATGAGGTCATAGTTTCCCCACTATCAGACCCAGTCCCTCACTGCTAGTCAGCAGCCTCTGGCGTTTGAGGAAATTCGCTTGAGATCATGTGACCAACCAGGTTCGGGGCACCCGTTGAGTGGCTTCCGGATCCAGGACGTTACAAAGTGGTATCAAGGGAGTTTCTTTTATTTGACTTACTGTTTGGAGCCTTAGTTAGGGATATGACGGATATGGTAGTTGGTAATAATCTGTGCCTGGGAGTAGCTAACTCGTGTACATGGAAAAGACAGTCTACCTCGTTATTGCAATTATTACCGATTTTTCAATTTTACAGTTAATTTGATTTTCACCGTTGGGTGACGCACTTGTGATTGTGTTGTTTATATGTTATAAATGAGTTTTATTTAGTTGCAACCCAATGAGATGAGGGTATACTATCCCATGCATCATTTAGGAACATCCTATAAATCACATGTCATGCATTATTTCCATGCCATGTAGGTATATTAGAAATTGCATGTTGTTGTGATAGTTGTTGTGCTAGAAAAGCATGTTATTGGGATAGCTGCTTTGATAAATACCTATTATTTGATAGGGTATTTTTGTGTGAGGTTTCTGATAAAATGAATTCCAAAATTTGGTTCTTGAGGATTATGGGCCCTCAATGACCGGAATTTGGTGGATCATTAACGTGTTTACTTTGTTATAACATGTGTAAGATGTCAAGATTTGATTTGTGGGGAGTATGGGCCGTCACGGATTGGAATTTGGAACTTAGGTGTTTGTTCAGTGTTTTTTTGGGTTCTAGAGTAGTTCTGGGGCTTATTGTCTGGAAGAACCAGCATACACACTGTGTAGTTCCTTGGACACACGTCGTGTGTTCTTATGTTCAGGAAGAAAGGAAAACTTTTAAGTACATGTTATGTACCCTTAGTACATGCTGTGCACTCTCTACTCATGTCAAAGTCCGTGTGGGTGGGGACACGGGGTAGGGAATGACTTGGGGCAAACACGCCGTGTACCGGTTGCACACGCCGTGTAGAGTGGACCCTATGTCCGCCCGTGTAACTAACAACATGGAAGGAGGAAATATTTTCTTATACACGCCGTGTAGTGTGACCTAGGGACCCGGTCGTGTAGCTAAAAAACACGGGTCAGTGTTACCTCTTCTTGTACACACCGTGTCAATGATGAACATGTCGTGTAGTGTGACCTAGGGACCCGGTCATGTAGCTAACAAACACGGGTCGGTGTTACCTCTTCTTGAACACGTCGTGTATCCGTGGGACACGCCGTGTAGACCTTACCAGAAAGAGACCATGTAGCCTTGGCCATGTGGCTGGGAAAACGGGGTGGTGGACACGCCGTGTGCGGGTGTAACACGCCGTGTGGTGTCAACTGAGTGGTCATCCATGTCACTAACAACATGGGCAGTTGGAAATTAAGTTGTACATGTCGTGTCTATTTGGGAAACGCCGTGTAGTTTTGTTTAAAGGAGAGTTGTGTGGTTAAGCCATGTAGAAGGACTCGGGAAGGAAAGAAAGATTCACGAACACGCCGTGTAGTTAAGAGACACGTCGTGTGTTTGGGGTGTTACACGTCCAGTTTAAGATAGAGTACACGCCCATGTGGATGGCTTGTGAGAAAACGTCGTGTAGTATTTATACACGCTGTGTAGTCAAGTTTTGTAAGTCTTGAATGCTTTCTTTCTCATGTTCCCTTCTTAGTCTCCTAGTTTTTTGGTATTTTATGATCTTGATATAAGGTGTGCTTTGACCTTGTAGAGTCATGCCACTGAGACAACCTCAAGTTGTTCGCTAGGAGAGCGGAAACGATTATACTCCAAAGATGGTGGGCCATGGGCTACCAATGGATCCTCCAGCAGTGCCATATGTGGTGCCATCCATTATACCAGACACAGGCGCGGAGGCGCAGTTCCGTGAAGGATTTATGCGGTTTATGCAGACCTTACAGGGAGCACCGCCGACAACCACATCTATGGAAAAGCTGATGCATATATTCTAGCAGCAGCATCTACCTATGTTTTCAGGGGATGGCGGACCACATGTTGTGGAGTCTTGGTTGGGTTCTATGAAGACGATATTCGAGCATCTATATACACCTCCAGGGAAGAGGGTCAAGCTCGCTAAATACATGCTGTGTTATTCCTCCAAGAGATGGTGGGATGTTACCACCCAGTCAGAACATCACAGGGACATAGCATGGGAAGATTTTCAGACATCTTTCTATGACTTCTTTTTTCCAGAGACACTGAGGGCAGATCAAGCTTGAGATTTCATGAATCTGCAGCAGGGCGCTATGTCAGTGATGGATTATTCTTCTCGCTTCACCAAGATTCAGCGTTTTGCACCCGTTCTGGTGGGTGATGAGACTTTGAGAGATAGACGCTTCGAGGATGGTCTTCGATATGACATCCGAGCACTGGTTAACATTTTTAGGTTGCCTACAGTGCATGAAATTATTAATCAGGCATTGATTACATAGCCGAACCTATGGGAAGCTAGTGGTGTAGGCCAGGGTGGTTCAGCACCAGTTCCTGGTACTATTTCTACCGGCAAGAGGAGGAGGAAGATGAATTTCTCTCACGGTGGCAGTACTAGTCAGATGATTTCTTCAGGTGGCCATGTCATTTGCTACCAGTGTGGTAAGGAGGGGAACAAGAGGCCACAGTGTCCTCGAGACCCAGTGGAGTGTTGAGCTTGCAGCAAGATGGGTCATCTGCAGCGTTTTTGCAGGGTGTTTCTACTAGTGACTAGTGATAGGGGTTCTGTGCAGACTTCACATGCGGGAGCAGGACCAACAGCTTCTTACCAGTTGGGAAATTGGGGTACATCAGGGCGTGTAGGTAGAGATGGTGGTCGTGGACATAGTAGCTAGACACCAGGATCTCAGAGGCAGCAGGGTGGGTTAGCTCGGAGTAGTCAGGCTGTGTCGTAGGGCCACGACACTGGGCAGGCATATGCAGTGCAATCGACCCAGCAGGAGCAGGATCCCAGACCTTCTACTGTCAGAGGTACTATTCTAGTTGCTTCTTTTTTATCTTCTTCACTTCTTGATACAGGTGTTACACATAGTTTTATATCTGTGGTCGTTGTAGAGAGCCTTGAGCTCTGTGTTTCTTCTTCTTCTGGTGTTATGGCGCTAGACACTCTGTTGGGAACTAGAACGGCAGATGTGCGTCAGTGCATGGAGTGCCCCTAGAGGTTGGTGAGTGTCACTTTCTATGGGGACTCTATGTATTAGATATGACGAGTTATG
The DNA here is from genome assembly GCA_963277665.1 of Viscum album. NCBI lineage: Eukaryota > Viridiplantae > Streptophyta > Magnoliopsida > Santalales > Viscaceae > Viscum > Viscum album. The sequence goes on along the minus strand of OY728148.1, from coordinate 1,913,952,324 downwards.
ATTTCATTCTCAGGATAGACTGGTTGGTACCCTTTGGAGCCTTTGTAGATTGTTATCGTCGTAGGGTGAGTTTCACATCACCATAGGGCAGAGAGTTTCTATACAAAGGTGAATGGGATGTCTAGGCAAGCCGAGCTAGACCTGAGCATCGTGGGCGAGGTGGTGTGATAGCCCAGATTGTGAGTTTATATCTGGATGATCAGGGAACTAATTAGAAGGATTTACCTCCAGTATTTGATCATTTCAAGGATGTCTTCTCAGACGAATTTTCAGGTCTACCTTCGGAGCGAGAGGTGGATTTCACTATTTGAGCTAGTGCTAGGAGTAGCACCGGTGTCCATTCCTCCTTATAGGATGGCCACACCTGAGTTTCAAGAACTCAAAAGGAAGTTAGAGGAGTTTCAGGCAAGAGGTTTCATCCGACCCAGTACTTCTCTTTAGGGTTCGTCGGTCCTCTTTGCTGAGAAGGCGGACGGTACCCTCAGACTTTGTGTGGACTATCAGAAGTTGAACCAGTTGATGGCCAAGAACCAATATCCCTTTCCAAGGATTGATGATCTTTTTGATCAACTTTGAAGAGAACGAGTGTTCTCAAAGATTGACTTGAGATTCGAATATCATCAGTTACGTGTTAGACCATCATACATACCTCTTACAGCTTTACGGAGCAGATATGGTCTATACAGGTACTTGGTTATGCCATTTGGACTCACGAACGCACCAGCAGTTTTCATGGATTTGATGAACCGTGTCTTCCATCCTTATCTTGATTCATTTGTGGTAGTCTTCATGGAAGATATCTTTGTGTACTCTCACACTCGACATGACCATTCTACCCATCTTGAGATCGTATTGAGTACACTGAGAGAGCATCAGCTATATGCTAAGCTCTCAAAGTGACACTTTTGGATAGACCAGATTCACTTCCTAAGTTATATCATCTCAGAGGTAGGAGTTTAGATAGACCCAAAGAAAGCGAGAGTAGTAGTTTCCTGGGAGCATCCTAGGAACGTGTTTGAGATACAGAGTTTCTTGGGGATGGCTAGTTACTACAGGAATTTTATATAGGACTTCTCCTGCTTAGCATCGCCATTGATGGGTTTGACTAAGAAGGGTGTGAAGTTCATTTGGTCAGAAGCTTGTGAGACAACCTTTCAGGAGCTGAAGGGTAGGTTGACATCAGCACCAATCCTGATACTTCCAGAGCAAGGGAAGAGCTATACAGTTTACTGTGATGCATCAGGGATTAGGATGGGAGCAGTGTTGATGCAGGGCGATCGAGTTGTTGCATACGGGTCTCGGCAGTTGAGGCCACATGAGAGGAATTACCCGATGCATGATCTCGAGTTGGCTGTAGTTATTCATGCATTACACTGTTGGAGACATTATATCTTGGGAGAGAATTTTGTGGTTTTCACCGACCACAAAAGTATCAAATACATCTTTACTTAGCGTGACTTGAACCTGAGACAACGAAGGTGGGTCGAATATCTTCAGTCTTTTGACTTTGAGCTTACCTATACACCTGTTAAGGGTAACGCAGTTGCTGATGCACTAAGCAGGAAGACTTAGATATAGGCAGTTCATGAGGCCAGTGGTGAGTGGCAGCTTATGGATTTGTTCTCTAAGATGAATTTGGATGTGCACGATAGTCAGGGGGAAAACCTATCTTTCTTCTTTAGTTGTGAATTCTACCCTCCTATATAGAGTGAGGATGAGATAACTATCAGATTCAGAAGGCCTAGTTCTACGGGAGTCGATGGAAAGTGAGGACCCTCCTCCTGGTTTGACAATAGGCGATGATGAGGTACTGCATATCCATGGACGAGTATGGGTTCCAGGGGACATACGTGAGGAGTTGATGCGGGAGTTTCATGCTTCAGCTTGGGCAGTGCATCCTGGAGTTACCAAGATGTACCGTGACTTGAGACGTCAGTATTGGTGGTCGGGCATGAAACGGGAAGTAGCTGGTTTTGTTGCGAGATGTTCTATTTGTCAGCAGGTGAAGGCGGAGCATCAGAGGCCAGTTGGACTGTTACAGTAGTTACCCATTCCGGAGTGGAAATGGGATGATGTCACGATGGACTTCATGACTGGGTTTATGAGGTCACCTCGAGGCAATGATTCCGTATGGGTTGTTGTGGATAGACTTATGGAGGTAGCTCACTTTTTACCGATCAAGGAGACCTTCAGTGTTGACGATCTCGAGAAGTTGTATATCTGAGAGGTAGTACGCCTTCATGGGGTCCCTCATTCTATCGTTTCAGATAGGGACGCCCACTTTACGTCACGTTTCTGGCAGATTTTTCAGAGGGTACTGGGTACACAGGTGCTTCTGAGCAAAAATTACCACCCTCAGACCGACGGCCAGTTAGAGCGTACGATACAGGTGCTTGAGGACATATTGCGTGCATGCGTCCTAGACGTTGGGGGCTCTTGGGAGAAGCATATACCCATAGTCAAATTTTCCTATAATAATAGTTTTCAGGAAACTATTGAGATGGCACCTTATGAGGCTTTATATGGTAGGTCATGTCGATCACCTTTGTGTTGGTTAGAGGCAGGTGAGACAGCTTTACTGGGACCACGTCTTGTGTAGGAGACTTTTAAGCAGGTCCAGTTGATTCAGAAGCGGATGGCTACCGTGAAGTCTCGTCAGAAATCTTATGCTGATCACCACAGACGACCCTTGGAGTTCGTGGTCGGAGATCAGGTTTTCTTGCGTGTTTCGCCGAGGTTGGGACACAGGCGGATCAGGAGACAGGGTAAACTTTCAACGAGGTATGTGGGTTCATTTGAGATTCTGGAGAGAGTCAGGCTAGTTGTCTATCGGTTACAGTTACCACAGAGGTATTGGGCCATGCACGACGTCTTCCATGTATCTCAGTTGTGTCGTTATCACTCAGACCTGTATCATGTCTTTCAGACCGAGGAGGTTGAGCTACAGATCGATGCATCCTTTGAGGAGCATCCGATTCGTATTGTTGATAGGATCACGAAGGTCCTCCAAGGCTGGTCAGTTCCTCTCGTACGGGTGTTATGTCAGCATGGCCGAGTGCAGGACGAGACCTGGGAGCGGGAGACCGACGTATGTGCTCAATGGCCAGAGTTGTTCACAGCTTTATCTTCACCACCCTTGGAAGGGAAATTCGGGGATGAATTGCTTTAAGGGGGGAAGTTTGTAAGAACCTGGTTCTTATTCTTGAGGTACGAGTTTCTTCTTTTCCCTTTTTCTTAAGTGTTTTTTAGAAAATAAGGAAAATGGGGAAAAATATCAATTTTTGTGACTACACGTCGTGTACTTTTCCACAGGTCGTGTACTTTGGCTGTGTAGGATGGGTACACAGGGCGTGTAGGCCTGTCGATGATGAAGGGTGTAAAAACCGACTACACACCGTGTACTGGGTATTTACACGTTGTGTAATCAGTCGGCAGGTGAACAGTAAGGCAGCGAAGGCGGCTGCCATCTGAGCGACGGTACACGCCATGTAATCAGGAATACACGCCATGTACGCATGTCGACAGATGAACAGTTCGGTGGTGAAAAAGTAGCCACCAGAGGAACAGTTAAATGAGAAAAGTATATGTCGTGTACTTAAGAGTACACGTCGTGTAGTTTGTTTTTTTTTTGCTTAAAATGGGCAGTAGCCTCCTCTGTTCACAGAGGAAGCTTAGAACACCAGAGGAGAGTGGGAGAGACGGCCGGATCTTGGAGGATCTCCCGACCTCACACCGGGAACCCGATTCCTACGTCGTCGATCTCCTTGGAACCACACGGGTGAGTTCTTCCTCCTCCTTGTGTGTTTCTTACCAATTCTTTCTCGAGGGAAAGTTATTTGAGTTTGAATGGGATTGTGTTCACCTCAGATCTACATCGTTCTTGGACGATTCGGGAGGCGTCGTTCACGTATACCGATCAGGGGCGATCGAGGTAGGTGGTCTGATGTTTATTTCAAACTGTGGTGTTGAAATTGTGTATCGTTGTGCTACGAACCCATGTTTGGGGTGTCGTATGGCTGAGGCATTGGCTGTTTTAAATACCTAGAATTGTATAGGTAATTGAAGGTAATTATAACCTACTGTTTGGGATCACTACTTGGATCCAGGACCACCCCTAAGGGTGTGTTCTTCTATTTAGTCGTTTGGCTAGGTTACCCGAGGGTAAACCGTACAATTTAGCATGCTTTAAATTGCCTTGAGAGGAATTGTATATAATTGCTTGCTTATATATTGGGCTCGGCCCGGTTACTTGTGTCTGAGGGCGGTGTTCTATTTAGCCTGAGGGAAGTGTTTTACTTAGACTGAGGGCAGTGTTCTGTTTAGCCTGAGGGAAACTCTTCTCGTGCCTGTGGGCAATAGATTCTATGTCTGAGGGCGACACTTCGTACGCCTGAGTGCAATATTCATTATGCCTGTCTGAGAGTAAGGTTTGCATGTCTGAGGACACTGACTGTTTACTTAGAATATTCACTGTAGTGATATATTAAATTGAATGATTGAATGAATATTAAAATGGAAATATAACTGGTAGTTAGTTACTTTTGAGTACTGCTTAGTTTACTGCATTTACTACTGCACACTGTTGTTGCACATTTTCACTGACAGTTGGGCACAGGCCTTTGGTGGGTGCCTACTGAGATTTATTTCTCACACCCTGTTTGGGGTCATGTCTTCGACCCCAAACAGATTACATTTCTGCAAGTATGGATAAGGGCAAGGGTCCCTATACAGGTACTTGATTGTAGCAGAGGAGTAAAAGAGCATGAGACTGAGCTTAGACTTGCGATGCTGCTGTGTTTTGTTTACTTTGCTTTGTTTTGTTTGGTTGTACCTTGTACTTTGAGTTGTATTGTATTGTATTGCAGTGTAACCTGTTTTGGCTGTTTTCATAGAATTAGTGACGTGCTGCATATTTATATATATGATTACCGGTTCCCTTTACTTCAGTTGTCCATTTCGGTTGTATATTGTTTTCTGCTTCCGTTGTTGTATGTTATATTTCTTTTCTGTTGTGCTACACTTTGACAAATGAGGGCATAGTTTCTCCACTATCAGACCTGGGTCCTCGCTGCTAGTCGGTAGCCTCTAGAGTTTGGGGAAATGCGCTTGAGGTCATGTGACCAACCGGATTCGGGGAACCCGTTGAGTGACTTCCGGATCCGGGACGTTACAGGTGTCCAGGAGGTGTGGTGGTGTCCAGGGGGGGCTGTCGAGGGGGTGGGTGGGTGGGTTGTCCAAGGGGGTGGAGGGTGTCCAAGGGGGGGGTGTCCAAGGGGGTGGAGGGTGTCCAGGGGGGTGGGGGTGTCGAAGTGGGTGGGGGTGCCCAGGGGGTGGGGGGGTATCCATGGGGGATGAGGGGTGTCCAGGGAGGGTGGGAGTGGGGGTGTCCATGGGGGTGGGGGGGTGTCCATGGGGGTGGGGGTGTCCATGGGGGTGGGGGGAGTATCTATGGGGGGTGAGGGTTGTCCTGGGGAGGGTGGGGGTGGGGGTGTCCACGAGGGGTGGGGGTGGGGGTGTCCAGGGGGTGGGGGGTGGGGGGTTGTCCAATGGGGGGAGGGTGTCCAGGGGGTGGTGGGGAGGCTGTACAGGGGGTGGGGGTGAGGGGTGTTCAGGGGTGGCAATACCCATATAATACCTTAAAAATTACCTATAACCAATCCAACCAACATCACAATTCCATTCCATATCACCCCACCAAACAAACTCTTTACCATGTTTGAAGTGTAGAACACAAAACAGAAAACAAATCAAAGGGTTCAGTATGCCACAGACCGCACAAACTCAAATTTAGCCCAAATCAAAATAGAAAACAGAAAAAAATAGAAGGAGAACATTAAAACTAAGATAACACTTACTAATTTTAAGTGTTGAAATAGGAAATTGATTGATTGAAGATGGATCTATGACTGGAAGGAGTTTCGCGGCCGAGAAAACTTCTGGAGGAGCTTTGGATTAGGGTCTGCACGGTCTGCAATCGGGTCGAGGGGTGTTGGGTATTTGGGGAAAACCTCTCTTTACCAACGGTTTAGTAAAACTGTTGGTATATGTTAGAGGAACTAAAGATTTTCCAATGGTTTTTTCAAACGTTAGGAAATCTTAACTATATTAACACATTTGACAACGGTTTGAGCAAACCGTTGGCAAATGTGACTTTTTTTACAGTATACCAACGGTTTCGTCAAACCGTTGGTATATATCCGTCGGGAAAACCACAATTTCCAGTAGTGTACACCTACACTATTTTTCAACTATATTTCATTTTTTATATTACAAATTTTGTTTAAAAAATAAAATATATTGTTTTCACATTTTTAATATTTATTTTGTATTGGACATAAATTTAAACCTTTAAAATGTTTAAAATATTACTTTTGAATATATATAAAAAAAGAAAAAATTTGTGGTTCGGATCGTTAGCCCGCGGATCCGGATCCTATAATGATTGGGCTCGGTGTTATCTATATGTTTTTAAAAATAGTTTTATAAAACAGAAAAAATAAAATGCTGGTTTTTCTCTCTCGAAAACATATATCTTTTTTTTTTTGATGTCAAGAATTTACAAATTATTTTATGAATTATTTTGTCCCTCGGATTCGGGAGGAGGGGAGTTGCGGGAGAGATGGAGTATGAGAACAAGCTCGTCTTGGCGCCAATGGTTAGAGTTGTGAGTACAGAAGTCTCGCTAGATCCATCTGCTTGTTTTGCGGCTCAAGCTGGACAGCTCTTGTTTTTGTTGTCAAGTCTCGTTAGCTGGGAGCGTGCGATAACTTCCATTCATTGTTATTTCCATTTTAGTTCCGAAATCCTACTTTTGTGCTTCTTTACCAGGCCTTCGAGGAATTTTCTTATATTTTTAAAGGTTTCAACACTATTTGCGCATGCAACTTTTATTTTTGTAGCTTTTCGATTAGGGGTTTAACGTTCTCAAAGGAAACTTCCCTTACCGTGCTTGCCTGTAGCGGGCCCTTCTCAGCAGTTTTGATTTATCATTGGAATTTATCAATTTAAACTTGCGTTTTGTATTTTTGTTTATTTGCAGGGCACTCTGCCGTTTAGGCTACTAGCTGCGAATTATGGCGCTGATATTACTTACGGAGAGGAGATCATTGATCATAAAATGATCAAATGCGAGCGACAGGTGAATGGTAATTTTCTGTTATGGGCAATGGCTTTACTTCTTCCGGTCTTCAAATTGAAATCTATCACTTCATGTTGGATGGATTGGAATCAGCAACCAATGGCCTCGACGAGTTATCGGTTCTTGGGCCTTTTATTGGTTCAAACACGAAAAGGTTGCCGAAAGGGTGGTCAATTTATCGAACATTGATTGTGTTGTCATGTTGCACTACCGTTTGGTTGTCACAATTTTGTGTTGGTCTGATTCTGATCTACCTAATCGTCAAAAATACAAATTTAATAATTTAACTTGAAGACACCTTTTCTGTTGGTATAGCTAATTTAATAAGTTCATACATAAATTTCACAAAAGAAAGTTGTACCTAAATCTTGGTTCGGGGAACTCATATTTGCACTGTAGATATCCCTGTTTAGGGACAGGTTATTTTTAAGGACGTGAACTCACGACTAATCGGCCACTGACCCATTCAACTTTGCACCTAGGGGATTATTTACAACACCTCAATGCAAAATACAGAGAAGCTGCATATCTTGCTGCATGAAAGAATTTTATGTCATTTAGGGTTTTATATATGCAAATTTTTTATTTTTATTCTGTATCCAGAAAGAATATCATGGCTTGCTGTGTCATTTTTGTGATAAAATTTTCATTACCAGGATACATAAAATCCACTGATTTTGTGGAGAAGGGAACTAGAAATGTTGTTTTTAGAACCTGCAATCAAGAAAGGAATCGAGTGGTATTCCAAATGGGCACCTCTGATCCTGTGAGGGCGCTCACGGCAGCTCAGATTGTGTATAATTCTTCATTACATTATGTGCTCTGATCTCATGCAACTCATCTATTTACGAGCCTAAGAAAATTTGATTTTAAAATATTTTTGTTTTTAAGGGTTCTTATGTTTTTTCTTGGAGCTTGAATATGGTTCAATGTAACAAGAGAGTTACTGTGATTCAGTTTTTCTTCCTTTAGGTGTAAAGATGTTGCTGCATTTGATATCAATATGGGTTGCCCGAGATCATTTTCTGTTAGTGGAGGCATGGGTGCTGCGCTGTTGACTAAGCCCGAGCTTATTAATGATGTATGTATTGCATATCTTTTGCATATTATTATCCTGTCATTTTACCTTTTATATTGTCCTGAGCCTGCACATTATTTTCTTCTTAATTTAGATTTTGACGACATTAAAGAGGAACCTAGACACACCAGTAACCTGTAAGATACGGCTTCTAAAATCATCACAGGGCACAGTTGAACTAGCAAGGCAAATTGAGAAAATGGGTGTTTCCGCTCTTGCTGTTCATGGAAGGTTGTTTACAATTGACATGATTTTTTCTGTACAAAACAGCACTGCATTTGCTTGTACCATAATTTCATTCCTGTCATTTTTTATAATGCTTGACATGCTCTACCATCTGGTAGTATTTGTGTTACAAGTAATCCAAAAAAATAAAAAAATGAAATCGTTAGAAGATTGGCTTTTTTATATTAAATTATTTCATTGCATGCAAGGACGGTATAGATGAACAGCACTGGACTTATCTGCATAAGTTGCATTGCATGGCAATTTTTTTTCAAAAAATGTTTATGTTGTCCATAAGCTTGATGAATGGTTTCATTATGTTTAAAATTTAAAAAGATGCTCTTTTTAATTTTTAATTTTGCAAAACCTGATTCAATGATCCCCTTTTGCATAAATTACCAGAAGAGTTGCAGACAGGCCAAGGGATCCTGCAAAGTGGAGTGAGATTGCTGATGTTGTGGCATCGTTATCTATTCCAGTTATTGCAAATGGTGATGTCTTTGAGTATGAAGATGTTCAACGCATTAAAGCTGTAACAGGTCCTAAATCTTTTATCGCTTGCTTATGAAGCCAAATGCTGATTTGTGCGGAGTTGTTATTTCTGATGACTTCTAGAACTAACCTTTTGCTTGAGGCTGTACTCTATTATTTTTAATGATTTTTTCCGGCCTGGGTGTGTGTGTTGTCTGGTTGCTTGTAATCCCCTCTATCTTAAATAATAATTCTTTATAAAGAATGAGCCTTGAGGTATTGTTTGGTATCATGGAAATGGACGTTTGGAATTGCAAATGGAATGGGAACGAGAATTCCTGTGTTTGTACCAAACAGAGGCCTGAAGGTACATGGGTAAATTTGTTTTGACATGAATTTCATGTGAATCTAGGTGTCTCATTCGTTTTCCATCAAAATCATTTTTTTGTACCAAAAATTGTATTCTCTCCTTGCACATGATTGTTTCTTCACAGGTGCAGCGTCTGTCATGGTTGCTAGAGGAGCCCTTTGGAATGCTTCTGTTTTTTCTTCAGAAGGCAAAGTTCCTTGGGAAGTAGTTAAAAAGGAGTATGTTAGAAAGGTATTTTCGTTTGCTTACTGTGTTGTGATGCCTGTTTGCTTGGACCGGTATTAGTAAAGGTTGAGTTTCTTCTGTTTACAGTGCATCTTATGGGACAATGATATCAAAAGCACAAAGCACACATTGAAGGAGATGATAGCACATCACGCTTCCTTAGAACTGCCTGAGGGGAGGGCTGTAATTAAATCAGGAACCATGGCTGATCTAGCGTAAGTGTTAACCAATGCCCTGTAATGGATTTATTCATTGATTGCATATATGAAGCTCCCTGTTAATGTGTCATTTGATTCTCTTGCTAAATGTCGCGTGTGATGTGCTGCTGATTCTTTCCATATATTTGAGCTTTCAGGCGAATCTATGGAGAGGAAATGTTGCGTCGGCATGAGAATGGAGACCGATGTTTGCTCATTGGAGATGGATAGGTCTAATCCAATATGACTTCTTGGGTTTTTGAGCCAAGCCAACCTACTTAGGTTGTGTGGGTTTTCAGGTTAGTTCATCTGCTCAATCAAGCAACTCCAATTTTAATGTTTGTTCAATTTTGTTCAATGATGCTTGAAGAATCCATGGTTGGAGATTGAAGATCTCTTGTTTGTATTATATTTATTGTCAATAGCTGAAGATCATTGAGAATATGAGTGGACGGCATTTAGCAAGTCTGGAATGATAGGCTGAAATTAACTGCATGGTCGGTTCTTATCAATTGCATGATTGATCAATTGATGATTTGAACTGCAACACAAGTGTTTTTGAGTTTAGTTAAAAAAAGTGGATTTTTTTTACTTATGTTTATTTATGGAAGTGTGGTTAAACATGGAAAAGTGATTAAAATTTTATGTAGTGTCGTTGATGTCATGTGATCATGGGAGTTAGACGATTTGGAAAATTAATTCGTTGTATTTAATTCGATGGAGTTGTGATTTAACACGATGACTAGGTGTTATTATGGGATTTAGAGAATCAATTCATGAGAATGAATTTGGTGACTTTGAATTTTGATATGATTGTTGGGTGAAAACCCAATCTTACATCGGTTTGGATGAACAATTTTTCCTAGCACCCATGAGTTTTAGGATGAAACCCAGATGAGTTTATGTATTGGACCTGGAGGATCTAGAACTGAAGGAAAATTAATCCCAACAAGTGGTATCAGAGTCATGGTATAGCCCATGTGTGATGTTGATGACCCCAAACCAATTTGAGATCGATATTGATGACTCGGGTTAGAGCATGTGGATCCATGGTGGTGCCTTGTATTGAAAGTCCGTCTAATAATAGTGGGTAGACAATGTGTCCCAGTGGAGAGAGAAACAACGGTGCAAGTGCAAGATAATTTGGACCAGATGAATTATCATTGAAGGGAAGACCCGGTTGTGTGGTTTTTGGGTCAAGGGGAGGATCGTTGGGTGCAAACCCAATCCCATGGTGAATCACATATAAGCTTAGATGAATAATTCTTCTTAGCACCCATGAGTTTTAGGATGGTACCCCAGATGGGTTTATGTGTCGAGCCCGAAAGACCTAGGGCTAGAGAAAAATTGATAGCGACCTTCTATGCTAGTGAGTTGAGTTTGTTTGGGTGGGGGACCAGTGGGTCCCATGCGTAAGCATAAGGGAGGTTGTGATGTCAGGCTAGTTTGTTGGGGGAGTTCGAGTTTGTTATGGGGAGAGATTATTGTTAGAGGGGCCGCGTGGTGGCAAGGGATCCCTTATAAATAAGAATGCATGGAGGGAGATAAGGGGCAACGAGAGTATATCTGGAGTTCGACCGCTTTGGCTTGGGAAGCGGCATGCGGGCTTGAGTGGGGATTCTGTGAGTCTTTCAATTCTTCTTCCTTCTCTTTCTTCATGTAACCTGCTACTTATCTGCTTAATACAAGTAGTTGGTCCTCTTGGTTTGTAACATCTGGTCTGACCTGCCTCTCCCACGCGCATCCTCGGTTTCCCTGAGTAACGGTGCTCACAACTGGCTTTATCTCTGCGCTACCGCGCACTGCTGGATGCGCACCCTCAGTGTCCCTTCTGTTGGAGCTGGTGACGTAGAACCAACTACTTTGTACTTTATTCATTAATAAATACCTTATCACATCTTGATTGTTCTTCTGCGCGACAATGCATGTGATAATGTCTTAAGGATAACTATTGCACCAAAGGGTCATAGCGGATCCCTGTTATGATGAGAACTCAGAAGTGCCATAACACCATTCTTGAATATATGTTTTATGGCTGAATTATATTATTTGAGGGACACAAATAATACAGGCCATTAGGGGTGATGACTTATAAAACTTTGAGGAACATTCTCATGGTGTGCGCCATTGTTAATATCCAGGAGAATATTATGAGAACAAGACCCGCTAGCAGAAAATCCACATTTCATAGTGTCATTGGATGTTCTTATCTGCGGACACGTGTATTGGTCTTTAGACTTTAAGATTATTATTAATGTGTATTACAATTCGCACACTTAGATGTATTGACGAAAACTGTGACGACACACTGTTCGCAACGAGGTAGGATATGTTGAGTGCGTCATGAGTAATACTGCATTAATAGATAATGTGAGAAAGGATATGTCCCTTCTGTTTCATAACGGAAGTTGATATCCCATACCCTTTGATGAAATTGATATAGTCTAAATAAATCCATGACCATGGTAAAGAATGAACAAGTTCAATTTCAGAAAGTCAAAGAAAGAATAATCGAACACATGAGTTGATGACACTAGAATGCAACCTGCTTGATTCGAGATATTGAGACAAAAAGATTACATTACACGATAAGTGTTCGTAGGAGGTGACACATTATTGCGGCGTTAACTTCTTTTTCTATGGGAGCTTTGACGTGTTGCTAAACGTTAACCTTGGACTTTAGGCAAACTTCACCTAATGCCACTGAGAAAGAGACCTAGAGGGTCACACACTAAGTGTGACCAAGTATCTCAGTTAAATATTCATTTAACAAGTTGAATAAAGTTTATTCTCGATTGTGGTTTAATAATTATTCAAGGATGCCTGATCACATTTATTTCGACACTAGTTATTCGAGAGAATATATTGTGGGCGAAATAATATATTTATTAGCGAGTAATGCAGTGATATTTATTTAAGAAATAAATAGTCATTATTCAAAGTCTAATAAATGCGGTGAAATAAATAAAGAAAATGAAAAAACAAAAGTACACGCCGTGTATGTTAATATACACGCCGTGTAGTTTTTCTGGGGATTTGTAAGAAATAATATTATTTATTTAATTAAATAATATTAGGTGTAATTTGCTGGACGCATGTCAAGTAATAATAATAGTAAACTGTTATTATTAGACATGTGGTTTTACTAAGAATTAAATGAAATGAATAAATGCTTTCGGGTAATTAATTCATTTTATTATTCTAAGTAATTAAAATCCCAATTATATTATTCTCATAAGCCTAGCCATTTTCTGTGGTTGTGCACAACGGATCTGGAAAAGCCTCAAGCCAAGAGAGAATTCTTTTTCCACCCAAAACACTCTCAAGTTACGAGAGATATCATCCTCCATTGGATCAAGGAGAGCGCTTTGGAAGCGGCTCTCTAGGTGATCGAAGGCGGACATCGCAAGCGAAGACTCTTCCGCGCTAGCACCCAAAGATCCTTTCGACGACGTCCAGAGATACGTTGAGCACGTGTGGATCACCGCTAGAGAAGCCTACACTTGACTTCTACGACGCAACGACGGATCACATCAGATCATGAACGGAAACATCAACAGAGAGAGATTTCCATCAAGGTAATTCTCGTCTTTTAATTAAATTAATTATAACCAATATATGATGATTCTCTCTATGGTTCCAGGACTCCCTTTCTTTCGTTCTTCGTTTTATTTTGAAGATCTGACGTTTTATTATCGTGAAAGATCTCGGATTGATCATTGTTAACGGAAAAATTAAAGTTGGGTACACCTATCCATGCACTTCCGCTGCGCCTGGAACCTACACCTTCATCTCTGGTGCACACTCTAGGAAATTGTTGTGATCCATATCGATGGAGGTAGCAACACCCCTGCGCGTTGTCGGCTTCTCCCCTGAGGTACCGTGACTGGACAAAACGTTTCCCTTTCTCTTCACGATCAATGACGTCGCGCACCACCTTGACTTCACTCGACGTAGACAGCTGCCGCAAGAAACACTCACGACCTTGACGTGACGTCAGGATGAACCACACTCGACTACTTAGGGCCGATTCTTCTCAGGCACACGATTCTTCTCATTTTCAGTCGGCTATCGTCCATTGCGACGAGGTGTCCTACCTCGCTTAGTCAACGCACCCCTAGTCGACGTTGCTGCTACAACCGGCATTCCTGCTACTGCCGGCGTTCCCGCTTTCCGCTGCAACAACACCCAGGCATCGACGTTTTCTCGCGTTCAGTGGCGACGAAGCTTACCAAGTCGCGACACCCAGGGCTCCTCCCAACGTACGGACCGCCCGACCAGCTACGAGCAGGCGCTCCACTCGACCGACCAAGTCAATTTTACAGAATTAAAAGAGAGAGAGAGAGAGAGCACTATCCGAGAAGCAGCATCCTATGGCGACTCAAATGCCCAAACTCTAGGCTTATTGGCCCGAGTGATCAGAAATCAGGAAAAATATTTACAGTAAGAGTATTTATCGGAATTTTTGGCCGCACATTCGGAGGCGTGGATCTCGAGGGCTGAGGAATATTTCTTGCGCAATCACACGTTGGATCAGATGAAGATGCCAATGACACGCCTTTGTATGTCAGATATGCCTGCATTTTGGTTTTTAGCTGCCAAAGGACCTGCGACTACCTTCACTTGGGCGCATCTTAAAGAAGCAATCCCTGAGGATTTTGGAAGCTCCATTAGCGAACCCCCTGTAACTACGTCCGTGTTCCCGATGACTATAATGCAACTGTCTGCGTCGCTCTACGGGGGTCCTACCAACCTCGGAACATAATGTTTGCGTCTGGGGCTGCCCGATAATCATGATGACACTACCTCCAACCCATGTGTGATAAACCGGCCGTCCACTGAGGAGCCGAACACTTCATAGTTCGTCCTGCTGGAGCATGAGCCGCAACAGACTAAGCCAGCTCAACCATGGACTCTTGTTATTTTACCACCAGCTGCACAGGTCACGCTTGCGGTGTCGGGATGGGGTCCCCCGATTCATACAGGAGGTTCATACAGTTTGTCTACACCAGATGTCAGATGGTACCGACCGTACTTGCGGCCCAGCTCACGACAATACACCATGGGCTTTTCCGGGGGACAGAGGGCATACATTACGATGAGAGGCACTCTCACCTTCGCCTCTTCAATCCTGTTCCATGACGGCGGGCGACGCGTGTGGGAGATTGCATGACATGCACTAGCGACACATGCGCCTTCTACAAGACTGCAACAACTCGGCCCTCAGTCAACAGTGTTGCTTGGTTCTGCTGCGTCACAGCAGGGAGAAGCATATGGAAGATTGCTTGACATTCATGTCTGACCAACTCCCCTTGTCCTCTATTCCCTGGAGCACGACTGGAATGCGAGATCGCTTGACATGCCTGCGAGATCCACCACCTTGAGGACAAGGTGGTTTTTTGGGATGATGGCAGTGATAGAGACATTCTATATGCTAGTGGGTGGAGTTTGTTTGGGGGGGGGGGGACCAGTGGGTCCCACATGTAAGCATAAGGGAGGTTGTGATGGTAGGCTAGGTTGTGAGGTTGTTAGAGGGGCCACATGGTGGTAGGGGATCCCTTACAAATAAGAATGTATGGGGAGAGAGAAGGGGTACCGAGAGTATATTTGGAGTTCGACCACTGGCTTGGGAAGCGGCCTGCGGGCTTGGGCGGGGACTCTGTGAGTCTTCTGATTCTTCTTCCTTCTCTTTCTTCACGCAACATGATACTTATCTGCTTAATACAAGTAGTTGGTCCTCCTGGTTCATAACAAAAATCGATCCCAACAATGATGACATGGATTTCATTGTGAGAATTATGATTTGATCTTAGAGGAATTATGGTGGTGGTCCACTATAATTTTATTATAAAAGAAATATATGTTTAAATGGTATTTTGAGAGAGATTTCATTGGAGAATTAATGAAAGGATAAAAGTTAACATGAAAATTATTAAGAAGGTTGACATGTAATATTCAACTTGGAGTTAAGAGGATTTAATGAGGGTGAAAATGTCTCATTAAATGAGTTTTCCATGGTGATTATGGTGGAATTATGAAGGAGTTATAAGAGAAGATCTATAAATAGGAGGGATGAGACTTTCTTCTATTCTTTTGAGACCTTTCTTGTGTTTATGGTGACATTGAGATTTGGATGGCGAGATAGACAAAATGTGAATGAAAAGCCGGGGAGATCGGTCGAAGTATAAGGGATGTAGAATATGTTATGCTATATATTTTATTTGAATTATTTAAAGTATCATGAGATGTAACCCCTATTTTTAATGTTATCTTGAAGGAGTCATTGAAAAGGAGTTTTATGACATTTGGCATGAGTGACTTCTTCCCTCCTACTTTCCTACACTTCATTACCAGAGAGTTGCACAATGTCGTGCAACTAATTGAGGACTGTGCATTCTTGTATAGAGTTAAATAAGGGCCGTGCCAATATGGCATAAGGTTATGTCAAATGTTCATGAAACTCGCCAAACTTCTTTAAATGGAGGATTATGACATTTAGTTCAAGAATTTAGATTTATGAAGAATTTTTATGATAGGACTGGGCAATTTGCTTCGAAAGGATCATAAGATTTGAGAATTCATTGAGAATTTGAGAAAGCTCGCTTAGGTAGGTGACATGGATACTTTCTATGTGATTGACTAATTCGTTTATACTTGATTTATTATGATTATCAAATGATTTGATTATCTAATTTTTGCGAGGAACCATGTTTTGTTAAAATTTAAATTTGTGATAAACTGTTTTGTGAAAGTATCCCTGGAAAAGGAAGGTTTTGTTAAATGATTTAAAAATAGTTTATTAGATATTGTTGAACCCAATTTTATTATATTGAGTATTTCTGAGTCCCACATCGGAATACTCCACCATGTATTCTATTTTACTCATCTATAAAAGAATGTCTCCACCTCACATTGTGGTAAGGGGAATTCGCCTCTTACACTCACCTTCTACATGGTATTAGAGGGTGTTCTCTAACTTGAGCCCTCCCTCCTAATTTTTTTTCCTCTCCCCGTCTAGGGTTTCAGTAGTTCCCCTGTGCGGCTTCTCGGTTCTGCTTGGCCTCACCCTCCTTGTGCGGCTTCCTGGTTCTGCCCGACCCCGCTCTCTCTGTGATTTCCCGTATATGCTAAGCAGCGGCGCTCCGCCTCCCGTCGCACCTGACGGACCCGCCACACATCCTGGTCCCGACGTTGGCTCCCGCCTGCAGATCCTTTTCCCGCGGCGTTTCTCTCTGACGACGCCTCTCCCGCCCGCAACCCTCCAGCGGCGTCCCGCGTTCCTGCGACTCTCCCGACACCGCGCCTCCCTTCTTGGCGTCGCTCCCCTGCGCACAACCGACCTCCCGCCTAAGTCCCTCCCTATGCTCGTCTCGACCCCCCCCGCCTCCACCGCACGACTCCCTCACGATCGACCCTCCCTTTCCGGCGCCTCCTGATCCAAGTGCGACTCCCGACTACGCCCTCCCGTCGGCCTCCCTTGCGACGATCGACCCGCCCCTCCCGGCGCCTCCCGATCCCGACACAACTCCAACGGCCTCCTGCCGTGAACCTAACAGCCCCTCCCGCGAGGCATCCCCCTCGCGTCAACGCACCAGCACCTCCTGTGGCTGCCCCCCGACACACCCTTTCTTCCCAACCACTCTCTCCTGCATCATTGTCTGGCCCCGCCTTCCAGCAACCTCCTCGACGCTCACCTTTATTGATGACTACTCTCGCATGACATGA
Organism: Viscum album; assembly: GCA_963277665.1. NCBI lineage: Eukaryota > Viridiplantae > Streptophyta > Magnoliopsida > Santalales > Viscaceae > Viscum > Viscum album. The sequence continues at coordinate 1,913,934,895 of OY728148.1, read as the reverse complement.
CTTTACCTACTTCGAGATCGGTCTGAAGTGTTTTCTACTTTTCAGATTTTTTACCATGAGATTCATACCCGATTTTCCATCTCTGTTAAATGTCTCCGCTCAGACAATGAGTGAGAGTATTTGTCCACTCTCTTTCAGCAGTTTCTCCAGGCACACGACATCATTTATCATACCTCCTGTCCTGATACACCACAATAGAATGAAGTGGCTAGGCGAAAACATCTCCATATTCTGGAGACTGCTTGTGCCCTTCTCTTCCACAGACAGGTGCCCCTTCTCTTTTGGGGAGATGCCATCCTTACTGCTATATACCTCATCAATCGTATTCCTTCTATCTTTCAGGGGAAGACTCCTTTTCAGACTTTTTTCTCCTCTCTCCCTCCTCACTCACTTCCACTCTGTGTATTTGAATGTCTCTGTTATGTCTGTGAAACTCGTCTCGACCTCTCCAAGCTCTCTCAAATCCCTCCGCTGCATATTCCTCGACTATTCACGCACTTAGCGCGGATACCGATGCTTCTCTTCAGAACTATGACAATATATCATCTCTGCTGACGTCACGTTTGTTGAGAGCTCTCCATTCTCACTTCCCTCTTCCCATCCAGACACTAACATCGATGATTGTCTTCTTCTCATCATCCATCCTCCTCTGGTGTCTCCCCCTGCTAATCATCGTTTTGGTACGGTCTATTCCCGTTGCCCCTCGATTGTGCTCCCCGTCCAGGCCGAGGAAACCATCGTCCTGACTTCGTTCGATGCTCCTGCATCGACACCAGACGACTTGCTTATTGCATTCCGGAAATGTACTCATTCTTGCCAGCATCCTCCTCTCTATACATCTTCATACAGAGGTTTGTCAATTCTGGAGACGATATCTATTCCCGCACGGTAGGCGATGCCAAATCTCACCCGGGGTGGCTGCAGGCGATGCAGGATGAACTGCAGGCTCTGGATGACAACCATACTTGGGATCTGGTCCCCCTTCTAGAAGGAAAATAGGCGGTTGGCTGCAAATGGATTTATACAGTCCGTCTCAATGCTGATGACACTCTCCATCGCCTAAAAGCCCGACCTGTGGTGAAGGGCTTTGCTCAGACATATGACATCAACTATTTTGTGACCTTTCTGGTTGCCAAGATGGCCTCAGTCTGCTTATCCATCTCTCTAGCCGCTCATCATCACTGACTGCTTCATCAACTGGATGTTAAGAATGCCTTTCTCCATGCCTGTCTTGAAGAAGAGGTCTATCTGCAGCAGCTCCCGAATTTCGTGCCTCCAGCGCCAACTCCCATGTCTGCCGACTTCGTCGCTCTCTATATGGTCTCAAGCAGTCTTATCGTGCTTGGTTTGGCTGCTTCAACACCGTCGTCATCGCCTTTGGACTCTCGCAGTATGAAGGACCACACCGTCTTCTACTGCATGACGTCCAACGACTGCATCTTGCTGGTGGTTGTTAATGATATCATTATCACAAGGAGTGATTTCACTGAAATCGCTCAACTCAAGGGGCATCTTCACATACTTCCTTGGCATTGAGGTCTCCCGTTCTACGTACACCATCTTTCTCTGCCAACAGAAATATGCCATAGATATATTGCAGGATGCAGGGTTGAGTCAGGCAACTGCCATAGACACTTCTCTCGAGCCTGGGGAACATTCTCTCTATGATGACACGACACTCTTTTCTCACCCAGAGAGTTATCGTCGTCTGGTGGGCAAACTCAATTACCTCACCATGACACGACTCGACATTGCCTGCACTATTGGCAAAGTGAGCAAGTTAATGGAGCATCCGACCAAATCTTAGTGGGATGTTGTACTCTGCATTGCCAAATATATAAAGAAAGACTCTGCCTGTGGTCTTCGGTACTCCTATCACGCTCATCTCAACATTGAGGGCTTCTGTGATGCTGACTATGCAGGTTGTGTTGCTACCTGCAAGTCTACTTTTGGTTATGCCATTTTCTTGGCAGATAACCTCATCTCTTGACGTAGCAAGAAGCAGACTATCGTCTCCAGGTCTAGTGCATAAGCTGAATACCATGCCATGACCACAGTCACTACTGAGATCCTCTGGCTTCGTTATCTCCTCCATGAGTTTGGCTTCCCACCACAGATCTCTGCTCATATTTGGTATGACAATCAGGCAACCATGAAGATTGCTTCAAATCTTATCTTCCATGAACGGACGAAACATATCGAGGTGGGCTCGCCATCATCTTGAGCAGAACCATATCAGTTTCGGCCACATTCCAACGACATATCAGATGACCGATATCTTCACAAAAGGCCTCTCAGGAGCTCGTCTGGACTCTCTCAGTACCAAGTTGGGTATCAACAGCATCAACAACCCAGTTTGAGGGGGGAGTGTGTATGGTCTTGTTTGTTGTCATCTTTCTTTTGTGGGACTCTTGATCCAAGCTGGGCATGTCCAGCTTGAGGGAGAGTGTTAAACCCAGTTTTATTATATTGAGTATTTTCGAGTCCCACATCGGAATACTTCACCATGTATTCTATTTTACTCATCTATAAAAGAATGTCCCCATCTTACATTGAGGTAAAAAGAATTCGCCTCCTACACTCGCCTTCTACAAATATTATTTCATGGTGTGAGTGTCTGTGTTATAAAATGGTTTTGGCGAGATTTGTTTTGAAAACCTAAGTTTTTTCCACACTAAAGTAGGAAACTCCGGGAGCATGCCTTAAGGTAAGCAACAACCAGAAGGCAACTCACTCCTTATCGTGGTAAAGCAGAGGGTTTGGGTTAAAGGTTTGAACGAGTGATGACTTCATTTATACATAAGAAAGTTAGTTAGCGAATACTAAATTGTTTTGATTACGCTCTTTTATGCCTTTAACATGTGTGAGTTTTTAGGAAACATGGAGTTTCTGGTGATTTTTAGGAACTAAGAGAGTTTTTGGTGATTTTTAGGTAACAACGAGGAATTTCCAATGGTTTGGAAAAAATGGGGTGTTTTTCTATTGAAATTATGGAAATAAGAATTTTCTAAATGGATGTTTTTAAGAAGGAAAGGTGTTTTATAAATTATTTTGTTAAAGATGAAATAAATTTGTTTTTTTATGAGAAATGTGGTTTTTGAGCAAATAATTTTGATATCTTGGATTTTGATATCTCAGTTTTGAAATGCTTTTGGTAAATCAATGTTTTGGATAAAATTGTTTTGATTGTCATCGTTGGTCAACATTTTATTTATTGGATGCATGGTTATTTATCCGTCATTGGGGAAATCCTAATGAGTTCATACTTATCGCATACATGTGCACTTCAATGGACATGCAGACATGATTTGTCACGATGAAGGGAAATGAAAGGTCTTGTACTTTGTCAACGGAGAGTCATAGATCCACCATGGATGCATGGTGTGTTTTGCCCAAAGGGTTTGGTTTCACTTATTGTCAACATGTCAATATGTGTTCCGTGTTAGAAATGGTGATGCTTTAGAGGATTATTATGGATTACATCATCAAGATATAAAAATGCGGCGATTCATGTGCAATTTTCAAAGGAATTCATAACAACTCTTAGTGAAAGTAGATATACTGTCTACAACATCTTGGAAGGGGTTTTGAGTTGATTGAGAAGCTTTGGAGATGTTTTAAAGAGGCCTTGGATTGAAGTGAAGCAGGTATGGAATTTCTAGACCGAAACATGCATAGTCGATTAGATTTGTGTGTGTGGTCAATCATCTGACTGTGGCATTACATGGCCAATCAAGTTCTTTGTGTGGTCGATCAATTGATCAAAGATTGAGACACAAAGTTCTCTGTGTTGCCTCACGGTCGATTGATTAGTCATGCGGTTGATCTAAATGTTAGTCATACGGTTAACCAAAAATATGGCCATGTGGTCGATTGGTTATTCATATTGTCAATCCATGGCCACAATTGATTTAAAAGTTGTTCATGCGGCTAGTCAAGTACTTCGAGAAATTTTGATTGAGACTGTTGGGTGAAAATGCTATTGGGTGAAAATGTGAGTTACCAGAAGCTGGGTATTCCGAAGAAATGAATCAGATGTTGTTGTTGTTGTGTTCTTCATGGGATTAAGTATCATGATCACTCGAGATGCTTTGATTGAAGAGTGGGACTAGATTGAGAAAAATGACACATGAGAACTTGTTCCATGACCAACAGGGAAAAATATTATTGGAACAAAATGACTGTTTAGAAACAAGTTGAATGAACATGGGGAATTTTCAAGAAACAAGGCACGAATTGTTTGTAAAATTTATTCACTGGTTGAAGGTGCAGATTTTGAAGAAACTTTCCCCCCCCCCCGCTGTGAGATTGGAAATTATCAGAATGTTTTTAGTAGTGACTGAACATCGTTGTTATAAAGTTTATTAGATCGATGTAAAGTTAACTTTTTTAAATGGAGAAATTAAGGAATAAGTTTGTATTGAGAAACTTTGTGAGTTTCTACTTGATAAAGATGGAACCAAGGTATGTAAGTTGAAGAAGGCTTTATATGGTTTGAAACAAGCTCTACGAGCCTGATACTCAAAACTTGATAGTTGCTTGAAAAAGTTGAATTTTTCTGAAGGGAATTTTGATTACAACTTACACGTGAAGGAGATGAACTCAGATACCTTGATTGTTATTGTTTTTGTTGATGACATAATTTTTGCTGGGGATAGTTGAAATGCTTGTAAAGGATTTACTGAAGAAATGAAGAAGAATTTTGAAATGTCAATGCTTGGAGAATTAACCTTTTTTTTTGGGTTTACAAGTCCAACATAAGGAAATATATATTTTTATACAACATGAAAAATATGCCAAAGAATTGTTACAAAAGTTTGGCATGAGAGATTCTAAAGAAAATTCTACTCCTATATCAGTTGGGGTTAAGATGAGTAAAGATAAAGATGAGAAAAGTGTTAATTAAAAAGTTTTTTGAAAGTTTATAGGAAGCTTGCTCTATCTTGCATCTTCAAGGCCCATCATTCTTTACGATGTTACTTTTTGTACACGATATCAGAGTGATCCAAAAGAATCACATATGTTGGAAGCAAAAATAATTTTGTGATATGTGAAAGGAACATCTTCTTATGGGATGTTGAACAAACGAAGTAGTGATATAAACTTTTATGGATATACTGATGCTGATTGGGTTGAAGATTGCAATAATAGAAAATCAACATCAGGAGGAACATTTTTCTTGAGAGAATATTGTCTGAGATGACATAGTAAGAAATAGAGCTTAATAACTTTGAGCATAGTGGAGGCATAATATGTTGCTACCGCCCATTCTTGTACACAAATGATTTGGATGAAAGTACTTCCCGAAGATTTGAAAGTGAAAGTTTCTACACCAATGAAGATTCTTTGTGATAATCAAAGTGCCATTGATCTCTCAAGAAATCTTATCCAACATTCAAGATGAAACACTTTGATATAAAGTACCACTTTATAAAAGAGAAAGTTGTTGGTGTAGATGTTATGTTGGAATAAATTTCAATGAAGTATCAAATTGATGATGCTTTTACCAAAGCTATGCCAAAAGAAAGATTTGAGGAACTGAGGTTGCAACTTCACGTTTGACCTCCACCAAAGACTTCCTAAAAGTTTGTAAGGAAGTCCCTCACCGTGCTTTGGATTATGTTGAAAAAGGGGGAGAAAATGTACAACTTTGTCCTGAAAAGGGAAGAGTAAAATTTTTAATGAGAAGGGGGAGACTAAGTACAATTCTTTTAAAAATGAATTTGAAGTTGTGGTTATAATAAAATGGGGGAGAGAGAAAAAAAGGGAGAAAAGTGAGAGGGAGTTTATGTTCACATGACCACAAATTTGCTTGTCACCAAGGGATGAAATTTCTTAAAAAACATTACTTTATCTAGCAATGTGGTGTCACGACCCTCTCCATGAGAAAGACTGTGTTTTGTTAAAAGCTGAGAAAAAGAGGTGTTATAAAAAAAATGAGTTGTGATTTTTTTTGTGTGATGAAAAATGATGAGTTGTAAAAGTTATTAACAAATGTTTTCTAACAAATCCAAAGGGAGAGAGTGAAGATCCTTTGGGTCGTGCCAACACAGTTTTGTATTTGTTGACAACTCACTTTTGTTAAAGACTATTTGTGTAAAATATGCGAAACAAAGCTATTGAAAGTTTTTTAAGAAAGTTTTGTTATGACGTTTATGGAAAGTCAGAAAATTAGAAAGTTTCCTTAACTTTGTTAAAGAACTTTCTAACAAAGTGAGATGATGCTACACCAATATCAAATTTCCTAGTATCATGGAAAGCTTTATGATTCATGCTTTTGATCAAAAAGAGATTGGATGTTTTCCAGATGAATAACCTCTTTGTAACCAGACACAGATTTGTGAGGAGTTTGAATTTCTGGACGGACCAAAGATGAAGTTTCCAGATGAAGTTTTATAAGAAAAGTTTATGGTCAAAGTTTTTATAAGAAATTCTAATGATTGCAAGTTTCTGAGTTTGTACAAATAGAAGCTTTTAACAAATTCACTGGACGTACCAAATGCAGAACTTCAGACAAACATTGATCGGTCAAAGTTATTGTTGCTAAGATTGTACACCTTTGTAAAATGATGAGGCAATTCAAAATGGCGATGCATATACAAAGGGGGAGAATTCATAGAGTTGAGGCCAAAGTTTTGAGATGAAGAAGTTGCATGTGAAAAAATATTAAGAAGTTGCAACAATGCTGTCAACCATCTTCAGTAGGTCGATAACAACAAACATAGGCATATGAGTTTCTGAACAAACTTTTTGTATGAAAGTTTGAATAGTAAAGTTATTGGTTGAAAACTATATAAAGTTAAGGTCATGTTTGTGAAGTTATGAAGTGCACTGATGTTGGAAGTCCATAAGATGGAGGTCCATTAGACGAACATTTGTAAGGAAGTCCATCAAACAGACATTTCTGAGAAATTGGTGTATAAATTTTGAGCTGAGGTAAAGCGATCAGATGGAGAAATGCTAATATGTTGAACAATATTTTCTTATGAAGAATATCAGTCGAAGAGAAGCTAAGGAAGAATGATCAGAAAAAGAACTGGATGAAGAATTTGTAATGACTTCATCGGAAAAACATTTCAGCCAGACGAAGAAAAGTGGAGAAGTTTAGTTTTGTGATCAGATGAAATGTTCTTAAAATATATCTGAACAAACATTTACCGGAAGGAGTTTTTTCTGAGGAACTTTGCGTAACTTTGTGAAGTCCTAAATCATGATGACAGTGTGTTGTTTTTCAATTGAATTATTATCAAGCTGAAATGAGGAAGTTTTGAGAAGTTTCTTAACATATGTGGTTAAGGAAATCTAAAGAAGTATGCAGATGTAGGAGTATTAATGAAGCTTCAGGTATATTCAATAAGACTCTAGAACACTGTAGAAGCATCTAATGAATTTCAAATTTATGAGATATTCGGTTCTGGAATTTCAGTAAGTAAGAAAATGAAATTGGTTTCCAACCTTTTCCACTCTTGGGAGCACCTATATTAAGGTGTCAAACTGTTCATACTTAAAAAAATTCGAATTGCTGCAAAAGTTGTGTCAGTCTAAGTTTCCCATTGATGATCAGTTTCGATTTGAAGAAAAGTTCCGAATAGAGAAAGTTTCAATCAGAGCGTTGGAAAAAGTTTCAGTTAAGAGAAACCAAATAGAGATATCAGAGTTCTCCCATGCACGTAGGACTCATAGTCTGAAGCATGTGATCTCTTGCATAATTTCTTACAATCTGTATTTATGTTGAATGTATCATTTTTATTGAATGTGTATGAGTTGTTCTTATACACGGGAAAAGGATAAATTTGTGTGGAGAGTAGGGTGTGAAGTCTACCTACTTCCGGTACACTTAGCTAATGGTGTAGCGAAATTCCAAAGATTGGTTTTCCACTGCATAGTGTCTCCTGCATGCGATCTTTCAATGGACCTAGGATCCTCTTTCTAGTGGTTTTATCGGAAGCACATGGCAGTTGGATGGAGATCGCAGTTTCTCCCCACCAAGTGGCATCGAAGAGGGTTCTCATTTTAAAGTTTGATACTAAAAAGTGGTATCAAATTTTTAGTTCATGTCGCTCAGGTTTCTTCTCTTGATGATATCTTGATTTTAGTGGGAGTTCACTATCATTGGAAGATATGGCATGAGATGATATCAAAATCACGGTGGACAAATTTGATGGAATTGATTTTGGATTTTGGATAATACATATGGAAGATCATATCATTCAAAAAGACTCAGATGTTCCTTTAATCGGAAAATGTCTCGAGAAGATGGAAAAGGATGAATGAGAAAGGATGGATAGAAAGGTACTGGATCTAGTCAGTTTGTCTTTGGTAAAATATGTTTCCTTCAACATCCAAGAGAAGAAAAATATAATGGAAGTTATGAAGGCACTGATAGATATGTATGAAAATACAACGACCCTTAACAAATTTTTCATGATGCGATGGTCATTCAACTTAAGATTTTTGGAAGGAAGAACTACTGTCAATTATGTGAATGACTTTAACATTATTCTAGGGAACCTTGAATCAGTGAAGGTGACTTTTACAAATGATGTGTGGTTGCTACTTTGGTTATCTTCACTTCCAAAGAGTTGGGATGTGATGTTAATTTCAGTTAGTAATTCTAGTGGGATAATAGATTTGGTATTCAATGATATCAGAAATCTGATTATAAAGGAAGAACTTCATCAGAGGGAAGTCTGAGTATCATATGGTAATGCTCTCAATGATGATGGATGATGATGGTCACCTCAATAGAATCAAGTCTACCGGAAGAGGCCATCAGATGATAAGTCTCAGTAGAAGAGACGAGGAAAGTTGGCTGGCCTTAGTCCAACCTATTGAATGTTTGGAAAAAGAAGATACTTCAAGAAAGACTATAAAAGTCACAAGGAAATCTCCGGAAGACCATTAACTTCTAGAAATTCAAATTCCGTTGGTACAACGGAAAGAGGAAGTGAACTGTTGAAAGTGTCAACATTCCAATGGAGTTATGGGTGGTTAACTCAGGGGCCTCCTTTCATTCAATCGGGGAACAAAGATGCATGATCCATTATGTATCTGGTATGTTTTGGGAAAGTTTATCTAGCTAATGGTGAAGACCAATAAGTTATTAGAAAATGATGTCATTGTTTGGATGAAGAATGAGGGTATCTTGAAGTTGAAGGAAGTTAGACACATCCTGGGGCTGTTGAAAAACCTTATTTCTATTGGATAAATTTATGAGATAGGACATAGAACCACCTTTATAAATGGGGTATGGAAAGTTACCCAATGATCCATGGTGTTTTCATGAGGAGTTAAGGATGGGATTCTATATTTGAACATAAGCATAAATGCAATTGCATTGGCCGAAAGTACATCTTTAGAAAATACGAAGGTTTGGCATTGTAGGCTTGGTCATCTTAGCAAGAAGAACATGAAGGTCTTAATGGTGAAAGACATATTGAATCTTGATCATACGAACATCAAGAGATGTGAAAGCTGTGTGCTTGGTAAACAAAGGAGGGTTTCCTTTAATCTAGATAGATGAAAGCCCAAGACCCGAAACCTAGAACTTATTCACACTGGTGTTTGGGGACCTGCTCTTGTTTAGTCCCTAAGTGTTTCTCTTTACTTTGTAACCTTTATTGATGATGCAATAAGAAAAGCTTGGATTTATTTTTTTGAAGCATAAGTCTAATGTGTTTCAGGATTTCATTCAATAGAAAGCCACGGTGGAAAGAGAGTGGTCAGAAGCTCAAGTGCCTACATTTTGACAACGTAGGTAAGTACATTGAATACAACTTCTGGAATTTTTGCAAGAAGAAAGGGATAAGGCTGAGAAGATGGTACCTAGAACTCTACAACAAAATGGAGTTGCTGAGTGGATGAATCAGATGTTGACGAAGAAAAGCTTGAAGCATGAGGTTTCACTTTAGAATGCCTATGAGAATCTGTGTAGGATGAATGCCTATGAGAATCTCATCAACAGAAGTTTGATATCCATGGTTGGGAAGGAACTTTTCAAGGAGTTATGGTTTAAAAAGTGACAAGATGTTCACCACCTTAAAGTCTTCGGAAGCTTAACATACATGCATATTGATGCTAAGGACATGGAAAAGCATGAGGCAAAGTCCAAATTTTATTTCTTTATTGGGTATGATGATGAGAATTTTAGCTACTGTCTATGGGATGAAGACAAGAGACTAAGTCATTAGAAGTTGAGATGTTCACTTCAATGAAGTTGTCTTATGGAATGAACAAAACTTGGTGGAGAAATAAGTTGTGGATAAATCAACTACCAAAGTTAAAGTTGATCAGAGTAAAAACATCATAAATTCATCAATTCTAGGAAACTCAGATGAAAGAATCTTAAGTATAGTTGTGAGACCCGTGTAAGGCGTGACAAAAAGTTCAAGGGCGGCTTAAGCTCAAGTGGGAGCACCAGAAGTTAGGTCTCCAGAAGTTAGAGTAAAGCCGAGAGATATAGTGAACCAACTGAGCCGAGGAGATCAATTGGGGTCATAAATCCAGTTTAGATATTTGGTGTTGACATGAACTTTCTACTCTTAATAGATGTAGGAGATCTAGAGAGCATGGGAGAGAAGACCACACTTAATGATATCAAATAGTGGAAGTCAATGATGGGTGAAGAGATGTTTTTATTAAAGTTTAATGGAACATGGGAACTCACTAACATACCAGAAGGGAATGAGGCACTAGAGAACAAGTGGGTATTCTGGAAGGAAGGCATTGATTTCTCATAGATATTCTCACCCGTAGTTAAACATACAACTATCCAAATAGTTGTCAACCTGGTAGCATTAGAAGATATAAACCTTGAATAGATGGATGTAAAGATATCCTTCATAGAGAGTTGGAAGAATAGATTTATATGAGGCAACCAGTAGGTTTCACACATGTTTAAAATTGGAATTTTGTTTGCAATTTGAAGAAGATTCTTTATGGGCTGAAACAAGCACCACGACAATGGAATCAAAATTTCGATTCATTTATATTAGAATAAGGATTAAAGAGGTGCAATGTAGATCATTGTTATTATAGGAAGCAATGAAAAGTTGGCACATTCATCATATTGGTTTTATATGTGATGCTACCCTTTGGGGACAAATGGCTGCCCACTCTCCGGGTCTCCCGTTCTCCTCGTGCTAGGGTTCCTTCCTCTCGTTACCCCTCTCACGGTGAGAGGTCTTCTCTATCATGATTTTCCTTCTCTCATTCTCACCCCCTTGTTTCCCGCTTGGTGCGTGTTCGTCTCCTTCCTCGGCTTCTTCGTTCTTGCTTGGAGATGCTGAGTTTTGTTGGTTCTTTAAGGGTCTCGTTCGCTACAACTATCACTCTTGTTGTTGGAACCATCTTGAATAAACCCCCATCTTGGTTTAAATCGATGAAAATCCGGTGATTTGGGATTCTGTTGGTGGTGGTATCCGGTGAGTTTTTTTTCTGATTTTTTCGCTTCCCTGTTTCGCATTTCTCGGGTTCCTTTCAGATGGATATCGAGTCTCTCGATTCCAATCTTGCTCATCAGTGCTCCTCCTCCGCCCTTATTTCCTTACCCGCCGTGTAAGACCCCATTTTTGGTCAATCTCGATGGAGTTTTAGGGCTGTTTGGGATGGTGATGGTGGTAGGGTTGATGACGTTTCCTCCCTGGTTTTCTTCATTGCCTCTTTTATTCTATGCTTTGTGCTTTCCCTTTCATGGTTGTGGTTGGGAGTTCGATTATATTTTTGTGGAGTTTATGGATTTTTGTTTCAAATTTTGTTTCAAATTTTGTTTCGTTTCTTCATTCATATTTTAAGGTTTTTTTTCAGTTGGACTGTTGTAGATGGTTTTTTGAGATGGGTTCGTTCTTCTTCTGGGAGGCAATGCTTTTAGAATTTTGTTATCTATTTTTTCAAGGATGATTGTTTTTTCGGTGTTGGTTCGAGGATGCTCAAAGGAAGGGATATGCGGTCTTGGTGAAGGTTGTGGCTCGTTGGTAAAACCCCGTCTACTTTCTACTCTGCTCTGGCTTCAGCTTCCATTGCCCCTTTCCTAGTCGGTCTAGTACGGTGGTTTGCAAATAAGTTTTGGGATGTGATTTGCAAGCGCTCGATGGGGTTCAAGGAGACTTGACCTGTGTAGGTTCAATCTCTTCAGAGGTTCGATGATTTTATGTGCTGTTTTCTCATCATAGACGATTTGGTGCGTCGACGATCTGTTCTGTGAAGACTGACGTTCCGATGGGCTGCTCTCACCGGCGTTGTAAGTGAAGATGACAATGATGGAGTGTTAGGTTGCCTAGGTTCTTGTGGATCAAGGCATGGCGTGATCGGTCAATGGTTATGGTTTCGCAGGTCATCATTTCTCTTGTTTGTTTTTGAATTTTTGAATTTGGATATGATAGTTGTTGTTTCTCGTCATGTGACTCCTATTTTGGTCTTCTTATAAGCGGTTCCCTCTTAACCTCAAAGTGGTTTTATTAGAAAATACAAAAAAAAAAGATATTTGGATGGTTTTATATGTGGAAGATATATTTCTAGTTGGATCAGATGATGGAAGAATTTAGAAGATGAAATGTGACTTGTCGGGAAGATTTGAGATGAAAGATCGTAGTCAATCGAAGAAAATCTTAGGGATGAAGATCGAGAGAGATAGGAGAGTTGGAACCTTGGTGCTATCTCAGAGGGACTATATCCGGAAGGTGATCCAAAGATTTTGGATGACCAAAAGTAAGTTGGTCTTGACTCCCTTGGCTGGTCACTTCAAGTTATCCAAGGTGCATACACTTGCAATGGAAGTTGAGAGCAAGTACACGGAGAAAGTGCCCTATGCATTAGCAATTGAAAGTTTGATGTATGCAACGATTTGTAACCTATGAAACAAGATTTGTAAGTCGATTCATGTTAAATTTGGGAAAGGTACACTAGGAGTCTATAAAATGGATCCTTTGGTATTTGAAAGGAACATAAGATACAATTTTTTTTTATTTTGGGACAAATGACCCCTTGCATGTATTTTTTGATGCTGATTTTGGTGGAGATTTAGATACCTAAAAGAGCACAACAAGGTTTGTTTTTACCTTTATAGGAACTACCATCAACTAGATGTCACCGTTGTAAAGGCTTGTTACTCTGAGTACAACAAAGGTAGAGTATGTAGCGGCAGTGAAAGATGGGAAAAATGATTTGGTTGATGAGATTGTTGAAGGAGATCAGAAGGAATCAAACAAAAAGAGTCATATTCAGTGATAATCAAAGTTCAACCCACTTAGCTAAAAATATAGCGTTCTATACAAGAAAAAAAAAATTGACCTAAAGTATCATTTTATTCAGAACTTGCTAGAGGATAAGGAGCTGGAGCTATGGAAGATAACGGGAAACCAAACACTCAAGAGACATGTTCACCAAGATGATATTTCAAGAAAGTCTTAGGCAACATCGTGCCTCAGTAGGACTTGGACTTGGGTGAATGGAAGGAAAGGATGAGGAAGATTGCATGGTGAAAAGAATAATGGTTTTCCAAAGTGTTGAAGAGTTTACAATGTTTCCTGAAACAAGTCTTTAATTGGGAGATTATTGGGAGATAAAGTCGGTTTTAGTTCACCAGAAGTTCATCCTTCAAAATTACCTCCACTGGAATTTCATGCAATGAATGATGGTTGGATGAGATGTGTTGACATCGACAATGGGTCTTCTCCATGGGGCGTAGGATCATCGAAAGTTTGCATCTTCCAATGGAGTTTTGATAGAACACTGAAATTTTGAAGGTTTGGTAAAGCCGAGGGGTAACCAGGTTGGAGCCAAGCTGTAGCGGTCATATTTGTTTTTCTGTAATTTTAAGGAAGCAGGTTTGACCTTTTAACCGGATGGCACTTAGTATATAAGTGCGGGGGACTTTAGTGCAAAAAAAGAGCTAAAGAAGAAAATTAATTGGACAGTTGAGAAGTTGGCGAGGATTACTTGTGCTTCAGTAATCACTCGTCTTCTGGTTATATACAATGGAAAACAACCGTGTGTTTTGCCCGTGCATGTAAGACTCATTGTCTGAATCATGTAGTCTTTTACATCATTTATTTCTTCTATATTTCCGTTAAATGAATTTCTACTTATCTTGAATGCATGTGCACTTTGCTTGTGCATGGGAAAAGAATGACTTTGTGTGGAAAGTAGGGTGTGAAGTCTACTTACGTAACACACGGCCGATGGGGGAGCGAACTTCCAGAGATTAGTTTTTCACTGCACAATGTCTCCTGTATTTGATCTTCTGGTGGATTGAGGATCCTCCTTCCAGTGGTTTTATAGAAGCACTGGGCAGTCATATGGAGATTGCAATTTCTCCCCATTGTGCACTCCCAAAATAGAAAGAAGAAAAACATAAGTAGCACTCACACACAGAACATCAAGAATTTACATGGTTCAAAGAAAGTCTTGGTCCATGAGAAACACTACAACTTTAATATAAGAGAGCAAAAAAATACTTACTGAGTTGCAAGTTCCAAAAGATAGGTACACTACCCAGGAGAAACAAAACTCTAAAGCACAATCTAATCGAATCTTAACACAACCAGTAACTAATAAATTGTACAAGTAACCCCACCCATCAATTTAAAGATGAGGTTCACAATAACCAACTGTTCTATCGGTTACTCCACCTTCTAATCTTTGTGGACAACCACCGCTCGATCAATGCCACTTTTAGCTACTTACTAAATGCACCGAATCCACCTTCAGCTTATAGTGAACAACGCACATGTCTAGAACACATCCTCCAATGCCACTTACAAAATTTTTGCTTCTTCATCTGAACCTCGGTTCCATAGGTCATTACCTCTATTTCAAAAAACGTAGTTCTGGAATCACTCCATCCATAAATTATGAAACAAAGCCAAGAAATTGTTTTCACACCACGCCTCACAATCTCTTACTTGAGAATTATTTTTCAAGGCTTCCAAGAAGTTCATCAATCACTTCTGAAACATCTCTTCCATTATCTTCTTCCATTTTATCACTTCTTCCATGATCTTCCAACCACCAGTCATCCAAGTCCCACCAAGACACAACACCACCTTAGACATTCCCAAATTACGACTTTAGTCAGTATATCCATCAAATTTTGACTCCCACTATCCTTTTGTAGCTCCAGAACCCCATCTGACACAAGATTTTAGATGAATCGATACTTCAGTTGAATGTGTTTCATCAGTGAGCGAAACAATGAATTCTTTTCCAGATGAATCACACTCTAGCTATCATAGAACAACATTTTGATTCCCTGCGTTCTTCCGAGTTCCTCCAAAAAACACTTTAACCATACCAACTCCTTCCCTGGTTCTATAACTGAAACACACTCAACTTCCATGGTTGATAGTATAGGTTGTACTCGAGACATCCAACTCACAATAGTTCCCCTATAATATCCCATCACCATCTTTCAGGTATCTTTTATCCCTTATCTTTGGTCACTTTTTTTGGGTGCTGTTCAGGGTCTCTTTTTAGAGTTTTTGGAAAAATTATTTGGGGTTTTATAGGGGGCTGTGCCATGGATGAGAGGTACTGTGGCGTAGATGATCCGGCTGTGGCGTAGGGCATTTTGACACTTCTAATTTTGGAATGACTACGACATAGGGGGTAGGCTGCGACGTGGAGCCCTAGGATGGATGATTTTGATGTCACTGCCATTCAGGCACAACTGCGGTGTAAACAGATGACTCTAGCGTGGATAGTTTTGGATCCTTTTCCATATCGGGCATGGTAGAGAGCTATGATGTAGGAGGCATTTAGGGTGCCTATGCCATTTTGAGGGTAGCTGCAACATGGTGTGTGGGCTTGTGCCCTGAGTAAATAGGGTCTGGGTGAGGCCTGCGCTGTGGATCCAGGAGCCAATTGGATCGTGGGTGACTGCGACGTAGCCTCATGCACTGCGCCATGGTCTAACCCTTTTCAGCACTTCTGCATCATGGTCATGGGGGACTGTAGCATGGTCTTGTATTTTCTAGACTTAAAAATCCCGAGCCCATGTTTTATTATTCCAACTTCCTCCCTTTCAACTCCATTTGACCCCTATGGCTTTTGGAGGCTCTCAAGAGAGGGTTTTGGCTCCTTCAACCCCTTTCCCTCTCGTATCAAAGTGTCGGTGGATGCGATTGATCTCCCTTCGGTAAGTGTATCTCTCCTTGATTTGGAATCCTTCTTTTTTCACTTATCTCATTTTCTGAGAGTGATGAATCCTCATGTCATTGATGGATTAGATCCTTGTTTTGATGGGTTGTGATTCCAGGGATTTCTCCTTGATCTCCCTCTCCTTAAACTCTCTATTTATGGTTCCTGATATGGGTGTTTGATTGATCCCGTGATTAAAGGTATGTGGTTTCGTAAGGCTCTTCCTGACAATTGAAACCTTGACTGTTTTCCTGAATTGAAATGTATTTTCAATTGTTTTCTAAACCTTGAATTATTATGATTGATTTCAAAGGCACGAGTTTTGTGAAATAAAAACCCATCTTTAAAGGTTTTGGAAAAATGTTGTGATTTGAGAAAAGATGTCTTGAAATTATTTGATGTTGATTCTTGAGAAAAATGGATTTAAATGAAAGATGATTTTGAAAGGCAAGAACTTTATGAAAACCACTGTTTTGGTTTTGAAATTAAAATAGCATGTTGAAACTTGAAATTTGGTATTTGAGCCATGAATAATGATTTAAATCGAAATGATTTCCTTTGATTGATTGATTGATCGAAAGAACATGTGACCCTAAGTAGTTTACAGGTGAACACCAGGACTCTGAATCCCTAGCAATAGATTGACAATGATAACTCTAACTAAACCAAGTTGGACATGATTTTCTCTAGATGGTGTGTTGATTGATTATCCCCATGGCCCGAGCCTTAGGGATGTGCACACATTCATTGAGACATGGTTATTGATTACGTAGTGCGGGGATCCTATAGTTAGGAACTAACAAACCTCAGGGATTATAAACATGTTTCTTGGTTTTGATTTGATTATTACATGCCTCTGATTTTAGATTTCTCTTATTCATGCCTTTGATTTATGAAAACGTTCATTTAAGCCTATTTTTGATATTTCTACTATCTACTTGATTTGAAAACATGTTTTACCTGATAAATGTGAAAATGATTTTCCATGCCTCATCTTTATTTAAATTGGATCACAATATTGTTTATTTGTATTTGAATTGCTTATGGAACATTTGGTGAAATCCTACTGGGCTCTTGTACTCACACCCAACCTTTGCCTTCAGACGTTTGTAGAACTTATTATGTTAGGTCCAGGAAAAGGAAAGCACCACTTGGAGGTGGCGGGTGTATTTGATTCATGGGACTTGGAGCGATGGTGGTGACCGGTGGAGCTATGGACTACTCATTACATGGGGATTGCGAGACTTTGTCTTGATGGAGACTATGTCGTCTTTTGGATGATGTTTTTATTTGGGATTTATGTTTTCTGGTTGTGGTACTTTTCTCCTTGAGGAGTGTTTGACATATCGACTATGTATTGATTTATTTTTCCACAATTCTATCTTGATTCTTTGTTCTTAAGAAAAAAACCCTTCCCTTTGACTTCTTGTTACGTCAGGTGCTGGTCTCCAACCTTTGGGGATCAGGAACGCCCTTCGGTCTATGTAAGAACCAACTCGGGTATCAATGTATTAGGGTATCAGAGTTGGTTCATGAAAAAATGGTATCGGAGGCAGATTGCGTGTCTTTCCTTGATGTTGGTATGAAATATGAGATGTCTTGGTAGATAAGAGGTAGGATTGTTGAGACTTAAGGGGTAGTTGCAAGTGAGTGCCTGATCATCTCTCATCGTAGCGAGCCTTAAGTCACCATGGGTGTTTGGGAAAAGTGTTATTGAGGAATAAATTGATCCGATTCTAGTATTTTCCTGAATTTGATCAGAGTATGTTGAAATTCGAAAATCTTCTATTCTGTCCGATGTAATTGATATTCCTGTATCTCTTGAATGAGTTGATGATATGAGTATCTTTATTGATGTTTTTATGTTACTTGTTGATGTTGTATAGTACCATGCCCCCTAGAAGACGTTTGAATATACCATAAGAGGGAGTTGTCAATGAGGCATAGTAAACAAACCATTCAGTTGATTTAAACCTCATTGAGATAGCGATGCGTGTTGTCTAAACTCTGGGACATGTAACTACACCCATTCATGTTCAGGCTCTAGTTGTGGAACCTTGAAAGGATGAATCAAAAGATCATGCTCAAGGGTTTCTTCACCAGAAAACACTATCTTTCTAAGGCTCGAAGGATCCTCAAGAGGTAGAGGATTTGTTGTAAAATATTGAGCTACTTTTTGAGTTCTTGGAAACACCTAAAGTAGTAAAGGTAAAATGTGCTACCTTCAAGTTTGAAGGGTTGATGTGAGTTGGAATTTTCAACATTTATTATATGTTATTCATTGAAAATACCCCAATTTTAATTGAATTCTTGGTTAAAATATTCATTTTTTGATACTTCATGAAATTATGGAAATTAATTGATAATTGGCTAAAATAATTGTTTTCATTGATATAATCATTTTTTATATAAATTGAAAAATCCCTACAATTGAAACTGGTTTTGATTTTTAAACTAGAATTTAACAGTGCAAATATTCAATTTGGATTTAAGTTTTTAAATGGATTAAATTTTTTAGTATGAATTCTTTCAATCATTTTTTGATTTAAATGAAATCAACAAATCAATTTTGAAATTTAAATTGAAATTGATATTTTTTTGACAATTTGGAATTTTTGAATGTGAAAAAATGATTAGAAATTGATGTCTTACAAAAGTGGAATTTGAATTGATTAAATTAATTGAATTTGGAATTAATTTGTTTGAAGGGATGAGATTTTGAAATTTAGTTTTTTATCATTGTTTGAAATTAATTAATTGGAACAATTATGCACTGAAATGAATAAATTTTATTTAAATGCAGGTTGAAAAAATGCAAAGGCATTAATTGGCCGTGCTCCTCATGGTCATTATGCCTATCATGGATCTCATTTACTGTAAACATACCATGAGTTCCCTCACCATCTGCCTACCATGAGGCACTGCTGACACCCTACCCTTCCCTCCCCCCTCAGGGTCACCATAGTGACTATGCACCCCTCTCACGATAGGCTTGCCTACCGTGATATCTTCTCATGGTAACCTCCACCCTGGCATGTTGTTGGGGAAACATAGGTTTGTGGTGAAAAAATAAACACAAAGATGAAAGGAAAAGGGAGAACACACAAGATTTAACGTGGTTCAACAAAGGTTGCCTACATCCACAGTGGGGGGGGGGGTGGGTGGGTGGGGGGGGTGGGTGGGTGGGGGGGGGGTCTTGATTTCTCTCTGAATCAAAGCATCGGAGGATCGTAATGATTATAGGGAGTTTTTCTGATTACAAATTCATGGGATTTTGTTCCCGTTTTATAGAGGAAGGAACACCAGTTTCTCTATGGTGGTTTGGGTAGTTTATCTACCCTTGAAATATTCCTCCACCAGCTGCTTCAAAGTCCGCTGGTTTGGTTGTCGTCCAAGGAAGATGCTGCTGCTGATAGAACACTCTTCCTCCACTAATTTCTCCCTAATTGGGAGTAGACCCCACAAATCTTCCCCTCACGACCAATTTGGGGTAGAAGCTGGACCTTTCGTCTCCTTGCAGGTGTCCAACTTCTCTTTCGCTAGAAACTTCATCATCATGTTCACCCCATTATCATTGGTGTGGATTTTCTCAACTTTCAACAATTTTTCTTCCAACACATTTCAGATCTAGTGGTATCACACGTCGATGTGTTTGTACATGGAATGAAATGTGGGGTTCTTGCTGAGATGAATAGCGTCTGACTATTGTAATAGAGAATATAATTCTCCTGACTTGGTTCTAGATCTTGTAAAAACTTCTTCATCCACAACATCTCCTTCCAGCCCTCAGTGACCGCGATATACCCTGCTTCTGTGGTAGACAAGGCAAAACACTTCTGAAGTCAGGATTTCCATGAGACTGCTCCCCTTGAAAATGATAATAGGTACCCGAATATGGATTTCCTCGTGTCTACATATCTGCATCTATGTATCCTTCTAAAACAGGTTTTTCACTTCCAAAACATAAATAATGACTAGATGTACCTCAAGGATACCTCAATATCCATTTGACTGCTATCCAATGCTCCTTTCCTGGATTTGATATGAATCTTCTCACAACGCCAACAACGTGAGAAATATCTAGTCTGGTGCACACCATGACATACATTAGACCGCCAACTACTGACTGATAAGGAAATTTTTCCATCTCTGCTTTCTCCTCTTCAATCAAAGTACTTTGACCTATCGTGAACTTGAAATGAGTTGTAAGTGCAGTGCTAACTGGTTTTGCCTTGATCGTGTTGAATCTTTCAAGAAACTTCTCAATGTATCACTCCTGTGATAAAAAAATATTGTGATTCCTTTTGTCACGGGTAATCATCATGCCAAGAATATGAGTAGCGTCTTCCAAGTCCTTCATTTCTAAAGACTTGTTCAACTCATTCTTCAACCTTTCAATCTTGGTAATATCTCTTCCAATAATCAGCATATCATCAACATAAAGCAACAAGATAATAAAATAACCATTAGAAAACTGTTTGATAAAAACGCAGTGATCAATAGTCATCCTCCTACACTCATTTTCTCCATGAATAAGTCAAATTTTCTATACCATTGCCTTGGTGCCTGTTTTAAACCATATAAAAATTTCTTGGGTTTTCATACTATGTTTTCTTTACCTTTAACCTGAATTCCCCCTAGATTCTCCATGTATATCTCCTCATTAATATCACCATGTAAGAATGATGTCTTTACATCTAATTGTTGAACCTCTAGGTTCAGACTAGCCGTCAATCCAAGAACAACTCTGATAGATGACATTTTAACCACAAGAAAAAAATTTCATCAAATTCAATACATTTCTTCTGATCGAATCCCTTCACAACCATTCTAGCTCTGTACCATAACTGTGAGCTACCACCTTCTCCTTTGATTTTGTACACCCACTTGTTCTTGAGTGCTTTCTTTCCATGTGGTAATTCCACTAAATCAAATGTGTGGTTCTTGTGCAAGGATCTCATATCCTCTTGCATGACCTTCTTCCATTCCATATTCTGCTAACTTTGCATCATTATAACTGCCTGGCTCTCCTCCACCACTGAGCATCACATACTCATCTAGTGAGTATCTATGACCCAGTTGTCGTTCTCTCGTGGATCTCCTCAGCTGCGCTTCAGGGGGAATCTGTTTTGGAATATCATATGATGGAGACATATCAGTAGATGGAGACATATTACCTGGTAGTAATGTATCATCAGTGTTGTGCATCTCTCTCGCACTAGCTGGTATTGATGATGGTGAGATTATTTCCAGATTGACTGAAATTTCCTTAGACTGCAACTTTTTTGCATTTTTTAGATTCTCAAAATCTTCAATCTTCTGATTCTCAAGAAACACCATATCTCTGCTTCTGACGATCCTCCTGCTAATAGGATCCTAGAGTTGGTATCCAAACTCCTCACGAGCGTATCCCAAAAAATACACTGCTTTCCTTTTCCATCCAGCTTCGCCCGCTCATCTTTCAGGACGTGAACGAATTCCCTACAACTAAATACTCTCAAGTGTTTGTATGAAACATCTTTACCTGTCTAGTTACTTTCTGGAATGTCATTGTTTAGTGGAACTGATGGAGAAAGGTTGATAAGATCAACTGCGGTCTTCATTGCCTCCTCCAAAAGGTGTTTGGAAGCTTTTCATTTGAGAGAATACTTCCAACTCTCTCGCACATTATTCTGTTCATCCTTTTAGCAATACTGTTATGCCGAGGCATATTTGGTACATATTTCTTCAGCCTGATGCTGAAATTCCTACATTACTCCTCAAATAGTCCATGACACTCTCCTCCATTGACTGCCCATACACACTTTAATTGTATGCCTGTTTCTCTTTCCACCTTTACATGAAATTGCTTGAAAAAATCCTGCATTTGATCTTTAGTTTTCAAAGAAAATGTTTACACTTTTCTAGAAAGATCATCTATGAAGGTAACAAAATAAATACCACCTCCCATCGACTTAGTGCTCATCATGCAGACATTGGTGTGAATCAAATCTAAAACATTTTCTTTTCTGGGTCATATATATTCACAAAAATGATACTTTGTGTTGTTTTTGCATGATACAATCAACAGAGGCATCCAAATGTGTACCTTTTAGTCATGGCAATAGATCTTTCCTGGAGAGCATTCTGATTCCTCTCTCGTTCATGTGACCAAGCCGTTTGTGCCAAACTTATGTAGGAACATCTTTTCTAGCTGCATTGAGGAAAATATCTAGAACGTGCCTCACATCCTTTAACAATAATCTGCATCCAATATTAGTTTCCAAAAAAATATTACCAATACCAGTGATTTTGGACGCACCATTGTTTCTCATCTTCACATGTCTGAAACTCCATGAATTGTATGATGAGAAGAATTTTTTTTGGAAGTGACATGGTAGGAGGCGCCAGAATCGATCACCCATGTCGAGTCTTGGTTTGCAAGACTGATCTTCTTATCTTCCTGAATAATAAAAATTTCTTCATTGACAACTACAACATCATTATTTTGGGTCTTACCTTCCTAATTCCCCTGTTCAACCTTCAACCTTCTACACTCTCAGATGAAGTGTATGAGCTTGCCACAGTGGTGGAACTTCATGTCATATCTCGGTCGAGATTTCAATCGCTTCCTCATTTGAAGACTTTGGTCATAGGTTTCTCTTCATCTGTTTCTTCCTCACCATTTCTGCTTCCCTTATCTTTTAGTGACAAGAGTCTCTGATTCAGGTGTATATACGCCGTCATTTTTTCTAGATTCTTCATTCAACATTCTGTCTTTCACTATTTCCATGGCGAGTGTTCCATCTAGTGTTGAATTGCTGACTGAAAAAACTAGTGTGTCCTACGTCTTCGATAAATAACTCAACATCAAAAGTATCTACAACTCATCATCAATCATCATTTTCATGGAATTCAACCGATCAACGGTACCATGGAACTCTGTCATGTGCTTTGATGTGTTGATCCTATCTTTGCACTTAAAGTTGACAAGATGTCATTCCAGGCTTTCCTTGTCCTGTGTAGTTGTCCTTGCATACATCTTTTCCAATTTTTTTCAAAGAACGTAAGCATCGTGTTTGTTGGAAATTTTTTGGAAGATACTCTTGTCAATCCACTGTTTGATTTGGGTAGTATGCTTTCTATTGAGCACGACCCACTCCACATCAATTGGTGGGGTACTAGCTGGCGTCTTCTCATCGGGTTTACCACTTGTTGATGATTCCTTTTACACTGTAATGGGCTAAGTGGTCTCCACTATTGGTTTCCAAAAATCTTTAATATATAAAAGATCATCCATTTTGGGTTTCCAGATAGCATAATTAAAATAGATAAACTTAATCATATTATTGGTATTTTCTTCCATTGATAGAGTGTGAATTTTTAAAATCTAACCATACAAATGTGTTCGGAATGGTTGAAATAGCTAGAATCGATTCCTGGATTTCTGAAAATGGACTATGATTGGCCAAGATATAGCCAAACAGTTTCAACGGTCTAGATCGACCGATGATGTGACATTGACGTGGCTCATCGGAACAGTCGCTGGAAAAGTCACAGGAAAGTCACTGTCAACGTGAATAGTTTCACCTTCTCCGGTAAGGGGGTACTGTAACAGCTGGGGTTTGACCGAAACTTTAACCGCTACTACCGGCTTCGTTTCAGCTCCGTTTTGACACCGCTTGCGCCGTTGGAATCATCTCATCGAGCTCTTCACAGATCTGGCCTCAATTTTTTTTCCAGCCAGCTTCAATTTTCCGGTCATTGAAAAACTTCTCTGCACTACTGCCGTTTCTACCCAGATCCCTCTGATACCACTTTATTGAGGTAGCAGAGGTTCGTGATAATGAAATAAACACAATAAAGAAGAAAAAACGGAGAACACACAAGATTTAACGTGGTTCGGAAAAGGTTGCCTACATCCACGGGAGAAGGGGGACCGTTTCTTGATTTCTCTCTGGATCAAAATTTTGGAGGATCACAATGATTACATGGAGTTTTTATGATTACAATTTCATGAGATTTTGATCTCGTTTTATAGAGGAAGGAGTACTAGTTTTTCTCCAGTGGTTTGGATAGTTTATCTACCCTTGAAATTATCCTCCACTGGCTGCTTCAAAGTCCACTAGTTTGGTTGTTGTCTAAGGAAGATGTCAGTGCCTATAGAACACTCTTCCTCCCCTGATTTCTCCCTAATTGGGAGTGGTCTCCACACATTTTTCCTTCATTCCAACCGAATCCCCAGATCCACACCAAGACACCAGGAAGCTTCCTTACTGCATTGTCAAACCTCAACGCCACTGCCCCCGTGCTGTGAGAACACTTGCCTGCACCTGTTGAACCAAAACCAAATCAAACCCTGACTGAAGATCCAAATCAAGTTGAAACCTCACAACAAGGAAGATGAGACTACCGTAAGTCACTAGCCAGCAGTATCGATCCAGATCGAATACACGCCACCACTGTGAAATCCTACTGAAGCATGCATTGACTGTCGACGAACCCCACACCAAGAGAAAACTGAGCTGTCGCAAAGATGATATGAATGAGTCATTTCCTGTTGGAGAAGGATGAATCCATGCCCTCCTGTGATGATCCGACAATGTTGAATCCAAAGATGAGGTCAAAGGAAGCGTCGATGATCGAATCTGAAATCCCAAAGCATCGCTGTTGAAGATTTGAGTGATTGTCTGGCGCCAGTCCGAGGTAAAGATCGAACCACCCATCCACCGGTTGAAGGAGCTCGACCGAACCATTGCATTCGAGCCCTACCGAGAAGAGAAGCCGAGGATGGATACTGCACTAGCCCCATGAAGACCTCTTTGAGCCAAGCTCAAATAATAGAAATAAAGAAAATAAATAAATAAATATAATAATAATAATAATAATAATAATAATAAGTATATACATATATCTATAAATAAATAAATAAATAAATAAATGAATGAATATATATATATATATATATAATAATTTCTTCATAGAATTAATTGTTGTATTTTTTTTATGTTTACAGGTTCTAAGGTGAAGCCCAATTCCACACAAGCCCAAAAGCAGTGACGTCTAGACCTGAACCCTTTGGGCCAGTCCAATTTATGGATCCATGCCCAAATTATCATGTACCATTCAAAAATCATTTCGCGATTCTTGAAACGAGCATGTCGAGTAGCACTCAATTGTCATTATACCCTCAAATCAGTGTAAAAAGTCACTGCAAAACTATCAAAGTACACACATGATTGTGGGAAAGATGCACACGTGGAGCCCATCTGAGGAAGCTCACTTGTTCGTTGCACTGAAAGTGAGGAAGAAGAAGACCACTACTTATAAATATTTTTTCCTTCCCTACTCAGAAATATTCAGCATCTATTGATAGCTATTAGGTTTTTATTTTCTCTGTAATTTTTATTTCTGCAATTTCAATCTCAATTCCAGGTTTCATTCTGTTATTCATCTGTTCAATTGTCTGTGTTTTTCTTCTCTCCATCTTTTTATCATTTTTTTCACCCACTGTGAAGTCCTATGATCTCTCAAGATCTCATTCACGATGAGTGGCTAACCCGAGGATCACCCATGGATGAAAAAAGTGATGTAGAGTACATGCACCTGACCTCACTCTTTCTATTTTGTTTTGGGGATTTTTGGATAGTGAGAGGTTGAGGAAACTATAAGGACCTGACCTTAAACATTACATAATCTTGAGTTTTAAGTCAAGAGTTCATTTTATTTCATTTGAGGATCTTTTTTGGGTTAGAGTTTTAGACAATTAGTTCATAATCCATACATTACAAAACTATATAATACAAAGTGGACACTTCCGATTAGTATCCATTTTTCTAATAATATAAAACTTTTAAAATAAAGCATGATTTCTTTTCATGGAAAATATTCAAAACTTTTAAGTTGACATCTTCCTTTCCCTTATGTCACGACTTGACCCATGTCGGGGCCCAAGCCGTAACTACCCCAAGCCCACCTCCATAGGCCTGGGGGTGGCGAAAAGCGCCAAAGACACAACTAACTTGGGGAGGCCTTTTTCTAAGTACATGTACACACACACATAGCCGTCTCGATGCAAAAGTGCAGAGGGAAAGAGTAAAAGACACACCACTACTGTAAAGTAAACCAAACATGCTTGAACCTCTAGATAATACAAAAGTACGGTAGTGTAAACTGAAAAGTAAAGGGAAAAAATACATACCCTACCAGAAATGTGTCCCAACCTGACAAAAAACTAGAAAAGAAAACAGTTGAAAGAGCCCAACTCTTGAATCCCAAGCTACGACCATTGTATGCGGTCCAAGCACTCAGTATCCTTAAGCTTCTCTATAGTCACGATCAACCTGTCCATCGTCTGCATAAGACATGACACGTGCGAGCAAAGCCCATGCAGAGGTGAGTATATACATACCTAGTAGAATGTTCCAAAAGCAGAGGGGGGAGCAGTAAGAGATACATAAAGAAGAGAAATACAACAGATAACACAAGGTACAATGAAAGAGTACAAATCAACTGAACAAAGAGTGAAAGTAAGCTTGTACAAGCACAAGGGGCTAAACACGGTGAGTAGATGAAATACCTGTTGAGCCTTCACCATCTATAGAAGGAGAGTAGACTCATCCAACCATGAGAAGCTAGACACGGAAAGAACGTTACCCCGCGTGTATTCGCCTCTCCTGGAAGGAGAGTAACCAAATCCAAGGAGTGAATATTGAAGGATATATATATATATATATTATCATTCAAAGAATCCCAAATGAGAGAGTAAATGGATCTCCATATCATAGATCAGCCCATGAAGAAGAGTAGCCAATAGTTCTAAAATTTCGACACGATGCCCAATATCTCACGTATCTGCCCTGAACACACAAGTCTAATGAACTCATTTACCACACCTTGATACTATTTGCTTTAGGCAACATTGAATCACCCTCATAGTTTTGGTTGCATCTCAAAAATGCGTCTCAGTGGGGAAAACATCCCTCTTCTTTGTGAGTCCAAAGCTACGTCAAACCACGTCTCGTCACAGCGCCACACAGTTGAGGAGCCATAATTTCTTGGTAGAGGACCTATGCCCTAGTACGACAGGAGGGTTTCACAGTGAAGGTTGAGAATCCATGCCCAACCCAGCTGGAGGGTTCCACTCTCGGTCATCAAGGACCCATGCCCTGACTTGTAGGAGGGTTCCACTCAGAAGGTTGAGGACCCATGGCCAGCCTAGCTGGAGGGTTTCACTCTAAGTCATCGAGGACCCATGCCCTGCCCCATAGGAGGGTTCCACTCGGAAGGTTGGGGACCCATGCCCAGCCCAGCTGGAGGGTTCCACTCTAAGTCACCGAGGGCCCATGCCCTGCCCAGTAGGAGGGTTCCACTTGAAAATCAACCTCCGACAATCTCACCTGATCACAACCATCATCAAGCGTCACCTTAAAAGGTTCTGTGCTCGTAACATTCCACACCATCTCTCAAAATCCATAATCGAGGTCACCATCATATTCTATACAGAAAATCACTCAGGATAGACTACTCGTGGGCCAAAATTCAAGTTCAAATGAAGGAAATACATACGTTCGAAGTTTTCTCAGAAGTGCTTAAGGGGTACACAACGTCTGAGGGGACCCACATGGCGTGTGGTCCTGCTCCACTGCTTTGAAATGTCCCTAGATAACACACAAATCCATCCCATGTAGTAGTATACATAGTGTAGGTGGACTACATGGTGTGTCCTGGATAACCGGGATCGGGGCTGCGTGCTACTCGCCGTGTCTATGTATGTACACGAGCGTGTACCTGACCCTGTGTACTTCAACACAAGTTACCGACCGTGTGGCCCATCACACGGGTTATCCAACCAAGAAGGGGGTACATGACGTGTAGGAGGGACTACACGCTGTGCCATCCCTAATTTTTTTTGAAACCCTAACGCCACCGCTAAAGGGGATACATGCCGTGTGTTCATCCTGGAACACAATGTGTGGTCTGGATTTTTACAAAAATCCCAGATCCAGCTTTGCTCCTCAAATCTATTCAAACCGTTGTAGATCCCTCCTTGACTCGGTCCGTAACTCACAGATCTGACCGTGATTCACGGATATTGGCCACCATTTGCTGGAAATCATCTCTGGTCACCGTCGAGGGTTTGACTACTCGTTTCACATGCCGCTATGACTTTCATGTTTGATTTCATGATCTTAAGCCCCCAAAATGACCATCCTTGTTCCGCAAGATTTCTAGATCTTTGCCTTGATCATCAATTCGTTGTTGTTTCATCGATCCACCATGAATCCGGGGGTCTGATCGAGCTCGGTATCTCTCGGCAAGGTTGATTCGGGACTTTGGGGATCCAACCGGTGAAGAATGTGAAGAAAAATTGGGGAGAAAGGCACATCAAAAAATGTTTAAACATCATTGGCCAAGCGTTCTTGGCCAAAGATCAAGAACATGCATACCAGGGTTAGCACCATTGATTAAACAAATTGAAATCCAATACATAGGCTCATGCAAAGGCTATAACAGGGTGCATATCGAAGAAGGAAGAACAATATACTCAATCAATTTAATCAAAGGTGTAAAAACACTAATTGATGAGTCATGCATTGATTTCAGATCGATCGTTGATGAATAATGCATCCGCCAATGATTTGAAAGTAGATGTTGCGTTCGTTGCGTCCTAATCTAATCTGATCTGGAGATTCATCATCATTCGATTGAGATTCGCCGACGGATGGGGGAAGAGAGATCTCACTAGCGATTTCAGAATTATGAGGCTAACCCTAGAGAGGTTTCCATAATTATATATTTATAATATTTCATTTAGGTCAAAAATGAATTAATGAATTAATTTAATAATTAATTAGTCCACTTAAATACACCGCCAACGAACGAGGGGTCCGAACATCCCGCGCCGACTCATTTTATATTGCGCCCAGGGTAAACACCACGTTTGAGACTCAACCGTGGTCTCTTATTTCTGATCTGACCAACCGTTTAAGAGTTATCCCATTTTCTTTGAGGTATCATACGCATGCAATATAAAATATGTTTAATACTTTTATAAAATTAATTCTAGGCTCACCAGGCCTCAGAATCACACACCGTCTTAACGCCTAACTCTAGAAATATATATAGAAATATTTCAAAGTCTTACAAGGAAAAAACCGGGTCTCTACATCATTTCCTCCAAGTTGTTCGTCACCAAAAAGAAAAACTAGGAAAACAAATCGAGATGCTGATCTCGCACTTGGCTCTCCTAATCCCAGGAACTCTCTTGCACATTTTTGTGCTGCCACAACACACGAAACAAAGGGATGGTCTGTCCACACAAGGTCCTCTCCTATCGATCCTCAATCGCCACCAGGTGCTCTAAAAAGGTGGCTCCATCCTCGATGTCAGCTCGCCCCAGTTGATGACATGTGTGTGGTCATGCACGCATCTTCTCAGCTACGACACGTGAAAGATGTCATGCACCTGCTCCAGCTGTGGGGGTAGGGTGATGCCGTAAGCAGCCTCACCAACCCTTTACATGATTTTGAACGACCAGATGAACCTCAGGGATAGCTTGCCTCCTTGGACGAACCTCCACAATCCTCATCATGGGGAGACTCTTAGGAAAACGTGGACTCCCTTCTCAAACTCCAAGGGTCTACGAAGACGATTTGTGTAAGATTTATGTCTGCTCTGGGCCGCCCACATTCGCTCATGGATGACCTAGACTTTCTTCACCGTCACCTACACCATTTCTGGGCCCACTGAAGATGACTCACCAATATCTATCCCACATAAGGGTGACATGCAAGGTCTTCCGTACAAGGCCTCAAAAGGCACCATGTCAATGGTAGAGTGCTATCTATTATTGTATGCAAACTCTATGAAGGGAAAGTTATCCTTCAGGCTTGAGCTAAAGTCTAACACGCATAACCTTAGCATATCCTCCATCACATAGATAGTGCGCTCGGTCTGCCCATCGATCTGGGGGTGAAGGTTGTACTCATCCGCATCTGGGTCCCAAATGACTCCTAGAGGCCTCTCCACAATCGTGACGTAAACCACATATCACGATCGAAGACAATCATCGAGGTTACCCCGTGAAGGTGAACAATTTCCCGTACGTACAACTGTCCCAAACTCTCTACCGAACTCTACTCCCTGATGGAAAGGAAGTGCGCCGACTTCGTGAGTCGGTCAACTATCACCCAGATGGTGTCATGGCTCTTTGCTATGCGTGGAAGCTCTGTGACGAATTCCATGGATATTCCATCCCATTTCCATTCCGAAATCTCAAGAGGCTGAAACAAACATGTCAGAACTTGGTTATCAGCTTTCACTTGCTGACAGGTGAGGCACCGGGAGACGAACTCAGCTACGGTTTGTCCTCATGCTAGACCATAAAAACTGCTACTAAAAGTCTCTGTACATCTTCCCCACACTAGGATGTACAACTAGGGGAGCAGTGTGGAACTACTGAATCAACTCCTCCCGCAATGTGACTAGAACCACTGTTCACCTCTGGAATAAGATGACTTGATTCTCTCCTTTAGAATATCCATCTGGTGATTCTCCTGTAGATATCTGACCATGTAAGACCTCGTAGTCGATGTCACCCAGCTGAGACTCTCACACACTCAAGAAGCGAAGGAGTCAACACCATCGACTGAAAAAAAGTTGTACCCTCCTGCTCCACCAGGGTCAATTGTAGGGAAACTAATTGCTCTGAAGATTCCTGCACTAAGAGAGTCTGAGACTTCCTGCTAAGGGAATTTACTACAACATTTCCCTTCCCTGGAGTATAGATTATCTCAAAGTTGTAGTCTTGCATGAACTCTAGCCAATGTCGCTGTCTCAGGTTCAAGTCTCTCTGTGTGAAGACGTACCTGAGACTTTGGTGGTATGAGCAAATCACGAAGCACTCTCCTAGAAGGTAGTGTCTCCACATCCTCAGGGAGAAGACTACCAATGCCGGATCTAAGTCATGAGTCACATAGTTCTTCTCGTAGGGTCTCAACTACTTTGACCCATAAGCGACAACTGCCTACCGCTGCATCAACATGAAGCCAAGCCCAGCTCCTGAGGCATCCCAATACAAAACAAACTCTACACCCTATTATGGTAGTATCAACACTGGAACACTCGTCAGCCTCTGCCTCAACTCCTCAAAGGCCCTCTGTCACTGCTCAGACCAGGTAAATGGATACCATTTCCGCATAAGGGCGGTCAAAGGGACTGTGATTCTAGAGAAGTCTTATACAAACCTCTTGCAGTACCCCACCAAGCTAAGAAATCTCCGCACATCTGACATGTTCTTGGGTGTCTCCCAAGCAAGTACTGCTTCGATCTTTGTTAGATCCATAGCTAAACCATGATCAGTAATGAAATTCCCCAAAAAGTGAACCTCATGTATCCTAAACTGGCACTTCAAGAGCTTTCTTTAAAGATGGTTCTCTCAAAGAAAGTCAAGAACCATCCTTAGGTGCTCTGCATGTTCCTCCTTTGATGCAAAGTAGATGAGTATATCGTCAATGAAGACAAAAACAAACTAGTCCAAGTATGGCTGAAAGACCTGGTTTATCAAAGCCATAAACACGATGGTGGAATCTATCACACCAAAGGGAATCACTAGGAACTCATAGTGTCCGTAGCGACATCGGAAAGCCAACTTTGGGATATTAGCCTCGCAAACCCTTAACCGATGGTAGCTAGACCTAAGATCAATATTTTAGAACCATCTTGCACCTCGAAACTGGTTCAAGAGGTCATCAATTCCTAGAAAGAGGTATTTGTTCTTTATTGTGACCTGGTTCAGGCGACAATAATCCACACAAATCCATAAGATCTTGTCTACCTTTTTCACGAATAGGACTGGAGCTATCCATGGGGACACACTGGGTCTAATGAAACCTTTCTCACAAAGTTCCTCCAACTACAACTGCAGATCCCGGAGCTCAGTAGGTGCCATTCAATATGCTGCAGAAGATATTAGAACGGTCTTGGGATGTAAGTCGATGAAAAACTCCATCTCCTGCCTCGGTGGAAGTCCCATAACATCCTCGGGGAAGACTTCCATATAATCCTCTACAACAGAAGGAACCTAGATGCCTGAAGAGTTTGCTATACCAAGGGAAATACTCACTAATTGATGGGTAATGGGTTGTATCCTCCTATTCGCGGAACCCACTTTCCTTCCATGAGATCTCTCTCGCCAGAAAAGGAGGATGTTGTCCCATCAGTGCATAGGCATATGACTTGTCTACGGTGATAGTTGATCTAGGCTCAGACCATAGATAACCAATCCATACCCAATATGACGTCATAGGGTCCCATCGCAATAGCCAAAAGGTCCCATGTGAATCTCTCTCATCCAAGCGATAGCTCGCACTTCCAACACATGAAAGATACAGAAGAAGCGTTCCCTGTAGGAACCTCAAGAAGTAACTGCTGTGCTAGCACCTCAACTTGAAGCTCCAGTTCTCGCACCTGGAGTTTAGAGATAAAGGAATGACTAGCACCCATGTCTACTAGTATTTAAGAAAGAGTAGAATAAACACAAATCATACCTCTTATCATCTCGTGCGCTGAGGGATCGTAGACATCCAAAGCATGCAGCTGCCTACAGCCCCGGTCACCAGCTCCCTGAGCCTGACGTGAGTTGCCTGGTGGTGGTGGTGGAAGGGCCTCATAACAGCGTCCACCACCCATAGATCCTCCTTCTCATCTGCCAGCTCCACCTCGCTGGGGACCACCCTATCCATGTCTGAGAGATCCCTGATCACAGCGCTGCCTCTGCCGTGGCGGTCCATCAGCTATCTGCCTGTGCTACTTAGTATGTCTGGTTGGGCAGTCTCGTGCCATGTGAACTTGCCTGTCACAAGAAAAGCAGCGCCCCTCTCTAGGTTTCCCTGGTCCTTTGTGTTGTCTCTCACTACGCGCTTGAGCCTGATCATGGAAGGATCTCTTGCGCTGAGATCCTGGTGCCCGACGTCTGCTAGCTGTTGCAGAAGACTCAGCTCTATGGTGCCCATTTCCTGCTCAAGCTGTCTGGCATCCCTCTGAAAGAAATATCCCTGTCATCAGTACCCACTCCAGGACCTCAGAATAGGCGGGGATGCATAAGGGTACAACGCTGGCTCATATCTCTCTGTGGAGCCCTTACTCAAACTTTCATGCTTGGAAGTAGCTGTCTCAGATCATGTCAAGAGAGTAACATGTAAGGTCTATGAACCTTGTCGCTTACTCTGCCACTGTCATCCCTCCTTGATGCAACTCCAGAAGCTCTTGGATTCAGACTAAGCGCAAGCAAGAGGAGTAGCAATCCTCATGAAACAGCTGCTGGAAGTCAGTCTATGAGAGTGTGAACTCATCGTGCATCTACGTAATAAGGCTCCACCAGCGCCCAACTACTCCATGGAAAAGGCTAGCTGCTAGCACAACCACCTGATCCGTTGAGGTCCAAACAAGCATAAAGATATGGACCATCAACTCTAGCCAATCCTCTGCTGCTTAAGGATCAGTCTCACTGCAGAACCTCAGTGGTCTCTGACACTGGAACTCACAAAGTGCGCTAATCCTGCGCGCATCCTCAACCTATTCTATTGGGATGATATTCTGTTCGATAGGGGGTGGCACTACTACCTTCCCACCCAGAGGAAGGGGATCATGTGATGAACCCAAAACCGAGGCCTCATCGCTCATCGGGTCATTGTTACGAACCAGAGCTGGTATCTTGGATGACCGTCATCGTAGAGGCATCTTGAAAATTATCAAGGAGTATCACGATTAGATAAACGCACACACACATATATCAACAACAATGGGGAGATGACTCAAAAAGGAAATTCAAAGACTCAATCCTATATGATGTGTGTACCTTTTATCCCTGCAACAAATGTCTCATCATGCCATGTTGACAAATAGGTAGTCAAGGTCCTGGTGAATGGATATGTTGGACGCTGCACCATCATTGGACTCCCTGTCCTGAGAGCCACACTCAAGACACATTGGAACTATTTCCCTAAATCCAACCAAATCCTTTTAAGGTGATACATCTAAAAAATGTCTCAAAGAATGAACTTTCTTTGATACCAACCTATCACGATCAGACCCATGTTGGGGCCCGAGCTGCAACTACCCCAAGCCTGCCTCTATAGGCCAGGGGTGACGACCAGTACTGAAGGCATAACTAAATTGTGGATTCCTTTTCCTAAGTACTTGTATGCACAAACACAATCGTCTCAATGCAAAAGTACAGTGGGAAAGAGTAAAAGATGCAACACTGATGTAAAGTTAACCAAACATGCATGAACTGTCTCAACTTTTATTTTATTTTTTCAAACTTTTCTTGAACTTCATTACTGTCCTCCCTAGTTTGAAAATACCATTCTAGAATTGATGTAATTCATTAGTTCTAAAATTGTAAGACTTAATGATTTCTGAGTGAGTTATCACTGTATTCATTGAAGTTTGGTCTTAGAACTAGGAAATGGAGTGTGAGTGAAAATATTTTTGTGGAATAAATTCTATAACTTGAAGTTGCAAGTAATTTTGATCTTAATATGAGGTGACTTAAACTTTGTGAGAAATAACACCTTACAGAGCCAACTCAATTAAAAATGGTATAAGTCCTTTGAACATGGATTAAAATGGGCGATTGGGAACCCATAATGGGTCTTTGAGATAATGAAACAGTGTGTGTGAGTAGCCCTATGTAAATTTCAATATGTTCTTTTGCCTAGTTCTATGCACATACATGTATGAAAAAAACATCAAAGAATAAAATTCAAAAAAAGAAAAGAATGAAGTGTTTAAGTGAAAAATAAATCCATCTAGGTAAGGTGAATATTGAACACATGAAGGGGAAAATTGACTTATAACAAATGCATTTGAGTTGTATCAATAACGTGGGTAATAAAACTATGGTTTGGGAAACTTAGGAAAGATAGATAAATGGAGGTGTTTTTTGTTAAAGTTTTGGTTCCACTTAAATATAATTTGATCGAATTTTGAATCGAAACTTTGATTGAATTTAAGCGACGTTTGACTCATATATGAGGCATGGTATTTCGATCATTGGATGAATATGTATTTTGTTTAAATTCTAGCTATCAAATTTAAATATAGACATGATGATTTTTTTCTCCTTTGAACAAATAAAATTCAATGATAATTTTTCCCAGGAGTAAAATACTCCAAGTGTGGGGGAGTGATGTGATCTGGAATCTGCAACATTTATTATCTGTTATTCATTGAGAGTACCCTAATTTTAATTTAAGTATTGGGTGAAATATTCATTTTTTGATACTTTGTGAAATTATGAAATTTAATTAATAATTGGATAAAATCATTATTTTCATTGATATAGTCATTTTTTATATAAATTGAAAAATCCATATAATTGAAATTGATTTTGTTTTTTAAATTTCAATTTAACGGTGAAAATATTCAATTGGGAATTAAGTTCTTAAATGGATTAAATTTTTTAGTATCAATCATTTCAATCTTTTTTTTGATTTAAATGAAATCCAAAAATCAATTTTAAAATTTAAATTGAAATTGTGATTTTATTTTGACAATTCATAATTTTTGAATGTGAAAAAATGATGGTAAATTGATTCCCTACAAAAGTGGAATTTGAATTTATTAAATTAATTGAATTTGGAATTAATTTGTTCAGAGGGATGAGATTATGAAATTTATTGTTTTATCATTGTTTGAAATTAATTAATTAGAACAATTCTATAGTAAAATTAATTTCTTTTGTTTAAATACAGGTTGAAAAAATGCAAATCCATGAACAGACCGTGCTCCTCATAGTCAGTATGCCTATCGTGGATCACATTCAAAATCACCCAAGTGACCATATGAACTTACCATATGCCTATAATGAGGCACTTCCAACACCCTTCCGTGCCCTCCCCCCTCATGGTCACCATAGTGACCGTGCACCCCTCTCATGATAATATCCACCCTAGCGTGATTCCTTCATTCCAACTGAATCCACAGGTCCACACCAAGCCACTCCGAAGCTTTCTCACCACACTATCAAACCCCAACGCCGCCGCCCCTGTGATGTGAGAACAATCATCGTCAAATGTTGAACTAAACCCAAATCGAACTGTTGATCCACCAGTTGAAGATCTGAGTTTCCATCTACCACCAATTCGAGGTGAATACCGAATCGTTGATCCACCGGCTGAAGGAGCTTAGTCGAACCACTACATCCAAGCCCCATCGAGAAGAAAAGGTGAGGATGGAAGCCACACCAACCCTGTGAAGACCCCTGTGAGTCGAGATTAAATAAGAGAAATAAATAGAATAAAGAAAAGAAAATATATAATAATAATAATAAGTATATGCCTATATCTATCAATAACTAAATAAATATATAAATAGTAATTTCTTTATAGAACTAATCGCTATTTTTTTATGTTTTCATGTTCTAAGGTGAATCCCAACTCCATGTAGGCCCAAAAGTAGTGATGTCCATACCCACACCCTTCAGACTAGTCTAATTTCTAGATCCATGCCTGAATCATCGCATGCCATGCGAAAATCATTCTGCAATTCTTCAAATGAGCATGTAGGGTAGTACTCAATTGTCATTGTACCTACAAAGCAGTGTAAAAAGTCACTGGAAAATTCTCCAAGTATGCGTATGATCGTGTAAAAGATGTGATTAACTAAACTGGTCACAACCATCAGAACTTCACATGTGGAGCCCATCCGAGGAAGTTCAATTGTTCACTACACTGAAAGTGTGGTAGAAGAAGACCACTTCTTATCAATATATTTCACCGTATCTACTTATAAATATTCCACATCTATCGATATAAATTAGGTTTTTCTTTTCTCTATAATTTCTATTTCTATAATTTCAATCTCAATTCTATGTTTCATTTTGTTCTTCATCTGTTCAATTGTCTATTTTGTTCTCCGCTCCCTCTATTATTTATTTTTATCACCCACTGTGAAGTCCTATGATCTATCAAGCTCTCATTGATGATGAGAGGCTAACCCGAGGATCATCCATAGATGAAAACCAGTGATCCAGAGTACGCGTGTGCAATCTCACTCTTTTTACTTTGTTTTTGGGGATTTATGGTTAGTAATAGTTTGAGGAGATGATCATACCTCATGTCTCTCACCTTCTGATTTCCTTTTGCATTGATACTTTTTCCTCTCCCACTATTTGGATCAATATTGTATGATGAGAGCAATGATCTAAATGGAGGATGGGATTACAATTCTGACCCATTTGAGAGAGTGATGAGGTGGTCACTTAAGAGTTCCTCCTTGAGTGTGATCCTTATTCACACAATTTAAGTAGTAGGTTTGTGTGTAGTTGATTGGTATAAAAAGAGAACATAATTTAAGGGCCAATGTTGCGAGATGAGGAAGGATCATAATGTTGGATCCATGAGTGGATCCTTTTCTTGCATCCACTCTATCCTGCATTTTTATTTTCTCTTCCCTATTTCCATTCAATCAAAAACCAAGCAAACAATCATCATATTTGGCTATTAAAAAAAAGAAAAACAACAAATATACATAAGTTCTAGGATAGTGAGACTCCTATAACCTTTTCCTTTATAGATGAACCTGGATAGCCACTAGATTGTATTAGGAGTAAACTAGAAATTCTATTTGATCATGGCTCATGAAAACTGCATGATCAAGATCCTTAGAGGAGGTGGTGGGATTTGATAATTATGAAAAAGAAACATGAGGGTTTAGAGTAGAAAGACTTTATAGATTTTTTCACATATCAACTCTATCCAAAATCAATGGTTTTATCAAATACTATGTAGTTTTTTAGCCTCAAACAAGGTGATAGAACTGTGAATCAATATGAAAACTGATTTGACAAACTTGTTCATCTTTTTCCTAAGGTAGTAATGAATGAGAAAATAATGGATTGAAGGTTTGATATGGTTCTTCAATTCAATTTCTAATCTCATGTTTTCATACTAAATCTCACTTTATATACTGATGTTCTAGATAGAGTGTTGATGGATGTGCTTGATTTGGCTGTTATGTCAAGGTTGATGGGAGCATCTCTTACTCCTAATGGGAGTTTTATTAGAGGAAAGAGAAAGAATGATGAGTCTCATTGTGGTTCTCAAATAAAGGTGTCATCCAGACCTTATGCGGTGTTTGGAAGAGGCCCGTTGACTTCCTTTTAGTATGTTAAGGTTAGACATTTAAAGTGGGTTTGTACTGAGACATTAAAGGTTTGTAATTCATACGGTCACTTTGGACACCTATAGAATTCCTGTCATATCTTTTCTACTTTGTTCAGTAGAATGGGATCATCATCACCTAAAAGTATTGCATTGGAATTATATTCTTCAATAACTAAGGGGTTCCAACTAGAGGAATCTAGGACAAAGCTACTTTATGTAGTAGAAGAGTCTCTAGAGGAAGCTGATGTGGCTCAAGCGACAGTAGAAGCACCATAACTCTAGCTTCATCTTTAGTGACTAGTTTATTTGATACCAATGCATCTCATTTTTTTTGTATCTACATGTGTTTTGTATTTTCTAAACCTTCTTATGGATCATATGTCTTATTTTATGGAAGAGTGGGACCGATATCGAGTAGAGCTGGACAACATTTTTTAGAGTTGGCCAGGGTGATATCTGTGTTTGATTTTTATCTAGAGTGGGAATATTTTAGTAGTGATATTCCTCTAGCAGTCATTGAGTTTCCTGATGTGTTTCTATCTAAATTTTATGGTTTTCAACCATTAAGGGAAGTAGAGTTATTTATTAACTTGGTACCAGGTACGAAGCCTATATGTATTCCTTCATACCATATGTAACTATCTAAACTGAAGAAGTTGAAGACTCAAAATGGATGTTTTATTGGATAAAGGCTTTATATGACCAAGTGTGTCACCTTGGATGGAGTTAGTTATTTTTTTAAATAAAGTCAATGGGACACTTTACCTTTGTGTTGATACTAAAAACTGAATTGAGTAACAGTTAAGAACAAGTATCTATTGCCTCAAATTGATAATTTTTTGATCAGTTGAGAAGTTTGAAGTGGGTCTCAAAGATTTAACATTTTTCTAGTTATCATCATTTGAGAATCAAAGAATCTGACATTCTAAAAACCACCTTAAGAAATAGGCTGGCCATTACAAGTACCTTATTATATCTTTCAGTCTAACTAATGCTCCTGTATTTTTTATGGAATTTATAAACATGATATTCTATGAGTATCTCGATTCATTCATGGTGTTAGATGTGGATGAAATCTTGGTTTATTCTAAGACCAAGTAGGACCATATTCATCATCTGAGAGCATTTTGGTAAATTTTGAGAGATCATTGAATTTATGCCAAGCTATTAAAATATAATTTCTATATTTGATAAATGAAGTTCTTGGGGCATGTGGTCTTGGAAAATTTCATTTCAGTTGATCCTGAGAAGGTGAAGGCTATCATGAAATGGGAACAATTGTGAAATGTTTTCAAGATTTGGAGCTTCTTGGTCTTAGTGGGGTATTACCACTAGTTTTTCAAATATTTCTCAAAGATGGATTCTACAATGGATGATCTCACTTGGAAAAGAGTAAATTTATTATGGGATTCTAAATGTTAAAGTTATTTGGTTTATTTGAAGCATATCTTGACTTATACCCTAGAAACGAATCTTCTAGAGGCTGGGTAGAGCTTTGTGGTCTTTTGTGAGGCATCATGTTCAGGTTTGGGCTATGTTCTTATGCTAGATGATCACATGGTGACCTATGGTTTCTGAAAGCTTTGGCTACATGAGAAGAACTATACTACCCATGATCTTGAACTCGTATCTATTATGTATTCTCTCAAGAGTTGGAAACATTACATTTTTGGAGAAAATGTTTACCATTTATTCCAATCATAATATTTTGAGTTATATCTTTTCACAAAATGATTTGAATCTCTGACAAAGGCGTTGGGTAGAGTCACTACAGTCTTTTGATATCAACCTTACCTACACCCATGGAAAGGGAAATATCATTGTTAATGCCTTGAGAAAGGTGTTTCCGACCCAAGACTTGAGAAAATCACCATAAGAGTGAAATTTTATGGATCTCTTTACTCTCATGCACTTGGGAATTCAGGAGGATGAGACTGAGGTTGTGCTGACAAGTATCCTATTGACCTCCTCCCATTCTTCAGATGATTCTTCAAGAGTAATAGCTTAATGACAAATTTTGTGGCTTTAGGGACAGTATAAGATACCCTCATAAGAGAATAACCACTCTTTGTGGATTTAGGGACTCTATTTATGGCAGGGAGACCATCAAAGAGTGGTCATTCTTTTATGAGGGTATCCTATGCTTGTTCATCTAGTACATTGTACATTTTCCCATGTGAAGAGTTGTGATGGGGTATTTCCATAATTCTCAGTGGGCAGTACACCCAATAACCAAAAATATGTTTTATGATATGGGGTAAAATTTTTAGTCTCCAAGTATGAGATGGGACATCGTTGAATTTGTTTCTCATTGTTATACTTGCCAATAGGTTAACACCGAGCACTAGAAACCTTTAGGTTTGCTTCATCCTCTTCCAGTTCCAACTTGGAAGTGAGATGAGATTTATATAGATATTATGGTTGGGTTTCCTAATACCCCTAGAGGGAAGAATAAAATATGAGTAGTAATTGATTGGATGACCAAATCGACTCACTTTATACCCATTTATGATATAACTAAAGTTGAGGACTAGGGAAGCATGTATGTGCAATATATTTTTAGATTGCATGGAGTTCCATTTGTTATAGTTTATGACAGGGAACCCCAGTTCACATTTTGTTTTTAGAGAGGCCTCTAGGAGACGATGTGATCCTAGGTTAGTTTGAGAAAGACATATCATCTATAGATTGATGGGAAGATAGAACAAGCTATACAGGTCTTGGAAAACATGCTTCATGTTTTTGTTCTCAATTTTGGTAGTGCATAGGATAGCCACTTGGGACTGGTTGAGTTTTCCTATAACAACAGTTACCAGTCATCCATTTGTATGACACCCTTTGATGGATTTTATGCACGCCCATGTAAATATCTATTATGTTGGTTGGATAATGGTGAAACTTCCTTGATTAGACCTAGTTTTGTCCAAGAGATGAAGACAAAAATTCAATTGATTCACGAGTGAATGTTGGTGGTTCCAAACTGGTATAAATCTTATGGTGATCATCATCAAAAACCATTATATTTTTTAGTTAGTGACCATGTGTTTTTGAGAGTTTTACCTCATTTGGGTTACTGATGACTTGGAAAATAGGGGAATCTTGCACCGATATATCTGGGACCATTTGATATTGTTGTGAAGATTAACAATGTGGATTACTATTTTTATTTTCCACCCAGGTTGACATTGATTCATGATATGTTTCACGTATAAAAACTTAAAAATTATATCTACAACGCATCTCATGTTTTTAATTGGGAGGACCTTGATGTTGAACGCAACTTATCTATGATGAAGCAACTAATTCAGATCATTGATTCAGAGACATAGGTTCTTCATGGGAAGTCTATACCTTTGGTTTGAGTGATATGATAAAATGGTTCTGATTCACATGAGATGTGGATCATGAGGTAATGATGAGAGTGCAGTGGACTCGTATCTTTGACATAGATTCTTCTTGATAGACTTTCTAGGGGAATAAAGTGTTTATAGTGGAGAGATTGTAACATCCCGCTACCAGCTTTCATGTATCTTTTATCCCTTGTATTTGATCACCTTTTGTTGGGTGTTTTCTATGTCTCTTTTTAGATTTTTTGGAAAAATTATTTGGGGTTTTACAAGGGGCTGTGTCATGGATGAGAGGTACTGTGGTGTGGAGAGAATTACTATGGTGTGGACGATCCAGCAGTGGTGTAGGGTATTTTAATGCCTCTACCAATTATGGAATGACTATAGTGTATGGGGTTAGCTATGGTGTGGATCCCTAAGATCAATGATTTTGATACCAATAACATTTTGGTCATAGTTTTAGCAATGAAAGACTGCCGTGGCATAGATATTTTTAGATCCTCTTCCATATCAGACATGACTGCGGTGTGGAGGAGAGATGTGGCACATGAGACATTTGGAGTGCCTCTGTCATTCTGAGGCTATTCGTGACATGGTGTGTGGATGATAATTTTTTTATTGGATATTTTATTGATAATAAATGACATAATTTCCTCACATTATGTTAAATATGTTTATTTAAAGAATATTTGGGATTAGATCATTCATTTTGAAATTTGATGAAAATTTTAATTTTGAACCTTTAAAGTGCACTATTGTACTTTAGTCATAATTTTTTTATTTCTTATTTGAACATGAAATTTTGTAACATAATTATTCACTTAATTTTATAAAAATTTTATTTGGATCATCCAAGATGGATTATGCATTTGATTAGAGTAAATGATCTATGAAATCAAAGATGGATTGGACTTGCCAGATTGGACACCGTTTTACCATTTGGTACATATATTATACTTCTTAGATTGGATTGGGCTTAAATTTGGATAGTATATAGAGAACATAATTCATGAAAAATAATAATTTTTGAAGAATAGATGGTTCACACACTTTGGAGTTCAAAAATTTAGTGAAATCTATATTAAAATATTTCTTTGAATTTCCCATTAACACTTGAAAAGTATTGAAACCTTAGCCACCCCTCCACTCTATAAATGTGTGTTTTTATCATTTATAGAGGGTTGGAAATGAATAAATAAGTTTAGGGAAGAGGAGAACGTTTTTTACTCTAATTATCCAATAATTTAAATAGGGTTAGATCTTGAAGCAAGGACCCCTTCTTCGAAGCCTTCTTTTTCTTCTTCTTCACATTGTAATTTTTGTGTTTTTATAATAAACTCTAATTTTATCTTCCATTTATTTTTTTATTTTCAATTTATTACATCTCTATTTTTATATTTGTTTTAGAAATCAATAGTAGAGATTTTATTGGGTCATTCCCTTTCTACGACCTTTGTGAATGAAAATATATTATACGATGACTACACCGCCCATGGAAGAGTAGTTTTTCTTAGTAATCGATATACCTCTAACATTCTTCATTTATTTTTTTGAATCTATGAACTAATTTAATTCCCTTAATATGATCTACTAATTGTGTTTTTAATATAAATGAAACTAAGAAATCAATAGAATAATTCACACAAAACACATGAGGTTGAGTAATGTGTGAATTGTGAGAGTGTGATCTTAATCAGTAAAACAAAACTACACGGGATCAATTTTTAGAGTTAAAAAACAATCCAAAAACTCAATTCATCCTTATTTCTAGAATGGATATATGACCTAATTTACCACTAACCATAATCTAGCCTTAGAACAACAATCAAAGCCGGGTGCTATGATTGAATGTTCTGAAGCTAGCCTAGGTTTTAATTCATTTCATCATTGCGTTTGAGGTAAATTATCATAGGGTTCAGGGGTTAACTAATTAGGGGATCATAATACCATGACCCGTCCCCCAGGGCTCGTGCAATGACATACCCATATCCCGCCTCCTGAAGGCTAGGGGTTGGTGACTAGCGCCGAAGGCATCAACCTGCAAGTGGGAGACATTTGCCTAAGTACCTATATGTACAAACACACAACGACATCCCAAAGCTGGAAAAGTATAACAAACAAGACACTATAAATAACAACTGAGTACAAGTACGATTGAAAGTCAAATGATTCAAAATACAAACCCAATAAAAAATAAACTGAAAGCAGGAAAGTACAAAAGAAACTCTCGAAGCCGTCCGCTGGAAACCCCACCTGATGGGTAAGTATAGAGTAGTTGCTGGAAGCTATAGAAGTATGCACTACCTTCCTGGTCTCACTAGGAACCACCAGGTCCTAGGCCACCAGGTCCTCTGTTAAGGCGTCAATCGTCTGCACCAGACACAACACGTGTGGGCGAAGCCTGTGCAGGGGTGAGTAACAATATACTTAGTAGGGACCCCAAACCACAAACGAAAGACCAAAAATCAATCCAAAAAAAACCCACAAAGCATGATCACCAAGCATGATCACGAAGCAATACATCTCACACCAGATATATTCTAGAGCAGGAAAGTAGAACCATTAGTCACATCATCGAACACCTTGGGCTGCTGGAGAACCCCTCCTTAATGAGTACAATGGGCCTACCTGATCACACAAAAGCTGCTTCCCACTAACCTTGGGACTGTTGTGGTACTCATACCTGATGAGT
This sequence comes from Viscum album, assembly GCA_963277665.1. Lineage (NCBI taxonomy): Eukaryota > Viridiplantae > Streptophyta > Magnoliopsida > Santalales > Viscaceae > Viscum > Viscum album. The sequence continues at coordinate 1,913,890,571 of OY728148.1, read as the reverse complement.
AATGTGGGTATTCTGGGTCACACAAAATCCGCTCCCCACCGTGGGCATGCCGGGTCACACAGAAGCCGCTTCCCACCTATGGCCATACTGAGGTACTCCTCCTGTCGAGTATCATGGGTCTGTCAGGTCACAAAGAAGCCGCTCCCCACTGTGGGCCTAATGGGTCACACATAAGCCACTTCCCACTGGTCCATAGTATCTGATCCACACAGGGTCACTTGTTAGCAGTCTTTAGGTCTCATCCAACCATAGGGTTTCCGCACGTAGCACGCTTGATCTCAGGAGAACCGGTCCCCAAGATATTTTTTATATTTCAATTTCCATTAAATCCTCCATAGTGTATACCAAAAGATTAGCCTCATCGTGAGGGTTCCAACACCACAAACAGATTGTCAATCAGATTCCCGGTTTGCAGGATATCAACTTTTTTCCAAAAAGGGGCTGGTTGGGTCTGGGTTCGGTCCCACCCGGTCGGACCAAACTAACCCAACCCGGGGTCCACCGACCCGACTCGGATCCACTGAACCGACCCGAACTCGGGCCGACCTGGGTCCAGCCCACTGGCCTGCCCATTGTGCCAGATGTTGGATTGGTGTTGCCAGATCCGATTGGGCCGACCGACACTGACAGACACTGTAGCGGTGTGGAATTTGGGGTCAACTTTACTGTAGCGTTTTTGACAAAGCCAACCGCCGTTCACTGTAGCGACGCAGACCACTTTTTCGAACAATGATTGTCTTCTCCATTGTTTTATAGCCTATTTTTGGGCTAGGGTTTCTACTAGAGAAAAAAACCCGCTGTAATTTGTGCTCCCGAAGTAGTGAAATTCTGCCTCTCCTGTGGACGTAGGGATTATTCCCGAACCACGTAAATCATCGTGTTCTTACTGCTTTTTTTTTCTTTCGTTTTTTCTGGTTTCTGTCATTATGACTCCCGACGATTTCGCAACAACTGATATCAGATGAGGTTCAGAATTCTCCAACGATGGCTCTGGATGAAGGCAAAGTGAAGATCGATCGCTTCGATGGAACTGATTTCAGTTTCTGGAGGATGCAGATCAAGGATTATCTTTATCAGAAAAAGATGCACTTGCCACTTCTGGGTGTGAAACCAGCGGACATGGAGAAGTCGGAGTGGGAGCTACTGGACCGATAGGTTCTGGGTGTTGTGCGCCTAACGTTGGCCAAAAACGTGGCGTTCAACATCAGAGAGGAGAAGACGACGGTGGACCTGATGAAAGTCCTCACAAATATGTACGAGAAGCCTTCTGCGGAAAACAAGGTGCATTTGATACGATGATTGTTCAACCTGAAAATGGTTGAAGGGAGACCTGTTTCAGATAATATCAACGAATTCAATACCATCATAAGTTAGTTTTCATCGGTGGACATTGATCTTGGTGATGAGGTATGTGCTCTGGTTTTACTATCTTCATTACCAGAGAGTTGGGAAGCAACTGTAACAGTTATGAGCAGCACTTCGGGGAATACGAAGATGGCTCTGAAAGATATACGAGACCTAATCCTCAGTGAGGATGTTCGAAGAAGAGAATCAGGCAGATTCTCTAGTTCTGCTTTGAATGTTGAAGGAAGAGGAAGGTACCCACTGTGGGACAATCACAAAGGATGATCGAAGTCAAGAGGAAAGAGCAGAGATAAGGCAAAGGGGCCTGGTCCTACCTGCTGGACATGCGGGAAGAAAGGACATGTCAAGAAGGAGTGCAGAGATAACCGAAAGGGACCTGGAACCAGTGGAGCAAACACTACATTTGAAGGAACTGATGACGTGTTGCTGCTGAGCATGGACAGCCTGATGGAGTCTTGGATTTTAGACTCTGGGGCGTCTTTCCATTCTACATCGGAGAAGGGTTTCCTGAACAACTTTGTTTCTGGAAATTTTGGCAAGGTGCATCTTTCTGATGACGAGCCCTTACAGATTATGGGTAAAGGAGATGCACGGATCAAGACCAACAGTGGGAGTTTGCTGGTTCTGGAAAACGTGAGGTATATCCCTGGCTTGAGAAGAAACCTTATTTCTGTTGGACAACTTGATGAGGTAGGGTTGAGTACCACATTCACTGGTGGTGCATGGAAGATCACCTGAGGAGCTATGGTCATAGCTTGGGGAGCAAAGAATGGCACCCTGTGCAACCTGACGGAAACTTGCATGGACATGGCTGCATCGCTGGAAGCTGTCGGAGGTTCTCAACTGTGGCACTATAGACTCGGCCACATGAGTGAAAAGGGGATGAAGGTGCTGGCAATAAAAGGGTTGCTACCAGAGTTGAAGTCGGTGGAAGTAGGTTTATGTGAATATTTCATCTTTGGAAAGCAGAAGAAGGTATCCTTTGCAAAAGGAGGCAGAACACTGAAGGCTGGAAAGCTGGACCTGGTGCATACAGATGTTTGGGGGCCTGCACCAGTACCATCCCTCAGAGGGTCACAATATTATGTGACATTCATCGATGACTCAACGAGGAAGGTATGGGTTTACTTTCTTAAGAACAAATATGATGTGTTTAAGATGTTTCAGAAGTGGAAAGTCATGGTGGAGAACGATTCAGGAGAAAAGCTGAAATGTTTGAGGTCTGACAACGGTGGAGAGTATGGCAGTCAGGAGTCTTTGGCAGTCAGGAGTCCATCTGTGCCAATGGGAGAACACGTACCCGAGGAGATCTGGTCTGGTAAGGAGGAAAAACTCTTATATTTAAGAGTCTTTGGCAGTTTAGCTTATGTACACATTGATGCTAACTCAAGGGACAATCTTGATGCTAAGTCCAAGCCATGTTTCTTTATTGGCTATGGTGCTGATGAGTTTGGTTACCGGTTTTGGGATGATCACAAGAAGATGGTCATCAGAAGCCAGAACGTGGTATTCAATGAAGGTGTCATGTACAAAGGTCATCATGAAGCTGAAGATGAAAATTGGAACATTGAATCAGAGTGCAAAGAGCAAGTGGATCTTGAAGGTGTGCCTGAGTTTGAGAGATCCGAACCGGTGGAACCTACTACTCTAGTGGAATTGAGGAGATCATCAAGGGTGAGAAGGCCTGTGCAGAGGTATTCACCATCATTGCATTATCTGTTATTGACTGACGGTGGAGAACCATAATGCTTTGAAGAGGCAATGCAGCTGAAGGAGTCAAGCAAGTGGGAGCTGGCAATGAAGGAGGAGATTTCCTCATTGCATGACAACAACACTTGGGAGTTGACATCCCTACCAGCAGGAAAGAAAGCAGTGCAGAACAAGTGGGTCTACCGGGCGAAGGAAGAGCATGATGGCAAGAGGAGGTTCAAGGCAAGGCTGGTGGTGAAAGGTTTCCAACAAAATGAGGGAGTGGATTTCACAGAAATATTCTCACCAGTAGTAAAGCTTACCACCATCCAGGTGGTTCTCAGCATTGTGGCGTAAGAGGATTTTCACCTTGAGCAGCTTGATGTCAAGACTGCTTTCCTTCATAGATATTTGGAGGAAGATATCTACATGCAGCAACCAGAGGGATATGTTGAGTCTGGAAAGGAAGACTTGGTGTGCAAAATCTAGAAGAGCTTATATGGATTGAAGTAGGCACCGAGGCAGTGGAACAAGAAGTTTGATTCATTTATGTCTAAAAATGAATATAAACAATGTGGTATGGATCAGTGTTGCTACATCAAGTCTTTCGGTGATGAATACATTATATTGCTTCTGTATGTGGATGAAATGCTGATTGTAGGATCATGTATGCAGAGGATTAATGAGCTGAAAGGGCAGTTGGCTGAGGAGTTTGAAATGAAGGATCTTGGAGAAGCTGGCAAGATCCTGGGAATGAAGATCAAGAGAGACCGCACAGCTGGAACATTAATGTTGTCACAGGATGATTACTTTGGGAAGGTTTTGAGAAGATTCAGCGTGCTGGAAGCAAAGGCAGTCTCTATTCCCCTGGAGATCCACTTCAAACTATCAAAGGAGCAATCACCGAGGATGGAAGAAGAGGTGGAGTACATGAAAAAAGTTCCATACGCATCAGCTATTGGAAGCCTGATTTATGCCATGGTCTGTACTCGACCTGACATTTCTCATGCAGTGGGAGTTGTGAGCAGGTATATGGATAACCCTAGAAAGCAACATTGGGAAGCTGTGACGTGGATACTGAGGTATTTGAAGGGCAGCAAGGAGGTATCTCTATGCTTTGGGAAAGGAACTTCATTGCAGGGGTATGTGGATGCTGACCTTGGAGGTGATGTCGACAGGAGGAGGAGTACCACATGTTATGTTTTTACCTATGGAGGAACTGCGGTAAGTTGGATATCACAATTGTAGAAGGTGGTGGCTTTATCCACCAAAGAGGCAAAATACATTGCTATAACAGAAGCCAGGAAAGAGATGGTTTGGCTGAAGAACTTATTGGATGAATTGGGAAGAAAGCGAGAGGAGAATGTATTGCACTGTGACAGTCAGAGTGCTATACATCTTGCCAAGAACCCAGTGTTTCATGCCCGGACGAAGCACATTCAGTTGAAGTACCATTTTATCAGAGGTTTGATACAAGATGGGTTGCTGACTTTGCAGAAGATTTGTGGAACCAACAATCCGACAGACATGTTGACAAAGCCTATGGTGATACAGAAGTTGAGGCACTACTGTGCCTCTGTTGGTCTCCACTGATGAGCGGAGGATGAGAGGCAGAATGATGGAGGACCTTATGGGAGCACAAGAGGAAAACAATTTGTATTTCATGAATCTGTGAATGGGAAGCACGCCACTGGTGAGTGAAGAAGAGGAAGAACTTAGATTAAGTAAGTTGTCTTCATCAGTTGCATCGAAGCATAACAGTGCAGTGGATCAGGCTACAAGTGGGAGATTGTTGGATTGGTGTTGCCCGATCCGGTTGGGCTGACTGCTTGTGGCCCGCAACTGTCGGCATTGTAGCAATGATGACCACTGTAGCGGAGCGGACCGACCGACACCGACAGGCACTATAGCGGTGCAGACTTCCGGGTCAACTTTACTGTAGCGCTTTTGACAAAGCCAGCCGCAGTTCACTGTAGCGACGCAGACCACTTTTTCAAACAGTGATCCTCTTCTCCATTGTTTTATAGCCTATTTTCGGGCTAGGGTTTCTACTAGAGAAAAAAAACCCTCTGTAATTTGTGCTGCCGAAGTAGTGAAATTCTGCCTCTATCGTCGACGTAGGGATTATTCCCGAACCACGTAAATCGTCGTGTTCTTGCTGCTTTTTTTTCTTTCATTTTTTCTCATTTCTATCGTTGTGACTCCCGATGATTTCGCAAAAACTGGTATCAGAGGAGGTTCGAGATTCTCCAACGATGGCTCTGGATGAAGGCAAAGTGAAGATCGATCGCTTCGATGGAACTGATTTCAGTTTCTGGAGGATGCAGATCGAGGATTATCTTTATCAGAAAAAGATGCACTTGCCACTTCTGGGTGTGAAGCCAGCGGACATGGAGAAGTCGGAGTGGGAGCTACTGGACCGACAGGTTCTGGGTGTTGTGTGCCTGATGTTGGCCAAAAACGTGGCGTTCAACATCAGAGAGGAGAAGATGACGATTGACCTGATGAAAGCACTCAAAAATATGTATGAGAAGCCTTCTGCGGAAAATAAGGTGCATTTGATACGATGATTGTTCAACTTGAAAATGGTTGAAGGGATACCTGTTGCATATCATATCAACGAATTCAATACCATCATAAGTCAGTTGTCATCAGTGGACATTGATCTTGGTGATGAGGTATGTGCTCTGGTTTTACTATCTTCATTACTAGAGAGTTGGTAAGCAACTGTAACAGCTGTGAGCAACACTTCGGGGAATACAAAGATGGCTCTGAAAGATATACGAGACCTAATCCTCAGTGAGGATGTTCGAAGAAGAGAATCAGGCAGATTCTCTGGTTCTTCTTTGAATGTTGAAGGAAGAGGAAGGTACCCACAGCGGGACAATCACAGAGGACGATCGAAGTCAAGAGGAAAGAGCAGAGATAAGGCAAAGGGGCCTAGTCTTACCTGCTGGACATGCGGGAAGAAATGACATGTCAAGAAGGAGTGCAGAGATAATTGGAAGGGACCTGAAACTAGTGGAGGAAACACTGCAGCTCAAGGAACTGATGACGTGTTGGTGCTGAGCGTGGACAGCCCGATGGAGTCTTGGATTTTAGACTCTGGGGAATATTTCTATTCTACATCGGAGAAGGGTTTCCTGAAAAACTTTGTTTCTGGAAATTTTGTCAAGGTGCATCTTGCTGATGATGAGCCCTTACAGATTGTGGGTAAAAGAGATGCACAAATCAAGACCAATAGTGGGAGTTTGCTGGTTCTGGAAAACGTGAGGTATATCCCCAGCTTGAGAAGAAACCTTATTTCTGTCAGACAACTTGATGATGCAAGGTTGAGTACCACATTCACTGGTGGTGCATGGAAGATCACCCGAGGAGCTATGGTCATAGCTCAGGGAGCAAAGAATGGCACCCTGTACAACTTGACAGAAACTTGCATGGACATGGCTGCATCGCTGGAAGCTGTCGGAGGTTCTCAACTGTGGCACTACAGACTCGGCCACATGAGTGAAAAGGGGATGAAGGTGCTGGTAACAAAAGGGTTGGTACCAGAGTTGAAGTTAGTGGAAGTAGGTTTATGTGAAGATTTCATCTTTGGAAAGCAGAAGAAGGTGTCCTTTGAAAAAGGAGGCAGAACACCGAAGGCTGGAAAGCTGGACCTGGTGCATACAGATGTTTGGGGGCCTGTACTAGTACCATCCCTCAGAGGGTCAAAATATTATGTGACATTCATCGATGAATCAACGAGGAAGGTACGTGTTTACTTTATGAATAACAAATCTGATGTGTTTTAAGATATTCCAGAAGTAGAAAGTCATGGTGGAGAACGAGTCAGGAGAAAAGATGAAATGTTTGAGGTCTGACAACGGTGGAGAGTATGATAGTCAGGAGTTCAGGGAATTTTGTTCTGAAAATGGAATTCGGTGGGAGAAGACAATCCCAGGAACACCACAACAGAATGGTGTGACAGAGAGGATGAATATGACACTGAATGAACGTTCCAGGAGCATGAGGCTGCACTCAGGGTTTCCGAAAACCTTCTGGGCTGATGCAATGAACATGGCAGCGTATCTGATCAATAGGATTCTATCTGTGCCAATGGGAGAACGCCTACCCGAGGAGCTCTTGTCTGGTAGGGAGGTAAAAATCTCACATTTAAGAGTCTTTGGCAGTTTAGCTTATGTACACATTGATGCTAACTCAAGGGACCAGCTTGATGCTAAGTCCAAGCCATGTTTCTTTATTGGCTATGGTGCTGATGAGTTTGGTTACTGGTTTTGGGATGATCACAATAAGATGGTCATTAGAAGCCAGAACGTGGTATTCAATGAAGGTGTCATGTACAAAGGTCATCATGAAGCTGAAGATGAAAATGGGAACATTGAATCAGTGTGCAAAGAGAAAGTGGAGCTTGAAGGTGTGCCTGAGCTTGAGAGATCCGAACCGGTGTAACCTACTACTCTAGTGGAATTGAGGAGATCATCAAAGGTGAGAAGGCCTGTGCAGAGGTATTCACCATCATTGCATTATCTGTTATTAAATGACGGTGGAGAACCAGAATGCTTTGAAGAGGCAATGCAGCTGAAGGAGTCAAGCAAGTGGGAGCTGGCAATGAAGGAGGAGATTTCCTCATTGCATGAAAACAACACTTGGGAGTTGACATCCCTGCCAGCAGGAAAGAAAGCACTGCAGAACAAGTGGGTCTACCGGGTGAAGGAAGATCATGATGGCAAGAGGAGGTTCAAGGCAAGGCTGGTGGTGAAAGGTTTCCAACAGAAGGAGGGAGTGAATTTCACGGAAATATTCTCACCAGTAGTAAATCTTACCACCATCCAGGTGGTTCTCAGCATTGTGGCGTCAGAGGATTTGCACCTTGAGCAGCTTGATGTCAAGACTGCTTTCCTTCATGGAGATTTGGAGGAAGATATCTACATACAGCAGCTAGAGGGATATGTAGAGTCTGTAAAGGAAGACTTGGTGTGCAAACTCCAGAAGAGCTTATATGGACTAAAGCAGGCACCGAGGCAGTGGAACAAGAAGTTTGATTCATTTATGTCTAAAAATGAATATAAACGATGTGGCATGGATCGGTGTTGCTACATCAAGTCTTTAGGTGATGAATACATTATATTTCTTCTGTATGTGGGTGACATGCTCAATGTAGGATCATGTATGCAGGGGATTAATGAGATGAAAAGGCAGTTGGCTTAGGAGTTTGAAATGAAGGATCTTGGAGAAGCTGGCAAGATCCTGGGAATGAAGATCAAGAGAGACCGCACAGCTGGAACATTAATGTTGTCACAGGCTGATTACATTGGGAAGGTTTTGAGAAGATTCAGCATGATGGAAGCAAAGGTAGTCTCTATTCCCCTGGGGATCCACTTCAAACTATCAAAGGAGAAATCACCGAAGACGACAGAAGAGGTGGAGTACATGACAAAAGTTCCATACATATCAGCTATTGGAAGCCTGATGTATGCCATGGTCTGTACTCGACCTGACATTGCTCATGCAGTGGGAGTTGTGATGGCTAACCCTGGAAAGCAACATTGGGAAGCTGTGAAGTGGATACTGTGGTATTTGAAGGGCAGCAAGGAGGTATCTCTGTGCTTTGGGAAATGAACTTCATTGCAGGGGTATGTGGATGCTGATCTTGGAGGAGATGTCGACAGGAGGAGGAGTACCACGGGTTATGTTTTTACCTGTGGAGGAACTACAGTAAGTTGGATATCACAATTGTAGAAGGTGGTGGCTTTATCCACTGAAGAGGCAGAATAAATTGCTGTAACAGAAGCCGGGAAAGAGATGGTTTGGCTGAAGAACTTCTTGGATGAATTGGGAAGAAAGTGAGAGGAGAATGTATTGCACTGTGAAAGTTAGAGTGCTATACATCTTGCCAAGAACCCAGTGTTTCATGCCCCGACGAAACACATTCAGTTGAAGTACCATTTTATCAGAGGTTTGATACAGGATGGGTTGCTGACTTTGCAGAAGATTTGTGGAACCAACAATCCGGCAGACATGTTGACAAAGCCTAAGGTGCTACAGAAGTTGAGGCACTGCTGTGCCTCTGTTGGTCTCCACTGATGAGCGATGGATGAGAGGCAGAATGATGGAGGACCTGATGGGAGCACAAGAGGAAAACAGTTTGTATTTCATGAATCTGTGAATGGGAAGCAGGCCACTGGTGAGTGAAGAAGAGGAAGAACTTAGTTTAAGTAAGTTGTCTTCATTAGTTGCATCGAAGCATAGCAATGCAGTGGATCAGGCTACAAGTGGGAGATTGTTGGATTGGTGTTTCCCGATCCGGTTGGGCCGACTGCTTGTGGCCCGCAACTGTCAGCACTGTAGCAATGCTGACCACTGTAGGGGAGCTGACCGACCGACACTGTAGCGATGCGGACTTTGGGGTCAACTTTACTGTAGCACTTTTAACAAAGCCATCCGCCGTTCACTGTAGTGACACGGACCACTTTTTCGAACAATGATCGTCTTCTCCATTGTTTTATAGCCTATTTTCGGGCTAGGGTTTCTACTAGAGAAAAAAACCCTCTGTAATTTTTGCTCACGAAGTAGTGAAATTTTGCCTCTCCCGTGGACGTAGGGATTATTCCCGAACCACGTAAATCGTCATGTTCTTGCTGCTTTTTTTTCTTTCATTTTTTCTCATTTCTGTCATTGTGACTCCCGACGATTTCGCAACAACTGGTATCAGAGGAGGTTCGGAATTCTCCAACGATGGCTCTGGATGAAGGCAAAGTGAAGATCGATCGCTTCGATGGAACTAATTTCAGTTTCTGGAGGATGCATATCGAGGATTATCTTTATCAGAAAAAATGCACTTTCCACTTCTGGGTGTGAAGCCAGTGGACATGGAGAAGTCGGAGTGGGAGCTACTGGACCGACAGGTTCTGGGTGTTGTGCGCCTAACGTTGGCCAAAAACGTGGCGTTCAACATCAGAGAGGAGAAGACGATGGTGGACCTGATGAAAGCCCTCAAAAATATGTATGAGAAGCCTTCTGTGGCAAACAAGGTGCATTTGATACGATGATTGTTCAACCTGAAAATGGTTGAAGGGAGACCTGTTGCAGATCATATCAACGAATTCAATACCATCATAAGTCAGTTGTCATCGGTGGACATTGATCTTAGTGATGGGGTATGTGTTCTGGTTTTACTATCTTCATTACCAGAGAGTTGGGAAGCAACTGTAACAGCTGTGAACAACACTTCGGGGAATACGAAGATGGCTCTGAAAGATATATAGGACCTAATCCTTAGTGAGAATGTTCGAAGGATAGAATCAGGCAGATTCTCTAGTTCTGCTTTGAACGTTGAAGGAAGAGGAAGGTACCCACAACGGGACAATCGCAGAGGATGATCAAAGTCAAGAGGAAAGAGTAGAGATAAGGCAAAGGGGCCTGGTCCTACCTGCTGGACATGCAGGAAGAAAGGACATGTCAAGAAGGAGTGCAGAGATAACCGGAAGGGACCTGAAACCAGTGGAGCAAACATTGCAGCTGAAGGAACTGATGACGTGTTGCTGCTGAGCATGGACAACCCGATGGAGTCTTGGATTTTAGACTCTGGGGCGTCTTTCCATTCTACATCGGAGAAGGGTTTCCTGAACAACTTTGTTTCTGGAAATTTTGGCAAGGTGCATCTTGCTGATGACGAGCCCTTACATATTGCGGGTAAAGGAGATGCACGGATCAAGACCAACAGTGGGAGTTTGCTGGTTCTCGAAAACGTGATGTATATCCCTGGCTTGAGAAGAAACCTTATTTCTATTGGACAACTTGATGATGCAGGGTTGAGTACCACATTCACTGGTGGTGCATGGAAGATCACCCGAGAAGCTATGGTCATAGCTCGGGGAGCAAAGAATGCCACCCTGTGCAACCTGACAGAAACTTGCATGGACATGGCTGCATCGCTGGAAGCTGTCGGAGGTTCTCAACTGTGGAACTACAGACTCGGCCACATGAGTGAAAATGGGATGAAGGTGCTGACAACAAAAGGGTTGCTACTAGAGTTGAAGTCGATGGAAGTAGGTTTATGTGAAGATTTCATCTTTGGAAAGCCGAAGAAGGTGTCCTTCACAAAAGGAGGCAGAACACCGAAGGCTGGAAAGTTGGACCTGGTGCATACAGATGTTTGGGGGCCTGCACCAGTACCATCCCTCAGAAGGTCACAATATAATGTGACATTCATCGATGACTCAACGAGGAAGGTATGAGTTTACTTTATGAAGAAAAAATTTGATGTGTTTAAGATGTTTCAGAAGTGGAAAGTCTTGGTGGAGAACGAGTCAGGAGAAAAGATGAAATGTTTGAGGTCTGACAACGGTGGAGAGTATGGCAGTCAGGAGTTCAGGGAATTTTGTTCTAAAAATGGAATTCGGTGGGAGAAGACAATCCTAGGAACACCACAACAGAACGGTGTGGCAGAGAGGATGAATAGGAAACTGAATGAACGTGCCAGGAGCATGAGGCTGCACTCAAGGTTGCCCAAAACCTTCTGGGCTAATGCAGTGAACATGGCAGTGTATCTGATCAATAGGAGTCCATCTGTGCCAATGGGAGAACGCCTACCTGAGGAGCTCTGGTCTGGCAAGGAGGAAAAACTCTCACATTTAAGAGTCTTTGGTAGTTTAGATTTTGTACACATTGATGCTAACTTAAGGGACAAGCTTGATGCTAAGTTCAAGCCATGTTTCTTTATTGGATATGGTGCTGATGAGTTTGGTTACCAGTTTTGGGATGATCACAAGAAGATGGTCATCAGATGCCAGAACGTGGTAGTCAATGAAGGTGTCATGTACAAAGGTCATCATGAAGCTGAAGATGAAAATGGGAACATTGAATCAGAATGCAAAGAGCAGGTGGAGCTTGAAGGTGTGCCTGAGCTTGAGAGATCCGAACCGGTGGAACCTACTACTCTAGTGGAATTGAGGAGATCATCAAGGGTGAGAAGGCCTGTGCAGAGGTATTCACCATCATTTCATTATATGTTATTGACTGACGGTGGAGAACCAGAATGCTTTGAAGAGGCAATGCAGTTGAAGGAGTCAAGCAAGTGGGAGTTGGCAATGAAGGAAGAGATTTCCTCATTGCATGACAACAACACTTGGGAGTTGACATCCCTACCAGCAGGAAAGAAAGCACTGCAGAACAAGTGGGTCTACCGGGTGAAGGAAGATCATGATGACAAGAGGAGGTTCAAGGCAAGGATGGTGGTGAAAGATTTCCAACAGAAGGAGGGAGTGGATTTCACAAAAATATTCTCACCAGTAGTAAAGCTTACCACCATCTAGGTGGTTCTCAGCATTGTGGCGTCAGAGGATTTTCACCTTGAGCAGCTTGATGTCAAGACTACTTTCCTTCATGGAGATTTGGAGGAAGATATCTATATGCAGCAGCAAGAGGGATATGTAGAGTCTAGAAAGGAAGACTTGGTGTGCAAACTCCAGAAGAGCTTATATGGACTGAAGCAGGCACCGAGGCAGTGGAACAAGAAGTTTGATTCATTTATGTTTAAAAATGAATATAAACGATGTGGCATGGATCAGTGTTGCTACATCAAGTCTTTCAATGATGAATACATTATAGTGCTTCTGTATGTGGATGACATGCTCATTGTAGGATCATGCATGCAGAAGATTAATGAGTTGAAAGGGCAGTTGGCTGAGGAGTTTGAAATGAAGGATCTTGGAGAAGCTGGCAAGATCCTGGGAATGAAGATCAAGAGAGACCGCACAGCTGGAACATTAATTTTTTCACAGGCTGATTACATTGGGAAGGTTTTGAGAAGATTCAGCATACTGGAAGCAAAGGAAGTCTCTATTCCCCTGGCAATCCACTTCAAACTATCAAAGGAGCAATCACCGAAGACGACATAAGAGGTGGAGTACATGACAAAAGTTCCATACGCATCAGCTGTTGGAAGCCTGATGTATGCCATGGTCTGTACTCGACCTGACATTGCTCATGCAGTGGGAGTTGTGAGCAGGTATATGGCTAACCCTGGAAAGCAACATTGGGAAGCTGTTAAGTGGATACTGAGGTATTTGAAGGGCAGCAAGGAGGTATCTCTATGCTTTGGGAAAGGAAGTTCATTGCAGGGGTATGTGGATGTTGACCTTGGAGGCGATGTCGACAGGAGGAGGAGTACCACGAGTTATGTTTTTACCTGTGGAGGAACTGCGATAAGTTGGATATCACAATTGCAGAAGGTGGTGGCTTTATCCACCAAAGAGGCAGAATACATTACTGTAACAGAAGCCGGGAAAGAGATGGTTTGGATGAAGAACTTCTTGGATGAATTGGGAAGAAAGCGAGAGGAGAATGTATTGCACTGTGACAGTCAGAGTGCTATACATCTTGCCAAGAACCCAGTGTTTCATGCCCAGACGAAGTACATTCAGTTGAAGTACCATTTTATCAGAGGTTTGATACAGGATGAGTTGCTGACTTTGCAGAAGATTTGTGGAACCAACAATCCGACAGACATGTTGACAAAGCCTACGGTGATACAGAAGTTGTGGCACTGCTGTGCCTCTGTTGGTCTCCACTGATGAGCGGAGGATGAGAGGCAGAATGATGGAGGACCTGATGGGAGCACAAGAGGAAAACAGTTTGTATTTCATGAATCTCTGAATGGGAAGCACGCCAGTGGTGAGTGAAGAAGAGGAAGAACTTAGATTAAGTAAGTTGTCTTCATCAGTTGCATCGAAGCATAGCAATGCAGTGGATCATGCTACAAGTGGGAGATTGTTTGATTGGTGTTGCCCGATCCAGTTGGGTCGACTGCTTGTGGCCTGCAACTGTCGGCATTGTAGCAATGCTGACCACTATAGCGAAGCTGACCGACCTACACCGACAGGCACTGTAGCGGTGCGGACTTTGGGGTCAACTTTAATGTAGTGCTTTTTGACAAAGCCAGCCGCCGTTCACTGTAGTGACATAGACCAGTTTTTCGAACAGTGATCGTCTTCTCCATTGTTTTATAGCCTATTTTCGGGCTAGGGTTTCTACTAGAGAAAAAAAACCCTCTGTAATTTGTGCTCCCGAAGTAGTGAAATTCTGCCTCTCCCATGGACATAGGGATTATTCCCGAACCATGTAAATCATTGTGTTCTTGCTGCTTTTTTTTCTTTTGTTTTTTCTCATTTCTGTCGTTGTGACTCCCAACGATTCCACAACACCAGAGGCAGACCTGTTCTCCGCCCGGTCAGGACGCGGTGGGTTGCCTCATCCGTCTCCCCTCACCCTGCGGGTTGTCTGTGGGGATGATGCCTCCCACTGCGGTTAGTTAACCATGGCCTGCTGCCATGCGGCTTGCCAACCTGGCCGAACAGATTCCCTGTATGCGGTCAATCGACAATGTGCTCCTGCAAACCACAACCCGTGGATGTGGACTGCTCCAACGACGTGATTGAGGGTTCACGTCTCTACCACCAAACATCGGCCCAGCCAGAGGCTCCTCCCGACGCACCGTCATGGCGAGTCACCTCCAGCCTACGACCACCGCCGACACTGATGCATCGACGGGCTCTTCCGCGGACCACCGGGTCTGCACCGGTGGTCCATTCTTCGCACCAACTGCGCCTCCGACCTCTGTGGGGTATCGCCTTTCCTGCAAAGGTCTTGAATCTGCCTTACCACCCCTTTCAAAATGCTCATCCATGAAGAAGGAAAAAGCAGAGGGGCTCGGGCCTTGTTCGTGTCAGCCCACACCCTCCGTGTTAGAGTTTTAAAGTAGGGGAGGTTTGGGGATGATGTTCTATCAACAATAATTCAATCCTGAATAGAAATCCCAAGTAACATCACCCTCCTGCAAGAACGGATGATCCATAGATCAACCTGTTTGTGGGTTAATCTGTGTTCATCGTTTAGAATGAAGAACGAGGAAAATGTAAAACAAATAAATCCCTACCTTGATCAATATTCATTGTTGAAGCACTCTTCCCTCGAGGATTCAAGCTCCGTTGGTGTCCGTCGCTTCCAGGTCTCGTTCTTCGTAAGGCGTCGATGTTGCTAGTGATCCTGTCGGCGTTTGTCATAGGAGAGGACTTTCACCGCAGGTTTGTTAGAAGAAAATTACAACAATTGATTTCCCCAATGTGTTATCTCATTAAAAGGAAACATGTCACATCATTTTTGTTACGTTGCGACGTTGCATCGTTATGCCGTTTCATTAATGAAACAACATATCTATTAAGTTTCATAAAAAATGAGCCATTAAGGAGCTTCTTTTAATGTTCCTCATCATCGCACCACAGCACCGTCGTCTGCTGCTCAACGTTGAAATAAAATAAAATAATGTAACGTTTTAAGTTATTTTATTATTTTTTGAAAATTATAAAAACTAAATTTTCCGTCTGACCCTTACTGATCGAAGTTATGTCCTTTCTAAGATAATTCTGGTATTTCAAGTTCAACAGTGCCCTTATATTTTTGATCTGAGCACCAATTCAAAAGTTAGAAAAACCCGCTCGCATGTTTACTTAAGTGAACTAGAAAAAGTTCAAAATTCCATTTTGGGCTCATCGGACCTCGGAATCACGTGCCGTCAAAGCAGGTGATCTCAAAATAATTCCATATAATTAAAAAAAATTACATGGAAATTTTAGGACATTAAATTCTCCCCACCTTAGGGCTTTACGTCCCCAAAATCCTAAACAAAGGCTAATCAAAAAAATGGGGGTACTGAGCATGAATCTGATCATCCTGCTCCCATGTGCTCTCCTGGAGATTCCCGTGCTGTCACCAAACGCGCACTAGAGGAATCGACTATCCATGAAGGACCTGCTCCTATCGATCCTCTATCTTCACTAGGAACTCTACAAATGTCGCCCCATCATCAATGTCCATTTCACCCCAGTCGATGACGTGCTGTGGATCATGCACGTACCTCCTCACCTGCGACATGTGGAAAATATCGTGCACCTGGTGCATCTGTGGGGGAAGATCTAGGAGGTACGCCACCTCTCCAACTTTGTTGAGGATCTAAAAAGGTCTGATGAACCCCTGAGATAACATGCCGCCCCGACCAAATCTTCGTAATCCCTATTGGGGTGAGACCTGAAGGAAAACATGGTCTCCCTCCTCGAACTCCAAGGGTCTTTATCTTCTGTCATCATATGATTTTTTCCTGCTCTATGTAGTCCTCATCTACTCCTGGTTAATCCGAAACTTCTCAATGGTAGCTCGTACCAACTCTGGACCCATGAGTACTGACTCCCCTAGGTCTATCCAGCATAGAGGTGATCTGCATGGCTGCCCATACAAGGCCTCAAACGGTGCCATGCCAATGGTGGAGTGATAGTTACTATTGTATCCAAACTCCACCAATGATAGGTGGTCCTCCCCACTACGACCAAAATCAAGGACACAAGCACGAAGCATGTACTCCAAGGTCTCTATGGTCCGTTCCATCTAACCATCTGTCTGGGGAAAAGCTATTCTCAAGTACAACTGAGTCCCGAATGCCTCCAGCAACCCCTTCCACAACCGAGGTGTAAAGCATGCATCACGGTCTGAGAAAATTGTCGAAGGTACCTCATGAATCTGCACTATCTTATGGATGTAGAGGCATCCCAAGACCTCTACTAATCCCTGCTTCCAGATGGGTAGGAAGTGAGCTGAATTGGTGAGTCGGTCAACAATCAACCAGATAGAATCGTGGACCCTGGACGTGAATGGTAACCTCGTCACGAATTCCATGGAGATACCATCTCACTTCCATTCCAGTACCACAAGAGGCTGTGCCAAGCCTGCTGGGACCTGATGTTCGACCTTCACTTGCTGACAAGTGAGGCATCATGAAATGAACTCTGCCACCACTTTCTTCATCCTTGACCACCAATACTGACATCGAAGGTCCTGGAATATCTTCTCCACACTAGGATCTACCGCCAAAGGGGATGCATGGAACTCCATCAACACCTACCGTAACGTCACTGGTACTACAATACATCCTCTGAAAAGGATGACGTGCTCCCCACCTATCAAAAATCCATCAAGAGCTTGTCCTAAGGATAATTAAGCACGTCATTCCTCATAGTCAACATACACAAGTTGTTCCTCCCTAACTCGGTGTAAGAGTGGGGGAGTGATAGTCATTGACTGAAGGTAAGCTGCTCCATCATCATCCAAGAAGGATATCTGCATCGCGACTAACTGCTCTGTTGCCTCACTCAACAACAGCAAACCAGATCTCCTGCTGAGCACGTCTGCCACCACATTCCCCTTCCTAGGAGTATAGAATATCTCAAAGTCATAGTCCTAGAGGAACTCCATCCATCACCATTGTCTAAAGTTCAAGTCCTTCTATGAGAAGATATACCTTCGACACTTGTGGTTAAAGTAGACGGTAAACCGTTCACCCATCAAGTAGTTCCACCACATCTTCAAGGAGAATACCACTATTGATAACTCTAGGTCATGGGTCATATAGTTCTTCTCATGTTTACTCAACTTCCGTGAGCTGTAGGTGGTCATTGCTCACTCCTGCATCAGTACATAACCCAGTCTGGTCCCTGATGCGTCACAAAAAACAACATACCCAACACCCTCTTCTAGTAGTCTCAAGATGGGGCCACTCGTCAGTCTCCGCCTCAGCTCCTAGAAACTCTGCTAGCATTTCTCCATACCCACAAAGGGCTATCCCTTCTGTGTCAAGGCTGATAAAGGTGCTTCTACTCTGGAAAAGTCAGGAACGAACCTCCAATAGTATCCAGCCAACCCCAAGAAACTCCGCACCTCAGTCACGCTTTTGGGTGGCTCCCAAGCAAGCACTATCTCTATCTTCATCAGATCCACTGAAAATCCATCCTTCAATATGATTTTTCCCAGAAAGTGGACCTCCCAAATCTAGAACTGGAACTTTGAGAGATTACCATAAAGCTAGTTCTCTTAGAGTGTATCTAGGACTATCCGTAGGTGTGTAGTGTGAGCTTCCAATGATGCAGAGTACACAAAGATGTCATCAATGAAGACCACCACAGAACGATCAAGGTAAGGTTGGAAGATCCTATTCATGAGTCCCATAAACACTGCTGGGGCATTAGTCATGCTGAAGGGCATCACCAAGAACTTGTAGTGGCCATACTGACATCTAAAGATTATCTTCGGTACATCCTCATCCCGTACTTGAAGCTGATGATAACATGATATGACGTCGATCTTCGAGAACCACCTCACTCCCTTCAAATGATTGAAGATGTCATCAATCCTTGGCAGTGGATACTTGTTCTTCACGGTCACTTGGTTCAGTCGCCGGAAGTCCATGCATAGACTCAAGCTCCCATTTTCCTTCTTGGAAAACAACACTAGGGCTGCCCATGGTGAAACACTGGGCCTCATGGAGCCCTTCTCCTACAATTACTCCAGCTATACCCTCAATTCAGGAAGCTTTGTGGGATCCATCTGATATGCCGATGTGGATATCGGTGCCGTCCTCAGGTGCAGATCAATGCAGAAGTCTACCTCCCTATGAGGAGGTAGTCCCAGAACATCCTCAGGAAAGACATCCTCATACTCATCCACCACTATAGGAAAGCTCATACTCCTCTCATCCACTACACCAAGGGTGAGATAAGAAAACTTGTGAGTGATTGGCTGCACCCTCCTATGAGGAAGTCCATCCTATGTTGCAAAAGTTTCCTTCTCACCGGTGAAGGAAAACCTAGTCCCATCCTCACAGACACACCACACTTTGCACCTAAAACAGTTGATCTGAGCATGGACTGTAGATAACCAGTCCATACCCAAGATGACGTCGTAAGGTCTAAACGCCGCTACTAGGAGATCCCAGTCAAAGCTCTCACCTCCTAGAGTGAGCTCACACTGCTGGAACCAGTGTGTAATCATCAAATCCCCTCCGGTAGGAGTCTCCAATCGTAAGGATCAAGGCCACAGATCACCTAGAATCTCCAAGACTTGAACGAGATCCGTGGCAAGGAAAGAGTGATTGTCACCTGTGTCTATAAGAACTGAATCTAAGGAGGATAAGACACATATTGTACCTCTAATCATCTCTAGATCACTATGCTCGTAGGCCTCCATCGCCTGAAGCTGGCCTCGCCCCTTTCCGCCGGCTCCCTAAGCCTATGGTGGACCACCTGAGGGTGGTGGTGGTGGCACCTCGAACCATCGTCCACTACCTGCTGCTCGACTTACTCTCCTACCACATCTGTCACCCTGCATACCTCCTCGATTGAAACTCTGCCTCTACCTTGGCGGTCCCTCGACTGTCTGCTGATAATCTGTGGATGGTTCGGGCAGTCACGAGCCATGTGTCCCTTCCCACCGCACGTGAAGCACAACCTGGTTCCCTGCTGACTCCCTCTGCTTTGGTAGCCCCATACTACAGACCCTGAGTATTGGGGTTGCCCCCTGAAAGACCTAGCCTGCTTGGTCCCCCGTGTCTGCTGCTTGATGCTCACCACTGAAGACTCTGCTACCTAAGGTCTGCTGGTGGCTCTAGCTGTTAGCGCCTGCTTTGATATGAAGCTCCCCACAAAAAGGGCCCACTACAACACTCTAGCCTGAGTGGGGATGCTGAGAGACACCATGGATGCCCTGATCTCCCATCTGAGTCCCTACTCAAAGGTCAAGGCCCTGAAGAAAGGGTCTCACATCATATCTGTGGAGTAGCGAGAGAGGTATATAAACCTCATAGAGTACTCAACCACTGACAAGCTACCCTACTATAGGCGAAGCAACTCCTGAATGCGCACAGAGCGCAAAGTCATGGGGAAGAACTCCTCCCAGAAAAGCCACTCGATTTCTATTTAGGAGAGGGTCATCTCATCATGAGTCTGAATGGTCACGATCTACCACCTCCCTACCAATCCCTATAGAAGGCTTGCGGCTAAGATCTCCTTCTGGTCAAGTGGTGTCCTCACTAAGAGGAAGACCCACGTCACTACCTCCAGCCAGTCCTCAGCGACCTGAGGATATGTCTCTCCCCTGAACCTAGGAGGTATCTGTCTCTGAAACTCGTGCAAGGCAATGAGTCTACATACATCCTCTATCGGTAACACTGGTAGTAACTTCTGATCTACAGGTGGTGGAAACACCGGTGCACCACCCGACAGGGCCATTTATAGCACTGATCCCTAAACCGAAGCCTCATTACTAGGTGGGATGTCCATACAATCACGTATCAGAAGCCTAACTGACTGTCTGTGTAGAGGCATCTTTAAATAGATCAAGATATACCACAATCAGAATATTATACCTGGTGAGCTGACTCTTATTCAAGAAGATCATAAGGAGACACTTATGTAACCAGTGTTTTCATGTATAGATATGAAAAGCAGAATTCAAGGTTCCGGTGTATGGATACGTTGGTTGTCGTACCAACACTGGACTCCCCAAATCTAAAAGTCGAACTCAAAACATTCAACACTGTTTCCCCAAAACAAAATAATAGACTCTTAGTATTTGAGGTATAACTGAATCGTCTGATACCACTTTGTCACAACCCGTCCCCCAGGGCCCATGTCGTATACCCCAAGCCCACCTTCTGAAGGTCATGGGTTGACGAATAACACCAAAGGCATCAACCTGCAAGTGGGAGGCATTTGATTGAGTACCTGTACACATGCACACACAACCACATCCTGAATCTTGAAAAGTAAAACAAGAAAGACACTATAAATAACCACTGAGTACAAGTATGACTGAAATTAATATGGGCCAAAATACAAACCCAACAAAAATAAACTGAAAAAAGGAAAGTACAAAAGAAACTCTAGAATCCGTCTGCTAGAAACCCCACCAGATGGGTAAGTACAGAGTAGTTGCTAGAAGCTTTAGAAGTACGCCCCACCTTCCTGGTCTCACTGGGAACCACTGTGTCCTAGGGGTGAGTAACAATATATGCAGTAGGGACCCCAAAACACAAAAGGCCACAAAGATATCCACAAAAAAACCACAAATCATGATCACCAATCATGATCACGAAGCAAGACAGCCCACACCAGTTATATTCTAGAGTAGGAAAGTAGAACCCTTAGTCACAGCATCGAACACCTTGGGATGCTGGAGAACTCCTCCTCAATGAGTACAATGGGCCTACCGGGTCACATAGAAGCTGTTTCCCACTACCATTGGGACTGTTGTGGTACTCATACCTAATGAGTACCATGGGTATGCTAGGTCACATAGAATCGGGCATACCGGGTCACACAAAAGCTGCTTCCGACCTATGACCATACTGAGGTACTCCTCCTGTCGAGTACCGTGGGTCTGCTGGGTCACACAGAAGCCGCTCCCCATCTTGGGCCTGCCGGGTCACACAGAAGCCGCTTCCCACTGGGCCATAGTATCCAATTCACATAGGTTCAGTTGTCAGAAGTCTTTAGGTCTCAGCTAACCATAGGGTTTCTGCATGTAGCACACATGATCTTGGGAGAAAAGCTCCCCAATCCATTTTTTGTATGTCAATTTCTAAGAAATCCTCCACAGTGTATACCAAAAGACCCACCTTGTCGTGAGGGTTCCAACACCGCAAACAACTCATCAATTAGATGCCCGGTTTTCATGATATTGACATTTTTACAAAAAGGGGTCGGTTGGGTGTGGGTTCGGTCTAACATGGTCGGACCGACCCAACCCGACCCGGCCTGAGGTCCACCGACCCAACTCATCCTGGGGTCCACCGACCCGACCTGGATCCACCAACCCAACCCAAACCTAGCCCGACCTGGGTCCGGCCAGGCGGGCTGGTTCTCCGCCTGGCTGGGACGCCGCAGGCGGCCGCGTCCAGCTCCCCTCACCCCACAGGTCATCCGCGGGGCTGAAGCCTCCTTTCGTGGTTAGTTGACTGCGGCCTGCTGCCATGCAGTTGGCCAACCTAGCTGGCCGGATTCCCCGTACGTGGTCAATCGACCGCATGCTCCTGCAAACTGGGGCCCACGACTATGGTCTGCTCCACCGACGCGTCCTAGGGGCCTGCATATCTGCCGCCAGCTGCTGTCCCAATCAGTGGCCCCCCTGGTGTGCTATCGGGGTGCACCACCTCTAGCCTGCGGCCGCCGCCAGCGCACCTGCGGGCTCTTCTGCGAACCACCGGGTCCGCACTGGTGGTATGTTCTTCGCACTAACTGCGCCTCCATCCTCCGTGGGGTATCACCTTACTTGCGAAGGCCTTGAATCTGCCTTGCCACCCCTTTCAAAAAGCTCGGCCATGAAGGGCGCACAAGCGGAGGGGCTCAGGCCTTGTTCGTGTCGGCCTGTGCCCTCCACGTTAGAGTTTTAGAAAAGGGGGAGGTTTGGGGATGATGTTCTATAAACAATAATTCAATACTGAATAGAAATCTCAAGAAACATCACCATTCTGCAAGAACGAATGATCTGATGATCAAACTATTCATGGGTTGATCCGCATTCATCATTTAGAATGAATAATGGGGAAAATGTAAAACAAATAAACCCCTACCTCGATCGATTTTTGTTGTTGAAGCGCTCCTCCCACGAGGATTCAAGCTCCGTTTACGTCCGTCGCTTCCTGGTCCCGTTCTTCGTAAGGCGTAGACGTTGCTAGCAATCCTAATGACATTCGTCGTAGGATAGGAATTTTTTCATAGGTTCTTCAGAGGAAAATTCCACCAATTGATTTCCGAAACGTGTTATCTCATTAAAAGGAAACACGTCCCAGCGTTTCTGTTATGCTGTTTCATTTATGAAATATCATTTCTATTATGCTGCACAAAAACGAGCCATTAAGGAGATTATTTTAATGCACCTCATTACCACACCATAATTCCATCATCTGTCGCTTAATGGTGAAAAAGAAAATAAAGTAAAATAACTTTTTAAGTTATTTAATTATTTTCCGAAAAGTCCAAAAACTAAATTTTCCGTCCGACCCTTGCCGGTCAAAGTTAGGCCCTTTCAAAGTGAATCCCGGCATTTCAAGTTCAACGGTGGCCTCATACTTTTGATCTGAGCTCCGATTCAAAAGTTATAAAAACTTGCTCGCGCGTTTACTTAAGTGAACTAAAAAAAGTTCAAAATTCTGTTTCGGACTCACCGGGCCTCGGAATCACGTGCCGTCAAAGCGTGTGGTCTCAAAATAATTCCATATAATTTTAAATTAAATTACATGGAAATTTAGGGACATTACACATAATCAAGTGCACATTAATTTAAATGATAATGATTAATAAGTAAGTAAAGAGGTATAGTTATATTTTTTATACCTTCTAAAAATATTTTCTAAAAAAAATCTTCTTATTGCGTTTTATTAATCAAATTAAAAAAAAAGAAAAAAAATTACAATATTCTTCAAGCATATATATTCTAGTTTTATAAAAGTTAAACAACCCCCATAATTTTAATTAGTTTATTTTTTTTCAAAATAAATTTAATATGTTGTATTAATTACTTCCTCCTTTGAGAAACTACCTTGGCTAGCCACACTACTGCACCTAAATACCCAAAAATCACACATCATTTGAGAGTTCCCACAAAACTACCTTTCAAATTAGCACCATTTTTAGGGATGCAAGTACTTTATTCATCCAATTAGAGGTAGTATTTTAATTTTCATTTCATTCTCTTATTCTCTTATTTCTTATTTCTTTCCCCTTTATCAATTTTTCTTTTTCTTTTTTTGGACCATCAAATCAAACTTTTTATCTTTTTATTATGGTTCACTTTTATTCATTTCATTTTTATTTGATTTATGATATGAACTAATCTTGATGATCTATTATATCTTGACCCTGAGATTGAACAAAACATTAGGGATCAAATCAGACAGTCTTAGTCTATGGGAAGTTTAAAATTCACCCAGTTGGGGGAATTCCTCCATTCTAGGAACATTCAAATTGGAATCAATTTCAAATCAAACTTAAAACCAAAACCAATGGATGTAAATTATAACAATTAAATTAATAGAACCATTCAATAATTTTCTACAAAATACTTTAACTATCAACTATTTTTTTTGCAGACGCAAACCTTGAATAAGACTTTGAATTAAAATATAGATTGATACACCTTCTTCCAAAATTTTATGGCCACTCTTGTGAGGATCCCAAAAAACATCTAAAAGAATGTAATGCAGTTTTCTAAACCCTAAAACCAATAAATATATCTAAAGATCAAATAAAACTAATAGAATTCCCATTCTCACTTAATGGAACTTTAAAATATTGGATGTATTATTTACAACCTGAAGATGTAACATGTTGGAACAATTTGAAACACCTTTTCTTATAGATATTTTTTCTAGTATCAATGACCACTTCCATTCAAAAAGAGATCTCAGGAATTAATCCAGACCAAGAGGAGTCAATCTATGAGTACTGAGAGTGATTCAAGAAGTTATGTATAAGCTGATCGTATCACCAAATTAGTGAGAAACTCATAATCTAATATTATATTGGGCACTTGGGGGTACAATTACATTAAACACACACACACACTCACCACACACACATAGTCCTGAAAAGCAGGTCATAGCCCCCAAGGGATAACCCATCCAACAAGCCGCTTTATTACATAATATTTTTGGCCTGAAATCCCAGTGGGCAGGAATCGCATTACATTTTTGGCCCATGGTCCATTCTATGAATAATAACCCAGTTGCTACAGTACCTTCTATAGTACTTCCACTGCTACAATAATTTTCGCCGCTAGAGTGTCTCCCATTACTGCTATAGTACCGCTATATTATGCCACCACCGCTACAGTGCCCACCACTGCTACAGTGCTGATAGTGAATAGTCCCACCACTACTACATTACACTACAACACTGCTACAGTACCTGTGCCCAATGGGTTTTAAACCCCCATTTTTGATGTAGTATTACAAGGTGCTTACCACTAAGCCAAGCCCCAACTACGAACATGTTATATGAGTAACGAGGTATAGGTGGGTGCTACACCACACTTATTCTGGGCCCAACCCACCACCTGTGTACCATTCTTCTATGAAGGACTCATGCCTATGGAGAGGAGTATGATGGATGTTGTGGCTGGAGGGGCATTGGTTGAAAAAACACCAGTAGATGCATGTGCGTTTATTGTCAAGATGACATAATACTCTAAAAAATTTAGCAATCGAGGTACACCACATGTTAGAGTAGTATATCAGGTAAGTCCATCTTGTCTTGAAAATCATTTAATTTATACCAAGTTTTATTAATTAAACACTATGGTTAGACATATTTATTTGTATCAAAAGGCATACCAACCCAAACCTACAATTCCTTATAAATTTTTCATTGAAATAGACCACCCAAATGACTGCTACCCCAATTACAAGAGATAGAGGGTTGCACTTCTATATTCCTTAGGAGGCCATATCATTTGTAACAAAAACCATATCCCTAGAAGAAGTATGATTCCTTATAACTAACATACAACCAAGGGTGGAAAGATCAATCAGACATGAGGTATGACTCTGGATAACAACAAATGCCCCTTTTTAATAAAACCTCTATTAACCTCTACTTTACCAATAAGATTTTGAACTACCCAAAGGATATTTGAAGGCTAAGAATAAAAAATTCAATAACAATAAGGTAATTTTAAACTAAAGGTAGATTCTAATAATGATGAACTTTTAAAACAAATTTCTTCTTAATCAATAGAATGAGATGAAGATTCAAGGTTTAGAAGATAAAAATGATCCAGATTTCCACCTTCCTGCATGAACTGGTAAGTAAGAACTCCAAAAATCTTCCTTCCCAACATACTCCAAATCATAAGGGGAATGTCAGTGCCATCACATTGAGAAATGGGAAGAAAAAAAGTGATACATCTTCACCTATTATTCCTTTGAGATTCACCTCAACCCCAAAGAATCCCCATTCAAGACCAACTGATGAGTAACTAGAGGGGAAAGAAAAAGATTGATCACATTTTTCATAAACCCCTTAAATTTCCTAATAGAGCTATATAAACCATGAATATGGTTTAATAGGTGATTAAAAAAAGAGGATTTGGATACATTAAAGCATGTTGATATCAACATACCTCTACTAGAAGAAATCAAGAAAATTTTATGTTATTCCATGTTTTTGATAGAGCTATGTACAAATAGAAGAGGTATAAAGGGAAATGAGCAGATCAACCTGGTGAGGAATGTATTTTCAATCATCACACCAACCTTGGTGATGCTGATAAAGTGAAAGGACCCTGAGACATTCACCATTCCATATACCATAGGGGAGTTTAATTTATCTAATTCTTTATGTGATTTGGGTGCCTCCATTAATATCATACCTCAATCTATTTTCACTTCCTTGTATATTGAATAACTGAAGACAATGAGGTTGGTGGTGCATTTGGAAAATAAGGCCACATCATACACAATGGGAGTTCTTGAGGATGTCCTTATTTGAGTGAGAGATATGATCTTTCCAGTAGATTTCTATGTGTTGAATATGGAGGATGATCAAGTAAGTTCCCATGCTCCCATCATTCTTGGTAGTCCCTTCCTCAAAACTACCAATACAATAATTAATGTTCATGATGGTACACTTTCTATGGATTTTGGAGATGAGATCGTATGATTAATAATTTAGACTCTATGAAGTAACCATCAGAGGACCATTATTCTTTATCCATCTCCTATTCCGAACCATCTTGTAATGAATTTACAAATTTTGATTTTAAAATTTTCCTAATGGGCATCATTCCATGATTAGAGATATATTGAGGATTGGCTCTAGTTTGATGTCACAAAATAGTGTTACACCTATTTCTCGTGATCAAACAACACTCATTTCTAATTTTGATATGGATTCTTATTGTGATTTTGGGAATATACTTTCTGATTAGGATATGGATGTTGATTTTGTAGATGGATATGAAGGATTATTAATAGATGTTAATTATTTATATTCAACCCCAACATTCATTGTGAAAATATATCAGTTCCCACATCATTTACCTTAATACAGAGCCCACCCAAAATGGAACTCAAAACCATTGATGCGAAACTTAAATTATTAATACCTATTGAATAATGAAAAATTTCCTAGGATAATTGCTAATAATATCTAGGCTGAACAAGAAACACAAATTTTAAATATTTTAAGGAAGAATATTAGGGAAATTGGGTGGACCTTAGTAGACATACCAGGTATTAGCCCCTATATTTTCATGCACATGATTCTTTTGGAGGATGAGGAAAAACTAGTTAGGAAACCACAAAGGAGAATTAACCCCACACCGTTAGAAGTTATAAAGAAAGAGGTGGAAATGTTTCTTGAGGTAGGTATCATTTACCCAATTTCTAAATCTCAGTTGGTCATCCCTGCCTAGGTGGTAACCCAAAAAACTGGTTTCACTGTTATAAAAAATGAAAATAATGAGTTATTTCCCATGAGGTTACAAAATAGTTGGAGAGTGTGCATATATTATAGGAAACTGAATCAATCTACTCGAGAGGACCATTTCCCCTTCCATTCATTGACCAAATGCTTGAGAGACTTATAGATAGGAAACACAATTGTATATTGGATGATATCTATGGATATTTTTACATTCCCATTACAACAAAATACCAGTAGAAAATGATATTCACCTTCTCGTTTGGTTCATTTTCTTACCAAAGTATTTCATTTATACTTTTTAATTCCCCAAGTGCCTTATAGAGATGCATGGTAAGTATCTTTTTAGATTTACTTGAGACTTTCATGTAGGTATTTATGGATGATTTCACTATGTACAATTCCTCATTTGATGAGAACCTCTTGAGTTTGGGTAATGCATTGCATCATTGCATTGAGAGAACTCTGGTTTTGAACTTTGAGAAATGTCATCTCATTGTAGAGAAGGGAATCATCTTAGGTCATGTAGTGTCACAACATGAAATTGAGGTTGATAGATCTAAGGTATAGATTATTTCATCCTTTACATATCCTACATGTGTGAATGGTGTTCAATCATTCCTTGGACATGCTAGTTTTTGTTGATGCATCATTAGAGATTTTAGTAAGATCGCTTTACCCTTAACTCGATTGCTTCAAAAAGATATTGACTTTTTTTGATGATTCATGTATGGTATCATTTGATAAGCTAAATAAGTGTCTGATCTCTCTACCAATCATACATCCCCCATGGTGGGAGCATCCATTCGAGCATATGTGTAACACTTTCAACTTCGCAGGTGGAGCTGTCTTATTGCATAGGGTGGAGGGACGTTCTCTTGTGATTGCCTATGGTTTGAGGACATTGAATTCAGCCCAATAAAACCACGCTACCATGGAAAATAGGTTCTTGTTTTCATATTTTCTTTAGATAAATTTCATTTATATTTATTAGGCTCTAAAGTAATTGTTTTTTTGACCATTTAACTCTGAGGTACCTCTTGAAGAATCCATATGCAAAGCCCATACTTATCCAATGGATGCTCCTTCAAAAATTTGATATTGAGGTAAAGGAAAAGAATAGGTCCTAGAAATTAGTGGTGGATCAAATGAGTAGGATTAATCACACACTAGAGGATGACACCTTGGACTAAGTACCACTTCAGGACACATTTACCGGTGAGAATCTTTATGAACTCTCAGGTACACATCCTTAGTATGATGATTTAGTTAACTAACTGGTTGCCTCTAAAATTCCTAAAAATTTAAAGAAAAATCAAGTCCAAAAATTAAAGGGTGAGTCTAGGTTTTATGTGTGGGATGATCCCTACCTCTGGTGCATGTGTAGTGATCAAGTTATTAGGATGTGTGTTCCTGATCACAAGTTTGAATCTATTTTGAATTTTTTCTATACAATTTATTATGGAAGGAACTTTGGACCCCAATGGACACCTAATAAAGTATTAGACTCTGGATTATATTAGAATACATTGTTCTATGATGCTTGTGTGTTTTGTAAGTCTTGCTCATGTTTCCAACACAATGGAAATATTTATAGGAGACATGAGATGCCTCAAGAACCCATATTATTCTATGTGATTTTTGATGTATGGGGAATTGATTTTATTGGTAATTTTCCAAGTTCATTTTGTTTTTTTAAATTTTAGTTTCTTTTGATTATGTTAGAAAATGGGTGGAGGCCAAGACCACTAGGATTGATGATTCTCATGCTGTAGTCAATTTTAGAAAGAAATAGATTTTTTGAAAGTTTGGAATACGAAAGTCCATCATCAGGACCAGGGGTCACACGTTTTCAATTAGAATTTAGATTTCCTTCTTTAAAATTATGGGGTGACCCATAAAAATTCTACTCCATACCACTACTAAACAAATGGTCTGGATGAGATTTCAAATTAGAAGCTGAAACAAATTTTGTAGAAAACTGTGCAGCTGAATAGAAAGGATTGGAGAAAGTGTTTGGATGATTTGATTTAGTATTATAGGATGAAATATAAGACTCCCATCAGTATTTACCCATTTTGGATTGTTTTTTGGAAATCCTTTCATCTCCCCATGGAAGTAGAGCATCGTACATTTTGGGTGATAAAGAAGTGAAATATGGATTTATCCCAAGTAGGAGATCAAAGAAAATGAAACTTTAAGTGATTTAGGAGATCTGATTATCATCATACGATAACAAAAGGATATATAAAGAGTGAGAAAAAGTGACACATGAAAAGATGATCCATAAGACGTAGTTTTGTGAGGGTGAAAAAGCCCTTCTCTACACTTCACAACTGAAACTGATGCCTGGTAAGTTGCATTCTAGATGGTTAGGTCCTTATGTTGTATATAATATTTTTCTTTATGGTGTAGTGGAGATTACCCAGTAGTACATAGGAAGGATATTTACATTCAGTGGGAAATTTTTGAAGAAATAAATTGAGCGACTTCCCACCCATGCAGTTGATTTACTCACACTACATGAACCCATCATCACATGAGAATATTAGTCTTTACCCAACCCTTTCACTTTTATATTATTTGTCTTATTTAAAATTATACATTTCATTGCAATTATGATCTCATAGTTTCACATTGAGGATAATTTAATATTTTAAGTGTGGGGGAGGGGACAACATATTGGGGTAGCTTCTTTAGGTTTTTCATTTGTGTGTTTTTGTGTGTGTGTTTTGTGTTAATTTAAAAAAAAAAAAAAAAAACACCATGTAACATTATCATTTAGATGCGGAACATATGAAAAATGTATGTTTTCAAAATTCGTTAGTATCATGATGAGCATGAGAAATATTTCATCATTAAAGGTTTATTTTTATTTATGGAATTCGTTGATGATATGATTTTTTTGAAATTTTAAAACCTTTTATATTTTGAAACCATTATTTTTTATATTTTTCATGGTAAATTGTGTCACTAATTTCAGCACACAAATTTTCACATATCCATGGATTGTATAATTTTTCCTACTCAATTGAAGGTATACATAAGTTAGGTAAAAAAATAATATTATATAAATGGTTTATCCATATGTTCATTTCTCTTCCGATTAGTTTCATTACTATACCAAATTTACATATGTTTGTAGCTTTTATTTGATAGTTGTATGCCTTAAAAAAAGAAAAAATCCCAAAAAAATATATCAAAAAAATCTTAATAAAGAGGGGAGTGATGAAATGTACAACATGTGGGGATATTTGGGTTGAGAGCTTAAGGTTTGACTTTAGGGAATACTTAAGTGAGTGGGTCTTGAAATTTGATTACAAAGGAATGTAGAAAATGTTTAGTGGAATTAAATCATGTAATAAGAAATGTTTCATTTGACCTGAATATACTAAATAATGGGTAGAGATATGATCTTGAAGTGGTTGGTACACACACACATGGGGAATTAATGGCATAATAGGCCCATAACTTGTTTTTTTATGATTAGTGTCATTAATATCATTGGATTTGGTTTTGATACAATTTTATAGACAATTAATTTCAATTTTATTGAGATTTACTCTTGATTATAATTTTACTTTGCCTATATTTCCAATGTGGATTGGGAAATATCAACATGCATATCTTATCATAATTTTCTGAAATACACGACATGTGACATTGCCTAGGAGTGCCAGATGGTAAGTGTGGGGGAGTTGATAAAACAAAATTTTATTGAATATTTTATTTATAATAAATGACATAATTTCCTCACATTTTATTAAATATGTTTATTTATAAAATATTTGGGATTAGACCATTTATTTGAAAATTTGATGAAAATTCCAGTTTTGAACCTTTAAAATGAATTATTGTATTTTAGTAAAAAATATTTTTATATAGATTATTTGAACTTGAAAAATTTTAATTGAATTCTATAATTAATTTTATACAACTTTCATTTATATAATATAATATGGATTGTATATTTGAATGGATTAAATGGGCTATGAAGTCAAAGCTAGATTGGACTCTCCATATTGGGAACCACTTCACCATTTGGGCCATATATTCTACACATGGGATTGGATTGTTCTAAAATTTGTATACTATATATATAAACCAATTATAAAAAAATAATAATTTTATAAGGACATCTGGTTCATGCGTTTTAGAGGTAAACAAGATGGTGAAAGTTGGATTAAATATTTTTCTAAATTTCCCACTCACACTTGAAAAATATTGAAACCCTAGCCTATCCTCCACTCTATAAATGTATGTTTTTCTCATTTATATAGGGTTAAAAATTAATTAGGATGTTTATATAAGAGGAAAAGTAGTTCCACTCCAATTATCCAAACATTTTAAGTGGGGCAAATCTTGAAGCAAGGATCCCTTCATCGAATCATTCTTCTTCTTGTTCGCATTGTAATGTTTGTATTTTTATAATAAGATCACTTTTTCTCACTCATTCCTTCTATTATTTTCAATTTATTTATTCTAAATTTTTCATCTTTGTTTTGGAAATCAGGATTATAAATGTGATTGGGTTACACCCTTTCTATGACCTTTGCGAATGAAAGTCATTTTTATGATGACTATACTACCTATAGAAGAGTAGTTTTTCTTAGTAATCGATCTACCTCTAACCTTATTAATTTTTTTGAATTAATAAATTGATGCAATTTCCATAATATGATCTATGAATTCCGTTTTTAACATAAATTAAACTAATAAAATAATTGAACAATTAACACAAAATACATGAGGTTGAGTAATATGTGAATTGTGAGAGTGCGATCTTAATCAGTAAAACAAAACAACTTGGGATCAATTTGTATAGTTAAAAAACAATACCAAAAACTCAATTAATCCTCATTTCAAGAATGGACATGTGCCCTAATTTACTGCTAACCATAATATATCCTTAGAAAAATAATCAAAGCAGGGTGCTACGATCGCATGTTCTGAAGCTACCCTAGGGTTTAATTCATTTCATCTTTGTGGTTGTGTTAAATTATTATAGGGTGCATGGGTTAAATAATTAGGGGATCATAATCAAGTGGATGTCAATTTAAATGATAATTATTAATAATCAAGTGAAGAGGTAGAGTTAGATTGATTACACCTTCTAAAAATATTTTATAAAAAAACATATTCTTGTTGTGTTTTATCAATCAAATTAAAAAAAGAAAAAAAAATAAAATCTTCTTGCATCATACCTATTTTAGTTTTATAAATGTTAAAAAAACCATCCTTTTAAGTGTTGTGTTTATTTTAATTTATTTTATTTTCAAAATACCTTTAATATGTTGTTTTAATTACTTTCTCCTTTGATAGACAACCATTATCAGCCACACTGCCACACCTAAATACCCAAAAAACATACATAATTTAAGAGAGCCCATGATATCCTTTCAGTGGGATACACCATAGACTTATCTAAGGTAAATAGGATTTGGGTGAGGTCTTCATTGTAGATCTAGGAACCAGTTGGAATTAGGGTGAGACTAGTGTAGTCTTATTCACTATGCCATGGTTTAACCATTTTCAATAATTCCGCTCTGTGGTCATGGGGGGCTATGGTACATTCTTGTTTTTTCATGACTTAAAAATCTTGATCCCATGTTTCATTATTCTAAATTCCTTCCTTTCAACTCCATTCAACCCCTATGGATTTTGGATTCTCTCAAGATATAATTTTGGCTCGTTCACCCCCTTTTCCTCTTAAATCGAAGTGTCGATGGATGTGATTGATCCCCTTACAGTAAGTGCATCTCTTATTAATTTGGAATCCTTATACTTTATATTCTCTCCTTTTCCAATAGTGATGGATCCTCATGTCATTGATGGATTTAATCCTTGTTTTGAAGGGTTGTTATTCTAGTTATTTCTCCTTGATCTCCATCACCTTCAACTCCCCATTGGTGGATCCTGATATGGGTGTTTTATTGATCCTAAGATTAAAGGTAGGTGTTTCTATAAGGATATTCCCTAAAATTGAAACCTTGATTGCTTTATTGAATTTAAATTTATTTTCAATTGTTTTCTAAACCTTGAATTTTAATTATTTCAAAGGAATAAGATTTTTGAAATAAAAACTTTTCTTCAAAGGTTTTGATTTTTTTTTTTGTGATTTGAGAAAAGATTTCTTGAAAAGATTTTGATGTTAATTCTTGAGAAAAAATGGATTTAAATGTAATATGATTTTGAGAGGTATAAAATTTATGAAAACCCTTGTTTTGGTTTTGAAATTGAAATGGAATATTGAAACTTGAAATTAGGAATTTGAACTGTGAATGATTATTTGAATCTAAATGATTGCCCTTGATTGATTGATTCACCAAAAGAACATGCAAGGATAAGTAATTTTTGGGTGATTAGGACATGGATTCTAGGACTGTAACTCCCTAGAAAGGGATTAAAAATTAAAACTCTAATGAAACCAAGTTCGACATGATTTTCCACTGATTGATTATCCCTATGGATTGAGCCTTAGGGATGTATGTACACACTTTGTGAGTGATGGTTATTGATTGAGTAGTGTGAGGATCATATATCCAGGAAATAACAAACCTCAGGGCTTATATAAATGTTTCTTAGTTTTGATTTGATTATTATATTCTAGTGATTTTAGAACTATTTTTTTCATTCCCTTGATTTATGTAAATTTTCATTTAAGCATGTTTTTGACATATCTACCATCTATTTGATTTGAAAGCATGTTTTTACTAATAAATATGTGAAAATGATTTTCCATTCCTTATCTTTATTTAAATTTGATCATAATATGGTTTATTTTTATTGGAACTACTTATGAAACATTTAGTTAAATACTACTATGATATTTTTTGACACCCTACTATTGCCTTTAGGAATTTGTACATATTTTTTATACTAGGTCCAGGAAAAGGGAAAGCACAAATTTTAGGTGGTGTGTGTTCTTGATTCATGGGACTTAGAGAGATGGTGGTGACTAGTAGAGCTATGGTCCACTCGTTACATGATGATTATAAGACTTTGTCTTGTTGAAGACTATTTCATCTTTAGGATGATAGTTTTCTTTGGGATTTATGTCTTCTTAGTTGTGGTACTTTTCTCTTTGAGGGTTTTTTTCATAATGAATGTGTATTGATTTATCTTCCTCTGTTATATCTTGAGTCTTTGTTCTTGTGGAAAAAATAATTCCCTTTGACTTCCTATTGATGCTAGGTGGTAGTCACCAACCTATGGGGATCAGGAACTCCATTCATAATATGTTATAAATGACTTGGGTATCAGTGTATTAGGGTAACCGAGTTGGTATATGACATCCCCCACAACAAAAAACATATCCAACAATGGTCTTCCTTGAGTCTGTATCTCCTCCAATGTTAGTATCCACATTCCCTTATAAAAATTCATCCATTCTGAAATAGAATTTTAGATCCATCAATCCTTTGAAATATAAAATAATCCACTTAAATTATTCCAATTATTCCCTCCTCATATTCTCCACGAATCTACTAACTACTCCCATCACATATGTGATGTAATTCCATCTACATACCTTGGAATGCATCAAGCTACTGGCCATTGATAAAAACAGAACCCTTTCCATGTATATAGCCTTACTATCCATTTTAGGTTCCTTTTTTCTTGGATATCATGAAGTTTCTAACTAGGGGGTTCTCATAGATCTTTCTTCATTCTAACAACTTATGGATGTACTCTGATCAATAAAGGAGCAATTTTTTAGTCCTCAGGATCCTTTAGATCCTTATCCCAATATACAATTTGTATAACCATTATTCTTCATCTAGAATCTTATGAAAAAACCAGTCTTAAACTCATTTAGCCTTTTATTCATTAACCTAACTAAGAGAATATCATCTATATAGATAAGAACAATGATAAAACTCCAATAACAAAAAACCTTCTAGTATCAGTAATGATATGCATTGAACTGAATGAATTTCCATTCTACCATGAAGGCATAGAAATATTGGTTCCACCTTTTTGGTGATTTCTTAAGCCCATACAAATTCCATTTGAGATGGCACACCATACCTTTAATATTATTTCAAATAAAACCTTCTAGATGCTCTATATAGTTATATTTCTCCAAATCCCCATTAAGGAACATAGTCTTGACATCAAGTTACTCTAAAAATAGACCTTCCGTAGCAACCATAATTAAAACTATCTAAATCTTCATGTGCTTTACAACCAAAGAAAAAATTTCTATGAAATACACACCTCCTTATTATTGAAATCCCTTTACAACTAGTCATTCTTTATACCATTTCCTACCATCTTATTCTCCTTTTAGATTATAAATCCACCTATTCTCCATCCCAACATTCCCCAACTATAATTTAGTTAGCTCCCATATCCATAAAACATATATGGATTCCATCTACTCCTTCATTTTAAACACCCACTCCTCTGAGTCACTCTTGATTATTTCCTTCTCTATGATTTCATGAACTCCTCCATTTTTAAGTAGCATATAGTGTATTGTAGATTCTAACCTTTACATTGGACTTATAACCTTAGTAGACCTACTCGACTCCTGAGGTTTATCTCCTCTCATACATCATGTTTCCAAAACTCTTCCCTAAACTTCCACATTCCTAGATCATTCTATCACATCAAGCCTTGGTACTTCCAAAAGATGATCAAAATATTATATTACAAAACTTACATATACCACCTTAGACTTTTGTTCTCTTTGAACAATCCATAACCGCTATCCAGATCAACCTCAACATGAATCAGTTCTTTATACCTAACTACATATTTGGACAATTTTCAATACTTTAATAGGATATTCTTATTGAATAAGAAATTTAATACTACAATAACATTTTACTAATTGTTATCTTAGAGTGATAATCTAATGTTTTTATCACCATACCCAAAAAATAAACCCATTCAAGACTTAGATTCCAACTTATCACTTTCTCAAGCATCTACATGGGTGTACAAGATACTTCTAAAAACTTTCAAGTGATACAAGTTGACCTTCCTATAAATTTAGAGTTCTTACATAAATTATTATCCCATCAGTTTTGAATGAATCTAATTCACAAGATAAGATGAACAATGCACTACTTCTTCTCAAAAATCATTGGGGGAAACCAACATACAACCTCATGCTCCTGGATCTCTCATTCAAAGTTTGATTTATCTATTCAACTAACCCATTGTGCTCTAGTGTTACAGGAATAGTATTCTCTATTTGGATTCTATTCATACAATATAACTTTTGAAACACTTTACTTTTATAATCACCTATGTTGTTTGATATTAATAATTTCATCTTCATTCTAGTCTTACTCTCCACCACGAATCCCCATTTGATGAAAGTTATGAAAACCTCAGACTTTTTCTTAATAAAAAAACCCACACCTTATGGAATAATTGATGAAGGTAATATATACTATAGGAAAAAATTT
Organism: Viscum album; assembly: GCA_963277665.1. NCBI lineage: Eukaryota > Viridiplantae > Streptophyta > Magnoliopsida > Santalales > Viscaceae > Viscum > Viscum album. The sequence goes on along the minus strand of OY728148.1, from coordinate 1,913,853,793 downwards.
CTTAATGGTGGTTAAAACAATTTCTAATTCATTTTGTGGTGGTTTTTCTTGTTTAGTGACAATTTAAAAAATCACTGCTAAATATAGTGGTAGTTTACGAAACCACCACTAAAGTTTTATGAAATGTACCATATTTGGAGGCATTTTTAACTACCTCTAAATATGGTATATATAAAAAAAGAAAAAAAAATTCACAAGAAACTCTAATATAGACCACCCATAAAAAATAGACACATAACAAATAATCCATATAGTATAACATAAAAGTAAAAATGATTTTCACATGTCAACATACAACAAATTTTTTTATATAAAATAACTAAATAATATTAAAATTAACAAAATGTGCACCATTATGTTAACTAGTAATAAATTTTTTTCGAAATTATCCATAAAGGTTACTCCCCCACTTTTTTCTCTCAATGCTCACCTCACTCTCCTTAGATGGCTTATTCTTCTCATCACCTCCTTGTCTACCTCCTACATCATTTTTCTATATTTAAAGTAGTTAAATGCACATTAGTAATGAAATTTTTCCAAAAATATTAATTGTATTTTACGATAGGCTAAAATAAAATAAACTAAATTGAAACAAACATGACCAAAGAAAAATAAATGAGTAAAATATAAAATCAAATAGACTAAACTTAACTTAACTATGATGAACTAAAATAAATTGGAACCTATATACATGGGAACTGAGATAATCCAATATGAACTAAATTGATCTAAAATTTATTAAATTTAACAAAAATAAATTCAATGAAATGTACTAAATTAAACTAAAGTGAACATATTCAATTTAAACTATAAATATCTAAACTAAACTAAATCAAACTGCAACAAATTGAATCAAACATAATTAGTCTAAACTAAGAATACCCCGCCCAACCTAACTCAACTCGGGCCACATTAAACTTAACAAAACCAAACAAAACCACACCAAACCAAACCAAATAAACCTAAATAGAATAAACCAAAAATGAAAAGAATTGAATAGAATAGAACTGAACAAAACCAAGATGAATAGAATAAAACCAAATAAAGTAAAAAAGAATCAAATAATATTTAACTAAAAAAAACAAAAACTAACCAGACCTTACTACTATAAATCTAAACTAAATTGGCTAGAATAAACCTTGATTGATCAAAATAAATAAAATCAATATCCAATAGAAATAAATTGAATTGAACTAAATTGAATCAAGTCAAACGAAGCTAACTTGAACTAATTTGATATTACTAGTGATGAATCAAATTGGATCAAAGATAGTTAATTTTAAAAAATATTACCTCAAATGACCTATAAAAAACTGAATCCAACAGAATTTATATGAACTAAATGTAATCAAACTAAAATGACCAGAACCTAAATGATCGAAATTAACCAGAACTAAATTGAATTTAACTAAAACGAAGCAAATAAAATAGAACCATATTAACATGAATAAAACCAAGGAAAACCAAAATAATTTAAAATGTACCAAACCAAATTGTATCAAAGAAATTTTTTTAGTTTTTTCTATTTAATTTCTATACTTCTCTACGATA